>CM059494.1:12500000-15000000 GCA_030378355.1 Eleusine indica
GAGGACCAACGATTGTACTTCCCCTGTACTGCGATCCTGTGGACTCTGGAGAAAGGTAAAGGACACTGAAGATGTCTGGTAGGCATATGTTCAGGGAAATAGAGCCATTTGGCTTTTCACTGTAAATGTTGAAATAGAAAGATAGTCCATATACTATGAATGAAGGGCCAGTAATCTCCTTTTGTGAGGCTCCTCTATCGTAGGACAATATGATAATAATGAAATGAAAAGGTTCTGCCTGTCATTGTCGATATGCATATTTTGTTTTCTGCGGATGTGTTCTCGCGTTTCTGTTTCACATGATCACCAAGTGGTGCTCTGTATTTACACAAAGGAGATCTACAGATTCTCAAAACCTTCTGTTTCCGAGGGCCGGCCCACAGCCAGGAGGCGGCCTTGGTAGCAGCCGCACGAGCCTCAGTTTATAATTTTCTATTTTTTTCTTCAAAAACAAAAAAAAAATGGTCAGTTGACGAATTGAAGCTTGCTTGAAAATATCTAATGACCCGGCGTCCATTTTGTTCGCAGGCGCACGGGCTGACGAACAAGCCGCCGTGGCGAGCAGAGTGGTGGTGGTGCACGCCAGACCTTAGCCGTCTGGTCTGACCGCTGCTTATTTGGTGCCTGAGTTCACGCGCCATTCAATGGACGCTGTCACTGCTGAGTTACTTTGCACAGAACTAGTGCTTTGCTTCAAACATTGAGCGCCTCTTTGATTTGCATCCTGGCCAAATTGTCTGGCTCAGACAGCGTCCTAGGTGCTCGATTTTGAGTGTGCTGGGATCGCTGCCTGCCTAGGCAGGTGCCTACTAGTCAGCAACCAAACCAAACGAGCCCTCATAGCATGACATCATTATCAAGTACATAAAAAGGGAGCCTTTATTTTCTTAGTTTAAAACAGAAAAATATATAAGGAATATCCTATTCTTATATAGGGTTGTCATCAAAACAAGTGATTTGTACTTCAGATAAATGTGTATGATAAAAGAAGTTGGGAGGCTATTTAATAATGTGTTCTTCATAAATGAAAGCAAATCCAATACCCGTCTTCCATATATCTTCCAATATATCCTATGCATCACACGTTTCAGCTATCTCTTGCATTACTTGGCTAGTTAATTCACAATATCCGTCTTCAATCATATAGTATCAGCGGTTTTTGCTATCTCTTATCATTATTAAACTTGGGAGTTGCTACGAGATGACTAATTGCTATAAATAGGAGCACATAGGCAAGGAGTCATACGTATGCAAAGGTGAGTTCCATACATTTGATCTTCCACACCTTGCAATAGCCGTAGGAACAAACAAGATGACTGTTAATAACAAAGCAACAGCTCTTCTGTTCCTGGTTTTCGCAATAGCCGCGTGTTGTTCCAACAGAGCAACCGCCTTCAAGTCAGTACACTGCATTATGAAAGACCATATCATGGAGCTCTGCCATGATTATCTCAAAAACGCGGTATATAATAACTACCCTGTCCCGCCAACGAAAGATTCCGCGTGCTGCACGAAGGCGCGCGTGGTGCCAATCTGGGACAAACTCATCGAGTGTCTGACGGAGGAACAGAAGCATAACACTATTTTAACGGGGAGGATTAGGAACCTCCCACATCTTTGCAAGCTACCAGCCCATACTCCTCCCCCACATCATATGTATGTATAGTCAATAGAATCTATACTTTAATGTATGGCAGATGCTTTGTTTAATAAGAAATAACAACTTATCGTATTGAATTATGTTGTGACCCTATTTTGTTTTGAACAAAATCAACATCGTAATTGATTTTTCATAAATCAACCTGGTGCTCGCTTTGGTTTTAGCTTGTTGAGCGGTTAGCCCTTACAAATACATACTCTTTTCATTCTTAAATTGTTATTATTGTTAGAATAAAAAGTTACTTTATTTTTGAACTAAACTCTTGTCCTAACGATAATAGTTTGAAAATAGAGGTAGTATATGATTGATACTTACACGTGGAAAGAACGTTGGAACTTGGTTTCGTTATCTGAAAAACGTGGAAAGAAGGAATGTAAATGCAGGCATGGGCAAAGGTAAGAAAAACCAGTATTTTTTTTTGTGTGGGAAAGAAAAACAGAGTATGTACACAGTTGAACGTCATGTGGACGAGTACGAGAGCTCTCTGGGCCAATCGGAAGCCCAGTTATCAGACTCTCTCTGAGTCCCTTGTAGCTGGGCCCTGGTCGGCCTCCTCCGATTCTTCTCAAAACCCTGTATTTTGTTTTCGTCATACGTGTTATTGCGTTTTCGTGCACTGGTTCTGTGGTTCAGTAAGTCCTGCTCTGTATTCACATGATCCACATTTGCCGCAGATACTCAAAATCAATCTGATTCTACGCTAGTCCAGTGTAAAAACGCTGGTCTCTTGTTATTCCAGCAGCAGGGTTGATGTCTCTAGCTAACTCTATCGCGCTGGTCTGAGTGGTGCCCGTGCCGGTGCTGCTGCTGCTCCCCCTACTGTAAGTCTCTAATAACAACTGAAGATGTGTGTAATAGACAGCATCATCACGTCAGGTCGCCACGGGCATCCGTGGAGGGAGGCTTGGCAACGGCGCTTCCGACCGCAGTACTTGGACGGCCTGCCTAATGGACGGCCTCATGCTCCGTTTAGGTTGCGCGCACCAGAGGCCGACGATCAACACCGTCTCCATCTCCCGGACGTCGAATTCCCCATTCAGCCTCCCATCGGCGGCATCAAGAACACCCCGGCTGCTGCTCCGCCGGCTGACGAAGCTGTACAGCCACGCTTTCAGGCTCTCACCATCATAAACGGTGGTTCCCCTGCCGTAGGCCTCCCACACCCATTCAACGAGGTGGATCACGTGTTTCCCCACGGTCACCATCGGCTGCCGGCCACTGGCAATCTCGAGGAGGAGGACGCCGAAGCTGTAGACGTCTGACTCGGCGTTGGCCTTGGCCCACCTGCCAGTGACCATGCGCTCCGGGTCCATGTACAACATGGTGAGCGCCGCAGTGTGGTCGACCAGCCCTGCGAGCCCCAAGTCGCCGAGCTTGGCGTGGAAGTTATCGTCCAGCATCACGTTGCTGGGCTTGATGTTCCCGTGCACTACGCACCGCTGGTCCAGCGACTCCTCGTGCAGGTAGAGCAGCGCCAACCCCAGCTCCAGCACGATACTGTGCCTGAGCGACCATGGCATCAGCAGCAGCGCGTCGTCGGAGTGGAGGTAGGTGTCGAGGCAGCCGTTGCGCATGAGCTCGTAGACGAGGAGGAGCTCATCGTCGCCGACGTGGCACCAGCCGATGAGCTGCACGAGGTTGCAATGCCGGAGCCGGCTGATGATCCTCACCTCCGCCGCGAACTCATTCCAGCCCTCGGACCCGAAGCCGGCGCCTCGGCCCAGCCACGAGGTCGTCTTTGACACCCGCTTGATGGCCACCGCGAGGCCCGTCTCCTTCAGGAAGCCTCGGTAAATCGACCCTGTGCCACCTTCACTGAGCTTATTGTGCTCGTCCGAGAAGTTGTTTGTGGCGATGGCAAGCTCGCCATAGCTGAACCGCTTCGGCCCCGTTCCTTTCTCGAACTCGTCAACCATCTCTACTTCGTCGTCGTCGAACAACTCGGTTTCGTCCCCGTCTCCCCTACCAGTTGGCTCCGATGGTGAAATAAACAGCTCAGTTTCATCATCGTCCAACAATTTGCTGCCGCCCACTTCCAGCTTCGCCCCGTCGTCGCTACCAGTTGGCTCCGACGGTGAAATAAACAGCTCAGTTTTGATAACACCATAGTATGTGCAGTCCACTTCAGCAAGCCTCTCTATTATACGCTGTGTAATAGGCCTCTTCGCGGGGTTAAAATCAGTGCACTCTATCCCTATCTCAGCGCATATTCGCACTGGTTCCAGTCGGATGTCTCCCTGCGATGACATTCCGAACCTTGCAGTCCAGCTTCGAAGTACCTAGTCAGACACGACAATCATGAGCTTGTTTATTCAAAAACAAAGGAAGGTATAAGCTGGATTATGTACGTACGGGAACATAAGCATATATACTTACTATTAATAATTTATGATGAGTACAGTTGCATTTTCCACAGTATGGTCAACAAACAACTTGTGTAATTCTGTTTTGTGCACTTTTGTGTTTCTATTTTGTTTATTTACACTTTTTTCCCTACAATGCTAGGTCATCAAGACTGCCTTTACTTTCCAATTTTATAATTTTGACCTGTCATGATGCTTGAGAAGAAAAAAATATGTTTCAGTGTTTGCAATCAATCTGTGACATTTGTACCACTAAATAACATTCATCATTCCCAACATGATTATGTACTTTATATATTTAATCAAATAACTTTATTAGACATCCAAAGAGGCGTCAAAAATTGAGAAGAAGGCAATTCTACCTCCGTTCCAAAATATAAATATTTGTTGACTATAGACATCATATTTGACCGCTTGTTTTATTCAATTCTTTTTATAAAAATATAAAAATAAATTAATCATGCTTAAAATATATCCAATAATAAAATATATTATAATAAAATAAATAATATTTTTATAAATTTTTTGAATAAGACGAACGGTCAAAGTCGATGTTTCAGAGTCAATAAATAAATGGTTATATTTTGGAATGGAGGTAGTGTATTATAACAATGTAACAATTTTTAGCTATTAAAGCTGGTTAATCCCTCCATCACATTTTATGAGGCGTGACTTCATGAGTCGTGCCCTCCTGACTAACACTTTTTCCAACATTTAGTTACTAGATATTGAATCGTCTTCCTTGAAATAGCAATCTATCGTTACCACCTTTGCATTGCTAAACCTACTATTGCTAGTCAATTACTAAAGTTCAAAGTTCAGAATATGCACGCGCCTTATTGATAAAGGGACAGATAGTAATAAATACTCCTCTATTCTGTTTTTTATGTCGCCGACTAGTTCAACTTGGAACTAACTGACGGCAACAAAACAGGAATGGAGGGAGCATAACCATAATTTCAGTTGTTGATTCTTATAATTTCTAGCATACAAACTGTCACGCATTCGGAGAGATAGTATAACCATTAATTTCAGTTGTTTGATTCCTAGAATTTCTAGTATATAAACTATCACGCATTTGACCTATATAGTTCAAGGGACAAGGCATGTAGAGTGCACGTGCTGAAACACATGCCTGCCTTAATAATGAACCAAAATAAAGTTAACATTGAGCATTTATCTCGAAAGAGAAAGTTCTTACATTCTCAATTTCCGGATAACCCTTCTGTCCTGTTAAAATCTCTATTATTACAATACCAAGACTATATATGTCTGATTTGAATGTAATTAGTCCATCGTAGCATTCTGGTGCCATGTAACCCCTGCATGATTTTTTTGTAGCCTGAGAAACTTAAGAGCCAAACAATGTAATGTAATTCATAACTGACAAAGCAATTGTACTTTCAAGGATCTTAGATAGCTTACAGTGATCCGAACATGTTTGAAGTCATTGCGCGGGTTTGCTTTTCATCAAAGCACTTTGAGAGACCAAAATCAGCAATTTTTGGCACCTTATAACGATCTAGCAGTATATTTGCAGGTTTGAGATCTAAATGAACAATCTTTTGCTGGTGAAGATAATGCAAACCCTCGCAAACTCCCTTTATTATGTGAAAGCGTGTCATCCATTCAAGTCCTTGGGATGCATCTGCAAAAGCGTTGATCTTATTATTTTAAACAATAATTTTCTGTATGCCATTGCAAATACTTCTGATCTCGTATATGCCATTGTTAGTGACAGAAGTGGGTAGCATCTATCATTGACATATCGAGGGAAAATACAGGATTACAAGTTTCATTAAATGGCTAATAAAATATTACCCATGATGTAATGTTTCTTCATCCTCAAAAATTAGGAATGGAATGAGTGTTCAATACATATAATGATGAATTCTAAGTCCATAGCTGAAGCTTGGAACAAAGCAGCCCCCAAGTATCAGAGTTTTCATTTTTCCTTACCAATAAGATGTGAAGAAACTTACCGCTGATATAATTATCAAGACTCCCTTCTGGCAGAAACTCAAAGCAGAGAAACCTTTGTCGTTCATCTGCCATAACGTTCTTCCCCCCTAACTTCCACACTTTACCTTGTGTATCAGAACAGTATCCCAGAAATCGTACTATGTTTTTATGCTTCGCCCTCAGCAGACTGTCAACCTCTTGGTGGAATTTCGTTTCGTGCACATCAAGTGTTTGGGTCAGCTTCTTTACAGCAACTGCACCATTTCGAAGTTGCCCCTATAGTCATAAAGAATTCACTCGTTAGCATGAGCTTTTCAAATCAGCCCTGATTAATTTTTCAGGGCAGTTGAGAGTACTGATACCTTGTAAACCACTGCAAATCCACCAATGCCAATTTGTCGATCATTAGAGAAATTATTCGTGATGGACTTTAGCAATGATAGCGGCATATATGTCGGCTCTACACTTGCATCAAGTAGCATGCTCTCCAAGAGATCGCGCACACTTTCTTCGGAGTCCATTCACAGTCCTGTAGGGTTATTAATGGAGAAACAATAAGCAGAATTAAGAGGATGATGAGTGTCAAGTGACCCGGAGTGATAAAATTGCAGTCCCAAACGTGGGCAAGGATATGCGGAGCTGCTCTTGATCATTGGATAAAACCATCTAAGTTAATTACGTGATAAAGCACAGATTAGCCCTCATCAATCAACGCTTCAGATTGATTATACTACTTCGCTGTGTAAAAAATCCCGTAACAGGAGTCTAAAAAATCAAGACTAAAACACTTTAAGGTGACGCATATAGACAACTAAGTTAATTTGAACTGATCTTCTTGTCCTAAAATCATGAAGAGTGGATTCACAAGGCCCCAAAAGTCCATTCCAAAGTTCCTTTGAATAATCTACGAAGAGCGAGTCCCCACATAAATGTAAATCGATTCGCAAAAACTGAGAGCTAGCTAATGGATGTTTCCCTGTAAGCCGGCAACCCCAGCAGACAAATTATCTTGCTTTCAAGAGAAAGCGGAGCCGTGTGACCCCCCCCCCCCCCCCCTTTTTTTTTTTTTCTAAAAACGATTTGTCAAAGGAGGTTCAAGATCAGGGCACTAACCTGTATCTTGCCCCAAAGCGTGAAACTAGTGTGTGATAGTGTGATACACCTTCCTCCGTTGACCTACGCAAGAGCCTCCCATGATTGAATTAGATTGGTAAAATCGAGCACTAACCTGGAAGAAGATGGAGGCCCAGGTGCGGCTGCTAGCTGCTGCAGCTGCCTCTTCTACGGACGCTCTTGATCGCTTCGTCGTTGATGCAGTGATCAGTGGGATTAAGGAACTCCAGTTTATAATAAGCAGATGGTGCTTTGGATCCAATGGAGGCAGGATGCCATTACTTGTTCAGGTTCGGAGCTCAAGCCGTAGGGACCAGATTATATTAAACTGCTCGCGAAAACAGAGGTAAAGATTCTGGACTTCACATGATGGCCATTATTATTTCGGGAATGAAAGCACCCTTTCAATCAACAGCATTTTGAAGAGAGAGAGAAATGTTGTTTTATTTGTTATTTTTTATTTCCAGTATTATTTATATTAATTAGTGTTATATATAAACTATAAATTTTTTTTGTTCTTTTGTATTCATTGGATCTAGATCCAAGAGCTAAAAGTGTTGATTGAAAGGAACCCATTTTCAATAAATTGAAAATTAGACACTCTCTTATTATTTATACAGAATTGATTGATCTGGACCAGAGTAGCAATCGACAAAAAAAACTTTGTTTCAAATGTTGCACTACACGCATTCAAAAGATAAAAAAAATGCTCAACTAGACGGTTCTCTTAATTTTGTTTATCCTTCGGCCCAGGAGGACGGAGGTCCAATCGAGGGCCTGGTCAGGCGTGGGGCTGTGGTATTTTTTTCAGAAAAGTTCTATTTACCTCTTTTAATTTATTGGGGCATCTTACTTTGTCTCTCTTATTTAGAGCATTTTTAAAATCTCCTAAAAACATGACCCTAAAAGAGTGTTTTTAGGAGCAGACTAAAAATTATTAGGGAGAAGTTTCTTGTCTCCTCCAACTGTTCTCCCTAAAAATAGATCATGAAAACTTTTGATTGGGTCACGTTAGTTAGCATTTGGAACCACAACAATATTAATTCCCTTCTAAATACAAGGATTGAACCCCCAATTTTTCTCTTATTTCTAGCTACAAATGAGACGAATTTAGTGAGAGAATAAATCTGTAAGTTGTTTTGAGGAGCTGTTGGAGATGATTTTTTTAGATTAAACGCTATTAATTTAATTTAAAAGAGTTTATGGGGGCTCTCTTGGAGATGCTCTTATAAAACCGGGTATCTGACACCTCCAACTATTTAATCTGGTTTAATTTAACTCCCTCGGTGATATTATAAGAGGTTTTGTGTGACGTGGACTGATGGGTTCTACCTATCACATGCCATGTCATTTATTTTATTTTTTTCTCTTTTTCTTTTTTCTCTTCTTTTTTTTCAACCTCTCCGGCCCCTCTCTCCACTCCGCCATCGGTGCCCATCGTCAGCCACCCTCCTCCGCCTTCTCTTCTCCGTCGTTGCTCCGCCATCGACCGATGCAGAGCTCCATATCTAGGACAATCTCCGCATGCGCACGCACCATAGCCTCCTCGCCGCGCAGCTTAGCCGCACTTCCGAGCGGCGCGGACGGGCCAAGGTTGCAGCAATGCAGAGGATGGTGTTGAGGAAGAAGGGGTTGGGATTGAGGATGACGCGGAAGAGGATGGCGATGGTGCAGCGGAGTGGTGACAGGGAGAAGGAGCGGACGAAGGTGAGGTGCAAGAAATCTTTGTCCCTAGTCATCGCCGGGCACCTCATCTCCACCGCCTGCACGGCCTCCTCCCGTTCTTCTAAAAACGCATCTGATCTACACTAGTGTAGTGTGGTGCAAACTGCAAACAAGGAGCCTATCACTTAGGCAAGATGGATGCTTTCCGTCGTGCTAGACTGACTCGTGCTCGTGCCAGCGCTGCTGCTTGCCCCTGTTACAACTGAGGATGTGTAATAAAAAATATCAGGTGGCGGCGGGAAGGTCGCAGCTGGCATCCGTGGAGGCAGTCTTGGCAGCGGGGCTTCTGACCATAGCACGTTGATGGCCTGCCTGATCGTTGGCCTCAAGCTCTGGTCAGGGTGCGTGCACTAGAGTCCGACGACCATCACCGTCTCCATCTCCGTGACGTCGAACTCTCTATTCAGCCTTGCGTCCGCAACATAAAGAAGGATTCCCCTGCCATAGTAGGACTCCACACCCACTACACATGGTGGATCAAGTCTTCCCTGATGACCACCAGCGGCCGACGGCCATAGGCGATCTTGAGGAGGATTGAGGACGCCGAAGCTGTAGACGTCCGACTCGGTGTTGGTCCTGCCATGCACTCCGGGTCCATGTACCCGATCGCGCCGGAGATCGCCGTGGTGCGCGAGCCTCGGGAGTGGTCGATCAGCCGCGCAAGCCCAAAGTCGCTGAGCTTGGCGTTGAAGGTCGCGTCCAACATCATTGTTAGACTATATTTGGTAGACTAGATATTATGTGTTATAGACTGCCAGAGGCAGAGCCACAGGGGGTGCTGCCTGTGTTGTAGCACCCCCTTGGCTCTTAAATTATCAACGAAGATCAATAATAAGTGAGCAAATTAACTTCCAAATAATCAAACAAAAGGCTTAAGAAGTTGCCCAACGTAGGACTAGCACCCCCTTGAGTTTGTGGCTGGCTCTGCTCCTGTAGAGTATCATATGTCTCGGAAGGTGTCTTGTCATCTAAGTCTTATACTCTCATATAAACCGGCCGAGAGGCTCATTGCAATACAACCAACCCATCATATTATTCCCCATCTATTCTCTCATATGATATAGAGCCAAAACAATTTTTTTCTCTGCTGTCCACCCTCCCTAACCCTAGTCATCGCTCGCTTGCACACCATGCGCCTCCGGGAGATCGATCTCCATAATCTCGCCGGGGGCAGCGCCCTATTTTGTAGTCGATCCTATTGATCCTGCTGCATAATTGTTTTGGGTCGAAACATCGATGGAACTCCGCACATCGATTCAATCTTGTAGCCTTCGCTCAAGCAGATCATGGTCGCACAGCCAGGCCTCCGAGCGAGCAATCCCTTTGTGGATGAGTCTATCGCATCTTCGTGATGTCTTCGTCCATTCACTATGGGAAACCAGAGGTTTACCGTGTGCAGGTCCCTTTGCCGTGTGTCTTTTATCGGGCACATGGCAAAGAACCTTTGTGTCGTGTGCCACTGGAAAGAAACACGGCGAACATAATGCTCACGGCAACTACGCGCTTTGACGTGTGCTGTCTAGCGAACACACGGCAAACTATAGATTTGCCGTGTGCCTTCTGTCCTGTCCCATGGCAAAGGGACCCATGTGCCGTGCACGCGCGACGACCCAACTATGACTAATGGCCTAGCTAAGGAGGTTTCTCGGACCGTGATTGCAGACATGGAAAAAATGGCACCTGTGTTGCTGTGTAAGTTAGAGAAAATATTTCCACCGGGCTTCTTCACTTCGATGTCATATATGAGTTTGCACCTCCCATATGAGATACGAATGGTGGGCCTGTGCAGTTCCGTTAGTGCTATCCAATTGAGAGATGTCTAAAGGTTCTTTGAACTAATGTGGAAATAAATGCAAGATAGAAGCTTCCATGGCAGTTGCATATATTCTCGAGGAGGTGTCAAACTTCACAACAAAATATTATGCTGACAATCTACCAAGCGTGCATAATCCACTCCCTCATTACAATGTTGGCGAAGATGAATCGAACCTTAGCCATTTCCTAGGGCAGCTCGGAAGTTCATTTGGTGCGAGCCAGAAGAAGTTGACCTATGCTGAGTGGCGCAAGATCATGCTATATGTGTTGACCAACCTTTCTAAAGTTGAGCCGTACATGCAGTAAGTTCTTAACAATTCCTTTCTCGAGTAGTCACTCTTATGCATCCAAACTCTTTGTTTTCTTGTTGATATAGGGAATTTCTACAACAATTCTGGCGTCTAACAAGGGAACCTACCCCGTAGGAATTTGATACCCTACTGAAACAGGGTGCAGGGAATGGAATGCCAGATTTTATTTCCTGGTTCAAACAAAAGGTATTGTCTAATTTATCTTGTACTTAGTTTGACTTTAGAAGTAGGGCATAATTAATATACTTTCTTGCTCTGACTTGCCGAGACAAATTGATACGCCCATGAGTGCTGAGTTGAGATAAGTTGCTGCTGGCTTTAACTATAACTTGCAGGCAGATTCTTATGGCTTTGTCATGTGCCTTGGTCATGGCACACGACAAAGGGGGGTAACCTAGCATTCTGGTATTTGTTCTTTGTCGTGTGCCATGACCAGGGCACACGGCAAAGAGGGCAGTTTTGCCGTGTGCGAAGACCAGGGCACATGGTAAAGAGGGCAGGTTTTGCCGTGTGCCTTTACCAGGACACACGAGCCTTTACCAGGACACACGAAAAAGAGGGAAGGTGTTGCCGTGTGCCAGCCGTCAGGCACATGGCAAAGCTCACCGTCCCGACAGGTGACGACCCCCTTTGTTTTGCCGTGCATCAGTTGGGGCACACGACAACGCCTTTACCGTGTGCCCAAGATAAAGCACACGGTAAAGTCGTCTTTGCCAATAGATCCTTTGCCGTGGAAGATTTGTCGTGTGCAACCCACGGCAAAGATGTTGTCATGGGTATTTCCGTCTTTGTCGTGTACCCATGACACACGGCAAACTTCCTATCTCCCGTAGTGATTACGGCCATCAGGTCAACATGGCAAGGATAAGGACATGTAAAGGGTATGGCTAGACGCACACGAGGCAACTCACATGAGGATTTTTCATCAACTGCTGCTAGTATTTTTCTTTTATTTGACCACTGATCGAGATTGCGTCGCCCACCGCCGTCGACATTGTGAGTCTCTTCCCCGACATCGGCATCGACTCATCCGGTCCGCACTTTATCATCGACACGTGTAGCGCAGCCGAGCATGAGACGCTCGAGGGACACCTACATGCGTCATTGTTTGGCCGCCTCGACCGCACATCCTCAAGCCGGCTTCGTCATCGCCACCATTCAGGATATCCTCGACATCGCTACCACCACCTCCAACCTGTATGGCACGTCATGCTTCTATGCGCATCGCTGGTTGATCAGCCGATCGTGCGTGCAACGATGTTGAGGCTGCGTACCTCTTCTCGAGCTTCGTGTTGCCACTGTGTCGCCTCCTCGAGCCGCAACATTGCCACCTGTGGTCACCACTGATTGGAGATGCACCTTGTGAGGTGCAACTCCATCTATTATGGCTCACACTGCTGCATCTTCATCGCCATCTTCACGCACCGATGACTCGATCGTCCGTGCACATGGTCTTCGTCAAGCTTATGGTTTTTCTTCGCCTACCTCGAGCACCTGCCGTCGCGCTTCTTCAGGCTGCCCGCGTTGCCACTCTTGGCCGCCGGTACTGTCACATCTATGACTTCGTCTACGCCCACCACACCACATCGCCAGAGTTGCAGTCTCTACCTCGACTCTTCCTACCTTCGTATGCTTGTTATTGGCAGCACCGGTGCGTGCCTTCGTCCACGACGTGTTCTCAGGTCTGGCAAACTCAAGGGATGCCTCGCCCATGGCGGTTCGACTACATCGACCTTCTACCTCATGGTGCCTCGACTGTGTCGTCGTCTTCGTGCAAGGCGCATCCTTGCACACCCTCTATCTTGGTGCCTCCTTGCGCCCGCAGATTCATGTGCGGCTTCCTCAACATTGGCAACCATAGCTACATCGACCAAGGCTACTTTAAGCGTAGCTTCCTCGACCACGGCTATCACCCGTATTCCTGGCTTCGTCGACATCGGCACAAAGGGCTATCATCCGCATGTGCTACTCGCAGGTTTTCTCTCCAGTCGTAGGATCCGCACCTCGACGCTTCAACTTCGGGGCGTGTTAGTCCATTGGTTTCTACCTTCAACTTCTTCTCCAGTCTCATAACTGCGTGCTCCTGTTATGACTGCGGGGGATGTTAGAGTATATTTGGTAGACTAGATATTATGTGTCATAGACTGCCATATGTCTCGGAAGGTGCCTTACCCTCCGAGTCTTGTACTCTCATATATATCGGTCGAGAGGCTCATTGCAATACAACCAACCCATCACATTATTCCCCATCTATTCTCTCACAATCACGTTGCTGGGCTTGATGCCTTTCGTTTTAACCATGTGACTATCATTTTTTTTTATTATTCTTCAAATTTGAACTTTTTGAGTTTGAATTTGAATTTTGATATTTTTGAATTGTTCCATCCTATCTCTTCAAATTTCCAGCAGTAAAAATGAATTGTTCTAGTAGTGTATATCTATTGTTCCGGTATTGAAATCAACTGTTTCACCAATTAAAATTAATTGTTCCATAAGTGAAAAATGATTATTCAAATAGTAAAAATCAAATGTTCTACTAGTATAAATTTATTATTTTAGGATATGTATTTTTTAAACATGTTTTTCAATTGGATGATTTCGATGCTGAAAAGTACAAAAAAAAACACCTGCTTGCTACTTACTACTACTGCTTTGGAAAACATTTGTGCTAGTGGGCTTTGAGAAAAATCAAAACAAGCTTTTTATTTAGTTGATGGCCTACGCTGAGACTAGGTGTAGCATGGCTGCATATAGGAGGTCCCAAAAGAAGCGCTTATGTTTTCTGTCACTTAAGCAAGGTGGATGTCTCTGTCGTACTGCTGGACTGAGTGGTGCCCGTGCCGGTGGTGCTGCTGCTAGCCCCTTTGGCAACTGAAGATGTGTAATAGAAAGCATCAGGTGGCGGTAGGAAGGTCGCGATCGGCATCCGTAGAGGCAAGCTTGGTAACGGCGCTTCTGATCGCAGCATATTGATGGCCTGCCTGATCGACGGCCTAAGGCTCCGGTCAGGATGCGCGCACCAAAGCCCAACGATCATCACTGTCTCCATGTCCGTGACGTCGAACTCTCCGTTCAGCCTTGCGTCTGCAGCATCAAGAAGGGTTCCCCTGCCATAGCAGGACTCCCACACCCACCGCACGAGGTGGATCACGTCTTCCCCGATGACTACCATCGGCCGCCGGCCGCAGGCGATCTCGAGGAGGAGGACGCCAAAGCTATACACATCCGACTCGGCGTTGGCCCTTCCAGTGACCATGCACTCCGGGTCCATGTACCCGATCGTGCCGGAGATCGCCGTGGTGTGCGAGCCACGGGAGTGGTCGACCAGCCGCGCGAGCCCGAAGTCGCCGAGCTTGGCATTGAAGTCCGCGTCCAGCATCACGTTGCTAGGCTTGATGTCGCGGTGCACCACACACTGCTCCCACTCCTGGTGCAGGTACAGGATTGCCGAGGCGATCCCTAGCACGACCTCGTGCCTCTGCTGCCACGTCAGCAGCAAATTGTTGTTGTAGAGGTGGGCGTCGAGGCTGCCGTTGGGCATGAGCTCGTAGACGAGGAGCAGCTCGCCGCCACCGTGGCACCAGCCGATGAGCTGAACCAGGTTGCGGTGTCGGAGCCGGCTGATAATGCGCACCTCCGCGGCGTACTCCTTCCTCCCCTGCTTGGAGCTCTTGGACACCCGCTTGATCGCCACCGCGAGGGACATCTCTGTCAGGAAGCCATGGTACACGGAGCCGAACCCGCCTTCCCCGAGCTTGTGTTCTTCGGAGAAGTTGTCGGTGGCAGTGGCTAGCACGCCGTAGCGGAACCGCTTCGGTCCCGTCCCTTTCTCCAAGTCGTCCTCCATCTCCACTTCTTCGTCGTCGAAGAAGCCTTCCAACTCTCGCTGCATCGATTCCTCAAGCATTTTAGCAGCTCGTTTTCGCCGGCGCCGAAGAAGGAGACATGTCGAGAATCCCAGAACGATCAAGACAGAGACGGAGCCGACGGAGAGGCCGATCACCAAGCCAGATTTAGAGTCTGATGAAGAAGGCTGTGGCGGTGGCGGTGGAGTCGCCACTACCAGCGGAGGCGGCACGGCCGGCGGTAGAGTGATGTGGAAGGGGACAATATTGTACCTGACGTAGCAGCTGTACCCCTTGATCGCGCCGCCGGAGTTGTTCGTGAACAACGTTGGCAGGTTGCTGTTGTACGTATTGAGGCACGTGGCGCACTGCTCCGGCATCAGGTCCCTCGTGCACTGTGCTAGGCCGTACATCTCCTGCAACGATTCGTCGAACAGCGCGCTCTCGTTTGCCAGGAGCAGCGGCGAGTCCGCCGCCCTCTGGGCGAGCCGGCTCATGAGGCCGGACCGCGCCATGTCGATGCTTGTGTAGTTCAAGGAAGGGTCGCCTGGCCAGGTCACGTAGAACGCCTGGTCGGGGTTGACCACGGAGAAGAAGGACACGTTGGCGTACCGGAGTACGCACGTGTCATATGCCGCGTTCACGTTGCGGCTGCCCGGGCACTTCGCCACGATGCCCGCGGGCGCGCGGTTCAGGCAGTCGCGGCAATCCGTCTCACCGCGGTCGGCAAAGCACATGATGAGGCCGAACACCTGGTCAGCG
Organism: Eleusine indica; assembly: GCA_030378355.1. Taxonomy (NCBI): domain Eukaryota; kingdom Viridiplantae; phylum Streptophyta; class Magnoliopsida; order Poales; family Poaceae; genus Eleusine; species Eleusine indica. The sequence goes on from CM059494.1 coordinate 12,515,557, forward strand.
CCCGTCCCCGCCGTGCCGTTGTAGAACCAGCCGTTGTTGATGGCGGCGGTGGGCATCTTGGCGAGGAGCTCAGCGAGGTTCTTCTGGTACTGGCTGTCGTCGCTGTAGTTGCCCGTCGTCGAGCAGGATGGCGCAAACGGATCCAGCTGCCGGTAGTCAACCGACGTCTCGCAGAGCGATGCAATGACGACGGAGAAGAAGACGGCGGCGTAGACGAGGAGAAGACCGGACGCCATGGCCACGGAGGACGTACGGCCAGCGATGCCGCCGTTTCTTGCTTTCTTTTCACTCCCTTTTCTTCTTCCCCGTCTTCGTTTCTTTGTCTTCGTACTACTTTTTTTTTTGTTACTTCTCTCTCTTTCCTCACTCAGCAGTGCAGTGCATCCGGCTCTGGTGCCAGTTATAGTAGTACCAACTACCAAGTGGGTGTTCAGTTCTGAGAGGACTTAGGCGTCTGTCAACCTGTGCTCGGTCAGCAGGCGTGGACATCTCATAAGGGGCACAACAGACCGGGAATCGGCAAGTGGAAGGAACAAGTTCTCAGCTGCATTCCTTTTTTAGTTTTAGAAGTATGTTTTCAGTTGAATGGGTTTGGAAGTTACCGCGACTAAGCTACCTTTCAATACGCATGTCAAATGTCATTTCGGTATCGTAGCATGCATATAAATCATTTCGTGATGTCAAATGTCACTATCATGAAAGCTATAGAAGTTGGACCATGTCGAATGTCATTTCGGTAACCTATTCGCATCCGCCGACTTGCATCATGGTTGGATCAAGTCTAGTGCACCTACCGACACTTCTTCTGAGTGCTACTATTACCCTATTATGGTGTGCAATTCAGCAGGATGACGCACTTCATTGGAGCACTTCAAATAAAGGGGGAGATCTTATATCACTAAGAAATGGAAACAAGGACGACCCATTCAGAGTCAGCAATAGGAGTGAAGGGAAGGACAATCTCTCGGGTGGATTCTTTCATGCACTTTGCCAACAAGGAAGACCCATTCAAGTCATTGTTAAGATTGAGGAGATTGTACCTTGGAAGTTGCCAAACAAAATGTCACGGATCTTTTCCAATATTTTCCTCTCTCTCTCTCTCTCTCTCTCCAAAAAGGTGTTAGTGTTGCCATGCCAAATTAAATTTCTAATTGTTAGAAAAATTGTGGTGACAGCTGGTTAACAGAGAAACCTTTAGCAGAAGTCCATAAAAACTATATGAAAGGATAGAGGAAAAAGGAAGCACAGTAAGAGATGTGATATTTGGATTAGTTCCAATATCCTTCAGAAGAAACTTGACTGAAGAACAGATAAATGATCTCTATGAGTTAGCAAAGAATCTGGAGAATTTTCCCCTAAATGATGAACCAGACATCCTTTTGTGGCAATGGGAGAGTAACAAGCAATATTCTGTCAGATCTATGTACAAAAAGTTACACCCTAGGATAAAAGTACCTAAGCTACAGATAATGTGGAAAAGCAGGTTACCACTAAAGACCAAAGTCTTTTTGTGGCAAATAGCTTGGAACTCGATTCTTACTAAAGATACTTTGATTAAGAGGGGATGGGATGGGAAAAATCAGTGCATCATGTGTGACATAGAGGAGTCAGTGAACCATTTATTCTTTGAGTGCCCAATAGCGGCCTTTACCTGGAGTCTGATCTGCTTTGGATTGGGATGCAAGAGTAAACCTTGCAGCTTGATGGGTTTTTTAAATTGGGCCCCTGATAATTTGCCCGGGAAAGAGCAAATGCATTGCGTACTTCTGGTTGCAGTATGTTGGTCAATATGGAATGTGCGAAACAAAATGGTGTTTGATGAGTTCAAACCTATAGATCCTTCGATTTGTTTCTATTCAATGTGTGCATTTTTATTACATTGGGCAGGTCTGCAAAAAAGTGAGGAGGAAAAAGACCAGGTCAAGAAAGGGGTCCTCCATCAACAGAAAAAGGCGAAGGAAATACTAGGAAGACAGAAGAAAGATCTGGTGCTGCGGAGGGAGTAGAAGGTGATGAGAAGGAAATAAAGAGAAGGCCGAGAAGTGCAATTCTAAGTTTCTGTAGTCTAGCGAATGTGTTGTGTTCAGACTTTGCTTGTTTTGTTCAAATCTGAATTAGTTTCAGGACTATGCAAACTCAACCCTGCACTCAGTGAAGAGTCAGGCAGTGCTGTAAAACGTCTTATCGACGAAATTGTGTATCCTTGCTTGCTATAAGAAAGGAAACACGGGGGATTCTTCCCTTGGTCGAAAAAAAAGAAAAATTGTGGTGACAACAATAGACAGCCAAAATCTAGTTTCATGTACTTAGCCATTTTTCAGTTATTTATATTATATTTTTCAGTTATTTATATTCAACACAGTTGTAGAGGATGGCAGGATTACACCTAGAAATATGCCTACAAAACCAGCTTTTGCACATACATATGACAAAGGAATAGAAAATTTTAGAGGGATGCAGTTGAGCTTTAAGTCCCTGTATTTTTTTTGTTAGAAAAATAATAATCCATAAATATGAAATTTGGTGTTTCTCTATGCATATTCTGGTTCATATTGCTTGTCTTTTTAGTGAAGATCTTATCGTCCTCATGACCAACCACCGCCACGTAGAGTGATGCAATGCGGAGAAGATGGCAGCGGATGAGACGAGGAGAAGACGGGACGCTGTGGCCACGGTGGACGTACAGCGCGCAGGTGCAAATTTTAGTAGTACCAAGTAGGTGTTCAGTTCTCAGCGGACTTGGCGTGTGTCAACCTGTGTTGGTCAGCAGGCGTGGACATCTCATAAGGGACAGATCGGGAATCGGCAGAGCAAATGGAAGAAGTTCTCAGCTGGATTCTTTTTTTAGTTTTACAAGTAATTTTTCAGTTGAATGAGTTTGGAAGTTACCCCGACTAAGCTACCTTTCCAATACGCATGTCTCATGTTTGAAAGTTATAGGCACTACAACAAATCTGATGATAGGTGACGTTTTTTTTTTGTGACAATTGATCGAAATGTCACTAAGTTATTTTGTTTGTGATGATAAATTCTGCTTAGTGACGAACATTATACATGCGTCATTAAAACCAGTGAGAAATCGTCACAAATTCTCCCATTACCTTATTGTGACGAAATAGGAGCGTCATGTGTTGGCAATAGCGCCGTCACAAGTTTATGACAATTGTAATTCATCATAGTTTTATTTTCTTTGTCACTAAGATCTTTTTTATTTGTGGCAATATATAATGGTATATTTTAGTTAATAACAAGATTTTTTTAGTTCTGGCTCCGGCTGCGAACATTATAGTTTTAGTTAATAAAATTTGTTTTATAGTTCTGGCTCCGGCTGCGCACATTCCGGATGATCATTTGTTTTCCTACAAAAATAAAATTTGTTTTATAGTTCTGGCTCGGACCATGTCAAATGTTATTTCGGTAATCTATCCGCATCCGCCGACTTGCATCATGGCTTGGATCAAGTCTAGTGCACCAAGTAACTCTTTCTTTTGAGTGCTACTGGATGAATTCCACAACTGCTTAGATTACTGGATGAATTATACTGGGAATACTTTTTCATACGTCCGATGAAAGCAGTTGTGGAATTTGGATAATCTTAAAATGCCATCTCAGTAATTGTCCACATCCGATGAAACCTCTGCGTCAAATCAGGGGTCATTCAGCAAACTTTCGAGGGTGCCGTTATAGGGGCTAATCTGTAACGTCACTACCGGAAATCGGCTGTTTGCAGAGTGCTTGGCACTCGATAAAGGCTCTTAAATACTTGACAAAGCCTTTGCCAAGTGCAATACTAAAGACACGACGAACAAAGTATCGATAAAGCGCTCTTTACCGAGTGTTTTCCATAACCCCGCCTGCCCATCCCCATCTCAGTTGAAAGTTGTGACATTTTTTCACGTGCCGCCCGCTAAGCGCGGTCGGTGGATTTGAACCGGCGACCTCCTTTTCGCGTGTATAGTGAAGCGCCCCGGGTATTCCCGGTGCTAAATACTATATTATACCATTTCCTAGATCAGTAGCTGGTACAATAAGTCTTACAACAGGTGATATTAAGAGCCTTATTCATGAAGCGGTCGAGATGCAAGGGATCGAACGACATAAGCTACGAACATGAGAATTACTATGATGGCCCAAACAAGCACATCTATAAACATGGCGGAAGCAGCTAAGCGGCAACACAACTCCACAGGCAACTCGGGTGCGGATGAAACCAAAGCTTAAGCGTCTTCCTCACCGTCAGCGTCGACGTAATCAGGGTCTTCCTCTGTAACCAATAAGCAAGGGTGAGTATAAAAGTACTCAACAAGCCTTAACCCTTGCCCTACCATCAAGGGATAAAATATGCATTTGGCAGTAGCAAGGATTAAGCCATAAGGTTAACATTGCGAAAAGCGATACACATGCAGGGGCTTATTTTATAAAAACATTTGTAAAATCATAGGGTTATATTAGTATTAAGTTGTTCAAATTTTAATGTTGCCGGAGTCCCCGTCCACAGCAACCTTCGGCAAGAGGCCGGATCTATTCCAGAAAACACTCACACATCAAGAGATACTACCCATGCTAGTGATGAGACCGAACCATAGTCCTGTCCGTGACCGTGGACGCGGCTATTCGAATAGATTTCACTCTATAGAAGGTGTACGCTGTACCCACACGCTGAGTACAGCAACAGACCATGGCCGTAGCCCGTGGTAGTACTGACTCACAGAGCCATTACCCATCACAGTATCATTCCGACTAATCGCCCATGGGAGTAACCAGGGGTTCATGACCTTTATGCTAGGTCTCCAACCGGGCTGCCAAGTCTGCACCACTTGCACCTGCTCCTGGGCTCCTACTGCTCTCTACCCTCAGACGATTAACAGACAAGCTGGCGGGGATTAGGCTAAGCCATGCCTCATACATGGTCATGTGGTCGCACTGAAAAACGACTAGGTAGGATGTCACATCAACTCGGTCCTAAATCGAGCCAAGTCAATCATCTCCACAATGAACCTACCACAAAGGTAGCGTTCATCTTCCAACACCAATCCGGTAGCCTGCCACACAGGCAGCGCTCACCAACAATATCACCTCGGCTCTAACCCACATTCATTCATATTCTTTTCTTTGGTTCGTCACCCACCCCAACTATCTCTATATCCTAGCACATCACCAAGACACACGCATTTTATTTGTAAAAACTACTGGTGAAAATAAGATTAAGTGATAACTCAGTCCTAAGCATTCATCTAAACAAGTCAATCATTTAGACACATAATAAATACTGCCTACATGGATCTTATGTTTAACAGGTAATAAATACGTGGGATAAATATGGCTAAGTAGTCTTGGTTATACTACACAATGGTTTTGCAATCTAGTCAAGCATTTTATGCAATAATACGGCTGCTACGGGACATTTATAAAACTAGGATCAATATGATCAAAGGGAGACAGATTGAGACTTGCCCTCATTGACGTCCTCAACGGGGTCCTGGTTGAACTCCTGGTTCTCTGGTTCCTCCTCCTCCTCCTCGTACTCTCCGTTCGCTAATTACGCGTGTATTGACAAACAACAAACAACACAAATAAATACAAACAACAAAGCAAATGGATTGTGAAAAACATGAGAAGTATCAGAATGGGTAGGGAATGATTTTAGATGAATTTAGGAGGAAGAATCAGGTCAAACGAAGTTTGGATGGCGGAGATATGTATTTTTCAGTATTGGCTTTGGTTTAATTTCGAAAATAAACAATGGAATTAATTAACAGAACATGTTTCAATTGATTGGGCTGTAGCATTGCTAGGCCCAGTATGAAGGGTTCTGGTCTGTGGTGTCTAATACAGAACGCTTGGAGAAGGGGATCGAAACAGAGGAGCACGTGTTCCTCGGCTTCAGTTCGCCATGGGCGAGCTCAGGAAGCTCAAATCGAAGTGGGGAAAATGGGAGAGGACGGCCGGAAGGTGGGGAAATCGGTTCTTCGGACTATAGCGCAACCATCTGAGGCGAGATTTTGGGGAGAACTTATGGGGGCAGTGGCTGACTTGGTTGAGAAGAGGTCATGGCTGGTGGAGCTCGGGAGAGAGTGGAAAATTGATTGGGGGCTGGCTGGTGCTCATCTTGACGATGGCTCGGCGGCGCTGATGTGAGGTGAAGTTCACAGGGTCGCTTTTATAGGCGGAGGAAGGAGGAGGCTTGCTCGGTTCTGGTGGAACGAGACAACGGCAGACTGTGCTGGAGTCGTCGGTGGGCAGCCTGTGCTCGGGTGGACTATGCTCGGGTCGTCGGCGCTGTGCTCTGCGGCAGGCAAGCGTGCAGGCTGAGGCTAGCGTGTACGGGAAGACGGAGGAGGCAGGGCGGCGTGTGAAGACAGCTCTACGCTTAGCGAAGCCGTGAAGTGATAGCAGCGCTGATTGCAGTGCTTGACACGACGAGAGCCGGCAGGGTGGAGTGGTTGGCACGGTGAGGCATGGGGAGCAGGGGATGGGATTGCTCGGTCAGTGGCTCAGCGAGGAATCAGATGCCTCTACAGAGAGGTGGTGTAGGGGCTGAGCGCCATTAACGCATGGTAGTGAAGAACACTAAGCTACGCGTCATGTGGCTAGTTACTGATGCGGAGGCCGGGAGGTGCTCGATGACTCACTGGTTTCGACGCAGGAGCGGGTTGGCAAGTGGGCACGGCTCAGGGTGGAGTGCGGTATTGGGCGATGAGATGGCTCAGGCAGAGGAGGTCGGAAAGGATGTGGTACGCGTGATTGGAGGAGCAGGGCCGTCGTGCGGCGCGTGCGTGAGGAGGGAGAAAGGCAGAGAGAGGGAGCGAGTAGGGGTCGGACTGGTGTGGTAGTTGGACTCCATAGGAAGGGAGAGTAAAGCATACGAGGCCAAGGTTGGACAGGTTCGATGGGGCGAGCTTGGTTTAGATCAGATGAATTTAGGAAGGAGGCAAGGAGAGAAATAGATGAGAAAATAGTTCAATTGACTTTAGCAAGTTCAATTTAATTTATCGATTTATGTTAAAAGTTTTACGGGTTAATTTTCGAGATGTTACATATAGTCCTCTACCACTGCACCATACTGTCACTTGAGTCTAGACTATGTTTTCAATCTTCTTATAATATACCTGTTTGTTGAGTATTTTATGTGGGACACTCCGCAAAGTCCTTGTTTGTGGAGTGCTGAATTAGACACTAGGCAAATCAATTTTCAATGTTAAAAAAATTTAAATTATCAATCAAATTCTAAAAATAATCAAATTTTAAAATGATACAATTTATATAATCTATGACGTATATAAAATGATTTGAAGTCAAATTCAAATTTGACTATCAATAGAACTCCAAATCTTAACGACTTATTCTTAACTCTAAGGTTATTTTAACCAACGTACATGACAACTTGTGCGAAATCTTCTCTACTTTTTATCATAGCTTTCAATTACAATACCATCACATCATGACAAATCTCATGATTTCAGTCTTTATTTATATCTTTAGAATTTAAAAATCATTTGGACACATGTTAGTGTGGTCATGATTTTCAGACTTTATGTCGAATTTCGTTTTATTTAATGGGTAAGATCTCAAATTGAGCTAAATAACATGAATATAATTTTTATACTCATTAATTTTTTTATTTGAGTGCCTTGTAGATCAAATTTAACTTTATTCAAAAATATTGCTTGAAATGTAATTAATTACTTAAATATAGCAAGAAAAGACAAAAAAAATGCCAAATTTTAACATGGAGTAACACATGTTGTATGTGAAAAGTAAAGATGTCCAACTGGGTCGTCCGGCATGGCACGACCCAGGCACGAAATAGCCCGACCACATAATTAATTTTGGGTTGTGCCGTGCCGACCCACGTGCTCAGGCATCAGCCCACGACACGGCACGAATTGGAGTAATCGTGCCAGGCCGGCCCGTTAGGCCCGCTAGAATAACGACTCATTAATCCTTTAACAACCCATTTATAACTGAAGTGGTGAAAATGAGCAAAAATTAGGGTGAAAGTGAGGTTGGAACTCAATACATCCCCTATTCAAGGATGTTTACTCATAGTACAACCTAACAGATTGACAGCTTCATGGAATGGGAGTAAAGACAATAGTACAACAGCCACAGCAAGGAAGTGTGAGAATAGTTAATTACTCATATTTTGTTCCAATTAATCCCTCACATTAATTGCCAAAAAGGATGGCAATGGTACGGTCCCACCTTTGTTATCAAGTAAAATTACTATGCTACCTCACTTTATTCCCAAAAACAAATGGCACCTCACGTTGAAAACAAAAGAAATTGTAATAATGGGTAATTAATTAACATGAATGAGGGTATTATAGTCTAATTTTTTATAATGGCAGTGGTAGGTAATTAATTATTATGAATAAGGGTATTTTGATCTAATTTTTTATAATGATAGTGGTGGGTAATTTTTCTTTTTTTTTCTCTAATTAACGTGAAAATTTCTAGCCCTTGAGAGCAAATGTGAAAGCTCCTTTTGTTGGTCAAATATATATATAATAGGTAATAACGGAATGAAAAAAAATCTGCCGTCATTGTTAATGTTCATATTTTGTAGTTCTGCAGATGTGTTCTCACGTTTCCGTTCCCTAGAACAGCAAGTGTCATTTGTGTATCCACCTGATGCTATACTATGGTGCATCCTGTGTCATTTAAGCCGGGTGGTTGTCCCTGTAGTGCTGGTGGACTGAGTGATGGCTGTGTAGGCGTGCTGCTACTGGACACTTCTACCGGCATCGATGGAGGAAGGCTTGGGAGCGGTGCTTCTGACCGCAGCACATTAACTGCCTGCCTCATCGACGGCATCGATGGAGGGAGGCTTCGCAGCGGTTCTTCTGATGACCACTGCACACCAACTGTCTGCCTGATCGACGGCTTCCATGGAGGGAGGCTTGGCAGCGGCGCTTCTGACCGCAGCACATTGACTGCTTGCCTGATCGACGGTATCAAGCTCCGGTCAGGGTGCGCGCAGCAAAGTCCGACGATCATCACCGTCTCCATCTCTTTCACATCGAATTCTCCATTCAGCCTTGCATCAGCGGCATCAAGAATGGTTCCTTTTTCATAGTGCTCCCACACCCAATCCACGAAGTTGACCGGGTCTTCCCTCTCTGTGTACTCTAACGGATACATGCCGCAGGCGATCTCAAGGAGAACGACGCCGAAGCTATGGACATCGGAGTCGGTGGTGAAACTGCGGTTGATCAGGCAGGACAAATCTCCTTGAGATCGCCTGGTCAACCGATCATAGTGGTGACCCCAAAGGTCCGTGCTGTATGATCCCCTGCCGTGGTCGACCAGCCTCGCGAGCCTGAAGTCCCCGAGCTTGGCGTTGAAGGACGCGTCCAGCATCACGTTGCTGGGGGTGATGTTCCCGTGCACCAGGCACTGCTCCCACTCCTCATGCAGGTACAGCAGCGCCGACCCCAGCCCCATCACGACCTTGTGCCTGTGCGGCCATGACATTGGTAACGGGTTTGCGCTGTGGAGGTGCGTGTGGAGGCTGCCGTTAGGCATAAGCTCGTAGACGAGGAGCAGCTCGCCACCGTCCTCGCAGCAGCCGATAAGCTGCGCGATGTTGCGGTGGCGCAACCGGCTGACAATCAGCATCTCGGAGGCGTACTCCTTCCAACCATTCTTCAAGCTCTTGGACACCCGCTTGACCGCCACCGCGAGGGGTGGTTCGTTCAGGAATCCTCTGTACACGGACCCGAAGCCGCTTTCCCCGATCTTGTGCTCGTCGGAGAAGTTGACCGTGGCGGTGGCAAGCTCGCCGTAGATGAACCGCTTCGGCCCCGTCCCTTTATCAAACTTATTGTCCTCCATCTCTGGTTTGTCGTTGGCGAAGAAGTTGCCTCCCTGTTCCAGCTTTACCTCGTCGCTGCCAGTTGACTCCGACGGTGAAATAAACAGGTCACTTTTGATAAACCCATATGTGCATTCCATTTCAGCAAGCCTCTATTATATGCTGTGTAACAGGCCTCTTGGTGGGGTTAAACTCAGTGCACTCTATCCCTATCTCAGCGCATATTCGCACAGGTTCCAATCGTCTATCTCCCTGCGACGTTCCGAACCTTGCAGTCCAGCTTTGAAGTACCTAATCAGACATGGCAATCATGAGCTTGCTTATCAAAAAACAAAGAGAGAGAAAAGAGACAGTTACATATGCTGGAATATGTAGGGGAACATAAACATATACAAAATATCAGTCGTCGGATTTTTTGTGAGTTGCATTTTCCACAGTATGTTAACAAACAACTTGTGTAACTATTTTCTGTTTTGTGCACTTTTGTGTATCTATGTTGTTTTATTTCTTTCCTATACTGCTCTGTCATCAATAGTGCATTTTCTTTCCTACTACCTCCATCCTATTGAAAGTGTCGTTATTGACTTTCAGACATCGTTTTTGATAGTTTGTTTTCTTCAATTCTTTTATAAAAGTACCATTAGAGATACTTTAATCATGATATATTTATTTTAATAGTTGCACAAAAAATTGGCCTGTCATGATGCTTGGGAAGAAATATGGTTCAGTGTTTGTGATCAATCTGTGATTTATTTATACCACTAAATATTATTGATCATTCCTAACATGATTATATACTCTTCAGTTAAAGCTAAAGTATAATATATAAATTTAAATAACTTTAGACATTCAAAGAGCTGCATCAAAAATTGAGAAGAAGGCTATATATTATAACGATGTAATTAACAATTTTGAGCTATTAAAGCTTGCCAATCTCTCCATCACATTTTATGAGGCGTGACTTTATGAGTCATGGCCTCCTGACTTATACTTCTTTCAACATATAGTACCAGATATTAAGTTGTCATCCTTGAAATAGCAATCTAACGGTATCACTGTCGTATTACTAAGCGTATATTGCTAGTCAAATTCTAGAATATGCACACACCTTATTGAGAAAGGGACATGTAGTAATAACTATAAGCATAATTTCAGTTGTTGATTTTTAAAACTTCTAGCATACAAACTATCATGCATTTGGCTTGTATGAATAGTTCAAGGGATAAGGCATGTACAATGCTCATGCCAAAGCGTATGCCTACCTTAATTAACTAAAATAAAATTAACATTGGGCATTTATTTTGAAAGAGACTGTTCTTACGTTCTCAATTTCTGGATACCCCTTCTGCCCTGTTAAGATCTCTATTATTACAATACCAAGACTATATATGTCTGACTTGAATGTAATTAGTCCACCGTAGCATTCTGGTGCCATGTAACCCCTGCATGAATTTTTTTTGGTAGCCTGAGCAACTTTAGGGCAAAATGAATGCAATGTAATTCGTAACTGGCAAAAGAAATTGTGCTTTCAAGGATCTTAGCTAGCTTACTGTGATCCAAACACCTTTGAAGTCATTGCTCGGGTTTGCTTTTCATCAAAGCACTTTGAGAGACCAAAATCAGCAATTTTTGGCACCTTATGATGATCCAGAAGTATATTTGCAGGTTTGAGATCTAAATGAACAATTTTTTGCTGGTGAAGATAATGCAAGCCTTGGCAAACTCCCTTTATTATTTGAAAGCGTGTCATCCATTCAAGTCCTTGGGATGCATCTACAAAAGCGTTGATCTAATTAGAAAGAATATTTTTTGTATGCCCATTGCAAATATTCCTGATCTCGTATATGTCACTGTCAGTGACACAAGTGGTTAGCATCTATCATTGATATATCGAGGGCAAATACAGGATTACATTTTTCTTTAATGGCAAATAAAATATTATACATGATTGTAATGTTGCTTCATCCTCAAACATAAAGAAAAGTAAGAATGGAATGAATGTTCAATATCCCAATGATGAATACTAATGCCCATAGCGAAAGCTTGGAACAAAGCAGCCCTCAAGTAACAGAGCTTTTTTATTTTTCCTTACAAATGAGATGTTAAGAAACTTACCACTGATATAATTATCAAGACTTCCTTTTGGCAGAAACTCAAAGCAGAGAAACCTCTGTCGTTCCTCTGCTATGACATTTTTCCCTCCTAACTTCCACACTTTACCTTGTGTGTCAGAACAGTGTCCCAGGAATCGCACTATATTCTTATGCTTCACCCTCAGCAGACTGTCAATCTCTTGGTGGAATTTCATCTCATGCACGTCAAGTGTTTGGTTCAGCTTTTTTACTGCGACTGCACCATTTTGAAGTTGCCCCTATAGTCACAAAATTTACTCGTTACTCGTTAGCATGAACTTCTCAAATCAATCATGATTTAGTTTTCAGGACTGTTGAGAGTACTCATACCTTGAAAACCTCTGCAAATCCACCGACGCCAATTCGTCGATCATTAGAGAAATTATTTGTTATGGACTTTAGCAATGATAGTGGTATATATGTTGGCGCTACATTTGCATCAAGTAGCATACTCTCCAAGAGATCGCGCACACTTTCTTCTGAATCCATTTGCAGTTCCCCTGTAGGGTCCTGAACGTATATTAATGGAGAAACAATAAGCAAAACTAAGAGAATGATGAGTGTCACTGTCAAGTGATTCGGAATATAAAATTACAAGATTGGAGTCACAAACATGGACAAGGATCTGCGAGCAGCTCTGGATCATTGGATCAAACCATCTTTAAAACACGCTGAAAGCTAATAAAATTAATCTGTCTGACCGGCACATCTCAAAATTAGATGGTTAAAAAATCAAGCCTAAAACACTCAAAGGTGACGCATATGGACAACTAAGTTAATTTGAATTAATCACAAAGATTTGTAATTCACAAGGCCCCAAAAGCCCATTCAAAAGAAGTTCCTTGCAAAAAAATAAAATAAAATGAAGTTCCTTTGAATAATCTATGGAGAGCGAGTCCCCCACACAAATATAAGTCGATTTGTCAAAGGAGGTTCAAGATCAGGGCAGTAACCTGTATTTTGCCCCAAAGCGTTTGTGATTACAAAATATCAAGAGGAAAAAATAGTATATGATGCATGAACCTTCCTCTGTTGACCTTTAGTGTGCCGTAGACAACAGTCAACAGTGACGAACCTTTCTCATCTAGCATACTCCATATGCATTCGAAAGTGACCAACCAGCTGGTAAGATTCGAAAACATTTTTTTGTCAAAAAAAAAAGATTCGAAAACATTTCCTTTTTTTTTTTGAGGAAACTACGGTGGGGGAAACATTTCCTTGCATTACGAAACACAGAGACATCCGATACTCAAGCATCGATCCGCTGGAACGTTCCTAGCTAATAGTAGTGCGTATGCAAGAGCCTCCATGGATGGATGGGATTGGTAAAAACGAGCATTAACCTGGAAGAAGACGTAGAGGCCTACGTGCAGCTAGCTGCTGCTGCTGCTGCCTTCTACCGACGGCTCTCGATCGCTTCGTCGTTGATGCAGTGATCAGCGGGATTAAGGAGCTCCAGTTTGTAATAAGCAGACGGTGCTTTGGATCCAATGTAGGCAGGATGCCACTACTTGTTCAGGTTCGGAGCTCAAGCAACACAGACCAGATTAAATTAAAACGTTTCACGAAAACAGAGGTAAAAATTCTAGACTTCACATGTGATGCCCATTATTATTTATCTAGAATTGATCTGGACCCGGGTAGTCATCGACAAAATAACTTTGTCTCAAATCCTGTACTGCACGCATTCAAAGGAAAAAACAAGCTCAACTAGACGCTTTACTTTATTTTCTTAATCCTCCGGCCGCGCAGTCCAAGCCAGAGCCAGCTCAGGCGTGGGGGGGCTGCTAACTCGCACTTCCTACATCATCGAGAAAAAAAAAACTCGCACTTCCTACAGATAGGAGGTCCCATCTAGCGCATGATGGTTTCCTTGGCCCAATATTGTTTCCAGTTCCTGGGAAAATGGCCCAATATTGTTTCCAGTTCCTGGGAAAATATTTAGTAGAAATCACCTATTCGATGAAATCATAAAAACCCTCTAAAAACTTATATCTAAAAGTTTTTAAAAATTCTGAAACTCGGCATACATGTAGATGACATGAAGAAAAATATACACACAAAATTTCAAGTCGAAATTCAACTATACTAAAAAGATATAAAAATAACAAATCATGAAGAAAGAGGGAGAAAAAGACAAAATAGCACATGTCATCTATTTTTTGTCATCTTTATCGTGATTTGTTATTTTTATATCTTTTAAATGAATTTGAATTTTGATTTCAAATTTTGTATGGGCATGTATCGTCATGTCATCTACTTGTGTGCCGAGTTTTAGAAACTTCTAGATATGATTTTTGAGAGTGTTTTCACGATTCCACCGAATAGGTGGGTTCCACTGAATATTTACCTTTCCTTGGTTTCCAGCCCAGCATCTATATTTTGCGCCAATACAGGACTGTTTTGGTGAGCCCGAGCGTTGGCCCTGCCACTTATAGGTGTCCAAATAGCCCGAGTTTATTGGGCAAGCACGAAGCCCAAATTTTTTGGCCCGGCCCGATGCACCGGGCCGTGCTTGGGTCGATGCCTCAGCATGATGGGTGGCACAGGCACGGTCCAATTACGTGCAGCCCACATAGCACGATGGGTGGCACAACCCGATATTAGCCCACTAGCCTGTTAATCATGCCTAACAGGCCGCATCCCAGCATGCCTCCTAGCGAGCCAACCCTAGCTCGTGTCGCTCCTCCCCTGCTCACCCTCCCTCTCTCGCACCGCCCCCTGCTCGTCCTGCTCTTGCGCCGCCCTCTTTCGCGCCACCCCCTGCTCGCCCCGTCGGCCCTTCCTCTCTCGCGCCTCTGCTGGCGCCGCCCCCTCACTCTATCCGTCGTGCCGCTCCTCACCCAACTCGCGTCGTCGCTCCTCACCCGCCTTGCCTCCTAGCATCACCACCACTTCTCGTGTGCCCGCGCCGCTCCTGGCTCTCTCCCTCCCTGTTGATGACGGCCCAACACGTCGCTGCTTCCTCACAAGCCGGCGCACCCACCTCGCCGTAGCGCTTCCGAGGCCACCTCCCTCTGGCTAGTGGCACCCGGTCCTCCGCATCCATGTCGACAAGCTCAAGGTCGGGCTTGCATGCCTCACAGGCCTTAATGGGCCAACCGTGCTCACAAGCCTAACGGGCCAGCCTAGCATGGTTAAGTCCTTTCATGTCGTGCCATTAACCGAGGTCAGAGCCCATGTGCTGCCTTGACACGGCCTGAAAAGGGCCATGTGCCGTGCCAGCCCAAAAATAAACATGTTGGCCCTTTTAAGGCCTGGGTCATGTTGGACTGGGCCACCCGTTTGGCCATCTATACTTAAAGGACCGAGCAAGACGACTAGAGGGGGATGAATAGACGCATCGACAAATTTCTTGTAAAACAAATGATCTTTTTCTAATTTTCACCTCACACGCCTCTCTTCCGACCTACCATGATGTCGTAGTCACGACGGGCATACAAACCGTAGGAATAGGCCGGAGAAAACCCAATGCAATGCGGAAGCAATAAATAAATCAAAGGGTTAAATGCTAAAGCACTTTTAATGCTACTCTTAATTACTTGCAAGAGGATTTGTTAAATATTAAAAGATAAACTAATGGATAACACAAACTGTAAGTACCAGTATGAACTCCCACTTTAGGCTCCTTTTCTATGCTTGACACGACCAGCAACTTGGCACCAGAGCCCAAGGGCACACGATGATCCCCCAGCTCTACTGTCACCTGCTGGCTCCCCTCCCCATCCAACTCTATTCCCGAGATGTCCTTCTCTGTAGCTTCGTCTCCCTTTTGCATGGTCATGTTCCCCACCTTGTCATTTTCCCCCACACCAAACAACATAGGAGCTGGGTTCACCGTAGGTTCCTCGCCAATGCCGCTCGTCAGAGTCCGTGAATTCTCATTACCTGCAGAATCAGCAGCCTCAAAGAACAGCTTGCGCAGCACCCCACCACCTTCTTGTGCCTTGAGTTGCTTCAGTGGACTAGGGCCGGGCCCAAGATATTGGGTATGGGTATTCAAAATTAAAAAAGGGTGAAAACAAATTTTAGGCAGCTTGAAGTACAGAGCAGCCTTTTGGGCCATTAAGATGGGAGAGGAAGGTGGACTACTTGGTTTTTAGGGCTGAATGAATGAAGAACTGTGTTATTCCGTGTTATGTTTTTAATTTTTTTATTACATATACATATGATATACACTATATATATACATTGTTTTGTCAAAATAATAGTTATTCAGTTGAATACCCTTGGTACAAAAATAGGCCCGCCCCTGGTGGACTCTGACCGTCATCCCACAGCTCAGGGTCAGAGAGTTGGTAGGACCCTTTCGCCGCACCCGACAGCCTGCTCTTCTCTTGCTCCGGCTTCCTCCATGGTCCACCACTTCTCGCCTGTGATGACCCACCAGGACCACTGCTTCCGGACCACCTCCCCCTAAACTCCCCTTGCACCTTCCTCTTCTGCGGATTATATCGCAGATTTTCCCCATATTGTCTCACTCCCCTTTGCCCACATTAGCAAATAGGAGCTAGAAGACTGCTATGCCCTCAGAGCAAAGTTGCACGCATTGATCTAATCAACCAATAAAATAAACGAGCAAGCAGCAGGCAGCTAACCATGGTGAGAAAACTTGAGCTCACAAAGACATGCGACAGAACAAGGAGCTGATTATGGAATAAACAAAACACCAGGCCAATCCTTAGATAATGTGGGACAGTGATTAAGCAACAGATCTTTGCAGACAATTATGCAAAGCAATTATGTGCTAGTGGTAAACAAAACACTTCTCAATGTAGCAACAAAAAGAATCAGCACGCCAGATGCTGTTCATGCAAGCTTACCAACCAGACCTATGTCAATTACATCGGACAATTAAATCTCAAAGCAGGCAGGCAGCAGCTATCACAAATGCTTTACAGTTTAGTAACACAACGATTTACAGAGAACTGGATTCAGCTAAGAAATAGAGACTCGCTGCTGTTGCTGGCTTCTTGCCAAGCCAAACGAACTCAGTTCACTGAACAACTAGGTGCCGATGTACCTGTAACATGAATATACCACTGTTGATCGCTGTTGCTTGTAGCAAACCTGAGATAGAGGCAATACGTGAGAATCAGCCTTATGTGTGTTGCTTGCACTCTTTGTTGCTGCCCAGCTGTTTGTTCAGATCGGAAGTGCGCTCCTGCGATGAACCAAACCAAGCTCGTGCTTGCGGACCTGCAATAGGAAAGGCGATCTGCAGAAACAAAGCAGAGGAAGAATAGAGAGCTCCTAGCTACAAGAACGTGGCTTTATCGTAATCAAGTTGCTTAGCCAATAAATAACTCAAAAAGCAACGCCAACTCAACTTGAAAAACTGCTACAAGAAAGAGCTAGATAAACAGAGGTGAAGCACGGGACAAGCAGAGCATAGACGTAGGAAACAACACACTCGCACTTCAATAGAAATCTTGAGGACTCAACAATTTGGACCCGGTCAGTCACCTTTATACACACACAGTACAGTGCTCGATGAACTCGACGAACTGACCAGGCAGGGGCACTCTGAAAGTTGACAGGAAAATCAACCAAATGGAGACTACAAATCACAGAAAATAAACCTCAGACTCACCCCATCAAGCGTTACACAATCCAGGTGAAAGCCCCCAAAAAGATAAAGTTTTAGCAACAATTTCAGGATTTCGTGAAACCCTAGCAAATGGGGAAAACTCGGGAAATCCGAAATTAAACCATGCTCGTGAGAGAATCGATTCAATCCATGACACACGTATGTTCTCTCATGTCCGAGCACCAAAATCCCTAAGAAAATCCGACTCAAATCGCTCTCAAATCGACGAGCCGAAAATCCACCAAAAATAACTTCGAAAATAGGGAAAATGAGAAATTCGAAAATCAATAGAAGGAGACGGATCTAAGCATGAATTGGAAGATTGTATTACTGAATGATGTAGGTTTGCAAACTACTCCTTAACACACCAATTACAAAAAGCCCAAAGCAAATAGCATATCTTCTCTCCCTCTAACTCTACCTCTCTTCCACAAATGAGACCCTCAAAAGCCTCACACAACCACTTTGAGAGGGCAGCCAACTAGCCCCCTCATCTTATCTCTTGAGCATTCACATCCCGAAAATGTCTCTCACACTACAACAAACTTATCCTTCTATAAGGGTATTTCCATCCAACTAATTTTTCATTGCACGAACACCGTTGGGACCTTCACACCATGTCTTCCACTCCTCGCGAGCTTCACGATAGTACCACATGCACCACCGTCGATTTTGAGGCCAGACCGTGAAACCGTCTTACACGCTTTTTAAAGCGCGATTTTCCGCTTGCTTCCATCAAAACAAGACTTCTCGATCTTGATATGTGTCACCTTGTCCTATAATCCTCCTCGTCAGCAAATCTTTTCCGCTTCCGGTCCATCGGATAACCTTTACATTTTCATCGATACCTGGTCATCTTTTGGACTTAGTCAACCCCGCCGTTTTGATCAACACCAGGGTTTTAAGACTCAATCATGAAACCGCCTTGTGCTTCTTATTATTTTTCATGTACGGTGTGGATCACCCTTGATCTCACCCGGCCTCTCGATCGTCCAGCCGCAAGCCCCCGCTTATGCCTGATCCTCCTATTGTTGACCACCAAATTGACTCCACCGACCTACACATCACGAGATAAGAAAACACATTTCTTTCTACTCCAACATATCCGGTTCACATCACCAACTCCAATTAGTGACAACTGTAATCATGCATAGCCATATAAAAACAAGCAAATCTAATCCTCAAAAACTCGCATTTCAACTCAAACTCCAAACCAACTCAAACGTCAATTACTCATCACAATGCAAAACCATGACACATCTCAACATGGTTCTCAATACTGCTGGTGATGAGACCACACACTCTGAGTCCTATGTACCCCATTGTGCGGCGAGCTCCGTGGCGTGCGAGCCCGGGGCGTGAGGCCAACGTCCCCGAGGTTGGAGTTGAACGCTGTGACCAACATTGTTACTGGGCTTGATGTCCCTGTGCACCACGTTGCTAGGAGCGTCACTACGCCTGGCCGTACAAGACGATTTGCCCGCACTGCTCTCACTCCTAGACGGCGGAAACGACCAGAAGACATGGCCGACAACGGATGGCCAGCGACCCCTTCTTCCATTTAATGTCTTCGACCACTTTGTGTTCTTTCCCTTCCCACAGTGTGCAGCCGGCCGGTGTCAAGCAAGGTTTACATCACCGAATGAACCGGTAAAACCGGTCGAGACCGGTTCACCGGTTAATCAGAAAACCAGAATAACCGGCCGGTTGACCGGGCAAAAATCGATTTGGAGAGTCGACGATCGGTAACCGGTTAACCGGCCGGTTGCACCAGTTAACCGACCGGTTTTGGCGGTTAACCGGTTGGTTACACCGGTTTTTATCATAGAATTTCAAAAATAAATTTTTAAATTCACATTTGACAATTAACCGACTGGTTTTTCCAGTTAACCGCTCGGTTTCACCGGTTTTAATATATATAAATTTTTTGAATTTTAAAAACATTTAAATCAAAATCGGTGGTTAACCGGCCGATCGGGATCGGTTAACCGGGTTAATCGGCCGGTTAACCGCGGTTTTGTTAACCTTGGTGTCAAGTAGGTCTCGTCCAGCTGTTCAGTTTTCACAGGTCTTGACATGTGTGTCATCGAGTGCCGGTGTGCACAGGTCAGCAGGTGAAAACATTTCATCAGAACAGTTCAAGAGAATTTAACATGATGAAACCAAACAAGGACGACCCGGTCACGGTCAGAATCGGCAATCAGCAGAGTGAAGGAAAGCAGAAGTTCCGGCTGCACGGGCCCACCGCACACCGCCATGATCCCCGCCTCGACCACTGTTTTCAGACATATTTGTTCGGTTCGGCTGTCCCCCCGCCTTCGTTCGATCCCAGCTACATTGCTGTTCTCTACTGCATCTGCTTTGCCTTTGCCTGAGCACAAACCACGTGTTGAATTGGTGTGGCTAAAATGACAACAACACGTGTAGAGTGCATCTGCCTTCATTTGATCGTGCTGTGCTATTTGATCTTGACTTCCTGAAGATCCAGTTTTCTTTTTCCGGGGTAGAAGATCCAGTATTATCGAATGGCATTAATGTTGATTAATGGGATGACAGAAAATTCTGGGCTTGACAGGATGTGCTTTTTCTTTTTTTCAACCGGATGTACTTGAGGAGTTCAATTCGCTCACTCGACTGATCGAGTACTAGACATTAGTCTCATATCCAGCCGCGTGATTTAAAGAGATTTCAGTATAACAAAACAGGGTTGTAGCGACGGTGTGATACGTACTGTAGCGGCGGGCATGCTACAGATTCGCAGCTAAAAACGAACATCGATAGTGGCGGATAATCCTATGTTTAAACAATCCGTTGTTAGAAAAATAATAGTAGTGGCGGGTGACATCTTCGCTCACCGCTACGCTTGGATCCAAAAAACAAAAAAAAAAGCCCGCCCAACCCACGCCAGGCCTGCCAAGCCAGATCCGCCAACAGCCCACAAGGCCTGCTCACGTCAACGCCGTATCTGGTGGTGCCCCAGCGAGATCCGCATGAGGGAGAAGGCTCGTCGTCTCCACGCCAGATCTGTCCATCACCGAGGAAGGGGAGGAGGGCCGCCTCTGAGCCAGATCCCCCAGTCTTCGGAAGGAAGGCGGAGAAGGGGAGGAGGCCCGCCGCGCCACCATGGAGAGGGAGAGGCCTCCCGAGCCGCCGCGATCGCCGCACGAGCCGCCTGCCGTCGGGCCTTGCCGCGCACCAACGGGTGCCGCGCGCCGATCCGCTGCCACCTCGGGGCCGAGCCTTGCCGCGCGCCGCGGGGATGGGGAGCTGCCACCGCGGAGAATGCGCCGTGCAAGGGGGCCGCCTGCCGACGGGGAGGACGCGCCGCCGGGCGTCGACAGGGAGGGCGCGCAGGTCGGGGTGCTGGGTGAGAGAGGAAGAGAGAGAGAGAGGGTGGCGGCTGAGGGAGAGAGGAAGGGAGGGGAGAATGACTTAGGGTTTGGAGAGGGATGGATTTTATTAGAGGAGGCTAGGTCAATTGGGTTGAACCGATAGGCCTCAGATTTTTAGCGACAGCCGACATTGTGGTCCGCCTTTAAAAATTGATTTTTAGCGACAGGTCGTAATGTGAGCCGCCGCTAAAAATAGAGATGATTTTTAGAGATGGTTGAAGATGTGAACCGCCGTTAAAAATCAACGCCGCTAAAAATTGATTTTTAGCGGCGGTTCATATCTTTAACAGTCGCTAAAAATCACTTGACCACTATAGCGGCAGTTTTCTTTTAATCCGCTACTACGTGATTTTTAGTACCGCCGCTATAGAGTAGTTTTGTGGTAGTGTTTCTGTTTCAACTGCACGGATGGATTACTGCCAAGTGTCGCATCCAAGGAAGTCCTTTACTCCTTATGGACCACCTTAATTACGTGACAAACCTTAGATTAATAATGACAACACTTCTGTTCAGACTTCCACTTTATAGAGTCTTGTTCACTACACATTTCACATAGATAACATTTTCTTTGAGTCATGCCATCATTCTTGATTAACTTTGTACTTCAAAGCCATAGACCCCAAATAGATGCCCCGCTATGAGTTTGTAAGATTGAGAAGATTGTACCTTGGTGGTTACCAAACAAAATGTCAAGGAGCTTTTCTTTATCTTGAACTAGTAAAGTGATCCGCGCATTTGCACGGTCAAATTTATATATTTAGATTGTTAATTTTTAAAATAGAACCAAGACTTTCTAGTTACATTATCCGATTGGAGGATCCGGCCCACCCTGGGATTCTGGAAAACTCGTGTATAGCACGGCACCTAGTATTACAGCGAAGCTAATTTATGCACGACCCATTATTTTCTACTTTGCGGCTCACCCTGACATTAGCCCGTAACTCCGCCACTGGTAGGACCACCAGATAAATGGTACAAATATCTATTATATTTATATTAATTGACTCACAAAATTTATATTCAGGTTAGTTAACAGTCCATAATCATCAAAACTATAGTTAAAGTTAATAATTCAAATTAAAGATAAAATAGAATTGTGAAAAATTCTATGAAACTGGAAGAGTGTAAAAATCATGATTTTTGGTCATGAGAGATAGAAAAACAAAGTAAGAGCTTTGTGTTTTTGGTTAGCAGAGATAGAAAAACAAAGTGAGAGAGAAAAATCAATTGAAGCAATGCTTGATTATTAGCTAAAAGGCAAAAATAGATTGTCTCTGTTGAGCATGCATCTCCTCTCCTATGCTTTTGGCCTTGGGATATAGAAAATAGAGGTCATAGTTATCAGGATTGCTAAAAGGCTTTTGAAAAAAAAAACACATCCAGACATCAATCATGTCATAGGCATCGACTAAAAGAAGTATAATATGGATCCACGACAAAAAAGGATCACCAAAAATGAATTCACCATCCCAAATCACTTGATCTCAACAAAATATTCACGGAAACATCGTGAAACTAAGGAAGACGAATCTCAGCTCACCATGTGGATATCTTCTACAATGAAGGGGTAGCGGTAGCTACCTTTCTCATTGCCTATCCCATCATGATTGGTGTCCCAGAGACATGGCAGATAATTGCTCACCACTCATCAGTATTCCTTCGTTCTCTAGGGTTTGGGCCTTTGGAGAGAGTCTTAATGTAAAACTGTGAAACTGGTAGAGTGTAAAAAAAAAACATAATTTTTAATTATGAGAGATAGAAAAACAATGTAAGAAGCTTCATGTTTTTGGGTCACCAGCTCAAGTAAAAGGAGAAAAGGATTTGTCTATATACGTGAGGTTGAGGCTTTCTTTTTATTTTCCTCCGTTGACTCTAGTAACGATCAATTGATTTGGTATACAGTGACGCCATATTCGTATAAGGGCAATAGTGGGTAATAAAGAAAACATTTGAAAGGTTATTTTTGTCTCTAATTATTTTATAATAGCAATGGTGAGTAAACTTTTTTCTCAATTAATATGGTAATTTTTTTAAACGTGGTGACTCCTTTTGTTGATCAAATATATATATATATATATATATATATATATATATAATAGATCTATTCTAGATAATAAAATAAATTCTTAGAAGTTGTATTCACCCAAACATGGTAAAATAACAATGTAATGGCTGCAGTATATGATTAGAACATAGCAAAATTCTCATTTACACACATGTTAATTCACATCACTGAGGATACAATTTTAGTGGCATGGCTACACATATCTCTATGTGTTTTCAACGGATTTAACCTGCCCAAGCCCAACCAAGAGCATGCAAAACGGTTCCAAAGAATTCATCCGTGTGCCCTATAAACATGCATGCAGCAAAAGCTTTTCTAGGGATAAAGTAACTTGCGGAGATGTTTTGCAGTTTTAGAATGAAGCTGCCAGACATGAACTTCAAAAGAAGAAAGACAAAATCAACTTGTTTAGCCAAAAGAAAAAAAAAACATAATAACGATGTGAACACACCAAATAATAAACCTTCTCTTCACTACTACAAAAATGATCATAAACAGCGCCATATCAGCAGCGGTTGCTTTGGAACCGCTATTAAAAGATTATCAGCAGCGGTTCAAAAACTTTGGTCCTAACCAATAATTGCTGCCTCAACGAACTGCTGTTGATAACGGGTATCAGTAACGGTTCATTTGCGGTTCACTTAAATGAACCGCTATTGATAATATATTATCAGCAGTGGTTCGGGACATGCGGACCCCAAGCAATAATTATTGCAATGAACCGCTGCTGGAAATAGATTATCAGTAATGGTTCATTTGCGCTGCTGATAAGTTTCAAAATTATCAGCAGCAGTTCACTTAAATGAACCGCTGCTGATAAGTAGCCTACATATATAACTCACATCCTTTTCATTTTTACGCACCCGAGCACCATTTCTTCTACCATTTTTCTACCCCGATTCCCCCTGAACCTAATCGATCTCACCCTGGTTCGAACCACTGCTGATACTTGAGCATCAACAGTGGTTCAAAACTATGAACCACTGCTGATACTTGACCCTCATTATTAGCAACGGCTAATCAACAACGATTCTAAAACCGCTGCGCTGTTGATGAGGGATTTTAAACCGCTCCTGATGACCTTTTTTGTAATAGTGCTTACTGATTACAGGTCGGAGCAACCTGCCGGCATCTGCTGGGAAGCGGGAACACTAGAACCATGCAAGTTATCTTCAACAACTTAACCCTGCTTTGACTTGAAACAGTCACCACGTCAAATCATTGCACCTGAAACAATTGAGGCCTTCATCCGTGATAGCTAATTCAGTCTAAGTACATACAAACCTGCAAACCCAAGACCCTGTGGAGGTCAATCGTGATCTTTGATTGCTCAGCAATTGATTATAATTATCCATAGCAGGCAGCAGCAAGACCGATCTGCTCTTACTTACTTGCTCTTCACGGGCGACCTTGGTGCCAATTAATGGAGAAGGCACTACGGAAAATGATTAGTTCGCCGTGTGCCAGGGGGACACGCAAAGATCATATTGCGCATGGCAAAGATGTTTGGCGTAGGCGGCCCACGGCGAAGGCCCGACGGTAATATGGCCCGACAGTGAAGGCGTCTTCACCGTGTGCCTAACGTCGTGCACACGACAAAAACATTTATCGTAGACCATGGGTGACACACGGCGACAGTTCAACCGTGACGGCGTGAGAGAGCAGCGCGACAGATGACGTGAGAAGGTTTGCCGTATGCCCTAATCTGGCCACACGACAAACATTACTTCTTTGTTGTGTGCCTATGGCCCAGCCCACAGCACACTTATGGCAGGTTTGCCGTGTGCCTGCGGCATGGCCATGCTCGTACGTCGGCAGCAGGGGTTGCACAGACTCCTGGATGGATGACGTGCAGACAGTAGGATCGGCGACCGTGATTGGCCGCGATTGCAACAGCTGACTGCTTGATCGTGGCAACGTATTCGGGATGAGCGACGGTGGTGGGTTGTTGTAGGGCTGGCTGGCATCACAACGGGGAGGACTTGGTGGGCTGGGCATCTGGGAGTAACCTTGGGTGATACGAGAAGGCTAGCGTCGGACTGCGGTGACACCAGCCTCGGAGAATGTTGGCCATTAGAGTTGCGGCTTCATGTAAATTGGGGTTACGGAGAAACAGAGCTTGGGCACATGAAGTAACGCCATCAAGGGTGATTATAAAATTCATAGAAGGATATTTTAGTCTATGTTTTTTATAATGGTAGTGATGGGTAATTTTTATCTTTTCTTTTTCTACGATCAATGTGGTAATTTCTAGCTAGCTCTTAAGAGCGAACATGGTGGCTTCTTTTGTTGATTAAATATATATATATAATAGATATATTATCTCTCTCTCTGTCTCTCTTTCTAAATAGGTTATAGTGTTACCATGCCAAATAAAATTTGTAATTGATGAAAATATTGTGGTGATAACAATAGATAACCAATAATACTTCTATCCAGTATATAGCTGTATAGGACTGTTAGAATAATCTGTAGTTAAGGCTAAGGGACCAACTTTGATCTCAAATGCACATACGGAGGATGGAGGAATACAAAATTTTAGAGGGATGCAGTTGAGCTTTAAAGCCCTGTATTTTTTTTGTTACAAAAATAATAATATATAAATATGAAACTTAGTATTTCTTTTTGCATGTTCGTCATGTAGTTTTCCTTTTTGGTAAAGATTATATTTATCCAGAGTAGGGCACGCCAGTAGAAGAAAGCGTTTATATTTATACTCTCCATAGATTCCCACGACCACGCTAATTCAGGTATATATAATGTCAGAGTGAGAACTCCATTGACAAATAAAGCAACTTTAAGCAAGATGGTAGTTCTGTTCACCAATATCCTTTTGTTGCAAGGCGGTGTTCTGAATGTTAGATGCATCAAAGTGTCAAAGCCTCCTGGTTCATATATGTGATGTTGTTACTTTATGTAGCGATTAGGATTAAGAGGAGTCGTAGTTTATTTCATCTTTGTGTTACATTACCATCAACTAGTCAAACTACCCGCGCATTTCCGCGGCTAGACTTAATTTCTTATTATAGATATTAGTTATGTTAATCCTTTTTTATTTTTGTATTATACATTTTATCCATCAAATTAGCTGTTAAAGCTTAATTCACGACAAAGGTAAATTTTTTATCTTATTTTGACTAATATGAAAAACAATTAGAATATTTATTTGTTTTATACTGACAGGATTTATAATTAGTTATATTTTTTATTAAGAAATTCCAATAAGTTTTTTATTGAAGAAAAAAGTGATAACATAAATATTAGTAGGTTAAGAATTGATTTTCAACCTCCAGAGATACAGCTCTAGGGCTGGATACTCCTACTTCCTTTTTCCGGATTTTAAAACGTCTCTTAGTGAAGCGTATTAATTATACATGTCTTGAACGTTTTTTGTAAAATTCTGTGACACAATAGAGATATGAAGACACAATATATTATTAGAGGAAACAAACATAAACATTAATAGCTCACTCAAACTTATATAGCTTTTCGTCACTGACTCATACTTCAATAGCTTCTCGTCATTTTTTTTACTGAACGTCTGACCTGAATTTTCTCCATCTTCCTCTAAAATAAAATGGAAGAGAACATTATTTGCTCAAATTAAGTTGGCTCTTCGCAATATATTCACTAACTACAGACCGGATCATGCAAACAGCTTAAGCACATCATTCAGAGATTGTTTTTTTTTTCAATCATGAGTTCTTCAATGTGGCTCCTAAAAAGAAAACTTTATGTACAACAGTTTATGAACAAAGCCAAAAACATTTCCTAGTTTATTGATCAGGCCTTACCAAAATAGGAATTAAAAAGTTATTTGCCCTAAATAGTCCAGGCCCCTTCGGTCTTTTTTCTTTTGTTTTCTTTTTTGCTTCATCTTCCTCGTGTGTTCTGAGCAGCAGCTATGCATGGCAATGGAAACATTTAGGCTGCCACGTCTGGGGCCAGGGCGGGTGTATAGGTTCATTGGTTGTCATGCACTTTTTCCCGGGCCGCTGCCATGCCATGCTGCGAACCTTTGACGGATCGAGGTCCCACTGACTTCAGTTGAGCAAGACGAGATAGATGGATGGATGACACAGTACGATATGAATTTCCTCCGGCGATGCTCGCCTCGAATAGTAACAAAACATTATTGTTTATTCTATTCCGGTATCGTGCGTGTACTACAAATCGATTATGTTTTCAAGGACAAGGTGGCGGGGACGGCAACTCTGCTGCAGGAGTTGGTGGCGAAGAAGGCGGCTGTGTCACGGGAACCGGTGGTGGAGACGACGGTTGTGTTGCAGGAGGAGCCGGTGGCGTTGCCGGAGCGGGCGGCGGTGTTGCCGCAGCCGGTGGCGGAGACGTGGGCGGAGGTGTTGCCGCTGCCGGTGGTGGAGACGACGGCGTCGGTGGCGTCGACGGAGCCGGCGGCGGTGTTGCCGCAGCCGGTGGCGGAGACGACGGAGGTGTTGCCGGAGCAGGCGGCGGTGTTGCTGCAGCAGGCGGCGGAGACGACGGCGGTGTGGCCGGAGCCGGCGGCGGTGTTGCTGCAGCCGGTGGTGGCGTCGCCGGCGCCGGCGGCAGGGTGACGTCGAACGCGCCGATCCTGTACCTGACGTAACAACTGTACCCCTTGATCGCGCCACCAGTCCAGTCCCCAAACACCTCCCCGATCTTCTCAACATACCCTTCAAGACACGTGGCGCACTGCTCCGGTGCCATGTCCCTCGTGCACTGCGCCATCCCATACACATCCTCCGCCGCGCCGGCGCACGGCGCGCTCCCGTTCGCAATCCTCATATCCGCCACCGCCGCCGCCCTCGCCAGCTCGTCCATCAAGTCCGACCGTGCCACGTCAAGGGCGACCGGGTCGTCCACGTCGGCGCCGGTGGCCTCGTACACGTAGAACGCCACGTCATCATCCGCCTCACCGGAGACGGGCGCGTCGGCGTAGCGGAGCACGCACGCGTCGTAGGCCGCGTCCACGCGGCGGCTGCCCGGGCACACGGACGAGGCGATGCTGGCGGGCCCGCGTGTCAGGCAGTCCTGGCACTGCGTCGCGTTGCGGTCGGCGAAGCACATGATGAGGCCGTGCACCTGGTCGGCGCCTGACCCGGCGCTGCCGGTGTAGAACCAGGTGTTGTTGGTGGCGGCGGCGGGCATCGTCGCGAGGAGGTCGGCCAGGTTCTTCTGGTACTGGTCGCCGGCGGTGTAGTTGCCCGTCGTCGAGCAGGACGGCGCTGTCGGGCGCAGGACGTTATCGACAGGTGCTGGTGCTGGCGCCTGAGCCACTGCTGCAGCCAAGACCGAGCCCATGGTGGTCAGGAGGAGGAGGACTGGGTGGGGAGCCATGTTGGTCGCGCGCTCGTGCCTTCCTCCTCTCCGCTCACTTCTGGTTGCTCTTCAGAGGTGTTGCTGTGATTGTGCACACAGTTTACGAAGAATTTATAGTGTGTTGCAAATCAGTTCGTGGACTTAGAGCTCACGAGCCCTTCAGTTCTTGGAGGACAGGGTATGCGTGAATGACGACTCTTTCAGACTCGAGAGTCAGCAGTCAGCACCCTCGGCGTACTAGCGGACAGACGGGCACGGACAACTGTTCAGGTGGATTGGTTTACAAGTTACCCCGTTTTGTCAGAAGGGTGATTCGGAAGTTATACGAGCTGGTGATGTGTGTAATGTGAAATTTGGACTAACCCTGTCGGAAGCAATTTGGATGATCTGTCCACACGTGCCGGTCTATCTATGCTTATCTTAGTTCTAGTCTTTTATTACCTGCTCCGATCACTGTCACTTTAATCCCCATTCTCACCCAGAATTAACTTGGCATACATGCCATAAGGATGTCGATGGTGCAGGTCCCTGACATGAGACGTGTGCTAGATGAGTAGAGCCCGTATGGTTCACACACGTATAGATGCTCCAAGGTTATCACGCTGCACGAAACGGAAAAATGTCTTCTCTATGCAATAAAATTAGAACAATCTGTTGATGCCGGTTAGTTCAAGAAACCAAAAAGGAGTGGAGGGTCCTCGATCGGTCGTCTTACCGCGTTTGTGCGCAGTGTGTGAAAAGCGATGGAACGCCGTGATCCATGTTGTCGGCTTGGTTTTTTCTTTTTACCTGATAAAAAATATACACTCTGTCATCAGTAGCAGATTTTACCTGAAGCCTTCGAGGCTCCAACATGATCAAGTGGTCAACTGGAAGAATACATTTTTTATTTCCGGTTGATGAAATTCTCCAAGGACAATCTGATGCCAGTTCGTTCAAGAAACTGAAGGACGGTTTCATTCAATTCAGTTGCCTCGCCGCGTTAGCCTGCTGTGATAAATGTTGTTGACTTTATGTTGGATTTTACTAGCAGTAATTCATGAGATGTCAGAAAATTTCCAAACTTAGTCAGGTTGTGAATAGAGGGATACAAATTGACTCGAGGTGTCCTAGACTACTAGTAGGTCGTGATTAGTTGGGTGTACCAGATTGGACCAGACCCGTATATGATACAACATCTTTCACTTTCTACCTTGTTTGATTACCTGCACCAACCTTTTCAACCTGGCTTGCACAAACTCCAAAGCACCTTCAGCCAGGCTAGAGGAAAACACAGATGGAATTCATTTCTCGTGAGCCAGGCCAGCGCACGGCCCAAAACAGTACTATTTGTCGGTCCAAGTTCCCCTTCTACTCTTACACATGCAACATCTTTGACTTTATGTGTGTTTGGTTCAATGTGTAGACTTTGGTCAGGCTCAACCACTACAAGAAAAAGACCTTCTAGACACGGTTGTGTAGTTATATTTTTATAAACGTCACTAACGTTTTTAAAAATATGGCACGATATAGATACGCTTTAAACTATAAGAAGCTATCATAGAAATGCTTTTTTGACATGTTTTTTAAAACACCTCAAATGATATGATATTAGACATGCTTTCGACCATCACTGGCCCATCCAGATATGATTCTTGACATGATTTGAGAATATTTCAATGTGATACATTATTTAGACACGTTTTGATCATATCTAGCATCAAGTAAAGACGCTTGTTGACATGTTATTCAAAACGTATAAAAGTGAGACAGTATTAGACGCATATTAATCATATATACTTTTATTTAAAGACATTTTTGATATGCTTTTAAGAACTCTAGAGACGTTAAAAGACTTAGAAGACATGAAAAGGAAAGAAAAAATATCTTAACTACAATCAGAATTGCTTGCCGGATAAGATGGTTAAATGAGTTTACACTAAACAAATAGGTCATGGGTTCAAATCCTGCTGCTTGCAAAAATAACTCACTCATTTCAGACAACAACTAAAAAATAGTTTTTAAAATATTATACAAAACGTGTCTATATTAGTAGATACGTAATATAAAAATATATCAATAAAAATCATGTTTAGCTTTATTAACATGTCATAACAATATGTCTAGAATGTTTGACATGTCACATAACGTAACTATGAAAGCGTTTATAGATGTGTCAACATGTTTATATCATCTCAATAAAGCATCTCATATGTTCGAGTTATGTTTTTAAAATCCATATCTACAAGAACATGACACGCTCCGTGCACAGATGCCTCCAACACGTTTTATGAAAACATCTCTATTTTATAGTAAAAATGAAATAAACGTATCTAACCCTCAAATAAAGCGTATCTAGAGGGGTGTGTTTCTAGTAGTGAACTAATTCATACAACCAAACTGATAGAGTTCTAACACTTGTGATTGAAGCTGGCCTATCTCCTATGGGCCTGCATCTTACCCTTGTTCTTATTGTTCGATCCTACTGTAGGCCACCACTAGATGAAAGTAGCATTGTTGTCACGCACGCTAGATGGATCATGGGACCCTCTTGTCTTCTCTGTTACTATAAGTGAATTCTTCATCCTTTCTTATCAGCTTATACTGTCATCACTCGGGAGGCCGGGAAGCCGCCAACTTGTCGCTACGGTTTGCCTTTGCTGTACGGCGTGGCGCAGTGCTGGGTGTACTACCAGTCGCCGAGGGCTTGCGCAAAGTGCCTCCTTTCCTTGGTGGAAGACATGGTGACATTTACCCTTGGAAGCAACTTCTGTGAAGCCATTACGGACGACTGCTACGCCAGTTACAGTGGCAATCCGATCGACATCAGCGTTACGCTTCCCCCGCCACCAGGTCCATATCTGGTAACCTGCTTCTGGTTTTGCTGTTTTCAACATCAGCGTTACGATCAGATGAGAGGACGTGCAGATTAATTACACCGAGATTGATGCAGCACTTGTTTATCTTGTGGTGGCGCGCCCCGCGCCCGGCCGTGATATATGCGTGCGTCCCACTTCGATCGCACGCGCCGGTCGCGAGCTGCCGACGAAAAGAGCTGCGATCGTGTCGAGTCCGGCGCGTGCCTACATCCTAAGCTTTGCACGCTGCTACTCGCCTGCTCTGTTGTTATCCGAGCACATTTTCGATATGCCATTGCAAACCAACCACTGGCTGAAAATTAAAGCAGCGTTATTTTTTGAGGAAGTCGGGAGGGGAGGCCCCTACCTTGATTTCATTAATAATAAAAAGAGATTACAAATGCTAATGCAAATGCATGTGTGCAAACATGACGAAAATGCAACTAAAATTACATAGTGAGCGGACATGCAATGGCGACTTGATCCCGAATGTATAAAAAAGCCCTCCATAATTTGAACTAAACGGAATGGCCCCTTGTTCATGTCCCTGCCGGGTTTGCAGCCCAAAGTTGGAGTGAATGTTTGCGCTGAAGCTTTGTTGCCCTGTTTGCCCAGAGTTTGATCATATCAATTGAGTTTTCCATGATTCTTTTCCATGATCAAAGCAGCGTTGTTGACACGCGCACCAGACGGATCGATCGGCGGCATGGACGCGCATGACCCAGCGCGAGAACGGACGGCAGTCTCAAACCCGGCCGGCGACTTGTACGGTTGTACCCACGCAGCACCTCGTCAAATTAAGGAGCCACGACCCTCTGTTCTTCTCGAGCAGCAGGAGAAAGGCATGGCGGCAACCTGGTACAGTGTATAGCTAATTCACAATATCTATCTTCAATTATCTACATATCTATATAAGATGCAACCCACTCAAAGTCATTTACTCATATTTCTCTCAACTCTCATGCAGTCACATCATCCCACAAATTTTCACCGTTAGATCATGGGGTTTGAGGCTCATCTATCAGTCAATTTATTATCACCTACACCAGCACTTCTCTAGGCACTGAATTGACACGTCTACTGTTTTCTCTCACTATTCATTAGCACCTTCATTAACACATAAGCCACTCTCTACGCAGCCACTTTTGCTTTTCTTTCCTTTGCTCTGCATTTCATCCATTTGGTAACATACCTCAGCATTGTTCATGGAAGAGTGGTTCAGTTTCATCCATCATAAATTGTAATTAATTTTGTGTGCTGTCCTCCTTTAAAGCTAGGTACTCTTTGAATTCTTATCATGTCTAGCGCATATATGTCCCTCCAGTCCGTCCTCAAGATTTTGAAGATCACAGTGCTATATTATTTTGTTTTCCCTACTAATTTTGCTGGTGTATAGTAGTGGTGATTTCTATTTACACTTGCAACTCTTGATTTGTCTACAAGTGACAAGTCATTGCCTCTACTCGAGGTTCTCTTTTGCAATACATGCATGCTCCCCCATTCGGTCACCGAGAGTTTTCATCGTTTTAATTGGACATTCGTCCACAATAATATATATAGCCTGAAATGAGGTGAAGCTTCTCACGATCATCTCTTCCAAAATCATCATCATCTCCGCCTCAAATCTATATATTCCGTCCAATTGTTTGCCGGTCTCTCTCTCTCTCTCTCTCTCTCTCTCTCCCCCCCCCCCCCCCCCCCCCCCAATTTGTTTAAAGTCCTTTGTATAATTTTCATGTTTAGCAATATTTCTATTCCAATGAGGAACTTTCTCACATAGCAAAAAAAAAGAGAGGAATATTCTCATGAAATATCTTGAGATAATAAGGTTGTTTTAATGTATGTGTACTGGTCAATGCAAAATGTTTCTCATGTTTCTCGCATGTGACTCCACTGCACTCTATGCAAGTGAAAATTTGCAACGTTTCAAGCAAGCAGGAGCGCACATACTAATTATTTTTATTGTTTTCTTATTGTTTTTTCAGAACCTCTAAAACTTTATAATGCCATATTGTTTTCCTGAGAAAAAAGAAAACAAAGCCTTCCTAAGTCATCCAATTTTTTCCCTCTTTTTCTTTATATATTACATAGACATGTGGTCTCATAATCGTTCAATTTTTCATGTACTTTCTTGATAATGATAGTTCTCTATAGTTACATCTCTTCAAAACATACAAGAATCAAATGTAAGTCAAATTTTGCAGCTGCGTATGTGCATAAATTATACAAACAAATTTGTATTACATTTTTAGTGTTTCAGTCATCCAATTAGTGTATTCCAGATTAACACGATACAACTGCTAAATCAAAATTGCCTAATCGGCAATTATCAAATGTGTTATTTTCTTTTATTTCCATTTATAATAAGAAAACACTTAAGAGGTCCCGCTGTAACGCACCGGGTATCAACTAGTATCATAGACACAGGCTCTATCTATCTCTTGCATTAAGTGGTCAATTAACTAATTTCACAATATCCATATCTATCCTATCACCGGTTTTAGCTATCTCTTGCATTAAACACTAGAGTTGCTACTAGATGTCTTTTTTGCTATATCTCTATAACTTATTAATTGAGGTACGGTTGTCCACTTCGTATCTACAAAGTTAGAGATTGAATCAAATCGGTTTCATACCTTCCATATTAAGCACCGACTTTTAAAAATCATAAAGCCCGCGTCCGGACTCCAAATGAAACAAACTTAGACTCTATCTCGTAGCTCTTAAAAAGTTCTACAATTTTGATATTCAATGGATTCACAGATTCGAAAGTATTTGTATCCAAATATACGATACAAAAATATCTATTCCGATTCGGACTCCACTACACACGTCTTCTTGCGGGGCCTATATCTCATAGCTCCGGAGTCTAAATAATATGACGCATATATATTCTGAAAAATTCTCGACGAGATTTACAAATTTTATAGTCACACTTTTCCCATTGGAGCATGTCTTGAAGTTCAAAAGCGCGACGCAATACAGTGCTATTTCTAGATTGTGTAAATTGTTTTTTAGTTTCGGATAAACCTTCTAAAAATTCTTAGTCATTGGGTCATGACCTTGGAATTACATGTTGGGTTTTATGTACGTATAGAGGTATCTTATAGGTGCCATGAGCTTATGGAAAACCCGGAGTCGGACTTCATATCGCTATTTTTTATCTTTGAACCTTTTTAGTGTTATTTCATCTAATTCTGCAACATCTCAAACAACACTACATGTCAAAGTCATCAATATTAGAGATAAAAAATATATTTATAATAAGAATATGGTGAAAATGATGAGAAAATGATTGTTTCTGTATATAAAATGGTATACTAAGAAGCATCAACAATAATATAAATATGATCTTTCATGTAAAAATATTAATAATACTATATATGTTTAATAAATATATTATATAAATAATTTTTTATTTAAACCAAACAGAATGTTTTATTTTTCTTAAGCCCGTTACAATGACGGACACTTTACTAGTATATATATAGGAGCACATATGCAAGGACTCATCGTATATACAGAAGTTCTATACATTTCATCTTCTCACTAAGTCGGTCGCGCTGCTAGCAGTAGGAAAGCAGCAAGATGGCTGTTAAAAAAGCAGCTCTTCTCTTTCTAATGTTTACAGTAATAGCCGTGCGTTCCTACAGAGCGAGCGCCTTCACGTCCACATCCTGTGCTCTAAAAGATCATGTGCTGGAGCGTTGCAACGGATACGTCAAATATGGTGGAGCACCAATCATTATCCCGCCAGCGAAAGAGTCCGAATGTTGCAAGACGGTGCGCTTGGTGACAAGCATCCAAGACCTTATCGCTTGTCTTACGGATCAAGAGAAGTAGGATTATGCCGAGGTGAGGATTGGATGGCTTCCGGACATTTGCAGATTGCCAACCGTCTTACTGTAAGGAATTCTCCAGTTACCTTTAGTAAATACACTTCTATCATCAGCTTTCAGATTCACTAGTGTTTAATTTTTCCTAAAGATATCAGCATACAATTTTGAACCATCAAGAGTTGTTGTTTTCAGACACAGTAGTATTTATGTTCATAATGCATTCAGCCATGTTTCATAACATATTTTTTCTGAAATATTTTGACCGGACAGAGGTGTGCCACTCAGAGGCGCTCTTTTACTGCTGGCGGAATGCGGCCTCAACAAGTGTGCAGTTATTTTATTTGAAAACGCAGAAGAACTGCGTTTCATTACAATTAGAGAGAAAAAAGGATATCAAGTCCCTTTATAGACAGTCAATAAATAAAATCGATAAGAGTATCATGCATGTATGAGTATGACAATTGATAGACGCTTTACTAAGGAAAGAAATGATTGATATCGAATTGCATTGTATCCCTGCTACTTCACCACAATTTTGCGAGCAAGTGCTGCTATACGCACATGTTGACGCGACAAGTCCATTTTTCTGATTCCTTACGCGTTCTGATTAGTACAGGGTGAGCACAAAATGGCTTCGGTCGGTCGCAACAATCCGACAGTTATATTAGTACGGACTCTATGCCGACACCTTTGCTGTAAGGGCAAGTACAATGATGCCGTTTTAATGATCTTTTATATATGACACGTAATCGTAAAACGAGTTATAAAACGACTTATATAATATATAATCTTTTTAGTTGTCTCCTATCAATTATATGACTTCTTAATTTATGGATATAAAATAGAATATTTATAGATTAAAATACCACTAAAACTCGTACAATGGTGTAAGAATCGTCTCATACTACTAAATTTTAACGCATGAGGTGGTTGCTTCGCCAAACAACCACCTCTTTCTTTCACCATGCTCTCTTTCTTCCATATTATCAAAAATCCTACATGACACTGCATAAGGCAGACTATGAGACTGTCTACGTGTAACATTGTACCTGCCCTAAGTCGGTTTTATGTTTCTAAAAGTTACTTTCTCGCTTCCTTGTGGGCCTCCATATTTTAATCTTCGCCCAGTATAATCCATCAATATATGGCATTAGAGCATCTCCAGCCCACTAACTATATGGGCCTTTATATGTAATTTTAGTCATTGTTGATTAAAAAACTGCTCCAACCGACCCTCTATCTGACCCTGTATTTTTGGTAGGCCACCAAATTCGGGTCCAAACTCCTCAGATTTACTCCCCCACTATCCCCCTCCAAACTTGAGCCCCACCATTTTTTTCAATTTTGTTCTCTCCTTTCCTCTCCGCTGCCCGACGCCTCTTCCAGCAACTCCTCCCGCTGTCGCCGGCCTGATGCCATCGCCCAGCGTTGGAGCTCCACCCGCGCCTCTCGCCGCCGATAGATCCGGCCGTGGCATGGCCGGATCCGCACAGGAGCAGGACGGCAGAGGGCATCGCTGTTGCGAGCAGGGCGCCGCCGTCGCGAGCAGCATGAGGTCGTCGACAACGACAGGGTCAGTGTGGAGGAGAGGCAGGCGGCGACGCGAGCATGGGAAGGGAAGAGAGCCGGCGATGCAAGCAGGGGAGGAGGGGAGAGCTGGCGGCGTGAGTAGGGGAAGGGAGTAGAGCTGGCAGTGTGAGAGGTGGAGGGGAGGTGTGGCGGCAGCATGAAACAGGCAGGGGAGGGTGGGCGGTGGCGCGGCCAAAATGGTGTCGATGAGGCGGTGGCGCGAGCAGCACGATGTCGGGAGGAGAGGGAGGCAGCAATGGGGGTCCACTATCAGAGGAATTAGGGGTGAAGTTTAGTCAGTTGGGTTGGAGGGATAGATAGATTTGAGCCCATAAATTAGAAAACCCTGCCCGTAAAATAAAGTATACGGCTCAATTTTGATCAGTGGTCGGGAGATGCTCTTAGATCGCAAAATCTGTTTAAATGTCTTTGTGGATAAATCTTCTTCGACCACGACTAAGTTTGACTTCCAATGAATTCTTGATGATGAAGGGCTTTTATCTCTACAACTTATTAATTGAGGTGCGGTCGTCCATTTCGTGTCCACAAAGTTAGAAACTGAATTCAAGTCGGTTTTATACCTTCCATATTAAGCACCAACTTTCAAAAATCATAACTCCTATGTATGGAGACCAAATAAAACAAACTCGGACTCTATATTGTAGCTCTCAAAAAGTTTTACAACTTTGATATTCAATGAATTTACAGATTTAAAGTATTTATATCAAAATATATGATGTAAAAATATCTGTTCCGATTCAGATTCCTCTACACACGTCTCCTTATGGGACCTATATCTCATAGCTCCGTAGTCCAAATAATATGATGCATATATGTTCCGAAAAGATCTCTACGAGATCTACAACTTTCGTAGTCACACTTTTTCCATTGGATCAAGTCCTGAAATCCAAAACCGTGATACAATACAGTATTGTTTGTGAACTACGTAAATTATTTTTTGCTTTCAGATAAACCTTCTAGAAATCCTTAGTCATTGGGTCACGACCTTAGGCTTGCATATTGGATTAAATGTACATACAGAGGTATCTTGAAGATGTCATGGACTTGTGGAAAACCCGAAGTCGAACTTCATATCGCTACTTCTCATCTTTGAATCTTTTTAGTGTTATTTTACCTAATTCTGTAACATCTCGAACAATACGACATGTCAAAATCATCAATATTAGAGATAAAAAACATATTTATGATGAGAATATCGTGGAAAATGGTGAGAAAATGATTGCTCCTGCATATAATATGGTACACTAAAAAGCATCAACAGTAATATGAATATGATCTTTCATGTAAAAATATTAATAATACTATATATATTTAACAAATATATTATGTAAATATTATTTATTTAAACCATACAGAGTTTTTTTTTAAGCCCATTGTAACGCATAGGGACTTTGCTAGTCTAATCAGAATTGTTGTATGTATGGCTGTCACTACCACAAAAAGGCCCTTTAGCGGCGCAATAAAAATTGACGTAGCGGTGTTTTCATAACAAACCGCCGCTACAGTTGTAAAATAATTTAAAACGGTGATTTACAAAGTGATCCGCCTCTAAAAATTAATTTTTAAGGGCGGATCACTTTATGAACCGCCACTATAAATGAAAATTTATTTTTTGTGGTGGTCCACATTATGGGCTGCCGCTAAAATCTGAGCCCAACTGACCCAACCGCCTCTAATAAAACCTACCCCTCCTCCAAACCCTAAGTCATTCTCCTCCTCCCTTCCTCTCTCCCTCAGCCGCCACCCTCTCTATCTTCCTCCCTCTCCTCCTCTCTACCCTGGCAACTCGACCTGCATGACCTCCACGGCGGCGCCACCCTCCCCACCCCGGCGGCGCGACCTCCCCGGTGGCCACCTCGGTGGCACGCGGCGATAGGCGCCCCCTCCCCCCCCCACCCCGCCCCCAGCGGCCCCCTCGACGGCGCGCGGCGGCAGACGCCCCCACCCCCCCCCCCCCACGACGCGACCTCCCCGGCGGCCCCCTCGGCTACGCGACCTTCTCGTTGGCGCCCGGTCACCGCCGCTGCCTCCTCCCTCCCTCCCTCCCTCCCCGATCGTCGCCGTCGCCTCCTCCTCCCTCCCTCCCCGACGGATCTGGCCACTACTCCTCTCACGGCACGGCGGATCCGGCCATGCAGGCCTCGAGGCTTGATGCGGGAAGCGTGGCAGGCGGTGGCGGCAGATCCGTCCAAATTATGCTACAATAAACTAGATAAGCTAGATAATCACTTTTCATAGATAAGTCAAAACATAAGTCATTTTCAACATAAACATAAGCCTTGTCAAACACATCCTTAATTGTTGACGCTGTTAGCTTAAATTTGTGCTAAAAAGCATCAACAAAAAATTATCAGAGTCACGTTTCAAAATATCTCTGGTAAAACGAAAAATAAAATATATCAATATCAGGCGGAACAGTGCATAATTCCAGTAGGATTCTTTAATTGTGTTCATTGCAAGTTCTATTTTTCTTCAATTAAAAAAAAAGAGTTTTCTCTCTTTATATTTCTTTCTTTGAATACAAGAAAGCTTTCCCTATACCAAACAAAACAAAAGAAATAGAGTGAGCGGGCGGACTCTCTGCAGCTGGACCCGCATCTGGAAGAAGCCGAACCCTCACGCTTGCTCTGGGCCGGCCGCCTTCTGCCGACTTCTCGTCGTCGCCGTCGTCGTCCTCCCTCTCTCCTGGTGAAGCGCACGGCGGCCTCAACGGGGCACAAGTCTGCCACCTTGGGCTGAGAGCTGAGACCTCTTCCTCCTCCAGGTGAGAGCTGAGATCTCCTCCCCAATTCCCGAAGGCCTCCTCCTTTTTGTAGTTGAGATTTAGGGTGGATGTAGCGGGGACGGGTCGATCCCTTCGCGGGGGACGCGAGCGGGGACGGGGATGCGGATAGGGACTTCTTCCTAGAACAGTAGCCCGTCGAAACAGCTCAAGTGCCAGGCAGCGACGCCACCAATGCGTGGGGCAGCTGTGACTGAGTACCGGAGCTCTCGGAGGAGCGGGATTCTGGTCTCTCCGCTGGCGTTTGGTAGGGAGGCTGCCCTACCTCTCGCCCTATTGGCCGGTTGGCCTCTGGCTGCTCACCGTACCAATAGATCGAACCGTGTAATTGAGCATTCTGATCTCTTCAAATCTGAAGCAGAATTCAGTCTGGGCGCAATTGCTCAGATTTCGTGCTCTTTTGCTGACTGCAGAATCGTTCGTGTTTTGGTTGTTCGTTAACTCCATTTCAAGGAAATCCTTTAGCTGTGGGTAGTCCAAGGGTTTCTCGATAAGAGTCAAATACTTATTCCTATTTTGTGCTTACATTTACAGAACGATGTAACAGCTTAGTTTGACGAGAAGTAACACCAGGTTGACTTGCATAATGAAACCTTATTGTTTATGGGCTTGTAATGATTTTTAGAGAAATCCCCTGTTATTGGTTCAAAGCAAAGTAATGTGCTTGCGCATTTTGTGCCATGAGCCAATTGCCCTGTTAATGATTTATGCAGAAACTAGTCTCGTGATCTTGTTGTATTGAATAGCTGTACCAGAATGCACCGGATCTGATTTAGCTAATGGTTTGTAAGAGTGTTTCCTGTTGGTTAAAAATCCGTATTTAGTGGATGTATTCACATGCTCTATATGTTCTTTTATTGACTTTGGCATTTAAATAACCCAGTTGATGCAATTGGTTGATAGTTTTCTGATGAAATTTTTTAGTTAATGATTTATGCAAAAACTAATATCATGGTTTACCTGTACAGAGCGGTGTAACAGCTTAGTTTTCATGCGAAGTAGCACCAGATTTGCCTGCATAGTGAAACCTGATTGTTTTTGGGCATATTTTGACACCAGGTTTGTCTGCAAAGTGAAACCTGATTGTTTGTGGGCTTATATTGATGTTTTAGATAAATCCCGTGTTATTGGTTCGAAGCGAGTAATGTGTGTAACTGTGTATGAATTTTGTGTCATGAGCCAATTGCCCTGTTAATGATTTATGCAGAAACAAGTCTACTGGTTTTGTTGTGTGCCGTTGTTGTACCAGAGTGCACTGGGTCTAATTTCACTAATAGTTTCTAAGCTCTTTCTTGTTGGTTAAAGAACCATATTTAGTGGATGATTGTTGGTTTCATATACTCTGTATTTTCTTTTATTGACTTCTGGCATATATTGCAATAACCAAGTTGTTGCAATTAGTTAGTATTTTGTGTTGAAAGTTTTTAGTTACTATGTGGGCAGATTTCGTTTTATACATGGTTGCAAATAATATCCTTCAGCACCCTTTCATACACATTCTATTAATTTCTATTATCCATCACAATTTGACTACTCCGTGAATTCTTTTTCTAACAAATTGTGATCATCTGTTCTTGCAGTAGGGATTGATCATGTCTTCTTCAATGCAATCGTCATACCTTCCTGCTACCACTGAGTCAATAGCCAAGGCTCAGGAGGCTAAGGATGCTTCAGAGTCCATCTCGATCCTGTACCAGGTGCTTGAAGACCCATCGACTTCTGCCGATGCCCTTAGAACAAAAGAGCTTGCAATCACAAATCTGACAAGCTACCTCACACAAGAAAACAGAGCTGAGGAACTGCGCAACCTTTTGACCAAGCTCAGGCCTTTCTTTGCACTGATTCCCAAGGCAAAGACTGCAAAGATTGTGCGAAGCATCATTGATGCTGTTGCCAAGATACCTGGAACATCTGAGCTTCAGATCTCACTCTGCAAGGAGATGGTTGAATGGACACGTGCAGAGAAGCGTACCTTCCTCAGGCAGCGCGTGGAAGCAAGACTCGCGGCCCTTCTGTTGGAGAACCAGGAATATACTGAGGCGCTTACCCTCCTTACTGGTCTTATCAAGGAAGTCAGGAGGTTGGATGACAAGTTGCTGCTTGTGGACATCGACCTTCTTGAGAGCAAACTCCATTTCTCTCTAAGAAACTTACCAAAGGCCAAAGCATCTCTGACGGCTGCAAGAACTGCAGCCAATGCCATTTACGTTCCACCGTCTCAGCAGGGCACTATTGATTTGCAGAGTGGGATCCTGCATGCCGAAGAGAAGGACTACAAGACTGGCTACAGTTACTTCTTTGAAGCATTTGAAGCTTTTAGTTCATTGGAGGATCCGAAGGCCATCTCCAGCCTGAAATACATGCTTCTGTGCAAGATTATGGTTAGTCAAGCTGATGATGTTGCAGGAATAATCTCTTCAAAGGCTGGCCTGAAGTATCTGGGTCCAGATGTTGATGCGATGAAGGCTGTGGCCGATGCCTACTCCAAAAGGTCACTTAAGTACTTTGAAACTGCCCTTCGTGATTACAAAT
This sequence comes from Eleusine indica, assembly GCA_030378355.1. Lineage (NCBI taxonomy): Eukaryota > Viridiplantae > Streptophyta > Magnoliopsida > Poales > Poaceae > Eleusine > Eleusine indica. Next base: position 12,557,452 of record CM059494.1, read on the forward strand.
CCCAGCTGGAGGAGGATCCCATTGTGCACAGGCATCTCTCGTCTCTGTATGACACCCTCCTGGAACAGAACCTCTGCAGATTGATTGAGCCATACTCGAAGGTGGAGATTGCACACATAGCAGAGATGATCGAGCTGCCGATCGACCATGTGGAGAAGAAGCTGTCCCAGATGATCCTTGACAAGAAGTTTGCTGGGACTCTGGATCAGGGTGCCGGTTGCCTCATCATCTTCGAGGATCCCAAGACCGAGGAGATCTTCCCCGCCACGCTAGAGACGATCGGGAACGTCGGGAAGGTCGTGGACAGCCTCTACATGAGATCGGCCAAGATTATGGCTTGAAAGATGCAGTATGTTGTGTCTTGTACCTGATCTCAATGTTAGCTTGTTACTAGTCTCCTATAAAGACATTTAATTATGAACGCCTTTTTTTCTCTCTCTTGGGCTGCAAACTACTCGTATTTGTTATTCTATTTGAAACGATGTTATCTGCAGGTTTTAACTTACTGTTAATTTCCACCGCATGCTTTAGCTCGTGACATTAGTTTTCTTGTCAGAAGTTCACCATGTTGAGATATGGAAGGATGAATTCTGTAGTATTTCTCTACTTTTCCGGAATAGGGTAGCTTGTTATGCTTGTTCAGATGCGTCTTCTGCCGTCTGGATAGATAGGACGTTCACCGTCGTTTGTATTGCATCTTTTGAATTCCGAAGCTGACCCTGTTTTGATATAATAAATTCTCTGTTCCCTCGCAAATGAAAAAAAGAAGAAGGCAATGAACGAAAGTACGAAAAATTGGTCTGGCGGTGACAATTGCCCATCCGACTATCCGAGTCGGAATCTCGGAACAGAGCTGTAATCGGAATCGGAGTTCGCAACTGCTCATAAATCCTGAAGGCAGGAAGGGGGCCCGGTTGAGCCGTCAATCCAATATTGCAAACGCCTCAATCCAAGGTTTAGCGAAGCGGATTCCCCCCTCTCTGCGGGTAGAGAGATTTTGATTTGCCCGGGCGGGGGATATGGACGCGGCGGCGCTGGACGACCTGATCGGGCGCCTCCTCGCCGCCCGCGACGTGCGCGACGCCGACATCACCGACGCGGAGATCCGGCAGCTCTGCGGCGCCGCCCGGTCGCTGTTCCTCTCGGAGCCCACCCTGCTGGAGCTCGAGGCGCCGATCAAGATCTGCGGCGACATCCACGGCCAGTACCCGGACCTCCTCCGCCTCTTCGCGCTCGGCGGCCACCCGCCGGACTCCGCCTACCTCTTCCTCGGCGACTACGTGGACCGCGGCAAGCAGAACCTCGAGACCATCTGCCTCCTCCTGGCCTACAAGCTCCGCCACCCGACGGAATTCTTCCTCCTCCGCGGGAACCACGAGTGCGCGTCGATCAACAAGGTGTACGGCTTCTTCGACGAGTGCAAGCGCCGGTTCAGCGTCCGCGTCTGGAAGACGTTCAGCGACTGCTTCGCGTGCCTCCCCGTGGCGGCGCTCGTCGGCGACAAGATCTTCTGCGTGCACGGCGGGCTGTCCCCGGAGCTGGAGAACCTCGACCAGATCCGCGCCATCGCGCGGCCCGTCGCGGAGGTTCCCGACCACGGGCTGTTCTGCGACCTGCTGTGGTCGGACCCGGGGAAGACGGTGAAGGGATGGGGCGAGAGCGAGCGGTGCGTGTCGGTGACCTTCGGCGCCGACACGGTCGCCGGGTTTTTGGAGAAGCACGGCCTCGACCTCATCGTCAGGGCGCACCAGGTCGTCGAGGACGGGTACGAGTTCTTCGCGGAACGCAAGCTCGTCACCGTCTTCTCCGCGCCCAACTACTGCGGCGAATTCGACAACGCCGGCGCCGTTCTCAGCGTCGACGAGGACCTCACCTGCTCCTTCCAGATCCTCGAGCCTTCCGAGGAGAACATCGTGTGGAAGCCTCCGTTCCTGTGGAATCTTGACTCTCTCTAGACTCAGTAACCCCTTTCTGATGATAGGAAAACAAGTACTACGGATGACAATTCAGCAGCAGGACGGATATTGTTCTGTTCTTCTTTTTGTTATGTACATCAACCATTAGATAGAGTTGCGTTTGTGTATTGTTGATGGTCGACCGAGTTATGTCTGACCGCAATTGATTCTTTTGCAATTTCTTTGGAGGAATATCAATTTTCGCCACATTTTGGCACATCTTGTGGTGATTTAAACAGCAAACTCAATTCATTTTTTGCATAACCTAAGACACAATAACCAACCAAACTCTGTTTTGTCACAAGGTTTGACATGCCACAAGGCCCTGATGTGTGGCCGTGAACCAAACAAGCAAGTTCTACATTTCTCAGGAGATCAGGATTCAGATAAAACGAAATGGAGCAAAAACAAATATTGCAAGTTAATATGCCCAGGGTAACACGTCGAACTTTTAGCATACAAACTCTTCAACATCAATAGCTTATTATGGTTCATAAACTTAGCCGCATTTTGTTCCGCTCGCTCGGTACAAGAACTCGGTCGTTGTTGTTACTTGCTGATGATCCTTCACTGGTTGTACCTCCCAGTAGGATAGCTTAGGGACTCAGAAGGGAATACAACGTTATTTACAAACATAGGTTCAGTATGTTGGCCGTTGGTTAAGTATCTCTAGGATAAATGTGCAACCAAGAGAGGCGCATATGAAAGACGAGCACAACTCTATGCTGCAGAGAACTGCTCCGTGTTGTTGCCTTGGTTCAGAGTTCTGAATATGGCCCTGATGGTGTTTGGAGTTGTCCTGCAGCAGCCCCCGATGAGGGCAGCTCCATCTTTGCGCCATTCACTTACATAAGAAACAAAATCACCATCTGTCACACCAGTTGATTCCTGCACAGAACCTCAAGCGTTTAGACTTTAGACCAACCTCCAGTTTACTGCAACAGACTGTATTAGTCCGAAATACTAGACTAAGAGTTTAGACCAACCACAGGTTTAAGATAATACAGTGCATATAATTCAAATGAATATTGCAATATATTTACCCTGCACCATATGTTATCCACAATAAACAATAGATGTCCCTGAGCACATCGAGAAGAACAGATAAATTTGCTCTTTGATGGGTCATAAAGAGCTGCAATGATATAATTTTCAAGCAGCTTGTGATGTGTACTCCCTCCATTCTGTTTTTCTTGTTTAATAGTGTTGATTCGTTTATTCCAGTTTTCTTTCTACCTTGGTGGAATGAAACACCCAAATAGCTTGTAAAAGGAAATAGAATCAAGATTTGGTTGACATTTTGCATGTTTGAAAAGAAGATACTTCATTTTGTACAAGAACCAATTTAGGTGCATGTGATGAACTTACCACCCACTCCTTTTTCTCGCCATCATATCTTTCTCCACTGTTGGGGTATATCAGAATAGGCTTGTCAGAGATCTGCAGTAATGCAGCACATCTAGGTTAACAAGATGAACAGAAGCCTGATCCACACAGCAAATATTGTTGTACAATTTATGCTATACAAGGGAAAATTACAAATCATGATGCATTACCATGCCAATGAGAAACAGGTAGCTTAAAGCAATGGATACCTTTCGAATGGAGAGTATCAATCCATGGATGAACCTTGGAGGTGTGCAATTTATTCCAACAGCACCAACCTTTCCACATTTATCAGCAATAGTAGCACATTCAATTAGTGAGTCCCCACTCACAATATTAACTCCATCTTTTGAGTTGAAAGAAAACCATGCAGGAATATTTATGTTGCATTCCTCAAGAAGTTCAACATATGCCTAAAGACACGATGTGATAATCAACTATCAGAGACAATTTCACAAGGACGCAGTATAAAATGCAAAGTAAAATACTCGCATTGCAGAACAGCAAACCTGAGCTTCCAGTTTGTTGGGAATTGTTTCAAAAGCAATCAGATCAGGACCTGCTTCTGCGAGAACCTGAAGTCTCCGCCGATGAAAATCTTTCAAGAACTCCACTGTACCAGCTTCACCATAATCCCCACTAATCATAGAGAAACAAGTGTGACTTCCTAGCAGAAGTATGCGGAAAACATTTCTATGTTGAATGGCTGTTTACCTGTACTCTGAGCCATCAGCAAGATAAGCCCCATAACTTCCTATAGAAGCTGCAACCAGTATAGGACGTTGTACAGGAGGAGATTGATTTGAGTGTTCTTTCAGAAAGATCTCACGTGCTTCATTTGCAATCTCAACACTTTTTGTTAACAAGTTCTCGCTTTGTTCTTTTGAAAAACCCTTAGACTCAAACCCTTGAACAGTAGCCTGCAAGACCAAAGATGACAGTCAGAATGCCAGCACCCCACACAGAAATTGGGAAGTTCAAGGTTTCAGGTTGCAACCTGATAGGACGCTGAGCTTATAATGTTTGCACCAGCTTCCAGGTAATCCAAATGGACCTGTTTCATCAAATAAATGTGGAGATCAATAGTATTCACAAGACATCAAGAGCAAAGGAAATAAATTAGCTACAGCTTTTTACGTAACTACAGAATTGAATTATAAAAGGTTTCTGAACAACTGACAACCACAAGACATCAAGAGCAAAGGAAACTACCATTTTAGGTCCGTTTCGACTTTGATTGCAAGTTTGCATCTAACAGTAACTTATCCCTCACTCACCAAGTAATTCACACGAAACACCATTAGCCAGATCCTCATGGTCAGCCTAACAGTAACTTATCCCTCACCAAGTAATTCACACCAAACACAAACAAGGTTTATAGATTCTGAACAAAAAAAAAAAATCAAGGATTCTCTTGAAGAACAGCCTAGATCAGATCTGAGCATATTTGCCAAGTCGGAATGACCAGGTAACGCATAACTCTATTCCAGTCAGACAGTCGGTGCTCAGGCTGGCTCAAAACCAGCAACTAGCACAAATTTGAATTTTGTTCCTGAATGCTCACCAAATTCGGCAGCAAGCATAAAGTTTTGTCCCTGAATTTACAGGCAATTAGGCAGGAGGAATAAACTCCCATCCACCACATGCTCAGCTCACATGGATAGGCATGCTAGTGCCCTGTTCGTGATGCGGTACTACCAAGCACCAACCTAGTCTAGTTTAGTGGAAGAGTGGGGACAATTCCAATATCCTATATTTAGATAGTTCCAACATTTCAGGTCCAGAAAAAAAATCCATTTCCTTGTAAGCTAGTGGGTACTGAGTGGTGACTTCGAACGCAATAACTATAATAGTCCTTATTTATCGAGCTAAGTGATTTGTTAATCGTTCCCCTCCAGGAGAAGGTGAACAGAAAAAAAAAAAGATCAAAACTTTTGGAATCCGGCCGCATCAAGAACTCAAGCCGGACACCGTCCTCAGTTTTCCCATAGGACGGAGCAAGACAGTAAATTGAATCGCAAGAACGAGGAACAAACGCGACGATTAAATCAAATCAAATGAAACAGCAGCAGAGTTGTTAGGGAACGGCGTGGGCGCTTGCCTTGCGGATGAGGTGCGGCGAGGTGAGGAGGCACTTGGCGCTCCAGAGCGGGTCGTTGAGGTCGGCGCCGTTGGCCTCCAGCTCCGTGGCCAGCCCGCCGTCCAGCACCAGCCGCCCGCCGCCGGCCTCTATCCACCGCCGCACCGCCACCTCCGCGCCGCCGCCCGTCCCCACCATCTCAACTCCTGCTCACCTGCCGCCGCCGCTTCGCCCCGCGATTTTGGATTTGGGTTTGGGTTTGGATGTTGCCGGCGGTGCGAGTGAGTAGTGGCGTTGGGGGAATGGGCGAGGGCGATTTATATAACAGAAAAGCGGCTGATGTGGCAGGGCTTTATGCCACCGTGGCCACCGCTTCCTGTGTTCTTATCAACTCCGTCGATTTGCAGAATGGCAGCTCGATATTCAGTCGCAAAAGCAGAAAAGTTAGTTAAAAAAGAAAAGAAAGAAGAAAAGTTTTCGTAAGAAAAATGCAGTCACTCTCGTGCCAAACTGGCCAGATCAAGAATTTCAGGCGTCACCTCAACTTAATTTGCGCTGGTGTCATCTCATTATCGCCGTAGCTGCATTCCTCATTCGTTGATTTGTACCGAACCAGGAAGATCGACAAAATTCTGAGTAGTGAGCCAAGATCTACTACTGACGGCGACGCCCCCGTAGCAGCAGGACAACATGCGTGTCGCTGTCAGTGCCACTGACTCAGTGGTGTCACCGTACGAGAGAGCACCTCGCCCCCTCTCCCTCTTCCACAACGCAACAAATCACCGAAACCGCCATTGCCATCATCTTTTTCTCTCTCTCGGCAATGATCGCTTCACATGTAAATTTGGCCGCCCTCGTTTTCTTGTTACAGATCGCGCCCTAGCGACCTCGATCGTGCGTGCTGCCAAGTGCCAGCGAAGCGATCCTCGTCCACAACATGGGAAGCGTCAAGCACGCAACAAACAGAGAGAGACGTGAACGGCGGCAGAGCAAAACGGGGTGCGTATACCGTATACGGACAAACCAATCACATGATTTGCTGCCATGGCACGTCTATCGTCAGCTACTATTAGCCCGTGGAAGTCGCGTCGTCGAACAGCTAGTTCCCAAGACTTTTGACTATGCGAATCTGTATAGTTTCGTTTTACATTTTTAAATAAAAATGTCACATCAAATTTGAAGATTTAGTTTGATGGATGAAATAATCTCTCTTAATGTATAGTTTTATCTCACGATTTTATATATAATTTATAGTATTAAATTAACATCTATTTGTTACATCGAGATTGATCAAAATATGTTAGGATGAAACTCTATGTTTTCAATATGAGTTTTAATGGAGTTTCATACCTATGAAACAGTGTTAAATGAGTTTCATCCCTATGAAACCTATTTGTCCAGTTTTTCATATTAATTGTTATGCCACATTATCTCTTTTATTTATATGGCACTTTATTTAATGTTGATGAAACCCCCACTAAGATTGGCCTTATTAGTAGTGTTATATATTTTTCGTTCCTTGCATTTTCCGGAGGTGCTGAGCTAGTCAAGGCAGGAAGAGGACAAGAGTTCGGCGGCAAACCTGTTTATTTTGTGCTTGCTTTAGGACAAAGTGGTGATCAAGCTTATCTCACTCTAAGTTAATATCATCATTATTCTCTTTTTTAATAAGAGGATAAAATTATTATTCTCAATTGCCCTATACTTTGCGGTTCACATGGTCATTTTCTTTAGATGATCAAGAAGCAGAACAATCACTAAGCGACAGGAATCGCCGTCGCGATGGTGTCTCGTTTCGACCATCGCTGGCGTGACGAGTACCTTCAGCTCTACATTGATTTTTTTTTTGTGTGTGCAAATAATGGTACGATGATAATGTAGATCGGTTGCCACATGTCCATCTTAGTTCAGTAGCAGTACTAACGGCAATGCAAGTATTCACCTGCGAGAAACAGGACGCTTTCGTCTACTAGTAAGGATGGCACCAGTATTCATGCCTTCACCTCATCACCTGTCTTGGGCACGGATGGAAACGGCCCCATGCATGATACCGTGTGGCGAAATCATAATCAATAATAACTTCATCCCTGACCAGAAAAATGGTAGCGAGCTGTTGACCAGACAATTTCATGAACATTCCACGGGCATCTAGATTATAGACATGGACAATGCCATTGAGTCCGAAGTCAAAACAGCCTCAAGAGAAAGCTAAAATCAGGTCAAAAGAAATGGCATCAAACTGGAGGAGAATATAGACACATTTTTCCCCCCAAAAGAAGAATTATGCCATTGGCACAAAAAAAATGCCGGGCCAGAAACATGTTAGTATCCGAATATCTTATCTTAGAGGAATATGGAGTCCAAAAGTCTCAACTTGCATATTGGATATTCTCTATATGGTTAACCTGTACACTGTACACTTCTCAAGCTCTGCCCCTGAACTTCCTAGCAATAAACTGCCGCCAGTAGCAAGACTAGGAGAGTGATGAAGCAGATCATGAGTGGCCTTGCAATGCATTTACTTTGCTATTGTTGAGTAACTTACAAAATAGTGTATGCACATGTGTCACTACTTCCCATCTTCCTGAGAATGCAACAGATGCACGGGGACGGCCTTCATGTCAAATAATCAAGCAGTTTTGTCGAGCCGCTCTTCGCTCCCGAACTTTCACGATGGGCACACCATCTGAGTCACTGTCAGAAACTATCTCCCGATATGGCATGCTTGTTATGGTCCCTTCACGGCTCTTCAATCTTTCTGGCGATACAATTGCCAACTCTTCTTCTTCAGCTTTGGAGCTGTCAGAATATGCTGGTGATGGTCGATACGGCGAGGTCGTTATGGTTCCCCCACAGCTTTTCAATCTGTCTGGCGATACAATTGCCAACTCTTCTTCTTCTTCTTCTTCAGCTTTGGAGCTGTCAGAATATGCTGGTGATGTTTGATATGGAGAGGTCGTTATGGTTCCCCCACAGCTTTTCAATCTGTCAGGCGATACAATTGCCAACTCTTCTTCTTCAGCTTTGGAGATGTCAGAACATGCTGGTGATGTTCGATATGGCAAGGTTGTTATGGTTCCCCCATGGCTTTTCAATCTGTCTGGCGATACAATTGCCAACTCTTCTTCAGCTTTGGGGCTGTCAGAACAAGGATATTCTTCATCCTTTATGCCATCAGAAAATGTAGCTGCTTCTGATAGAACACAGTCTACGTTCTCATCGTGTCGGATGCTGCCAGTAGGCCCTTCGTCTACTGCTGGAACCTCTGCAATGCCTACATTACTCTTGTCAGTACCACTAGACTCTGCACTTCCTTCTGCGCCTGCAACCTTGAGGCATTGATCATTCTTGCTACTATCTCCCGAATCTACACACTCTACGGCCATTTCTGAAATGTCAGAAGGTATAACATCTTTATCAGAGCTGTCAGATGAAGCTGCGCCTGATACAGAATCATCTAGCCTGGCACTTTCAAATTCTTCCAGCAGTAATTCTCGTATTCTCGCTCTTAGCTCAGAAGCATCTTCAGATTTAAACCAACTGCGACTAAACTGTGTAACCAATACAGATTCATTATACAAATCTACCAAACACTCAAAAACAAAACAGGTAAAGAATTTCTAGTGAAAGTATTTAGAAGAGACGGGATACTAACCATGCCAAGTTTATCTCTTGTGAAACTTTCTGGTGCCTGTCCTACAAACCGTGTTATATAATAAAGCATGAAGACACCACAGTCATATGCGTTATTCTGCTGCGGAACCTGGCAGTTACATAACTATGTGGTAAAATATAACAAGTAACTACATGCTGAACATTTGCTTAATAATAGCAGTTGAAACATTTTAGAGAATGTTACTTGGCAAAATTCTTAGATTATATGTACCTCAACTATTTGCGTATGTATATTCCTTGGAAGATCCTCCCATACAGAATCTGAAATTGAGGTGTCACAGGGAGGATTTTTCTTTAAATGGCGCCATTCTTCTTCAAGGTATCTGCAACATGTATAGTTGAGGGCCTCAAATTCGCAATTGCAACAGAGAATATTGAATTATTTCCTCTAAAACTCTGCAACAAGAGTATTTGACATAAAATAGCGATATATAAGCAATACAGTTAATGGTATTTTCCAATCACATTCTAGAATACCTCAGTTTTGAATAGCAAGGAAGAAGAAATATTGCTAGATAATGTATTTGAGATTGGTTGCTTACCTCTTAATTATACCAAAGATCTTATTACTGGAATGCATCCCTAGTGAGTCCAGATGAAGTATGATTGGTCCAGAATCACTCTCCTTTCCAGGAATGCAAATGATTATCAAGCTCCAGTGTGCCCTGATTAAAAAATCAAAGCAGCAAAGATTTTATTAAAAAAAAATTGTACATAAAGACATGGGGTGAAAGGCAAGAATGTTTCAACAGTATTCAGCATAAGCTCAAACAATTTAGGTGAAATGGAATAGGTTAACAATAATTCAACAATAAGTACAGCATTATAAATCTGGGGACAGGCCACATTAAAAAACCTGTACAAGTCAAGATTAATGATAATTCAACAAGTACAGAATTATAAGTCACAAATTCATATTGAGATGATGTATGTAGGCATGCCAACAGACTAATAGTAGTTACATGCAAGTCAAGAAAGTTTCTAGAGTAACATTACATGCACCATTGAAAAGGTTATGTTGCACATCTATGAATAAATAGTAATTTGGCGTCATAATGTAAATGCCACTATTATAATAAAATGTGTCAATAATTCAAGTTCAATAACAACTTACATTCCATGGATTGGCAAGATCATGTAACCACTTTGAAATATATTTACACCTTTCCACCATCTTCTCAACCTCAAGAAATCACTCTACAACAAAAAAAAATTAATATAACTGTCATATGAATAGTAGTGTAGTACAAAACATACTAATAATCAAACAGAAATCACAAAAGCTATGGATTAAATAACTATCACTAAATATTACGACAATGCATCAACAAAATAGAAATACAAGCCTTGACGCACAAGCACATGATAGAATTCAACTCCAGAAGTTTAGATTTCTAACAGGGAAAAAATCTGGCATTTCTGTTTACATTCAGAATTAGATTTCATTCAAAAAGATTGAAGTTGCTTAAATATATGTGAACACTGAATGACTGAAGATGAACCAAAACCTAAAAGTAACTTTAAATGTGGCCTTAAACCTAAAGCCAGGCAATTTTCTCAAAAGGTAGGAAAACTGATTTTCACCAAAAAAATCTGCTTAAAGGCAAAAAAAAATGGAGTATCTGAAAAAAAAAATGGAGACTCATTTATGTAGCAAGAAAAAACTGAATGCTTCTACTCCACAGCAGTCATGTATACAGCATGAAAATACCACTCTGCATAATGACATATAAGGCACTGCATTGGAAAGATACTACTACTTCATGATACAAAAGATTATACCTTCCGAACCAAAGATTCTTCAAGCCTGCTATAAAAATATGTGTTAAATATGTAGAATTTGTCTTTGTTCAGCAATATGGTCCTTTTGATATACCTGTCACAGCAAAGTCATATAAAGAATTAACCGACAGTACTAACATGAAAGCATCTCAGAATTCAAAAGTGATTCATATAATCAGCTTCCATGATTATCTGCTCATATATTATTTAATAGTTCACATTTTGTTTCTTTCAAATTTCAACGATCTATTCAGCTCAGTAAACTCACAGCAAATAGTATGCCTATGTTTAAGATATTTCAATGTCAAGAAGCAGTAGAAAAGTGAACCAGACTAAACACCTTAAAGTTCTCATAACAAAGTAAATATCATACAAAGTAGAACGACAGAAAGTTACAACTTAAAATAAAGAAATATTCTTACTGGATGTAGTAGTTTATCACTGGTGATGACAAATATTCCCCAGGTTCAAGGCATCTAATATCTGAGATAGAGAGCTCCACAGCGTGGGGATCATCTCTGCTCACATAAAGAATCAAATAACGGAAGTAATATACACCCAGTAAGATAATTCATCATCTTCAGAAAGAACATGCAATTTACCTTGATGGATAGTAAACCTTTGACTCAATCCTGAAACAGAATAGTTACATTTTAAGCATAGTTAAAACTGTTAGATTGCAGAATACATGACAAACAGAAAATAGATAAGCTTACTGTTTATCAGGACTCCCACAGTCCACTTTTTCAGCAGGTTGCATTTCTTCATCATCCAGGAGAACAACGTCTTCAACCTTTTAGGCAGCTCATTTTAGCATATGTAAGGTCAAATTTGCAAAAAGAAATCATTCTAGGACCAAACTGCTATTAGAATGTACAACATGCCCAATAAGTAGCTTTAGCTTGTTCTCATTAATTATAACCTATGATAGGCATTTCTGAGCAATTAGATCAACTATTAATGATGGGAAGTATATTGTAGGGCAGTACATCCATGCTGGTCAGCAAAAGGATCCAAACACGCTGTAGTATACACTAAGCAGCAATAAACATTGTAAAGTTGTCCTTAGCATTACACGGCTTTGTTCATTATGTTTTCTTCTTCTCTTACAATTGAAGTCTAAACAAATATAATATCCTCAATTACCAACTGCATCGATCTTTTTTCCTTTGGGCACAACTAGCTCTTGATTTAAAAGTATCAGTTTTTTTATTGCAAGCTATCAACAGCATAGATCTTTTTTCTTTTGGGCACAACTAGCTCTTGACTCAAAAGTATATCTTTTTTTATTCAAGCTAAGAGCGCATGAGTAATTAATAGAAATAACAGATTAGTAGCATAGTACTCTCTTTATAGATGAATTGTGAGCATACCAACCTTTTGAATATAAGAAGATGAACCTTGATGCAGTTCCTTCCTCCTGCATATAAGAATTACAAAGTTACTGTGGATCAGTACTTGAAATTGAACAATGTAATATAATATGAATACGACCATATGTGCACCATATGAAATGCATCTTAGAATATAATTGAGACAGACTTTCAAAGATACGAGTTTCCACATTGTGGTAAGTTTCTGTAAACCCTTCCTAACAATTGTGAACAATAATGCACATGTAAAATGTAAAGATAAAGAAAATATGGCACACTAAAGAAGCATACAATAGTGAAATCTCATTTCTGAAAATGTGCTCAGCAGCATGGCATTATGAAATATACAGACAGAGATACATCAAGTAAAGTGATATGACTTATACTTTCTCAAACCAGGATCTTAATTCCATTCTTAAAAACTACATCAACAATATCAAGGAGTGCAAACAATATTTCAAACACAATGTAACCATGACAAACAATGTCGTAAAAACTTATTGCCTTACTAACAAGTAACAACCATTCTAAATCTGCAGAGAAGAAAACTAAGTCTAGGCATTTTTTGACATTTCATTGGAAATAGCAGTGCACTGTAATCGTGAAACACAAGAAGCAAGCCTATTTGGAGCGTCGAAGTTGTTAGTTGCACATAATGCACTGACAATTATGTCAATTCAGTGACAAAAGAAACCTCAAAGTTAGAAAGGGGATCAAAGGACATGACTATAAAATTTCAGTAGAAATAGAAACAGATGCCTACCGCTTAGTAAAACTGCTGAAACTATGGTCTTGCCTCTGCTGAAAATTTTCATGATCAACTTCCTGAGGGCTAATAGCATGGACTCTCTGCTGGTGCCCAGAAAAAGATGCAGAACACGGTTTACTGGAGTACATTCTATCCACTGGGATAGGTTTCCTTTCTCCAACTCCATGCCTCGGCCTTCCTCCACTATTCATTTCCAGCTGCATTGATAAATCACTCAACCCAATTTCCAAGAGAAAATAGAATGGAAAAGGGCACTACACGATACCTGGCCATAATTCTTCTTTCCAGACTGAATAGGAGATTTCTTTACACAGAATTTACGAGATGCCCGCTCCGTCTCCGAATCCTCGGCGCCTACCAAATTGATGGTACATGAAAATGTTAGTAACAGTGGGTTGAAACTCTCCCCATAAATTGAGAAGATACAATGGCAACAGCAAATGTAAATCCGTGTGTTTGGTATACTTGCATCTGCCCTTCACTTAAGACACAGCTTATATCCTTTGCCAGCAATGCAACCTACCATGATAATGTTTCAAGTAATGCTAACTTATTAGAAAGTAAGGTCAAATAACAAATTAGATTGCATCAGATTCAATGGCCACTAATTCTGATTTGTATCCCTCAACAGATAGCATGCATTTCCACAAGAAATTTATTAATCAATCTCAAGCAAAATCACCAATGCAAGAGATATCTTACACCAGTCAAACGTCTTGAGTGCAGCGGTACGAGCATCGCTTCCAAAATCATCTGCTGCCTACAGACAAAACAAGCAAGTATCTGAATAACCGCGCAGTGTGAGCTGAAAATTGGGGGACAAAACTCACCCGAGCGCTATCTTCGCAGAGAGAAAGAACAAATCTAGATCAACTAGCGCAACCTCAAGCGGAACAAACCAGTACCGAAGCCCAATTGAACGCAACCACACGGTCGAGGCGAAGTGAGGCGATGCGAACCTTGGAGGCGGCGCGTGTCCCCGCGCGGGACTCGCGCACCGCGCTGAGGCTGCGCTGGCCGGCGCCGCTGTCCCGGTGACGTCCCTCGTACCTCGTCTGCCGGCTGCGCGGCCAAGGCGTGTCCCTCCTCTGCTTCCCCCGCGCCGACCCCGCCCGAGCGCGGGCCGCCGTCGGAGGGGGAGTGGCGAAGCAGACTTCCACGCCGTCGTCGCGCCCGCGGTCGACTAGCACCTCTGACCAGTCGATTTCGATGGGCTTCCCCATCGCCCGCCGCCGATCGCCTGCCTCCGGGAACCGCCGATCGGAATGATGGGATTTCGGAGGGTTTATGGTGAGGGTTCGTGGGAGGGAAACCAAAGCAGTTGGGGGTGGAAATGGGGGAGGGTTGCCGCTAATTATTTTCACCCAAAAGCTTTTCAGCTTACACAGGAAGGAGGCGATGAGTTTCTCAAATAAACAAAAAAAAAACAAAAAGCAAGGAGGCAATTAGTGTTCGGGCGCGGGATGTACAGTAATGGGCCTTACGGGCCTAATCGGTCAGGCTCAGATAAATGTCCTGGTACGGCCATTGGAGTTGTTTCATTGTTTGACAAGAAGTTCAATTCGTCTCTATCATGAAGTTTGGTTTTTGTCTCACAGTTATAAATCGGGAGGATAGGACGACTCCTTTAATTTTTTAATCTAATTGTTTATCCTCTCTTATTGTTTTAACGTGCTAATGTGGCACTGCGTAAGAGGGGGGGGGGAGGGGGGGGGGGGGACGGCTCTTGCTCCACGTTGTTGTTGTCTTAGTGTAGTCCAGGCCCATCAGTTCTCAAAGTCTCGGGCCTCCCTCCACCTCTGTCAGACACTGTTGTTCATGACACTACGGATCACCTCGTCACCATTGACACGCGCTCGTCTGATCTCCACCGCCGCATCGCGGAGATGTGCCCGGAGCTCATCTCTGTGCTTGCCGTCCTCCGCTTCCTAATGGATTAGGCTGACGTGCCCCCTCCCCTCCCCCCCCCCCTCTGACCTCTGGTGTGTGCTCCGTCGCTGCCCGTGCCTAACACGCCACGTTGGACGAGTCAACTAGGTCAACATATGCCATGTCAGTAGAAAACCGCATTCAAAACCAGCTAGGAAGGAAAAACGAACGAGATAAAGAGTTGTAGGAATCGTCCTATCCAATTTTATAATTGTGATATAGAAACGAACTCCCTAAAGTAAATTGGACTTCTTGCTTTGACCTCATTATGGGAATTCCACACGAACGTGAGCTTCTTGACCTGCCATCACCATCAAGCAACCATTCGGGGATTTGGACAGACCAAGTTCACACGAACGTGAGCACATGAAACATTATCAACCCAAACCATTATTAGTCCAAAATTATTGTCAATTTCTTGACTCACCTCAGGGTATACTCAAGAACACCTCTATGCTTCTTTGATCCTTCCAAGGAAACGCTGATATTTGTACTATAGTAGTGAGCACTGACTACCCAATTACATTAAAAAAAAATTGCACAGATTGCAACTGAAAGGTCAGCGATTGTTTTGTTCAAGGGGACAGATAGAAAAAGATGCATGGAGTATGTAAGGTCCTCGGTTTCTTGTTCTGCTGTATTGTTTGATGCTTCTGTTCTACCCTTCTCTCTCAACTTATTCAGATAAACTTACACCATCCATATTTTCATATAGAAAAAAGAAACTTATTACATGAACTGTTCTTGGGGGGAAAAATAAACTTACATAGCTGTTTATTCATCAATATATGAATAAAAAAGGTTGATTACAGTTACAGCATGTAATCTGGATATGTGATCAGATTTGACCACGTCACTTTGACCTCTATGGTGGCGAAATCAAATTTTCGGCGATCAGTGATACCCCCGTGCGGCGTAGCCCTGAAGGCAAACCTACCCACCACATGCCTGGAACCAGCAGCATCACAAGGCGTCTCGAAGCGTAGAATCAGGTAGGAATTCGACGCAACAGCAACCACAAACCTATCTAGCTCACATGGCTCGTCAACGACGCCGCGGAAGAGCCTGATGTCCTCAGGAATTTTAGGAACAAAACCGGTTATGGAGAGGTCCAGGCCGCCATTGTTACCATCCTGCTGCTTTGTTAGCTCAATGATCTTGACCTGCACCGTGGCCTCCAGCGCTCTGGGAAACCGTGCGTGGCTTATCTCCACTACTGCCGCCGCCGCCGCGCCGTGGTCGCCGCCGCCGGCAATCTGGGTCGTGACTGCTCTGCCGCTGATCTTGTTGCTGAAGATGGCGACCCCATGAATGAGCGGCACGTCTTGTTGTTCCCCTTCTCCTCCTCTCTTGATCTTCATGTCGTACTCGAGCAGCACGGGCGCCTGCAAGGTGATGCCTCTCTTTGGGCCGGAGAGGTAGATGAGGCAGGGATCATCCGAGTGCAGCTGATCCTGGTGGATGACAAGAGGATCGTCTCGAGTACGGTTGAAGACGTAGTTGCGCAGAGGGTCCAAGAGGTCCCGGGCCGCCATGAACCCGTAAATCTCAATGCCGGAGCCTGGTGGAGGTTGCGGTAGATTGGCGGTGATGAGCTTGAGCGAGAAGATCTGCAGCATGGCGCAGTCGCGGTGTCGCCTGCACATTGTCCACTTCGGGTAGCAGAGCTCGTTCGGACGCGACAGCCTCATGGGCTCCACACAATCTGAAGGATCGATCCAGCAGGAACCAGTGGATTATTAGTAGTACTTCGATTTGGTGCTTATATATGTATAAAAAACAAAATTTAACTCTGATGATCATGGTAACGTGAATGTGTTATGGAGTGTGAGTACTTTACTTTCTCCGGCATCGTGGAGCTTGAAGAGCCACCGGAACATTTGGGCGAGCTCGTGTCCTTCCAAAAACTCCACCGGATTCACCCCGACCTCCTCCGCCGCCGGCTCCTCGCCGCCGTTCATCGATCCGAATCTGGAGCTGAATTTTTTGGGTTTTTCCTGGACTTAATCCCCTTCTACCCTGCCTTAATTATGCCTACTCCGGGTAAGCACGAGGAAATCTACGAATCCGTTTAGGTTCCCTCCCCGTTGCTCAAAGGGCCTGGGCCACATTCACCTCCCGGGCAGTTGGGCCAATTTCTTGGTGGAACGCTGCCAGCCTGCCAGGACAGGACAGGCCTTAAACAGTTCCGATTGTGCTCCGTGCCGGCCTATTTGGCCCATCCCCCTCGCACGTAATGTGGCTGAGCGATTTGCGCCGTTTCTCGTTCCCCTCGCGCGAACGCCCCATGATTTCTCACCGTGCTTGAAGTTTTGTAGCGAAGCTTGCGTCCATATCACGCAAGGAAGGAGATAATGTTTGGTCTTCAGAATATAACATCTTTGTAAAACCAGATGTGACCTGAACAAGTTTCTGACTGTCATAAGAGATTCAGTGATGTTTTCCCTACATGCTCCACAGAAAATGTTTCTTGTTTCTCTCTAGAAACAAGAAATTGCTAAAACCAATAAAAAAACATCTGAATACAGAGAATGCCAACCCCCCAAAAAATAAATTGCAATTCAAATTTACAACGTGTTTAGGCACTGAGAACAGCCGTGTGGAAACTTGTAGGAAGATGATGGACGACAATAAGTAAATTATTACAAGAGAAGTAGTATACAATACAATCAAGCTTATATCGTGTCCTAAACTTTAACCAAGGAGTAGCGACTGGTGGGATGCCGCGTCAGTAACCCACTAACCCCTCTTCTTCCTAGTTGCCAGAATGCCAAAGTTGACTCCATCAGTCACTTGTTCCTACCACTACTTGTGCAAAATCGCTCCTCTCGGCTGAATTCTCTCCCCACTAAACACACTGATGACACACCCTGAAGCCCTCGTCCCCAACGAATCCACGATGCAGGGACGTCTCGCGGCGGAGGAGCTGAGAGCTCTGCGGTTGGACAACAAGGCAACTCCCCTCTGCCCAGGGAGAGCAGGAGCCGACTACAGCACCTCAATCCAGAGGGTCATCGTCCGCTCCGTTGCCGCCACCAGCACGACGTCCCTTGTCTTTCCATCAAGCGGATCGTGTTCTTCTTCTTCCGCATCCACCTCCCTTTCATCCACATCCACTGGTTCGGCGGCGGTCACTTCTGGCTCCGGAGTTGAGAGTTGCAAGCTGTTGCCCATGGAGGCTTTCCAGGAGATCGCAAGCCATATGGTCAACAATGGGTACATTAAGAAGGTGATAATGGAGTTCTGCAAGAATCAGAGTTGTAGCGGCAGCGACGCTGCTCTGCAAACCTGGTTCTCAATACTTGGCGTCGACTGGGTTCTGGGAGTCCACACGAGTTTACTCGGGGAGAAGCCATGGAGCGCCGTGGAAAATCTGACAAAGGGGTGGGTCGTCGCCTTCTCTGTCATGGCTGAAGTTCTCCGGCTAGCAAGGCCCTCCAACGGTGGCGTTCCTCCACTTTGGACGGACAAAAATGGAGTGTCCAGGTCGGTACCACAGGAGAGTGCAGATCCGGCAAGAGACAGACGTGTTGATGATGTTGCTACCGTCAAGGAGGCCACACCCACAGAATCATATTCCGCGGCGGAGGCAGGGCGATTCCTCGATTTTGGTCAGGATGGAGCAGAGCCTCAAAACCAATTTGTAATCTTCGCCGAAGCAAGCTTGATGAAGATGTTGCGCTTCCCTGATGCTGTCGCTGCCCTGAAAAGATCACCAGAGAAGATCCTGAGCATGATCGACATGTACTCCGTGGTGTCATCGCACGCCGACCTGGGCCTCTTGCTCTCCGGAGAGTCGAAGGAGCTGGTTTCTGATAAAATTGAAAGCGAGTTGTTATTGAATCCCCGAAAGCGGAATAAATTGGTTTCTGATAGAATTGAAAGCGTGCTCTGTACCATGAGCGAAGCGGTGTGCGAGATACTGCAGAATCTCAAGGGGCTGGTCCAAGCAGAGGATTCGTGGAGGCCGATGCCGAGAAATGACGACGACATCCACCCGGTGAGCCGGTACGTGGTGAATTACGTGAACCTGCTTCTGGAGAATCGCGATGTACTTGATTCGATGCTGCGGCGGAGGTTGACGAAGAAGGTGCAGCAGACGTCGGCGGCGGTGCAGCGGAGGACGAGGACGGAGGAGGAGGACATTTCATCCTCCGATCATTTCGTCCGTAAGCTGATCCAGTCGATGGAAGACATGCTTCAGAAAATGTCATATAAAGTGCACGCCGCAGCCGGGCGCAGATACGTATTCCTACTCAACAACGCTTACTTCCTTCTGCAGGAGGCGCAGGCTACCGGCTTCTCCGGCTACCTGGTCCTGGACGAGACTTGGTTTGGCCCTCGCGATCGCGAGTCACAGATCGAGTGGTACATCAACGGCTACCTGGACGCGTCCTGGGACTCTGTCACTGATTGCTTGGCGGGAGTTTCTGTTGCTACAAAGCGGAGCAGGTACTCGGTGTTGCAGAAAGTTTCGGCGCTGGGAGCCTTCAACGCGTCGTTCGAACAGGCCTACCACACACAGAAGTTCTGGAAGATCAATAGCCCAGGACTGCGAAGCAGGCTGCGCAAATCAGTGTCCAACAAGGTACTCTCTGCTTACAGAGCTTACCTGGAAAAGCATGGTGCCTCAGTCCAAACGTCAGCCACGTACACTCCCCGGGACCTGGAAGATTTGTTTCAAGAGCTATTCGAAGGGTGAATCCACGAGAGTTTAGGGTGAACTAAAATAATAGGATGACAGCGGGTCCACATGTAGATCCTTACCCATTAACTTAGATAATATTGGATCTAAGACCTTCCATATTGTAATAGTTTACTTAGGAGTCAAGTTATGTTTTCTCTATATAAAAAGAGAATTTATCAATAAAGAGCAAACAGGATTAAAAGGTTAAACCCTAATCTCTCTCTTCTCTCTTGCCGCCGCCGCCATAGCAGCACCATGCTGCCGTCCCTCTCCTCCAGCGCCTAGGGCAACAGCCTTAGGGCTGTTGTTTCCCTTCTTCCTCCTCTCTCACTCTTTGCTGCCGTCACCTTCCCCTAGCATCGTCGCCGCCGCTGCCAGCCATGCCACCACTGTCGTTGCTGCCTCGCCATCGTCATCGTTGCTCTCTCCTTCTCCGCCTTAATTTGTGCACATAACAATTTTGTATCAGAGCCAATCTGTTGCAGCGATTTCGATCACTCCACCACCTCTATTTTTTTTAGCAACAGGGGACAGCCATATTGGAGCGTCCATTGTGATCCTACTCTTCAGTTCGGTACTATTCATGGTGTCAATTGTACTAGCTGCATTGATCACCCCGTGAGTAGTACTAGAGACAGTGTTCATCCTATGAATAGTATTGATGGCACTGTAGTGCGGCTGCAATCTACAAGTGGACTTCAAACACGTCAGAAGGAGACACTTGGTCTACACAGCAGTCCCTCCAACATCTTCAACAACTCTACAACAAACATCGGTAAAGGTTTGGACCCCTCCATTAGTTCGTCAAAGGCACATACTATGCAGATTATGTCCTACCCAGAGATGATTTTGGAAGCAATCGACGTGCTGAACAACAAGAAGAGTTTGGATGAGACGGCGATTTCAGATTACATCCAGCGCCAATACGGCTCCAATTTAGCAGATATGTCATCATTCCGTCTTCCGTTTCAACTTTGGTGCATGAGCATTACCGGCGAGCTCTTCTTTGATGGAAATAACTACTTCCGCACCGGCAACACCAAGAATAGCGATGCCTGTGCTGTCGAGGATGCCTTTGATGGAAATAACTACTTCTCCACCGGTTACATGCATGAACAGTAACCACCTTTGGTATTGGGCCTGCCTTTTTGGGCCTCTGGGCAGCACAACGGACCATGAGTCCCATATTGACCATAACAAATGCTCTCTGTGTTTTAGAGGTGATACATCTGTAGCGTAACATTTGCATCCAAAACCATGAGTGAGCAGTGTTTTTATTTTTCTTTTCTTTCAGTCTTAAGTAAATCTAACATATTGATCTGCTACCACTACCTTCACTGTTGAGAATTCATGCTAGCTGAGGCATGCTACTTAATGTTTCCTGCTCAATTCAAAAACAATTTCATCCACAGGGTAATGAACTCTTTTTACCTAAAAGTTATGCAAATGACACAAGTGAATATAGAGATGAATCAGCCACTAGCTCTACATATCCAATGAGCAAGCTATTCTGTAATTTAAAAAGTATAAATGCACAATTGGCTTCCTTGTTTTTGGCTTTTAGCAGAATTATACGCAACACATAGTTGATGGTTCATACTAGCTAAGGGTGACAGTAAAGACATTCCATGGTCCTGCAAAAGAGAGGCTTAACTGGAGCAACGGAGACCATGCTTTATCATGCATGCTGCTTCAGGTAAGCTAAGCAATGCAAATGGCGCCAGTCTCATTTGTTTCCAATCTCCATGAGCAGCCAATCCTTCCTCGTGTTCATTGGGAGTGCCATAAGTGATCTAAACTGGCGATCATCGCGGGTGAGCATACTATAAGCTCTAAGCAGATCAGTACGGGCCAATTTGGGTAATGCTTTGAGCGCCTCAAAGATTTCTTCTGGGGATGCTTCCTTTGGCACTTGTTGAAGTTTAGCTGACTTCAAAGATGCTTGAACAGATTTGTTCAGTTCTTCAAACATGTGGAGAATGGCATCTTCCTTCTCAGTGTCTACAAACAAGGGGAACAAAGTGTCAAGTACAATTATCATAGCGAGTGCACACTGCAACAGACTTAACAGCCCAATTTTCTTATTGAAGTTGTTATATAATGTAATTCATTTCAGAGGCGTGCTTCAGATTTGTTCTGTGAGAAAGTACACGCCTGAATGAACGTATGTCAGTCTTCCTTTTGTACAAACAACACGCTGTTAGCTACGGAAGAACCATATGTAAAGATAGAGAGCAAAGTATTGAGTCATTATTAATCACTGAATAAATGTGACTGACTCACTTTACTGAGATTTTGTTCATAGCTACACCACTGATCTTGAAATGAAAATGGAGTTAGAGACAAGTTATGCTTCTCATCTTTGAGAGCATCTCCAACCATTATCTAAATGAGGTTTCTAAACTAAAATTTAGAAAGTTACTAAAAAAACAAACCTCCAACCATTCTCTAAATGAGGTCCCTAAACATTGCAACTTCCGAAACAAGGTCTATGACTCTCCATATTTGGCAACCCGATTGGAACTCCCTAAAGGCAATTCCTATGGTTCGTTTTACTCCCAACAGATTATTGGATCATATGTGACATGCTTTTAATTTTACGAAACAAATTATTAGGAGTTTTTGGAGGATGTGCCTTCTTTTACTCCCAATAGATTTAGAAACCTCCTAAATCCTGCCTTTAGGGAGTATAATTTTCTACATAATGATTGGAGATGCTGGATGAGTCTTATATTAGTCAGCATCTATTTGCTGCCGGTGCTTCCTAAGAAGTTGCCAATTTGTGAGTCCTTTGAATTTGTGAGTCCTTTGTTGACAGCTTCACTTTACAAAAAAAATAAAAATAAATACTAGTGCGTTATTTGTTGATTGCTCGCGGTGTGTTTCAACTAAAAAGAAAAAAACAGACACAAAGCGGGACTTTCACATTTGGGGGAATCCATTTGGCTGAAACCATACCAGAACTGCGTGATTTCTTGGCGGCGGAAGGACCTTCCCCTTCGCAAGCACCATCAGCCTACAAAACAAAACGAAGAACGATCCAGATTCAGAACACCCGGCGCGCGCAGCTATTCCAGGAAATGCAGATCGGACAAAACATAACGCGGCAGCGAGCAACTGTCCAGCTGTTAGTTCCCCACCCACAAGCAGTCAGTGCAAGTCAAATTCAGCTCGACAGCAGCGAGGAAAGCCGAACGCGTGAGGAAACCTTCGCGGCGGGGTTGGTCACCGGCCTGAGCCTCGGGGCCTCGGATACCGCGCGGGGGCGGCGCTGCGGGGGGTCGGACCTGTACCGGCGAGTGTGGCCACGAGTCGACCCTTCTTCGGGGCCGAGGTCGTCGATGCGGACGGGGGAGGAGCTTCTATCTAAGAGAATCTCGCTCCAATCGATGCCGAGGGGCATGGGCGACATCGTGTCGCCGGCGACCGGCGACCGGAGTTGGGAGAGAGAGAGATTGCGGTCTCTTTTTTCACCAAGGAATGTTGCCGCTAATTAAAAAAAAAATCACAATGCTTTTTTACGCAGGAAGATTCGGCTGCCGGATGTGTACCGAATGGGCCGGTACCCATTCAACAAGAACCGGTGATACCGGGCCAGCTGATTCCTTCCACAGAAGGACAACCTGCATGGGCGTTAAGCCCATTCGTTTCTTTAACTTGGAAACTTGCAGACTCCACACTGATTCGGCAAGCCCATACGGCAGATTGGGTTACATTATGCCGGCCCAGAAGCCTGCGAGGTGATAGAGGCCCATACGGCGGAGTGGCCGGGAAACGGAACCGCTCTACACGATTCCCTGGCTAGTTCTGGCCAAACGGGCCGCCCGGCACGGCACGGCTCAGGTCCAAAAAAGCCCGACACATCATATTTCGAGCCGGCACGGCACGTGATAGATGATGGACCATGTCGGGCCGGCCTTCGTGCCTGGCCTTCAGCCCATGGCACGACACAACACGAAATAGGGCAGCCGTGCCGGGCTGGCCCGTTAGGCCCACGACACATCAGGCACGCGAGCCTGCTGGAGCCCGTAGCAGCATCGACGAGGGCACTACCAGCTAGCGGCGGCGGCGGCGTGGGCGACAGGCGACGTCGGGGGAGGAGCCGCGTCGCGAAGGTGAGAAGGAGCTGGTGTTGGCGTGAGCTCGACGAGCAGAGGCGCAACGAGGACGACAAGGCTAGGGTTTGCCTTCACGGGGTGGCGGCGGCCGGCGGGCGTGACAGCGCGGCGCGAGCACGACAAGGCAAGGTGGCGGTGGCGCGAGCGTGACGAGGTGGCGGCGACCCGAGCTGTAGTCGGGAGGTGAGAAGCGGCGAGGTCTCGAGGACCAGCGGTGGCAACGACGTGTTTGGAGGCTCGACGCCTCGACCTGGGTTGGGCGACCAACTTGGTTGTCTTCGACCTGGGCCGCCTGCTGGCTTCGGCCTATTAAAACTTTAGCTCTTGGCGATTGTAGGCCGTGATTTCATATCGGGCTGATTAATGGGTCGTGCCAATTCCGTGCTTCATCGGGCCAAGCTGTAAACGGGTCATACTTGTGTCGCCCGCCGGGCTGAGGCCTCGGCCTTAGCACGGCACGAAGGCACGTGCCGGGCCGGCTCGAGCACGAAATACGGCGTGCCGGGCCAGCTCGAGCACGAAATACGGCGTGCCGTGCCGGACTTGGGGTGGGTCAAATTTTGCGGGCCTCAGGCTGGCATGGCAGGCACGGCCCAGTTGGCCAGGACTATCCCTGGCTACTTCGGACTCGGAAAGCCCGGCTCGTCATTATAAACAAGGGCAGGGGTGATTCCCGGGAAGAAGGGGATCTAGCCAGGGTAAGAGCATCTTCAGTGGAGTCTCTATCTAAGTTTCTACTCTAAATTTTAGAAGGTGAGAATAAAAAACCAACTCCAGTAGAACTTGTAGATAGAATCCTATTTTTCATACCCTTCTAAAATTTGATCTCAAATCTCTAGAAATAGAACTCTCCCATCTTCCCTCCTACTCATAGATCCCACCACTTTTTTAACATATAGAGACTTCTGCTGGAGTTGAGCGTAAAATTGGACTCCTAAATTTTATAAGTGAGTTTGCAAAATAAAATTTAAGAGTCTAATTTTGCATGTCTCACTGAAGATGTTCTAAGAGAGAGACGCCAAAATACCAGCACTCAATTCGGACATAGAGCGCGCCGCCGGCAGGACCACCGAGCCGAAGCCTAAGAAGAGGAAGCCAGGAGAGGAGACACTTGATCCACCGGATGAGAAAGAGGCGGAGGAGGGCAAAGTGATGCCGGTGGAGTTGCTTCAAGACCACAAGTACGCCGACATTTTCCCGTGGCTCTACAAACTCAACGATACCAGCGAGAGTAAGTTGTTGCGGTTCCAGTTCAATTTCTCGGTTTAATTACACAATTTCAGCCTCAATCGCGGGACCTTTTTTTCCGGATAGTGCGGTTTTTTTTTCATGTGAAATCGAACTGTTTCTTACGGAGTTGGGGGTCATAAATTTGCTTTTCTTTTTTTTATTATCAATACGGAATTCCGTAATAAATTTCCTCTTTTTTTCAAGTGGTCTAATTGTTGCTGCTCGATGCATTTATCAGCTAGCAGAGACCCGAGGACGATTGTGAGCGCGCCTCTAGGCAACAAGTCGGCTGCCACATGTTGCAGATCTTCTCACTCAAGCTCAGCAGTTTACCATCATCCATCACCACCAGCGAATTTCAGCTGTACGGATTCATGGCCCTCCGGGACCCGATCGACCCTCTACGCAACTACGTCTTCAAACGCAGCAGGGACGACCCTTTCATCGTCCAGGACTTGCATTCCGACCCGTTCATATACCTCTCCGCCGGGCCCAAGAGAGGTGTCTACGTGCAGAACGTCGTGTTGCTAGAGTACGACATGAAGATCAAGACTGGTGGTGAGAGCAGGGATCATCATCGTCATCAGCAGCACCAAGAGGACGAACAGGATTCCCCGCTCATAAACGGGGTCGCCGTCTTCAGCCTGCCAATGTGGACCCACGGACCGGTGACTAACCTGATCACCGGCGACTGCGGCGCAGCCGTGGACATAAGCCGGTGTTTCATCCACAACGCGGTGGAGATCACGGTGCAAGTGTTTATATCTGAGCTGAAGCCGGCGACCGGCGGCATAGACTTGTCCATAACCGGTCGGATCAGTAAGGTAACCGGAGAAATCAAGGTGTTCCGTGGCGTCGTTGATCAGCCGTGTGAGCTTAACAAATTCGTGGTCGCCGTGGGCTATCTCTCTTGCTTGTTTCTGCAGTTCGACGTGCCTGGTACGCCGTACAACTACCTCAACCTGTTTGCCTTCAAGGTGAGACGGAACGGGTCGCTTAGGGATCGTCGGGAACTTCATTTCGCCACGGTCGATGTCATAGCGACCTGCTCTATTCTGCATTAGGGATTTACTGTTACTCGTAATGTTGTGTTCAATCTTCGATAAAAACCATTTGACCCGAGAAAACAGAACCAAATAAACCTTTCAAAAACATCAAAAAACAATTTAGCCGAAATTTGAGAACGAACCGGTTAGTTTCTTCAGTTTACCACTCAGTTTTTTGGTTTATCGGGAAAAAATATTCCTTTAAGAAATATTCGGTTTTCTTTGTCTATTGTCAGTTTCATTGGTTTACAGTTTGATTTTTTCTGGTTTAAAAAATTACAATACCTTTTTAAAATATTAATTAATTAATTTGATGGAAAACCGGTTATCCGCTCAAGCCGGTCGGTTAAAAACCATGACTGATCGGCTTTCGTCGGTAAACCATAGTATGGAGGGGAGAAGAAGAACAAGCTCCTTCACTAGTGTATTTCATCTATGCACAGCAGGCCAGAGTTAAGTAAACACAGCAGGTAACACAGCAGGTCAACCTGCTGCACCTATCACCGGCAAGAACAGAACACAATCTAATTTATCTGGGCATTCAAGGCTCATGTTATTAAACTGCTGTCAAACGACTGTTAACCTCAACAATAATCACAAGACTTGAAAGACTTCATCCTTTAGTTCGTATGATCTTTCGTGCAAAAATTCAAAAATCACAACAGTAGCAGTTTTTTTCTCTCGCTGAAAACCGTTTGATAAACCGGAAAAAATGACCGAAAACCGTTTTGCTACAGTGCTTATGTTCGGTTTTTTCGATAAATCAAGCATCCGGTGAAACCGAGCCGAACTGGTTTTACTGAAAATCGTGAAAACCGACCGGTTTTCAACGGTTTTCTAATCCATGTTTTCGTGTAGACTTTGTTTTGGTCTCTGACTGAGAATCCTATGTGCCATTTAGTCACAAGACACAGTTACAAATTGAACTGAGCATCCTGTTGTGATAAACTTAACAGTACATCGTATTGGGATAAACTTACTCATTTCATAACAATAATAAGAATCTTTTATGAGCTCAGAAACAGTGAAACAAAGTGAACTAGACGGGGTACAGAGTGCTCGATTGAAGCGAAGATCGGACACAACATTATGAGCAAGAGCCGCTAAAAGTATTTTGGAGAGGCGAGCCGCGAGCTGATCGGCAGTGGTGTTTGTTTCCAGGAGAGGCGTGAGAGCCGCTAAAAATATTTCGGCGGCCGCGCCGATTCGTTCGACTCCGAGTCCCGATACAGAGCTTTAGAGTGTGTTTGGTTCGATGTATGAGGAGGGATGGGAGGGGGTCGTCACTTTTTCATTAGTGTTTGGCTTAGGGTCATGCAGTGGTGGGGCTGCCACCGAAGTAATATTCGGCCAGATTCGGGGTCGCTCCATTCCTCAAAAACGAATGGACCGCGCTGCTCCCATCGCTCCTGCGCATCGTAACAAGCTCTCCTGGGCTGTCTCAGCTTCTGGTAACCTCCTCTCAATCGCTCATCTCTATCGATAAAAAAAGCAGCAGTAACTGAAGAACAAAAGGAAATGGAAAGTTGATCTGGATTTTGATAGAGGGGAATGGGGGAGGAGGTCATTGGCGCTTGATTTTGCTTGTTTTTAAGAGCTGATTTGATTTAATCACAAGCAATTGATGAGCTAGGCTGGAGCTCCGCCATGGTGAAGAGGGAGAAAACAGGAGGTTGACGAAGATGATAGGAGAGAATCTTTTCATGTTGTTCAGTTCGATGGGTCTTTTTTTTTTGAGGGCTTCAGTTCGATGGGTCTGGACTATATGGGTTATAGCTCGATGGGCAAATAGCAGCCCACTTTAACGATTTTTGTTTCTTTCTTTTTATTTTCCTATACTATTCTATATTATTATTTTATAATTTTTTATAACTCAATTAATATATATTATAATTATAAAATCACATATTACACCAATATATAATTATGTTTATGAAGGGTAAGATTACCATGTTTAGAAGAAGGTAACCATATTTAGTTTTGTCATTCACATTCATCCATTCAAACAAGAACCGAGGCCGCCCCACTTATCCATCCTACCAAACAAAAAAATAGCTCGTCCTCTGCTTTCAATCAAACAGCAACAGGGACCGTCCCATCCTAGAAAACAAGGATGATCCCGTCCCATCCCACAGCCCCCAAACCAAACACACCCGGCCATGGGGTCGAGCGCACCTGAGGGCCCGTCTTTCCGTCGGCCCAACATAGCCACGACCGCATCATCGGCTTCGACTCTAACGCCAGCGGGCGGCGGCCTACTCCGACGAGCTCCCTCCTTCCCCTCACCCGCCCACAACCCGTGTTGAGCATCGGTTCGATTTGCAGGGATAGATAATCACCTTCCCTCGCTACAAATTTTCTGAGCTCACACGCCGCCATCCGCTTCCTCCTCCTCGTCTTTGACTATCCCCCAGCACAGCAACAGTCACCAAGAGGTGCCCGCCTTCGATGTGCTGGCCCTGTTCAGTGTTCAAAAGGGATGAATCCTGGACACGAGTGAGGGATTCATGCCAGTATCGTGTGATATCTCGGCCCAGGGCTTAATAGGATTGATAGAATACTCATACTAATAAGTTGCAACTTTTTTTCCAGAAGCTTATCTCCAAAGAACTCCGAGGTTAAGCGTGTTTGACCTGGAGCAATTTAGGGATGGATGACCAACCGGGAAGTTCATCCCGGGTGCGCACGAGTGAGAACAAAGTGCGTAGAAAAGACTCGTGTTGGTCTGTGAGGGCACTCTTGAGGTTCTAGAGAGCTACTAGGTGTAAGCGGGCCCGACCTCAGAGGGACGGGACGTTACAGTTGATATCAGAGCCGATCCTTGCGGTTTCACGGGTATGTGGGGTCGCAGTTGCGCAGGCATGGTGTGCATGGCTGGTGTGGGCCTGGAGTGGTCACGCAGCATGACACATGCGCTGGCATTGGGCACACGGACGTGACCAAGAGGGGAGGATCCTGGCCTGGGGTTGACCGACGAGGACGTCGGTCTTCTAAGGGGGTGAGAGTGTGATATCCCGGCCTAGGGCTTAATAGGATTGATAAAATACTCATACCAACAAGTTGCAACTTCTTTTCCGGAAGCTCATCTCCAAAAAACTCCAAGGTTAAACGTGCTTGACCTGGAGCAATTTAGGGATGAGTGACCGACCGAGAAGTTCATCCCGGATGCGCACGAGTAAGGACAAAATGCGCAGAAAAGACTCGTGTTGGTCTGTGAGGGCAGTATTAAGATTCTAGAGAGCTGTCAGGTGTAAGTGAACCTGACCTTAAAGGGGCCGAACGTTACATCTCTGACGCTGAACCCGCGCGCACTATGTCATCAAGCCATGTCCTCTAACGAACCATGTCCAG
Source organism: Eleusine indica (assembly GCA_030378355.1). NCBI lineage: Eukaryota > Viridiplantae > Streptophyta > Magnoliopsida > Poales > Poaceae > Eleusine > Eleusine indica. The sequence continues at coordinate 12,586,833 of CM059494.1, forward strand.
CCTGCCTTCGCCAAGGAACTTTGGGCTAATTCTGCAAACGACCTCGCGCCGGCAGATGGTCAACTGGCCTCAAGTTCACGAACCAGTCAGGCAAAGAGGGGTAGTCACTACTCACTAGTCAGTACTTAGATCTGCAACATGTATGGGTGATACAGAGAGATCAAAGGCAACGTATCTTGAAAATGAATCAGCATCATCAATCTGTGGAGTGTAGAGGCTAAGCAGAACTGCTCTTTTTACTATTTCATCTGTATATAAATATGGCAAGCTGTTCCGTTGCATTGCATCTATCAGTGGCAAGTATAACACAAGCTAATTTATCTGCACATCCAGGGCTCACAGCATCACATTTTTCTGTAAAACGACTGTCAAACCTCAATAACCATACCAAAGATCAACTGCAACTCAATCAGCACACCACAAGGGGCCCTAGGTTTACAGTGAAGAACATTGCAAGCTCTGACTTTGGGACTGGACCCTCCAATTCTGTAGTATACGCAGGGATGAGGAGGAAGGGTTGAAGGAAGGATCTACGGGCCACGGGCTCTGAAGAAGCAGAGGCACCCGCTCGCCTGGCCTTCTGGTATCATGCCACCGCCCTTGCTCGTGTCCAGGGCCTCCAAGAGGCGCACCACCTCGTCCATGTCGGGCCGCTTATCCGGGTTCGCGTCCCAGCATTTCCGCATGATGTTTGCCAAAGCGCTTGGGCAGCAGCGAGGGATTTCTGGTCGCAGATTCTGAGCAAACAAACATTTGAAAATTGTCGATACCGTTGGGCCATTAGAACACATGGAGAAGATGACAGTTAAATCAACAGTAGAGCTAGATGCTGAGAACAAACCTGATGAACAACAGCTGATGAGACATCAGCAAAACTCAGGTCTGGATATGGCATGTCACAGCAGTATATTTCCCATAGACATATGCCAAAACTGTAGACATCACATTTCCTATTGTATGGCTTGCCTTCAAGGACCTAAAGTCACCAAAATAAAAAGAACAATGAATTACTAAAACAGAAATTCTGAATCTCTATTAGAGAAAAACAATTAGGCAAACAGAACAAACACTTCGTGTGAATCTTAAGTAGCTAGAAGATGCAGCATACCTCTGGGGCCATGTAACCAAGTGTGCCTGTTGCACCTGTCATATCCTTTGGATTCTGAGCCTCAACACGAGCAACACCAAAATCAGCAATCTTAAGGTTACGCTGTGTATCGAGTAGCATATTTTCACTTTTGACGTCCCGATGTACTATCTTCCTCGAGTGTAGATAGCTCAGTCTAAAAAGGAACGAAAAAAAAATGGTTACCATACGGTTCAGATATATAAAACAGAAAAAATGCATGATAGCGATTTTACCCAACTACCATTTTTCCAGAGCTCTTGAGATTTTGGATTACTTGCTTACCCTCTTGCCATATCCAATGCTATTTGAACCACAACTTTGTATGCAAGCTTCCTTCGCCTGTTCTTTATAAGATATTGTTTCAGTGTTCCACCAGCGAGATACTCGACCACAACACAACACGCCCTTGGCGGCAGCTCAGTGCGTGCACCACTGTTGGAACTATTGGCTGGAATCTTAAGGTCAGTGGTACCCATTGATGCACCAATGAACTACAATAAAGAAATAAAACAGTTACATATGGGCCACAAGAAGAAAATACTAAGAAGAACAACAACAAGAGTCCAAGACAATCCTGTCCAGAATAAGAACTGCTAAAGAGGTGCAAGAATATGTAGCATAATGCTCACCTTTGTAACATTAGGATGGCTGAGCTCATGCCACACAGCCACCTCCTGCTTAAATGATGCTCGCAGAGCAGCAGTCTCAGTTTCCGTTGCAAAGCCATCCTCACCCCAATCCAACAGTTTTACTACACATATCATGAGAGCAAAGTATTAGCATATGAGAAAATCAAGAAATTGTGATGCACGTGCTGTTGGCAAAATGTTGGTCAAGTATCACAGCAATACTAAAAAGTATACAGTTGAATTTCATGATCCAGAAAATTTCATCCATTTAAGATCATGCTATTCAGAACTGTCTATTTATCTGCATGGCTTATAAGAACTACATGAATTAAACATGACAATTCTGCATAGCTAGTGAATAAAGGAACATGACCTATGAGTATCCTAAATAATGTCAAGATGCCATGCATGTAGTTCCATCCAAAACAGACACCTAACAAAATCAAGGTGTTGTAGCTGCTAGTCCATTAGAGTTTTGGTTTTAAGATTGCAGACCCCGGACTGAATGAAGAACTTGAACCCACCAAGATTCAATACTGCATACATAGCCCAGGGTGAGGGACATTATTGACCACATAATATATGGCATACTACTTGCTACAATCCATGTATGTCATTTGTAGACATGAGACATGAGAGTTCTTTTTCCCATGAACAAGCATTGTTTCATGATTCACATGGAAATTGGAACACGGCAGAGCCAACTATGTGCCAGAACATGTCTCCAATGACAGAGAGAAACAAGGACAACACATTTCTGTGTATGTGGTCAATGAATCAAGAATTGCATCATGTGACCTGGTGTAAATGCATGCCTCATTTAACCAGCTAATAATACATGCATTAATTTTCACGCCACCCTACCCCCGCAAGAAAATCATTGGAGTATCAACTGGAAGGTGGAAGCGAAGTCCTCATCACAGAGCACAACAGAGAAGAATAGAAGAGAAATTCATATAGAAAATGGAATACCTGCGACATCCTGCCCATCATACGTGCCGCGATACACCGTGCCGTAGGTGCCCCGCGCGATGACATGCCGAATGTCGAGCTTGGCTAGGTCGATCTCCCATTCCTCCCTGGGCCCCTGCTGCGACTTGCCCTTGTGCTTCTCCCAGGTCTTGGCCAGCTGCTTCTCCAGCTGGATGTCCAGGCTCTCCAGGTCGATCTTGTCGGCCCGCACGTAAGAGTCTTTCTTCGCCGCCGCCGACGACGCGCCGCCGGCGCTCGACGCCATCGCGCCTCCGACTCTCAAGAACTCAACTTTCCGCCTTTACCGAAGCCTTTGCGGTGTTCGCGACCTTCCTCGCTGCAAAGAGAAGAATGGAAAAGGTTTAAATTCCGCGGAATTCCAACAAACAGAACCAGAAAATTCTCGGAGCGGAAGCAAATCGCAACAAAATGGACGGACCGGAGCGGAAGAAAGATTCGAATTTGGTCTCACGCGTCGCGGCAAAGGAAGCTCAGGCTAGCAGCAACACAGGCCTAGCTCGTGGAGAAACGGAATCAGTCAGTGCAGGCCTACCAGCGAAGGGAAGAATTTTCTTCAGGTCCCGGTGGATCTGCAGACCACAGCTCCGGCGCCAGTGGAGTGGACGGCGGCGGCGACGGTGAGACGGTGGGTTGAGGAGGAATCAGAGGTGACCGGTGGCGCAGCCGGTGGAGAGGTGCTCGTGTCGTTCCTCGGAGCTTCGTAAGCGAAGAAGAGTTGGTTTGGCGGTGGCCACGGCGGCGGGTGGAGGAGGTTGCGACGGCTACGCAGCCGGCGAGACGAGATTCGCGACGACAAGGGAAACAGGACGAACGAGAGGCAGGTTTGGTGCGTGGGATATCGATTATCTACCACACGAGTGGCAATTCGCGGCGAGGGAAGGAAATGAATGCCACCCGACGACGAGAGTTGAAGTGTTTTCTGTGCTTGACCTTTTCTGCAGAATTTATATATATATTTTTAAAAAAAACTCTGTTGCAATAGACACCTTACAAGCGGCACAAATTGACCACTCGTTTCACTGATCAGCGATTTTTTTACTTCATTTTGTTGAAAGAGAAATTATCAGCCGGGTCTTGTGCTCGTTGATTAGTCCGACCATTCCTTCACGACCGTTCATAAATTGTATCTTTAGTCTGTTTACTATACTAGAGTATTATTTTTTAGAGAAAAAACATATTATGAGGTCAAACAATTGTGCCAAGTGCTATTTAGCTTTCATAAATTCTTTTCATGCATATTTAACCAGTACTAAAACAGAGAGAAAAAGGACATTTTCCTTTATGAAACTACAATATTCTATTGCCGGTTCAATGCGAAAATGGTCAATTCAAACAGATGGATGTGTGGAACACCGTAGGACACAGTGACAAACGCAAACGGTGGTCTTGTTCACAGTACTGTACCACGACATCCTATAAATAGTTAAAAAGAAATTGCTTGTACGTCTGCAGCTTCCCAGTCACCACAGCACACACAATATTATCTTCTCCTTGATGTGTGTTGACCTGTTGACACAAATAAAATTTTTGACATGCATCGCATTGGCTAGCTACTAGCGGCTGATTGAGTAATGATTGAAAGCGGTACCAGTTCAAATTTTTGTTCCTAATGAATCGATCATTGTTAGGTTGTTGCATACCTTACATGCATGTGACTATGTGAGCTCATAGTATAAATGTGGAGCAATGATTATAGGATTTTTGTTGGGGAATATCCGACAATTTTCTCATCCCGTTCCGATTATATAACTTAGGCCTAGTTTGAAATGTGGGGCATTTTTTTTTCCTCATTTCCGAGATAATATATATGTGGAGCTATTGGTAACAAAGTTTGTGATATCCAAATGGTTATCTTTGCGCGCATGTTGTATTATTGATTTCCTTTACAAATTCTACAGTACTGAAATTGGCCGTAAAAGGTGCCCCTTTATTCATTGATGGCCAAGACGAAATGGTGGCAATCCACAAGCTCAAGGAATTGACTCGCGCATTTGTTACGAAAAGGCCCGTAGATCGTTTTCAAACGCGAGGGCACCTCCCTTTCCTTGTCGCGGTGGGGTTGACCTGGTCTTACTTCGGCTTTGTGTAACACGCCCGAGGGAAGGGAAAAGCATCCACCACCAACTATGCTAACGATGCCGTCACCGTCGACGAGCATCCTGCTACACGAAAACACCCCCCAACAAATCATGCGGCCGGCTTGTCGATTAGCACTTACACGTATTCCGAGCTTGAGAATTTTTCCAGGTTTTTCTGTGGCGCGTAGTAGTTTCTGTAATTCTGTGGATGATTCGCAACGAGACGCCCGAATTGGCCACCCGCTACCGTGGCTTGTGTTTGATGAAGGCGTGGCTTTGAAGCTTGACCTGGCTGGCTGGCTGGAGCTTGCCGCAGGGCCTTCTCCCGTTTTACGCGGCAAAGGCATACACCTGCGGCACACGTGCGCTGCAGCTGCAGAGCATGCGATTCTCGCCGTGACGAGACGAGTGGAGTTTTTTTTTTTTTTTCCTTCCCCCGGCTCGTGCGCTGTGTACGTGTGTACGTGTGTGCATGCGTCGCTCTCCGCTCTGTTCGATGCGAAGTCGAACTCTGACGCCGTACGTCATCGCAGCAAAAGACCGCTACTACTACCAAAAAGACAAGTGACTCGCGCTTCCGGCCGGCGAATTCGTGCACGTGCACGACATCGCACAAAAGCTTGTCGCTGTCAAGGGAAAAGCAAAGCGAAGAAGAGAAGCGGAGGCACGGGAACCAGTGCAGCGCTTCGAAAGATTCCCCTTTCCCTTTCGGCGCTTCTCGCTTTGAAAGATTTCCTCCTCGAATTTTTCAGTTTCAGCTTCTGCCATACTGCAGCCACATGGTACTTCTTCCTGTACCGCGAAAGCGAAGCAACAGGATAGTTTGGTACGACGCCGGCGAGGAGATCGAAGGGGAGAGAACAAGAGAGAGCTGGACCTGGAGTTAAGGAACAAAGAGAGAGCTGAACAACATATAGTTGGATTTCATCCTGTTTATTCCATCAACTGTACATTGCGACACATTATTATACACTTGTACACTGGAACAGAATCGGTGCGGGCAACGACGGGGCTGGAGCTATGAGCTGCATATATGCCAGCAGATGTAGAACCCCTTTGGCCCTTTATTGTGCAATGATGCTGTGTTAGTATAACCGATGATTGATGCGGGTTCTGGTGCCATTTCTGGTTGTGCCCTCGACTCATTTTGCTGTATCATCCTGCCAAAAAAAAAAAGGGGGAAACTTGGCGTTCAGATGAGTGCTGCAGCTAGAAGCAGCAATATTTGGAGCCACTGTGTTTGTAGCATGTACAATTGTTCTGAACGCCACCGTTTGGAAACTAATTAACAAGAAGAGTCAGCAACATTGTTTAGGCTTGAAACGTTCTTAGTTTGTAGTAAAAGGGATGGGTTGTCTCAGCATAAAGCGTTGTAACCTTCCTGTCCTGGTGAGATTCGATTCCACACAACTACGCCATCAAACAAGGCTTGCGGCTACTCACAAATAAGTGTTGTTACACTGTTACCTACACACTAATTTGACTACTGATTACTAGTATGAAACATGTGTAAGATGTAAAACGGTTGTAAGATTATATGAAATAAATGTTCGAGATAAATCTAGTTACACCATCTTTAATGCATTTTATCAAAAAGAAAACTTGATGCTCAAAGTTTAGATGTGCTGGCTGCACGCAGAAAAATAGCACTTGTTTGTGACTGCCAAAGGGAGCACCACTGTGGCTGCTGCTTTCTTTCACCATAGAGTATATTAGCACATCATTGAGCACTGTGTCAGTTAATGGCATCATAGTTGGCTTACCGTTGAAATGTCAAGAATTGATGAAATAGGTGTTTTCCGCGGCTGATCGAGGGGAGCGTACTTGGGTCACAAATGTGAGCATGTTCCTCATGCTCCGCAATCCACATATTCTAAGTTTGGTCTCTAACACTTTCGCATTTTTCATCTTTATTTTAGCTTATTATTATCTTCTAAAGTTTCAATGACTTTCAAGAAGTTTATTAGTATATCATGTACCTGTTGTTCTAAATCTAAAGGTGGCAGAACTTGGGACTAACATTATAGTGACAAAAAGGAAAGGAAAGCGCAACTTTCCTGTGTATCATATAAAATACGACATACCTTGATAGTGAAAAGGACACTAGAGTCAAAGACTTGTTGCCCGGCTGTAACTTTCAGGCCCTCTATATATCCGGCACGAGGCGCCTTCACAACATGCTGAAAAGAGTAAGATAACGACAGTTTAGTATTCATTATTCAATATGTTGTTCAAAACTTAAAAAATAACTGAAATGAATGATAACACTGACACATACCTCCATCTTCATTGCTTCCATAACCATGACAGGCTGGCCTGCCTCCACCTTTGCCCCATCTTCAAGCAAAACCTTCACAATCAAACCAGCCATCGGTGCCAAAACACTCCCTTTTGGATGCGACTTTCCCTCAGAAGAATGGCTGGGTTGAGCACTATCATCAACTGCATGCTCAGCTCTCACAGTTTGTCTGTAGTGGTGATGATGCTTCCCATACCAGATGTGTATATGCTTGCTATTATCCTGCAAGTGAAGAAAAAGTCAAATAAAATTACAAAGGTTGTTACTGTCAGAACTGTCACATCATAGATCACTGATCGAAGTATCATGTTACCTTTGCATAAAATGCTAGAGTCACATCAGTTTGCAGTCCAGCAACATCAACACGAAAATCATGGTCACCCTTGTGATCAACTTTGACATCCAAACCAGAGGTGCCATCTTCAGTCTGATTCAGATGAAATATAATGAGTGGAAATATCAATTTGCAGATAAATCACATTGCTAAAAGTCAAGTAATTACTTGGCCATTCTTCTGTGAACAGCCTTCTGTGCGTGCTAATGGAAATGTCCAACATAACAATAAATTTCAAGTAGGTTTTGGTTCAAATTAGTGTGATATTCCCGGTCACTAGCTAGATATACGCCATCAGGATGTGCAGCTAAAATTCTTAGTTTGCCATCGAGTATGAAAAAGCTCAAGACCGCCTACATGAATTATGCTGTGCAAGTAAGGTTTTATTTGTTCGCCAACTACTTCTAACTATGCCAATGTCCAAAACAACATATACTTAATGATGGAGGGAGTATTACATTGATTATGGATGAAATTTCAAGCAGATGCTTCTTGTAAATATGGGTGTGAGTGCCTATTAGAAAAGTGCTAAAAATATTTCTGATTCAAAAGAATAATCTGTGCCTGTTAGCAGTAATCACCTCAACGAAATAGCTTCCATCAGATCTACATGTAACGAATAACTTTAAAAGTTCCTCATCGAATCCATCATGTTCTTTACTCAACTCCAATTCCATTGGACGCTTAGCAAAGTGATGCATCCTGAAAGGTGGATTATTGTACCATACAGACAGTGTACTGTCAGCTCCTGGAAAGTACGAAGTATATGTCATTACTGTGTCATATTGGCAATGCTCTTACTGAAAGAAAAAAAGAAAAGAAAAATCTGGGCCAAGAACATACGTGGTGATTCTTCAGATGTAACATGATCCTTCTTGCAAATACAAGCAGCAGCTAAAATGGCACCAAACTCAGCTAAATCACGAGATTCAACTGAGGACTTGGCAGAAATACTCTTTAAATCATCTTTGTAACGCTCAATGAAGTGTGTGTCAACCAGTCCTTTTTCAAAGGCACTATGGCTTGCAAGTTCTTCAAGGAAACCAACATTGGTTGGCAAACCAGCAATCTGTTTATTCATTCACAAAAGGATGACAAGGATTAAATGACTGCATCAATATTCTGGAATTCAAAACACTCAATGAACTATTTTCTCAGAGAATATTACTAGAAACTTGTGCTGGTGAATTTCACTCTTTCAGGACTAAGGCAAAGTATAGTAAGTAACCACCATAAAAGAAACGGTTTCACTTGTTGAAGGAACAAAATCATTTTTATATATATAAAAAAGTGGTGTGGCCGTAACACATGAAGACCCTATCGAGAGAACGGCACACCATTAACAAAGATATCCCCCTTTTCTTTGCTCTTCTGGAACCAGTACAGAAATTGGTGCTTTTTCTACTTTGTTTACGTTAGTGACTAGGGATACAAAGTAGGAAAAGCAAATGAGATAGGTAGAAGAAGCCATCTGCGGCTGATTTTGTATGGTACAATAAAAAGACTAAACAGAAAAGAACTACTTGAAATAAACTATCATAGACACATTCTACAACACTAGACCTAATCCTTGAATATGTACACCATGCAACAACGTGTCACTTCAGGTGAAGGGTACACACCTGAAAGTTTGACAAGCAGTTCTTTAGCTTCACTAGTGCAGCACTACGGCTTTCACCCCACACTACAAGTTTGGCTATCATTGGATCATAATGCATGCTGACAGCATCTCCTTCTTCAACTCCAGTTTCAACCCTTACTGATCAAGCATATGTTACCTATGTCAAATAAATATAACTATTAACTGAGTCATAAGATATCTGCAAAATTTACCTGTTGGGCCAGAAGGGACTGGTCGGTAGTGATATAAGGTTCCTGTTGCAGGAAGAAATCCTCTTGGAACATTTTCGGCGTATATTCTAGCTTCAAATGCATGTCCTAGATCATTGTACATAGTTTGTTAAGAAGTATTTCTGGTTACAAATAGCGCCATAAATTAAACAGTCAATATGTCACAACATCCATAACAGAAAAGAGAACACTAGTGTATCTATAGTTTTGTGCAGAAAGTAACTAATCATCATTGGAGTTAGGACAGAAAAGAAAAAACTAGAAGCTATGCATATTATTATGCACACAAATTAAAAAAATAATAACCATTTAACTTAGGACAAAACTATGTACTAAATTTCAAGGGTCGGCTATCAGATAAATATGATAAACCATACATGCTCTATCTTCTTCTTCTTGTTTTTTTTTTTTTTTTGAGAACGATGCCTTATCTGTTTTGGAGATGAATAAAAGAATTCCAAACCGCTTCTACAGATTGTTCAGATTTTTTTTTCTCGAATACGCAGGAGAGCTGTGTATCTTTATATTGAAGAGGGGAAGAAATCAGTCCCTTACAAACTGCACCACCTCATTCCGGAATGGGCTGTGAGGGGTTGAATTACAAAAAGCTTGTGATCCTAAAGAAAAACAAACCAGGGTGAGGCCTGACCTAAACAAACCACTACACCTAGACCAAAGCTGCAGCGAGGCTCAAGGTCTGTAGAGACCGAGCTCTAGCCAGGCACCACTAGTGTTGCTCCATACCGAACTCACGAACAATGGTGTTAATACAAGGTTGAACCCCATTGAATACAACTGTATTATGATGCTTCCATAACATCCAAGCGCCCAATATATCTAGAGAAGTCAATTTACTCAATTTTCAATAGTAGTACACTAGTGGCGTTTCCATAATCACCTAGTCTTACTCACTGGGTAACTGGGTATGAGAATTAATAATGCCGAACAGTGAATTATCAAAAGAAATTAATGCCGAACACTGCAAGTGGCCACACCGTGATGAAGCAAGTAAAGAATGTAGCAAATAATTTCAGTAGCATGAACTGTTAAAGTTAATGACTAAAAGGAGAATCTTTACAAGTACAGAAAAATACAGCTAGGCAAAATAGATAAATTACTGTTCAAGATAAGAAGGAAATGAGGTTAGCCAAGAAACAGAACAATACAATCACATGATAAAATTTTGCATGGCAGCATATATTTCCTGATAGGATTTACCATTTAATGGAACCTGCTCCTGGGATAATGGTAGCCGTTCTCCATTAGCAACACGTATTTGCCACTCCACAAGATCTTGACCAACAATCATCTCAGTTACTGGGTGCTCAACCTTCAAACATTGATTCATTATATGAGGTCTGAGAAGTAAATACTATTGAAGTGAAGCTCCATGTGGCAACCATAAACTACTTTTGACATGTTGCCAAAACCTACCAAGGAGATATGTTTGATGTAACTGTACATGCTCAATCTCCATCTTTAAATTTGAGTTACTTCAGGTTGTTTTTTTTTCTCGAATACGCAGGAGAGCTGCATATCTTTGTATTATATGGAAGAAAAAAGGTCCGTACATGGACCCCTCAAGCTGTTTGTGACATTCACATGAACGATTGCTAGCATTATAAATAGATTTTTGTATAAAAGTCCTCTCAGCGTTACTCTTTTTTTTTTTTGACTGACAAATATCTGATATATATTAAAGAATGGGTGGCTGGAAATAGTCTGTATGATTTGAGAGACCTAGGTTACAAATGAATCTAGCATGCAATAAAATATGTAGGATATCAAGCATCTTAGATGGCATGAACATAGTACCTGGAGTCGAGTATTCATCTCCATGAAATAGAATTCTCCAGAAAGAGTATCCACAATGAATTCCACTGTTCCAGCATTGTAGTAACCGACGGCCTTCAACACAAATAATCCAATAAGTGACCCTGTATATAAAATATAGACAAATAATTACTATAGAAGAACACATCAAAGGGGAGAACAAAGGAAGAACCACTTGAGCTATTCTAAAAATAATAATAATAATTGAATACTTGTACTACTCAGAAGTAAGTCACCTTTGCTGCAGAAACAGCAGCTTGACCTATATGAGACTGAAATTCAGCTGTCACATTTGGCTGCACCACAAAAAAAAGAAGCAAATTTGTGATTTCAAAGCTAGTAACTTTTCCCTGATAACATTCAAAGCAAGTTCCGCAGCATTTAAAGCGAAATGAAAACTTACAGCAGGAGCTTCCTCGATAATCTTCTGGTGCCTTCTCTGTAGGCTGCAGTCTCTCTCGTAAAGGTAAATCACATTCCCATGCTGGTCGCCAAATACCTTTTAAGTATGAAAATAACACCATGAATGACAACACAGGGTCACTGCAGATACACGATCATACGAAAAAGGACTGTCACAAAACTTAGTACTCCAATTGTTACCTGGACCTCCACATGCCTTGGTTGAGTAATGTATTTCTCAATCAACAAAGTGTTTACACCGAATGATGCTGCAGCTTCACGTTGAGCACTCAGTACAGAATCCACAAAATCATCAGGCCCTTGAACTATTCTCATTCCCTGAAAAATGATAACAAATGGAGAGATGAAAAATATCATAAAATTTGACAAGTAACCATCTGTCTCTCTCACATATAAATTTTACAGGACATGTCTGCATACCTTGCCCCCTCCACCATGGGTGGGCTTGATCAAAACTGGGTACCCGATTTTATCAGCCTCCTGTTTCAGTAGCTCAATGTCTTGTTCGGCCCCATGATATCCTGGAACCAGCGGCACGCCGGCAGCCCCCATGATCCTCTTAGATGCACTAATTTTTTTTGACATGACATCATTAGAACTGGTTGTTCTGAACAAAGTTAAAAAAAAAGCAGTATGTGTGCACACCAGACATCGACATATTTACCTCTTATCACCCATATCTCGGATGGCAGATGCTGGTGGTCCAATGAATTTAAGCCCCTCAGCTTCGCAGAGCTGCGCGAAATCAGCACTCTCTGAAAGGAAACCATACCCTGGGTGGATAGCCTGCATAAAGCAAACACAAATAAAGTGCCTCAGAAGTATTCATCGGCACACCATGACACTTGAACCTTCGCACCATTTCCTGACGACAATGATCCAAGATATTTAACGCAGTGCGATCCCAGGATGAATGAAGTGGCAGGATCGCAAAGCTCGAGTGGGACTGTGGAACAGAGTTTGTTCGATTTGAAGTAGTACTAAGCTAGTAACAACAGTGTACAGACCAACATCAAGTGATCGCTGCTTGATCAGTATGCCTAGTGACACTTCTAGAGTGGCGTGGTGATAGTGACACACTGGCACTACTGAAATTCCCCAAACGGGAGAGCTGAGCTGAGACGTACAGCGCGGCTGGCAACAAGGGAGCGAAGTAGGTAAGGCGAGGAGGGAGGGAGGATGACCTGGGCGCCGGTGCGGTGAGCGGCCTCGATGATGGCGGCGGCGTTGAGGTAGCTCTCCCTTGCGGGCGGCGGGCCGAGCCTGACGGCCTCGTCGGCGGCGCGCACGTGCAGCGCGGCGCGGTCGGCGTCGCTGTACACGGCCACCGTGGCGACGCCGAGCCGCCGCGCGGTGCGCATCACCCGGCACGCGATCTCGCCCCGGTTCGCCACCAGCACCTTCTCGATCCCCCCTCCGCCCGTGGTCCCCGCGGCCCCGACAGCGGCCGGGTAGGTCGAGGAGGCCGAGGAGGAGGAGAGGAGCCGCGCGGCGAGGAGGAAGGGGATGGGCAGCGGCGCGGGGCTGGGGCTCCGGCCGCGGCGGCGGAGGTGGAGTCCGAGGAGGCGGGAGGCCATCACGCGCGGTGGTGGGGACGCGCCGCGGCGTTGCGGCAGTAGTGTAGTGGGAGGGGGAGCAGAGCAGCAGAAAGCAGTAGTGCAGTGGGCAAGGCGGAGTGGCGCGGCGATGGGCCGGTGAAATTATTCGGACCCGTGGGGATGGTCCTGCTGGATAAGGGTGGTGACTGGTCAGAACGGACGAGGGTGGGTGGGTCGAGGCTGGACGAGTCCCCGACGGCTCTTCCTTCCCCCCCGGCGAGCACGTGTCGGCGGCGGATGGGATGAAGACGACGGTTGGGGCGTGACTAGGACGGGGCCCACCTGTCTGCTCCTAAAATGGCTTATTACGAGTACTAGTAAATAAATGACAGGTTCTGTTTGGATCTCCTACTTGGCTAAATTTTAGTCAACTAAAGTTTAGTTAATTAAAGTTTATAATATGTATGTTTGGATACATGATTAAAGTCTTTGACTAAATAAAAAGTTAACATATCTACCCTTTATTAACTAACCAAAAAGTGAACATATGTGTGGGTTAAAGAAAAATATCACATGTGGAGAGGGGTAGTTTTAACTTTAGTGTATTTTTCTAAAGTTTAGAAGATTTTAGGAGGGTTGGAGTGACTAGTGCACTAAAGTTTAGGAGGTGGGCTGGTTAAAGTTTAAAAAAAATTTTAAGAGATCGTTTGGAGCAAAAGTGACTAAAGTTTAGTCAACTAAAATTTAAGAGGTGGATGCAAACATGACCTAAGAAATGACGACGACAATGGAGTCATCGGTCACGCTGAGCCATGGTACCGCGCGCGTTGGCCGCTGTCGGAGAGACGATGAGCTCATCATTCATAGCGGTAGTAGGAGAGGACGGCGAACAGGCCAAAACAGAGGAGGGGAGGAGGAGCCGAGGAGGAGGAGGCTCTATCGCCGCCGTGCAATCTTCTACTAACAGCGTTTATGTTGCGGTTGCCGAACCAAACACAATCTTCTAAGTAACACTAGGGATGGAGCTTGCACGGATAATCAATGACGACCAGCTACGGTTCCTTGCTCATCATACGGTAGGAATGTCCCGGTCCAAGAACAACATACTCTCTCCATTCTAATTAATTGGCACTTTAGAGTCTAGCACGAGAATTTAGAAGAAGTGTAAAAGGTAGGTACACAGAAAACGAGGAGAAAAGAGACAGAGATAGAGGTGTATTGGAAAGAGAGAAAGGTGCATTAGAAAATAAAAATGTCAATTATTTTAGAAAAACTGGAGAGAGCTAAAATACCATGAACCCGTAGAGATGGATGTGTAGAGAATGAATCGCACACTGTATTGATCATTCTCGTGAGTACATATACATGTTACAGGATCGGTTGGCTAACCGATGGAGTACATATACGCGTACTTGGCTTGGTTCAGGAAGAACCCAGCATTGGAGCGCTGCACATGAACGTCGAGGAAGTAGTGCAGGGGCCCGAGGTCCTTCATGGCAAACCGTGAGCCAAGGTGAGTCACGATCCGGTTGAGGAGAGTCGGAGATGAGGCCGTCAAGACGATGTCATCGACATATAGTAGAAGATACGCCATGCGAAACCCCATACCCTGCAACTCTTGTGCAAACGTCATGAACCAGGCCCGTGGAGCCTGTTTAAGGCCATATAAGGACTTGGACAGTTGGCACACATAGTCCGGATGTGTTTTGTCGATGAACCCGGCTGACTGGAAGCAGTAGACGCGTTCCGTCAATTCGCCGTGCAAGAACGCGTTTTTGACATCGAGCTGATAAATGGGCCAGCGGCAAGAGGCGGCGAGGTGCAGGACAGTCCGGATTGTTGCGTGTTTGACCACGGGGGAGAATGTTTGATCGAAGTCTATTCCCTGCCGTTGATGGAATCCCCGCACAACCCAGCGTGCCTTGTGTCGCTCGAGCGAGCCGTCGGCGTGCACCTTGTTTTTGAAGAGCCATTTGCCGGTGATCACGTTAACCCCTGGCGGCCGAGGAACAAGAACCCATGTCTTGTTCCGTGTTAGGGCGTCGTATTCTTCTTCCATGGCGCGAAGCCATTCTGGCTCACGCACTGCGGCACGAATCGAGGTCGGTGGTGGCGGTGGAGAAGCGACAACAACGTTGGCGTACTTTTTGTTGGGTAAGTGGATGCCGGCACGTGCGCGAGTGATCATGTGGTGTTTAGGTGGAGCAGGCTGTGGCAGAGGTTGGTGCTCGACGGAGCTTGATGCGTTGGCGCTAGTCTGTGGTGCACGCGATGGCGCAGGCGAAGCTGCTGGAGCGGGCAAGCCAGCATTGAGGTGTGGTGTGGCCGATGGCTGAGAGCTAGCCGTGGGCGCGGCAGGGGCTCGTGTCGGTGTCTCGGGCTGGCGAGGGTGGCGACCATTGCGGCAATTGCGAGGCACTGATGGAAGAGCCGGGATGAACACCGGAGAAGGCTCAGGGGCGAAAGCCGTGGTTGCGTCGCGTCTGCCCGACCGGGGGGAGGCCATGTGCTTGAATGGGAAGACATGTTCATCAAACGTGACCTGCCGCGAGATGATCACACGCCGAGTTTCAGGGTTGTAGCAGCGATATCCTTTGGTTTCAGTGGGATACCCAAGGAAAAGGCAAGGCGTGGAGCGAGGGGCAAGCTTGTGTGGTGCTGTGGCGATGGTATTTGGGTAGCAGAGACACCCAAACACGCGCAGGTGATCATAGTCGGGGTTGCGGCCAAGGAGCAGATCATGAGGTGTGACATGTTGGCGAACACGACATGGACGGCGATTGAGAAGGTAAGTAGCTGTTGCGAGGGCGTTAGGCCAGAACATGGGCGGTGCGACAGCATGAAGCAGCATTGTGTGCATGCTGTCGTTGAGGGTGCGAATGTGTATGGGCAGGTGAGGCGCAGCACGATGCCGTGAGCATGAAGGATTGAGCGGGAGGCATGGTTATCAAACTCCTTGCCATTGTCGGTCTGAATGCAAATAATAGGGCGCTGAAATTGTGTCAAAACAAATGCGTGAAACGAGATCAGCGTGGGTAAGACATCAGATTTGTGGCGAAGGGGAAATGTCCATGCAAAATGAGTGAAGTCATCCAAGATAACTAAGTAAATTTGATATCCGAAGTTGCTACTGATAGGAGATGTCCATACATCATAATGTATAAGTTGGAAAGGAAAAACAGACACACTAGACGAACTTTGAAAAGGCAGGCGGACATGCTTGCCTACTTGGCAGCGTCACAAGTGTGATGATCTGCCTTGACACAACGAAAATCAAACTTAGAGAGGATGCGATGGAGTTGTCCGTGCCCAGGGTGGCCAAGTCGCGCGTGCCACAACTCTGAGGTGAGATGGGCAAGAAGACTCTGGTGGGGCTTGTTCTTAGTGACGGAGTGGTGCAGCGGGTAGAGGTCGCCATTGGAGTCACAACGGAGTAGAATCGTCATCGTGCGGAAATCCTTGATGGAGAAACCAAACGGGTCAAATGTCACAACAACATTATTATTGCGCGTTAAGGCACAGACAGAAATCAAATTTTTGATCAAGTGAGGCGAAACCAAGACATTGTTCAAATGCAAAGGAGAGCCGGATGTGCGCCATTGCCGACAATAATTGTAGAAGAAGAACTAGGCAGTGAGGAGGAATGTAAGATACCCGGATCGTTGGCCATGTGGGAGCTGGCGCCCGTGTCGAAGACCCAATCGTCGCCGCCCTAGTACTGTCCAGGCGGTGTCATACCGTGGAGGGCCGAGATCAAACCCGGCGGCGCCTGGGGTGGAGGAGGAGTGCCGTAGGGGTACATGGTGCCTGGGGATGGCATGGTATACGCAGTCATCGCCGGCTGCTGTGCGTTGCCGGGGCGCGGCCCGATGAGGCCGGCACTGGAAGGGCGCCAGATCGGCATCGGCCACGCCTGGACGACGCCGGTCCAGGGGTTGACGGTGGTGTTCCATGGCGCATGCGGTGGGCATCCAGCGGGTGCACCGCCCGATGGAGCGCCGCCGCTGCCATTGGTCTTCTTGCGTTTCCTGCGGCGGTCACCACCGTTGTTCCTAGGAGGGAACGCAGGAGGCGCCACAGCGGGTTGTTGTTGCGGCGGACGAGGAACGGGAGGTGGTGGTGTGGCCGCGGGCGCGTTGGAGGCGGCCGCGAGGAGGGCAGTGTTGGCCTCCATCTTGGCAGTGTGATCCTTGCGCTTCTCGTCCTGCAGAAGGTAGTCGAAGACGAACTGGAATGACGGAAGTGGCTTGTGGGCGGTGAGGACCGGGATAGCGTGGGAGAACTTGGAGCTGAGACCACGAAGCGCGTTGACGACCATGGAAGGCTCGGAGACGGCGTGCCCGACGTCGCGAAGGAGATCGACAAGTTGCTTGAGGTGGCTGAAGTAGTCTGTGACAGTCAGGTCACCTTGGAAGAGGCTATGAAACTCCTGCAGCGCGTAGATGGCTCGCTGGTCGGCGTTGTCAAGGAAGAGGCCCCGGATCTTGGACCAGATCATGTAGGCTGTCGGGTTGGATACTTGTACCATCTTCATCATGTCGGGGGAGATCAAGGTGTAGAGCCAGAAAACAATACACTGATCGATCTGAAGCTAGTCGTTGTTGTGCCACATGGACTGGGCGTCAACCGAGCCGTCGACATGATCGGTGAGGCCGAACTTGCGAAAGGTGGTGTCAAAGAAAGAACTCCAGATGGAGAAGTTGGAATCGCCATAGTCAAGCACGATCGGCACGTGGGTGCGAATGTTCACATGCTGAATGGCGGTGGCGGCGATAGCACGAGGTGGGGAATCAGCAAAAGGGTTGAAAGCGGCGGAGCCGGAGATGGAGGAGGTCGGGCTCGTCGCCATGGATGGGGAAGGCGACGGAGCCGGGTATTGAGCAGCGGACGATGGGAGGATCGTGGTTAAGCTGATACCATGTAGAGAATGAATCGTACACTGTATTGATCATTCTCGTGAGTACATATACATGTTACAGGATCGGTTGGCTAACCGATGGAGCGTGTCATGCGCGAGGGTGGGCGAGTACAATGCGGAGTCCGTTATACACAGGCATAGCTATCTGTTTCTACAGGATGGGACCGCCTTCTGTTGCTTTTGCTGGTAGGTTGAGCTTGAGGGAGTAGATCTGCAACATCGTGTCACACGCGTGGCGAGTGCAGTTGCTGAAGCAGGGGGAGCAGTCCTTCGTTGGAAGAGTTAGCAAGTCCTTGAATGAGGGCAGAGGGAGGCTTGCTTACTTTCTCTGCTATCGTCGAGGCGGTAGTGCCTGTGCAGTTCGTGTAGTTCCGGCCTGTAGATGGTTCCGTCGCCGTGCTTTACTTCCTTCGATCACCGCCGCCGGATTCACGCCCTCGTATTCATCCTCCTCTTCCTCCTTCTCCTCCATCTCCGGCTCCTGCTTCCTTTTCATGGCCTGCGCGACACGGTGGCGGCGCCGTCGTCAATTTATTTGCCCTGCCCTTTTTATGATCCGAGCTTCCGATTTCCGAAGGCTGGAGTACTCCGTCGAAGATCTATCCAACCCAGATTGGTTTCGTTTTGTTCCTCTCCAGCGTCTCCGACTCCGACCGGGTTACGTTACGTATCATGACCTTGGTGCCTTCTCATTACACGGCTACGAATTAAGGAAAGCACAGCTGCCCTCCCCAATTCCAGCACCCATACGCGATCACAAGCTGCTTCTCAAAAAAAAGTTCATCTACAAAAGTTGTTTAAAACCAGACGTAGCAAGTATAATGTTACACATAGTCAGTTTTATAGATCGTCTCATGCATTGTTATATAGGATTTTTAATAATGTGAAAGAGAGAGAGGACGGTGAAAAAAGAGATGGTTGTTTCACGTAGTAACCACCTCATGTGCTAAAATTTAGGAGTATGAGACGGCTCTCATACCATTGTACAGGTTCTAGTAGTCTTTTAATCTATAAATATTCTTTTTTATATCTATAAATTAAGGAGTCATATAATTAATAGAAGACAACTAATAAGACTATCTATTTTATAAGTCGCCTCATAATCCGTCTTACGATTACGTGACATGCATGAGACGACCTATAACACAACACCATTGTACTTACCCTAAGTCATTTAAAATTTGAGATTTTCACTCACAAGTCTGTTTGTTATAAATCTCCATCCACTCGATGTGTTTTATTGTAAAAACAACTTCATTTGACATATGTTTAATTGATTTCATATATTTATATTAATATAAATTTATAATAAAACTAAGATTAAATAAGTTTAACAATATTAAAGATTTTTAATGTATTTAATTCCTCTTTATTTTTATAAACAATGTATCCAAACCTCAAACTTTGTGAACACCATTTAATCTTATTTAATTAATATTTTTGCTACATATTTTCTATAAAAGATATGAAGATTATACTTTTAAAATTGTATTTTTTTTTTGGTAAGAACACATTGACTACTTCAGATAAACAAAACATATTAAATGATTTAAACATGTGAAAATTAGGGTGGTTATTATAACAAAACTCAATGATGGGTAGAAGTTTCAAGTTTACAACAAAATCACTTATAAGCAGAAATCTCAAACTCTAAATGAATTATAGGATATTTTTTTACAACTAACTCTATTTTTCTTTGGAGAGTTGCGTGGGCTGGTGGGTGCTATGCGCCTACTTACCTGTCTTTTATTTAAAATAATCATTTTAATCTATAATTTTAGTAAAAATCTACCTAAAATTAAAATTGCAAATTCTAGTTGTTTTTAACACGCCAACGTTTGTTCCATAAAACACGACATACTGATTAGCGTGACTAGATCCATGTCAGCATCGGCTGTCACGTCAGATCCGAACCAGGATTGAGGTTGACCTCAAACACGTCAATCTATTTGGCATGTCTTATGCACGAAACACGCCATATTGATTTGCATGTTTGGGACTTAATACTCTTCGAATGATCTAGACACGAATTAAGGTTAATTCAGATATGCCAATTTATTTGGCGTGATTAATAGAGGAGACACGCCAAATTGATTAGCGTGTCTCAATGAGACTAAAATATGAGATATCGCTTTCGTGATGACATAAGCGAATAAAATGCCTCAATTTTTTTGAAAATGTTATAAATGTCTCATATAGTATCTATTTTTTATTCCACTTTCATCGTTGTGTTCTACGTGACGATACGAACAAGACTAGATCTCAATTGCATATATTTTTTAAAAATAATAATTTTTTATCAAAAAATATTTTTTTAGATTTTTTTTCTAAAACATATGCAAGTGAGATCTAGTTTTGTTCGTATCGGCACGTAAAACACAATGGTGAAAGCGGAATAAAAAACGAACACTATATGAGAGATTTATAATATTTTGAAGAAAATTAATACACTTTATTCGTTTATGTCATCACGAAAGCGGCATGTCATATTTTCATCACGAAAGCGGCATGTCATATTTTGGTCTCATTGAGACACGCCAATTAATTTGGCGTGTCTCCTCTATTAATCACGTCAAATAGATTGATGTGTCTTAATTAATATTAATTCGTGTCTGGACTATCCGAAGAGTATTAAGTTCCAAATACGCCAATCAGTATGACGTGTTTCGTGCATAAGACACGTCAAATAGATTGACATGTTTGAGGTCAACCTCAGTTTTGGTTCGTATCCTCCGTGGCAGTCGATGCTGACGTGAATCCAATCATGCCAATCGGTATGACGTGTTTTATAGAACAAATATGCCAAAGTGGTTGGCGTATTAAAAATGACTAGAATTTGTAATTTTAGTTTTAGGTAGACTTTTTCTAAAATTATAGATTAAAAATAATTATTTTAAATAAAAAAATTCCCTACTTACCGACTTTTGTGAAGGGAATAATAAAACCATTTGTATCGGAAAAACCAGACCTGACCGATTTGATGAAAATTACAAAAATCGAAAAAATCGGTCGATAAACCGTTCAAATGTCAAAACCTTTGGACATAATTTGAAAGAAAATCGGTTTTCTTGGTTTACTGCTCCATTTTCTCGTTTATCACTCAGTTCCTTTGTTTATCATTGGTTTTCTTAATTTAAAAGCAAACCGCTCGATTTTTTTAATTTACTATTGGTTTTTTTATTTATTGTTTGGTTTTCTCAGTTTTCAAGACTTTTATTTTTTTCAAATTTTTAATTTTTATTTGACAAAAACCGGTTGTCTGCTCAAACTGAACCAGACTGGTTTGGTTCGCAAAAACTGACTGGTTGTCGACGATTATGTGAGTCATGCTTTTGTGTACTTGGCTAGCACATCGCTTAAAGTTTTGCCTCCCCTTCTGTTTGGCACATCATTAGAACTAGGCTCTTTCAGTTCAAGTAGCCTTTTGCATTCCTGTAGTGTTCGTGCTGGAGATGCGATTTTCATTTGTGTACATGCGTCCTGATCGAAAAGAGTTCATATTTCACCATATCATTTCCAAAGCCGCCTTGTTTTCCTTTTCAACCAGTTTCTACCCTTACCAATAATTTAGTACTCCCTATGTCCTAAATTTTAATTATCATTCTGACTTTATTTCAGATTTATTGAATATTCTCTAAATCTAGTCACACTGTATGTCCAAATTTATTAAATATTATATAAATCTAAAATTTGGACATCTAAAAATTCTTTTAAAATAACTAATAAATTGGGACCGAGGAAGTACACTCTTTGTTGCTGCTATAGGGACCGGAGTGTAGCTCTCTCCACGACTCATGTCTTGCGGCCCTTCCTCTTGAACGCACACCAAGGATACAACTTTGACTCAAAAAAAAAAAAAAGATACAACTAACAAAATCGTAGGGGATAGAATGAAATCTTACCAGAATTTTGTGCTCCCCCTTTAAGAGGCTTTGATTGCTGGAAACTGGTGTCAAGAGTGATAAATGTCAAAGCCTACCATAACTGGTTGCACTTACCATTTCCTCTAGCGGAAAAGTTGCCAAATTTTGGTGAGACAAACAAGAAGGAACACAGGACGAGTTGCCTAAACCGATAGGGAAGGCCCATCTGGCCCAGGAGCCAGCCCATCGTCGCTGACAGCTCGCCCCTCCTCAGCAACAGCAACCCGGCGAAAACCTGGGTGGGGTTCCCGGTTCCCGCCCATGGCCGCCGTCCCTTGAAACGCAACCCCACCTCGACACACGCGCCGGAAACCAGTGCGATCGATACACACACAACGCTGGTAGCAGCAGCAGCAGTTGTATAACAACAAGTCGCCGAAGCCGGCCCAGTAAAAAAAAAAAAAAGTCCTCATCCCAGTTCCTCCTAGTGCTGCCTGGGGCGTGTGCTTCACCTCATCATCACTCGTCAGTGGAGGGAGGCAGCAGGCGGCGGCGGCGGCGGATGCGGGAGGGTCCCCCCGGGGTCGCCGGAGCTGATGGACACGCCGGACAGGCCCCGCGCCGGCGCCGCCGCCGGGTTCGAGGTCGGTCGGCGTCTTCCCCCCCTCTTTGACCATCCCGGTCGGCTGATTTAGCAGCTCTCCCCCTGATTCCGCGTGGATTGTCGAGGGTTTAGGACGGGGGCGATTCGTAGGTTAGGGCTCGGAGCGGCGGCTGGTTCCATCGGGCATCGGGTCAGCGGCGGCGATGCAGATTTGGCCCTCCGCTTTCACCCCCCCCCCCCCCCCCCCCTTTTTTTTTTATTACCGCATTCTGCGGGGATGTTGGTGCTTTGGTTGAGCGATTAGGGTTCTGATGCGCCCCCCTTTTGTGGATACTCCGATGCGAGGTTTGTAGAGCATCAGTGGGGTTTTCTCTGCTGGAGATGCTGGGCGTTCGATTGATTGCGTCCTTTATGTTGTGGGTAGAACCATTTGCGTCAGATGGGTCAATTTGTCTGCTTGATTTAGCGAGTTCGTCGGGTGGGGATGTATGTCTGATTCGATTGTAACCTACATTGTTGAGAAATGGAGGTTCCAGTGGCAGTGAGTAAGCCTGCTGGTTAGATCTGTACCTTGTTTCAATGCCGGGTGATCTGGTCAGTCTGATGCATTCTGCTGTGCCCTTGTGTCCATGGGACATGTTGGGACATGATGTCCGTTGGATTCTTGGTATTGCTCTTGCCTTTGACCAGGGAACTTGGACTTAGAGCTGCTTAGAGTTTGATAATCATGTCGCGTTGTCTCTGAGAGGCTTGCTTGTCAATTAGGAGATGCTTGCAACCGGTCCTTGCTTCCTTTTGTTCTGCAATTACTCTTTGATCTAGCTCTTTTAATGCCTTAAGATGCCCTAGCAATCTGTGATGTACTTAACTGACCTGCCATCACATAAGACATAAAATCGTTCATAGTTAATTCAAGTGACTCCATGTACTAATTTACTTTTCTCGATCGGATTGTCTGCATGGGCACGTGGGTTGGGTCGGGGAAAGTTGGTGTTAGTTACTGGGTTTAGCATATTTTCTTCTACAGACTACTGACAATCTGTATGTGCTACTGCTACAGAATGGCATTGTTGAATTTATCTGATTCATTATTAATTGACTGAGATTTGGGGTTATGATTGTTTGGCTTTACTTTTCTGATTACATTTTATTGCATGCAGGATTCTCCTGTCTTCAATTTCATCAACAATCTGTCACCTATACCAGCACCTAAACCTTCAGACACGACACATAATGTGCAGCTCTTTAAGTCGTCAGACTTGGCACCTGTTTCTTCAATCTTTGCCTCACCACATGTTCAGCCAACAAAGGAACCTAAACTTCTGATAAGGTGCATTTACATTGTTCTCTAGCTCGTGTCGTACTTTACCAATCTTTCTTGCTTTTCTAATATATGTCTTTTTGTGTTAACCAGGGATGATTCGGTTCAACTTCCTCAAGAATCACACTCACCTAACAGTGTTAGAACTCGGACGGGAACTTCAAGCTCTTTTAGGTTCATCAGATGCAGAGATATTGTTTCAGAGAACCACACTATCACTTGTAACCTGAATGAGGCTTGTATTGAGTCTTCAGGGAACACAACAAACTCTATTAGTGAATTGCATCAATCCACCCAGAATAGCAATGGTAGTGTGGAAACTGACAAGAGTCAATGTGCTGATCGTGAAACAGACCTTAATATATCACAGGAGTGTCAAGACCTAGAAGCTATTATTCTTGATCAGAGTGACCCAGACAAAATGGATTCCTCACATTCTGGGAAAGATGTTCATGAAAACCACCTATCTGAACAAAATGAGGATGAACTTCCAACATATAATGATGATTACATGATTACACATGAACCAAATGGTGATATGCTGACATTAGCTGTGCCATTTGTGGCCAAAACACAGTCAGCGAATGATAATGCCAACTCTTGTAAATCCGTGCCAAATGAAAACTCAGGTGGCTATTACATCCAAGCTTCTGCACATGAGCCTCATAATTACTGGGCTGGGCCAGTTGAAGGAATGGCAGGAGGTAAATCTACCCCTGAAATGCTCCCTGATGCTTTGCAAAGTCACTTGATGCCAAATGATCAAGCCTGCAACAAGTTCAATGAGCCCACTGATTACATGCCAACCGAGAAAAATGTATGTATGCTCCATGTTACTGTTTAAAATTTTAGAGTTTTAGACATATTTGCGCTACTGATGTGTAGTAGCTAATTGCTTACGGGCCTGATTCATTTGCTGATCATTGCAATATATTCGTACATATAGGTTATTACAATTTTGGAAATCACGGCTAGCACAATGGATTTAGCAAATCCATGTTGATTAGTCATTAATGTCTTGGTGATCTTTGTACATTTAGGTTATTACATCGCATAGTACTCATTCATAAAATCTTGCATTCACATTTTAGTAATCTAGTCATAGTCATTAGGAATCAACTTTTTATTACTGCAGTGCTTTTACCAATGATTTCAATTCTTATAGTGGTATATGGTGCAATGGTTCTTACAGTAGTTCTTCTACTCTGGCAGGCCTTACCACAGCATCTACGCGGCATGCGTAGGCGTAGTCTTTTCAATGAAAAGGCCGGGACTACCAGTAAAGGTGTAAATAAAACTTCAGATCGTCATGTTGCAAGTGCAATTACACCCAAATGCAAAACTAATTCTAGTAACAACTTGAAACCTTTGAGAACCCCACCATGTGCACTGCCTGGTATTGGCTTGCATTTGAATGCCCTTGCTGCAATGCCCAAAGAAAAACTGACCCCTCAAGACACTCAACTTACTCTAAACCAATGCAGCAACTTGCCATGCCATGTTGGATTTTCGCCACCACCATATGAACAAAGTATTATAAATGATGATTTTGTTCAAACAACCAATACTGCAAGTACTGAAGATTCTAGTCAGGGTAGTCCAAAGAAGAAAAGGTACTACGTTTGTGTTCATTATGTTAAGGTTAACAATATTTTTTATAGGAACATTTATAAAATGCAATACTACTTTGCAGGCACAAGGTTGATAATGGTGATGGCACTTCCTGCAAGAAATGTAGCTGTAAGAAGTCGAAATGCTTGAAACTGTAAAGTCTATTGCACCTTTTAAAAATACTTTTGCCCATTTTCTTCATGTAACAAGACTAACGTAAAAGTGAAAATAACTACACGAGTTGTTTCTTTTTGGTATCATTATGTTGTAAAATTTTGCTGGTTAGTACTTACGATTTAGATAGTCATGTTTGCCCCATGCTTTGTATGTTGGTATATTTGGTTGATATACTGTTTTAAGTGCATTGAGTTTTTGGTAGGATATTAAAGATAAAATAAAACGCCAAACATATTGCTTTAATTATTCCCTCCTGTTGTGAAATACTGACGTTAGGAGTTAGGACATGGAGGATAGTTCAATTTTGAACTAATTCCTTGGTCCTAACGTCAACAATATCCGACTGGAGGGGGATTCTTATTGAAAGTTGTTGTCTGTGATTCCAGTTTTAGTTTATAGTCATCTCTCTACTTGGTCACCACGTTTATACCTGTATCTATGAATGGTCAGTCTTCATCCTTTTGTAGTTGGAACAATTTGCATGAATTGCAATGGGCATGGGCAGTTTAGTAACTTACTGATGACAGGCTTAATTCCATTCCTTTTTGTTTGGCACTCAACAGAGAGGTGTTGTGCTAGTAGGAAATGTGGCAACTCAATAGTTTGGATTATGTTCTCACCTGAAGTCTGGATCATTATATAATGAAAACCAGATGGAGCTACTGATTTTTTTTTTCTCAAACAAAGTAGTAGAGTGTAATATCACCCAAGAAACAAAAAAAGTAACCCCAAAACTAAAGAAACATTCCACACACATTACAGAAAGCGGCTTACGCAATCCGTGTGGCTGCTAAGTGCCCAGGTTTGTCAAATGGATCAGCAAGTCGTGCAAACCCCAGGCACCAGCCATACACCATAAGGAAGCGTCATTTCCTACTGCCTGATTATGACTTTGTTCACATGATTGAGCACATACTGCAACATAAGAAAGATTCATTTGATCTCTAACATCTGTACCTTGGCAACTTAACATCAGAAATTATAATAACACTTTAAATATTATTGTATGATTAAGTACTTTTTTATTGCTTCTAATGAAAGGTATGTGACTATTTGTTACTGTGGCACCCAATGTACCAATATGATACTTTATTTACTGTTTTGTGCACTGCTATTGTTCAGTGCTATATGTGGCTAGTTTCCTTTGCTAGGGTTAATAACATCTGGTCTGAGTACTTGTTTCCTTGGGCTAAGCAAGCCATTTGTTGACAAGTCAATTTGTTCCCACAAATTGGATGCATTGTATAACTTGTCTAAGCAAGTAAATATGAAACATTAAAGTCGCCTAGTTACCCAAATCCCTGTGGTGCTATCATCTTTTGCCAGGTTTAGATCTATTCCTTCCCAAGTGGCTTGCTCCTTCTCATTGTGCTGTTGTACCCTGGCCTGAAAGTTTAAAACAGTGACCCTTTTGACGAGTTATTCCAAGCTATTTCTGACAATCTGTCTTAGCAACATGAGAATTTACCTGGTTTTATTATAGTGACCATTTTCATTTGTTTTGTGCAGTTACTGTGAGTGTTTTGCGGCTGGAGTGTACTGTTCAGAGCCTTGTTCATGTCAAGGCTGCCTGAATAACCATATTAATATGGACAAAGTTCTAATTACTCGACAGCAGATTGAATCCCGCAATCCATTAGCATTTGCTCCTAAAGTTGTTCGCACATCCGAGCCTGATCAGGAATTAGGGGTAAGAGCCACTACTTTATCATACTCCTTTCCCATTTGCTGTTGCTAATATCACTGTCTCCGTCTTGTAGGACTACCCTAACAAAACTCCTGCTTCAGCTCGCCATAAAAGAGGTTGCAATTGCAAGAAGTCATCTTGCACGAAAAAATACTGTGAATGTTTTCAGGTTCCAACCCCTATACTGATTTAAAACTCTGTATATAAATCTGTTTTTAGCCCCTTTGCATCAATCTTATTGTTACTCTTCATCAAGGCTGGTGTGGGATGCTCAATGAGTTGCAGATGCGAGGGTTGTAAGAATACTTTTGGACAAAGGGAGGGTGAGTCAAATCCATCTTCATATGCTTTCTGTCTTTGAAATTTATATTATCGACTTGCATGCTATTTTATTCCATCAATAGATTTCAATATGCAGTCTGGAGATTATTCAATTATCTATAAATTACAATATGCTGAGTACTAGCTATAGCTTCAGATAAAAATTTGTAACTCAATAAGTTGTTTACAGCCTCATGTTTGAACTTTCAAGTGTCAACTTGAAAAATGTAATGCTGGATCTTATAGTTATTAGTTATTCAGGTGTATTAATTAGTGAAGACAAAAAATAACCGAGATTGCTGAAAGATGCATTGCAGCACGATGATAAGCTGTCGAGTTGTGATGGCTGCTGCCCGGGTTTGTAGCCTGCGGAATGCACGAGCGGTTGGAATTTAAAAAATATGAGCCCATCTCCCGATCACGTAGCGGAAGACTCCAGTGCTGCCTGCATGTACGTGCACCTGGCCTTTCCAGGCTGCGACATGCGCGTGCAGTGATGCCCTGCTCTGGCTGGTTTCAATGGGTCTCTCTCTTAATACAATGTCAGGGGGATGTTGGACACCTGATCGAGTTTTTAGTTGAACTAGTAGGCTGGCTATGTTGTTTCGGTTTGGAGTTGGGCCTTTGCCTGCTGTAAATATAGTTGGTTTCTGATGATGTTTAATTGTGTGCTTCGGTAGTACTTGAAATGATGAGGAGAGGGATAGAGACAGAGGTGTATTGTTAAGAGGGAAAGGTGTATTGGGATGCGAGGATGACAAGTAAATGGGATAACTGGATGAGTATAGATATGCCAAGTAATATTGGACGGAGGGAGCATTATATTATGTATATATATAAGAAAAAGAGTTACAAACCTAAGAAAACCCTAAGAAAACAAAAGAAAAGGTACACGAAGGGCCGGCAGAAAAACTTGGCCAGTTACATAGGTCGAGGCCTCAAGGGAAGAGGAGCTGGGTGCAAAGAACTAAGACTAAGCTATGCTATGTAACCACTGTTGAACTGTATCTCTGTGTTGAGGCTTCAGTCTGTACATCTGAAGTAACAGTAGCTGTACATAAAACATTAAGTAGTCGTAATCATACAAGCTATGACATAGCTTTCTTCGATAGATATGTAAAGCCTTATTACAACAACTGTCTTACATTTTGCCACTCATAAAGCATAACTCTCTTTTTGATGGCCTTTTTTTCCCGTAACTCAAGGAGTCGCTGTGTCAAGCATAGAGGAATCTAAGCTGGCACTAGAAGAAAAGAATGCTTGTGTGAAAGAAGAAAAATGTGAAAATGACACACAGCTTGTTATCTGCCAAGCTACGGGCTCCGATCCTGCTGAGAATGGTCTGTCAGCACCTATGATTGTGGACTGCAGGTTAGTATATTAATATACATGCACATGTGTTACAGCAAATCTTGGTTCCTATGTAAAATACTGAATTCTAAACTGATTATCTCTTTCCAGACCCTTGGCCGCTCTTCCACCCTCAAGCTCCAAGAAGAAACCACGATCTTCTACAAAACTCATTGGACAATCTTCTAGGTTTTGCAACGTTCAAGCTCCTTGGAAGTCTGACAATATGCTGTCCCCACTCCATAACTATGCAGAAGTGGTTTTTAGAGATAGCATGTCAGATACCCTGAAAGTAAGTTCATCTCCTCAAACTTCTGTGAAGGTTGTGTCACCTAATAAGAAGCGGATATCTCCCCCTCGTATTGGTACTGGACTGTCTCCGATTTGTAAGAGTGGCAGGAAGTTGATTCTCAAGTCCATCCCTTCTTTCCCTTCTCTTGGTGGTGAGGTAAACAATGAGGATCAAGAGAGCAAGTCACTAGAGCCTTGAAAGCATCATCATTTGGCATTTGTGGTAAAAATCTGTTTCTTGTTTAGATGTTAATCTGTTACCAGCCTCCACTAGTCTAATACCTCTTCCTGTACAGTGTATTTCCATTGCTCCTGTTGGTTCTCCACATGGCCAGTATCGGCCCATAGGCCACATCGGAGATGGTTCTATTGTACCTTAGGCCTTAGCTATTGATGAGCAAACAACCAAGGAAGTTTTGTTCGTCAATCCTGTTTAGGAGTTGATCAACGGTTGCTATCATCTGTTAATAATGCAGGGCATGTCTGAAATTCCTCCAGGGCCTCCTGTGACATCTGGTCTGCTGGTGACTATATCTGAACTTGAGGCTCAGTTGTTGAGTTGCCTGCCGTCTGTTTATCATTTTTGTGCTTTTATGTTCGTACATGATAAAATTATTTAGACAATAAAACTTCTGTGTACTTTATGAACGAACGTTTGGACTGTCATTAAGAAGGTCAAACTGTTAAGATTTGTATGTGAATTCTGGCTATGATTTGCCTTTTAATGGGTGAACCTGATATGATGGTTCGGTATGTTACATCTCTGTTGTGTTGATCCTAGATTATAGGTAGATTGAATCGAGAGTATAGCACCATCTGACACCTGAGGTTTCCAATGCATTAGCATCCATGGACACTGTCAGTTGACAACCGACGTGCACCTGGACTGACATTTTCATGCACGGTCACCATTGACTAGCTCCGCATGAAGTGTGCCTTTTTTTATTCTCTATATTATTGTTTGGTTTTGCCTACAGTGTATCTGGCCATATGTCAAATCGTCAGTGGCCACTACCTTATCTTTCGAAGATTGCATGCGAAGAGATGTCCCAGAGCATAGTCATAATCACAGCACAAAGCACGGTCCAAGAGGGATGCATCGATTACATGTTCCCATTTGAGGAAATGATAGTAGAAAATAACACGCAACGCAGTGAGAATGGGCAAGACCGTCGCGTCGCATCCTGCATTCTTTCTCTACGGAAGGTATCTCGAGTCTCGACCAGTCAAAATATTTTTGACGAAGGATTTGCTACTAATAACGAACTAAAATGACATTGGAGAAGATATAGCCATTAAGAGAGAACATGACCAGTTCAGCCACAACGCTATCACCGCACAAAACTCCACTACAACTCCAACTCCTAATACTCCATCGACATTCCATACGAATGAAAAGATACAATGAAATATTGTATACTGATTAACTAATGTTAAACCCGTGGAAAATCACTAGGCACTTTCGTTTATTAATATATTTTTTTTCCTGGATCTGGATATGCGTTGGAGATATTATTTTTTTCTACACATCAATTACACACATCCAAAGATCACGAGTCCAGGATTTAGAGATATTTAATTACTACCAATTTACACACTGCCAAGGAAAAGGTGGCCCCTTGGAGGTGGTAATCACGATTTTATGACCGGAAACGGAGCTGAAACGGATCCAATGACGAAACAGCCGATCTGGACCGTTCATCTGCCATGCACGAACCGTAAAGGCCTCCTGTGCCGTCCGATCCAGCCCTTCTCCTCCTTTCTAACCCCTCCCCGCGTCGTGCTGGGCTTCCTCCTCCGACCCTACACGCGGGCCGGCCACACCACCACCCTCCCTCGCTCGCCTTCGCTTCGTCGTCACGGCGAACCCAGCGCCGCCTCCGCCGCCGATCGTGGCGCCGCCGGCGCCCGATCCGATGGAAGCGGAGGAGGTACCTAGGGCTCCTGCGTTAGAGCCCGCCGGATCGGAGCCTGACGATGCCGAGCGCTCCGCGCCTCCTCCCGCTCCGGCCCCTCCCCCGGCGCCCGCCGCCCCTCCCGCCGTCGCAGAAGTCCCGGCTCCTGACTCCTCGATCCCTCCGGCTTTTTCCCCGCCGCCGGCGGAGGCGAACGGTAGCTTCGACAGGAGGAAGAAGTCCGCGCCCCTCTCCTTTCCTTTTCCTGCAAAGTTTTTCGGCTTTCGCCTTCGATTTCCTCATTTGGTACGTTGCGTGCGATCCTTTCCTGCTCACCTTTCTTTTGTTGATGGTGAACCAGGAGGAAGGCGGAGGATGGGGACGGGCCCAAGACGTGCAGCTGCAAGAAGTCCAAGTGCCTCAAGCTGTAAGTTCCTCTTTTCCACCGGGCTTGCTGTCTTCTCCATTGTGTCCTCACAGGAGTGCATGTTCCACTATATATAGAATGATATGTGTTAGAGCTCTAGAGATTAGAGTGTAAGAGATTTGTTGGGTGTTTATCCAGTCCTACTTCACACCATTTGTGCTTTGCCTAGGATGCGTTTACCATTTTTGTTGTGGTGACGAATTATTTTCCTCTCGATACAATGTTGTTTTAGGTAGCGTTAGATTTGGTTGTAGCACTTTCCAAATGCATGATGTCATAAGCGCTGAATGCTTTAAATTTGAGACTGTCTAGATATATTTTAAAATTTTTTTTTTGAGTCGACCATTGTTGAGTACTTCATACATTGATTGCAGAAAGGAAATTAGTCCTCTTTCCATTTAAAAATTTACACATTCGTTGCCATCTATTCTACATTGATGTTGCATGTTAGAAGCCAAGGAGGAGACTCTCAAGGTTTATGGTCTACAATACATGAACTGTTTGTTAGTGCCACACAATGCTGCGTACACTGTGGATGGATCTGAGTTTGGCATATGAGGATTACATGAATGGTTATAAGGGTGAACATAGGCTGGTTTATGTTTATACAAACACCTGTAGACACTTATATACCAAAAATACACTCTCTCCACGCACAGAATCTTGTGTTGTGCACACATGCCTTGTTTTCAGTTTATATTTTGCCAAATTTAAGTTCCTTTTTGTTCAATCACTGTTTGCATTATGTTGTAACAGCTATTGCGTTTGTTTTGCTTCTGGTTCACATTGTACTGAATCATGTGGATGTGAACCTTGTCTCAACAAGCCTACCCAAGGTGCTCCACGCAGTGCACCTGCACCAGTTTTCCCTCTGAAATTTGCGTCCACATCAGAGGCTGGTCAAGATTCAGCGGTATAATTTTTTTTACATAACCTTGTTTACGCCTATGTAGACAGTATACCTTCTTTTCTGATGATCCTGCTATTTTATTGTCTTTAGGAACAACCTATAAGATCGCCCATGGATCTTTTTAGAAGAAAATGCACCTGCAAGAAGTCAGGCTGCCTTAAGAAGTACTGTGACTGCTACCAGGTTCCATATTCAACTCTTCCCCGATCGATATTCGTTTTGTTTTGGGTCAGCTTGTGACAGTGGATATACATTCTTCTTTTCTCAAGGGGAGGGCAGGGTGCTCAATCAACTGTAAGTGCGAGGATTGCAAGAACCCGTTTGGGAGAAAAGGTAAGTCCCTGTAGAGCAAATCACATGATTTTACAGTACAATTATGTTGTATTAGATGTATAGATTAACTCAATTGTTTGGTACCTTAATATTGCACCAGTACCTTAACTGTGAACTGGATAGTTATTTGTAGTAGCTCTTGAGATTGTTAATTGACATTGCAACAATATAGCTTTCTATCAGTTGCTTGTTCTAGATTCCTAAGAATTTTCTTTTGGAAAGTTATGAGATTGAATACTATAACTTGATTTTTGTTATTGTGAGCTCAAGAAAGAATTTGTTACCATATGTTAGTGTCTAGACCCATCAGTGTTCATCGGAGGGTATGCGACTTGAATTGTGTTATTACGACTGATTCATAATACAAAATACAATGAATTTTCTTTCTTCCGGACCAAGTTACATCTTCTTTCCTTTGAAGTAGTTGGTTGATATATGAATTATGAAAGGGGTTGCTCAAGTACCTTTTTTTGTGAGATTTCTCTTATAGCACTCGATTTGGTCCCTGTCTTCTCTGTCTAGCACTCTACCATTGGATGTGGACTGGATGGCCCAGATCACAAACTGAACAAACCCATCCATTAACCGCAGTTGACCTCCGTTAACATTTTGCTTTCTGCTCTGATGAGCAAGTCCTCCGCATCTAGCATTCCTCCTCCGCATCTAGCATTCCAACAACCCTCAGCTTATTTCTAAGCCAGTTGCGCAATTCAACACTCAGAAAGTGGATGTAGCCACATTACAATGACTACAGTAGCCAAGAAGCAGCATAACCGCCGCGTGGCAACCAATTGCCTCACTACTGATGCAGACCATGAGTAGCTCGTTCTAAGATTGTGACACATGACATCAAACCTCTCCCTACTTTGTTTGCTTCTGGCACCGCAACAGTTCTGCAGCTTGCTGCTGTCTTATTTTTTTTTGAAAACGCAGGAGAACTGCGCTTCATTGTATTAGAGAGAAAAAAGAGAGGTCCCCAACATGATCCTCACTCATATGGGGACCAATTATGAGTGAGGCTTTTACACATTTTCCTGATTTAGAGCCATGACAAACAACACAATGCTAACTACCCTGAGGCAAGAACAAGATCAAGACCTCGCAGCTTCTTTGCACCCGCCATACACCATAGGCTATTCATCCTTCAGTTCACTCAGAATTGTGTTAACTGATGGAGAAGCGCTGTCGAAAACACAAGCATTTCTATGTTTCCAAATAGACCAAGCGCCAGGAACAATGAGAGAGTTAACTCCTTTCTTCTGTTGCTTCGGAACTTTCTTCATGGTTCTGCGCTACCATGAAGCAAAGCTTTTTTCAGTCAACCGTGGTACTGAGCCTGTCAAATGCAAAGAGCTTAACAAGCTGAACCACACTTGCCGAGCCACCACACATGTTGTGAGAAGGTGTTGTGTTGTCTCCTCCTCTTGATCACACAGAGGGCATTTATCCGGATGAGAGAGTCCACGCTTGGCAAGTCTGTCCGCTGTCCAACATCTATTTTTGATTGCCAACCATAGAAACATTTTGAATTGGGAGCCCATGTTTTCCATAACCGTCGCCAAGGTTCAAATGTTACCGCTCCAAAAAAGTATGCTTTATAGGCTGACTTGGATGAATACTGACCAGAAGCATCCAACCTCCAAGTGTGAACATCTTCATGATCAGACAATATAATGCCCAGCAAACAGTCCCACAATCGAAATAGCTCCCTAATTCCTTCCCTGGACAAACCACCTTGTATGTCGTGAGTCCAGACAAGATTATTGAGAGCATATGCTACTGTTCGCCTGCACCTATTCCTTGTGGAGACCTGTGCAAACACCAAGGGCGCAAGGTTCTCTATTGAATACCCGTACAGCCAATGATCAGTCCAAAAAAGGATGTTGTTTCCATTCCCTATCTGAGTGGTGACTGCAATAGCGAATAGTGCAAGAGTTTGGATGTGAAGGTAATTCAAGGTCTGTCCATGGATGATCAAGCTTTGTTTTCTTGAACCACTGCCAACGAATTTGTAGTGCCCACGCCATCACCTCCAGGTTAGGAATTCCCAAACCTCCCAGCTCGAGTGGTCTGGTGACCTTATCCCAAGCAACCAAGCAGCAGCCTCCATTGGCCTTCTCTCTGCCTTGCCACATAAAACCCCTTCTAATTTTGTCCACCGCTTTAAGAAACCATTTAGGCACATTGATTGCAATTAGAGGGTGAATGGGCATGGCAGATAATACAAACCGGACCATTGCAGCGCGTCCAGCTTTGTTCATGAGGGCCGCCGCTTGCTGCTGTCTTATGCCTGTGCACGGAGGGTGCAGAGAAAAAGGGACAACTGTGCTTGTCAGAGCAAGAACAGCGGTGAAATTCAGTGGATGCCCACCTACAGGATCAACACGGCTTTACATTTGATTCATGCTGCAGAGCAAAGGAGCAGCAGTGAGGGAGAGGTAAAACAGTGTGGCTGGAAAGAGAGGATCGACACATGGATCAGCTTAAGGGGTGTGAGAAGAGCATGGGCCCTGGGTAGTTGCAAATGGGGTCATGAGAGCCAGTTTAACAGAGTGCTAGACGGGGCAAGACGAAGACGAAACTGAGTGCTAAATCTGAAGGCAGGAAAAAAATAATGGTACTAGAGCAAAACGGTTCCTTAATGGTATGAGAGAAATTTTGACTATTATTTCCTTCTTATTTCTGTTGCCTAACTCTCACATTGGTGAGTGCCTGTTTCATGGGGCATCCTGGTTCCCTGGGCTTGCCACCTTTATTTTTGAGCCCTGGGATAACATGAACTAGAGGAATAACAGTCTAAAAAATGTGGTTAAGTAATAGTACAAATGTAATCTACCCAAGTAATATATATGAGGTATACACTAGAGAATGATTTAATATTGTATTTTTGTTGCATGCAATATAGCCTGTTTTATTTTGCATAGTATCTTTGGATCTTGTGACGTTAATCTGATATGTTATGCTGTAGTAGTTTTTTATTTTGATGAAAGAATAATTTGCTGTATAATGTTTTCGATGATGGCATTGTCTGCGATGGGCTCCCTTTATGAGAGAAGCTGATAATGATTTCAAGTTGTAATTTTAACCTGTTCCTGGAACTAAATATTATTTTCTTTTTTAATTTCTGCAGTTGGCGTTATTTTGGATGGTAAAAATAGTCTCGCTGCACCATCTACCCTGAATGAAGGAAATGGGACAGAAGTTGATTCAAGTGATGACGAAGATGATTATTACATGAATCGTGCACTTTCACCTATCCCTCCCTCTCCTGTATCCAGAGAGTCTTCTTTCCAACAGGAGACACTAGTTGGGGTCGAAATCCAGACTATGAATGGGCATCTATACCCAAAACCACTGTCTCAAGTGCGACCTGAGCCATCAGCATGGCCGCTCGCCAGGAGGCCTGGTGAAGAAGCGCGGGTTGAACAATGGCATTTCTCAAGAAGGCCCAGCGACAATGGAACGTCTGATGTCATGGAAGGACATAATGACCCCAAGTTCCAGAGAAACAATAAGAAGCCGGAGAGCCATGTGGACAGTTTCAGCATCCCGCGATGTATCAAGGTGATGAATAACATGGCAGATCTTTCACCAGTTGAGAAGTCGCTGGCACCAGATGTCTTCTTGGATCCAAGCAACAGGGAGATTTTCCTTACGCTTTGTGTAGATGTTAGGACTTTGTGGCTGAAGCGTAAGATGAAGAACCTTGTTTAGAGATAGGATGAAAAAATTTCGTCGGCATATACTTGAATAAACAGGCGGTGTATTGTAGATATGCCTAGCTTGATGAGTTGTGAACCG
The DNA here is from genome assembly GCA_030378355.1 of Eleusine indica. NCBI lineage: Eukaryota > Viridiplantae > Streptophyta > Magnoliopsida > Poales > Poaceae > Eleusine > Eleusine indica. Next base: position 12,623,449 of record CM059494.1, read on the forward strand.
AGTGTACCTAGTGCTAACTTATGGTGCATTTTATATTGGGATCTGTCACATTAGCAACAATACATTTTGATATTCCACTAGAAAATAACAGCTGTCAAGTTCTCATACTGCTGTTGCTGCCTCAGTTGCTGTCATGGTGCATTTCTCTTTCTCTTCTCCCTTTTATTGGGCATGTAGCTATAGTTTAATGTCAGTTGTTCCTGTGTAGGGATTAGGTTCTTGTTGGCATAGCTATCATGTAATGTACTCTGATGTCAGTTGTTCCTGTTCAGTGATTAGGTTCTTGTTTGGCTCAGGCTTTGTGAAATAGCATGTTGCATCTGAGAGGTGGTATTGTAGTTAAGAGTTAGTATTTTTACTTACATGTAATTAAGAGTTAATACCTGTACTTATAGGCTGTGCTGCTTTTTGAGTTTGTTATACGTAGCTATGATATTTTCCATACTGGATACACGTGCATATGACGTCATCTATATACCCTGAAAAAGTATATCAATTCATTTTACTCCCTCCTCGGAATTTAAATTATAGACACAATTGACTTTTTTAGTTATGTTTAGCGATTTATCTTATTCAAAAAATTTAAAAATTTATTAGATATTTTATTATAATTTGTTTTATCACTAAAGAAAGTTGAAACCTATCTTATAATTTTGTATATTTAAATAAATATTTTAAATAAGACAAATGATTAAACTTAACTAAAAAAGTAACTGCGTTAACAATTTAAATGGTGCAAATAATCTAATTAAAATATTTTTTTTGTGAATCTTTGGACATTTTTGTTCTCTTTTTTTATATAATAAAACCTTCAAATTTATTACGAAGACGTGGGCATAACACCGTTACAGAATCTGAGATAAGTGATGGAATATTACCATCCCAATACCATGAGCCACGACACGAGGATGAGACCTCTTGGTTTACACCATGCTTGGCAAGCAAATGAGCTACAGAATTACTCGCGCCTAATAAACTGGATAACACACTTCTGAAAAGAATTCATCATTATGAATTTTATGTTTTGGACATTTTTGTTCATTATTCATACAGTATACAACGATTGGGACAGTTTATTTTTTCTTAAAAAAAAGATTGGGCACTAGTCATTTTTGTTATCGGGCCTCGCCACGTCGGGATGGTATGGGCTTAAAATCTGGCCCGTACCCTCACAAGGCCTTTGTCAGAACCTCGATCGCGGACCGCTGCTCAGCTCCTCAGCTCCGCCGCCGCCGAAACCGCCGCCAGCCTCATCCTCCTCCTACCGCCGAAGAAGAACGGCAGTTTCCACCCGCTCCAGCTCCGCCGACGCGTTGCGTCGATTGGCATTGGATTGGTGATCCATCCTAGCTTCCGGCTTCTCTCGTTGGTATGGGAGCCCTACCTTGCTTTGATGCTATTATTATCCCCCTCTAACACTTGTTGCAAAACATAGATCACTTAGCTGATTCTACTCCCTGAATTTTTTTTTTGTTTAAGAGATTATTTTTGTTGCTGGTTCTTGGGTTAGGGTTTCATCGGGATGTCGGATCGGCAGCAGTCGGAGGAGCCGGAGGAGCAGTTGGACCTGGAGGGGGACGATGACGTCATGGACGACGATGCCGGGTACCGCCGCCGCCGCCGTGACGACTCAGAGGAACCCGTGGAGGAAGACGAGAATGAGGACCAGCAGGCAGAGGGTGACGACCGTGGGGAGGATGACGCCGGGATGGCGGTTGAAGGCGAGGAACCAGCCGAGGGAGATGGCGGCGGCGAGGCGGGCAAGAGGGGAGCTCACGAGCCTGAAGACGAGGAGGAGAGGAAGAAGTGGGACGAGCTGCTCGCGCTGCCGCCGCACGGGTCCGAGGTGTTCATTGGCGGCCTTCCCCGCGACATCACTGAGGAGGACCTCCGTGAACTCTGCGAGGCGTTCGGAGAAATATACGAGGTCTGTTGAAGCTCTCAGCTGATTTCTGAATCGGTTGGCTGGATTGTAAGATGGAATGTGATGTGTAGCAGCTGTGTGTTGAAATGCCAGGTGAGGTTGACGAAGGACAAGGAAACTAAGGAGAACAAAGGATTTGCCTTTGTTACATTCACCGACAAGGATGCTGCACAGCGTGCTGTTGAGGATGTGCAAGATAAGGATTACAAGGTAGTCTGGTTCTATGAATTATTCAGATGGCCACATGCCATGGGATTTATGTCGTGTATGATGTGCTTATCCGCTTAGATTTGGTGCAGGGGAGGACTTTGCGATGCTCATTGTCACAGGCAAAGCACAGGCTATTCGTTGGGAATGTGCCCAAGGGGTTAAGTGAGGAAGAGCTGAGAAAAATAATTAATGAGAAGGGGCCAGGTGTTGTGAACATCGAGATGTTCAAGGTTCGCTTTGGTGATTTTGTGGCTGGTTTGTTCTGTTTACAATAAAGGTTCCAGATGTACTGATGGACAGATTGTCCTGCAGGATCAGCATGACCCCAGCCGTAACCGTGGATTCCTCTTTGTTGAGTATTATAACCATGCCTGTGCGGATTATGCTAGACTGAAACTGTCGTCACCAAGCTTCAAGGTTGATGGAAGTCAGTTGACAGTCAGCTGGGCGGAACCTAAGGGTTCAACCGATTCTTCATCTGCGGCTGCTCAGGTACACACTGTACATGACAAAATTGAGTTTGTACATATACTACTTGATGTACCCATACCTGGGTTGCAATCATCTCCATATGATTTTAAGTATACTATAAAGAGGTTCTGGTGATTGCCTTTACTGAATTTTTTCGCTACTGATTCCACAATATATTTTCGTTGCCGAAGGATGTTCACTGATACTTCATCTGAGTTTGCTGTAGGCCACACTGCACATTTTACTTGTTACCTGGAAATTTGGTTTAATAGTTCATCACCCTTTGCAGTAATGTTTACCGGTGGATACACTCAATGCAAATTTAGCCAACCAAAAAACAATAACTGTAATTGTTAATGCTTCAAAAAATAGAATAAATGAGGTTAACAGTTCAACTGATACGCTATATACCAGTATTATGCTGTACGTAGACAGGACCTGGGAGCAGGTGCAAGCACAAAATCTTTCAGCAACAATGTTATTAAATTTCTTGAGGTCCCACAGCACTTAAAAAAAAAAAACTTGACCTGCGGGGGGTATGACGCCCCCGGGCATTGCATTTAAGGAGAAGATCCTCTCACGCAGATCAAGAAAACCCTCGAACCCCCCTCCCCCTCTTACATTGGGGCCACCAGCCTTGTGAGGACCTGGGCCGGGGCCACCATGGGCGCCGTTGCTTCCAGAGGTGAGGCCTTAACCAAATGCTTTGGTGCGGGGAGAGGCGAGGGGATTTTTTTAACCCAGATCACAAATTCGCTCCCACTGGGAGTCGAACCTGGGACCTGGGAGGTGCTACTCAGGCACCTTACCAGTGAGGTAAAGGCCCTTTCACAGGTCCCACAGCACTTATCCCTACAGTCTAATGAGTAGCCACTGAACCACATGCATTTTTCTTTGCCTGAAAATCTATATAATCCATAGCTTTACTGGGTAAAATTCAATGTAATCATGTTTTTGAAATGGTGAATATCGTACATGTTTAGTCATTCCTTTATTGATTCTGTGGGCACTAAATCAAACATTTCTATCGATGCATCCTTATGTAGAGGTATACTGTATTAAATTTCTTTGCTTGAGCTCAGTTAAGGGAAACATGTCATCATTTCATGAGAACAATGCATTGTCTTGTCTTATAACTTTAAATGAAAAAGGCTGCAAAATAAGATTTTCCTATATAGATATTAATTAACACCAATGTACCATATCAACACCAAATTTGATAGCTGCAAATTGACAAAAGTTGTTCATATCTATATAGATATTAATAGCAACTGTAGTCTCTTCTTCTTTTTTTGTGCCAAGGCCTAGGAATATTTGCCATAATTTCATTTTGATCCTCAGGTGAAGACTATATATGTGAAGAACCTACCTGAGAATGCTTGCAAAGAGAAGATCAAGGAAATGTTTGAGAAACATGGAGAGGTCACAAAAGTCGTTCAGCCCCCTGGTAAACCTGGGCAAAAGAGGGACTTTGGATTTGTTCATTTTGCTGAAAGGTCAAGTGCACTCAAGGCAGTTAGAGGGAGCGAGAAATATGAAATTGATGGTAAAGCCCCTTTCTTTTATTGTCCACTATCCCATGAATAGTTGAAGTTGTAGTGTTAAGACACTTAAGATTTTTTTCGTAACCAAATCTTAAGTGGGGCAACTAGGTTTGCAATACAATTGTTGGCATACTCTTCACATGGATTTTGTAAGTTTAGATCTCTTTGTGGAGGGTTGTTAGTTGATGGAATGCTTACTGTAACCTCAATTGCTCCATCTGAGATCTGAGAGTCAAACCTTGGACTGACTAAATCGCAGGTCAAGTACTGGAAGTATCCATGGCCAAACCTTTGTCAGAGAAGAAACCTGACCATTCACACAGATCTGGAGGTGGTCCTAATTATCCTCTTCCTCCATATGGCGGTTACGCGAGTGACCCATATGGTGCTTATGGTGGTGGTGGCCCTGCGTACAACCAGGTTAGCGAAGAAATCTATGAGACAACCAGACTATCAAATATACTGCAATGCTTGTTTTGCTTTATTCACATCACATGGTTTTCGCAGCCCATGATATATGGTAGGGGACCAGCGCCTACTGGTATGAGGATGGTACCAATGGTTCTTCCTGATGGTCGACTCGGTTATGTTCTGTAAGGCTTTCTCAACAACTGTACTATCTGTTGAAGAGGACGCAAATGTGCGTTGCCTTATAATATGTTCTCTTGTTCGTAGGCAACAACCTGGTGGAATGCCCCCTCCACCCCCACCTCGGAGAGGCGACCGGAGGGATAGTAGTAGAGGTGGCGAAGGGAGCCATAGTCGGCGCTATCGGCCATATTAGCCTTTTTCTTTTTGCATTATACTCTTCATCCTGAGACTTGTACCCTTTTCCCCCCAGGAACTTTGTTTATCAATCAGTGTTTTTGAACGGAAGCTGCGTCACATTGTATCGTATACCTGTGTCTGCTTCTTGCCGTCTGGCGCATGTAGTGTACTTATGTGTCTGCGGAAACTGCTCTGGATGCTACTTCTGCCTCATTTTCTGTCAAGTTGGATCTCTGTTGGAGTGTAAGAAGTTTCGTTTAACTGTTATTCTCACTTGTCAAGGATACTGTCGCACTATTACCGAGCAGGAGGCACGCACACTGCAAAGCCGCCATGTTGTACTATGCTGCAAAGAAAGCGCAGTTCGCAATGGATTAGAGCCGGACGGGTTGCATGCATTTCGCTTCTTCTCTGGCCGAAACAGCGAATCGCTCTCATCTCTGTTCTCGCTCTGCACTGGATTACTTGTCAATTGTCATATTGCTCTGTAGCCTTCAAATGCCAGCTTGAACAAGGAAGATTGGAAGAACTCTTGTGCCATGTGGCCGCTCCAGTATCTATCCTTTGTCAGGTTCAGGAAGCCAACCGCAATCTTGATCATGCAAGGGATGCGAGTGTGCAAAGGCCCTCCACAGCACGGATCGATAATGCACGATGTGGCCTGGTACCGTTGGCGATGCAGAGAGAGAGAGAGAGAGAGAGGCGATGTGCCCTGTTTCCCTGATCAGTAGCATCAGTGTGCTGTGCCAAGTTCCAACAGCTCAGGCGACAGATACATCACAGGACCAATCAGTTTCCCTGTGTCGTTGGCACACCGAGACAAACCTGAGAGCATGTGAGCCATGGGCGCCACCGGAGCAGCCCCAGATGGGGTGCCGGGCCGCCGGCCTCACCAACCCGGACGGCCAACTGATTGCCCAGCGCCGCCTGCCCATGGACCACCACGCGTCCATGGCTCTACACCCATGCCCATCAGGAGAATTCAGGACATGGAATGCACTGGACGAGCCAAAAGTTGGAGATGGACGCGTCCACGCCATTAGGTGCCTCGTGCTATTTGGAGTAATAATTGAGTTCAGCTGACAAGCCTAATGATCAGTTGCATTGTAACATTGTTCTTCTGCCAGTAACAAACACCTCGTGCTATTTGACTAATAATTGAGTTCAGCTGATGACAAGCCTAACAATCAGTTGCATTGTAGTAACATTATTCTTCTGCCAGTAACAACGCTACACTGTGGAGTAGTAAATGGGAAACATTTTCACTCACTCCTGAACACATCAAATAATAAAAATATTAAGTGGAGGAGCCGTTGATAACACGATTAAAATGACAGAAATATGATGTAACTGGACACAATTAAAATGACAGAAATATGATGTAACTGGACACATCAGAAGCAACTGGACACGATTTTCTAATTTACAATATGATAAGATATATATGTGATAAAATGTTTCGTTTTCTTCCCCGATCTTTTCAGCCGAATCACATGTTCTGACTGCTCAACAAAACTCCGTATTCTTTTAGCAGTACTGATGAGCGGCGACCTGATGTATATTTGACAGAAATGGGCGTTGCCAAAGTCTGCACGCACTCCTCTATGTTTAGTGCCGACATTCCGATTTGGAGGACCAGAAGGGCAGGATCATTTTAGGCCCTTTTGTTCCTCCTTTCTGGTTGTCCATGGTCGCAATTTTGGTTCAACATGGCAGTATCTTTAAGAAAAGATTATTTTAAATTGTAATGAATTATAAATTGTACAAAAAAATAAAGCTTATGTGAGTGCCACTGCAAGTGTTAAGGTAGATGCTTGCAAAAGCGAAAATAGAGGGAGGGATTTCAGCCTGTTGTATGGCAGTTTCGTTGGTTGCAAGAGTCACAAAAAGTAATGTGTTTCTTCTAGAAAATTAAATTTATATGGTGCATTGGTGCTTGTACTATATGCGTCCATTTTCAAAACATACGAGTACATGCACTTTTGTCCTAAATATGAAAATAGTACTACCATATATGTGTCCTTTTCAAATTTCATACGTACAAAAGTTCATTTATTGTCATGTAAACTAGAGAATTAGTGTCTTCTGTTGGTTAGGATACAATCTCATTCTCATGTAATGTTATAGATTATTTGACTTGCTAGTTAAAATAAACTTTGATTTATTGAATATAGTTTGGTACTGTGAGTGGCCATTATCACTTATTTATCACCATTTTTTTTTATTGCCAAGCTTTTAGTTTCAGCTTGGTTACCAGACCCAAAAAATGAAACTAAAAGCTTGGCAAATCAAATCTGAACCGATTCAAAGGCAAGTATTTCGACATGTTCCTGTCAAAAATGAAGTATTTCAACATGTTGGCTTTCACTCGAGCTCCCTCTGCATTCCATAGAACTACTCACCATTTTACAGGCTCAGACCCTACTCCTTGCCTTGCCTATGTCTCCCCAACAGATTGACAAAAGGTGTGGCATCGACGTAAACGGCAGTGATGGGCCCTCATATGCTTCATCTGAAACGAAGCCGAGTAAGGGCTGTGGGTCCACTACAAGACTGGACTGTTGGGCACGATCTGGCCCACCGTACAATAGAAAGCGGTGAAAAACTGGAGTTCCTGGCCGGCTTGTGCGCCACACCTGCCTTGCAACCATCATTGTGGCTTGCTCCCTTGGCGCTCTTTCCACCTGTCCATGATTTCATCTTTTCCGTTGCATCTTCAGCTCTCACGTTGTAGTATTGCTTTTTAACAAACTGTTTTTTTTTTACTTTTATTGCTATGCATATGTGCCGATTGTTCAGAAAAAAGACATATGCGTCGTACCATAGAAAAAACAACAAGATAATAAGAGTGCTTGGTTTCCTGTATTTGGTAAAATTATCAAAAGCCGAGCCTAAGCTAGCTTGAAATATATATCAACCAACTATTGATTGACTGCATCGTTGTCTATCAGGTCGAACACAGTGTTTGATATTGATTGCAACCCATAGGTCATCGACGGGTGAAAAGTAGCAAGGAGAGATGTGGTCTTTACACGTATGTACTCTCTCCGTCTTAAAATACTTACGTTTTAACTCTGGACACGGAAATTAAAAAAAGTGTAAAAGATAGGTGCACAACAAACAAAAAGGGGAAAGATAGAGATAGAGATATATTAGAAAAAAAGAAAGTTATATCGAAAAGTAAAAATGACAAGTATTTTAAGACAAATAAAGTTGGCTAAAGTATCAAATATTTTAGAACAAAGAAAATACATATATACTACATATATCCGTCGATATATAATATGTGTACCTTTTGCACATCCAGAAAAGATGTTTGGATCTCGGAGATACTAATGGAGATCACGAGCTACGTGCTAGAGATGATGAGCAAGATCAGTAGATGAGGAGGAAAGCAAGAAGCAAGATCCATTGCTTTCCGTTGCTTGTTCGCATCACATGGACGCACTAATTGCGAGGGCATGCTTGACACTCTTGTAAAGTGGCTAGCTACATGTTAGAAATGCTTATGTATTTGTGCCATGTTGCACGCTTAATTTCGATTCAACAACTTGGGTTCTTCCTCACCTTTTTTCGCTTCGAGAAAGAAAGCGTAGCATGCATGTATAGCGTGTTTCTCTTTGTATAGGCGACATGGTGTGTAGAGGTCCAAAATTTACGATAAATTGCGTTACAAATTTAGATAAGTTAGACCGTGGCAAAAGCATATATACAAGCCCTTGATATCTATGGAACCCATCGAATCGAACAACAATACTGAAGATTGAAGGCAGTTCCATGCACGACGCTCGTCGTCGGCTGGGATGACGCCGGCCGGAACTTGCAAGAACAAAAACAAAAACAAATTAAAACAAAACTTAAGGTTGACTTGTCACATGCACGGGTCCATGTGCGGCATAAGAAAATAATGCATGACACCGTTCAACATTTCGGGCCCACAATTGGGGAAGAAAATGCAAGGAATATTATCTCTCTCTGCTTCGTCCTTACCATATCCATCGGTTTCCGTAAAAGAAAAACCATATCCATCGGCCGGTCGAATTAAAATAAATATAAACCACAAACCAGATATGTGCATTGCTAACATTATTCCAAGAGGGAAACAGAACAAGATATGTAAGTATGGCTACACGTTTCACCTAACCACATAGATCATTCAATCATCATCCAAACATAGGGACTATAGCCACGGGAATTTGTTTGACTCAAGTGCACCATCGCACCGACGATATTTAGCACGAGTAAACTAGTAGTCATATTGCCGCGCCCTGTCTCATCCAAACAACCAATAATTCCGCAGCCCATCTGTTGGAGTCAGACGAATCGAAGTATCGAACACACATATACATGTGCATAGAACTTCTACCACAATCGTCAGACAGAGTTAATTTCATAAAAAGAGAGGTGAAGTAGATGAACGGATGACAGTTTGAAAAATAAACACGGTGAGCAAAAACAAAAAGTCTAGAAGGAAAAGTTAGCTGCCGAAGTAAACCTTGCATATGGATGGAATATGGGTAGATCAGAAAAGGAGTTCGATGTTGTGGACAGACACAGCTACGCATCAATGATAATGGGCGCAAGCAGAGGCTCCCTCTTCAGCTTCATTGTAACCATTAATACCAGTGTGGGCCTACATCCGACTCATCTTCTCAGTTGTACATTTGTACTTGCACATGCTAGTATTCCACATTAATGTTTGCACTCAAGAGATTCTGATTTGTGCGATCACAAAGAATTTCTCTCTGGACGCCTGAAATAAAGAACAAATGAATTTCACATATATAGTTAGTAGAAGTGTCATTGACAAACACAAATTAGCTAGTTTACAAATTAGCTAGTTTAGGCCTCCTTTGGAATGGAGGGAAAATGTAGGATTTTTGTAGGATTCAATTCCTATAGAAAAATTTCCTATGCGAGCCTTTGGAATGCAGGATTGATTCCTTCCAAATTCCTATGGGATGCTTTCCTCTATACAAGTTTTGGAGGAAAATAAGGAAGAGGTCCAACCTCTTGCAAAATTTCTATGAGTCCATCTCTCTCTCTCTCTTCTAATTCCTATGTTTTTTCTATGCTGCAACCAAATGCTTGCTAGGAATTTTTCCTGTGTTTTCAATTCCCGTAGGATTGCAATGAACTCAATTCCTGTATTTTTGGAATCCTCCGTTCCAAAGGAGGCCTAAGCCTTCCATGCAAGTCTATCATGTGCTGGAAGGTTGCAGGATCATCTTATTAACATGAGGAGTTATTGACATTCATCATGGTAGGGATCATGGTAAAAATAATCAAATGTACCATTAATATAAGAAGTATGGATGTAAACCAAAACTAACCTTGTCCAGAGAATGGCATTGTAATCACAACATTTTTTCTCCTACTTTACAATGATGTTAAGTTCTCCTACGTATTTAAAAAAAATCTAAAAAGTATGTAATGTGGACAGTTAAACCTGGACAATGAAATCTTCACAATGCAAGTGAAGTATCTTCCGAAAGAGGTAAATGTGTGGACTTTGACAGTGCACCAAGAAACGCTAGCTAGCTACCTTAGCTCCCGGCAAGTTCAAGCCGACAGTCCCCATTGCAAGCAATCTTTACCTTACTTTTTGTCGCACGATATCCGTGATTATAGGTTTTTAACAACTGAAACTTTATATTGTAATTTAAACAAGTAAATGAAGAAGACATTGTTGTCCTTGAAGAACACAGAAAAAATCATTATAGCTAGATATTTTTGTTTATAGATTTACCATGTGTCTATATGCATGCATAATATGCTTCTTGATCACGGTTACCAACAATATCATATCATATATATATTTTATACTAATATAGTATTGCTTTTTTGTACCTTTCGGATTCATAAAGTAACAAGATACAAAGGATTTGCTCCAACATCTAGCTTTACAAAAGACATGCAGCGAATCAAAATTAATTTAATAAAATTTATTCGTTCATATTAAACAATTTACCAACCTACACAATTCGTACTATGCCCGGGCATTATTAAACATAGAATCTGGCAATAGTATCTCTCCATCATGTCCCTCGTTGTACCTTACTAGCTCACTAACGTTCCCGTGTCATGTACAGTAAGTAGTACTACGTAACTAGTGTCAGGATTTGTGGGAAATGTTTTTTTTTTTGGGTTGTGAAAGGAGATTTTGTGAAAATGTTTGGAGATCGATGACTGAAGGGATCATACCCCTGACTACGAATCTTGCAGGATAAGCATATATATGACACCATTATACATGCCTTGTGCATGTTTAATCACAACATAAAGGTGTACTCTCTCCGTCCCTAATTACTTGTCATCCTACACTCCTTCAGTTTTTCTCATTTACTTGTCATCCTCATATCCTAATATACCTTTTTCTATTTTCAATACATCTCTATCTCTATCTCTCCCCTTCTCGTTTTCTGTACATCTACCTTTTTTATTTCTCCTTAATCTCTGTGTCCAAGTCTAAAACAACAAGTAATTGGGGATGGAGGGAGTAGCTTGCAAACCCTCAACCTCTCTGGCTAGCTGTACTACTACAGTAAACCTTTATAATTGGAGTGTCACATATTGCTACTCCTCAAAATGACAACCTTCACTGAAATTAATACCGGCAAGGTCAATTGTTCCCTGCATGAAACTGTCATGTCCTCTGGACCTGTGAGAGCCATAAGAGCGAGGTAGTCATGCTGTACATATGGACATATACTACAAAAACCGAAGTGATAGCACAATAAACAATTAACTTGAGATCACCGGCTGCACATTAGTATATTAGTGACTGATAGTATTGTGGCTGGAGTCAGTACGTGAGAGTATAGAATAGAAGGTACCTTTCGCTAGAAAAAGGAAACAAAAATTATAAAGGCAGACAACAACTATCAACTGTGTTGCCGAGTGATCCGAAAAGACGACAAAAGACAGCAAGACCCATGTACTGGAAACCTGCAATGAAACTAGTGTGCCTGTTTGCTTAAATATTCAACGTGCCAAGAGCTTTTCTACCACCTTCCTAGTTCCTAGAGCTCATTCTGCCTCCACCATTGCACAATCTTAAACAACAAATGGTTGCTCTAAACAATGATTAGAGTTGGTGGTTAGGTATACAATCTTTCTCTCACAGTGACTAACTAGAGGCTGTAAATTAATTGTTTGTTACATGGACGGACTCTTTGACTCGTGATATCCATGTCAATGTAGATATACATAGGTTTGTAGCCTTCAAATCCTCGTAAGCATCGTATATGCATGCACTGTAAGCACTCAAGTCTACATCATCATAATTTGATATTGGCTTCCTTCACAAAATGAATAGATAAGATACTTTGTATTGGCTCCAACAATATTTTGCTCCCAAAAATCTGCAATCGTATAAAGCCAAACCTATATTTTGTTTACAATATCTAATGGTAGACAATATTCACGTCTGACAACAACATGTAAATAAGATGAGTCTGTGATTCTCGTAGCAGGAGCTCATCTTTGTGTGAACCTACAAGAGGCATGAGGAGGGGTATAGACTTCGTTTTTAGCTAACCCGTCAATAACTAGTAGAGACCAAGGTTTAAAAAACCGACTTAACCGACCGGTTGGGTTCGGTGAAAAACCGGCGGGTTAACCGTATTGCTACAGTACCAGATTCGGTTTTTTCCAGCTAACCGGTCGGTTAGCACGACTGCCCGGGACCGGTTCTCCGGTTAACCGAAATAACCGGACGATTTCCACCGGTTCTTTGAACGCTGATAGAGATCTGAGACACCTCAAACAAAAATTATTTTGATAGTGAAAAATGGTAAAGTAAAGCACGACGTACATGAATAGGCGAATACTGTTAGCCAAGACCAGTATTAATTTGGAGCATGTTCAATAATCAATCTATCGCCAAATCTCATCAAAAGGAGGAAACGAAATTGGATTTTTGAGATATTTTAAAATAAAAGAAAGATAAATAAAAGAGTTCAGTAGGATTTATTACCATTTCTGGAATAGATCTGGCAGTAATTCCACATTTCAAATTTAAAAAAGTTAATCTGCTACGTCTCTTTTGACCGTTTCTCCCCATCTTCTCCGAAGAATCAGGGAAGGAGTCAAAGGGCAAATCCCAACGTTAACAGATCACAACAGAGTGCGAGACATTCAAGCCGGTCCTGCAAATAAACCGCAACGGTAAACATTGGCTGTAAAAGTAATTTCTCCTCCTAGACCAACAGACACTTCAGTTCACGGCTTCGCGCTGACCAGTCATGCAAAATGTAAAATATTCACACTGACGCACATTACTGATCTTGTCCAGTTGTCCTTGTATCCCGTTCAGAACCAGTAAAGAAGTGAAAGTAAAAAAGTGAATTCTTACCCCACACATTCACATGCTGTTCTGTTCGTGTTCTCGTAGTAATGTAAAACAAGATATTCTTCCAAAAGATAATGTAACAGAGGCGCCTTAATCTTTGTCCTTTACTTTTGTACAATTTTTAAAATATAAATAAATAAACAATTAATACCCCCATCACTCCTCGCCTTTCCCCCCACACCTGCTCCTGCATTCCATGATTGCAGCTGTTCGGCCAAGGAGTGAGAGCTCTCCCCTCTCGGTGCTACTACAGGATGGTGTTAATGTGCTCGTGAGAATGGTGGCCTAGGGGCACCGTGAGAATCCGTGTGAGATGGGGAGCAGCTGGATCTCTCTCTCTTGGGGCTGCAGCTGACCAAGATCCTCCTCGCTCCCTTGATGGTAAGTGCGTTTCTCCGATTTGGGCCGCATAAATCCTTCATTAGGCAATGGTAGCCTGTATTGCGCTCGCCTCATCCTCCGCTGGGAAAAAGGTCTGGCATTTCCTTCCTTTTCTGTGTGCGCGTTTCGTGATTAGGCTCATCTTGGGCAGGAAAAGATGCCATTTTTACGTTATTTGTGTGCGTGTTTCGCTACCCTTCTCCTCGCCTCGTGTAATGCTACTCTACCCTTGGCCGTTTCCTTCTCGTGTTCCTCGTGGTCGTTTTGGAAGCCAGCTTAACAATCTATGCCCAAAATCTCTCTTTGATGCTATAGCATATATAGCCATGAGAATGGCTCCTCTTCTCCTTCAAAAACTGCGCCGTTCGGTTGTGGGCACTGCAGCCGTTGCTCTTCAGAGAAATGGGGAAATGCTTCTCTAGATGCCTGTCTTGCGACACCAAGATTTTGGTTTCTGCTCTTCTCATTTAGGAAGGAAACGCGGGGATTTCTCCCGTTTATTTGGTAATTTCTGGACCCCATTTCGTTCCCCTTTTTTGCCGCAGATTTTGGTCCCGTGAATCCGCAATAGGGAAACGGCGTGATCCCCCCTTTCCTTCCACGGTTCTTGCGTTAAAGGTTGCGCTTGTTTTTTTTATTAGAATTTCCTGCTTCCATCATCTAGTTCGTGAAATGCTGCGATGTGATTTTCGTCATGTTATAGGTGTGGATTTCTTGTTGTGTTCTTATTTTGGTGATTTAAAGTTCTAAGGTAGTTGGCGGGGGCGTATCTTTATTGCGTTGGTTGAGTTTTCTCGTCCATCGTCAACGCATTGCTTTGGCTGTTTCTTACTACTTCCTCCCATGGTTTGATTCTCCGTTCGCAGTAATGGAGATAGCTTCCATTCTGTAGTGATTATTTCGTCCCGTCGGTGTAGTAAGGTGAGATTCCAGGCGTTCTTGTGGATAGGGTCTGATTATTCTTCTTGAAGTATCTGCTCATGCTTTGGAGTTCGTCTTTGGGCGTCAAATCTGGGTATATTTGCCCATCTTGTACAAATCGTCTGCATGTTTGGGGATGCTCCAGATGTTATGGAGATTTAATCATTGCTTCCCCCTCAAACGGTCAAACCATGACACCAGAGTCTTCAGAGAAATAGTTTGTTATCTGTTTCAAGACTGTCCCAGGTTGGGGTACTGGATTTTGGAAGTAATTTATGTTAGGAGGAATCTGTGTCTGATCTTAGTGTTTGACCGTTGTTTGATGCTATTAGTGTTTCTTGGTCTGTGTTGAAAGGTGGTATGTAGAATAGTCACCCTTTCTGTCTGCTGCAACTTTCATCTGCAAACTGTTTTGGTCCCGTAGGGTGATCTGAACAACCTCGCCCCTGCGTTTCTTCTCATGTCTACCGCTTAAAACTCGACTGTTATAAGATTCTTTTGCACAAGGTGCTAATTGTTGAAGTTTCTAATATTCTGCAGGTAGCAGGTAGTTGTTCATTAGCCAATTGTTGAACAGATTGAACTATAATTTCTTGGGTCTGCACTCCAGCTTTGGAGTTACACAAGTTTCCTTAACAAGCTAAGGACAGTGTTCTTCTGTTTTCTTGGTTGGCTCCGATGGCAATGTCGCCATCACATCCGATGCGCAAGTACTCGTGGTGGTGGGATAGTCACATATCCCCAAAGAACTCGAAATGGCTTCAGGAAAATCTCACAGGTAAACATTGTTGGATCCCTGACATTTTTCAGTCTCGAAGTTGCAGACCCATTGGTAAAAATCGCAACA
Organism: Eleusine indica; assembly: GCA_030378355.1. Lineage (NCBI taxonomy): Eukaryota > Viridiplantae > Streptophyta > Magnoliopsida > Poales > Poaceae > Eleusine > Eleusine indica. The sequence goes on from CM059494.1 coordinate 12,638,868, forward strand.
TGAATTACTGGTTTGCTTAGAGGTTGTTGCATCCCGGGACTAGGAAAAGCATCTCTTTTGAATCATGAATTGTTTTGAACCTGATTCTTATCTTACTACTAATGCATAATGGGTCACTGTACAATTCTCTTTAGAGAAATATGGACCATCAAAAACTTTTTTATCAGGACCATCAAACTCATATCTTAACACTATATTGTGTATTTTCAAGTATTGTTTTTCAGAACAGAATGCTTTAGTGATAAAGGACATATGTAATTGGGAGCCCTGCCTTTGATATGAAAAATACTTGCCTCATTGTTTGTTACTTTCTTATGCAAAGATCAGCGAGTTGCTGAGGACAAGTAAATGTTCTGCGACCTTCATTTTAGTTACTCTATAAACATGGTAAAATAAAAACTAAAATCCACCATGTAAATTAGAAGACCCAACTTCTCTTCATATTGAAAAAGAAATAGATGTTTGGTGATGCTCAAATATTGGGTCTTCGTGCAGACTTTTATGGTGCTTTATTTGTCTTTTTTTGTTACATTTACTTAAAACCTGGCTGACTTATTGTTTATTAATGGATGACCACACAGATATGGATAGCAAAATCAAAGTGATGATTAAGATTATTGACGAGGATGCTGACTCATTTGCAAGAAGAGCAGAAATGTATTACAAAAGGCGTCCAGAGCTGATGTCTTTGCTTGAGGAGTTATATCGTGCTTACCGTGCGTTAGCTGAAAGATATGATCATGCGGCTGGGGAACTTCGACAAGCCAATCGGAGAATGGCAGAAGCATTTCCAGATGAGTATCAGTTAGATTTGGATGATGATCTGCCAGCAGAAAGTGCATCCACAGAGACTGAAGCTGACAGTCGTGACATGACTCCGTTTTTTCTTTCATTCCTCAACACTGGGGATTCAAAAAAACGTGCTAAAGGTATGCTGTATGAACCTAATTTATCAACAGTACAAGATCCAAATAAATGCCAGATTGAACTCATATACCATTATTGCAGATGACCAGGACCATGAGAAACTACAGAAAGAAATATCAAGCTTGTCGAAGGAAAATCAAGACCTTAAGAAGAAAATTTCATCAGTGCTAGAGAAGAGTGACCAGGTTGAAACTGAAGTACGTGGTCTTAAGGAAGCCCTTGCACAACAAGAGGCAGAGAAGGAAGCTGCAGTTTCACAATGCCAACAATCCAGTGACCGGTTCCAGAGCCTCAAGTCTGAAATATTGCATACCCAGGAGGAATTCAATAGACTCAAAGAAGACATGCAAACTGGTCTGCAGAATTTGAGCTCTGCTGAGGAAAGGTGCCTTCTCCTGGAGAAAGCTAACCAGAATTTGCATCTAGAGCTAGATAACCTGAAGCATACCACTAAAGAGAAGCATGACGAGCTAAATGAGAAGCATGTGGAGTTAGAAAAACTTAGTATCACAGTACAAGAGGAACAACTCAAGAGCATGCAAGCAGAAATGGCAAGGTTATCTTTAGAAAAGCAATTAGCACAGGCACAGGAGAAGCTAAGGCTTCTGTCCCTAGAAAAGCATGGTGAAGCAAGTAAGGTTAATGACATTGAAGCAACCAAAGTCCTGCTTCAAAAGGAACTGGAAAAGATTCGAGAAGAGAACCGGAAATTGGATGACCAAAACCACTCTTCCACATCTGTGATAATTCGTCTGCAGGATGAAATAATTTCCTTGAAGAATGCACAGCGGCACCTTGAGGAAGAGGTGTCTCGTCATGTGGAGGAAAAGAAGGTTCTTCAGCATGAGCTTTCACACCTCAAAGATGACAGATGTGACATGGATATGAAACACTTTTCGATCAAGGAGCAAATACAAGTGGTGAATTTCAATGTAGAATCGCTCCAATCACTTGCCCAAGAGGTGAGGGATGGAAATGTTGAGCTAAAAGAGACAATCAAGAGCCACGAGGGTTTGAAAACCTTGTATGTTGAGAATCTGATGCAGCTTGAGAGAACATTAGAGAAAAATGCTCATTTAGAGAGATCACTTTCAGCAGCAACTGCCGAGATTGAAGGATTGAGGGAGAAGAAGGCTACGTTGGAAGACACATGCAAGCACCTTAATTCTAAGATTAGCGGCCATCAGTCTGAGCGAGCCATGTTAATCTCACGGATTGAGGGTATCTCTCATACCATGGAGAAGCTTTCAGAGAAGAATGTGCTCTTAGAGAATTTGTTATCTGACAATGACACCGAGCTTGATATCCTTAGAAGGAAGCTAAAAGATTTGGAGGAATCCACGCAGACACTCCGCAACCAGAATTCTGTACTTCGATCTGAAAAGAGAACCCTTGTGCGTGAGGTTGTTGCTTGAAATCTCTATTACTTTCTATTTATTTTTACCATTTGTTGAAAGAGATGTAACTGATTCCCTATTTTAATATCGTCACAGGTGGACAGCATCAACAGTGCTCTACTCAGTTTGGAAACCCAATATGCAGAGTTAGAAGGGCGGCACTTGGACCTTGAGCAGGACAAAAACAAGGCCGTTGCTGAACTGCTCAAACTGCAAGAGCTGTTGAGGCTAGAAAAAGAAAAGCACAAAGAACTCACTAATTCGGGCATGACTCAGTTCAATTCTGTACAGAAGCAGATAGGCCTGCTGGTAGAAGAAGTTCGGGGTAGGGAGAACCAGCTTCAAGAGGCGGAGCACAAGATAGTTGAAGCTCAGTCTGAGGTATTTATCTTACGGAAATGCTTAGGTGACATGGCTGAAGCAAATTCTGATGTCTTGGCAAAACTTCAGAAGCAACAAGAGGCATGCAAGTTTGAAGAGGAGAAAGTTGCTTCCTTGTCACAAAACAATATGAAGCTAACAGAAGGCATCGGTTCTGTGATGGAAGTTCTGCATCTGGATGAGAAGTATGGATCACTGGATCTAATGAAAATTGATGTAGTTGTGCAGCTTCTCTTGCATGAGATTAAGTGCCTGTTGAATACTATTTCTGATGCTCAGGATGTGAAGCAGAACCAGATGCTTGAGAAGTCGCTTGTTGTTACACTTCTAGAGCACTTTGGGCGAGAGGTGGCTGACCTGAGGTCAGAAAGGAGTGTTATGAAGCAAGAGTGGCAAGCAAAGAGCGAGGAGCTTCTGCAGCTGCAAAGTGAAAGGCATGACCTTCTAAAGACCAATTGTGAGCTACGAAAGGAGATGGATGCTCGTAACCGCAAAGTGGATGAGCTGAAATCTGAGGCCAAGTTCTTGGTTCGACAACTTACGGAGCTGCATGAGTCACGACAATCATTGCAAGCAGAAGTTGTCAAGCTGATTGAAGAGAACTCCTCACTTTCAAGCCAACTTTATGACTTGACGGGAAAAGAGAAGTCATCTGAAGACGATTTCAGTATTCTCCTTGGTGAAGCGGTCAAGATAGATATCCTTGGTGTCATTTTCAAAAGCCTTCATGATGAGAGGACATCACAACTGCAGTTTTTGCACGAGGATTTTGGGTCTCTACATGCAGCAGGCAATGAGCTTTATCAGGAAATCAAGCTGATGAACAAGAAGCTTGGAGACCTACAACTCGAGAATAACTATCTTGAGAAGGAACTCAGCAGAACGCTAAGCATGTGTGATGGATCCAGTGGAGAAATATCGACTGCAAAAAGGCGTGCCATGAGGAGAGATACCAAGCTACTGAAATCTGGCAGGAAAAGCCAGGAGAGTAGCATGAATGTGGAACAGAGAAAAGAAGTTGACAACGCTAGCCTTGAGAAATCAAACGAGATGCTAAGGGAGGAGCTCCACAAGCTGCAGAGCGAATTGCAAGTGCTCAGGAGCAAAGAACAGCCTGTGATCGATGTCAAGTCTTGCGATGCAGAGATTACTAAATTGCTAGCCAACATGCAGCTGGCCACCGCCAATGCAGCTCTCTTCAAGGAGAAAGTTCTTGAGCTCATTGTAGCTTGCGAGAGTTTTGAGATAAGTGATATGGTGCAGAAGGAGGTTTTGAAGGAGGAGATTACTCGGAGGAACTCTTATGTGGATGAGCTGAAGGACAAGCTAAATGCTGTTGAGATTGAGAACAGGAGGCTGAAGGTTGACCTGAATGGCGACTTCACTATACTCGGAGCATTGCAGACGGAAGTGAGTGCCCTGGAGAAACAAACTTTGTCCCTGGCCAAGGATTGCTTGCCACCACATATGCTCAGGAAGGAGGTATGCATTACATTTTCCATATTGTCCAGTTCCTCTCAAGTTGAAGAATGATGATGGTTCATTTATGAATCATAGTTATGTTCTTTATGAACGTTTTGCTTATATATCGTGCATATACTTGAGAAATTGAATTCTGAGCTATAATATGCATTTACATAATTCAGAATACCATCGCATCGTTCTTCCTGGCTTAAAAACTTACTTTGTAAGTTTACCTCTTTTTCAGGAAAACCAAATGTCACCTCAGCTGTCAAAGATCTGTGTGAAAGCAAGTGACGATCAAAATGCAACAAAGATGGTGAAGGACATGGAGTTGCAGAAACTGCATGGAACCATCAAGGCCCTTCAGAAGGTGGTCACGGACACCGGGGTTGTCCTGGAGCAAGAGAGGCTCGACTTCAACAGCAGCCTCCAGGACGCAAGGAAGCAGATCGAGATCCTGAAGCTCAAGGAGATCCTGGACAGCGACGCCAGCGACGCCAACTACGAGCGGATAATGAAAGACATCCAGCTGGACCTCGTCCAGACTCCCAGCCGGAGAGCAGCGGCGGCCTCGCACCGGCATAGGAAGAAGACCTCGCCGACGCATTCCGATGACAAGATGCTGGCGCTGTGGAGCGTGGGCAGAGTGAGCAGCGGAGGCAGCCATCGGAACGACGTCGACCTGCGGCCGCCGCAGAGCGAGGCGCCGGTGACTGACAAGGTGATGAAGAAGCGGTGTTCGTCTGAGCCGGTGGCCATGAAGGACCTCAGCGTTGACAAGCAGGAGCTCCTCCCGAAGCAGCAGCAGCCCGTCATCTCCGTCGCGACGACTGAGCCGCACCGGGAGTGGAAGAGGAAGGTCGTCGACAGGCTGTCGTCGGAGGCACAGCGGCTGGTCGACCTCCGGTCCATCGTCCAGGAGCTGCGCGCCGGCGTGGAGTCGACGACGGACGCCGAGCTGGAAGCCGTCAAGGCGCAGATGGCCGACGCCGAGGACGCCATCGCCGAGCTGATCGACGCCAATGGGAAGCTCCTGAAGAAGGCGGAGGAGTTCACCTCCTCTGCGGCCGACGGAGGCGACGTGGACCTCCGCAGCCGGAGCCAGCGCAAGATCCTGGAGCGCGTGAGGAAGATGTCGGAGAAGGCGGGGAGGCTGGAGCTGGAGCTGCAGCGGTTCCAGCACGCGCTGATCAAGCACGAGGAGGAGCGCGCGGCGAGGCGCGCGGCGAAGGCGACGGCGACGGTGCAGGTGCAGCGGCGGTCGAGGGTTCAGCTCGTGGAGTACCTGTACGGGCGGCGGCGCGACAGCCGGCGGCCTAAGCAGAAGCAGCGTGGGCCGTCCTGCTGCATGAGGGCCAAGGCCATCGACGACTAACTCCTCCCCCCTCAGATCGTTCAGGAGGATAGCTAATGAAGCTTGGTTGATTTAATTACCCTGGTTATTAATCGTCGTCAGAGTAACTTTTTGTTTCTGTTTCGTGTTCGGTGTCATTCTACTAGTAGTAGGTAAATAATTCAGTGGACTGATCCTAGTTCGTTGCTGTTTTATTTTATCTCAAGTAAGGTTTAAGTAAGGGATGTAAATGGTAGCAGCCAGCAATGGCGACTGTTCTCGTCAGTAAATTTTTTGCCGTTCTTTGTACTAAATTTCTGACGTTATAATCTTCGTTCTCGTTCCTCTTCTAGTTCGTGTTGGTCGTTTACTCACTGATGAAGTGGTGTCAGTAGCAGAGCCCTTGTTTGCGTTATAAAGCTGTGGAAATTGAATTGCTGTCTTGCAGAAATGGCACTGAGATTTCTTAATTCTGAAACCCTCTTTGACTGAATCCATATTTTTTACAACAAAATTACAACTCTGACGCTGACTCCAATAGTGTCATTTGCCTCAACCCCGCGAATAAGGTATACGTTCGTACGCGTACAGATACTGCAATGCTACGGTAGCAGTACGCGCACTTGTCTTGCAGAAATGGCACTGACATTTCTTATTTCTGAAACCTCTCTGGCTGAATCCATATTTTTTTTACAACAAATTAAAAATCTGATGCAGAGTCCAATAGTGTCATTTTTTTCGTAGGGCACATGGTGAATACGGTATACGCTTGTACGCGTACAGATACCAAAATGCTACGGTAGCAGTACGCGCACGTGCTTTCTTGTCCGATCAAAACGTTGGTAGTAAAGATTGAAAAAAAGAAAAGAAAAGTGAGGGAAGAGCTCGCCGCCCGCGGACCCAAAACCCTAGCCCCTGGACTCCCCGGCGGCGGCGGCGGTCATGGCGGACGGCGGCGGACAAGGAGGGCCTCCTGCTGCGGCGGCGGCACTGAAGGATCAGGGGAATGAGCAGTTCAAGGCGGGGAACTACCTCAAGGCCGCCGCACTCTACACGCAGGCCATCAAGCTCGACCCCGACAACGCCACCCTATACAGGTTCGGCTCACTCCTGCTCCTCCTCGCCTCGTTGTGCCGTGCGTAGAACCCTAGTTCCCGATCTGCGCCCGTCCCCGATCCGCGTGTGAAGCGGCAAAGACCGCGACTTGCAGCGTGCCTGATCAGGAAAAACAAATATTGTGTTTTCATTCGGTGAAAATGTACAACGGGCAGCGTTATTAGGAATTCAAGCTTTTGTCAGGGATTGAAAGGCTATTAAGAGAATGAGGCTGGGAGTGGTGAATTTGTCGCACTGGAGAGTTGCATGCCTAGATGATGATTTTAGTTTAGGTTGCTGAAATGATCCTACATAAATCACTAGACTTTGGTGAAACACAGAAACCATGTAGTATTTGGTTTGGCCTTTTCCTGTGCTTGATTGATATCATTAGAAATTAGGCTTCAGGGGGTTCCATTTGTATAACAGGGAATGATCCCCCAACCAAATTAATGAAAACAGATAACCATCAGTTACTACTACTACTACCACCAAAAGTGAAAACTGAAAGTGGAGCACTTTCGTACATGTCTGGATGGCCACCTGAACCATACAAGTGAAACCAACTTAGAAAGCTAACAAACTAAGCAAAGATAAATGGTCTCTTTGCCTTAGTCTCAACATCCAGTACTTTGAGTAATCAACCCAGTTTAGCACGTAGTGTGCTTGTCTTCATTAGAATTATGGTTCCTGGTGCTCTCAGGTTAGATATGTGTGCACATTCTCTGTGATACAACATGATGATGATGTAATGTTAGGGTGCGTTTGGTTCTAGGGACAGAGTGGGACGGGACGGTCCTATCCCAGATTTGGAGATGTTTGTCTCGGAGACAAGATAAGGTGGGATGGTTCTGGAGAGGAATATTCCTCTAATATCCGGGATGCAATCGCACCTCAAAATCGGTCGGACCGATGCATCCCACTTCAACGGCGTGAGCACTCCGTCTTCATCTTCCTCCCTTTCGCAGCTTCGCTCAAAGTTGCAGGTGCTTCGGCGGAGCAGCCAAGCTGGGTGAGCGATGGTGTCGGCACGCAGCGAGGTTCTGCGGCACGGCGCCACCGACCGAGCTCACGCGACCAGGCGAGCGCGCACAGACCGGCGGCGTGATGTCAGGCGAGCGCTTGCGCGGAAAGGCAAGGGCGCTGCGCCGAGCGAGTGCGTGCACGAGGTAGGGCGGCGCGGTGCCGAGCGAGCGCTCGCGGAGAGACAGGGTGGTGTCGTTGCTGGGCAAGCTCGGCCGTGGCGTTGCAGGAACGTTTCAGAGGTCGACGACAAACTCACATAGGACATCGTCGCGAGTTTGGCGCACAAGCGAGTGTGGGTTCTGAAGACAACTCAAGAGCATCCTATCCGTTTCCATGCAGCAGCACCAAGCGCTCAACATACAAGAGGATTCGGTCATCGGGAAGCTTCGTGGGACTTGGGAGCATGCCTACAGACATGCACCATGGATGTTCGACAAAATGCTTGAACAAATATCAGCTAACACCAGCAAAAGCCGTTCATTCCTATCCCTCTTCATCCCTTCAGTCAAACAAAAAACTAGAATCGTTCCATCTCTTAAAACAAACAGAAACTAGGACCATCCCATCCCTAAAAACTGGGATGGACTCAACCCATCCTACTATCTCCAAACCAAACACACCCTTACTTGTTGCTGACATAATTGAGCAAGTGAGCTTCTACGGCAGAAAGATCTAGCCCATGTAACTGTGCAGAAAAATGAACATGTTTTCAGGATGACCGATCTCTTCATGTCTATATGGGAATCATTCATTGTGCATGATTTGTGAGTAACTAGCTTGAGAGGTGTTACATCTGGATGCAAACACAATTCATATTTTCTACAGAAATATCCTCCATATTCGAAGTTTAAACCCTTTCTCTTTTATGCTGACATTTAAATATGGAAATTCATAATAACGTAAAAGGCATTATATTTCAGTACCATGGAATTTAAAATGTAAACCAAGACACTCAAAAGATATAATGAAGCACCTAAGGAGTACTTTCCTCCATGTGTCCAGTTCTACTTAGGTTATGAGTCTGTGAGGTAAATTACTTGGTTCTTCTATTCTAAACCCAAAATCTTTTTCATCATCCATGCAGAATTAGGTGCAATATTTATGGGTTTCTTCTTTTATGTGCACTGTACAAACTCGTGAAACAAATACTAATGTAATTTTTCATTTAATCCTTACCAGCAACCGAGCTGCAGCATTTTTGCAGTTGGTTAAGCTTAGCAAAGCACTTGCAGATGCTGAGACAACTGTCAAGCTGAAGCCTCAATGGGAGAAGGTATATAAACATCTAAGTTCTCTATGATTTACTTCTTGTTAGTTGCTGAGCTATCAGATTTCACAGCCTATGCTCTTTTGTATTATAGGCTTATTTTAGGAAAGGTTGCGTTTTGGAGGCGATGGAGCGCTATGATGAGGTGAGACTAAACGACTGTTCTACCTTGAGGCAGAAGGATGCTCTCTATTTATTCTGTTTCTGTCAGACTTTGCAAAGTCATCCACTATCTAGTAAAATGGCAAAATGAGAAACAATCATGTTCAAGAATTCTAGGTTTGAATAATTTCATATTGACTGGAGTTATCAAAATAAATTTCCACATATGGAGCTCAGATGACCAACAACAACAACAAAGCCTTTTGGAGCTCAGATGACCCATGTTGTTAATTGTAATGAAACTAATAATCCGATGAGCTAAAGTCTTCATCAAATAATAAAACATTGTTTCAGATTTCTGTCATATTACATACTCAATCTGATGAAACAAAAACTCAATCTGTTTACCTGACTAATAATCTATGAACCTTATCCTATGTGTCATGCTGACGCTATCTATTCTTTTTCTTGCTGTTCTCATCTTCTCAGGTATATTTCTGTTAGTCTCTTAATTGTTTTAATGAGGCGTCGTGATTTCTTGCATCATAGCATCCGATTTGTCGTTTGTGCATCATCTACAATATCTACATGAAGCATATATTTTGTATAGTCTGCAAGAAACAGAGAGCTATCTTATTCATATTTGCTTCTTTCTTTCTGGTGCAGGCAGTATCTTCTTTTCAGGTAGCTTTGCAGCTCAACCCACAAAATACAGAAGTCTCGAGAAAAATCAAGAGGCTTACTCAGTTGGCAAGAGAAAAGAAGCGAGCTCTTGATGTGGAGAGCATGCGTTCCAATATTGACATTGGAAAGAACTTAGAGTCACTGAAGACTGAGTTGGTGAGTTTATTGCTGTGGCTTGTGGCTGTAATAATCTTTAGGTATAAAGATAAAAGGCTCATGGCCCATACTTCTACAAATGCACAGCCTTTCTTTCCATTTAAAGCTTTGCACCGTTTCCTTCAAATGCCAATGCTACTTCATTTTGTCTAGTCTCAATGCAAGTCTGTATCCTTTTTTTTTAAGAACATATCCCGTATGTTGTCTTCAAATCAGATAAAACGTTTAATCAAGGTGCTATTCTTTGCAAAATTTCGGATGCACCCCCCCCCCCCCCCCCCCCCTTTTTTTTTTGAACTTCGTATGGCCCTTGTAGAGTAAGGTTCATAGGTCCCATTTTTTATTCTATCAGTTTGAATGTTGCAGGATGGCAGGAGAGAAGGCTTTCTATTTAGACATATGACATATCTCATCGTTTAAATAAATTATTAAGCTGTGTATACTTGTGTTCAGGTTGCAAAGTACGGAGATGCAGAGACGGGGCAGAGTATCCTCTTGTTTGTTGTTAATGTGATAGAATCAGCAATGAAGGTTTGGCATGACACAGGAAAAGTGGATCCCAAGGTTAATTTTCTTCTCGATGACCAAAAGACTGATACGGAGAAATATGCCCCAGTAGTTAACATTGACAAGGTACTATTCTGGTTCTGGCTACTTCGTGATGCAACTTGACATCAATCTATTGCACAAACAAATGTCTATTCTTGAACTAGGATTCGTTTTGTTTCTTCTATATTTGCACTTAAAAACATTTTCTTGCACTCTGCATTTATGATGTCTATATAAATTCTACTGTGTTTTTCTTCCCTTAGGCCTTTGAGTCACCGCACACTCATAGTAATTGCTTCACATTTTTGCGGGAATATTCTGAAGATTCTTTTGCGAAGGCTGCATGTATGGTGGCACCTAAGAGCATCATCTCCTACCCACAGGTCCAATTCACACCCTCCACGTTATTTTTCTTGACAAGTTGCTGTGTAGCATGTTAATTTTATTTATACTACAGACTGTGTTATGTGTTCCTGAGTGAGAAACATAATTTAACATCTGATTTTTTATACACAGGTCTGGAAAGGGCAGGGATCTAGAAAATGGAAGCTTGACCAGAGTGATGGGTTCTTTGTACAATTTGAATCACCACTTCTACGGAAAATATGGTTTGTTCCTTGCACCACAGAAAAGGGCCGTACATTGTGCAGGTAAATTTCTTTCCTTGTGAGATGGGATTTGAGTACAGTTTTTTTTACTTGCTAAAGTAGGTGTTTATTATATAACTCATCAGCATTGCGTAATTTTTTAGTCTTTTATGAATATTAATGATTAAGACATTGCTGAAGACAGGCAGTTCCTCATGTGTGAAGGATAAGCAGTTCTGATATTAGTTGAGAAACCATTGGTCAACTAGTCATTATCTATCAATGCTGCACTTCAAAATTCACTTTGATGCAATTTCAAACAACCATATTTACCAGAATATGGAATTAATAGTCTTGCTTGTTGATATCTATCGCAAGCAATTTTTTTGCAGTTGCAATCACAAAACAAAAACTGCAAAACCTTTCATTCATCTGCCACCACCTTTGCTGAGATGTGTCCCAGCTGTTCGCATTATCCACTATCTTGTGATCCTGTCCACTTTTTGTGCCCTTAGATGCATCTGTTGCACCGCTATGTACTTTACAGTTTACACTTCTCCGGTCATGCTTTCGGATGTGCTTTCTTGACCTGTTGGATAGGCAGTATAGCCATAGATCTCTCCCTTTCCTGCTCTTTATTGTTGTCACCATCTTTAAGACATGGCTGTACTAATGTGCTGCGCGTTTTCTTTATTGCTTCTTCAGGAGCCCAGAGACACTGGACATCAGCATCCATGAAGTCCTTCCCCGGATGTTCAAGGACACGGTTTGAGTGGCAAATGAACAGTTTGACGGTTTTGTCACCCATCAAATTTGTATTGATTTTCTTTGCATTGAGGGACTAAAAAATTTTGCTGCTGTTATTATTTTGTTGTGTGCAAATAGTGCTGTATCTTCAGTATATACTGAGGCTTGGTGGGGGGGGGGGGGTATGCAAGTTCATATTTTATTTCTCTGAAATCTTGGGCAATTCTCTGAAAAGTTAGCTGTGCTTGTGGCAAAAAATGAAAAAAAAAATGGTAATTTGCATGGATGCTGTTTGATACCCTAGAATTATGGCAACTGGTGTGTATCAATCACCATGAAGCGGGGGCGACGTGATATAAAGCAGTGCACAGCTATGTACCTAGGTGGATCAGACCAAGAACAGTGGACTCCGGGATGCATAATAATGTCTGTACCTTTCTCTTGGCTGAAGTCACAGTTTCGGTACGCTGCTTATCCGTTCATGCAATGACCATGATCCATGCCCACTCTACAGTCTGTATTAGGCTTAAATAGATAGGGTGTTAGTCAAAGGCAGCAGGCAGCACATCACCATCAGTTCAGCTGGTTACCATAAAAAGTAGGGGAGACTACAAATTTCGGATCCTACAATTTTGTGACGGAAAATTTCAAGGGGATTAGTTTACGCATCCTTTTCGAACGCTGTGGTACTCATGTATACATTGAATAATTTGATTAATCTGACCCTAAGCGCAAGTACACTTGCAATCCGTACGAATTTTATTGATTCCTCAGCTCCTCTAATTTGTGGAGTTGAAAAAGAATGTAATGAGTTGCATCAAAACAAAAAGGGCCTGAGAGTAGTCTCGTAATTTTTTTTTATCCTAGCTGGTCCTTCTGAAAATGTTGACTTTCTCTCTACCAACCAATTCACTCATTTCCTATTTTTCACATCATTAAACTTATGATGTGACATTACATAAGACGGTCTACCATAGTGAACATGTTCCATTCTCATTACATCTTCAAAGGATGAACTGTTTTCATAACATCTTTTTTTTTAACGAGCAATTTCTTTTTATGATTCGAAATAGTACTCTTATATGCTGCTGCTTTTACTACCTCAGTTTCAAATTCTGGATGTTTCAGATTGGTCTGATTAGAAACGTCAACAATTTCAGAATGAGCTTAGCCCAACAATCAGACAAAGTACACACTGGCTACATAGTACAGTACATCAAACTAAGACAGAGTAGGTAAATACTACATCCGTCCTATAAAGAGTGTCGTTTTTGACTTTATAAATTGTGGTTGATCGTTCGTACTGCTCAATTTGTTTTATACAAATGATATTTATTTTTTTATAATTTATTTTATTTTCAGATATATTTTAATTATGATATATTTGTTTTAATATTCATATAAATTTTTTAAATAAAACAAAAGTTAAAAAATGACGATTGAAAGTTAAAAGCAACAATCTTTGTGAGACGGAGGTAGTAATACACAGAGCAGCGCAGAATCAACCTAGGGCAAGGCACGCTTGTCCTGTGCGATTTCAGTGGATGGATCTTGCAGCAGGATGGTTGCTAGCAGCTGCCTAATCTCTAACTCCTGCCGCCAGTGGCGGAGCCGGACGGAGAAGGCAGGAGGGACCAATTAGCCTAAGCATCAAATGCTAATTAATAAATTTACAATATATCAATATTTTCTAAAGTTATTGGTGATCTGATTCAAATTTTAAAAGCAAAATCAAGTAAATTTATAAATAAATTATGCTCTAGACATAGATTAGTTGTGCTCAAATATCATATTCTTAAAGAAATTTTGTGAACTAAGGGGAGCCACGCCCCGGCTGGCCTACCGGTGGCTCCGCCAGTGCCTGCCGCCGTACGTCGCCGCTGCCATTTTGCTCCGGCGAGAGCGGCGCCGGCAGCTAGCGGGGGGCGAGGGGCACGTGAACACGGCGCCAGTCTGATGGATCTCGTCTCTCATTAATGCCCGGCGCGAGAGTATTTACATCGATGGCACGCCGTCGTCTGCTAATGCGATCGATGCGTGGTACTGTACTGCAGTAGTGCAGATCGATCGATCGAGACTGGGGGCCATGGCCATGCTATTGGGGAAGAAGATATGCAGAGCTTTCGCCGCAGTAATGGCCGCGACCATGCGCTCTCGATCGGCTCCTGCTGCCGCCACTGCGCTGCACATTTGATGCTGCTGCTTCGGATCTCTGCACAGCTCTGCTTCTTCATGACTTCATTCCTCCTTCTTGGATACTCGATTGCAACACGACACGGTGCCATGTTGGATTGAAAGGTCCTTTGGTGTATTGTGGTTTAATTAGGATGGTTGGATTACTACTGATGGTAATGTTAAATGTCAAGACAGCCGTGCATGAACATTGGATAATTAATGCAATATGCTACTAGCTTAGAGTAAAGTAGTAAAACCCGCGAGTAGATCGAGCCAGCTGCGCTACTAGCTAGTGACAACAAATAAAACAAAATTAAATTTGTTTCAAGGCACCAGCCTCTGATTTACAGTTGCAACCAAAATAAAGTTTTGTCAGATTTGAAAGTGGATTAGTTAGCTCCCAAAATCTACTCGACAAGAAGTTTATGAACGCCGCGCGACGACATGCATGCACACACGCTTGAGACGTGAAGGACGACGTAATAAAGCCGCATGCAAATGAGCATGACGGCAGCCATGCAATGCATGAACCTTCCTTTTTTTTTTTTTTTGCGTGAAGCTCCCGTCACTGTTTGGACTTTGGCGCCGCTAAGACGACAGCCGTGCATGCTTGCATCGACGCCATGTCGCGGCTTCTTTTTTCTTCCTTCTTCATTGCCACGTAGTACGGCGTAAGTTTCATGCGCGCGTTGGTGACGGCTTTGCAAAGAAAGGCCAACAAATGGACGTGCACCGACCATGTCTCTCGAGGCCGGTGATGGGCGCGCGTGCGATGGGTTTAGCTTTTCTCGCAGCACAAGCAATGGAGGCTTGATCAAGGTATAATACGTTTGCATTGATGGGAAAGTAAATTTGCTAACTTGCTGCTCCCGTCCTAATTTACTTGTTATTATCTTGGATGTGTTTCTTAGTGTTTTATAAACCTAGAAATGTAGGTTGTTCAAGTTCATAAAATCTTTTTAAAATATGGTATGAACATAACACAAGTATTTTGAGATAGAGAGTACACATAAAAATAATCGATTAAGGATGTAAGAATTTTAGAGTTTGGAGATAAATTAAATTATCATACATTTTTCAATCAAACGTTCGGTAATGTTAACGTCAACACACATAACTAATATATTAAGATGGTAAACTACTTATTTTAGCGTGATTTGTGTAGGTGTCGACTGTCTAAAAAGAAACTAATGAACGCAGTAGTACTAGCAAGGGAAGCTTTGATGGGACCCAGATATCGCCGCCGAGACAGGACGATGGTACGGTAATTCCTCGTCGGTGTCTTGGGCTATTATCCCGTTTGTCGAGCAAAGAGGTGGCAAAAAGATAAAGGCCGAGAGGACGGATGCAGTCAAAGCTTGAGAAGCTATGAATGGAGATGAATCTTTGCTCGGAGTGTGTGTGTGTGTGTGAACCCTGGTCAATGGCTCAATGGGAATTGGAACGGATAAAGGTAGATGATGAAGGTGCTCTTTGCAGATGCGCCCTTGTTCGGCTCAAATTTTGCGTCGATGGGTCCTTGTTATTTTTCTGTGGATTGTGCGTGTGTTGTGCCTGTCCCTGGCGCGTGTGACAAGACAACACGGCATATCCTATCCACCAAGAGCTGGACAGAAATCAGCTGGACCATTTACTCTCAGATCCCAGTGGGGATCCCTCGTGTTTTTCTTGTGTAATTATAAAGAAAAAAAATATGCTGTCTTCCAACATCTGACCGACGGCTTCCAGAGCTCACGAAGCGAGACTGTGATTCATCTCCTCTTGCTATTTTTCACAAATCATTATATGCTTGCACAATCGAAATATACCTGTAGAACAAGGGTTCAGATGCTTGTACAAAAGGATTCAGATGCAAGATTGCACGAACAATTTAACTGGTTGAAACACTGAGGTGTCAACTCTGCAGACGGATAGATCTGAGCACTGACGAGTTGACATTCTATTTTCTGTTGAGTTACGCTTGCAAGGAAGCAAATGTTGGATCCAAGCACAGTAGAGGTCAAGTATACGCGTCGCTTTCTCCGGCTGCATCTGGTATCATGAGACGCATCTGGTCTTGCTTGTTAATTTGGTGTATGTCGCCGCGTTGCATTGGATTCCGCTGCCCGTCCATGTGAGACCACAGCTCTCGGTCCCTGTCGGATCGGATTTCATTTCGATCGTGTATCATAATACGCAGCCGATACCTTCCATTTCTCGTTTTTGTTCTCTCATTTCCACAGATCTTATTAATCATTATGTTTTGTTATATACAGAGCTGCTCAAGAAATACCATGCGTGGTATCTGATTCGCAAAATAAATAAATAAATAAATAAATATATATATATGTGGTATCTTGTCTCTAGTCCTTAAATACATTCTACTAGTACGTATATTTACCCTTACCATCAACCGTTCATCTCCAATCTGTAAAAATACCTCCAATCATGATAATCATTCTTTTTTGTTATATATGGGAGTATTCTAGATCTTATTTTATCATTCTCTGCAAAAATAGGATAATATATTAGTATTTATTTGCAACCAAGGAGATGATATCCTCTGCAGGTACTGGGGAATCTAGTGGCAGTATCTCAGCAGAAAAACTTGCATGCCAATAATTTTCCAAATACTTGAACTCTCTGGATAATCCAATGCTTAGCTAGCTTTATCCAATACAATTCGGTGCGCGCGAAAGTTATGTGTTTCCAGAACTCCGTGCTTTTGTATGACAAGGATGCATCACGCATTACATTATATCTTTGGAGGTTAGCATGTTTATGGTGGTACACCAAGTCATTTTCCAGGATAATGATGGTGACTTAGCCATGGATCCAACGTTTCCAGACGACACCGCATCTTGCAAACGATACGTGCTCCCAGATTCTGCTTCTTTTTTCTTTCTCTTTTTGAAAGAGTGCTCAACCGGCAAAAACATCCGGTCGAGAAACCATAAATACTTTTTGAGCCGTGATATGAATGCGATCGAGCTGCTTTACATAGCAGAATCAGATGGGTCGTCAAAAGAAGAAATGGATTAAAATGTCACAGAGAGAAAGCAGCTGTGGCATGCAACCGAAAAGAGAGAGATGGCAAGTTGATTTGCCCCTAATTAACCTGCTTCGGTGGCTCTCAATCCATCAACTGTTGTTTATTTTCTTTTCGTCGTTCTAACACAAGATGCCAAACGAAGGCTACAACCAATGACGACCCTTTGTGTGTACGTGTATTTTATTTTATTGATTCAGATGCCTGTACGCTATGTAGATTTTGTATAAAATAATGTGAGTTAGTTAATTAATACTGGCATGCCTTATAATAGTGCAACTTATGTTCTCACTGATGATTGCATGAGAAAGGTAGAAATGGGCTTCCTATAGGCAGGCGAGAAGCTCGGCCCCTATGCAACCTAGATAACATCAAGGTCAGAATCTTGGCTTATCATCTACTTAAATACGCGTAACAAATATGTTACGAAAAATCAGAGCTAGTGGAGCTAAAAGGGAGCTCCTGCAGCCCTACGGTGATTCAAATCACAGTGGTCTATATAGAATACCGCCGTTAGTTTTTTTTTGAACACTGAGCAGGAGCATACACCGCCGGATGACTTATGTGAGGCACAATATGGATTGTAGGATTTTTTTTTCTTGGTAAATTGAACTATTTTCTGTGAAAGTTCTATATTATTTCTGTAATTTTTTTGCAATCTAAAGAAGAGAAAGGTGTAAGTAAGAAAGCTATCCGTTCGAGATGCAAGAGCTTTCTTGAAATTCATATGTGAGCTGAAACCGTTTCAAAAGAAAACTATGCAATGACCTTCGATTTTAAGGGTGCACTAATAGACTGATAGAATGAGTGCCATTGGACTCACTGCTACTGTTTCATGTGACACTCCCATTTTCCTAACTGCTCTAACTCTTCGCCTTTTTGGTCTCTAATCTATATTAGGCTACTCCTAAGTGCGTATAATTGGCAATACAATGCAATCATGCTCTTTGTAGAGTAGTGCATTATCTCACTAGTATATTCGCAACTAATGGCCTCTTTTTGTTCTCACATCAAACAGGCAGATGCAATCCAAAAGGAAATAAAAAAAGAAAAAGAAAAAAGGACCAATTTGACCACATCTCGGGCCCACACCCCTCCTCCCTCCTCCACCTTGCCCCCCTCTCTCTCCTCACTCATCACTCTCTTCTTCAGTCAGAGCCATCACGGCAACGCCCCCTTCTCTCTCTAGCCGTGCTCCTTTTCTCTCTCCTCGGGGGCCTTGCCTCGGCCTTCTCCCTCCACCGCCCTCCTTCCGCCATTGCCTTTTGATGGCTATATAGGGGGATACTGGATTGGAAAAGGGAACTCGCGGCGAGTTCTGAACCCATTCAAAACCCCACCTTTCTCCCCTTTCCTTCTCCCACTCTTCCCGCCGCCGCCGCCTTCTAGGTTCAAATGCGGCGAGATCTGCGTCGCGCGTGACGACGCTGGACACCGAAGCCTGCGGCTTTCTGACCCGGGAGCGGCGGTGCGCGCGGTCTCGGATCTCTCCGGCGGTTCCGGTGAGTTCTTAGGTTCAGCGCCCACAGCTTGGATGGTTGGATTGGAGTGCTTTTATGTTTCTTTATTTCGCTGTTTGCTCGCTCAATCAGGTGGAGTCGTTACTTCCGCTCAGTGCAATATTTATCAAGTGGTCTCGTTGTGCTCTTGTAGTTGGTGATTCTACTAGTGGCGAAATAAGAAGAAAAATATTTGATTTTTGGTTGATTGGATTTGGAGATCACATTTGAATTGCTCTGAACATTCTGACATGTTAATGGAGTTGGCATTCTTGATTCAGTCAATGAGTTGTTCGGATATTTCAATTAGGGAGTTGGTAGGAGTTGGGGCTGATTTTCTCCCCTCTCCTTCAATTTTGATGTGCTCCTGAGTCTGACATTTCTGCTCGGAGCTCCATTATTTTCTCCCCCTTTGTTTTCAGAACAGTTTTCCGGGGGTGTCGGCAAGTTTTGTCATCAAGTGGTTTCGCATCCGTAATTTCGGGTCACTTGTCCTTTCTTGCATTTTCTTTCATGTGAGCTCACGTTTTCCTCCACCTCTTTTCCATTTTATTTTCCCTGACAATACTTTAATTGACTGAAAATTGTGTTGGACTTAAAGGTGTTCCTTACTTTCATTATAATGCAGAGTTATGGGGAGTGCTTTAATGCTATTGCTGTTCCATCTTCACCAAATCAACATGTCTTAACATCGTCTGATTTTTCTCCAGGACATTGGAGAGGAAAATAACAACTTGCTGTTGCGAGGTTCGGACTCCAGAAGGATGGATCAGTATGAGGTATTGGAGCAGATTGGGAAAGGCGCATTTGGCTCTGCACTGTTGGTGAGGCACAAGGTGGAGAAGAAGAAGTGAGCCTAGCTAGCACTGTTCTTCACTTATGAGTTTTTTTCTCTCCTTATTTTGTTTCAGCCATTTTCATCTTGCTGAGCTCTTCTCTGCTGTGTAGATATGTTCTGAAGAAGATTCGTCTTGCTCGACAAACTGACCGCACTCGCCGGTCTGCCCACCAGGAGGTTAGCATCCTGCTTCCTGCTCCATCTTGAAATGCTATCCGTCAATCATTTGGTATCTGCCATGATTTCAAGGGCTCCTGTTCACTGGGCAAGCCTTTTTGTCACTATGTCTTATTAAAGAGTTAATTCTTTGCTAAGTTCCTGTCTTATCATGTCATATTAAGTTTAGTCTGGCAATCAATGAACTTATCTGAATAAGTTAGTTTGAAATGTTCTTGCAGATGCAGCTCATTGCGACAGTGAGAAATCCATTCATTGTGGAGTACAAAGATTCCTGGGTTGAAAAGGTAGGAAAATGGTCAAAACATTAAAAGTTAACTAATGGTGCCATAATGAAGGACAGGGTAAAATAGCTTCACCTTCCATTGTCGTGCATCTGATTTGTTTTCTTTCAATTTTCAGGGTTGCTATGTTTGCATTGTTATTGGTTATTGTGAAGGAGGAGACATGTATGTATTTCAAGGAGGTTAAATAGCTTTTCAATATTTTGTTTATGAACCTTGAGTTCCTTGCTGACACAGTCGGCATTGGTACAGGGCTGAGGTTATCAAAAGAGCCAGTGGAAACCATTTTTCTGAAGAGGTGCCATTCTTGACTTGCTTTCATTTTGGCATCTTTGTGTTGTTGGCTGTAACCAATGCACCCTTACCTATTTCCTCATTTTTCAGAAACTTTGCAAGTGGCTTGTGCAGCTTCTCATGGCTCTTGAGTATTTACATGCAAATCACATTCTGCACCGAGATGTGAAGGTCAGTGGCAGTGCTTGATTCCAACTGCATGATGATACTTTACTTCTCTTTCTAAGGCATACTTATGCCAGTACTGCCTACTGAAACTGCTCAACTTGTTGCAGTGCTCCAACATTTTTATTGCCAGAGATCAAAGCATACGCCTTGGTGCGTGACTTAGTTCTAAGAAGACTACAATGCTTTATGTTTGGGTTTGGCAATCTTTGTGATGATTAATTTTAAATCTGTATAAATGCAGGTGACTTTGGCCTTGCAAAAATATTGACTTCAGATGATCTTGCATCTTCTGTAAGTGTCGTTGAAATTTTTAGTTTTCTTGCATGTATTCCATGGTTTTACTTACTGCTGTTTTGCTTCTACAAAGGTTGTAGGAACACCTAGTTATATGTGCCCAGAACTTCTTGCTGATATACCATATGGTACCAAGTCTGATATTTGGTCTCTAGGTTTGTATCATTCAAGTGTTATAAATCATGTTTCTGCACCTAAAAATCACACTTGTGATTTAACATCCAATATTTATTTTCTTGCAGGATGTTGCATATATGAAATGGCTGCTCTCAGACCTGCGTTTAAAGCTTTTGTAAGTCTCTGGCTGACTTGTTTGGTTATGCTACCGTAGTTAGTATGCTGTTGCATCTTGATGATCAAAAGTTCATAGATACTTGCAGTACTGAATATTGTATGCTTATAACATTTGGTAATTATGTCTTGTCTTGGATGTGTATGTCATTTGCACTAGTAAACTATGAACTCTTATGTACATATGCTAGACACTTGCTGCATTACGTATATGCTGTAACCCAGTCAATTTGAATATACGCAATTACATGTAATTGTACTATCTCTGTCCTAATATTTGTGCAACTGTATGAAACTTAACATCTGGTACAATATCTTGGCAGGACATGCAAGCTTTGATTAACAAGATCACTAAATCTATTGTATCACCGTTGCCAACAAGATATTCTGGTGCCTTGTAAGTTTGTAATTGAATTATAATCCCTTATATTTTCATTGTCTGCAATCTTTCCTGAATGGAATATGCTTCTGAAAGGCATTACTTCTTGCAGTAGGGGACTCATCAAGAGCATGCTACGAAAAAGTCCAGAGCACAGACCAAGTGTAATGCCTCAGTTCATTCTTTAGTCATATACTATTTATGCTGATGCAAATTTGTTTTTACCCTAATAAGAACTTTTTCACATGACTGTTCTATACAGGCAGCAGAACTGCTAAAGCATCCCCATCTTCAACCTTATGTGCTTCAAGTCCAATTGAAGTCTAGTCCTTCTCGCAACATATCTTCTATCTATCCAGCCCTGACAGACAAAGTTAAGAAGATGACATTTCCAAATGATACAACTGATTATGTACGAAGAAGGGCAGCAAGAAGGAACTCTTTGGGAAATGAAAGGACGGTAACATTTTGCAAACCGTCTCCTGAGCGGAACTCTATTAACTCTACTCGGAGCATCAAAGAATATACAACAACTCAGAGTTTCAAAGAACTGTCTATTGACAGCAGTCAAGTTGATGATGAGGTGACCAGTAAGGCTGTTACATCAAAGACGCCAGGCATTTTAAAGACTCCTAAGAGTGCTCCAACAAAGACATTCACAGCTAGAAACTATATGGATCCTCCAAAAGCATCTTATACTAGAACAAACCATGACGAGGTATTGACACTATGCTTGTTTTATGTTCTTTATACTTTGTTAATACTGATAAATGTGCATGGTTCTCTGTTACCAGATACACATGTTCATACTGCACTGATGATATTGTTTAATAAGCTTGCTTATGTTTTAGTTGAGCTTTGGTGGTCCTCACAGTTAGATGTTTATCGCATGGTCAGCAATCAATTATCAAGTTCCTACCATGATGCATTTCTTTACAGCGTATAAGTATATAACTATGCTAATATTCATCTTCATGAGTCTGCATCTGCGTGAACATGTTACCTGTTCTTTTGTTATATTTTGAAGCATACTAGTTTGATACTCATTGAATTTGTATATCCCTTTGTACAGCTGCCATCAAGAACCTCTCTAAACAAAAGTGCTCGAACAGCTCGAAGAGCATCCCTCCCACTGCCAACATATGGAACACCTAACAAGAGCACCATCAGTATCCTTGAGCGGCTAGACTCCCCAGATGTCTCTGTCAACGCACCTCGGATCGACAGAATTGCAGAATTCCCGCTAGCTTCATCCGAGGATCCCTTGGTTCCAATCAACAAGCTCTCTTCTGCTCATGGCTCATGCTCCACTCCTCCTTTCATCAACCGGTCGATCACCAAGGATAAGTACACAATCCAGGTTTCACTCCCTGACGGGGACAACGGAAGTGACTCTTCTGGCCGAAATGCCACCGCTGCCTCCAGCCGAGGTTCAAATGACTCCAGGCTTCAGCGGTTTGACACCTCGTCGTTCCAGCAGCGTGCAGAGGCGCTGGAAGGGCTGCTAGAATTCAGTGCACAGCTGCTGCAGCAGGAGAGGTACGAGGAGCTGGGGATCCTGCTGAAGCCGTTCGGCCCTGAGAAGGCGTCTCCTAGGGAGACGGCTATCTGGCTCACCAAGAGCTTCAAGGAGACAGCATCATAGCCTCTCGTTATCAGTTATGGGTCGACATAATTGCCAGTTTTGTAACACGCAACGTAGCTCAGGTAGTTCAAATGATATTAGAACTGTAGTTTAGCTGCTGGGAGGCAACACCACCTCAGTGCTGCCCTATCCCAGTTTCCATCATCTAGCCATTTTCCAATTTCCTTGTAGGAAATTCAGGAATCAGTGGTAGTACTTGTAGCAGTAGAATTTTAAGTTGATCCCAGGATCTGGCAAAGATCCCAAACCTTGTAACCATGTGTCACTTGCAATCATGTAGTACATTGGAGGTTTGGGTGATCCAGTTGTCAGTATGCTGGGTCCCCAGCCTCATCTTGATCAATATGAGATGAGGAATCCTATGCCTTCTCTGACTAATAAAACTATGCATTCTTCTCAAGGCACCAATTGTTCACGATGTAGATATATCTATCACATGTTGACGTACCATGTACCTAGCCTTGTAGATGGATTCTTCATGTGTAGATAAAACCGAGCGAGCCATGCCGTGTGATCTCGAAGCCACTCACAGCTAGCTACCACACCAGACGGCAGCGGCCATGTGGGCACACGAATCCCTTGCTCCATGTGACCTGCCGCGCCGTCTCCCCGTATCTCCGTGCCAGGAGGGGAGAAAACAATGGGTGCGTGGATCTTGGGGGACTGGGGGGCACGGGGCATGTCTTGGCTCCTTGCAGGCGTCGCAGGAGCAACGCTATGTAGAGAACAGTGCTCTTGTCCTTTGCATCTCGGGAGACGAGAAGTATAGTGTATAGGCGTTTGAATTTTTCGATTCTAGCTGCAGGCGATAGACGTTTTCCAGGGGCCTAGAAGTAAATAATCAACACATCGAAGCGCATGCAGCAGAAGCTCTAAGGAGCTTCTGACAGGTACAGCCATTGAATCGAAGTGGCGTTTTTAACAGTTAGTACAATGTTTGTTAGCATCCGAAAGGACTGATCAGCTGAACAGTATGGATCACGAGTTACCACTGTTTAACTGGGTAGTTTCTATATGCTTCTTTTACATGCTGAAAAACAGTGTCAGGTTGCAATTATCCATCTACAGATTACCCTTCATTGAGGAAAAAAAAATCACAAGGGCACTAGATTATTTCTCCTTCGATATCTACTGAAGAATGATAAGCTTCTACGGTCCATCAGTACTGTATGCATTGCAATGGGGATAACAAAATGCCCATATAACTTCTAATTTGACAGTATATATATACCAATTCAAACCCCCATAGTCATATAGATCATACTATCGAGTCAGCGCTGTTGGACTCGTTCTCAGGCCGTGCTACTGCCGGTCTTGGCTTCTGATCCTCGGCAAAGTGCCTCGGCGATGACATGCTGGACGACGAAGATGGTGAGGATGGCGATGACGACGTTGCTAGTTTGCGGACCGGGCTCGGTGGCATGTGCATCCTCCGGAGTTCGCTCATGGGGCTTCGTGGGCTCAGGAGCAATGGAGGTGGTTGCAGCTGCGGCACTGTAGGTTCTGCGGCCGGAGGTGGGTGCTCTGCTTGCTGCTCGGCTGCCACCTTGTTTACCAGGTTCTGTATTGTCGGCAGTAGTTTTGCTGAGACAGAGATGATCCCAGGGACCTGCTCATTTCAGAATGAACAGAGCTGAGCAAATGATAAAGGTCTAAACCACTGGCGTCGTTCAGCTACCGGTACAAAACATTGCCCTGGCACTTGCCAATGCGCATGTCCACTACTATATTTAACTTCATACAGATCGTTAAAATCTTACCACACCATTTTGAAATTCTCTGCTGATATCCAACTGCACCGCTAGAGCTTTAGCCACCAAATAACCCACAAATAGCAAGAAGAGGTATATGGGATTCCTGAAGAGAACAATATCTGCGTCAAATAAATGTTCAGCACGTATATGAGACCTACAGAGCTTTGTGACACCACGTACCTCAGAAGCAACATAATCTCATTAAAACCAAGAACAGCAATAGCAGCCATCGCCCAAGGAGGAGGCAGTTTACTATTGCCACGTCTGTGAGCTTGCTGGAGTGAGACAAAACAAGACAAATGTTAAACAAGGTCGAAAAACGTTTCACCCACCAGGATTTTTTTTTTTTAAAATCTCTGTTTAAAATGCTCACCTGCGTAGATACTGCTTGCGTAATTGCGAACTCAGTCTCTGCTTTGAACTGCTTCCACAGTGACTTGCACTGAGAAGGTGTGATCACTGTATCCTTTGGAGCAATCTGTTTCCAGAGTTACATAAAAAGAGATATCATATACTTTCAATGTTGGCTTAAGTAAGAAGAAACAAAAGTAAAATTACCTCTTCCCAAGCAGTAGACGCAAGCGGATCGACATGAGCGGCACTTGCAATTTTTGATACAACAGAGCCCTCCAGAAGTGTTGAAATGAGTATATTTTCAATCTTATCTTCTTCGTCATCCCAGCGGATGGCCGCCATTACAGACAGAAGTTTGAGAGCCTGCAACATAAGTGAACCGGATTTTACAACAACAACAACAACAACAACAAAAAAAAAAAAAACAAAAGACCTGACGATTCATTTGATATGTTGGAATTTGGAAGAGTACGGGTCATGTACCGCAGATCGAGCATCCTTAGCTATTGCACGGACATCTTCCTTTCCTGTCCAGACCCTTGGAATTGAATCCTTGTCATGACTGAACACCGTTGTGAACCTGGTTAAGCAGGTAAAATGTCAGGAGGTTGAGAAAATGATTGATATGAGGAACAAACAATAGAAATATTTGTCAACCTCTCCTTCATATGAATCAGTACTTTGCTAGCTTCCTCTTTAGTTTTATTTTCCACGATACTTCGTGCATAATTCCTTAAATTTGACACCATTTGTTCTGCTGGCGCATACTCCACTTCAAACCCAAAAAGGGTTTTCAGAAACTCCGGTAGGATGGACTCGGTCTCACGTCTATAAACGTTTCTTATTGATGCCCAGGTTGTTTGGTCTGCAGCATCAAAAAGAGACTCCACAGGTTCAGCGAGTGCTTTTCTTAGTTTCTCCTGCGCATACCCAAAAAAAATAAAAGAAAAATCCTCATTAGTATGTGGTAATGAAAGGATGCATTGATAACCAACTAAAAACTTTATTTTCAGCTTAGTCATATTTAACCTTAGCCTGGGTTGTCAGTTCTGATAGCTTGTTTTCACGAACTGAAAATGCATGGTCTTCAATATCACGACGAACTTTCTCTATGATCTTAGAGCAGTCCCAGTTCGCCTGCTTGATTACAGCATCTAGAATACAATGACTTATCAAATCAGTGCTGCGCTTTTCAAGGTATTAATACACCAAAAGAAAGGGGGGAAATGGCCTACAAATTACATGGTGCATATAATTGAGGAATGAAAAAGATGCTACATCACCGAGTGCAGAAAATTCAGAGGGTTGTTGTTTGAAGAATGCCTGCTACTTCGATTTTAGCACTCAATGGATAGTGCCCTTTGAATGGTCATATAGACAAAATACTTTTGGGAAAATATTAATTTTGTTCTGTTAAAAACATCACTTTTGGGGAAAATGTTACCATTCTGAACATTTACAGGAACACAATTTTTTAGGGAATGGTAAATGCAATTATTGTCTGAGCATACCATGTTTGAATTAATAATGTTATATTCTTTTAAGAAACTGATCAGACAGAATATCGAGAGTGTATAAAATTTACCTGCACAGCCTTGTTCAAATTCGTTGAGTGAGGATTCAGTATTTTCTCGAACTGCTAGTGCAAAACTTTTTCCACTCTCCAAAGAATGATTTAGACCGGTCTTAAATTTTTGAAGAGCTTTCAAGCGCAAATGACTCAACAATTTCTGGAATGCAGGTTGGACAAGCTGCAAAGAATTTAGGATAAAATCAGAGGGACCAACACAAAAAAACTGAAAGAATTAATGCAAAATTTAACAGTATTATGCGTAAGAATTTCAGATACCACCAGATGAAGTTACGGAAGTAGCATAGTAGCTACATAAATTCTAATTAAAAAGGATATAGGCTATTGAAGAAATGAAAGAGCAAGATATGTTGTTCTGGAGCGAGAAAAGAACGCCTTACATTCAATATTCTTGATTCCAGATGTTGTCGTTTTGCTTTCCTAACGGCTTCATCAAAATAAATAGCTTCTTTGTCATACCTGTAAAATTGTGATTTGCATCTCTCAGTTCCGTTCATGAACTGAGTTTCCAGTTATAGCTAAATATTGGATATTATAGGATGAAGCCAGAGTTGAACCACTTCTTGCTTCACAAGTATTGGTCACACAGAATAAACAAGCCAGTATTTCTAAATTTAGAAAAATTCTTATACGAAGTGAATATAATAAGTCTATCAGCAGATTTACAGATAAAAATTGCAAGCACTGGAATTCATGCTGAATGAACCCAGATCTCCAATGACAAAAATCACTCAAAGGCCTTACTCTTGCATGTGAACATCCACAATATAGCCAAGTTTTTTACCAAAACTGGGTACTGGACCAGACTGGACAGCACTCTCTAAATCAAGCCATTCCTAAAGAAGATTGAAAGACCCATTAGTAACCCCAAACTTCTATAATAATTGCATGATCTTTAAGGTGCAAGTTCTTACTGTGTCTGAGATTAGGCAGCCAAACTTCTCGTTCGCAATTTCATCACACCGAACTGTAGCAACCATTACCTTCCATGATGAAGCAGATGAAAATAAATCATCAATAAACAAGTCTGAGCAGGTTCTTTAAGTAACTAAATTTTAACCGAAGGGTTACTTAGGCTCACAGTTCAGGTATTTATTTGCAGCTACAAATTTGAACTAGTCAGAATCGACAAATTTCATGTGAACTATTTATTGGTGCGCTCCCAAGATAAATAGCAATATTAGCACTATATAGGAGTTTCAAGGTGTAAGAAGGCATTGCATCAGCAATATTAGCACTATATAGACAGGGGCATAATTCAGTGCCAGTGTCACGTGATGTGTTTGTCAGGAAATTCTGTGACTCTTAAACCACAGTTTTTCAGAGGATGCATTCAAAATGAACTGCTAATATCAATCCAACATTGGCTTAGTTGACAGAGGGAAATAGAATGTACCTTGTGAGCAGGAAGATCAAGATCCTTATTCTCTCGTATAACTTTCCAAATCTGTTGTGAACTAAACAAAAAACCTGAAGCAGGAACAACTCCTCTTCTATCACCTGCAAGGCCTCCTGGTGCTATTGAATTTGAGAATCTCTGCCTAAGTTGTTGAACCTGGTAAATGTAAAAATAAGGTTCTTGAAAAATAATTTCTTACAAGGTTACTGCAATAGTTCCCAAACAGAAAACGTATTTACAATAGTTCCAGTTTCAAGCTATATTTGTAAGTACCTGTTCTCTGAATTGTTCCTCCTTTTCTTCAAAACTGGACAATGCAGTCACTTGGACCTTCATAGTGATATAGCACATTCTAGTAAATCATATTTTTCTTTATCATGACTGTACAGTGAAAATATGTATCTTACATTGAAAAATTCACTGATAGGGGTGTCCTTATGTGCCTCTGGCTTGGCAACTGAGTTCCATATCTGATCAAATCTGTGACAATATTAGATCTACAGGAAGTAGACACACTCGTGAACAAATTGAGAAAGAGAAAAAGGATGCCAGCACCTTTTGAATATCCTCCCGTAGAACTGGTTCTAGATGTTCAAGGGGAGTCTACATGAAAACAATGATATATCTGAGATTTGACTAAGCAACAAAGTGTATATCCAAATTGATTTCATAAATGCATTTTTCATTTTGGTAAACTCGTTCAAGAACGCAATATAACAAAGGAGATGCAGACCCTGGTTTTATCACGTATAACAAATAATAGTGTTGTCTTCCGAGGACTGAACAAACGCATCATGACCTACAAACTCAGATGTCAAAATGTTAAAAAAACAATTCAGCAGGGCTGTATATCCGATTTAAAAGTAATGTTAGACCTGAAGTTAAAAAAAAAGGTTACACCTCAGTACCTGAAATACTGTCTTTAGAAGTGGTTTGTTGGCAGCTTGCTCACGACCAATATCATGACACCACCTGTAGACGCACAACATGGTCATAACTGAAAGTCACTAATAATACTTCCTTAAGGAAATTATCATGCATATCAATACAGTTGATGCTTTATATATAGTTTGATTACAGAGAGAGACTTACATGTTAATTAGAACTATATCTGAAATTGCAAGTGCAAATAAGGCGCTTTGCTTTTCGAACGCAGTGTCATCCTAAAACAAGACAAAAACAGAGACACATCAGAAAACATAGCTTAGTCAATAACACCCTTAAGGCAGCATGTAAAAGCCTCATCCATATGCTATTCTCGTGTTTATTTCAGAAGATTTTGTCAAATGAAAATGAACATCATAATTAATTAAATTATGCATGGGAGCATATACTTCTCCTCTCTCTCTTCCATCAGTACCCTCCAAATCCATCACAACAGTACAAGGCTCAACACCAACACAGCGTGCCATCCAGATGCCTTTGGTAGTTTGGCTCCTACGAATATAAAAAGAGTATCATCAAACCGTTATATCAATGAAAATTGGAATAGTTGTTCCTAGATTAAGATCTGGGCTTTGATGGCACGGTAATAGAATACTAGAGAGCGAAGTGTGACAATGGAAAAGAATTGATAAAGAAAAGTTTGATGTACAGATAATGAAGTCTCGACTCTTTTGAGGGTAGTGGATAAAATGGACAGCAAAGTGTCTAACAGAGGGAAATAAATAATTGAGGAGTTATTTTACTTAGCTCCATTGCAAGTAGTTGGTTCCGGATAATTACTGAACGAGTTTACAATCATGTAAACAAAAGGAAATGGTACGAACCTTCCCCTGAATGCATCCATCTCCCTAAAGTTAGTTCCAAACAGTTGGTTCAACAGTGTACTCTTTCCTGCTCAAAGTAACACAGGACATGAGTATCTTTGTGTAAAACGGCAAAAAGCACAAATATGCACGAAAAATCTTGTACTGAAATTAATGTGCCTGTTGGGCGTGCAAACAACATTTGATTGCACGATCAGACCAAAGGTCAACTGACACGCCCGTTGGTTTTGCAGGCTTATTGCCGATCAAACACCCCTCATATATACTCAACGATATATCATCAACCTGATCAACTCTAACGCATGATCCCTCCAAATTCGACCGGAAACTTTTCGTCGAACAGTTGGCCAGCGTGCGCCCCGGCCAGGCGTCGATCAAGCACGGGACCAAAATAAACCAGCCGCCGGCGAACGGGGTGGGATGTGGGAATGGGAATGGCGCGGGTGCGTACCGCTGCTCTGTGGCCCCATGATGGAGACGACGGCGTAGGAGAGGCCGCAGCCGGCGACGCCGGCGGCCGCCATGAACCGCTCCGCCGACTCGCCCGCGAACTCGCCCTCGCCGTCGATCAGCTGCACCGCCGTCGATGCCGCCGCGTCCGTCTCCTCCATCTCGGCCGGTCCGTCGTTCGCGATCGCGGCGTCCGTCGATTTCGCGCGCGAGAGGGGAATGCGGTTGTGGTGGTGGTGCCGAGGCGATCGCGAACCGCGCTTCACTTGTCCGCGGCCACTCGCCTTCCGCGGAGCACGATGCGCGCGAGCGCCGCGCGCTCCTCTTTTGCATATATACCCCTGGCATCCAAACCGCAACATTGTTTTCCCGCTTTGGCCCCTAGAATACGAACATGCTTGGAGGGTTACCGGTTACGTAATAATACGAACCCGTCTTCAGATCTAGAATACGTCTCAACGACAGAAGAAGAAATGAAGAATATCATTGGGAAATGAAATGATTCATACAAGCTGGTCTAAGAAAAAAAAAGAGGATTCGTCCCTAGACATATGATTAGCCCCTTGAATGATCTTGATATTTTGTCAAAGGAATTATAATTTAAGAATTGATGTGTTGAATTTTGAAAGCATATGTCATATAAAACTCATATGGTCAATATCAAGTGGAAGTGTGGTTTGGACGAGCTTATGTTGAATTCTGAAGTCTCACGAAAAGTTCTTTAACATTTCTCAAGTAATTTCATAGAAAATAATGGCATGAATATCAAACTCTTATAGTAAAGGGCATCGGTTAATTAATATATAATTTTAAGAAGGGATAGAATTCAGATGATGCTCTAAATTTCAATCTCACTCTAATTATAAAAACAAAAGAAAGATTGATAAAATAATAATATTACATTTACACAAAAAAATACATCCGAGTCTTTTTTATTCATCACAATTCATGATTTTTTTGTATGAAAATGTTAAACTCTGTTTCCTTACGGATAGTTATCTACAATTATAAAATATTATAATTATCGATTAAACTGGATGAATGATCTTCAATGCATGGATCCGACTAAACCATGATCTCATTATATTTAGTTTATAACCGTAATTTATAAGAATGAGTGTATAAAACATTCTAACTTTTGAATTAGTTCATGAAATATACATTATTATAGCTACAATATATTTACAAATACAATTAATTCACATAGAAGAAGACACAAATAGACACATGTCATTTTTGCTACACTATCTTATACAGCAATGCCTTGGCGGATGTTTCAATTAAGAGGAAGAAAACTATACAACAATCAAGCACAAAGGCACCCTTGATAGGTTGTTGGAACACTATACATTGTATCATATAATGCTATTAACATTTGAGGAACTGAACCTAGCGTATAAAAATTTTGTGGCAACTCCATTCCTTGCACCAAACGTGGTTTGATAGAACACTAGCTTGTTGATCAATATCTCAAAGTTATTAGATCCAGTGTGACCATGTTGAAATTTTATAGGCAAGGTTAAAGTTGTTTGATCAAGATTTGAAAAGGTGCGAGAGCCCCTTTTACATAAATATCATTTAAAGTTTCTTGAAATATCAGTGATCCGCTTCATATTTGTACTGTTATTAGCACAACTATAGAACTGGCCACCGTTCGCTTGGTCAATTTAGATTAGATATCTCGACAGCAGTACAACTCGTAAGACATGAATTGTACCACACACACACACCCAAACTTATTAAGTTATTTCACTATTTTTCACCGATCAATGTCACGAACACTCAATCTGACTATTCACGCGGTGTCCATTTTCACCTTTCGGAATTGTGGCCACTACTCTTCTCTACAAGCATGGTCATGCATG
The DNA here is from genome assembly GCA_030378355.1 of Eleusine indica. Classification (NCBI taxonomy): domain Eukaryota; kingdom Viridiplantae; phylum Streptophyta; class Magnoliopsida; order Poales; family Poaceae; genus Eleusine; species Eleusine indica. Next base: position 12,670,837 of record CM059494.1, read on the forward strand.
CATGAGTGTTTCAATAGAAGCAGGAAAGCATGTCATGTGTTTATTTGGATCCTATATATATATATATATATAGAGAGAGAGAGAGAGAGAGAGAGAGAGAAAATCCATTCTACTCTCAAGTGTAGTTACTTCCACGTTAAAAAATCCATCTTGGGTACGTGTTTATACCTATTTATCATTTTGAGTATGTACATATACTTAAAATAAGATTTTAGAGAGTGATAACCATAATTTTTTTGAATGGTTTTCTAGTTATAAGCATATGAATATATATCGCATTTACTGCTATATATAAGTGAGTATGTCCTCATACATCATGTATCCAAATAAAAAAAAGTGAGTATATACACATACTCTCTAGTATGACTACATACTTAATTTACAAACCTCAAGTATGTTATGATACTTTCTAGATTGTAAGTTATACACGTAGGAGTAACTACTTCTGAGAGTAGAAAAAAGGCTTCCTCTCTATATATATAGGGCAGCGCTAATTCATACCCAAGGAGTGTTTTATTAAGTCACACCCCACACCACCACCCTGCCAACCGATGCACCAGTCGGACCATATCGTTGCATGCACACGTAGCACATGCTGTCATTAGGAAAGCGAATTAATTAAGGGTCTTAATTGTTGCAGTTAATTATGCTATTTAATTCCATGTATGGCCGAACAACGCGCCCCAAAAAACCGGCAACGAAACAAGCTGCTACGGTAGGCAATCAGAGCCCATGAACCAAAAAATAAACGTGGCTTCATTCTGTAGGAAAGGCAAGTGTACAAACAATTGGAAATTTATACATATGTGCATACAATTTAATGGTTTAAATATAATGAACGTGGTGAACCACGAGCATATCAAATATTTTCTGACGGTGAGGAACACTGAGTACAAATGCAAAATTTTGTACTATTTGCATTTTAGCATGAAAGTTGTTTTCTGGCCGCAAATGTTTGATATAGCATTTGCAGAGAAAATAGGATGGACAGAAAAAATATTGTCATTTGCAAAGGACTTAAATTTTAGTTAAGCATGTAGCCGCAAATACCTAGGTATGTGAATGTAAAAAACTATTGTTTGCATGGGTGCTAATGTCTCTCCATAGCACGCATTAGCTTTGCATCACAAGAATTTTACACTTGTATTGGTTCTAGTATATACAAATATTTCACGTAACTAGGAAAACATTTTTCCCCTACTATTTCTTTGTGTAATAGTATTTTACAATCCAATCCCAACCGTAAAAGGAGAGAAAACCCAATTTAAGATAATGAACCACGTACTGTTTTTATGACTATGAGATGTATCTCCATTAGTGAAATTAAAGTATTTGCTATTCCAAAGATCGTGTTGTATACTTTTGGAAATAAAATTTGTTTTAATAGAATCCCGTGATCATAAAAAATGTGGGTACAATATTCTGGTCACAAATACTTAGAACATTTGCTTTTTTATTAATAATTATTTTTACAATATTGATTATTTTGCTATCGGCACGAAGCTGATCAGAGCATGTCTAGATGTCATTCGGCTCAAGTAGTATAGTGCTCAACTGAAGTCTTTAAACAGGTCATGATAATGAAAACGTAACACACTGCTTCGTATATGATCGGGCTAGGCAAACCATAAATCACTTCATGCAACCATAAGAACCATGTACGTCCGATCATAAAATCGTTGTGCTTGCTCATAAAAAACATCATCAAATTTTGTGACATATCACACCAATTATTTATTATTGCACCATATGAACTTGTATGCTTTTAGATACATTATTTTACACACCTATCCCCCACCGAGGTGTGAAAATAGGACAGTCCTCCCAGCTGCATCAGCGTGCCTTCATGCATGGTGATGTAATTAATACCATTTTTAATTTTTGCTAATTACCTACCATCTGCATAACCCATCAATTAAATTTTTGCATGCATGCATGCATGCTGGTATATATTTGGCATCCTGATTGTTCTTTACCTCTGCTAACTGGTCAATTGCAAACACCACAAGAGCGCAAAAATTGTTAACTTAGGATGTAATTTTATTTTATAATATGTATGCCAATGATGCAATCTAAGGACTAGAATTCACTCGGCTTATATGACACACTAGAAACTTCACTACAACTTTTGTGGCCTGGATCCAATGGAACCGCAAATAACTAATTCGAATCATAAGAACCTAGTGCTTTCATGACTGTAATATGTTTGATACATTTTGCGACCAGGGGCTAGTGTTTTCTTGACCATAGCCTGTTTGATACATTTTGTGACCAGATATAGTTTATATGACACAGCTAAATGTTCTACTAAATAAATATCATGAGAACTATACAATCTCATCAAAATATTAGAGGTTTTATGATTAGAATCTGAGGTATTGAAACCAAGAGGCGGAATTCGCTTATATTCTCTTGTGGAGCACTAAGAAGTAAACATGCAAGAAATTCTTTATACTCTTCAGTGAATGTTTACTAATGATTGCAGGCACATTTTGTTATTTTGTTAAATACGTTTGATCTCAAACAAAAGAAGTATCGATGAGACAACCCATTTTTGTAAGTGCTGCTTGGCCACAAAAAATAAGCTTTCAAAAAATAAATAAGCTTTATTTTTGTTAGCAATACCTCAATAAATAAGCTTTATTTTTGTTACGTGAACTGGTAGCTTTCAAAAAGAAATGTAATAATAAAAATAACATGATTTTACAATCTGAAATTATATTTGAAATTTACAAGTTAAATACTATATGTACACCACCCTATAATCTTCAAAATACGCCGCTTAAAAGGAGCTGACGATGTAGCCGATCTTGCGGACGCAGCATCATGCCTTCCAAGAGAGACCTCCGCGTTGGGCTCTATATTCGTCGGCGCATGTATGGCGGCACCACACAATGCAGGAACAATCGAACAAGATCCACCTGTGCTTGCACGTTGTAGAGAATAGGGGTGGGAATACAGTCTGGCAAATTTTTCTACTGATTCAATATGCCGTTTGTGGGTCTATATCCTCGGTCAGCATAGTGCTCATATTCTCCGCCAATCCGCTGTAGAAAAAGAACCAACAAAACCATCAAAAACACTAGGAAAGTGAAATCAAATTCATAGTGGTATTCTGTACCTGAGTGTGGTTGATTTGTACCTCGTCTTTCAGCGGGAGCACACTAGCGGTGATGCTAAAGCAGTCCGACGGGTTTTCTTCGATTATCTGTTCTCCACGCTGTGCTATACTCAAAATTCACAAATCAATAAAAAAAAGTGAAAATGAGCAAGATTGCATGGAGGAAATGGATGATAGTAGAATTCCTACCCGGCTGATATGTGCCTATCGTCTTGCATCCTGGCTCCTGCGTACATGGCCAAACGCCAGAACATCATCATCAGCTACGCATGGTTTTGACGGAAAGAGAATATATGGGAGTATAAATAAGGAAGATGGGAACGTAATCAATGTAAATAAATCTCCATGCGCCTTTACCTTCCAAATAAATGCCCATAATTATGGTGTTGTTATTGCTTTGAAAATTTAAATGACGTGTGGGCATGAGATGGACGAGTAAATAGGTTGGGTTCAGTCGGTGCTTTGTTCTGGCTCCTAAAGTGGCTAGGGAGTGGAATATTAAATCACTCCCAGGGAGTGATATAGTACAGCTATATATATATATATATATATATATATATATATATATATATATATATATATATATATATACTTATTTTGCCTCATCGCGCTATATACAAATACATTAATTAGCTACTAGGGAAGCAACGCAAGGCAGGTAATCATGGCTGGCTTTTCTCTGTGATGCAGCTAAAGGAACATGGTCTCGAGTATTTACATTTTTATTAGTAATAATGAGCTTTGGGAAGCTAAAGTCACGCCATGCGGACGACCAGCGACGTTCTGCGCCGCACGCCACCACTCCCGCTCCCGCACGACGGGGACGGTGAATAAGCCGCCGCCGCCGCCGCCGTGACGCGCTCTGCGATCGCGCCTGCTTATGCTTGACGCGCGACGAGTCCGGTGTTGGCCATGTAGCTCGGGAACGCCGCCTTGCGCCAAGAGCTCGCCAATGGGCGTCCGTCAGCACCGACGGCGTCGTCCGGCGACACATTCTGCTGTTAAATCTTCGCCTTACCCACTAGCGGCACCGGTCCATGGACTCGGACGCCGCGAAGCGCTGCCGCTGCCTCAGCGCGCTCTGCCACCATTGCGCCTGCTTCTTGGCGCAGGACGACTCCGTTGTGTTCGAGCCGGCAGCTGAGCGTTCGCCCGCGACGCCTTCTGCCTTCGCCGCCGCCGTCCACGTCCACGATATTTTTTCGTTTCTTCAGAATTGTGGCCAGTCTATGTTTTTGTACAGGGTAATCTGTGTCACTCACGCCCTCGCAGCTGGGGAGCGACGCAGCAAACGCTAGCGCGTGCCCGCGGCCGGAGCTCCAGTGCGCGCGCCTGGCCGAGCAGGTCAAGCGGACCCAGCGACGCCGTGCGCCGCAGCTTCCGTTCGGTGCCGGGCATCTTCTCACGACGCTGCGAGGCGCGCTTCCTCGGCATGCTCGATCTGCTCAGCGTCCGCATTCTGCTGGTAAAGAAAAGTACATTTGCCGGCTTGGCGGCATCAACGTGCCCTCGTTTGCTGGGATCATCTTCCGATGACCCCGATCCTGCAGACATCCTCCTCCGATGACCCCTCAACTGCCTCCTGTGCAGCCAATGTCACATTATTATCTTCTTTTTAGAGTGCCATGAGCTTCCGTGCCCTCGTCATCGTCGAGGAGCACCGTGGTCGGTTCGGCAGCGGCGGTTCGGCAGCGACGCGGTCGTGGCGGCTAGCTGCCTACCGCACGCGCCGTCGTCATCGTCGAGGAGCCGCAGCCGCTCAGCGACGCGTGCCTGAGGCAACCAGATCGAGGAAACTTTGTTGCAAAAAGGCAAAGCACAAAAGTACACAGCATACCATTACCATGTAACACTAACACTGGGCGTGGTTTATGACATGTAAGCTGGCAACTTTAGGATGTTGTTTTCCCTCTTATCCAAGACAAGCAAGCCTTAAACTTTAGTACGTTGGATTGTGTTCTTAAAAAATGAAGTAAAATTTACTAAGTAACACTCAATTTTTCGTTTGGGCTTTTTCAAAACTCAAAATCCTTGCTAAATTATTTGAACTAATTAACGTGTGAAACATGTATAAAGGTTTTCACTTTTTTATGTAAGTTCCTAATATGTTTAATGTAACAAAGTATACTTTTCTACTCTATCTATACTTACAACAAGGAGAGCTAAATCGATCATTAGTTACACTTGAATACCAAAAAAGAAAATGAAACATTTTGTATATGTTAAAAAAAACTCAACCCGTGCAGGGGGGGGGGGAGCATTTTGCTAAAAAGAAGACCATATTACGTAAGTCAAGAAAACCCCCGAACCGCCCTCCCTCCCCCATCCCCTATATTGGGGCCTGTAACCTTGTGAGAACCTGTACCAGAACCACCATGGGTTACCACGATTGCACATGGCTATACATGGTCTTGACCATATGCTTTAGTGCGAAAAGAGGCGAGGGGATTTTTTTACCCTAACCTGAAAATTCGCTCCTATTGGGAGTCGAACTCGAGAACTTGAGTGTGCTACTAGGCCACATTTTGTATATGTCACATTAACACTCCATCAAGTAATATACACTATAAATATAGTATTAAAGTTTTATTTCTTCAAGTCTTATAACATTGTTATTACATGACATATATTGGTTTTTATATGTCGTATGTCTTTTTGCAGTGCTTAGGCTCCCATTCAACGATTAGCTATTTGATCACGTCAGGTACAATGAATGTCTATTAGCTAAAAGATTGGAATATCTAAGCCGTGAGATGTATACAAAGTACTATTATAAGGCTCAATAGCAAAATAGACATGAACATATATCACCGTTGAGTGGGTGACTTATACACATTATCTTTCTTGAAATAGTAAAAGTTGCAAATAAAGCATACAACTATAGGCTACAGTCCGGTTGTGTGTTATAAACTTTGTTATTTGCTATATTTATCTCAATTTCATGTTATCAAGTGTGTTACAATCATAATAAAATTAGGTGTACATAATATTATATCTTTTAAATTAATTTTAATATTTTATACAACTTGTAATATTTTCATAAATACATTTAAGGATTTCACAAGCTAAAAACAATTTATGTGAATAATTTATCCTAGATTGGTTAATAACATGCTCGATTGTAATTTTATCACTAGAAAGAAGAGGTCCAGCGACTATAAAGCCAATTTCTGATCGTTATTTATACATTATAATGAAATATGTGTTATTAATTGGTGATCTAAAGCTATTATTTTAACTAAAGGTAGCTAATTATTGTTACAGGAAGAATGGCATTGACTTGTTGTCGGACTGAACCCAACAACGGGTCTCTTCCTAATTACTCCGAGCCTACTCCCTTGCAGTCTCGTTCAAAACGGAATCCCCGCTAACCATAATATTTGACACAACGAGGCCAGGTTTTGATCATCTCAAAAACTTATAGGCTAGATGAAGTTCTTGGACAATCATGTAATAGGATACGGAGACTTTTTACTGCATAAATATCATTCATCTAGAAAGTGTTGCATCGAAATATCAAAGCCATTTCATTTTTTTTTATGTTGTGACATATTTACCTCTTTTGATACATGACATTTGCATAAAGTAGTGACTCGTCGGTAGTATCTGAAGGCAAAACTTTCACCTTTTCTTAGATGAAAAACATTTTCAAAGATTAATCACTGTGATTCTGACTTGTTATTATCTACACAGTATTCGAAAGTTATATTGTTCCGTTTATCCTGTGTTGACCCAAAATCTGGTAACACACCCAAAGGACTAGAGCGTGTGGGTCACAAACGGAGCAGGGCGCCTTGAGTCTGCCAATTCCGTTATAACAAAAAATAATTTTGGTTAAACTGAAATTCACGGGCACACCGCGAGAACCAAGAATTGCTCGCCCAGAAGGGATCGCGTCAGGGCAAACACGCCTTGGGCATGCATAATTAAAAACCAGGCTCAAACATTTATTGAGCCAGCCAAGTAGGCCACCAGCTGTCTTCCAATAACCTCACTAGTTCTGCAAAAACAGCCGCATGCTTCTCTTTACCTCACCCGCGTGAGAAAGAAAACCCATCCTGTGTATGCGGTCGTGTCGCCGCAGAGTTCCGGCAGCAGCCTATGCTTGGCCGCCGTCGAAGATGCATTGCGATATCAAGCAGAGTATGCGGTGGTGTCGCCGAGCAGCAAAACATGTTGAAAGAAAATTGTATGTCACTGGAACCAGAACTGGAACACACCACACTCGCTTCGCGGTTGGAGATCAGGGCAGTCAGTTCTGCATTACGAACAGACCAGCCTTCAAATTTTCAGCAACTTGCACTACTACAAAATAGGTTTTCAGCAATAAATGACTTTAGTGACAGACATCACGTCCGCCACTAATGAAATATTACTGAAGATAGATTTTTCAGTGGCGGACACTCTAGGCCTGTTACTAAATGCAGCACTAGACAAATAAAAAAAAAATTGGTGTAAATGCTCCGGTGGAGCTCTTTTCAAAATTAGCACAGATCTTAAAGCAGCCACCCTAATTAATTAACGTTTTTTTATTTCCCAAATTAAGGGGCCCGGCTGGCCCAGCCCTGATCCACAATGTAGTCGGCCGCCAAAATCGGATCGGAGTCATCGAACTGGTAGTCGTCTAACTCGTTCTCTGCTCATGTCAATCGCTTTGAGTGGTGACTGCTGAGGTGTTCGTCGTTCATTCACCCCTCCTCCCTTTTATGCTCTCAGAGATCTTCGTCGCTGCTACGATTCCCCGATGATGGTTCGCAACTGCTCGTCGTTCTACGCTTGTTTTAGCCGAGAACAGAGAGGACAACTCCATCACCTGGAAGCGGCATGCGCACCTGCTCGACGTAATGCTCGGCGGCGGCGCGGAAGACCAATTCCTCAACGGCTCAACCCTTTCGTCGTCTCTCGGCAGCCCTAGGTCCCGATCAATGAAAGTCATCAGCGAGGACGTCCACAAGCCTGAGAAGCACGACAAAGAAGCAACTGCTTACAGTGATCAGTTGACTGTTATATGTACTATGTTATCTCTGTATTGCCAAACAATATTTCAGCAATTTTTTTTGAAAGGCAATATTTCAGTAATTGTGTTATACATTTATGAAGATTGTTCTATTGAGCTCTAATCTGTGGTGTGTGTGTTCCTGATTTGGAGGTTTGAATCGTAATCATTTTGCGGAAAATATGGAAGCAATATAAGCATGATGCGCAAGACTAACATTCGAAGTGTTGTGAGAATAGGTCTCAAATCGAATGACATAGTACGAGATTCCTAAACATGTGGCAGTTGCCATGATCAATCGAAACAATGTTGTGACAACGAGGACGTCGTATGGAGGAGCAGCCGCCTGAGACTATGTTGGCAACCTGGAAATTCTAGGACGGGATGCCAATTCAGCACCACGACAGCACACCGAGGTTCGACGTCTCCCAAAGGAATGTTCAGGCCGTTCAAGAGGAGTGTCTTGTTATCACACCGCGCCACCATCGCCATGGTCTGTAACCTTATCGCGGGCCGGGGGACACGAAAAAGAAGACGACGACACCGCGCGTATGACGGAACGGTTCCAAACCAGCACACCCGTGATTTGCGCTGTCGCCGACGTTCTTCCTCTTCCTCTTCCTTGTGTGTATCAACGATCACTCGACGATGACATGGTTCTTGGTCTTGGCAGCGAAGGAATGGAATGAAGAGCGCTGCTAGACGTGGGCTTGGATGGGTCTGGATCGGGAAAGGGCCAGGCAGTCCCCAGAAAATTAGTGGATTAATTAAACAGATTAATTAATTTATTATGCTTTGAGATCCGTGTTAACTTTGAAAAGAGCTCCACCGGAGCACTTCTCACAATAATATTGTATCCAAAAGTTTGTTTAGGGCCATGATGAGAGAGAATTCAACATGCTCGAGCCAACTTCTGTTAAGCTCGAGCTCCACATTCACTCAAGATGAGCTGGAGCGAGCCTGAGAGGTGTGCCGAACTTGAAGACGAGATCGAGTTCGGCTCGATAAAGGTTCTAAATTTCTAATAGGCTCGACCTTGACCTTATAAGGCTCATCACGAAAACGCAGACGGTGCTTTAGCAGCGAGGAAGCGCATACCTCACTTGCGGTGGAGCTCGAGCACCTCCGCTGCTCTGATGATGCAGAGCCACGTGATGATGAAGATCTCGACAGGTTACAGTCCGATGGATAAGCTGCAGCAGTCTACAAACCAACTGACAAGGCAAAAGGCGGAGCAGAGCTTGAGAGCTTAAGGGTATGCAGACAGTGACGGACCTAGGATTTTACTAAAAGGATTTTACTAATAGATAAGTCTTAAATTCAATAAATTATAATATAAATAGTTCAAATGCAATTCTGATAATTCTAAATGTAGGCATAAATAAACTTATAATATTACTTATCTAAATATAAGAAAAAAAGAACTTGCAATATTACTTAGACTGATTTTTTAGCCACCGTTTTCTAAAAGACATGAATATCTTAGGTTCGATCTGCCTAGAACCTAGTGACCTGGTCATTATTAATAAACACATCAGAATCATAACTGATAAATAACCTGACACAGCCTTGATTAGAAAATAGAGATCGAGAGAGGAGGATTAGGGAGGCAGACGGAGACTTCAACCTTGAGTTCACGACGGTGAGGATTAGGCGCAGGTCTGCCGTCGTTTGCACCGATTGTGTTTGCTTCGTGCGTGAATTGCGATCAAGCTCCTTTGCTGCCGCCGCTTTCATTCGTTTACTGCCGCCGTTAGTCACGTGATTAGAAAAGAAGCGATTAAAGTTTTGCTGCCGCCGCTTTCGTTCATTTGCTGCCGCCGTGTGTTGCGTGTGATTAGAAAAGAAGCGATTAAGGTTTTTTCTGCATTATTATAGGTTGGTACATGGGCTTTGCTTAGCTGAGCCCAGGGTATGCCGTGGCCCAACTGGCATACCCCGTGGATCCGCCACAGTACGGAGAAGGTGCTTAACAGTATTTAGGATGCTTCGTGTGGCGCGGGCTGCATGGGCAGCGCATCGAGCTTAGCCCTAGGCGCTCTGTTGTTGCCTGGCTCGCAAAGCGAACAGGTCCTTAGTTAAGGGTCTCACATGGTCTTGGACTTGGATGAACAAGGAGGGTTATCAAATAATATTAAGCTCCACCTGTAGGAAAAGGCACCGAAGATTTGTGAAAAGCTTGCCCGAGGAACTTGGAATTCACTAATGATCGAGCTTTGACTCGTTTGATTCTCAAGCAGAGTTAAAACATGTTGAGTTGTGTTCTAAATTCAGATGCACATAAAAGCCCGACTTGTGATGGAGCAACGCGGAGGCCCGTCGCCAGAGCGAAGTGGAGGAATAAGTGGCCCATGTGGTGCGACCTAGCGTTGTTTTGGGGGTGCGGGGACAACACCCCTGCGGTACATATTATATTTTCAATTAGAGTTTCTCCTTGATCATAATCTTCTTGGAAGCCACCGCACGGCGTTGTAACTCGACTCTCGACATAGTGAAGTTCTTGCTGACTGGCGCTCGTGGTTTTTTCCTTCCATTTTGGTTGGATTTTTCACGTTAAATCTCGTGTCCCCTGTGGTTTTATTTCGTGTTCTTCATCGTTTATTCGTTAGTTGTTTATAACAAAACCAAGCTTAAAACGAGCTGAGTTCGAGTAGCCGGCGAGCATCGAGCTTCATTGACAGCCCAATAAAATTATAAGCACCCACCTATGGAAGCTCTCTCGTCAGGCCGGCGAACCGTCGGGGGGATACGGTGGACCTTGCTGGAGCACGAAGCAGCGCTGCAGCGAGCAAGGCGAGTGAAGGACCGCGCCGGAGACCTTAAAAGTTAGGCAAGGAGCTCGCTGCCGTTGTCCAGAATTTAACAGCCCCACGAAATGGATCGAAGCGAAGCAGCTTGCAGATCTCGAGCTAACAGCATTTCACTTGCAGCAAGGATTGGACTGAAGCAGGTTTTTTTTTTTTTTTTGGCAAACAATCTGCACATGTCCTGACATGGCATCAGCCACGAGGTCAGCACAAGTTTGGTCATTCATGGAACACGCGGACTGCAGGCTAATACGCAGGCACCCTGGTTCGGTTACTATTCAGCGTCTGTCACTGTCAGTTTTGTATCCTTGTTCACACTTCTTCAATGAGACTCTTATCTCCTGTAGTCGTTCAGTTCAACGTCTATTGACTAAACGCTTTTCAGAAATAGGAAATAGTTTGATTCCATGCTAAAAATCAGCACCATTCATTCGGATCTGCTACCTGCTTATGCTCATTTGACAAAGGCATGCTCAAACTGCATCTTGTATGCTTGCAGGAGTCTGAATATCTGATAGGTGTGCTCTTCGGTGAGAAGAGTTGCACAGTTGATGAGTTTCCAGAGCAGGCCATTTGCCGATGAGCCGCCTACTTCATCATTTTCAATTATGGAGTATCCTAATTAACTTTGTTGGCCTGATTGGTTACTGAAAAATGCGGAGAAACAGGTCTGAAGAAATCAACAGTTTTAGCCCATTGTGCTGGAAGCTCACGTCAGGCAAGCAGTGCCGAAGCGAGCAAGCCGATTGAGGGGCTCGCTGCCGTCGTTCAGGATTTAGCAGTCCCAAGAAATGGGTGGTTGCGAAGCATCTTGCAGGTCTGAAGCTGACAAGCATTTCATCTGCACCACGGGCTGAAAAGAGATATACAGAACAGAGCTATCCTTCACGATCCGCAAGCTCAGCACAGAATTTGGTCACGTATGGAACATGAAGACTTGCACGTCAATCTCTGCAGGCACCCCGGTTTACCCTTCTGCAACTGCAATCTGCAACTCAGCATCCATCGGGAGTGGGCAATGCTGCAGTGAGCTCTGCTTGTCAGGCCTCAATTCAGTGACCTCTCGTTTGGCCCCTGTTCTGCCTCTGTCAGGACACCTTGAAATGTAGTGTTGCTTGCATCTTCAAGAAATGGTTTATAATAACTGATTGCTCATGCAGCTCCTAGCCTTGTCCGGTTGTAGTCGTCCACTATATGTTTACTTTTTAGTGTGTATATGTGTTCACTAAACAGAAACGAAGTAATGCTGGAACTACCTGTGACCTTTCTTTCATTCGGGTTTGCCATCTGCTCGTGTACATTTATAGAGGCAGTTCAAACTGCATCTTGCCTTCCGCAGGAATCTGATACTGACACTAGTCATGCTCTTCCATGGCAAGAGTTTCAACGATAATTTTCACATCTGACCCATGACAAAATCATTCTTGACCAATGGATTTGAACTAATAATCAATAACAATGGGCGCGTTGCTGGTCCCTCAAGGTGTTATTGATGCATTGGACGCCCGTCGGCGCGCCTTCCTTTGGGCTGGTGAAGAAAGTGTATCTGGTGCTCAATGCTTAGTGAGCTGGTCCAAAGCTTGTTTGCCAAAGAAGGATGGTGGATTGGGCATACGAGACCTATCCCTTCAGAATACATGTCTACTCATGAAGCTACTCCACCAAGCACACACTACATCAGACTTAGCTTGGTCATGCTGGTTGGATGCCGAGTTTGGTGGCCCTCTCGAAGCACCTGACTCGACTGATGCTGGAACACACTGGCATCATTGCGCCGTCTCCTCCCCGATTATCGGCTGCTCACCACGGTGGATGTCGGGGACGGTCGCATTACATCGTTCTGGCATGACTGCTGGCTAGCTCTCGGCCTGCTTGCCGACGCCATGCCTGCCCTCTACACCCATGCATGCCGCCCTGAAGCATCGGTCCATCATGTGCTCAGGGTTGATCTACGCTTGGTGTTCCTTCCCCGCTTGTCTGCTGTTGCAAGTGATCAGGTCGCCAAGCTGTCCACTATGCTTGCCGATGTCAACCTCACAGAAACTCCGAATGTTCGTCGTTGTCCATGGGAAGACGGAGCTCGTCGCCTCAGCTCATCAATGGTGTACAAGTCTGTTATCTCTGAGGGAGGCAGCTGTGAATACTACAAGTTTATCTGGGAAAATCGTGCACCTCCCAAGGTGAAGTTCTTTGGTTGGCTGCTCGTCCAAGACCGCATCCAAACGCAACAAAATCTGCTCAAGAAACATTGTATCGATTCGGAAAGTTGCGAACTGTGTGGCGCTCAAGTTGAGAGCTCCGCCCACCTCATTGCTGGATGTGCCTTTGCAGCTGGTTTTCGGAGATGGATCGGCATACAGATTGGTGAGGAAGATGTTTCAGCTCTTTGGCGAGTCCATGCACCACATTCCATTCCAGCAGCTCACTCCAATGCTTTTCTACTTCTGTGTTGTTGGCGACTTTGGATACACAGGCATGATGTTGTATTCCGCTCATTGCCCCCTAGCTATGATCGCCTCTTCACAAGGTGTCGCGAGGATGCCGAGCTCTGGGCATGTAGACTGCCCTGGTTTGATAGGCATGTAGCCCAAGCTTGGGCGTTGTTGTTCTCTTCTCCACCCTCTGCTAATATCTTCATAAACAACATGTAACAACTTGCTCATGTATGTGTCTTTATGAAATGAAAAGGTGGAGATGCTCGGAGGGGGGGGAGGGGGAATAGGCACAAATCCTTAAAAATGACTTAATAATAAAAGTTAAATACGTAGTGTCGTATTTATCTGACGATCATGAGTAAAGTGCACCTACTTATCTGATGGCACGAGATAGAAAAGTAGATCGGGCGATTAAAACTTCAAACTAGTGCAAGGCAAGTTAGAAATAAATGATTACAAGCTAGAGTAAGCTGTAGAAATGAGGAAATGAACTAGCATGCAACCTACATAAGTTAATTTAAAAAATACGAAGCAAACCCTAACTAGTAAGATTAAGAGCAAGAACAAGTAAATGAAGAACAAGTAATAAAGTATACAAGAGACACGGGATTTTTCACCGAAATTCAGCTCCACAAAGAAGCCTACGTCTCCATTGAGGGATCCACAAAGGACTGGGTCTCTTTTAACCCTAAACCTCTCCAAGTGATCACAAATATCAAACTCGGTGTTCCACTAGCAACTCCACAAAGGAGGGGTTAATATAAACTTTTCGAGGCGTCATCACATGAGTTGGGAGCTCAACAGGCACCTCTAACCATCTAGGGGATGAATCCCCAAGAGTAACAAATACAAGAGTTATCGACGGTGAGGATGAACCAAGTGCTCAAGAGGATGGAAGCTTGGAGGTGATGGAGCTCTTTAATCTTCTCTTAATCCCTTCACAAATCAAGAGTAGAAGTAAGGGAGGAGAGTTGGGAAGAACAAAAGAAGTTTGAGAGTGTTTTTGAGTGGAATCAGTGACCAACCGACCAAGGGGTGAGATGGGGTCCTATTTATACCCCATGGAGAAAAAGAGCTGTTTGAGGGGAGGGGGGGGGGGGGTTATTCTCAGATCTGTATCGGACAAGTACAATGGTCAACTGCAGAACACGTCCTGCAGTTGCAGATGCAGAGGAGGCAGAGAATGAAGTTGCAGAAGCTTTTTGATAAGTAGAAATAATTTTTTTGAAAGACATAAGTGGAAATAATAGAAGTGGTCTGGTGTCGTTTACTATGTGACGGATCACTCTCCACTCTCAGCAAAGCTCACTGTTAGGTTGATCCTTCCACTGCCTAACGTATCTTCTTCAGCCATGTGGATCACTCGGCACTCTTAGGTTGCACGGAAACGGAGTTACGTACAAGTCATACGTATTTCAGTTTTGTATACCCGCCGCCACAAACGAGTGTCAACTTCATCTACAACAACCACATCGAATTTGTTGAGTTATTAGCGGATCGTATACACATAGATCATGACAGAGAATAAAAAGTAAAAGCAACAAGAATAGAGAAGACAAAAGTTTTTATTTCTGTAATTTTATCAAAATTACAAAGGGATGTATTATCAACTATTTAGAAAGAAAAATCCTACTTCGTATTAGCCAGTATTTTATAAATCTAGTCCAATAAGTGTTTTACAACAGAATCCACTAAAATAGTATAATAAAACAAGTCAGGGGAAAAATCACATTGAAATTAGTGACCCAAGTAAGCATTCCACGCGAGACGGACAAGCTAACTAAACGCGATTAATGGTGTGACGAAAACAAAAGTTATAGGGAGGGTTTAAGGGCGCGCCGGTCAGATCTTGCATGTGGCGAGGAGTACTGTCACCATCTTTTTAGTTTTGGGAAATTTGTCCATAGGACATACTTTAATATTGGTTTTGTCTTCTGGATACTGGATCGTTTCTTTTGGTCTCGTAGATACTGAAAAAATACGTCTTTTGTCTGTAGTACACTATAGCGACAAAAATGACTATTTTCAATTTTTTTTATCTTAATGTACAAAATATATTGTCACTTGAAATTTTGCACAAGCATACATTACTAAATTTCCTATACATGCAATTTTTTTATATTTATTGCTGATTGTTTACATAACTTTTTTACTAGTAAAATATTTATTTTTAAAATTAAACTATGCAAATAATTGGTAAAAAATCAAGAAAAAATCACATAAACATAAAATACAACAACGTAACATTGTGCCAAATTTCAAGTTCCAATATGTTTTGTGCATTAAGATAAAAAATTTAAAAACAGTTACTTTTGTCGCTATAGTGTCATGCACACAAAAGACGTATTTTTTTAGTGTCTATAAGATCAAAAGAAA
Organism: Eleusine indica; assembly: GCA_030378355.1. NCBI lineage: Eukaryota > Viridiplantae > Streptophyta > Magnoliopsida > Poales > Poaceae > Eleusine > Eleusine indica. The sequence continues at coordinate 12,686,572 of CM059494.1, forward strand.
CGATCTAGTGTCCAGGAGATAAAATCAACATTGAAGTGTGTCCTATAGATAAATTTCCCTTTGGTTTTACTACAGGAACCAGGCTATCAATGTGGTACTACTGCTGCTGATTCAGTCCACATCCAACAATGCTAACACCAACAGTACTGTTCCTCAACTTCAAGAAGGCAAAACCACTTACATTGGGCATCTCGATGTATCCAATGCTGTTGTCGAAGGAAATGACGACGTACCTATGTTTTAAAGATGATGCGGCCAAGAACAGAAGAGAATCCGTGCAAGAAAGCACAAGAAGAAGAACTTCAAGTTAATATTGGATCAAAGCATATCTTGATTGTGATAACAGCTTATAGAAAATACGGTGACTAAGACCTAGTAGCTAGTACTGCTCATAGATAGGCAACATATGAGTACTGTTTGACGAAAATGCTTCCAATAAAGAGAGAAAGACGATGAAAAATAAGAACTACTAGTAAAATATATAGATAGGTAAGGATTGAAGACCGCCAGTCCCTCGGCCTCCACCAGGACTCATGCACCGGGCCGCCGGCTCATTCCATCATCGGAGCCTCCACGACGTCATCGCCAACCGCCACCTCCGCGCCCGCCACGGCGTCGTCATCGTCGACTACCGCCTGCGCGCCCGCCGTGACCGCGCTGGCCTGAATGGCGTCAGCCTAGACCGGGCCCTCCTGGACCACGCCGACCTCGACCGCGCCTGCCGGGAGGATCCTCAGCTCCTGCTGTAGCGCCTCTTGGAGCACCTCCTCCACGTTGAACACGTGGCCGAAGGAGTCGACCCGTGCCTTGTGAGCCGGCACAGCGGTGCTGCCCTGGTACTTGTTGAGCATGATAGTCATACGCGTAGCCTCCTTCATCTTCATCCGACGCATGGCACGCGCCAAAAAACCACCGGCAGACTTGAGGTCCTTGTGCAATGGTGCGCAACCTCCGGCCATTCCTCCCAAAGCGGTGGGGTGTTTCTGGAGTTTTCTCTTGCAAATGGTACGGTGAAACTGTGTGAGGAATCAGATGGGAAAGATAGGGTGTGCTATATAGCCGGTGAGGGAACAAGCGAGGGCTACATTGGAAAATTCTCAACGCTAGGGTTTTCCTAGTTCCCGCGCGCCTCCCCGGATCCTGTTTTGTCCTTCCACGCCAACGCAGAGTGTATAAAAATAAGTATACAAAACATTCTACCTTTCAAATTTATTCGCACATACATACTTCATATATATTAGCTCCAATATTTTCATAAATTCTATAAAAAAATAAGGATAAGTCATTTATATTTTCATTGAGAGGAAGAAGAGTGAGCAACCAGCAACCAGTCAAGAAACATATCTATTACATTACATTGTTATTTATATAATGAGAAAACTGTAACTATTAAACCTTAGAATATACATCACTATCTAATTAGTTATCCAAAGAAACCAAAGGTAACTAAGTATTATTACTGTAGGAATAGCGATAACAGCATATAGGTGGATTGAACTGAGCAGTGGCTCTGTTCCTGTGCTTCAATGTCTCAAAGTAACAAGATCATGTCGTGATCATCTTGAAAATTTATAGGATACAGTACCGAAGTTATTTTTGAGCAATGCTACTCCATCCTTATTCTAGAAACATCACTTTGATAAATATCAGCCCACTTATTTCATATTTGTTGTTGTTTCATGGGTGAGCTGCTTGCTAGGTTTCCTGCTACACCCATGTCGCATCTTGATAGTGTCGTTTGAAGGCAAGACTCTCACTTTTTAATGTACATATTGCTAAAGACTAGGCGTTGCGACTGTACAATGTGTGGGAGGAAAATGAAGTTGTTTCGTTTGCTCAAAAAAATATATTATGCATCTCAAATACTCCATGCCTGCAAGCTCCTATATTTTGTAGTCAACTGATGACCTAGTTGATTCCATGTTATAAAGAGAATATGTCAAGGATTTTCAAAATCGAAGAAGATTTTTCTTTTTAGAAATATGGCTTTTACTGCTGCCTTCTTTGATGGCTTGTGCCAGACGGGGGATCGACCCCACGCCGGCTCAGTGCTCCCTTGCGCTTTTATTCACCAGACTGTAGGCCTGCCCACAATTTTTTAGAAGAACATACCATCTGTTTGATGTAAAAAATGAAAAAAAAAACTTAGTTGATTAGGTTTTTTATGGTGCAATTAACCCATCTGAGTTGATATCTCATATTTGACATGAATGTTATATTTATGATTAGTTATTTTTTTAGTAGGAGGTGATGTCTCTATTGAAACTAGCCGTATATGATGACTTCATGGATTTTAAGATCACTCAGCCAATTTCCAAAGACACTCATAGGAGTGGGGTGTGGGCACGTATATTCATATGAGCATTTTGTACTGTGTTTTGTAATTAAAAAAAATATAAAAAAATGGAATGGTGTCGCCCATGAACTTGCACAACTGGGAAGCATGCGGTTCGTGGCGTGATGAAGGTTGTTATAGATAGTCACTAGCTGCCTCGGATTGCAACTTTGACTCCTAGTAATCATCAAACAGTCTCTCTCTCTCTCACTGTCACATAATAGGGATTTAGTGATGCGTGTTTAGAGATAGCTAAAATAGTCATGTCGTTAGATCATTTATAGTGACGCTGCTATTTGATTGAAGGACATATATAGTGACGTTTGAATAGAAAGCCGTCTGTAGTAAAAGATTTAGCGACGGGTGTTAAAAACCTGTCTCTATAGCTTTAACTAATAGAGACAGGGTTTTAGTGTAGAGACAGGATGTTGAATACCCGTCACTACTATTTCAGTTTTTAGAGAACGGGTATTTATAGTAGTGACGGGGATTTGAATCTTTCTCACTACTGATTCAGTTTTTAGGGACGGGTTTCTATGCTAGAGACGCAATTTTTATTCCCTGTCCCTAGTATATAAAGAAATAGAGACGGGGTTCAACAAAGAAGACGAGTTGCGCGCTAGTAAACATCCTCCTTCCATTTCGAAACATCGCGATTCGACCCCCACTGACAGCGCACTCCTTTGTTTTTCTTTTTCGTTTTTTCCTTTCCAGATTTTGCTATATAAACCTAAACCCTAACCACCGCCGCTCGGTCGCCTCTCTCTCTCTCTCTCCCCATTCCTGCCGCCACCCTCTCTGCCTCTCTCTCACCCCACTCCTGCTTGACTCTCTCTTCTTGTCCACGAGCGCGACCAGGCCCTTCACCACGCCGTCGGCGGCGCCCAACACGGCGCGGGCCTCGGCACTCGATGTCGACGCAGCGGCCTCCAGCGCGGCGGCTCCGTTGAGTGCCTTGGCAAGGCGGGCCACGCGGTCCTTCCGGCTCACCGCCTCGGCGGCCTTCTCTCCCCCAGCCCGACCAGATTGGCATGAATTATTAATGCCTGATTTTTTAAGAACATACAAGATCATATTTTCGTCACTAATAGAATGATTAGTTCAAGCAACTGTTTACACATTAGAAAAGATGGTGCCATTAATTGGTGGCCCAAAACTATTATTACAACTAAAGTTGACTAATTATTATTGTAAGAATGACAATGAGTTGTTGCCGTGCTAAACCCAAAAATGGCTCTCGTACTAAGTAATTGACGCCTACTCCATTGCTTGGAGTGTTGCTCGATATGGAAACGACTAGGTCACCGTTTGATCATCTTGAAGAGTTGTAAGGCTAGATGAAGTTTTCGGACTATCATATAATGGGATACAAGACTTGTCATTGCATAAATATAATGCACCTAGAAACATTACATTAAAATATCGGCGCACTTTATTTTTTTTTATGTTTCTATTGTATTGACCTCGCTTGGGCTTGGTAGATGAATCGTCAGTATTTGAAGGCAACAGTTGTTTCCACCTTTTCTGCTTAAAAATTCGTTACCAAAGACTGACTTAATATCTACACAAAAAGGCGTGGGAGGAGAGCTACGTGTTTTCATTTGCTCCGGAAATATAAAAATGCATTCTGATACGCTCTTTTGTCTAATGAAGGCTTATAAACTAAGAAATCAAGGCTTCTGCTCTGTAGGACCTTACCCGCATTGAGGTGCAACCGTTTTGCACAAGGAAGAACGACAACTGATGACCTACTTAATTTACACAAAAAGTATACTAGTATCTCATAGCACGCTAGCTTCAATAGAAGGTCATGAGTCCTACACTAACACAACATTACAACACACGGTAAGATTCGAATTCTGCAGCAGCAGCAGCAGCTTCTACTGAGGAAACACGCGCTGGTCCTTCAACCCGTTATTGCCATTCACGCTCACGCCACGCCGACGACCCGCACTCGCTGCCGGGGACCGTCGCGCCGGCGCCGGTGCGTACACACGGCCAGCTGGACGCGACGCACTGGTCCACGTGGCTCGAGGAGGTCCGGTGCGCGGCAGCTGCGGCAGCGCGCGCGCTAAGGAGGTCGTGTGGGTCCAGCGACGAACTGCGCCGCGCGCTGCAGCTGCACGACGGCGACGGCGAGGCCGCCATGGACTGATCGGACGCGGCGGTGAGGCGCTGCCTCGGAGCGCTCTGGGACCGCCGAGCCTTGGCACGTGACGACTCCGTGCCAAGGCTGCTGCTGCGCCTCCCGGTTCCAAGCGGAAGCGGCTTGGCGTTCTGCTTGTTGCCTTCATGCGTACAATTGGATAGGCTGACCATTTTTTTACTCTTCATGCGTACAATTGGATAGGCTGACCAATTGTTTTTTTTTAAATGTAGATTGATAAGGTCCATGCTTTGCAACGGCCCAAATTTAAGATGAGTAGTTCGACAGTTGATAGTACAAATGTACTTGCTATAGCAAACATCACGTTTAATGATGGCGAGGATTTCTGATCATTGTGACTGCTAAGATGAAGTAGTTTGCATTCAGATTGAATGAACTTAATTAAACACAAAAGAGAATCTGATAAGTGTTGAAATAAACATTTTCAGGAAAAGAGAGAAAAAGGCCCTGATGCAAGGATGACACGTGGTATTGAGAGTGAAATATCAGCAGAGGTAACATGCGTACAAGAGAAAACAGGACATCATTTGCTCAGCAGAGGTAACATGAAACTGAATTCAGTTTTGCATTCAGATTGACTGAACTTAGTTTGCAGTAAAATATTTCGAGCTTCAACTTATTAAGCTTGGTAAATGATTGCAGGAGTTTGATCCAAAAAGTAACACTCGTTCCTGTAGGACCGGCTGCAAGCTCACATCCGCATTCTGAGAAACACATGATGATGGCTGCTACGTGAGCAGAATTGTCGATGAACACAACCCTTTATCTGAGCTAAAAATATGTAGTGGGATGAATCTGAATACCAGATGAAAAAAAGGCAAAATATGCATTTCTGGGCAATCAGAGACAGTTCAGAATAGTATGGAAGCATTATCTAAATGATAAAACTGACATAGTGCTTAGAATACAGAACATACTACAGCGTCGATGTAACAAAATAGGACATTGGAGTTTGACTTGCAATACAAATAACCAAAGGCAAAAGACCGAACAGCTAAATAGGTAAACGAGAATCAAATCTGATACATGACCATGCTGTGTAAATAGAACCTACACAACCATGAATCAGATTACTAAGAACACACAACGGGTTACCTGACGGCAGACACCTAGCAACTGCTCCAAGGCAATTGGATTGCCATTCCTCTAAAGAAGATGACAGCACAATGCCATCATGCAATTCTCGGCCTGAAGCCCTGAAGCAAAAAAAAAATAATTTTGAATGTATGAGCAGACGATTCAGAATGTAATAGTATAATTGTTGAAATACTACATATAATCACAGAACCAAAGTGAGGCCCTTCAATATCTGACACCATCTTGCTCATTTGCAAAAATAGCGAGTAAAAGACCATGCTCCAACCTGAGAAACGTTATTATATCAGCAACAGCTGACATGGAAAAGCAAGATTGCCGTGTAAGGGGATTTTCCACTGAAAATCTCTACTCATCGCTCCTGTTCACTGCGCGCAGTGTCAAAGGTTGAAATTGACGAACTTGAAGTGCATACAGCGAAGAGCGAACACGCAAAGGTAGCGTTCCGGGTTCGTCGCGTTCAGGTTCAGGCAAGGTCCCATCAGATGAAAGAAGAAATATAAGTGAAAGAGTTGGAAGTTTCTGACCAGTCAACAACCAACTACCTCCCCATGTCAGATGCCTCGGAGAGCGAGCGTTGATAAACAAGATGCTGTCGACTAAGAGTAATTACAGAAACTAATTAAAGGCTGACAAGGATAATGATGTCCACGTAGACTTTGATTTCACGAATCACAAAACATTGGTGATCGTCGGATAAGGGAGGGTAGCTAACACCTGTGTTAGAAACACATTTTCGGCTCCTCGTGCTGGAGCACGAGCTTAGTGACGCCGGTGTGCTCTGGGCAGAGTGGTACGCCGGCGACGAGGCCGTCGACCGCGGCGCGCTCGTGACGCGGTCTGTTTCATGGTCTGCTTGGACGACGAATGGGAGGAGGCGGCCGTCGCGGATGATCTGGCTCGCGCTGACGAGCATCGGGGACGACGGGCTATCGCCGCCGCCGGCTGGTGGTAAGCCGAAGTCGAAGTCGGTCGTCGTCCAGCGCATGGAGAAAAGGTCGCCGGGGTCCATGTCGATGAAGGACCTGGAGCTGCCCAAGGAATGACCCAATAAGTCGGCGTCGACGAGGCGCTCCAACGATGGCGCGCACTTGAGCCACCGGCAGGAGAAGCTGTCGCCGAGGTGCTGCGGCGAGGCCACCTCCATATGAGCGTTTTCGTGATAATTACGGGCTGTCAGTGCAAGGACGGTATGTGTCAAGGTGTGTATGATGTGCGGCGCGCTGAGGAGAGCACGCATGCCTTGGCACATCATATAGATGGATCCAGATCGTCTGCATTAGCAAGTCTTAATGCAGAGAGACACTTTTGGGCATTAGGCTGAATCTACACCGTTCATGTGGCAATGGACGGGTGCTTGACTGCTTGTGCCGACTAGTAGTTTCTGCTCCTCTCCAGCGCTAAGTCCCGCATGCATATAGGTGCACTTCCTGATTTCCATGGCTGTGGCGTACATGAGGATGAACTTTTTTCGGCAAAGAACTCTCCTGAATAGAGAAAAAGATTATGTAAATTGGAAAAATTAAGAATGAATCCACATATAAGCCTAATCCTATGAATCACTAGCTAAGATTCAACTAATTTTTTCCCTAATCATGAACATATGCACATCTGTATTGAGAAGAGCTTGTGTCGCATGTGAAGATTCCACAAAACCTGAGGTTCTTCTAGGGGCGAGCTGCAGGCCATACGCCTATACCTGAGTCCTCGCCGGTGGTGCCACAAGACTCGGCCAAGACGCGGCATGAGTGAGGTTGGGATTTCAGAAAAGAGGATCGGAGTAGCACATCATAGGCACATTCGTGAAGTCTTCAAATTATGTCGGGTCATGGTGCAGGCACTGAACACCAACGAGACCTTTGGGTAGGTTGCGTTCAGTGCGAAGGATTGAGATACCAGCTATCCATGCCCGCGTGAAGGATTGAGGTCCCGCTGATCCATGCCCACCTCAATGGGCCCTTTGTGCTTTTTTAATGAAAATTCATCTCAGCCCTTGATATGTAAATAGAAGGTCCAGATCTCAGCTAATGTCAGAGAGAGAATTCTCTGCATTTATACTATTGAAACACTACTAATGCAGAGGATCTGGATCCTAGATATAGGCAGCCCGTAGCCGCCTCGTCGTCTCTGTGGCGTTTGGCGCATTGTCAATGTTGCCCCCCCTCTCCCCGGTGTTTCCTCTCTTTCTCTCTACGAATTTATTTTTCTTTATTATTTATGCGCCTATCGCTGTCAGAATAATATGGATTCAAGTCTTCCCCCCGTGAGAATCGTATCCGGTTTCGATGACTAGTTGATCATCAAGTCAGTGTACCAGGACGGATTTTGGACAAACACAAACATACAAACGGTACTATATCTCATTGGAGCATTATACTTCTTCGAAGCTGCATGCAATTTGGGTTAATGCAGTCGCAGACAACGGAGAAAATGAAAATAAATCCACAAAGCTCCTCTATTTCCAGTCCTGCAGGAAAGTAGTTGGTGCCATCAACAAATGCACGGCGGCGTTGATTAGTCACTTCGTAGCAGATTAGGCAAAATGACAAGCGTCCGAAATCAATGGCCGGACCTGTCAAAGATAAACTTATGTTGCCAAGAGAAGATTAAACAAGAAATCACAAGGTGAGGAGCTCGTCTGGTGGTTGAGATAATCCTGACAAAAATAAGCGACAAGCCTGCCGCGCCACGGACACCTTCCCAACCCGCTTATTTGGGTCTCATCATCAGCGCTTGATATCCACCACAACATAATTACATCCGAAAACACCAGAAATGGCATGCGTAGTTGCCGTGTCAAGCGGGCAGGCAAATTCAGTGGCGATCTTGGATTCTCTGCTGCAGCAAGAACAGCTGCAAAGCAAACCAAACATGGTCCGCACACTGCGAAATCAGCATAAGCTGCTGCGAATTGAGCATCTATATGAGCTATGCTCATCATGTCCCATTATCCGGTCTCGGACTGGGGCCAAGCATGCAGCACTAACTTGCAGTATACAAATCATGGAGGATGAGACGTGTCAGGCTATGAGAGAAGCAGCTTGGGATTAGAGGGGTTATAGTAGAATACCGTTCGAGAATCAAGAGCATGGTCCAGGCAAAAAGCTTGAGATTTGAGACCCTTGAACAAGGGAGATTGTCTCTATAACCGTTCAACAGAACAGCAGTAACGACAGGAAGACATACCAGTTCTCCGTTCTAGGCTCAGGTTCCATTCGTGTGGTTCCGCGTCGGTTTGTGTTTTGCTGCCTGCGACAGGTTCAGTATTGATGATTGTATGCATGTGCAAATCCTAGACAGCGTTGCTATAAACCATGGTTAAATATCTATTATATATATATTTGACCAACAAAAGAAGCCACCACGTTTGCCCTAAAATACTAGAAATTACGATGTTAATCGGAGAAAAAATAAAAAGTAAAATTTACCCACCACTATCATTATAAAATTGTTAGCCTAAAATACCCTTTGTATGTTTTTATTTTTACCCACCATGCCGCTTACGAACAGTTGATGAAGTCCAGGAAAATCAACTCATGAAGACGTACCCTTTTTCTACTTTTACAAAATAAATAAAACCCTATCGTGAAAGGCCAAGCCAATCAATCATCTATCGTCTATGCTTTGATCAGGCTCATAATTTGATTTGTGCCTGCATGCAGACGAACAGGGGATAAGGACGGTCTGTTTCTCGCTAATAAGAGCAGATAGCCCGCAAGATCTGATGCAAGGGCTACAGTCCAGCAAGATGGTCAAGGAGACAAAGACATTCAGATCGTGGACGTCGACGGTGGCAATGGCAAGCCTCCTCTGCCGTTGGGTTCCACGATCTATCAGCAATGGCCAAACTAAACAGAAGGATAAGTCTTTCCCCTTGACAAGATCTCCCTGTGATGTGATAATGCGATCTGGGATGGTTAAATTGCAATGTGCTGGTAGTCTTTGTTTCACTGTGGATCCAGATCTTGGGCTTCATCAATAATGGCAAAACGAAACAGAAGAAGAAGCTCTCCCTGTAATGAGATCATGCAATTTGGGATGGTTAGAATAAATTGGTGGTCTTTGTTTTACTGTGGATCCAGATCATGCCTCTTTCAGTCCATGCCTATGATGCGATTCATCTAAATCCATGGTTCTGATGAGCAAGCATCTCCTACTCCTACCGAGATCCACCTCCTGCATTGCATCCTTCCACTGACCCCATCCCCTCAAGGAAAAAGACGAAGGGTCCATGTCTATGGCAACTGGCAAGAAACTGTTGTTCCAGATTGTTCCCATCGTGGATCAAAGTGAGGGAGAAATAGAAAATAAAGGATGCACGGAAGCAAGAAGTTTTGTTCCATGGATTCGATTTTAAGGTAAGGAAAACAATCATGGTTCATGAGATTTTTCTTTTACATAGATGTAAACTTTGATTTTTATCTGAAGTATAGGAAAACTTTATAGATAACTCGAGCAGAATTTATAGGAGAAAAAGGTCTTACTTACCTTATCTCCTGCTGTTTATCATCCATAGAAAAGATTTATGGAAAAATGCCGTAATATCTTGTGAGGGAATGCAAAATATAATCCCAAAAAACACGAAAGTTATCTTGAAATGATATTTTGATAACAGGTTTATGAAAAGTTTTCCCTCATAATCACATGTTTGAATTGTACAATTTATATTTATCTTCCCTAAATACATGCTAATATTAAAAGAATCTCAAAAGTAAATATTCTCGACACAGATCTTAAGTATTTCAGTTTACTAGATTTGAGTTTCAGTCTCCATAAACAACATTATATCATTCAGTCAAAAGTACCAATATCCAATTCGTCTTAGATACAATCAATTTTCAAGGATAAGATCATGCGGGAAAAATAGCTGAATCAGTCTAATGCTCCAGGCGCAGCATGCCGTTTGTGCCTGCTGAAAACATGATTTGTGTACTAAAAGTTTCTTAATGTTATATTTATAATACTACTTCCTTTGATCTGTGACTGATCACATGCATGTCGAAGAAGACTAAAAGAAGGAAAATGGGTCGAAAGAAGAAGAGAAGAGAACAATAGTTCGCAACTTTTTTTTTAAGGAGGATGGCCATTTCGTTGAAGCACTGACATCAAGGTTAGTTATAATAATGTAAACTGCTATACGGTTAGCACCAAGAGTCCAATCATGGACTCATGGTTTACTCGCAGCTTCTTTGAAGATTATTGTTGGACATGTTTATATGTACTTTACATTGCTCAATACTGCAAACATGCAATGTAACTTTACATTGCTCAATACTGCAAACATGCAATGTAACTTTCGTGTTTTTTGGGATTATATATTGCATCCCCTCACAGGATATTACGGCAGTTTTCCATAAATCTTTTCTATGGATGATAAACAGCAGGAGATAAGGTAAGTAAGACCTTTTTCTCCTATAAATTCTGCTCGAGTTATCTATAAAGTTTTGCTATACGGTTAGCACCAAGAGTCCAATCATGGACTCATGGTTTACTCGCAGCTTCTTTGAAGATTATTGTTGGACATGTTTATATGTAACTTTACATTGCTCAATACTGCAAACATGCAATGTAACTTTACATTGCTCAATACTGCAAACATGCAATACATCTCAATCGAGCACACAACAAGCTCTTTTGATTGATTCACTAAGCCATCTACATGCATTCATTTTCCACATTGTTGAACACACTTTAATTTGATTTATTTCTTAAGAACGTCATATTTATTCCAAATAATAGATGTCATAATTACCAGGATACTAAAAGTCTTTAAAAAATGGAGTATATAGATAACTCATCATGAGTATTATGTGTGCAGGAAATCATCAAGCTTGCTTCAGTTGATTACATTGATGATAATATGCACAAAGTAGAACTGATAATCCTTTATATCGTCATCCAACATGGGAAACTTCTTTATATCATCATTCAAGATTGCCATTTTCTTCTAAAGCTCTTACTAGTGTAACGAGTGAAAGTGGACAAAAAGCGTGCATTCAGCTATGCAGTTTCTCTTCAACCCTTATAAACTGGCAGCCGTGTTTTCCTCCTAGATAAGAAATAGTGATATATGACTCATCTAAGTACGGTCGCCATGGCATGTCACCCTGCCACCTTTTTTTAATGATTCATGAAAGGATAACAAAAAGTTGTCACGTGTATTCATCTTGCCATATGATTCTCGCATTTATTTTTGTTAAATGATTTTTTGTTTTAACAGTACAAAAATCAAATACGTATGATTTCATTGTCACGTCATCTATCACATAATTGAGTTTTAGAAAATTTACAGATGAGCTATTACACAATAGCATGCAAGAGTTTGTGGCCCTCTAGATTTACTCCAGTGATGATCTATAATTATTTGGGACTATAATGAAAAAACACTTATAAGTGGGGGTGTCCAACAATAAACATAATTAGCTTCATAACAATATAGAACCACGCATATGCGTGGGCCACCCTACTAGTTACTATAGTTTAGTAGTTTAGATGCATGCGGGAGTAGAACAGTAGGAGTAGGAGGCCTGCTGCTGCCGTCCAAGTTCCGTTTCAGGTAAAACAACATACTTATAGGTTGTAAAAAAAATGTTGAGAAAGCGTGCTAGAATAAATTATGTTCAGAAAAGTAATCAGCAACAGAGAAGAAAGAAAAGGAAAAAAGATGAGAGGCTTATGAAAATAGATTAAGGTCGTGCCATTATGTTATGAAGACAGAGCTACTACCTATGATTCATGCCTAGGAATGCAAATTGCCAAATTGTACTATATATGCCAGAAATCCTAGATAGCATCATCGTTAACAAGGACTCGAGGTTACGCAGTAAATTTGTGTGCATATGGAAGGGGCTTTGGATGCAGCGGTGAGTGAGAGTAGGAGACCTACCTACCGCCGTCCAATCAAAGAAAAAGAATGGACAGGCAGCGAGGAGAGGCAGCAAGGACATAGATATTCATTACAACCTCTCACTCCTCGATGTGGAAGACAAGTCCACCTCCACCTCGATGAACCAAATCTACAATAATGACTATATATAAAAAACTCTATCTTTCTTAAATTAGTATGTAAAAAATTATTTTAGCTTCAATATATTTACAAATACATTTAATCATAAACATAAAAGATATGTTAGGAACAAATCTTGAACATAAACATATATTTTCTAATCAAGAGAAAGAATTGTACAACCGATCACAAAACACATCCTATTGTATCATACAACACTATAGCAACATATTGATTGGTTAAGCCTAGCAGAATTTACTATTAATTGAGGATGATGTGTTATAATGTTATAAAAGGTACTAGAGCCAATTTTCCATGAATATCATTCATTTTTTTCATCTAGAAAAATGCTTCTTGAAATATCAGCGTGCTTCATATTTGTGACCTGGTGTTATAATGTTATACATTATTCTAACTAAAAAACCAGGGACTATGTCCTTGCTTATTTTTGGTTGCATGGTGAAAGCAGGACGTCATTGAAGACATAAAAACATGCAAATACTGTCATGCTTAATATACATTTATGTTCCTCGAGAGAAGTATCAGCAAATGCTGAACTTTGTAATAATTTCAATGTTGTGTGAGGACTTCCAGAGGGAGGGGGGAAGTTTCGTCCATTTCCAAAAAAAAAAAAATCTTTTTTGTCTAAGTTTTTTCCTTTTTCCAGATACGTGGCACCGTTGGTCTTCTGCAAGCATGATCATGAATGAATGTTTCGGTAAAGAGGAAAGACTTGGCGCGTGACGATTCCGTGTACTCGAGCCTATTTTTCATGAATATCATTTATTTTTCATCTAGAAAAATGCCTCTTGAAATATCAGCATGCTTCATATTTGTGACCTGGTGTTATAATGTTATACATTATCCCAACTAAAAAACCAGCGACAAAGTCCTTCAGAAAGGTATGAGAGCAGGACGTCATCGAAGACATAAAAGCGTGTAAATGCTTTCATCATTTTTTTTTCTATAATAGACTTTATCTCGCTTAATATACATTTATGTTCCTCCAGAGAGGTATCAGCAAATGCTGGACTTTGAAATAATTTCAACTTAGTGTGCGAACTTGTAGATGCAGGAAGTTTCTTCCATTTAAAAAAGAATATCTTTTTTTGTCTTAGTTTTTTTCCTTTTTCCCGAGACGTGGCACGGTTGGTCTTCTGGAAGCATGATCATGCATGAATGTGTTTCGGTGAAGAGGAAAGAGGGCATGACGTGACGTTGGGTTTCCATCGTTAATCGTTAATGGATGAAGTTGGGTAAAGGCACCATCCATCGATGCGTAACACACGCAACGACCGTGTCTGTGTGACTGGATACAACAAGCACGCTCACTCTGACAGGACATCACCACAAGAATCTGAGTCGTGTCTGTCAGTCGCGCCACACACTAGCACAAATAGGGCCTGTAGTCGTAGGGCCTATAGCAACGACAGACAAAACGACGTAGCGGCGCGAGTCAACACCGGCCGCCGCTACAGAGCCTAGAGGCACTGGCCCCAATCACACCGCCGTTACAGAGACCCACTATAGCGGTGGTTGATATTTTTAACCGCCGCTATTAATGATCCAGGTTTATAGCGGCGGTTGACAATGTCAACCGCTGCTATAAAGTACCCATGCTATAAAAGCCATGTTCCGACAGCTCCGACCCTCACTCGAACAGTGGCGACCCGAAAATTTGAGCGAATCACGAAAATCAAGGGGGAAAGTTTTGAGTTTTTTTTTTTAGAAATTTGCTCTCTGAGGTAAGAGGAACTCATCCCATAGGTTTTTTTTTCTCTCATTTTGAAATCAAGTTGAAGTTTGGGTTTTAAGTTTGTTAGGTTTTTATCAAATTTTAGCTAAATTTGTTTGATTTGGATGGTTCTATTGTGTTGTAGTTGAAGTTTATGAAGGCATACATCATCATTTTTCATCACTACATAAAAAAATTATTATATCTAGCTTGTTTTATATAAATAGAAATCTAGATATAGTTTGGTTTTTAGAAGAGAGAGAATGTAGTATTAGGGCAAGAGGAATGTTAAATTTTTTTTATTATTTCTTGATAAAATTTAAATAATATATAAAATAATTTGATGTTTATTTCATTTTATCTTGCATAATAGTTCTCACTTCATAGAATTTATTTTTTAATGTTTATATATTTAGTGAATATTTATTTTTTTGTTACACAAAACTAATTAAGTAATTTCTAATATTTATTAGATAGATGGTGATAAAAGTTAAATAATATATAAAATAATTTGATGTTTGTTTTATTTTACCTTGCATAATATTTCTCACTTCATGTAATTTATTTTTCAATATATGTATAATGAATATTTAATATTTTTGTTACACATAATTAATTAATTAATTTGAATATTTTTTTTTGGTTCACGTTCAAGGTCGTTCGCGATGGATAGATCTTGTATATACGAGGCACCAAGACCGGGTCTAATATTTTTACGTAAAGTCTCCAAATTCATTGAAAGGGCCGCACAACATGCTCGACGTGAATGGACGACTGATGTATATTGTCCATGTTTTGATTGCAAGAATCAAAAGTTGTGTAATGATATAGAAGTAATCAAGTCACACTTGGTGCGAAGGGGTTTTGTTGAGGGGTACACGAAATGGACAAAACATGGTGAGAACAGTGTGGTCGATATGAAATTTGATGAGCATATTGAAGTTGAAGTCGAGGCTCTCAATTCGCCTGGTGCAGATGCGACGGAATCGCTTGGTGAAGCTGATTTTGATGTTGAGGAGTTGTTATGTCACATTAAGCCACAAGTGTTGATTAATGCCGGTACAACTAAAGAGCTTGATACTTTTCATAGAATAGATAAGGCATCAAAGGATCTATTATATGATGAATCTAAAGGATGTAGTAAAGAGTTCACTGTGTTGCATACTGTACTTGAGCTGATGAAGCTGAAGGCCATACATGGCTAGTCAGACGCTAGTTTCACGTATTTGTTGGAACTTATTTCCGATGCGCTGCCGAAACCCAACTTGTTGCCAAGGACAACATACCTTGCTAAGAAGCTGATTTTCCCACTTTGGTTGGACATGCAAAAAATTCACGTGTGTCCAAATCATTGCATATTGTATCTTAAGGAGCATCAGGATGCTCTGAGATGCCCAAGGTGCAAACGCAGTCGTTACAAGAGAAACAATGATTATGACGCCGATGGTGGTGTGAAGAATACAACTAAGGGGAGAAAGAAGAAAAGAAGTTCCATCGTCGGTGACTATGATGATACTAAGGTTCCTGCCTTAGTCATGTGGTACTTACTCGTGGTCGATCGCATCAGATGCTTGTTCGCCAACCCTAGGGATGAGGCAATGATGACATGGCATGCACGCGAGGAAGACGGTAAGCTCAGGCATCCTGCAGATGGAACACAGTGGAAAAAGTTCGATGAGGATCATCGAGACTTTTCTAATGAGAAAAGGAACCTACAGTTTGCATTGAGTACAGACGGGATGAACTCATTCGGTCAAATGAGGAATCCGCATAGCACTTGGCCAGTGATACTAGCAATGTACA
Organism: Eleusine indica; assembly: GCA_030378355.1. Taxonomy (NCBI): domain Eukaryota; kingdom Viridiplantae; phylum Streptophyta; class Magnoliopsida; order Poales; family Poaceae; genus Eleusine; species Eleusine indica. The sequence continues at coordinate 12,702,713 of CM059494.1, forward strand.
ACATTCCACCATAGTTATGCCATAAGCGTAAGTACCTACTGTTGACCACTCTTATACCTGGGCCCAAAAAACATGGTAACGATATAGACGTGTTCTAAGTTCCATTGTTCGAAGACCTACAAAAACTGTTGTTGGAGGGGGTCCGTATATGGGATGAGTATCTAAGAGGGTACTTTACACTCAGAGCAATTATTTTTTGCATGGTAAGTGATTCCCTGGCACTAAGGGCGCTATCAAGGCAGGTCAGAGGAAAGGCGGCATGTTTTGTATGCGTTGATGATACATCCCATGTGTACCTCCAGTATCCCAGAAGCTAGTGGATACGCGAAATCACCGATTCTTACCAGCAAAACACAGGTATCGCGCGATGGCTAGATAGTTTGATGGCAAAGTTGAGAACGACATAGAACCTCGACGTTAGACTGGCAGGGTCGTGTTTGATCTTGTTAAAAATATCAGTGTTGTTTTTGGAAAGCCGGTGAAGGGAGTTAAAAAGGCAAAAGGTCTCAAGCCATTTAAGAAGAAATCCATTTTATTCGTATATTTCAATTATTGAAAAGAATTCGAAGTGAATCATGCCTTCGACTGGATGCATATTAGGAAGGGTGTATTTGACAGTAGTAGCGGACTTATACTTGACCAACCTGGTAAGATAGGATGTACTCAGTGCACGTAGAGATCTTGTAGTGATGGGAATTAGACCAGAGCTGCATCCGCAAGAAAGAGCAAATGGATAGTACTTCCTCTCCCCAGCAGCCTACACACTTACGATTAAGGAGAAAACAACATTCTGTAAGTGCCTCAGTGGGATTAAAGTACCGACGGGTTTCTCATCGAATATCAAGAATTTTGTAAACATGGAAGAGTTAAAGATAAGTGGGTACAACACTCATGATTGCCACATAATGCTTTCGGTGTTTCTCCCTATTGCTATCAGAGCTGTTAAATCGCCATGGCTAAAGTTGGCTGTAACTCGTCTTTGCTACTTCTTTAACACGGTATCAAAGAAGGTGACAACTGAAGACGAGTTAAATGACCTACGGACGCCCCGTCTCCCTGCATCAGATTATTGACCAAATCTCTGCATTGGACCCCGTCTACCTGCATTAGATGTTTCCGTTTGAGAGGTTCATGTATGTATTGAAACGCTATGTACGTACTCGTTCACATCCAGAGGGTTCTATGATCAAGGGCTACACAAGTGAGGAGATCATCGAATGTTGCTCAGATTACATTGATGATGGTAGCAGAACAATTGGTCTCCCTGTGTCTCATCATGAGGGTAGATTATCTGGAAAAGGTACGAAAGGACGTAGATCGTTCAACGACCATGACTTTAAACGAGTGGTTCAAGCACATTTCAGCGTATTGCAACAGACACAGATTGTGGGACCGTACTTTGAGAAATATCTGTTAGAGCTCCGTCGGAACAACAAGGATGCGACATAAATGGACCATTGACGAGCACAAGCGCTCTTTCACATCATGGTTTAGCTCCCTAGACCTTCCAAGTGGTGAGTCCGTGGAAGAGATAATGTTGAGGAAGTTAGCTAACCGCCCGAGAAGAACCGTGGTTACCTTTTAGGCATACAACATCAATGGTTTTACGTTCTACACCCAATAGAAGGATAAAAAGAGCAAGTGTCAAAACAGCAGTGTACGAGTAGAAGCCATTGACAAAGAGGACCAGACGACCTCGTATTACGGGTACATTGAGGAAATATGGGAACTAGACTACGGTGCAAATTTACAGGTCCCCATATTTAAATGCAAACGGGTGAAGCACCCTAATGGCGTCGAGGTGGATGAATATGGTTTCACAATTGTTGATCTTAATAATGTTGGTCACAAAGATGAGCCTTGGATATTTGCCAAGACAGTGAAACAGGTGTTTTATGTACTGGAACCAAAGGATAAAAAGAAATACATTATTGTTCCAGATAAACAAAGAATCATTGGAGTGGAGAATATGGAGTATCGAGATAACTACAATCAATATGACGAGGTGCCATGTTTCAAAGATCCAAAAAATTTTAAAGACTTAGAAGCAAGACTCTCCTTTGCCGGCGGAATGCCCTACATGCGCTGATCACTGCCAAGGAAAAGTCGTTCAAGGCTAACTCAAGCATCATGTAATTTTATTTTGTTAAGTACCTTTTATTATTCAAACCTTGTATTATGTTATATGTAATTTATGCTTATTTGAATATAAAGATTGTATAACTTATTTAAATAGAAATATGTTATTGAAACGGTAAGATGAGACCATGTGACATCCCTACTGCCATGGTAGAGTCATCTCCACATGAACAAGAACCTAGGACAAAAATTTGAACTGAAATTTGATCAAATTTTAAAGCCATTTAAGCCAATTTGAATGTCCATTGATCTACAAGTCAAATATTTCTAACATAACTTAGTGCCACCAAAAATATATGTTGTATGTCCTGGTGAAATAGAATTTTGTTAAATTTATCATATTTTTATCTCACCATTTAATGCCCCAAATAAATGGTCAAATGCCCAAAAACCACCCCTCTTTATAAAGTTTCTTTTCAAATTTTATTAAGAACTAATGGCAGTTAGCATTTTTATAAAATCTTTCACATTATATAGAGCCTGCCCATATTTTTGGTTTGTCAAGGTCGACTCCCAATTAATTTCAGTAAAAATAACAAGCATAAGTGGTTTAGAGGGGTTTGAAAATAAATGAAAAAGAAAAATCTCTGAGGGGCCCACCCGTCAGTGACCCTAAACTAACACACCCGGTGCCGTCCATTTTCCCCCGCCTGCCCGTACGCCACGTGGGCGCCGGCGAAGGGCGAGCGGCACCCTACCGCGGATCGACGCCCCCACCCACTCCGACATCCCTGCTGTCCCCCTCCCTCGCGGTCCGAACACCCCCCCTGCCCATTTCTCCTCTCTCGCGTTTTCCTTTCTTTGCTCTCGCTTCCGTCGAGCCGCTCGCCATCGCCGTCCGCGCAAGCTTCCGCTCCCGGCCATCTCACCGCTCTGCTCGAGCAGCGACAGTGCCTAGAGCCTCATCTCGACGCGTGGAAGCTCCACGGGAAGCCACTCCCCTCCTCCCGCACCGAGCTGTCATCGATTTGCCGGTTCTTCCCTGCCTCCGACTGCCGCTCCACCTTGCCGCACGAGCTCTCTAGTGAGCCCAGGCCCGATTCCTCCCATATGCATGTTGCCCTCGACCCGGTGAACCTTCCGGTGCTCACCCGGCCTCCTTCCGTGCAGATCCGGCGTCGGAACGCCTCTGCCGACCACCGTCACCGCCGCCGCTCATCGTCGACCCAGCTAAGTGAGCTGCATTGTGTTCCATCCACGCGTCACCCAACCATCACCACCCCCTGTCCCCATTCACGCTCGCCTCGGGCACTGCCGTCGCCCTCGCCGCCGCGCGTGGCCAGAGCGCCGCCGCGCGCGCTCGGCTCGGTCGAGTTGGCCGATGGGCCAAGCTGGCCACTGGGCCGCACTCGCCTGGGCCAGATCTGGCCCAGGAGCGCCTCTCCGCGTGGGTTTTGGCCCACTGGGCTGCTGGAATGCGACCCATGAGCACTAAAAATGGATTTTCTCAGTTTATTAATTCTAGAAAATAGCTTGACCTTGTAAAATGTATAGTAAATTAAATACTATGAATTTTGGGATGGAATAAATTTTAGTAGGCTCCTCTGGACATGTACTATTTAAGAAAAATACCAAAACCCCCTGTATGTTAGTATTTTTATCAGCATTGAATTAAATGACAAAAACACTAATAAATTCATTTATAAATATTGGTGTTTGATAAATTCTTGAAACTTGACACAAAAATATGTTTTAGCATGTTGGGTGACCCTGCAAAGTGTCATGTGCTGGTTCTCTGTATTTTAGGCATAATTAATTTTTGTACCTTTTTCCTTGTTTTAATTATTTAAAATCACAGGCAAATTGCATGTAAGTGAAACTTGGCCAATAAATCACTCCTGGTATGTATTATTCACAGTAAAGCACCCAATTTATTTTAACCTTTAGAACTATGCTAAATTATTAATTGCTCACTTAAGCTCGATAATTTTATCAAAACACTATAAAAGGCTGGGTAGCATTTTAACGAGCGACACCCCGCTCACGTCTACATGAAATATTGTGCATTAACGTATTTGTTGAGAAAGTGCCACAAATCGAATAAGGTTCTTATGCATTGCACCATTCGCATCATGTAGATCACGAGGTGAACCACGTGGAGACGGGACCGGAGCAGGAGCCAGAAGGACCCGGTGGTGTTTCAGCTGACCAGGAGTAGAACCCAGGCAAGCCCCGGTGCATCCCACCCATTTTAACCTTTTTACTTTATCACTAGTTAGTGATGTAGGCTTGTCTATGCATTAAGTTGGTAGAAGTTGTTTGGAAACCTAGCATTGCAGTAGGTCCCTTCTTCCCGATAATTAGCCTCAGGACGTTAGTTGCTCTGCTTAATTTAGTACGACTATTCATCGAGTGGTATGGAGTCCGCTTGTAGATAGGAAATCTTATCACTGGGGTACGATGTTGGGTGAAGGAAACTGTGGATGAGATCACAATGAGGACCGGATGAGCAACTAGGTGGAAAGGGAACGACAGCTTGTCTTGAAGGAGGTAGCCCCGTCCGAGCCACCTAAGGCTACGCCTCGTGTCCGGCCCATGGGATCAAGTTTGAACGTACTGTTTGCATGCTAGAGTTATGGGCCCAGTAAACTGATGTATCTATGACTACTACTTGGTCGGAAGGTACCCTGATCCTTGAGGTGGAACTGGGGCTGAGTGGAGGGAGCAATCCACCCACTGATGGCGGCGCGGGGCGCATCGCGTTGGGGGACCCTTCTCGGGGGAGCCAGGCACGGAAGACCCTACAGTACCGTAAGCAAAAATTTGCTCCATGCGGCTTCCAGGAAGCGCGTATGGGTCGTGCAAGTAGGTTTCTCCTGTAAGATATAAATCGATTCGAGTCGCTGCCCCTCACAGTAACGAGTACCACTTGATCGCTACTTCAGAACAGTATCGGAAGCCATTAAGGTGATGAGTGGGTTTAATACTGCTATTTGGAATTATTAAGATTGTATTGCAATCTTGATTGTTATAGCTTTAGTGCAAACTAAATTTATTATTCCGCATGACAACTTAACTTGATGCTAAAACTTGAAAAATAAGGATCCACTCTTAGGCTGGCTTTCTGGCAACATAAACCCTATCCCTAGCTCTTGCATGTCTAGGTGTCGGCTGTAGTTGGCCATTATGACATGTCAGTCTTGCTGAGTAAATTAATTACTCAGGGCATAGCTTTATGTGGTTTTTAGATGACCAGGGCGGAGACTGTCACTATGGTGGGAGGTTCCATTGCTGGAATATTGAGTGGGAGCTGTGCACCAATGATGACGAGGAGTAGTCCGTTGATTGCCGGCACGGTGTTTCGAGCACTACACCTATCATGGCCGGATTTTCGATGTGTGTCGCCGTGAGAGGGCGATTGTATCTTACTTATCCCGTCGAACCATTTAAGTACTGTCGAACAATTTCGCCTCCGCATTTTATTTGTTAAAACTCTGGTTTGTAATATAAATTTGGATTGATGTAAAAACTCTGTACTTTCCTATGTTCTTGTTGCAACTATATTCTTCTGTCATGTGTTGTACTATTGGGCGTCACAGCGCGTGTCGCCACCCGAGAAAGATCTTGAAACGGAATCGTCTCCATGATAAGGCGGTTCTGTTACAGACCAGAAATTCAAGATGCGATCAAAAAATAAGAGTGCAAGAAAAAAATAAGAGGACTAAAACTAATTTTTAAAAAGTGTGAACTTATTTACGATGCGCTACCGAAGCCCAACTTGTTGCCAAGGACAACATACCTTGCTAAGAAGCTAATTTCCCCATTTTTGTTGGGCGTGCAAAAAATTCACGCGTGTCCAAATCATTGCATATTGTATCGAAAGGAGCATCACGACGCTGTAAGATGCCCATGGTGCAAACATAGTCGTTACAAGAGGAACAACAATTGTGACGTCGATGGTGGCGTGAAGAATACAACTAAGGGGAGAAAGAAGAAAAGAAATTCTGTCATCGATGACTGTGATGATACTACGGTTCCTGCCTTAGTCATGTAGTACTTACCCGTGGTCGATCGCATCAGACGCTTGTTCGCCAACCCTAGGGATGCGGCAATGATGACATGGCATGCACGCGAGGGAGACGGTAAGCTCAGACATCCCGCAGATGGAACACAGTGAAAAAAGTTTGGTGAGGATCATTGAGACTTCTCTAATTAGAAAAGGAACCTACAGTTTGCATTGAGAACAGACGGGATGAACCCATTCGGTCAAATGAGGAATCCGCATAGCACTTGGCCAGTGATACTAGCAATGTACAACATTCCACCATGGTTATGCCATAAGCGTAAGTACCTACTACTGACCACTCTTTTATCTAGGCCCAAAGAACCTGGTAACAACATAGAAATGTTCTTAGTACCATTATTCGAAGACCTGCAAAAACTATGGTTGGAGGGGGTCCATATATGGGATGAGTATCTAAGAGAGTACTTGATGCTCAAAGCAATTATTTTTTGCATAGTAAGTGATTCCTCGGCACTAAGGGCGCTATCAGGGCAGGTCAAAGGAAAAGCGACATGTTTTGTATGCGTTGATGATACAGTCCATGTGTACCTCCAGCATCCCAGAAGCTAGTGGATACGCGAAATCACCGATTCTTACCAGCAAAACACAGGTATTGCGCGATGGCTAGATACTTTGATGGAAAAGTTGAGAACAACATAGTACCTCGATGTTGGACTGGCAGGGTCGTGTTTGATCTTGTTAAAAATATCAGTGTTGTTTTTGGAAAGCCGGTGAAGGGAGTTAAAAAGGCAAAAGGTCTCAAGCCGTTTAAGAAGAAATCCATTTTCTTCATATATTTCAATTATTGGAAAGAATTGGAAGTGAATCATGCCTTTGACTGGGTGCATATTGGGAAGGCTATATTTGAAGTAGTAGCGGACTTATACTCGACCAACCTGGTAAGACAAAAGATGGACTCAGCGCAAGTAGAGATCTTATAGTGATGGGAATAAGACCAGAGCTCCATCCGCAAGAAAGAGCCAATGGAAAGTACTTCCTCCCCCCGACAGGCTACACACTTATGATTGAGGAGAAAACAACATTTTGTAAGTGCCTCAGTGGGATTAAAGTACCGATGGGTTTCTCATCGAGTATCAAGAATCTTGTAAACATGGAAGAATTGAAGATAAGTGGGTACAACACTCACGATTTCCATATAAGGATCTTAGAGCGTTGGAAGGCCGTTGATTTGGCAACCCGCACTGAGAGCAAATTTTGATTTTTCTATTATTTTCTTTCTTTTTCTTGTCTCTATGCTTAATGATGAAAGGTGTATACAACTTGTTTTCTAAACTAGTCATCATATCTAACATAAGGTGTAAAAGTCTTCTTGTCATGGCGGACAATATGCCCTCTCAAGAGGAAGACGCCCTCATGGCGCCCTCACAAGCGAGGTCGTCTTCAGACCATGAAGGATCAAGCGAACACTGGGAAGAACCAGAGGATCCGCATCCTCCATCACCTAAGGAACGTCGATTGGGGAACCCGGACCCTGATTACGTGTCTGAAGAGAAGGTATCTTGTCAAAGATAGTTTCCTTATTTGGTACATAGATTATATCAACTAAAATCTACTATTTATGTCCTAGGGCCCTCGACGAAGTGCCCATCAGATATTTGCAACAGAGGATGCGGCTGATGAGGGCCTCGAGTAGCAAACCGAAGAGGTGCCTGCCCAAGTGTCCACACACAAACGCAAGCGCGATCAGCGCTCCGTGAATAAGGCAGAGGGCATCTACGAGGTTACTGCACCAGACCCCAAAGATGGAGAACCGATTGAACCCGCAGCTGTCAAAGCCAAATGGCGGAACCATTGCGGCAAAGTGGTGATGGATCATTGCAAAATCACGTGGCAAGATTGGCGCCAAGTTTCGGATGGCAGAAAAGATGATATGTGGGCGGACATCATGGCAACCATCCTGTTCCTGCCAGCAGATCTTGAGAGAGCCAAGAAGGCCATGATGTCTACTCTCAATCATATCTTTCGAGATTACAAGTCCAAACTCAATTGCCAATACGTCAAGAAAAATCAAACCCCATTCGACAAGCATGGAAATATCAGTTAGCAGGAATGAGATGAATTTGTTGAGCAGAAGACAAGCAGTGCTTCAAAGGAGCTCAGTGAAAAGATGGTTGAGCTCAACAAGCGGAACAAGTACAAGCCACGGTTAGGTCCAAGCGGATATAAAAAGAAGATTCCGATTTGGAGAGAGAAGGAAGCCAAGCTCCGCGCGGAAGGAAAACCTGATCCGTTACCAAACACCAATGAGCATACCAGGAACTAGGTGTATGGTCGCTCCAACTTAACCGAAGAAGGAGAGATTATTGTGAAGGATCCCGCGACAGGTGAATATGTGCAAGCCTCGAAAGGTTCCATCACGGCACAGACGAAGGCTAGTCTATTTACACCTGAGTATCACAAGGACCAGCTCAGCATGGTTATTGGGACCAAGGAACATGGTGGTCGGGTATAAGGAGTGTCATCATCGGTCACATGGAAAGAAGGTTTCTCCGAGACATCATCTCACCTATATAAGAAGCATACATTGCACAAGAAAGATCAATAAGAGAAAGCCAAGGAAGCTTGGAGGCGACAACTCATGATGTTAGCTGTCGACATGAAAAGCGGTCGTTTGGACCCCAACTTGGAGGCAGCAATGGACATCTTCTTTCATGGTATGTCCTCATCCACGCAACCATTAGTCTCCACGGAACCATCGGTCTTGATGCAACCAGAAATAGAGGACCTTCCTAAGGATACTCCTTATGAGTTACATGTGCCATTTGGTTATAAGGGGAAGACGATGAAGGTTGCATCCGGCATTCCACTTCCAGGACGGACGCTCCATAACCAGAATATCCTTCCCGGTTACGTGCGTGTCTCCATATCGGAAATAGCACCTGGCTATGAGGATAACAAGATCAAATGCCCGATACCTGAGGCGGGTATAGAAACTCTCCAAGATACGCTCGACTCTTTCATCATTTGGAAACGTCGTGATGTTGTCCTCTCCATACGAGCTTCTCCATCCCTGTTGTCTGGTCATGGGTCCTTTCATGCGAGCCAGCCAGTCATGACAGCTGGACAACAGTCTCCTAGGTCTGCGGCAGCTTTGAGCAAGAAGCCCAATCTCCTCATGCGGAAGACAGCTCGACTCTCTGTCCTATAATCTATCATGACAATGAACCTCTTCCGGAGACTGTTCAACTCGAGCCTTCGCCTGTTGTCGTCATGGCTCCACTAATTCAAGTCCAGGCTCCGGCAATTCAAGTAGAGCCTCTGTCAACAGCGGCTACGACAGTTCAAGTTCAGGCTCCAATAATCCAAGTTCAGCCTGCGCCAGTTGTCTTCAAGGCTCCGATAATCCCAAAGATGATTACCGGTTTTGACAAAGAGGCAAATGACCCAAAAGCAAAAAGTGATGTTGATAAGTACTTGGCTGGATTGAAAAAACATCTAGCAACCACCGGCAAGCTCTTCCTGCAAGAACAAGATCCTCAGAATGTATTGTCGTACCGCGATCAAATTTTGGACAATCCTGCGGACGAAGTGAACTACCTGAAATTCATATTCGGTAAACCCCTTATATCAAATAACATGTACAAGAACCTGCCGTGGGAGATGCGGAAGTTGCACGACTGGTACATGATGGCGTCAAAAGAAGGGATCACTGAAATCACTTGAAGGATTCCAAAACGGGTGTTCAACGAAGAAGACGAACAAATATTATACATATTTTGGGAGGATGTCCACTCGATGTTTCGTCTAGACAAGATGGACGTCACCTTCATCACTTTGTGGTGCATGTAAGTGTCGCGTTCGATCTACTTTGTATTTCAAGCATAATTCCATATATTATTTTATGCTTTTTTATAGCATTAACTCCTTTTTCCAAAGAAAGGAGACCAACAGAAAAGATTGGAGGGTGGCCTACATCAACCCAAATCGGATCAACCAAAGCTCGATCAACCCAACGTTAAATCCGGAAAACAATCCGGATAAGACACCGATAGAGCTTGCTAACATGAAGACGGTCTTGACAATAGAAGTAAGGACTTATGTTGCAAATTTCTTGTACGACTGCTTCATGAGATGGCAAGATAGATAATCCATTATGGCCCCTTACAACTTCAAGTAAGTTGGATAACTACTGCCTTCGCCATGTATCCTATGTTAAAGTTAAATTCAATCATAATTAACTTGTTGACAACATTGTTATAGCGATCAATGGATTTGTCTTATCATATTTCCCAAAGAACGGTACCTTCTAGCGCTTGATAGCCTGGACTTCGACAAGAAGTTATACAGTGACATTCTGAAAGTCATAGATTGGTAAGAAATTGGTCTACGTGTGCATAGTTTGATGATATTAATATCATATAATGATAAGCTTTTGTCGATTGCGCAGTGCTTACGAGAAATATGTCGTAGCGGACGGGCCATGTCATCCTACAAGGAAAAAGAACATGTACTTCCGTCATAAGTTTTGGGTAAGATTTATATGCATCTCATACATGTCCTATCGTACTATCCATTCATATAAGTATTATAAGTGTAACGAACTTGTGTTCTCTAATTTATAGTGCCATAAGCAAATACGAGAAAGTGTGCATTGTGGTTACTACACTTGTGTGTTCTCAGCTGGCACTATAACTTACCTAGACCATAACATTGAGGAGTCTCAACAAGAGGTAAGTTGATTTTATTTATGTCTATTTTACTTTATTTTTTATTTTTAATATCTTATATATTAACAGACTCTGCTCATGTGACATAGAAAGCTGCAAGGACAAAAAGAGAATAGGCTACAAAGATGAAAAGGAACGATAAGATAAAAAAAAGGGTATAATTCCTGAATCACGTGTTCACTTGAGTACAAATGTCATGTATCTAGTTGTAGCTTCTCTTTGTTGTTTTATGTTGAGAGAGGTTATTGGTCCAGAAGGGAAGTGTTTTGATTCGAAGGGTTTACTAGCAACAAAACATAGGTCCCTTTGTGAGTGAGCTGGTTCGAGAGCACCATATGAGCCCAATGTTCTGAAGAAAGATGATGACTATGCCTTAGGGTTTATATAAGATATTTTGTACTATCCATTAAACATTTTGATGAGATATTGTATATATTCTGTGATGATATATTGTATATTTCTGTGATGAGATGTTGTGAATATCTATGATGAGATGTTATAAATTTCTATGTGTGCAGACTCTGTGATTTCTGTATATTTGTTTTATTTTATTTTTTAAGAAAATTACAAGTAGCGGTGGTTGATGATGTTAACCGTCGCTACTAATAGCTAACAATAGCGGTGGTTCATGATATCAACCACCGCTATTAATAGCTAATAATAGCCGCGGTTGTCAACCGCCACTATTAATAGATAATAATAGCCGCGGTTGTCAACCGCCACTACTAATGCGTCTGTAGCGGCGGTTTGTTTGGGCGACAGACCACCCGCCGCTACAAACGCTTATTTGTAGTTACGTTTACGTAGATGGTGGCTTGTCCGTCGCTACAGGGTTTTTCGAACCGCTGCTACAGACCGTTTTTGTTGTTGTGACGCCAACGACCCGCACTCGCTGCCGAGGACCGTCATGCCGGCGCTCGCGTATGCCCCCGACCAGCTGGACGTGACGCACCGGTCCATATGGCTAGAGGAGGTCTGGAGCGCGGCGGCAGCGGCGCACATGCTGAGGAGATCGTCATGTGGGTCCAGCAAGGCAGCGACGACCTGCGTGGCACGCTGCAGCTGCACGATGGTAAGGGCGAGGCCGCCATGGACTGATCGGACGCCGCGATGAGGCGCTGCCTCTGGGTGCTTTGGGACTGCCGAGCCTTGGCCCGTGACGATTCCGTCTTGGCCATGTAGCTCGGGAACGCGCCCTTTCACCGAGAAAAGCTCAACTTCGACGCGTCGTCGAGCCGGCAACTCAGCGTCCGCGACGCGTTCGTCAGCGCCAATAGCGACCGCCAACAGCGCCAACTCAGCATCCGCCGCAGCGTGGCACTCGCCTGCCGCCGTACAAGCTGACCCCGCACCATTGCCTGCAGTGTCACCATCCCGCGCAGCGCGCACAGCGCCTTCCTCACCTGCCATGGCATCCATCCCCAGGCTCTATGTCATCATCACTCCACCCAATTTCTCACAGAAAAACAACGGTAATGCTACTTTTCAGTCGATTAAAAAGTGACATCCTTTTCAATCGATGGCTGTGTGTATATTCTTTTATTCTTTTTATTTCTTTTTTTATTTATCTATTTATAGGATTATTTATATTAATTAGTATTATATATAGACTATAGAAAAATTTTATCTTTTTATATCTATTAGATCTATCCAAGGGCTAAAAGCGTTGATTGAAAAGAATCCTCATTTTCAATCGACTGAAAATTAGACACTCCCCTAAAAACAATCAAACAATGCAACTTGTTGTCGATGCAAATTGCAACGCCCAATTAAGAACCCAGGTGCGATCGGAAGGCCGACTGGATCTTGATCGCCGCCGCGACCTCCTCCTCGTCGTCCCCATCGTCGCTCCTCCTCCTCTCGAACGCCGGCGGTAGGAGCGTGACAGAGGCGGCGGCGTGCTGGTCCTGCTCCTGCACGACCACGACGGATGCCGCCGCTGGGCGCCGGAAGCTCCACCGCCTCTTCTCCCTCGCGGACTGGCTGTCCACACTGGCGTGCTGCTTCTTCTCCTCCCTGTTGTTCCTGGCCTTATTCCTGCCACCGGTCACGAAGAAGCTTCTGAACCACCGCCCGGCCTTGCCCATCTGCAGAACACGGCCTGCAGTTGCAGATGCAGAGGAAGCAGAGAGTGAAGTTGCAGAAGCTTTTTGACAAGTGGAAATAATAAAAGTGGTCTGATGTCGTTTACTATGTGACGGATCACTCACTCGGCACTCTCAGCAAAGCTCACTGTTCGATTTGATCCTTCCGCTGCCTAACGTATGTTCTTCAGCCAGCATGTGAACATTCTCAGCCATGTGGATCGCTTGGCACTCTCAGTTTGCACGGAAACGGAGTTATGTACAAGTCGTATTTCAGTTTTTGTGTACACGCCCCCACAAATGAGTGTCAGCTTCACCTACGACAACTATAGCGAAACAAGTGAGGGAAAAACACAGAGAGAAATTAGTGTCCTGACTAATCACGCCACATGAGACGGACTAGGTAATTAACGGCAGTTTAATGGTGTGAAGAAACACAAGCTGTAGGGTTTAAGGGCTGGCCGAACAGAGCTTGCATGTGGCGAGTAATGCCATCTTTTTACTACAGGAACTAGGCTATCAATGTGGTCACTATACTGCTGCTGGTTCATGCATGGTCCACACCCAGCAATGGTAACAACAACACTACTACTACTCCTTATCTTCCAGAAGGCAATGCACACTCACATTTGGCAACTCAGCACATGGCTGTAAATCGAGCTGCCCTGGTTATAAGTCCCCTTAATGAACCGGAAACCTGAATACTGAATGCTTGCAGGATTGTGCTTGTGATGCATGCCTGAGTGATGATGGGCCGTAGTGCAAACATGAGAACCGAACACGAACTCTACTTCTTATCTCAATGCATCTTCACAGGCTCACAGGGGTTCGACAAGCATGCTGCTGCATGGATCGGTTTTCTTTCTCATGCGGATAAGGTCGGGAAAAGAACTATGCTCTGAGAGCTGAGCTTGTAAAAAGATTCGTTTACTTTGCAATGAGAAAATTCAGCCCCGTGCCCTATCCCCACCGTTGTTTCCTCCAAAAAAAAAAAAGGTCGGGAAAAGAAGCATACACGACCGTTTTTTCTGCAGAAGTGACTGGTGAGCTTATAGGAAGACAGCTGATCCCGCTTAGTTTTGTAATTCCTGAGTAATCATAGGCTGAGTTTATAATGCGTTTAATGCTACTCTGCGGGGAGATTTTCTTCGATTATCTAAAAAAAAGGAAGACAACTGATGATCTACTTAATTCGCTCAAAAATATATCACAAGACCAGAACTGAAACTCCATATTCGCTTCAATAGGAGATCACCGATGCCCTACACCGCAAATACACCAATAATCTTCAATGCAACAGCTCGTCCTTCAATATCTTGTCAATCATGCCACGCGGAGGACCTGCATTGGCCGACACGGTAGTGCCACCCATGGCCTTTGACGCGCGCCGCTCCACTTGCACTGAGAGCATATCCAGTAGGGCTTTTAAACAAGGGCGAACACCAGTGAACTCCCTACATAGGCTCCCATCTTGCAAGTGCTCCCATCTTCCATTATCTCTAGGTTTGGGAGCCTCCTGATCGTTCTGCTAAACATGGTCCCATCTCAACTCTCCACTTTCGTCTTCTACGCCTGACCCACTCGCCGACACTCCTTCACGGTCGTCAAGACGTCGTCCTCCCTTGCTGATCCGCGTCCCCGCGCCACCATGGCCGCTGCCTCAAGCTTGTTGCCACCATCTCCTCTTCCATGGTCTCCATTCCTGTCGATGAGGAGCTATAGCTCTGCTCCATCGCACCTGACTCCGCATCCCACATGGCCTGCTCCAAGATCCTGGGGCCACGAGCACTAGCGCCAGCTCCAGCTCCGTCGTGATAAGCACAGGTGCCAAGTCGCCGCCTCCATGATCCCAGCGCCCATCTGAGTTCGCCCTCCTCCCTCAGTGAGCCATATCCTAGTGGCTCCATCGTCGGCTGCGCCCCCTGTCCTAGTAAGCGATGGCGTGACGGCGGTGCTGGGCTCAGATAGGATGGCAGGTCAGGGTCAGGCGGGGGCAGGGCAGCCGCGCGGGAGTCAGCCACGGGCAGTGGTGGCGTGGGGTGGGGGGGGGGGGGGGGGCAGCGCCAGGCGCGAGCGGGGAATGACAGTTTGGGTTCAGTGGCTGACAAACTAGGTTCACCCGAAATGGAAGTTGAATTTGGGCCTCTAATTTTGCAAGTCGACCTACAAAATAGGAAATAGTATATGTTTTTGCAGGCCACACTAGAGATGCTTTGAGCAGCTCCGATGCACGCCGAGCAGGTCAAGTGGCCCCAGCAATGACATGTGTCGAGCGCTGCAGCTCCTTGCAGGCAATGACTCACCTTACCAAGGCATGAGCTTGGCCATCGCTGTCATGGACGACTAGGACACGTTGCCTCAGGCATGCTTTGCGACCTCGCCTTGCGCGAGACGACTCCGTCATGGCCATGTAGCTTGGGAATGCCTTGCACCGAGAGCTCAACTACAACATGTCGTCGACTAGCAGCAGCTCCAGACGCCATCGTCCACCTCCACAATCCTGAATTCATGATGGCGGCGGTTCGGCGGTGCCATGGTTGTGGTAGTGACGAGGTGCCTGGCATTGTCGTTGTCATGATCGAGGAGGCCGGCTGTGCATCCGCCGATGCCTGGTGGTGGCCTGCCATGTCATCAATCCATCCAATTTTGCTGCCATGTCATCACTCCTCCAATTTTACAAAAAAAGAAAATCAAAGAACTGGTTGTCAATGATAGATGCAATTCAATGTAGCACACAAATGATTTCCTTTGTACAATGGAATTTATGTGACTATGCCAAAGAACGCAAAAAAATATGTTTGCAAGTGTGACTCCTACTATATGTTTTTTTGTAGTTCACAAGTAAACATAAGTTTTAGATGATTCCAAATATATTGATTCAAATGTTTCATTATCCTGTCATGACATATTCTTTGTTTGATTTTACATTAGGTGGTGTGCCTTCTAAAACCAAGCTACAAACTATGAAGTTAATTTTTTGTCGTGTTCTTTAGTATCTTGGAAAGAATTTAAGAATTGAATATTTTATTATCTTTCCACTCTTTATGTATATCTATTGGGTATTGGCATACAAATTATATATATTTCTTTATATCTGTCGAGTATGACTCAATTATTGATAAGAATATGTGTACATAATATCCTATCTTTAATATTAATTTGCATATATGTCATACTATGTGAATTATTTTCACATATACATTTAACAAAAAACATTGGCACATGCCATTTATGATATATTTTTAATAAAATGCATGACAATAATGTTTTTGTTAAGAGAAAGTCTAACTAGATATTACTAGAATGACTTGTTGCCGAACTAAACCCAACTATCTCTTCCTAAATTGTCCACACCAACTCCATTGTTTGCAGCACGGTTCGGTGGAATAATGGCCACTAACCAGTATCTTTGAAACAACTGTAGGCCCTACCTTGACCATCTCCAAAATTTATAGGTTAGATGATGAAGTTTTTGAAACACCATCTAATAGCATACAAGTCATAAACATCATTTATCTAGAATTATTACATTGAAATATCAGCCCAATTTATCTTTTTGATGTTGTGTTGTACTACTCCTATATTCAGAAAGAAAACATCAAGAAGCATGCAGCCAGGTTTTTTTTTCACGGATAGGTGATAAAGAATTAAAGACACATGCAGCCGTTTTTGCAGATTTGAGCTTTTTTTTTTGACTAGTCAGATGTGAGCTTGGAGGAAGGAAGACGAGTGACGCCTTACTTGTTTTCACACGTGATAATAGCTCACATGCGACGCCTTTCACCTCTATTATCTGGGATACGACATCGTTGGATGGAATAGCTCACATGCGACGGTTGGAACGGCCCAAATAGCCACGGCCCGACATGGATATTTTAAGCCCTTAAGTAGTTAACGGTTGTGGATTATGTTTGAACGTGGGACCCGCCAGTCAAACATTGCTCTATGGGACCCACTACTTATCCACGTCAGGCCTTAAGAGGCCTAGCCAGCCCTCCGCTCCCGTGCTTGTGCCCTGCCCCTGACATTACCGTTGCCTCCTCCCTTCCCCTATTCTTCCTCGCGCACCTTCTTCTTCCTCCTCTCCGGCAACAGTCCGCGGCGGCGGTGGCGGCGAGCGATGTCTAGCTCCCAGAAGGCCCCCCCAGAAGGAATGGCCGCGTTATGGAGAAGTCCCTTTGACTACATGCACGGACTGCCCTCGCCCAGATCCACTGAAGCATTTGACATGTGTGTGCTCGCGGATGGGCAACGTCGGTCAGGAATTTGTGAAATGCGAGAGCAAGCCATGCAAAGGGAAGGATGGGAAGGTAGGGTTTGTCTTGATTTGGCATGATTTGGATTTTGCATTTTGAAATTGGGAATTAGGGTTTGCGTTCCTCGTTTCAGGATTTGGAGCCCTGCAGTCATTTTGAGTGGGTGGATTCGTACATTCGGGATTGAGGGCTTGAAGTTCAAGTGCTCCCCCAATTGAACCAATCCAGGCTCGCATGCCGTCCGCTGTGGAGGAGGAGATCTCAAACATAGCCCATGATTTTTCGATGAATGGGGAGTTGCAAAAACTGAACAAGCAGTTGAGCCAGATTGTGGAACTGATCAAGCAGTTAAGCCAGATTGTGGAATTAAAGAAGCAGTCAAACATGATGGCCGGACCATTTTATGTTTGTATAGTTTCCATTTATTTGCTGTTGGTATTCAGGTTAGGAATTTACATTTAGATGTGGGGATGATGTTTGAATGTAGATTTGTGATCAAGTTTGCTAGTTCACTTTTCCTCTTCTCAGATCCTAGGCATGAAAGCATGCAAATTGGGATAGGGTGACTGCTTCTTTGACTGCACGAGCGTTCATCAGCGTAGGCGACTTTAACCCCAATCCGCCTCCCCGCTCCAACCCCAGGCCAACCTGTCAATGAAAGAGCGCGACCCATAGTTATTCATATGAGCGCGGCCCATAGTTATCCACTCGCCTCGCCGCTCCCGCCCGAGGTTCACCTGTCATTCATAAGAGCGCGGCCCATAGTTATTCATAAGAGCGTGGCCTATCTACTATTCATAAGAGCACGACCCATTAGTTTTAGGCCCCGTTTGGTTTGGATTCTAAAACGCTTATGCTTCTGTAAAAAATTTTGCCAAAGGGTTTCTCTTCTCTTTCCAATGTGGGTCCCACAGTAATTGAATGGAAGTACTGCCTCACATGACCAGCGCTGCCTAGTCAGTCTCTCTTTTCTTTCCCGTATGGGTCCCACAATAGTTGAATGGAAGCTATTATAGTACAAGATGTAGTACCAAAGGGACCCTTAGATTTATATTGATAAAAGTGGATTACATACATAGATTGTCATCCATAGATTACATCGATTGCATACGATAAAGAAAAACTAGCAGAGGAGGCCAATGAGATTGGTTACAAAATTTGGTCTTGATGACCTATATTTACATTGGCCTGTGGTCTAGAGAGTACTACTCTACTCATCGAAAGTCGGACCACTATACTGTCCGGGTGGACCTCGTCGGCGATGGCAGTTGTAGTGGGCATATGTTCCCACAGCAAGTCGTAGAAGTCAACATTGTCGGTGGTCGGAGCGAGGTGGAGGAAGTTCTCGCT
This sequence comes from Eleusine indica, assembly GCA_030378355.1. Classification (NCBI taxonomy): domain Eukaryota; kingdom Viridiplantae; phylum Streptophyta; class Magnoliopsida; order Poales; family Poaceae; genus Eleusine; species Eleusine indica. Next base: position 12,721,233 of record CM059494.1, read on the forward strand.
GGAGTCCAGATGGGCCAGGCTTAGGGCATGGGCGGCGCCTTCGCAGACGCCAATTGTGGCGAGATCCCACGCACGCACCGGAATGTCGCGGAGGCGAGCAGCCATGGTGTCACCGCGGAGGTTCATCTCCTCTGTGGCGATGCCGGTGGCCTCCTCAATCTCCTGAAGCCGAGCCGTCAGAGCTGAGCAAGGATCCAAAAAGAAGTCAAACTTCAAAAGCTGAGAGAGAAAAGGGGGTGGAATAGCTAACATGCTACGTACCAGCCACGTTGGCGTCGGCTACGGCTAGCCGAGCACGAGCCGTCTGTGCCTCCTGCTCCGCCGCCGCTAAAGCAGCCGCTAAAGGCGCCGCGGTATCCCCCGGGAGAGTAGCAGGGGCCGGTGGAGGAAGAGGGGGAGGTGGAGTTGTCCCATCATTACATGAGAGTGAGGATAACGATGATTAGAAACTAAAGAAGGCAACGGAGGAGATTACCATGATGGCTTACCCCCAGCTCCAGGGTTGGCGACCGTCCATGGTGGGGAGCTTTCCTTGAGTAAGGGCTTGAAAAGAAGGGGAAGAACAAGGGCGTCAGGAGGCGAGAGGAATGGTTGAGCTGAGGGGCAGTCCTTTCGTTTTATGGACAAGAATGGGAAGGAGTCAAGGAGCTCGGGGAGAATGCGAAGGAGCCCGAGGAGAAGTTACGGCCTGTTCATTTCCTGATTGGCTTGCCAGTTGGTTGCGTGATCAATGCTACGCACTGCAGACGATGCATGCTGGCCATGCCTGTTTTATCGGGTCTCCCGTTCTTCTCGCATCGTCCATCATCCATCACATCACACGGGCCTATTCGTTCTAGGGTCAAAAAGTTTTGAGTTAGGAGGGTGTTGGTTTCCCTCGTCTCAACTTATTCATGGTTCCTAATTAATCTTGCTATTTAGGATTACTAAACAAAGTGTAACGACAAATCCTTTTTACAGATGGATTGTAAATTACGAGACGAATCTAACTAGGCTAATAAATCTATGTTTTGGGTGAGGGAGATTAGTCTTCACAAGCGGTCAAAATGCGCAAGGTCATTGAAATGTGAGTCCGATGTTTTATTCGGCCCACCGCTTAGTCTCTATTGGGAAACGAACATCACCGCCAGCCGACGGTCAAAACAGAAAGAATGGTTCACGTGTAAACTACACGAGGTCGCTGAAATGTAGGTCCGATGTTTATTCGGCCCACCGCTCAGTCTCTCTTGGGAAACGAACACCACCGCCAGCGAACGGTCAAAACAGAAAGAGAATGGTTCACGTGTAAACTGCGCGAAGTCGCTGAAATGTGGGTCTGATGTTTTAGTCGGTCCACCGCTAGGTCTCTCTTTGGGAAACGAACACCACCGCTGAACCATTCTCTTTCTGTTTTGACCGCTTAGTCTCTCACGTCCCACAAGAGTATGCTTTCAGATTCTTTATTTCGTGTCCGAGTTGCAGAAGCGCCCTACAAGAGTACGCTTTCAGTTTTTTTAATATTTTGGTGATTTATATCTCAAAAAATATAGCAAATTTTACATTGGAAATTGGTTGTCATACGTAATACATAATCTTCAAACACCAGTACATTTTTGGTTATCTTTTGAAACTTTCAGATCATCTACTGCATGGGTAGGAACCTGTGTTACATGCCTGCACCAGATTGCAAATCCTAACTTTTCATCTTTAGATCCCTACAAAAAAACAATTTTTTACTCAATTTATGAATTTGCAGGCGATTTTTAATTCAAAAACTATAAGGATTTTGGAACTGAGCTTTTGCATGTGATTGTTTCATGTGACATGCAACCACCCTTTTTTTTTTGTTAATGTGAAAAAAAAGTATGTTCAAAATGGACTAGTCCATCCATGATGTATGAACATTGTACATACATCCATATGATATGAACATTGTACATACATTTATCACTCTAATACCAATAACATGGTTGAAATCGGCACAAAAGAATAGAGTTGTTTTTTACAAGACCATAGAAAAGAATTATCAAATTTGGACTTGAAACATGAGATCTATCTGTATGTGAAGATTTAATTATGAATTTAAAAGAAAAAAGTGAACACTCGGCAAGAACAGACGAAGAACTGCCGATGAACTCGGCGCCGACAAGTGGGGATGACCTGTCAGCGAGTTGTGCAACGAGGCCTGTTGATGAAGTTGGCCCAAGAGCCCAAGACAGGATAGGTGGGCCTCTTGTCTGGGCTCCCGCCTGGCTTTGGCCTTACTTGCTCATTGACCAAATTTCGGAATAATTCAAAAAGCTTGAAAAATATTAAAAATTCAAAAAAATTGAAAAACCAGCTCGGATTGACGTTGTAGGTGCAGTAGATGTTAACCCTCGAGTTTGAGGTCATTTGGAGAAGGTCGAAAAAATGGTCGCTCTAGAAATGGGACAGTTTGGCCTACCACAGGCAGTTTGGCCAAAACTCAGAAAAATTCAAAAAATTGAAAAACTATCTCGGATTGATGTTGTAGGTGTAGTAGATGTTAACCCTCGAGTTTGAGATCATTTGGCGAAGGTCGAAAAAATGGTTGCACCAGAAATGGGGCAGTTTGGCCTACCTTTGGGGCTCTTTGTAGCTCATTTCGGAGATAACATTCACACTACAGAAAAGCAACAATAGTACATACATATTTATAATTAAGACACATGTTTCATGCCTCAGAATACAAATCATAGTTCAATCATCCACACAAGTTTCACCTTCCACTCGATTTTCTCTTCTTCCTACCACTTGATTGTGCAGACACACCACACAAAACCCTCATGCTCTTGGTTTTCTTTGCGTCACTAGGACTAGACCGCCGCATGCACACCACAAGTTCTTGTTTTTCTTCTGTTTCCATGCCATCTTGCCGAACACCTTCATTCTGCACAACATCATCCAAAACCGAATCACATGGCACCACATCATCCAAAACAGATTCTGTTTGCACAACATTCAAAAATGATTCGGCCTACACCACATCATCTAAAACTAATTCAGGTTGCACTAAAATTTACTCAGCTTGCTCCACAACATCTAAAATTGATTCAATTTGTTGTGTGGCATCTTCCAAATCACCTGCATCCTGCACACTTCTCTTTCTTTTTGTTGGCCAGACATTTTCAACAACAACGAGTTCAAATTCAGTAGCCTCACTTCCACGCTTTTTCCTAAAAAAATAAAAATGATACGGAAACAAAGTAAATTTAAGTGCTCAATTAGATGGCTCAATGATTTTTCTTCAGAAACTTACTTTGGCTTTTCTAGAGTATAACGGCATTTGGTGGATCCAGCTCGGTGGCCAAGTTCCTGACACATCTTGCATCTATTTTTGTTGCCTTTCTGTGCCCGTTTTGGTTTATCATCTTTTTCCCCCTCTTACTACTACTATCTTTCTCATACCAAGCCTTGTATCTGCTCATTTTAGGCCTACCAGCCTTTCTTTTGGCAAGGGGGGGACACATTGAAAATTCAAATTCCACTTCAGACCACTGAGAGTGATCTGTAAGTGGTGCTATCTAGAGATTGAAACATGCCAATAGAAATAGGAAACATCCAGTTATGTCCATATAGAGCATTGCATGTTGCCAATTGACCAGTCCACTTTCCAGTCAAAAAAGATGAGTCTATGCTCAAATATGGCCTATACCCTGCTTTGAAGCCATCGATGCAAGGCTTTAAAGCCATAAAAAATTTGGAGAAATATACCTTACCATCAGGTGCAACCTTTGTAAATATCTCCACAACACTGCCAGGTGACCTCTTCTCCACCTCTGCCTTGAAACTATACAACATCCTGAACGTATTTGCCCAATCACCATATAACTCTTTCATTGCCCTCTGTTTTGCCTTCCACTCTGTGGTATACTTCACCTTAATAGGGTACTGCTTTTCTAGGTCTATTCTCAGTTTCTTTGCAGTAGTGTTTGGTATTTTGGCTAAAATAGGACTCATCTTTTGTGCAACCCAGGCCTGTGATGTCATCTTTGATTCAACCTGTGAACTAGTAGTACAAGTATATTCATGTGGCATTTGATTAACCCTAATGGTACCTCCATCAGGTTGTTTTCTAGCAGAAATGTACCACTTGCAAGGCTTGGCACCCCCATCAAAGCCTTTGCACTTCGCATAAAATTTCTTTGTATCTGTCCACATAGTCTTGGCGTCAAACTCCCTCCTCACTGCATAAGTCTTGAAACACATCCTAACCTCTTTCATGTTTCAAAAACACTTTCCTACTTTAATTATAGGATTGTTTGAGTCATATACATTTACAAACTCATCATCATTGTAATCATTTACCTCATCAATAGCTTCGTTCATCAACTCTAGATCCACATCTTTAGAACCAACATCCGCATTAGCCCCTACTAGAATTCCTAAAATTTTGGCCATCTTAATGTCAGCCAATGGTGCAATGACCAAATCAGTACGCTCTTGTAGTTGTACTGAATTCCAGTCGACAACAGCCATATTTACAGCACCATCACATCCCTCTTGTGTATCATCAACTAACACTATCACTTCGGTTAAAATAGGATCTATCTGTCTACTTGCAGCCCAATCATCATCTGCAATCTGCATAGCCAACTTTGATGACACATATCCAACACAAGAATATGATTTCGGATCCACCAGCTCGGCAAGAAATGTAACACGTTTGCTTGTCCAGCCATCTTGCCGATCGATTTCATCGACAAGCGCTTCATAATCCTCCACTCTCACATACTCGCTCTTCCAATCATCGAAGTGTATCAATGCTACTTCTTGCTCCAGACCCCAAGGAATACTCTTCCCTATTTTGTCCACCAAATTCTTCACCGCTTACGCTTCTTGGTTCACAAGGTCCTGCGGGTCGATCTCTGCACAATCAACCTCCCAACTAACCAATCTTTCCTGCTCTATGACCCTCAGGCTACCATTAGCTAGCTTCACAACAGAGAAAAAGGGGAATTTAATGGACCATTCAAAGCTACGCTGCTGCCCCCTGTTTCGACAATGGTGCGGGAATGTCAGAAATTGGAAGCGAACGAGCTCTAATCAAAAGCAAAATCAGCACGAGGTGCAGAGGATTACCTCAAATTTGACTCTCCCTGCTCTGTCTGTTTTGGGCGCCCCATCTGTTTTAGGGCTATCTATTTTAGACCGGACTGCTGCAACTCGAGCAAAATCAGGCGTGAATACGTCAGATTCGGGGCTCAACTCAGATGGGAATGCGACTAGGGTGCGATTTGACTCACCATAGAGGTCGCCGAAGACCTAGGCCGCGCGGCATCGGAGGGGATGTGTAACGCTCTGAGGGCGCGCGCTGCCGGAGAGGGATTGGGACGCTGCTCAGAGGGCGCACCGCAAGAGGTCTTCGGGCAGTCCAGTAGACAGACTCGCGCCGTCGGAGGGAGCCACCGTCGGAGAGGGATGTGCGGCGCTCTGAGTTCGTGCTGCCGGATATGGATTTTCTGCCGCTCAGAGGGCGCGAAACTGGTATTTGTTCGGTCCATCAAACAGATTCACTCACAGCAATGCTCTGACTAGGTCCCACGGCCGCTAACAACCAAATCCACAAAGTGTGAAGGCCGTCTGTGGGTTCTGGCTATTTTGCTCCACACAAACATCGCACGCGAGCTATTACCATCAACTATGTCATGCCTCGGCCAATTCCCACCAAAAATGTCGTTGGCCCTTCAATGTGCTATCAGTCACGCCACACGGACAACCCGCACTTGCAGCTCTATTGTGCGGCCGTGGCGGAACTGGTCAACCGGCCAAGCGGCTTCCATGAAGTCATGCACAGCAGTTCTTGCTCCCGCCAGAGAGCTTGCCTCGTGACAACTCCGTGTTCGCCATGGACGACTCGTACGCCGCGTGGCACTACCTTAGCACGCTCTGTGATCGCCGGTGACACCTTCTGGTAAACCTCTGCCCTGGCCAGCATTGAGTAGCCGCTTCCACCACCACGCTCTGCGCACGCCGCCGACCACCTCCATGATCTTGATGACGTTCTCATCCAAGGATCGCACGTGCTCCTTTGACATCCCTACATGAACAAGGACCTAGGACAAAGATTTGAACTGAAATTTGATCAAATTTGAAAGCCATTTAAGCCAATTTGAATGTCCATTGATCTATAATTCAAATATTTCTAACATAACCTAGTGCCACCAAAAATCTATGTAGTATACCCTGGTGAAATAGAATTTTGGTGAATTTATCATATTTTTATCCCACCATTTAATGCCCCAAGTATATGGTCAAATACCCAAAAACCACCCCTCTTTACAAGAATCCTATTTAAATTTTACTAGCAACTAGTGATTGTTAGCATTTTTATAAAATCCAGCACAATATGAGGAGCTTACCATATTTTTGGTTTGCCTTGGTCGATTCCCAAATAATTACCACAATGTAGGTCCCGCCGCTGCTCCGGCTGGCCGCCACACCTGCGCCGCCGCGCTTGGCCGCGAGCGCCGCCGCACGCGTGCGCTCGGCCCGGTCTGGCCGAGCTGGCCGCTGGGCCGAGGTAGGCCTTTGGGCCTCCGGGGGCACTCGGGCCAGATCTGGCCCAAGGACTTCCCGCGCGCGCGTTAGGCCATGGGCCGCGGGATAATCGGCCCATGAAGATAGAAATTGAATTTATATAAATTCCCAATTCCAGAAAATGTGTTAAACTTATAAAATGCATAATAAAATATTTAATGCGGATTATGGGGCAAGAAAATTTTCTCTAGGCTCCAGTAGACATGTAATATTTAAGAAAAATACCAAAACGCCCTGTATGCCAGTATTTTTATCAGCATTAAATTAAATAGCAAAAATACTAAAAAATTCATTTATAAATATGGGTGTCTGATAAATTCTTGATATTTGGCATAAAAATCTGTTTTGGCATATTGGGTGACCCTGAAAAGTATCATGTGCTAGTTCTCTATATTTTAGGCATTATTAATTTTTGTACCTTTTTCCTTGTTTTAAATATTTAAAATCACTAACAAATTGCATGTACGCGAAACTTGGCCTATAAATCACTCCTGGTATATATTATTCACAGAAAAGTATTCAATTTATTTTGACCTCCAGAACCATGCTAAATTATTAATTACTCACTTAAGCTCGATAATTTTGTCAAAACACTATAAAAGGCTGGGTAGCATTTTAAAGAGCGACACCCCGCTCACTTCTACATGAATATTGTGCATTAACATATTTGTTGAGGAAGTGCCATGAATCGAATATGGCTCTCATGCATTGCACCATTCGCATCATGTAGATCACGAGGTGAACCACGTGGAGACGGGACCGAAGCAGGAACCAGAAGGACTCAGTGGTGTTTCAGCTGACCAGGAGCAGAACCCAGGCAAGCCCTGATGCATTCCACCCGTTTCAATCTTTTTACTCTATCACTAGTTAGGAATGTAGGCTTCTCTATGCATTAAGTGATAGGAGTTGTTTGAAACCCTAGCATTGCAGTAGGCCCCTTTTCCCGATAATTAGCCTTAGGACGGTAGTCGCTCTGCTTAATTTAGGACGACTACTCATCGAGTGGTATGGAGGCCACTCGTAGATAGAAAATATGATCACTAGGGAATGATGTCGGATGAAGGAAAATGTGGATGGGATCATAATCAAGACCGGACGGGCAACTAGGTGGAAAGGAAAGGACAGCTTGTCTTCAAGGAGGTAGCCCCGTCCGAGTCACCTAAAGCTAAGCCTCATGTCCGGTCCTATGAGGTCAGGTTTGAACGTACTATTTGCATGCTGGAGTTATGGGACTAGTAAACTGATGTAGCTATGACTACTGCTAACTATAGGAGGTTGTTTTTTTAAATACTTGCATCTACGACATCGTCAACGCAGGTATGTGTCCCGCCCTGTGGACAGTAACATGGGAAGCTAGCACAAAGGTGTGAACGCGGGCTGATTGCGGAAAACATCAGTGTCCTGCCCTAGGACAATAATAAGGGATTATTTTCGGCTCGTTTCTTTTCTATTTGATGTATTATTTCTGCAATCAATCTGCTGTAGGTACACTAACCGTGAATCGAGTAAGAAACGTGTAGCATACGACTAACTTGAGAGATCGTATGTCACCAACTAAATGTATGGTCCTATTCATGGCCAAATTTTATTTTGTGAGGACGTATAGGCCGAAAGCATATGCATTCCTGAAAAATATTGGAGCATCAATTAATCATGAAACCTGAAATTTCAGCTTGCATGTCACTCACATAAGAATCTATATTTCTCCACTCTAAGGTCAAAATTATGCAAATAAATCCTTATGAAAATAATGAACGATCTCTCTGTACATCCAGCAAGAAAATTTAGACTTAAGGATTACCGGACAATTCCATTTTTGGTCCGTCCGAGTCAGCATGTCGGTTTAATGTCAATCTGAAATTTAGATTCATGACCTATTTTAGAAAATTCATAACTCTTTGCTCAGATCACCTCTAGGGCTGTATGAGCACTTTCTGGAAAGGTTACAAAAAGTACTACAACTTTGATAGTTTAAGTTTTCGGGTTTGAAACCTGTAAGGCAGAGCTATGAGCAAATCTTCAGGGCAACCCAGTTCTGACCAGAAACCGGTTCAGAAATTCGATCGGTAGTGTAAAATTTTAAAATCTCGAGTTCCAGGTATTGGATGGAGGCGTATAAATATGCGTTAGAAAGGTATTAAAATTCTCTATAATGTGGGTAAGTTACTCCAGATATTAAAGGCCTAGGACTCCAGATTTCAGGACCATTTTCAGAATGGACTCCGTGATGTTCAAAACAGATTTTCAGATTCTGACTTGCAACTTAGAAAAATCATAACTCTTGAACCCCTCATTAGATGAAGTGGAGTAAGTACTTGTTGGAAAGGTGTTGAAAAACTCAGCCACTTTGGTATTCAATTGCTGTCCAAAGTCTGTAAGAAAGGTTGCTTAAAAGCTCGATTTAGTGGCTGTTGTATCCTAGGACAGAACGTACCCTTTTAGCGGAGTAATTGAATCCACCCTAGAATATGTAACTAATTACGATGGTCAAATTCCTTATATCACTCATCACACCGTATTATTTTGTTGTTGACTTGCACCCTCTATGTTTGGAGCGATTACTCACCATTGGGTTTGTGTTCCAGATGGACGAGCACGGGTTCGAGGTGTTCCAGCACGACGAGTGGCATTATACCACCGGTCTACACCACCGTGGCTTTCCCACCCTCCTGTGGGAGATGTTGCACGCTTTGGGCTACAAGGAGCAGTCTTCCTACCGTGGGAGTGAGACCCGCCGCCACGGTGTGACTTTTGTAGAGGTGCACATCAGCGTCTCTCCCCACCCGCGCAACCCCGACCTGGCAGGGATGGAGAACACAGTCACGTCTGGGAGCCTCAGGGCGGGCTTGGAGAGAGTCGCCCACAGAGCTCTCACTCACTTCTGTGGGCGCAACATAGCAGCGCTCTTGGGGACTCCGTTCGAGATGATCCCTATCTGGCACCAGGCAGACCCGGTTTGGCAGAGGCGCGTCTCCCGTGATGACTACCCGAAGTACCACGCGGGATACCACCGCGTATCTCACAACTCCGAGTACCTCCTCAACTTGGATGAGGAGTCTAGCAGCCGCAGCAGGATCTTACTAGCGGACGCTGAGCAGGTTTGGGTGCAGAGGAACGACTTGCAGACATAGGTCGATGCACAGCAGAGGGAGATTCAGCGGCTGACAGCTGCTCTTGAGGCGAGTGAGACTCGCGTGACAGAGGTCACTGGACAGCGTGACACTCTCACGCAGGAGGTAGACAGACGGGGCTTGATCATGCAGTAGCGTGCCAACCATAACGAGCACCTGTAGCAGCAGCTGGCAAGTGCCCAGCAAGAGATGGAGCTTATGGCAGAGGACCTAGAGACCCTGGCTCACAAGAACCATGACCTACAGGCTCACTTGGACGCGATTGTTGTGCCACCGACAGCACCCGCAGAGGAGAACCTCGAGGAGGACATGGGCGAGGAGTCCGACGTGGACTACGAGCCACCCGCTCCGACAGGCGCAAACCGTCTAGGACCCTCTGGCACAGCTAGAGGCAGGGCTTAGTATTCGTTGTAGGCATGACTAGGTGGTGCATGTAGGGCAGGATAGATAGGTAGCTTTTGACGATCCACGCGTGGTTGTTGTATTTTGGGGCTCACCCGCGTGAATAGCTTTTGGGTAACTCGATGGCCACCTTTTCCGAGTTTATGTAGTACAGAGCTGATGACTTGTATTAAGACCTGTGTTAATCTAGTAATGCCAGCTTTTATCAGAATTATGTGGTCTACATATTTGCTGCCATGTGTTGCTATGTTACTTGATTTGGTATCCTGTAATAATCTTGTTGGATAAGAGACTAATTGGAATCCTTATTCTTGCATTTCAGAATGGTGCGCACTCGTAACACCAACGAGCTTCACGGTGAACAGCCCAAAGATTCCAGGGCTAGAGGGAATGACTCTCCGCAGGGGATACCATCATCACCACCACCCAACCCCATGCAGATGATGGCGCAGTTCTTCGCCACCATGATGGAAAGCCAACAGCAGCAAGCAAAATTTATGTGGGAGGTTGCACAGCAAAACCTGGCAGGCCGGAATGCTAGGGGCAACAACGACGGCGCCCCACAGAACAGCACCTATGCCGACTTCCTCGCCACCAGGCCACCTACGTTCAGCGCTACCACTGAGCCCATGGAAGCAGAGAGTTTTCTTCACATGCTCGAGTCCAAATTTGGGCTCCTCAATTGTACGCCTGTGCATAAGACATTGTTTACGGCACAGCAGCTGCATGGCGCAGCTGGGGCATGGTGGGCTAACCATGTCGCCTTTGTTGGTGTGGACCAGCTGATTGCTTGGGATGACTTTCAAGACGGCATTTCGGGCCCACTATATTCCTGCAGGGTTCGTCCGTAGGAAGGCACGAGAGTTCGCAGCACTGAAGGAAGGCAGCTCCAGCATCGAAGAGTACTGCGAGGAGTTCAACCGGTTGGCATTGTACGCCCTAGAACAAGTTGACACCCCCGCCAAGCGTAAGGACCGTTTCTTGGGGGGGGGGGGGATAAGCGCAGAGCTGCAGGACCGCCTCAACCTTAACATGGGCGGCACATTCGCTAAGTTTGTTAACAATGCCATTGTCGCAGAAGATGGGTATCGTAAGGTGATGGCAGAGCGAAAGAGGTCTACCAGTGCTATGGGGCCATCCAGTGGACCCCCGCAGAAGTTTCGCATGGTGTACACGGACCCTTCGGGACAGAGGTACCGTTCCACCCCCGAGACGGCACCATTTCCACGTCCACCTCAGCCAGCACAGCAGTGACCCCAAGGACCACGTCAGCAGCAGGGCCAAGGTGGGTATTGCCCACCACAGCAGCAGAATGCTCAGACAGGGCCCTTTCCCTGTTACGACTACGGCCGTATTGGACACTTCTCGAGGGAGTGCCTGCACCCCAAGAAAAGCACTGGTCAGAACCCACTAAGGAACAACAACAACAACAACAACAATAACCGCAATAACAGGGGACCTGCCCGCACTGGCCGGCTAAATAATACTACTCTGGAGGAGACTCCAGAGAACAGCCCCATCCTTGCTGGTATGTTCTGTTTTCAAGACCACCCCGCTCTCGTTGTATTTGATTCGGGGGCTTCTCACAATTTTATCAGTGCGTCATATGCTAAAACTTGACAACTACCTTATCACCTTATGAAGACACCATACCTTATTAGATCATCTCATGGGTACACGCCCGCTAGATATGAAGTCAGGGGAATACCTATAACCCTAGCAACGAAGGTGTATCTTGAGGACTGCATTGTTCTTGAGGGGAGCAGCATCAATGTGATTTTGGGTATGCCATGGATGAAGTATCACAAGGCCCTTCTAGACACAGACACCTATACCGTACACCTAAACTCCCCCACCCAAGGCAAAGTGAGTTTTCGAGTGAATCACCCCTGACTGGCAACCTCTGTAGTTCACCACGCCACAGCCACACCATTAGGTGATATACCCGTGGTTAGCGAGTTTCCCGACGTGTTCCCTGATGATCTACCTGGGTTACCTCCGGATTGGGATGTCGAGTTCAAGATTGAGCTTCAGCCAGGGACGGCACCTATATCCAAAAGGCCGTATAAAATGGCACCCAAGGAACTAGCTATTTAAAAGAGCAGTTGAAAGAGCTGCTGGATAAGGGATTTATTCGACCAAGTTCTTCACCTTGGGGTTGTCCAGCGTTGTTCATAAAAAAAAAGGATGAGACTTTGAGGCTATGTGTGGATTACCGACCCCTTAATGCTCTGACTATCAAGAACAAGTATCCACTGCCTCGCATCAACATTCTCCTTGATCAGCTAATAGGAGCTAAGGCTTTCTCCAAGATCGATCTCCGTTCTGGATACCATCAAATTAAGATCCGTGCCGAAGATATTCCCAAGATGGCGTTCTCCACTCGATACGGACTGTATGAGTATCTAGTGATGTCATTTGGTTTGACAAATACACTGGCACACTTTATGTATCTCATGAACTCGGTGTTCATGCCAGAGTTGGACAATTTTTTAGTGGTGTTTATTGACGACATTCTATTTACTCTAAGTCAGAAGAAGAACATACAGAGCATCTTCGTGTTGTATTATAGAGGTTAAGGGAGCACCAGCTATATGCTAAGTTTAGCAAATGCGAGTTTTGGTTGAAGCAGGTGCCATTTCTAGGCCATATCATCTCGGAAGAAGACATAGCGGTGGATCCTAGCAAAGTAAGAGATGTACTGAATTGGAAGACACCGAATACCGTATTTCATATACGCGGTTTTCTTGGATTAGCTGGCTACTACCGTCGTTTCATCCCTAACTTCTCCATGATTGCAAAGCCCATGACCGAGTTGCTTAAGAAGGAAAAGAAATTCATATGGGACGAAGGCTGCGAGAATGCTTTTCAAACCCTGAAGAAGCATCTGGCCACTGCCCCAGTATTAGCTCAACCGGACCTGGGGAAGCCATTTGATGTCTATTGTGATGCTTCGGGTATTGGATTAGGGTGTGTGCTCATGCAAGATGGAAGAGTCATTGCTTATGGATCAAGACAATTGAGGAAACATGAGCAGAATTACCCCGCGCATGACCTGGAATTAGTAGCAATGGTGTTAGCATTGAAAATATGGAGACATTACCTTCTTGGAAATTTAGTTCGTATCTACACTAATCACAAAAGCTTTAAGTATATCTTCACTCAGGATCACCTGAACATGAGACAACGTCGTTGGTTGGAATTGATCAAGGACTATAAGTTGGAAGTGCATTATCACCCAGGAAAGGCTAATGTTGTGGCTGACGCACTAAGCCGCAAGGCTCAATGCCACCACATCATGGTCAGTACACAAGTTCAAGATGGTCATTATGTCCAAGTAACACCCCACGGAGCTCTCTACAATCTAGCATTAATTCCTACCTTGTAGGAAGAAATAGCAGCAGCTCAGAAAAATGATGTTGGCATAGCACACCTCAGAAGGAGACTAAAAGAGGGCGACGCCAAGGTTCAATGTTTTCGGGAGGACGTAGAAGGTGTTTTATGGTTCAAGGAGCGCCTAGTGGTGCCTAAGAATTTGGAACTTCACATGAAGATTTTGGACGAGGCTCATATTGCAAAGTACTCCATGCATCCGGGCAGCAACAAGATGTACCACAATTTGAAATGCAGATATTGGTGGACTCGTATGAAGAGAGAAATAGCAAGATATGTCATAGAGTGTGATACCTACCGCCGAGTCAAGGCCGATCATTTGAAGAGGGCAAGCCTGCTACAACCCTTGAGTGTTCTAGCTTGGAAATGGGAGGATATCAGCATGGATTTCATTGTTGGTCTTCCCCGCACATCATGCAAGTTTGACTCTCTATGGGTGATTGTTGATCGGCTGACTAAAGTTGCACACTTCATCCCCGTATCGACATGGTACACAACTGAGAGGTATGCACAGTTGTATATAGATCGGATCTTATGATTACACGGAGTGCCCAAGACAATAGTATCTAACAGAGGGTCTCAGTTCGTTGGAAGCTTTTGGGAAAAGCTACATGAGTCGTTGGGCACCAAGTTAATTCGAGGTTCAGCATATCACCCCCAAACGGACGGTCAGACCGAAAGGGTTAACCAAATATTGGAAGACATGTTGAGGGCATATGTATTGAATCACAACAAAAAGTGGGATAAGGGCCTACCCTTGGCAGAATTTGCATACAACAATAGTTATTAAGAAAGCATCAAGATGGCATCGTTCGAGGCTCTATACGGTCGTCGTTGTCATACACCACTGAGTTGGTTAGAATCAGGAGAGAGAGTAATATTCGGCCCGGAATTAGTGCAGCAGGCTGAGGAGAAGGTACTGGAAATTCAATCAAACCTACGAGCAGCAAAGTCCAGGCAGAAGAGTTATGCGGATAAAAGACGTCGCCTGCTGGAATTCAGAGCCGATGACATGGTCTATCTCCGAGTGTCACCAACCAAAGGTGTACAACGATTTGGAGTCCACGAAAAGCTAGCACCCTGTTACATTGGTCCCTATTCGATCGTCGCAAGATGTGGGCCGGTCGCCTACAAACTCCAGCTACCAGTGGAGCTTGCTGGAGTGCATGACACCTTCCATGTGTCCTAGCTCAAGAAATGTCTGAAGACCCCGGTGGACGTTCCTTTGGAGAGCACTGGACAACTACAACCCGACCTGACGTATTCAGAGCGTCCAGTGAAGGTGCTAGACGAGAAGGAACGAGTTACGCATAAGAAGACGCTCAAGTTCTATAAGGTTCAATGGAGCAACCACACCGCCAGGGAGGCTACCTGGGAAACTGAAGAGTTCCTGCGAAGCCACTACCCTGAGTTCCTACGTCACCACCTAGGTAAACTGCTATTGTATTCCTTAATCTCGGGATGAGATTTCTTTAAGGGGGGAGGGCTGTGACATCCCCACATGAACAAGAACCTAGGACAAAGATTTGAACTGAAATTTGATCAAATTTGAAAGCCATTTAAGCGAATTTGAATGTCCATTGATCTACAATTCAAATATTTCTAACATAACCTAGTACCACCAAAAATATATGTAGTATGTCCTGATGAAATAGAATTTTGGTAAATTTATCATATTTTTATCCCACCATTTAATGCTCCAAATAAATGTTCAAATGCCCAAAAACCACCCCTCTTTACAAAAATCCTATTTAAATTTTACTAGGAACTAATGATAGTTAGCATTTTTATAAAATCCAACACAATATGAGGAGTCTGCCATATTTTTGGTTTGCCTTGGTCGGTTCCCAAATAATTACCATAAAAATGTCAAATGCAATCGGCTGTCGGGTTTAGAAAATAAATGAAAAAGAAAAATCCCCATGGGGCCTACCCGTCAGCGACCCCAAACAAACACAACGCGGTGTCGCCCAGCCTCCCGCCATCCCGTATGCCGCGTGGGCGCCGTTGGCTGGGCAACGGCTGTTGCCGCGGATCGACCCCCCCCCCCCCACTCGGCCTTCCGACATCCCCTTTGTCCCCCTCCCGTTCGGAACATGCCACTTTCTTTCTTCCTCGCTCTCGTTTCTCTCTCGCCGAGCACCGCGCCCGCCATTGCCGCTCGGAGCCGGAGCCCGCCATGCCGCCGCCTCGCCACACGAGCTGCCACACCGGGTGCCCCCGGACCTCCTCCCCGACACCCTCGGTCCTCGCACGGAGCTACATCTCCTCTTCCGCGCCGAGCCACCGCCAATCGACGCCGTCTTCCCCGCCTCCGACCGCTGCTCCGCCGCGTCGCCCGAGCTCACCGGTGAGTTTCCGACCAATCACTTGCACCCGCACGGCTGCCCTGACCCGGCGCGTCACCTCGACCTCACTCGGCTCACCCCCGTGCAGCCACTCCGCCGGACCGCCGTCGCCGCACGCCGTCGTTCCTCCTCACTGTCGTCGAGCTAGCCCGGTGAGCCGCCCTCCTTGCTCTCGTGCGCCGCGCATCCGTCCCCACTCGTTGAGTCGTGTCCGCGTCAATGCAAGTCCCGCCGCTGCTCCGGCTGGCCGCCGTACCCGCGCCGCGGCGCTTGACCGCGAGCGCCGCCGCACGCGCGCGCTCAGCCCGGTCTGGCCGAGCTGGCCACTAGGCCGCGCAAGGCCTTTGGGCCTCCAGTGGCACTCGGGCCAGATCTGGCCCAAGGACTTCCCCCGCGCGCGCGTTAGGCGTTGGGCCGCGGGAGAATCCGCCCATGAAGATAGAAATTGAATTTTTATAAATTCCTAATTCTAGGAAATGTGTTAAACTTGTAAAATGCATAATAAAATATTTAATGCGAATTATGGGGCAAGGCAAATTTCTCTAGGCTCCAATAGACATGTACTATTTAAGAAAAATACCAAAACGCCCTGTATGCCAGTATTTTTATCAGCATTGAATTAAATGGCAAAAACACTAATAAATTCATTTATAAATATGGGTGTCTGATAAATTCTTGATATTTGGCATAAAAATATGTTTTGGCATATTGGGTGACCCTGCAAAGTGTCATGTGCTAGTTCTCTATATTTTAGGCATTATTAGTTCTTGTACCTTTTTCCTTGTTTTAATTATTTAAAATCACTAACAAATTGCATGTACGCGAAACTTGGCCAATAAATCACTCCTGGTATGTTTTATTCATAGAAAAGTACCCAATTTATTTTGACCTCCAGAACCATGCTAAATTATTAATTACTCACTTAAGCACGATAATTTCGTCAAAACACTATAAAAGGTTGGGTAGCATTCTAACGAGTAACACCCCGCTCACTTCTACATGAATATTGTGCGTTAACATATTTATTAAGGAAGTGCCATGAATCGAATATGGCTCTCATGCATTGCACCATTCACATCATGTAGATCACGAGGTGAACCACGTGGAGACATGACCAGAGCAGGAACCAGAAGGACTCGGTGGTGTTTCAGCTGACCAGGAACAGAACCCAAGCAAGCCCCGGTGCATCCCACCCGTTTTAACCTTTTTACTCTATCACTAGTTAGGAATGTAGATTTGTCTGTGCATTAAGTGATAGGAGTTGTTTGAAACCCTAGCATTGCAGTAGGCCCCTTTTTCCTAATAATTAGCCTCAGGACGGTAGCCGCTCTGCTTAATTTAGGACGACTACTCATCGAGTGGTATAGAGACCACTCGTAGATAGGAAATATTATCACTGGGGAATGATGTCGGATGAAGGAAAATATGGATGGGATCACAATGAAGACCGGACGGGCCACTAGGTGGAAAGGGAAGGACAGCTTGTCTTCAAGGAGGTAGCCCCGTCCGAGTCTCCTAAGGCTACGCCTCGTGTCCAGTCCTATGAGGTCAAGTTTGAACGTACTGTTTGCATGCTAGAATTATGGGCCCAGTAAACCGATGTAGCTATGACTACTGCTTGGCCGGAAGGTACCCTGATCCTTGAGGTGGAACTGGGGCTGAGAGGAGGGAGCAATCCACCCACAGATGGCGGCACGGGGCGCATCGTGTTGGAGGACCCTTCTCGGGGGAGCCAGGCACGGAAGACCCTGCGGTGCCATAAGCGAAAAGTTGCTCCATGCGGCTTCCAGGAAGCGCATATGGGTCGTGCAAGCAGGTTTCTCCTGCAGCAGGTAAATCGATTTGAGTCGTTGCCCCTCACAGTAACGAGTGCCACTTGATCGCTGCTCCGGAACAATGTCGAAAGCCATTGAGATGATAGGGGGGTTGAATACTGCTGTTTGGAATTATTAAGATTGTATTGCAACCTTGATTGTTATAGCTTTAGTGCAAACTAAATTTCTTATTCCGCATGACAACTTAACTTGATGCTAGGACTTGAAAAATAAGTATCCACTCTCAGGTTGGCTTTTCTGGCAACATAAATCCTATCCCGAGCCTTTGCATGTCTAGGTGTCGGCTGTAGTTGGTCATTTTGACGGGTCAGTCTTGCTGAGTAAATTAGTTACTTAGGGCGTAGCTCTATGTGGTTTTCAGATAACCAGGGTGGAGACTGTCACTGCGGTGGGAGGTTCCACTGGGAAGACCAGCGTCCTAACTGCTGGAATATTGAGTGGGAGCGGTGCACCAATGATGACGAGGAGTAGTCCGTTGATTGCCAGCACGGTGTTTCGTGCAATACACCTATCATGACCGGATTTTGTGTGTCGCCGTGAGCGGGCGATTGTATCCTACTTATTCCGTTGAACCATTTAAGTACTATCGAACAATTTCGCTTCCGCATTTTATTTGTTAAAAAACTCTGGATTATAATGATTTATGTAAAAATTCTGTACTCTACCTATGTTCTTGTTGCAACTATATTCTTCTATCATGTGTTGTACTATTGGGTGTCACAACGTGTGTTACCACCCGAGAAAGATCTTAGAACGGAATCGTCTCCGTGGTAAGGCGGTTCTGTTACAGCTCCGGCTCGGCGGCCGGCGGGTTCAGTGATGCATGACGAGTGGCGAACACGGGCAGGGCTGCACGACGCTCGGCAAGCTGGAGCGGGGTACGAACGACGGGTGATATCAGGCGAGCCATGGTTGAGCTGGATGTCATGCGGGTCAAGGGTTGGGGCAGGCGTGGCAAGGGCTAAGGCTAAGACGCGCCGCCAACGGGAGCTCGGAGCCGAGCCACACAGCATCGCATCGGATCACCTTTGATTCTTGATGAATCGTGTAGAGAGCTGAGGGGAACACCACATGAGATCGGACACTCGGATGAAAAAATTGGAGGAGGTGAAATCAACCGGCTAAATCCTCTTTTATGTCAAAATCAATCCCTCTAAATCACCTTGGAGAGGAGACCGACCAAATGAGGCCTAATTCAAATCATGAAGATAATAAGAAATTATATACTGGAGAACAAGAAAAAGAGAAAAAGATAATCTTCAGGAATTACTGGTCATGCATTCTCTATCAAGAAGTCATGATTACACATTTAATATAATTAAATAAAAGATTGGAGAAAAACTATATTTCTTGGACGTGGTAGCAAAATAAAAGGAAAACTATTTACTCTCCGTCCTACCACGACCATCAATCTTATTTCCCGAAATTATTACATATGTTGCGCGCAACACGGCAAGTGATTACGGCAGGCAAGCATAGGCAGAGACAACATATTTAGATGGAAAACGGTGGTCGACAGTCTATCTTCTTCTCTCGTTCCATCCTTCACCTTCCTTATTTCTATCAAGAAGCGTTTGTGTATGCAAGTGATATGATACCTAAGGAAGAAAAAGAGCTTCTCCAAGGATCACTCATCTCTAATATGACCTAAGTGCGTATAAGAATAAGTGTACAAAACATTATACCTTTCAAATTTATTCGCACATATACTTCATATATATTAGCTCCAATATTTTCATAAATTCTATCAGAAAATAAAAATAAGTCTTTCATATTTTCATTGAGAAGAAGAGTGAGCAACCACAAATCATTAGAGAAACATATTATTTAGATAATTAGATAACTGTAACCATTAAACCTTAAAATATACATCACTAGCTAATTGGTTATCCAAAGAACCCAAAGGTAACTAAGTATTATTATCATAGGAATAGCGATAACAGCGTATAGCTGGATTGAACTGCGTAGTGGTTCTCTTCCTGTGCTTCAATGTCTCAAATAAGTAACAAGATCATGTCGTGATCATTTTGAAACTTTATAGGATACAGTACCGAGGTTCTTTTGAGGCAATGCTACTCCATCCTTCATCTAGAAACATCACTTTGATAAATATCAGCCCATTTATTTCATATTTGTTGTTGTTCCATGGGCGAGTTGCTTGCTATGCTTCCTGCTACACCCACGTCGCATCTTGCTAGTGTCGTTTGAAGGCACAAGTCTGAAGGCAAGGCTAGCACTTTTTAATGTACATTGCTAAAGACTAGGCGTTTTGCGACTGTACAATGTGTGCGAGGAAAATGAAGTTGTTTC
Organism: Eleusine indica; assembly: GCA_030378355.1. Lineage (NCBI taxonomy): Eukaryota > Viridiplantae > Streptophyta > Magnoliopsida > Poales > Poaceae > Eleusine > Eleusine indica. Next base: position 12,741,192 of record CM059494.1, read on the forward strand.
GTTTGCTCAAAAAATATATTATGCATCTCAAATACTCCATGCCTGCAAGGTCCTATATTTTGTAGGCAACTGATGACCTAGTTGATTCCATGTTATAAAGAGAACATATCAAGGATTTTCAGACGAAGATTTTTCTTTTTAGAAATACGGCTTTTACCGCTGCCTTCTTTGAAGGCTTGTGTGGGACGGGGGATCAACCCCATGCCAGCTCAGCGCTCCCTTGCGCTTTTTGCCACCAGACCATAGGCCTGTCCATAATTTTCTAGAAGAAGATACCATCTGTTTGATGTAAAAAAAATGAAAAAAGCTTAATTGATTAGGTTTGCAACCAACCATCCGAGTTGATATCTCCTATTTGACATGAATGTTACATTTATGATTAGTTATTTTTTTAGTTGGAGGTGATGTCTCTATTGATAACTAGCCGTGTATGATGACTTCGTTGATTTTAAGATCACTCAGCCAATTTCCAAAGACACTCATAGGAGTAGGGTGTGAGCACGTATATTCATATAAGCATTTTGTACTGTGTTTTGTAAATTAAAAAAAAAGTAAAAAAAAGAAACGGAATGGTGTCGCCTATGAACTTGCACAATTGGCAAGCATGCGATTCACTTTCGTGTCGTGATGACGGTTGTGATAGGTAGTCACTAGCTGCCTCGGATTGCAACATTGACTCCTAGTATAAGCATCAAACAGTCTCTCTCTCTTTGCCGATACTGAGACGGATTGGAACTGGAAACATCACGCTCACTCACTATAGGAGGTCGATAAACGGACTCGTGAAACAGCAGGATTCGAATTGTGCAGCAGCTGGTCGGTCTTTTACCCGATCCTCACTTGCCATTACCACTGACGAAGATATAGGACTGAGTTGTGTGTCAGTCGCGCCACGCGAACGACCTGCAATCACTGCTGGGTGCTGGAGAGGTACAAACGCCGCAACGCTAGCGCGTGCCTGCGGCCAGCTGGACGCGCAGCGATCCACGTGGCCCAAGGAAGTCCAGTGCGCGGCGGCACTGGAGCGTGCTCCGGCCTCCGGGCAGGTCAAGCGGGTCCAGCGATGACCTGCGCCGCGCGACGCAGCTCCCGCTCCTGTTGGCCATGTAGCGTGGAAGCTGGGGGTGAGCGGCGATGCCTTCTGTTGGTACAGCTCCACCCTCGATGACGAATGAGTGCCAGCTTCACGCAGATGTTGCAAAAGGGCAAAACACAAAAGTACACGGCATACCATGTAATGTAACACTAACTAGGAAGATGGCCCGAGCAATTTGCGCGGCTAGACCTGTATTAAGTCCTTGAGCATGAAAAGTGATACTATATTAAAACATGTACATACTACTACATTGTATCATTTGAATAAGTATTTTAGATTTATTTTCCTAATTTTCTTATACTATTTAGAAAGATAAATATCTTTTTAGAACTACTGAATGTCTTATTTATGCATCAAAAGTTTTACAACTTTTTGTCAGAGAGATAGATGGGTTTATTATGATTTGTTCATGATTTATTTTAACTTATTGCTCTACCTTTTTCATGATTTTATTTGATCAGACTACATTCGAGATAACTTATGTCGGCCAAAGTATACAATGCATCTATATAATTTAATAATGCACTGATTGTTCACTTGGTATAATTTCTAGAATACATGTGCCGAATAAATTCAAATTCAGATAAAGCCACCTCTCCTTGAAATATTCTTCCAAATATACATCCATATCGTATTCTGTTTCAGAGATATATTTCGATCAGCATATTCATAATACAATATTTGCATCACCTGTATTGTGCTGATAACCATCGAATATGTTACCTTTTCAATGTAGTCTTACTGGTTGCATCATAGACAACTATATTGACAACATGACTGGTGCTTTATTGGTTGATAACCAACAATACATGTACTACACAACTTCATATTTTCATGTAGGACTATACAACTCTATCTCCTTTATTCGATTAAAAAAAATCTCATGTACAATCGCTGATGACACCTAAAACAATGAAAAATGTACACATGGAGATTTTATTCCTTAGATACAAAACAAAGAAAAATTAATTCCTCAGCATAGAGTCTATTGCGGATCGATTAGATGATGGTGACATGCTAATCGATGCTGACAGTGGACAACACTGACACGACTTGCATGGGGAGAAATTGGCAGAGATGTGATATTGGGTTGCGTGGCCGAAGACATTGTTAGACACCCTCCATGAGTGTGAAAAAAAAAATCATCTCTAGAACGTGTGGATGGTGTCTGATGAAATTGTATGGTAGCAGACACTGACGACCGAAGATTGAGTGATGTGGCAGGAGCTTCAAACGTGGTAGTCCGAGTTGACACAGACCACTTAGCAGGAGAAGCTACACGGGCATCTTGCGTGACAACGTAGATGACTCGACCAATTGAAGACTGAGCATAGAATGCCGATGTGGTACGGTGATGTCGAGATGCCATGGAGGATGCATTGACAATTCATAAGGATCACGGGGAGTAAGCGTGCCAACACCTACTTGCAGCATCGTGTATGATCATATTTGTGTTTCATGTGATTTGTTTGAATCGAGCACCATCTAAAGCTTGCATGTCTCATTGCCCAAGTTGTCACCGGATCCTTACTTCTTTTTTCTCTCCAGTGATATGAAGCCTCAACCTTCCCAAGTGTGCCATGGCGCTAGCTCAATCTTTTTATTATATCTCATAACTGTAGCAATTGATTGCAACTCTAGAACGTAGCTGACATTATTTCAAGTATTTGATACAAAGTTTTAATTCCGGTTGTCTTCTAAAATATACTTATATAAATCTGAACCATTCTAAACTTTGATTCATTATTAGAATATACCGTCGAAACAAATAAGAATATAGTTAGACATGAACTCTTAAGTGTCATCTAGATCGTTAAATCTTCATAAAATTCATGGTAGAGGATGCCGGCGGAAGGAGTGGATAGAGTTGTGCTCCCCCCCCCCCCCCCCCTCCCTTCTATATATATAGCAGGTGACAGAACTTAGTGGCAGGCCATATTTACGGCCCGCCATTAATCTATCTCATCTAACTTAGTGGCGGGCAGAGACATTCCAGTCACTAAGTTAAAGCACTTAGTGGCGGGCATCCCTTCTCGGGCTCATTGTAGCAGCGGGGTGTTAGATGTCTGCCACTAATATCAATAAGTCTTTCATTACTAAAAATAATATTTGTAGTAGTGTCATCCGCAGATAATGCTTCCAATCCTTTTCTTTTCTACTACCTAGAAAATTACATGGGACTCGGCTCTCTCATCGTGTAAAGGACCCCATCCCAAAGGATGTTATGTGTACAGTAAATTATGTAATCTCAAATCAACACCTCATGAGTGGGCAGTGCACAAAAGCTACATGCGGTACCCACCTCCCTGGCAAGCAGGACGAGTTTGACTGCACCCAACATGGTGGTCAATGACATAGAGGTCGTCCTTCACGTCTGATCGCCGTGACTGTTTGAGGCTGAGGCACACCGCAAACGGGAGCTTGGACCTGAACTACGCAGCGCAGAGGTCGCCTTCTCGATGGATCCTGCAAAAAGGAACATCACATGAGATTCGACACAGATGAAGAAATTGGAGGAGGTATCCCTCTACATCTCAAAATCCCTCTCAATCCTCTTGGAGAGGATATTAACTGAACGACACCTAATTCAAATCTGGAGGAGACAAAATCATATTGGAGAACATGACAAAGAGAGAAGATAATTCTTGGGGAATTACCGCCCATGCTACATCAAGAAGTCATTGATTGTGACATCCCCGCCCTATGAATGAGGGGGTAATCGAAGGATTGAACATCGCTTGACATCTTGACGAAGCAAGAGTCCAAAAGTACACACATATGAGCATGAAAGATTATTGTGCAATATTAAAATTGAATTATTACAACTTTGGTTTACATTTGAGTATGTAAACAAATTTTAAAATTCGGTCACATAAATAGCGGAAGCAATATATCTTATGTTAGAATCCTATCATGAAACACATGAAGCCCCTAGACGTGCTCCATTAGCAAGAAGAACACCTGCACAAATCAACATAGAGCAAAGCTCTGAGCAACTAATACTCAACAAGACTTACCCGTCAAAATGGCACGCTAAGGCCGATACCTAGAATGCAGGGGGCTGACGAAAGGTTTTTTGAATAATTGTAAAAACAACACTAATGATTAATCCTTATTTTTATATTTTAGCCAAATTAATAGGGTTCTTACATAAAGTAAACATTATGCAGCTACACTATAGCAAACATGATTGCAATACAATTAATGAAAATACAACAAATATAATTATCATCATCATTTCACTTTCTTACTACAATGTGGCAACAACTACGATGTGACAGCAATCACAAGTGGTACTCAATAACCACGAGGGACGGCGACTCAAATCGATTTACATCTTGTAGGAGAAACCCAAATATACGGCGCACGCACACTCCGAGAAGTCATGTACGATAACCTTTCGCAAGATACAACAGGGTCGGTCCATGTCCTACTTTTCGCGAGTACACGTCACCCCATGCAATGCTTCCATGGAAGCCGTCCATGGGTAGCCCATGCACTCTCCCTTCTAACACATACCCACATTCCACCATACCCGCTTCACCACTAGAAGAAGAGTAGGGTATCGTCCAACCACTGTGGTACTCAAGCTATGATCGGTTTATTAGTGCCCATATCACTAGCATGCACTTGGTACTATTCAAACTTGATCAACAGAGCCACACTCAAAGCATTTCCCAACCGACACAAACGGGGCTATGGAAAACAAGGTCTAACCTTGTCACCTCAACCTACAAATGCACTTCTCCGTTCGGTCTCAATTTAATCCATCATTATCATGTGAGAGTTACAAAGTAATAAACTCCCAGACCATCCTACATCGAGTAGTCTCCGTACCACTCGATTTTGCTACCGCTGACTCGATATTAAGCATAGCAAAATATATCGAATGGGTGTCCAAGTAGACCTATAACCATAGGATTTATCTTTCCTACATCCAACTATGGTTCCAATCAATTCCTACACGTAATGCACAATCATGACTTGCATACATGTGATATAAAATAAAAACTTTGAAAACATAGGAGTGTACCGGGGCTTGCCTTTGATTCAGATTAATGTTAGTACTCTCAAGAAGATTAGTCTCAGCTTCAGGCTCCTTCGGAACTATCTCCACTTCCACGTTCCCGTCGTTGACTCCTATTGGATGAAATGCAATGCAAGTAAGGATAAGAAGGACTCATGGCACTTCCTCAGCAAATGCATGCTATGATATAATGCATGTATAAAGTACATAGTGCATTAAAGAAGGACATGGGTGATTTCTCCTTTTGCTTTCTTTTAGTTTTGTGAGATGTGAATTGTGTTTTAAGAATGATGATGCAAATGGTGAACCATGTATAAACCAACTAGACGAGCATGACAGGATGGTCAGAGGCATTTATGGTAAATAAAATCTGAAATGACAGAGAGTAAAGTGTTTTATGATTTACAACACGAACATCTATGTGCTAGTTAGTTATATTCACATTTATGTTATTACTAGAATTAAATCAAAGCTACTACGATTACATAGAGTTCTGGAAGATAATTGCCAGTGAGAAAAATATATGTGATAGGGGACATTATGCAAGATGTTTGTACCAAATCTCATGGAAAAAATATGCACCAATATTTCTTACTAATTAAAATAGTGTAAGCACTAAAATATTCATTGCAGATAAAGTGCTTGGAATTTAAATATACCACTTGGTGAGATGAATAATAATGGGGAAACAAACATGCATACCAAATTTCAGGATTCAATCATGCATTGAAAAATAGTTAAAAATTTACTTCTATTTTAACCATTAATTTTATGTCAAGGAAATTATTAGCTTTCAGCGTGATTTATTATTTTTTTCAACTTCTAGACTTAAAGAGGAGTACAAAAAATATTTGTGTGTATTTTTATTCCCTGTAATTATTCCTGTGGAGAATTTTGAAATAACAACTATTATTTGGCTGCATTTTTAAATAACAGAAATGTTTCTGGCCTTTTGGGCCGCTTCCTGCTCGGCCCAGAACACAAGGTGGTGGCGCAGGGGGCCTCCCTGGGCTCAAACAGTGGCCCAGGCGGGTGGCTGCTTGGTCCAGCCGAGGTGCTGGCTTGGCCAGCAGCCATGGCTTCCGCGCGCGCGTGCTCGACGCGGCGGCGTCGCGCCAATGGCGGGCACGAGGCTTCCGGAATCCGTGAGGGACGAGGAGTGTTGCGGGGAGGCTCACCGAGGCGAGGAGGACACCGGGTGGACCGCGGCGGCGCATGTCAACGGCGGTGAGCTGCGTTCCCATCGATTCCCAGCAAAAACCGGGGCCGACCGAGGTTGGTAGATGAGCAGTGATGGGGAGGGAATCCAGATGCAAGGAATGGAACAATACCTCACCGTGGAGGGAGAACAGGGCGGCGGAATGGCAGTCGACGATGAAGAGGGATGGGGATGATTCGCTCGGCTCGGTGCGAGGGAGGCGGCGAGCTCGCGTATACCGGGGGAGATGGAGTAGGCGAAGCTACGGCGGGGCTGGGCGGAGGCGAAAGGCGGCCGGAGCGGCAGGGCGATGCGAGCACGAGCTCTTGCGAACGCATCAGAGAGAAGTGAGAGCGAGTGAGTCCCGGTGGGAGAGGATAAGGATGACTGGGTGAAGGTGTTCAGACAACTACCCGGCCAAGAGGGGTCTTCGGCCCGGTGATCGGCGAACATGCGGCGTTCGACGGCTTGGCATCGCGGGCGGCACACAATGCCAGCGTGCACTGTGTGGCTGACAGATGGGCCCCACTCAGTTCAAATTGCCTGAAAACAATAGCGTTTAGGTGTTTTGAACTATCATTTTTGAGTATTTAAGACTTTCCAAATGCGAATATTTTTTTATAAACATGTAGAGCATTGTTTGTAGTACCATTTTGATGACATGCACAAAAAGAGGTGAAAGAACTTGCGATATATTGTGTTTTGAAAATGACTTCCTGATTAGGTAAACACAAAAAATTTTGCCTGGAATCTCCTTAGGGCGTGTTCAGTTGGTGCCCTCCCAGGCATGCTGCCCGTCAGGCATCGATCGTGGTCTTAGGCGTCCAAAATCGGACGCCTGAACGTCGTGTCTCACTCATGCAAGTTTCTCAGGGTGTCAACCGAACACGCCCTTAGGCATTTTGAATATTCAAATTGAGGCATCCAATAAGGTCCAAATTTAAATTGGGTTCCACATCTATGAAGAGCAATGTTGATAGTAACTAAACATGATGTAGTTCAGAAAGTAAAACTATCAAGGAGTTATTAAATTTCAAACTTGCTTAATTGCTAAGGCTGAAATCTGCCCAGCAAAGTGATAATTGGCAAAAATTCCAAAAGTAGTAGTTCTTGACCTTATCAAAACAAGCCAAAATTATATGTTTCTTCTAAATATTGGATCTTAATTGCGGGTATGATCTGGTTAAGTGAAGCTTTAAAATTTTGAAATTTGAATTTTTAAAGTAACACTATTTTCTGAGCATAATATGATTTATTTGAACTATTTTCTCCAGTTATAAAATCACCATAAATTCTCTAAAATTCTTATTTGGCATAGATCAAGAGTATGAAATTTATTTGGATCACTTACATGTGAAAATTTGTAGCTATGGTTCAAGTCAGATTCAATCCAAATTCAAATTTAAGTTTTTAGTTTGTTATTTTCTTTTTGATTTATCTCCCTTAACTTCCTAGGATGCCAAAGTGACACCTGGGGTATCACATTGATTTACATTTAGTATAGATAAGTAAAGATTAGAGGAAAAAATTATTTTTCTTAAGTGCGGCTGGAAATAGTCGTGAGGTAAACATGAAGCAAAAAATTTCGTTCTCTGTCCTACCATGAATTTACTAATTTTAGAATCATTAGTCATGGTGTGAGCATACTAGGCAACATCTTCACAGAGGAAGAGAGAAGTGGTTAGGCCGGAAGCGATAGTCGGCTGTTCTCTATACTATCAAGACGCATTTATGTGTGCCAATGGTATGGTGTGTGCATTTGTAAGAAGCAAAAGTAGAGGTTTTAATAATAAATTATTTTTCTTAAGTGCGGCTGGAAATAGTCGTGAGGTAAACATGAAGCAAAAAATTTCGTTCTCTGTCCTACCATGAATTTACTAATTTTAGAATCATTAGTCATGGTGTGAGCATACTAGGCAACATCTTCACAGAGGAAGAGAGAAGTGGTTAGGCCGGAAGCGATAGTCGGCTGTTCTCTATACTATCAAGACGCATTTATGTGTGCCAATGGTATGGTGTGTGCATTTGTAAGAAGCAAAAGTAGAGGTTTTAATAATCTTAGTGAACGAAGGACAGAAAGACTGTAATAGCCACTCATCTCTTGTATGATCTAAGTTCCTATAAGAATTAGTGTATAAAACATTCTACCTTTTAAATTCATCCATGTATATACTTTATATATATAATAGTTTCAATCGTTTCATAATGCAACAAAAAAGTTAGCACAAATCATTTACATTTTTCATTGTGAGAAGGAGTGAGCAACCGCAAAATAGTCTAGAGAAACATATCTATTACATTATATTCTTTAGATAACAGGAAAAAATATAACATATAGGCCTTGAAATATATACACCAACAGCTAATTGGTTACCCATAGAACCCGAAGCTAACTAACTGTTGTTATTGCAGGAATAGCGACAACGGAGCACAGGCTCTCTTCCGGTTCTTAAATGTCTCAAAGTAACAAGATCATGTTGTGATCATCTTGAAAATTTATAGGATATAGTACGAGACTTTTTTTAAAACATTTCTAATCTATCTTTTATCTAGAAACATCACTTTGATAAATATCAGCCCATTTATTTCATATATGTGATGATGTGTTGTTCCACCGGTGGCGAGCGGCTTGCTATGTTTCCTGTTACACCCACACCACAGCATTGTTAGTGTTTGAGGTACAATGTTTACTTCTTTATACAGATTTCTAATTAAAGACGAGGTGTTGTGACTATATATACGATGAGTGGGAGGAAAATGAAGTTGTTTTGTTTGCTCAAAAAATATATTATGCATCCCAAATACATTGTGCCCACAATGTCCGACATTTTGAAGACAATTGATGAACTAGTTGATTCTAGGCTGCAAAGAAAATATATTATCTAGGATTTTCAGAAGATATTGCGTGTTTGATATAAAAAAATGTCAAAAACAATGCTTAGCTGGTTAAGTATTTTGTGGTGCAATTACAACTAATTATTATTTTAGTAGAAGGTGATGTGCCTGTGGACATGGATTCAAAAAATCGTCAAAAATCGCTCGGTTTTTACGGTTTTTTATCAAACTAGTCCGGTCCAGATTGATTAGATGACTGGTTTTTGATACAATACAATTTGAAATTTTGTAAAATTTTGAAATCTTGAGAACCGAGTGGTAAACCAAAGAAACCGAGTGATAGTGCAGTTTGTTATTAAACTAAGAAAATCGATGATTACAGAGAAAACCAAGCAGAAAACAAAAAAAACAAACAATAAACAGAGAAAATCGAGCGATAAACCGAGAAAACCGACCGGTTTATTTTCAAATTAATGTTTTGACATTTGAGCAGTTTATCGTCTGATTTTTTCAGTTTTCGTGGTTTTCGTCAAATCGGTCGGCTCCAGTTTTCGTGATACAAACGGTTTTGAAATCCTTGCCTGTGGACGCCTAGTCCGTCCGAGCAACTGTGAACAGTAATCCTTGGAAACATAGGAAATAATATCAACAACAAAAGTTGCGCGCAAGGCTGCCTCAGACATCATGTTGTGGGTGCATAACCTAGCGGTCAAACCTGAGTTACGCGGTACCTTGCCTTCTTATACTGATAAAATGTTGACGTCGGTTTCGGGCCGTCGTAGTTTGTTAAGAAAAACAAAAAAATCACACTCGATTCAATAGGAGATCGTCGGTCCTACATGCACTACCACAAAAAAGGCCTTTAGCGACGCAACCCAATTTAACATAGCGTCGCCCATAAACAACCCGCCGCTAAAATGAGACACATGTTTATAGCGGCGGTCCAAAACTTCACCCGCCGCTACCTATCTCATTACCTCGTTATGGCCCCTAAACAACTATAAAAACATAGAAACCCTAACATTCTACTAGCGCCTCCTTCATTTTTTCCTCCCAGTCGTCGCCTACAACTCTCTCTCCTTCCCCAACTCCCTCCCTCTCCTCGCGGTCTCGCTCCTCTCTCTCCCAGCCGCCGGCCGCTTGCTCCTAGCCATCTGCCTCTCTCCCTGTCCTCATGCAGATTCGGGCGATGGCGGCTCGACGCGTGAGGAGATGGCAGCCCGGGATGGCGCGAGGACACGCAAGGAGGAGGCGGCCTGGGGTGGCGCGGTGAAGTCGTGGCCATCCTTCCTCCTCCGTCGTATCGGGCGAAGGCGACGTCCCATCACACGAGAAGGCCAGATCCGACACGTGGTGGCCAGATCCGGCCTCTCCCTCTCCCGCTCCATCCCCTCTAGGCGTGGTGCGGCGGCGAGCGCCTCCCCCTCCTCTCCCTCAGCTAGTGTCGCTGCCGCCCTCATGCGGATCTGTCGCTTCCGCCTCGCTCCTCCACTGCAGCGGGCTCGGCGGTGGCCTGGGGTGGCTCAGCAGCCTAGCGCACGAGGAGGTGGCCCGGGCGTGCACGCCTCTCTCCCTCGCGCAGATCCAACCACATCCTCCTCCCTCCTCCATGGCAGCGGGCTCGGCGGCGCGGAGTGGCTCAAGGCGTCGTGGCGGCTCGTGGGTGCAGGCCTCACTCCCTCACGCAGATCCGGCCGCCTCCTCCTCCCTCGTCCATGGCGGCCCGTGGTCGAGTGGCGCGGAGCGGCCTGGGGTGGCGCGGCGGTAGATCCGGCCGGACCTCCATAGCTGGTCTGGCCTAGGCTGGACCTTCACAGTGGGTCTAGCCCGGGCCGGCCAGGCTTTTTTTTTATTTTTCGGATGCAAGGGTAGCGGCGGATGACACGCTACTAATCTCTTTGTAGCCGTGGTTGATTTTGTTCTGAGAATATCCGCCATTGTTGCATTTCATTTTTAACTACAGTAGTGTAGCAGTGAGATCACCTACCTGCCACTACAGTATCTTTTTAACCGCCGCTACAGGACACTTTTGTGTTAGTGATGGCAAACACGCCAATCTGTATTAATGAGAAAAAAAAAACATGTTGGTCCTTCAATCCGTTATTGTCAGTCACGCCACACCGACAACCCGCACTCGCTGTCGAGGACCGACGCGCCGGCGGTCGCGCGTGTTCGCGACCTGCTGGACGCGACGCAGCGGTGCACGTGGCTCGAGGAGGTCCAGTGCGCGGGGGCGGATGCGGCGGTGCTCACGCTGAGGAGGTCGTGTGGGTCCAGCGACGACCTGCGCCGCGCGCTGCAGCTGCACGAGGGCGAGGGCGAGGCCGCCGTAGACGACTCAGACGCGGCGATGAGGCGCTGCCTGGGCGCGCTCTGCGACCGCCGAGCCTTGGCGCGTGACGACTCCGTGTTGGCCATGTAGCTTGGGAACGCCTTTCAGCCTGACGCGGAGGCGAACGACGACGAAGATGCGTGTTCGAACCGGCCGCTGAACGTCCACGTCGCACTCGCGTCCATCAGCGCCGACGGCGTCGGCGACACCTTCTGCCACAGCTCAGCCTTCGCCGAGTAGCAGCTTCCACCGCGCCGCACGCACGCCCTCGCCGCGCCATGGCCGTCTTCCACCTCCACGATCTTGATGACGATCTCCTCCGACGACCGCTCCAGCGCCTAGGCTCCTGCACGTACGGCAAGCGTTGTGCATCATCTTAAGTCCTCGTGTGCCGCCACACGATTGCGACAGCTCCGACGAAGAACGACGGTGCTTATTAATTGACTCTCATTATGGTGGATTATACTACTTAGAACCATGAAGTAGTATAATTAATCCTGAGCGTTAATTGATAGGGGTAAATTAGTATTTTACTGAATAATAATCGATTAGTTTACAAAACTGCCACGGTAGAATATTTCGGTCACTAACAGCTTCGCCGCCGCCGCCGTAACGACCGATGGCCTGCTCTCCTAAGAAGCGATCAGCCGCAGGAAACATTTCTCGCCACCCCCGCAATGACCGACGACCTTGATCTCCCAAGTAGCAACACCGACACGAGTCGACCAAGTCTTAGATGCCGCCGCGGTCGAAGCCGGACGATCCATTTTCGTAACCGGCTATTTCTGATGTTTCGCTAATTGCTACTCGGTGCGTAGTGAGAGAGTAACAGAAATGTGCTTTCGTTGATTCGGATGAGAAAACTTGTGAGCCCTAGGTAGGGATTCCTTGGAACGAAGGATACATTTTGCAGACATGAACATCTGACAAATCCAGTTGCAGACATGAAAGATAGGCTCGTTAGGAATTACTTCTAGCTGTGCAATCATCAACGAACACTGCAAATGAAATATTCAAAGACGATTATGAGGCACCATACATCGCGCATTGCATGCACCCGCCGCCGGCGAACAGCCGCACAACGGCACATGTGCAGAGAAGGGTACAGGAGAAATGGAATGAAACTAGGCAACATATGGAAAAATAATGACTTTTCTCTTTTTTTTCATCCTAAAAGATACGCAAACTTACAGCCTATCATTATATTTGTTCCTATAATACCTATAATAGTACATACTATTTTAAAATACTACTTCATACTACTACGAGAATTAAAGTAGTATAATTATAACTAAACCGTTAGATTAAGAAAAATGGATGATCCATATTCATTTTAGCCCATTATATAAAGGTCCTCTAACAATTATTGTGTTGCCGACGAGCAGGGCGTCGCCGAGCACCCGGACGACCTCGAGACCCAGGACGTCGTGCTAGTAAGAGCTCTTCCCTGGTCTCGACAGAATTTGGCAGCGCGCCCATACTTATGCGGCACACGCTTGTGCAGCCAGACGCCAACCTCGACATCGACCTCCACGCCGACCAGGTCTAGGGTGGTGCAGTGGCAGGTGGGTGACGAGGATGTCCCTCAGAAGCCTGATGCGACACACGACGACGTCGACATCGGGGATGCTGCCGAGGTATATTCATTTCATTTTTGTTGCATTCTATTCAATAATTTGCCCTGCTCTATGGTTGACGTCGATGCACATTGTGTTCGTCAGCCCGCGCTGGCTGACGGGGATGCGGTCCAGGACACGCAGCAGGCCGAGCCGCCGAGGCCACCACAGAGCACGCAGCAGCGGTGAGGAGTTGCTCAAATTCATCTCCTTGCTGATTTCGCTGACGCAATTTTTTCTAGCTTTGTATTCATGATCAGCACTCTGTTATATTAGATTGATGATGCAATGGGCTTGCTGCTTACGTGCTACCGAATCATGGGCACCAAGTACGATAGAATCCGCCGCCTCGATGCTCGGCTGTGGATGATGCTTCAGCATGGACAGAGAGTTGTGTGATCCGCATGCACGTAGAATACTGGCCGATGCATGGGACGGCACCCGCAAAACCGTCAAGTTATACGACGTTCAGTTCAAGTTATGATTATTTAGTTTTTATTCGTCCATTTCATATTATTCTATAAAATTGTTATGTTTAGCTTCTTCCATCCTTGTTCTGGTGTGTCATTACAATCTCTTGCCTATTGATGTGGAAGACATGCCAGCTCCACCTCGCTACACCAATACTATAGGAATGGCTATACAAAACATTCTATTTTTAAATTAGTTTGTAGAAATTTTTTAGCTTCAATATATTTGCAAATACATTTAATACTAAATGTAAAATATGTGCATAGAAACAAATCATGAACGTAAACATATTTTTCAGTTAAGAAACAAAATTGCACAACCGATCACAAAAACGTCTTCAATAAGTTGATTACAGAGTATATTGTATCATACAACACTATAGCGTTTGGCTAAATCTAGGATGATCGTTATAAATTCAGGAGGTGGTGTTATAATGTTATAAAAGGTACTAGAGTCTATTTTCCATAAATATCATGCATTTTTCATGTAGAGAAACGCCTCTTGAAATATCAGCCTGATTCATATTTGTGTTATAATGTTATACATTATCCCAACTAAAAATCTAGTGACTATGTCCTTACTAAATTTTGTTTTTGAGCAAAGTGTATGGACGGTCCTAACTTTTTTAGTTATGTCATTTAGGTTCCCATACTCTAAATTACAGTTTTGACTCTCTAAACTTAGGTTCGGGTGTCATTTAGGTTCCTATACTCTGCAAATATAAATCCAGATCTCTGTACTTGGCTTCAGGTGCCATCTAGATCCCATACTCTCAAAATATTTCCAATTAATTTGATTAAAATATATTGTTTCATAGATATAACATAATTATAGTTAAATAAACATGAATTTTAGCTCAAATGTCTGTATAGAATATTGATATGTGGATGACAATGATGCTTTATTCTTGAACATAGTGATGGATCTAGGTGCTTAATAAAGTGGTGATCAGTTAGGCTATGCAATATGATGCTAAACCATAAAACTACTTTATTTTGTCTGTTAATTAGATATTGCTAGGCAAAATTTTTAATTCTCTTCATTGCGTTTTTCTTTATAATGGACATCTTTACTGATCAATGCTAAATTCATTTCGGTGGTTAGATTTGCCTTCACTCTTTCAGTTTTAACCAACTTGTCATGGGCTAAACTAGGCCTATTAGCGACTATTGACTTAGTGAGTCCAATTAAAGTTACATTTTGAGAGAATATGGACCTAACTGATACCCGAGCTTAAGTTTAGAGAGTGAAAACTACATTTTGAAACTATATGGACCTAACTGACAACCAAGCTTAAGTTTAGGGAGTCAGAACTATAGTTTGAGAGTATGGGGACCTAAGTGACACAGCGAGACAAGTTTAAGAACTGACTATGTACTTTACTCTTTGTTTTTTTAGATAATGATAATGATCACCGACTTTTGCTTCGTGGCGACCATGTGCACCCACCCATCCACCAGCATTATCTCTCTCTCCTTCTTCCTGGCGACCATCTCTCCTCAACTAATCCTCGGCCTGCTCCTGCTCCCTCACGTGGCTTGGGGCGCGTACCTCAGGCCGGAGATCGACCCACGCGGAGGGAGGCGATGAGCCCCCCAGATTTGGGTCGATTATGAGGATCAAAGTTCGGTGGTGTTTCCACCTCCCCTCTCCTATTCTCACGTGATTGCGTCAAGCTCCTGCGCTTGGATGGACGAGCTCCGATGGAGGTCTGAGATGTCATCCCCGGCTCCCACCATCATTGTGACTTGCTCGACTCCGAGTTCGGCGGCCATGGCCGTGTCACGAACCTACAGATCTAGAGAGGCAAGGTTGACTCCAAGCTGCGACCCCGAGCTCTGTGGTGAGCTCGACGGACCCCAAACCGATGACACATACATCGACGACATGCTGGGGCTCAGGGCCAGCAGATGTGGAGAAGTCACGGAGGATTTGAACGGCGAAGCCCGCGGTTGCCAAGACCCTAAGATAGAGAAAGTATATGTTACAATGATTAAGGGCATGTAGTCTTGTGCCTTTCTCCTTCTCTCTATGTTGGGAATCTAGAAATACTAACATTCGTGGACGGAGGGAGTAATAATTTAAACGCTATGTGCAGAACACATATTTTAAGAAGCTGACTTTTTTGCTTTAATTTGATTGAGAAAATTAATATTCTTATATTTATTTTTTATATTATGTTGGATAATTTGGAGATGGCGCAATGAGTAACTGGATATATCATGCTCATTCTGACAGGACATCACCACAAGAAGAATCAAGTGTCAATATTTTAAAATAATCAAATTTCATTTAAAAATGAAAAAGAAAATACCTTAAACTAAATTTGCAGGATGTAGACGTTTTTGACACGCCAAAGCCAAAGGCGTGTTCTTGACGTATGACACACCAGATGGAATGGCGTGTTACATGCCACGTCAGCCACACGTAAGCTTGCCCGAAGGAGGCAGAGTCCAGGCGGGCACATGACATGCCGATCTTTTTGGCATGTTTATTGCGTGAGACACGCCAAAGGGCATGTTGTGTGTCATCTGGACTTCAAAATCCCCCGTGACTTCTTTCTTTTCTCTCTTTCTTCTCTTCCTTCCTCCATTTGCTCTTCCCTTCTCTTTCCTCTCCCCCGGGCGAAAACTGAGAAATCCCCCACCCCCTCTCAGATCTGAGAATCATTGAGCTAAATATCTTGAGGGATTCATCAAGCAAGGTTTGGCTTTTGATTTGTTCCATGTAGAATGTTTATTTTGTTGTTGATTGTGTTGGATTGAGGTTAGCTAGGGTTAGGTTTTGTTCATGGTGAAAATAGCAAAAATATTAGAATTTTTTCATGGAGTTTGATGGTAGACTAGACGATATATAGTGTTAGGTTATGTTCTTGATTGTATTAGAATTTTTGATGGTTTTTTGTACATTATTTAGGTAATGTTATAACAAAGAAATAGTTTCATGTGGTAGGGCATGTGATAATGTTATTGTTGGTAGTTGCGGTTGAGTTTAGAATGGATTAAGCTATTAAGTTTAGAAATTGGTTCGATTTAATTAGTTTGAGTTTGAGGATATGATAATTTTGTTGTTGGTAATTGCGGTTAGTTATGGTAATGACTAATTGATTATACTTGTAGGTCATAATGTACTATGAACTCGAACGTCGGCTTCACTTTTAGTGGGAGAAGTACCTCCCCGCCCACGCAGTTGATGGCCCTGTGCCACCACCGCTTCCCGTGCCATTGTGTGTGTGGAGAAGCGGCACAAGTGAAGCAGTCTTGGCATCGAATGGCAGCGGGACATGCCTTCTACATGTGCAAAGATAAGGATACTGATGAGCTAAATGGGGTGAGTTATTTATTCAGAACCAAACATGGTGTAGTTCGTAATATGTGTTTGTGGCAGCTCTTACTTCAATTCACTTTGGTTTAGTGCCATTTCTTTCAATGGATTGACGGGCCTGAGATGTATGATCCACACATCATGTTGTTCCCGTACAATGAGAAGTTGACATGGCCATATGCAGAGTTTGAGCATTGGGTTCCTCCACCACCCGATCCAGAACCAATGACAGAAGAAGAGATTATAGATGCTTCTGTCCGATGTATGAATAGTCCACCTCTTTATAAGTGTGGTCACCGTTCTGAGTTAGAGATCCCTCCTGAGGAATTGAGTTACATTCCATTCTTTCGTTGTGCACTGGTCCGAAACGTAAGTCACAATTCTTGATGTCTTTCAAATTCATGTGTAGTATATGTGGTTTATGTATGGAGAATAATGTCAAGGTTGTGTCGTAGGATGGGTGGCGGCTTTGTGACTTTCAAGAGTATGTTTACGGTCGGAAGCCATTATGGGCGGAGACGGGTGATCTCCCAGAATACATAGACGGAAAAAGAAGCGCACCTCTCATTAAGGATGCAATTCCTTTATGCCGGTGTGGGGTTTTGGCTCGAAAAGGTGTAGTACCTTCAGAACTTGGGTATGGTTACTTTTGCGGTAACACAATTGGTAAAAATCAGTGGGTACGTCTTCTTTAAACTATTTTTTGGGAATGGTTGTTATGTTCATAGTGTGTAGTCAAGACATGTCAACTATTTTATTAATGTAGGACATGCAGCAGTGTCATTGGGAGGAATTTCGTGGGCAACACAAGATTGCTAAGGACACGATGAGGATGGGACTGGAAGATGAAGCAAAATATCTATAGAAAAGGAGAGACATAGTACGCCGGGAATATGATATTAAAGTCCCACCGGAATGGATCTTGAATACCATTAGAGAAGAGAAAAACTATGATCGCGAGGGTGCTTTGTTGTATTGGATAAAAAATAAGGAGATGTATCCGGCTGAGATAGATTGGAGAACTCTAACGGATTATATGATTGATGATGGAATACGAGCTCAAGGCACGTGGAAGAACAGAAATGAGTTAATGGGGTGGGCGGCATAGACCTTGCTGGACATTGCAGATCCTGTTTTACAAGAGCAGCGAAGTGTGGAAAAGATGAAGAGGCTCGAGGAGGTTGAAGCGGTAAGGAAGAAGGCATATCACGAAGCGCGCCTGTGTGACCCTTATTCATGGCAGAGTTATATGGCAAGGTTAAAGGAGAATCACAGGCAGGAAAAAGAGGAACAAGCTCGAGCTGCTATGTGTGCAGGGGTGAGTAAATTCTTTGCAAGACAAGAGGTTCCTACTGAGGAAACAACCAATGATCCCGCGGAATCTGAAGGTAACAAATCCATTCTTGTTTGAAATATGTTCACAAACCACTGTAGTAACTGAAATAACTAACTAATTCTGTTGGGATTGTAGATAGTTGGGATGGTTCAGGATTCTGTCTTCCACCGACCAAATTCTGGCCTACGCCCAAGGAGAAGGCACCTATGTGCTGGTGTGGTGACCCTTGCAAGGTGGCCGGCTCTGGTCGGTTTGAACTTTATGGCAGAGATATTGGATGTGCGACAATGATGCATGTGATCGCACAAAAGACAAAGATTGGGTACGGTGTTATATTGTCATACGTGTTACTTTTGATGGACCATGCCTAAATCAACCACAAAATTGTTTATTGCAGACTCCACCGCCGCTCTGTGACTTCAGACAGTGGATTGACACTGAACGCTCTAAGGAAGCGCTTGATTACATTGAAAGTTACAAGCGTCAATGAGCATATAGTTGCAAATTTAAGAAGGAGATGCGTGCATGAAGAGATGAAGAGAGGCAACGGGATGATATTTTGAAGGAGCGTCGTGCGGCCCAATGAAACAAAGGAGAAGGCACCAATCTAACGTCGTACACCAACTCACGTGGGTTGAAAAGGCGTGCGTCTTGATTCTTTGAAATATTTTCATGGGCATGCAAATGCTTAGCCACGGCTGCTCCCCACAACTTTCCCTTTTCCACACATTGTTTTGCCTTTGACCACCTATTGACAAAGTAATAGTTGCACTTATGAAACGTGAACTGAATGATCGCCGCTACAGGCAACCCTCTAATGCCCTTGAGAACATGGTTGAACACCTCAGATATATTTGTGGTCATTGTGCCATATCTGAATCCTCTCTCATCGAATGCTAGAACCCACTTACTTTTCTCAAGCATGTGTTCTTCTAACCACTCTTTCGCTCCCTCATTCATAATCTTCTTTAATTCATCTACCCTTTCATTGAATTTCCTCTCCTCCATAGCTTTGCACACAAGTTTCAGGCCATTGATAACCTCTTTATTTTTTTGCCTCCTCCATATGTTTGCAGCAAAATGGCGCATGCACCACCTATGCACGAGCGGAGGATAGCCGTCTAAGTCCTCTCTAGTAGCATTTATAAGACCCTGATGACGATCTGAGATCATGCATATCTGTCTCTCAGTATCGATCACATGGACACGAACATGTGTCATGAACCAAGACCAACTAGAGTTGTTCTCACCCTCTATGAGTGCAAATGCAATAGGAATAAGCTGATCCTCCGCATCAATTCCAACTGCAATTATTAAAGTGCCCTTGTATTTGCCAGTTAAAAATGTGTCATCCACACTCAGCACTGGTCTGCAATGACGGAACGCATTAACACATTGCGGGAAACACCAAAACACCCGACGAAGGCAAGGTGCAATGAATCCTTTCCCGTCAGACTCTTGCATCCCACAAGTATCAATGAAGTACTTGGTGCTCGGATTGAAATGTTGAATTGCACTAAGCAACCTCGGAACTTTATGGTGTGACTCCTCCCAATCTTCCCACAGTTGTGCAATTGTGAATTGCTTAGCCCTCCATGCCTTCCCATAGTTCACACGATAACCGGTGAAACCATGGATGGCTTCAATTAGAGCTGCAACAGTGATGCGTGAGTCAGCCTATAGCATTGGCGCGACACGTAGGCTTAGGTGTCTTGCAGTGCATTGCAAATGCACTTGTGCAGCACTAAGTGTTCTGCATGTGTGAGGCTGATGCACCTTTGTCACTCTCCAACGACCACCACTATTCTTCCTTAGTATACGAGCCCAAACACCCAAAGCACAATTAGCTTGTTGACACTTTATATGATATCTCTCAGACCGATTTGAGTTTACCACGTAGTACGGCCTGTGATGTCGCACCGCATAATCTTCAAAAAAATGTTTCAAGTCATCCATACTATCAAATATCATGCCCTTCCTAATCATTGCCTCCGAGCTGCTTGGTGGTGCATCCTTGGAAAGCAAACCATTATCACTTACAGCAAACATGATTTGACAAAGATCATGATGATTCAGAACTTTAGGTAACTCAACATTCATATCTCATAGTGCACGCAACTCTTCGGCATTATAATCTTTACTCCAATCAATCTCCACAACACCATCAAAAACACTAGGTTCACTAACACCTTCGTTACTATTGTTAGTTGTATCATCATGAACCACCTCCTCCACATTCTCATGCCCAACATTACCTTTGTCAGGATCTACGGAATCATTGTGTACTCCATAATCATCATACGCTAACTGACGACCATATGACTCATCATCTTCCCCTTCAAAATCGCTCGATACAAAAAACTCATCCTCAACTTGATTTTCTTCATCCATTTCCCGTTCGTCCTCTTCGAACGTGTTGTCGGGAAAATCATTCGTAACAAGTGCTAACTCAAACATATCACCACCTACAACTCCTATGGTCTCCACCTCCATTTGCGCATTATGGGTTTGTTCCTGAGTCAAAGTCTCAATCGGTTCTTTTTCACAACAAACAGGTTGAGGTTCAGAGGGATATATATAGAAGGTCCTTTAGCATCGACACTATTAATGACATCTACTATCACTTTAGCACACTTCGCTTGAGCATCTTTCAAACAATCCTTATATAATTCGCAATCACCCTTCCCACACAATTTCATAACCACGTAATAAGCTTGACCTCCACCACCGGTGTCAAATCTCCCGTGTAAACTAACTGACCTTCCACATTCACTGATTGAACACGCTCTATCTATAACCTCAGTAAACGATGGTGGTTTCACAAATGTGCTCACGTCTTCAACCATATTAACAAATTCCCTGTCTCCATTTACTAACCCTCCGTGAAAATATCGTATAATTCGATTCATCTACAACAAATATCACAAAATTAATTGCATTTCATCCACATTTTCTAAAATATTACAATATATGTCTAACCCAATACAACTAATTAAGGGAACACATGCATACCAACCTACACGTTAAAAAAACAATACAACCTATTCATCTAGCGATACCGAGTATCCAATCTATCTTCATTCGTCTAAATTCCTAAAAAAAAAATTCAACCACCTCTAACAAACCCTAGCTACCACGAAAACTACTAAAAATAGGTTCGAATCAAAATCTACTCAGAGGGAAATGATCCCTTACCTTCCTAGGGGCTCTCCCCATGAGCTCCCTTGAAATGGGCGGCGGACGGAGGCGGCGCGAGGAGGGGAAGGCGCGGTGGCGACTGGTGGCGGCGTCGGGTCGGTTTGGAGAAGAAAAGGAAAAGAGAAAAGAGGAAGAAAGAAGAAGGGCGGGCGTCGAGTATATAAACTAGACACGCCCATCTATTTGGCGTGTCTGGTAGGACACACGCGCGAAAGACTGTGGCGTGTCTATGATGGTACACACGCCATATAGATCGGCGTGTCTTGGGTCAACGGTGTCCACGTCGGACGCGCCGCAGCGAGCCCCTGCTGACATGTCACACAGACACGCCATTTAGATTGACGTGTTTGGTTCTGGACACACGCTAAACGGTACGGCGTGTGAAAAACGTCTGGATATGGAAATTTACTATTACCTGGGTTTTTTTAAATAATTTTACATTAAAAGATTATTTTATATTAAAAATTCAAGAATCACGTTCCGGGTCTGAGCCATGTCAGTCGCGCCACGCGGAGGACCCGCACTCGCTGCCAGGGACCGACGCCGCGGCGCCCGCAACCAGCTCGACGCGCACCGGTCCACACGGCCTGAGCAGGTCCGGTGCGCGGCCGTGGCGCGCGCTGAGGAGGTCGTGTGGGTCCAGCGACGACCTGCGCCGCGCGCTGCAGCTGCACGACGGCGATGGAGAGGCCGCCGTAGACGACTCAGACGCCGCGATTCGGCGCTGCCTCGGCGCGCTCTGTGACCGCCGAGCCTTGGCGCGTGACGACTGCGTGTTCGCCATGTAGCCCTTTCGCCGAGAGCTCGACTCCGACGCGTCGTCGAGCCGGCAACTCAGCGTCCGCGACGCGTTCGTCAGCTCCGACGGCAACGCCTTCTGCTGGTACAGTAGTTCCGCCTTCGCCGGCGGCAGGCTCAGCGGCGTCGAGTAGCAACTTCCACCGCGCCGCGCGAAAGCCGTCGCCGCGCCATGGCCGTCGTCCACCTCCACGATCTTGGTGACGCTCTCGTCGTCCTCCTCCGACCGCGCCACCGCCTCCTGCACGTACGGCCAACGTCACGTCATCTTGAGTCCTCGCTTCGATGAAGAACGACGGCGCTTATTAAGTAGTGCGTACCGATGGCTTCCTCTGGGACCGACGCGCGTGCTGCGGCACCGCGGTCGTGGCGGCGTCGTCATCTCCCGGCAGGTCGAGGAGGCGCAGCCGCTCGTCGCGCGCGCGCATCTGGGCGTCGACGAGCGCCTGCATCCGCCGCAGCGCCACGCTCGCCTGCCGCCGCACAAGCTGCCCACGCACCATCGCCTGCAGCCTCACCATCCCTCGCAGCGCGCACAGCGCCTTCCTCGCCTGCCATGGCATCCATCCCCAGGCTATACGTCATCATCACTCCACCCAATTTCTCTTGCCGTCATCATCCCCATGGCATCCATCCCCAGCCAAATCCCGCGCCCTCCGTCCCCGAGATCCCGCGCCTCCGCTTGCCGTCCCTGTCCTCGCCCCCGAGCTCCAGTTCTTCCCGCTGACGAGCTCCAGCTCCGACCGACTGTGGAAGTGGCTCCAGCATCTGACGGCGATGAAAGTGACCATGGTAGAGATGGTGATGAGATTTGGGACTTCCGTTGGAGACCAGTGTTTTTAGATCTTGTCCTTTCAACCTCATCGACATCCAATTTGGGGTTTGGGTCTACTCCACCGTTGGAGACAGGCTTAATGAACCGAAACCTGAGAACTAAATGCTCTCGCAGGATTGTGCTTGTGATGCATCATGACTGGCCTGAGTGATGAGGGGCGGCAGTAATGTGTGCCGTTCAATCTTCGAACAGCACTATACTGCAGTAAGACAACAATAGTATTTAATGTGCAAGGCTGGGCGTTGGAGACAACTGTGGCGAGGGTAGAGGACTGTTGATCAGCCGACCAGGGACTAGCAAATGGCCAGCCAGCCATGGCTAGCGTTTCCTATATTCAAAGCCGGGCAATCGTTCCGGGGCTCTCAGGTTCGGTTTGAACGGAGGGTTTTCAAAAACAAGAATTCAAACGGTGTTCCCTCCATTTGCTGGGAGCACTAATAACATGTCTTCATCACTTGCACACACTACTACAATCACGCTCTATAGTAACGGAAATAATTTTTACCTTAATAACGGATCGTTAAAGAGCGCGCAACTAAGTACAGAACAGTTGCATGATCACAACTATATCTACAAAACTAGTTGCGGACATAGCAGGCTCGCAACAACGCACCAAAACGACCACTACTAAACTGAAGAACGCATTTGTGGTTTCTGTCATGCCCTAGTTGCGGGCCTAACAACGTGGCCCGTAACCGGCAACCGCATCCATCTATAAAAAGGGGAGGGTGCGGCACGATAGTATCACTTTCGCGCGTGCTGCACCACCTCCTTTTAGGGTTAGGGTTTCATCCTCCGCCGCCCTTCGTCCTCCTCCGCCTTCAGCCGCCTCCTCAATGTCCTCCACCTCCTCCTCTCCTCCACTGAGCATGGCGAAGACGATGAAGAGTCATTGTCGTTGGGGCCACGCGTGGTGCGTCTGGCGCACCTGGTGCCGGCGTCGTCGTCATCGCCAATAGGCCGCCTCCTCCTACTCCGTCTCCCGACCACCGTCGCGCACCGCCGCGTCAGCCCACGGGTGGATTTGGCAATGTTTGCCGCCAGATCGACCCCCGAGGGGGCAACGGCGGCACCTCGGGCGGGGGCGCGTCGCGGTAGCAGCGACGGCAGGGCTAGGGCGGGGGCACGCCTCCACGAGCGCACTCTTCTTCCTCCTTCGCCGGCTCCGGCGGTGACCGTGGCATGACGCAGCACGGCGGACGGGCAGAAGACGGATGGGCGGAAGGTGGACGGGCACGTGTAGCTAGGACACCGGTGCATGGGCGTCGGCGGCGACGCGTCTATAGGGCGAGTTCCAGCAATAGCTGGGACCCGCCTTTTATTTTATAGTTACTGACGTCTTATTTAACTAAAATGTAACCTAGTGATAAAGGTTACTTGGCGATTTCGTTGTCCGTCACTGAGTCCCCTTTTCGCCCGCTATAATAGAGCTTCATTGCAGTACTAACAGCAAACACTAACCAGGAACAAAAAAATAAAAACGTCATCCATTTTTACGGAAGTTTTCAAAGTTGTGGCCGAGTTGGTTCCTGGTACTCTGAAAATACGTTGCAGTGCTTGATTGCTCTTTGTTTTTTCCTCCGGACTCTGGTCCTCAGACAGGCCAGGCAGAGCACGGATGGTGCTTGGTTGGCAGTAACGTTGTGACATTGCAGTCGTTGGTATCTCAGCAGGAGCTCGGAACAGAGCACTAGAGCACTGCCCGTGGAGTGTGCACTCACCAGTCACCAGTGAGGCCCCAGCGAGGCCACATTGGGCCGCTGTTGAGGAAGGTCAGTGATCAGTCACCAGTGAGAGAAGTGGCTTAAGGCCCATCTCTAAGAATCATGCGAGTCTCGGGTGGACCAAGCCCATGTTTCCTCCAAGGGAGAAGAAGCCTGCTTGGAAGACGTGGCTAAGGATGAAATCGGTGTAGGAAAATCCCGTCTGACTAATGTACTGATTTTTCATGTTCCAATAGGAGGCTGGTGAAGACAGGACCGATAACGGTCACATCTCTAGGCTACCATGCTGAAACATGAGAGTCTAGTGTAATAGTTTTTCATGGCTCTAAATGTCATGTGTCACGTTGGATTGTTAGGAACTAATTTATGGTGCTTGTTGCTCTGTTTGTCATTCAAACTCAATGAGTAACCAAAATGATTAAAGACAACATTGTTATGAGTATACACGTACGTACGCATGTGCATCTATGATTTTTTATGTATTATTTCACGTGACTTGTGACTTGCGATTGTGGTGTGACATAGCTGTAATTCTAAATAGATTTTGTCATTCATATCGTCCTTTTGATCTAAACCATTGTGTACTAATTAAGAGAATTAATATAAAGTTAATAGGCCAGCAAAGCTATTGACTACTAATGATTGACGTAATTAGAGAGAAAACGCCTCCTATATTTAATATACAAGAGAATGTATTTTGGGTGCATGGGGCAAATGCCCCCATGACGTGTCACGTCATCACAATTAGATCACCATGAGAGGGGAGAGATTAGTTTATGCATTTGTTAATAGTATATTTTTAAATGACAACTGATTTAAAACCATGTACTTGTAAAGTATGACACAACCATATGTGGTCTACAACGTCAGTACTACATGAGAGTAAGCAATTGTTTATGTCTACAAGATGAGAAATATATTATACGAATATAAGATTCCTGGTTGCATTACCTTTTTAAAAATGATTATTTATTAGAATTGTCTATTTATTTATCACGTGATGTTTCACCCTAATTAAAATCATGCAATTTGTTGGTCATGGGATGGAAACCAAGCACCCACCTTCATTTAGTTCATTGGACTTGAGCCATGAGAATCGATCTCATTGTAAATTTTATTGTCAGAAATTCACATGATTTTAATTACAAAAATCATTTGAATGACATTTAGGTGTTCTGTTATATATTTCACACACATAGAGTTTTCCTATATTTATACTAGCAAAATGTTTGTTCGTTGCTACAAACTTTTGAGGCTTTCGAATTTATTGGTGAAATAGCTAGTTTTGTCAATTTATATGTAAATTCTCCTAGCTACTAACTTCTTTTTTGATATACAACATAAATGATCTACAGAACTGCTTGCATCCTCACACCTCAATCTTTAGAAGCCCCGGGGCAATTTTCCCTGGACATGAGTGGTTAAGATGTTGAACAACTGAGTCATGAAGTATATATACGATCATATACATCACTTGCCAAGAAGTTTACGTGCTCTGTGAACGTGCAGGCACTCGCTTAAATACTTCCAACACATGAACATTCATTGGACCACATTCCGTAATGATAGCTTCCCTGATAGAGTTGTCCACTTGTTTGTTCTTCAAACATAGAAGGTTTCGCCATGCCGCAGAACCGTCAGAGTCACTGACTGACCAAATCAATTGGTCGATCGAGTGGCTGAATGCTTCCCCGAGTTTGCTCGTTAGCCGAATCATCAGGTGGTCGAGTCATTGGCTACTACGCCGAGCTGCCGAGAGATCATATTCGGATCAAGCTTGTTCTTCCCATGACACGACAGGATGGTTAGATGAAGGCAACGACAGACATACGCATGCGTGTAAGCCCGGAGCGTGGTCAGACAAGTACTCTTGGCCTTATGCCCAGCCACAAAGCCCACAACTATGTGGTGGAGCCGCACGATGCGCCACGCGCGAAGTCCTCCATGAAGAAGATAGCGCCAAGCCACCGACTAGGCGACTAGCTAGCATAACCGTTGTTTGAAGACGAGCGCAGGGCCGACCGCCGAATAAACATTCCGAGTCGTCGGGCGTTATTAAAAGGCCCACAGCCCCACCCATGTTCCTCCGGAGGCAGGGTCGCTGCACACCGCAAGCATGAATCCCGTCAAAGGCAATGCATGGTCATGGAGCCCGATCATCAGTTGCTCGATGAGTCGATGGTCCTTTCAAAGATGCAGCACGTACGTGTACGTACATGAAAAAAAAAAGATTAGCATCATGCACAAGTAAGATTCCAGTTCGTCAATATCCGGAGACTTTTTGAATGGAGTTCGGTTCCTACTTGGATTGTGTTTCACGAGTCTGATTGGATCAAACGAAGTAGAAATTAATATTAAACTAAATCAACATCAATAATGACCTTATCTATTTTATAGAGAAGAGATAGCCTGTATAGTTTTCGTCTGACTTACCACAAAAAGAATGAAAAACAATACGTTCCTATTTGGACACTTTCTTGTATGATTTTCTTTTGGATAAAAAAAATCTATTATATATATATATTTGACCAATAAAAGAAGCCTCCATGTTCGCTCTCAAGCGCTAGAAATTACCATATTAATCAGAGAAAATAATAAAAATTATTATATATATATTTGATCAACAAAAAAAGCATCACGTTCGCTCTCAAACGCTAGAAATTACCACATTAATCAGAGAAAAAAATAAAAATAAAAATTATCCACCACTACCATTATGAAAAACTTAGACTAAAATACCCCTATTGATATATTTAAATTACCCACCGCTATTATTTATTTGAGCCGTTGGGCGTTAGCTCCCTTATCTTGCGTGTAGCATCACGGTAGTTTTTTTCTCTGCAACGTCAAACAAAGGAATAAAAAGACTACCGTGCTGTTACGTGAAAAAAATAAAGAGAATTTAGCCAACCATTATGCTTCACCAAGAGAGATTTCTTTCTTGACGTTATGCAAAAGAAAAAACTCTATAAATATGAACCTTTTTATTTCATCATAATAATAACATTGAACGAAAATCTATGTAAAATACAATTTTCAAACGAAAACACAAAAAAAAAACTTAGCCAACTTCTGAGATATAGGCCACTGATCTAATTAAAACAAACAGTTCTACAATTGTTTTGAAGTACAGTAAAATAGGTACAATCCAAGGAGTTAGTTTTCCGGAAAAAAAAAACGATCCCGCCTAAGGTCTTCAAAGAAATGATTAGCAAAACTGGAGCTAAATCAAAGAAAAACTGAGAGAAATGCTTTCCCTACCATCCAACGTGATTTAGATCCTAGCAAGAACATATCCTACACAACATAGAGGTAATAAAAATTGTAGCATGCATGCCAATGTTAGGCTTAAGGAGGGGAGGCTCAAGATTACGGTGCTACAACATGGCGACATAATGTGAAGTCGCATGTATTGCTTGCAATTTTAGTGATCAACATGATCAGTGCCATGTTTTCCATTATGGTGCTAACGAATCGGAGTAGGAGTAGGACCGACAATCTATCCACCTAATTCCGACACCACCGGGAGTGACTATGGAAAAATACCAAGTGATCCAACATTCAGTCAGAAATAGAGAACATGAACATAAAAAAAAAATAAGACAATGAGGGGACTGCTTCATAGTGTCAAGATAGATCTGTGTGGTTGATTGTCTGTTAGATTCATATGGGACATGCAGAAGATGTCTGCGACATGCAAGGGACACGACAATACAATGTTGAACTTCCTAAGATGCACCTGAATTTTTGTGTTTTGGGTGTGTTTACCCCAACTCCATTTATCATCGGTACAAATAATGTTCAAATTTCAAGCCAATACTAAGATTAGATGATGAGCTGTTAGGCATGGCCAACAATCTTTTTTAAATTAAGCAATGATCCAAAGGAGTATGACCTTTTTTACATAATCAATAATCTAAGGGAATTGAAAACTTACTCATGGCTGCCATTTGAAAATTTGTTTAAAAATATATTCTTTTTACATAGAGATGACAATGCAATAATAAGTATCCCACTTCGGTTATAGTTAAATAGGCTAAATACTAAGATATAAATTTATGAATTACCCACTACTATCATGACAAGAATTATTTTGTGTGAAACAAAAATCAATGATGATAAAATGATAATAGTTTAATGGGCTATTTTAAGGTAATACTACATTAGGTCTATTGTTATTAGCTACCGATACTGGCCGCGCAAATGCGCGGACCAACCTACTAATTATATTACATCAAACAAATGAACGGCATTATTAGAGCCTATGCATCATGGTGGCATGGTCAATACTTGTTACAAACACAAATCCTAAATAGACAGGCGTTTTCACTTTATACTCGATAGATGTCCATCCACTGATGTGGCTCTACTCGCTTGTTGATTGAGAGCTTTCATATCGTTTAATCCGCATCCACATGGGCTAATGGCGCTTTCCGCGACATTCCCCTGCGACCACCGTCGTTTGTGTTCAACCAACGAACTCCTATGCTTCAGGCGCAGGCACGACACAGTGATCAGGATCATCAGGCATCATCAAAAGCCTCGATAACAGCAGAATATTCTCTGGGAAAGGCTACTTTACCCGAACACTAATCCCATCATTACTGGCTACTAGGGTGCTGCGACAAGACACTCGCGGGCACGTCGTCTCTGATTGGTAACTCTGCATGCGTGCCTTTGGCTAGTTAATAACTTAGCACGCGAGGAGTAGATTAAGGCAGGAACTGACCAGTGATCAGTGATCAGTGACGCATGCAGTCGAGCTAGCATAGCTTTGCTTCCTCTGCTCTGCCATATATTGCCACCACCATCATCATGTTGTTTCTCAGGGACTGTAAGCAGTCAGCCAGGCAGAGAACAGAGATTCTGTAATTAACTAGTTGTACTGACGAAGTAGTAAGCCGGTTGCTAATCAACTCACGTGTTGCGCTGCAGCTTGCAGGGACAGAACAGTGGCACAATAATGGGTGTGATGATTCTGATTCCTCGCTACGGCCGACACTCTCATCATCGGTCCGTACCGTGCGCCTCTTCTCCACGGTGTCGTGCAGCCTTCCTTGTCTGGAACTGGAAACGAGAAAAACAAGAGGAGAAAGCGCCACTTGTCCCGTCAAATTAAACACGCGCATAAGTAAACCTGCGTTAAGCTAAGCATGGATCCAAGCATCTAATGACATGGCTGTGCGTAATTGAAAACCTCCTGCCAATTGAGACATGCTCGGTCTGTATGGACGTGGTCCCTGTGCTCATGAGATTCGTACTTACTGTACTCCAGTGTAGTGGAGAGAGCACTGTAGATTCAACAGATCAACGTATAGACTACAGGTCACTCGTACGCTTGTACAGTAGCTTGTTTGGTCGCGTAGTAACAACTGCTGAGTGCTGACCGATCCTTGGGACCCTCTGCATCTACTGCGTTTGGCAGCTGCAGCTGGAAGAACAGATGATAGCGCCAGATGCAGGTACCTCCTTCGGGCTGGTATGCAAAGAGATGCACGACCGCGTGGCTCGGACTGAATAACCAGTTGCCTAGTTTGGCTTAATTAACAAATTGTTGAATTAAGCAAGTGAAATTGATTCTTGCCGTGTCTGAATTTGTGCCCAGCTTGTACTAGAACGTTGACTAGCATGCTGTCGCCGTGCCTGTTCCTGCGAGGAGTGGAGTTGGCCTCGATCAGCTGACGGGAAAAATCATTGACCAGCTGATGTACCCGGTGCAGTGGCACTGGTCAGGACGACATTGAACGACCAGGAAAGGCAAGCAAGCAAGAACATGCATGTAGTATAGCCCACTTCCAAGTGGTCCAACTGATGGACTCACATCTTTCTTTTCTTTCAGCAGCTCTAATAACACCACCACTTACGTGAAACGCGATGCTAAACAAGACAAACCGTCATCATTAGTGAGTCTCAAGTTTTGCGAATCAAAAGTCCGGAAGCAGCTCAACAACCAGAGAGTTTTTTTTTTTTGTTTCATCTGCAGCTGCTCAATTATTACCTGAAAGCATGAACGGCAGCACGGGTACAACAAACTTTGGTCCAAAGCGATGAACTGCGCTCCTGAGGTCAAGCAAGGTTTTGTTTTGTAGTATCTGCTGCGGGTCGGACACCAGAAGGTGAGAACTGAGAAGGGGCGAACAAAAGCGGAAGCTTTACTTTTCTCTCGTCATCTTCTGAAGTAGTAGTACTGTTGTAAAGAGAGGATGACAGGAAGCAGTAAAGCGGCCAGGCCCATCCAAAAAGAAAACTCAAAAGGGGATCCAAAGTCTAAACAAACCGATGAAACGCATCGTAACATTGTTGCGGCTGGAGAGTGGAGGAGAAAAGGAGAACCGTGGTGTACTTGTTGCGGATATGGACTATGAGCCCTATGCTTGTGGGTGGGATAGGATCACATCATAGGAGTCGTTTTTTTTTATGTTTTACCTTACTTGAACAATATGGTTCAAGAGATTCACCTGCTGTTTCATTTCAACTTCATCTAGCGAGAATAAAGGCAGAGTGATATATCAAACCTTGGTGCTACTAATAACATCCTTGAATAAAGGCAGCATCTTCTAATCAATGTTTTGTACTAGCAAATTCTAACATGACACCAAACTAGTATTCCATCATCAATAAGACCTATTCATTTGATATATTGGATATTTTGCTGTTTTTTCTTGCCTTTAAAATCTTCTTGTGTGCTCACAGTAGTATAGTAGGAGGAAAAAAAAATCTACAACTGACAAACTCTGCAGTCCCTCGCTGTCTGTCAAACAAAATGACTGCCCAAAAAGAAATCAGACAGTGATTAAAGAAAAAAAACAAAAGTTTGTGCTGTTTCCAGAAAAAAAAAAAAGAAGTTTGTGCTCGTAGTCGTAAACGGTTACCCATCTGCAGTCCCTACACTGTTCGCTCTCCCCTATAAAACCGCCCACACTTCAATTCCAAAGGCAACCACTGCTTCCTTACCACCACTTTTTTCCGCGCCCACGCACGACACGACCACCGCGCGCGCAACTGCACACGCGCGGCAGCCACAGCAACTCCGATGAGCCGCGCCGGCGCCGGCAAGCCCTCGGGCTTCGAGCTCTCGCTCCGGCCGCCGCGGGACCCGCTCGAGTTCCTTTCCCGGTCCTGGAGCGCGTCCGCGGCCGACGTCTCCCGCGCGCTCGCCGCCGCCGCGCCGGCGGCGCCACTTCCGACCGCGCTCGGGGCGGCGGGATCCATCGCCGAGGACGTCGCGGCGGAGCTCGACGGCGACGGCGCGCCCGCCGCCGGCAGCTCCTTCTGCTTCGCGTCCGCCGCCACCTCGCAGCTCATCATGGACAGGATCATGGCGCCGTCGGTGCGTTCTGGGCTTCGTTTTTTCTTTCTTCCCCCTTCCCCTCTCCTTAAACAACAAACAAACAAACAAGCAAAAATCTGGTCTTTTTTAAAATTATTAAGCGCGGACGGTGTTCGTCGCGTCCCGGTTTCTCTTTCTCAATCTGAATGTTTGGTTTGATTTCGCTTCCTCTCCCCTCCCCTGTTTTTCTACTGGCAGTTGGTCCTTGCTTTCTTTAATGCGGTTACTCCTGACTTCCCTGTACTAGAACTCTGGAGTGAACTGAGGACAACAAGAAGCTGACAAAGATGCGATTTTTTTTTTTTTTTTTTTTTGCGCGCGTGCGTGTGTGTGTGTGTGTGTGTGTGTGTGTGTGTGTGTGTGTGTGTCAACAAGCAAACCAGAGCATAACACTGAATCCGAACTAATAAGCATCTGTCTTTTTTGGTTTCGTTCTGCATGTCTGGTGATTGTTTCCGTGTGTGCTGCATTTAGCACAGAGAAACGTGATTTCAGACTAATAAGTTTTCTATTTTTGGCTGGGCAGCAAGAAGTGTCGCCGCTGACCTCCGGCCGCCTCTCCCACAGCAGCGGTCCTCTCAACGGCGGCAGCTCGCTCTCCGACAGCCCGCCCGTCTCGCCGGACATCGACGACACCAAGGTAGCACCTCCTTCCCTCTGTCCGTTGCTCCTTAGTACTGGTACTGTTCTTAGTTTTCAAATGAATAATCTGGTTCGTGCTTCAACCTATATGGATTTGTTGGTTTCCTAATTTTAGGCAGGAGGATACATGTTGGTTCTTAATAATTGCTTACTGGCACATTAGCTGCTTAATGGCCGTCTTACCTGTTTGTTAGGCACTGGATTTCTGCTTGATATCTCTGTTTGGCATGGCAGCTGGGCTTTCTAGTAGTATCGTGTATCTGTGTATTCATATTCTGTTGGATGCCGTTTTGCCCCTTTGGAAATAGATCACGTGTTTGTTTGCTTACTTCCTCTCTTTGGAACAAACTAGGCCGATTGGAGTTTGTTAAAGTTGTGGGCAAAGCGACAAGGATTAGCATAGCTTCAGTGTCCGTTAGTATGTGCATGCTGGCATTGCAGGTTAGTAAATTACTGAAGTTGAGCCTGTAGAACTTGTAGCTGGAGCAAAAACACAGGCCTTGCAGTTGCAGCATATCCTTTCTCCCCATTCGATGAAACATTCCGTTTCTCCTTGGTTTTACAGATCGTAGTGGGCATCGAAAATCATTGGGTAATTCATTGTACAGAATTTTACTGACAAGACGTTAGTGGGAATTTTACTGTTTGCCGCTGCAGTAGCCGTTGCCATGTTAGGGACCTGAGTCCTGTGTGCTCTCAAGGCAATGATGGCTTGTTTTCGTTTCCTTTTGCTGTTTCCCTAGGCATTGCCGCATGCCGATTAGGAATAAGCAGAATGATCGGCAGATCGGTGTGGGACAGAAATATCCCCATAGGCAGAGCCACCTTTGTCCAGTAAGCCATGCCAAGTGGTTAGGCTTTACTACTGACCAGTGCTTACTATTACTACGAGTAGTCAAGCTTTGGACCTGTTTAAACAGAAACCTCTTGACTTCTTTGAGAGCTCATGGTCAAAGATTTGTTGAGCACGGTACTGCATGTAGACACAGCCATTATCCTCTGCATCGCTTTGCTCTGCCCATTTCAACATGCAGAAAACCAGGCTGCTGGTGTGGTGTTGCCTTTCTGAACTGCTGTGTGTGTACTGGTTGCTCTGACCAACGATGGGGTGTGATGTGAGTACGTATGTGACGGCCGTCGTTGCAGCTTGCTTGCTTGCTTGGTGTTGAAGAAGCTTTTGATTTGGTCTCCTCCGTCCACAAGCAAACACTGCAGCTTGTCCAGTACCCCACACTACTTTCCCTCTCCACAATGAAAAAGTTATTCAGGCCTGCTTCCCTGTGCAGCTCGTGTTCCCCTCACTCTGAACACTAGTCAACAGCCTTTTGCCTCCGCGAGCCTGCGGTGTCACGCCTTTGTTACCACTAATCAAGAGCTGTCCCTCCCAGCTTTTCCCCTTTTTTAGTTGCATGACGCTACATGGCTAACCCTCTTCTCTCCCAAAAACACTGCTTGGTCTCTCCTCACTGCTTCCATGATACTAATGTTCACCGCCGCGTGCGTTCTCCAGTCATGAAGTCGCCGTAAAGACTAGCACTGCACTGGAATAACGTCATGGAAACACAATGATTTGACGACGTCGGTAAAAGGTCGCTACACTTTGCGAGAATCATTTTGGTCTCTCTCGCTGCTGTCAGAGAGTGACGCACTGACGCGGTACGCTTTGAACAGTTCACGTTCTGCTATCAATACTGAATCAGTTAATTGTAAATGTGAGAAGCCTACCCTATCCAGTGTTATAATAGCAAAAATCTTCTTCATTGCAGTGTAATGACAGAAGAGCCTACCCTATCCACCGATAAAACTCAAAGATTTGCTTGCATTTTAGGATGAACAGAATCGATTATCTGCGACGTCACATTTTGGGCTGCTTTGATGCATTATCTGAACAGTAATGATTATTACTGAACGCTAACTGCACTGTCGCCGTAACAATGGTTACTACGCAGTTCTGCAGAGCGGCGGCGAGCACGCCGAAGCCGCAGCAGCCAGTGTACCACCGCGGCGGCAGCAAGACGATGGGCCGGTGGCTCAAGGACCGGAAGGAGAGGAGGAAGGAGGAGGCCCGGGCCCACAACGCGCAGGTCCACGCCGCCGTCAAGGTCGCCGCCGTCGCCGCGTCGGTCGCCGCCGTCGCCGCCGCCACCGCGGCCACGGCAACGGACCGGAAGGACGGCGGCGGCCGCGCGGACGCCGCGGTGGCGTCGGCGGCAACGCTGGTGGCGGCGCAGTGCGTCGAGGCGGCCGAGGCCATGGGCGCCGAGCGCGGCGCCCTCGCCGCCGCCGTCGCGTCCGCCGTCAGCGTCCGCACTCCCGGCGACGTCGCCACCGTCACCGCCGCCGCCGCCACAGGTCAGTAAAAATTCCTTCTTTTTTTTTCCCCCTCTCCTTTCCAAAGTGCTACTGTACTACATTGTGATGGGTGACGTGACGTGAATGATCGTGTTTTGGTGCGTGTTTCTCGATGCAATCATGGCAGCATTGCGTTGCTCGGCGACGTTGAAGGCGCGTGCGCTGAAGGAGGCGTGGAACGGCGCGGCGGTGATCCCCGTCGAGAAGGGCGCGATGGGCCAGAAGCAGCAGCAGCTGCTTCAGCTGGAGCAGAGGGAGATGGGGAGCAGCCACAGCAGCGTCAGCAACTTCAGCGACGACGTCGTGCCGGCCGAGGAGAACACCTTCCTCGGCAGCTGCACGCTGGAGCTGCTCGCACGCGGCACACAGCTCCTCAAGCGCACGCGCAAAGGTACTCACTCACTGGTCACTGCACCGAGCAGAGCATGCTCATTCTTCGCGCCATGAATCTTCTTAGCGTTGAGGCGCTTTCGTGCTGATGATGATGATGGTATTGATCGTGTGCAGGAGCGTTGCATTGGAAGGTCGCGTCCGTGTACATCAACCGGAGCGGCCTGGTACGAATTCAAAGTCGAAATCGTGTTCTCGACATGCAAATTCTTTCTCGATTCTTTTCTACAATCTAGTACTCTAGTAACTGAATTCGGCGTTATGGTTGACAGGTGATGCTGAAGATGAAGAGCAAGCACGTCGGAGGGACAATCACCAAGAAGAAGAAGAGTACGTAGTAGCGCTATGTTCTAGTGTTCTTGGCCATGGCGCTGCTTGCACACCCTTGACACTGACACTACCGTATAACCCTTTGTGCGTGCGCAGGCGTGATTGTGGACGTGTGCCGTGACGTGGCGGCGTGGCCGGGGCGGCACCTGCTGGACGGCGGCGAGCACCGCCGCTACTTCGGCCTGCGGACGGCGGAGCACCGAGTGATCGAGTTCGAGTGCGCCGGGCAAATGGAGTATGACATGTGGACCAGGGGCGTCGCGCGGCTCCTCAGCGTCGTCGACGGCAGGAAGCGCCTCATCACCGGCTGATGAATCCTCGTCCAGGCCGAAGGCTGTTAGAGCAGAAACTGTAGATTAACGGCGACTGTGATGTATGTATGTGTGGGGAGTGCGTGGGAGAACAAATATTGCCGCTTTGTTCAGTTCTGACTCGAGTAGAATGTTAGCTTCTTTGGTTTCAATCCAAGTTAACACATGTTCCATGTCAGTTCGTTTGACCTATAAAAGCTCTGAAGAAGATACTAGGACCGAACGTGACAGTGTAATCGTACCAGTGCACAGCTTTGACATCACCACCTCCTCTTGCCTTGTATCGACTACAAGCCACATGTTATTGCCTCGTTGAGCACCTTTGATAGTCAGTTCTTCATTTGCAGATGATTGAGGACGAGTAGAGGACGTGAGGCGCTGTGGGGCATCTCTCTGCATGTATGGGTTAAGGATTAGTGTTGTGACCCCAGATGCTAATTCGGATGATATACAGGGAGCACCTTTACGGTGGGCTAAAATGAATATGGATCATTCATTTCTTTTAATCTAACGGTTCAGATATATCTATACTACTTCAACTCTCTAAGTAGTATAAAGTAGTATTACTTATTATGAGTATTATGGGAAAAAATAAATAATAGCATGTCATAATTTTTATGAATTTTTAGGAAACACTCGTTCATTTCTCCTAGGTGGAACAGACGGTAGGAATGACGAGCTGCTCGTCGGCGTTGAGGTGCATGGTACGAGGTGCACACCAATGTAGAGGACGGAGATGATGGAGGCGGCGCAGCAGATAAGCACCACGTTTGGGCTTGTGGTGTGCAATGTGAGAGCGAGACGGATGTCATCCAGCACCGTGCGTTGCTCGCCGGAGATAGCATGAAAATTGGGTCTCGCGGCCGGCAAACCATCACGACCACGACTGCTAGAGCAGAGCCCCAGAACCACTGCCAGCACAACGGCAGAGACAACGCGCAGCTATCCGTGGCCTGTGAAACGGAATTAGATCCTTTGTTTTGATGGATTACAGTTTTTTTCAGTTCTAAAGAACTTTGATAGCATTACAGCGCATTTTATCAAGCTTTTTATGTGCCATTGCATCAATAAGTCGAAACATTTTGTTGAGGATTCAAAATTCATGCGAAGAAAAATCACAAATTGTCCAGCATGTCAGGGAATTGATTCTTGCCTTCCACCTCGATCTGTGAGTGGGTGGCGCTAATCTCGCC
Source organism: Eleusine indica (assembly GCA_030378355.1). Taxonomy (NCBI): domain Eukaryota; kingdom Viridiplantae; phylum Streptophyta; class Magnoliopsida; order Poales; family Poaceae; genus Eleusine; species Eleusine indica. The sequence goes on from CM059494.1 coordinate 12,778,530, forward strand.
GGCAGGGGCAGGAGGTGGGTAGTGCTGGTGGCGTGGCTGAATTGGCCGATGGTGTCTTAGCCTTGGTCACATAGGACGGCGTCCATGGCTGATCTCTTGTTGACTGAGCAAAGCCGTCGTTGGTGGCGGTGGCGAGAGGTGAATTGTGGCCTCCTATGTTTCTGGATACCTACGTTACTTGGTTTAATACTAATTTGCCTCTATCAATCAACGACCAGGATTGATTATACTACTTTGTTATTTAAAGTAGTATAATCCACCGTAACAGTGTATCTATACAGGTGCGTAGACCGGCTTGAATTTGATGGACAGTAAATTAGAGCGACCATACCATCTCAGTAGCAGATATATATATATTTTTTCCAGTTTTGGCTTCAATGTCTTGAGCTGCAGCGGCTGTTTCATTAGCCATTTGTAGGGTCGCCGTTAACTTTACCAGATTTTGTTGTTGTATTAAAAATAAACGGTTTCAATTTGTATAGAGTTTGTGGACCATAAGCAAATTATGATAGCACGCACAATTGCAAGGATTCAGATGAGGAGTCCTCCTTTATTGGGCTTTTTCTGCAGTTGTACTGACTGAATATTTTGTTTCAAAGCTGGTATGGGGACACAGTCCCTGCCCGCGACTGCGATTGGGACATCGGAATCAGGTGGAATCTCGTCGGAACTTGAGCAACAACATTTGCGCTCGTCTCGAGGGCAACACGGACGGCTGCTCGCGGCGATTGTCTTGCTGCCGGTCGGAGCTTGCGATTATTTCCGCCGCTCTGATTGTACTTGCTGCTTTTGACTTTCTACTACCACTCTAGAGTCTAGACCAAACTTTTGTGATTAAGTCAAGAAGTGACATGGATTGATCCACCACAAAAATGATAGTCATGAGAACAGTAAATTTGAGCGATTATATCATCCCAGTGGCAGATTTTTTTTTTCTCTCTCTCTGTAGAATGGAAAGATTTTTCATGTTCTCAAAAGACGAGAATGTTTAAGGTCCCCGAAAACGAATCCGTCGCTGCACACATTGGAGCCCAGTTTCTTCTCGTCCGGGCCGCTCGTACAGTTCAGGTACAGGCCCACTTGCATTGAGCGGCCCAATTGTGACGGCTCGTTTGGGAGGCCCAAAATTTCTCGCTCCAATGGACCTTATTGGGTTACTTTACCACGACGGCCCACATAACTTTGCTGCCTCGTGCCGTCAGGAGCAAGCACCATACCATACTGTTGCACTTGCACCGGACCAACTATTTTCGCATACAACTGGTGAATGGCTGGCTTACCGTCTTCAGTTAATTTCGTGGCTTGCTGTTTCAGTTAATTTTCGACCTAAAAATATAATGTAAAACTAAAATTATATTAAGCACGGTGGTTTCGAAGATTTTTACCTCAATATACAGTCTATACAATTCCCTTAAACAAACAACCAAGTTAGATAGATTGGGTTTGGTTGCACGTATGAATCAAAGAGGTCACCAATGTATTACGATTCGTTGTGACGCAACATGTGTTCGGGACAGATGCACGGGATGACAGACAGTTGTAAGAAGGGGGAAATGACCTCCTCCTCTCGAAACACATCACACAAGAACAAGGACGATAGTGATCGATCCTTCGATATGGCATGGAAAGAATATATATAATGTACGCAATCATTTGACTTTTGTGTAATGGAAGTATTCAGAAAAGGACGATTACGGTTACAGACGAAGCCAAGGCATGGACACGGAAGAGAATCCCGCCCGAGACCAGCGGCGCCGGCAACCTTTTGGAACCACACGATTGCATGATGGCCGGCACTCCACGGCACCACCGTACCAACAACAACAACAACAACAAAGATCTCTATATCACTCTCTCTCTCTCTGAAATTAGTTGGAGTTTTTTGTTGTCATCTCCAACCACCACCGTCTCATGCCATGCCGGGCGCCATGGCCGCTGGGCATCGATCCAAGTACTACATGTCTGTCATCACAATGCATGGTCCCTTGGAAGATTCATGGGCCACACAAACAACGCAGACGCCACATACATGTCCATCAATGATGCAAAGGTCCAAAAGCCTTCCTTTATGGCGATTTGGTTGGGCAGCCGGTTTGTTACAAGATGCCCACAGGCTTGTCCTTTCCGGCGTTCTTTTCAGAGCTCGAGGACGCCCATCGCTTCAATCCCCATCGCAATTGACATCCTCGCAGTTTCAGAGGTTTAATTTCTGGGGCCGCCGTTCATCCCATGAATGAAGGGTGAGTGGTGTTCAGAGAGAGAGGGAGAGAGAGAATGCCAACAAAAAAAAATTTGAGAGAGAGAGAATGGAGATGGTGGTGTGAATATCCATCCCATAGTACAGGCACCAAAAGAGGAGAAAAAGTTAGGGCAATAATGCAACGAGGTCACGAAAGGATGTACAAATATTTCATCTTCCAAGCAAAGGGCCGGGCAAAGCAATCATTCAGTTATGCGGTACTATTGTAGGCATATCTTGCAAGCAAGCATCACTGCAAAATTTCTGTCCGTGCGTCTCATTGACATTTATTTGTACCAACTTTTTCTTCCTTGATAAACAAGGATTGATCATGCCAGGATTATTACAACGAACCATATTGCCGCACTGGTGGAAACAGTATGTTCCATATTCTCACAGGCTGAACAATTAATTCCTGCATTCATGTGCAAGTCACTGAGCCTGAACTGAAGTACATCTCCAACAAGTATCGGGAATGAGCAGTGTCACAAATGTATGCGTTAGATTGGACAAAAGCAGTAACCTTCATGCATGGTATGCACGAAAAGAATTAAATTATGTTCCTGGTGACAAGTGAATACAACTATTACTAAATTGGACAGGTAATTTTGATCATTTTGATGTCGATAATCATCTGCTTAAAGGGGAAATATGGAATCATAACAGGGAAAGCGAGAAAAGAAGTGCACTGGATCCGCTTAAAACTGAAGCATGGTACTTGCTGGTACGTTTGAACTAGATCAGATCCTTGTACCCCAAAAAAAATGCACAATTCAAAGTAGTTCCAAGATCTTAACATTCCAACTTAGAGCAGTTTTAATTATGTTTCTTTCTCCCTTATAACTTCTTCATATGCTACCAGCATATATATAGATTAATTCAACACGCAGTGCTATTGGTTCTTCTCATAGAGAGAAGTAGAGCAGAAAATAGAAGCATGAAAGGTCTTAATAATCAAGAAACTCAATAAAATCCATGTGCGTTCTATGCATAACAGAAGGTACTGAGAATGAGCTAAATAATGGTAAGCAGGAGGCATGTAAAATTCAAAAAACCAAGGAATTAATATTTGGTATTTTAAAAATCCTTCGCGGAGTAAAAGAACTTAAATTAAACAAACATTACCAGATCTGAATTAAAGATCCTGCACTGGTAGAACAGTCTGCAAGCCAGTGAGGCGTCGTCGTGCAGCACCCATCGGCCATGGCATCGATCCTGCAAGAACCAGAAACAACAACCCATATACATATGGCCATATGGGCTGTGATGATGAACTACAAGGGTTACGATGGTGCTCCCACCAGCAGATGAAACTACAGCATGACCTGATGTCTAATTTATCGATAGGCTCCGATCTCCCCTCGTCAGCATCAGGGAATACCATCAGATCATGCTGGCAGCTTCACCAACTTGTGGTGCACCTCTACAGCCATGGGAAGAAGATAAGAACCATGGAGAGAGAGAGAGAGAGAGGAATAATTGGAGGAGAGAAACAGACGGGCAGGAATTTATAGATGCCCAAGCAGAGAGCAGTGGGGGATTTTTCTCTACTTATTTCCATTTTTCGTACGATGTTTGTTACAAAGGATAAGCCTTGTCCCCTGGTGTTGAAAGGGGAGGAAGAAACAGATGGAGAATGGTGTACCGGTACTGAAAAAAAAAGTTGGGACGAATAGGCACTATAACAGAAATAAATTTGTGCACATCTGCTGGTGACTGTTGCAGAAAATATTTACACATCGCAAAAGAGCTCAAGTTTTACAGCTTTCAACGTATTAGCCAAAGTTGTGTTCTGAATGACCCCAGTTCTTACAACAACCTACAATAGCGGTATTCCCTGATGTGTATCTGCTCACGCTACAGTTATTAACGAACTGCAACTGCCCTCACAAGTGACCCGGTTTTGGAAGCAGGAAAGCGGCAAAGACTACCCTTGTAGGTGCCGGCTATAGGATACAGTTTCCTTGGAGTTGGAATTGGCTCCGTTCTGATCTTTACAATCATACTACTATATAGCTAGCCTTTCAGGAAAATCGAGACCTAGGATATAGTATGTCCTACATTTCTTAGCATTTTTTAGCATCACATGCTTAAGATAGATTGATGATAAGACGTTATGATGCTATTGTATCCTTTTAGCAGAATTCATGCCATTAAGTTTTATTGCTTTTAGATTGGATAGTGCATGTCATTAAAAGAATTAATGTTTTGCTTTTGTCCCCAATCAATGTTTTCCAAGGAAAAAAATATAACAGCAGAAACAATGACGCCCAAGCTAGAGCTGTGGTACTGCTTGTAGCCATCAAATCATCATCTGCATATTAGTTATTTTTTGCGTTGATAATGTGGCAAAGTGATTATGTTAACCAGGCTTATATGATCTAGGTGTATCAAAGATCAGAGAGAAACAATAGGGGCTAGAAGGCAGGGTCACTAAACTATGCTCAATTTATGTGTAGAGTATAGGATTCTCTTTCCAACTTACGAATGGGAGTTAATTAAACAGATATATTAGCATCATGCCCTCCATCTAATAAGTGATTAGACTAGCTATTTCACTGCATAAATGCTACATGAAAATGTAATCCTTACTAAGGCAGAAATGTTAATAGCAGAGCGAACCTATTCCTCTTCGTCCCCTTGCTGCTCCACCAGTTTAGCCAAAAAAAAAAACCTAGTTAGCAAGATATCGACTCACCCGGCCAACCACTTCTCTGTTGCAGAGATCTGGATATTTATGCTCAGCACCATGAAGAAATGAGGCTGTCATGCATGATCTAACAATGATTTACATGTCCGTATTAGTATTAGCACACACACACGTATGCGTGCCAAAACGGTGCCAATCAAAGCTAGATCATGCTGGCAGCTTCACTCATTCAAATGAGCATCATCTGACTTGCGCCCAGCATAACCCATATCATATCCTCTCTCCCTCATGTTGTCTGTCGCTCAAGGAATTCTTTGATCCAAACACTTTTAGGATGCTACCAAAAACTCATGTCCCTTGTATAGGGACGAAAAGCTTCAAACCGAAAACACATGTTGGCTACCAGAGGCGATGAAAACACAATGACAGGAGGAAGTGAGATTCAAGAAGAATCCAAGAAAATCCGATTTTTTATTTTACCAGGAACATGGACACATAAACACTTGTGAGAAGGTCTTTAGAAAAGGGAAACACTTATGAGAACAACAAGCAAGATGAGACTCTGCCTTGTGTGAAGCTTTGGACCTTTGCTATATGCTCTGCGGACATGGGCTAGTATTTATAAACGAGGAAGAGTGGTCTCCATGGCAAGCAAGTTGGTTCTGGCTTATTTTTCTCCTTTCAATATTTTTTTTTAGTAGCAGGCCGTTATGTAGGTTTTGGCTATAGCTCTAGGGTGGTAGATGCATGGCATGGACACCTGCAGAGAGAAAGATAGTAGGGTCTGGCGCACGCAGTGCAGAGGCCGGCTTCGCTGCATAGCAGCACATGATCAAGACTGAGCAATGAGCGTACCTGTGCATGGCACATACACCTAGATCGAGCTCTCCATTGGTATTAACAGCAGTTTTTTTTAATCAGAACATGGCGAAGGACTCATTTGCTTGAAAAAAGTACTCGATCCGATTCTTGTGTCCTACCTTCAGCTAATATGACGGCATAAATTAGGGCATATTCAACGGTACTTGAAAGCACATCATCTTTAATCTATTATATATATATTTGAGTAAGAAAAGGAGGCACCATGTTAGCTCTTAAGATCTAAAAATTCTCATGTTAATCAGATAAAAAAAGAAAAAATTACTCACCACTTTCATTATAACAAAATTAGTTCAAAATACCCCTATTTCTCTAAATTAATTACCCACTATTGCCATTTTCTTTTTGCAATTACCGTGTACCTCTCTTCCTCTTCATTATTTACCCCATTGCCATTTTTCTTTTGCAATTGACGTGAGAGAGAGAAAAAAAAAGAAAAAAATTCCCACCATTTTCATTACAAAAATATTAGACCAAAAATACCCCTACTCCTATTAATTAATTACTCAAGATTGTAATTTTTTTTTTTGCAAATGACATGAGAGAAAAAACGTGAGGGAAAAAAATTCTTGCTCACTGATGTTCTCTAATTGTTTGGGTGGGTTTTTTTTTTAACAACTGAATATGAGTAAGTCAACTAGGAGCGATCACTTAAATCATTTTTCTTTTTCTTTTCTCTAGCAATGCTAGAGACTTCATTGGTGCAAGTTACAAAGATGTGAAATCGACGCAAATACATATCTGAACCGTCCGGTTGCTCAAGTAGATTGTGATGACCCTCGAGATTTCCTCAAGTAAGGGTGTGTAAAGATAATGATAAGTCAACTAGGAGCAATCACTTAGATCATTATTTCCTTTTCTTTTCTCTAGCAATGCATACAAACCTCATTGGCGCAGGTCACAAAGATGTGAAATCGACGTAAATACATATCTAAACCATCCGGTTGCTCAAGTGGACTATGATGACCCTCGAGATTTACTCAAGTGAGGATGTGTAAAGATAATAATAATTAGCATGGTAACAATCTAGAATACTAGTTCTTTAGTAACCGTCCATATGTTATCTAGTACTAGTGTAGTACTTGTTTCATAAAAAAAAATGTAGTACCCATGCATGATGAGGTAATTTTCCAACCTCGTCTCACACATTTCACATGGTGAACAACTTAAGGTTTACTTCAACTTGTACTCAACAATTTATTTGTTCTTTCCCACACTCTTGTCAAGTTCAATACAACAAATCATACTATTTTACGAACTATATCAAAATACATGAAACACATAAAACCACATCAAGCATAAAGAAAGTTGTTATCTAGCTAAACGCAACCAACAGATCCCTACGTAATTCTTTTTAGTTATATATATGGCAGACACTTTAATTAAACTCTGAAGGCAATCAGAGATCCCAAAGAATAATAAATTCATCCACATGAATTTTCTCTCCTGTTGCAAAACAAAAGGCAAATATTTCCCATGGTAGAGTAGAACATGACAAGATTCAATTTCATAGGTTTTGCTTTTGATTCAATTATTTAGCTATGCCCAGGAGAGCCGGACAGTGTGGCGATAGGATCAGGGACTCAGGGACAGGCCTATTGTAACTAGTTTGTTCTTCCAATGCTCTCATCTTGGACCCTTCTTGGTGAGCCTTTCTGTGACCTTAGCTTGCTATAGCTTGTAATCTTGAATTAAAATTAAAATATTTTGAGGTTGAGTAGCTTGCCAGAGGAGGCTTGATCGTTCTTCAATTCCGCCTGCTCTCCTGTAAAAGCATTTGACAATATCAACGTTCCTGCATGCCTGTGCTTGCATAGTGAATCCAGCCATGTACTAGAGAGTACTTAACACATAATGATATCTTCTGTCGACATACATGAAGATGCCATGTGTACAACATACATGAAGACAAGACAAATTTGCATAACCAAGTTATCGCTACATTCTTGTGTGATTCTTCCATTGGTTTAGGAGTTTTAAATTTCTATGTTAACTAATCTGTTAGCATCAACAATTAATCTTTTGGCAGAGTATGTAAGTAGCTGAATCATGAATATTAATGCAAGCAGATCGAAGTTGCTGTCTTGGAGCAGGCAGGTTACCCTGTAATAAGTTGACCAAGCTGTGATATGATGTGCACATTACGAAAGGTCCCATCAAGATTTGAGCAACCTGTTCATAACTGGCAAAGATTCTCTTGCTGGAAATAGTAGAGCACACCCCCCAAAGCCATGGTCCGAAGGAAAAACCCTAGGTGCAAAATATGTGCATCTACCCTTGCTTTCCAGTCAGTCACCAAGAAGCTACTAGCTCCAGGACCTCTCTACCATCTCACACTACTAGCTTGGTCCTTCTTCCGTGCAGGCTCACAGGTCATGCACAGCCGGCCACCACCTCTCTCTCTCGGTTCCTCTTTTCTCTTTGGTGCCCACACCACCATTACTACTCACCATGCACATTGCCAAAGCTTGGCACCTGCAAGTCTATGGCAGTTAGAATTGGCCTTTCAGCATCATATCACCTCTCTCTCTCCTCGTAGAGCTCTCCGAATACATACTGTATACATATACTACTGTAAGAGAGAAAGAGAGAGATTAAAAGAGAGAGAAGCACGTTCTGCATGAGTGGTCCAGATCAGGGCTGGGGGCGTGCATGCCATCGCCAATCGCCATGCAGAAGATAGGCCTGCAGATGCTTCTTTACCCGCATGACAAAAGAAAAGCCATCGATCCATGCATATGGCTGCAACCTCTCCAGCTACTTGTCCCTCTTAACCTACCACTCTAGCTACACGCTTTCGTTGCACGCCGCAGCGATTCATTAAAATCCGTAAATAAAATAAACATCTTTATGCAAGTACTACTATTTCATAGTATAGTATACTCTTATTATATCTGCAACTTTATACGAGCACGCGTACACACAATAATGGACTCCTCTCCTATTATAAGCTAGGGCGCATGCATGCATGCGCATGACAGCAATTTCGATTTGATTTCAAACACAGCAGAACAAGTTCAGTTTTTTTTTTCTCCCATATATGAAGCCTTTTTTCTTTTCGTCAAGATGCCAAACCTGTCGCGATCCGTACGTGAAGAAGGGTTTTTATGATCTGATGAATGCGTCTACCGTTCCTGAGTTGATTCTGACATGGTTTGGTACCCACGCCGTCTCAGCGATGGAGGATCGCTGCTGGTATTAACAGAAAGCAGGCGAGGCGTCGCTGTTGCATGCGTTGCCGGGCGCGTCGATCAGAACATCGGATGGCGATCGGTGTTGAGCATCCAAGGAATCAAATCAACTCTAACGCTACTAACAGTAGAGTACTCTCTCTCTCTCTCTCTCTCTCTCTCTCTCTCACTCTCTCTGGGTTCCTGATAGGCAGTCGCTATAGACGTAGTAGACGGCTAGGCGCAGCATGCTCCTCTCTGATCCTTGCAACTGAAAGCCAGCTCACCAGGCAGCAAAGCTGGTGTACACAGGTCGCCACAACCCTCAAAAGAAAGAAAAATGAAAAAGGTTAGTACCGTTGAAGGTCAATGTAGCTCGTCCTTGCTCCCACGTTACGCTGACCAACCTTGTGAGCTAAGTGATCCGGCCGGAGCGTGCTGATCGACATGTCACGATCAGGTAACTGTCACACACATATGGTGGTTCACCATATCTCTCTGCTACCCCGTCTCTATAGCTTAAAATCCTTTTCTATTTCTTGAATCTATAGAAATGAATTTTTTTTGTATATGTCACTAAATATTTTGCTACAGACGACTTTTTACTTAACCGTGACTATAAATATCTTTCAACCAAATAGCAGTGATGCATTTCTAGAAACACGTCTCTATACGTGATCTAGTGACATGACTATTTTAGTCGTCTCTAAACTCACGTCACTAAATCCCCGTTTTATGATAGTGTGATCCAAAGTGTTGTCATTCTAGTACTTGGCTACAAGCATCGCAAGAGAGAAGCGGCAGCAGTGAGTACTGTATGATGTTAGTACTAGTTGCTGGATGACGAGTCCACCATATTTTTTCTTTACGGAAAGATAATGACATGGCTCCATGTGCTCTAATGGGGAGCCCGAGCTGAGCTAACGAACTGCGTTTCTGTAGAATGTCAACACGCATCTGCTGTCGAGAGCGTACAGTGACAGTCAACGCTATGTACACTTGTGCGATTCGTACGTGGTCAATATTATAGTCGATTAGTTCATTAATTTCTTTGTCAGCAGGCCTGCTTGACACCAAATCCTCATCAGTTTACGCGCTCATCAGTTAATGAGTTCAACAAAGTTTAAAATTTGAATCCATTTTTTTATGTAAAAAAGGAATTAAACAGACTAAAAATCTCTAACAATATTAAACTTATTTAACTTGCTTTATTTTAAATTTATATCAATAAAATTAATTAAACATGTGTCAATCGGGATGATTTTTATAGCAAAACACATTGAGTGGGTGAGGATTCGTAACAAAATGATTTATGATTAGAAATCTCAAACTCTAATTGATTTATGAGGTGATCATTGCAATTATCCCTGAAATCATTCTGTCAATGCTCTTACAGCTTGTTAACATTTCGATAAGGTCCTTGTCAACTATCACCTCATCTCCGTGCTGGCAAACGGGGCTAAACTGCTGCTGCTGAATTGAATGGCTACGCTATGGTTGACACGTAATTCGGCAGGGTGACGACTGACGACTGACGATGCACACTGCAGACAGAGCAAAGCATTTGACGACCGCTGGGAGCTGTCTGGTGTCCTCCGGCGTGCAGCATGGGTGATGTAATGGGCCGGCTAGGTTCGAGTGGGACAGGGTCCAAGTCAATTCTGGTGGGCCTTTCAAGTCGATTCTGGTGGGCCTTTATACGTTGAAAAGGAGGTCAGAAATAATTGACTGCATCAATATTTTATTGAGATAAAAAAACTAATAAATATTCTATGAGTATTCAAAAATTAACTAATGTTTTATAGCTCCTTTTATTTTATAGAACAGTGTTTTACCAAAAAAAATAACTAATCTGAAACTTAGCTTGCTTATTAGTAGTACTAAGCACACCAGCAACCAAGCTATTTAGGTGAATTTTTGTCTATCGTGCCCCCCCCCTCCCCCCACAACGAGGTGGGATGAAGGGACATAATCCCCGGCCCCATAACTCCCTAGTATAGTCTAATTGGTGGTCTGTGATAACCAAGCTAAGTTTCAGATTTTGGTGAAAATACTTTAACCAATTTATTTGCAGATCTTGTATCTTTTTTTTAACCAATTTAGAGGGCTGATGGTTGATCATCTAAGAGATTTCGTAAACCCTCATCTATAGGTTTTAAGTAACCAATTGGATTACATGCTATCAATGTTCTTTGGTTTCTTACATATTCCATTTGAAATGAGTAGGTGTTGTCTCTAAATGTAAGTTTAATTGAAGCTAGTACAATTTTATTGCATGCCTTTTGTTAAGACATTAAATCTCAATTGATGGACAACATCATTATTACCAAATTAAAAGGAACACTTGCTATTGAAAAATGTATATAAATGTCATTATGAAGAGTAGGAAGAAATAGAAGAGTCCCGAGTCCCCTGGAATTTTGAAAGATGAAGAACCTCTTGGATGTTTGATAGGCAAAGAACCTATTGGACTTTCATAAGGTGTAACTAGCAGAATTGTTAAAATCGATTGTTATCCCTAAAAGCTACCAGGAACTCTAAAATCTAGCCAAAAAAAACTTGCTCTATATGGATTGCTATCCCTAAAATTTTTAGATCACAATCTAAATTTCTCTCACCTGAACTCATTATATATACCAATTCGATTCTTCGATTTCTATATTTTTTTAACTCATGCTCATGCGGAAACTCTAACAACCCAAACAAACTTTAGGTCTCCAATTTTAGGTCTTCTATTGGAGATGCTCAGAACTTCGTAGAGTTCTATAGTATATTAAAAAAACAAGTTTCAAATAAATATATTCCTAAATTGTAAATGAAGAAAATTTAGTATACATGGCAAAAAGTAGTATGAGTAATTATTTTTTGATGGAAAGAGTATGACTATATTTTTAGATGTATTGCTCTGTAAATAAGATTATACTATGGAGGTCCTGGTTGGTAAATTCACTCGTATCGATTGTTTGGTCTCAGAAAACAGTAGCACCGAACAAGAAGTACTGGTCATCTTGAAAATGAAGAATAACAGAGTCGTAGCTTTTATGGTTCGCCTGTCCTCACCATACACATACCACGTATTTGAGAGCAGTAAATATTTAGTGGTCAAGAGGTTAATGTGTGATTTCCACTAATTCGGAGAGATGAGAAGGGAGAGATCGTCAAAAGGTTCAAAAGAACCCCCACATCATTCCGCAACGTCGGTAACAAGAAAAGGCAATCAGAGTAAAAGGAAGGACAAGTGGACTTCCAGCTTGTATCATCTGTCGGTAAGTTGGTAGGTCAGACCAAAATCTCAAATGGAACTAAGAATATCACCGTAAAGTGTAAACTAACCCTGCTCCTCTGCTTCTCTGTTTTCTCCTCACGCGTTCCCATAGTTCTAAGTTGAATCAAATCCAATCAAAATGCGATTATAACATGGCATTGTCAACAATGATATGAAAAGCTCAACGTAGAAGTAGCTCCAGCATGTTGTCAGGTCAAAACTCAGGACAGCCCCTTCGTTATCAGCCATGTCAATAAGTCGACATTGGACCAAGAAATAGTTTGATCAATTCATTAAGAAATTAGTTACATGCAAGAATAATCATTCCGCGGAAGGAAAAGGAATTAATTAGCTGACGGAGCCGGTAATATATTGAAGTAAGAGACTAGAACGCGGCAGATGCTGCAAATCGCGATTTCATTGGTAGTGTTTGGTGGCCGGCGCGTGGCCGCCGTCGGAGAGCATCATCATCCTGACGAACTCGTCGTAGTTGACCTGGCCGTCGCCGTCGAGGTCGGCCTCCCGGATCATCTGCTCCACCTCCTCGTCCGTCAGCTTCTCGCCGAGGTTGATCATCACGTGCCGCAGCTGCAACAATAATGCAACCGAGAGCGGAGCATTCAGTACCGGAATCGAGAGAAGGCCCGCATGTCACCGTCCAATAATTACTCCCTCCGTTCATATTTATATGTCATTATAAGGTTTCTAATTTTTTTCTAATTATATGTCATTTTCGCTTTCTAATACAACTTTCTCTCTTCTCAATACAATATTCTCTTTTCTCACCACATCTTTATCTTTATCTCTCTTCTTCTTATTTTCAGTGCACCCATCATCTTTTTAGTTCTTCTTATTTCTCATACTCAACTCCAAAACGACATCTAGATATAAACGAAAGAAGTACAGTAGTAATAAGAATTACTAAATATGTTATAAGTACCTCGGTGGCGGAGATGTATCCGTTCTGGTCCTTGTCGAAGACCTTGAAGGCCTCGCGGAGCTCCTCGTCGGCGTCATGGTCGTCCTTGTCGGCGGTCTTGTTGCGCGCCATGAGTGTCAGGAACTCGGCGAACTCGATGGTGCCGTTGCCGTCGGCGTCGGCGTCGCGGATCATCTCGCGGAGCTCCTCCGCGCTCGGCCGCTGCCCCTGCAGCGACCCCATCACCGTCGCCAGCTCCTCCACCGTGATGCACCCGTCGCCGTCCTTGTCGAAGAAGGAGAACGCCTCGCGGAACTCGGAGATCTGCTCCTGATTAAGCATCTCCATTACTACCTCTGCTTTTGAATACTACTTTGTATCGATGCTGCAAATTACTACTGCAGAGCAGACCAGCTCACACTGGAAAGTATTGGAGGAAGATAATGCAGGGAGACGATTGGTTTCGTTTAATTTAGTGGTGGCGGTGGAGATGGCCGATCGATGGGCTTATATAGATGATAGAAGGTGAAGGGTTCAGTCGTCAGTCATGTTTCAAATCTGAACGCGAGGGCATCGTGGCATTGACTTTGCGAGCAAGAAACGGGGACCCATTCCCGATTGTTTTTCTTTTCTTTTCCAACTAGGCACGTACTACTAGTTACTAGATGGTCAAAAACGCCGCAGATCAGCAGACACGCATGTAGAAAAAGTGCAAGATCGGAGCGCGTATAAAAGTGCAAAGAAAGCAGCATCACACATACTGTTCAAAAGCGCAAAACTGGCATACATAAAAGTGCAGGAATATGTATCTCTGGAAAAGTTTGAATTTGAACTGAATACTAAATAGGGTCGGTCATGGTCGCCCGTAGGGACGCACGCATATGCATCACCGAAAAGGCCGTGTGGGCTTTTCGTCGCTTGTTTTTTTCTATTTGAACTTCAAATGCTGCATGTATGGAGCATCAGGTTTTCGATCCAGCGCGCGCACGTACAGACGATTCGATTCTTCTTTGACGCTGAAACTTTTTTTTTTCCTGAAATTCGAAAAAAAAGAAACTTCTGTTTTTTTGACTGAGATGACTGGGATTCTGCTGTTGGACCGGTGCCACTTGGCAGCGAGTTTGTGGCAGGGAGGTCGATTCGTATGCGGTCTCCTCTTCGTCTCCTGGGAGTCAATGGTTAGCCAGCTTCCCGCCAAGCATTTACCCGGCAGCTAAATGCTCTGAAACTGTTTTGAAACTTCAAACTCTTGCGAACGAAGCCTACGGCCGATATGCATGAGTTCAGCTGTACACTCTGTTCATTTGAACGCGTGATGACAGGGAAAAAAAAAAAAGGAAAGTAGCTAATAGCACGCGCATGCAGCGCGTAACGCGTGTTGACTTAATCTGAGGTGTATTGTATTGTGGCGTTGTACTATTATGGCTACTATAGCAACACACATTATATTAGCTGCGGTGATACTGTGGTACGAATGATAGGGAGACATAAAATGTAATTACGATTATTTTTGTGTTTGTTAATGTGGTATAGCAATGGTGAAGGCCGCACGTACGCGTCCCGATGCGGGTACAGGTTGATCACAGCTGGATAGAGCGTGTGTGGTATAGCAATGTTTTTGAGGGACACTACTGGTGGTGAAGGCATAGCTGGCGCTTCTCCGGTTCACTTTTGAGTTCACGACGAGCACGTACCGCGAGACAACGGCAATTAATGAAAACTCCGTTGTAGATTACTGCCTGTAGCTACAAATAGATTGACATTATCACTAATAAGTTGGTATTAGCAGTGGTCCGATGTCCGTCGTCGTAGATAGGCCGCCGGCCGGGTGTCCGACCAGCGGCCGGTCCAGCGCAGGCGCGTAGTCGCGGTGCACGCGGCCGGAGTAACAACGAATGAGTCCACCTCCACCAGGCGGCCGACGACACGTCAAGTGTGTGGTGAAGAGAGTCAAGAGCTGTGGACCGTTTCCTTTGGGTTGCGTGGACCGCGTCCTCTCTCGCCGCCGCGCGCCGGCCCGGCACACTTCCATCGACGTCGACGGCGCGCGCTTCGCTACCGTACTATACCAGCAATAGTACGCCACTACCGTACGTAGTATATCCAGCTACGTAGTAAGTATACAGCTATATACACACAGACCGGCAGCGGCAGGGACGTAGCTGGTTGACCCGTTTTGTTTTCACCTGTAGTAAAGTATATCGCGTTGGCGTATCGTACGGTGGACAGTGACACGTGGGGCCTCACGTGAGGATCCATGAGCGAGAAAGAGAGAGAGAGAGAGAGATCGACGCGGTTTCTCCTCCTCTGCCTGACTTGCCTCTGTGCAACAAGCGTGCGCGCCGGTCGGTCGGTGGGTCGTAGCTGGCCGTGCACTGTCCGCCGGGCTGTCCATGCATATATCACCCGTTGGTTACTCTGGTTGCGTTGACCTTTTCTCCTCCTTTAATTTCATTCGCCCTCCAAGACTACTCCAACGCAACGCCGGCGGTCGGAGGGCACGAAGAAGCGGAACGGGTCCAGGCGCGCGCGTGAAAGCTGTTTGTTCAACTTTGCACGCACACGACGGGCAATCGAGACCGCTTCTTCGTATCACTACTGCTACCATTTACCAGCAGCAGGGTGGAAAGCGAGCTAATGAAAGCTGTTTGTTCATAGCATAGTGCTGCCACCATATAGTATACTGGTTCTAATACAGCTACTAGCTACTACTCCCTCCGTCCCAGAATAAAATCGCTTTCTGATGAGTCAAACACTTTAAACTTTAATCAATTTTATATAAAAAATATTAATATTTATAATATATGATTAATATTATTAGATAGATTATTAAATTTATTTTAATAAAAAACTTATTTAGATATATTATTAATATTTTTTCTAAATCTAGTTAAAGTTAAAAAAGTTTAATCAATATGAAAATCATAACGATACTTATTTTAGAACGCATGGAGTACCAAATTAAGCACGGGAGAAGGAAGTTTCTTCCGAGGCGTGTACGTGTGGGCGCGCGTGCGCGTCGGTGTAGCTGGCTGGCCGTCCCCTGTTGTCCGGGCTGTTTATTGTGTCTTCGGATCAGCCGTTGACTTTGTCCCTCTTCTTCTCGCGTGCCCTCCCTGGCCCCACCACCGCCCGTGCCCCGCCATGTCTGCAAAACTGCAACGCACAATACTGTGCGTATAAATTCTTTCTCTGCACCGTACCACCAGCCAACCTGTGCTTATCGGACAGCTAATGTACAGCGCTCTACATCTCATCACTTCCCAACTTAAATGAAAGATTATTACAGCTGATTCTGCTTATCTCTGAGTCACTCACAGAGTCGCACACAGTTTTGTCGGAACGGGGCGAGCGTCCGGAGACAGGGGGCTTGTTTCTGCTGTTGTTATAACTAGGCCCAAACAAGACCACCATGTCGTAGGGCCCATTAACGGCCCCTGACGCGTCGCCGGACTCGGACCAACCACGGCCGCCGCAGGCCGCAGCCTCGTAGTGGTTGGCGCACACCTGCGTGCCATTAGGGCCGCGACGTGCTCCGTGCTTTTGGTTGGGCCGGATGTTAGCGTCCAAACAGACAAGAAGCTCAGTTTCTATTAGGGCGGCCC
Source organism: Eleusine indica (assembly GCA_030378355.1). NCBI lineage: Eukaryota > Viridiplantae > Streptophyta > Magnoliopsida > Poales > Poaceae > Eleusine > Eleusine indica. The sequence continues at coordinate 12,795,257 of CM059494.1, forward strand.
AGGAAACCCCGTTCGCAACTAATGCTGGCCAAACGGGCCGCTCGGCACGGCCCGGCCCAAACACGAAAAGGCACGGTCCGTAGAATTTCGGACCAGCATGACACAAAATTTGTAATGGGCTGTGTCGTGCCGCCCGTCGTGCCACGCCGTCGGCCCACGGCACGGCACGAAATTAGTGAACCGTGCCGTGCCGGACCAATAGGCCCGACAGCACGGATGGCCTGTTGGGCCTATTAAGCCAATTAAGCCCAAAAATTTAAAAAAACATCTATTTTAATTAAAATTTACAGAACAACAACAAGTTTGATTTCAAAATGACAACCATTATCAAAAATAGAAAAACAAAACAAAAAAAAAATAGCACATAACACAAATTTGGCCAAATAAAACTTGTATTTAGACAAGCACAAGTTATAGAGCTGTTTTTAGCTGGCTGCCTCATTAAAAACCCTTTGATCTAAGGGAAAAAAGAGTACAACCCAGCTCAAGGTTCCAAAGTCTATTACAAAACATTACAAATGGATACATCATACTCAAGTTACTACACTAGCCACTCCCTCACCACCGGCAGGATCACCATCCAAGTATAACTACTTAAATGCCTCTTCTAGCTCCTTTTGATGCCTCTCAATTTTGTGTTGATCATGATGCTCTCTAAGGTGCCAATCCTTCAAACATGTCAAGATTTTCACCATATCACTTGTTAAACTTCGCCTTCTTTCTTCAAGCATCCTGTCACAAAGACTAAAAACAGACTCCAAACTGATAGTTGAAACAGGAACTGTCAAGACATCTTTGGCTAAGAGAGACAGAATGGGATATGCATGTTTATGTTGATTCCACCAATTTATAACATCAAATTCATCATCAAAGACAAAAATTAGGTCACTATCAAGGTACATTGTCAATTCAGAAACTTGTGCAGGGGTAGACTCATGAAAATCAGATGCATCATCAGTAGAACCATAGATCTTATCCCAGGCAGTTTTTGTTCTGCCACTACTATACTGCTGTGTTGGTCTTTGTAACCTAACTGCACCAAATTTATTCTCATATGTGCTAAAGATGTTAGTCAATTCTTCACGAACCATTATGAAATAATCTAATCATGATTAATATGTTTACAAAGAAGTTTTAATGCATTATTCAATCTTTTCATCTTACCTCTAGGATTAAGAACAAATGCAAATGCATACACAAGAGGAATATCCCGCCAATACTTAAGATATTTTGTTTTCATAGAAATTACAACATTTCTAAGCAACCTATCAGTTTCATAACTACTCAAATGACCAGCAATCTCAATGAGCTGGTGCACAATTAGATTAAAAGTTGAATAGTAAACACCAGATAATGTAAGAGTAGAATTATAGAACAATGCAAGAAAACCTGTAACCTTTTCAGCAACATACCAATCGTCCGGAGTCAACAATGTTTGGCCTGGATTAACCTGCTGATACTGACTATTGATAAAGATAGAAAAAGTACTTCAGCATTAGATAGGTAGAATTCCATCTCACATCCATGTCCAAAGAAAACTTTCTAGGATGAACACCCAATGCAATGCAATATGATTTGTATGCAGCAATGTGTTGTTTAGATGAGTTCAGAAATGAAATTGCAATTCTAAAAGATTCAACAATAGACTTCAAATGTTTCAAATTAGATTTGACAATAAGATTAATTATATGGCATGCACATCTTTGATGTAAGAACTGGGTACCCATATAACCAGAAAACAGTGGTGTCAAGACATCCATAGCTTTGACATTAGCGGAAGCATTATCAAGAGTAAGTGAAAAAACTTTATCACTCAAACCATACTCATCAACTACAACATGAATGCGTTCTGCTATGTTCTCACCAGAATGTTTAACATCTATAAGCCTCATACCCAAAACCCTTTTCTCTAGAATCCAGTCAGCATTAACAAAATGAGCAACTACAGAGAGGTAATCTTCTTTAGCTTTACCAGACCAGACATCAGAAGTAATTGCAATAGAACTAACACTAGACTGCAAACATTCAATCAACTTAGAACGACGTTCATTGAAATACTTAGCAAAATCTCTGGTAGTGGTTTGCCTAGAAACTGACTTGTATTTGGAATTATGAGCATGCCGAATGTAACGAATAAAAGGTTTTATGTCACCAATCCCTAAAGGAAGATCTAAAGCAACAATCAAAGCACACAGTTCCATACGAGCAACATCAGAATCATAGTTCCATCCACGAATAGAACCATCAGGGTTAAATTGCAACTGAGACTGGATAGAAGCAGCACGTTCAGATTTAGCTAAGCAAGTTTTTGATGCCTAAGTAAATGACGAGTACCACCAGTGGAGCTAGCAGTTAATTGACCTTTACAAAGACGACAGATAGCAGCATAAACAACTGGTATACCATTTACCTCCTTGGTGACCGGATCGAAATCATCCCATACCTGCGATGTCCTCCTTCTGCCCCTCTTTGTACCTTGCCTGCAGGTGCTTGCGGTACTTGCTCCAGTTCCGGCGTCGGAGTCGCTTGTTGGAGGAGTTCGTGAAGGAGGCATTGGAGGAGGCATATCAGTTGTAGTCGTCGTAGATCAAGGAGTCGACGTCCTCGGGGTAGATCCTAGCGCGGACGGTGGCCTCGAGGCACATCCCGGCGCGGGCGCCGGCCTCGGGGTAGATCCTGGCGCTGGCGACGACTTTGGTGTCGTAGCGGCCCCCAACTCCGGCGTCACGTCCGCCGAACCACAAGCCGCGCTTGGCCTAGGCGTCGTCAAGCCCGACCGTGGGCTCGTCCACGATCCCGGCCTCGGCGTCGTCAAACCCAGCTCCCTCGGCATCGTCAAGCCCGGCCCCCTCGACGTGTCTGGCGTTGGAGTCCTCGGCGAGGAGGTGCTCGGCCTTGCGCAAGGACTCGTCGCTCGGCTCCAGGCAGGTCATCGAGCCAGCGAGCAGCTGCGGGACCGCGGCGCACAGTCCTGCCGGAGCTTTCAGCAGGTGGCCAAACGGCCGCGCGACCTCAAAGTAACACTCATCTAGAGAAGGGAGAGGGGGTTGGGCGCGGCGGCGCACGGGCTCGATCTACCTACCGGAGGCAGAGGCGAGGACTAGAGGAGGCGTCGCATGGGCTAAATCTAGGGTTGCGATGGCTGGCGGGCGAGCGAAGAAGGTTGCAGCGCCGACGCGGAGGCGGAGAGGGGGGGGGGGTGTCGGGAGAAAATGAGGCATAGGGTTAGGGTTTGGCCGCGGCGAGGCCTTTTATATGGGGTTGGGATGGTCAAATTTTACCGTTGCTAGGCTGCTGGGCTACTGTGTTCTCTGGACCGGACCGTGCCGTGCTGGACATCTAAATGGGCCGGGCTAATTTCGTGCTTGACCGGGCTGTGCCTAAAAGGGCCGTGCCCGTGCCGCCCATCGGGCTCGACCCTCGGCCCAAGCACGGCACGTGGCACTGGACCGGGCCGGCCCGGCACAAAAATAAATGGGCCATGCCGCGCTTGAGCCGGGCCATAAAATTCGTGTTTCAGGCCGGCCCGCTCGGCACGGCCCATTTGGACAGCACTATTCGCAACCACTGTCTGAAAACCAGTGCATCGAGACATGCGCGCGAGAGTTTTGTTTGTTTTCTTTTAGAAAAGAGCTGTTCAGGTTTACATGAAGCTGGTTCCGGGAAACACACAACGAACTCCAGCCTAGGTGCCTGCTCGTACGTGTTAACTACACGTTGCTGCCGGCCGGTGGCAGCGGCACGTCCAGCGGCGGGGTGGTGTCCGGCATGCCCTCGGGCGCCTCGCCCTCCTTCATTGCGCCGCGCGCCCATCTTGTCCTCCGACATTGTCGGCACCAGCGGCCCCGCGGGGTCCGTCTCCCTGAGCCTCGCCGGCATCTGTGGCGGCGTGTCCTCCGGCGGCACCGGCCCCATCCCCGTCGGCGGGTGGCTAGCCACCCGAAAATCTTCCATTTTGTTCGAAGCAAAGTTGCATGAGTGTGTGAACATGCAGAAGTGGGTGATGGTTCTTGTTCTTTCGTGCAGTTCAACCGCCATCCGCTCTGCACTTAGCGTTGTTGATTCGCTTGTTGGCGACGGACTGATGATGTAACAAGAGCAGGCTGTTCGCTTCCGCCCTCCCTCCCCTTCCTCTTCCTCCCCGCCGGTGGTGCCTTAAGGGTCCGGGTTGCCGCGGGGGGGGGGGGGGGGGGGTCTCCCCGACCAGCGGCGGCCACGACCCGGTAGTGCGGCGAGGCGGCAGCAAAAGGATGGTAGGCCGAGGTTGGCGGCAGAGGCGTCACGTCACCGACGAGTTCACTGGCGGTGCCATGGTGGGCGACGGGTGCGGGTGGCGCGGTCGAGGCGGCGGTGCGCCGCCGGCCGCCGGTGGTGGTGACGAGTGGGGAAGGCGACGGCGCCAGGACGGCGTCGGAGTACGTGATGGCGGTGGGTCGCTGGGGCGGGCGCGGTGGCCGGCGTTGAAGAAGAAGACGGGCAGTGGACTACCGAAGGACGGTAACTCGGTAAGAGCCCCCTGGCCACCCCCGCCCTCGTCATCATCATGTCTCCTCTCTGCATGTCATGTCTCGTGGCGTCTTAGTTGAATTTTTCTCATCAAATGTAACGTGTGCTACTGTGCTAGTGTGGCACCAATTTGAAAAACAGAAATCCAGTCAAAAGAAAACCAATTTGAATCTTTACTACTCCCTCCGTTCGAGTGCTGTTTATGTTGTCATTTACCAAACTACCAACAGAAGATTTGTGCTGCTCACAGCTGTGACGAGTTGGTCCGAACAAAATTTGAAGACCAGACGGAGGGAGTACAATATAACGCGACATACTTAACGTTATGATCAGTTCTTGTGCGTGAACATCTCTGTGACCATTTCGATGCGTGCAACGATGACGAGATGCACGACAAGACACGAACTAGAATGGAAACATCGTCTAAAGCTAGAACTGTGTAACCTTCGGCGCTTTTAATATAGCGTTTTGGCGTTCTAGCTATACGCATTTTTAGACGCTTTACCGTGCTTCATACGAGGTATAGGTGCAGTGCGTGGCAGCTGCCACTACTGTATGTTACACCTGTGCACCGCCCCTGCCTTCTCCTCCGGCGGTGTGTGCGGATGTGATGCGAATGATAGGAGTGACTTTGTGCGGTGAGTGGATGAGGATAAGAGAGAAGACTGAGGAGCCGTGCGGTGAGAGAGTGGATGAGAATAAGAGAGAGAGTGTGTGTGTTTCAAACGCAGAGAGGGAATCCTGGTCATTTCCCTAGGAAAGCATGCATGGTTGTGTTGCTGTTCGATCCCGAATCGATGTTCCAAGTATGCAAAGTTGCAGTTTGATAAACCCCAGGTTTACGTCAATAATCAGAAGTTCACTATGCATTACGTGAGATTAGGAAATAAATAGGTTAATTGTTGATTTATTTCATTTTTTGTTTGAAGAATTATTGAGCTATGGGTCTCTTTTCCGGAAACGTAGGGGGACAAGAGATAGTATAACAATCATCTTTTCAATTTTAACTATCGTATGTTTAAACTATTTAAATTATAATATATATAATTCTCGCACTTAATTTTTTATTTAAAGCTTTGCTATGTTATTTTCTTTCATATCTCAGCAAATTTAAAATTTATTACCGTATTTTATTTGAAATATATCGAATTGTATAGAAAAAATGTCGTGGCATATCTTATAATAGGTTCGCCACTGCGTAAAAACAGTTCTTGCTCAATACATTGCTGGTGGCTCAATACGTTGCTGGTGACAGTTCCCGTACAACAGCCAACAACCTATAAGAGTCCTCACTCAATACATTGGTGGTTCCCATACAACAGCCAACAACACATACGTTAGAAGTCTTCCTGCCATTCAAAACCACACGTCTACTCATTATCTACAGTCGTCGTTCCCATCTATCGGCAGAGCTTCTTCTCATCTGTTGGCCGAGCTCCTATCGAGAAATGACGATCACATCTACCCCTTTCATCAATTTTGGCCCTGGAAGTCAGCTGCTCCATGAAACCAATATGTAAAGTTGTTTTTTTAAATCTTTTAAATACCGTTGCAACACACGTACACTTTCCTAGTACTAGTATATATATGCCTGAGCGTTGGCCTCCTTCATGACATGCAGCTCTTGGTCGTCCTTGTCGCCACAGATACTAACCTCATATTGACCATCCCGGAGGATCTTGCACACGATTCCTGACATCAGGGGGCTCTTTTAGATTCAATAAGAATAGATGTATAAAACATTCTACTTTTTTAGTTTATAAACAATACATAATATCTTCAATATTTTACAAATACATGTAACGATGTCATCGATATAAAAAGATAAATACAACTATGTTTTGCTAGATTCTTTTTAAGAAACATGACCAAACATATTTTTTTTGTTAAAAGAAAGAAAATGAAGTGATGACGGAGCCAACTTTGGATGGTTATCTACCCATCGGAAATTCTAACGAGAAAAATATAATGTGCCATATGGACATCAAAATATATTAATTGGTGATTATAATATATATGTGGACTTTGAAACAGAAATAATTATTAACGGTGATTGTAATGTGCGGACTTTGAAATAAAAACCATTAACAATTGGAGAACTGTTTATATACACCAAAGCTATTGCTGAGGAAGAATGAGAACCTTCCGTTGCCGGACTGAACAGTATCTCTTTTTCAACGCTTCGTGGTAAGCTCTGCAACGCCGTAGAGTAAAAAAAAAAAAAAACTGCCGCTTATATAAGACATTTGCTTAAATATCTTGGTACTGTTTGAAGACACAATTTCTAGTTTTTGTATTACTATTTCTTTAAAGATGAGATGTTATGACTTGTAACGTTTTATGTCTAGGTAATTGGTGAAATGAAAGCAAAGCTATTTCGTTTGCTACAAAAATATACAATTCGTTGGTCCTGATCTTTAGTCAAAGCCCTTCGCTGACGGCAAGTCGGCCATATTAGAGCAAGTATTATGGTTGGCGGTTCGCTCGCCTCGTCATCCATGTATCGCTCGCGTGAAGTTGCCACAAGCAGCTAGCCCGAAAAAACATTAAAATTATAACCAATCAATTCTTATTCTTGCATGCTCAAGTATTTAAATATTTAAATAAATAGCCGACTGAATAGCCAGCACTATTACACAACCATTTATTGATGTTGACGGCTAATGATCTGGACACCCATTTCGCTGGCAGTGGGCTGTATTATTAAACTTGCTCTTATGCTTTGGCCTGCTCGGGCACCTTCACAGGATCTGAGGGGTCTGCAGGTAAACCTGAGCATGTAAGAAAGAAACATGAAGCAGCGGACACATGCATGTTTACTAGAAGAGAAAAGGGTAGAACGAACACCACCATGACTATCACCAATGTAAACTGAAATAGCACATGAAAGAACGAAAAAATCTCAACAACAACAACAAAAAAAAAAGCATATAGAACTGAGCCGTTGTAGTAGTACACGTAGGGGCTGGTCAATTGAAGCCAGAAGCGGCGCCGGCGAGGAACCTCTGCGCGCGGCGCTCATACCGGAACCCATCGGCGACAGAGTTATCAGCCGCCCAAACAAAGACTCCGTGCAACCTCCCCTGCCTCCGCAGCACACGGCACGCCCTGAAGAACCCCTTCGTAGGCTTCAACCCGTTGCTGGCCGGGTCCGTCCCGAACCCAACCAGCACCTTTCCCACCTCACCATCACCACTGCCGTACCGGTAACTTTGCTCGTCGTAGTAGCCCAGGAACTGCTCCACTGTGGTATTCGCCGCGTAGGCGTAGAACTGAAAGTTGACATAGTCAAACTCCGATCCATACCGGCGCCACAGCTCCGTATAATGCGCCTGCACTTCCGGGTTCGCGAAGGGCGCGATGGACGCGAACGAGATGACTCCATCCGCCTTGAGCCGGCGCACGAGGCGGCCGATGCACTCCGCGAACACCTCCGGCGTCTCGCGGTCGCCGAAGTGCTCGTAGTCCACGTCCACGCCGTCGAGGCCGTACTGGTCCGCGATCGCCGTCAATGACGCGACGGCGTTGCCCACCCACGTGTCGATCGAGGACAGCACGCGGAACGTGGCGTTTACGCCCGGGCCCACCGTGTCGCCGCCCAGGCTCAGCGACACGCGGACGTTACAGCGTTGTTTGGCGGCGGCGACGGCGGCCGGGGTGAGGTGGGCCTCGTCCCAGAACACGGTGAAGCGGCCGTCGGTGGGCCAGGCCCAGGCCCGGCCCGTGGTGTTGTGGACGGCGTAGTCGATGGCGAAGGAGAGGATGAAGTGGAAGTCAACGCCCGGGTGGACCGGCACGTCCGCGAACGTCACGTTCGTGCCCTCCGCGCCGATGTACTCGCGGAACAGCGGCCGCTGGTGGCCTCTGCTGCTGCTGCTATTGGCCGCCGTTGCCCCGGAGACGATGAGCGACGTGAAGACGGTGAGGAGGAGGGGCCGTAATACTATGGCTGATGATGATGCCATTATTGTTGTGACCACGGGAATGATGGTTCAGAGCAGCCGTGTGTCGATTGTGAACAAGTTTATTTGAGGTGGCTGCTGCACGCATTTTAAGGCGCGTTAACGCGCTTCAGACGAGGTAGGCTAGGTGAGTGTAGTGCGAGGCAGCTGCGCTAACAACTTAGACTACTTTCATTTGACTCTGTCAATGGATTAGTGTGTTTGGGGCTCGAGGCTCCAACTGCCGGCGAGCAACTAGCTAGTTCTGGGGCGGCTGCAGGCCATCACCCTTCAAGAACAACCACCAGTTCAACTAGCTTTTTGTTAATGGACGACGGATCATCAGTGCTTAACTAGCTTAGTTAAGTTAAATTATTGATTAATATGGGCATGTATATGCTGCATCTTATGTTTGTACGTGGTCCTTTGGTGGATTCGTTGGGCGCGCTTGTACTTTTTGGTGCTATGGATGAGTGCGGGTCCCACAAATTCAGTGTTTTGTCTCGTCTAGAAGTTCAGAAATTCTAGAAATGTTGGGTTATTCGTTCAGGAAATGAAATGTCGACTGATCTTGTGGCAGGTTCCACTACAAGGTTTCTAATGTTTACCGACAGAGTTTGTAGTGAATGGCCAACAGTTTAATCACTCTCTAGTATTTGTAACAAGTTCCCATTAGTTACTCTAGTATAAATTATTATGTTTTCTGACAGTTATACAAAATTCCCAACAACGACATTTCTAACAAAGTCATTAGTCACTGTTTTACAATATACTAAGCTATACATATTAAGAACGGTCGGTCACTTGCCACCAAACTGTCTGGAAAGCTAATCACTTTTGTAGTGTTCTTGCGTACTACAGACCTAGCGCTGCAATATGCAAGCTACCGGTGCATAAAACTTAAATTTTACATTAGCCTCGAGGCTCGAACTGCCGGCGAGCAACTAGTTCTGGGGCGGCTGCAGGCCTTCACCCTTCAAGAACAACAACCAGTTCAACTAGCTTTTCGTTAATGGACGATGGATCACCGGTACTTAACTAGCTTAGTTAAGTTAAACTAGGAAGGTGGCCCACGCATTTGCACTAGATTATTACGAAGCCAACTATCATGATTGCTCTTGTATATCATAATTTATAAAATTTACTTTTACTGTAGTTCTAAATAATTCTGCACCATTCATTTGAGTAGATCTCAAGGGTCACTACAAACTCTTGTAGTCTAGGGTATAATAGCTGATCCACTATTTTTGTAGAAGTCAGTTAATGTGACTGATGGCAGGCAATGGAATCATATGCATTAGATTCTTTTCACGTTAAACCAGTTGAATCATTTAATAAAAACAAATTGGATAATAATGTGACAGATGGCAGGCAATGGAATCATATGCATTAGATTCTTTTCATGTTAAACCAGGTGAATCATTTAATAAAAACAAATTGGATAATAATGTGGCCAGGTGAATATATGTGATAACCTTTTTATTGATCCAGCCATGAGTCGTTGACAAAAAAAATGTGGCTGGATGAAATGCCAAGTTTAACGTACTTATATGGCAATTTTTCTTATGAATATATACATTCAAAAATAGAAATATGTGACAGCTGATGTACATGCCAAGATAAATGTCATGACAAAACATTGTCGTATTAACATATGTTGCATATTTCACATGAAATTCGCTACAATTCTAATGACACTATTACTGGATAATACGTGTTTGACTTCAAGCTGATTCAATACTGAATATGTATGATGTACACATTAAATGATTGAAGGCCTGTAGCTTTTGTCTTTTGGTGCTGCACTAAGTAATTCTTTCAACAATTGAATGTGTGCTGAAAGTGTGTCTAAAATTTGAATAAATATTCTAGATTTGATTCTTATGTAACACCATGAGGTGTAAGGGTATCATTTAGGCTACAGTAAAGTGCCCTATTATAATTAATCAATCTATTTTCAAAAGATGTGAGCTTATACTCCTTGTAAAGTTATGCAATATCTAATTTAATTATTGCCAAGTCTACTACAATCTGGCCATACTGATCGCTATTTCATGTCATAGTTTCATCTATATATGTGGTAGACTGGTTTTGCACCTCTGTTTGGTAACTGTTGTAGTTGTTTCACATTGGTCTATCTATTGCATAGTAGTCGCTAAGATTGATCAACAGTACAATGTTTGTAAGGCATATTGGCCATTCCACTTGTGAACAATCTCAACCTCTTAACATGACAACTATATCTTCAAGTTGTACTGACATTTGTTTTTTTCCAACACGCTGCCAGAGCATGGATTTATTAATAAGACATACAGTCAGAGTAAATTAATTATCTTATTTATGAAAATATATATTTATGCCTTTTTTACTTTATATCGTTGTTACATAAAATTTAAGTTTCTTATCTGTCCAGGCCCTTTGTTTTTTTCATCCATCTCATGTCCATTCTAAACAAAAGAAAGGAAGAAATAGATATGTTGTTTCTATTCTTTGTAGGCTAAGGCCAAAGTATGGAGCAATATTAGTATGTCTCCCGATTCATGTAGACAATGATTGAAAGTCATCTTTATGAAGAAAGCTGCACCAAAAGTCCCCTCAATGCATGATTGGTATTCCAGCAAGCAGATTCGTTGATCTAACAAAGTGCAAAACAAATAGAGGATTGGTTTCTATATCTAAATCTTAGAAATTCGCTACTAAATGGAGAATTAATCACGAGGCAAATATGCTCACCAGCATGACCCACCCAAATGCTCCATTGCCAAATGCATAGTGATTCACTTCATTACGCTTCGTAGCACGAATTCATCATTAATGTCACGCGAGCAGCCATTATTTAGACCATGCAACAGCTCATCTTGGTCTGTGCGAGCAACCTGACAGGTACATAAGCACTGGCACCAATTCCTCCTCTTTATGATCTGTGCCATTGAGGTATCGATGTCAATAGCACCTCTAACAAAGGTTTCCCACCGTCGACATGTGACATCCTGACCCAGGGCTTAATAGGATTGATGGAATACTCATACCAACAAGTTGCAACTTCTTTTCCGGAAGCTCATCCCTAAAGAACTCTAAAGTTAAGCGTGCTTGGCCTAGAGCAATTTAGGGATGGGTGACCGATCGGGAAGTCATTCTCAGGTGCGCACGAGTGAGGACAAAGTATGCAGAAAAGACTAGTGTTGGTCTGTGAGGACAGTCTTGAGGTCCTAGAGAGCTGCCAGGTGTAAGCGGGCCTGGCCTCGGAGGGGCGGGACGTTACAGTTGGTATCAGAGCCGACTCTCGCGGTTTCACGGGCGCGTGGGGTCACAGTTGCGCAGGCATGGTGTGCATGGCTGGTGTGGGCCCGAAGTGGTCACACAGCATGGCACATGCGCTGGCACTGGGCACACGGACGTGGCCAAGAGAGGATGTTCCTGGCTTGGGGTTGATCGACGAGGACGTCGATCTCCTAAGGGGGTGAGAGTGTGACATCCTGACCCAGGGCTTAATAGGATTGATGGAATACTCATACCAACAAGTTGCAACTTCTTTTCCGGAAGCTCATCCCTAAAGAACTCTAAAGTTAAGCGTGCTTGGCCTAGAGCAATTTAGGGATGGGTGACCGACCGGGAAGTCATTCTCGGGTGCGCACGAGTGAGGACAAAGTATGCAGAAAAGACTAGTGTTGGTCTGTGAGGACAGTCTTGAGGTCCTAGAGAGCTGCCAGGTGTAAGCGGGCCTGGCCTCGGAGGGGCGGGACGTTACACGACAGTGGTGCCAGTTTATTTCTAGCTGTATTTTGGATAGTGTCTCACAACGATGTTGTACTTACATGGAACGGCACGCTTTTTCTTAAGAAAAAATAAAAAGAAAGATTGACTTAAGGGACAGCTCCTAGTTGATTCACTCACATTAGTTACAAAAAAGGATTTTCAAAAAATAGGAGTACAATAGCGGCAGCAAGTATTTTGTCTTTTCTCTAACATATTATCTCACGTCAATTGTGGGAGCAAGTATTTTCCTTTTGTCTCTCACGTAAATTGTACAACAATTGCAATGGTGGGTAATTAATCAATATAAGTAGGGGTATTTTGGTCCAATTATTGTATAATGGCCGTGGTGGATAATTTTCTCTTTTTATTTTCTCTGATTAACGTGGGAATTTCTGGGCTTTGAGAGCGAACATGGAGACTTCTTTTATTGGTCAAATATATATATAATAGATTATTGATTAGTATGGACAGGTATATGCTGCATCTTATGTCTGTACATGGTCCTTTGGTGGTTTCGTTGGGCGCTTGTATTTTTTGGTGCTGCATTGATGAGCGCAGATACCACAAATTCAGTGCTTTGTCCTGTCTAATACAAGTCCAGAAAGTCTACAAATGTTAGGTTATCTATTATCTTCTTATTTGAAAGTCAAAAGAAATTATCATATTCGCTATGAAGGTCATGAAATTATCACATTAATTCATAAAAAGACAAACTATTAACCGTTGAATTTTATGAACATCTAACGGTCAATATTGATCAAAGAGTTATTATCAAAAAAACAATAGAATACAAAAGAGTCACGTGAAAACATAAATGTCCTGCCGTAGAGTAAAAAGAAAAAAGATCAAATTTTCTGCAATGCCGTTTAATAGATCAACTTTGATAAATATCAGCCCCTTTTATATTTATGATGTTGGTTCTACCATCACTGAAAAGTTATGGAGCTGCTTGCTAGGTTAATTGCTAGAATCACACCACTTATATAGAACATTTGCTTAAATAACTTCTTGCTGTATGAAGGCACAAGTTCTAATATATTTTTATATCATTTTTGTTTAATCTGGATACGAGACGTTATGACTTATAACGTTAATGCCTATGTAATTTGTTTGCTCTAAAAATATATAATTTGTTAGAGTATATTTGATAGTTTAGATTATATATCTAGAACTTCCATATGTATTTCCGGAGGTGTCTTGCCCTCTATAATCTTATACTCTTATATATACCGATCGAGAGGCTTATTACAATACAACTCATCACATTATCTCCTACCTATTCTCTTTCTCCTATACAATTCGTTGGGCCAAGCCCCTTGCCGCCGACAGCATTAGGCTGTAGCCCTGCTCGCGCACCTTCACAGGTTCTGAGGGGTATGCAGTTAAGCCTCGATATGTAAGCAAAATCAGGCACGAAGCAGCGGCGACATGCTCACCGGAAGGGAAAAGGGTAAAACGAACACCATGCATGACCATCACCCACCAATACAAACTGAAATAATAATAAAAAAAAGCATAGAACGGAGCTGTTGTAATACTTAAGTAGAGGGCTAGATCACACGAAGCCGGCGAGAAACCTCTGTGCACGTCGCTCGTATCGGAACCCATGGGCGATAGAGTTATCAGCCGCCCAAACAGAGACGCTGTGCAGCCTGCCCTGCCTTCACTTCACAGGACACGCCACACCCTAAAGAACCCCTTCGTAGACTTCAACCCGTTGCTGGCCGGGTCCGTCCCGAACCCCACCAGCACCTTCCCCATCTGGCCATCGCCGGTGCTGCCGTACCGGTAACTCTGCTTGTCGTAGTATTGCAAAAACTTCTTCATCGCGGTCGTGTTGGCCGTGTACGCGTAGAACTGGAAGTTGACATAGTCGAACTCCGAACCATACCGGCGTCACAGCTCCGCGTCGTACATGAGCCTGCAAATCTGAGTTCGCGAACGGCTCGATGGACGGTCGTCGTTGTTTTCGCTCACGAGCTTACCGACAAGGCGACAATGCCATCACTACCATCGTAAACCACGAGCTTGGCCTCCATGCGAGTGACGGAGGGGAGAAGACGAACAGAGCGATTAGCTCAGTTCAATGCGCGCGGCGTGTGTCCGTCATTAAGCAGCGCTAACGACGAAATAATGGAGTGTAAGAGTGTTAATGCCTTAATGGTGTGCAAAAGGCACGAAGCAACAGGGTGCAGCAGGGGCATTCTAATCAATCCTATAGCCAAAATCCCAGAACGACGCTCAGCATGCCAAAACGAATAGAATTTTTAATATGGAGGGAGTATGTATCAGTGCTTTCTAATCTAAGGAAAAAGAAGGAATTAAGGAAAAGAAAAACGAGGGAAACGCAACTAGACTTGGCACGGACTCGGTGCCGCACCGTCGCCTGGCCTGCCGGGATTTGCTATTCTCCGGTCACCGCAAATAGCGAAACTTCCAGTCGTTCCGTATTTGTTATATGCACGTGCGGGAGATACCGTGGCTGCGCGCACAAAACAGAAAAGGCGGGTTCTCGCCCGTCGTCGCGCCGGAACGCGCTACAGCCCGCGTGCTTCGTCGCCTTCTTTCCGCGTTGGGCCACACACTGCTTCTTTCTCATTGTGTACTGGGCCGCGGTGCTTCTATTTCTTTCAGTGCTAGGCCACGGGCTTCTTCTTTTATCCTGGTGTGCCTTCTGCTTCTTTTCGTGGTGGGCTTTAACTTCTTCTTCTGCATACCATCCTGGCCTTGTGTTTCTTATTTCTGTACCCAAAGGTCCTAAATGATAAAAATCTTCATTACTGTTCTATTTTTTTTGGCACATTTAATAGTCTTTTTTCTTCACCAGAAAAAGACAAAAATTATTCTGTGTTCTACTACATGAATAATTGTTACATGTAACGCATCACAGTATCACAGGTACAATAATCATTTAGTATACTCCAATACTCTGAAGAAATATAGAAATATTAATAAAAAACATGTTTTTATTGCCACATGGTTTGGACCTTAGAATCCGACATCGTCTCATACGGTGATAGAAATTATCAGTTCATTGAAGAATTTAATATGCAAAACATTTAGAGAATTTAGTGTGCAAAGCATTTATAGAATTTAGTTTGCGAAGCCTTTAGAGAATTTAGTGTGCGAAATATTTGGAGAATTTAATGTTTATTGCCACATGGTTTGGGTCCTAGAATCCAACATCGTCTCCTACTGTGATAGAAATTATCGACTCATTGGAGAATCTAGTGTGCAAAGCATTGGTAGAATTTAGTGTGCAAACCATTTGTACAATTTACTGTTTATTGCCACATGGTTTGGGCCATAGAATCCAATATCATATGCTAAGGTGATAGAAATTATTGGCTCATTGAAGAATTTAGTGTGCAAAACAATTATAGAATTTAATGTGCAAAGCATTTATAGAATTTAGTGTGCAAAGCATTCGTAGAATTTAGTGTAAAGCATTTTGAGAATTTAGTGTGCAAAGTATTTGGAGAATTTAGTGTACAAAATATTTGTAGAATTTAGTGTATAAAATATTTAGAGAATTTAGTGTCTATTGCCATATGGTTTGTGTCCTAGAATCCAACATCATCTCTAACGATGATAGAAATTTTTGGCTCATTGGAGAATTTAGTATGCAAAACATTTGTAGAATTTAGTATGTCAATAACTTGGAGAATTTAGTGTTTATTGTCTATGGATTCAGTAATTTTTTAAAATTAGTAATTTCTTTTTAAAAAGTATCAGTAATTTTATGTTAGTAATATCTTTGTTTTTATTTATTGTGCCAAGGAGTTGGATAATTTAGTGTGTCAAGGAGTTGGAGAATTTAGTGTGTCAAGGGTTTAGAGAATTTAATGTGCAAAGGAGTTGGAGAATTTAGTGTGCAAATCATTTGAAGAATTTAGTGTGCAAAGGAGTTCGAGAATTTAGTGTTTATTGCCACATGGATTGAGTAATTTTTGAGAATCTATAATTTCCTTTTTAAAAAATATCAGTAATTTTTTCTTAGTAATATCTTAGTCCTCATTTATTGTGTCAAGGAGTTGGAGAATTTTGTGTGTCAAGGGTTTAGAAAAATTAGTCTGTTAAGGAGTTGGAGAATTTAGTGTGCCAAGAAGTTGAAGAATTTAGCATGCAAAGTATTTTATAGGATTTAGTGTGTCAAGATGTTGTAGAATTTAGTGTGTCAAGGAGCTGGAGAATTTAGTGTTTATTGCCACATAGTTTGGGCCATAGATTCTAATATTGTCTCCTATGGTGATAGAAATTATCGGCTCATTGGAGAATTTAGTGTGTAAGACATTTATAGGATTTAGTGTGTAAAGGAGTTGGAGAATTTAGTATGCAAAGCATTTGTAGAATTTAGTGTTTATTACCATATGATTTTGACCTGGAAATCAATATCTTCAACATTTTTTTTTTACTTTGTCACCACTGGGCGACATTTGTTTTCTAACTTAAACCATCTCAGAACACCAAGTCTTATAGCCTGATGATATTTTCAACAACAATTTACCTATCCATGTTTTTTTAGAATTATACAAATGTATTGTTCTAGACGTGAAACGTAACAAGTGCATTTTTTCTTCTATTTCGTACAGTCCAGTTACAAAATTACAAGGAAAATAGTATTTAGCCACGTGTAGAAAAAATGAATCATCTTAGATTTTTTTAGACCGTAGCTCACAGAATTACTTTTCAATATTTCTATCAAAAAGGCTTAACGTGCTGGTTAGGAGCCCACAAAAACAAGCAGCTACAGGTCTATCGTGGCGCGAAGATGTGGCGGCCCAGCGCGAAGAAAGAACAACTCGTGGCCCATGCATGGAATGGAAAGCGTGACGGGGAAGTCGTGTTTTCTCTTATGGAATGGAAACCGGGAGGATCTAGTCTAAGAGACAGGAAGTTTTACAGATTCCGATTGACCGGAGGGTAGTTCCCGACGCTACAACAAAAAGGGGCTTTAGTGGCACGGGCGACCCAAAAATAACCCGCCGCTAGAAATCAGAATCGATCTATAGCAGCAGCCCATTTAACGGACCGCCGCTACTTTAATTTATAGCGGCGGCCAATTTAACAGGCCACCGCTACTTTAATTTATAGCGGCGGCAAATTTAACGGGCCGCCACTACTCAAATCAGCCCACTCTGTGACCCATTTTTTCTATAAAAACACACAGCCTAACCCTAACTCACCACTTCTCTCCCTCGAGCACCCCCACTCGCTGCCGCCTGCCTCCTCTCGCTTCCGCCCCTTCGTTCTCTCTCCCTACGCGGCCTCTCCCTCCTCTCTCTCTCCCACTGAGGCGGTGCCCTCTTCTCTGCGGGAGCGGCGCCCTCCTCCGTGACCTCTGGGCGGCAGCGGCGATCTGGGCGGCACCCTCCTCCGCGACCTCCGAGAGGTGGCGCCCTCCTCCGTGACCTCTGGAAGCTGCGGTGGCCGGAGACGTCGGCAGAAGCTCCGAGGTGTGCAGGACTGGGAGGAGGTGTGGCGACCTCGTCTCCGGCTAGATCCACGGTTGGTGGGACTAGCGGCGTGGGCCTCCCTCTTCCTCCTCCCTCTTCGACCGGATCCACAGTGGACGGGACCGGTGGCGCGGGCCTTCCTCCTCCTCCTCCCTCTTTGGCCGGATCCACGGTGAGCGGGACTGGTGGCACGGGCCTCTCTCCTCCTCCTCCCTCTCTGACCAGATCCATGGCTGGCGGGACTGGTGGCGCGGGCCTCCCTCCTCCTCCCTCTTTGGCCGGATCCATGGCGGGCGGGACTGGCTGCGCGGGCCTCAGCGCCACTCCCTCCTCCTCCCTCTTTGGCCGGATCCATGGCGGGCGGGACTGGCTGCGCGGGCCTCCCTCCTCCTCCTCCTCCTCCCTCCTCGACCAGATCCACGATAGGCGGGACTGGCGGCGTGGGCCTCCTTCCTCCTCCTCCGAGCAAACGACGACAACCTCCTCGACCGGATCCAGGCGTGTGACGACGCGGGCTGCTGGATCCGGGCGGATCTAGCTTGGAGATGGCGGATCCAGGCGGCGGCGGCAGCGACCGGACTACTAGGGTTTCTTTTTTTTTTTTAATTTTGGATTAATTCATAGCGGCGGGTAACTTTGTCACCCGCCGCTGCAATGAAGTTTTCAGCAGCGGGGTGTTTTGTCCATAGACGACCCGCCGTAACAAATGTTTTTTTTCAGCTACATTTTGATTGGGGCAGGTGGCTTGGCCCGCCGCTACAGGCTGGTTTTGTTGTAGTGCGGCCTGCCTGCCCTCTTCAGTAGCGGTCGCGTGCGAGCGCAGACACACAGGCAAACAAATCCTTCTCTGGCTGACTTGAGCCACCTGCCTCCTTATTAGCGTAGTATTTTCTTCCGTTCGTTTTTCTCCTGCCTCTCAAGCTCGATAATCTGGTCGACGTTGATCGTCGCATAGGCAAGGGCTGGACATCTCGTTCTTGCTGGCGGACTACTGTTCCAACTTCCAAGCTACCAGGAAGAAGACTAAGCTAGAGCATCTCCAGTGCAGTTTGTAAAATTGGGCTCCTAAATTTCATTTTGCAACCCCACTTGTAAAATTTGGGAGCCTAATTTTACTCCCAACTCTAGTGGGAGTCTGCATATGGGCTCCTATTCATGTGGGACCTGTTTGTCAGAATAAAAAAAAAAATCTCTGATTCAATCGGCAGCTCCCGTCGCCACCCGACGCCGTCGCCTTGCTCCTTGTCGCTGCCCTGCTCCCCGCATTGGCTTGCCTCGACACTAGGATATCGCTGCTCTGCCGTCGCCCTACCTCGACGAAGGCCTCAAGCTCGTCCGTCGCGAAACTCATCCGCCTTGAGCTCATCCGTCGCTGCTCTGCCGCGCGGTCGCGTGCCTCGAGCTCGTCCGCCGTGGAGCTTGTCCTCCACCAGCGACACGATTTGGAGCTCATCCACATCAAGATCGTCCTCCGCCCCTCGTCTTGCCTCGTCGCCCCTGGCGCTGCTGGGACTTGCACCTCTTTCACGTTGATGTCCTCGGCTAGGGATCAGCTCACGCAGTTGACTGGAGACATGCTGGCGCCGTCGGCCAGGGAGGAGTGGGTCGTCAGCCGGGGAGCTGCTGGCGTCGTCAGCAAGGGAAGAGCGGGCAAGCCCGTCAATGGTCGAAGAGTGGGTGGCACGAGGGCCTCTGCAGTTTTGTTGAGGGAGACGACGGTGACCGGGGAGGGCGCGGGCCGCTAGAGACGTCACGAACCGCCGACACCGAGGTTGGGAGACGAACGGCGCCGTGGCCCATCGATCCGGCATCATGGGCCCTAACTTGGCTTCCTTCTGCTCCTTGCCCAGAGATCTGGCGTCAGTGACCTTCTCCGGACGACCGGTGGCGGGCAAGGAGGCATCTGAGGACATGGACAAGGCGACGGCGGGAGGCGAGTTGTTGGGAGAGAAGGCGCCATGGGGAAAAGATAGGAAAAGAAAAGAGAAAAAAGAAAAAGAAAAAGAAAAAGAAAAATGATAAAAGTGGTGGGGTTCGTGGATAGGAGAGAGAATGGGAGGGTCCTATTCCTGGGGCCTTGAGATCAAATTTTAGGAGGGCATGAAAAATAGGATCCCATTTGCAATCCCCACTGGAGTTAGTTTTTGCTCTCTCCTCCTAAAATTTAGAGTAGAGACTTGGATAGAGACCTCCACTGGAGATGCTCTAATAGGAACCAGGCAACGTGCAGAGATTACGTTGATCTGTTGTCGTAGAAGCGAGGCCCAAGCAAATAAAGAAGCATCATGCCAGACGAAGCTACGCCTCCCGGTGCAACATTCCTGCGTCGGTCCTCCTCGACACGAATGGGCGTATCATCGCCCCTCGTGATGACAATGTGACCACGGCAATAGGCACAATGAGCGCTAGCTGGCGCGTCGATGTTTCCTCCTAGATTGCCGACCCGCCCGCCGTGTCCTGTCTCCTCATCCACTTCCCTGACCTGTCACCGTCATCGGTCCACTCCTGGGAATCGGCCAGCATCATGGGCGCGGACGCCATCGCCCTCCTCGTACTCCTGAATTTCCCCGATCCTGACTTCAAAGAAAGGACTAACAGCGATGTTTTCATCTATAGGGTCGCCCCCCGATCGCTCTACCTCCTACCGAAACCCAACCCGATCGGCCTCTGCTGCAACCACGTCACCATCCTCTCCTGTGACGACCACTGCCGCGTTGTCATCCTCGACCGGTGGTTCGACGCGAATGGTGACATGTGGTACGACCTCAAAACCTTCTCGACCAAGATCGAGTCATGGAGCACCAGGGTCAGAACCGTGAGTCCAGAGTTGGAGGTGAATTATTACAGCTGTCGGTTCCACCCCACCAAGGTGTTCTCCGTCGGGGGAGGCGGGACGGCTTGGGTCGACCTACACTATGGTATTCTGCTCTACGATCTACTCAATGAGGAACCCGAGATGAGCCTGGTCGAATTGGGCCCATTGACGGGTAGCAACAAGATGAACATCTCGCTTAACCAGGACAGGATGACGCCTCCTCTCGACCACATCCATGATGTCATCTTCAGAGACGGTCGCTTCTGGCTCGTCGAGGTAGAGTACCCGGGATGGGGTCACGACTGTTAGTAGATCTCAGATTGCGCCGTGATCGAGGGTGCTCCCAACCCACCTCTAGTTGGTGGGCCCCCTGTCATACTGTGCCATATAAAGATGGATGGAGCTAGGGCTTGGTTCACGAGGTTGACCGTAGCCACTATTCACCCTACAGAAACCCTAACCTGATCTCCAAGGTTAGGCACAGCCAGTGACAGGAAGCCCCCCTACATCCGCCGCCATGACGCCCTACGTGGCTGCCGTACCAGGCCAGAGCCATTGGAGACCAGAGGGACGTTGCCACTATTGTCCATCATCTCCTCTGCCCTGAGACATCGCCGACGCCCTCGAACTCATCCTTTGCATCGACATGAGTGGAACTTAAGCCGCCGCCGGATCCACCTCGGCTCTGGCCACCGACACATCAGCTCCTGCACCACTATCTCACAACCCCGGTATGTGCACTCACCACCCCTCTCCTCCTCCTTCTAGATCCCGCAACTAGAACCCACTTCACATGATTACCTCAGAGTAGACTCCTTCATTGGTATCAAGCGCCTCCTAGGTTACATCTAGGCAGAGGTAGAAGTTTTCGGTTTCGATCAAAATCAAAGAAAAGAAAATCCCCATCCCGAACCCCGAAACCTAACCCTAGGGTTAGGGTTACAGAAGAAAAAGGAAGAGGCGATGGCGATCCGGGGAACCTACCTGGTCTCCCCGCCATCGCCATGCCACCGGCGGCTCGCCGGAGGTTGAAAAAGGCCTTGGGCGCCGTCATCGCCGGGACACCGGCTGTGCGAGCGGACTCCAGGGACACCATCATGAGGCTGCTCGACGGCGGCGAGCCTACCGACGAGTGGACGCGTGCGCCGGCGAAAACCCTAGCGGTAGCGCCATCTCCTCCGCTATCTCCTCGGCCGGAAGGCCATTCTCGCCGTCGCTCGGGAACAGAGAGGAGAGAAGACAGCGGGGAGAGGAGGAAATAATGACCTAGGGTTCGAGGGGGGGGGGGGGGGGTTCAGCCGCGGTGCGGGGTTTTTGTTCCCGCCGAGATCGACGATGAGCCGTCGATCTGGATCAACGATCCAGATCAAGATGGGGGTGGAGGCGGCATAGCCGGGCCGGGCCGGGGCCTTTTTTGCAGCTGGCTGGACTGGGCCAAAAGTGCTCGGGCGCGCGTGCGCGCACGTCTGAGCGAGCTGAAGTTTTTTTCCCTGTGGGCTAAAAGATGAAAAGTGAACAGTAGCGAATGGTTTTCTTTTTTTAACAGTTTTAATGGTCATTTGAATATGAATTTGACTAAAATTGATGATTTTTTACCTTTGTAGTTTTTTGAACCAACGAGATGAATTAACAACTGTTCATCCATGTTTTTATGTCATGTTTCCGCTGCAAGATTATATAATTGAAGATTATTGATAAAATTAATTTTTTCTAAAATTAAATTTTGAACCAATGGGAGAATTTAAGTTTAGGAGCATTAATTTTCAGATCATATGTGATTGTAATTTTCTGACCAACGTTGTTAATTGCAATGTCATATTAATGATGGTTTATGTATTATGTCTATTTCTGTCCAAGGGTGATGTAGTTTTATTGCATATCATGGTAGAATTTTTTATGAAATTTTTGTTCTCATCTTTCATGATTAATTTCAGGTGCCACCATGATGAATCTCCTGCCCCAGATCCCAATCATGAAAGGGGACAACTATGAGAAATGGAAGAGAAAGATCGACCTAGCCTTTGTTATGGGTGAGGTGGACTGGGTGATGACTACCCCATGTCCCACATAGCCTCCTGAGCTTCTCAGGGGCACAAATGAGACAAATGTTGCTTGGCAAAAGAGACAGAGGGATGATGCTCCCGACATAGCCCGAGTTCAATTTTGAGCATAGAAGATAGATCCTAGACAACAAAAAGTGCTTCGCTCTTGTCAAGAACACGATTGAGCCCGCTATCATGGGCTCAATCTAGAATGAAGACACTGTCAAGGGTTATCTCCAGAGGGTTGAGAACCAGTTTAGTGGATCCTCCAAGACATATGCCACATAGATGATCAGACAACTTGTGTCTGAGAAATATACTGGAGGTGGCTTAAGAGAGCACATACTAAAGATGAACAGTTTGGCTACAAAGTTAAAGACTGTGAATTTGAAGATTGAGGATGACCTCCTAATTCATTTTATGTGGCCGTCCTTGCAAAAGGAGTTTGACAACTTTGTCTCCAATTACAACATGAATCCAGAAAAATGGACCTTTGAGCAGCTCATTGCTAATTGTATCCAAGAGGAGGACAAATTCAGAGATAAGAATGGTGGTTCTGCCACTATGTTAAAGCCAACAAGAACAAGGGCAAGCAGCCATTGCAAACCGTCTTTTACTCTAAGACTCAAGGCAAGCAGCAGCATAGACCTCAGTACGGACAGGTTGTAGTGGACAAGGACACATGCCTCCACTGCAAGGAGAGAGGACACTACAAGAAGAACTGTCTTGACTGGCTGAAGTTGTTCATGGCAAGAAAAGGTGAGAACATGATTACATTTATAAATGATTCCTTGTATGTTAATTATTCTAGATCCACATGGTGGATTGATTCAGGAGTGACTACTCATGTTGCAAATTATTTATAGGGGTTCAGTACGACGAGAACCACGAGAAGAAATGACGGTTCTATAAGAGTGGCTAATGCAGTAGAAGCCAAAGTTGAAGCTGTAGGGGATCTTTAACTAGAGCTTAGAGATGACTTTATTCTTAGGCTTCATGATGTCTTTTATGTACCTTCGTTACAAAGAAACTTGATAAGTGTATTGCGTCTTGATTTTGATGGATATGGTTGTCATTTTGGTAATGGAAAATGTGAACTCTTGTTCAATAATGAATGCATTGGTTTTGTGTCTTTGCAAGATAAGCTTTATTTGTTATCACTTGGTGATAATGTGAATGTGATACATGATGTGAATGATAATGTGCGTGAGATGAATGACCATGTGTCCTCGTCATCTAAAGTTAACAAGGAAAGAAAAAGAACTCCAAACGTCTCATCGAAATTATGGCACTGTCGTTTAGGCCATATTTCGAGGGGGAGAATTGAGAGACTTGTAAAGAATGACATTCTTCCTCTATTGGAGTTCGCAGACTTAGAAAAATGCATTGAATGCATTAAAGGAAAATATGTAGAGAAAATTAACAAAGACGAAAAAAGAAGCATAGGAATATTGGAGATCATTTATACAGATATTTGTGGTCTTTTTTCTGTCAAGAGTGTGGATGGTTATGAGTCGTTTGTAACATTCAAAGACAATTACTCCCGCTATGGTTATATAATCCAATCAAAGAAAGATCAGAGGCATTGGATAAATCGACCGTGGGTGGGTGGGGGGGGGGGGGGGAGGGGAATACTACAGGAGGAATACGCATTATGGACAAGTCCCAAGACCTTTTGCTAGGTTTCTACAAGAAAATGGTATAGTCGCCTAATATTCTACACCGAGCGAGCCACAACAGAATGGTGTAGCAGAAAGGTGTAATCGTACCTTCTTGGATATGGTGCGCAGCATGTTGAGCTACTCCACACTACCAGTGAGTTTATGGATAGAGGCTTTTAAAACCACTATTCACATTCTCAATAGAGTTCCAAGTAAATTGGTGCCAAAAACACCGTATGAATTATGGTTTGGAAGAGTTCCTTTGCTGGCACACCTCCGTGTCTGGGGGAGTCCTACAGAGGCCAAGATATTTAATCCAAATCTTGGAAAATTAGATCCTAAGACAGTGAGTTGCCATTTTATTGGCTACCCAAAAAAGTCCAAAAGTTATCGCTTCTACTGCTCAGATAGATACACAAAGTTTGTAAAAACAAGACATGTTGTCTTTTTAGAGGACGATATGATTGGGGGGAGCATGGTAGCTCGAGAGATCGATCTTGAGGAGAAGCGGGTATATGTGCCCGATTCTATGAGTCAAGAGCCTTTCTTCTCACTGCCTGCTGATGTTGCGCCTGTGATGCCTGAGGTTGCCGTGCCAGCACCTATTGTCACTGCACCTGTGGTAGAAGAGCAACCTGCCACTGATGAGGGGGAGCAGCAACAGCCTCAAACAGATGATGTGCCAGAAGAGCAGGCTCCACAAGAGCCTTAACTAGAAATTGTGCCAAATGAATAGGCCCCTCGTAGGTCTCAAAGAGTTAGAAAGTCAGCAATACCATCTGACATGAACTGTATAACATAGAAGAATATCATATGAAGGATGACCCCACCTCATATGAAGAAGCCATAAGAAGTGTCCCCTCATCTAAATGGTTGGACGCCATGAAAGATGAAATGAAATCAATGAGTCTCAATGAAGTTTGGGACTTGGAAGAAATTTCTAAAGGAGCAAAAACAGTAGGCTGTAAATGGGTCTACAAGATTAAATATGACTCTAGAGAGAATATAGAAATGTTTAAGGCACAACTTATGGCTAAAGGCTTTATGCAAAGACAAGGAATTGATTACAATGAGACGTTCTCTCCAGTCTCTTGTAAAGATTCTTTTAGAATTATAATGGCACTAGTGGCGCATTATAATTTAGAATTACATCAAATAAATATAAAAATGGCATTACTAATGGGGATTTAGAAGAAAGAGTTTATATGGCACAACCAAAAGGTTTTGTTGTGGAGGAAAAAAAATATGGGACATCGTTTAAAGAGATCTATTTATGGATTAAAGCAAGCTTCAAGACAGTGGTACTTGAAGTTTGATGGAACAATAAAGAAATACGGATTTGTAGCAAATGTTGAGGACAATTGCATCTATGTAAAATTCAAGAATGAAAAATTCATTTTCCTAGTTTTATATGTGGATGATATTCTACTAGCCAGTAGTGATATCAGTCTGCTACAAGAAACAAAGAAATTCTTGTCCTCAAACTTTGACATGAAAGATCTTGGTAAATCATCATATGTTTTGGACATTGAAATTCACCAAGATAGAAGAAATTACGCGTTGGGACTGTCTCAAAAGACGTATATAGAGAAGGTGAAGGTGTTGAAGAAATTCAACATGCACAAATGCAGTGTTGCACCTGCTCCTATAGTCAAGGGCGAAAGATCTGGGGATTGACAAAAACCCAAGAATCAGTTTGAGCTCAATGAAATAAAAACAAAACCATATGTTTTGGCTACGGGAAGCTTGCAGTATGCGCAAGTATGTACACGTCCTGATTTAGCATTTGTCATCGGGTTACTTAGCAGATTATTGAGTAATCCAGGCCCAGAGCACTAGAAGTTAATAAAGAAAGTCTTACGATATTTGAAAGGAACAAAAGACCTCATGTTATTGTATAGAAGATCAGATTCACTCCAAGTGATGGGGTATTCTGATTCAGATTTTTCTATAGATAACACGAAATTGATATTGGGATACATTTTTACCCTGGTAGGAGGAGCTATTTCATGAAAAAGCTCCCATCAGACAATTACAACAGGGTCTACCATGTATGCCGAGTTTATAGCATGTTATGAGGCCATGGGGCAGGTCTACTATCTAAAGAAATTTATACCCGGATTAAGAGTGGTTGACAATATTGAGAAACCACTAAAGTTATACTGCGACAATGAACCAGTAGTAATATATGCTCACAACAACCAGTCCAGTGGTGCTGCCAAGCATATTAATATAAAGTATTATATTGTGAAAGATAAAGTCCAGAATCACACTATATGTCTCGAGCATTTAAGGACTGAAAGAATGCTTGCGGATCTGCTCACAAAAGGCCTACCGTCTAGCGTATTCAAGGAGCACGTAGCCGGCGTGGGATCCTTGTGATTCTGGACTTAGGCCCAAAGGAAAAGTATCTGTTTCTAAATAGGTATGTGTGTAGTAGCTGTTGAATCTATCGACGATTAGCTGTGATGATGAAACATGCTCTATGTGTAAATCCGCGATGAAATAAAGAATGCAAATTGATGATAAAAGAGATCTAGGAGGAGAATGTTAGTAGATCTCAGAGTTGGCCCCAACAACCCCAGATTGCGCCCTGATCGGGGGCGCTCCCAACCCACCTTTGGTTGGTGGGCCCCCTATCACACTGCGCCATATAAAGATGGGTGGAGTCGGGGCTCGGTTCACGAGGTTGACCGTAGCCACTATTCACCCTACAGAAACCCTAACCCGATCTCTAAGGTTACGCGCAGCCAATGATGGGAAGGCCCCATACAGCCACCGCCACGACGCCCTACGCGGCCGCCATACCGGGCCAGAGCCGTCCGGAGGGATGTCGACACCGCCATCCACCGTCCCCTCTGCGCCGAGACATCACCGACGCCCTCGACCTCATCCTCGGCATTGACATGAGTGCAACTGAAGCCGCCGCCAGATCCACCTCGGCTCCGGCCATCGACACATCACCTCCCGCACCACTACCTCACAACCCCGGTATGTGCACTCGCCACCCCTCTCCTCCTCCTTCTAGATCTCGCAACTAGAACCCACATCACATGATTACCTCGGTAGTTGCTAGCCTAGGCAAGAGTAGTCTCCTTCAACGACAACTGGTGGAGGGACACCGTGCTCACCAGGACCGTCGAGGCACAGGATTGGGAGCGTTACTGAACTGTTGACTCCACCCGGCTCTCTCCCGGACCCTTTTGCCGCCACCCTTCTCTGATTCCCGTGATCTGGAGTCGTCACAAGCGGGGGAAGATGGATACCCTCAACAGAACGGTAATAATAAGCTCGACCCCCACGCTAGACATGTGCCACGACGACGTTGTCTACATGGTGACCAAACTGAAGGGCGATGACCTCAATGGTTGGGTGCTTCGTATCAACACCTTAAGCAACCAAGTGGAAACCATCGACCACTTTGCAGAAGAAACGAATCATTTCAATCGCACTTCCCTGCAATGTGCCATTTCTAACAACTTCCTCTCGGAAAGGCTCCAGGTAACTGATACATATGTTCCAATACCGTGTCGATCACCAGCTGCAGGAAAATCGTGTCTTGTTAAGCTATATATTTTCTCATGTGCTTGCTGATCATGTTATTCTCTGAAACTATTGGCGCTGTAGTGTATTGCTTATAGTCTTGAAAAATAAAAAGAGAGCAATATTTCATTATTCATCCTCTAATTTGGGTTGGCAAGATACTTTAGTCGGTTTCACACAGGAATTACGTATTAAGGACGAACAGGATCCCAGCAAATCACTCGAGCAAACGGTTGTATGCTTGTATCAACACTTCCTTAAGCAACCAAGTGGAAATATCGAGGCGAATGAGATGGCTACCTTGCGAAAGACCAGAGCCAGTGCTGCAACTGCAATGCGATCTCCTACTTCCCCCGGATTTCACCTCACGTTTGATTATTGGTTCTTCTATTTGTATAGATTTCCCAGAACCACACACATTTTGGATTTTTCTAATATTCTTGGAACATATCTAGTGTAACAGAAATCATCTACTTTTCTACAAAAGTACACGACAAACACAGGAAAAGCAACACAAAAATTGAAGGCTCTCGTGCACACAATAGATGGCCATCTGGAGCAATGCAACACCTCGAGACCATGAAAGATTGCAAATCCACCGATTAGTTCTTCATAGCGACTCCATACAAGAACATTCATTTCAGGCATGATGTCGTTGAGAGGGACCTTCCATGACGAACCGAGCGAAGGAGGGGACGACATCCCGGTGTTCAAAGCTCGGCTACGAAGCTGTTTATGGCAGATTGAGCATTGTAGGATGCTATATTTTTTAAAAATGTGAACCTTTCAGTCACTACTACAATAATGGCCTACAATATAGGTCACTTTAGGCCTGCAATAGCGGACAAACAAAACGCTGTTGCTGGTCTAGGCCAACACTATCAGCTAAAGCAGACCGATATTGAAGTTACAACAGCAATATCGGTCACGATGACGTCACATATCCGATATTGCTGCAACAATATCGATTCGGATGCCCGATACTGATGTGTATTAAAAAAACAAAAAAAAACATACAAGTCTATTGGGCCCGAGCCCAAGCCTAGCCTGACGAACCCAAGCTGCCACACCTGAAACTGCCGGAACCCTAGCCGCTGCACCGTGCATGGATCCATCGAGCCCATGTCATGCCCGCCTCTAGGGAGAGCAGGTTTGTGGCCTCATCATGCCAGTTCATTGGGAAAGAGGTGCTCGAGGGAGAGACGGTCGGATCAGGGCAGGCTCTACACCGCCACACCCGAAGCTTCTAGACCCCAGCCGTCGCACTGCGTCCGAAGCCGTTTAGTGGTGGATCCACCGAGCCCATGTCATGGCCACCTCCGGGGAGAGCAGATCCATCACCACGTCATGCCAGCTCATTGGGGAAGAGGTGCTTGGGCGGTGGCGCTTGGGGGAGCAGCGACTGGAGCTAGCCTCCTCGTTGCACCCACTCAGAGCTGCGCTAGCTTGTTGGGGATGGCGCCGGATCTGCTCTACCGTGCTCCAGGGTTTGCATAAGAGAGAGAAGGCACTGTGAAGGAGCCCCTCAATGGAGCCGCACATGACCTTGTCGCACACACGCACCGGTGAGAGGGTCCACCATGGCTGCCGAAGAGAGAGGGAGAGAGGAGGGTGGATCTCGATGTTGAGAGAGAGAGAGAGAGAGAGAGAGAGAGAGAGAGAGAGAGAGATGAGGGTGGCGGCAGCTCTGTGGGAGAGAGGAGGGAGGTGAGGGGGGTTTCAAGGTTAGGGGTTTATATATGTTCAGTTCTGTTTTGCTATTTCTTCTCCTTTTGTTTTGTCTTTCTTTTGCCGCAAACTGCAGTATCGGACATAGTGACATCAGCAGCAGTAGCGATATTGTAGTGTTCACTGTAATATTGTTGACATTGCTGATGTCTGCACATAAACGATATTGTAGTCTGAATTATATTGCAATATCATTGGTCTCGCTGATGTCATCAGTGTCCAATATTGTTATGTCCACTGCAATCGCATTTCTTGTTGCTCACATCAGCATTTGGGGTATTGTAGTAGCGTTTCTTATGGTATCCTTTGTTAATGTGAAAGATGAGGTGATATGACTCCTTTTGTAGTAGTGAGTGCCATGGAACCGGTTATGCCATTTGGCTTCTTGACTTTGGGTACATATAATAGTGCATTACATATGATACAGCACAAATGATATCATCGGCCTCGGCCATTGATCATGCATGAATATTAAAAAAGTCTGAGATGTGTGGCTCAAAATATCTATTAGTGTACCAATGTATCTAAGAGCCCCACCATGGTGTATGCCATCAGACCATTAACTAACCACATGGTAGAGTCACAACTTCCAGCAATTGTCTGCAGGTCAAATTAAAACATGGAAGGAAAACGATGTGGAGGCTTAGGTCGTTTGTGTTTGGGTCGCTATCGAAGCAGCGACGGGACAAGGAACATATCACAAAGGGTGACATCTTGACCTTTACAAAAAAACAAATCAACACAAAATACATCAACAACATATTATATGATTAAAAAGTGGATTGGTACTTCACGAAAATGAATTCAAAGTTAAAATTACATGCGCACCATAACAAAATTGGAACTTAAAACTCTCCTCAGTTCGACTCTTTCTAGTACTGGTGGCTGGACTCATCGGACATGCACCAAAACAAATTCATGCATATTCTTTGCTTTCTGCTTTGTATCGCCATCACTGATTCACCTCCCATGCTACCCAATCCCTTATCTCCTATATAGATGCCGATGAGGTCACAATAACTGCTCGTAAAAAAATTGTCATCGCCTTAGAAGACGATACAGGCGGATGTCAAATGAAAGATTGGTCGTCATATTAGTTGCCACCATATTTTATTGGAGTGGACTAAGTGAGTTAGCTTATAGACCTATATATGCCACTTTTAGACTAAATAAGAATATGTGTATAAAATATTTTATTTTAAAAATTATTAGTTTATAAATAGTTCATAATATACTTGATATTTTTATAATTAGATATAACAATGCAATGGATAAAAAAGACAAGCACAATTGGTTTCTACTAGATTTTCAGAAACATAACCGAACATGTGTTTCTATCTATTATATATATATTTGACCAACAAAAGAAGCCACCACGTTCGCTCTAAAATACTAGAAATTACGACGTTAATCGGAGAAAAAAATAAAAAGTAAAATTTACCCACCACGGCCATTATAAAATTGTTAGCCTAAAATACCCTTTGTATGTTTTTATTTTTACCCACCATGCCGCTTACGAACAGTTGATGAAGTCCAGGAAAATCAACTCATGAAGACGTACCCTTTTTCTACTTTTACAAAATAAATAAAACTCTATCGTGAAAGAGCCAAGCCAATCAATCATCTGTCGTCTATGCTTTGATCAGGCTCATAATTTGATTTGTGCCTGCATGCAGACGAACAGGGGATAAGGACGGTCTGTTTCTCGCTAACAAGAGCAGATAGCCCGCAAGATCTGATGCAAGGGCTACAGTCCAGCAAGATGGTCAAGGAGACAAAGACACTCAGATCGTGGACGTCGACGGTGGCAATGGCAAGCCTCCTCTGCCGTTGGGTTCCACGATCTATCAGCAATGGCCCAACTAAACAGAAGGATAAGTCTTTCCCCTTGACAAGATCTCCCTGTGATGTGATAATGCGATCTGGGATGGTTAAATTGCAATGTGCTGGTAGTCTTTGTTTCACTGTGGATCCAGATCTTGGGCTTCATCAATAATGGCAAAACGAAACAGAAGAAAAAGCTCTCCCTGTAATGAGATCATGCAATTTGGGATGGTTAGAATAAATTGTTGGTCTTTGTTTTACTGTGGATCCAGATCATGCCACTTTCAGTCCATGCCTATGATGCGATTCATCTAAATCCATGGTTCTGATGAGCAAGCATCTCCTACTCCTACCGAGATCCACCTCCTGCATTGCATCCTTCCACTGACCCCATCCCCTCAAGGAAAAAGACGAAGGGTCCATGTCTATGGCAACTGGCAAGAAACGGTTGTTCCAGATTGTTCCCATCGTGGATCAAAGTGAGGGAGAAATAGAAAATAAAGGATGCACGGAAGCAAGAAGTTTTGTTCCATGGATTCGACTTTAAGGTAAGGAAAACAATCATGGTTCATGAGATTTTTCTTTTACATAGATGTAAACTTTGATTTTTATCTGAAGTATAGGAAAACTTTATAGATAACTCGAGCAGAATTTATAGGAGAAAAAGGTCTTACTTACCTTATCTCCTGCTGTTTATCATCCATAGAAAAGATTTATGGAAAACTGCCGTAATATCTTGTGAGGGGATGCAATATATAATCCCAAAAAACACGAAAGTTATCTTGAAATGATATTTTGATAACAGGTTTATGCAAAGTTTTCCCTCATAATCACATGTTTGAATTGTACAATTTATATTTATCTTCCCTAAATACATGCTAATATTAAAAGAATCTCAAAAGTAAATATTCTCGACACAGATCTTAAGTATTTCAGTTTACTAGATTTGAGTTTCAGTCTCCATAAACAACATTATATCATTCAGTCAAAAGTACCAATATCCACATCGTCTTAGATACAATCAATTTTCAAGGATAAGATCATGCAGAAAAAATAGCTGAATCAGTCTAATGCTCCAGGCGCAGCATGCCGTTTGTGCCTGCTGAAAACATGATTTGTGTACTAAAAGTTTCTTAATGTTATATATATAATACTACTTCCTTTGATCTGTGACTGATCACATGCATGTCAAAGAAGACTAAAAGGAGGAAAATGGGTCGAAAGAAGAAGAGAAGAGAACAATAGTTCGCAACTTTTTTTTTTAAGGAGGATGGCCATTTCGTTGAAGCACTGACATCAAGGTTAGTTATAATAATGTAAACTGCTATACGGTTAGCACCAAGAGTCCAATCATGGACTCATGGTTTACTCGCAGCTTCTTTGAAGATTATTGTTGGACATGTTTATATGTACTTTACATTGCTCAATACTGCAAACATGCAATGTAACTTTACATTGCTCAATACTGCAAACATGCAATACATCTCAATCGAGCACACAACAAGCTCTTTTGATTGACTCACTAAGCCGTCTACATGCATTCATTTTCCACATTGTTGAACACACTTTAATTTGATTTATTTCTTAAGGACATCATATTTATTCCAAATAATTGATGTCATAATTACCAGGATACTAAAAGTCTTTAAAAAATGGAATATCTAGATAACTCATCATGAGTATTGTATGTGCAGGAAACCATCAAGCTTGCTTCAGTTGATTACATTGATGATAATATGCACAAAGTAGAACTGATATTCCTTTATATCGTCATCCAACATGGGAAATTTCTTTATATCATCATTCAAGATTGCCATTTTCTTCTAAAGCTCTTACCAATGTAACCAGAGAAAGTGGACAAAAAGCGTGCATTCAGTTATGCAGTTTCTCTTCAACCCTTATAAACTGGCAGCCGTGTTTTCCTTCTAGATAAGAAATAGTGATATATGACTCATCTAAGTACATTCGCCATGGCATTTCATCCTGCCACCTTTTTTTTAATGATTCATGAAAGGATAACAAAAAGTTGTCATGTGTATTCATCTTGCCACATGATTCTCGCATTTATTTTTGTTAAATGATTTTTTTTGTTTTAACAGTACAAAAAATCAAATATGTATGGTTCCATTATCACGTCATCTATCACATAATTGAGTTTTAGAAAATTTACAGATGAGCTATTACACAATAGCATGCAAGAGTTTGTTGTGGCCCTCTAGATTTACTCCAGTGATGATCTATAATTATTTGGAACTATAATGAAAAAACACTTATAAGTGGGGATGTCCAATGATAAACATAATTAGCTTCATAACAATATAGAACCATGCAAATGCACGGGCCACCCTACTAGTTAAGAATTAAGTGAGCACAGTGAGCTCTCCATGGCTATCTACCCATTACAATTCCAGATACAACAAGAAAATGTAATGTGTCACGTATGAACGTTGAAATATATGTTATTATCAATTGGTAACTGTAATGTGTCAGGTCTTTGAAAGAGAAACCATTATCAATTGGAGAACTGTTATATATCGGGAATGCTTAAACGGTTAAAAAAGAAGCATTCCGTTCCGTCGACGTTGTTTTTGCTGCGGCTTTTATTTCTTTTTGTTATTATATATATATTAATTAGTATTATGTATAGACTATAGAAAAGTTATCCTTTTGTATCCATTGGATCTAGATCTAAAGACTAAAAGTGTTGGTTGAAAGTAACTCCAATTTTCAACCGACTGAAAATTAGATGCTCACGTTATATATACACAAAAGCTTGGCTATTACTGTAGGAAGTATGACAACCGTCTGTTGCTGGACTGAACAGTGGCTCTTTTCCAATGCTTCGTACTAGCTCCCCTACGCGATATAACAACTTCGATAAATATCAGTCTATTTTTCATACTTGCGATGTTGGCTGGTTCCACGGTGACTGAAAAGTTATCTAGCTGCTTGCTAGTTTGGACAACCATGAAGCCTCTTATGTTTGCAGGGTACTTATTAGCCTTGGTGGATTCTTTGGATCCTTTTTAGCAAAGATTTACATGTTACGGAACAAGGGAAAAAAAAGGAACAAGAGCATCTTTAAAAGACACATCAAATCTTCTCCTAAACTAATGTATTGGGGTTTAGAAAAAAAACATGTCTCCAACAAGACCCCAAAACCTTCCTCAATCTTTTGGTTTTACCTAAATTCTCCTTATTTGTAGCTACAAGTAGATGGTTTTACCTATATTCTCCTCATTTGTAGCTACAAACAGAGAAAAAATTGGAGACCCCAATTCTTCTCTTTTTAATAGAATTACTGCAGTTGTAGCCTCAAATGCTGATGTGGCCCAAATGAAACTGATTTTGATCCATTTTTAGGGGTGATTGTTGGAGGAGAGGAGAAAACTTTCCTCTCATAGTTATTTGATTACTCCCAAAAACAAGTTTTCGGGAATAGTTTTATGATGAGCTGTTGGAGATGCTCTTACATCTGTTGTAACGTGTCTGCCCAGGCAAGGTCGCCTATATGTCAGGTTAATAAAGCTTAGCTGTAACTCTGCTGCTCACCAGTACATGCCAGCGTAAAATTGGCTCTCGGTTTGCTCACTTCGTGATCAAGGAACGTGCAGGTCCATCGCAGACCAGGGAAGTATGTGGGGAGGCGACACCCGGGTTGGTTTAGGGAACCGCAGACCGGGGAGATGAGTGTGTTTTGTAGTTGCGGGACGCAGGTCGCAGGCGTGGAGGGGACTGCAGGCTGGGTATTCAGGTCGCAAGTCTGATGAAGGTGGAAGATAGAATTCACTTTATAATTTTTAAGTAGTAGAGATAAGGGGCGTACTTTGCATTTTTTCCATTTTCTTTTGCAACTCAGAGGTGCACGTTAGCAAGAGAATTTCACAGTTACTTCAGATACAGGTCAATTCGTAATTTTTTTAGATAATGGAATAGAGTTCCAGCCTCTATGTGTCTGCATATAGCTGACACACACAACCTGAATTATTACAAAGATCTGAGAGAAATGAAATCTAAAAACTTTAGTACATATATTCAGTACTGAAGGTAGCTTATGTCCGATATCTATTAAGGTCACTCGTTGTCATCATGAACTTCGACCTTCTTGTGATCTCAGGTTGTCATCGAGTAGGAATAAGACGTGAAGCATCTCGTCATCTTCCCTCGCGGTCTTCTTCATTGGATTAGAACCCAATAATATGGTTACCACCATTTTGGTTTGCCAAACAATTTGCAAATATAGTCAACACTGACTGCCACCTCATGAACAACGTCGAAGTGAGCTCCATTGGATGAATAATATAACGACATATATCCCAGCAAGCATGAAGATGTGTCTTCCATGCGGAGCGGTCTTATATAGCGAAGCCGCCATCTTGATCTGTAATAGACAGATCTGGCCAACACCAGCCGTCACCTCGTCGAAGGGAGTCACCATACACGTCGCTTGTAACAAAATGCGTGGAACAACAGGATGAAAAGGGCGTACCATGCCGGCTTGTAAACACATTAATCTTGGGCCACAGCACCAACGCATGCACCGTCGACATAACTCAAGCCACATTGTCATGACCATCTTCAATAGTTGGGGATTGACCTCTGAGGGAGTGTGAGACGTCAGAAACTTATCGTCTCTATCCAACATGGTCATGACATATGCCTTCACTGCATGACACACCATGCCGGTGCAATGGTACGTGAATTAATCTTCTGACAGCAGTTCATCTAACCATCACCACGGATGGTGCTCTGCTGCACTGTGCACCGCGCGCCTGGCGTAGCAGCTCCTGCTCGCCTCAATCCTTAATTACATGGGTATAAAAAAAACATTGAACTCTCTTCGGTATTGAAGATATAGCTAGTACTCTAATTACTAACAAATACCTGTACATCATGTTTTATGAGTCGCTAACCCAAATTTGATCACCAACTACGACTTGCACAACTTGAGTTTTTTTTAAAAGAGGCAGGAGCACTACCATTCATTAAGAGAGAGAGAGAGAGAGAGAGAGAATTACATCCTAAGTTTACACATCATTTAAGACAACAGTAGGGATCGCTGTTAACATGAAAACCAAAAAAGGAAGGAGGCAACTCAAAGGCGCTATGTTACTCAGGATCACAACTCAGTGTGAACAGCCCTGTGAAACTGACGAACGCTATGTCGTGCTCGCCGTCTCGCGCCTCATCCTGCTGCTCGTGCCTTTCGCCATCGTGGCTCATGTAGGACCGAGCATATCCAAGGCCATCGACACGACCATGACCCAACACCTAGAGCTGTGTAAGGATCAAGTGACCGAGAGGGGGGAGGGGGGGGGGGGGGGAAGGTTGAATCGGGAACTCACAATATATACCTAATTTGCCAATTCCTATAACCGACCACTCAAATAACTCCTACATAATTCTAGTGGTGATCACACTAACAAGAAAACCCTATGAAAGGAAAGATAACCAATGCATACTAGTGGATCACACACAAGGCAAAGCAACTTCTATGCAAACTAGTAATTAATAACCCGCGAAAGCAAACAACAAGCTAGCAAAGGAGCCTACTCATGCAAAGCTACTAGATCAACAAGCACAAGATAAGCACACAAGCATGAGTATCACAATACATACTAGGGTGATCAATCAAGCCAAAGCAACTCCTATACATGCTAGTGATTAAGTGAAAGCTAAGCACAACTAGCAAGTAGAGAAGCCTATTCATGCAAGTCTACAAAATAATCAACTAGAGCAAGGTAAGCACACAAGCATGAATAGCACGGTATGTAAATGAAGAAACGTAATGCATCAAAGTAAGGAGTAGAGTAAGAGATGGCTCATGATTTTTTCCTGAGGTCTCGGAAGGATGGTGCCTTCTCCTACTCCTCGTTGGACCACTCCCACCGGAGTACCGGTCCCTCTTACCAGCAAGTGGAGTTCTCGCACACGAGCCCACAATCACTCCTGGAGTGAAGACACGGTGACTTCACCGCTGCCACCAAGGCACAAGCTCACCTCCCTCGAGAACTTGTCAGACTCCCTGAGCCAACACGGACACTCATTAGCGATGCCCCTTTCAATGGTGGGCTCAAACCATATACAAACTTGTGACGTCCTTCACAACCAATAACGATAGGCTCGATCACCGACACCAAACCGGTCTAGGTCTCACCATAGATCAAGAGTAACAATCTAGATCACACCCTCAAGGACACCTTAGCCTTAGATGTGGATAGATGCTCAAGTTACTCTCACTAGCACTCTCAAGATATCAAATATCCTGTCCTAGTGCTCCTCTCTTGGCCCTTTGGCTCCCAACTAATGTTCCCAGCTATCTCAATGGCCAAAGGTAGTCTCCAAGACCCTAGCAACGAGTTTATATAGGCTTCTAACCTCAAACTAGTCATTGCTCCACGAAACAGCCTTCTAGATGTACTGATCGGACGATCCGGTCACTGTCTAGATCGGGCAGTCCGGTCTCCACCGGATGGCTCCTCTAGAGCCGTTGCTCTCTGACCGTTGTTTCCTCCATATAGACCATATAGTCCGGTCTACAGACCATACAGTCCGGTCTTCATCGCTGAAACTCCAAACAGAGTCGTTGCAACCACTTCCTTGTTTGTTCCAGAATTGTCTCTACAGACTGTACAGTCCGGTCTCTACAACTCTACGCCAACAGATTTCCTCGCGGCCAACTTCTCCTCCTGATGACCGGACCGTCCGGTCTCTAGAACGTCTTTATTTGGTGTCTATCTTCAGAAGCTGAAACTCCTCGTCCTCGCTTGACTTCGTTTTTCGGCTTCTCTCAACAGCTCCTTGGCTTCTCCACTGTCACCTAGTGCTTGTGATTTCCTTGAGCATCCATCCACGTCACCAACTATTGTGACCTAAAGAGACATGACCTAGACCCCCTTGATAGTTCCAAACACTTGCTCCATAGCTTATCCTTAGCCTTGATCCATCTCTATCAACCCTTGGACTCCATCAAGCTCCATGCTTGTGGTCATTGTCATCCATTACCAAGACAACCATCAACGATCATCATTAAGTAGAAGAGGTTTACTACACACACAACACTCATATAGACGTTAGTCATATTTCATGTTTATCATTCATCACCAAAACATTCATACCTTAGGGTGACCTCAATGGTCATGAACCTTACAAGCTGCCAGGATTGTTGATCGGTCCGAAGAGCGTTGCTTTTGACAAGAACGATGCAGGTTAGTCAGTGTTTCAGATGACCACATCTTTAAGTGTGGCGATGAGGGTATTGGTTGGAAGACGTTTGCATACAGTCCAAGCTATGTAAGTAATAACTGCTCAATGCAGTCATCCGAGCTCCCCACACCAGCCACAGAGAGCCCATGCGACCGTCTGTTGGGTCTACGGTTTCATCATGATTCTGGATATCTCTATATTGCTGATGCATATATTGGGTTGATGCAGGTGGGGCCTAAGGGTGCAGAGGCACCTGTTCTAGGAATAGAGGCCGTTGGTGTGCCCTTAGCTTCACAGATAGAGTGGATGTTGATGAAGTCACCGGAGACGTCTACTTCACCTCAAGCAGCACGACATACACAAGAGCACAACACGAGATGGTCACTAGGACAGGAGACTCGACGGGACACATATTGATGTATGATTCAAAGACCAACAAAGTCATCATCCTTATATCTAACATGACATACCCTAGTGGCATCTCCATCAGTGCCGACATGACTCACCTTATTATCGCACTCACCGGTCCGTGCAAGCTTCTTAAGTTCTGGCTCCAAGGGTCCAAGGCTGGGACTTATGAGCCATTTGCAGATTTACAAGGGTATCGAGATAATGTGCGACCTGATTAGAAGGGTGGATATTGGGTAGCACTACACCGCAACAAGTATGAGCTTTCATTCGCAAGGATAGCCATTTGTTGGCCATAAGGATCAGTGGGAAAGGTGAAAAGCTACAAGACATGAGGGATCCCAAGAGCGTAAGACCGACGGAGATAGTGGAAAGAGATGGTGGTAAAATTTACTTAGAATTTGTAGAGTTGTCATATGTTACCATCGTTAGCACTTGAGTGTCTAGGTTTTATAGAAGTGTATTAGATCTTTATTGTTGGTTTTTTACCATGTTCATTTTTTTATAGATAAACGCATTATTGTTCAATTTGAATTTTCATATGTTTATGAGCCGAGTGCTCTTAGCTCGTCTAAGTTACCACTCTGGATATGCAGCTGGCATTGATACACACACAGACCCACAATCTTCATGGCTTCTTTTTTTTTTCTCCAAGAGAGTTGCATGTCATTATATTAAAAAGAGAAATAAAACGATCCGGTACATGTGTGGTTTAGTTACATTGCTCATGTCCATTCAGCAAACGCCAAGTCCAGCAAATGCCAAATGAAACGCAGTCTCAACGGGCTCCACTGTTTGGTGCTCCGTATCACATATAGATACTGTGGAACACTGTGTCCTGATTGGCCATCAAGGCCAGTCACCAAAATCGTCCAGCAGAGTTAAAAGCGACCGCCACTGATCATGATGGCAAGCGCATACTTTTATTTATTTACTTCCCGTATCAGCTAGATCTGCCACTGATGACCACTTCTCTACTGTAAAAGGTACTTAATTCTCAATACGGCGAAGAACTCCATTTCTATAACTGCTACAGGGTTGGACTTGGCTGCTCCATTAATTAATTTTGCTATATACGAGACACTGATCTGAACATTTGTGATCAAATTGGAAAACTGAAGGAACCGACACAGTTGTTTAGATAGCAACACTGATCTTGATAGACGATAATACCTATATTGTCATTCAACAACCACCACAAGGTAACAGTCATTGAGGTTTTCAGCTTTCACCCTAGCTAGTCATTATTATATGCTACCAGTCGCCAACAAATATCGTCATCGTTGTTGCCACCGTTGTAGTCAGGCATCGCACCACAAAACAGAGGCTTAGCTAGCTAAGAGGCAAAAAATCAGCGACAGCGAAGCGAGATCAAATCCTAGATCTTCCGGTAATCGGCGATCGATTCGGGCGGGGCCAGCCAGACTCTTGATAATTCTGCATCGCAAAAGTTCACGGACAACTTTAGACAGAGCTAACGACCTATTCACGCAGCAGCTGGATCATTGTCGTCCGTTGGTTCTTCTACTTCGATTCTGGCGGATGTTTATGTATTAGCAAGATCACTGTGATATCTGCTGACCGCAACCACAGTATATTTGTTCCAAGTTGCTGAAAACTAATGAAGCGTGTTAGCGTTCGTCATAGGTGATCTTTGGAAGATTACACATCTCATGCGTGGTCACCATACATGGGTTCAGCTTGTTTTGAGTGTTGGTTGACCAGTGTGTACAGAATACAGATAGCCAATAGGTTGTCAGTTGTCAGTGAGACAGGAACAAGAGAAGTCACTGCTAGCAAGGGATTAGATTATTCTTGATTGCCACATATCATTGTTTCAGTCCCCTGAGTCACCATCAAAGACCTCAAGTTCTTCCTAGGATTTTTGAAGTAAGCTATCTTATTAGCTTCTTATGAAATCTCTGCAGGAATAATCTGGACATCTTGTGAACATAAGAAATGTTTTTGAAGCATTTTTCGGCAGTAGCTGCACACCCGCAGGTTTGAGCCTGGATGAGCGTGGTGCTTCAGCTTGACTGCACCATCTACCATTACCAACGGGACAAGAGCTAGGTCCCATTTTTTCGACAGTAACTACAACATTGTTATGGAGAGATTATGAATCTTCTGAAATATATGCGCTTATTCTAAAACAAACATTGATATCACCAACCACAATCAGGCCCAGCTTTAACTGCATCTTCAGCAGCATGCTCACCTCCTCCGATTTGGACCACTTGCCCTAATATACTTTGCCAGGACAGGAACAGGTGACCTGCAGCGCATAATACTATCGAACTATGCAACAACGACGGCAACCTGAAGGAGTCGTGTAATTTCCTATTAGAGTTGGAACCTGATGCTCTTGTTCTTCAGGCAGAGGTCCAAATCGTTCACAGCCAGTGTCTCCTCGGGAATCTAAATCTGGCGTAGTGGCTTCCATGGGCCCTTGCCTGCATGTCACCCCGGGCCCTCGGCCATGGAACATGTGGATGCAAGCGTCTGGTTGGAGGAAAGTGGGCCCGCCAATCATTCGGCATGAAAATTGACAGCATGCGTTTGTTTGTTTTTGTGCAGCCCAGAGTTGCTGAGAACGAATTGAAGAGGCAACATGTGGAAGGGTCCGACGGTTTGCAGGTTTCCACTAGTTTGATAAGTTGAACTGTTTAATTATGACAAGATGTATTATTTTTTATTTTTTGTACCAAGGTAGGACAAGGAGTATTAAATTGTGTCCGATAAATTAAAATTTGTGATACAGAACCGTTGATCGAAAAAAGGAATGAGGGCACATATATGAATTTTGACATATTTGATAGCGATTCTAGTCTTGCTTGAAAGCAAAGTCAATGTCGAGAATTTGACAATAGATTGGGCGATATTCTCTCCTTTGTCTCCCACTTGCACTAAAGCATGGAATCTTATAGTGGAAGATTTGTAAGAAAAACAAATAGGATGAAAAAAAATTAAGCACAAAGAAAATAGAAATGTATAATATGGCTTTCAAAATTGAAAATTTTCAGTGATTTGTTTTTTTACAAAGTAATGACTTGGGCTTTTCTTACTTTCAGATTTTCTTTGAATTTTCCCATCTGTGTTCTTGAACAGGGCAAAATCCAGATACAAGAACCGAAAAGTAGAACATCTCAAAAAGAAAATTCCTGTAGAGGAGAAAACAATTAAATGCATTTAATAGAATATAATGCTGAACTACGATCCTAGGAAGCCACAATTGTCTCAAACAATATGTGAATAGGGTCAATCAAAGGAAACTATGGTCGTGATTGAATACTATGACACTTGAACCAAATGACATATCAACAAACATTTTCGGGACCACTTCCTTTGGAATTGAGTGACAGGAACCCAAAGTGGAAATTCGTTCTAATGCTTAGTTAGAGGGGTATCCAATTTACATATGAATCGAAAGCACTAAACTGTACAGTGCTGACCTGATTTTATCAAGTTTCATTGTCATATGTAGTATTATTTTTGACTTAAATTATATATGTAATACTATTAGTTAATAAATTATTTCTTACTAGTAAAGTGTCCGTGCGTTGCAACGGGCTTTAAAAAATTAAAATATAGAAACCCATATATACATAGTATGATAGACAATTTTATTACATATGAAAGAAAATATATTTTTCCTAATTATTTGATGTTACATATATTTGATAACGTAGTCCGCAACATGAACAAGAACACATGTACTAATTAGACATAAAATCCACTTACATAGACAATTGCAAATAGAAAAGTGTTTGAGGAAGTAATCAAGAGTACACTTCATTTATTGATAAAAGAGACTCAAACAAAAATATTTCAAGGTTGATGATTTACTCAAAGTGAACATAATATGTAACAACAAGGTTATCCAAGAGTGCCGATGATATTTGATGCTAGACAATTTCATACTCAATTGTACATTGCTCAAACATATTACTGTTACCAAAATCTCATGTACTATATTTCTCACCTAATTTAACAACACCAAAATGTTAGCTGATCGGTCTAAGAAAGCCACCACTATGGATGTAAAGCTACCTCCACAAAGAACGCAACAAAATTTATCATATATTTTGCCCAAATGATGATACGAGCCAATCAATGCCTAAGTATTTTACATGCCACATGAAGCTGGGGAATTTTATAAAAAAACACTATACTATAAACATTGAACAAGGCAGTAAGGCACTAAGCACCCATTGGTGAAAACAAAGCATGAGAAGATGCCTCCCCTGAAAATATCCCATCTACTACTTTGTCACCAACTCATCTTTAACTTCTCAATACTATAATTAACTACAAATAGACGTGGCCACTTGTGATTAGTGCTGCCCACAATATGTATCTTAACTAATGTCTGGAGCGAAGGGCTAGTCATGCATGGAAAGTCCTAGGTCGAAATGAGGCTACAATTTGACATGCTAAAGACAAGCAATCTGATGTGAAATTTTACTTTTGTATCAGCTACTGATTTTGGGAGATAGTTTCATTATGTATCTTCAGTATTATATAATGTTTATATCCCTACGATCTAAAGCTGACAAGCCTAGGTAGCTAAGAGCTCAATTGTGAGCAGTTAAGGACAAAGAAACATCTCTTATTAGTTGGGGATATACATGAGAATGGTAGTGCTATCTTATCTGGTTCTACTTTAAGAATTTATGCCCTCTTCAAAAAGTTCATAGTGGTGTTAGGTTGTGTAATTTAGACACGAGAGGATATAACTTTTGCTTTTCAATAAATAACCTAAAACAAAACAAAAGAAACGATATATGTTTGTGTGATGAAGATACAGATATGTCATTGGTTTACCTTTGTTAGTCCCTGGAACAAACCCTCTCATTTCCTAGGTGCTTTAATTGTTCTACTGTGCAATGTTTTTTGTTGTTTTCTGTTTTTTTGTACCTTGAACTTTGTACTGTTTTTTTTAAGACTAATATGGTCCCTTGCCCCTCCTATTTCAACAAAAAAAACAATGTTTCTATGGCAACCATTTCTTTAGGAAACATAAAAGTACAGTAATATATAAGTCAAGCTATAATTGCACGATGACTAACTACTGAGATAGTGTAGAACGTGTACCGTGCATATGGTTGTAATGAAATGTTGTGCTCATCTTGTCCTCCTGTGAGATTCGATGAACTTTCTCTGTTCTTCATGTACCTTT
Source organism: Eleusine indica (assembly GCA_030378355.1). Lineage (NCBI taxonomy): Eukaryota > Viridiplantae > Streptophyta > Magnoliopsida > Poales > Poaceae > Eleusine > Eleusine indica. Next base: position 12,839,322 of record CM059494.1, read on the forward strand.
TAGAGGTATGCCACAAAGTTTTAGTATAATCCCACTGTTTTTTTTTTCAGAAGCAATGCCCTCTTTAGAAGGTGGGCAAGTAGGAGGTTTTCAAGTCAAGGCAATGGAATCCGATGTTGATATTTTCGTTTTGAGGCATAAGTTGGCATACGTCGTATGGGCAAAGCCTGACCTTTTGAAGGGCCAGTGGGAAGCAGTACGACGGCCCTCGAGCATAGCATAGGCCACTTGCTGTGCGCCGACACACACTACTGTGGAAACCTCAGCGCGTCTCCGCGCAAAAACCATAATGAAAGCTAATTAAGCAAGATGAAATTCCTACATTTTGAACTAGTACATACTATGTCATATCTTTCAGATGGTATAGACAACGTTTTCTTACGCTCACAAGCACATCAACGCCCCTCATGATCACTACGTAGAGAAGCCATTGTTAAATTGCTGTTTTGATGGTCTTACAACATACATATGCATGCATATGTAGAATAAGAGGACAAACTAACCATGGTTAACGACACCTCAAACCCAAGTTGACGATTTAGATCAAAACAAAAACTGCAAGTGGACAGCCAACTCACTCGTATAAAACCAGCAGCTGTACTCATCAGTCATCAGCGTAACAACCTTAAGACGCGCGCCAAGACCACTCTAGGCGTTGCCGTGCTCTCGCACGGACAAGGCCATGGACGGTAATAGCAGCAGAAGCAGCGGGAGGAGCACGACAAAGAGCAGCAGCAGTAGTAGTAATAACAACAAGAGCCTGCTTCTGGGCAAGTACGAGCTGGGCCGTCTCCTGGGCCGCGGCACCTTCGCGAAGGTGTACCTGGCCCACCCCGTCGGCGCCGGCGACAACAACCCGGTGGCCGTGAAGGTGATCGACAAGGCGGAGGTGGCGCGCACGCCGGGCATGGCGCCGCGCGTGCTCCACGAAATCGCCGCCATGCGCCGCCTCCGCCACCCGCACGTGCTCCGGCTCCACGAGGTCCTCGCCACCCGCGCCAAGGTCTTCCTCGTCATGGAGCTCGCTCCCGGCGGCGACCTCCTCTCCCGCCTCGCCTCCTTGCCGCCGTCACGGAACGGCCGCCGGTGCCTCCCCGAGCACGCCGCCCGCCGCGCGTTCGCGCAGCTCGTCGACGCCCTGGCCCACTGCCACGCGCGCGGGGTGGCCCACCGCGACGTCAAGCCCCAGAACGTCCTCCTCGACGCCGACGGAAACCTCAAGCTCTCCGACTTCGGCCTCGCCGCGCTCATCCCTTCCGCCGATCGATCCCCTAATAATTCCCCCTCCGACTCCTCCAATTCTGACGACTCCGATTCCGGCGACCTGCTGCTGCGCACGGCGTGCGGGACACCGGCGTACGCGGCGCCGGAGGTGCTGCGGCGGCGCGCGTACGACGGTGCGAAGGCGGACGCGTGGTCGCTGGGCGTGGTCCTCTTCGTGATGCTCGCGGGGAAGCTACCCTTCGACGACGCCAACGTGGCGGCCATGTGCGCGCGGCAGCGCCGCCGCGACCACGCGCCGCTGCCGGACTGGGTGTCGCCGCCGGCGCGCCGCCTCGTGCGCCGCCTGCTCGACCCGGACCCTTCCACCCGCCTCGCCGTCGCCGACCTCGCCGCGAAACACCCATGGGTCATCAGGCGCTCGCTCAGCGTCGACTCGCGGCTCGCCGGGCTCGTCGCCGGCGCGCCGGAACGCGCCGCCGAGTTCCGTACGCCGGCGGCGGTCAACGCGTTCGACATCATCTCCATGTCGCCGGGGCTCGACCTCTCCGGTCTGTTGAACACCAACAAGGGGAACGGCGACAAGAAGCGGTTCTTCATGACGACGGCCTCGCCGGAGACGACGGTGGAGCGGCTTGGTCACGCCGGCGGCAAGCTCGGGTACGTCGTGATGCCGGGGACGAAGAAAGGGGTCAACGACTGCCTGACACCGGTGGGGACGGCGATGATGTCGGTGGAGATGTCGGAGGTGGCGCCACCGCTGATGCTCGTCGAGCTCTGCATCGACGACGGTGATGAAGAGCGGCAGAGGTTCGGGTGGGAAGAGCTGAGGCAGGAGCTCGGGGACGTAGTTAGGGCCTGGCATAGCTGTCAGGACTTCTGATCGATCGTCAGGTGCTTTGCTTGTAGTAAATCGATCACAATGAGTTCGTTTTTCTTTGTTTTCCTTTCAATTTTGCAGCTTGGAGGTGTATATATGTATCACGTATGTATATAGTATAATGCAATGGTAGAGTTCTTAGTTACTAATGTGCTTAGAGCTATGAAGCTGCAGAGATGTTTGTTTGTTGTTCTATATGTATGATGAATTATTATTATTAGAAATAATTTTTGTAATATTTACAGGTACACACATGGAAATACCTTAAAACTAAATTATTTAGTTCAAACAACAAATACATACATCGAACTTATTTCTATAACACAATTGCGCTCACGTTGGTGCCATCTTAACATAACAGAGAATGACTCTGGTGCTCCTGCACCTATTGGTGCTCCCGTGCTCCCAACTCATGGAACACAAAATTTATGCAACGAAAAATTACAATAAAAATATGTATAGATACATTATATCATCTTCTATCATCATGCAAAAGCTCAGATACAATATGTTTTTGTGCAAGGAGAAACAAAAATAAGAAATCATATAGTGAATAGTTGCGGATTTTACTGTTCATGTCAGACCCGTTAGCAGTTACTATTCATGCTCTGATTTCACTTTTTTGTTATGTCTTATAAAAGTTTTAGTTGCACCCGAGCTTTTGCATGATGATAGAAGATAATATGATGTATCTATACATATTTTTGTTATAATTTTTTGTTGCATAAATTTTATGTCACATGAGATGGGAGCACTGGAGCACCAATAGATATGGGAGCACCAATATATCGTTGAGGGACGTTATACGATCAAGGGATCCGAAGCATTCCAGGTCGAAAACAAGGCAAAAAATACCGCGTTTTGTCAGAGGACAGCCACTTTTCTTAAACCGGTCTCGTACCATACTCTCAATCCTTCCCACGGCTAAGTTGTTGGATTGAATGATGGGCACATGAACCATTTCAAGGGGCGTGGCCCAGAAGGCTAAGTATTATTCAGTACTGTCTGCTCTCACCAGCCTCTAAACTAAAGATTACTTCTGATGGAATTAAAACTCAACAACCAACTGAAGAAGATGATATTCAGTGGAGTTGGCTAACAATGGCGATTTCTTTTTTCCTTTAAGCTAATCAAGCAAATCCTCACCGCCGTGCATTTCTTTGAGGAAGGAGCAAAAATACAAATTGACAGTTTAGATGCTAACACGGGGTCGGTGACTAGTTCAAATTTCGAAGCCGGTGTGGAGAAATACGTCCAGGAATTGGTGGCGCAAAAAGGAAGTGTTTGCCAAAGGGGAGCTCACCGAGTGTCCCAGCCTCCAAGTGAACGATGATGATTCCTCGAGACACTGCCAAAATCTACAGAATTTCTCTCATATGAGGCCATAATGATCAGTAGATAAATGGCTCTTGAGGAGTCTCAAGTCCACACTCCATCAGGCAGGACAGTTATCTTCACATTTTGCAACTCTGTCTGATTTGTTTTCCTCCAGTTTCTCACTGCCTAGCTAGTATGTAGTTTGCAGTCTACTGATTGCATAAGGATAATCATAGCTTGTTGCTCCCACTAAGGCTTTAACTTAATTTGCGCCAAATTGCTCCTATTATATAGGAGGCCAAAGTTCACAGTTCATACATGTAGTGATGGACAGGGCAACCTTCCCATGCAGTTACTCTTTAACCCTTCATGACTTCGATCTTTTTGAAAAACAAACCTTCATGACTTTCTAGTCTGACAGAGGTGTACACAACATGATGCATTTCTCATTTTTGTTTTGTTGGAGTCATTTTCCTCTTCATTCAAATTGCATTCTCTATGGATTCTCCAACATGAATTAACTAACAAAAATAAAAGAAAGAAAACAAGCTCGAGTTAGTTCCATACACGCGGTAAGGATTAAAAGAACTCTCACTCGATCTTTTTCCCTAACCTTGGATTCGAAGTCACAACTGATCATTGCATGAGCACCACCAGTGCAAGGGTGATATGCAAAAGGTGCAACCACTTTCTTTCGGCAAAGCTGGGGTCTGTCACTTGGATGCCTCTATCAATGCATGGACACTGAGCTCTAAACTTATTTTAAGAAGATGTTATCACAAAACACATCTCCCATTAAATATATGTTAAATAGGATTGGTGAAGCTGTCTCCCATTCACCTGAAAAAAGTAATAAAGATCAAGCTCCTCAGAGCTGATCGCCTAGACTATACTACTCTGCTTTCTGTTCAACAAAAAGACAAGCTGCAGCCACAGTTCACACTAGTACGAGTAGAATCTGTCATATGTTAACACAACTGCCATCCTCATCAACCAATCAGAAGGGTTCGAAGAACAACACACGATACAGCGACCTGTATGGCACAGATTTAGTGTGTGATTGCAGCGTGCTTGTACATAAAAGCATGTTCAGGCATCAGGGTCACAGGTCCATCAAGTCAGAGCTCCTGTCTGGTCGGCCTTTAGCAGAGAAAAGAAAATGCCTGCCTTGTAAAATCAGGTGATATGAGTATTAACTATTAAGGGAAAAAGAGTGAAGAGAAACGGAGATCCCTTTCCATCGCTGAAGGCATCTTCGTCCAGCTCCAGCCAATTAGGATTTCTGTTGGAAGCTTTGGTGATATCCTAAATAAAGTGAGAGGGAGAGCTGTGTCCATGGCAACCGTTGATTTTAAGGGTCCAAGCTGCGTACGTAACTGACAGGTCTCCCTGGAATCATTGCACACTACGATGGTGCCACACAGATGTCAGTAACTTCGACTCGTAATCAAGAATACTGCAAAACAAGATCCGATTAGGATGGTCGCTTTCGGATCTCCATTATCGCTGCACACCAATCTTGGTAGAGTAGTTTTACTGTCCAAAATACTAACCAGTAGTTTAAAACTACTGGTCAGTAGTTTGATTTAATGATATAGATATCATAATCTAAAATCGTAACTATTGGCTAGTAGTTTTTTTAATTTGAGTGTAATATCAGAAAAAATAAGAGTTGTATATTTATAATAATTAGTTTTTATTGTTATAAATATAGTTATATTAACAATATGATTAATAAATAATAATTAATATTTTTTAATATTAACTAACGTTTTAATGATTTGATAGACTTAATATTTTATCATAAAAATAAACATAAATTTATTAATTAAAAATGTAATTATAAAATTATCCTCAAACTGTTGACTAGTAGTTTTACAAAACTAATGACCAGTATTTTAAACAGTAAAACTCCTCAGGTTCATTTATCATACCGATATCACGTTGGCATTCTTAAATGGTTACTTCTAGGAAGAGGCACTTCTTCGTTTCTTTGTTGACAGCAAGTACAAGAACAAGGATGGCATGATACAGTCACCAAGCACCACCACTGACAAGAGGCTTTCTGGAAGCTAGGTGGGGTTGGTGACTAAAAGAGCATCTTAGGAGTTATCTTCTTCCTCAAAGACGTCGCCATGGCCTCGCGACATCAATAGCTTGATAGGGCGTCTGGCTGGTCCGACTTATAGCTAGCATACTCTTTTTATTTTTAAATTATTATTATCGTTGATTTTTTATAATTAACTTTGATCATTCATCTAATTTATTTTTTTAAAAATATCATATATGTTATTATGGTTTGCTTTATCATAAAAAAATTAAAGCATAACTTATAATTTTACATATTAAGAATAATACTTGAAGTAGAAAAATAGTTAAAATTAATCAAAAAAATCAATGATAATAATAATTTTTATAACATTGGGAGTATATGTTCTGCACAGAGCCTGGAGCACCAGTTCTAAAGGTAAACACAACAAGCACATGTGATATCCCGATCCAGGGCTTAATAGAATTGATAGAATATTCATATCAATAAGTTGTAATTTTTTTCCCGGAAGCTCATCCCCAAAGAACTCCAAGGTTAAGCGTGCTTGGCTGGAGCAATTTCAGGATGGGTGACCGACCAGGCCTTAATAGAATTGATAAAATACTCACACCAACAAGTTGCACCTTCTTTTCCGGGAGCTCATCCTCAAAAAACTCCAAAGTTAAGCGTGCTTGGCCTCGAGCAATTTCAGGATGAGTGACCGACTGTGAAGTCCTTTCCCGGGTGCGCACGAGTGAGAAAAAAATGTGTAGAAAAAACTAATGTTGGTCTGTGAGAACAGTTTTGAAGTCATAGAGAGCTGTCAAGTGTAAGCGGGCTCGGCCTCAGAGGGGCGGGACGTTACAGCACACAACCGGAGTAAGCACATCGATACAGAGTTTCGTTTCATATGGGATTATGGATAGACTTAGAGTTCATCGAATTCTAATAATTTCGTTTCAAAATTGCACAACAAGATTTAAGAGTTTTGTGTGTCAGCTCGCCAGCTCCTACTACTGTTCCAATATCAGTTTAATCATAGCAAATTAAATGCTAGGGCTCAAACACCCCCCGGATGCTCACAGTAAATTTATATACAATCAATCGTCTTAAACTGCCAAATGTTTTCAGCAGCAAACAATTTTGTTTTTCATTTTACAGAATTATGTTCTCGAACGGGCAGCTCATTGAACCTCTCTATCTTCAGACTGCAAGAGCTGTTACTCTCGCAAATTGGTGGAATGTGCCAATACTAATTCTTGTAGAGTAATTTTACTATGCATATGTAGTAATTACTGGTGATTAATTACTACTAGCAGTAATGATTTTACTAGCGCATTATTGGAAAGATGAAAATGATAAACTTATAATTTATTTTGTTAACTAGGTCTAAGTGTGTTTTTTGCTTTCTACTATGACGAAGCTGAATTTCGGATCGGCGGATGGGTTCAGAATGCTTAGAAATGATCTCTTTACCTCTGATGACAATACAGATAAATAAATAAATATGTAAGTAAATTACAATATTATCCCTAAGTATTACCATCAGTAATTACTGGTGGTAATATGCATAGTAAAATTGCTCTTCTTGTATCAGAACTAACTTGTTTTTTCAAAGTCATATAACTTAGTGATATGTAAAGTTTCGAAAGTGAAATCAGTGTTCAGTTACACAAGTTAGGGGATGAGAAGAGAATGACAGGACGCATGTGAGACAAGCACTTCAGTAGTTGAGTAACGTATGCGAAAATTAACTGGTGGTCTGTATGAATATAGACAGGACGTGTGTCTTTGGTTGGCCAGATTGCACATGACGATGCAAGAAAAGCCTGTCTGGTCCAACCAGAAAGTTACATCTCCATGGAGAATCGGAGATACTTCACCGAGGTTATATGATCGAAATGATTGTGCATATGTAGCAACAGTCATATCCATAATAAAGAAAAAAAAAGTCTTAAGGCATACATCTGCTAGGATTTGTGCTCATCAAGAATCACGAGGTAATCTAGAAAGGAACAAAAACAGACCTATGATGTCCAAAACACGGTGTCTTAAACTATTTTATCTGCTCGACGATCCTTCTCGCTTGAATGGAGGCACAGAAGTCATCCACAGATGCTCCCAAAAGTGCAGCAACAACCTGTCACGTTCAAAGAACAGTTGCACACATCACGATATCTTATCAGAGATCCAGTTACTCTTCCGAATTTGTCGCAACAGGTTAGCTAGAAGCCGAAAATTACTCCACACGATAGAGACAAAGAAGGTACAATTCACCAGTTCAGATTTGGTAACCAACCACGAGGCAGAGCTTGCTCCCCTGAATTCAACATAGCTATATATCTCTGATTTTTGTGTACCGCAGGGCAGCAGCTCGCAATTTGCCTTACAGACTTACACTCTGGTAAATTTATGCATGGACGCAGTCATGTGATTTGAACTGGACTACATCTGGCAATAAGGAGCAAATTATCTTGAGAAAAAATACGAGGTAAATGTTATGCTTGTTTGTAACGCAAGAGTTCGTGGGAAATAATAGCATGGAGATGAAAAATTGCTTGGTCCAAGTGTAGCTTGAGATTTACCAAGTAGTAGTTAGCAGACACTAGGCACTAGCCCGAAGTGATTTGATTCCTATTTGCAAACACATGATACCCTCGGACCTGGAGGCGTGAACAGTGAAAATGAGTTGTACTCCAAAAGTCCAAAGGGCAAAGAGCACTATCCTCCTTTAAAATCAAAACACTTGGATTAAAAAAACATTGGCCTCAAAATGGCCCAGCATTCACACTTTCCAGTTCGCACCCTTTGGGCGTACAAGTGCAAATGGGCCAGGCCAGAAATGTTACATGGCTTTTGAGATCACAAAACAAAAGAGAGAAAAAGGCACGTCCACCTCATTTCTACTGCTGCCGGTAGCCGTCGGCATCTATTTTCTGTCTCGCGGCCTCGCCAATCTGGGGGCTCGCTCATTCTCTCAAATGAGACAAAGAAGGAAGCAGGGTGTGTGGCTCATCAACTTGCCCGGCTGGCTGGCTAGTGTTTGTAATTGAAAGAGAGAGGGAGAGTAAATACTGATGTAGTACAAGATTTCTAAAAATGCAAATATCTAGCCCGACCTGTTCTTGCAGACATCGATTTTGAAATGCATACATTATTAAATCTGGGTTTCCGACCATACGTTGATCACTTGATCGAGAAGAGGTGGATATTGACACCATACGGATGTATAATAGTTGACACCTAATTGTGCTTCTGGCATTGCTGAGGTCCAAAGTCAAAATATTATCTTATATTTACTAATTTGAGGTTCCTTTTGAGGCCTCCATATTAATCGGATAAAAATTTTAGTAATTCTCACAAAAAGCAAAACATCCTGCCGTAGAAACTAACATAAGATGAATAATAGCCTTTTGATCAAACGTGATCTAAAATTACCCACATCTGCCATTATAAAAAAATAGTCAAAAATATCCCTAATACTTATTTTTTAATTACCCACCTTTCCATTATGAGCAAATAAAAGCTAAATTCATAATAATAATAAAACAATTAGTCAAAAATACCATTAATACTTATTTCTGAATTACCCACCTTGCCATTATGCAATAAAAAATTTAAATTTGAAATAAAAAAATTAGTCAGAGGTGCTCCTAAAACTTATTTCTGAATTACCCCCTCGTCATTTTGCAAAAAAGAAAATCTAAATTCAAAATAAATAAAATTAGTCAAAGGTGCCTCTAAAACTTATTTCTAATTACAAATCTTGTCATTGTGAGAAAAAAACTAAATTTGACAAAAAATATCATCTAAGAATATTAAAAATCTTATAAGTAAATCTGACTGGTCCTACAAACCATCACAAACGTAAACGATACGTATATGACGAGAAAAATAAATTTGATCAGTAACAAATGTCTGTCAAATCAGTAGACATATTGTTTACATTTAGTATGGTGTGTATAACAATCATTTCAAATCAAGACAATAAGTTTTTCTGTCAAAGTTGTATTCATATTTATTATTAGAATATATTATTCTAATAAGAAAAACTTACTCATTTTCATATTGAAAATCTTAAGACACGATAAATTATAAATTTAGCCCGTGCATTTGCACGGGTTGACGGACTAGTGATAGGTTAATTATCATCAAATTTTTTGATCTTGTCGATTTGTTCCACCAGTTTCTCATTATGACACTCATTGGATTATTTACACACACTCTAGTGATCAATTGGTTGGAGGCTTTGATTCTGACGAAAATAATGATCAGCCACAGATATGAGGCTTCGATTCGGGCCAAATCATATCATACTCTCTTTAGATAGGATGCCAAGTTCATGAATGAAGTGAGGGGCATGTGTCATGTTTTTCCCCCTCATGCGTTTCCAATCGTTCATAATTTACCAGTCTGTTGGCAGAGGTAGTATCCATACACACGTCTTGTTCATGCGGTTGCTATTTTTTTCCTTGTTGGTGTACGAGGAATGGATTGCGTATAATGGTGAATTATATAGTTGGAAGCATTTGATCACCACATTGTATTCTCAAAATACACATAAACATGAAGATCCAGCCCCAAAGGGGTGAAGCAACTTTAATTTACCGAAAATGTCTGCTTTTAGTTTCCACGAGTGTCGTTCATTCCAAATCTGAAAAACCTCAACGCAGCTCAGTTTACAAATAAAATATTGTACCGATGGTGAAAAACTTGTAGATGATGTTTAGCTAATCAACATGCTCTCTGCGATCGGCTTTGACTGCAGTTGCACCACAAGACGAGAAAACTTGAGATTTACCATGTATAACTTGAGATTTACGAAGAAGAAAGTGCTAAGATTTATATTTGTAAGCAAGATAACCTCGGACAATAAAACATTGGGGCTGCTATTAATTAAGTCCATGCATGAGCCACATTCACGATTTCCATGCCAACAGCAGAAAGAACACCCCGCCTGGGGAGTACGTTCGCAAGAATGAAACTTAATGGGTTGGGACAGAAATGCGCCGCGTTTGGCTTGGCAACTCAAAAATTCTCGTTACTTCTTCCCTGCCGGCAGCGATTGGCCTCTCCTTTCTGTGTCGCGATCTTGCTAGTCCAGGCCTCAAGGGGTCGCTCATCCTCTCAAATGGGTGTTGCTCGTCGGGTGTCAACTCGCCTGGCTAGTCTCTGCATTGGAAACAGAGAGTAAATGTTGATGTAATAAGATTTCTAAAAAAATGCAAATATTTAGTCTAACCTGTTCTTGAAAGCATAAATTTTGAAACGGATATATTCTGAGTTCCCAACTGCTTGTTCACGGAAAAGTACAATAATCCACACGTAACTGTGCTTCCAGCACCATCGACGTCCAACGATGGATTGGTAGGTTAACTTCCGCCATACTTTTCAATATCGGTTATTTGTTCTCCTCCAGTTTCTCATTGTGACACTCATTGGTATATTTATACACGCTCTCTCTGCTCTGTCTAACAATGATCAATGGTTGGGGGCTTCGATTGTGTTTCTCATTGGAGATCTGAGGCTTGTATCCGGACCAAGTTATTACTCTCTTTATATAGAAGGCCAAGCTCATGAATGAAGTGCAGGGCGTGGCACCTTTCATGCGTTTTCCGTCGTTCATGACTTGTCAGTCTTTGACAGCGGTGGTGTCCGTACACACCTCCTTGTTCATGCAGTTTACCTTTTCTTTTCTTTGTTGGAAGATTTTGATCACCACGCTGCATTCTCAAAATACACATAAACGTGAAGTTCCGGGCCAAAAGAGGTGAAACGAATCTCCATCGTCTTCTCTAGTGGCTGCTGTTAGTTTTGCGAGTGTCGTTCACCATCCGAATCTCCATCGTCTTCTGATCTTCAGTAATGGGTGCTATTAGTTTCCCGGGTGTCGTTCACCCCAAATCTGAAAATTGTCGTCGCAGCTAATAAAAAAAATCTTCTCTGAGAATGGCTTTGACTAGCAATTGCACCGCGTAACAGCGACAAGAGCTCCATTGCTGCCGCTCTCGTGGCTTCTTCTTATCCTTTGGGTGCAGGGACTCCGGGACGGAGAAAGCGCTCCGGCCAATCAGAAAGAAGAGCATGTATCGGAGGCCGATTAAGAACCGATGCTGGCGGCCTACTGGGCGGCGGAGGAGCCCCACTTAAGCTCTTTTACAAATGGATCCCTGATTTGGATCGCGAGTACTAGTCACGATACAATATTAACATATACTCTCTATATTTTTAAATTGTTGTCATTATTGACGTTTTTAGTTAATTTTAACCATTTGTCTTATTCAAAAATTTTAAGTAATATCATAGTATATGTTATCATAGTTTATTTTATTATCAAATAAAATTAAAGCGTAACTTAAAATTTTCCATATTTGATATAATATTTTGAGTAACACAAATAGTCAAAGTTAACTAAAAAAATCAAAGATAATAAAAATTTAAGAACATAGCAAGTACCTTCCTATTTTGAATTGTGATTATTGATCACGACCCAAATTATTTACAAAGAAGTCCTTGTTTTGCCGGTATTTTTATTTTTTTCCTGTTGTCTGCGGCTCTAGCGACAGGTTTCCGGCTCTCCCCTCTGTCCTCACCGCTGGATCTCTTCTCCTTGCCGCCAGCCACGGCGCTCCTACAACTCCGTCATTGGGTCATTCGCAAGCCGCATGGCTTTCACACCGCAGTGGATCGGTGAGTCAGGAGTGGACCAGTGTGGCATTGGAGGAGGGTAGGAGGCTCTCCATCGCTCGATGGTGGAAGCTTTGCGTTCATTGTCGATCACCGACGAAAGAGGCTTCAGAAGGTTGGGACGTGCATGTTGAAATATGATCTAAATTATAGAGTCCTTGCTAGAGACGTCTAGAAGGTTTGAGAGGTGGAGTCCTCTCGTGTTACGGGTCGTATTATTTAGAGAGTCTATCTCTAGTTTTCACCCTTATATAACATGCGTGAATTCTTTCCAAATTCTCACGCATTCTATCTTGTGTTTTTGGCAGAGGTCACACCTACAATCATGCACTTCTCATTCTTTTTTAATTATTTTCTTGGAGGAATTTTTTTTAGTTTCGTAAAATGTAGTCTACAAAACACAAACAAAATTGAATATATCCAACCAGATGAAATACCTCAAAAAGAGAAATAAATAAATCGAGCTAGTCCACGGATATGTGTCATAAGGATTAAAATTGTCTTTTTATTGTCTAACATGATCTCTTTAAACATGTGTAAAATTGGTAGGCTTCCACCTTTCTATGGACATACTGAACTTCGGAAATTATTTGAAGAACATGTCATCAAAGCAACTTGCTATAAACAGATGTTCTACAATTTGACCGAGTTAGCTCCAACGCTGAAGATGAGGTTCTTTTTTCTTCTGACGAGAAGTGAATAGTAGTAAGCTCCAACTACTATTATCCTCCTTTCTTCTTAACAAGAATACAAGCTACAGCTGGTCACAGTTCTTTTGAAAAATGGCCTTAGTTTCAATTCTTTGAAGAGCACAGTAAATTCTCTGAATACAGGATTTCGCTTTAATTACTAGAGTAAATTTCTTCGATGAAATGAGTAGTAGTACAGAAAAAAGCGAAGGGAAAAAATGTGGTCAGATGAATGCTTCGCTCAAGCCTGAAGGTTTATGGTACCCGTTCCCGTTGGTTTCTGACATTCTGTTACGTCATGAGTGGTAATCAAGCAAATTGACGCCTATTCGTTCAAAAATACAGAATGATTGCATATAATAATTAGCATAAAAAACTGCTTTACAGCCATGGAGCTTGCGTTGGGACAGAGGTATGTAGAACAGCAGCAGTTCATATTTCTGAATACAAAAATTGAAGAGAGTCTCAATCTCAAAACAAAGACCATTTCCTGTCAATACACTCGCTCAGTATTAGTGCAAGTACAATGCACCAATAGGCGCTCTCATATGCGGTGAGCAATGATACTTAATTTTTGTTTGAGCTAAACAATAAGTGACCATTCTCATTGCAATGCCAGGAAACATGGCTGCAACACACACGAGACAGTTGCGCCAGAGCATTTAACAGGGTCTAGGTGAACAAAAACGATTCTTTCAGACTGTGTGACAAACCGGCAAATTTATTTCACATGAAAGCACTGTAATTAAGGCCAAGATGATCCTTGAAATTTCTGAAGTCCAAACACCATCAGGCGGGATAGTTATCTTCGCATTATGTATCCTCATCTGATTTGTTTTCCTCCAGTTTCCCACTATCTAGGCACTCAGCATTGCAATTATAGGAAAGGTCTATCATAGCTTCTGGCTTCCACTAAGGCTCCTGCTTTGATCTGTGCAAAATTATATATGGGAGGCCAAGTTCACGCATGAGGTGATAGTGATAGCACGCCATTCTTTCCCCTTTCTCGTTTCTTTTCTTCAGTTTCATGATCTCCCGGTCACTGACCGAGCTATACACGTATCAGGTCATGCACTTCTCGTTGTTCTTTTGCTGAAACTTATTTCCATTCACTTAAATATCATTCCCAAGAGAAATTGACCTCATTCAGAAAAGAAAATAAATAAGAAAGAAAACAATCTTGAGTTGGTCAGAAAAGAAACTGATCTCATGCAGAGCTTGAAGTATCAGAGTCACAGGGTCCATGTCAATAATGGTGAGTTGTACATACTTGAATCGAATCCAGAAGATTCACCTCACAACATCCTCACACTTTGGAATCTCATCTGATTTGTTTTCCTCCAGCTTCTCACTGCCTAACTCATATTGGAGAATGTCCTAATAATACTGACTGGATAGGGATTTAAGACTTATCGGTAAAAGAAAATAATATTATGTATCCATCATATAGCTTCGGGTTCTTGACTGAAACTGTTACTTTGGTGGAGTTACCCTTATATTATATAGAAGTCCAAGTTCATGCATGAAGTGATGCGTCTGTCATTGATTCCCCTCTTCAGTCTTCACGACCTGTCCACTCTCGTCTCTGCCAGAGGTAAACCAACCCCGTTGATTCACTGCATCTTTTCTATTTTGCTTCAGGCGTTTTCTCACTCACCTTTTCATTTACAAGAAGTCATCCATGTAAACTATGTCACGCCAAATGCAATAGCTGAAAATGAGAAAAATAATAATAGAGAACCTTTATGTTACATATTACCACAAGTAATTATTGATTGTACAACCAATAATTACCGATGATACAACGAGTAATCACTACTTGCACTAGTAGTAACTAGTTATTATAGGGGTATTTCTGGACTAATAATTTTATGGGACTTGCTAATTTTCAGCTGACTAAAAGTTTGAGCAACTTTCAGTCACCTTTTTGAGCCATTAGATCTAGATCTAATAGTTTATAATTATTATACAGATAATCCTATAAAAAAGAATTAAAATATAAAGTAACAAACCATTGACTGAAAGCTTTCAGCTGATTGAAAGCTAGAAAATATGTAATTTTATAAAAATAATGGTGGATAATTTTATTTTTTTATTAGTTAATTTAATAATTTCTAGGTTTAGAGAGCGAGGAGGCATCTTTTTTTTTTGTTAAAATGACAGAGGCTCTCAGAAATTTACCGTTAGATATGTGATGTTGCTTGCTCTGCACACTGAGACCCATCAAGACATGACAAAAACAGGATTATCTAGTGTTCAACTGTCACTTCCCTTCCAAATAACTTAGGATTATCTAATTATTTTGTTTTCCGTCTTGGAAGTTAGTCATTTAACTATAGAGAGCATCTTTACGACAGTAACATTTGTTCTGCAGTGCGGATGGCCTAGTCCTTGATGCACTGTCATTGTGTGTGTCCTATTGTGTTTTTACGTGACACACCAATAATGAAGGTTTTGATCCAGGCACCGTTTTTTTAGATCCTGGCACGTGGGCTTGTCTGCTGCTAGTTTATATGCGCATTATGAAACGCATCAACATGGCAGAAAACTAGAAATGGTTTGCTTTTGGCTAGTTGTAAATGACATCGCACTGTCCTTTGAAATCAACTTTAATTTTTTATTGTTCTGTTTGGGACCTAAATACTATCTGAGAGCATCTTTACCGAAAATACTCGTCGTGCACACGCAGGTTACACCTATCTTCATGAAAAGTTTGATGTAAGAGCTCTAATTCCAGAGAACATTTTTTGGTTACAAATCCTGACATACGCAATGGCCTTTCTAGTAATTATATTTGTATGCAGATATATATACAGACTTGCACATGCCTTAAGAATTTTAAAAAATATAATAGGTTCTATTCCTATACAATTTTTCAATGTTAGCTTGTCTCTACCATCGTTTCAAAAACGGTGAAAACCGGCCGTCTTTCGTGATTTTCGGTGAAATTGGATCTGGTTTTCCTGGATGACTGTCCCTTATCCTCCTTCCCATAGGTCCAGAACCATGGCGTTTAGTGTAGATCATGCTTATTTATTCACCATGTTTGTATATTATTTCTTGTATAATTATTTATTGTAAAACTATGTTTTCCATAATTATGTAACCGAAATTTTATTATTACTATGACAGACCGGGTTTGAGTGTAGTGCATGACATATTGTGAATATTACATGAATAATATATTATGAATTCATGCCTACAATTGTTGTAAATAGTAATAAGCAAAGCTCATGACAAAATTTCCATATTTTTTCTCTCCATTTTACTTTTGCTACGACATTAATTTCGATTTCTGCCACACCTGAACTGGTATACCGCAAAAAATGACCGGTCTATTGGTAAAACCAGTCGGTTTGGTTTTAAATTTGATAGTTTTTGTTTTTGAATTTCGAGCGGCAGGTTTTTGGGTTTTGACTAAACTGGTGCCTCCGATTTCCTTGGGTCGATCAGTTTTCCAAAACCTTGGTCTCTACCAGTATTGCTTACTGAACCAAGATCACTTATCTGTCAAAATGAGAAACAAGTACTAAAGGTACATGTTATAGGTTACATATACATCTTTTTTTGGACATTTGGAAGGCTAAACAAAAAGAACCATTTTCAAGGAAGATATAGACTCCTATGCATAGAGCAGAGGGAGATTATTATCGTTTTTTTTTTTTGTCTAGTGGGAATACTTGGTCAGAGGAACAGCAACGGCTATATATTCCAGTCGGCGGAAGCCAGGCAAGACTCCGCTTCTTTCTTATCAGTCCCTCCCCCGTTCAAATATTCATTCAAACTAAACTGTATAAAAAAGCATGCATCCATCCACATTCCTTCTAATCTTGGTGGCCGCCGTCGTAGTGCACGGCCACCCTGCGGCTAACACTCCAGCGGCGCAGTTCTGGGAGCAGGCCCTCCCGGGGACGCCGATGCCAAATGCCATTGCTGATCTTGTTCAGAAAGGTAATTTTATTCATAATATGTCAGTGTGGTTAACACATCTTTGTTAAAAAAATACTGTACATGAAAAAAATAATGTTATTACTGATAACTGAGTTAATCATTTCGTAACATCTATATCCGGAGTTGTCTTTATAACGTCATTAAAGCATACAAATGATGGAACTACTACAGATGAAACATGGAGTTGAATTTGAATCGACAGATTTTGGACTACTCCTGATGATCAATCCAAAATAATTTAATTACCAAAATGAGAAAGGACGACTAAGAAAATATCGAATCTAACAGTGTACCATTTCCTTGATTTATGTACGTCCTATGTAGGCATTGACCACTCACCGCTTGTGGAGCACCACTCTGCTGCACTGCCCAGCAGCATCAGTGCGTGCACGCTCTTCGACTCTACTTGTGACGCGCAGATGGTGGCCGAGACAGGCATCTTCTTCCACCAGGCACAGCTCCAACCAGGCAACACCATGACGCTATCCTTTCCAGCAGAAGCAGAGCCAGCAATCCTCCCCAACAACGTCGCGGAGAAAGTCCCCTTTGGAAACATAGACGACGTCCTCGCCACCTTCAACATTCCGGCAGGCTCCGTCGAGGCGGCGCAGGTGAGGGACACTCTGAGCCGGTGCCAGGCGCCGCCGATCGCCGGCGAGGTAAAGTCAGGCACCACATCTCTCGAGGCCACCGTGCAGAGCGCCATGACTATGCTCGGCGCAGCCAGCGGCGGCGAAGTGTGGGCGGCGGCGTCGGAGATCCCCCGTGCCGGCCTGCCGCGCCAGCCGTATTCTGTCCGGGCAGTCACGCCCATTCTTCAGGCAGGGTACGCGTCCTGCCACACCATGCCGTTCCCGTACGCCGTGTTCCACTGTCATCACATGGCGCGGCCGATGGGATACTGGGCCTACAAGGTCTCCCTTACCGGCCTCCAGGAGGGCTTAAACGTTTCTTTGCTAGCGTTTTGCCACCTCCACACCGCCAACTGGAACCCGGCTCACCCGGCGTTCGAGGTCTTGCACACCAGCCCTGGTGGCTCCCCGGTGTGTCACTTCATGCCCTACGGCAACCTGGCCTTCGTCAAACTTGCGACCAGAGCCTAGCTTTGCTACATTCAGACAATACCCGACAGTGTACGAGCTAGTACGACAGTTGTTGGCCGTCTTCGTCGTTAATGTTTCCTGCTCTGGATCTCAACAATGGTCATTGGACGAATAAAAGACCAGGTGAATGTGTCCGTTTGTGCACTCTGTGTGTTTAATAAGAACGGTGGTATCGGTACTAGCATTGGTAGAAGTATGGTGCGGTTCCAATAATAGACGGGTATTGTTGTTGGATCTCCAAGTGTCGCATGTGTTGGTTTTTGTGGGCTGTTATTGCAAGTGTTGCCCGTCGTTATCTCTTCTGAATCTTGTGCAAGTATTGTGGCGTAATACATAGAATATTTGTATCGAGCTATACGTTTAGAGAAACATGTTGATGAACCATATATATTGGGCCTATACTCAATGCACGATTGTGGACCTGTACGGTTCATGGGCTAGTTTCTGTTAACGGATCTCACTCCTAGGCGTTCAAATGGGCGGCACGTCCTTGACCTTAAAAAACCTGACACCTTTAGTTTCAGGTCGGCATGGCACATGAGCAATATCGGGTCGTGTCGTGAGAACCCACAGACTTGGCTGCTGGCCCACGACACAGCATAAATTTAATTAAACATGTCGACCTTAAAAAGGGGATGGATGGAGCCAAATTAACTAGCTATCTGAAGGATACCATTTCTAAAAGTTCTCTAAAAAATTGACGTCTAAAACATATTTTTGTTAGCATCCCAAAAATTATTAGGGTAATATTTTTTCTCTCCTCCAACAGTTTTTCCTAAAAAATGATCAAGAATAATTTTAACTCGGCGACATCAGCATTTGGGGTCACAATAATATTAATTCTCTTGAAAATAGAAGGATTAGGACCCCACTTTCTCCACTGTTTCTAGCTACAAGTGAGGACATTTTAGGAAGAACTAAATATAGGGGTGATTTTGGGGGACTATTGGAGATGAGTTTTTAGACTAACTAGTCAACCTACGCACACACTTGCGCGGCTAATTTTAGTATCTTGCTGAAAAAATTAATGATGATAATTTTTTAATGTTATATTCATTTAGTTTAAATAAAATATTAAAATATTTCATTAATGTATAAATATAAAGGTTGAACTATTTTGTTTTATGTCAAGTATATGAATATTTTGGTAATTTATATTTATTTTGTTACTGTTTTTGTCTCTCATTTAGTCCTTGATGATTCCATATGACCAATTTCCATTGACGACAAGGCCTAATTTATCATCGCTTAGTCAATTTAGAGGGCAAGCTAGATTTGGACATACCACAAATGAACTATATGAGCAAAGGATTACCAACTCGCCTGATCAAGACACGAGATAGGTGATGAAGCTAGTCAATTTAATTTGCACGCAAAATCTCTTTCTATTTCTCTCCATCGACTTTGGCCAAAGCATCATCCTTCTCTCTATGAACCTTCGCCAAGGGCATTGTGCTTGTAACACCCTAGAAAACACTCAAGAGTATTACCACCACTACACTACTATAATAATTAACAAGAAGCCGATAAAGCAAAGAGTAAAGCAATGATTAACAATAGATTAAGCGAAAGTATCCAACAATATCAATAGATAACTCAACACTAATAGCATCATTCTAGCACTCATAATTCCAGCAATATTATTCATAACATTATTAATTTTAAATATTGCTTCACCACTCAAATAGTAGACTCCAATTAAGAGTACATAAGTTCTTTATTAGGACTATAAGATAACAACTAGAAACATGTTGAAAGAGAATATGTATGCCGCTATTGCCCATCCCACGTTCGCGTCCTCCAAACTCAAGCACCCGAGGAAGAAAATTGAAAGAGCATGAGGTTTATGAAAAAACCTCAACAAATAAATGGTTTTAACAAATTAAATAGCAATGCCAAAAATAAAACATGAACTAAAATATAACTCTAATTGATGAGATAAAACATTAATAACTTTATAATGTGGAACTTCCATGCATATGCAAAAGTGCGAATGATGCTATGCAATGCATGTCTTCACTTCTATCCTCAAATCCAAACAATAGAAAGTGAGGATTGCAACCATATTGCTCATTTTAATATGCACTGCTGTACCAATACTTACCGCACCAACATCAGGCTACGGTGTCTTCTTATACATCCACTGAAAAGTGCAAAAATGCAAGATTGTTATGTATGCACTTCATCATATACTTCAACTTCAGATATATAAAATCCAAAATATGATCACAAATAATTCAACACATAGAGATAAACATCCATTTAGCATATTATCTGGCTAGTGTGAATGATTCAAATTTAGTGGAGGCGATTCAAATAACAAAGTTAAAACAGGGGGCCACAACGCTATGTTTACTTGCCTTCACCAATCAATGATCAATAGAGCGTTAAGCATGTTCCGAATGGACACCACCTAATCATGAATAATTCTCAGCACCAATGCATACATAAATATCAAACAGACATGAATGAAATGCTCCTACATCCCCACGCCCGTCAAAAGAAAAAAAAATGACCTGCAAGGGGTATGACGGCCCCCGAGCATTGCATTTAAAGAGAAGATCCTCTCACACAGATCAAGAAAACCCCCAACCCCCCCCCCCTTACGTTAGGGTCACCAGCCATGTGAGAATCTGATCCGGGGCCACCATGGGCACTGTTGCTTCTAGGGGCGAGGCCTTAACCAAATGCTTTCGTGCGGGGAGAGGCGAGAGGATTTTTTTTTAACCCAGATCACAAATTTGCTCCCACTGGAAGTCAAACCTGGGACCTGAGAGGTGCTACTTAGGCACCTTAGCAGTGAGGTAAAAGCCCTTTCGCGTCAAAAGATAAAATAAAACAAGCAAAAAGTCAATTTGTCAGTAGCACTGCCATTTAACATTTTCATAACTTTAAAAGTATAAAGGGTATACTAGTAAGTAAATACATTATGAACATATACACAGAAAAACCTACAAGTTTGGTATTCAAAATAAAATTTAATTTAAAAATATACTAGTCGTAAAACAGTTTATAAAACAGTACTGTAATCTGTCCTCGTACTATAGGACAGTTAACTTCAAAACTTCATATCTCCCTTAATAATACTTCAAAAACAGTAATTAAATTATCCATGGAAATATTATCAAATTTACTACAAAATCTTTCATAACCCAAAGTATAGATTCGGCCTATAGGATGTCTTAAACAGTCACACAAAATATACTGACAGAACTGTGACTGACAAAAACTGAAATTTTGACAGTCATATTCAGAGAAGTGTATCTCCTATTATACTCAACGAAAAAATGCAAATAAATACTCGTTGGAAAGGTATGAAGACCCTCTACAACGTTTCTTATATAGTGTATGGCAGAATCAATTTCTAAGACCTCTGAAACTTTATTCAAAGTACTACTTCCATCTGACAAAACTGCTTATGAAAACTTCGCCCTCTGAAATTCAGGAAGGCCTAGCTCCTTCAATACTCGACCAAATTGAGCTTTCTAGTACTCTAAAGAAAGATCAACAAACTATCTAGAACTTCTCTTATATAGTCCTAGTCAAATTCCAATCATAAGACCCTAAAAAAATGGTTTCAACTATCCCTGTTCAAACTGCCAGAAAATAGCAGGTTAACACGACTGAAACATAGAGATTAAGGCCCTAATTGCTGCAAGTAGTCCAACACGAATCCCTGCTAGAGTAAACAAAAGACACATATGCATACCTAAGCCAGATCACGATCTCTGCTCTCTATACTGCACTGATCCATCCTGTCCTCCGCCCGGGCCTAGCAACAGATCACACGTTGATCAAGACCTCACTTCATCCAATTTGCACCATCGCTACAAAAAATCCTACCTGGATCGCTGCCCTAGAGAAGAGTACAGAGCGCCGCTCCCTCGTGATGTCTATGTTAGCGACAGAAAAGTGGGCAGGGGAAAAAAACTTGAGCGATTATCTTCTCTCCCTTAGTTGGACTCTAATTAGGCCACAACTAACCAAAATAATAGGCCCAAAAACGTTTGCCATTTATTTTTATTTAAACTGGGTGTTACAGTGCTGCAATGAAATTTGATTCTATGTATTTTGGCTGCAAACAAAATTTACATTTTAGCTGAGGCCGAATTAAAAGCAGGTTTTGAGGAAAGAGGTAGGGTAATAAAAAAATCAGAGGCTTAACCAAGGTCGTAAGTTTGGTTAGATATATCATAACTTCATTTAGATATATCATAAGGAAAAACCAATCTTAATCTATGTCATGTATTTTTATTTACTCGTGCTTAACCAAGTGAAAAGATCTGGATTTTTAGCTTACCTCATATAATTTCTTCTAATGCAATTAGTTTAACTCATGCGAATATAAATTAGTCAATCAATCACTCAGTTCTCCTTACACCAACATGCTCACCTAACTCCAAAACAACAAAACAACTTAGCTCAGATTCTCATCTTCTGGTGCCTGTCATACACCTAGATTATTGTCCTTCAAGGACTACATCTGTGTTACCAATGTCCTCGCCGTAATCTCTTTCATTGGACTACTCTGTGTTACCAATGTCCTCGTCTTAATCTCTTCATTTATTTTATTTTTTGTGACACGCTCAACTATGCAATCAAAATCGACTTCAATGCAACATCTATCGGTCAACAGATGCATCTCCAAGAATCACCTCGCTGTCAAACTCAACTACTCTATATGTATCAAGAATTATTTGGTTTGGACTCAAGAAATGAATCATTCTTATCATTTCTGATAAAATAGAATTCCTCCAATGTTGCCACATCAAGCTCAGCAAAGCAACAAATACTCAATGTTGTTCTTATGCAACTCTAACGAAAGATGACCCTCACCCAATCACCCTAAAGCTTTCATGCATGAATAGGTAAGATTTTGGAAAAAAATAAATATATAATATAATATGTTACACTATATATATATACATGTGTTGAATGTTTGATTGTTTTCTGTTATTTGGTAGGCGCAACTTGGATGGGGAATAGGAAATCTGATTTTTGATTTATTTCCTAATAACTATCATGTATACTTTTAAAAATATGTGGACACATATTTTAGTCTAAATTTTCAAATACAGAAAGATGGGCATTTGTTTTTAAAAAAGTCAAATATGTGGACCTATAACATATTGCATAAATTTATTTATTTTTGTAGTTTCTTTAATAATGGTTATGGTGGGTAATTTAAAAATCCATGGAGGGGTATTTCAGTCTATGTTTTTTATAATGGCAGTGGTGAATAATTTTTATCCTTTTTTCATAGTGGCACCAGTGGGTAATTTTGAAATTCCGTGGAGGGATATTTTAGTCTAAGTTTTTCATAATGGCAGTGGTGGGTAATTTTTTCTTTTCTTTTTTTCTTCAATTAATGTGGTAATTTCTAGCGCTTGAGAACGAATTTGGTGATTTCATTTGTTGGTCAAATAAATATATAATAGATAGATCACCTTATTACTTGTTTTAGGGAGAGCTTTTGATTCTCTCTTAGAGATGCTTTAAGGCAAGAGGCTAACCACTAACCCACTCAGTCTTTATTGATTATATGTAAAACATAAATTCTATTTAAAAAATATTAAACAGGTCATGCCCATGCCGAAGTGCTAAAATATTTGTGGTTCATACCTGCTCGTTAAGCTTAGACGACCCATTTGGACAGCTATACTCACTTCTAATGCTGAAAAAAAAGACAATGTTTGTTGTATTTGCCATCACAATGATAAGGATGACGCGTGCTTGATCAGGTCATCACACACCTCCATTCACCCGTGACTCCATGAATGTGCCTGCTACTGTCAGCACACGAACTTAACAGGATCGGGACTAGTCTTTCGTCAATGTTTTTCTTGGGACGCTCTCAGCTACTAGTAGTAATTGATTAGGAATCCTAACTTGAAACATATATAAAGAGCTGATTAAAAAAAAGATAAATGCAATATTAATTGCTTAGCCAAGCAAGCCTTTTTTTTGTCAAGCTGATTGATTCCCTAATGTGCAAAGAAAATGATGTTTTGTTTTATTTAGTATTGTAATTTGCATTGATGACGCTTGTGTGTGTACATCACCGCGCACTCGCCACACAGGTGCAATACATGTTACTATCATGTTCTGTCAAAACTAATGATTAATATTTTAAACGGTCCTCTACTACCATGCAAGACACTAAAGGCCAGGCCGCCGACCGTACGTGCGGCGCGAAGAATGTTTTTGCTATTCTAAAGATGCTCTTCGTACAACAAGTAAACAAAAAAACTGGAATGCTTCTTTTCAAACGGTTGAAAAGAAGCATTCCATTCAGTCGACGACTATTTTGTTGCTGCTTTTGTTATTTATTTATTTACAGGATTATATATATTAATTAGTATTATATATAAACTATAGAAAAGTTATCCTTTTATATCCATTGGATCTACACTACAGGAATCTAAGAGTCAAAAACGTTGGTTGAAAGTAACTCTAATTTTCAGTCGGTTGAAAATTAGACACTCACACAAAATAAACATCTAGTACAGTCATCGTTTTTTGTACCACGTCTCTTTAACTAGCTAGTCATCATTTTGAATAATGCACACGGTCATACTCATACACTGGTATTTTCCTCGGCGAAGATCAGCTTGCTGACATAGACATACACACACCTCGGTCATGACGCTGCCGCTCATTTTGCATAGTGACATATTACAGCAGGAAAAAAAGAGGCTGCCATTCATTGCTGGCTAGATGGCATGTCGTCGATTGTAGTGTTTGTGTAGCATCCAGCTAGGCCCTGCTGGTGGTCGCCTTCTTCTTAACGAAGGCCGGATTGTCGTACATAATGAAATGACACACATGCTGGCGTGTCGCCTGTGTGGGTGTGCATTGTGCCAGGGTGGGGAGCCACGCTGACGTGGTTGGCGTCGAACATGCAGCGCATGGCTGTCTGATTGTGTCACGGTATATATGCTGACCCGTGAATTCTCAGGAGAGGCCCGATATACAGTTCATCCAAAACACATGTTCTTAAACATAAACACGCATGATACAAAATCCCAACACTTGCACAAGATTTAGAAAAGAGATACATGCATCAACAACAGCCCACACATAAACAGTTGAGATGCAACAAAACCGATGGGCACATCTATATGAACCGATGGGCTGTAGTACGCTCTGAGTAGTGACACTACCGCTCTTATAAGCAGACACTTTCACCTAGACAGCACACAGTCATATTTAATTCGTCTGGTTCTTATTTGTGCAACCTGAGATTCAGAGCAGGAAACAAACGGCGAACGAAGATACGCAGCTAGGCTCTGGTGCTAGCCTTCCTGACGACTGCCAGGCTGCCGTACGTCGTGAAGTGGCACACGGGCGAGCCACCGGGCCGGGTGTGCTGCACCTCCAACATCGCACAACAGCAAAAAAGGCCTGTAACAGCGGTTCGAAAAGCTCTGTAGCGGCGGGCAGACCACCCCGCCACTATGTAAACGCAGCTACAAATAAGCGTTTGTAGCGGCGGGTGGTCTGTCGCCCAAATAAACCGCCGCTACAGATACATTATTAGCGGCGGTTGAAGATGTCAATTGTCGCTATTGTTAGCTACTAGTAGCGGCGGTTGATATCATCAACCGCCGCTATTGTTAGCTATTAGTAGCGGCGGTTAATAACATCAACCGCCGCTACTTGTTATTTTCCAAAAATTGTTTTAACAAATATACAGAAATAAAAAATCATAGATTCTGCATACAAAAATTTATAAATCTCCTCACAGATATTTATAACATCTTATCAAGAATATATACAACATTGTCATCAAAATATTCAATCGAGATTATAAAATATTTTATCCGAATCCTAATGTATAGTCATCATCTTTTTTCGACACACTGGACTCATATGGTGCTCTTGAACCAGCTCACTCATAAAGAGACCTATGTTTTATTGCTAGTTTACTGTTTGAATCAAAGCACTTCCTTTTTGGACTAATTACCTCTCAATATAAAATGGCAAAGAGAAGCTACAACTAGATACGTGACATTTGTACTCAAGTGAACGCGTGATTCAGGAATAATACCCTTTTTGATCTCGTCGTTCCTTTTCATCTTTGCAGCCCATTCTCTCTTTGTCATTGTGGTTTTCTGTGTCATATGAGCAGCGTCCTCAATGATATGGTCTAGGTAAAGTAAAATAGACATAAACAAAATCAACTTACCTCTTGGTGAGACTCCTTAATGATATGGTCGAGGTAAGTTGAAGTGTCAGTCGAGAACACATAAGTGTAGTAACCACAATGCATACTTTCTTGTATTTGTTTATGGCACTATAAATTAGAGAACATAAGTTCGTTACACCTATGATAATTATATGAATGGATAGTACGATAAGAACGTGTATGAGATGTATATAAGTCTTACCCAAAACTTATGACGGAAGTATATCTTCTTTTTCCTTATAGGTTGATATACCCCGCCGGCTACGACATATTTCTCATAAGCACTGCGCAATCAACAAAAGCTTATCATTAGATGATATTTACATCATCAAACCATACATTTGTAGACCAGTTTCTTACCGATCTATGACTTCCAGAATATCGTCGTATAAGTTCTTGTCGTAGTCTAGGCTGTCAAGCGATAGAAGGTACCCTCCTTTCAGAAATATCATTAGACAGATCCAATGATCGCTACAACAATGTTTGTTGTCAATAAGTTAATTACGATTGGATTTAGTTTTAATATAGGATACATGACGAAGGCAGTAGTTGTCCAACTAACTTGAAGTTGTAAGAAGCCATAATGCACTCTCTATCTTGCCACCTCATGAAGCAGTCGTACAAGTAATTTGCAACATAAGTCCTTGCTTCTGTTGTCAAGACCATGTTTATTTCAGCAAGCTTTGTCGGTATCTTATCCGGATAATTTTTCGGATTTACCGTTGGGTTGATCGAGCTTTGGTTGATCCGGCTTGGGTTAATGTAGGCCACCCTCCAATCTTTTCTATTGGTCTCCTTTCTTTGGAAAATGGAGTTCAAGCTACAAAAAAAAGCATAAGATAATATATAGAATTATACTTGAAATACGAAGTAGATCGAACACGACACTTACATGCACCACAAGGTGATGAAGGTGATGTCCATCTTATCTAGATGAAACATCGAGTGGACATCCTCCCAAAATAGGTATAAGATTTGTTCGTCTTCTTCGTTGAACACCTCTTTTAGAATCCTACAAGGGATTTCGTTGACCCCTTCCTTTGACGCCATCATGTACCAGTCGTGCAACTTCCGCATCTCCCATGGCAGGTTCTTGTACATGTTCTTTGATATAAGGGGTTTACTGAGTATGAATTTCAGGTAGTCCACATTCTTTGATGCCTTCTCTACTATATGAAAATTATCAAGCCCTTTAGTTGTATCGGCATTGATCAACACCTGTGGTTCAATGTGATATAACAACTCCTCAATATCAAAATCAGCTTCACCAGGCGACTCCGTCGCATCTACACCAGGCGAATTGACAACCTCGACTTCAACTTTAATATGCTCATCAAATGTCATATCGACCACACTGTTCTCACCATGTTTTATCCATCTCGTATACCCCTCAACAAAACCCCTTCGCACCAAGTGCGATATGATTACCTCTATATCATTCCACAACTTCTCATTCTTGCAATCAAAACATAAACAATATATATCAGTCGTCTGTTCACGTCGAGCATGTTGTGCGGCCCCTTTGACGAATTTGAAGACTTCGCGTAAAAATATTAGACCCGGTCTTGGTGCCTCGTACATCCAAGATCTATCCATCGCAAACAACCTTGAACGAAAACCCAAAAATTATTAAAATTCATTAATTAATTATGTGTGACAAAAAAATTTAAACATTCACTATATAGATATATATAGATATATATTAAATATTACATAAAGTGAGAAATATTATGCAAGGTAAAATAAAACAAACACCAAATTATTTTATATTTTATTTAACTTTTATCACCATCTATCCAAAAAAATATTAGATATTAATTAAATAATTATGTGTAACAAAAAATTTAAATATTCACTAAATATATAAACATTGAAAAATAAATTACATGAAGTGAGAAATATTATGCAAGGTAAAATAAAACAAACATCAAATTATTTTATATATTAATTAACTTTTATCAATAAATAATTGAAAAATTAATATCCCTCTAGCCTTAATACTACATTCTCTCTCTTCTAAAAACCAAACTAGATCTAGATTCCCACTAACATAAAACAAGCTATATATAATAATATTTTTATGTAGTAATGGAAAGAGATGATATACGTCTTCATAAACTTCAACTACAACCTAATAGAACCATCCAAATCAAAAGAATTTAGTTAAAATTTGATGAAAACCTAACAAACCTAAAACCCAAAATTCAACTTGATTTTGAAATGAGAGACAAAAAAAAAACCTATGGGATGAGTTCCCCTTACCTCAAATATCAAATTTCTGCAAAAAAAAAACGAACTCAAAACCTTCCCCATTGATTTTTGTGATTTGCCCAAATTTTACCCTCCCCTCTTGATTTTCGTGATTTGCCCAAATTTTTGGACCGTCACTGTTCGAGTGTAACGAGGAGCTGTCAGAACGCTCTATTTATAGCCTGGGCACTTTGTTGCGGCAGTTGGAATTATCAACCGCCGCTACTATGCCCTAAATAGCTGCTGTTGATATTATCAACCGCCGCTATAAACCTAGGCTATTTACAGCGACGGTTGACAATGTCAATCGCCGCTATAGGGGGCTTTGTAGCAGCGGCTCATAACGCGGTAGGCCCCCTAGTCTCCGTAGCGGCGGCTCATTTTGTGCCGCGCCGCTGCGGCCTTTAGACTGCCGCCGCTACAGGCCCGTTTTGTGGTAGTGTCGGGTGCGTCAGGTTCCACTCGGAGGTGTCCAAGTGGTAGAACACAAGGAGCGAGACCTCCGGGCCTTCCCCGGCGTCGCCGTCAACGCAGCGGAGCCTGACCTTGAATCACTACGGGAAACTCAAAGTTTGTCGTGTGCTCCGGGCACACGGCAAAGCCAGGAATACCCACGACAAAAAATTTGTCGTGGGTTGCACACGGCATAGGGGACACGACACAGATGTCATCGGCAAAGCCGGCTTTGCCGTCTGCCTTATATCAGGCACACAACAAAGGGTTTGCCGAGTGCCTTATATCAGGCACACGGCAAAGGGTTTGTCGAGTGCCAAACCCAACACACTACAAAGAATATTGGAAAAAATAAAAAAAAATCAGGATCCGTCCATGCCGTTGTCGCCTCCGCCGCCCAGATCCCCTCACACCACTGCCTCCTCTGCCGCCCAAATCTAGCCGGTGTCGCCTCTGCCAGAGATCCGTGCCGCCGCCACCACATCACAGAGAGAGAGAGAGAGAGAGAGAGAGAGAGAGATGCTTTGGGGAAGGGGAGCTCTGGATTTCGCCGCCACTGGGCCGAAGCAGCTGGATCGAAGCAGCCGGGCCTCGCCTGGCGCGCCTCGCCTGCCGCACCTTGCCGCCGCGTGTCGACCATCGTCGCACCTCGCCCCGCCACACGTTGCTCCTCCCCCGATGGCCGCCACCGTGCCTCGCCCCGCTGCCGCTCCTCGCCTTAGGAGGTGAGGGGCGAGCGGAGGGGGGAGGAGAGGGGAGGCCGGGGAGGCAGGCTGGAGAGAGAGAGAGAGAGAGAGCAGAGGGGAGGGAGGCCGACGGGAGAGAGAGGGGGCGGTGCGCAAGGGAGAGGAGGCGGCGCATGTCGACGGGGGAGAGGGAAGGCGGCGCGCGGGGGAGGAGGAGGCGGTGCGGGGCGACGGGAGAGAGGAGGGCGGCGCGTGGGTGAGGAGGAGGCGGCGGGGAAGAGGAGGGCGGCGCGCGTGGGGGAGAGACAACGGCGCTCGGGGGGGGGGGGGGAGTCTGAGGGAGAGAGAGAGGGTGGTAGGGTTTGGGGATTTTATTAGGATTTTGACAAATCTCAGCCGTTGGATCTCGAGATCAACGTCCTCCAGTGAAGGAATTTTATTTGCCGTGTGCACTCCACAAAACACACGACAAACTTTTTTATATCAATAAAAATTCAATAATTACATTTGTTATATTAAAATTATCAAACAATTTCAAAAAATTATGAAAATTTCAAATAAAACAACTTATGTGGTCTGTTCTCAATAGAAAAAGTTCAAAAGACAAACCTAAAATTTACCGTCAGTTTCATTACAAATATAACCTCATTCTTCTCAACTCTCACAAACTTTTTTAGACATACTTCCACTTCTAAGCAGCGGACGTGAAAAATTGTGCAAAACCTTCTTAATTTTTTACCACAGCCTCCACATATGATATTATGAGATATTGACAAATCTTATGATTTTCATACTTTATTTGCTTTACTTAGAATCTAATAATCATTTGAATACACGTTCGTGCTCGTGTTTTATGGACAATATGTTCAAAATATTTGTTCATTTCATGTGCAAGGCCTCAAATTAGACTAAATAACGTGAATATCATTTTTCTACTTATTTTATTCTATTATTTCAATCACTTCCACTTTAGTTTGACTTGATTCAAAAAATTACTTGAAATATAATAAATTCATTAACTATAGCAAACAAATACAAAAAAAATGCGCAATTTTAACGTCCAATGCCACAAGTTATATAGAGAGTAGAAAAAGTTTTAAGGTGAGAAGAAAAAAAAACTTATTATTTTGCCATGTGCCAAAAAACATACACGACAAAACATGAATTTGTCGTGTATCAAAAAATAACACACGGCAAAATCATCTCTTTGCCGTGTACTAACAAAATCATGTCTTTATCGTGTGCCAAAAAAAATAGCACACGACAAAGCATGAATTTGCCGTGTGCTATTTCTTTGCCGTGTGCCGTGTGCCCATAATTTTGCACACGGCAAAGAGCTAAGCACACGGCAAATTTTAAGTTTCCGGTAGTGAATCCGTCGTAGGGCTCCTTCTCCGTCGTGTGGCACAGGTAGACGGCGTACGGGAACGGCATGACATGGCACGATACGTACCTGTCGCTGGCCAGCTGGGTGACGGCCTGGACCACGTACGGCTGACGTGGCAGGCCGGAGCGGGAGATCTCCGGCGTGGCCGCCGCCATCGTCACGCCGTCGTGGTCGGTGCCGAGGATACGCATGGCGGCCTGCACGGTGGCTTCGAGAGAGGTGGAGCAGGATTTCACCACGCCGGCGAGCGGCGGCGCCTGGCACCTGGTCAGCGTGTCCCTGAACCGGGCAGCATCGTCGGAAGCGGACGGGATGCTGAAGGTGGAGAGGACGTCGTCGAGGTTTGAAAAGGGGACGTTCAAGGCGACGTCGTGCGGGAGGATGGCGGCGGGCTCCGCCTCTGCCGGAAGGAGAGCGTCATGGTGCTGCCCGGACGGAGCTGTGCCATGCTGAAGAAGATGCCTGTCTCGGCCACCATCTGCGAGCTGCATGTAGAGTCGAAGAGCGCGCACGCACTGAGACTGCTTCTGGGCGATGCGGCAGTGTGGTGCTCCACAAGCGGTGAATGATCAATGCCTACACGGGAAATGCGTCAATCAGCACTTACAGGAAATGGTGGATTATATTAGTTTGAACAATTTCTTGGACGTCCTATTTTATTTCGAGGAGTTTTACTATCCAAAATATTAGCCATTAGTTTTGAGAAACTATTGGTCAATAGTTTGAGAGTAATTTCGTAATTGTATCATTATAAATAATTTTATATTTATTTTACAATAGAAATCTAATAACTCTACTGAATTATTAAAATATCAATGGATCTATTAAAAAATAAAACATCAATTATTAATCATATTACTAATTTATTTTTATTCATGATAATATAAAATAATTATTATAAATCTAGAAATATTATTTTTTCTGATATTACCCTCAAATTGATAAACTATTGGCCAGTAGTTATGTGTTTAAATTATGAAATCTAAACCATTGGATAAAACTATTTGTCAGTAATTTTTTAAAACTACTCAGTAAAACTCCTCATTTCATTACCAGGTTGTCAAATCGATTTAAATTGATCATCAGAAGCTGTGTCCAGTCTGTCCATTCAACTGTGTGTCCTAGTGCTTCGTCATGTAGTATAGTGTTACATTTTAACGTTATAATGATTATATGGATATATAAAGAGGTTAAGATAAAATAAGATATGGTTTATTATATTTTCCATGTATATTTCAAAAAGATGATTTATTAACCACACAGCAGACTATGTACGAACAAAGATACCTTTCCGAAAAAGATCGGCAATGGCGTCTGGCATCGGCGAGCCTGGGAGGGCCTGCTCCCAGAACTGGGCCGCCGGAGTGTTAGCAGCGGAGTGGCCGTGCACCATGGCGGCACCATAGGCCACCACGATCAGAAATAGCGCGGATGGATGCATGCTGAATCCTAGCAGGGCAAACAGCGAGAGAAGAATGGAAAGGAGCCTCTCTGCAAGCTTCTCCTGGTACGATAGTTATTAGCGGTCTCTGGTATATATAGCACCAGCTGTTCCTCTGAGCAAGCGGCCCCACAAGACAACGGCATGCACATTCCTCCTCAGACCTACAAAATCTGCATTCCTTGAAAACAGATATTTTCATCTATCCTTATAATATCTACCTTTGCCTGAGATGTTTAATTTGGTGCATTTTGTAGAGTCCACTCTTCTTGCCAGTGATCTAGAACATATAATTATTAAATGAAATATTTTGGTGGTCACTGAAAATAAAAATTTGAGCACAAAAAGTTAGCTCATTTATAAAACAACAAAGCGATTTGGGCTGGTAATAAGGTTGTAATAAAGGATAGGACATATACATGGCACATCGGTACCATTCATTTCAGCCTTGATTCCGACCCCAACCAAAAGAAAATTACAGATATTTCATCACAGTCTCGACAATGTATATTTTCCTAGCCATTGATTATTAGTATATGGGTTGCTGGGACACAAATTAATTTATTAGTGAGTATAAAGTTTTCTTCTAAAATAGAAAAAATAATAGGACACAAACTATTAACAACTATAAGGGTGGTCCTTGTAATTTCTAGGCTTACATGAATAATCCAAATTTATATATACTTATTAATTATGTGCCATTCTGAATTTATCATTAGCTTTTGCCTATTTTATGGCAACCTTTCTTTGTTTCACACAGCTATCTTTCTCTTTTATAGACATATTTATTTCATCATCATCAGTTATTATCATATTTTCATGTCGATCCTGCTCTGCATGCACTTAATCTTATGTTAGTTATTATTTCATCACCCTTCTAATCGATGCCATAGCTTTGAGTTGTTTGTGATGCGTGGGTTAAAACATCTCCAAGAGACCCCATAAAAATGTTTTCAGGAGCAACGTAAAAATTATTAGGAATAATTTTTCTCTCCTCCAATAATACTCCCTAAATATGAATCAGAAAATTTTTTGATTAGTTTACATCAGCGTTTGGGACCATAATAACATTAACTCTATTTGGAAGAGAAGGGTTGGGTACCCAACTCTTGACCAAATGAGAAAAAATTAGGAGGAACTAAAGTAATGGATGTGTTTGGGACTCTGTTAGAGATTTTTTTTTTAGAGTAATAAACCACAATAATTTGTTTTAGGGGGAGGGGCGGGGCACGACCGGGGGGGGGGGGGGTGGAGTGATTCGGTCATCTTTTGCTGATGCTGTTACATCTTGTTTTTAATCCTCTCTGTAGTTGTGACCTCGAGCTACAGCAACAAAACATAGTGCAACATCTCCAATATTCTCTCCTACCATTGCGTGTAGAGTTTGACCACACTGTCCTCTGATTTTTGTTTTTTAAAATGGAAATCATTTCCGGCCTCGACTTTTAAACATACACAACCTTCAAAGTATTACAAATTTTCAGCATCTATTGCTGAGACAAAAGGAAACCCCTAAGGCAACAATTATAGTTAACAAAGTCTATTATTATGCTTCCAACAATAATCAACAAATAAATCTAAGGCTATGGTGTCCAATGCTGAGCTTATCATTGGAGGCCGTAGCCTTTAATCAAAATTTTGCATGAAGACAAGCATGACCTCATCTATCTTGAATTCTTATTCTTTTTGCTCCTACAAAAAAACTCGCACATGACACTACATGCACGACGAATAGAAATATATGATAGATGCTCAGCTCGTAAGTATACATCCAAACTGGAACATAGAAAAATGAGTTGAAAAGGGTTATGGGACATACAAACAAACCAATTCTCTGCCAAGTTGATGGGCTTCCTAATGCGCACAGAAAGGGATGACCGTTTTATCCTCTATCACACCCACCAGTAACACACCCCTATGACATGTCAAAAGATAAGACAACCGAGGCATAATCCGATATGTCAAAAGATAAGCCAAGCAATATTCTCTAGAATAGCTCTTTATGAATGTGTTCAAGAAATTAACATAAATTTAATGTTATGTATTATTGGATCCGTGATATTTTCATTTTCGTCATTCTACTGCGATATGAAACTTCCCTCGCTATGTTCTAATCTTTATAGTGTTTCAATTGACGAGCCCTTCAGTTGTGCTTTCTGCACGATAATGGGAGAAAAGGCCAAAGGACCTCGGGTGGAGTGGCTAGCAGCGTTGGCTGGCCACTCTTCAACCCAGGTTCGAGCGGCATCCGGCACAATTACTGTAGCATGGTACTGTTGCCATTTGTTGGGGTCATGGTCGCTTGGTCGTGGTCTCTCCCTTATGGCTCAACCCCCCCCCCCCCTGTTGGGGATTTTCCTCGGCCGCGTTTCGGGGAGATTCTCTTCCTCTTACTGCGAAACATGGGACATTTAGCGCCCCCCTCCCCCCCCCCCCCCCCCCCCCCCCCGCGGTCAAGTTTTTTGTTTGGATAATGGAAGAATGACCACATTACTGGATCTCTGGCAGAAATAAGCGTGTCACAAAACATTGTGTTGGTACCTGGGCACTTTGTGTGTTGATGCCTGTCCGCCTTTCTCAGTCGAGTAATATTTACTCACATATCGGATATATTCCTGATGTCTATTATTCAGTTGACCAACCATGTGCTCTTGCGGATCATCACTACCCAGTCATGGATGGAAAGATCACTCAGTCTTGAAAATTTTTGAATAACGCCACAGCACAGAGAATATAAATAAACAATAAATCAATCACACGTTGTGCTGATCAATGGTGCCATTGCGTATGATTTTTTTGAATTATTAAGCAGCATAGATATATAAAAGTTAGCCATGTCACAGTACCAAAGTTCAGGGACTAATAAACTGCCCTTTTAAAAGTTGAGGGGTGAAACTGATAGTTTGAGGATGGAATTGGTTTTTTACACCTATATAGTTCATCCAACCATGCATGTTCTTGAACATGTAGCTCGATACATAAGATATGGTTCTTGACCACACAACAATCCCAGTAGATACCTATAAGACAGATGTACCAACACTTGCAACACAAATAAGACACCACACAGCAACATAGTTGCACACTTTTATGTTCCAGCCAAATTAACCTAGAGACGCGTCACATAAACCCTTAACCATTCCTACAAGCAAGCTTATTTCGGCCAAGGCTAGTATTGGCACCGTTCTTATCATACAGACTTCACTATGGAATGCACATGGTCATATCTCCGTATGGTTGTATAAAAACCATATTGATATATATATTCTCCTGAGAAGTCTAGACTGTATCTGTCTTCTTGACGAACACTAGGTTAGCATGTGGCATGAAGTGGCACACCGGCGAGCCACCAGGACTGGTACGGAGTAACTCGAACGCCGGGTGAGTCGGGTTCCAGCTGGAAGTGTCGAGGTGGCAAAAGGCCAACATGTCCACCGCCGCCGGCAGCGCCCCATCGCCGCCGCCACGAAGCGAGACCATGTAGACCTCCGACGACAGCTCCGTCGTCGACATGTGACACTGGTAGACGGCGTACGGGAACGGCATCGCGTGACACGCCACGTACTGGTCGCCGTCGAGCTTGGTGACCGCCTGGACCACGTAGGGTCGCCGTGGCAGGCCGGTGGCGGGGAGCGCCGACACGCCATGGACGTCGGTGGCGACTCCAAGCATGGCCATGGCGCTCCGCACGGTGCTCTACAGCGACGTGGTGCAGGACTTGAGCTCGCCGGCGAGAGGCGGCGCTTGGCACGAGCTCAGGGTGGCCGCCACTCGGGCTGCCTCCGTGGAGCCTGCCGGAATGTTGAACGCTGCGAGGACGTCGTTTAGGGTCTTCGAAGGGAACCTTCTCGGAGAGGTCATGTGTCAGGAGAGGTGGCACCTCCTCTGCTGGGAAGAAGGCCGTTATGGTGCTGCCAGGAAGAAACTGCGCCTTGTGGAAGAAGAAGAGGCAGTTCTTGGCCTCTATGCCGGGAAGATTAGTCTTGTAGATTATGGACAAATTGGCTGTACCAGGCGGGGACAGGGTAGTGCTCCACAAGCGGCGAGTGATCACTACCTGCAGGACAGAAATCGATCATGTTACGGAACTCAGGGTCAGGGGTACATGGAAGGTTCACTATATTCAGTTTCATGTTGATCTACATTTTTTTTTTCACTGGCGGTTATAAATATTTAGATTGACCACCGCCGGTTCTTTGCCAAAATGAAACCGGTACGGTGTGGTAATTTGTTTCATATATATGATGATTTTTGTCATTCAACTGCAACAATTCAGCTACATGATGTTATTAGCTCCGTTCCAACAACTATATTTTGATTCTAAATGAGAATCACTTCATAGATCAATCAGCCTAATTAACCACCTCTCTTGACAAATAAAATAAAATAAATAAAAAGGCGCAACTTCATTGATTCTACCCGATAATCAGCTGTATTGGTATATGTTCGAATAAGAACCTCTTTGAACTAGATCGGCGATGGTATCGGGCATTGGCGTGGTCGGGAGGGCCTGCTCCCAGA
Organism: Eleusine indica; assembly: GCA_030378355.1. Taxonomy (NCBI): domain Eukaryota; kingdom Viridiplantae; phylum Streptophyta; class Magnoliopsida; order Poales; family Poaceae; genus Eleusine; species Eleusine indica. The sequence goes on from CM059494.1 coordinate 12,876,125, forward strand.
ACTGAGCTGCCGGAGTGTTTGCAGCACGGTGGCCATGCACTGCAGCGGCAACCAGGATCAGAAGGAGCACGGCTGGCTGCATGCCTCGACACTGCTAGTGCTCACTGATTCTGTGCTTCGGGCTCCCACTCCCAGCTGATGGTCTGCTTATATAGCCCGCCTTGTGCTGATCTCTGCGTTCCTTGAAAATAGTTCTTTTTCATTTGGTGTGATCAATTCCTCTTTGTCAGTGATTAGTATGATTTCCTGGGCACGAACTAATTTGATGACTTCTAGGAAAATAGTACATGCATGTTGTAATGGATTTTATTTTTATAGTCATGAGTATCACTACTACAAAACGAGCCATTAATATCACTTCATCTTTTACACTAATAGCGGACACCACGAGAAATACTATTACAGTATCCAAATACTGATGTCAGTAATAAGTAACGCTATTGTAGTGGAGATAACAATATCGGACATTGATGATGTTAGCGAAGCCAGACTACAATATCGGACATTGATGATGTCAGCGATATCAACGATATTATTGTGAATACTGCAATATCGCTACAATCGCTGATGTCACTGTATCCGATATTGTAGTATGCACCGAGCATGTATAAACCCCTAAACCTAACCTCCCTCCTCTCTCCCTTAGAGCCGCCGCCGCCCTTCTCTCTCACTCTCGATCGAGATCCACCTTCCTCTCTCTTCGGCAGCCATGGCTGACCTTCTCGCCGGCGCGCGTGCCATGAGGTTGCGCGCGGCTCCGTCGAGCGGCTCCTCCATGGTGCCTTCTCTCCCTTGCGCAGACCCTGCGTTCTTTCCCCTTCTCAGTTTGAGTCGATCTGCAGCCTGTGCTTGGTCTTGCGCTGGTGAGCTCGTCTCTGTACCGGCTCTCTGATTCCATCAGCTGCGGCCCCGGTGTCTGGATCGAGTATTTTCTCTATTCTGTTGTTCGCGTTGCTTATTCGATCTGCAGAGCACCTCGGTGCCATCTTGCTGGAAGCTGTGGGTTTTAAAATTGTTTTCTTTCAGATCCGTGTCTTGGCTAGTCTTTTGCTCTGCAGCTTCACACGAACTCATGGCGTGAAGACCTAGACTCAACAGAAGCGCATCGATGTAAGGCTGTGACTGTCGGTTTGAGCAGCGATTCTTTCAGGTTTGTTACTGGGTAAGGCTGCGTACGGGAGAATCGAATGGGTGCTTAGGATGTTATGAATCTGCTCCTAGTCGCTTGTTGCTGTGAGTGCGAGAAAAAAGAAGTCCTTTTGTGATTGTTTGAGTATTATACTCCTGCGGTGATTCATGTTCCTTAAGATCGATATGCAATAGCTAGCAACGTGTAGTTCTTTTGCTATCCCAGCTACCTGGTTGTGTTGTAGAAAATTCAGCTTTCTGCAATCAATTAGTCACAGCAAGACTTGTTTTGTTCTCTAATCAATTTATTTAATCTTTGCTTGTCTATTAGCTTCATGCTTGTTTCGTAGCTTCATCCTTTGACCTGGTAGGATAATCACTTTAGTACTAACGGCATGAAAAGTTACTTATTGTTCTAATCGTTGTATCAGCCCCTTTTCATTATAGCTTCATCCTTTGACCTGGTAGGATAATCACTTTAGTACAGGTTACTAGTTCTTATTAGTGAAGGTCTTTGTTGGTTACAGTAACAATTTGCTAGCCTCTATTACCTCTAATCTGACATTAGAGCAGATTAGAGGTAATAGGGGCATTTTTTTATTTTTTTGAAAACTCACAGCAATATCGGACAATATGATGTCATCATGCCGATATTATTGTGTTTTACAGTAATATCGGACATGATGACATCAGCATGTCCGATATTGCTGTTTCAACTACAATACTACTGTGTATAGCTAGCAATATCGTTGGAGCAATAGCGTTCAGATTGTCCGATATTGCAGGCCCAAAATGACCGATATTGCAGGCCTCTATTGTAGTAGTGTATGTTAATAAAAGGTCAGACTATTATTAGCAAATAACAGGGCCTGTCCAGTAGCTCGGCTAGTATGAATGAAGAATTAATATATCTGTTTCCTGACTTAGCAAAAAAAAAACAATGTGTTTCCTGAATTTATATTTAATTTGTGATTACTTTAACAATATTTTTTTAGCTAGTTTCGCAGCTAGTCCTCTTCTTCGATAGACAGAATTTGTTCCTACCATAACAGTATTTTCATGTGCTTGTCTATGACCTCCAGCTACGAAGTGCCAGAAAGCGTCCCTTACACACATCACATGTATCAGAATTTGAAAACTGTCCTCTGAAATGGTCTCTTTCACAAAAAAAAAATGTACAGAATAAGCGTCAGTGTTATCTAAAGTTTCTTGAATTATTGTTTTTGGGAATAGTACGTATCGCCTTTACTCCTACTGTGTAACACATGCACATGACACAAGAATAAAAACTGTGAAGTTGCTAGCGAGATGCTATCAGCTGATAACCACATCAAAACTGAAATGTATATATGAAAGCACACTTTGACATCATTCTCAAACAAACTAACCTTTTCTGTCAAGTTGAGGAGTTTCCTAATGTCCACCGAAAGTATATTATAATAAGGATTGTGACATCCCCGCCCCACGAATGAGGGGGAATAGTTGAAGATCGATACTCGGGTGACACTTGATGAAGCAAGAGCCCATCAATACACAAATAAATATAGAAAATAGAGTACAATATCAAAATTAAATTATTACAATTCAGGTTCAAATTTAGGATACATAAACGAGTTTGAAGTTCAAAAACGGAGTCTTAGCGGAAGCGAATAATCTCGACGATATATATCCTATAATAACTCATGGCAGCCCATAACCATAAATCATTCATCGTGCTCCTCTTGAGTAGGGAAAACGGGAACCTATTCTATGGTCCATCCCTTCGGGGGTTCACCATCCCACTCCACGTGATTTCCACTCTCGGTGTACACAACATGTGACATACCTGTACAAAAACTTAAACAACAAACCCTGAGGAACTAATACTCAGCAAGACTTACCCATCAAATTGGCACGCTAAGGCTGACACCTAGCATGCAGGGGGCTGACCAAAGGATGTGGAAATAATTGCAAAAGCAGCACTAATAATTGATCCTTATTTTTAGATTTTAGCTAAGTTAATAGAGTTTTTGCATAAAATAAATATTGTGTAACTATACTAAAGGAAACATGGTTGCCATACAATTTATAGAAATACAACATCATCATCATCATTCACTTTTACTTCGATATGACAGCGATCTCACAAGTGGTACTCAATAATCGCGAGGGACGGCGACTCGAAACGATTTACTTCCTGCAGAAGAAACCCAAATACACGGCGTACGCACACTCCCAGAGTCACGTACGACAACCTTTTGCGAGATCACCATAGAGTTGGCCGGGTTTCACGCGCTCTCGGGTACATGTCCTCCACGCGATACCCGGTATCCGTGGTTAGACCATGCACCCTTCCACCACTCATACAACCCAAATGCCACCATGCACTTATGATCGTTCCCAAAGAGCGATGAGGGACCATCCAACTACTAAGATAATCAAGCTACATTGATTTACTAGTGCCCATATCACTAGCATGCACTTGGTACTGTTCAAACTTGGTCACGGGTCCATACGAAGGGGGTTCTTAATTGACACAAACGGGGTTATAGCAAACAAGGTCCCACCTTGTCACCTCAACCTACACATGCACTTCTCTGTTCGGTCTTAGATTATTCCATCACTATCAAGTGAGAGTTACAAGTACTACATCCCCGAACCATCCTATATCAAGTAGTCTCCATTCTACTCGATTTGCTACCGATGAATCGATGTTAAGCATAGCAAAAATCTAACAAAATGGCCGAACAAGTAGACTTATACTCATAGGATTTTGTTTTGCCTACATGCAACTAGGCTTCAATCATTTTCCTACATATAATGCACAATACATGACACGCATACAAGTGATACAAAATAAAAGCTTTGAAATATAGTAGTGCACAGGGGCTTGCCTTGGTTCAGATCAAGGTTAGCACTGTCATAAGGATTAATCTCAGCTCTGGGCTCCTCCGAAACTATCTCCACCTCCATGTTCTCGTCATTGCGTCCTATTGGATGAAATGCAATGCAAGTAAGGATAGAGAGGATTCATGACACTTCCTCAACAAATATATGCTATGACATGATCCATGTATAAAATACAAGGGTGGATTAGAGAAGGACATGGGTGATTTCTTATTTCGCTTTTTTTAGTATCGTGAAATACGAACGGTGTTTTAGTGATGATGCTTGTAAAGGGTGATCCATGCTTAACCAACTAGATGATTATAACATGGTGATTAGAGTTAATGCAATGCAAATAAACCTAAAATAACAGGAAGAAAAAGTGTTTAGTATTTTGCAATATAAACATCTATGTTCTAGATAGTTATATTCACATGTATGCCATTACTAGAATTAAATCAAAGTTACTATGATTATATAGGGCCCTGGAAGATAAATGCCAGTGAGAAAAATATATGTTTCGGAGGACATGACATGAGATTTATCTACTCAATATGATGGCAAGAATCATGAACTAATAATTTATATTAATTTAAATGGTGTAAACACTAAATTATTCTTTACAGATGAAATGCTCGGAATTTATACGTGCCACTGGATGAGATCCATGTAAATAATACAATAGACATACATGAAAGAGTGGAAATTTATTTTGTGCTCTGATAATTAATTATGATTTTATTTCTATTTTCAATCATTTAAACACATGCATAGATAAACAAGGGCTTTTAGGGTGCCTTAGCATTTTTACAAAATACTACATACTACGTGGAGTCTAAAAAGTATTTTTACGCATTTTTCTGTAAAGCCAAAATTTTTGTGCTGATTTTATAAGCTCTATCTATTTATTTGGCTAAGTATTTAAATAAAAAGGAGCTTTTCCGACCATTGGGCCATTTTTCGCGTCGGCCCACGAGGTCAGGCGGGTGGGGAGGAGTCCCTTGGACCCAATATGGCCCATGCGGGGGTCGAGGCCTTAGGCCATCTCGGCCCAAACTGAGCTGTGGCCAGGACAGAGCTGGGCGCTCTCGCGCGTACGAGCACGGGCGCAGGACGGCACGCCGGCGGCCACGCGGTGGAGGCGCTTCGGGGTCTCCGACGGGCAGAGGGGAAGGTAGAAAGTCCTGGTGGGTACGCGGCGCGAGGAGGGTTGTGGGGAGGCTCACCAAGGCGAGAGGGGCACGGGACGGACCGAGGCGGCAGACAACGACGATGGCAAGTGGCGGCGTTCTTGGCAAAGGGCTGCACAAACCACAGCCGAACTTGTTCAGGCGGGTGCGAGACCGGGAGGGGAGACCTCCGGTGGAATCAATCGGAAGGGGGCTTACCGGAGAGGAAATGTGAAGGCGACACTCGCCGGCCGGAGGCAGGGAAGAGAAGGCCCAATTGGCGAGGTTCGAGGCGAGGGAGACGGCGAGCTCGCACGGTCCGAGGGAGGGGGTCGAGGCAAAGCTCCGGACGCGGTCGGACGCAGGCGGAGCGGCGGGGCGATGAGGCTTGCTCTGGGCGGCAATGGCGACGAGAGAGCCGGAGAGAGAAGTGAGAGCATGAGTGAGAGGCAGGAGGGGATAAGGGCGATCGGGTGACGGATATTCGGGCAAGATTCCAACCAAGGGGGGGAGGGTCTCAGCCCGGGATCAGCGACCACGCAGCGCGTGATGGCTCCACAGGGCGGGCGGCAAACAGTGCCAGCGCGCAATGTGTCGCAGCCAGGCTGGTCCCACCGATTCAAAATGCCAGAAAAACAGTAGCACTTAGGTAATTTTAACCATATTTTTGGAGCATTAAATTAACTCAAATATGAAATATTTTTGTATAATCTTGTAGAGAACGATTTGTAGACCAAACCTAGTGACATGCACAAGAAGAGGTGAATTTATTTGCAAGATATTGAATTCTTAAAATGGCTTGCTGATTAGGGAAACTTAGAGAAATTTAATGGCTTGGAAATACTTAACACTTAAGCATTTTGTAAATTCCAATTGGGGCATCAAATGGGTTCTAAACTTAAAAAGGGTTCCAAATCCATAAAGAGAAATGCTTGGAGTAGCTAAAAGTTGAAGATATAATTCTGGAAGATAAATGTTTGTAGGACTTATTTAATTTCAAACTTGCTTAACTATGAAGGCTGAAATTTGCCCACAAACTTGATATTTGGCAAAAATTCCAAAAGTAGTAGTTATTGACCATATTAAATCATGCCAAGATTATATGTTGCTCCTAAAGATTGGATCTTACTTATGAGTATGATCTGATTCAGTGGTTTCTTTTAAAATTTAAAATTTGAATTTTTAAAGTGACACTGTTTTTGACCATAGTTTGAATTATTTGGATTATTTTATCAAGTGATAAAATCACCAAAAAATCTCTAAAATTCTATTTGGAGTTAAGGATTGAGATTATGAACTTTAATTGGGTCACTTATTTTGAAATTTGTGAACTTCTAGTTCAAGGTGTATTTGAGTCACATTCAGTTAAATTCAAATTTGAGCTTTAAATTTTTTCCTTTCTGTTTCTGATTTCTTTTCTTAACTAACTCAATCACTAGGGTGACACCATGGGTGTCACATGGATCACATATCCACGCGCATGTCACTGCAGACTCACCATCCACTAGTGACTTCCGTCTACTGCTACTTATTCTTTTACTAGTTATTATTCCCGTGCGGCACGCACGCGTGAAAATTTATTCACGTTAACATAAGTTGAGATAATTCTTGGTATATCAAAATTAAAATTAAAGTAATAGATAATCATACTTGATCAAGTTTATTTCAAGAATTTGATATTCTATATATGTAAAAGGGGTTATTGCGTTTTAACCCTTTGTTCGATGTCCAATTGTGATTTTACCCTTTATTTTTCAACTTTGTGATGTTTCCCCCTTTGTTTTTTATTTTACAACTCCAAGAGCTTTATCAAGGCATTGATCTTGGCATCAACAATTGGACAAATATTCCACTACTATAAACTACCTAGAAGGTATTTAATCGAGATGATGGCTATCTGGCAGGTATTTAATCTTAATAAACATCGATGAAAAATCTCCCTTTCAATGCTCCTGGTTTCCATAATAGAGCTTTTTCGTGATTTAGTCTACCCTCAACATACAAAAATTGGCAGAACAAATAAAACAAAATCTTAGCAGAAAATGGAATGATAGAAAACATTATATCTTACAAAATACTCTCCTAAATATTCATCTTTTGAACCATTTATTGTACACAAAAGTGATCTCATCTGCACTTCTATAGTGCAACATTGGAATTGTGATCATCTGTCTTGTATTTAGAATTTATAAGCATTTTTTATTGTCTGTCGTGTCCACTACGGCCAAGAACAGAAGTTTAGTCACATAACTACATAGCACGTGAGGCAGGGAGATGCTTGAGGCCTCCAGTACTCGCCCAAACACAGCTTGTCAATGCCCAGCTTACAGACCTTGCCATCCCTCTTCCAATGCAGTGTATGTTACAAAATAGTTAGAAAATCACACTGCTCCTCTATGTATTGAAGAGTCACTATAAGTCATGAAAATAAGAGTATGAGAACAAAAGTCTTACTGCATGTTCTGAGGGTATAATAGGCATGAAAAGATCATAACAACCAAATATTATCATTGAAATGCTTGGTTTTTAAGGCGTCGCCTAAGAGTCTGAGAATAAAAGTCTTACTGCATGTTGTGAGTATAAGAGAATGAAGTTACAACAGATTTTTGTAGTTTCCGGAAAAAATAACACCCACACTCAATGTAACAAGCAGCATTATTGACTTCAGTGCAGGTAAACATGTCATGCAAAATATCAATCACTTGTATGAAGTGCTTTATCAAAGTTTTTCCACAGAAATCTCATTTTCAAACTCAGCATGGAAATAGTTGACACTACTTATCAGCAATTCATAAATTTAATAAAGCAATACAATATCTGCTTCTGCTACTTCTTTTCAGTTGCCCACAAAGTCGATTAACAGAAGTTAGATACCTATAAACAGTTCTAATTGCAAGAAGAGCAATTTTTCTGTTCCTCTTGCAATTGATCCACGGATTCATCAACCAAAAATTAAAAAAAATAGAAACAAGATATGCACAGTGTGACATCCCCACATGAACAAGAACCTAGGACAAAGATTTGAACTGAAATTTGATCAAATTTGAAAGCCATTTAAGCCAATTTGAATGTCCATTGATCTACAATTCAAATATTTCTAACATAACCTAGTGCCCCCGAAACTATATGTAGTATGTCCTGGTGAAATAGAATTTTGGTGAATTTATCATATTTTTATCTCATAGTTTAATGCCCCAAATAAATGGTCAAATGCCCAAAAACCACCCCTCTTTACAAAAATCCTATTTAAATTTTACCAGGAACTAATGGTATTTAGCATTTTTATAAAATCCAGCACAATATGAGGAGCCTGCTCTATTTTTGGTTTGCCTTGGTCGGTTCCCAAATAATTACCACAAAAATGTCAAATGCAACCGGCTATCGGGTTTAGAAAATAAATGAAAAAGGAAAATCCCCGTGGGGCCCACCCGTCAGCGACCCCAAACAAACACAACGCGGCACCGCCCAGCCTCCCGCCTGCCCGTACGCTGCGTGGGCGCCGTCGGCTGGGCAACGGCCATTGACGTGGACCCCCCCCCCCCACTCGGCTTCCGACATCCCCTTTGTCCCCCTCCAGGTCGAAACCCGCCATTTCTTTCCTCCCTCGCTCTTGTTTCTCTCTCGTTGAGTACCGCGCCCGCCATTGCCGCTCGGAGCCGGAGCCCATGGCACCGCCGCCTCGCCGCACGAGCTGCCGCACCGGGTGCCTCCGGACCTCCTCCCCGACACCCTCGGTCCTCGCACGGAGCTGCATCCCCTCTTTCACGCCGAGCCGCCGCTAATCGACGTCGTCTTCCCCGCCTCCGACCGCCGCTCCGCCGTGTCGCCCGAGGTCGTAGGTGAGTTTCCGACCAATCACTTGCACCCGTACGGCCACCCTGACCCGGCGCGTCATCCCGACCTCACTCGGCTCACCTCCGTGCAGCCACTCCGCCGGACCGCCGTCGCTGCCCGCCGTCGTTCCGCCTCACCGTCACCGAGCTAGCCTGGTGAGCCGCCTTCCTCGCTCTCGCGCGCCGCGCACCCGTCCCCACTCGTTGAGTCGTGTCCGCGACAATGCAGGTCCCGCTGCTGCTCCGGCTGGCCGTCGCACCCGCGCCGCCACGCTTGACCGCGAGCGTCACCGCACGCACGCACTCGACCCGGTCTGGCCGAGCTGGCCAGTGGGCCGCGCAAGGTCTTTGGGCCTCCGGCGGCACTCATGCCAGATTTGGCCCGAAGACTTCTCTCGCGCGCGCGTTAGACCGTGGTCCGCGGGAGAATCAGCCCATGTAGATAAAAATTGCATTTGTTATAAATTCCCAATTCCAGAAAATATGTTAAACTTGTAAATTGCATAATAAAATATTTAATGCGAATTATGGGGCAAGGAAAATTTCTCTAGGCTCCAGTAGACATGTACTATTTAAGAAAAATATCAAAACGCCTTGTATGCCAGTATTTTAATCAGCATTGAATTAAATGGCAAAAATACTAATAAATTCATTTATAAATATGGGTGTCTGATAAATTCTTGATATTTGGCATAAAAATCTGTTTTGGCATATTGGGTGACCCTGTAAAGTGTCATGTGCTAGTTCTCTGTATTGTAGGCATTATTAATTTTTGTACATTTTTCCCTTTGGTTTAATTATTTAAAACCATTGACAAATTGCATGTAAGCAAAACTTGGCCAATAAATCACTCCGGGTATGTATTATTCATAGAAAAGTATCCAATTTATTTTGACCTCTAGAACCATGCTAAATTATTAATTGCTTACTTAAGCTTGATAATTTCGTCAAAACACTATAAAAGGTTGGGTAGCATTTTAACGAGCGACACCTCGCTCACTTCTACCTGAATATTGTGCATTAATATATTTGTTGAGGAAGTGCCATGAATCGAATATAGCTCTCATGCATTGCACCATTCGTATCATGTAGATCACGAGGTGAACCACGTGGAGACGGGACTGGAGCAGAAACCAGAAGGACTCGGTGGTGTTTCAGCTGACCAGGAGCGGAACCCAGGCAAGCCCCGGTGCATCCCACCAAGTTTTAACCTTTTTACTTTATCACTAGTTACGGATGTAAGCCTGTCTATGCATTAAGTTGGTAGGAGTTGGTTGAAACCCTAGCATTGCAGTAGGTCCCTTTTTTCCGATAATTAGCCTCAGGACGGTAGTCACTCTGCTTAATTTAGGACGACTACTCATCGAGTGGTATGAAGACCACTCGTAGATAGGAAATATTAGCACTGGGAATGATGTCGGATGAAGGGAAGTGTAGATGGGATCACAACGAAGACAGGACGGGCAACTAGGTGGAAAGGGAAGGACAGCTTGTCTTCAAGGAGGTAGCCCCGCCCGAATCACCTAAGGCTACGCCTCGTGTCCGGTTCTATGAGATCAAGTTTGAACGTACTATTTGCATGCTGGAGATATGGGCTGAGTAAACCGACGTAGCTACGACTACTGTCTGATCGGAAGATAGCCTTCTCCCTTCTTTGGTGGAATTGGGGCTGAGAGAAGGGAGCAATCCACCCACGGATGGCGGCACGGGACGCATCACGTTGGGGGACCCTTCTCGGAGGAGCCTGGCTTGGAAGACCCTGCGGTACCGTATGCGAAAAGTTGCTCCATGCGACTTTTAGGAAGCGCGTATGGGTTGTGCAAACAGGTTGCTCCTACAGGATGTAAATCGATTCGAGTTGTTGCCCCTCACAGTAACGAGTACCACTTGATCGCTGCTCCGGAACAGTGTCGAAAGCCATTAAGATGATGAGTGGGTTCAATGCTGCTGTTTGAAATTATTAAGATTTTGTTGCAACCTTGATTGTTATAGCTTTAGTGCAAACTAAATTTATTATTCTGCATGACAGCTTAACTTGATGCTAAAACTTGAAAAATAAGGATCCACTCTTAGGCTGGCTTTCTGGCAATATAAACCCTGTCCCTAGCCTTTGCATGTCTAGGTGTTGGCTGTAATTAGCCATTTTGATGGGTCAGTCTTACTGAGTAAATTAGTTACTCAGGGCGTAGCTCTATGTGGTTTTCAGATAACCAGGGTAGAGACTACCACTACGGTGGGAGGTTCCATTGGGAAGGCCAGCGTCCTGACTGCTGGAATATTGAGTGGAAGTTGTGCACCAATGATGACGAGGAGTAGGCTTGCGTGCGCTGATACGGTGTCAAGGGCCTGACACCGATCAAGGCCGGCTTCTACTTCTGTGTATCACCGTGAGATGGCGTTGTATCTTACTTTCATCAAAACTCTTTAGTACTACTGAATTATTTCGCTTCCGCACTTTGAAAACTCTGGTTTGTAATTTAAATTCGGATTTATATAAAACTCTATACTCCATCTATGTTCTTGTTGCAACTATATTCTTCTGTGATGTGTTGTACTATTGGGCGTCACAGTGCGTGTCATCATCCGAGAAAGATCCCGGAACAGAATCGTCTCCGTGATCAGACGGTTCTGTTACATAGCGATCGATCGGTTAGCCGAGGAAAACCAGAACTTTTTACTTAGCAAAACAGTTAACCATCAGTTTTCCAATTAATCGACTGGTTTTCCACCGGTTCGTAATTGGCCGGTTTCCTGGTTATTTAAACCTTGCTATTGATAATCGAAGATCCCATCTGCCATAGATATGAACGGGTTCAAGAGGGATGAGATTGGCAAAGTATAGGCTAACATAAAAACAGGAGGAGAGAGCGATGAGTTTTGACAAAGCATGCTTCCGCTTGGTGATCGTTCTTAACATGAACAAAAGACGAGACATGCTTTGATTTTGCACCGAGCTTCTACATCATATGGTGCATATAGGATGAGAAAAAAATAGTTTCTATAATAGAGTAAGGAATGACCTGAGACTCGTGCATCACAGTAGATGGCAACACAACAGGGTAGCGTTTGTAATGAACGGCGGGGAAAGCAGAAAGCCAATGGGAAATGAGCGTGGTCTGCTGATTCTGGACCATTTTAGTTTGTGTCTAAGGTTGCCTAGCCTAACGTTAGTTGCCAGCCAGGGGACGGACCTGCATTGAGTAAGGGTATTCAATCGAATATCGGTTAATTTTTTTACCAAATAACTTATATATGTAATGTATTGTATACATAGGTATCAAAAACAAAAAATAATTTGGATTTCTTATCATATTGTTATTTTATACTCTATTTAGTTCTCATATGATTAGTTTACGAGTGACATTATTACCTGTCGCTATAATAAAATTTTCAGCAGCGGGGTGTTGGTTTTATGGAAGACCCGCCGTAACATATGTCTATTTTTAGCTACGTTGGCACTGCAGTGGGTTGATCGACCCATTACTGCAGTGCATTTTGACCCGTCCCTATAGTTCTTTTTTATGATAGTGGGACCGGACACATGAGTTTTTTTCTAGTATAAGATAAATGGTCAAACATAATTAAGAAAGTTAATAATAACAATATTTTTGAAACATATTTTCTACCTTTTAATTGATAGTTGTTACTTTATGTTTTAATTTATCTTTTATAGGATTTTCTATATAATAATTATAAATCATTGGATCTAGATCTAAAGACTCAAATAGGTGACTGAAAGTTGTCTAAACTTCTAGTCAGCTGAAAATTAAGAACTCTCTGAAATGGAGAGAGTAAATGGTTTCGTAAAACTCCCTGAGTCTCCGCCATCTCAACATGCCTGTGATCACCCAGAATTACAAAATTAAACACAAAAATCAATTATTTCTATTTCTACTCAGTAGAAAAGAATCTCTAAGTAGGCAATCAAAACAAGCAACTTAGTACTTACTATTCCGGAGTCGTTCGATACTCCTCTGTTCACCATCTGACACGAATTGCCGAACAGTCCTGCGGCCAGCAAAAAGACTTGTTTCGGAAACGATGTCAAAATCGGAACGGAGGGAGGACTACTAGTTTAGGCAATGTAAGCAACATATATACGTTGACGACCAATAGCACATCTGGAGGCACGCACAGTATATAACAATTTATTCCAAGGACGTGTGCAGAAACATAAACTTTTTACAAAATGTCTTGCGCGCGCTATGCCATTATATCACTTTAGAATGTGACAATAGGGAAAGGTCCTTTATGGCTTCTTATATGTGAACAGTGAACCTCACACCTGCACACTTTTCATAGTGATATAGGATACAACGGAGCTTGTTGAAATTTGTATGATGGCGCGCCAATAACAAGGACCGTGTAGTGTAGCACACCCTACGGTTTGGTCGCCTTCTTGTTACCGAACACCGGATTAGCGTACGGCATGAAGTGGCAGACCGGCGTTCCAGGGTGTACACGCAGCACCTGGAACGCCGGGTGAGCCGGGCTCCACTTGACCGTGTCCAGGTGGCAGAACGCCAACATCTCGGCATTCGGTCCTCCGCCGCCAACGTTGCCGAGTCCCCGGAGCGAGACCACGTACGCCTTGTCAGACACCGCCGCCGTCATGTGGCACTGGTACACCCTGTACGGGAAGGGCACCTTGTGGCAGCCGACGAAGCGGTCGCCGTCGAGCTCAGTGACACCCTGGACCTTGTACAGCTGACGTGGCAGGCCGCCGCCACTCGCCGGGATCTCCGACGTGGCCGCCCACGCGCCGTGGTCGGTAACGCCGAGCATGTCGACGGCGACCCGCACGGTGGTCTCCAACGACGCGGCGCAGGCCTTGAGCTCGCCGGGGTGTGGCAGTGACCGGCACAGTGCCAGCGTGGCCGCCACGTGGCGTGCCTCGGTGGAGCCGGGTGGGATGTTGAAGGTGGAAAGGACGGCGCTGATGTTTGCGAAGGGGAGGTTCTCGGCGACGGCGTGTGGGAGGATGGGTGGCTCTGGTTCTGCTGGGAAGGAGAGAGTCATGGTGCTGCCAACACGAAGCTGCGCCTTGTGGAAGAAGATGCCCGTCGCTGCCGCCATGCTCGCCGTGCACATGCCGGTCCAGGCGCCGCACACGCTGATGCCGGGCAGTGCAGGGTAATGCTCCAGAGCAGCCGCGTGGTCGTGGCCTGTAGTAGTAGGACGCAGAACTAGCGAATTGAGTGATGATATGTTTTACAAAATGCAACAAAAACGATTTATCTCGACGCGACGCCCCCCGTTACATTGCATAGGAGAGTGATGGCGTATTTACAAAGATGTGTCAATGCGTGCTCTGCTGACTGAGTGCACGGAAGTGATGTGTACGGTGTACCTTTCTTGACAAGGTCGGCGATGGCCTCTGGCATCGGTGTGCCCGGCAGGGCCTGTTCCCAGAACCGTGCCTCCGAAGAAAAGGCCTCAGGGTGGCCGTGCGCCGCGGTGGCGCCGGAGGCTGCCACGATCAGGAGGAGGAGAACCGTAGAAGGACGCATTATTCCTTGGTCGATAATATTCGTGCTGGAAAGAGAAAGGAACAGAGGAAGGAGGGTTGCTATGATTGGATGGTTGCTGGCTGACTGCCCGGCGGCCCGGCCGGGCGGTATATGTAGCCCTTGATGCATGGTTTTGTTTTTCTGAGCGAGTGTGAAATGTAACCCGTCTGCTCTGCGTTTTCCTGTTCTTTCGATGAACCTTCCAATGTACTACTGTACAGGAACAGGAGTCATGGCTGCGAACGACTTTTTAAGTCTTATTTCAAATATAAACTAGTTATATAGGTACATGCGTCCTATAGTGACATCTGACATGACTATAGCAGGGCTATCTTTTGTCTTTTGTCACACAAATAACCTTGTTACATGCAGGTGTATTTTTTTTTGCAAAAAGAAAATATAAAACTTAGGTGCATGAGAACAGACCTGGGACTATCCTGAAACAGTCCTAAAAGATATGAGTTATATTTGTTATGATTTTTTTCTTAATTTGGATCGTCCACAAATAAAATTGTGTCTCAAACAAAAAGAAAAATAATAAATTGATAATAAGAAAGCCAATGTGGGAGGAGGATCGGTGTGGGTGAGGCGTGGGAGGAGTGGATTCTGTTTTCTTTTTTTATTAATCTGAATTTGTCAATTTATTAATAATTTTATTTATTTGTCAATTGGAGTTGGATATGAACTTATTTTTGGCTTCATCTGAACCGTTAAATCTTCATAAAATCCAACGGTCTATCTCTTCTTTTTTTTAGTTTAACGTGGTAATTTTATGGTCTTGAGGGCGAATATGGTGGCTCATTTTTCTCTTCAAATAAGAAGATAATAATAGATTATAATTTTATCTGTTTGTCAATTGAAGTTGAATATGAACTTTTTTTTTGGATTTATCTAGACTGTTAAATATTTATAAAATCCAACGGTCTATCTCTTCTCTTTTTTAGATTAACGTGGTAATTTGTGGTTTTGAGAACGAATGTGATGACTCCTTTTTCTCTTCAAATAAGAAGATAATAGATAATCAACGATCAACATGAGTCGTGCAGGGGAATCAAAAGTATATTGTTAAACTATATGACGCTTCTAATGATTCCTACTAGGTTTCTAGTCGGTAAGGCCGCCGCAGGATCGTGGCTGCGTCCGACTGTTGCTACGTTGATCGAGATGCCAATTTCGGTGATGACATGGGCCAGACGGCTGTTTCGACTGTTTACTTATTAGTAGCTTTGTTTTAGTTGCTTTATATCAGACATTTTTTTTTGTTTTAATTCCGTTTCTACCTGCTGTTCTATCTCTTGTTGAGCTCGTTCGAAGGAACATTGGAGGAAACTAAGCTTAAGGCTAATGTTATGTCTTCTTGGATTTCCTCTAATAGTCTTAATTAAGGAAATTCGGAGGAAAAAAGTTTCAAGCTTAAGACTAATGAAAACATAACATTAGTCTTAAGCTTATTTTCCTCTAATTCTCAGACTCTTAATTAGCAGTCAACCGACTTTTTTTTTCTTTTTTAGGATGCCACTCCAATCCGCCTACCTTTAGCAGCCGCCTGGTGTCGCTATCAGCAGAAAGAGCGCCGAAGGATGCATGTCTGATGCCCAGGGCCGGTCCTGTGATTTTAGTGGCCCAGGGCGAATTCAAAAGCCAGGGCCCCTTCTATTTTAAAATTGAATTTTACTTACTTATAAATATTATTATTACTAGTAAAAAAATAGCATATTAAAATGAAACATTCCTAAAGAAATATTTATACATATTGTCTTAAAAAAAATTCTAACATTTCTTGATGCAAAATTACTGGAGATGTCATGGATATCAATCTCATAAAATAATTACTTATAAGCATAAAGTGCACAAACCATTCAATCACTTGTAAACGAATTGATCAAATCAATTAATCTTAGGGCAGCAATCAATATAGGAGTTAGGAGATTAAGGATTATAATCGATATGTGCCAAGGTGTGGTGAGCAATTAGGGGCTACTGGAAGAGCCAACGATCGCCGCTCTCCGATCAACTTTGTCTTATGGATCAATACCGCGTGGTGTGATTGAAGTTGTAGCTTGTATAACATAGCTGAGTGCAGGCCTATTATTAGGGAAGAGAAGAACTGAGTTTTATTGGAGCATGACCATGTACGTATGTCTATTGTGGAGTGGTTGGTTTTGGTGAACAAAGAATGCAGGATTGATGGGCCTTAGTTTATATATCCGAATTATACCAGTATCTATACACTCATGAGGAGGGGCCCCTTAGAATCAAGGGCCCTGGGCGGCCGCCCTGCTGGCCCTTCCTCCAGGGCCGGCCCTGTTGATGCCTTGATCAATTAGTGTTCGTTCTGGTTATGTACTTTAGGAAAGCCCCTACCTGTTGTACATGTTGCGTATCACACATTTCTGATGAAAATCCCCTACATTGAACAAATTGCTATTGGTCGGTGAAGGTAATAGCGTACAATATGACGCAAGTAGTTGCCTAAGAATGACCGTACTCGTCGTACTCTAAATTCATCCTCTAATAAGAATATTTCATCCTGGTCAGCAAGACTCTCTTCTCTATATTCAATTTTCCGGCACTCATTCATACTCTATATTCATCATCTATCCCAACTAACATATATTATATAATAAACTTTTCTCTACACCAACTTTCCTCTATTTTTTTCTCTACTCTTTTCTCTAATCCTTTATTCTTTCCTCTATTTCTTTAGGGTCCACAACTATACCATTCCTCCGCTATTGCTCTATATTTAGCATAACCGGCAGTTGCTGTCAGCGTAGCGCGCGCTTTAGCACGCCAGTGCAACACTGCTTTCCGCTAAAGCGGTATGCCAGTATCGATTCCCGGACGCCAGTGTAGCCAGTCTAATCACATGCAAGGCGTAGCCGTGTGATACCCCAGGTATCACCTTAGCATCCTAGGTAGTCAATAAAAGAAAACTAAATCAGGAATAACAAATTTTAAAATTTAAGTTTGAATTTATTTGAAATTTACTCAAATAAGCATTTAACTAGAAGTTCAAATATTTTGACATAAGTGATCCAATTAAATCTCATAATCTTGATCTATATACCAAATAAGAATTTTGGGTAATTTTATCTCAAAGGTAAGTAGATTAAATAAACCAAACAACGCTAAAAAATAGGGTTAATGTAAAAATTCTAATTTAAATATTTATAAGGAATCACTGAACCAGATCATGCTCATAATTGAGATACAATCATTATGAACCACATATAATTTTGATTTGATTTAATATTATAAGTAACAGTTACTTTTGGAAAAATAATTTCCCAAAAATCAATTTTCTGAGCAGATTTTAGCCTTATCAGCTAAGCAACTTCGAAATTAAATAACTCCTATATAAATTCACTTCCATAACGACATCATCAACTTTTAGGTACTTCAAACCTTGTGCTTCATAGATCTGGAACCATATTAAAATTTAGACCTAATGTGATGCCCCAAGTGGAATTTGCAAAGCGCCTAAAATTTTTGGATTTCAGGCCTAGAAATTTTTCGTAAGTTCCTGTGACCATGATAGTATTTTGAAAATGCAATATCTCTCAACCCCTTTCTCCTTTATTTGTGCGTGTCACTCCAGAACTACATCACACAGTGATCTACCAAAGTATACAAAAATATGTAATTTTGGAGCTACTTTAATGTTCTAAAATCATCGTTAAAAATACCTAAACGTTCCAATTTCCGGAGATTTTGAACCCCGGTGGGTCCCACTCGTCGGCCACACAGCCGCTCCCGCCCTGTTCGCCGCCCACTATGCCCGAGCTGGTGCTTGCCGCGTGTCTACCGTCGACCGGCCAGGGTGCACCTGGTCGGGAGGCCAGCCTTAAAACCGAGCTCGGCGCCCCTGGTTTTTCCTGCCCCCGTCTCGTTCTCTCACTCTTTTCTCTAGTTCTTCTCTCTCGGTCGAGCGCCATGGCCGCCGAGCAAGGCTCGCGTCGCCCAGCCGCTACCGCGCCTCCCCAACCCGGCCAAGGAAACCCACAGTGCCGCCGTCACCTCCTCCCCATCCCTGAAAGACAACTCCCTCCCGTTCGCCGTCATCACCGCGAATCGGACCCATCCTTCTTCGTCGCCGACCGCCGTCTCACCACCCCGTTCTCCCTCCTTGGTAAGCGAGTCGTCAATTCCTTTTCCCGCTGTCCTCTACCCGTCGTCACTATCCCGTTTGACCCCTGTCGGATCCGTTTACTGCAGCCGCTGGCCGGAACGTGATGGACCACCGCCGTCACCCGCCGTCGTGCGCCTCTCACGCCGAGGTCCGCCGCCGCACCGCCGTGGCCTCGCCTCATGGCCGAGCGCCGTGTCTCTGGCCAGGCTGGAGCTCGGCTGGGCTAAAGAGACCGTGGGCCTCGACCCAATGACCCCGCCTCGGCCAAATCTGGCCCAGGGAAGCTCTTCCTTCGCCTGAATCTTCTGGGCCGAGAGTCGAATACGGCTCAAAAGCCGAGAAATTGATTGCCAATTGAAGATAGCCAAAAATAATTTGTTGCCACAATAAATATCGACACAAAAATATTTGCAGAGAATAAAAATACACATAAATACATTTTGGACTCCCTGCATAGTGTAGCAGTTTAATAAAATGCTGAGACTCACCAAAATTCCTTATTTATTTATGCATGTATTTAATGATTAAAAATAAAAATAAAATCGTACCTAAATATCAGAGAATAAATTAAACCCTCACCTTTTCCTGCATTTTTATTTCATCATTTCCATGAATATTATTAAGTGGTAAATTTAAATTTTAATTATTTTATCTGTGATGAATATTTTAGTGTTTCCATCATTTTAATTAGTAGGAAATATTGGTACATATTCTTACCATGAGCTTTGGTATAAAAATCATGCGCAATGTCCCACACCATATATGTTTTTCTCACTGATATTTATCTTTTAGAACCATGCTTAACCTTAATAATAACCTTGCATTATTCCTAGTAATGGCAATTTTGTAAATACTAACGATTTGAACGCCTATGACAACATGCAAATATTTATACATCATGTTCTCTGCATTTTAGATTTTATTGTCACTACTTTACCTCTGGTCACCCTGTATACTCACCTGAAAAAATTGAAACAAGATTGGAACATGTTTCATCATAGCTCCGCGATCACCCAAAACACCGTTCGCATTTCACGAGACTAAAAGGAAGTAATATAAAAAATCATCCATGTCCTTCTCTAGTGCACCCCGGTACTTTATACGTGCATCATATCATAACATGCATTTGCTGAGTAAGTGCCATGAATTCTCTTCTATCCTTAAATGCATTTGCATTTCATCTATAGGACTAGTAAACCGATGTAGCTTGATTTTCGTAGTGGTTGGACAATACCCCACTCTTCTTTTGGTGATGAAGATGGTTATGGTAGAACGTGGGTCTGTGTTGGAAGAGTGAGTGCATGGGCTACCCATGGATGGCTTCGACGGGAGGATCGCTTGGGGTGACATGTACTCAGAAAAAGTGAGATCCAGACCGACCCTGTTCTATCTTGTGAAAGGTTATCGTGCGTGACTCTTCGGAGTGTGCATGCGCCGTGTATTTGAGTTTCTCCTACAGTATGTAAATCGATTCGAGTCACCGTTTCTCGCGGTTATTGAGTAGCACTTGTGATCACCGCCACATCGAAGTACAAAGTGAAATGATGATAATGATGATATTGAATTTCTATAATTGTATTAGTACAACTGCACAATATTTAATTTATGCAAAAACTCTATTAACTTGGCTAAAAGCTGAAAATAAGGATCAATTATTAGTGCTATTTTTGTAATTATTCCAACAACCTTTGATCAGCCCCCTACATACTAGGTGTTGGCCTTAACGTGCCATTTTGACTGGTAAGTCTTACTGAGTATTAGTTGTTTAAGGCTTTGCTCTATGTTGTTTTGTGCAGGTATTCTTCTTGATAATGAAGCACGTCTACGGGTTTGATGTGCTTCAGAATAGGATTTTAATGTGAGATATATTGCTTTCGCTATTTATGTTACCGAATTTCAAACTTGTTTACATACTCAAATCTAAACCAAAGTTGTAATAATTAAATTTTAATATTTCACACTGTTCTATCATGCTCATATGTGTGTACTTTTGTACTCTTACTTCGTCAAGATGTCACTCGATGTTCGATCCTTCGACTAGCCCCTTATTCGTGGGGTAGGGATGTCACAAGCCGCTAATGCTGCATGATAAATATTGCTATTAGATAGAGATGCCCTTAAATGACAACATACCTATGGACACACATTCAAAACTAACAACTTTGATGAACACTAACTACCCAATTCATCATCACTAATAGCCTTATAAATTGCATAAATGATGCCCATTTATCTAACTGGCACATAACGTTTTGCATCACATATCTTTTTTATTATATTTTTCTATTTCTTTTTATTGCACTATACAGGTTGAGTATTTTTGTTTACTAATTGCAAATTCATCATGATGTTATTTATGAAACTACACCCAACTGTTTTTAAACAGACACTACGGAAATCTCTCCTTTGCCGACTCTTTGCCAACTGTTTTTCATCGCGCACTCGGAAAAGTATAAATTATAAAAAAATAACTAGTTTTTTACTAGTTATTTTTTTACGAACTTCTAAAAAAATTTAAAAATTATCAAACAACTTTTAAAAATAATTAAATTTTGAAATGATACAATTTATGTAATCTATGACCTATACAAAATAATTTAGAGTCAAATTCAAATTTAATTTTCAATATGATTTCAAATCTTAATCACTAATTCTCAACTTTAAGGTTATTCTTCGGAGATTCTCCGTTTAGTAAGCAAAGAACGTGACAACTTGTGCAAACCTTCTCTACTTTTTATTATAACTTCTACTTGTAATACCATAACATTGTGACAAATCTCATGGTTTTTAGAATTTATTTGAGTTTTTTAAATTTAAAAATCATTTGGACACACATTATTGTGGTCATGATTTTCAAACTTCATGTGGAATTTCTTTTTATTTCATGGGTAAGGTCTCTAATTAGGCTAAATAATATAAATATAATTTGTTATACTTATTGAATTCTTATATTTGAGTCACTTATAGTTCAAATTTTATTTTATTCAATAAATTGCTTCAAATATAATTAAATAATTAAATATAGCAAACAATAATAAAAAATACCAAATTTTAACATGGAGTCACACATATTGTATGTGTAGAGCACAAAAAAATTTGAGAATAGAAGAGGAAAAAAATTATTTTTTACCGAATGTCAAGAAAAAACACTCGGTAAAGACTAGCTTTGTCGTGTGTTAAGAAAAAACACTCGGCAAAATTTAGCTTTGCTGAGTGTCAAGGAATAACACTCAGCAAAAAACATTTTTTTTTACCAAGTGTATTTTTATTGACACTCGACAAAGCATTTTTTTTGACATGAGTATATTTATTTACACTCGGCAATGTATTTTATTCCGAGTGTTTCTATTTTGTCGAATATTTTCTAATTGACACTTGGCAAAGACTATCTTTGTCGAGTGCCCGAAAAAAAAAACACTCGACAAAAAACGATGTTCCCGTAGTGAAACTGATAATAATTTATCAGCACAATGAATTTTTCTCTTGCTGATTGACATAGACCACAGTGGAAAGTGAATTTGTCCCTTCCTCCACGCAATACGAAACTGTGTTTTTAGACTTGAAAATCACAAAAATGTCTTATACTTTGTTATTATTAACTATTCTGTACTTAATGAAATATGATTGGTTAATTAGTGGGTGCCTAGTAGCAGCGCGCTCCCCGTACATCCTGATTGGTATGGCAAGTAAAATAACCAAATGTTGATTGGGTCATATCTTTGTTTATTACTCAAAAACATATGATACTATTTATCTCTATCAGTTAATGCAATAATCCTTTATTTACTATTTACTCCCTCCGTTTCAGAAATATAAGCACTTCTAGGTTTGGACAAAGTCAAACAGTCATAATTTTGACTAAAAGTATATGTTAAATAATAGCTTATTTTAAATAGAGAGAGTTGCATATTATGGTATATGGGTTCCAATTATGTATTATGATGTAATATATGCTGACCATTAAGTATGGAGATGGAATATATATAGTTTATTTACTCAAGCATGCTCAGAAACATATAGCACAACAGAAATTTATTTGCATGGGCGCCCGCACCACTTATATTACACATACATAATTCAGGAAAGAGAGAGATGGGCATGCAGCAACACATGCAACAATAGCCCAACACCAACAGTGGCGACACTTGAGACCCAAACCAAACCGATGGGCCGTTTATTTCCACCCTTCGCTACATGCTTATTCGTGCCAAGCCCAGAACTGTCTATAGCTAGGCTCTGGTCGTGTTGGCCTTTTTGACGAAGGCCAGGCTGACACGGGCGATCGAGCCACCGCGGCGGCTGTGCAGCACCTCGAACGCCGGGTTTGAGGGGTTCCAGCCGGTGGTGCCCATGCATATGTGACAGAACGCCGCAGCAACGAGACCTCCGGCGTTGCCGACGCCGCGAAGGCAGACTGCGATTATATTGCTGGTGTACGTAGGCGTTCTACGGTCCTATACGAGTCGCAAGTAGTGTTGCGTCGATCGGTCGGTGTGTATAGGCGGCTCTTCTTTGTATGTTTGTCCTGTGGCATATTGTATATAGCGTGCTTGCGTACCGCGATTGTTGGTACATGTTCTGTCTTCCGATCCTCTATTCTGCATCTTAAGACTGCAAAGATCCTTGACAGCCCATTAGTTCCACAGCTTTCTCGACAGGCATTATATCCGGGGCGGTTCCTCCCTACTCGAAGATGATCTGGTCCAACCGGGCGGGCTTCCTTTAGCCAAATCTGGTCAGATCGGATGCGGATCCTCGATCCTTGTTTGTTCTGGAGATCCATTCATCTCTACTCCTGCAGGGGCAATCTATGCCTTTTTTTATATGCAAAATCGATGATAAGCATCTGACGATGCTTGCTCGACAACGATGATCAATGTGTTCTACTGCGCGTATTACTATGGCTGGAATTCTTTGAACCAGTCGATAATGGATCTGATTTGTTCAAGGGTGACTTTTTCTCACCATTGTACGTGATCTGATCTGTGGTCTCCTACACATGTTATAGGACGTGTGTACTTGTCGGCTATTTCTCCTCGCCGACTCGACATCGCTCCTCATGTGGAATTTTGTCATCGCATTGATGGTGATAGATTTTTTTTCGATGTTAACTATTCTGGATTCTCTCCAGAGTCACCTTGAAAATCCTCTGAGACATTTTGCATTAGAATAAAATAAAGTGTAGAGATATTATGCGTTTCTTTTAATCATTTAGACATTTGTAATCGTCTGATGATGACCGAGTTACTCGGTGATTGTAAGTGGTTGTAACTCTCTTTTTGAGGGCCAAGGCTGGAATTAATACAATCTTTCCATTGTCTAAAAATATGTCTTCTTGCACGAGCCACACCCAGAGATTCAATCGAAGGTGTTCGCACTGCCAAATCATCGAGCTCCTCGAAAGTGTCAGTGTAAAGTTGTTCTCCGAGAGAAGACGAATCCAAAGATCCTTGATAGCCCGGCATTAGACAAAGAGATGATCTGTCGTTTTGGTAGTAAGCAATACAGAACTGGTAGTTTGGACTTTGGACAAATAAGTTTCTTGCAATTAGGTTGCGTACGTAATAAAAAACGACAGATAGGATGATATAAGTAGCCACCAGCATGCCCGAAAGAATCTAAAGAACAAAAAATCACTAGTACAAAGAAGGTCTTTAGCGGTGGTGAACAAATGCCCTTCAGTGACAAGTATCCAACCCGCTACTGAGCTCACGTCATTAGGAGTAGCAGAGCCTAATGGCTGGTTGAGTTATTCTCACTAGAAACTAGTGGGTGGGATGACGTCACCTCTCCACCCGTCACTGAAAAGGCATTTAAAGAAAAAGGTGATGGAGCCTAATCCGCTAAACCCTACCACCACTGGAAAGGCATTTAACCCCCCCCCCCCCCCCAATCCTCCTCCACATACACAGGCAAAAAAAAACTAATTATCACATAAGCACAAATAAAAATTAGGTCAGAGTGGTACATGTAATGTAAGGCTACATGGAAAAAGGACATATCACTCTCTCTTCGCAGGGGATACACATCTGTAAAGTTGACAAAAACATGATTGGTTTGGCGGCTAATCCTTAATTGTCCCTCTTACAAAAACTAACCTATTTGAGAGCACTTTTGTCTTGTTGTGCGTCTGCACATGATAGTAGACGTTCCACCAATACATCGATGTTTAATTCAGAAGAAAACCAAGCTCTGCCACTTAAATTGATACAAATGAAGTATAGAATACTGGGAAGTTTTAAAAACAGTAAAAGGACTGGAATCCTGTTATGCATCCATTCGAGAAGATATTGGTTTCAAGTTGTGACATACGTAAGCGCTTCCAGCTGTCTTATAATAATTAGTCTTTGGCTTCCCATTTGGGAGATGCGGAATCT
Organism: Eleusine indica; assembly: GCA_030378355.1. Taxonomy (NCBI): domain Eukaryota; kingdom Viridiplantae; phylum Streptophyta; class Magnoliopsida; order Poales; family Poaceae; genus Eleusine; species Eleusine indica. Next base: position 12,901,139 of record CM059494.1, read on the forward strand.
TGAGTGACATGCGCGCCGATGTGTGCCCTTTGTTATAGTACACTTTCTTTGGAAACTCTCGTCAACTTGACAGAAAGGTTTGTTTGGCTGAGAATGAAGTCGCATTGTGCTTTTTAATTCATATTTACATTTCAATTTTGGGTGTGGTTATCAGCTGAAAGCATCGCACTAACAACTTGAATTTTTATGCTTGTGGCGTGTCATGTGCAGATGTGTTATAGCAGGAGATCAAAATGCGACATTATACTTCTCCACTGCCGGAACACAAGAGTTCAAGAACTTTTGAGATAAAACTTACGGTTATTAAATTATGTGTGTGTGTGTTTTTATGAAGAAGACTATTTCAGAGGACAGTGCTTTCAAATTCTTATACATCTGATGTGTGTAGGAGAGGCTTTCTGGCAATGTTCTTGGACTTCATATACACATGAAAATATAGCTCGAGGTAATAGTGAAGCATAAAAAAATATTGTTATGGTAGGACAAATTGTATATATTGTCTATCGAGGAAGAAGATTAGCTGTGAAATATGTTGTTAAGGTAATCATAAATTAAAGATGACTATATTAAACACCAAGTAAAAGTGGATCTTATAGATACATTTTTATCTTGCCAACTTATAAGGATAAACTGAAAAAAATAGTTTTCAAGGATTAATGCATATTCTCTATATAGCAGAGCATAGTGATTATTGGGTAAATTCCTTATCAACCATAAAAAAAAAATCAACTTCCATACTAACCACTCAAAATTTTTAAGTTCCTATTAGCTATCGGTTTTATGTTTTGTTCCTTGCTTACCACCGCCATCACTTAATGGAGTTAAATAGAGTAATAAAAAAGAGTGTTAAATAGAAGGAGAAAAGACTCATTTGTCTCTGTTATTGTTTTTATAATACTTTTTTTTTCTTATTAACCATTTTAGCGCATCAGAAAAAGTCACTTTTCACATCTATATATTTGTTTTTTATTTGGGAGGGAGGGAGGGGGGGGGGGTATGACCATACAGATAGTAATAACTTTTTTAGGCATGAAAAATAATAAAATAATGTTCCAATTATAGAAATCATATTTAACATTGTATATATTTCCAATAAGAACAAATGATTTTTCCCTCTTCTATTTAACATCATAAAGTGATGATGGTGATGAATAAGGAACAAAAGAGAAGATTAATGGCTAAATGAAACTTCAAAATTTTGAGTTGTTGATAAGAAACTTGAATTTTTGGTAGATGATTGATAAGAAATTTGTCCATAATTATTAGTCCCTCTGTTCCAAAATTGTTGTTGTCATTGACTTTTTTATTATCTTTGACCATTCGTCTTATTTAAAATATTTATTAAAATATGAAAAGTTATAAGTTATATTTAAGTTTTATCTAGTGAACAAATAACGACAATAATTTTTGGAACAAATTATGAGAAGATATATGATATTTTTTGAATTTTTTTGAATAAGAAAATTCAATAACGACAATAATTTTTGGAACTAAATAAGGGGTATATGTGTATATATTTTTACATGTAGGGCCACTTGCTCAGGGGCATAGCAACAGCTTTATATACCAGACCACTGGCCGGGAGACAAATAAACCACAACGAATTCACAGCAAGGAACCTTTTTCCTTCTCTTTCTCCCTGGTTATATTGCAGATCATGCATCCAACCACGCTCCTTCTGATCGTGGTAGCCGCCGGCGCCTGCGCCTCGATGGCGTGTGGCGACGGTGCGGCCAACACTCCGGCTGCGCAGTTCTGGGAACAGGTTCTCCCGGACACACCGATGCCACAGGCCATCGCCGATCTTGTTCAGAAAGGTACCGATTCGTGAGTTCACTGTCATACTAACACCGTCAAATCAAATCAAGGAGTAATAAAAATACAAATGACGAATACGGAACGGACGAAGCACGGTGAAGACACTGATCAGATGAGTTGATGGAATTGAACTTGAACGGACAGCTTATACTATTTCAAACGAAAAAAAATATATAAATCAGCTTAACTATCCAATGAAATTAACAGGATTGTATCAATACATTTGAATTGTTGTGTCCTGCAGGAATTGATCATTCACCGCTTGGAGAGCAGCACTCTGGACCGTCCAGAAACAGTTTAAGTGCGTGCGCACTCTTCGATGCTGTTTGTAGCTCACAGATGGTGGCCAAGACGGGGGTCTTCTTCCTCATGGAGCAGATCCGTCCAGGCAGCACCATGACTCTCTTCTTCCCATCGGAGGTGGACTCTCCAGCCATCCTCCCACACGACGTCGCCGAGAAGGCCCCCTTCGCAAACCTCGACGACGTCCTCTCCACCTTCAACATTCCGGCAGGCTCCGCCGCGGCGGCCCGTGTGAGGGATACCCTGAGCCGGTGCCAAGCGCCGCCGCTCGCCGGCGAGGTCAAGGCCTGCGCCACATCTCTCGAAGCCACTGTGCAGGCCGCCCTTCGCATGCTCGGCGGCACCGATGATGATCGCCGCGTCGTCCTCGCGGCCGCGTCGGAGATCCCACTCTCCGGCCTGCCACGTCAGCCGTACGTCATCGAGAAGGTCAGCCAGGTCGACGGCGAGCAGTACGTGTCGTGTCACAGGGTGCCGTTCCCCTACGCCGTGTACCAATGTCACACGGCGTTGATGAAGGCGTACGGAGCATACCAGGTCTCGCTTCGCGGCCTCGCCGGCGCCTCGCCGGCGGTGGAGATGCTGGCGTTCTGCCACCTGGACACCTCCGGCTGGAATCCGGCTCACCCGGCGTTCGAGGTGTTGCAGACCCGACCCGGTGACACGCCGGTGTGCCACTTCGTTACGTACGGCAACCTGGCCTTCGTTAAAAAGAAGGCGAGCTGGGCCTTGGCTTGATGCTGCACAAACAATTAATCCATGGCATGCTGCCATGGCCTTTGCTTGCAACGATTCAGCACTCGACCTGGCAGAAATAAGTGTTGGTGCGTTCAGAGTGCTGGTATATTATTGGTACCTGTTCGTCGTTCTCTTGTCTAGTGAATCTTGTTGTCAGTGTTGTGGTCTAGCTAGTGCCAAATATTTTGTATATATATGTAATATGTTTCTGAACATGTTTGCATGAAACTACCCATTCCGTAAATACGAAATAGTTACTCCGTCCATATATATAACGTGACAATGTGTGCATGTGCAAACCATTCTTAATTCTTGAAAATGTGTGATACTTCTATGCATGCCTTTATTTGTTTTCATATGAACTGGAGTGGGAACCCCTCTACAGATGAATATATATATTGAAAATAACCAAAATTATATGTACAATGCAAAAAAGGAATAGAACATCGGGGAAATGAAGACAAGATCAACATGCTTTCTTCTTGCTCTATTGACGACCGTGGCAAGTCTCGCTCTGCAATTCTCAACTTTTGGATCAATCCCATTGCATATAGACCATCGTTGCTTGCCATCCAGAGTATACTCCAGCACCAGAATATAATAATATCCACGAATAAAGGTTCTTTTCAACAGTTTAACTATCTGGCGCATCTGCAATTGCTGCCAAATTATCACTCCAATGGATGCTCAGCAATGCATGCCTTCACTTGATTGCACAAAACCTGTGTTGTTGTTGATTATTAGCCCACGATACCATGGAAGTTGAAATGTTGTACTCCTATTTTGGATAGAATAGGTTGTTTGATTACGCCCTCACCAAACATGTACTCTAGCGCGTCATCATCAATACCCAGTTACGATGAAAAAGATCCTTCAAGAGACTTGCTATAGTGCAAATGTGTCAGTCAATAAAAAAGGGCTCCCCGCCGGGTCACTCTCCACCTCTCTTATGGACTATGGTAGTACTTTTAGTTATTTCAATGTGTCTTGTGCACTGAGATAAAAAAAGAGATAATTGCATAAATCATCCCATAAGTTACTTTGAATTTTGAGATTCTCACCCATAAACATTTTTGTTATAAATTTCCACCCATCCAATGAGTTTAGTTGTAAAAACCACCCCAGTTGACACATGTTAAATTGATTTTATATGTTTTTATTGATATAAATTTAAAATAAAGTTAGTTAAATAAGTTTAACGTTGTTAAAGATTTTTAGTATGTAATTCCTCTTATTTTCATGAAAAATTTATTCAAATTTTAAACTTTGTGAAACAATTTTCGAACTTTAATTGATATTTTTGCTACATAGTCTCTATAAAAAAAATATGATGATTATACTTTCAAAATTTTGTATGTTTGATAAGAACATCATTGGCTACTCCAAATAAACAAAAATATGTTGAATAAATTTCACATGTGTATATTGGGGTGGTTTTTGAAACAAAACTCCCTCGGTGGGTGGGAATTTGCAACAAAATGTCTTATGGATAGGAATCTCAAACTTAAATTCAATTATGGGGTGGTTTTTGCAATTAACCCTAAAAAAAGTTAAAAATAACTATTAAACGGTAATAATATGTCATAGATGAGAGCACCCAAAATTATAGTGTGTCTCGGACGAAAACATGATTGTGAGTGTGTTGCGGACAAAACCACCATTTTTCAGTGTCTCTCAAATAAATTCCTTTTTTTTTCTTGTATTGTTCACCAATGTAATGTATCCCACACCATCCCTACACGCTTATTTCAGCCAGAATTAGTACGTCACCAATATTATCAATCAAACAGACGTCACTTACCAATGCACATGGTCACATGTGTATGGTTAACACAGTAGATAAATCTATCATCAGTTTCTGTGCACATTAGGAAGGCCATCAACTTGGCAAAAAAGGTTTGATTGGCTCAGAATGATGTCATGTTATTTTGTTTGGATCATTTATTCTATGTTTCAGTTTTGGATGTAGTTACTTCTACTTGGTCTCTCTGGCATGTCAATAATAACTATATATTTGTCGTGGATGTAGTTGTCATGTGCGCGTGTTATTGTAGGGAGTTTACCATATTGAAAGCATAAGAATCCAAGATATACAAGAGATCATTTTAGACAGTGGATTCAAATCCTAAGTAGGGGCGAAATATTACCATGTCTAGATTTCTTAGCTCAAACTTTAGCAAGGAATCAAAGAAAGATGCATGTAGCCTGAATATCACTAACAACTCAAGGCCGTGCTGCTACGAGGAGGCTGATGAATATAAACAAGGAAAAGCATCTGCTGAGGAAAATCTACATGAAATAGATTAGAAATATGACTATATAGTAGCTGAAAAATTAGGCACATGAAAATAGGTTCAAAAAGAAGAATTTAAGAAGAAAATAGAAATTATATATGATCAGATAAGCAAAAAATAAAGATAAATTCAGAAGGATACGATGTAAGGACATCATTCTCTCCGCAGGGGACAAAGGCCCCGTAAAGTTGGCATAAATATGATTGGCTGGGTGGCTTGTCTTGAATTGTCTCTCTTACAAATAGTCACCTATATTTTTAGTTTCAGTCGTTAAAGTACGTAATTAACCTATTTCAGAGCATAACTATCACACGGACATTTGTGGTGCACTACAAATGCCCGGGTGTACGTACTTTTGTGTTATTGCGTGTTTGCACATAATAGTAGGCGTTGCACCAATACATAGATGTTTAATTCACGATAAAACCAAGCCCTGCAATTTAAGTTAATACAAAATAATGTTTAGGACACATGATAGTTTTAGAAAAAAAACAATGAAAAGAACTGAAATCCAGTTATGCATCCGTCCTAGAGGGTATTGGTTTCAAATCGTGACATTCGGGAGCACTTCAAGTTGTCTTTTTGTTAACAAAACATAATACAAATGTAGACACTTACAAAATGTATGAGTAGCCACGTCTATTAACACACGCGCACATCACTACAACAAAATGGCCTTTAGCGGCGTCTCCAAAATAACTGCAGTTGCGCAACCCAAATTGGCCCACCACTACAGAGGCCAGGGGGCCTGTCATGGTTAGAACCGCCGCTGAAGACCCCCCTGTAGCGGCGGTTGGAATTGTCAACCACCGCTATAAATGGGGCAACTTTGTAGCAGCGGTTGACAATTCCAACCGCCGCTACAGAGGAGCCAACCGTCGCTATAGAGTTCATGAGCTATAAAAGAGCTGTTCGGACAGCCATGACCCTCACTCGAATAGTGACGACTCCAAAAATTTGGGTAAATCTCAAAAATAAAGAGGGGAAAGTTTTGAGCTCTTTTTTTTGCAGGAATTTGCTCTATGAGGTAAGGGAAACTCATCCCATAGGTTTTTTTTGCTCTCATTTTGAATTTAAGTTGAGTTTTGGGTTTTAAGTTTGTTAGGTTTTCATCAAATTTTAGCTAAATTCATTTGATTTGTATGGTTATATTGGGTTGTAGTTGATGTTTAACAAGGCATATATCATCTATTTTCATCACGACACAAAAAAATGACTATATGGTGGCTCTTTTGTGTCAATGAAACTCTAGATCTAGCGAAGAGAGAGAGTGTTAGGGCAAGAGAGACGTAGGGTTTTTTTATTTTTTAATAAAAGTTTTCAAATATATAGAATATATAACGTGTTGTTTTTTATTTTACCATGCATAATATTTCTCAATGCATGCTATTTATTTTTTGATATACAGCGAATATTTCTCACGGCAAGAGAGTGTTGTTTTAAATTTCTATGATAAGATATTATAAATATTCTGTGTATCCAGATTCTGTGATTTCTGTGTATATATCATAATTTTATTTTAGTTTTTTTTGAAAAAAATAGGTAGCTGCGGTTCAAGATGACAACCACCACTACTGCTGAGCAAAGTAGTGGCGGTTGACATCTTTAACCGCCGCTATTGTTTCAACACAATAGCGGCGGTCGACATCTTCAATCACCGCTACAAAGGCATCTGTAGCGGCGGTTTGTTTCGGTGATAGACAACCCGCCGCTACAATCGCTTATTTGTAGCTGTGATTGCGTAGTGGCGGGGTGGCCTGCCCGCAGCTACAATACTTTTCAAACCGCCGGTACAGGCCTATTTTGCTGTTGTGCATACTACTCCTCTGAGCATCTCCGAAAGACCGAGCCACCTCATTAAGGGATTTCACAAAGTCACCTCGCGGGCGCCTCACTATTGAGGGGATGTCACCTTCCATACTACTAGTACCGTGCACGTGTGGCACGCACGTGCTATCCTCGCACTATAAAATTACTTGCAACATAAGAGTTTATTCTATAATACTTAATTTCGTGCACACGAAAAAAGATAATATATATAGTGTCATAAGTAGTTTGATTACAAATGATCATATGCACATTCAAAGTTTTTATTCTTAAGAGGGATCTTACTTTATTGCCATCAAATGGCAACATGTTGACAAGTAACCCCCTCCTTAGTGATGGGTCATCCGGCATGTAAAGATTTATCATAAATTATTATCAATACTCTTAAAAATCAAGCAGTGTTGTGCTAAGCTAATTCACGATGACATAAGGATCTGTTCCATTGTAGATTGTACATAGGTGGTACAACATCATAATAGGGAACGACTAACCTTGAAACCACACGGGCCTCAAATTTTTCCCATGGAACCAATATAGAAACCATGGTAAGAGTCTAGAGGACACATCCAGAACCACTACTAGGATTTGACACTTATAGTACCACTTGTTGTGGCAACACCATATATTTGGTTGCAATATCAAGTTCTATGACAACAAACATTAAAAATGGTAGCGATATGTGGGAGTTTATTGCCACAACAATTATGAATTGCCTTAGTCATAGACTCCGTTGCAAGAGATAGGTACTAATGCCACGATTGAAAAAGGTTGTTGCAATTATGGTTTCCTAATGCAACAACTAGTTTTGAGTTGTGATAATATTGATTTGGTGTTGCGATAGCTAGGTGTTGTTGCCACCATTATAAGTTGGTTGCAAGTACTTGGACTTATGGCCACGACGTAAGTAGGTTGCGTCAATATTGGTCGGTCGTTGCGATAGCTCTCGATATATTGCATCCAAAAATATTGTTAGTTGCAATTAGCCATGAATATGGTCACGATGAAACTATGTTGCATTAGTCTTGCTATATGTTGCAAAACATCCGACTATATCGCATTGAAATTTTTTTTGGTCGCACATGGTAGGTTCTATTGCAACAAACATCATACGTTGGCACCACCCACCAGCTATTTTTTATAAAAGCGAATAAAAAAATAAAACTTTCCTAGGAATCGAACTGCAAACCTATTACTCACATGCAACAGTAGGTAACCATCTCAATCAAACTCTATTTTGCAATGTTTCGGTTAACTTTTCAATTTGTCTAGTTTCAAGACTGGTTCGTTCTTCTTGCCTCTGTCTCAGAGTGGCCCGAATGCCCCATTCCACAAAAACTTTCTCAATCCCGTATCCACCTCAGCCCTTCTCAATTCTTGTGCTGCCGACTCCCTCCTGCTCACGCCTGGTGCACGGCCGCGATAAGGTCCTTTTGAGGCGAGCCACCCTGCCTGCTAGGTTGTCGTAGCCAGGCCACCCAGTCGCCAGGCGCCAACTCGCCAGGCCGCCGACCACCCATACTCCGTCGGGAGCACGACGTCATTGCTGCCGAGGCGCTGAGGTGCAGAAGCCCGTTGCTGCGGGCTGCCCTGGATCGGGACGTGCGGCAGCGCTTTGCTGCCACGGATTGGCCGGGAGCGGCCGTTGCTGCCGTGGCGCCGAGGACCAATTAACCGTCGCGACCGTGGCATCGAGGAGCGGGAGCCCGTTGCTGCATCGAGGAGCCGCATTTGTCGTGGATCTTCAAGTGTAGAGAGGGCCGAAGTTCCTGTTGTTCCCGCTGCTATCGAGTCAGTTCGTCCAGGGGTTGAAATAGACAACCAGGTACGTGTCTTCTAATAATCCAAATATGTGAGATCCTAGGCTGCAGCTAAGTAGTTCCTGCGCATATGAAAATTTTGATACAACCTCAACGGCATCAGTGCATTAGTATCCTACAGGACTTACTGTTCCTCTAAGTGCAATCTGGACTTCTAATTTAGGATCCTACTTATGTCGGAACTGTTATGAGATCTCTGAAATAGGAAGCAGAGCAGTTACATCCTTTGTAGGCTGAGGTAAATTTTCAATACACTACATTTTCTCATGTCGTAAATCGTAGATTAAATATTGAACTATTGCCATTTTCTTAGAAATCATTTACTTAATTTACAAAAATTTATATTAGAGATATAACTTAGACTGAAAAAAGAGAAAGATCTTTTCTGCCAAACAGCAGGTACACTTCTTCTAATCGAAATATGTGAATGATTAGCGTGACAATTTATGAATAGGTAGATTCAGTAAGTGCGTATGTTAGTCTTTGAAGCAGTCAAATGACAACAATCTACACCAAAAGCCTTTTCTTAATATTTCTCCACTTTCTAATCTGTAGAGATCAGTGGATGACAAGATGCATTAATATATACTTTGCCACCATTAGCATGAAGTCTTCAGAGCCCCACCTGTAAACACTGCTTAAAACACAGACCATGATTTTAACAATTTTATTAGTGATCTCCCTTTTAACAGTTTAAATTAATCTAGAATGAACCAGTGAGCACTGTTAGATGACCTCCTTGATGTTTTTTTCTTTGCACATTTGGTTTGTGAAACATTTGTATAATTCACAGTCTTAACTAACAATGTAATGACTATTTACTTTTTTTCTTTTTCAAATGAATCACACGTATGATTTTCATTGAGTTGTTATCACCGTGGCGTTAGCACGGGTATTGTACTAGTGACCATAGTTGGCTTCTCAGATGGTAGTTGAATTTTATTTCACTGGGAAACAGCTATCAAACAGGACATTATAGGAGGTAGACTCATTTTTCTGAAACTGAAACACATATGATTAGCAGTCTTACTATGGAAGGCATATTTCTTTTTTGTTTTGGTTGCTGTCACACTATTAATCATGTACTTACAGAGCTTGCTGATTTGTAAATTTTGGTTGATAAAAGTTATTTATTCTATGGCTTTGTGCTCATTGCAGGGAGCAATATTTTAGTGAATATTTGTTGTTCTTGATCTTTGATACCGTGAAGAATGTCGGACGAAGATAGGAGCTGGATGCGTATGTCTAGATTTACCTCTCAATGGCAAGTTGGATTCAAGAAGTTTCTACAAAGTGTATTTGGGGGCACATCTAATGGAGAAACTGCTCCCTGTCCTTGTTCTCGATGCCGTTGCATGTCTTATCAAACTCAAAAAGAGGTTCAAACTCACGCGGCACTGAGAGGGTTTGATGAGAGTTTCATCCAAGGAGAAGCTAAAGGTCATCCATTATCAGTTGAGAGTGATAATGACAGAAGTTTTGATGAAGGCACACGAGGTCATGCAGATGGTTCACGTGAACTGATTTCTTCACTGATCAGCGGTGTTATACATGGAGAAGTCATAGGAAATGATGAGGAAGAGCCAAATGGGACCGCAAAGAAACTTTATCAGTTACTAGAAGAGGCAAGGAAGGAATTGCATCCAGGCTGCAAGGAGGTTACAAAAGTTTCTTTCATTGTCATGCTATTTCAGATTAAGTGCATGCATGGTATGAGTAATAGTTGCCGGGAGCACATACTTCGGTTGTTCCTGCTAGTACTCCCAAAAGGCCATTGTATCCCAACTTCCTTGGACAAAGTGCAGAAGGTAGTTCAAGATCTTGGTCTAGATTACAAAAAGATTGATGCATGTGTGAATGACTGTGTGTTGTTTCGTGAGGAGTATGCTGATAAGGATAATTGTCCAACATGTGGTGAGTCTAGGTGGAAAGAGACTAGAGGTACTGAAAAGGATGATGCTATTGACAGTGACTGTGGAAAGAAGCAGAAGCGTTTTCCACATAAGATACTTCATTATTTTCCACTTATTCCTCATTTGCAAAGACTTTATATGAGAGCTTCGACATCTAAACTGATGCGTTGACATAAGGAAAAACTAGTACGAGATAGGAAAATGCGTCACCCTGCAGACTCATTGGCATGGCAACACGTGGATGGTGAGTATAAGGATTTTGCATTAGACCCTTGCAATGTAAGGCTTGGTCTTGCAGCTGACGGTTTCAATCCATTTGGGATGTTAAATGTTGTATACACTACATGGCCTGTCATCCTACTCCCGTACAACTTGCCTCCTTGGTTGTGTCTGAAACAGCCGTATTGGATGATGTCTATGTTGATACCAGGCCCTAAATCTCCTGGAATGAATATTGATGTGTATTTGCATCCCTTGATTGATGAGCCGAAGGAATTATGGGTAAAAGGTGTTGAAACATGGGATGCTATGGAGAAGAAGAATTTTACTCTTCGTGCGCTTCTGTTATGGACCATAAATGATTTCCCTGCCTATGCCATGCTATCTGGTTAGAGTACTAAAGGAAAATTTGCATGTCCATACTGCCACAAAGATACAGAGTACTTATGGCTGAAGTTTGGGTCGAAGCATTGCTACTTGGGTCATCGTCGTTTCCTACCTCACAACCATAGGTGGCGCAGGAACAAAAGCAGCTTCAACAACAAGACAGAGATGAGGGAGGCACCTCAGCCATTGTCTGGTGCACAGGTTATTCAACAGTATGAAAGTTTTGAGCAACCAAAATTTGGGACAACCACAAATAAGAGAAAGCGGAGTGAAGAAGAGAGTAGGTGGTACAACTGGAAGAAGAAGAGTATATTTTTTGAGCTACCTTACTGGAAAAAATTGCTTGTAAGGCATAATTTGGATGTTATGCACATCGAGAAAAATATTTGTGAAAGCATTCTTAGGACATTGCTTGATATAAATGGCAAGAGTAAGGATAGTGAAAAGGCGCGGCTTGACATGCAACATCTTGGGATGCGGCAAGATCAGCATGCAGTAGTGGAGAATGGTCAGTTCAGTTTGCCAGCAGCTCTATACACCTTAGGCAAGGATGAGAAGATAATGCTATGCACATTCTTAGAATCTGTGAGGATGCGTGATGGTTATGCATCTAATATAAAGAGATGTGTGGATGTCAACGAATGTAAGGTTTCTGGTCTGAAATCGCATGACTATCACGTCATTTTGCAGAAACTGTTGCCCTTAGTCACACGACATATATTACCTGAAGTTGTTGCCAGACCATTGATTGAGCTTAGCAGGGTTTTCAATTCCCTATGTTCGAAGGAACTGCTGCAAAGTGACATTGAAAAACTAAGCTCTTCAATCGCAGAGACTTTATGTCGGCTTGAGATGTTATTTCCACCAGCATTTTTTGATATTATGATGCACTTGCCTTTTCATTTAGCTGAGGAGACTAAATTTGGAGGACCAGTGTGTTATCGTTGGATGTATCCGATCGAGAGGTATCTACGTACATTAAAAGGATATGTGCGGAACAAGGCACATCCTGAAGGTTCGATAGCAGAGGGATATATCTCAGAGGAGTGCATGACATTCTGCTCTCGCTTCCTAGAAGACATTGTGATGAAGCTAGATCGCCCAATGCATCATGAGAGGAGTGCGGTGAATGAACCATGTGATGGGCTTAACGTACTTGGGAGCATCGACTACAGTAAGAAAGGCTGCAAACCTGAGAATGTTTCTAAAACTGAAATGTTGCGGATGCGGCACTACATATTATCAAATTATGAAGAGGCGACTCCATGGATTAAGTAAGCTGTTACTCATGCTACTTGTTAGTGTTTTTATATTCTTCCATACAACATAACTTAATACGTTTGTTCCAACTAAAAAATATATATAGTGAGCATAAGGAGTTAACGAGAAGAATTAGTGCACAAGGCGTTGATAAGCGTCACTGGGAGAATTTTGTTGGATGGTTTGAACGTAAGGTGAGTAATGTGATCAATTAATTGTAGCAAATGTCTTATTTATGTTTATGAATTGTGTGCAATTGAAGGCAGCATTTTTTTTTAATTTGTGTGCAGATGAAGGTAGCCTATGAAGAACGAAAGATTAGTGAGGAGTTGTATGTCCTTTCGCAGGGTCCTCATCACATCGCTCATATTTTCAGCAGATGCTTTATCCATGAGTTTCTTTTTCGAACGGCTTCTTCAGAGGTTAACTTCAGTACACAGAATTCGGGAGTTTGTGTGAAGGGTGATGACAGTACTGGGAATATGGATTGGTATGGTGTTATAAAAAAGATAATCACACTAGATTTCCCTGGAGAAAAAGAAGTCATATTATTTCAGTGTGTTTGGTTCGACGTTCCTGCCGCCATGAAGAGCAAAAGTAGAGGGTACACCAATAATCAATATGGGATTATAGATATCGATACAACTGGTCGTCGATATGTCAATGATCCATATGTTCTGGCAACTCAAGTTGAGCAGGTCTTTTATGTCAGTTTTGCAAAAAAATCCAACTGGAGTAGTGTTGTTAGAATGAAGCCTAGACTTTGTTTTCCATGCCAGAAAATGAAGAAGATGAACTGCAAGGAGAGATTGATATTGACTCACTCGATGTAGGTGTGGAGACCATCGACATTTATAGCCAACATGAAGAGTTGACAAACTGGAGAAGGAAGGACCTTGCTGGAGTGACCGGTGATGCTAGCATCATTGAAAAAGCTGCTCCTGTGCCAGAACCAAATGATGAAGACATACTTGATGACGATGATGATCCTGATGACACATACATCAATGATGGACATGTTGCACCTGTGAGCTCTTTAGGTGAAGGAAAGGATGATGAATTTTTTACATAAATCTCATTATTTATGTTTTAAGGCTCCGTTCATGAGCTGGCCATCTGAACCAAATATTGTCTTCGAATGAATCTTTATTACTCTTGATATTTCAAAATCAGAATAACTGGAGCGACTCTTGGAGTGTGGGCTTCCATTTGCTCTTTTCAGATTGTTTTAATTTACTTGCAAAGTGTTTACTCTTCGATATGATGGGAGGAGGGAGTGAGGAAGTGGAAGAGACCGGGGATATAGGGCCCAATTAGCGAGTCAATGTCCCATACAAAGGACATGTATATCTACATTGTAGCCAAAGCACGAATAGATTACACTTCTATTAAAATTAAAATATGCATTCAAACTAAAACCTTACTGTCACCTTAAAAATATGACTTCAAACGAATTTTTTTGGAACTACAATGTTTCATAACTATCCAAGATCTACAACTTTCTTTGTAGGAGTTTCTCCATTCGAGGCCGTTCAAGAAATTTGAATTTTGAATTTGAGAAATTTAAATTCAGTTTATCGATCACATTTTGACTTCTAACTAAAAAGTTTTAAACTACAATGTTTCATAACTATCCAAGATCTAAAACTTTCTTTTTAGGAGTTTCTCCATTCGAGGTCGTTCAAGAAATTGGAATTTTGAATTCGAGAAATTTAAATTCAGTTTGTCGATCACATTATGACTTATAAGGAAAAAGTTTTGAACTGCAATGTTTCATAACTATCCGAGATCTACAAATTTCTTTTTAGGAGTTTCTCCATTCAAGGCGGTTCAAGAAATTTGAATTTCGAATTTGAGAAATTTAAATTTAGTTTGTCGATCACATTTTGACTGCTATCGAAAAAAGTTTTGAACTACAAAGTTTCATAACTTTTCGAGATCTACAACTTTTAGTTTGGTCATCTGTTCATGGGACATAGTTGTCTTAACATTGTTCATAAATCTCATATGTGTATCTTCTAGTTTCTTCAAACTATGTAGGAGAGATATAGATTTTGCGAACAACCTTACTGTCGCCTTGAAAATATGACTTCTAATGAAAATTTTTTGAATTACAATGTTTCATAACTATCCGATATCTATAACTTTCTTGTTAGGAGTTTCTCCATTCGAGGCCGTTCAAGAAATTTGAATTTTGAATTTGAGAAATTTAAATTCAGTTTGTCGATCACATTTTGACTTCTAATGAAAAGGTTTTGAACTACAATGTTTCATAACTATCTGAGATCTACAACTTTCTTTTTAGGAGTTTCTCCATTCGAGGCTGTTCAAAAATTTGAATTTTGAATTTGAGAAATTTAAATTCAGTTTGTCGATCACATTTTGACTTCTAACTAAAAAGTTTTGAACTACAATGTTTCATAACTATCCGAGATCTACAACTTTCTTTTTAGGAATTCCTCCATTTGAGGCCATTCAAGAAATTTTAATTTCGAATTCGAGAAATTTAAATTCAGTTTGTCGACCACATTATGACTTGTAAGGAAAACGTTTTGAACTGCAATGTCTCATAACTTTCGAAGATCTATAACTTTTATTTTTATTGTTTCTCTATTCAATGTTGTTTGAAAAAATTAAAGTTTTCCTACTTCAGACATTCAAACGTCTTTTTTCTGGGGCTCACGTATGAATGAAATTTTCATAGTAGAGTTTGCCTTTTTTATTTTCACGGAAAGTTTTCCTCCTTTTGATTTTTCAGTAGCCCGCCAATAGAATAAGGGGACGCTTCAGATCCTAAAATCAAGGGAGATACCTCCCACCGCCTCCTATAGTTTCCTGAACCGTGCCTGCGTGGGCGTCGGTTTCCTGAACTATGTGGGCGTTGGTTTCCTGAACTGCGTGGGGGGCGTGGATTTCTTAGGGCGTAGTTGTGACTCACCTACAGTAGAGCAGCGGCATCGACGATCACGGACACCATAGTGGTGGCGACGACCATGGACACCATGAGGACGGCTTCCTCCTCCAACGCCAGATGCAAGCGCGCATGCCCTCTTCATGAAACTGATCTCCAGGAAGAAGAAGACTTCTCGAACGATGAAGGATTAGGGTCACTTCATTTTCTCCAACTGGGTAATACGTCTTGCTTCTTCTTCTCCTTTGTTTTCTCCACACCACTGTCGCACCTCTTTAAGCCCTACTGCCCTTGCTCTCTTGCCTTCTCTGGACGAACGGGGCAGTAGCATAAAGTGCCAGGTAACTGTGAATCCATTCCATTGGTCATATTGTATTATTAGATCATGCATTGAAGGCCTGAAGCCATCTGTCTGTAATTCTCTTTTCTATTTATGTTATTCAATTCAATGATTAGGAATTGTATTAATCACTTGCAGTTTTACGTAGAACATGCACATCTATTACTTCTTTCAAGTGATATGTGTATCAGTTGTGTGACCCGGTGTTCTCTTGTAACAATCTAGCTATGTCCTCTGCAACTTGGATTGGAAAATACAATTGATCCATATATTTGTTATAATAATCTGTTAATATCTGAAGCTCACGAGAATAGGTAATCAAAGTCTTAGATATTCGATTTGTTAATATCTATCGGCCCGTTTAAGATTTGTCGGCCTGTTGAGAATTTAAGATTTGTCAACGCAATCCCTTAGCAAGCTTCCCAATCTCGTGAGTTTAAGATTTGTCGGCTGTTGAGCATGTAATTATAGGTTCAGTCTTTTATCTTGGTAATAACCATTAAGTAATAAAAACAAATTCATTCAGTTTTGTTTTCAAAAGAATAACAGATCAATTGAACAATGATAATGAGAATGTGGATTGTGGAGGAGCAACCTCCCGAGTCCTGACTCCTGACCACCTGGTTGAGTAGTAACATCTTGGGCAAGCAAGAACAGCCCTCCGAACATCATAGATGGGTAGACTTTTGAAGTGTTTGTTCCTTCACTATGAAGTTTTGTTTATCTTATCATCTTTCCATAGAATGTCTAATCTCTGAATTTAGTGGTGTGGACTGGCAGAAAGTGAATTTTTCCTCTATGTTTAATATATCATATATAACTTTTTTTTCCCTCTATATGTATGGATACAGTGAGCCACTTATAGGAGAGATGTGGACAATTTATTTCCAATTAAAGGGGATACATGAGGAGGACGAGTTCATCGACACCGATATGGACAAAGTCAATCTCACATTTGAAAACCTGGTACATTTCAAAGATCAGTTAGGATATGGAGGAAGGGACTTCTTATACTACAAGAAGCATTGCGGCACGAATGCGGCTAGACTTCAACCCATTGAATATTTTCACGATGCACAAGCAATGTTAAAGGATAATGCTGCGGAGAAACATATCAGGTTGTTACTGTCAAAGGAGCCAGAACCGGAGTTAAATGTTGCCATAACACCAATGAAGCAACATGGGCAGAAGCGAAAACATGATGAATCCGCTACTGATCAAGATGTTGACGTCTACAAGGTTTGGCTCGAACAGCAGAAAGAAGATAATCTAGACATAGGTATAAACATTCTTTGCATCACTCATTTGATTTGTTATAGCATAATGGTGCTTTGACAAGTGCATTTGCTTAATGTTGATCCACAGACTACAGGGATGACTTCAGGGAGGAGACAATTGTCACGTACAAACAATGGCTAAG
Organism: Eleusine indica; assembly: GCA_030378355.1. Lineage (NCBI taxonomy): Eukaryota > Viridiplantae > Streptophyta > Magnoliopsida > Poales > Poaceae > Eleusine > Eleusine indica. The sequence continues at coordinate 12,918,386 of CM059494.1, forward strand.
GCAAACAGGCCGTCGTCGGCATATGCGTAATAAAATTCATTTCATCACAGCATCAGATTTATTACTACCTGTTGTGCTTGCAATAAAATATTTTATATATCCTTTTTATCCAGTGTCATTATTGGAAGCACATATAGAGGATGATGATTTACCTGTACATAAGGAAAATCAGGATAGGAGCACAAGAAACAAAGATAGGCCAGCTCAGGCAAGAAAACCAAAACAAGGGAATGCTATGTGCTGGTCTTTCCATATTTTAAATGTGCCTTCAAAACTCTGCTGCTGATCATGTATATTATTTTTTTTTCATATGTTATCTAGGTGCATCCAAAACACGTCAACATGGATGTCTGAAAGGTTATAAAGCAGCTGCCAAGAGAATTAAGAGTGGCTCTCAGAACTTAAAGATTGAATTAGATCCCTTGCTGGGAGGGCCCTATGGTGAGAACAGCCGCACATTCGTCGATGAGATTGTAGTGTTTACCAGGAAAAAGGCTCCACTTATAGGAGTGCAATCATGGAAGGATGTGAAGGACATTGTGAAAATAACAATAGCAAATGAGATGCAAGTAAGTCTATTGTTTTCTAGAGCCAAAGTTATGAGTTCAGTACCTCAACTTAACTATTCTATTTGTCTTTCAATTCAAACAGAATGTTTGGGATTTAGATGATGTTGAAGATGCTACTGAAAAGATATGTGCAATTGCCAAAGAGAGGTACAAAGGATGGAGAGCTTCATTTAGATCGACATACGAGGCATACTCAACTGATGTTGAACGCATGAAGAATAAGCCTGAAGATCTAGACATTGTGGAGTGGTACTACTTGATCCAATATTTTGGAAGTGAGAGGTTCCAGGTACGTTGGCCTCCACTATTTCTTTTGTAATCCCACTAATACAATGGAATTGACCATGCTCTACTTAAACACCTTTTGCAGAAGATTAGCCACAAAAACTCCAGAAACCGACAGAAGCAAAAAACCTAAGCATCTCACAGGGTCTAAACCATTTTCCCAGATTAGTTTTGAACAGGTAATACCAAATTTAACTACTAAGCTGATTAGTTTGTTAAATATATGGTCCTTACCTAATGCTGCATTGTTGCCATGTTAGGCAAACCAGAGTAATGGTCAACAACTTACTGATTTGCAACTTTGGATGGCTACTCACACCAAGGATGGGCAATGGTCAAATGAAGAATCTAGGGATGTCTATGTGAGTGCTTGTATATGATTTAATCTTCAAAGTTACAGCATGTTCCAAACTACATTTTTGAAGTAGTTAAAATGACACGCTCTTAATTTGTTTATTCTATTTCAATTAGGAAAACGCATGCATTGAAATTACCAAAGCAAAAAAAGTGTTGGATAAGCCCTTCCTCATGCTTGAGGAGGAAAACAGAGTTTTCCAACTCACCTACTGTAGGACTCTGGGAACAAAATCATACAAGAGTCATGGACGTGGATACATGGCTAAATATCCAACACGAAGCGCTCTCCTGAAACAAAGAGATGAAGATGCAGCTCGTAGACAAGCCGAAGCCGAACAAGAAAAATTGCGGCACCAATAAGAGGTCGAAGAATTAAAAGAAAAACTTGCAAATGAAGTTTTAGCAAGGGAAAGAGATAAGGAAGGAAGTAAGAAACAAATGGATGATATCAGGGAAGAATTCCATTCAACACTACAAGAACAAATACAATTGGCATTGTAAAAGGTACTGACTTTGAATCATGGCTCTCCTTTATTGGCTCCTCTACTTTCGCTAATTGTCCTTGTCTTTTGGGCTCCATAGGCTCTCCAAGGAACCATCAACACCACAGGGACAAGTGTAGACAATGACTTCATCACACCCCCACGCATAGTAGATCCAACTGAAGAGGTAATACAAGTGCAAAGGTTACTTGTCAAATATACAGCATGCTTACATATAAATTATACAATTTGTTTATGTCAAAGTGTTCGTTTTGGCAGAATGATCAACCACGAAGCTCGCTGACTACACAAAAGGTAGTTGATGGAACAACTACTACCATGACAGTTGATGAAACAACTACCATAACAACAAAGACTGCTGCAACTAGGAATCTTTTTGACAAAAAAGATGGTGCAAATGGACCACCGAGTTATGTTTCTGTCCAGCAACTATTGAGGACTCGTAATCAAAAGAAGCTTGCAAGTATGAACATAAACTATTGCGCAGATCTGTTTCTTCCACAAAATCTGGAACACTAAAATTATTATTTTTCTTTGTGATGATCATCACGCCTTGACCATGTTCCAGTATTAATCTATATAGTCTCATGTATTTGACAATGTGATTTAAGTGTTAGTTCCAGTATTAAGGTATCTAGAAAACGTGTGTGAGGCTTTGAACCTTTATTAATCTGCTATATGTGCAAAACTCTATGAAACTATGGTATTTGGCAGCTACAGATCTTTGTGATAGTATTTCTCAACTCCATAGTCTTAGCTCTGAGTGATAATAAGAAAGTTCTAGGCAATTTCCTAAGCTTTTCATAATGTCCAAGAGCATGTTTTTTGGATGCCTAAAACTATAGATATGATTAAAACATATTCCTACTTTGCTGCTGTCCAGAACAGCCAATGTACTTAGAATTGTTTGCTCCCAATTGCTTTTCATTGAATGATTGCTAGTTAGCAAATTCTATTTGTATTCACGAATAGCAGGAAAGAAGGACAATAAACATGATTAGAGAAAGCCTTATTGATGACTACAGGTGGTGATGGCCAGCGGAGCATGCATAAACATATCAACAAGCAAACTCATGTTTAGTTCTATTTTACTATGTCAAACATTGTAGCAAGATTTTAGTCAGACATGCTCTTTTTACGTTGTTGTGGTCATGTTATTTTTAGTTGTACTCTTGGCATTGTCTATTACTTTTGTTCAGACATATCTCAAGGTATTAAAGGTTTGAGCTCTTATATGTGGTGTTCAATCCGTGGACTCATGGCATAATTGTTTTATATAAAAAATAATCATGCAAGCTATGAAAATAAATTTAAAAAGATCTAGCTAAAATCCCCTTCTTGCAATAAACTAATATACAACAATTATTTGTGGTTGCAATATACGTTATTGCCACAAACTTTTTGAGTTGCTATAGGACATGTCTACAACGAACAATGACTCGTTGTATTTTCCATCTATGACCCCCAACACTGCCTCGTTGCATGTTCCATCTATTACTATCAACATATATTCGTTGCATTTGGTATCTAGTAACCCCCATAATCCTTCATTGGATTTGCCATCTATTGCCACGAGCAACTGAATGTGGCAATTGTGACTCTAGCTACCAAATATGTCCAGTTGCAACATGCCTCTGATGCAATGGAGCACACTACATGGCAATATGACCATATTACCACGAAGATTTTGGGTGGAAATACAGGTCTGTTGTGACAAAGTTGTTCTTGGCAATAATGACATATTACATCCACATGTTTCGTTGCAAAAAGAACTCACGCAACCACTCTACTCGTTGCAAATATCCATTCCTACAACTATATCGTGGTTGCATTACTTTTTTTTTGGGCATTGCAACAACACCGTAATGCAACACCACATGTAATTGGATGCAAGAAGCTATTGCACCGTTTCAACTGCAACCATCTTTCGACCACCATGATTAGATGCAATTGCACCATAATGCAACCAAAATAGCCACATTGTAACCAAATATAGGCGTCACACAAGGTCTAAATCCTAGTAGTGAACCTAAAGAGTCAAGAGGAATAAATTTTGCCTTTCTCTTCCTTATCTATGGTAAGAGTTGACTTTCAAATTAAGTCATCCTAGCCCACACTTTTCTAAAAAAGAAGAGACAAATATGGATTCCGTTATAAACTCAAGTGCTAGAATACCTGCCTCATTTTTTTTTGAGGCCAAAAGCTCTCCTCTTTATTATTCAAAAGGGTTATAATCTACCTGCAAGCGCGAGTGCAGGAAAACTGGACACTTATCATGATCGTACCAAATAGAGTCTACCCTATTACAAAATGCTTCCTTTGCACACAGATGAGCAACAAATTTAGCCGACTGGTTTACATGCACAAAGGAGAAAAAGGAGAGATAGCAAGTACACTCTTGGATATCCCACAAAATTGCTGAAATCTCTGATCGCCCATCAGCTCTTGTTTCCCAAAGCTTCACCAAAGTTATTGGTCTGTTTCTAAGATGATAGGCCTTGGATCCTCTTCAGGGATGACGCGTAATGCATCCCAGCAAGATTCAGCTTCATCATGAAGCACTGATTCCACTGCAGGGAACCATCTACCTGAACCAAACACAGAAGCACCTGATACATCCCGCAAGACAGCTCCAGTTGCCCCATTCAGTTCATAGGAGTTGTATTCTGCATTCAACTTTAAGAGATGAATATCACTTCTTGGTCTTCAAAAGTTCAGAATACCATATAAAAAGCACCAGCGCACAAGAATGAAGAAACCTATGATGTGTGATCCTTTAACAAAACTAAATCACCTCAGTTTGCAAAAAGAATTTCTCAAGAAACCAATTTGCATAAACAATTTCTGAAATTTTTGAATACCTTGATGCGGCATCATAATAAAAAACCAATTTAATTAGCACAAAATGCTCTTAAGTTAGGCAACATTCTGCAAAGCATCAAAGTTGAAATATTACTTTAGGAGGAAGATTGGTCATTTCAAAGTATCCACCACGTCAGCCACACTCCCACCAGAATCCTTTGGACACCGCACGGAAGGAGATAAGCAGAATCTCCGTATTCAACAGAGGATCCATGTCAAAGTAAATGTGAAAAAGCATTCTGAAATAAAAAAAAATAGCTTTCTTGCAGTTACAAATGGATGCTCACCTTGGTATATATTCCGCAGATACACCTCATGTACAAGTAGAAAACGACTCAAGAAAACAACAACAAAAATCTTGTGATGGCATACAGGTCATCGATGGTTATTCCCTTCTGCAGTTTGCACACGCAGCATCAAGATTTTTATGGGTCATTTCATTCTGCAAAATAATGCATAAAATTTGTGACATCCCCGCCCCACGAATGAGGGGGTTAGTCAAAGGATCAAACATCGGGTGACACCTTGATGAAGCAAGAGTCCAATAGTACACACATATGAGTATAAAAAATATAGTGTGCATGGTTACAATATAATTGTTACATATTTGGTTCAGATTTGAGTAGGTGGACAAGTTTAAAACAGCACTAATAATTGATCCTTATTTTCAGGTTTTAGCCAAGTTAATAGGGTTTTTGCATAAAATAAGTATTATGCAGCTATACTATAACAAACATGGTTACAATACAATTTATAAAAATACAATATCATCATTATCATTTCACTTTGTAATTCGAGGTGGCAGCGATCTCACAAGTGGTACTTAATAACCGCGAGGGATGACGACTCGAATCGATTTACATCCTGCAGGAGAAACCCAAATACACGGCGTACGCACACTCCCAGAGTCACATACAACAACCTTTCGTGAAATCACCATAGAGTCGGCCGGGTTTCACGCGCTCCCGGGTACATGTCCTCCACGCGATACCCAGTATCCGTGGTTAGACCATGCACCCTTCCACCACTCATAGCACCCAAATGCCACCATGCACTTATGATCATTCCCAAAGAGCGACGAGGGACCGTCCAACTACTATGATAATCAAGCTACATCAGTTTACTAGTGCCCATATCACTAGCATGCACTTGGTACTGTTCAAACTTGGTCACGGGTCCACACTCAAAGGGGGTTCTTAATCGACACAAACGAGGCTATGGCAAACAAGGTCCAACCTTGTCACCTCAACCTACACATGCACTTCCCCATTCGGTCTCAAATTAATCCATCATTGTCATGTGAGAGTACAAGTGATAAATCCTCAAACCATCCTATATCGAGTAGTCTCCATACCACTTGATTTTTCCTACCGATGACTCCATATTAAGCATAGAAAATTCTAATGAATAGTTGAACAAGTATACTCATACCCATAGGATTTGTCTTTTCTACATGCAACTAGAGTTTCAATCATTTCCTTCATGTAACGCATAATACATGACATGCATACATATGATACAAAATAAAAGTTTTAAAACATAAGAGTGCACCGGGGCTTGCCTTGATTCAGGTCAATGTTAGCACTCTCAAGAGGATTAGCTTCAGCTCTGGGCTTTCCCGGAACTATCTCCACCTCCACGTTCCCGTAGTTGAGTCCTATTAGATGAAATGCAATGCAATAAGGATAGGAGATGATTCATGACACTTCTTGAACAAATATATGCCACGACATGATGCATGCGAGCAATTATTTAGTGTTACTATTAAGTGCTAAATTATTTTACTAAACATATATCCTCCCTTGACATGCGAGATTGGTTAGGCAGTGCCACTAACAATGCTACAAGTAACTCAACCAGTGAATAATTGATACTAGCAATGCTAAGGTACCGCAATGATCTTGCTTATTGGACTTGGTAGAAAACAAAAGATGCAATCATTTTCTTGATAAACCTTTTGCTAACATACATGGTCAAACTAATCATGTGAGGGTGTAGCATCACAACGAGCAAGATTATTTAATAGGAAAGGTGACAAGGCATCCCGAGCATGACATAATTAGGTGAGTTAAATCTGCATTTGTCTATATCTTTGATTGAGTCCAATTACGAAGGTAAGTTTTTACACATCATGTAAATATCCTATAATTAAACTATCAGGTAAATAATCTATCATGCAAATGCATCAATATTAACAACTAAATAGACTAAATTAAGTACCCTACTATCGACAAGTATGGTTAACATTCATTGACAAATTAAAGTTCAAACATAAATTAATTGGTTAAGTGCTTAAGCTGCTAATCATGCATTTAAAATAGTACAAAGATAAATGCATACTTTCAGTATGATAACATGACATGATCAAAATAAGTCACCTAGGAATTACATGCAACACAGAGGACATGCATGCAAGAATTGGGAAATTAACATGCATTATTGTAGAGTTATGATTTGATTTGTATTTTTGCTTATTAAATGCACTCATAAATAAATACGAAGTTTCAGTGTGCTTTAATAATTGGTTAAAATAGTACATAACCAGAGGAGTCCAAAAATTTTTTATATAAAATTTTACGTCAGATATATTTTTCTGTATTGATATATGAAGTTAACACCATTTTTCTTACTTATGATACACATGCACAAATAATTATAGGGGTTGCTCTGTTTTAGTATTTTATCAAAATAGAGAATAATGGTAAGAGCCCAGAACTTAATTTGCTATATTCTAATTTCAAGCAATTATTTTTGGACTAATTTTTAAGGTTAGAACATTTGATTTTTGGCTCATAAAATAAAAACAGGGACTACCTAGTCATTGGACCTAAAGGGCTTGGCCCATCAGGCCTGGCGCAGGGGGAAGAAGACCACATGGGCCAGATCTGGCCTAGGTGCTGTAAGGCCCACAACCGCGGCTTGGCCTAGCAGGGTCGGCCAGCCAGCCAGGCTAGGCGCGAGCACACATGCACGACGCCCGGCGCGGCGGCAGCGTGGCTTCAGCGGGGACGGCCAGGCCGAGGAGGGCATGGTCTCGTGCGAGTGGGATCGGAGGCCGACGACGGTGATGTGGCACGAAGATCTGATCGGGGAGGCTGACCAGAAGCGCTGCACGACGCGGGGAGGCAGCTCGTGGCGGCGGCCGAGCGGGCGACGGCGGCGACAATTGGCGTTCCGGCAGCAGCTACGGTCAAACCCGAGCTGAGCGGGCTGAAAGGGATGCGAGGAGGGTCGGGAGGGTAGCCGATGGGGGGGAATCAAGGTGGAGCTCACTGCGGTGGCCGGAATCAAAGGAGGGCAGGTGGCCGACAGCCGAGAGCAAAAGCTCGATTCCGAGCTCACCGTCATAGGGGATGGGATCTCTGGCGCAGAATGGAGGAGGAGAGCGAGGCGGGGCTCTGGTGGGTTCAGCCGGGGCTGGGAGGTGTTGAGGCGGCCGGGCGACATGAGTAGGAGCTCGGCGACCATGGTGGCTTGGCTCGGGCAGAGAGCGAGAGAGGAGCAGGGGGAGAAGAATGGGAGCGAGAGGGAGAGGATAAGGGCATCCGAGGGGGGTGATATTCGGACCAAGATGCTGACCAGGAGGGATTCGGCCGATTGGCAACGGCCACGCGGCGACTGGCGGCTCGGCGGGGTGGGCGGCGAACAGGGCAGGGGCGAGCTGGGTCTATGACAGGCAGGACCCACAGGGTTTAAAAGTTCCAGAATTCCATAGCGTTAAGGTGTTGTTAACCACAATTTTGGAGCATTAGATTAAGTCTAAATTTAAATATTTTTGCATAAATTTATAGAGCATGGTTTGTAGTCGAAATTTAGTGACATGCACATAGAGAGGTGAAAGTATTTACGAGGTAATAAATTTTGAATATGCTAATCTGACCACAAAGACTTAAGAAATTTTTTCCTGCCTGGGAATCCTTAATATTTAGCCACTTTGGAAATTTTATTTGGGGCATTAAGTGAGGTCTAAAATTAAATTGGGTTCCACATATATGAAGAGCAATGTTTGTAGTAGCTAAAAATTGATGATGTCGTTCTGGAAGTAAAACTATGAGGGAGTTAATAAATTTCCAATTTGCTTAGCTGCTAAGGCTAACATCTGCTCAGAAAATTGAAGTTTGATAAAAATTTCGAAAGTGACTCTTCTTGACTTTATTAAATCAAGCCAAAATTATGTGTTGTTTCTAAAGATTGGATCTTATTTAAGAGTATGATCTGGTCCACTGGTTTCTTAGAAAATTTGAAATCTGAAATTTTAAATTAACCCTGTTTCTGGACATAGTTTGATTTATTTGGCCTACTTCCCAAAGCGATAAAATCACCAAAAACTCTTTAAAATTTTTTCTTGAGTCAGATCAATATTATGACATTTAATTGGGTCACTTACGCGTGTAAATTGGCAGCTCTAGTTCAAATTAGATTTGATCCAAATTCATATAAATTCAAAATTTAAGTTTTTAGTTTGTTATTTCTTTTTGGTTTATCTCCCTTAACTTCCTAGTATGCTAAAGTGACACCTGGGGTGTGACAAAATTAATTTTGCATTGTTTCACAGGGTGCAAGTATTAGGATCCTTCACCATGAGCTGCAGACTTCTAAAGATTTTCTAAGCTTCCCATGTGAAAACGGACAAAATTTGATTAAGATTATATCCTGTTGGGGAACACTTAGAAAAATTGAGAAGTTGGGAACACTTAGAAAAACATTCATTCCCGATACATCCTGTCTTTCAGTTAAAAAAAATCCTGATACACCCTTAGCATATAGTGAACCTGATGAACCACTGATCTATATGAAGAAGTCAGATTGCATGCTGGACCACACCTTGCGAGAAATTTAAACAACAACAACAACAACATTTGTAACAGTAGGGGAATGTACATTCCTAAAAAAAACAACACTTACTTGTAAGAGTTTGACATTTTTACTAAATACCTTTTTCACATGTAAGTCCCAACCATAGAGAATTTGTCATCATATGCTTTCCCAAGTGAATATAGAATCTGGTCTCATGAGTTTGCGATGAAAATCAATCCAGACCATGTTTAAAAAAACTCGACCTGCCGGGGAAGAAGCCACCCCGACAACATTTTACTAAGGAGAAGAAGCCTTCTCACGTAGGTCGAGAAAACCCCCGAACCCCCTCCCCAACCATACACAGGGACTCAGCTGGTCGTGTGAGCTGTGGCGCGAGTCTTTACCATATGCTTTGGCCTGGGGAGGATGAGGGGATTTCTTTTCACGGTGCGACACCGCGAGCCGATCCTGGGGATCGAACCCGGGTGGGCGCGCTGCCACTGAGCCGAAGGCTCGTTCGCACCATGTTTACATGTTATGCTATCTATTTTGTAGTTTAGAACACAATGAGAACACTCTGGACACGATGTTCTCCAATGCTTGAATTATCTTCTGATAATACAACAATAAATTCCTTTTGCCGTCCCTGCATTCATGCTTACAGGAAGATAGCTGCATTGTGTGAAGATAGCTTTGCTCTTTGTCACCATCATGAGCAGCAAGTGGAGTTGTGAGTCATTATCTGCTAGCTGCACGCATTGCGAAACAAAAAGAGTGAGACAAAATATACCCCTACCTGTAAATGGTTTTGTGACGTACAAAATACTATTCAACTATGCTTATAGACTAAGAGATTTTTTTTCTAATCTGCAGTGACAGAAAAAAAAGATATGTAAATATGTCAGTCACTAAACAATGTTGTCTCATTAGACAGTTAAAGGTGCTGTTGACAATATATTATTGGCACCTAACAAAGGAATTGACCAATAACCATCCAGAAAATTATAAGCTCCTTGTTAGGCCAATAACCATTGGTAAAGTGCTAAGCTTTATACTACTGGTAGCTAACATGAACTTTTTATTCTTTCTCGTAAAATAAGAATACAAATAAGATCAAAATAGACAGACCCAAAAATACTAACCTGGCTTCCTGAAATTAGATCATACCTGAGATTTTGCAAGAGATCTGGATCGAGTTGACAGATTTTGTCATGGACCAAGGATCTTCTCCAGCCTCCAGGTTCGACTTGTTCTTCTATGATGGAAGTACCGGCAGAGGAAAGGGGCGGAGCTTGAAATCAGGCAGAGGGAAGGGGCGGAGCTTGGAAACTGGCAAAGGATGGTGGCGACTGCAGGGAATGAGGATCACCCGTCTCTCCCATGGCGATGGGACCTCTCTCCCACGGAGGCGGCACCATGATCTCGACGAGGCCTCTCTCTCTCTCTGTCTCCCATGATGACAAGGCCTCTCCTCTTGTTGGTCGTATCTACGCACCCACTTATATACCGCAAGAGGACGGTGTACAGTTGTAGCTCTTTTTTCCTCAGAGTATTCCAAGGTTATCGAGTCCACAGGGAACGAGCGGAACTAATACTATTAAAGGGTTACTAACAGATTGCAATGAGTTGGTTGGTGTGAATGATGACGGTGAGAAAGTGGAAGGTGAATGTTATTGAAGAGGCAACATGATAATGAAGGATTCTCTCCTTAGGATTGGTTCAGTAGCATGCAACCTTATTCTTATCAACTCAAGTGATGACTCTAATATTCTACAAGACATGGTGGTTTCATTCACCCCGGCTGTCACTACAGAGGCTATTAGCTCCCCACTGATTTCTTGCACTATGTAATGGGCAAAAGTGTATTGGCCGATACACTAATGAAAAGGATAGATAGATGTGCAATAAGTTCATCACATAGATTAAATTCATCGAGAGAGTATCAACAAGCATGAGAGTTACATGACCAGATCCCCACACCAGAGAAGAGAATATGAGACTACTCACTCATCCTTCTGCTAGACATAGCAGAGGGGTGAGAAATAGCACTGGAACGCGCCCGAGCCGATCGGCGCAAGCGTTGCGCCGATCGTCGTGACCTCCCTTCTGGTGGATCTCGTTGGTGTTGACGAACCTCCGCCGCTAATATCCTGGAACCCTAGTTTTAATAACTGGTTCTCACGATCGCCATCTCCCCTTGGTAGTCTTGGCTCTTGATAATTATCTTCCTTTTATACTCGACGGGATTAGGTCAACTTCCCCCGACTCTGACTCATACTGGGCTGGGCCTTCGTCTTTCTTGGACCGGATCATGTTTTAGTCAACTTTTCTTGCTGCGCCGATCGTCGCATGGGTCGCGCCGATTGGGGCGGCTCCGAATTTGGCCCATCTTCGTTACTCTTCAGCTCTTTATCCATAATTGCCCTGTTTTACACTTGTTTCCTGTGATTACATCCAAAATAGAACAACTATAAATATATGCAAATATGAGGTTAATTGTTAGTCCAAACCACCAAATTAAGACGCAAAAGATCCCTTTTTGGTAGATAAAATGGGCATCTAGAAACCACCAACAGTTCCCCCACACTCAAATCATTGCTAGTCCTCGAGCAATACAAAATCAAATATGTAATAAGAATTTTCACACCATCTCTCATGCAGTCAATCTCAATCATCATTTTTACTCATTATCCTTCCACCAAGATTTTCTCTCATCTCCTTTTAACCAATCGGCATATCTTACTTGAACTTTTAGTTCTCTTCAACTCATCTTTTAGCATCAAACATCAAGCATTTGGTCTTCTCTAGGTCTCTCAAGTGTATTTCCTTCCCTCTCCTATCTAATCAAGGATTGTATATGGATCTTGGAGGGCTATATAACTAAGTTAAACCATAAGATTAACCATGTCAACAATGTGCTCAATTATGCCTATTAAGAAAGGATTTTCTTGGAAAAGAACTTTTAATGGAGAAGAGGAATGTAGAAGATCTAAAGAAAATTCAATGAGAACAATTGGCAAAGATTGAGGAATAATCAGAAATCTGCTTTCTTTGATGACCTTACTGCTTCTCAGGGAATATATATATATTTTTCTCTTTACCCCTTTTTATAATAACCTCTTTTTTTCTTTTTCTTTTTGCAACAGCGCCGATCGGTGCAAGCGTTGCGCCGATCGGCGCGACCTATATTTTTTTCTTTTTTTTTCTTTTTCTTTCACCTCTTTTTTTTTATATTCCCTGATATGATCAGCAATCTTTGTATCAGCAGCGGAAACTTTCTGAATTCCCTTTTATTGAGAATATAGGTTGTATCAAGGATGAGGAAGAAACAAAGATGTATAGTTTTTATGATAGCAAGGAATTTACTTAGATAAGAATGGCTAGAAATACAGAGATAAACAAAATAGATCATCCTTTCCTAACTTGGTTGAAATCATGAGCAAAAAGTTGACAAAGTTACTTACTATCCACTTAGTTCAAATTTGTAGCTTGCTCTCATTCACTCGGCTATGTAGCCATATTTAGACCTTGCTTTTGCCTTAGTGTATGATGAGTCAAATTTTTTTTCACAAATATAAAGCTCAAAAGTTAAGTGGTAACCAACAAATTCAAGTAATCAACCAATCGATCATCAGAAAGACAAGATAAATAGCATGGGGCACTTTCAATTTGACAATCGATACTAACTTTATTAAAGACAATGCAAGAATTCAAACTACATAAAAGACCTAGAAGCAACTCTCAACATGACTCGTGACTCTCTTAAGCACACACACAAACTTAAATAAACACTCATAAAAAACACTCAAAAACTGAGAAACTAGACTCAAAAACACTTAAAAACTAAAAAACTGGACTCAAAAACACTTAAAAACTGAGAAACTGGACTCAAAAACACTTAAAAACTATGACTAATGGCAAAGCCCTCCCCCACACTCAAAATTTGCAATGTCCTCATTGCAAGAGAAGAAGCTCAACACACTAATCATGTAGACCATGCCTGTTAAAGACTCGGAAAATTCGTCTTATATTCCTTATGAGAAAAGTGTAGTCCGCTTCGTTCATCTCGATTGTATCCTGGATTCTGTGGTCCACATCTCTTTGATTCCTGTAAGCACGATCTGTGTCTAGATACAGTCTCTCAATGTTTCTTCGGTAGACAGGACAGCAAGCAGGCGGTTGCAGATTATGATTTGCAACGCTGTAAGGAAAGGCACTGTTCAAATTCCTCTGAGCCGATCGGCGCACAGGCTGAGCCGATCGGCACAGTGGTGTTCTCCCACCATTGCGACTTCCTCCACTTCCCTCTGCATTACCATTAACTCTTGTTGAAGTTCCTGCTGCCCTGTCATTATTGCATTCTGCAAGTGTTTCCCAATTTTCGAACTTAGGACTACCAAAGCTTCCTTGCATATCAAAATCATCACTAAAATCTCCAGACACACTAGGATAACCGCTTTCCAAAGTTTCCAAATAGTATGACGTATAGTCGCTATCCCATTCGGAATGATTCTGAATTGGCTTACCCGATAGTCTAGCGGATCTGCGAACCTCTGGTGTAGTCTTACACTACCTTGTAGCAGTTTCTTCGTCTTCATTCGACAGAGCCGTTAGATCAATAAATTCAACCATCTTCATATCATGCCGATCGGCTCCAGTGTCACGCCAATCGGCGCAGCCGGCAGCTTCCTTCATATACTCATCTAACTGCTCTAGATTACGCTCACGGATCACCTTATTCTGCTGCCTTCGTAAAATCTCATCATTAATCTCCTTAGGTGTCCTTCCTCAAGGAACTGCGCGACAGCCATCATCATATATCAAATCTCTAGGTATGAAAGCTGGATCTTCTGCCAATTGGAGTTCCACCTTACGTTGAACATCTTTAGCACAAAAGAAACACTTACAACCCTCAATACAACTATTTTTATGAATCTTATTTTCTTGAAAACTTTCCCAATCGGTAAGAATCTTGGGAAAGGATTCATCCCTTCTAGCTTGAAGATCCGTCTCCACATCCTGCTGGTACATAGCTTCTTCGACTTCCTCTCGGAGCTTGAGTTCATACTTGGCGGCAATGTCATGTTCACCATGAAGTCGGCACCTATGAATTGTGAGGGCGCTCTCTTCATCTAGCTCTTCCTTCTCTTGCTTAGTCAATGATGTTTTGAAAGATAAGAAATCCTCATATGACAAGGGCATAGCAAGATCAAGAAGACTTTCCATGATATACCTTTGAGAAACTACTTCACTTTCAATAGGTGCTATAGATTTTCCTTTGCGCACCAATACTCTTTTCATCATCTGCCGAAGTTCATTGTCCATCTTCTCCTTGTCGTCGTTCCACGCGTCAGCTTCGCTTTTCTTCATGAATTTCTTCCGCAGATCTGAACAGACGAGGGGATCATCTCGTGTTGGTGTTAACACTTCGTCGACTTCTTCCCAGGGCCAATTTGCAGAGGGCTGAGGAAATCCGCCGCCGAGCCGATCGGCTCCAGAGTCGCGACGATCGGCGCAAGGGTCACGCCGATCGGCGCCGCCTTGGTTTCTGTCTGATGCGCCGCCTTCCATCGCTTCTGCTCTTAGGGTTTGTTCTGGTGATGATGTAATACGAGTTGATCCGTGGGTTTGCTATCACCTCATATTTATATCCCTTGATTTTCAATTGGACTAGGACTCTTTCTCTTATTCGTGGAATTTAACGAGTCTTAAAAAGGCAAGGTCCGAAACCGACTCAAAACAAAAAGGACTCTGTCACGCCGATCGGTGCAGGGCTGCGCCAATCGGCGCAACCGTCGCGCTGATCGGCACAAGCATCGTGCCGATCGGCGTGGTACACTAAATTGCCAAAAAGAAAAACTACGAAAATTAAAATACACACAAGCTTTTGTTTTATGTCGTTAAGCTCGACCACACGGGGTACTAAGCAGGGAAATACACATCAAAAGATTTTTATTCAAATGTGTCGGGTTCTAGGTATACCTTTAGACGTTGTCCGTTCACCGTGTACTTATTTCTCTTGCCATACATTATGATTACCGCTCCCGAAGGTAACATCGTATTCATGAGATAAGGTCCCTCCCATTTGCTTCGCAGTTTGCCTTTCCCAAATAATCTGAATCGTGAATTAAATAGGAGCAGCTGATCTCCTTCCTTGAACTCCTTCTTCAAAAGCTTCTTATCGTACCACTTCTTTGTTTTCTCTTTGTATATAGCTGCATTCTTATATGCACGCAATCTCATCTCTTCCAATTCACTTATTTGTATCTTCCTTTTCATGCCGGCGGCATCAAGATCCATATTCATCTCTTTTATGCACAATAAGCCTTATGTTCCAATTCCACCAGTAGGTGACATGATTTCTCATAGACGAATTGATATGGTGTCGTACCAATTGGTGTCTTGAATGCCGTCCTATATGCCCATAACGCTCCATTAAGCTTAGTGGCCCAATCTTTTCCTTCCTTTGTAACAATCTTCTACAGAATTTCCTTTAATTGCTTATTTGAAGTTTCTGCTTGTCCATTTGTCTAGGGATGGTATGCTGTTCCAATTCTCTGTTTAACTCCAGATTTGATTAAAAACCTAGCAAATTCTCCTCCTATAAAATGGGATCCTCCATCTGTAATTATTATCCTCGGTACTCCGTACCTAGGAAATATCTGCTCTTGAAGTATACTCCTTGATTCTCTTGAAGTGTTAGCCTTGCATGCCATTGCTTCGACCCACTTAGAGACATAATCAACGGCGACCAATATATACTCAAAACCATGAGAATTCACAAAGGGTCCCATAAAATCCATACCCCAAACATCAAAGATATCGACTTGAAGATTGTACTTAAGAGGCATTACATTCCTACTGTTAACGTTCCCTATTCGTTGGTATTGAGCACACGTGGCAACATACCTTTTTGCATCTTCATGCATGGTAGGCCAATAGAATCCACTTGCCCATACCTTTGCCTGTGTTCTGAAGTAGCCATAATGTCCCCCATAATCCGAAGAATGACATTTTGCCAAAATGCTTGCTCTTTCTTCTCTGGGTATACATCTCCGTACTACTCCATCCTCGCAATACCTATACAAGTATGGGTCGGCCCATATAAATTTTCTCATTTCACTCTTAACTCTTTTCCTTGTGTTCTTGTTCATCAGATCTGTTTGTCCCTTGAAACCTTTGATAATATCCATCATCCAATTCTCTCTACGATCAAATGCGGCAAACAACTGCTCTTGTCGCATTTCATCTCTTATTGGCTCAGTTGATGGTGATTCAAGACAAGATAAATGATCTGCTATAGAATTTTCTACTCCTTTCTTATCTCCTATCTCCAAATCAAATTCTTGTAGCATCAATACCCATCGCATTAACCGAGGTTTAGACTCCTTCTTTGAAACCAAGTATCTTATAGCAGCATGATCAGTATATACGATCACCTTAGAATTTAGAATGTAGGATCTAAACTTTTCAAAAGCAAATATAACAGCTAGCATCTCCTTCTCAGTTGTTGTATTAATTTATTTGTGCCTCATTCAAAGTTTTGCTAGCATAATAAATAGCATGCACTTTACCTTCCTTCCGTTGTCCAAGAACAGCTCCAACAGCATAGTCACTTGTATCACACATAATTTCAAAAGGTAGACTCCAATCAGGTGGCTGCATAACGGGTGCAGAGCATAGAGCTTCCTTTAATCTTCTGAAGGCCAAGAGTCTTTCCTCATCCATAACAAATTTTGTATCTTGCTTTAACAATTCTGTCAGGGGTTTAGCAATCTTTGAATAATCCTTAACAAATCTGTGATAGAAGTTGGCATGTCGAAGAAAACTCCTCAAAGTTGTAAGATCAGTAGGGGGAGGTAATTTCTCAACTGTAGATACCTTTGCCTTATCAACCTCTATCCCTCTTTTAGATATGACATGACCAAGTACTATCCCTTCTGTTACCACAAAGTAACACTTCTCCCAATTAAGAACTAAGTCGCATTCAACACACCTTTTCAAAACCTTCTCCAAATTCTCCAAACAGCTATCAAAATCAGCACCATGTATGGAAAAGTCATCCATACCATAATATCTTCTATGAATTCAGCGAATATTGCATTCATGCATCTTTGAAATGTTGCAGGCGCGTTGCAAAGATCAAATGGCATCCTTCTATATGCATATGTCCCAAAAGGGCAAGTAAAAGTAGTTTTCTACTCATCTTCTGGTCCTACCGGTATTTGAAAGAAACCACTATATCCATCCAAATAACAAAAGTATGAATTTCTTGCTAATCTTTCAAGCATCTCATCAATGAACGGAAGAGGATAATAATCTTTCTTCGTCACTTTATTCAAGCTTCTATAATCTATGCACATTCTCCATCCAGTTATAGTCCTTTGAGGGATCAACTCATTGTTCTCGTTAGGCACTACTGTCAACCCTCCTTTCTTGGGTACACAATGCACTGGACTAACCCATTCACTATCAGCAACAGGGTAGATCATACCTGCATTAAGCAGCTTCAAAATCTCCTTCAACCTTCGCATCCCTTCAACCACTGGTTTAGTATTCTCCTCCAAGTTAATCTTGTGGGTGCAAAATACGGGCTGATTCCCTTGATGTCATCCAATGTGTAACCAATGGCCTTCTTATACCTTTTGACCATAACAAGAAGCCTCTCTGTTTCTTCTTTCGTTAGGGCGTTGTTCACAATAACTGGATATGTTATATTCTTTCCTAGATATTCATAGCGTAGCTCCTTCGGAAGTTCCTTTTGTTCCACTTCTGGCGCTTCGTCTGGATCCAACTCCCCGAGAGGTTCAAAATCAGGATTTTCCTGGTTGAGCCGATCGGCGCAAGGGACGCGCCGATCGGCGCTGCTAGTATGATTGAGCCGATCGGCGCAAGGGTCGCGCCGATCGGTGCTGCTAGTGTGACTGAGCCGATCGGTGTAAGGGTCGCGCCGATCGGCGCTGCCAGTATGACTGAGCCGATCGGCGCAAGGGTCACCCCGATCGACGCTGGCAGTACAGTTATCAGTTTCACGCATGATGTGGTCTAGTGGGTTTCCCATATCCATCCCTATCCTCTTGTCTTCCTCTGGGCAGAATTCATGATAGCAAGAAGAGTCTTGATGAGACGGATCATTAAATTGAAATTGCATTTCTTCCTCTCCCAGGTGTAGTGTGATTTGACCTTTCCCAGCATCCAGAACAGCTTGTACTAATCTTAAGAATGGCCTTCCCAGACTGATATCTTCAACCCCAGTTTCCTTATTGTCTAGAACGAAGAAATCTACCGGCATTGTTTTCGAGATGATCTCAATTTTGACATTCTTGATCACTCCTAGTGGCATGGTTTTCCTACCATCCGTAATGATCAGCTCAAGTTCAATCCCCATCAGCCGCTATTGAGTTCCATAAGGCATGCTCATGAATGCATCGTAAGTCATCAAGCAGACACGAGAGCCAAAGTCACACAAGGCTTTCAGAAATTTCTTTCCCGATATCTCACAGGGTATGTATGGTTCTTCTTTTTCCTCTTCAGTGACTCCTACAGCATACACACTACATAATCCTTCGTAAGGGGATGGCTCAAAGCAACTGTCTAGCAATCTCTTTGCTTGTTTCACCTCTGTTCCATCAAGCTCTATATCATCCTTGTAAAGCTTCCCTAAAACTCTCCCAATAATCTCTTGATCAAAAACTTCCGACTTGAGGCGATTACTTGGGAAATTATACTCAATTCCGGCTTCGGAGGCGTCTTGTGGACTGAAGGATCTTCTCATATTAAGCAATTCCTGTGAAAAATCAATAGGAATCCAGTCCACCGGCTCAAATTCGTCAAGTGGTTTAGCATTCGCCAATGTTCTATCCCCCTTCGGTTTAGCAAACTTCCCTTCGAATTCCTTCAGGTGGTTGTCCAGAATCGCAGTTTCTATCTTGGTATAATCCTTGTTACTTGGCGGAGTCGTCAGGGTGATCGGTTCTCCTGTTGTCGCGGCTGCGTCGATCGGCTCAGAGACTGCGCCGATCGGCGCACACGTCAGACCCACAGAGGTGAGTCCGGCGGGCTCTATGTCTTCGAATTGCTCCAAAGTAATTATTGATCTGCTCTCGGACATCAAGATCTATTCAGCTGGCTATTCATCCTTCTTCATAACTTCTGTGTAAAGCTTCATTCTCGGCAATTTTGCCTAATAATTCGATCCCTACCTTGGCTGTCAATCTCAAAAAACTTTCTTCGGCCGATCCGTCCAAATACATCCTCGATTCCTTGTTTATGGCCATGTAGAAGGTCTGAGCGTACAAATTCTCATCAATGCCAAGGTCAGGTCTTTATTTCAACAACGTTTGAAAACGCGTCCAGGCTTCCGCGAGAGATTCTTCATCTTCTTGTAAGAAGTTCACCACTTCCCTTCTTAACTTCTACACCTTTGGCAAAGGAAAATAGTGGAGACAAAAATTTCCAACTAACTCACTCCACTTACCTTTTGCTTCTCGAGATGCTACCTTGTGCCACTCTTTGGCTTTTCCTCCCAAAGAGAATGGGAAATGCAGCCACCTATAAAGATCCCGAGGCACTCCTTCATGATGGAATGTTTGGCAAAGTACCTCCAAATCTTATAAGTGAGTATATGGGTTCTCCTCTTTCGCTCTAAAAAATTTGTTTGCTTCAGCCATGCTAATGATAATGGGGTTTAACACATACGAGGAGGTCGTGGCCTTCTCATCCGAGGGTTGAGGCACCAGCACGTCTGGAGATGGTAGAGAAAGTTCCCTGAGTGTCCAAGAAGGCCCTGTTGTACTCATCCTAAAAATTCACACAAAACACAAAAACGAAAACAACTAGAAAAGAGAGGATTAGACGTTAGTAAAATATTAATAGTAAAAGAACTGGCTTATTCCCCGGCAACGGCGCTAGAAAAAGGGCTTGTTGGTCATATCTACGCACCCACTTATATACCGCAAGAGGACGATGTACAGTTGTAGCTCTTTTTCCCTCAGAGTATTCCAAGGTTATCAAATCCACAGGGAACGAGCGGAACTAATACTATTAAAGGGTTACTAACAGATAGCAATGAGTTGGTTGGTGTGAATGATGACAGCGAGAAAGTGGAAGGTGAATGTTATTGAAGAGGCAACCTGATAATGAAGGATTCTCTCCTTAGGATTGATTCCCTAGCATGCAACCTTATTCTTATCAACTCAAGTGATGACTCTAATATTCTACAAGACATGGTGGTTTTGTTCATCCCGACTGTCACTACAGAGGCTATTAGCTCCCCACTGGTTTCTTGCACTATGTAATGGGCAAAAGTGTATTGGCCGATACACTAATGAAAAGGATAGATAGATGTGCAATAAGTTCATCACATAGATTAAATTCATCGAGAGAGTATCAACAAGCATGAGAGTTACATGACTAGATCTCCGCACCAGAGAAGAGAATATGAGACTACTCACTTATCCTTCTGCTAGACATAGCAGAGGGGTGAGAAAGAGCGCTGGAACGGGCCTGAGCCGATCGGCGCGACCTCCCTTCTGGTGGATCTCGTCGGTGTTGACGAACCTCCGCCGCCAATATCCTGGAACCCTCGTTTTAATAACTGGTTCTCACGATCGCCGTCTCCCCTTGGTCGTCTTGGCTCTTGATAATTATCTTCCTTTTATACTCGACGGAATTAAATCAATTTCCACCGACTCTGACTCATAGTGGGCTGGGCCTTCATCTTTCCTGGGCTAATTCATGTTTTACTCAACTTTTTCTCCTGCGCCGATGGGCGCATGGGTCGCGCCGATCAGCGCGGCTCCGAATTTGGCCCATCTTTGTTACTCTTTAGCTCTTTATCCATAATTGCCCTGTTTTACACTTGTTTCCCGCGATTACATCCAAAACAGAACAACTACAAATATATGCAAATATGGGGTTAATTGTTAGTCCAAACCACCAAATTAAGACGCAAAACATCCCTTTTTGGTAGATAGAATGGGCATCTAGAAACCACCAACACCTCTACGAGCGGATGCATCTCTCTTGCCACCGACAAGATCTCTCATGACAACGACGCCGGCGGCTGGATCTCCCATGGTGAAGCCTGGGCCAGGAGAGACGTGGAGGAGGAGGGGCTCGCTGGTATCCAACTGCAGAGATGGTGTTTGCGTATGAAGATCTCCACCTTCTTGCCTCCTCTCGCTCGTGTTTTGTGTATGGAGATGCCGCTGTAGCTGTTGTCAATGCGAACGCCACTCCTCTTGGCATCGGTGGCCTGGTCCATGTCGACAGCAGACGCGGTGACCACAGCGAGCTTGAGCGCCGTAGACCGAATTGCGCAGCCTGCGGCGCTTCGGGTTGCTCTTGCTGACGGGGGAGCCGCGATCATGGCTAGGCCCCTAGGGTTTAGGCTCCATTAGCCCTCGTCCATACGTTGTGAGGCTTCTTCGATCTGGGCGGAGACGTCGGAGAGGGAGGAAATGCGCGAGAATTACGCAGCACAAGCAAGGAAATCGCTAGGTGGGTATAGCGGGCTGGTACACGATCTCGGTGAAAAAAGTCATTTAAAACCAGACGACACTCGTTCATTTAGCCGTAAGGCAGCGTAACATATTTGTTACGGACCCACAATTAAGGTTAGATGATGATAATCCTGTGGTCAAGATAGATAGAGAAGGTTGGATCAAAGGCTGAGATTTGGAGTTGGGTTTATTTTAAGGTAACTCATATTTCTTGGAATGTTTAGCCTTTATAGTATAGATATCTAAACCAATAAAGCAGGAGTTTCTGCGACACTTTTTTTTACCCAGCATATTGTCTACCCAACAATCTAAGCCATTAGATTAAAATGGGCCCATCCTATCTAACCGCACGATCTCTGGATGAAGGAAATAGTTACACTACATGACATTATTTTCAGTCTTGTGTCAACCGAACTTTTTTTACATAGCTATTTCTAGACCCCGCATGTCCCCACACTCAATCCCCGCGCCCCATTTGTGATTCATTTGCTATAATTGTGCCCTCATAATTATTTCATTCCCCTGTGATTGAATGTTTCCATTTTTAATCCTAGATTACCTCGGACGAGATTAGGTTGGCGTCTGAGTAC
Source organism: Eleusine indica (assembly GCA_030378355.1). Lineage (NCBI taxonomy): Eukaryota > Viridiplantae > Streptophyta > Magnoliopsida > Poales > Poaceae > Eleusine > Eleusine indica. The sequence goes on from CM059494.1 coordinate 12,940,852, forward strand.
GCTGCCGCAGCATCGGCGACGAAGGTGCACCTGCCTTGTGACACTCCTAGTGTCATAAGGGTCCCTAGGATAACACTTAGTCAGCATGAGACCTAACACTAGGAATTTGAATTTAAAATTTTTCAATTCAAATGAAATTCAAACCAAAATGAATGACCCATGCACTACAAGTCCCAAATTTTCAGTAAAGGTCACCACTGCAAAAATTATATGTTGATGGTCTTGGTCAACTAGAATTTTGGGAATTTTCTCAGATTTTTCTTCCATAAATAAAGGCCCCAAATAAATGCTAGAATGGTCAAAAACCAGCTCTATTCACAAACTTCCTAATCACATTTTAGTGGGCACTGATGGTAGTTAGTATTTTTATTAAATTCCGCACATCGTGGGGAGCCTACCCTATTTTTTGTCTAATTTTAGCAGCTCTAGATTAATTCAATCAAAAATAACAAATGCAGTCGGCTGTTAGGATTGGAAAAAGAAAAGAAAAAGAAAACACCCTGTGGGACCCACCTATCAGCGACTCGAAGAAAACACACCTGGCTGCCGCTGCCCTGCCCGACTCGGCGCGCACCGCGTGGTCGCCGGCGTGCAGCCAACGGCCGAAGCCGCGGATCGACGCCCCCACCCCGTTCCGACATCCCTTCTGTTGCCCCCCCCTGCGCGGTCCGAACACACCCCCTGCCTATTCTCTCTCTCTCTCGCTCGCGACTCTTTCCCTCTGCTCTCTCTTCCGCCGAGGCGCTCGCCATCACCGTCGCGCGAGCTCCCAGTGCCCGGCCGCTGCACCGCCTCCCCGCCTCTGCCGTGAGCACCACCCGCTTCGTGCCAACGCTCTGGTGCTCCCCGCGGAGCTGCTGTCGTCGTTTCCCTCTGAGCCGCCGTGAATCGACCTCTTCTTCCCTGCCTCCGACCGCCGCCCCTCCGCGTCGCCCGACCCCCACGGTAAGCTCCTGGGCGATTCCTTGCACGGGCACGCGTGAGTGCCCCTCCTTTTCCTCCCCGACCTCACTCGGCCTCCACCCGCGCAGCCACTCGTCCGGAACATCGCCGCCGACCACCGGAGCCCCGCCTCGTCGTCGCCGAGCTAGCCCCGGTGAGCCACTTTCCCTCTTCGTGCGCGCCGCACGTCCCTTGAGACCTGCCGGTTGTTAATCCTGGCAATGCTGCAGCTGCTGCCTCCCCTGCCGGCCACGCGAGTTCCAGCCCACTTGGCTACCTGGTTGCGGCCCACGTCGACAGAAATCGATTTTCTCATTTAAATCTATTTCCAGAAATGGTATAAACTTGTAAAATGCATAGTAAAATGAATAATGGGAATTTGGAGGCAAGATAAGTTTTGTTAGCCTTGTCTAGACTAGTACTAATTAGGAAAAATGCTAAATCGCAGTGCATGTTAGCTTCAAGGAGGTAGCCCCGTCCGAGTCACCTAAGGCTACGCCTCGTGTCCGGCCCATGAGATCAAGTTTGAATGTACTATTTGCATGCTGGAGATATGGGTCCAGTAAGCCGACGTAGCTACGACTACCGCTTGGTCTGAAGATAGTCTTCTCCCTTCTTTGGTGGAACTGGGGCTGAGAGGAGGGAGCAATCCACCCATGGATGGCGCCACGGGGCGCATCGCGATGGGGGACCCTTCTAGGGGGAGTCTGGACCCGGAAGACCCTGCGGTACCGTGAGCAAAAGGTTGCTCCATGCGGCTTCCCGGAAGCGCGTATGGGTCGTGCAAGCAGGTTTCTCCTGCAGGATGTAAATCGATTCGAGTCGCTGCCCCTCACAGTAACGAGTACCACTTGATCGCTGCTCCGGAACAGTGTCGGAAGCCATTAAGATGATAAGTGGGTTTAATACTGTTGTTTGGATTTAGTAAGATTGTATTGCAACCATGATTGTTATAGCTTTAGTGCAAACTAAATTTTATTATTCCGCACAATAATTTAACTTGATGCTAAAACTTGAAAATCAAGGATCCACTCCTAGGCTGGCTAACTGGCAATTTAAACCTTATCCCCAGCCTTTGCATGTCTAGGTGTCGGCTGTAGATGGCCATTTTGACGGGTCAGTCTTGTTGAGTAAATTAGTTACTCAGGGCGTAGCTCTATGTGGTTTTTAGATGACTAGGACGGAGACTGCCACTGCGGTGGGAGATTCCATTGGGAGGGCCAGCGCCCCGATTGCTGGAACATCGAATGGGAGCTATGCACGAATGAAGACGAAGAGTAGTTCCTTGCTTGCCGGTACGGTGCTTGGGCAAAGTACCTATTATGGCCGGGATGTTCCCTGTGTGTCGCCGTGAGAGGGCGATTGTATCTTAGCTATTTCGTCGAACTGGTGAACCAGTGTTGAACAATTCGCTTCCGCAATTTACTTTCGACAAAACTCTGGTTTGTAATATAACTTCAGATTTATGTAAAACTCTGTTTCTCACCTATGCTCTTGTTGTAATTATTTTTCTCTATCATGTGTTGTACTATTGGGCGCCACAGCGCGTGTCGCCACCCGAGGGAGATCCTGGAACGGACCCGCCTCCGTGACATGCCTCCTCTCCAAAACCCATCAAGCAAGACTCACTGTCCAATGATGGACCGCTAACGCCGTAGCCCTGTGCCTCCTACATCCCCACCGTGCACCACAGGAGCTCGTCATGTTTTCCTCCTCCTCCATATGACATCGCAAGATAAGCAAGCAACTGCAACAAGGACACTGACACGCGCCTTCCCCTGACTGCCTCCCTAACCAGTAGACTGCATCGTCCCTGGCGCCATCCGCCAACACATCCAGCTCCTCCTCTCCCTGACTGGACACGGGATTGTGTTAACTGAATCCTGCGTCACCCACGATGGCAAATTGTAAGTAACCAACGCATCAACCCCGCGCGTCCACCGCCGGCTGCCACATCTCCTCCTACTCACCGGCCGTTGTCACGAGTCCCACCCTGCCGGTCGCCACTTATCATCATACTGTACCCACAAATCGAGGCGTCTAGCAATTGTTCCGTTCTGCTCCCGCTAGAAGCAGGTAAGCATTTTCCCTTCGTTTTAATCCCGTGGTTTGTATCCGGTTAATTAATATTTCTACTATTTGGCTCCGATATGGGATAAGTATATTCAATTTCTGCATGAACGTTCCACCAAACTGTAGGATTGATTAGTTTGGTGTTCATTTATTTGTTATCAGCATCAATATAAGGGATTTTTGGCCGCTTATGGAATGCAGAACCTTGATTATTCCCTAAAGTTCGTGCTCCTATATTTTTTTCCCTTTGAACTTAGACACATCTATCTGGTGAATTGGAGCACTAGACCTGGAGGTCGATACTTACTAGGCTTTGTTAAGGATGTAATATGTGCAGTATAGATAGCAAATTACCCATGAGGTGAATAGAGATTCACATTTGGAAATGCTGTGAATGTAGGCATCTGAAAGTAAATTCTTTGGTCTGCCGGAAGTGTCTCCTGTTAAGTTTACCGATGTGTGACTTCCCCCACAGAAACCAAGTTTAAGTACGTCTCAGTGTCTTGCCGATCTGCTCTGCTTCCATCTACAAGTTTCAATTTTTTTTTCAATCTTTTCTCCAAGTTCTTGAGATGGCAAGCAACCCATCTATCTTACTGCACATTTTTTTATCTTTTTTATGTAATGTTCTGGGCTCCAAGCATGGATGAGAATTCAATGTTGTTCCTCTATCAGGTGAGCAAAAAAAATTAATCATCTAATTTTTGTTCAACAATTAATTCGCACAAATTTATGTGATTTTGCTCAGCGACTTTGTTTGATTTTATAAATGTTTCTAGCAGGGTGCCCACTTGCGGAAAGAAGTAGCTTGAGTTCTTTCTTTGGTGGGGAGTCTAATGCTTCTGACCTTTTGCATGTATGGAGTTCAGTGAAGGAATTGAAGTATTTGCTGATAGTTTCAGCATAATAGGAAGCTTTTGCAGTGCATTGAAAGAAACAACCATGCTGCTGTTTCCATAGTTCAAGTCATCAGCATGCAATATGCTTCACCCTGGAGAATATCGTTAGCTTCTGGTACACTGAAGAAATAATTGTTCATATTTCTTAATTCAGAATTTTAATTATATGTTTTTATGTATAAATGGAAGATTACTACCTCAAATAAGGTAGCAGTTGTGAATCTAACAACACCCCACATTTTCTGCAAGGAAAGTGTTGAAATGAAGTAAGCATGCCTCTGTCAACCTTCAAATGTATTGACTATTAACATTTTGTTCATTCCAATAAAAGAATAAGTTACATGTAGACTAGCACTTGTATTTGTTGATTATATAGGAAAATGTCATCAAATCTTCATACAAACAAGAGTTTTGCTTGTATATGCCGTCAAGATTTGACCAAACAGTCCGAGTAAGAAGAGGTTGTACTAATCAGTTGTTACTCCTTTTTCATACAGCTAAGTTTTCATTCCTTTATTGGTTTAGATACACATAAAATGAAAATTTCAGGTATATATGTGATACAGCTAAGCTTTACTAATTTCCTATTTGATAATTTAAGAATGTTACTGTTATATTATTTCACCTTTAAGCATATACTTAGTTATAATGCAACTACATAAGATTCATGGTTAGGATGGTATATTGAAGGAGTTCCTGTGATTCATGGTTAGGGTGGTATATTTAGGTCCATGATGAGCACTTCGTTAGTAAGAAATTCATATCAACTTCGATTGGATCTGAATCCCGGTCCTCACAATGTCATAATCAAATCCATGTCCTTCCTGTCAGCAGTGCCTTTGTCTGACGTATTATTCTTGCTCTGGTCCTTCAAATTGTCTTCTAATTCATTGCAAGTTAGTTAGTTTCCCCAGGCTCATTCCTAATACATAAACACTCTTTGGTTCTTGCTAATATCCCTATGTTCTGATTATTTTGGAGGAATTGATGGTGCCCGAGGTGTGGCTGTGTGTGACATCCCCACATGAACAAGAACCTAGGACAAAGATTTGAACTAAAATTTGATCAAATTTGAAAGCCATTTAAGCCAATTTGAATGTCCATTGATCTACAATTCAAATATTTCTAACATAACCTAGTGCCCCCAGAAATATATGTAGTATATCCTGGTCAAATAGAATTTGGGTGAATTTTTATCATATTTTTATCTCACCATTTAATGCCCCAAATAAATGGTCAAATGCCCAAAAACCACCCCTCTTTACAAAAATCCTATTTAAATTTTACTAGGAACTAATGGTAGTTAGAATTTTTATAAAATCTAGCACAATATGAGGAGACTGCCATATTTTTGGTTTGCCTTGGTCGGTTCCCAAATAAATACCACAAAAATGTCAAATGCAACCGGCTGTCGGGTTTAGAAGATAAATGAAAAAGGAAAATCCCCGTGGGGCCCACCCATCAGCGACCCAAAACAAACACAAGGCGGCGCCGCCCAGCCTCCCGCCTGCCCGTATGCCGCATGGGCGCCGTCAGCTGGGCAACGGTCGTTGCCGTGGATCGACCCCCCCGCCCCTCCCCGCCCACTCGGCTTCCAACATCCCCTTTGTCCCCCTCCCGGTCGGAACCCGCCACTTCTTTCCTCTCATTTCTCTCTCGCCGAGCACCGCGCCCGCCATTGCCGCTCGGAGCCGGAGTCCACCGAGCCGCCGCCTCACCGCACGAGCTGCCGCATCGGGTGCCCTCGGACCTCCTCCCCGACACCCTCAGTCCTCGCACGGAGCTGCATCCCCTCTTCCGCGCCGAGCCGCCGCTAATCGACACCGTCTTCCCCGCCTCCGACCGCCGCTCTGCCGCATCAACCGAGCTCGCCGGTGAGTTTCCGACCAATCACTTGCACCCGCACGGACACCATGACCCGACGCGTCATCCCGACCTCACTCGGCACACCTCCGTGCAGCCACTCCACCGGACCGCTGTCGCCGCCTGCCGTTGTTCCGCGTCACCATCACCGAGCTAGCCCAATGAGCCGTCTTCCTCGCTCTCATGAGACGCGCACCCGTCCCCACTCGTTGAGTCATGTCCGCGACAATGCAGGTCCTGCTGCTGCTCCGGCTGGCCGCCGCACCCGCGCCGCCGCGCTTGACCGTGAGCGCCGCCGCACGCGCGCACTCGGCCCGGTCTGGCCGAGCTGGCCGCTGGGCCGCGCAAGGTCTTTGGGCCTCCGGCGGCACTCGGGCCAGATCTGGCGCGAGGACTTCTCGCGCGCGCGCGTTAGGCCGTGGGTCGCGGGAGAATCGGCCCATGTAGATAGAAATTGCATTTCTTATAATTTCCAAATTCCAGGAAATATGTTAAACGTGTAAATTGCGTAATAAAATATTTAATGCGAATTATGGGGCAAGGAAAATTTCTCTAGGCTCCAGTAGAGATGTACTATTTAAGAAAAATACCAAAATGTCCTGTATGCCAGTATTTTTATCAGCATTGAATTAAATGGCAAAAACACTAATAAATTCATTTATAAATATGGGGGTTTGATAAATTCTTGATATTTAGCATAAAAATCTGTTTTGGCATATTGGGTGACCCTGCAAAGTGTCATGTGCTAGTTCTCTGTATTGTAGGCATTATTAATTTTTGTACCTTTTTCCCTTGTTTTAATTATTTAAAACCACTGACAAATTGCATGTAAGCGAAACTTGGCCAATAAATCACTCCTATATGTATTATTCACAGAAAAGTACCCAATTTATTTTGACCTCCAGAACCATGCTAAATTATTAATTGCTCACTTAAGCTCGATAATTTCGTTAAAACACTATAAAAGGCTGGGTAGCATTTTAACGAGCAACACTCCGCTCACTTCTACCTGAATATTGTGCATTAACATATTTGTTGAGGAAGTGTCATGAATCGAATATAGCTCTCATGCATTGTACCATTCGCATCATGTAGATTACGAGGTGAACCACGTGAAGACGGGACTGGAGCAGGAACCAGAAGGACTCGGTGGTGTTTCAGCTGACCAGAAGCAGAACTCAGGCAAGCCCCGGTGCATCCCATCAAGTTTTAACCTTTTTACTTTATCACTAGTTAGGGATATAGGCTTGTCTGTGCATGAAGTTGATAGGAGTTGGTTGAAACCCTAGCATTGCAGTAGGTCCTTTTTTCGATAATTAGCCTCAGGACGGTAGTCGCTCTACTTAATTTAGGACGACTACTCATCAAGTGGTATGGAGACCACTCGTAGATAGGAAATATTAGCACTGGAGAATGATGTCAGATGAAGGGAAGTGTGGATGGGATCACAACAAAGACCGGACGAGCAACTAGCTAGAAAGGGAAGGACAGCTTGTCTTCAAGGAGGTAGCCCCGTCCGAGTCATCTAAGGCTACGCCTCGTGTCCGGTCCTATGACGTCAAGTCTGAACGTACTATTTGCATGCTGGAGATATGGGCTCAGTAAACTGACGTAGCTATGACTACTGCCTGGTCGGAAGATAGCCTTCTCCCTTCTTTGGTGGAACTGGGGCTGAGAGGAGGGAGCAATCCACCCACGGATGGCGGCATGGGGCGCATCATGATGGGGGACCCTTCTCGACGGAGTCTGGACCCGGAAGACCCTGCGTACCGTAAGTAAAAGGTTGCTCCATGTGGCTTCTAGGAAGCACGTATGGGTCGTGCAAGCAGGTTTCTGCTGCAGGATGTAAATCGATTCAAGTCGCTGCCCCTCGCAGTAATGAGTACCACTTGATCGCTGCTCTGGAATAGTGTCGGAAGCCATTAAGATGATGAGTGGATTTAATGCTGCTATTTGGAATTATTAAGATTTTATTGCAACCTTGATTGTTATAGACTTAGTGTAAACTAAATTTATTATTCCGCATGACAGCTTAACTTGATGCTAAAACTTGAAAAATAAGGATCCACTCTTAGGCTGACTTTCTGGCAACATACACCCTGTCCCTAGCCTTTGCATGTCTAGGTGTCGGCTATAGTTGGCCATTTTGACGGGTTAGTCTTGCTGAGTAAATTAGTTACTCGGAGCGTAGCTCTATGTGGTTTACAGATGACCAGGGTGGAGACTGCCACTGCGGTGGGAGGTTCTATTGGGAAGGCCAGCGTCCTGACTGCTACAATATTGAGTGGGACCTGTACACCAATAATGATGAGGAGTAGTCCGTTGCTTGTCGGCACGGTGTTTCGGGCAAAACACCTATCGTGGCTGGATCTTCGCTGTGTGTCGCCGTGAGAGGGCGATTGTATCTTAATTATCTCGTTGAACCATTTAAGTACTGTTGAACAAAGTTCGCTTCCGTAGTTTATGTATTTAAAACTTTGGTTTGTAATATAAATTCGGATTTATGTAAAAACTCTGAACTCTACCTATGTTCTTGTTGCAACTATATTTTTCTGTCATGTGTTGTACTATTGGATGTCACAGCGCATGTCGCCACCTGAGAAAGATCCTGGAACGGAATTGTCTCCATGGTAAGACGGTTCTGTTATAACATGATCATATTTATGTCCTGTAGGTAGTGATCACTCGCCTCTTGAGGAGCACTACCCTGTCCAGCCTGGAACAGCCAATTTGTGCATAATCTACAAGACTAATCTGCCCGGCATAGAGGCCAAGAACTGCGAATTCTTCTTCCACAAGGCGCAGCTTCTTCCTGGCAGCACCATAACGGCCTCCTTCCCAGCAGAGGAGGTGCCACCTCTCCTCACACATGACCTCTCCAAGAAGGTTCCCTTCAAAGACCTAAGCGACGTCCTCGCTGGGTTCAACATTCCGGTAGGCTCCACGGAGGCAACCCGAGTGGTGGCTACCCTGAGCTCGTGCCAAGCGCCGCCTCTCGCCGGCGAGCTAAAGAAATGCACCACGTCCCTGGAGAGCACCGTGCGGAGTGCCATGGCCATGCTTCAATCCACCGACCATGGCGTGTCGGCGGCCATGTCGGTGCTCCCCGCCACCGGCCTGCCACGGCGACCCTACGTCGTCCAAGCGGCCACCAAGCTCGACGGCGACCAGTACGTGGCGTGTCACGCGATGCCGTTCCCGTACGCCGTCTACCAGTGTCACATGTCGATGACGGAGACGAGTCGTCGGAGGTCTACATGGTCTCGCTTTGTGGCGGCGATGGGGCGCTGCCGGCGGCGGTGGACATGTTAGCCTTCTGCCACCTCGACACTTCCAACTGGAACCCGGCTCACCCAGCGTTCAAGTTACTGCGTACCAGTCCTGGTGGCTCGCCGGTGTGCCAATTCTTGCCACACGCTTACCTGGTGTTCGTCAAGAAGACAAATACAACCTAGCCCTGCTGCAGAATTATATAACTCCATGCCTGCTCAGGAGAAATGTCACTATGGTTTTTACACAGCCATACGGAGATATGACAGCGTGCATTCTATAGTGAAGGTCTGTATGATAAAACGGTGTCAATTAATACTAGCTTTGGCCGAAATAAGCTTGTAGGAATGGTTAATGGTTTATGTTATGCGTCTCTAGGTTTGGCTAGAACTTAAAAGTGTGCAGCTGTTGCTGTGTGGTGCCTTATATATGTGTGTTACAACTGTTGGATCATGTTCGTCTTTGTCTTGTATGAATCTTGTGGCATTGTTGTGGTCTAAGAGCCAAATCTTATGTATCGAGCTATATGTTTAAGAACATGGTTGGATGAACATTATAAGTTTAATAACCAATTTCATACTCAAACTATCAGTTTCATCCCTAATTAAACTTTCAAAAGGATCACTTTAGTCCCTGAACTTTGGTACTGTGACACGTACGCCTAACTTTTATATATCTATATATGCTGCTAAATAATTCAACAAAATCATACGCAATGGCTGAGTGATCTTTCCATCCATGACTGGGTAGTGATAATCCCCAAGAGCACATGGTTGGTCAACTGAATATAATAGACGTCAGAAATATATCTGATACTAGAGTAAGTATTACTCGACTGAGAAAGGCGGACAGACATCAGCTCGCAAAAGTGCCTAGTACCAACACACAAACTTTTGCGACACGCTTATTTCTGCCAGAGATCTAGTAATGTGGTCATCTATTATCTTCTTATTTAAAAGTCAAAAGAAGCAATCACGTTCACTCTCAAGGCAACAAAATTACCACGTTAATCTAAAAAAATAAAAAATTTACACCATTGGATTTTATGAAGACTGAATGGTCCAGATCAATCCAGAAAAGAGTCCATATCCAACTCTGGGATCCAATTGACAAATAGAGTCTATCTATTATCTTCTTATTTGAAAGCCAAAGGAAACAACCACGTTCACTCTCAAAGCAACAAAATTACCACGTTAATCTTAAAAAAAAATGAAATTTTACTCCATTGGATTTTATGAAGATTGAATGGTCCAGATCAATCCAAAAAAGAGTCCATATCCAACTCCGGGATCCAATTGACAAATAGAGAAAATTAATTAATAAAAGAAAAATGAGATCCCCCACCCACCCCGATATCCCTCAACTCCAATTGAAAAAAAAAATTTAATTAATAAATAGACAAATTTAAATTAATAAAAAAGAAAAGAAAATCACATCCCCCCACCCACCTCGATCCCCCTCCACGCATATTAGCTTCACTGCCACCATTTTTTGACATAATTTTATTTGTTGATGGTCCAAATTAAGTAAAAAAATGTCATAACAAACATAACCTATATATTTTTTATCTTTTATTTTATGAAAAAAGAGAGTTCAGTTTTTATATAAGCATCTCCATAATAGAACATGGTCCAAAAAAGAATATCAGAGATACGAGATCCTCAATAATAAATATGACCCATAAGTAGACCTACATCTGACATGTCACGCCGACGGACAGACGAAGACAACAACCAAGCAGACAGATGCCCTGCCCCCAACGCATGTTTTCTATTAGCGAGATAACAGTAGGACTTACTAGCAAAACACTGGTTATGAGTAATCATAGGCAAACACGATAGACCTGCATCCATGCCTTGCACGATGTGCTGATGGACAAGTAGAATCCCCGTTTAATGCTTGATGTCCAGTGGCTACAAAAACCTTGCTGCTTGTGATGTGCCGATGCGGATTCTGACTGAGTTGATCAAATAAACCCTTGCTGTTTTAAGCTCTGTGAGCTTTAAATTGTCTATGATGTGTTTGCAAAGCTAATATTATGGAGGAAGGAAGCCAATGAGTGAATCAAGAAGCATAACTCAACATATGGTTCAAATGGTAGCTTGAAATTTTGCCTTTTATAATCGTGTCAAAACCTTGCAAAGAGATCAACAATTGTTGCTTGCCTCACTATGACATAAACAGTCATTATATATAGATTTTATGTTGATGGCCTCATCTGCGTGTGCTAGCCACTGTGAAAGAAATCATAACATAGTAAGCTCAATCTGTGGTACTAGATCTGTAAATGCAGTTCACATGGGACTCATGAGGCAAGATGGAGCAACTCAAGTAACGATGGTATGCCCAATCCAAACTTGCATGCTCCTGAAGAAATGCAGAAGGGATGGTGAAGTCAAATGTGGCATTGCCTATTCAGAAGAACTAGGTAACTCCACACATGACCCAACCAAGCTACTTGATCAATTTTCCATGTGCAAAAAAGGTGTGTTCATGTAATACTAGAAGAAATTTCTATAGTTATTTATTAAGTTCATCCTTTTTATGTTTGGCAACAATGCTGAAAGAATAGCTAATCATGATACATAATCATATGTTTATGGTTTCCTTTTCATTGACCTTAGTAGCTAAAAGGGTGTAATTTCTACTCCTATTCCTGTGTTTCCAAGAATGGTGCTGATGAATGCCCCCCCCCCCCCCCCCCCGCTCTACATACAACTTTAGCGGCCGGTCAACAAGTGACTGACACCAGCCCGATCTAATCCATCGTCGACAGACAAGCTCCAGGCCTAGAGCCATCATCAGATCCACTCCACCTTGCTGCCGCCAGATCTGCCCCACCTCGCCACCACGGATCGGAGAGGAAGGAGTGGCTAGATCCTCCCGCTGTGCCGCCGACACTCGAAGAGAAGGGGAGGCCGGATCCACGGTGGGAGAGGATGGGGGTGCCACCTACGAGGAGAGGAGAGGTCCGCAACACCGCCACCTCCCAGATCCGCCACCGCGAGGAGAGGGAGAGGACGGGGGCGTTGCTTGTGAGGCAAGGAGGGGGCCGCACACCGCCACCTCCTGATCTGCCACCGCGAGGAGATGGAGAGTAGGGGCCGTTGCCTGCGAGGAGAGGGAGCCACTGAGAGGAGACGCCACATGCACGACCGAAAGAGGTAATGCTAAAGGAGGCTTGGCCTACATCCGTCAGCCATGTTAGGGTGACAAGGGAGGAGCTCACCTGGAGGGGAAAGAGATAAGGGAGGAGGTGGCGGCGGCTGAGTAGAGAGAAGGGAGGAGGATAATGAGGTTAGGGTTTGGAAAGGCTGGATTTTTACAGGGCTTAGATCAACTGGGCCAAAATGGCCAAAGAAAAAAAAAAGAATTGGGCCTCATATTTTTTGTAGCAGTAGCCCATAATGTGAACTGACGCTAAAAATCAATTTTTAGAGGCGGTTGATAACATGGACTGTCGCTAAAAACCATTTAATCACTATAGCGGCGGGTTTCTTTACACCCACTTCTACCATGTTTTGGGTGCCGCCACTACAGTGCACTTTTTCTATAGTGAATTTAGACTGTATATTTTAATAATAAATTAAATTATATGATGGTTTAGATGTTATATAAATATATTTTTGTAGGAAATCAAATTTAAGAGTTTATACCAAATACTAGAAATAATATTTCAACTCCATTTCACAGTTGCAGTCGATTGCATCAGTGATCAAATATAATAAAGCAAATCAACCAGCGCCATGCCATGCTTGGCACAGTTGACGCTTCATGTCACTAGAGAAAAAAAAAATACAACTTGAAGTAAGGATCTGATGATAGCTTGGGCAACAAGGCATGCAAGCTTGGAATGGTGCTCGATTCAAACTAATCATGACACACTAAAGACCACACGCAATGCTGCAAGTAGGTGTTTGCATGCTTGCTTCCCGTGGTCCGCTTGAATTTTGAATGCATCCTCCATGGCATCTCGGCATCACCTCATCGTCATTCTCCAATTTCCAATTGGTCAAGTCATCTGCATTGTCCTGCGTAATGTCTATGTAGCTTCTCCCGCCATGTGGTTTTGCCTGAACTTGGGCTAGCATGATGGATGTTGCTGCCACATCACTCTATTCTTCGGTTGTCGGTGTCTTCTACTATCCAATTTCATCGGATATGAAATTGTTTAGTACATATTGTTGATTGTTAACCATAACGCATCAGTGATATTGTTGATGTCATTGGTTATGGTGCAACCAGTGAGGCTGCATTGACAAGTAATTTATTCGATGGTCATCATCGTAATCTAGGTGATGTAGATACTCCCTCCGTCCAAAATTATTGTCATCATTGACTTTTGCGCTATCTTTGACCATTCGTCTTATTCAAAAAAAAATATCATACATTTTTTCATGATTTGTTTTATTACTATATAAAATTGAAATATAACTTATAACATTTCATATTTGAATAAATATTTTAAATAAGATGAATAATCAAAGATCATGAAAAAAGGCAATGGCGATAACAATTTTGGAACGGAGGGAGTATTGTTTTATGAATATACTGATCAAAAGATATCCCTAAAATGGAATTAAAGTTTGGATTGCATGTTCTGTCTTGAGGAACAGGAAGTATGAAGAAAATTGTGGGTCTTTAATGACTGGGTGATGCATAGACAAATTTCCTCACAAAAAGAATGATGGATAGAAAATTTGGATTTGCTTTGGTGGAATATGATAGGGATGAATATTTGGAAAATTATTTGAAGGACAGGTGGCTTCATCTGAATTTAAATTGGTTTGGCACATGCATTCCAAAAATTATACCAAGTGATCCATCAGTATAATATTATACTATATGGACATATTACATATGTTTGGTGCAAATTGAACGATATAGTTATCTCAAATGTAGGCTGGTCTGAAAAAAACAAAGTAAATGAAAAAAGGTAGAACAGTAAGTTGTAATAACTTATAAATAAATCATAATAAATTCATCTGTCACTGACAGGAAGTTATACAACTTTTGATGCACAAATAAGAGATCCATGTCTCTGACAGGAAGTTGTAAAACTTTTGATCCACAAATAAGAGATCTAGTAGTACTCAAAAAGTATCTTTCTAAGTAATAAGAAAATTAGAAAAAAAAACTAAAATCAAATGCTAAAATACATTTGTATGCGCATATTATTATGTAGTATTACTTTTCATATTTAAATAATTAATACGGGTCTAGCCGCGCAAATTGCGCGGGCCACCTTCCTAGTTCTTCTTATTAAAATGCAGACCTCATATGTTGAATAATGCACACCACCGGTCATATTTTCAAAAAATGGAGGTGATGGGGCGATGGGCTTTTTCTTAAAACAAAATAGGGGTTTTTGCTTATTTTATTCATAATGATGGTTGTGAGTAATTTCTTTGTTTTTTCCTCCCATCATCATGCGAAAACAGAATTGAAGGGCTCGTCGATTGAAACACTATAAAGGTTAGAACATAGGGAAGTTTCATATTGCAGTAGAACGACAGACATGAAAATATAACAGGGATCCAATAATACATAACATTAGACTTATGTTAATTTCAAGAAAACTTTCATAAAGGGCTATTCCAGAGAATATTGCTTGGTTTCAAATCATGGCACAACCGATTATGCTTCGGTTGTCTTATCTTTTGACATGTCATAGAGGTGTGTTTACTGGTGGGTGTGTGATAATGGATAAAACAGTCATCGCTTTCTGTGCGCATTAGGAATCCCGCCAACTTGGCAGAGAAATAGTTTGTTTGTATGTCCCATAATCCATTTCAACTCATTTTTCTATGTTTCTGTTTGGATGTATACTTACGAGCTGAGCATCTGTATATTTCTATTCGTCATGCATGTAGTGCCATGCGCGAGTATTTTTGTTGGAGCATAAAGAACAAGGATTCCGGATAGGTGAGGTCATGCTTGTTTTGATGCAAACTATTAATGAAAGGCTACGGCTTCCAACGATAAGCTCTGCATTGGACGCCATAGCCTTATATTTATTAGTTTATTATGGTTGGAAGTATACTAAGGCTGGTCTCAGTGCTGCCTTTCATTTCATAATTACCAACGTTGCCATGTCAGATTTTTGCTCTTTGAAAGAAGAATGAACTTGCCTCTCTCAATGCCTACTTTCATTCCACAATTTCATCTGTTTCATAAAACATTAATTATTGCATGGTGTGATAATCAAATGTGTCATACAAAATGTGAGAGATGAGAGGGAAGAGTCTCAATCCACTTTCATTTGCCTTTCATACTCTAGGAAAGAGTGTAAATAGCCTTTCATCTAGATGAAAGGCATCTCCTCTCTCTCTCTTCTTAAATTTCCTACCGTGTCATCTAAAAATCTGATGTGGCAGCTAATTAATTGTCAATGAAAGACCTTTTGAGACTGTCCTAATAGATTTTGTTAGCTATAATTGTTGTCTTAGATGTTCCCTTTTCTCTCAGAAATAGATGCTACAAATTTCTAATACCTTTAAAGTTGTGTACGTTTTAATGTAGAGGCCATCCAACTATTTCCATTTTCTAAAATAACAAAAATCAGAGGACAATGTAGTCAAAATCTACACATGATGGTAGGTGAGAATAATATTAGTGATGTTAATTGCACTATGCTTTGATGTTATAGCTCGAGTTCACAACTACAGCTTGGAGTAAAAGCAAGATGTAACAGCATATCCAAACGATGACCGAAATCCCCCCCCCCCCACCCTAGACAAATTATTGGGGTTTAGGCTTAAAGAAGCCATCACCAACAGAGTCCCGAAACCTCCCCATTACTTTAGTTCCTCTAAATTTTTATCATTTGGGGAAGAGTTGGGGTCCCCAATCCTTCTCTTCCAAAAAAAAAATTAATGTTATTGTTGCCCCCAAATGATGATGTGGCCAATCAAAATTGTTTCTGATCTATTTTTAGAGAGGATTATTGGATGAGAGAAAAATTATTCCTAATAAATTTTATATTGCTCCTGAAAAACAAGTTTTTTTTGGGGGGGGGGGGGAGGGAGCATTATATGGGCATCTTTTGGAGATGCATTAACCCACGCAGCACAAACAACTCAAGCCTATGGCCTTAATTAGAAGAGTAATGAAATAATAACTAACAGAAGATTAAGTGCATGCAGAGCAGAATCAATTGAAAATATGATAATATCTGATCATGATGAAATATATATGTCTGGCAAAGAGAAAGTTGGTTTGTCTGGAAGAAAGGAAGAAAGAAAGGTTTCAATAAGATAAGCAAGAACTAATGATAAATTCAGAATGACACATAATCTGTACATAAAAATGTATATTATACATATGAGCCTAGAAATTACAAGGACCACCGTTCTAGTTGTTAATAGTTTGTGTCCTATAATTTACTCGCTCGTGTCTTGAGAACAAATGCAATTTGGCCTATTTAGTAGAAAACTTTATACTCACTAAATGAATTTGCCTCCCAGCAACCCATATATCGATGCCTAGGAAATAAAATATGTCTTTTTGTCAAAATCTGTGATGGAATATCTGTAATTTTCTTTTGGTGGGGTCCGAATTAAGGCTGAAATGAATGGTACGGATGATATTTTTTGATGAAATATCCTTTACAACCATATTACGAGCCCAAATTGCTTTGTTATTATATACAGTCATATGATGTTCTATATAGACCGGAGATGATTTCCCTTCCAATGGTGCTAAACGTTTTACGAAGGAATTAACATTTTTGTGCTCAAATTTTTATTTTCAATGGCCACCAAAATATTTCATTTAATTGTTATTTTCTAGATCACAGGGACACAGAAGAGTAGATTTTACAAAATGCACCAAATTAAACATCAGGCAAGGTAGATATTTTAAGGATATAGATGAAAAGATCTGTTTCTAAGGAATGCAAATTTTGTAGGGCTGAGGAAGAATGTGCGGCATCTCTTGTGGGGCCGCTCGCTCAGAGGAACAGCAAGTGCTATATATACGAGAGAGACCACTAATAACTATCAGAGCAGTAGAAGCTAGCAGAGGCCCTCCTTTCCGTTCTTCTCTCTCGCTCTTTCCCCGGCTAGAATTCAGTATGCATCCATCCGCGCTATTATTTCTGATCATGGTGGCCGCTGGTGCCGCCATCGTGCACGGCCACTCGGCCTCTAACACACCAGCGGCGCAGTTCTGGGAGCAAGCCCTCCCAGGCTCGCCGATGCCAGACGCCATTGCCGATCTTGTTCGGAAAGGTATCTTTATTTATTCGTACGTAGTCTACTGTGTGGTTAATAACGCATATTATACATGGAAAATAATAAACCATATATCTTATTTTACCTTAACCTTCTAGAATCATTATAACGTTAAAATGTAACACTATATATACGACATGACGAAGCACACGTAGGATACAGAGGGATGAGTTGATACACGTACGGTTGAATGGACAGACTGGACACAGCTTCTGATGATCAATTTAAATCATCGATTTGACAACCAGATAATGAAAAAGGACGGTTAACAAATTGTTCAACCTAATGTAATCCACCGTTTCCCCTAATCACTGATTTACGCAAATTCTGTGTAGGCATTGACCACTCGCCGCTTGTAGAGCACCACACTGCCGCATCACCCAGCAGCAGTATCAGTGCGTGCGCGCTCTTCGACTCTACTTGCAGCTCGCAGATGGTGGCCGAGACCGGCATCTTCTTCCACATGGCGCAGCTCCGTCCGGGCAGCACCATGACGCTCTCCTTCCCGGCAGAGGCGGAGCCCGCCGCCATCCTCCCGCACGACGTCGCCTTGAACGTCCCCTTTTCAAACCTTGACGACGTCCTCTCCACCTTCAGCATCCCGTCCGCTTCCGACGATGCTGCCCGGTTCATGGACACGCTGACCAGGTGCCAGGCGCCGCCGCTCGCCGGCGTGGTGAAATCCTGCTCCACATCGCTGGAAGCCACCGTGCAGGCCGCCATGCGTTTCCTCGGCACCGATCACGACGGCGTGACGATGGCGGCGACGCCGGAGATCCCCCGCGCCGGCCTGCCACGTCATCCGTACGTGGTCCAGGCCGTCACCCAGCTGGCCAGCGACAAGTACGTGTCCTGCCACGTCATGCCGTTCCCGTACGCCGTGTACCTGTGCCACACGACGAGGAAGGAGCCGTACGGAGGATTCAAGGTCTGGCTCCGCGGCGTCGGTGGCGACGCCGGCGAAGGCCCGGAGGTCTCGTTGCTGGCGTTCTGCCACATGGACACCTCCGGCTGGAACCCGGCGCACCCGGCGTTCGAGGTGCTGCACACCCGACCCGGTGGCTCGCCGGTCTGCCACTTCACCACGTACGGTAGCCTGGCATTCGTCAGGAAGGCCAGCACCAGAGCCTAATTTAGGTTGTCTCCGTGTTCGTCGTTTGTTTCCTGCTCGATCTGGATCTCATATTGCACAAATAAGAACCAGACGAATTAAATATGACTGTGTGCAATAAGTGTCTGTTTCATAAGAGTGGTAGTGTCACTACTCAGTATAGTAGTACTGTTTGTGTGTCCATCAGGATGGTGTCCGGTTCATGTGTAGATGACTACCGGTCTTGTTGGATCTCAACTGTTTGTGTGGGTGGGCTGTTGTTGATGCATCTTTCTCTTTTCTGAATCTTATGCAAGTGTCGGCGATATATGTATCTTTTTATGTTTAAGAACATGTGTTTTGGATGAACTGTATATATACCGTGACACACAATTATTAGACAGCCATGCGCATGTGTTTGACGCCAACCACGTCAGCGTGCTAGAGAGCACGTACGGAGCTCCCCACCCTGGCACAATGCACACCCACAGGCGACGCGCCAGTGTTATATATTTCATTACGTACGGCAATCTGGCCTTCTTTAAGAAGAAGGCGACCACCCGCAGGGCCTAAGCTAGCTCTAGCTGGATGCATGCTACGCAAACAATACATTCCACGACATACCATCTAGCCAACAATGAATGGCAGCCTTTTCTTTTTCCTGCTGCGTAATATGTCACTATGCAAAATGGGTGTCTGCGTTGTAACCAACTATGGCCCTGTTTGGATCCCTCCCAGTTTTTAAGAAACTAGATTATAAATCAGTTTATTAAAAACTGATTTATAAAAAAAACTACATTGGGGTGTTTGGATTTTAGTTTCTAAAAGCTAGTTTCTTAAAAACTGATATTAGGTGGTCTAATCCAGATTATGGGTTTCTTAAAAACTAGCATTAGATGGTCTAACCCAGATTATGGGTTTTTTAGAAACTGATAAAAAAAACTGATCTGTTTGGAGACCCTCGAGTTTCTAAAAGCTGGTTTCTTAAAAACTAGAGGTATCTAAACAGTACCTATGTCATGCTGATCTTCGCAAAGTACCAGTGTATGACCATGTGGATTGTGCAAAGTGATGTCTAATTAAAGATGTGGTAGTAAAAACAATGATAGTATTATAGATGTTTATTTTCTTTACCTGTTGGACTGCGTAGTTAACCACGCGAGAGCATCTCTAATTAGGAAAGCAAAAACATTCCTCTTGCCGCGCGTACGGCCTGACCTTTAGTGTCTTACTGTGCGTTTATATTATTACATGATAGTAACAGCCTAAGGCATTGTACCAGTGTGACGAGTGCGTGGTGATGTACACTACACACAGGAGCGTCATCCATGTGAATTTCAGTACTAAATAATACAAAACATCATTTTCTTTGCACATTAGGGAATCAATCAACTTGGCAAAAAAAGGTTTGCTTGGCTTAGCAATTGATATTGCATGTCTTTTTTTAATCAGCTCTTTATATATGTTTCAAGTTAGGATTTCTAGTTAATTACTAATAGCTGAAAGCATCCCAAGACCAAGAAAAGCATTGACGAAAGACTAGTCCGGATCCTGATAAGTTTGAGCGCTTACTATAGTAGCATTATTAGTTGGCAAGTGATAGGGGCACATTTTCATAGGGTCACGGGTGAATGGAGGTGTGTGATGACCTAAGCAAGTCCGCCCATCCTTATCATTGTAATGGGAAATACAACAAACATTGCCTTTTTTTTTTAGCACTATGTTCAAACGGACCGGGCTTATCGAACACACGGAGCAAGAATTTTTCAGCACCTGACACGATGGGCGGCACAAGCACGACCAGTTTAACATTTTAAACAGAATTTATGTTTCGCATATAATCAACAAAGACTGAGTGGGCTAGTGGTTAGTCTCTTACCTCACTCCCTTCAAGTCGCTAGTTTGACTCACATCCACCTATTTTTCTCCATATTTTCACCTTTTATAGTATTCATAGGCTTATCGAGCCGCCGTGCTAATAGGCCTATCAGGCTGGCCCAACATATTTAATTAAATTCAGACCATGTCGTGGGCTGGCAGTCAAACCTGTGCCTGCCACACATGGTCCGATATAGCCTGTGTATCATGCCGGTCCGAAACTAAACATGCCGGACTTTTTGATGTATGGGTCGGAAATCCATTTGAACAACTATAAGAGTGAGACCTGTTAACAGAAACTAGCCCATCAACTGTACAGGTACACTTTCGTGCATTCAGTAGGCCTAATATATATATGGTTCATCAACATGTTTTTAAACGTATATAGCACAATGCAAATATTTTGCGTACTACGCCACCAAACTTGCACAAGATTCATAAAAGATAAACGACGGACAACACTTGCAATAACAGACCATAAAAACCAACACATGCGACACTTGGAGATCCAACAACAATACCCCATCTATTGGAACCACACCATACTTCTGCCAATGCTGTTGAGCCTAACACCATTCTTATTAAACACACAGAGTCCACGCACGGACACATTCGCCTGGTTTTTATATTCGTCCAATGACCATTAATTGTTGAGATCCAGAGCAGGAAACGTAGACGACGAAGACGGCCAACAACTGTACTAGCTGATATGCTGTCTGGTATTGTCGGAATGTAGCAAAAGTTAGGCTCTGCTCGCTTTTTTGACGAAGGCCAGGTTTCCGTACGGCATGAAGTGGCACACCGGCGAGCCGCCGGGGCTGGTGCGCAAGACCTCGAATGCCGGGTGAGCCGGGTTCCAGTTGGCGGTGTGGAGGTGACAGAACGCTAGCATGGCAACGTTTGAGCCCTCTTGGACGCCGGTAAGGGAGACCTTGAAGGCCCTGTATCCAATCGGCCGCGACATGTGACACTGGAACACGGCGTACGGGAACGGCATCGTGTGGCAGGACGCGTACCGACCGCCCTCAATCGGAGCGACCGCATTGATCACATAAGGCTGGCGCGGCAGGCCGGCACTGGAGAGCTCCGACGCCGCCGCCCACACTTCGCCGTCGTGGTTGGTGGTGGCCCCGAGCATACGCATGGCGCTCTGCACGGTGGCCTCGAGAGATGTGGTGCACGATTTGACCTCGCCGGCGATCGGCGGCCCCTGGCACCGACTCAGAGTGTCCCTCACTTGGGCTGCTTCAACGGAGCCTGCCGGGATGTCGAAGGTGGCGAGGACGTCGTCTATGTCTCCAAAGGGGACTTTCTCCGCGATGTGTTGTGGGAGGATGGCTGGTTCCGCCTCTGCCGGGAAGGAGAGTGTCATGGTGCTGCCCGGACGCAGCTGTGCCTGGTGGAAGAAGATGCCTGTCTCGGCCACCATCTGCGCATCACAAGTAGAGTCGAAGAGCGTGCACGCACTGATGCTGCTGGGTGATGCAACAGAGTGCTGCTCCACAAGCGGTGAGTGATCAATGCCTGCAGGAATTAAATCAGCAATAAAAATCAGATCTGCTGGTCGTGGTGTACTGTAATTTTCCTCTTAGTTTCAGGTTCATAAGCTGTCCAGTTTGTCCATCCAGTTGTATCAACTCATCACATAGCGTCTCCGTGCTTTCTTCGTATTATTATTTATCTCTTTTTCATTTTTTTGGGAACGTGGTTTACGTTTACCCACTTCCATTTCAGTCGAAAATGTGGAATCAATAGTCTGATGACGTGATGAGTATTGACAAACTGGAGATAGAGATTGAGATATGGTTTACTCTATTAATTATCAAGAACGCTACATCTTTTATATTTGCGAAGTACCTTTCTGAACAAGATCAGCAATGGAGTTTGGCATCGGCGTGCCTGGGAGGGTCTGCTCCCAGAACTGTGACGCTGCAGTCTTAGCGGCAGGGTGGCCGTGCACCACGGCGGCACTGGTGGCCACCACGATCAGAAGGACTGTGGACGGATGCATGGCTTTCATACCGCTATATGTTTTGAATATTTGAGTCGGGGAGTGTGAGAACAAAGGAAGAAGGAGCATTGCTGATTGCTTGGGTCCTGGCCAGTATATATAGCCACTTGCCGTCCCACTGAGCAAGTGGTAGTCCAGACCCAGATGATCAACATCTAGATGTCCATGAATTTGCATTCCTTCAAGAGTAGTTCTTTTCGTTTACCCTTTCAGTCATCATGAAATGATTTAGCTATAGCACTCTCTTAGTGTTTGTTTGAATTTGACAGATCGGCTTCGGCTCACTGTTTAGTGATCTGTATAAAAGCAACTGAAAAAAAGTGCATAAAATCATCTTGCAACTAGTAGGTGTTTTATTAACATTAAATGAGATGACACATCAGCAAAAAGAATGACATGACACCGTAATTAGATGAAAGAAAGAAAATATGTTTCATTAGGATAAAAACTCATTTAGCACTATTTCATATGCATAAACTCACATTTCAGAGCATAAAGTTTTGTCCCAATACATTTCAACCAATCTCAATATAATAATTTATCATTATAACTTATCTATAAAATCATCAGATGTTGTGCATTGAGAGAGACCATTTCATCCTTCATATTAGACTTTTAAAGCTGATGTGGCACTCTTAGAAAGTATGATATCAAACCAAGATTGAGACCAGCCTAGGGATTCCAAGCTAGCTCGAAAATGACTAAGCTAGTCTAAGAGCATTTAAAACGGTCCATTTCAGTCCTCCTATAGAACTAATAGAAGCATTATAACAATATATAAGAATTTTATATGATTTGCACATGTATCTCCATCATTTACAAAATGAATATAAAAGAATTAGTATGCGGATGTTTTTACAAGGGAATATAAGTATTAGCTAATTCTTTTATATTCATGTGTTTTTAATATGTCCAACACCCAAGTATCTTTTGTATGACTTTCATCTTAGCTGTTGCCCTAATGACCTTCGGTTATATTCATATTTCTATAGTCTGTCGATGATGCATTCTAAATTGAAGCACAATTGTTCACGGATTTCCTTAACAAAAATCAATACTGTTGAATTCCTTTAGTTATGTCTAAAAAATTGCAGCGTCATGATAATGCATGTGTGACAAATATGTTTGATATTATAAGGTACTTGCAACGAATAACTACGTCCAAAACCAAAATAAGTAACTGATTTCCAAATTGATGGACAATGACCTCACGGGGTCATCTAAATTTTTTAAGGTAAGGGAAAATAAGTTCCTGCCTCTACAACCTTGAGAGGTTGTACTCATCATCAGTTCAAAACAGCAAGTAGCACTAGGCTTACATCTCAGCATGGAGACAAAAAGTAAAAAAAAAAAAAGCTAGCTCGACAGTTGAAATCATATCAAAACTACGCTTCAATTCTGTTTCGGAAGTTCCAGCCTAATTTTGCAAAGACGTCCATGATCACCATCTCCAAGAGGCAGCAGCGCTGGTCTTAAGCTGCTCCCTCACTTCCTCTTCCTCATACAACAATGACCACATACGGATACGGAACTAATGAGTCACCCTGAAAATTACCTGCAAATATTAGATTTTGCTTCATTTATTAGCATATCAATTCTATTCAACCACAATGCCCTTCAAAGAGCTACAACACCCAGTAAAATTTTGATTTCTAAGCTTCGGGCTGAAACCATAGAGCCAAGAACCAAATATATCCGAGTTACAAGCTGGAGGTCTAATTCCAAGAGTGATATGCACCTGTATTCCAAACAAATCTAGCAGCATAGCAATCAAAAACAAATGTTGAATAGTTTTTAAGATACTATTACAACAACAAGAAACGTTGTCATTCCATTTTTGCAAGATTATCCAATGTTAGCATTACTCCTTTGAGAAAGTACCAAAGAATTAAAGATCTTAATTTTGGCAAAACTTTAATCTTCCAAAATGAACATTTGTGGGGCAACGCACCTTGATCCATCAAGAAAGTGTGCATAGAGTACACTGTGAAATCTCCACTCATATGTAATAACTTCCAAATAAAACTCTCCTAGTCATTAGTAAGATTAATCATTACTAATTTTGATACAAGATCATGACATGTGCCTTCAACTTATCATCCATCAATGCTCTTTGAAAGAAGATTGAGAGGAATGGTGGTTAAAACTTGTGCAACCATTGCATCTTTTTTACATTGCAACATTAAAGAGTGATGGATAAATAAACCATAAAGGTTTATCTCCAATCCAAGTGTCTTTCCAAAACCTTCACCTGTGAATATGCCTCTTTTTGTCTTACATATAATGGAAACATTGAACTAACACCAACCGTGAGTGTGCCCCTACCACATGCCAACGAATAATGCTTATGTAAGCAGTCACACATATCATGATCAGATCCGGAACTAGCCTTATTAAAAAAATTCTTGGGATGCTCTGAGCTACTAGGGACTAATTAATCCTGACGTATAGAGTTGATTGGGAGAGGCAAGTGCTTAGCCAGGCAAACCTTTTTTTTTACAAGTTACAATGGAGATTCCATGATGCGCATAGAAAATGCCTTTTTTATTTACTATCAGAAGGATGACGCTCTTGTGTGTTCGTCACCACGCACTCGCTACATTGGTGGAAAGCCTGTTATCATGTAATACAAACGCACAATAAGACACAAAGGCCAGGCCGTCCATGCTGCACGACCAATGTCGTTATCATGTAAGCATGCTCTTAAGTAACTAAATAACTAACATCCAAAAGGTAAATAACATAAATAGTGCATGATTTTTTGAAGGGTAGTTCAATACTACAGTCCAATGTTGTATCTGTCATCTTGATCTGTCTCAATGTGCAGATCGAGCAAGTGATGTCTCATGAGAAGTATTGATGATATATGCAAATTATAAATCATGTCCACATGTAGAAGTAGAACAGTCATACAGTGAACAAAAAGAAGAAACATAATCATGTTGCTGGTTTACTCTTTACTGCCTTAAGATCAGCTATTGCAGAGCTATGTAAAACGAGCAAATACCTGTAGCTCTGGGGGTGATTGATGCAAAGAGAGGTCGGTGCATGCATGTCGAGAGTCGAGTGGACTGGCGTATAAACCTTGTTGATGTAATACAGTACATATCATTCAGTGGTGTGTAACCTTGTTGATGTAATACAGTACAGATCATTCAGTCTCTCTAACATTCTCGGTTCTGCTGTACTCTGCTTCTAAATCAATTTCTCCATCAGATGAGAAAATTCAGCTGGCCAACCCAACCCCCACCTAGATCGATCTCCATAAAAGAGAAATATGAAACTTATTATCTGTAACTGAAGGTCGGTATGTATTTCGTTGCTGGAGCTACAAAAAAATTTCTTGCATTATTATGAATTATATTTGCAACTCACTTAGTAAAACACACATCAGCAAGTGAGAAACTTGAACCCAACCTTGGGTACTCTCTCAAATAAGTTACAAATAAAATAAAGAGTGCTGGAAAGGACATGGCCTTCCTCCATGGATTCGAACTGGTGTTGGCGAACGGATCTCCGACGGTGGGCCCACTTGCACTAGTGGGCCTAGTGATAAGGAGAATGTCCCTCGAAGACAACAGGTCCTTTAGGACCTCCAAGAGTCATCCCACCGGAGGGTCGAGCTGGACCCACAAGGAGGGACCCTGTGGAGGGTAACCCCCATAGGGCCATTGACGGAATAAAGATCTGCACTATTTATCGAGGTGGACGTTGTTGGAAACCATGATGGTGCATCCAAATATCCAAAAGATATCTAGTACTGTAGTGGTTCAGAGGAGGAAGTCTTAGAACCCAAGCCAATGGAGATGGTGGGCAACCCGAGGATAGAGCGACAAGGAATTTAAGGAGATGTCGTGTCCGGGGCATTATGATGCCGTCGGTTGGACCCGGAGGGGTCCTGTCCTCAATCGTGGTTCCTATATAGACCTGCACGCCCTTAGAGTGACTCTCTAGGTTGAGTCTCGCTCAGGGGCGCCAATCTAATTTTTCCTCTGTGGTGTTGTATAAAATGCCACATAGGGTACCCAAAGCCCCAATCCCTTGTAACATAAAAGAAATACATACCACCATTTATTCCCTCTCAAGGTTTTTCCTTCTCTCGCCTTTCATTCTGTTAGCCTGAGCTTGAGCATCATCGAGCCCTTGCCAGGTTCTGTGGGGGGCAAATTAGTTTCCCCCAACAAGTGGAATGGTAGATAAAATAAAGAGTATAAGTATACAGTGATGATAGTGCCGGCTCTATTAATGGAAAGAACATGGCCTTCCTCGTCAAGATGGCCGATCAAGCTTCCACCAAGGAGGAGAACCTCATCCAAGCAGCTCCATGTCTGGCTGATGCATTCCAAGGAGCGCCTCTTGAAGCCCTCCCTAGAATTTGATTATATTTTATTCTTAAAAATTAATATTTTAATGACAATCCATGTGAAGTACACATGTTTTTACTAAAATATGAATTTAAAAAGGACTAAATTATTATTCATGATGGAGTAGGAGTAGATCTTAATTTTAAGAACTAGACGTGTTTTTTGTGAATAAAAAGGGTTATAATAGATAAGTAGGAGGCGGTGCTGGGAGAATGAAGAGATGTTGAGAGGAGAAGTGAAGACGCGGCCGGCCGTTGCAGGTCCGCAGACATGGGGAAGAAGACAAAGATACCTATCAAGTAAATATGGCGGAGTATTTTGTAAATAATCAGGATCGAGATCAATTATTGCAATCAAAATTAAGATTTATTTTGAAACAAAAACAGATTGTTAGAGGGTCAATCCTGTAAGAGCATCTCCAACAAGCTGGTTAAAATTGTTTGGAAAGCTAAATTTACATAATTTTTGAAAAAAACACGGTCCAACAGACTAGTCATCTGAATCGTCAAAATTCCTCGCTCGCCATCCGGTGCGGTTGGCTTGCTTTCTTTGCCGAGCGCCCAACGCTCGCCATCGCCTTCTTTCCGCGTGACTCACCGTCTCCCGCACTTAAATTTCCTTTTCTCGCGCCTCGTCCTCCTCCCGCGTGGGCGCATCAGTCTCAGCTCGGTAAGCTTTCTTGTGCCATGGCCATGACCTTCCGTCACGCGATCCAAATTACTAGCTATTTATCCAAATTACTAGTTCAAATGGATGTCCGGTAGTCCAAGGATCCGATTCACCCACTCCGTGCTGCCCTATCCCCCTATTCTCACACCTGGGTTGAGCTCCCAGAGCTCGTCCATGGCGATTGGAACAGGAAACGAACAGCTCCTCTGTTGCGATTCCCTTCGTTCTGTCTATAGGGCTGTTGGGGCCAAATCCCAACCTTAATGGTCCAACACAAGACATTTTGAATATTGAATTTTAGAGAGGCTGTTGGAAATCATTGTTTCTTTTGAATAACTCTAATTTTACATAGTGGCTAAATCATAACTTTTGACATCTAAATTTAGCTAGGCTGTTGGAGATGCTCTAAGAAATCTGGTCACGACATTAGTATAGCGGGCTAGCGGCCCACAGGCTCTAGTCACCAACGATCGAGGATGTCGCTAGCGTCGTACCACATCAAGTCCATGTCCCAGAGTCGGCCGGAGTGCTCACGTTTCTAGCTACATCCTGAACACGATGCCATAGTGAGCATAACGAAGGTAATAGGGCTGGAAGTGTTGTGGCGGTGATAATGGACCTGTGTCAATGTCGTAGTGTAGCATAGCTGCAAACAATTCATGATCTATAAATAGTCGAATTTATTTCACCTATCCTAGCAAAAGTAATATAATATGTGATGAGATTCTCATATTAGGAATGAACATTTATGGTTGGGTATGATTTGCTATCGAGACAATATTGAATATTCTTGATGTTCTAGAGCGAGCTTTGCCAAACAAGGACATAGTATTGAATCTTGTGGATAGTAATGCTCCTTTTTTAAAATTGACGCAATACAGACACAGAACCTATAGAAGTGCTCATAGACACGTATGAGTACTCATTTTTATGAACACATACACACAAACAGACAACCTGTAGAAGTACCTCTAAAAGACTATGCTGGGTTGATCTTTAGATTCATGAAGTCATCACAGACGTCTCGCTGTCGATGGACACATCGTCTCCCACTGAAAAAATAGTAATTCATAAATAAGACCCATTTCATATAAAAATTTTGAATCCAGGTGGATTGGTTCCATCATAACAAACCTAACCACCTGAGCAATTTGCTATGTAGTAACCGAGTTCCTACAGGAGTAACAACAGTAGTAGCATCTCAATTGTTTTGTAATTGTGCTGCAATCCAGATTGAAAATTCTCAATACAAGTGACATGAAAAAGGCAAATATTTGGATACGTATAATTGAACCAATATATATCCATTTTATAAGATGTAATTTAATTTATTATTGCATTTATCTATAAATGTATAACTATATACAAAACAATAATTTTTTATTTCTCTAGAAACTTTCGGTCCCCAATCGGGCATGCCAAAAAGTGTGTTGATGTGAAATCATACACGGGTGATCTGGGAGATCTGCTGAACTCCAGGCGAAACCATGGCATGCCAGTTGATTTTTTCTGCAAACCGACAAAGAAAACAAATGGTCAAATTCCCTGGGTCATCGGCCCAGAAAGACCGATGCAAAGCTAACAATCATGACAAATGAAAACCAACCGATGGTTAGTAATTATAATAACAAAATAAAATTTAATCAGCTTATCGACAAATGAAACAAGGATAAACTGTATAGTGTTGATGCCGATAGACTCTAAGTCGATAGGAATAAAGTCAATAGATCTGATTGCTGGTGTTGCAAATATGCCTGATAACTTAGATCTAGTGCCACTTAGTTAAAGGGTTCAATAAATAATCATATAAATCGAATGTCTAATTAATGCATTAAGATATCGATCCAACCGTGGTAAGCTATTGGCTAAACGTACCAATAAAATTATATCAAAAGCAGATGCAACCTTACTGGTCTAAGTAGATCGAACTTAATCGAGACAGTACTTATGACAAGGCTAATAGAACTAAATTTAACCTAATTATGGATAAAAATATATATAATAACTCAAATAATAAATCTAGACCAAAATCATAGAATTTACGATTTGCTACAATAGATCGATTTCTACCAAGATAGTATTGTAGAAAGTTAATAAGATAACTCTGATATAGATCTAACTACCGAATAACTATAGCAATACCAACATTAGAATATCAACTTAATGAGAAAGTACTAATCAGTGTCAATCAAATTATCAAAGTGACAAATCTTGCTCGAGATGAGAACTTGTAAGAAAAAAGGGTGCAATGCGCCGAATTGTATTCAACGTGTGTTAGAAATCCTAGTATATACCCTACTACATATTTATAATCCCTATGCAAGGGGTCCTAACCTGAGTCGATCAAGATTCTTCAGATTTCTATCAAAAATTAACTAGATTTATTTCCAAATCAAAAATCTATCTATAAGGAAATAAAATAAACTACCCTTCATGGGCCCACTTTTTGAGCTATATCCCTTTGACTTCTTGTCACGCAGCCGATACTGTCTCTATGTCACTGATGGCTGGGCCTTATCAAATTCTGATACTAACAGCAGTAGTCGATACTTCTACGAAGGTTTCTACTGATGGTCCTCCTGTTTCTAATGCTACACATTACAGAGGTCTTCCAGGGATTTTATAGTACCTCCCTTTCACTCGGTCAGATATTGCCTATGCGGTTCAGCAGATCTGTTTCTACATGCTACACATTACAGAGGTCTTCTAGGTATGATGTGTTCTTGGGTGAGAACCTTATTTCCTGGTCCTCGAAGCGGCAACACACCGTTTCCTGTTTTATCACCGAGGATGAGTATCGGGCAGTTGCTAATGCTGTTGCTGAGGCTTGTTGGCTTGTTCAGTTACATGAAGAGCTTCATTGTCCTCTTCTCGATTCTACAACACGCCATCTAGACAGTACAATGAATGACCGCCTTTTGTTCCTGGTGTAATGTGTCACTATGCAAAATGGGCGGTGGCAGCGTGACCGAGGCGTGTGTATATCTATGTCAGCATGCTGATCTTCACCGAGGAAAATACCAGTGTATGAATATGACCGTGTGCATTGTTCAAAATGATGTCTAGCTAGTTAAAGAGATGTGGTCGAAAAAACGATGATAGTACTATATGTTTATATTGTTTACTTGTTGGACTTTGTAGTTAACCACGCGAGACCATTTTAGGATAGCAAAAACATTCCTCTCACCGCGCGTGCGGCCTGGCCTTTAGTGTCATATTGTGCGATTGTATTATTACATGATAGTAATAGGTATTGCACCAGTGCGCCAAGTGCGTGGTGATGTACACACACTACCATAAAAATGGTCTTTAGCGAGACTTGAAAAATGTGTCTAGCGGCGGTAATATTATCCCCTGCCATTACAATGATCACTACAATACTATAGACACTTTAACGGTGGTTCAAAAGCTGAACCGTAGGTAAGAAACAATTTAGCGGCGGTTGATAATATGGACCGCCACTATAATCATTTATAACGGCGGCCCACAAAACAGCCCGCCGTTAGAAAAATGAACAGCCCATCAGAACTCGGCCCAGCATGTGCGCAAATAAAAACATGGTTCTCCAGCGCCCACCAAACCCTAACTCAGTTTCTCTCCTCTCTTTCTCTCTCCAGCACGGCGCGCCCACCACCTCCCTCTCTCGGTGGTCGCCTCCCTCCTCCCTCCTCCTCCCGCCTCCACGGCAACGCGGTGGCCGCCTCCCTCCTCCCTCCTCCCTCTCTCGGTGGCCGCCTCCCTCCTTCGTCTCCCTCCTCTTGTGCGCGTGGTGGCCGTCACTCTCAAGCGCGGCGGTGGATCCGAAGCGTTCCCCCTCCTCCTCCCGCCTCCACGACAGCGCGTGGCAAGGGGAGGCCGGATCCGGCGCCTCCCCTCCTTTGACGACGCCGTGCGGCAAGGGGAGGCCGGATCCGGCACCTCCCCCTCCTCTCGCGATGGCGCGCGGCAAGGGGAGGCCAGATCCGGTGCCTCCCACCCCCTCTGATGGCGGCAGCGCGCGGCATGTGGATCTGCGCCTACGGATCGAGTGGTGATGGCGGCGGATCTGTCGATGGCCTCGAGGCTCGAGTGGAGGCGGCGGCTACTCGCGAGCGGACGAGCACGGATCCTAGCGGCAGCGATTCCGTTGGTGGTGGATCCGTCGGGGCCGACTCATGCATGGCAGATTCCGTCTGTGGTGGCTCCCTCTTCGCAGCGTGGTTGGGGCCCGTGGGTGTGGTGGCGCGGACGGGCCTAGATGGACTTGACGTGGGCTTTTTTTTTGTTTTCTTTGGTTCAAAGGCGGGTGACATTGTCACCCGCCATTACTATTCGTGAGGTAGCTGCGGTTTGTTTCCTTCTAAGGATATCCGCCACTATAATTATTTTTTTTCAGCTGCGTTTGCTTAGCGGTGGGTTGGCCCGCCCACCGCTACAGTGCATTTATAACCGCCGCTATAGGCTAGTTTTTTTGTAGTGACTCCAGCGTCATCCATGTGAATTTCAATACTAAGTAAAACAAAACATCATTTTCTTTCCGCATTAGGGAATCAATCAAACTTGGCAAAAAAGGTTTGCTTGGCTAAGCAATCGATACTGTATTGCATTTGTCTTTTCTTTTAAATCAGACCTTTATATATGTTTCAAGTTAAGATTCCTAATCTCTATATATCTAAAGCATGTGCGTTTTCTCGTAAAATAGTCATGCCACATCACTTAGCAAGTTTCAGCCGTCGGATCTCCCAATTATGAAATATGGACCGTTAGATATGCACTGCACATTTTACATCAAGGTCCTTCATAAAATTACAATTCTTTCCCGGTCCTCCCACCAGTCCTCTCTAGATTCTTTCCTCTACAACCTCCAGGAACCTTCATTTTAATATAGGTCCTTCCACCATTAATCTTTCTCAATTCTTTTTTTTATGATAGAAATTATTTTTTCTTTTTGAGACCACTTCAATTGCTTCTCTAAGATTATAAAGCATATACTGAATATATATATGACACATATAAAAGTAAATAATTATGTGATATATAAAAGATGTAGACACGTAAGTATACAATAAAATTAAATTCATATTACATTCAAAAAAATAGGAGTAATATGCTTTTATTTAATGAAAATCATTTTAAGATCATATCTTGATTTCTCTCCTTACAGGTCATAAAGCAACTTATGACTTATAAAAAGTAAATTATCCATATGATGTACAAAAGATGTAGACAAACAACTATACCATAAAATTTAATTTATATTTCTTTGAGATAAATTATATAATATTTAATTTATATAATTCTTTTTTTTCGACCGTCTCTTCAATTCTCTTCGTAAAAATATTATTATTATATAAATATTATTTATATAATATTATGCCTTATAAAAGATAAATAATTCATACAATATTTTATTTATATGATATTTTCCATATTAGTTATGAAATATAAATAATTCATGTGACGTAAAAATATTTTTGAAGATATATATGACTTATTTAAAATAAATAATTCATATAATGTAAAAAAGTCATAAGCATGAAAGTATAAAATAAATTTTAATTAAAAATGTTGTCTTGACATCTATAGAAGTTATTTTTAAATGGAATAAATTATATATGTTGAAGCATCAATAAAAAAGAAAACTAAATGAGTTGATATAATAACAATTGTGATAAATCAAGTTATCGGATTCTTTATTTATAAATCATTTATGTTTTCATCAGTTTTATTTTGGGATTTCAAATATTTGATATAATTTGAACCCATCCTTTGTACTCTTTCTAAAATTATTCTTTGTAATAATTCTGACACACGATAACTATTGTCAGCAACGCCATATCTACATTGTTGATTTCTACTATTTGCTTTGAAATCTGCTTCAATGATTATTTTTTGGTTAAATAATCCTATCATAAATGAAAAAACAATGATTTGTCCTACAGGTTGCATAAAATAGACAAATAATGAAATGCATATCTTTTTTATGATTTTAATTGACTTACTTTTACTATAGTGTCATGATATAACCTTACCATTAACTAGCATGTAAATCCTTTTTTAGCGTCCTATAATTTGTGTTCATGTTTCTTATTCTCAGTCAATTTTAAAAGTGATATTGGCACCTTTATTTCTATCTTATCCTCATGTTTTCAACACCAAACATAACAACGTGTTATCTGAATAAAATATTATTATTTTGCCTAAAAATACCTATTAGTGTTTTTTGTAGGAAGTACACTAATTACTTTACCGGTTCTCTCTTTTTATTTTATTTGTACATGCAATCAGATTCAAAGGCAAAACATTGTCAAACAAAATGATATAATTAAGTCAATTTCCAATGATTATTGTCTTAGTCTGCCAAACAAATCAACATGTATATTATTTGTATAGTATATGTGTGGCCTTTTTTATATGGTAACTAGCTCAGTAATATAACAAAGCACGCGCGGCAAAGCCGCGCGGTCTTGCTAGTTAATTACTAGTAGCTGAATGCATCCCAAGAAAAACATTGACGAAAGATTAGTTCGGATCATAATAAGTTTGAGTGCTTACAGTAGTAGCATTATTTGTTGGCATGTGATAGGGGCACATTCATGGAGTCACGGGTGAATGGACCTGTGTGATGGCCTGAGCAACCACGCGTCATCGTTATCATTGGGATGGCAAATACAATAAGCATTGCCTTTTCTTTCTTTTGAGCACTACACACTACGGGAAGATCGTTTTTTACCGAGTGTTTTCTTTCGGGCACGTGCCGAGTGTTAACTAGAAAACACTCAGCAAAATAGAAACACTCACCAAAAAATGCTTTGCCGATTGTCATTAAAAATACACTCGGCAAAAAATTATTTTTTTTCCTCTTCTACTCATAAATTTTTTTGTGCTCTACACATACAACATGTTTGACTCCATGCTAAAATTTGGTAATTTTTTGTTATTGTTTGTTATATTTAATTAATTGATTACATTTGAAGCAATTTATTGAATAAAGTCAAATTTGAACTATAAGTGACTCAAATATAAGAATTCAATAAGTATAAAAATTATATTCATGTTATTTAGCCCAATTAGAGACCTTACACATGAAATAAAAAGAAATTTGACATAAAGTATGAAAATCATGGCCACAATAAGGTGTGTCCAAATGATTTTTAAATTCTAAAAAACTCAAATAAAGTCTAAAAACCATGACATTTGTTACAATGTTATGGTATTACAAGAATAAGTTATGATAAAAAATAGAGAAAGTTTCACACAAGTTGTCATGTTCTTTGCTTACTAAACGGAGAATCTCCGAAGAATAACCTTAGAATTGAGAATTAGTGGTTAAAATTTGAAGTCATATTTAAAATCAAATTTGAATTGGACTCCAAATTATTTTGTATAGTTCATCGATTATATAAATTGTATCATTTCAAAATTTGATTATTTTTGAAAGTGGTATGATATTTTTAAATTTTTTTAGAAGTTCGTAGGAAAATTTATTTGCCTAGTGTCTAACTTAGTACTCGGCAAAGAGTGTCTTTGCCAAGTGTTTTATAGAAAACACTTAGCAGAAATGTAAATATAAAAAGATTCAAAGCAGGGTCTAGACTCAAGTGGTAGTGTGGTGCAGTGGTAGAGGAGTACTCGCGCAAAGGAGAGGTCGTAGGTTCAAATCCCCTTGGGCGCACTTTGTGCAGAGCGTGTAAAAAATTACTGAGACTTCTGAAAAAACACTAGGCCGGGTGGGCTGGGGTTATAGGAGAAAAAAATATTTTTTTGCTATTTAATTAAGTTTTTTCGTGATTTATATTTTGCCGAGTGCTAGACTTTGTTGGCTGTTTTTTTGCCGAGTGCTCTTTGCTGACTGTTACACTCAGCAAAGGCTTTGCCGAGTATTTTAGGGCCTTTGCTGAGTGCCTTTGACACTCAGCAAAGGAGTGATTTCCCGTAGTGACAAGTGAGTATAGATGTTCAAATGGACCGGGCTTATCAAACAGACATGAAGCACGAATTTTTCAGCCCTCGACACATTGGACGGGTATGGGCAGTGTTTTAAAAATAGAATTTATGTTCGCATATAATCAACAAAGACTGAGGGGGCTAGTGGTTAGTCTCTTGCCTTACTCCCACTCCCTTCAAGTCGCTAGTTTGACCCGCATCCACCTCCTTTTTCTCCAAATTTTCACCCGTCCTAAAGCAAACACAACTACAAATAAGTGTTTGTAACAGCGGGTGGTCTAAGACCGAAACCAACCGCCACTACAAACATCTTTCTTGCAGTGATTGAAGATGTCAACCACCGCTATTATACTAGAGTATTTGCGGTGGTTGACATCCTCAACCGCCGCTAATTTCATAGAGTATTAGCGATGGTTGACATCTTAAACTGCCGCTACTTGTTTTTTTAAAAAAATCTGATATAAACAGAAACCATAGAATCTACATACAGAATATTTACAACATCGCATTACAGAATGTTTTTTCGTGATTTATAGGAGAAAAAAATATTTTTTTGCTATTTAATTAAGTTTTTTCGTGATTTATATTTTGCCGAGTGCTAGACTTTGTTGGCTGTTTTTTTGCCGAGTGCTCTTTGCCGACTGTTACACTCAGCAAAGGCTTTGCCGAGTATTTTAGGGCCTTTGCTGAGTGCCTTTGACACTCAGCAAAGGAGTGATTTCCCGTAGTGACAAGTGAGTATAGATGTTCAAATGGACCGGGCTTATCAAACAGACATGAAGCACGAATTTTTCAGCCCTCGACACATTGGACGGGCATGGGCAGTTTTTTAAAAATAGAATTTATGTTCGCATATAATCAACAAAGACTGAGGGGGCTAGTGGTTAGTCTCTTGCCTTACTCCCACTCCCTTCAAGTCGCTAGTTTGACCCGCATCCACCTCCTTTTTCTCCAAATTTTCACCCGTCCTAAAGCAAACACAACTACAAATAAGTGTTTGTAACAGCGGGTGGTCTAAGACCGAAACCAACCGCCGCTACAAACATCTTTCTTGCAGTGATTGAAGATGTCAACCACCGCTATTATACTAGAGTATTTGCGGTGGTTGACATCCTCAATCGCCGCTAATTTCATAGAGTATTAGCGATGGTTGACATCTTAAACTGCCGCTACTTGTTTTTTTAAAAAAATCTGATATAAACAGAAACCATAGAATCTACATACAGAATATTTACAACATCGCATTACAGAATGTTTACACCATCTCATCACAGTTAGGCATTTCGTTACAGTCATAATATTTGTACACAATAGTTGTCCAATGGATATGTAATTATAAAATGTCTTATATGAACCCTAATGCATAGTCATCATCTTCCTTCGGCTCCTTGGGC
This sequence comes from Eleusine indica, assembly GCA_030378355.1. Classification (NCBI taxonomy): domain Eukaryota; kingdom Viridiplantae; phylum Streptophyta; class Magnoliopsida; order Poales; family Poaceae; genus Eleusine; species Eleusine indica. Next base: position 12,977,465 of record CM059494.1, read on the forward strand.
TCATATGTTTTTTCGAACCAGCCCACTCATATAGAGCAAATTCCTGCAAAAAAACACGAACTCAAAATCTTCTCCCCTCGATTTTCAAGATTTGCCCAAATTTTTAGGCTGCCACTGTTCGAGAGAGAGAGGGAACTGTCCGAGTGCGGCTTATATACCCTGGGCAATTTACAGTGGTGGTTGAAATTTTAAACCACCACTGTAATGTCTTAGGTAGCAGTGGTAGAAAATATTAACCGCCGCTATAAACATTGGCCATTTATAGCGGCGGCTGACTGTCCACTGCTACTATAGTGGAGCCTTTAGCGGCAGGTGGCATCGTGACAAGCCCCCCGGGCTCTATAGCGGTGGCTCACTTTGGGCCGCGCGGCTACGGCATTTGGGTCACTGCCATTAAAGATCCGTTTTGTGGTAGTAATGCTAATATGCCTATCCAGCCGGGCTGGCATTTTTAATTAAATTCATGTTGTGTCGTGGACTGGCATTCAAACCTATGCCTTCCATGACATGGCCCGATATAGCATGCGTGTCATGTCGGTCTTTTAAATATATAGGTAGGGCCGCCCATTTGAACAACTAAAGGAGTGAGACCCGTTAACAGAAACTAGCCCATTCATGTCGTAATTGAGAATGAATACACTTGATAATAAAAATTATTATTCTGCTAACCTGGTTTACCGTTTCGGAAGGATCGCTTCCATTCCATGCAATTATGGCAGACAATTCTTGATAACCAGATAGTTTAATTCCAACACAAAAATTGTTGTAAAAAAAGTATGTCAGTTATCACATCATAAGTATCATTGTGTATGTATGACATGCTACATTTGTGGCTACCTTTCTCTTGTCTCCACCGTCCAGGATTTTGGTTTCCTAACACTCCGAGTCCCACACACCCTGATTTTCGAACTTTTTGATGGCACGTCTAAACAATGGGAATATTAAATTTGTAGGTATAGAGTGATGTTCGAACGACGGTTTGGACATATAGTAGGTTGTCATCAAAAGACAAAATTTTAGAATGGAATGTTCGATCCAACAGTTTTGCATTCTTTGATGTCTTCGCCACGCAATAGAAATGATGATTTGGGCATTATCAATAACAACAGAGTTGGTCTAATGAGAGAACACTTATACTGGTATGCGGAGGGGTGGGGGGCAGCATTCGATTATTTGGCATTGTCGTAATGATATTTGCCTAATGAGTAAAATGCACCATAAATCACTAAACTATTAGCGGATGGTCATCCACATGCACAAACTTTTAAAGTGACCATATCTACATCCCTAAATTATTGTCAGATAGTCATTTCGGTCTATAAACCCTCAAAGTGATGAGCTGGGTACATAATAATATATTTATATTGTACCAGGTCCATACTCCTACCCGAGGCGAAAACATACAACCTGAACGTTCTAGGATGGAGACATATTAGCATTATGGCAAGCATGATTGAGAAGGCAACACATCACCACCTGATGATTTATTCAAGCCGACATCAGTGTTGGATGATTATAGGCACTAGGATTATCTCTGTGTCATTACCCTAGTGATGACACCTTCGTAAGGGAAGGCGAACGAAGATTCGTCTAAGATGTCAGATGAGTTAGATCCTTGAAAAATCAACGGACAAGCTCATCCACACTGCATCATAGAGCTTTGCTCACCTCCCAGCTCCCTCTAGGCGTATGCTTACCTCCAATCTCACCACCAGCCACATGTGCTCATGTGAAGTAAAAAACAAGATCGATGGCGAGGATGCAAGTCTTGTGAGGGGACCCAAATGCACCACTTGTAGTGGCGCGAGGACACTGCATGCCTCCTCTGGCGACCCCCAAAAGTCTCCTCCGATCGCTCCACACGGTTTTGTGCTTTGCGGCTTGCTTGTGTTCCTTGTTCCTCCTTTTTATTTTTTTTTTATTTTTGAGCTTTCTTGTGTTGTGCTCAGGAAGAAGACGATGAAGTATATGGGCTGGGCTGTCATGGTAGGAAATGGGCCGCTATACCTTAACATGGAAAAAGCCCATTCAGAGTTCATGTTAATTTTCATTTGGTCATTTTAGCACCCACATGTTTCAATTTTTCTTTTCCAACTTGTCGTGTGTGTAATCTATTTAATAATAAAAGAAGATGAACTTTTTCCTCAAGTTCCTACAAAAAAAAAAGAAATAGACTAGAAATTCTCACAAAAAAGCAAAAAATCTGGCCCTTAATCTCCACCTCTGAGATCTAGGAAGAAAATCTGACCCTTAATCTCTATTTGCATATGGCAATTTCTAGGTCACGTAAACACAAAACTCCTCTACTTGCCCCCCATCAGCCGCCATCATTTTTTTTGTCTCACATATGCCTCATGAGATCGCAGGGATGTACATGGGCCCTCTCCTCTCATCCGTGTCCCTTTTAAATTTCTCTTTGGCTTGGACACGTCCGTCTCCCTTGTAAATTGATCATGAATGTTTATGTGCGGCACAGGAACCACGCTCCAGCAGAAAGCATGGACACGAGGCTGCTTCAGGTGTGGATATCTCATAGTCCTGGTCTGTTCAAGTCCTAGCTTACACCGACCAGAGCAAGTACGACAGGAGCCGGGCATCAGCAATGATGGTTCAGGTATGTAAACCGGCGAGTTGTCCATACATCCGTCTCAAATCCTGTTTTTTTGACAGATCTATTTTTTAAATTTTACAATCTTACAATATCCAGCCCTTGACTGGATCTCTACAAATAACAAGGATCCCTCTTCAACTGAATCCAGGAGCTCAAAGAGTAATGGGTACTAAAGGTGGATGCGTCAGATATGGAATTAGGAAACAAGGAAAAATTTAATAAAGCATAGAGAAATCCATGGGAGAGCCTGTTAGAATTAATTTAATCTGTAATGCAACTTAATCAAACTTAGGCATAACAGATTAACAGGATCACATCTAGTTAATTAAGATCACACTTAGCAAAAACTAATCTAATGCGGAATAGGGATAGGTTCGGTTGTTATCGGTGCTGGCGTTGGACTCTATTGGCGTTGGTGCAGAGGTGATAAGCTCGATGATGAGGGCGTCATTGGGGACGTAGCGCAGACGCTCCTTGAGGGTCTTCTTGGGGTAGCGGAAACCCTCGGGATGGTAGTGACACTGTCCTGGATGTGGACCTCGAGCTTCCGTGGCTTCCAGGGCTCTGATCGATCGATTTTTTGGGTGGAATCAAATCGTAGGGCGTCCTGTGGGGAGACCCCTATTTTTATAGCCCTGTAGCAACGGGGCCGAGTCCGTTTCTATCTTTAAGATTACCTTCCGATCAAGGCAAAAAACAGAATCAAAACTGTTGGCCCGATCCCGAGTCCATGGGAGGCTAGGGCCCCCATCTTGGTTCGGTTGTTGACCTTACGGTCAACAAAATCTAAACCAACATTCTCCCCCTGACCAAAAGGTCAACAACTTAAACTTACTCTTAAAATAAAGGTCTTCCTTAGAAAATCAGTAAGTACCAGACCAATGTGTCATCAGCGGCATACTGGGTCAACATTACCCATAGTCTTACTAACAAACTTTGTCACAACTGTTACTCTTAGTTGAGGAAACAAATGGCCCTGAAATTAGGACTGATCAAAAGGTATTTACTAGGTCCATGCCTAGGACATGTTTTTGAAAAAAGGTTGGTGGTAAACCTTTTGTGAACAGATCCGCTATATTATCCTTAGTACTTATATGCTTAATCTTAAGTGTATTGTCCTGATTTCTTTCTTTCATAACATGATACTTAAGATCAATGTGCTTAGAAGCACCACTTAGTTTATCATTGGCGCAAAAGAAAACTTTAATTATCGCAGTTATTGTGATAGATCTCGAGATACTATCAACAATTCTTAATCCTGGAATAAAACTCTTAAGTCATACTACCTGTCCCGTAGCTTGCTAACATGACACAAATTCTGCTTGCATTATAGATGCAGCAGTTGCACTTTGTTTACAACTTCTCCACGAAATTGCCCCTCCTGCTAGCATGAAGACATATCCAGAAGTTGACTTCCTTTCATCTTCATCCCTAGCAAAGTCAACATCAATGTAACATTTAATCTCAAGATTGTCTGATCTCTTATATGTGAGCATGAAATATTTAGTGCCTTGGCAATATCTTAATGCCTTCTTGACACCTACCCAGTGAGCCCATCCTGGATTAGACTGATATCTGCTGAGTACTCCGGTTACAAATGCCAAGTCTGGACACATACAGACTTGTGCATACATCAAGCTTCCAATAGCTGATGCATAGGGAACGTTCTCTATTTTCTTTCTTTCTAAATCATTCTTAGGGCACTGACTTCCATTTAACTTATCGCCCTTTTGAATCAGAACAGGTGATGTGTTGTACTTATCTAACTTATATCTCTTAAGCATTTTCTCAATGTAAGCTTTCTGAGATAATCCTAGTAATCCTTGGGCGCTATCTCGGTGTATCACAATGCCAAGTATATATGAGGCTTCACCGAGATCCTTCATATCAAAATGAGATGACAGAAAATTCTTAGTCTCATACAACATATTCTTATCGTTGCATGCTAATAGTATGTCATCCACATACAGTACTAGAATTATCAATTTTCCACCCTTTTCCTTAATGTAGATGCATTTATCTGCATCATTCTCCCTAAATCCAAATCTCTTAATGACTTCAGCGAATTTAAGGTTCCACTATCTGGACGCTTCCTTAAGTCCATAAATGGATTTTCTTAATCTACATCCCATATGTTTCTTACCCTTAATAGCAAAACCTTCCGGTTGAGCCATATAAATAGTCTCATCTAAGTTTCCATTAAGGAATGCAGTCTTAACATCTATCTGATGTAACTCCATATCAAAATGAGCTACAAGTGCCATGACTATTCTTAAAGAATCTTTTGTAGACACAAGAGAAAAGGTCTCATTATAATCAACCCCTTCTTTCTATGTAAACCCTTTAGCTACGAGTCTTGCTTTGAATCTTTCGATCTTCCCTTTGGAATCACGTTTAGTCTTGTAGACCCATTTACAGCCTACTGTTTTGCCTCCATTAGGAATTTCTACTAAATCCGAAACCTGATTAGAACTCATAGACTTAAGCTCTTCTTCCATGGCTTCAATCCATTTAGTGGAATTTTCACTTTCCACTGCCTCTCTAAAATTTGCAGGGTCATTTACTTTCCCGACATCATACTGATCCTCACTTAAATATGTCTCATAAATGTCAGGAAGCACCTGTCTCCTTTCTCGATGTGAGTGTCGTAATGGTTCGTTCACAATTGACTCAGGATCTGGCTGAGGCTGATCTTGTGGCGCAGGTTCCTCCTGAGTTGGAACTTGTGCATCAGTATCTGGTGCATGAGCCCCAGTAGGTGGTACCTGTACCTGAGCGGCTGCCACAGTGCTGCTTGGTTGAGGAATAATTGGCGGTACAAATTGATATACCTTTGTAGGCTCTAGGAAATCCAGAGTTGCAAGATCAACCCGTAATTCTTTGAGACTTATATCCCTGTTAGCATAACTTCCACTGGTTCCTGAGTCCTCTAGAAACATAGCCTATCTTGTCTCAACGAACTTAGTAGAGCGACCAGGACAGTAGAATCGGTATCCCTTTGACTTATCTGGGTATCCGATAAAATGACAGCTCATAGTCTTAGAATCCAGTTTCTTATGTTGTGGATCAAATAGCTTAGCCTCAGCGAAACAACCCCACACCTTTAAATAATTTAGCAACGGTTTCCTCCCATTCCACAGCTCAAACGGTGTTTGGGAACTGACTTAGATGGAACCCAATTAAGAATATGTGCAGCTGTTTTTAATGCTTCCATCCACAGCTTAAGAGGCAAATTAGAATGACTGAACATGCTACGCACCATGTCTAATAACATACGATTACGCCGCTCAACAACTCCATTTTGCTCTGGTTCTCCTGGCATGGAGTATTGCGCTCTTATGCCATTTTCTTCTAAATACTTAGCAAATGGTCCCTTAATTTGACCATATGTTGCATGTTTCCCATAATATCCCCCCCCCCCCCCACGATCTGATCTTACTATTTTGTTTCTCAACTTCCAACTTATAAATCTTAAATATTTCTAGCACATCTAAATGTTCTTAATGGGGTAGATATGTCCATAACAAGAATAATCATCAGTAAATGTTATAAAAGAATCATAGCCATCTACTGATGTTACTAAGAGCGGGCACAGATATCTATGTGAATTATTTCTAAAATGCCCGAACTCCTAGTAGCTTCTTTCTTAATTGTCTTAGCGTATTTTCCCTTAATGTAGTCGATGCACTGCTCTGAATCGGAGAAGTCTAATTCATAGAGTATTTCATATTTAATGAGACATTCTATTCTCCCCCTCGAAATGTGACCGAGGCGACAGTGTCACAATTTTAAAGAAGTCTCATCATCACGCTTACGCTTATGTGAAATACTAGCAACATTCATCACAGAATCATCAAGAGAGAGCTTATAAAGTTTGCCTTGCCTAACTGCAAGACCAACATTTATTGAATTAAACTTAATAACACACTGATTGTTGCCAAACTCACAAACATGTCCTGAATCATCTAAAGCTGACACAGAAATTAAGTTTCTCTTTAAACTAGGAACATAAAGAACATCCTCTAAATTAAACTGGAAGCCACCCGGCAACTCTAAGTGGAAGCTCCCAATGCCTTCGACTTGGACGACGTTCCCATCAGCCACTCTTAGGCTTCGCTCCCCCCTTCTTATAGTTCGGATCGAATGGAATACCTGTAATGAATTAGAGATGTGCACAGTGGCACCTGAGTCAATCCACCAAGTATTAGGGGAAAAATCCACTAAGAATAAATCATCAATAAAAGAAACAACATCAAATTTATCATCACCTTGCTCCTTCAATCAGTCCCTAAAGCCTGGACAAGCCTTCTGAAGGTGCTTAGGTGAGCCACAGAAAGAGCACGTCTTACCACCCTTAGATTGGTGGTTCTTGAAGTTGTTGTTGTTCTTGGGTCTAGCCTTGTTCCTATTTTTCTTCTTCTTCTTTTGGCCTTGCTTGCTGCTGCCTGACTCATACTGGTTCTTAGGAGGATTGTTGATGTTAAGGTAGCCAACCATGTTCGCAACATTCTCCTTCATCTTCTCAGTCTTAAGCCTCTCTTCTTCTTCAACACAATAGCTGATCAATTCAGTGATTGACCAAGTGCTCTTATTGGTGTTATAGTTGATCTTGAATAGAGCATACTGAGGTGGTAGTGAGGTCATGATGAAATGAACAAGGAAACCATCAGAGATCTCCATCTTCATCTCCTTAAGCTTATTGGCCATGTCACACATAGTAAGAATGTGCTCCCTTATGCCAGCCTGACCATTGTACTGAGAACTCACCAACTTCATGATGAGTGTACTAGCATAAGTTTTAGAGGAGCTCTTAAAGTTCTCCTCAATAGTGGCCAGTACCTCCTTAGCAATCAGATCAACTCCAGCTGCATTCTTAGTGGGGATGGCACCCTTAATACCAGCACTTATGGTCTGAAGCATGACCATAGTAGCCATCCGGTCATACCTCTCCCACTTCTCAAAAGTGGAAGAAGGTGTAGCTCCATCAGCAGGAGGGGCAGGCTTATCCATCCTTAGCGCAACATCGAGATCATTCCATGCTAAGCATGTGATGACTTTACCCTTCCAGTCCGGAAAGTTCGCTCCATTTAGCGGCTCGATGTTGTTGAGGTAGAAGGCAACAACATTGACATTACTCACTGAAAAAACAAAGCAAGAAAACTTATCTTATTACTTATATACAATGAAGTGCAAATAAGTATGAAAATAACCCTACAGTGGTCTGATTAAAATCATACAATTAAATTTCAATTTGCATCACCGGTGGAAAGAACAAACGAAGTTCATTGTAATATACTCATGATTAAACAACGGTGGTCAGAAAATAATCATAAGTTTACTCTAAATAAACTTCTCGATGGTTCCATTTATTTAGAGGCATCTCAAAGCATATTGGTGGATTTAACACATAAATTAAAATATAATAGCTTAAAACACCAACGCTTAAATAATTAAGCTTAAATTAAATTTCTTAGCTAAAATCAGAAATTAAATCTAGCGAGAATTAATAAAACAGTGCCGAAAATACTTAAATAAAAGAATCTTAAAATGCTCAAAAAATGAAACAGCAGGTTTAAAGGAAATTTGGGCCCTAAGACTTAATTTGCGCGCGGCCCATAGAGGAGCCCAGCCCAACCGATGGGCCCAAACAGCGCATGCGGCTCAGAGTGCGTAGCATAGGGCGGCCCAGATGCCGGCCCAGCACGCCAGCAAGGAGGCCTGACGATGACTGGTTGGGCCGCCGAAATGGCCCATCACAGGCGAGCGTGCTGCCCCCGCGTCGATCGTCACCGTTCCTCGTGATCGACGGCTGACGGTGCGCATCGGGTGAACAAATCGCGATGGGGAGTGGAAAACCTAGCCACCCACTCCCCACTCTCTCCTGCCGTAGCTCACCCTTCTCCCCCTTTTGTGCTTCGCACTTGCTCTCCCCCGCCGCTCTGCTCGCGAGGAGCACGAGCATCGCCGACCGACCGCCACGGCGCCATGAGGAGCTGCTTGTCGGCGCGCGCGTGCGAGATATCGCGCGCGGCTCCGTCGAGCTTCTCCACCATGGTGCGGTTAAGGCGAGCCCGTCGCGCGCGGATCTGAGGCGATGACGGCGGTGACCGGATGCCACGTTGTCGGGTCTGATGCCGGCGAGCTGTACGCAGGACAAGGTCATGCGGGCCTCGTCAGCGTCCGGGGAGAAGCGGCGCCGCCGTCCAGCATGCGGGATTTGAGTGCACGACGCGGAGCGACGACGACGAGAGGTGAGTCATCTGATGCTTAGGGTTAGGGTTCTTAGATCTAAGGTTAGGGTTAGGATTAGGATTGCGTGCGTGTGTGCATGATTCGGGTTTTTTCGCAACTCCCTTTTCTAATTTCTGCTCTGTGACATGGCTACCTAACCAAAACCCTAGCTTAGTATTAAACATGAACATTAGCTAATAAAACTAACTAATCTGATAGTACTAGTCATGATTACGTTACTGATCGATCAAATTTTGATTAAAAATGACTAGATTAAGCATAATTACCTCTGATAGTAGTACTAGATCAACTAATTACACTTAAACATCATTAGATCTAGTACTAACCGAACCTGCTAACTTAAACTAGTGGATCTAAGCAACTAGATTAAGCCTAACTGATACCAAATGTTAGAATTAATTTAATCTATAATGCAACTTAATCAAACTTAGGCATAGCAGATTAACAGGATCACATCTAGTTAATTAGGATCACACTTAGCAGAAACTAATCTAATACGGAATAGGGATAGGTTCGGTTGTTACCGACGCTGGCGTTGGACTCCATTGGCGTCGGTGCAGAGGTGATGAGCTCGATGATGAGGGCGTCGTTGGGGATCTAGCGGAGACGCTCCTTGAGGGTCTTCTTGGGATAGCGAAAACCCTGGGGACGGTAGCGACACTGTCCTGGGTGTGGACCTCGAGCTTCCGTGGCTTCCTAGGCTCTGATCGATCGGGTTTTTTTTTATGGAATCAAATCGTAGGGCGTCCTGTGGGGTGACCCCTCTTTTTATAGCCCTGTAGCAACAGGGCCGGGTCCGTTTCTATCTTTAAGATTACCTCCCGATCAAGGCAAAAAACAGAATCAAAACTGTTGGCCCGATCCCGAGTCCATGGGAGGCTGGGGCCCCCATCTCGATTCGGTTGTTGACCTTGCGGTCAACAAAATCCAAACCAACAGAGCCTTCATGCTGGTTCGCAGATAACCAGAAATTAAAATTCAATAATTCACCCAATGCAATCTTCACGGCTACCATTGTCACGATCTCATCAACCAGACATGACAAATGGATACCCTGGCGGTGGCCACCATCACCATCTCGATATATACGATGTCAATTCATCCATGCTTGGCGCTGGCGGTCTGTACTGTGGTGTAAAAACTTAACTTCACCGACGGCAGCATATGTCGTTGGAGATTTGGGTGGTCCTGATGTGGAGATCGTCAGCAGTCATGAGCTGCACTAGAAACATATAAATGTGGAAGAGGTACACATGTCAAAGCTATTAAGTCATTCAAAATGCTGTACTGAATAATTAATTTATGTTGTATCAAACCAAAACGTTCCTTCAAACAATCACAGTAGAGAGAAATTGAGGTTGATGAAAACAGCCGCACGATAAGTTGATCGGCTCTTCTCTGGCTATACTCTTAAGAGAACCCAAACCTACTGTAAGTTTATTCCTCAATCTAAACCTACTGTAAGTTTGTTGCCTTACAGGGCCTGTACATGGATTAATATCGAGCTTATGTGTTGCAAAATAAACTCATTTATTATACATGTTTAGCCATTGAATTTTAAATATATTTGAACTGATTTTGTACAATACATATGTTCATCATAAAGAAATAAATGTAATTTTTTTCTTTAATATGCACATTGCCTTACCTGTTATCTATGTTGAATTCTTATTCTTTTTTTTGCTCTATAAGCAAATGAGCAGTATATTCCCAGAACTTTAAAACACCATTTTTTAGAATAGTTGATAAATACCTTACTGACGTTGGAAAAAAGTTACAAGACTAACCAATTTCTATATTCTCTCTTGAATAACAGAGAATAGATGTCGGAAAATTTACTCTACACATATCTATCAATGGCTGGCAGTTCTACGGATATGTATCACTGCTAACAGTTCTACGCATATGTACTTGCAACAATGATTGATGAACAAAAGACTGCATTCCTTTGTACCATTTATAGCAATTTTTGCACAACATATCATTCAAACACTAATGCTAAATTGATATTAGTAGGCTGACCGTGCATTTGTTGATGTATTGAACTATCATATATCTCTTTTTACTTTATATAATACTTCCTCCATCTCAAAATGGTTGAAATTTAGCTTTATACTAGGTTCATAGAACATGCTATGAATCTGGACAAAGCCGTTGTCCAAATTCACACAAGATGCTAATAGCCTGGACACAAAGAAATAGAAGTAGAATGATAAATAAATTGAGACAGAGGGAGTAGTACTTTTACTTATTTTTTAATTAGTATAATTCAAAAATAGGTTGCAAGTATTGATTAATTTAAATTAGTTTGGTAGCTATAGAAGATATCATATAGGAGTTTGCTTTTCTGCACTACTTTTATCCATATTTCAATATACTCCGACCATATATGATACATATATTAATTAATAGTATAAGACATGAAGTTAAAATGATTTTAAAGTATTGTAAGGATGTTTAGTGCCTAGCTTGGGCAACTGCACGGGCCTTTCAATCTAGTTCAAAATAAAAGGTAAGCTCACCTGGGTTGTAGGGAGTTATCATATGCTACTTGTACCACCTTGTTCCTCGAATGTGGAGGCTCCAACCAAACACCACAGTGGATAACTATCCATCTAACCAAACATCACAATGGATGAGTTTATCCCTGATAAGATATCATTCCTGGATGAATAAGTTTGTTCCATAATACCTTAACGCTTAACCAAACAAACCGTTCAACGACATCCTCTCCACACCTTCAATATCCCATCCTCTCCACACCTTTGATATCCCAACGGACTTCGATGTGGCAGGCCGGGCATGAGGGACATGCTGACCAGCTGCCAGGCTCGCTGGCGTGGTCAAAGTCAGCGCCCTGCACGTCGCTCGAGGCCACTGTGCAGGCCGCCATGCGTTTCCTCGACACCACCACCATCCACGGCGGTGTGATAGCGGCGGCCACGCCGGAGATTACGTGGTCCAGTCCGTTGCCCAGCAAGCCATGACAAGTACGTGTCCTGCCACGTCATGTTGTTCCCACGTCGTACCAGTGCCACACGACGGAGAAGGAGACTTACAGCGGCTTCAAGGTCTGGCTTCGCGGCGTTGGCGACGCCAGCGAAAGGCCTGGAGATCTCGTTGCTGGCTGTGGGAGGGATCACTTCGCAAGCCACCCCTCGAGGGTTTAGAAAGTCAGACTGTGAATAAAAGTTAAAGTTAACCATTGTTACCCTTTTTTATTAACCATAACTTCGAGGTACAGGTGTTCATCGGAGACCTCAAAAAAACCAAGACCCTACGGGCGGTACCTCCACGCCCATGAAGGATGAAGCCATCATCCTTCCAAGGATAGAGCAGTGGACCCTTCAAGCAATACCTCCGTGCCCCTGAAGAATGAAGCCATCATCCTTCAAAGGACAAAACACCGGGCAAGATCAAGAACCGGCATGGCGTGAAAAGGGCAAAACGTGGCACCAGCACGTGTTGTGGCGTGCGGAACAAGGAAGGGTACCAGAAGTGCATAAATGACCGATTTATCCTTTATGACTAATTTGTATAGAATATTCGAAGAATATAATAGGTAATTAGGGACAAAATGGTCATTTGCATATGACCTAAGTACGGTCCTACAAATAGAACACCCCTACTTAGTAACGGGACGAATCTTTTTGGGAATATGTGAGAAGAGCCCATTGTTCCGTTTCATACCCTTCGTGATTCCTTTTCATGTTTGCTCTTTCTGTTAGTGGCGCTGAAGCTCGCGCTTTGTGACACCAACAGTGGCACCCACCATGTTGTGAGCTCGTACATAAGCTCACGATGACTCAACTCCATGGACCGCTGTCTTCGAGCGGCACTCCGCCCCCCCCCCCCCCTGAAGCAGTGCTTAGGGAGACCCCCAACTAACTGACGATCAATCTACATCGCAAGTAACAAAAGAGAACACCCTCGAAGTGCAACCATCGCTTCAAGAAGAAGTGGTGGGTGGTCTAAAAGACCTTATACAACGTACTGAACAACCGTCAAGCTCAAACCCTCCAGGAAGCAACACCCTAACCTCGATGACAGCAGCACAAGAGATGGAACTGTTAGCCCAAAGAGCCGAACACCTCGAGCAACTCAAGCAACAGCTGTTGCAAGAACAAGAGCTAAGAAGTAAAGCGCTGTCAGAGAGAGAGAGAGAGAGAGAGAGAGAGAGAAAGCCTTACAAGAGAAAGAGTACATAGCCCAGCTCAGACTCAAGAATCTACAAGTGGCAAAAGAAGTCGAAGAACTCTAGAGAACCATTGGCAGGGCAAGCCGCCAAGAATCAAACCCAACGCCTAAAGCTCACCCGTACCTCGAGCAAGAAGTATCACTCACGCGAAGCCATCAGCCGATAGCCGCAGAAGTGCTACCAATTCGCAGAGCAGGCACATCGGGCATAGTCGACAAAGACTCACCTCTCTCCAAAGGGTTGCAAAGAGCTCCATACCCACCACAGTTCAGAATGATACCGCTAGCCAAATTCAGGGGAAATTCTGACCCAAGGCAATTCCTCATGAGCTACAAAGCAGCAATCATATCAGTAGGAGGAGACAAGGTAACCTTGGCAAAGGCATTCGTCTGCGCCCTCGAAGAGTCCGCCCTCAATTGGTATTTCAACCTGCCCCCGGGTCTTTATACAGCTAGGAAAACATCAGGGATAAGGTGGTTGCAAGCTTTCAAGGGTTCCGCACCATTATGGAACCATCACATAAGCTGTTGAATATCGCCCAGCAAGAAAATGAGCAATTACATGAGTACTACAGAAGATTCCTCATGCTTCGAGCCCTGGCCCCGAGTGTCACGGATGAGGCGGCAATAAGTTATATACTCAGAGGCATGCGAGCATGCCAGATGTCTTCATACTGTGCGCAGATACCCCCGCGCACCATGCAAATGTTATGCACAAAGTTCGAAGAATACAGTAGATCGGATGTGGATTACAAGAGACGCAAGCAAAGTCAAAGTAAGAGACGCAACCAGTCACATAGTGAAGGTGGCTATCAAGAAAGGCAGTATAGAAAAACTAAGCAATCCACAGAACCCTCACCTTCGTTCATCAGTTACATCGAGGGAGAGAAAGAAGACACCATGGACAGAGATAACCAGAGTAATGATTTCAGAGGAAGCAGCCAATGAGGGTGTGGCAGAGGTCGAGGCTCTCAAGTCTAGACTCGACCGGCCAGAAAGCCGTACTGTTTCTACTATGGAGAGGACAAGGGGCATAAAACTTCCACTTGCCTCAAAGCAAAAGAAATCCAAGAAAGGATCAAAGCAGAAAAGAAGGCTTCGTCCTTACCCAAAGCCATCAATTATACATCACCCAACCCATGGCCCTAGCAACCATATCCACAGCCCGCTCAGCCCAATTACCACTACCCAAGCACCCACCATCATCAACTTTACGCACCATCCCCATATTTTCATGCAACTCACCCCACACAACCGCCGAGCCAATACGCCCAACCCAGACAACAAATCCAGCAACCACTGCACAGCCAAGACCAGCAAAGGCAAAAGCAAGAGCCTCAACACCTACCACAGCCCAAACCAGAGCCCACCCCAAACCAAGCCGTAACCGTCCCAGTACAAGGTTACATTGAAATGATATGCGGAGGGTCATCTTCAGACTTTGAACAACAAAAGAAGAAGAAGAGATCACTTTTGAATGGTAAACAACGTTTTCATAGAAGGACCTGTTATCAAGTCAAAGTGGTCTCATATTCCCATCACATTCCTCGATTCAGATCTCAACCTCAAAGCTTTTCCGCATGTTGATGCATTTGTAATCGAAGCCCACATCCACACCTGGATAGTCAGTAAAGTCCTCGTAGACAATGGCAGCCAGGCAGACATATTATTCATAAACACCTTCGAGAAAATGGGCCTCAGCAAAAGTTCCCTACAACCGTCAAATATACCACTCATAGGCTTCGGCGGAAAAAGAATCACTCCCATGGGCACAATCTCCCTCCCAGTATCGTTCGGCAACACCCAAAACCCCCGAACAGAATATGTAACATTCGACGTGGTGGGTCTTTGCCACCCATTTAATGTCATATTTGGCCGGGGCACAATTAACAACTTCGAAGCCATCATCCACAGTGCATATCTATGCATGAAGATTCTAGCAGTCGGAGGGGTTATCACAATCAAAGGAGATCAGCAAATGGCAAGGGACATAGAAAAAGGTTATGCACCAGGGGAAAGAAACTACAGCAACATACAGGTCTTCAGCCAAGAGCAGCTAGAGGACGAAGAGAGAACCCGAAAAGCTCGTGAGCAGCATAAAGCAAACTCAAGAGAAGAGACTCGATGTCTCGACAAATAAAAGGTTGCAGTTCAGCCAGACGAAGAAACCAAAAAGTACTCCTCGATAAACAAGTCCTCGACCAGTTCGTCATAGTAGGCTCTGGTTTAGAACCCGAAGAAGAGAAAGAATTGCTAACATTTCTGAGCAAGAACAAAGATGTATTCGCCTGCTCTTCAGCAGACCTCGAAGGTGTGGACAGAAGCATCATAGAGCACAAGCTAGAGATCGACATAAAGATCAGGCCAAAGAAACAGAGGCTTCGAAGGATGTCCGATGAAAAAACAGAAGCCATCAGAGTGGAAGTTCAACGGCTCCTCGATGCTTCTATTATCTGCGAAGTCAAATACCCGTCTTGGCTAGCAAACTGTGTAACGGTAAGGAAAAAGAACGGGAAGCGGAGAATGTCTATAGACTTTACAGACCTCAACAAAGCTTGCCCCAAAGACGACTTCCCATTGCCTCGAATTGACAAAATCGTGGATGCAGCAGCTGGAAGCGAGCTGCTCTCATTGCTTGATTGTTTCTCGGGTTATCATCAGATATGGCTAAGGAGGGAGGATGAGGAAAAAACAAGTTTCATCACACCCTTTGGCACCTATTGTTTCGTAAGAATGCCCGAGGGGTTGAAAAATGTCGGTCCCACATTTTGTCGCATGACTCAGAAAGCCTTCGAGTCACAGTTCGGAAAAAGTGTACATGCTTATGTGGATGATATCATAGTATCAAGCAAAGTAAAGTGCAGCCACATCTCAGACCTCACAGAAACATTCGCAAACCTTTGAGCAACAAGGTTAAAACTGAATCAAGAGAAGTGTGTTTTCGGTATCCGAAAAGGAAGAGTACTCGGTTGTCTGGTGTCAGCCAAAGGCATCAAAGCCAACCCGGACAAAATCAAAGCAATCATCCAAATGCAAGAGCCCAAGTGCCGAAAGGTTTTGCAGAAACTCACAGGCAGAATGGCGACACTAAACCGGTTCATATCCAGATCGGCCGAGCGAAGCTTGCCCTTCTTCCAAACACTCCGAGGGGCTCAACCCTTTCAATGGGGTCCAGAACAGCAAAAAGCCTTCACAGATCTAAAAAATTACCTCAAGAAGCAATCAAAGCTAACCAACCTAGAGCCCGGGGCTGTGCTACTGTTATATGTCGCTACGTCCCATTCGGCAGTCAGCACAGTCCTTGTACAGGAAAAGAAATTAGTCAAAATGGTTAAAGGGGAACCGAAGGAACTCTTGGTACAGCTACCGGTATACTATGTTAGCGAGGCATTGTCTACCTCCAAGAGCCTCTATTTTGAGATGGAAAAAATCGCATATGCGGTAGTCATGGCTTCCAGAAAGTCACGGCATTATTTTGAGGCTCATCACATCAAAGTGCTCACCAGCCAACCGCTTCATGAAATATTTGGCAACCGAGAAGCTTTGGGAGCAATCGGCAAATGGGCCATGCAACTCTCTGAGCATGTAGTAGACTTCGAGAAACGCAGCGCCATCAAGTCTCAGGTACTCGCTAACTTCATAGCAGACTGGACGGCTCCATAGCACATAAAAAATCAAACATGGTTTGAACCAGGGTGGACAGTGCATTGTGACAGAGCCTGGGGACTGGCTGGGGCAGGTATAGCAGCAGTAATCACTTCACCCACGGGTGTGAAAATGAAATATGCTGCAAGGCTCGAGTTTAGCAAAGAAACGGACAAGTGCACCAACGACATAGTAGAGTATGAGGTTGCTAGGGCTCAAGAAACTAAGGGCACTCAGAGTCCAGAGGTGCAAAGTTAGAACGGATTCCAAGATCGTTGCCAGCCAATGTGACAAAGAATTCACAACCAGGGATCCACTGCTTGAGAAATACCACAGCACCATCCGAAGCATGGAAAAGTATTTCAAAGGCTTCGATATACAGTACATCGAGAGAAAGTTTAACATGCAGGCAGACGAGCTCGCCAAATTGGCAGCAAGACAAGAAGCAATACCACAAGATGTGTTCTTTCAAACAATCACAGAACCTTCGATCAAAGCAGTCCTCCAGGACCCCAAGCAAATACACACAGTAACGAGCGAAGAATGGAGAACCCAAATCATTGCGTACCTCAGGGGTTTTTACGAGCCAGACACCGAGTCAGAGGCAAAAAGAATGCAGCAAAGGGTCAGGAACTACAGCATCATCGAGGGTCAGCTTTACGAGTCAAGAATTAGCACCCCACTACTTAAGTGTGTAAGCAGAACGGAGGGCACCCGGCTACTCAATGAGATACACAAGGGAATCTGCGGAACACATATTGGACCTTGGCCGCTCGCTGCAAAGGAAGTTAGACAAGGTTTCTTCTGGCCATCTATGGTCAAGGATGCCGCAGAAGTAGTAACCAGATGCGAAGCCTGCCAAAAAAAAATCTCAAATAAACAGTCAGCACCCTCGCAGCCAACGCAACTCATAGCCCCATCATGGTCTGTCCAACGCTGGGGAATCGACATCGTCGGACCCCTGCCCACAGCCCTAGGGAATTGCAGGTGGGAAGTTGTAGCGCTAGAATATTTCACCAGGTGGATCGAAGCAAGACCAATCAAAACATCTCGGCAGCAACAATCAGAAAGTTCTTCTGGCAAAACGTCGTCTGCCGCTTCGGAGTGCCAAGGGACATAACAGTCAACAATGAAAAACAATTTAAGAACGATATGTTCAAAGAATTCTGTCACTCCATTGGAACCAAAGTCGACTTCGCGTCAGTATATCACCCCCAGTCGAACGGAGCCGTCAAAAGAGCAAACAGTCTTATATTTAAGGCTATCAAAAAGATACTCCTCGACGATAAGAAAGGAAAGTGGGCAGAAGAACTGCCAAGGGTCATATGGTCGCACAATACGACAGAAACCAGGGCAACCAAATACTCGCCCTTCAGATTACTTTACGGGGAAGAAGCAGTCACGCCCGAGGAGATTTTGCATCAAAGCCCTAGAACCTTCAATGCAAAATCAACACAGCCTGCAGAGGCGGAATCAAAGTATCTCATGGAAGTCGACAGACTGGATGCAGCTGTCAACCTTGAAAAGTATCAATCAGAAACCCGCCAATGGAGGGATTGAAAAGTCGCACCCCGTGCTTACGTAGTAGGAGACCTAGTTCTACTCCGAAGCTCGAAAACAGAAAGCAAAGGCAAGTTAGAACCCAAATGGGAGGGTCCATACATTGTGGCAAAATCAAACAGACCCGGAGCGTATAGGCTCCAGACTTCGCAAGGAGAAGAGTTGCCGCATTCTTGGAACGCGGACAACCTTGAAAGGTTTTACGTATAGAAAAGGCACCACTCAAAGCATGTAAACAGCTAAGCATAGCACAAAACTATAAGTGCTACCTTGAGCTTAGTTGGTAGACTTTCCTTTCAAGCTTTCCTTTAAGGCAATTATGTAAAGGATCGTACTCTTTTCCTCACAAGGGGAACCCTTCGCAGGGGTGAGGTTTTTAACGAGGTGGATCCTATGTAAACCCCAACTAAATGTATAAAGTTGTCTTCCCTAAAGCGGAAAGCCTCGCTCAGCAAAGCACATTGAAACAACTCCCACCACGGAGATTAAAACATTCGACGAAGAGCAAAAAGCTCTCAAGTCATAGCTGCCGCACTGGCTAAGCCTGAAGAGATAAAAGCCATGCAGCCAGCTAACTTAGCGAAAAATGCTAAGGGGCTCGTTGCAGCCCAAACCCGTCGAAGGGTTTGCCTAAAAACACCTCGCCCCTAGCACTTTGAGGGGGAAGGGTGGTGTTTTTCAAAAAACATAGCAAAAAATGCTACGGGGCTCGCTGCAGCCCAAACCCGTCGAAGGGTTTGCCCAAAAACACCTCACCCCTGGCACTTCGAGGGGGAGGGTGGCGTTTTTCAAAAAAACTTAGCAAAAAATGCTAAGGGGCTCACTGCAGCCCAAACCTGTCGAAGGGTTCGCCCAAAAACACCTCGCCCCTAGCACTTCGAGGGGGAGGGTGGCGTTTTTCAAAAAAAACTTAGCGAAAAATGCTAAGGGGCTCGTTGCAGCCCAAACCCGTCGAAGGGTTCGCCCAAAACCACCTCGCCCCTAGCACTTCGAGAGGGAGGGTGGCGTTTTTCAAAAAACTTAGCGAAAAATGCTAAGGGGCTCGTTACAGCCGAAACCCGTTGAAGGGTTCGCCCAAAAACACCTCGCCCCTAGCACTTCGATGGGGAGGGTGGCGTTTTTCAAAAAACTTAGCAAAAAATGCTAAGGGGCTCATTACAGCCCAAACCCGTCGATGGGTTCGCCCAAAAACACATCGCCCCTAGCACTTCGAGCGGGAGGGTGACATTTTTCAAAAAACTTAGCAAAAAATGCTAAGGGGCTCGCTGCAGCCCAAACTTGTCGAAGAGTTTGCCCAAAAACACCCCGCCCCTAGCACTTCGAGGGGGAGGGTGGCGTTTTTCAAAAAACTTAGTGAAAAATGCTAAGGGGCTCGTTGCAGCCCAAATCCGTCGAAGGGTTCGCCCAAAAACACCTCGCCCCTAGCACTTCAAGGGGGAGGGTGGAGTTTTTCAAAAAAAACTTAGCGAAAAATGCTAAGGGGCTCGTTGCAGCCCAAACTTGTTGAAGAGTTTGCCCAAAAACACCTCGTCCCTAGCATATCGAGGGGGGGGTGGCGTTTTTTCAAAAAACTTAGCGAAAAATGCTAAGGGGCTTGTTGCAGCCCAAACCCGTCGAAGGGTTCGCCCAAAAACACCTCGCCCCTAGCACTTCGAGAGGGAGGGTGGCGTTTTTCAAAAAACTTAACGAAAAATGCTAAGGGGCTCATTGCAGCCCAAACTCGTCGAAGGGTTCGCCCAAAAACACGTCGCCCCTAGCACTTCGAGAGGGAGGGTGGCATTTTTTAAAAAACTTAGCGAAAAATGCTAAGGGCTTGCTGCAGCCCAAACCTGTCAAAGGATTTGCCCAAAAATACCTCGCCCCTAGCATATTAAGGGGGAGGGTGGCATTTTTCAAAAAACTTAGTGAAAAATGGTAAGGGGCTCGTTGCAGCCCAAACCGGTCGAAGGTTGAGTCCAAAAACACCTCGCCCTTAGCACTTTGAGGGGGAGGATGGCGTTTTTCAAAATACTTAGCGAAAAATGCTAAGGGGCTCGCTGCAGCCCAAATCCATCGATGGGTTCGCCCAAAAATATCTCGCCCTAGCATATCGAGGGGAAGGGTGACGTTTTTCAAAAAATTCAGCAAAAAATGCTAAGGGGCTCGTTGCAACCCAAACCCGTCGAAGGGTTAGCCTAAAAACACCTCGCCCCTAGCACTTTGAGGGGGAGGGTGGCGTTTTTCAAATAACTTAGCGAAATGCTAAGGGGCTCGTTGCAGCCCAAACCCGTCGAAGGGTTAGCCCAAAAACACCTCGCCCGTAGCACTTCGAGAGGGAGGGTGGTGTTTTTCAAAAATTTAACGTAAATACTAAGCGGCTCGTAGCAACTCAAACCTGACAAAACATACTTTATTGCAATCGGAACCAACAAATGTTTACATCAGAAATCATAATCAATGGGTTCTTCTTTTACAACAACCCAGAGGCTAACAACTGGGGAAGCAAAACGGACCATTCGTCAGCAGTGTAACTAGGCGAAGGTGGGAAAGGATTAGGCCTCGAGCCCCCGGCACTAGTGACACCCGAATCTTGCACATTTTCACTAGCAGGAATAGGCGCTTGTGAAAAAGATTTAGCAATCTTTGTTGGTGAATTCAACATAGAGCTAATAGATTGCTTCGCCACAGCAAGTCGCGGATGGGGGGGGGGGCGGAATCAAGGCATTAGAACCATCGTTGCCCAGGGGTTTCTCGCTTCGTGTCGAATGCAGAGATCGGGGTGTTCGCTTCTTGCGCAGTCTATCTATGCTAGTGTCATGCGGAACTCCCCCACCATTGGACTTAGCTTACCCCGATGACGAAGCGCGGACGACGCGCTAGATGGAGCGCCGCGACTAAATAAGTGGGAATAATTTCCTACACAAACCAGACCGACATCCAAAGTCACCAAGCGGGCCCCGGGTGAAGCAGCACGCGCGCGGTCCTCGAGTTTTTCAGCCTCCGCTGCAACATGTAATGCTTTGAAGGCGCTCAAACTGGCCTCAGAACTACTCAAACTAGGCATCGGTACAGAAGCATCATCCATTAAAGATTGGGACCCCTCGCTCATCAGGCCCAACATGCATAGCGTGGAAGATCCACTAGAAGTGTCCTCTTTGGAATCCCGTGCAGGTGACACGATGGACACCTGCGCAGGTTGAAGCAGGCATGTCAAAATCATAATTACAAAATCTCCCTTAAGACCTTTCAAAAAGTATAGTACATCAATATCGGAACTATAAGTGATCCTAAACCTCGCTCGGTGCAGCCTTCGATCCACCCTCCAAAGTACCCGCCTTCTCGGCATCATTCCTCAAAGTGTCTCCGCCCCCTGAAGGATCTTCAGCTTGGCCACCACCGCTCCCTAAAGAATCACACATCTGCGCAGGCACAATCAACTTTAACTTCAAACGTCGCGCGAGTAAATGAAAATACAATATAGAAACAGAAGTATAACCTGAGCCAACTTCTGAATCACAGCCTGTCGAGCAGCTTCACGGTCGTGATCGTGCCAAAACTTCATAGCAACGCGCTTAGCTGCAACAATGGTCTCTGGTGATAAGCCGTCTCGAGCGTCCGCCCCAATCAGAAAATTGCGCCTCCCCAAAGCATGGAAGTGGTCACAGCCTTCGCGTTCCAACAGCCCGAAAGCGGCCTCTGCAGTATAAAGCGAGCCAAAATTGCTGCGTTTGTCCGTCACCCCTGGGAGAGCTTCGAACTCAGACTTAAGCCAACCAAACAAAACAGCCTCGGTGATAGCAGCCCCATCGGTCAACGACATTGGCTCAGCACCAACATAACCCAAGGCCTCGCAATATTGATGGTGTGCAGATATAGCTTGGGCAGCAAAGCCATAATTGCAAGTCGATTGGTCATGCTTCAAGGCTATGTTCTCATTTTCCAAAGCTGCAATCTTAGCCTCAGCAGCTTCTAGGCGACTTAAGCCGGTCTTCAGTTCAGCAACCTCCGCTTGCGAAGCATCAAGCTCCTTTTGCACTCATGCAGCTTCAAGCGCAGCTTCATCCTTCACAGATCGAAGGCTGTTAAGCTTCTCCTTCAACAACATATTCTCTGTTGCAAGCGAATTTCTCTCTCTCTCTCCAAAGAGGCTAGCTCTGTGCAATTTTTCTCAGAAGAAAACCGCGCGAGGGTGTGAGACTAAAACAAAAGACCAGCCAAAACAACCCCGTCAGAAACCTCAACAAAAATAGTAGAACATTTTTTTTTCTTATGCACCGTCAAAACCAAGCATACTTACATGTCTCAAAACATGGCAAAGGTTATGCTGCAAGTCCCCGGCTTCGAATAATTTAGCCTCTTTGGCTATGAAAGCATCCGACGCCGAGCACAGCTCAGTCCAAGCCTTGGGATCAGCAAAATTTTCATACCCCTCGGGCAGGCCCAAGTTTTTATCCGTAGAACCCCCAGAGGTTTCAGCCCGAATCAAAAGTTGGCTTGGACTCGAAGGTCCAGGGCAGGCAGAGAACTTTCTTTTAGTCCAGTGAGGGTGTCTGCGGCCTCCGCATCCACAGTGCAACCCTTCGTGAGAATATCGGACGGACTTGAAGCTAGTAAATTAGCAGCACCGCCTGCAGCAGGGGGAGAAACCATCACGCCATCCTCCTCGTCATCATCACCGTTAAAAGCATCCGCCATCGCCCCGTCGCGCACCAAAGTCCTGACAGCGTGAAGACCAGGGACAGAGGAGCTCGAAGAGTCCCGATGGGGTTCTTTTGTGAGCGCGCGCTTTGGGGGGACCTTCGAAGTTTCCTCCTCCCTCTTTCTTTCCCAATCTGCGACGAGGGCTTCATCGGACACTTCTCCTTTTGGGCCTTTTTAGCCCCCGTAGCCTTACCAACATTACCAGGGGGCTGATTCCGCCTCATGCGAGGTCCTGGCGCAACACGAGCCGGATACTTCACACTAGCCAAAGTCAACACTCGATTAAGGGCCACTATGAGAAGTACGCTCGTAGCTGTGTTTGTGTTCCTCACGCGTGTAGGGCCCTACTACAGCCTCGCTGGCGCGCTGCAGGAAGACCACAAACTCCTCGTCGCCAAGACCCCGTTTATCCATGGGTACCTCTGGGAAGGGTATGGTAATGTCAGGCCTCGAGGGGATTTTCTTCTGAATAAACCTAGGAATTGAGCATCCCTCACGTAGTGGCCACTTATTCGTGGCCACAAATTCTTCAACAAGGTCCCGGCCGCTTGAATTGAATGTAGCGATGCGGAAAGCAGCATCGTTCTTGTAGCCCTTGGGCACCCTGCCCTCCGTGGATCAAGGCTCGCAGGGAGTTAGCTTCGAAGCTAATGGAAAAATCGTTGTCTCTCCCCCGTCCGTATGAATAGTCTCCGTGGCAACCTTCACATACAGCCAGCTTTCGTGCCACTTGTTGCCCCAGCGGTTTCGGCTGCAGTTGAGAAACTGGTTGTCGCGCTTGAAGTGGGGCACGAAGGTAACACAACTGAAGTCAGCCTTGTGCACCACACCATCAATCTTAATGGTCTTCGGTTGGTAATGAGCGCAGTAATACTTGCAGAATACTTTAATATCAGGTTGGCCCTGATAACTCGGTACACCCCAGGCAAACTTGCTCAGCATGGCCATCCCGTTGAGGCTGATATGGTGAAGTTGCACATTGAACCTACCCAGCACATCTTTCATGAAGGATGAGTAAGGAAAGCGCGGGCTAGCAGTAAACTGGTCTTTAAAAACCATGGCCTCATCTTGTGCAAGGCAAGGAGTAACCTCTAGACCAACCAGCCGAGCTACTTCGGAGGGAAAACACTCCAGCTCGACAAGTTTGTGCAACTTGGGAGCATCAAGGCGAGATCGCCTGAAGACGGAGGTTCGAGGTCTGGATCCCTCGTGCTCTTTCCCTTTCCCCTTCCGGCCCTTCGACAGACCAAAATCACCTGCAGGCAGCAGGTCACTGACATCAGCATCCACGTCTTCTAAGTCCTTGTTTCCACTGGACCAGAACTCCGAACCCTGCGGCTCGAACCTTGCCCTTGGGCGTCGGTCACGACCCTCCCAACACCTCGGGGAGCTAAATCCTTGTCACCACCCTCTTCCTTGTCATCCTCTTCCTCATCCTCCTCCTCCTCCTCCTCTCCATCGTCTTCCTCATCATCATCTTCGAACTCTTTCAGAGGGTCCCGACCATGATCACGATCCAACCCTTCGGGAGCAACAATGAGGTTATCCTCCAGGCTCCTGGCAAAATCCGCCTCGGAGTCACCGTCACTTGTAGCAGCATCAACAGTCGTCAAAGGTGGGTTTTCTTCAACAGCGGTCTCGTCAGCGCGCGTTGTCATCGCCACTCGAGCCATACCTTCAGATCCTGCAATCAAAGACAAAACGTGAGTTCGGTAGGAACACGAAAACTAGTCTCAACCATCGCAAGGGACACTCCGAAGTAAGGATTCATGCATACCAAGCTAGCTCGAAAGTTGCTTCGAAGTAAAGTCACCAAAGAATAGTATGAGCGCACGAAGCTATAGGAAGCTAGAGCACTAAAAAGCAAATCGGAAGAAAAGCTTCGCAGACCTTTACCCCCCCCCCCCCACCTCCCCCCCTGCTTATATAGTCGGATAAAAACGGATGGGCATTTACTATGGAGCCTCGATAATTGGGGGAACAGTAACACAAAATTAAAAGCGGAAATCGAAGAGCCACGACACCCAAAATAGCCAAGTGTTACCTTCGAGAGAACTGGGTGAGCTCCCAAAAGAGGACTCGCTTTCAAAAACAGTTACTGTTCGAACCCTAGTCATAATCGCAGGCATAGCGGGAGCTCAACGAACGAGTAACTGGTAGAAATAATAATAATTTTCCACCACAGTTATTCTTCTTTTATAGGCAGAAGCCTTGGTAGCTTCGCTCAAAGCCCAACTTTGATGTTCGAAGCGTGGCGTTTTGGTAAGAGATCCTGACAAAGCGAGGGTTTCGGCCCATCAAAGTTGGACCCACCCCTCGAGGGGCTACTGTTAGAGGGATCACTTCGCAAGCCACCCCTCAAGGGTTTATCAAAGTCAGGTTGTGAATAAAAGTCAAAGCTAACCATTGTTACCCTTTTTTATTAACCATAACTTCAAGGTACATGTGTTCATCGGAGGTCTCGAAAAAACCAAGACCCTTCGGGCGGTACCTCCATGCCCACGAAGGATGAAGCCATCATCCTTCAAAGGACAGAGTAGAGGACCCTTCACGCAGTACCTCCGTGCTCCTGAAGAATGAAGCCATCATCCTTCGAAGGACAGGACGCCGGGCAAGATGAAGAACCGGCCTGGCGCGAAAAGGGCAACACATGGCACCAGCACGTGTTGTGGCATGCGAAACAAGGAAGGGTACTAGAAGTGCTCAAATGACCGATTTATCCTTTATGACCATTTGTACAAAATATTCGAAGAATATAGTAGGTAATTAGGGACAAAATGGTTATTTGCATATGACCTAAGTACGGGACTATAAATAAAACACCCCTACTTACTTGTAACGGGACGAATCTTTTTAGGAATACGTGAGAAGAGCCCATTGTTCCGTTTCATACCCTTCTCGATTCCTTTTCATGTTAACTATTTCTGTTAGTGGCACTGAAGCTCACGCTTTGTGACACTAACACTGGCGTTCTGCCACATGGACACCTCCGGCTGGAACCCGGCGTCGGCGTTCGATGTGCTGCACACCCGACCCGGTGGCTCGCTGGTCTGCCACTTCACGACGCACGACAGAGCCTATAGCTATAGGCAGTTCTACGCTTGGCACGAATAAGCATGTAGTGAAGGGTGGAAATAAACGGCCCATCGGTTTGGTTTGGGTCTCAAGTGTCGCCACTATTGGTGTTGAGCTATTGTTGCAAGTGTTGCTGCATGCCCATCTCTTTCTTTGCTGAATCATGCATGTGTAATATTTATAAGTGGTGAGGGCACCAAATAAATTTGTGTTGTGCTATATGTTTGTGAGCATGCTTGAATAAACTATATATTCCATCAAAATTAAAATAAGCTATATATACCATAATATGTGACTCTTTCTATTTGAAATAAGCTATTTAACCTATACTTTTAGTCAAAATTATGACTGTTTGACTTTCTCCAAACCTAGAAGTGCTTATATTTCTGAAACGGAGGGAGTAAATAGCTAAATGGGAACTATTACCTTAACTGAGAGAGATAAATAGTATCATACGCTTTGACTAAACAAAGATATGACTCAATCAACATTTAATTATTTTACTTGCCATACGAAAAAGGACACGCGTGCCGGGGGTGGGGGTGGGGGGGGTACTGCTACTAGGCACCCCACTAATTAACCAATCATATTTCACTCAGTACAGAATAGTAAATAATAACAAAGTATAAGACAGATTTGTGATTTTCAAGTCTAAAAACACGGTTTCATATTGCGTGGAGAAAGGGACAAATTCAGTTTTCAGTGTTGTCTATGTCAATCAGCAAGACAAAAATTCATTCTGCCGATAAATTATCACCAGTTTGTTCCAAAACAGTTTATCAGAAGTAGTTTCGTAAATAACATCACGATGAATTTGGAACTAGTAAACAAAAATACTCAACCTGTATAGTGCCATAAAAGGAAATAGAAAAATATAATAAAGAAGATATGTGATGCAAAAAGTTATGTGTCAGTTAGATAAATGGGCATCATTTATGCAATTCATAAGGCTATTAGTGATGATGAATTGGGCAGTTAGTGTTCATCAAGTTGTTAGTTTTAAATGTATATACATAGATTTGTTGTAATTTGAGGGCATCTCTATGTAATAGCAATATTTGTCGTGCAGCATGAGCGGCTACACCTTGCATGTGATTAGGCAACTACTTGCGTCATATTGTACGCTATTATCTCCACCAATAGCAATTTCTTCAATGTTCCATCAGAAATGTGTGATACTCCACATGCACAACAGGTAGGGGTTTCCCTACAGTACATAACCAGAACGAACACTAATTGATCAAGGCATCAAGAGGGCCGACCCTGGGGGGAGGGCCAGCAGGGCGGCTGCCCAGGGCCCTTGATTCTAAGGGGCCCCTCCTCATGAGTGTATAGATACTGGTATAATTCGGATATATAAACTAAGGCCCATCAATCCTGCATTCTTTGTTCACCAAAACCAACCACTCCACAATAGACATACGTACATGGTCATGCTCCAATAAAACTCAGTTCTTCTCTTCCCTAATAATAGGCCTGCACTCAGCTATGTTATACAAGCTACAACTTCAATCACACCACGCGGTATTGATCCATAAGACAAAGTTGATCGGAGAGCGGCGATCGTTGGCTCTTCCAGTAGCCCCTAATTGCTCACCACACCTTGGCACATATCGATTATAATCCTTAATCTCCTAACTCCTATATTGATTGCTGCCCTAAGATTAATTGATTTGATCAATTCGTTTACAAGTGATTGAATGGTTTGTGCACTTTATGCTTATAAGTAATTATTTTATGAGATTGATATCCATGACATCTCCAGTAATTTTGCATCAAGAAATGTTAGAATTTTTTTTAAGACAATATGTATAAATATTTCTTTAGGAATGTTTCATTTTAATATGCTATTTTTTTACTAGTAATAATAATATTTATAAGTAAGTAAAATTCAATTTTAAAATAGAAGGGGCCCTGGCTTTTGAATTCGCCCTGGGCCACTAAAATCACAGGACCGGCCCTGGGCATCAGACATGCATCCTTCGGCGCTCTTTCTGCTGATAGCGACACCAGGCGGCTGCTAAAGGTAGGCGGATTGGAGTGGCATCCTAAAAAAGAAAAAAAAAGTCGGTTGACTGCTAATTAAGAGTCTGAGAATTAGAGGAAAATAAGCTTAAGACTAATGTTATGTTTTCATTAGTCTTAAGCTTGAAACTTTTTTCCTCCGAATTTCCTTAATTAAGACTATTAGAGGAAATCCAAGAAGACATAACATTAGCCTTAAGCTTAGTTTCCTCCAATGTTCCTTCGAACGAGCTCAACAAGAGATAGAACAGCAGGTAGAAACGGAATTAAAACAAAAAAAAATGTCTGATATAAAGCAACTAAAACAAAGCTACTAATAAGTAAACAGTCGAAACAGCCGTCTGGCCCATGTCATCACCGAAATTGGCATCTCGATCAACGTAGCAACAGTCGGACGCAGCCACGATCCTGCGGCGGCCTTACCGACTAGAAACCTAGTAGGAATCATTAGAAGCGTCATATAGTTTAACAATATACTTTTGATTCCCCTGCACGACTCATGTTGATCGTTGATTATCTATTATCTTCTTATTTGAAGAGAAAAAGGAGTCATCACATTCGTTCTCAAAACCACAAATTACCACGTTAATCTAAAAAAGAGAAGAGATAGACCGTTGGATTTTATAAATATTTAACAGTCTAGATAAATCCAAAAAAAAAGTTCATATTCAACTTCAATTGACAAACAGATAAAATTATAATCTATTATTATCTTCTTATTTGAAGAGAAAAATGAGCCACCATATTCGCCCTCAAGACCATAAAATTACCACGTTAAACTAAAAAAAAGAAGAGATAGACCGTTGGATTTTATGAAGATTTAACGGTTCAGATGAAGCCAAAAATAAGTTCATATCCAACTCCAATTGACAAATAAATAAAATTATTAATAAATTGACAAATTCAGATTAATAAAAAAAGAAAACAGAATCCACTCCTCCCACGCCTCACCCACACCGATCCTCCTCCCACATTGGCTTTCTTATTATCAATTTATTATTTTTCTTTTTGTTTGAGACACAATTTTATTTGTGGACGATCCAAATTAAGAAAAAAATCATAACAAATATAACTCATATCTTTTAGGACTGTTTCAGGATAGTCCCAGGTCTGTTCTCATGCACCTAAGTTTTATATTTTCTTTTTGCAAAAAAAAATACACCTGCATGTAACAAGGTTATTTGTGTGACAAAAGACAAAAGATAGCCCTGCTATAGTCATGTCAGATGTCACTATAGGACGCATGTACCTATATAACTAGTTTATATTTGAAATAAGACTTAAAAAGTCGTTCGCAGCCATGACTCCTGTTCCTGTACAGTAGTACATTGGAAGGTTCATCGAAAGAACAGGAAAACGCAGAGCAGACGGGTTACATTTCACACTCGCTCAGAAAAACAAAACCATGCATCAAGGGCTACATATACCGCCCGGCCGGGCCGCCGGGCAGTCAGCCAGCAACCATCCAATCATAGCAACCCTCCTTCCTCTGTTCCTTTCTCTTTCCAGCACGAATATTATCGACCAAGGAATAATGCGTCCTTCTACGGTTCTCCTCCTCCTGATCGTGGCAGCCTCCGGCGCCACCGCGGCGCACGGCCACCCTGAGGCCTTTTCTTCGGAGGCACGGTTCTGGGAACAGGCCCTGCCGGGCACACCGATGCCAGAGGCCATCGCCGACCTTGTCAAGAAAGGTACACCGTACACATCACTTCCGTGCACTCAGTCAGCAGAGCACGCATTGACACATCTTTGTAAATACGCCATCACTCTCCTATGCAATGTAACGGGGGGCGTCGCGTCGAGATAAATCGTTTTTGTTGCATTTTGTAAAACATATCATCACTCAATTCGCTAGTTCTGCGTCCTACTACTACAGGCCACGACCACGCGGCTGCTCTGGAGCATTACCCTGCACTGCCCGGCATCAGCGTGTGCGGCGCCTGGACCGGCATGTGCACGGCGAGCATGGCGGCAGCGACGGGCATCTTCTTCCACAAGGCGCAGCTTCGTGTTGGCAGCACCATGACTCTCTCCTTCCCAGCAGAACCAGAGCCACCCATCCTCCCACACGCCGTCGCCGAGAACCTCCCCTTCGCAAACATCAGCGCCGTCCTTTCCACCTTCAACATCCCACCCGGCTCCACCGAGGCACGCCACGTGGCGGCCACGCTGGCACTGTGCCGGTCACTGCCACACCCCGGCGAGCTCAAGGCCTGCGCCGCGTCGTTGGAGACCACCGTGCGGGTCGCCGTCGACATGCTCGGCGTTACCGACCACGGCGCGTGGGCGGCCACGTCGGAGATCCCGGCGAGTGGCGGCGGCCTGCCACGTCAGCTGTACAAGGTCCAGGGTGTCACTGAGCTCGACGGCGACCGCTTCGTCGGCTGCCACAAGGTGCCCTTCCCGTACAGGGTGTACCAGTGCCACATGACGGCGGCGGTGTCTGACAAGGCGTACGTGGTCTCGCTCCGGGGACTCGGCAACGTTGGCGGCGGAGGACCGAATGCCGAGATGTTGGCGTTCTGCCACCTGGACACGGTCAAGTGGAGCCCGGCTCACCCGGCGTTCCAGGTGCTGCGTGTACACCCTGGAACGCCGGTCTGCCACTTCATGCCGTACGCTAATCCGGTGTTCGGTAACAAGAAGGCGACCAAACCGTAGGGTGTGCTACACTACACGGTCCTTGTTATTGGCGCGCCATCATACAAATTTCAACAAGCTCCGTTGTATCCTATATCACTATGAAAAGTGTGCAGGTGTGAGGTTCACTGTTCACATATAAGAAGCCATAAAGGACCTTTCCCTATTGTCACATTCTAAAGTGATATAATGGCATAGCGCGCGCAAGACATTTTGTAAAAAGTTTATGTTTCTGCACATGTCCTTGGAATAAATAAATTGGTAACAAGTATCGTCAGCTGTCAGCAGCTCAACGTTAGCTAGCTGGTAATTTGAAGGAACTTTATTAGGCAAAATCAAACATAAATAAAAATCTGACACGTTTGGATTCATTTATGGGCGCGTTGATTTGTGATTCTCAAGCGGGAGAAAAATGTCTCCCAGATCTTTATAGCAGGCATCGAATGGTAGACAAACGGTATATGTCTGGCTTTATTTCCGTTCATGTTTATTTGTAGAACATTTTTTTTTTGACAAGTTATTTGGAGAACATTAACTGTGCAGGAATAAAGTGCAATCAAAATTTTCTTGTCTTGGAGGTGGCTATCCAGCTATAGAGATCAGGGAGAGACGAAAGATTTGCAGAAAGAAAGAAAAGGAATTATTATCCAGCTATCCATATGAAGAACATTCTTCGCCCTCGCGCACGACAGTTACAAACAACCCGGCAGCCATGGCGAAACAGCATCATCATCTCCATCTCCTCCTCGCCGCCGTCCTGACGACGACGGCTTCCATTCTTCTCCACGCCGCCGCCGCCGCCGCGGAGACGGTGTACGACGTCCTGGACCAGAACAGGCTGCCACGCGGCCTCCTCCCGCAGGGCGTGCAGTCGTACGCGGTCCACGTGGGCGGCGCCCTGGACGTGACGCTCCCCACCGGCGAGTGCGACTTCTCCGTCGCCGCCGACGGCAAGGCGTACCGGTTCCGGTACGGCCGCCGCGTCGGCGGCGTGCTTGTCAACATGTCAATTACGCGCGCGTACGGCATCAGGATGGCGCTGGGCCCCGCGTGGTACGACGTCGGCGAGATGCGACGCGTGGGCGACCGGCTCAGGGTCGAGCTCCCGGTCTCCGTGCAGTGGTTCCCGGTCATCGCATTCGCTCAGAGCCCACGCTGCACTTAATTATATTGAGGGTTCTATTCTATCCTCGATCGTTGGGAAGAACTTATAAGAGGCAATCGGTGGGAATAATGATGCTACATTTGAGTGATATTTATCTTTTTTTTTTGCGAATTAACTGACAGGAGTACTTATAAATAACTAAGAACAAGACTATTACAGAATATTTGATTTTGAAAGGCCAGGAAATGATCTCTCCCTCCAGATTTTTATTCTTGACGTTAAGGCAAGCTGATTAGTGCAAGGATGCTTCTAAACAAATGGAGCATCATGCACAAACAAAAAATCAAATGAGAAATCTTCTCTACCTATCTAAACCGTCTGTGG
The DNA here is from genome assembly GCA_030378355.1 of Eleusine indica. Lineage (NCBI taxonomy): Eukaryota > Viridiplantae > Streptophyta > Magnoliopsida > Poales > Poaceae > Eleusine > Eleusine indica. The sequence goes on from CM059494.1 coordinate 13,009,642, forward strand.
TGTGGTTCTCCCACATACTAGTACTCTCTCATGTTGTTACATAGGATGAGCTAAACACAGGGCCTGAAGAGATAACCTAGTTATACACCATATATGTAGGTGTTGAACTAAACTTCTTGTACCCCTTGATCACCTTATCTACCGCGTCGAGGAAATCCTTCTCTGTCACGGTCTTCCTGCGTGCGCGGATGGCGAACATCCCTGCCTCTGTGCACACACTCCTTATTTCAGCACCTGTTGAACAACACATTCATACATATCACCATATATACGATTAGTAAAAAGAAATGAATGAATTTATGATAAACAATAACAATAATGCATATAGACTAGCATTAACACTATGAAGGAATGCACTTACCAGTAGAGTTTGGGCAGAGGCGAGAGCAAGCAGCTCAAACCGGATGTCGCGCTCGCAGTTCATAGCGCGCGCGTGGATGTTGAAGATCTGGACGCGGCCATGGAGGTCCGGCAAGCCGAACTCCACTTTCCTATCCAGACGGCCAGGCCCGCAACATCGCAGGGTCCAGAGTGCCAGGCCTGTTGGTGGCCATGATCACCTTGATGTTCCCTCTAGCATCAAACCCATCGAGCTGGTTCACGATCTCCAGCATGGTGCACTGGACCTCGTTGTCGCCGCCGCTGCCGTCGTCGAACCGAGCTCCGCCAATGGCGTCGACCTCGTCGAAGAAGAGGATGCACGCCTTCTTCGACCGGGCCATCTGGAAGATCTTCTGGACGAGCTCGCTCCCGATCACACGGATGAAGCAAGCGTCCGTGCGGTTAGCTACCGCCCGGGCCAGAAGCGTCTTCCCCGTGCCGGGAGGCCCGTAGCAGAGGATGCCCTTGGGTGGGTCGATGCCCAACTTCACGAACATCTCCGGGTGGAGCATCGGGAGCTCGACCACCTCACGCATTTTCTGTACCTGGTCTTTGCATCCTCCCACGTCGTTGTATGTCACGTTGGGTTTCTCTTCGACTGTCATCATAGTGACTGTTGGATCAACTCTGAGTGGCAGAGGCATTTGTATCTGGAACTTGTGTAGATCAACTCTGTAATAACAAAAATAATATTAATAAAGAGGATCACGTCAGCATCTTCACAGTTCGTATTGCTTCGATTCAATTGATTGTTACGAACAACAGTGCACTACGATGCAATGATACTGTTTAAAGCAATAAAATAAATAAGTAATGCTTTATGGAACTAAATTGATCATGTTCACATAAATAATTTGCAATTTTTACTCAAATTTGCAGGTTACACATCTTTCTTAATGTTGCAAACTAAAAGTAGCCATATGAATTGGGACATTGCAAGAATTTTCACAGTTTATTCCAATTTTATCATGATTTAAGTACTTGTATTTCCAATTTCTTCCTAGCTGGATATTGTAAATCACTTTGCGGTTGCTGTGCGAGGACTGAGTAGCTAAATTCAATTGACAATAAGAACAATGCCATTGCCATTACGTTAGGAAGTATAATAAAATGCAAGAAAAAAAAACTTGGACTACAACCAAAGAAGGTAGAATACTAAAGAGAGGAAAAGTGATGACCTACCCGACTCGCATGCCTTCCTCAATGTCAGTTGGAGAAACCCTGTCTCCCAATGCGACCACAAACTGCATACAAAAAAGGACGTCAAAAATAACCAGGATTTCCCACAAGATCCGATCCACTTTAACATAGGAGGATACCATACCTTTCCAAAATGATTTATATTTGTGACATATTTGGCCTCATCAGTTTTAGGATTGATGATTTTCGTGCATCTTGCGACCTTCAAGCAAAAAAAAAAAAAAAACAAAGTTCTTATTGACAGCACTGAGATAGCATATAAGAGCAGGAGACGGGGTAACTACTAATCACTATCCGCCTCCAATGCCAAACGATAAAATGATCTGGTGAACAACATTTGCAATAGCTTTCTTTCTTTCATTTTGCTTTATTTTTGTTTTTTTCTTGAATCCTTTATATTTTTTCTGCTTTAATTAATATATATATATATAATAATCAGCAGGGAAGTTTCCCCATCCTGTTCCATCAGAATAAAAAAACAGAGCATTTTACCTTCAACGCTTCCTCATCATGCATCATCTTCTTGTCTGCTATAAGGTCCCACCGGCTTGGCTGAGCCAACCCAGTATCAGACTCTTTGATGCCTACAATAACAATAAATTTGTGCTCAGATATGTTTGATATGCCAAAATATAATTGCAGTTGCTGCTACTATCGCCAACGTATAAATATGCTCAAAACAGGTACAAAGTTTTGAGAATATCTCAATGTGGACGTACCACAAAGGCCATTGATTCTTCTTGACATCTCTTTTATCTCCTTCTCGATCTTCTTGATGCTGGTGGAGTACGGCCCGACACCCTATACAAATCATCGCGATGCCGCGTTAAAAAGTAAGCAAACAGAAAAACCAACAGATAACTTAATCCTTACATCGACATGGATTACGCAAATCCCGCAACTGGCGATACTTTACCCCAAACAAGTGGGTTAACGTATCGAATCCCTATGTTTCGGGACCAAAACAAACCTCTATGGCGGGAGATTAATTATATCGACAAGAGAGTAGAAAAAACTCACATACTCCCTTCGTTTTTAAATTGTTGTTATTATTAACTTTTTTATTCAATTTTGATCATTTGTCTTATTCAATATTATTTCAAATATGAAAAATTTTAAGTTATCTTTCAATTTTTTTGATAATAAAATAAACAATGATAACATATATGATATTTTTAAAAATAATTTAAATAAGACGAATGGTCAAAGTTAACTAAAAAAGTCAACGATGACAATAATTTAAGAACGAAGGGAATAGGTCTTAAGCAGAGCAATGTCATCCTCATCAAGCGGTGGCGGGTTATTCTCCTTCATCTCGTTGTAATCGGGCTCCGAAGACATGGTATCGGCGTGTCGTCGTTGTCTCTTCTCTGATCCGTCGGTGCTTGGGTCTGTGGTGCACTAGAGTAGTATTGACAGTTGGGGGCTTGATCTTTTGGAGGAGATTGTGGGGGCCTCCTATATATTAGTAAGCATACCACAGAAGGATTTCCGGCTCTCTCGTGATTTTGACTATCGTGGATGTTCTCCGAACATGGCGCGTGTCTTTTTTACCGTGCGGCTATTTTCACCGTTGTCGTGGCTGTTTCCTGGCCGCTCGTGAGCTAGCCTGCTGAGGGCCTTACAGGCTCAGACAAATTAGCCCGTGTGTGGGCATCAATTTCTTGCTCCCTCCTTTATCGTCATGGAGACCAATAGAAGGCAGTAACAATTGATGACGCTTGAGAGGGAAGGGACCATCATGTCCTGAAAGCCTGAAAGGCGGTCGTGAGATGGGGTGAGGCACCGCAATGCTGCACGAGGGAACGTGATGAGAGGGGACAACGGCAGCATGCGTGGGGGCGCCAAGGGGCGTGAAGGGTGACGAGCTCTTGTGGAGAGAGTAGTAGAGAGAAGAAATTGAGATGGTGTTTGAGAAGAGATGGGAGCCAACCAAGCAACCACCACGCCGCGGAAGGCGCAGCCGTGAGATGGGGTGAGCCACCGGTCCGCTTGGCGCTTGCTCTTGTGCGGTCTACCCTTGAGCAAGACGGCGAGGCCTCATGCGATAGTTTCTCTCTCTGCATAGAAGTGGTACGTAGCAACACAGTAGCGAGGCCTCAGGCGATAGCCTTACGTGGTGGGCGAGGACTGCAGGATGTAGCAGCGCTGAGCACAGGACGCTGGCACACAGCGCTGCCTTTGCGTCGCTGGGATGGTGGGGGTGAGCTTGCGATGCCTCTAGTGCTTATGGCAGAGAGAGACCCTGGAGAGAGACGGAGCAGGCAGCCTCTACAGATAAGAACAAAGACCGCTTTCGATACGCACGAGGCCAGGGGCAACGAGTGGAACGGGAGCCTCCACATAGCAAAGTTTTTTCTTCCTTTTAAAGAATCAGTTTGTTTTTCTTTTATTTAAGATCGACAGTAGCAAAACAATTCATTCTACATCTTTTTGTACGGACTATAGTAGAACCTCACCCATATGCCTTTTACAGCCCAAAAAACAATAACAGCCCACGATGACCCAAATGAATAAGTGTTACTTTTAAACACCTAAACAAACGACCCATGAACCTAATAAGCGCGGAGAAGCGCGCGAACTTCGCTAGTCTAGCTATAGACACCAAGAGTGGAGACGATGATGAGTGATAACATTTGTGCGATGCAGTCCTTCACCTAGCTAGTCGGTTTATACTAGCCCTGGGTTCTTGCCGACTCGGTTTATTCTTCCTTCTCCAACTCTTCCTCGGCAATCCATGGACGTTTGGATTAACAGTCGGACCGACGGTCGGTGGCAGCTTTCCGATCGATTCCATGACGACTCTGCTTTCAACGCCGTTTCCCTTCCCCTTTGGCTGCACCTTTATAGTCTGTTTGATTGATTTAAAAGCCCAATGGTGGCAGTGAGCTTCCAACAGACCAACAAGCTACGGACAAGCTGACTGGCTTTGTTCATGGTCGATATGTACCAGTATTGACAAGGTCGCCAGCCGGCGAGTGGATGGGCGGTGCCACGTCACTGAGGTCCGCGCTGCGGCGGGCCGCCATACGAATGCTCAGTGGCGGCACTAGTCGGACAATGTGCGTGGCGGTGGCGGAGGTGTCACATGGCGGCGTGGTCGCCCCGCTAGCCGGCGACAGCCACGTGGCCTACCATGACCAGCCTTTCCTGTACACCATGTTCCTGTACGTCGTTTTTCACTGTCATCAACCTTATATATATTGTTATTTCTGTGGAACTTGCGTAGGGATATGCCATGACGCTAACTTTATGTATTATTTATATTTGACCAAAAAATCAGTTTGTCATTTGGTTTTCGTGATGGATCATTCCATGTAGCACTAGAGCTTATTTTCTTAAAAAAATAAATGAAATACTAGATCAGAAAATGTGTGTACAAGAGCTGAAATTACTAGTGAGATGAGTTTTTTTTTTGCACTACTACTGATTTCTTCTTTGGCACTACTGAATTACTCGTTATTCCAACGAATCCCACGACAGATTTGTACGTTCGTGATGTGCACAAAGAAGACTCCGACTCCGCCACTGTCAAAATATATTTTGCGGCCTCGCCTCTTTGTGCACAAACCATATAATGAAGGGGCGAGACAGCGAGAAAGAGAAAGCGAGGGATCGAAAAAAGGAGCCATGGTGGCCGAGGATTTCGCTTCTCGACGAAGCCTCCGTTAGCAGAAGTCCTTGGTACCGCGTCCATGGCCGGGCACTGGTGGTCGTGCGGCGGCCTGGACCAGCTTTTGGCCGCCGTTCCTCCGACGGGGTCCCCGCCGTATGGTCATGTGACACTCCTAGTGTCATAGGGGTCCCTAGGATAACACTTAGTCAGTATGAGACCTAACACTAGGAATTTGAATTTAAATTTTTCAATTCAAATCGAATTCAAACCAAATTGAATGACCTTTGCACAACAAGTCCCAAATTTTCCATATAGTCATCACTGCAAAAATTATATGTTGTTGGTCTTGGTCAATTAGAATTTTGGAAATTTTCTCAGATTTTTCTTCCATAAATAAAAGCCCCAAATAAATGCTAGAATGGTCAAAAACCAGCTCTATTCACAAAATTCCTAATCAAATTTTAGTGGGAACTGATAGTAGTTAGTATTTTTATAAAAACTAGCACGTTATGGGGAGCCTACCCTATTTTTGGTCTGATTTTAGCGACTATAGATTAATTCAATCAAAAATAACAAATGCAGTCGGCTGTTAGGATTGGAAAAAGAAAAGAAAAAGAAAACTCCATGTCGGACCCACCTGTCAGCGACTCAAAAGAAACACACCCGGCTGCTGCCCGCTCCGCCCGACTCGGCGCGCGCCGCGTGGTCGTTGGCGTACGGCCAACGGCCGTTGCCGCGGATCGAAGACCCCACACGCGCGCTCGGACATCCCCTTTGTCGCCTGTCGCGCCGTCCGAACCCCCCCCCCCCTATTCACTCCCTTCGCTCTCGCTCTCTCTCTCTCCCGCTCACCTCTGCCTCCGCCGCCGCCTCTTCCCCGCATCGCCTGGTCGCCACCGCCCACCGGAGCCCGAGCCAGGCCTCTGGGAGCAATGTCCGGACACCCCGACAACCCTGCACCCGTCCCCTCCGCTTCGCTCGGCCGGCATTGGGAGATCGGCACGGTTCTTCCCCGGCGCCGATAATCGACCCCGAGGCACTTCTCCGCGCCGCGTTCACCCCGAGGTGAGCCAACTCCTGATTCCTCGCACGAGGAGCTCTCCCTCTTAATCGCGCACACGTTTGAACTTTGCTTGGGCGAATCCTTCCACCGCTTCCCCTAGATTCGTAGCTCGAGGCCGCCGCCGACCACCGCATCCACCACCCCGCCGGTGAGTCCGCATCCCCGGCCTCTCTCTCGCAGGGAAAACTCGGTGACATCCTTCTCCGTGCTCTGGTGAACCTCTCAGGCGAGATCCCGAGCCTTTCCGCCCTCCCCTTTTCGTGCTAGCCGGCGCCGAGCCCTGCCCTGCTTCCGCCACCGTCGCGAGGCCATACCTGGCCATCGCCGGCGGTCCCCGACCGCCTAGGATGGTGCGCGACGAAGAGTAGGGCATTTTTCCCTCCAAATCCAGCTCGAGCCAGAGCCCGTAACGGGCTGCGGCGAGCCCCCGGCCAGCGCTGCCGTGCTCCGGCGAGCGCGCGCGCGCGCGGGGTTGACTCGAGCGAGCTGGTCAGTGGGCTAGCCGGGCGCTGGGCCGTTCCTACCTGGGCCGAATTTGGCCCAGGAGCACCCCCCCCCCCCCACGGAAGATATAGCCGTGGGCTGCCGGGATTGCGGCCCGCATAGTAAAAATTAGATTTTCTCAATTTAATCATTTCCAGAAAAGTGATAAATTTGTAAAATACATAGTAAAATGATTAATAGGGATTTTGAGACAAGGTAAATTTTGTTAGCCTTGTCTGGACTAGTACTAATTAGAAAAAATGCTAAATCACAGTGCATGTTAGTTTTACTATTAGGATTTAATTATATGATAAAAGCCCTCATAAATTCATAATTAATTACAAAGAGCTGATAAAATCTTAAAATTTAATCATCAGGGGGGGATTATCAGTTTTACTCCCCCTGGAAAAATGTCATAGGGTATGTCTCTGTATATTAGCTGAAATTAATTTAATGCCCTTTTTCCTTATAATAATTAATAGAAATTATTGGCTTGGTGCATGAAAGTGAAACTTGGCAAATAAATCACTCCTGGTATAATCTAACTATAATAAATCACTCCTGCCTATTTGAAGATCAGAACCATGTCAACTTAATAAATTATACTCTGAGTGCAATTTTACCCGTTAATAAAAATGGTTACGCTTTAGGGCTGTTTCACGGATACTCAGTACCTTGCGAGGGTTTTGCTCGACACACTAAAACACTAATTTATTAGCACCTACTGGTCATGGACATCACTTACGTAACTTCACCCCGGCACACACAAACCCACCGTACTTTGGTGCGACGTCGTCGCGAGTAAATACTGGAGTCCATGAAGGAAATACACGAAACGCCCTCACCCTGTGCCCCACTCAATAAGATATACCACTGAACGTATCATCATACCCCGCTTACTTCCGCGAATAACAGTGTACATTAACGTATTTATTGAGGAAGTGCCATGAATCTTCTCTTATAAGCAGACTCTTTTGCATCATATAGATCACGTCGTGAACCACGTGGAGACCGGAGCGGGAACCCGAAGGAGCAGGAGGTGCCGTTGCTGAGTAAGAGCAGACCCAAGGCAAGCCCCGGTGCATTATCTCTTGTTTAAATTTGTATTCTATCACTAGCTAGGGATGTAAGTTTGCCTGTGCATTAAGTGTTAGAAGTTGATTGAAACCCTAGCGTGCAGTAGGGTCCTCTTCCCGTTTATTAGCCTCAGGACGGTAGTCGCTCTGCTTAAATTAGGACGACTACTTATCGAGTGGTATGGAGACCACTCGTAGATAGAGAATATTATTACTGGGGAATGATATCGGATGGAGGAAAGGGTGGATGGAATCACAATGAAGACCGGACGGGCAACTAGGTGGAAAGGGAAGGATAGCTTGTCTTCAAGGAGGTAGCCCCGTCTGAGTCACCTAAGGCTACGCCTCGTGTCCGGCCCATGGGATCAAGTTTGAACATACAGTTTGCATGCTGGAGATATGGGCCTAGTAAACCGACGTAGCTACGACTACCGCCTGGTCTGAAGATAGCCTTATCCCTTCTTTGGTGGAACTGGGGCTGAGAGGAGGGAGCAATCCACCCACGGATGGCGGCACAGGCCGCATCATGATGGGGGACCCTTCTCGGGGGAGTCTGGACCCGGAAGACCCTGCGGTACCGTGAGCGAAAGGTTGCTCCATGCGGCTTCCCGGAAGCGCGTATGGATCGTGCAAGCAGGTTTCTCCTGCAGGATGTAAATCGATTCAAGTCGCTACCCCTGACAGTAACAAGTACCACTTGGTCGCTGCTCCGGAACAGTGTCGGAAGCCATTAAGATGATGAGTGGGTTTAATACTGTTGTTTGGAATTCTTAAGATTGTGTTGCAACCATGATTGTTATAGCTTTAGTGCAAACTAAATTTATTATTCCACGTGACAACTTAACTTGATGCTCAAACTTGAAAAAAAATTAAGGATCCACTCTTAGGCGGGTTTTCTGGCAATATAAACCCTATCCTTAGTCTTTGCATGTCTAGGTGTCGGCTGTAGTTGGCCATTTTGACGGGTCAGTCTTACTGAGTAAATTAGTTACTCATGGCGTAGCTCTATGTGGTTTTCAGATGACGAGGACGGAGACTGCCACTGTGGTGGAAGATTCCATTGGGAGGGCCAGCGCCCTGATTGCTGGAACATCGAATGGGAGCTATGCACGAATGAAGACGAGGAGTAGACTCTTGCTTGCCGGTACGGTGCTTGGGCAAAGCACCTATTATGGTCGGGATGTTCCCTGTGTGTCGCCGTGAGAGGGCGATTGTATCTTAGCTATTTCGTCGAACTGGTGAACCAGTGTTGAACCGTTCGCTTTCGCAAATTTACCTCTGTTAAAACTCTGGTTTGTAATATATTTCGGATTTATGTAAAGCTCTGTTTCCAACCTATACTCTTGTCGCAAGTATATCTCTCTATCATGCGTTGTACTATTGGGCGCCACAGCGCGTGTCGCCACCCGAGGGAGATCCTGGAACAGAGCCGTCTCCGTGGTAAGGCGGGTCTGTGACAGGTCATCCCTTGCCTTCTCGACGACAAGGATTTGCAGAAGTTCGAAGAGGACTTGGAGAGGTGATTAACTAATGGTTATTATTCCAATAACCCCTCTCTCCCTACTTCTCTGGTTCAGCATTGATCTCACACTGCTGATGCTCCGTGTTCATCTTCTACCATTATTAGATCTCTGATGTCGAGCCCCACAGAGCAAGATGCCACGGATCATGAACTTGTTATGGAGTGCCTTTGTGACACCCCTATTTTCATTGGGTCCCAAGGGTGTCAGCTAGGCAGTTTAAACCAGGACACCAAGCTTTGGTTCAAATTCAAAATTCAAAATTCAAAGGAATTCAAAACCCATTTGATTGACCTTTGAACTGCAAGTCCCAAATTTTCAATAAGACTCACCTTTGCAAAAATTATATGTATATGGTCTGGGTCAATTAGAATTTTGGGAATTTTATCAGAATTTTAGTCCGTCAGTAAAGGCCTCAAATAATTGTTAGAGTGGTCAAAAACCAGCTCTGGTCATAAAATTTCTGAGGAAAATTCTGTAGGGACTGTTGGTAGTTAGTATTTTTGTAAAAACCAGCACATTATGGGGAGCCTACCATAATTTTGGTCTGATTTTATCAGTTCCGGATTAATTCCAACAATTTTTGCAAAGGCAGTCGGCTGAATGGAGTGGAAAAAGAAAAGAAAAAGAAAACTGCCCGCGGGACCCACCTGTCAGCGACTCAGAGAAAACACAAACCGGCCGAGGCCGCGCTGCCCCGCCCGTCGCGCGCCGCGTGGTCGTCGGCGTACGGCCAACGGCCGTTGCCGCGGATCGACGGGCCCACGCGCGTGTTCGGACACCCCTTTTTCCGACCAGCGCGCTGTCGGAGCCCCGCATTCACTCCGCACTCTCTCTCCCTCTTCCGCCCGCGCGCCGCGCCATTGCCGCCCGGAGCTGCTCCGCGCCACCGCCGCCTCGCCGTCGCTTCCAGGAGCTCGTCGACGTCCACGGCCTCACCTCGGCGTCTTCAAGCTCCACGCGAAGCCACCTTCCTCTTTCCGCAGCAAGCCGCCGTGAATCGACCTCGTCCTCTCCGTCTCCGACCGCCGTCCCACCGCGTCGCCCGGCACCCACGGTGAGCCCCTGACCGATTCCTTGCTCGAGGAGCTTCACATCTTGTGCGCGCACGCATTTGAGCTCGGGATGGGCAAATCCGACCACGTTTTCCCTTAGTTCGTCGCTCGAGGCCACCGTCGACCACCGCAATCCCCACCTCGCCGGTGAGACCACACCCCCGGCCTCCCTCTTGCCGGAGAAGCTCGGTGACCTCTCCCTCCGTGCTCCAGCAAAGCTCTCCGACCGGGTTCCGAGCCCTATCGCCCTTCCCTTGCCGAGCTAGCCGTCGACGACCCCTACCCTGTTTCCGCCGCCGTCGCTGGGCTGCGTTCGGCCATCGCCGGCGGTGTCCAATAGCCTAGATGAGTGCGCGGGGTTGAGTAGATCATTTCTCCTTTAAGGACCGGCCCGAGCCAGTGACCGTAGCGAGCTGCGGCGACCCCCCCCCCTGCCGGCGCCGCCGTGCTCCGGCGAGCGCACGCGCGCACTCGGCTCTGCTGGCCGCTGGGCCGCGAAGGCCAGTGGGCCTGGCCTCGCGCTCGGCCGAGCGCCCTCGCGCTCGCGCTCGCCGCTGGGCCGCGGGCGAGTCCCAGCCCAGTGGGCTGCCTGTTTGCGGCCCGCGGTGTTTAAATCGGATTTTCGTAATTTATTCATTTCCAGAAATAGGTTAAACTGGTAAATTGCATAGTAAATTGAATAATGGGAATTTTGCAGCAAAATAAATTTTGTTAGATTGATGTGAACTTGCACTGCTGTAGAAAAATACTAATGCCCCATGTTTAGTAATTTTTATATCAGGATTAAAATAAATAGGATAAACACTAATAGAATTTTAATTAATTACAGAAAGCAGATAAAATATGAAAAATTGACCTCCAGGTAGGAATTCCAGTTTTAGTCTTCCTGGAAAAATTTCATATAGAAATTCTATGTTTATTAGCTGAAATTAATTTAATGCCTTTTTCCTTATAATAATTAATAATTAATTCTTGGCTTAATATTTGGTAGGGGAAAACTTAGTAATTAATTCTCTCCTGGTGTAACCTAATTATAATTAATCACCCCTGCCTTTCGTAGACCCGAACCCTGTCGACCTAATAATTGCCCGAGTGCAATTTTTACCCGTTCGCTGAAAGGTTCCGTTTTCAGGCAGTTCGCGGGTATTTGTACCTTGCGAAGGTTTGCTCACACTAGTGCTATTTAGTGAGCACCTGCGAACCCTGGGCGGCACTTGCACAGTTCTGCCCGGCACCACCGACACACCGTACTTGGATGCGACGTCGTCGCGGTCAAGTACTGGAGTCCATGAAGGAAATACACGAAGTACCCTCGTCCTGTGCCCCACTCCTTGAGTGATGCTCTCGAACGTCTCGGCACACCGTTTAATTCCACTAATAACAGTGTGCATTAACGTATTTATTGAGGAAGTGCCATGAATCTTCCCTCACGGCTTTCCCTCTTGCATCATATAGATCACGCCGTGAACCACGTGGAGGCAGGACCGGAGCAGGATCCCGAAGAAGCGGAAGGTGCCGTAGCCAACCAAGAGCAGAACCAAGGCAAGCCCCGGTACATAACCCCGTTTTAAATTTTTATTCTATCACTAGCTATGGATGTAAGTTTGTCTATGCATTAAGTGATAGGAGTTGAGTGCAACCCTAGGGTGCAGTAGGTCTCTGCCCGGTTATTAGCCTCAGGACGATAGTCGCTTTGCTTAAAGTAAGACGACTGTTTATCGAGTGGTATGGAGACCACTCGTAGGTAGGAATTATTATTATCACAAGGGAAGGGGTTGGAATGAAGGAAAGGGTGGATGGGATCACAATGAAGACCGGACGGGCAATTAGGTGGAAAGGGAAGGACAGCTTGTCTTCAAGGAGGTAGCCCCGTCCGAGTCCCCCCTAAGGCTACGCCTTGTGTCCGGCCCACGGGATCAAGTTTGAACGTACTGTTTGCATGCTGGAGATATGGGCCCAGTAAACCGACGTAGCTACGACTACCGCTTGGTCTGAAGATAGCCTTCTCCCTTCTTTGGTGGAACTGGGGCTGAGAGGAGGGAACAATCCACCCACGGATGGCGGCAGGAGGCGCATCGCGATGGGGGACCCTTCTCGGGGGAGTCTGGACCCGGAAGACCCTGCGGTACCGTGAGCGAAAGGTTGCTCCATGCGGCTTCCAGGAAGCGCGTATGGGTCGTGCAAGCAGGTTTCTCCTGCAGGATGTAAATCGATTCGAGTCGCTGCCCCTCACAGTAACGAGTACCACTTGATCACTGCTACGGAACAGTGCCGGAAGCCATTAAGATGTTGTGTGGGTTTAATACTGCTGTCTGAAATTATTAAGATTGTATTGCAACTATGACTGTTATAGGTTCAGTGCAAACTAAATTTATTATTCTGCATGACCACTCAACTTGATGCTAAAACTTGAAAAATAGGGATCCACTCTTAGGCGAGTCTTTCTGGCAATATCAACCCTATCCCTAGCCTTTGCATGTCTAGGTGTCGGCTGTAGCTGGCCAATTTGACGGGTCAGTCTTGCTGAGTAAACTAGTTACTCAGGGCGTAGCTCTATGTGGTTTTCAGATGACCAGGACGGAGAATGCCACTGTGGAGGGAGGTTCCATTGGGAGGGCCAGCGTCCCGACTGTTGGAACATCGAGTGGGAGCTGTGCACAAATGAAGATGAGGATTAGGTCCTTGCTTGCCGGTACGGTGCTTGGGCAAGGCACCTTTTAAGGCCGGATGTTCCCTGTGTGTCGCCGTGAGAGGGCGAATGTATCTTAGCTATAACGTCGAACTGGTGAACCAGTGTTGAACTTTTCGCTTCCGCAAATTTATTCTGTCAAAACCCCGGTTTGTAATATAACTTCGGATTTATGTAAACTCTGCTTCTCCACCTATGTTCCTGTTGCAATTATTTTCTTTCTCTGTCATGTATTGTACTATTGGGCGCCACAGCGCGTGTCGCCACCCGAGGAAGATCCTGGAACGGAACCGTCTCCGTGGTAAGACGGGTCCATGACAGCGTGGTATCAGAGCTATCTCGGGAATAGTACAATATTCAAGGACGTATTTTCGAAAACCCCGTAACGAACGTGTGAGGACGTGCCCAATAGGTTATGTGTAAGTTATGATTCAGGTGGCAAGGCTAACTGTAGGAGGTTGTTTGTTTAAATACTGTATCTACGGCATCATCAACGCAGGTATGTGTCCCGCCCAGTGGACTGTAACATGGAAAGCTAGCACAATGGTGTGAACGCGGGCTGATTGCGTAAAACATCAGTGTCCTGCCCTAGGACAATAATAAGGGATTATTTTCGGCTCGTTTCTTTTGATTTGATGTAATGTTTCTGGAATGAATCTTCTGCAGGTACGCTGACCACGATTCTCGTAAGAAACGGGTAGTATACGACTAACTTGAGAGATCGTCTGCCACCGACTATACGAATGGTCCTATTCGTGACCAATTTCTTATTTGGTGAGGATGGGTAGGCCGAAAGCATTTGCATATTTAAAAATGTTAAAATGCGCCGCAACGTTAACAAGAAACCAAGGTTTTAGCAGTCTGTCTTCCGTACGAATTGGCACCTCCTCGCTTGTGACTTTTGAACTCTTAAACGAACTTTCGGACTCTAGCCGGAACGTTGGTTTAAGAATCACCGGACACCACCAACGTGGTCTTCCGAGTCAGCGCGTCGAAATCAGGTTATTACAAATTTTAGGTGGTATGCCTGTCGCGCTAAAACCGTGAATCCTTGTTCCGCTCACCCTAGGGCTGTGGCTGTGATTTCGGGGAAGCGGTTAAGGGTTCTACTCCGGTAGTGTTGGATTAGAGCCGGTATTTTACTCACTGCTTCAAATTGTTTATTTTGACCTGCACCCTCTGCGTCGGGAACTAGTACTCACTTTTGGGGTTTGTGTTCCAGATGGACGAGCACGGGTTTGAGCTGTTCCGGCACGACGGGTGGCGTTATACCACCGGTCTACACCACCGTGGCTTTCCCACCCTTTTGTGGGAAATGCTACGCGCCCTGGGCTACGAGGAGCAGCCTTCGTACCGCGGGCGTGAGACCCGCCACCACGGTGTGCCTTTTGCAGAGGTGCACCTCAGTGTTTCCCCACACCCGCGCAACCCCGACTTGGCGGGTATGGAGAGCACCGTCACGGCTGGGAGCCTCCGGGAGGGCCTGGAGAGGGTCGCTCACCAGGCTCTCACTCACTTCTGTGGGCGCAACGTAGCAGCGCTCTCAGGGACGCCGTTCGAGATGATCCCCATCTGGCACCAGGCTGACCCGGTGTGGCAGAGGCGTGTGAGACGCGTCTCTCGTGACGACTACCCGGAGTACCACGCAGGGTACCACCGCATAGCCCACTACTCCGAGTATCTCCTCAACTTGGATGAGGAGTCTAGCCGCCGCAGCAGAGTCTTGCTGGCGGAGGCTGAGCAGGTGTGGCTGCAGAGGAACGACCTGCAGACACAGGTCGATGCGCAGTAGGGAGAGATTCAGCGGTTGACCGCTGCTCTTGAGGCGAGTGAGACTCGCGTGACGGAGATCACAGAGCAGCGGGACACCCTCGCACAGGAGGTGGACAGACAAGGTATAATTATGCAGCAGCGGGCGAACCATAACGAGCACTTGCAGCAGCAGCTGGCGAGTGCTCAGCAGGAGATGGACCTTATGGGGGAGGATCTGGAGACGCTGATCCATGAGAACCAGGACCTTCAGGCTCAGTTGGACGCGATCGCTGCACCGCAGGCAGCACCCGCAGAGGAGGAGCCCGAGGAGGATGCGGGCGAAGAGTCCGACGTGGACTACGAGCCACTCGCTCCGACCGGCGCAGACCGGCCAGGGCCCTCTGGCACCGCTGGTGTCCAGGCTTGGCAGTAGTAGTAGATGCGACTAGGTCGTGCTTGTATGGCTGGATAGATGGATAGCTTTTGGGGACACTCCACGCGTGGTAGTTGTATTTTGGGGATCACCCGCGTGATTGGTTTTTGCAGACTCGACGGTCACATATTCCGAGTTCTTGTAGAGTGGAACTGTGGACTTGTACTAGGATTATGTTAACGTGGAAATTTCAGCTTCATCGAGATTATGTTGTGTACCACATTGCTGTCCCGCGTGCTGTGTCATTAGCTTTGGTAACCTATATGCTCATGATTGGATAAGTGACTAACTGGACCCTTGTTCTTGTATTTCAGAATGGTGCGCACCCGTAACACCAATGAGCTGCATGGCGAGCAGCCCGAAGGTTCCAGGGCTAGAGAGACTGACTCTCCGCTAGGAACTCCACCACCGCCGCCGCCATCTAACCCCATGCAGATGATGGCGCAGTTTTTCGCGTCGATGATGGAGAGCCAGCAACAGCAGGCGGAGTTCATGCGGGAAGTGGCACGGCAAAACCTAGCAACTCGTAATGCTAGGGGCCACCATGATGGAGCGCCCCAGAACAGCTCCTACTCCGACTTCCTCGCCACCAGGCTGCCCACGTTCAGCTCAACCACCGAGCCCATGGAGGCAGAGAACTTTCTTCGCATGCTTGAGTCCAAATTTGGACTCCTTAACTGCACGCCGGTGCAGAAGACACTGTTCGCCGCGCAGCAACTGCATGGTGCGGCTGGGGCATGGTGGGCCAACCATGTCGCTTCTATGGGAACCGACCGACAGATTACGTGGGATGAATTCAAGGATGCGTTCCGCGCTCACTACATCCCTGCAGGGCTCGTCCGCAGGAAGGTGCGTGAATTCGCCGCTCTAAAGCAGGGCAATCGTAGTGTCGAGGAATACTGTGAAGAGTTCAACCGGTTGGCGCTGTACGCTCCGGAACAAGCGGACACCCCCGCGAAGCGTAAGGACCGTTTCTTGGAGGGGCTAAGTGCTGAGCTACAGGACCGCCTCAACCTTAACATGGGAGGCACATTCGCTGAGTTTGTCAATAACGCGATCGTCGCGGAGGACGGATATCGCAGGGTGATGGCAGAACGGAAGCGCTCCGCAAGTGCTATGGGGCCGTCAAATGGACCCCCGCAGAAGTTCCGCATGGTGTACACCACCCCGTCGGGACAGAGGTACCGCTCCGCCCCCGTGCCGGCACCTGCTGTGCGCCCGCCTCAGCTAGCACAGCAGCGACCCCCGGTACCGCGTCCGCAGCAGAGTCAAGGAGGATTTCGCCCACCCCAGCGGCAAAACCCTCAACCTGGACCTTTCCCCTGCTACAACTGCGGCCGCCCGGGGCATTTCTCAAGGGAGTGCCCACACCCCAAGAAAAGCACTGGTCAGAACCCGTCAAGGAGTAACAACACCAACAACAACCGCAACAACCGAGGACCAGTTCGTGTGGGGCGAGTGAACAACACTACCCTGGAGGAGATTCCGGAAAACAGTCCCATCCTTGCTGGTATGTTCTCTGTTTGAGACCACCCTGCACTAGTACTGTTTGACTCAGGAGCATCTCATAGCTTTGTCAGTGGGTTCCTTGTTGACAAGTGCCGGCTGCCCCGTACCCTTATGAGAGCACGGTACACCATTAAATCAGCTGGTGGACAAACCCCTGCTCTATATGAAGTAGACAAACTTCCAATAACCCTAGGATCAAAAGTCTACCCTACTAAGTGCATAGTCTTAGATGGTTGCAGCATTGACGTTATCTTGGGCATGCCTTGGATGAGGCAACATAAAGCTATGCTGGACATAGACACCTACACGGTGCACTTAAACTCTCCCACCCATGGTAGCGTAAGCTTCCGAGTACGACCACCCCGACTGGTCGTGCCAAGTGTTCACCACACCATAGCCGGACAAATAAAAGATATTCCAGTGGTTAGGGAATTTCCGGACGTATTCCCTGACGAACTCCCCGGACTTCCACCGGATCGGGATGTTGAGTTCAAGATTGAGCTTCAGCCAGGAACGGCACCCATATCCAAAAGACCATATAAAATGGCGCCCAAAGAACTAGCGGAGTTGAAGGAGCAACTTAAGGAGCTACTGGGTAAGGGATTCATTCGACCAAGCTCCTCGCCTTGGGGTTGTCCGGCATTGTTCGTGAAGAAGAAAGATGAGACCCTGAGGCTGTGTGTAGACTACCGACCCCTCAATGCGGTGACTGTCAAGAACAAATATCCACTGCCCCGTATTGACATCCTCTTCGACCAGTTAATAGGAGCTAAGGTGTTCTCCAAGATTGATCTCCGGTCGGGTTATCATCAGATTAAAATTCGTGCCGAGGACGTCCCCAAGACCGCCTTTTCTACCCGGTACGGTCTTTACGAGTATTTAGTCATGTCGTTTGGATTGACAAATGCACCAGCACACTTCATGTATCTCATGAACTCGGTGTTCATGCCCGAGTTGGACAAGTTTGTGGTGGTTTTCATTGACGACATTCTAGTCTACTCGAAGACGGAGGAGGAACATGCAGAGCATCTCCGTGTTGTCCTACAGAGGTTAAGGGAACACCAGCTGTATGCTAAGTTTAGCAAGTGCGAGTTTTGGTTGAAGCAAGTACCGTTTCTAGGCCACATTATTTCGGAAGAAGGCATCGCAGTAGATCCCAGCAAGGTAAGAGATGTGCAGAACTGGAAGACACCGAAGACCGTATTCCATGTCCGCAGTTTTCTGGGATTAGCTGGCTACTACCGCCGTTTTATTCCCAATTTCTCCAAAATAGCGAAGCCCATTACAGAGCTGCTTAAGAAGGATAAGAAATTCATATGGGATGAGAGCTACGAAAACGCTTTCCGAGCCCTGAAGAAGCACCTGACCACGGCCCCAGTTTTAGCTCAACCGGACCTGGGAAAGCCGTTCGATGTCTACTGTGACGCTTCGGGTATTGGATTGGGATGTGTGCTTATGCAAGACGGAAGAGTTATTGCTTATGGATCGAGGCAATTGAAGAAGCACGAGCAGAACTACCCCGTGCATGACCTGGAATTAGAAGCGGTGGTATTGGCCTTAAAAATGTGGAGACATTACCTCCTTGGAAATTTAGTTCGCATATACACTGACCACAAAAGCTTAAAGTATATTTTCACCCAAGACCACCTGAACATGAGGCAACGTCGTTGGTTGGAATTAATTAAGGATTACGAGTTGGAAGTTCATTACCACCCGGGAAAGGCGAATGTAGTGGCTGATGCCCTAAGCCGCAAGGCTCACTGTCACCATATCTTAGTCGGCCCGCAAGTCCAAGATGGACATTATGTCCAAGTAACACCCCACGGAGCCCTATACAACTTAGCATTAATCCCTACCTTGCGGGAAGAAATAGTGTCAGCTCAGAAAAAGAATGAAGGCATAGCACATCTAAAAAGAAGGCTAAAGGAGGGTGATGATAAAGTACAATGCTTTCAAGAAGACACCGAGGGTGTGTTATGGTTCAAGACTCGACTGGTAGTTCCTAAGGATCCGAAACTCCGCAAGGAAATTTTGGACGAGGCTCACATGGCAAAATACTCCATGCATCCGGGCAGCAACAAAATGTACCATGATTTGAGATCCAAATACTGGTGGACTCGTATGAAAAGGGAAATAGCACGTTATGTCGCAGAATGTGATACCTGCCGCAGAGTTAAGGCCGATCATCTAAGGAAGGCAGGCCTACTCCAACCCTTGAGTGTTCCAGCTTGGAAATGGGAAGATATCAGCATGGATTTTATCGTTGGTCTCCCGCTGACGGCACATAAACTCGACTCCATATGGGTCATTGTGGACCGATTAACAAAGGTCGCCCACTTTATCCCTGTGTCGACACGATTTAAGATGCAAAAGTATGCGCAACTCTACATTGAGCGAATCTTGTGTCTGCATGGAGTGCCCAAGACTATCGTGTCCGATCGAGGCTCCCAATTTGTGGGACGCTTTTGGGAGAAGCTACACGAGACTCTGGATACCCGGCTGATTAGAGGTTCCGCCTATCACCCCCAAACTGACGGTCAAACGGAAAGAGTTAACCAAACATTGGAAGACATGTTGAGGGCATATGTGCTGAATCACAACAAGAAGTGGGATGAGTACCTACCCTTGGCAGAATTCGCTTACAACAATAGTCACCAGGAAAGCATCAAGATGGCACCATTCGAGGCCCTCTATGGGCGCCGCTGTCGCACACCATTGAATTGGTCAGAATCAGGGGAGAGGATAATTTTTGGTCCGGAGCTAGTGCAGCAAGCCGAACAGAAGGTACTTGAAATCCAATCCAACTTACGTGCGGCAAAGTCCAGGCAGAAGAGTTATGCAGATAAAAGGCGCCGCCCGTTGGAGTTCAGGGTTGGCGATATGGTCTACCTCCGAGTGTCACCCACCAAGGGTGTACAACGGTTTGGAATTCGGGGGAAGTTAGCCCCTCGTTATACTGGTCCCTACCCTATCATGGCTAGATGTGGGCCAGTGGCCTACCAGCTCCAACTGCCAGTGGAACTCGCTGGAGTGCATGACACGTTTCACGTGTCCCAACTCAAGAGGTGTTTGAAAACACCGGTGGACATACCACTGGAAGGCACCCAACCACTACAACCTGACCTGACATATGCCGAGCATCCGATAAAAGTTCTGGACGAGAAGGAGCGAGCGACACGTAAGAAGACACTGAAGTTCTATAAAGTCCAATGGAGCAACCATACCGCTAGAGAAGATACTTGGGAAACTGAAGAGTTCCTGCGAATCCACTACCCCGAGTTCCTACACCACCATTTAGGTAAAAACCTTCAACACCTCTCTTAATCTCGGGACGAGATTTTCTTAAGGGGGGAGGGCTGTGACACCCCTATTTTCATTGGGTCCCAAGGGTGTCAGCTAGGCAGTTTAAACCAGGACACCAAGCTTTGGTTCAAATTCAAAATTCAAAATTCAAAGGAATTCAAAACCCATTTGATTGACCTTTGAACTGCAAGTCCCAAATTTTCAATAAGACTCACCTTTGCAAAAATTATATGTTGATGGTCTGGGTCAATTAGAATTTTGGGAATTTTATCAGAATTTTAGTCCGTCAGTAAAGGCCTCAAATAATTGTTAGAGTGGTCAAAAACCAGCTCTGGTCATAAAATTTCTGAGGAAAATTCTGTAGGGACTGTTGGTAGTTAGTATTTTTGTAAAAACCAGCACATTATGGGGAGCCTACCATAATTTTGGTCTGATTTTATCAGTTCCGGATTAATTCCAACAATTTTTGCAAAGGCAGTCGGCTGAATGGAGTGGAAAAAGAAAAGAAAAAGAAAACTGCCCGCGGGACCCACCTGTCAGCGACTCAGAGAAAACACAAACCGGTCGAGGCCGCGCTGCCCCGCCCGTCGCGCGCCGCGTGGTCGCCGGCGTACGGCCAACGGCCGTTGCCGCGGATCGACGGGCCCACGCGCGCGTTCGGACACCCCTTTTTCCGACCAGCGCGCTGTCGGAGCCCCGCATTCACTCCGCACTCTCTCTCCCTCTTCCGCCCGCGCGCCGCGCCATTGCCGCCCGGAGCTGCTCCGCGCCACCGCCGCCTCGCCGTCGCTTCCAGGAGCTCGTCGACGTCCACGGCCTCACCTCGGCGTCTTCAAGCTCCACGCGAAGCCACCTTCCTCTTTCCGCAGCAAGCCGCCATGAATCGACCTCGTCCTCCCCGTCTCCGACCGCCGTCCCACCGCGTCGCCCGGCACCCACGGTGAGCCCCTGACCGATTCCTTGCTCAAGGAGCTTCACATCTTGTGCGCGCACGCATTTGAGCTCGGGATGGGCAAATCCGACCACGTTTTCCCTTAGTTCGTCGCTCGAGGCCGCCGTCGACCACCGCAATCCCCACCTCGCCGGTGAGACCACACCCCCGGCCTCCCTCTTGTCGGAGAAGCTCGGTGACCTCTCCCTCCGTGCTCCAGCAAAGCTCTCCGACCGGGTTCCGAGCCCTATCGCCCTTCCCTTGCCGAGCTAGCCGTCGAGGACCCCTACCCTGTTTCCGCCGCCGTCGCTGGGCTGCGTCCGGCCATCGCCGGCGGTGTCCGATAGCCTAGATGAGTGCGCGGGGTTGAGTAGATCATTTCTCCTTTAAGGACCGGCCCGAGCCAGTGACCGTAGCGAGCTGCGGCGACCCCCCCCCCCCTGCCGGCGCCGCCGTGCTCCGGCGAGCGCACGCGCGCGCGCGCACTCGGCTCTGCTGGCCGCTGGGCCGCGAAGGCCAGTGGGCCTGGCCTCGCGCTCGGCCGAGCGCCCTCGCGCTCGCGCTCGCCGCTGGGCCGCGGGCGAGTCCCAGCCCAGTGGGCTGCCTGTTTACGGCCCGCGGTGTTTAAATCGGATTTTCGTAATTTATTCATTTCCAGAAATAGGTTAAACTGGTAAATTGCATAGTAAATTGAATAATGGGAATTTTGCAGCAAAATAAATTTTGTTAGATTGATGTGAACTTGCACTGCTGTAGAAAAATACTAATGCCCCATGTTTAGTAATTTTTATATCAGGATTAAAATAAATAGGATAAACACTAATAGAATTTTAATTAATTATAGAAAGTAGATAAAATATGAAAAATTGACCTCCAGGTAGGAATTCCAGTTTTAGTCTTCCTGGAAAAATTTCATATAGAAATTTTATGTTTATTAGCTGAAATTAATTTAATGCCTTTTTCCTTATAATAATTAATAATTAATTCTTGGCTTAATATTTGGTAGGGGAAAACTTAGTAATTAATTCTCTCCTGGTGTAACCTAATTATAATTAATCACCCCTGCCTTTCGTAGACCCGAACCCTGTCGACCTAATAATTGCCCGAGTGCAATTTTTACCCGTTCGCTGAAAGGTTCCGTTTTCAGGCAGTTCGCGGGTATTTGTACCTTGCGAAGGTTTGCTCACACTAGTGCTATTTAGTGAGCACCTGCGAACCCTGGGCGGCACTTGCACAGTTCTGCCCGGCACCACCGACACACCGTACTTGGATGCGACGTCGTCGCGGTCAAGTACTGGAGTCCATGAAGGAAATACACGAAGTACCCTCGTCCTGTGCCCCACTCCTTGAGTGATGCTCTCGAACGTCTCGGCACACCGTTTAATTCCACTAATAACAGTGTGCATTAACGTATTTATTGAGGAAGTGCCATGAATCTTCCCTCACGGCTTTCCCTCTTGCATCATATAGATCACGCCGTGAACCACGTGGAGGCAGGACCGGAGCAGGATCCCGAAGAAGCGGAAGGTGCCGTAGCCGACCAAGAGCAGAACCAAGGCAAGCCCCGGTGCATAACCCCGTTTTAAATTTTTATTCTATCACTAGCTATGGATGTAAGTTTGTCTGTGCATTAAGTGATAGGAGTTGAGTGCAACCCTAGGGTGCAGTAGGTCTCTGCCCGGTTATTAGCCTCAGGACGATAGTCGCTTTGCTTAAAGTAAGACGACTGTTTATCGAGTGGTATGGAGACCACTCGTAGGTAGGAATTATTATTATCACAAGGGAAGGGGTTGGAATGAAGGAAAGGGTGGATGGGATCACAATGAAGACCGGACGGGCAATTAGGTGGAAAGGGAAGGACAGCTTGTCTTCAAGGAGGTAGCCCCGTCCGAGTCCCCCCTAAGGCTACGCCTCGTGTCCGGCCCATGGGATCAAGTTTGAACGTACTGTTTGCATGCTGGAGATATGGGCCCAGTAAACCAACGTAGCTACGACTACCGCTTGGTCTGAAGATAGCCTTCTCCCTTCTTTGGTGGAACTGGGGCTGAGAGGAGGGAACAATCCACCCACGGATGGCGGCAGGAGGCGCATCGCGATGGGGGACCCTTCTCGGGGGAGTCTGGACCCGGAAGACCCTGCGGTACCGTGAGCGAAAGGTTGCTCCATGCGGCTTCCAGGAAGCGCGTATGGGTCGTGCAAGCAGGTTTCTCCTGCAGGATGTAAATCGATTCGAGTCGCTGCCCCTCACAGTAACGAGTACCACTTGATCACTGCTACGGAACAGTGCCGGAAGCCATTAAGATGTTGTGTGGGTTTAATACTGCTGTCTGAAATTATTAAGATTGTATTGCAACTATGACTGTTATAGCTTCAGTGCAAACTAAATTTATTATTCTGCATGACCACTCAACTTGATGCTAAAACTTGAAAAATAGGGATCCACTCTTAGGCGAGTCTTTCTGGCAATATCAACCCTATCCCTAGCCTTTGCATGTCTAGGTGTCGGCTGTAGCTGGCCAATTTGACGGGTCAGTCTTGCTGAGTAAACTAGTTACTCAGGGCGTAGCTCTATGTGGTTTTCAGATGACCAGGACGGAGAATGCCACTGTGGAGGGAGGTTCCATTGGGAGGGCCAGCGTCCCGATTGTTGGAACATCGAGTGGGAGCTGTGCACAAATGAAGATGAGGATTAGGTCCTTGCTTGCCGGTACGGTGCTTGGGCAAGGCACCTTTTAAGGCCGGATGTTCCCTGTGTGTCGCCGTGAGAGGGCGAATGTATCTTAGCTATAACGTCGAACTGGTGAACCAGTGTTGAACTTTTCGCTTCCGCAACTTTATTCTGTCAAAACCCCGGTTTGTAATATTACTTCGGATTTATGTAAACTCTGCTTCTCCACCTATGTTCCTGTTGCAATTATTTTCTTTCTCTGTCATGTATTGTACTATTGGGCGCCACAGCGCGTGTCGCCACCCGAGGAAGATCCTGGAACGGAACCGTCTCCGTGGTAAGACGGGTCCGTGACAGCCTTGACTTCTACAACTCCATCCATCCGGTAAATAAAATTGATTGATACACTGATCATGCTCTCACTTTCCTCTGTTAATTAATTTTGCAGTTTGGGTCCCACAGATGTGCACACACACTGATGCTTTTTTTTTTCCTTTATATTCTGTTTCTGTTTTAACCTTACAATATGGCTTGTTGGTTCTTGGTTGACCAGGACAATGAGTACGTGCCTGCCCCTGGCAAGGTGACCACATACAGCGGTCATCGCGATGGCTCTTGCTGGACTCATGGCAACTTCGTGGCTCGTCCCAAGCGCTTTGCTGGCTTCTGCTTCTCCTCCTTCCTGTCTGCTCCACGGGCTCTATTCTTTTGTGAGCTTGTTACCACTGATCGTTTCAAAAGAGTTGCCTCGTGCACACGCCTAGGTATGTATCACTGCTATATAGTGCTACCTCAATCACTTCTTCAGTTGTACCATTGCAGTCAATATCACAACAAGAACCGCTGCTGATAATGGGACTATCAGCAGCGGTTCAGAATAGTGAACCGTTGTTGATAAGCCGACTATCAGCAACGTCTTATAAGCAGCGCTTCTAGAATCACTGTTGATGAGGGGTTTTGAACAGCTGCTGATGAGGTTTTTTGTAGTATAACTCACCGGCATCGCCACCACCCGACAAAGAGCCGTGCCACCGGTACATGGTCACTGACATGAGGCAGCTCCCCGACGACCACCACGTGGGCTGCCACAACAGGGCATTCCCGTACACTGTATATGAGAAACCATGTGGATATGTGTCATGGTTTGCAATATGTGATGAGTAATTGACATTGGTTGAGTCTGTGTTTGAGTTGAAGTTCTGGAATCTAGGGATTGCAGGAGTTGTGCATATCATGGTTTTGACTAACCGGAGTTGGTAAGGATGTTGGAGAGTTTGCAAGAGATAGGAAATATATTTGCTTGTCTCATGATGTATAGGTCACTGGAGTCAACTTGGCGGTCAACGGCGAGAGGATCGGGCACAAGTAGGAGACTTGGGGCCGGACGATCAGAAGGCCGGGTGAAGTCAAGAGTGATCCACACCGTACACATGGAGAGGCAAGAAGCACGGACGGCTTCGCGGTTGAGCCACAAAACCGTGGGTGGTGATCAAGATGGTGGGGTTGATCAAATCAAAGGTGATCGGGCATCGGTGCAAGTAGAGGCTTCCAATGGACCCGAGGCGGGAGAGACTTGCCGACGAGGAAGATCACGGGACGAGATGACACGAGTCAAGATCAAGAAGTCGCGCTTTGAGAAGCATGCAAGGCGGTTTCCTGGTTTGGGCCTCAAAACCGGTGACGATGGTTGGTGGTGCACGTGGCACCATCGCGGAGCTTGCGTCGAGATGAAACAAAGTTGTGAAGTGCTCGATGGCGTTCGGGTGAAGGAAAAAGGATTGGACGGTTTTGGCCCCGGTGGTAGGTGGCAATGAGTTATAGGTCAAGGGTAGAGTTGTCTTGGACCTTAGGCCTATATAAGGAGAGGTGTGACTGGTGAGAGAGGTGCCTCTTCTTATTAGCCTTATGTTAGGTGTTCATTCAAAGTGCTAGGAGAGAGCTTCATGTAAAGAGGAAAGTAGTGGGTATATGAGAGACATCTCTTGCTCTTCCAAATAGTGGGAGGAAGAGGATGTCTTGAATTATTTTTGTACTCAAGATCTTCCTCTCTCCCTAAATCCCGAATTTCTCTTTTTCTCTATTTTTAGAGCTATTTTCGTGGGAATTTTTGATCTCCTTGTTGGACAAGTTTTTACAACGGATTTCGTGGGAAACTTGGTGCTATGATGAGCTAGAACAAATCCCATAGGTCCTTGACTGAATCCATAGCTCTAGCATCTTTGATTTGAAGGATTTCTCAAGTTTTTCCTTTTTGGTGTTCTTGACACAAGATCTGAAATTCATGATGATTCCTTGAGCTAATTGTGTAGGGTCATGATGTCTTGAGAATTTACTGGTCCAAAAATCGCATCATTTAGAGTTTGTTTGATTAGGTTTTGGTTAAGTTTTTGTCTAATCCCAAAACCTTTTTCTGTTCTATCGGGGTCGACCGGCACTGCCGATGACCAGGACCGGCACTGTCGGTGGGTCAGAACTCGGATCGGCACTGCCGATACCACGACCGGCACTACCGGTGGCTTGAGTCTGAACCCCACACCGGCACTGCTGATACGCTCTGTTTACTACGTTTGAAAATCCCTCCACGGCACTGCCGATGGTGCCAACCGGCAGTGCTGATCATTACCGATGGCTGTGATCGGCACTGCTGATGGTAGTCCAGTAAGGTGACTTATGTGCACCTCTTTGACTGGTTCAAGTCTTTGCTGTTCCCTTTTGTTTCCACTATGTTCCGCTGCTGTAGTTGATCACTCCTAGGGTTAGCACATCACAAGTTGGTGTGTGTAGCCTTGGTGATCGGGTTAGAGGTTGGCTTGGATTATAATTGGGACATACACCAAATTCTTGTAAAGAATTTTAATTGGCTCCTATTCACCCCCCTCCCCCTCTGGTTACCTTCTCGATCCTTCAGTATACCACAGCCACATGATGCTGCAGCCAACTCAGCGGCATGCGCAGTTCAGATCAGAGGTCTATTTGATGGCGGCCATGTGCCACGTCAACACCTCCGACTGGAAACCGGGCTATCCCGTATTCCTGATGCAGCCATGTAGGCCGCGTAGCTGGCCCGGTGACTCGTCAGTGTGCCACTTTTAGCCATACGGTATGCCAATCTGTTCTTCGGCAAGACGGCTGAAGACACCAACGCGTACTCGCGTAGGGCACCTATATATTTGCCCGCCGGTAAATGCTCCTATCACCGCGTTCGACAAAGTTATTTGCCCGTTCTGTCATTGACAACCTTCGTTTCTTTCAAACTGTAGGATTCTGCTCATCTCGGGCCCTTGCTAAGCTATTTGGCCCTGGAGACACCACAAGATTTTCCATGCAATGCAATCCCAGCCTAGCTTTTTCTTCAGGCGAGGTGCAAGGCATCCCATCATCATCAGTATACTTGATGGTTCTAAGATGGGATCCAGGTAAAGTAGTTCGTGCCGTAAGGTTGCTAACGAACATGTTCAATTTAAAAGAAACCTTATAAGTACAGCTTTTCTTGATTTGGGTGTTTTCCAAAGTGCGCTCAGGGGACAGGGTTGTGGATCAATGTCGGGCTCACCTACACGCCATCAGCTAACACTCATTGCCTTCTTTTCCTTAATTTATGCAAGTTACTCTGTCCAAGGTTCTGTATTAAAATATCTATACCAGCATGCCTTCGTTTACTGAAGATTCGACCGTGGATCAGAGTACGCTACACTCTAGCAAGGCATCGATGCAAAGCCGTTCAGCAGGTGCCAAAGGCTACTATTTCACATTACATATATGTGGAGATTGAGGAATGGACATCAGGAGCACCAGTGTCATCCACCGCACACAAGATCTCTAATCGAGATGGCGAGCGCTGCACCATGGCGATCTGCCAGTTCCATTGCTGGCCTGGTCGCCAGCAAGCTTGGCGAACTTGTTTGGGACGAGGCCACCCTGTTGTGGAGGTTCAAGGACGACATGGATGACCTTAAGGAGACGGCCTGGGAGGTTGAAGCCTTGGTGCATGACGCTGATAGCCGATCAGACCACAACCAAGGACAGACCATGCGGGTTTGGATGAATAAATCCAAGTCTGCCGCCTACGATATTGAGGACTTGCTGGACGAGTTTGAGGCCATTGAACTCGTTCAGCAGAACCAATCAAAGGTACTAATGCTAAACCTCAATTTAATTTTATAAGTACCAATGTGACCCGTGCTTATAGCACAACTAGCATCATTATTATAATATAATATAGTTTTAGTATCATTTATGAAATCTTGGTGGATTTGTGCTTGCAGGACTCATTAACATAACACCATATATTTGCTTCGTGAGTAATTTGTATGCTAAATAAAAACAATTCATAGATCACCTTCTATTGACTAAAATGATTCTTTTCTGATCAAATTATTTGACATACAGTGCTTTGTTTGAATAAGATGCATAATTTGTAGTCTATACCATCAATACTAAATCGAAGATTTCTCCCAAACGGCTGATCAGAATCATGTGAGACCAGCGCTATTTGAAACATAAAGGCATCAACTACAACTTTTCTTATTAGCTTATGGTATAGGAGCATCTCCAAAAAAACCCCATAAAATCTTCCTAAATCAAATTAGTGGGGTTTAATCTAAAAAACAATCTTCAACAGCTCCTTAAAACAACTCATAGATTTATTCTCCCCCTAAATTCACCTCATTTGTAGCTAGAAACAAGGAGAAAGTTGGATGCCCTTATTCTTGTATTTCCAACAGAATTAATGTCGTTGTGGTCCTCGATGCTGATGTGGTCCAATCAAAAATTTTTTTTATCCATTTTTAAGAAGAACTGTTAAAGAAGATAAGAAAAATTATTTTCCCAACTCAAGCTTTTCACCACAATTTGTGAGTTTCAAAAGTAAGGTCACTGAACAGGAAATTGATTAGCAATCTTGGCTTCGTCATCAAATCCAAACAGTAGAAGCTAATCCCCTTATAGCCGTTGGAATTTCACTGAACTCACTATAGCTCAAGAACGCAAGAACATAGGTGTTTGTGTTGCGATGAAGCTGCAGTGTTTTCTGTTTTTCCTTCCTTTATTTATGCTCGAGATTACAAATACGATTATAACTGCCTCGACATGGCCGTTATTATCTCCTACAAAGCAGCAAACGACTTGCACAACCTTGCATGACACGACGTGATCCAAGATCCTAAAGACCCAGCCTTGACTTGACTCAATAAACTGATTAGATGAAAACAGAAACTATGCTAGACTC
This sequence comes from Eleusine indica, assembly GCA_030378355.1. Taxonomy (NCBI): domain Eukaryota; kingdom Viridiplantae; phylum Streptophyta; class Magnoliopsida; order Poales; family Poaceae; genus Eleusine; species Eleusine indica. Next base: position 13,038,548 of record CM059494.1, read on the forward strand.
CGACAACCGTCCCACAATAGCCGAACTGACAATAACTGAATAACACCAAGACCTACAGGCCAACAATAGCCAGTATAGTATGGATGCTAAACAAGAGTTTAGATCATAAATTTCTGAAAAACCCAAGTTTTTTCTCTTGTGGTTCTCGTTCACCCTTCTTCCTCCTCCCTTCTTCACTCTCCTTTGCTTTGCGTCAGCAATAGCCAGCAGCAACAATCCCCCTTCGTTTGATTGAGTTGTAGCAGATTAGCACTGTAATGCCCCAGGGTCCACACCTGACTAGGCTTGACTCGTATTTTAAATGGACCCCACGCATTCACCAACCTATTTATACTTTCGTCCCCGCTTCGTGTAAAAGGGTTAACCTATGATTGGTGATGATGGACAACCTAGGATTATATGTTAGCTTTCCTCTCACTAGACTAGCGAGATTATACTATATTTGTACTTTCTCATGCATACAAGTGCTCATAGGCCACTATGGGCCTAATCTCAATGGGCTAGGATGTTACATGTATCACCCCTCAAAAGACTGACGTCCTCATCGGAACACTGACACAACATATCCACACTGAAAAAGCTACATGAATGTTCCCCTCTTGGACACACCCGCGTCCTATGTCGGCTCATATGTCATGTCGTGACCCCACACATGGGTTTATACGTATCATGCACCATATGCCCAGACCTCCTGACCATCACGCGCACCGTGTCCGTGATGATCGGCTCTGGTACCACTTGAATAGACCTCACACACCCACTAACCTATTTAGCTTTCATCCCACCTTCACGTAAAAGGGCTAACCTAAGGCTAGTAATAATAGACAACCTAGACTTATATGTTGGCCTTCCTTCCACAAGACTAGCAAGGTGGTACTGAATTCTCCACTCTCTCATACACACAAGTGCTCATGGGTCTAATCTCAATGAACTAGTATGTTACAAACACCACCAGCATCAAGCACCGCCACAATCTGCCATAGTACAGTTAGTTAGCAAGAAGTGCACTTACAGCAGCAGTGAACAACAACAGCCACCCATGATGTAGGAGATTGACGTGGAGGTGCTCTTGGTGGCAGAACAAGAGGAGGTAGAAGCATAGATGAGAAAGGAGGAGGCGACACTGGTTGGAGGACAAATCAGTTCCTAAACGCATATAGATTCACATGTCTATTTTCATGGTGGACTTGCACAGATGAAGGACTCAGCTATACAAGTCTATAACTCTTGTAGATCTGAACCATTCATCAAGCAAGTCTACAGTAAGGATGATCATGTGGACCTACATTTATTTAGAAAAATCCGCTTTAGTCAAAGGACATATCATGAGGGAGTCGGCAGACTATGGTACTTGGCATCCCTTTAGGTAAAGTCCAGTAAGTTAAAAATATGTCATTATTTTGCATTACTACGATTCCATCCCATATTAAATTAAACATAAACTGACAAGAAAAAGGGATAATTCACTTATACTTCAACACTCTCCCACACATGCAAGCTCACTCAGGTGTAGGCTCCCTCCGGCCGCAAGCACGAAATGGAGTTGACTGTAATTGTTTTAATAAATCACGTCTACTAGGATTCATACTCAAAACCTCTAACCCGAATACTATACTGAGCAACAATGCACTAGCTAGTTAGACCTAAAAGCTTAAGTTGAAGAGGAAGGATGGATAATTCACTTACACTTCAACAACATATAGTGGTTAAATGGATTTGATTTGATGAGATCTATTCATCCACAATTTCTGATGAATCATGGGACCAACAGTTCAGAAAGTCAACTCTGTAATCTTCTCACTTAAAAAATTATTTTCCCAAATATTTGGGATATTACATACACTTTTTAGAGTCTAGACCGACGAGATAGCAGTTGATGAGTGTTTGGAGAGCATGGGTTTGTAGAAGGCCACTGATGGATACAGCCGGCGTGGGAGAGCTCAATTAATTGGAGCATAATTGGTTAGTGAGAGGTGGAGGTTGTATATCTGGTGGTACGGATTCGGTTAAAAGATGGCAATAGGTGGGGGTGCATGCCAAAGAGGGATACAGCGATGTTGAAACCAGCGAGCTGTGAACCATCCATTTTTAGTCAAATGAAAATTATACTATGCCAAATTAAATTATTAAATTTTGTATTAGTAACAGTTGAAGTCTTTTTTGCCAAAAAACTGCTTTTTTCATTCTGTCCATTTATGAGGCAATACTATAATAGTCACATGTTAGTTTTACTATTACATTTATATTGGAACAATACTTTTTTATGGTTTTGATTCGGCAGATTAAGCTATTCTTTTCTTTATACAATCCACTACTGATGCGATTCACCATGATCCACAAAATGAAGAAGGTCAAGAAAAACTTAGAATTCATAAAAGATATGGGTTACCGCCTTGGTCTTGTGTATAATTATGGCATACCAAGGCCAGTTGAGGAGAGTGTAAGTCAAGCTACAGTTCCATGGACCAATGAAGACATAGATGTTGAAATGGTAGGAAGAGATACTGAAAAAGAAAACATAATGAAGATGCTATTGCAAAGTGGGACAGAGGAGCGTATCTCAATCATTCCGATTGTTGGACTTGGTGGCCTAGGAAAGTCAACACTGGCCCGAGCAGTGTTTTCAGACAAGAGAGCCAAAATCTTTGATCTACAAGTATGGATCTATGTGTCTAAAAGTTTTGATTTGAATAGAATTGGAGAAATAATAATCAACTCAAGTAGAAGAGATTATAGCAGAATCAGTGAAAGATATATGCCCTGAAGAAGTGATGATTTACCATCCATAATGGACCAATTGAAAAATAATACTGTCCACTAAAAGATATCTGATTGTTTTGGATGATATATGGGAGGAGGATGAAGATAAATTGGAAAAGCTGGAGGAGATGTTACAGCATGGTTCGAAGGGGAGTAAGATCATATTAACTACACGGATCCAACGTGTAGTGGAGAAATTAGATGTTAGTGTTCTAGCAAGGCGAAAATTTATCTGCCCTGTGAGAGAGAGTGACCGGATCAATTTGAGATTTTTATCTGTGGATGACTGTTGGAATCTGATGCGACAAAGAGCATTGCGACAAGATGATGCTACAGGCATATTAGAAGAAATTGGAAGAGAAATTGCCAGGAAGTGCGGGGGTCTACCACTACTGACCCGCTCTCTTGGATTTTTGCTGTCCCTGGATAAATCTACAGAGGCTTGGAAAAATATAAGGGATAGAAAGATTCTCATGGATCGGACAGAAGACCATCAACTACCTGCGACTTTGAAGCGCCTCATGTTAAGCTATCACCTCATGCCATTTAAAGTCAAGTTGTGTTTCACATACTGTGCAGTTTTTCCTAAGGGCTTTATTGTTGCCCGTGACCATTTGGTTCAACAGTGGAAAGCCCTTGGATATGTTAAAGAGAACAGTGGCAATTACTATACTGAATATTTGTTGGGAATGTCATTTCTTCAGATTTCACGGTCTGCTCAGGTAGCACCATTTATTTCTCTTTCCTTGCTTGATGCATTATGGTGTTGAATCCTTTTACTTTTTTTCGTGTTACATGGTGGTTGAATGTTAGGATCCACTTAATTGATTGGAATTGCGGTATAAATATAATTGAATTATTTTCTCACTACTAGATCATTATTTTCTATTGCATTTAGATAATATGTTTTGGATAAGATGCATACATTTGTTACTTCGTCTAATCATGTTGGGTTAGCCAGTATCGACAATGGAGGATTTATTACAGATTCTTTTATAAAAGAATCTATTTTTGACCCTAAACAATTCACTATTCTCCCTGTTGGCACAGTGAACAGAACAATGGTTCCATTTATTCCCCGGCACTGTTCAAACATGATCAATTTATACCTTACTCCCAATTGTCCTTATTATTTCCCTTTTCACAAGTTTTATTTTAACTCAAATTCTTTGATATTACTTAAGACAACAAAATCCTACATTGTAAAACAGAAAATTTGTTTTTTCATCGATTGAGACCATTGAATTGTGTTTTTCAAATTATGAGGCACATAAATGCGTGACAAATATGCACAATACTTTTTTATTTTTTTCTAATAAATATAGCATCTTGCATTGTATTTCTATTAATAGTTGAAATTAACATAAAACTAATATAAGAAGAAACAAAAAAAGACGTTCTGACTAGGGGTTGAGCTGTACCAAAGTTTAAATTATCCAGGGTAGTAAATTGAGCTAAACTTTGTTTGACTGGTGTGGAAATTTTAAAAATCAATTTTTTGGATAGTTTTTTTTTTGAAGAAATAGAAATATATTCCAATATACCAGCTTCTGCATTGATCGATACATGTAGTTGTCATTATTACAATATCAAACAAAAAAGGCTCAATTTACACAAATTTTCTCAATTCTATTACTAAAAAAAATCCATTGTTGGCAAAAATCTTGATCATTTTAGCTTCGAACACACGGCAACACCATAGGATTAGGGTAGTTCATCCTACTTCTGTACTAGTGCCCAAGATCAGATCAAGAGTCCCCTGGCGCCAACTTGCAAAGGAGTAGAACATTTCCAAACAAAGAGCACATGCTCAGCCCAAATATTGTATCCAAGATTCCTATATATCCCTTTGCCTTTGATTTCGTGGCTTGTGTCTCCGCCTCGAGCGCTGCCTCAGCCACCGTGGCGTCCACCTTCGCCACTGAGGCCAGCTGCCGCTCCAGTTATCGTAGCCCTGTTGAATAGGGTGGCAACCGCTAGATCCGATGGCTAGTGGCTTCTGCTTTTTCACGCGGGTCGTCTTGGCCGACGGCGGCACGCTATGCATGCCTTGGCACAGCCACGCCATCTCAATACGGTGATGGCGGCCACAGCTGAAGTGAGGAGAGAAATATGGTGAGGGCAATGAGAGGGAGTGGTGGCAAAAATGGAGGGTGGACACGAGAGCACGGTCGCCTTTTTATAGGCCATGGCGAGAGATAGTAGCAGGCCACTGTACAAGCCCAATACTATCTTCCCCCACCCCCACCCATGTGTTATAGTAGTGGACCTCGAGATGTCCGCTACTACCTGACGTAATAGTAGTGGATGACTAGCCTTCGTAACTAAGACCGGTAGACTTTTAGTCACTATAAATAGTTTTTCTAGCAGTGTCTGTTGGGTTTCTAATTGTATTAAAATCCCCGCCTACCATTAATGGGAGATCCTCATCACTTTAAGAGTTCACTAACTTAGCGAGAAAACGATCTCTGTGGTCAGGTTTGGGCTGCCCCATAGAGCACTATTAAACCCACACACACACACACACAAATTAAGCGATGGAAGTAACCATAAACATGACGCAAAGAAGAATTATGGATTTTTCTTTCGAGTACTGCTATACATACGACCGGTCTGTCCGACCACGCCGTACGACTAGCACTAATCAACCGTTAGCGTGCAATCACAGGACAGCTATTAGCACTAGTCGGAAGGCCCGGTCGGACGTTCAGGAAGTATGCATAGCATTTCCGTTTTCTTTTCTCGGGAAGCATTACAAGTGTAATAAGATACTATGTTATATGATGAGACCTTGTATACATCTGCATATTAGCCTGCTACCTAAGTCATGATTGACAAAATGTAGTGACCATAGTTTTCGCTATTGGACTAGTATGCGCTAAAATACAAGTAAACCACTCCTTATACTAGTAATAATATAGCCAGACGAGATGGTATGTGTCGAAGTGGCAAAGTAACTAACGGCAGAATATACTATGCAATTCTGAATTTTAATCTAGCAGAGCTAGGTGACATGCGTAAAGGAACTTTCTGTCTCTCAAAGGTTTGTATCTTTACATTGTTTCAGCACTGCACACATTATTCTTTCTTTTTTCAAGGAAACAACGGTGGGGGTTGCCCACCTGAAATCACTCATTTTCAATTAAATGAAGAGGTTACAAGTTTGTTCTAAAACAAATGAAAAGCAGAATACAAGGGGGGGGGGGGGGGGGTATGAGAAGAAAAACGAGAAAAATACATCAATAAAATAGATACAACGATATAGTCTAGAGTTTCAAATTGTCGATATAGAAAAGGGAGTCCATCACACATCTAGTCCATGCATCTCAATCAAGAGACTGTAGTCGGTCCAATTGCACAATCACCAAGAACCTAGCCGCTCTCGTCTTCATCTAACTAAGATGTGGCCACACCCTAGCCGTCTGGTCAACACTCCTCTTCACTCCCGTCCAACGCCCTTCAATGGAAGGAAGCCTCAAAGAGGGGAGGGACACAAGAAGAGAACAAGAGTCTCCTCAAGACCTTGCTAACCCGGCTTCGAACAAGAGAAACAACACAAGGACCAACACTCATCAGACTCGAAACCATCCAATCCATTGTCTTGGTTGATCAAACCACTGCATCTAGTCATAAGGAACTGACTACTCAAGTTGCCAATTGGAGCAGTGACTTTCGACACCCTATTGGGAAAGGAAGCCTAACAGAGGAAAGGATCACTGATCAATATGGAAAGGTCAACCAAACAGATTGGACAATAACGAAGCAAGAACCCAACAATGGTGCTCACTGTTCCAACTACACAAGCCATCAAAGAGCAAGAACCCAATGAGGCAACGAAAGGTCATGCATTTCCCTCGGTACAAGGGAGAGAAGTACTTGTATTGGTGGCTAAGAGCTCCACGTCAACGCCTCGAGCAAGGAAACAACATCATCGTTGATGGTACCGGCAGCTGCTGAACAAAGCATTAGCCTGGAGCTACCACCCGCACTGCTCTCGTTGCTAGAGTGATGCACTGGCATGTGTTCCCTAGCCCCTAGTCGATGACGAAACACTGCCACCGCTGGCTGCAGGCAAAACGGTCACGTGCACGGGTCCGGCGAACCGGCAGCCAAACCCCAGCCCCTGGTGAACGACAAGCGCCACCACATCTAGGTGCGAGCCCAGCCACCGGGCCACTATGGAGGCGTGGCATGGGCAGCCCAGCCCCAGCCCCACCCCCTGGCCGATGACTTGAGTCACCACCGTTGGCTACGAGCCGAGCCGTCGTGCGCGCTGGCCTAGGGCACCGGGAGCCAAATCCGGCCACCGGACGATGGAACCGGCTATGGGGTTCCGACCAAGGGTCGCCGCCTTTGGATCAAGGGCACCGGGCATGGGAAAAAGGCCTAGCTCCCCCCTTACTCATGGCCGCGCGGCATAGGCCGTCAACCCGCTCAGGTGGCGATAGGGCAGAGGGAGTGTAAGTGGGCCGGGGGTGGTCGTGGCGAGTAGGGTATCGCCCAACGCCCCTCAGCGAGAGGGACGCAAGCTTCCCCCTTCGGGCCAAAAAGCTGGGCCACCCACCACCGAGCAGATCCGAGTGAGGATGTGCCGGATCCAAAGGAGAAAGGACTAGATCTCATCGATGTTTGCCGGAATTGGATGGGGGACGGCGAGGGCGGGGGTGACTCCGGCGGTAGGGATGGAAGACTCCGCTGCAACAGAAATAGGAGCCCCACCACTATCATCCTTGCAGGCGCATGGGTTCTGGCGGCCCGCTCCGGCGGTGGCGAGGTGAGAGGGCGTGGGAGGTGGGGTTGCCATGGCGGTGGCTAGGGTTCGCCCGAGCCTCCCAAGGAGGGAGACGCGGGCGTCGGTTCTGATTTTTCGCTCGTGAGCTCCACTGCATACATTATTACTTTGTATACACAAGGCTTTATTTCCTATAGCAACTATCAATTTTGTAGTGATAGATTTGATATATATCATGACCTTAATTACATATTTGCAGAGTGCTCCAGAGGATGGTGAAGCTCCTGAGAAACTAACCATGCACGATTTAGTCCATGACCTTGCGGCAATAATAGCAGGCAACGAGCTAACTGTTTCAGACGCATCAAGAAAGATGGACTGGCGTGGACCTGAAAGGCATTATATCAGACATATGCGATGGGTCAAATACCAGAAGCAGCCAAAGGCTCTCAAAGAATGTCCAGGCAAGATCAGGTCTTTCCATTTTACAGACTGCAGTGCATCGCTGCTTCAACAAAATTTCTTCTCGAATAAATCCAATTATATGCGTGTCCTGGATCTAAGTGGATGTTCTATGGATGGTGAATCTCCTCCAAGCAACGTTGTGCTTCCATCTTCAATTCATCATCTGATGTTGTTGAGGTACCTTGATGTCTCAGGCTTACCGATTGCTCACCTTCCTAAGTCTTTGCACAAACTTCATAATATGCAAACTCTGATTTTATCTGATTGCTCACTTGAAGCTTTACCAGATAATATTGGTAGCCTAATTGAAATCTGCTATTTGGACCTATCTGGAAATAGCTGCCTTAACGAGCTACCCGTATCACTAGGGAATCTCTCTGCACTCCAGTTCCTGAAACTATCAGGATGCACTAATCTCAAAGAGTTGCCTGAATCAGTTCACAGGCTTAAACAATGGATGAAGCTAGATATGTCCGGGTGTTGTACACTTCAGATGCTCCCTGATAAATTTGGTAGCCTTCCTGAACTCTCGTTCCTAAACTTGTCAAGGTGTTCAAAACTAGTCAAACTACCTGATAATATTAACCTTAGGTCTGTAGAGCATCTAAACCGATCAAACTGCCATGAGCTAAAAAACCTGCCACCAGATTTTGGAAATCTTCTTTACCTCCGGGTCTTAAATCTTTCTGAATGCTACAATCTTCAAGTGTTGCCAGAGACCTTTTGCCAACTTAACCATTTGAAATACCTCAATCTTTCAGATTGCCATGATCTTAAAGAACTCCCTGAATGCTTTGGAAATCTTTCTGAACTTCATTATCTGAACATAACGAGTTGTTCCAAGCTACGACAATTGCCTGAGTCATTATCCAATTTGTCTCAGCTGAAGTATTTCAATTTATCATACTGTGTGAGGCTTGAAGAGTTCCACTTACCTGGTAACCTAAAGGTTCGGATACCACCTGGAACTGTGCATAACGTTACGAGTAGTGTTATTAATTTTAAGTCTCCTCCAGTAAAATCCATTATTGTTGACGTCTCCAAAGACATGTTCCGTCAAAACCTTCCAAGTCATGGAGATGGTGTATCAGGGCTAGGTATTGTACACCTCGAGTATCTTGAGAATCTGGAAGATGCTAAAAGTGCTAAACTACGCGATAATACAGAGATTCAGGGGCTAACCCTTCACTGGGGAGATAGAAGCTTTCAAACAAAGAAGAAGATATTCAAGAAGACCAAACTTGAAAGTCAATTGGTTTTGGAGCAACTCATGCCTCCACGAACAATAGAAAATTTTATACTACAAGGGTATAGAAGCAAAGGCTTCCCAAACTGGGTGCTTGACATCTCCTCCTACCTTCCTTATCTCACCGCAATCCACCTCAGTGATTTAAAAACATGTGATTCCCTTCCTCCACTCGGACGGCTGCCAAACTTAAGAGAACTGGAGATGGAGTTAATGCCTAATATCAAGGAAATCGGCAAGGAATTCTACCCAGATGAAGGAACCTGTAAAAAGTTACGAGTGATTCAGTTGCATAATTTGGAGAATTTGAATAAATAGTGGACAACACGGTCAGGTACGGATGAAGAAGAGTTCTTAATACCTAATCTGCATCTATTGCAAGCGTCATCCTGCCCAAAGTTGAAGTTCCTGCCATACCCCCCCCCCCCCCCCCCAAAAAAGTATGCAGTGGGACTTGCTGAAAAGCGATGAGGTCTTGCCTGCACATGGATTTGGGCAGCTTTCATCTTCCGCTCTTCCTTTCTTAGCTAGAATAAGGTGTAACTGTCTGTCTCCTAAGCACTGGGATGCTGTTAAGCACCTTGCTGCCACCCTAGAGATTTTGGAACTTCGTTCCTATGAAAGAGGCTTAAGGACCTTGCCTGCCATAAATCCATGTTTCCCCTGTCTGAGATCCCTTGATTTGGGTTTTCCGGACCTGGAGATACTACCAGAATGGCTTTGGCATCTCAATCACCTTGAAGATTTAAGAATCAGTGGTTGCAGTAACCTGACATCTTTGCCATATGGCATACAGAACCTTACTGCCTTGAAGAAATTGATGATTGTAGGTTGTCCAAGACTTTCTCAGAAGTGTGCAAACGAGGACGCCCACAAGATTTCTCACATCCCAAATGTCATGCTTCAATATATATGGTTACGAGGACAACCAATCGATAGGCCTGAAGGTACGTAACTTCCAAAAGTTCATTGTATTCCCGTTTTATTAATCTAGTGAAGTATGGTTTCACTGAATGATCACAAAATTCAAAGTAAAGAAAAAGGATTGCACTTCCCTTTGAAATGTATGCTTGAGGTGTAAAAGTTTCACTTTGAGTCTTTGACTAACATGCCAGCCCTTTCCAGCACATCCTGTCCTGCGTGGCATGTCAGCTTGGTAAAACCACCTTCAAAACCCGCTTAGGTGGTTAAGTAATAAACGGTATTGAAATGTTGAGGGGTAGGTGTCACACCCCAAAAATGTTAAACTCTGAATATAAGAGAACACGAGTGTCAGAAACATCATATTTGCATTTTTGAGCATGTTGTGCTTGAATATGAAGAAATAAAAATGAGTGAGCCATCAACAAAACGGAAATATACTAATTTTATAAAAAACTAGAAATCTTGTGCTGAATTGTGGATTTTGTTTCCAGAATTTTTCTGGGTCAGTTTTGGAGCATCAAAATCCGAACAAGTTTAGGAATTAGTCAACTTTGAAGTGTTCTAGCTCTTTAGGTGAAACATGTCTAAATGGATTCTTTGTGATCTGTAGAACCAACATAAAAAGTTTCACAATTTTTGAAGCTTCCTGGTTGTCCCTTGCAGCAATTCGTTTGGGGCAGAGAAAATTTCAGAAAATAAAATGAAAAATCAAAACCCAGCTGTCATCCAGACTCTGCCGGTGAGCTCCTCCACGCCCATGGCAGCCACTGCTGGCCTTTTGCCTCCCTTGCTGCGTGCTGGGGTGTACGAGATCGAGCTCCTTCTTCCTGTACTCTGGCTGAAAACCGAGCAGTGAACCTGCTGTCCGCTTTATCTTCTCTGGTGAACCATCAGCCATTCCTTCTTTCCAGCACATCTTCCCCATTCTTCCCAACTCCTTGACCAGTCGCTGCTGTGGGTCTGCAGCTAACCTCAACGGAGTTGATGTTTTTTTTTCTTACCGCTAGTTGCATTTGCCACCGTGAAGCTCCTCGCCGACATCTTGCCACTGCAGAGCGTGTCATAGTTGTTCGGCAATGTGGTGAGCTACCCATCGCGCGTGTTGCCCCAAGTGAACTCCATTCCTGGTGCTACACCATGCATGGCTGGGTGTAGCGTGGAGAAGCTAGGGCTCTGATTTGTACTAGTTCATCTCCAATCCTTGTACAATTTTTAGGGAAAACATATTGCTCCCAAAAATGCAAGAGCAGTTTTACTATTCAAACTACTGGCTAGTAGTTCTGAGAAACTAATGACCAGTAGTTTGATTCAATGGTTTAGATTCGATAATCTAAAAGCACAACTATTGGCCAGTAGTTTAATAATTTGAGGATAATATTAGAAAAAATAAGAGTATTAAATTTAAATAATTAGTCTATATTATCATGAAAAAATTAAATTAGCAATATGATTAATAATTGATGTTTTATTTTTTAAGATCAACTGACATTTTAATAATTTTATAGGGTTAAATTTTTATTATAAAAGTATATATAACATCATTTATTTATCGTGCAATTATGAAACTACCCTCAAACTACTGGTGAGTAGTTTGTCAAAAATTTTGGACAGTATTTTAGACAGTAATCTCAAATGGAAACCCATCACTTGTGTTAGCTTCAATGCAATTGAACTATTTCTGCATGACTTGTATTTTCTCAAGGTGTTCAAACTTGTCAATTCGTAATTACAAAATGGTGCATGCTAAAATGGGTGAACCCACTATATAGGACAACGCTAAATCACACTCTGGGTGTGGTATATTAAGTCACTCTAGCCCACCCATCGGACCCAACTGAAATACCCACTAACCTTGACTGCATGTATGAATGCACTCACCTCTCTTAATTACAGCATGCACCTACCGGTTACACACGCATGCACATCCACCCACTCTTAATTAAGACTTAATTGCAGGCATGCCTCTTAATTACTTCGTTAACCACAACAAGCCGCATGTGATCGTAAAATACGGTCCAGCCATGAGAATCACACACACGAGAGTGATCACAAAACATTATTAAGTTTTGGTTGATTACTATTTTGATTTGTTACAAAAGCTGTTTGCTATGGCACATAAGAACTTTTCTACTTCTAGACTAGACTATAAAAAAAAGTGAGTATGCACGGGAGTCAATGCTGCTAGTTAAGAAAACATTTATGCATTCTCGCGTCCACATAATTATGCTTATACGAATTGGGAAACCCATTAATTTTGTCCAGCACCATATCATGCATGCTTGCTCACTACTTAATTTTCTGCTAATTGCTTAGACAATTCAGACTTTACCGAGCACAGCTCGATGGCAAACTCTGATTAATTCCAAACCACATGAATGTAAAATCTCATGTGACCACAAGAACAACACATGTTCAATCACAAAAATTTTGTTGATCATAAAAGTTGAATCAGATTTAAAGGTGGCCCATAGCACACGAGCTATTTGCTATTGCACAATAAGAATTTATGCTTGTAGATTAAAAATATAGGGGCCTAACATATGATTTGTACATGACGGCATGAAGTTTAACTAATTATGAGTTGCTTCTCTTTATTTCCTAAACATCAATTATTTCATTAATTGTAACAGTAAAATTGTCAATAATAATAGTAAAATCCTCTTTTTATGAGAGTAAATTATCATCAAATCATAAAGTTTGAAAAATATAATTTACATACTCAAAAGTAAATATGAGTTACACAATTGAAATAATCATATCTGAGGACACAAACATCTCGAGTCCACATGAGCACCTCATTGAGTTGAAGGAAACTATTTTTGGACCAGAGTCATTGTGATCATGCACATATGCTTGTGACGTGTTCATTGAAACTGCATCATGCAGAAAATTAGCATCCAGATTGTCATTTAGTCTTGATGTGAAGTCATGTTGATAGTAGAACAAAGTAGGTCAACTTGCATAATTTGTTGATTGCGTCAGGCATAATAAGTTACATTGGTGAACACAAAAACAAAATTTTCAGTGGAACCTAACATCGTTCTAGTATTTTTTCCACTCATATCTCTTGGTTTTTACGATTTTAGCCTTTTAGGACACATGTCTTATATCTTTTTCCTGAGGCGTTAGTGCGTGATGGGTTGTGAATGTTAGCTTTTATGCTTGGCCGCCTCGGGTGCCGCTAAATGTTTTCTCCAAAAAAACATAAGTGTTGAGGGGACCTTAATTAGGGAGCGTCTCTTTTTTTCCTGAGTGGTGTTTCGTTGCAAAAAAAAGGTGTGTGCTTGAGTAAATGTTGCAAATCAACAAATAATCTATGTGGTGACGAGTCAATCGGCGTGTGCATGAACATAAAGTGCCAGATCATGACTAATCTCATCTACAGGTGCAAAGACCTATGGCCGTTGAACCACCTCCTTGATTATTTATATTGCAAACATAGTAAAGTTTGACTAAACACAAATCACGCATGAAGACAGTGTAGCATGACAACATATGAGCATAAATGTCTGCTTGAACAACCTGGTAAAATGGCCAGTGAGGACAGTTCAATTGAGAGATGTACATACACCAGGGAAAAAAAGTTTCACACCTAGCTCATATGGAAAAAGATCAAAATTTCAGCACTTGACGTAGCAACGGCCCAATACTCATCAAGTGCACTTGACGTATGATGCTCAACTGACAGTTCTTGAACATATACTGAATCTGAAAAATACAACAACACTGCTCTTTACATGATCGGGGGAACGTCTCGATGCCTACGCCAATTAGGACACAGTACTTGAACAGCTGACCAATATGCTCGGCACCGCGTCCGACTAAAACGCCACACCACAAGCTGTGCGGCATGGCACTAGACTCCAGACTCATTTACCACAGCCCGCACTCTGCTCGTGACTGCCAAGTTTGGCGCCGTGTCATCTAAAGACTCAGCCTTGAGAGAGGAAAATTCTCCTCCAGCCGCTCATCATTCTCCTCCGTAGTGCTGTTCAAGAAAATCCACAAAACAATGAGAAAATTATAGAGAGAAAATGGGCACGACATGAGAGAGGAAAAGAACAATGTGAGAAATACAGAGAATGAACCCGGCCATCCATTGGAACTACGCAGATCAGAACCCGAAGAGGATGTCGGTCCCGCGGAGCTGCTGCCGTCCGGCCAGGGTTTAAAGAACCGGGGCTAACCAGCTGGTTATCCCGGTTAACCAGGGAACCGGTCCCGACCGGTCATGTTAACCAGTCGGTTAATCATAACTAGTTACTGTAGCTAAACGGTTAACCGGCCGGTTTCTAGGTTAACCGACCGGTTTTTCGGCAAACTGAGCCGACCGGTTCTATGGATTTTTTGAACCTTGCGTCCAGCAGCTGCCATCAGTGGTCAGTGCATCCGAATTACTAGCTGCATTTTCTAGATGTGAGGGAGGAATTCTGGTAGCTATAAGTAGGAAGAAAGTTCTCACGCTATTATGGCTACTAATTAATACCTATAATAATGAAGCCATTTAATTAAAAATGGAAGTAATGAGTGGTGGAATACATGCATGTAGGGATGAAAGCAAAAGTGGTAATTATCGGTTTACCGATGCTCGTTTTCGTATTTTATCGACCGCAACACGCGAAAATGATATTCCGAAGAAGTGGAAGCAAAAATGATAGTAATTCGTGGAAGTGGTAATGAAAACAATTTTGAAATATTCCTATCATTTCCATAAATTTCCATTTTAACGTGAAAATTACCATAGAGTAATGTAGGTAATTACCGTATTTAGTATTTTGATTATAGCAAATCTCTCTAAAAGACAAGTGATTCTTCTAGCCTAAAACAAATCATAAATTTCTCAACATAAATTTTGTTACTTTTTATTTTTGCAAATGCAATTTTTCATACATGTACATATGATTATTCAATAATCAATTCACTACAGCCAGTTTATCATAGTCCATATGCCGTCGTCGAGACGCAAGCATGACTCCTCCTATTTGCCTGTTTTATCAGTGCCATACTTCACGATTCATGTTTCCAATTGTTAATATTGATTCCTGATCGATACCATCCGTTTTAGTTGCAATAATATCATTTCTGACTTTACCGAAATACTGACACCGTATTCGTTTCTGTCAATACCGTTATCGATTTCACTTTCAGAAAAATTATAAAAGCAAAAAACAATTTTGAGCCTTCTTCCGATCGTTTCCGACCGCTGTCATCCCTACATGCATGCAATGTGTGGCTTGACGGGTGCAATGCATGCATGCACGAATGGCTGGCTGGGTCCGCTTGAGTGGAATGTAGCTGGGGTGTGAAATATTATCTCACACTTTGGGTATGAATTATTATATAATGTTTTATGCCTAATAAAAACCGTATCAAAAACCGTGTTTTCGAATGTTGTGCATTGCTCAATTAAGCATTGACAAATTACAAAGGAATTGCAATAACTCCATTAGACCAGCACTAAAATTCATGCTTCAATATCCTGTATGCACTAAATATAACTCAAGCTACGTTCTAAATACCTTCTGTATATTTGTGGATAAACTGAATTTTTATGATGAAGTTAAAATTGATTTTTTCTGGACAGAGCTGTAGTAGGTTGTTTTTAGTTCAAGCATCAAACTCCTTATTCAGTGATTCATGTTGCATTGTACTCCATAGAGGACCTCCTCATAATTTGATGCACACAACTTCAATCCACAAAGGTCCTCCAGCTCCTTCGCCACCCTTTCCACCCACTGGTTGCTCTGCCCACTACAACAAAAATCTCTCATAGTGACACTTCGTTAGAGGCACTTTTCTAATATGCCTCTATATATGTTGCAGAAACATATTTTTGCAGCACTTCAGAATTTATCTCAAAAGTGGAGGCATAATTTGTGAAATATTCGAAAAGTAATGTGTCACATCAACAATAGAGGCATTTTGTAAAGTGTCTGAAAATAAACAACATACAGACATTTTTGTGACATGTTTAAAATGTATATATCTTGTAGAGACATTGCTAGAGGCATCTTTTGGTATTCTAGAGGCATTATTTCACTCATTTGTCGTACTTCGTAAGAATAAACTCTAAAGATATATGTAATATGATGGGTAGGTGAGTTGGCTAGCAAGGCTCAGCAAGTTATTATTTCACCATGAGGTCTTGAGTTCAAAACTTCACTCCAACATTGTATTTTTTGTAGAATTAAATACTATATTAATAATGCCTCTATGTTTATTGAGGCATTGTGTAATGCCTCTACAAAGTTGTCACTAATTTCATAAAGACGATTCATAAAGTGTCACTTCATTCCTAGAGACAATGCATGGCAAGGCATTTTAGAAAATGCCTCTATACGTGTCTAGAGATATAACAATAATGACTCTAGTGTACAAAGAAAGTGCCTCTACAAGCCAAGCTCAATGACTGAGAGCTCCCCTATCAGACCTCATTTACGAAATCTATTATGCATCCCGTACTAATTCATGGATCAGTAGTTCGTACGCATAAATAGATAAGTTCAAGACTATATAATGTGTAAGTAACAATACAAGCTAGGGTCTCACCACACATGTCTTAATTTACTAGCCCAAGATGAGAAGGCGAAGCATGTCTTTAATTCCCACATGTAAACTTGCGCGTACGACGAAATGTAACTGTCATTATCTTCTTTGAAAGCTCTTCCACTAAAATCCATATAAGCAAAAGCGAGCACATATGTTACTCAGCAAGCCCAAACATTATGCAAGGGGTATTATATATATATATATATATATATATATGGCTGTAGCAAGGTTCAGGCTGTTAGGTTGATATTTGTGGAAACACGGGCAACTACTACCCACTCACACATCAAGGAATTTTGGTTACACTAATCATTGTGAGCTTAGACCCTAGTGTGTCATGCCAGTGACAACGAACTATCAGAATAGATTTTAAATTCTATATAGAGGTTGTACATACTCCCTATGAATTAAGCACTCTGGATCAGAGAGTAACATAATGATCATACATCTTCTCCACATATCTCCCACAAGTCCACCATGGATGTACCAGGTTCAAAAAGAGGCAATGATGTTATATGTGTACTGTCTATAAAGTATTACAGTTACACGGCGATGTAATAGAAATATACTCATAAACATGGGCTGCGGATTGTGTATGAGGACTATACTGGTCTTTCGTCGCTAACACCATGCCTCCGGGCAGAACTTGCTTGCAGGCTATACCCGGAAGGTAGGAGAGTCTCACCCATTGGGTGTCATGGTAGTACAAGTAAATTACTAGGAAAAGGTCCAGCAAACCGGTCCTTTTGTGGCAGGGTGAGCACAAACATTATGTGGACTTCACTAATCACTATTTCCACATCTTCACTAAACTAGTGCCTCACCCACAACCAAAACATTCCCACCATCACTTATCTTCACATTACTAGTTGTTGCTATCACCCACCCCATTTATTTACTCAATAACCAAACTCACTCAACACAGTTGTTTTTTTTTTTTTGTAAAAGTACGTGATAAGGGTGTAGTGATGTGTATCATCGTGGGGTTCCTAAGAATTTGTAAGCAAAGCAGCATTCCATACATTAGGCATCTAATGTCAGAGCATTCATATGTTACACAGTATAAGGTTGTACAAAGAAAGCATAATTACAATGAAATTACCATGAAGCAATGTATGTAATACAACATATACCATTTAAATATAATAGAGCTTGAGAAAGCATACATGTATAGAGACATGCCATAAGTAGGTTCTAAACTTTGTATGTCATAGGATAAATATAATCAAGGAAGTTAAAGATTGCCTGGCAAGTGCTATGCTTTTCTAATTTCTGAGTTCTAGATCTTGAAGTCTGGTTATCAGTCCTCTCTCAAAGTTTGTGCCCTCTGGCTTGTCCTCAAAGCTTTGATCCTTCAACACTTATTTGATCTTCCTCGTTAGCTAGAAAGCGTAATACTACCGCAAAATAAGGCAAATAATCTCCATAATAGAATTCTGAATAAAGATAGGGAAGGCTCTGCATGGAGGGGTTAGGTAGATTGGAGCTTTGATGGGCAAGATCAAATTTACGAGAAATTTAGATGACGGTTTGAGAAAGGATTAGGACAAGTTCTGTAGGTAGGTTGTCGAGTGTTGAATAGTTCATGAGAAATGACCATGAGTGGATTTATTGCAAAAAAGAATTGAGGGTGTTCATAAGATCTATACTTGGTTCAGGTGCAAAAAGGATTAACCTAGAATATGGGATTGATGTGAGGGAATACTATGCGTTACATGAGCATGTGGGCGCACGAATTGTTCGAAACAGAGCTACGCTAGAAAAGATATGCATATAGAAGATCTACTAGGGGCTTATTTGTAAGAATAGCAAGATCATAAGGAGGCATGACATAGAGGCTATATGGACAGAACGTGTACTGGGGCGAGGGGAAAAAGGGAAGAGGAGGCCCATGCGGGAAAAAAGGAGTTTTGGAATGAAGGGCCAGGTTGGACTGGCGGGAGAAATCACAACTAGTCTTTGACCCAAGAAGGAGGATGGTTGGGAAAAATTGTTTGGCTATTTTCCAGGATTTTAGTGGACAGGAATTTGAACGGAGTTTAAAAGCGACATTCAATTCCTTTTGGAAAGAGGAGCTCTGATAATATCAAATAAAAATAAATCAAGCACTAGACAGTTTCCATGTTTTACTTTTCATAAAAAATCCATCCTGTCCTATATTTTGTTTGTTTTGCTCTATTTTGTCTGGTTTTTTAAATTCAATAACTTTGTATATCTCTCCAGCAATTTAGCTATGTTGATTTTTATTTGGTTTCAAATTTTAGGGTTTTACAGCCCCCCAGGCAGCCATGACCACGACGGCCACGTCGTCCCAAGCCCGCGTTCTGCTGCCGAGAGCGGCCTCTCACCCGGGGCCTTCTTCAGCAACCCCAACACGCTGCCATGGCCCTGATAAAGCCCCCCTGTGGTGCATGCCACTTATCCAATGCCAGGGCTGCCGCCCTCCTCACAGAGCTCACTGTCGCCGTGACGGCACTAGGTTCTGCTCTGCTCTTCCTGAGCTTCCTCGACATTGGGGGAGACCCTCAAGTACGCCACCTTCATCACAACACTTTGTCTCCACCTAGACCGGTGCCTTCGCCTTGGCACCACGCCTCAAGTTCCATGGGGACGACGGCTTTTCTCCTCTGCCATCAAGCCAGATAACAAGGTCCCATCTATTGATAAGTTAGCTAGTGCTACACTTGAGGTCTTGAGAAGGTTTGTGCTTGATTCATTTAGATTCAGGCCACCGTACATCAATTGTCATATAAATTAAGCCATGTTGATATATCATTGCAGGTTATTATATCTATTTGTATGCTAGATGTTTTGCAACAAGTATATTGCAATAAGTATGCCAAGAGGATCCACTGTCCCGCTGCACAGATAGCACAATTAGGGACAAACTCTCGCGACACTTCAGGTTTGATAGAATGCTGTAGCAGACAGCAGGCCTCATCTTATTCACGCCACTTTTGCAGATGCCAAGCTGAGGTGTGCAAGGCCTATCTCCCCAGTGCCAAGCACTACTGCCGCTGCCACAAGGTGTGCGAACACCACTCCAAGGTGTCCGTTGGGACTGCTGGAGAGAGGTCCTATCATCAGCGCAGCAGGTTAGTGTGTGGATCCAGCTGTAGCCTCTTGATGTTTGGGTTAATTAACACAAATTCAGATAGATCTTGCTTGTTTCATTTACAGGTACGATTGGGATCGACTGATTCCTGAAACAATGAATTGCATTTGGTGACATATTGGAGTTTTTCACTTCATTGCTACAGAAAAGACACTAGGTCATTGTTTCTCTGACTTTCTCAATTGCACCTTTAACAGTGAATCCCTTCTCAGTTCGATCCACATTTTCAGTACATTTCTTCACATACCACAGAAATAACTCGTATTTATTGAGAGAAATACCCAGTACCTTGTCAATCCCATGGTTTTACACTTAGGGAAAAATAGTTCTTTATAAACAGTAAGCTCAAGGGGGATAACATCTATGCTGTAATGAATACATGCATCCTGTTGAAGTGCCTAGTAGTATGACTAGGAAAAGAAAGTCACTCACCATTTACTCTCAGTTCACAATGTGCATGCGAATAATGGGGAAATGTCTTTTTTCTGTATTCTTTCTCAATACTAAATATTTCTGCTAATATTCTTGTCATCGGCACTTTGAATCTTATAGTTTGCAGTTACAGATAGACATATTGTCCTTAAATTGCTTCTCTTCTCCTCTTGTTTGTTCCATCAGACTACTTCTTTCAATTTATTTTTCCTTGACTTCTACATTTTTGAGTAGTTACTTCAACATTGAGCTATCTCTACATGTATTTGTCTCTCAAAAGTCACATACAATGCTCCTTCCTTTCAGAGTCTGTTATGGTAGAATTTTTGTTTAGCAGGCATGGCAGCCTATGCATTCAACACCATGGCTGTCTGTTAAATCCTGTTGGTATTTTGAGCAGCTTCGTATATAAAATTTGCAAATAGGTGTAAACTTAAAAAATCAGATGATGATTTCTTAACTGTAGCATGCACTGAATTAATAGCCTCTGAATTCTTCTACATTTAAAGCCCTGTGCTGGAAGTTTCTTCACCGATCAGAATTATGTGTTCAATATTTCTTTTTCATTTTGGTGCTACTTATTGTAATATGCGCATTTGCTTGCAGGATGTCTTCAGCTGCACCAGCTCCTTCTTCTTGCATAAAAGGAGGCCTTTGTTTTCACCATGGAGATGCATAAGAAACATCAGGTAATCAATACAACTGGACCAGAAAGTCCAATCCTATTAACATTGCCTAGGTTAATTTCCTTTTAGGGCCTATTTGGATCCCCGTAATTGGACTGAATTGAATCACTTTCCGCAGACCAGCCTGTTTGGATGTCATATGGAATTGAATTGTCATTTTTAGCCTTTCAAATCGTTGAAATGGAAGCCCAGGCCTGATTCGGACCTCAACGCTTGGAGACTCCTAGAATCGTCATCGTCTCCCGATCGAACGAACTCGACCCCGATTTGCCCCCCTCCCCAAGGCCTCACGTCGTTGTTGTCACCCTCTCCTTACCCCTGAGGCCTCATGCTGTTGCCTACCTCTCCCCCCCTCCCTCCCCCTCCCAAGGCCTGCCTCACGCCGCTGCCCTGCCCCTAAGGCCTCATGCCGCTGCCGCCCCGAGGCCTCATGTCGTCGTCCCCGAGTGACCGAGTCATTGTCGCTGCTCAGAAGACTCCCTGCGCATGCGCTACCATCCTCGGAAGCTTGCCGGTGCCATCATCCTCAACATGGCTCTCCATTGTGCAACTGCCGCCAACAGAGCTTCACTATCTGCTGCGAGGAGGGAATCAACATGGATGTTGGAGATCATTACGTGACCACGGCTTCTAGATCGACACAAGGTGTGGCCTCTAACTTGATGCAAGGTGTAACCTCATCAAGTCGAACATATATGTGTTGATTCATCGGAGCATGTTCGAGGTGCATGACCCCATCAAATCTATACTCAATTGATTTCTGATACATATTACCCAAACAACATTTTCATTTTAATTCCAGGAGTTCAATTCCATGTACAGAAAAATCAGTTGTTAGAATCCGATTCATAGAAACCAATTCAATTCCAGGGAGCCAAATGGGCCCTTAGAAGAAAGACTAGTGTATGTGAGAAGAAAGTCTCTACTCCCTAATAACAAACAGGTGCAAAGGTTTCCGACAGCCTTGGCTGTCCCTGCACACCCCCCCCCCCCCCCAACACACACACACCCCCAATTGTTGCACCTCGTAATTTCCATGTGTACTATCCTGGTCAAGAGACTGCTTCAAATACGAGATGATTATCCAAATCCCTCGATCGAGTTACTATTTTCTCTGTGAGGTCGTCCATACCATGAGTAAAAATCTACCCTCTACCCTAGGCCTGTTCACCGGTGGTCCGGTTAAACCAGTAATGAAACCGATGTTGCTCGACAAGCCTATGCATAAACAGTAACCAAGTCAATGAACAATAACTCATGTATAGAAATGTAGTGCCAGTTTCTTTGCCGGTTCGACACTTAGGCGGTTCCCCTTTTGAATCACCCTGCTTCACCCCCATCATATTTCTTCCCTCCCACATCTACCCCACAATGTAGGTCAAGACAGAGAATTAGGGTAAGCCAAGGAGTCGTCGTGTCCCCGACGCAACGCCGGCATGCTGCCTAGCCATTGAATCCTCACGTGGTCCTCGTTGTGAAGCCAACAGTGGTACACATGCTTTCCTCGCTTGCTTCTTCATGATCAACCTTTGTATGGTGGAAGATCACTCATTATGTGTGCATGCACTTTTCTATTGGTAGAACTCTAAAATCTTAGCTTCAACTTCTGTATAATCGAATCACCTATAATGTTTTTTCTTCATGTTGATTCAGTGCCACCACGAGCTCTGACAAAGCCGACTCCTCATGCCGTTGGTAGCTAAGTTCATGATGAAGGCGTCGACAATGCAAATGTTTTGCATCCACAAGTTCTTGATGACCCGCCTCATCTCCTACATGCAGTTCATGGTCGAGGACTTGACATCATCCACTCCGGATGGGAGTTAGTGCTCATCATAGCCTTGGCAGGATTGCTCTTCTTATTGAGGGGAGGCAGCATGGGATAGGTTGTTGCAGCCAAGAAGTTTGAGCCAAGTACTGGCTCATCAGGGGTGTGCATTTCGTGATCCTTCATTTCCCTGTTGCTAACCGAATTTGAATTCTTGCTTGGGCACATGTACAATGTATGTTCCTACTGATATATCCTATAAAGTTCTCAAATCTTCATGGTGCTAATGTTTACAACTAGATTTTGAGTTAATGTGGCACCTAATTAACTACATATCTCTTTATAATACCTTGGTTATAGCATTGATATAGACTATGTAGTAACACCTCTTTTTTTTATTTTGAATAATGACGATAGAAGCTGCAGAGGGGAGGGATATGATTTCGGCTGCATCACATCACTCGCAAACCTGAAAAGTGTTAACTTGGCTTGGGATTTGTCCTGATTGCTCTTCAGGATGTATTTGGTGATTGGAAAGACCTACATCCTCATAGAGTGTATGATCATTCTATACCTCTAATTCCTGACTCCACTCCTGTAAATTCTAAGCCATATAGATATTCACCATTACGTAAAAAAAACTATTAGCAACTGGCCTGATTGTGCATAGTAGCAGCCCATTTTCCTCTCATGTGTTCCTTGTTCAAAAGAAGGATGGTAGCTGGAGATTCTGTGTTGAGTACAAAAAGATGAATTCTATCACTATGAAGAAGAAATTTCCTATGCCACTCATTGAAGAGATCTTGGATGCACTCTTTGGTGTCAAATTTTTCACCAAGCTTGATATGAAGTCTGGATTCCATCAAGTGAGACTGGTTGTAGCTCATGAACATGAAACAGTCCTCAAAACACATCATGCCCATTACCAATTCAAGGTCATGAATTTGGACTAACAAATGTCCCTGCTACTTTTCAATGCATCATGAGTTCTATCCTTGAACCATATCTTAGTAAGTTTGTGATAGTTTTCATGGATGACATTCTCGTATATAGCAGTTCCCTTTCAGCTCACTTGCATTGATTCACTTAAGGAAAGTATTGAGAGAACACAAATTCTTTGTCAAGCATTCTTGAGACAAAACAAATTCTATGTCAAGCAGTCCAAGTGTGCATTTACTCAACAGAAGCTGGAACATTTGGGCCACATCATTTCTGCTGCAGGAGTATCTAGTGATCCTAACAAAACTGCAGCTATGCTGGCATGACCTATTCCTACTACTATCACTGAACTATTTATTAAATTTACTAATAAACATGTAGTGTCTGCTAATCCATATATATTGTGCGAGCATCGCAATGTTCATATTGAGCGAATTCCCTCAGTGACACTGAAATTTACCTGGTTCCCTTTGTGTCATGTAAAATGTTGAAGTTCTCTCTATGTCATCCATTAAAATTTTCATGCCTTGTGTGTCAGTGTCACCAATCAGCGTCAATTCTTATCGTTTTTCTCTATTCGTTGACTTAAAAAAATACTTTCCTTGCTTTAAAATTTATGAAATTTTTAAATACATACAGTAACACATGGAGAACAATTTTTGTTGTTGAAAATATTTTAATTCAATAACATTTTTTAATTTTAAATTGGTGAACCTAGCAAAGTGTTAAGATTCCTAGAATTATTAGCGTCAATGCTTAACATTTACCTATTTTATCTGAGTAAGAACAAATACTTTCTTTGTTTCAAAATTTTTGTACATTTGTATACTGAAAGAGAAACACGTGATAAACATTTCTTGCTATGATTAAATGTCCCTTCCTCATCTCCGCCACTAACTGCCTTTTCTTTCGACTTGTAGTAGGCTGCGGATCAATTCAGCAGTGCCCTGCTAAGCTGTTTGGCCACCCTTTTCTTTTTTTTCTTTTGCAACAATTGCGGATGGAACAAACCGAGTTTTTCCTTCAGACGAGGAGCAAAACATCCTGTAACCATCAGACGTCTCCAAGTTGGAACCAGGTAAAGTAGTTCCTGTCGTAAGGTTGCTGCAATGAGCATGTTCAATTTAAAATGAAATCTGATACAGCTTTTCGTGATTTGGGCGTCTTCCAAAATGAGCGCAGGGTTGTGGTCTGTGGATCAACGTTGTACTCACCTACACGCCATCAGCAAACACTCATTCCCTTCTTTTCCTTAATTTGTTTATGTAAGTCACTCTGTCCAAGGTTCTGTACTAAATATTTGTAGTAGCTTGTTTTGGTTTACTGAAGATTATAATGTGGATCAGAGTACGCTCTGCTCAAGCAAGGTATCATTGCAAATCCGTTTGTTGGCAGGCGCCAAAGACTGCCCGATCCCGTACATATGCAGGGGGAGGAAACGGCAGGAACATAAGCCTTCCACCGCGCAAGCTCCCACAAACACCGTGCCAGAAGCCAGCATCCCCTGAAAATTGATCCTAGCCGCCAAGAGTGGCTGCGATGGCGAGTGCCATTGCTGAGCTGATAGCTGGAAAGCTCAGCGAGCTTGCGGTGAATGAGGCCACCTTGCTCTGGAACTTCAAGGACGATGTGGACGGCATGAGGAAGACCATGGAAAAGATGAAAGCCAGGATGCTGGATGCGGATGAGAGGTCATGGAGCCGGCACGACGGACACCAGGCACGACTGTGGACCAAGGAATTCAAGTCTGCCGCATATGATGTTGGGGATTTGCTTGACATGTTCGAGGCTATCGAACGCATTAAGAAGAGCCAGTCCAAGGTACTGAATGTCTGAATGTGCTAGCGTTAAACTTCAACAATACTATCTGTTCATATCTAGTATACAATTGAGTTTTGCATTCACTATATTTTCACTTAAAATTATCCATTTTAACATAGAACTATCCTTTCTGCTATTCAAATATTTGAGTCATGGTAAGGCCACATACTGAAGCGTCACTATTTCCCTTTTTCTTTCTGAAAATTTCGAGGTAGATTTAGTGTGCCCCTAGTAAAAAAAATTTATTGCATGATTGTACTGCAAGAGGCCCTTACTCTTGTGACTAGTTGGGCGGCTGGTGCATTTGCACTATTATCGATAACATACATAGTATTGTATTACTCAACTTATTCTTATCAATAATGTAGTATTGTATTACTCAATTTATACATAGTAATCAGTCGATGGAATATGCTAAATTTGCACCGCAACTTAGTTCATAACGTACAGAGCAAATTGCGCCATGGTTCTTAGACTCGCTCGTTCACTTGTACTGTTCTATTCTATGGTTACCAACTCATGATCTATTCATCCACAGAAGATGATCTGACAGAAGCCCATCTTAACAACTTTCCTTTAATAAGTCCCATGACTACTGCTTCATTGAACTTCGCTTCTGTCAAATCTGTGCCAAAAATCGCCACCCCTAACCCAATGACCATGGCTGATGAAGGCATTGGAAGCCCAAGAGGATGGGTTCAATTGAGAACTAAAAATTGTTAAGCTGGTAGTTTCGAATTGTAGTGTAGGAACAAACCAACCATAGTTTAGATGGGAGGACTACACGTGGACATCCATGCTAGAATAAACGCGTGCTACTCTGGCAGTAACAACATCCATGATATCACTGTTGTAAAGTCATGATTAACAACAAGAAGCACAAGATAATTGTGAGGAATATAAGTACTAAATGGTAAAGGAGAGTGGAAGGAGAATATGCAATTCATGGCAGAAACTTCGCCAAAGATAGCTTAATCTTTCTCTTTCTCCCACAAATAATTTGACCACGTGAGACAGACTTTCTCCCCCAGGTGAGGTCCAGACTCTAGAGGCCACAGACATCTCAGAAAAAATTGGAAACTGTGGTCTAAAAAAAACAAAAGAAAAATTCGTTTGGAATCACAACACCACAGGAACCTACTGATCGATTTAACCGAAATTCTTATCATTATGCTAGCTCACTTGTGATAGAGAAGAAACGTACATCATTATAACTCATCTACACCATAGTTAATTTTGTTGATACAAAAATATTTATTTAATAAAGTCCAAATATATGCTAGAACCATATCTAGACACTATAAATTGAAGAAATTATAATGACCTAATGACTGATAATACACAAAAGAAGATTGGTACATATAGTTAAGGCCTTTCTATCTTTATGAGAATAAGTTGCCGCTCTGATATATAAATTAAAACTAGGGTCAATAGAAGAATTAGATTTTTGACAAATTATTGCAATTTGGATCTCAGTAGTCATGCACCTATGTTCTGCTACCTACAACTAGGCTGGCTAACAATCCAGCGCAGCTCATTAAGGCTCGGTTCATTAAGGTCCGTGTGCTCAATTCGACTCGCTAAAGTCAATGAGCTAAAAAGGTTGTTCGGCTTGGTTCGTTTGAAAAGCTCGAAGTGGCATGTTAGGCTCATGTGTTGAGGACTCGAGGATCATTAAGCTTCAATGGCAAGAATATTAATTAGTTTAAACATTACTATAATATAAAAAATATAATATAAGATAATGCTACAAAAAATATAAATGTAAGTAAAAAACGACATAAGATGGATGTTTCAATTTGAAACTTTCAATATTCCTTCAATCTTTTCAAATTCTTGAGATTCAAATATGGTACTTAATGCAAAATTTGCACTAGTGCGCAATCGTGCATTACATCTAATTCTCTATTGTAAGGACCGAAGGCGTACCGAGAGGGGGAGGGGGTGAATCGGTAAGACGACCACGAATCCGAATACTTTAATTTACACTACTAGAACCTAGCAATTATTGCAACCTAACAATTCTAGGAGGCCAAGACCTTACACATGCTAGTGTTCATGATGAAAGCAAGCACGGAAGCTAAAAACACTAGCCTATGCAAGCCACAATTCAACCTAGTTACTAGAGCACGCAATTGCGGAATAGTAAAGAGGGGGTCAAGAAATGCTTATGATTTTTTCCGAGGTCTCGGATAGATGGCATCTTCCCCTACTCTTCATTGGACCACTCCCGCCGGAGTGCTGGTCCCTCCCGCCACCAATGTAGAGTTCTCACCCACGAGCCTGCAACCACTCCTAGAGTGAAGACGCGGTGCGTGTCACCGCTGCCACCAAGACACAAGCTCGCCTCCCTAGAGAACTTGCCGGACTCCCCGAGTCGACACGGGCACTCACTAGCGATGCCCCTTTCACCGACGGGCTCAAATCGGGTACAAACTATGACGGCCTTCACAACCAATCACGATAGGCTCGACCACTAACATCTAACCGGTCTAGGTCTCACCATAGACTAAGAGTAACAACCTAGATCACACCCTCAAGGACACCTAGCCTTAGATGTCTCAAGTTACTCTCACTAGCACTTTCAAGATATGCAATATCTCCTCCTATTGCTCTCCTCTTTTCCTCTTGGCTCAAACCAAATGCTCCAAGCAATTCCACTAGCCAAGAGTGGTCTCCAAGACCCCAGCAACGAGTTTATATAGGCTTCCAACCTCAAACTAGTCGTTGCTCCACGAAATCAACATTCTAGGCATACTGTCCAGACAGTCCGTCTCTACCAGACCGGACCGTCCGGTCACTGCAATCTTCAGCTCCAATGACTCTGCCCCTCTACTGACTCCTACTGACCGGACCATCCAGTCCGTTTCTCTCTCCAGTCCAGAAACATTTCACCGATAGCTTCCTCTCTGCCCTGTTCTATATCACACAGATCGGACCGTCCGGTCTCTATAGATCTCAGCACAGGCAGATTCCTCACTGCTCGCTATAAGTTCTAGATAAAACCTCTTAGTGACCGTACAGTCCGGTCACCTCTGACCCCTTTGTCCGGTCACTTCGTCCAGAAGCTGAAACTCCTCGTCCTCGCTTGACTTCGTTTCCCGGCTTCTCCGAACAGCTCCTTGGCTTCTTCACTGTCACCTAGTGCCTGTGATTTCACTGAGCATCCATGCACATCACCAACTAGTGTGACCTAAGAGACATGACCTAGACCCTCTTGATAGTTCGGTTTTTCCTATGGACTCAAAGCCCTAACAACTAGACAAGTGCTCCCAACACTTGCTCCATAGCTTGTCCTTAGCTTTGATCCATCTCCATCAACCCTTGGACTCCATCAAGCTCACAAGCCTCTATGCTTGTGGTCATTGTCATCCATTGCCAAGACCGCCATCATCCATCTCCATCAACCCTTTGTAGTAGAGTTTAGAGATGATTTATGCATAGACAACACTCGTGTAGATATTAGCTCACAACTTCATAGTTGTCATCTATCACTAAAACATTCATATCTTGGGGATCCAATCATCAATGGTGACGAAGCTTACATCTAGGCAGACTTGGTTATGCTAGTAATGTCAAACTCTCTTAATAGAACGTCCAAAGGGAAAACACAGAACCTAGCTACTCTAAGTGTCTCCAAACACTATGTTTGAAAAGAACTAGACTTGTCGACCTTTTAGCTGCATACATTCCATTTCTATACTTCAGGAAATCCATCTGATGTCAAGATAGCCCGATACTTATCACTGTAACTATGAAAACTATTCATACATCCAAGGAGGTAATTCATATTGATCAATCATGCTATCATTGATCACACAAAAAAAATCCCAAACTAGGGGCTTATATATGCTTAATATTTGATATATATTGGTTTCCTGCCACTTATGTTGTCTGACAAAGTTAGTAATCTTAAACTTCTTCTATCTTTTCTTCATGTCTCTTACCTGAATCAGGGTAGCAATGAATCATATATGTGCACAGATATGTGATGTGTCTAAACTGGTTGATTTTTCATGGCATGGCTATGTATGTTTTGTAGTTTTGTAGAGGCTGGATGTTTATCTATTTTCTAAAAAAAAAAATCTATTACTGTCTTGCAACCCTCATCAAGAATATGTGGCCGCAAGTTAGGAACTGGCGACACTTACAGGTTGGCTTTTTTTTCACTGTCAACAGCTTATAGCTTGGCTCGAGTCACCAGCTGGTGACCGACTATCAAAACCCGGCCCTGATATTTTCCTTGATTTGCAATTTTGGGTGGTCTCGTCCATCACCATATCATCATCCCTAACCAACTATGCGAATAGAACTTTTGAACCACCTCATCCAACAGAAGACAATGGAAAGCGCTGTCCAAATAAGCAGAGTAGACTAGGACGACTGGTCCACCAAACTAAACAAACTCTGATAGAGTGATAGATTGCAGCAGGCATCATGGTGGTGCTGCAGTGCATTGAATTGAAGTGCTGCAGGTTGATGATGGGTTGGACAATGGAATTTCCTGCTGTGCTTTTCATTATGTGACCCAATATACCTCATATGCATGCTATTAACCATCGTTACCCAATATTCGGCTCGATGCCGAATATTCTATTCAGACCTCGGTCACCCCTACATCATCCATTTCTCTTTAGGAAACAGAGGAGAGGAGCAAGTTTGCAAATAATTTTAAGTTCAAGAATCCAACCATCTAGATAAGGCCTTGCTATTAACATCACTTCATATGCATGCACATTGCAAAAAAGGAATATTAACTAAATACCTACCACATACAAATAGTTCTATCTCAGTAATAATTACCCATACCTATTGACAAAACTGCAAGCCAACAAAGTCTGTATACTGTATTTGTGTGTTGCTAGTTTGCTACCGTATGATATATTTTCATTTTTGGATTGCTTAAATATCTTACACAGCATCAAATTTCAATAATTTGTATGTGTTTTGCAGATTAAGCTATTCTTTCAATTCTACAATCCACTCTTATTACGTTTTACAATGTCCCACAAAATGAAGAAGGTGAAGGAAGCTTTACTGAACATAGAAGAACAGGGTCACGATCTCCAACTTTTGCCTCGCAACACACCAACATGGGCCAACGAAAATTCATATAAAGATACCATTTTCTCAACCAGCAGAGGCGTTGATGTTGGAATGGTAGGAAGAGGTGCCCAAAAGGAAAAGTTAATGAAGCTACTATTGGAGAGTAAAGCAGAGGAGGAAATCTCAATCATTCCTATTTATGGAATTGGTGGTTCGGGAAAGACAAAATTAGCCCAAGAAATATTTTCAGACAATAGATCAAAAGTCTTTGATCTAAGAATATGGGTTTATGTGTCTGAGAAGTTTGATTTGTTAAAAATTGGGAAAATAATCTTATCAGCTGTAAATAGAAGTATGGGCAGTGGAACCAGTGAAAAATATGTGCCACCTCAAAATGGTGATTTGCATACAATAATTGAACAACTGGAACATATGCTACCTACAAAGCGGTATTTGATTGTTCTTGATGATATATGGGAAGAAGGTATTCATAATTTGGAAAATCTGAAGCATATGTTACAACATGGCCGAAAGAGAAGCAAAGTCATAATAACGACATGAATGGATCGTATAGTGGAAATATTGGATATTGGAGTTCTTGCAAATCAAGGAATAATCCGCCCTGTGCACAAGAGTGACTGGATTGAGTTGAAAAAATTATCGGATGAAGACTGCTGGAATGTGATGCATCAAGCATTTAGAAGAGATGTTGACCTTAGTGGAGTTGAAGAAATTGGAAGAGAAATCGCTAAGAAGTGTGTGGGTCTACCATTACTTGCACGCTCTCTTGGATTTGTGATGTCTCAATATAATTCTAGAGAGGCATGGGAAGACATTAGGGATAGGGAAATCATTTTGGATATGAAAGAAGACCAAGTCACTTTGCAAAGCCTTATGTTAAGCTATTACTATCTACCATTCGAAATGAAGTTGTGCTTCACATATTGTGCGGTGTTTTCGAAGGGATTCACAATTGCCAAGGACCACTTGATCCAGCAGTGGAGAGCCCTAGGGTATATTCATCGAACAATTGATGGCCATAATTGTGTCAACTATCTTTCAGGGATGTCCTTTCTTGATATTTTAAAGTCTTCGCAGGTCAGTATATAGCACCGCTTATTTTTAATTTGTTTGTTAAAGTTATATGGGGATATGTTAAGAAAATTAGATTGTATTCATGATAGCCAATTGTTATTTATTAGGATTTATCATTGTACGGATATCACCTTTTACTAAAAGAAAACTGACATTTGACAGTTATAATTGTGAAAAGTGAAACTCAAAAGTTACAGCATATGCTTTCTACAGGACTATTATACTCGTGCCTTGAATTTAGAAACTGAGTCCCGCTTATATGACTAAATATTAATTGTTTGGGATTTTGGAAAAATCATTTTTCCCTCGAACATTGTGTATCATTATATTAAAGATGAAGAAATGGACAAGAGAACCCATACAACAAACCCAACAAAATATCCCTTGCAACTTAAATTATATGTGTACATGTGATTACAATATAACAACCACTAACACAACCAGGCTTAGTCTGAAGGGAGCTGGGTAGTCAAGAAGGATAATCCTCTAGCCCCAGTCATCTCCCAAAGCTGCCATCCAATTACTTTTACTCTAAAACCACTCTTATGTTGGTATATTGATTATATCACCTAGCACTTTTTCATGTGCATATTTGTGATGTGGTCACAATAGGACTACCGACAACAGGTTGGGTGTGTAATTTTGACACTTGATCTCAGTCAATATAGTTTGACACTTCGGCCCTCCACCTAGGCTGGCTGTGCAATTTTCCATCATGCTATAATACTTAATTTTATTTGATGATGCTATTAAATATTTTCCTACATATATAAAATAAAAATGAGTTGCCACCTAACAAGTTTAGATACATAGAGATCAAATGGAATATTTCAATCCCATTTGTAATAATCTAATTAGCAAGAAACCAAACATCATCAAGCGTCCTTTCACGTAGTACTATCATCTTACAGCACTCAGGAAACCCCTTTGTTACATGGATGCATTTCAAACAATTGAAGATAGGATGTTCGTCCATTATCTCTAATAAATGTAAAATACCTTGGCTGATGATAAATAATATTTCTAGAAACTTGATGTTTTAGTGCCAAAAAATTAAGATCTAAGACCTCCCCCTCCCCCCAGGCATCTATGTTTACGCATTCCATTTTACCAAGTCACATTGTTTTTTTACCCGAACCATGACCACTTAAGTCGTTCCACCCACGTTTAACATGTTTGATTGCAATGTGATCATTTTTGCAGAAATCTTACAAGTATTTGGACGTTTAATTAGTTTAATCTGTAGATTGTCTATGATATAGTTTTTACCAGTTTCATATAATGTTTGTTTCCTACAACATTGTATGCATCTACTATAAGTTTTTGAATAAAGTAAATAGACATACATTATCGTTTCACTATATAGGTGGGTGCTGAACATGAACTCGTAATAGGGTATTGTCCATTATATCTGCTCTGTTGCTTCAGAATTTTTTATGTTCCTCATCCACATGAGCTACATCGTTGGTTGCAACATTATCTGTATTTATTTTCTTTCTGTTTTTTTTAATCTTTCAACAATAATTTGGGCATATAAATGCTTACCAAATTTTAAAGCTTATCTACAGCTGCAGTTTTCATAAAACATTTTCCCAGTCTGATAGCTTCCTAAAAAACTTACGAAATCTGAATGCAAGACTTGAGTTTGGCTTCTCTCAAATTAGTTCCTATCTAACTAATGAGAAGATCATATTTTCCACTTTTGGCCGTGCCCACTGGGCTCACAGCCTCACACTACCTGATCACTCATATAAAGTTTCAGGTGTTACGTACAAAATTAACTTATTTTTAGCTAGCAATAAAATCAACAGCGACTCTACTTCAGTATTTATTGATATGTGTGCATGCTTATATGTCAGTAAGAATCATTGTAGCGGGAATTAAACTCAAAATGATGTTTGCTAGATTAGGTTCCCTCTGAGCAACAAAGACAATAAGTACCCGTGAAATGGCCTGGGCATCCACTGCTGTAGTGTCGTGTGCAACCTTTTATATAAGCTCATGATGACCAAAGGTTAATGGTGGCATGCATACCGGCCACTACAGAGGTTCTTGGTCCTTCACTATAAACCCTTAGTAGTAGTGTAAAGTGACAACAATTTCGTTTACCATCTACAGAGTTGGATTTGATTCTCTAGTAACAGATGATTTTTCTTGCAGAGTGCCGTTAAGCATGCTGCTGCTCCTGATAATGTCACCATGCATGATTTAGTGTATGACCTTGCGAGGACAATAACTGACAATGAATTAGTAATTCTAGATGCTTCAGAACGAATGGATTCAAAAAAATTTGAGAAGGATTATATCAGACATATGCGGTTGGTCAAATCCCAGAAGCAGTCAAGGGCTCTCAAAGAATTTCCAGCCAAGATCAGGTCTCTCCAGTTTACAGAATGCAGTGCAGAACTGCTTCAACAAAATGCATTCTCTAAATCCAAATATTTGCGTGTCTTGGATCTAAGTGGATGTTCAATTGATGGAGGATCTCCTCGAAGTAACATATTGCTGCCATCTTCCATTCATCATCTGATTCTGCTGAGGTACCTTGATGCTTCAGACCTGCCCATCCCTCAACTTCCGAAGTCTTTCCATAAACTTCAAAATATGCAAACTTTGATTTTATCCAATTGCTCACTTGAATCACTGCCTGATAGTATTAGTACCCTTCTTGAAATTTGCTATTTGGACCTATCTGGAAATAGCAGGCTTAATGAGTTACCTGTATCATTGGGTAATCTCTGTGTACTCTGGTTCCTGAAACTATCAGGATGCTCTAGTCTCAAAGAGCTACCTGAAACAATTCACAAGCTTGAAAGTTTAAGACATCTAGACATGTCAAGGTGTTGTGCACTTCATCGGCTCCCTGATAAATTTGGTAGCCTTTCCAAACTCTTATTCCTAAACTTGTCGAGTTGTTCAAAACTAGTCAAACTACCTGATAATATTAACCTTGGGTCTTTAGAGCATCTAAACTTATCAGGTTGCCATGATCTGCAAAACCTTCCACAAGATTTTGGAAATCTTCATAACCTTAAGTTCTTAAATCTTTCTGAATGTTACGAGGTTCAAATGTTACCAGAATCATTTTGCCAACTTAAGGTTTTGAAAGAGCTAGATCTTTCAGACTGTCAAGATCTCAAAGAACTCCCTGAATGCTTTGGAAAACTTTCTGAGCTTCATTCTCTGAACCTAACAAGTTGTTCCAAGTTGCAATTACTACCAGAGTCGTTCTGCAATTTATCTAAGTTGAAGCATCTCAATCTATCGTGTTGTGCAAGCCTTGAAAAGCTCGATTCCTCTCTTGGTAACCTGAAGCTTCAAACATTGGATTTGAGTGGTTGTCTTACCCTTGCTCTCTTGCCAGACAATGTGCGTAAGATGACCAGTCTCACCCGCCTTCTGGCCAATGCAGCAGATTCTGCTGTTACTGGTAACAGTTATACACCCTCTTCATTGCGTTTGCGTTTCCTGGTCGTAGACTGCATTATGTAGGACAGAGTGGTACACTAGAGCTAGGGACGTTGACTTCTTGTACTGACCTAGATATCGGACAACTTCAGTGTCTTGAGCATCCTGAAGATGCTGAGAGAGCTAAACTGCGTGATAGAACAGACCTTCGGGGGCTAGCCCTTCACTGGTCTCATGGAATGGTTTCAACAGAGAAGGTGAAGTTCAAGGAGATGGATGCAAAGACCATGGATCTTCATAGTCGATTGGTGTTGGAGAGACTCATTCCTCCCCGAACTCTTGAAAACATGGAGTTATTTGGATATATGAGCAAGGACTTCCCGGGGTGGATGTTCGATATCTCCACCTATCTTCCATGTCTCGGCTGCATCGAACTCTATGATTTAAAACACTGTGATTCCCTTCCTCCATTTGGTCAGCTGCCAAATCTCAGAATACTAGATATGACTTTGATGCCCAGCATCAAGAAAGTAGGTAAGGAATTCTACCGACGGGGAGGAACCTGTAAAAAGTTGAGAGTGATTAGGTTGCATGTTTTGGAGAATTTAGCTGAGTGGTGGACAACATGGTCAGGCGAGGACGAAGAAGAGTTCCTAATCCCTAATCTGCACCTATTGAGGGTTACACACTGCCCAAAGTTGAAGTTCCTTCCATACCCCCCAAAAAGCATGCATTGGAACCTGTTTAACAGTGATAAGATGTTTCCTCTACATGGATTTGGACGGCTTTCATCTTCCACTCTTCCTGTTTCTACTAAACTACATGGTTTGAAGAACTTTTCTACTGAACACTGGGGTGCAGCTCAGCACCTTGGTCCCACCCTAGAGACATTGGATCTTGAAGCGAGAAGCAGCTTGAGGACCTTCCCAGACGTTGCTCCATGCTTCTCCTCTCTCAGACACTTTTCTCTCTATTTACCGGATCTGGAGGTATTGCCAGAATGGCTGTGGCAGCTCAATTACCTTGAAAAATTGCACATCGGCGGCTGTCGTATCCTGTCATCTTTGCCTGATAGCATACAAAACCTGACTGCATTGAAAGAATTGCACATTACAAGCTGCCCTGAACTGACATCTTTCCCTGATAGTATACAAAACCTTACTGCTTTGAAGAATTTACGGATATATAACTGTCCAAGACTTTCTCAGTGGTGTCAAGGCGAGGGTGCCCACAGGATTTCTCATATCCCACACAGATACCGCTTTTGATGAACTTGAGACATTTGTGCAGTGCAGGACAGCCAGTGGAAGGATTAGAGGTACGGAACCTCTCAAAAGCTTCTTATATCTCCGGTTTTATACAACTAGCTAAATTTTAGTCTTCATTCCGTGATCTTGGGATTCAAAATATGAATGCATTGAACATCTCTTTGATATATATGATTGCAATCTTCCTATACAGTTAGCCAGTTAGGTGACAAGTTTGATGTTCTTGTGCTGTCACCTTATTTCAGGTATTATGTTATATACTTCAATACCTTGTGCAGAGTTAGTGGATCCCTCACTACACTACAGGTGCTTTTACTTTGTTATTATGTTTTTCTCAACTTCTGCGGTGTTTGCTGTGGACAATATGGTGTACTGAAGAGTGATGTCTGCTGCAGAACTAATATGGACCAAGTCTCTGCCCAGGATAAGAAGAGTGCAACTGCAGTCCAAAGCCAAGATATAAGCACATACTCTGTTTCATTAGTTCATTCACGATGAAGTTGAATTAGTTTCACTGAGTCATCCACCAGAGGAAGCTTTAGCGTCTTTGCTGTTATTGATCTCTCTCTTATTCCTCTCAATCGATGATAGATGGAGAAATTCTAGATTTTCTGTTATGTGAATCTGTGTTTTTTTTTTCTTACATATCTAGATTCGTAGTGGTGCCTTATAGAATATAATTTGCTGTGCTGCAAGTTGCTGTAGTTCCTGATGATCACCAACCACAGTGCATGCAGTTCATTCGTAGCAACGCATCAAAGTGTGCAAATGCGTCCCTCCGCGCTTCTGCTGATGATCACCGGCAAGGTGCGTGGTGCACGCCCGGTGCAGTTCTGTCTGGTCTCTGGCACACCGTTGCCGGAGGCCATGGCGGACCTCATCCAAACAGAGGTAGCAATTAAATCTCTTTGATCAACTAGACCTAGAGTGGATGTATGCTGTCATATACTTATGTGTGGGATCTACCTCTACAGTTATTGAGCACTCGCCACTCAAGGAGAAGGAGAGCTATTGTGCCGCTACTATGTTCTGAGCCGCGCTCAAGCATACCAAGCTCAATAATAAGGTCTTTTAACCCTCCACGTAACACTTAATAGTTTCAAAATTGAGGGAAAGTAAATCTGAGAACCTGCCGCCCCGCCACGAAATTTAGGCCACGATTCGGGCCGGAGCGAACCGAAACAAAACAGGTTCAGTTGGGGTCACGACCCCTTCGACCCTGGGATCGATCCAAACCGAAGCGCCGCCTCTTACCGGAATATTCTCAATCCTCATCGCCCCTAAGCATCGCCGCCACAAATCGGGAGCTGTGAGCCCGCCAAATGAGAAACTCGTCACCCTTGACTGCCGCCGCCACAATCGAAAGCTGTGACTCCGTCGTACTCATTGCCCCTGAGAGCCACCGCAAACCCTCGTCGGCTCCAAATCACTGCTGCTCTGCTCCTGGTGGAGTGGTCTTGTCATGATGAATACGATGGAGATGGCGTTGTATTCGTATTTCTCAATTTGTGAAGCCGCAGACCGACGCAATCACACAACCTGCTTTCGTCGCCGAACAATATTTGCTTTATGCATTTCCAGTTTGAAATCCCGTGTAGTAGTCCTCAATCGGCTGACGATTTCAAGACCCATCGGTAAAGGTTGGTTTGGTGGCGGAGCGATCCACGGTGACCCGCGGTTCATCAGGTTTTCTCCGAGCAGTCGAGGCGGGGCGATCCGTGAACCTCGGCATAGAAGCTGGGGGTCCCAGGGTCATGAAATGGGTCGGATCGATCTGAACCGTCCTCAGATTTAACAGAAAGGCCATGAAGGAAAATGAAAACTTGTTATGATCTTAATTGGGAAGTTTGATTTGAAAAAGGTCAAGAAAGTAAGTATCATCTTTTTTAAGACCAAATAAGGAATTGTCTCTATATACTAATGCACAATGGCCACTCCCTTCCGGTAAAGACGGCTTACCATTCGGCTGATTCAAAAAATTTCAGAAAATGCCACCTTTTACTAGAACCTGGCCGGCCCATCATCTAGCCTTTCATTTATAATGATGAAAGAAGTCATTTTAACCTCCCTCAATTATTATAGAAGTTTGGTTTTCCTCCCTCAATTACAAAACTGGATATTCATGTTCCTTGAACTGTCAAAACCATTTGTTTTTCCATCTTCGATTGCGGTTTGGCCATGTGGCTGCGAGAGACACATTTTAATTCCACATCATCTTATTCATAATAGTAAAACCAATATATATATATTGGAGATCTAAAAATCATCAGATTTTCTATATTTCAAGATTAGTCTATGGGTAAAAAATTTTATTTTTTAAATTGAGAGAAAATCTAGACTTCTGCAATAGTTAAGTGAATGTAAAAGGACTTGTTCCTAAAATGATCCACTACAACTACAAGCCACCAGCGCACGGCACACACCTGTGACACTTCATTTCGTATGCCAATCTACTGTTCCGCAAGAGGCAGACAACGCCTACCTACAACTAGAACTCTAGAAGTCAACGAAGACTCTAAATGAGATTACGAGTTCGACTTAGCAAAAATATGAGTAACAGAGGGACTTTACTAGAAATCCCAAGTAAACGAAGCCCTCTTCCGCGAAACCTCTACCCAGCCACAGCTAAAGGCGACGTGGGCCGCATATTTCGGACTCAACGGCGCATCACGGCCCGAGATTGGACCAGGATGGTCCGTAACGCGTTATTTCGCGGAAGGCGAGATGGCCCCCCGCAAGACGTTCATGGGCTACACTGTTGGGCCTATTCTGGGCCGCCCGTCGTGGTCAGACGGTCAAAGAGGGAGGAAAGGTCATCATCGGGGTCGCCCGCGCCGCCGCCGAGCTCGTGGACGGACGGACACTGGCCGCGCCACGCTCCGTAATGGTGCCTGGCCTACACTACACTACACGGCAGCGCCGCCCACATCTTCGCCAATCTAGTGTTCCCTTACGGGAGTTGCCGGCGGCCAGGTCGCTTCCCGATTGCCGATCCTGTCTGTGCATTATGCAGTTATAAACGCGTTTAAATCGATAGGTCTGAGTAAGCATGTTACACTAATTCCACATTATTTATGTTTCTGCTGCTAAGTCTTATTGTTATCATTTCTTACTCTATTTCCTCAGTTGCTCATGTTATCATTTACGAAAAAGAAGTTCATAATCCCTTCTGTTAGCATGTTACACTGAAGGCCACCCCACATCTTTACAGATTATGTACGGCAGACAGGTACATTTGCAATGTAGCAGAAAAGGCTCGTCTGAATGTCAACCGAAGCAGCATTGTTATTGTTAGCTTTTGACCATGTTGTTATGTCAGCATGTATGTTTTTTGTGCACTCATAATAACCTGGTTTTAGAAATGCAAGGATTCAAAGTTTATATACTTGAGCACACAGATTATTTACCATCAAAATAGTGTGCACCATAAGGATGCTATGTCCGAGAATTATTTATGCAGCATGCTACTTAGCACTGGCAAGAACCTTAGGATCTGAGAACGGCAGTGCAGTCTCAGAATTTATTGAATCTCTATGGATCCTCTTCTGTAGGTTCTCCAAGCTAGCGACTCGTTGCAGAGAGGCCGCCATGGTGGACATCTCCCCATGTTTCTGAGAAATTGTAGCACTTGAGAGGTCAAGCTTGATCTGATCATCTTGAAGTGGTGCCTGGAGAAAATACTCCATGCTATCTTGAACCAGAATGGCGGAAGAAGCTGCATCAGATGCACATGAACTCAAGGGCATGCTGCTGCCAGGCATGTCAGATGTGGTGGGTAATAGCAGCATGCTTGCTCCTGTTACTCTCCTCACAGCTTCCTCAGCTATATGCACCTGAAAAAAAGAAACTTTGTTAGCAAACTGAATTGAGATCTATTTCAGTGTTTCTTTAAGACATTTTAACAAGCTTTCCAGAGAGAATTAAACTTTTATGGAGAAGTTTGTTTCTAGTTTATGGATATTTTTTTTTTATATCTCATTGTGAGTAGAATTGTTATACAACATTTTTGGTGCTAACATGATTGGAACATTTAGTCATAGTATACACCAAGACAGGCAGAGCAATCACTTAACAAGAAAATTATTAAAACCCTAAACATGAATGTGTTTGAAACACCTAAAATCCTCTAATTCGAATATGTTTAAAACATCTTTACTGATTATACCCAAAAAAAAAAAGAGTTGTGGATATACTCACACACAAGCATTAACAAATGTTTGTATGGTAGTATCCAGTTGAACTCCTCAGCGCATATTGTTCTTCCCAATCCCGAGACAGAAAAGCCATTTCAAAAGGGCCAACACCACATGTTAAATGGGACGCACTCGAAGCACTGAAACATGGTATGAGGACAGTTTAACACTTTGTTTCTTTTTACAACTTCTCAGGCCTGTCAGAGAACACTGTTATTCTTAATAAGACACTAAAGAAGTAAAGAATAATAGGATATAAAAATGCATTTCAGAGAGAAAGAAATGAAACTAAATAATTCATGTTTCACTCATAGGAAAGAATTCATTGAATAAAACCTTCATCTTTAAAGGAAATCAAATGTATAATACAAATTAATAAGACTTTCTCAGCCGTTTTGGGCTATACAAATAAATTTAAACACCGAGTCTTTTAGTAAAAAAAAAACTACAAAATGCTCTGCCTGAAGTATGCAAATGGATAAGGTTACAAGTTCATAAGAACAAACGAACGAACCTTTCTCCTCATTGTCTCGACATCGACTCTAAGATTTCGATTGTCAAGGGTAGCGTCCTTATATCTCTGAGTCATATCAGCCAGGCGCTTGAGCAAAGATGCATTCTCAGCTGTCAACCCAGAAACCTGGAGAACTATGTAGCAATTAGCATACAACAACAACAAAGCATTTAATCCCAAACAAGATGGGGTAGCAATTAGTGTAACATCTTAATTTCACTTTGATGTTATCCTGAGAAGTCAACTTTCATTATTTCAATTCAAACCTGTGATTCAAGGTCACTGAGATGAGTTTGCTTTCTTTTCCTTGACCGCCTAGCTGATTCTCGATTTGACAGCATTCTGATAAAATTGAAAACTCAGCATGGAAGCATTGCATTAAGTTTCTAACATCATAAGGCTATTGTAAATTCATGGAAACTAATTTTCTTCCAATAGGAAACTAACAGGAAGAAAAAAATGTGTAGATCCCTTGCTCCTGATATTTAGAAGTTTGTACATTGGAGAATTTCTAAAACATGAGAAAAGCCGAGTATATTACCATAACGTTACTTAATTTCACTCGCACCCAACCATTAAAGTACTGGTTTATATTTAGATGGCAATCCACAAAAGTGGCATGTGACATTATTCAATTTATTAATGAAATAATTCATGTTACCTCCTCATCTTCTTTGCATTAGCAGGGTCTGTAGTCTCCTCAAAATCACCATCATCATCTGACTGTTCCTTTGACGTATCAGTGTTAGCTGGCTTGCCTTGAGAATCAGCATTAACATGTGAATTTGTGAATAGGCTTGCTTTATCTCCGTCACCTGTTAATAGAATCAATGAAACCAGAATAGTACAGTAAAATAAGTAAAACTCAAGGAATAGTTAAAACATATAAAAATCAGAGGTTTCCTCTGCTGTACAGTTACAAAAAAAAAAGACAAAAAAAGCTCTATACACTTTTGGGCCACATATCTGCACACTGCCAAAATGTGAACTTCTATCTGAATTGTCGATGGAACACCATACTGACATCAGAAAGCCATAAAACCAGGCCAAAATTGACATTTCCACTCACTTCCTGAGTTTGATGGGTGATTTCAGATCTTCTGCTTGTAACTATCATAACTGAAATAGTGGTTTCTAGTGGATGATTCAGCAATAACAGTACTTGATGCAAGGCTAAGAAATCAAACGAGGTACATAACTGAACTTCGGTTCGTACCGTTCTGTTGGAACTATCAAGTGTGTGAATGTTAAATTGATGTGGATTTGACTTATAACAGACTTTGGCAGTAGACTTAAGACAAGACCACATTTTGGCATTCTAAGGGGTTGCATGGGCTTTGAAATTTTTTTGCCCATGCGCTTCTGGCATGAAGATATTTGCCCATGTTGTTTGGTAGACTATTATGGATGAGACATGAAAGTTCATAAATACCATCAAAAGAAGCTTGAGAAATCAACTGTGATGTGTCTGAAGCTTGAGAAATCAATTGTGAAGTATCTGAAGCCTGTAAGTTGGGGTAGCCCAACGAAGAGTCTTGTGATCTAGCTTCCTGAAATGGACTTACATAAAAATCACAGCAACAAAGGAACAAGGGGCTGCATGGAGCCAGTATGCTAGGTTCCAGTTGCTGCTATGCTCCGGAAAGCCACTAGTACTGCAAATATTTACCCACATAGTAACCAAAAACAACGTATTCATAGTTCAGGGCCATTGGTTTTGTTCATATTGTGAGTGTGTGAATACCCCCATCTTACTATCATCGAAATTCGAAAAGAATCATATTTTTTTTCTTGCACATGAACAACTGGGATCACAAAAAAAATGAAGTTGACTAATAATGTTCTTTGACAATGTCAAAATAGAAGTGGATACTTAGTTATTACCAAATATCTAATCCAAGAATTTAATGTCATACAAATTCATTTTCATGCACTCATTGTAAGACACGCAGGTAGAACAGAAACCTCAACATTGTTTTTATCCATCACCAGTTTATAACACAAGATTTCAACCCATAGCACAAAACAAAGCACTTCATGTGAAATATCACATACTACCATCTGCACTAACATAGACCGTAGCACTAAAAAATTACATTTGCCAAACTGCCAACGTTTATTGAAGCATTTTTGGAAATTAAATAAAACTGCATAAATTTTGTAAATGAATCATAGGGTACTGGAAATCATAAAACCATCAAAATACTCATGGGCTCCGTAATTCATCTGATACTTAAAGGTAAATGATATAATAATGTACTGAATTTGTAGTCACTCTATATAAATAACCAATTATACCCTTTTGCGCATTCAAATTCACACCGTATCTTCCTGACCGTCGCTTTCAACCAAAAAGTATCATTTGTTAAACTCAAAAAAGAACGTAACGGAAAGATCCAATTAGTTCGATCCGACAAGATCAGACTCAACCAATCATTTCTGGTTAGTGACAATCCAAAATCCATCAGATATCTCAACCGAAACTTTGCTGTTTACTGTCACGTACTAACTCCCCTACTACAAGGTACCATGACAACTGCAACTATGCTGATCTTGGTCGGAGTGTTCTTCATAAAGTAGAAATGGGTATGCAGATCCCCGTTCTATTAAGTAGGGAATTCTTTTTTCCCAACCGTTAGTAGGTGACAGAAAGGCAAAAGGCACTATGATGCAGTCCCTGTTTGTCACTGGCAACCTATGCTCACCAAACAAATTGAGATTGGGATTTGTAGTCCACACATGAAGCAACTGAATTTCATCGTCATTCTTAAAAGTTGAAGCAAAATTCATCTCTCCAAAATGAGGGGAAAAAGGAATTCCCGTGCTAAACCTTGCACATTCTACCATAGACTGAAAATCAAACTACAGACGGAAATTAAGAAAATCTCAAACAGACAAGCAACGGGTTAAAACAAAATAAAAAAGTTTCGATCAGGAGTAGATTCCGTACCATGGACTTGGCGACGGCGGCGCAGTACAGGTCCAGCTTCCTCTTTAACACCTCCGCGTAGGAGCCAGGGTCGCCGCCGCCTCCGCCGCACCTCACCTCCACCACATCGTCGCCGGAGTCGCCCGCCATTCTTGGAAGTTGGAAGAGAGTCACTTTCCTACCGCTCCTCGTACTCGTCGAGGGGAAAGATTCTGGCGCGGGGCGGAGGAATGGGAACTGGTAACAGCCTGTGAATTTTTGCGGCCGGAGGGAGCAAGATTTATACCGGCGGCAGTGAACTGTGGAGGTGCCATGGGAGCTTTCTCTGTCCGCTGCGAGCGCATTTGGTCGTTTACCTGAAATGCCCCCGAACTTGTGTTGTTATTTTGTACATTTCTTTCCTCAAAGGCTCATACAATCAAATTGCAAAATTGCAAGTATGGCGTGTAACCGTAAACTGTTCCATCTAGATATAGCTACTACAGTAATATACAGCAATCTGAGGTTCCTTTGCCATGATAATCTACTACAGTAGACTATCAGCAGGATATTTTCTCTTACAAAGGCACTTATTGGAGATTGCACCGTGATATAACTGAGACCATCTTGTTTAGCTTTTTTCGTTTTATTTTGAGGTTAATGCCTTGTTTAGTTTTAAGATGAATAGTAATAAGGACCCTAGAATTAGGTTCTATAACACAACATAACAAAATCGAACTCGCTCGCACGTGTGCTAGTATGAGCTATGAGCAACAATATACTGAAGTTATGGAAATACAAAAAATGCATATGAAAATGTGCCTTTTAAAACATTCACTTTCAGGCTTAGACCTCAGCATCAAGGGTTCCACAATTCCTTATCTACTAAAAATTCGAACTTTCTAAATTTTAGTATCAAACTTCTTATCTACTCGAAAAGAAAAAAAAAAAGAATTGATTGTGTGCTTGAAACCTCCAGGGAAACCCCCTTTCAAGCGAAGGCCTCCACATCACGGTATCTCACCAACAGTTCAGATTTCAGGTTGAAAAGTCTTGCAGACAAGGTGTCGGTATCAGCTTGTTCATTTCATTCCTCCT
This sequence comes from Eleusine indica, assembly GCA_030378355.1. Classification (NCBI taxonomy): domain Eukaryota; kingdom Viridiplantae; phylum Streptophyta; class Magnoliopsida; order Poales; family Poaceae; genus Eleusine; species Eleusine indica. Next base: position 13,083,515 of record CM059494.1, read on the forward strand.
GTTGTAAAAAATCATGGCCTCGTCTTTCTCTCCACTTGCAGGACAAGTGGCCACCGGAGGGATCTACAAGACCGGTCAGGGGCGTTTCCGTCCACGAATATGTGGATTTTTTGTGCGGGCCCCATCCATATCTTTCTCTTGGCTGGGAGACTAACAAGTCAGCAAGCTGTACTAAACAGTATAGTTAGCAGCGATCGCATTATTTGGCACTTGGGGCTGATATTTTCTAGCAGACACGTCGGACGCCGCCGCCGTCCTCGGTCCTATCCCTTGCGGTTCCAGTTCAAAAATCTCGAGAAAGGACTTGTCTGCCGGTGCATGCATCTGAATTCAGCTCTTGCCCTGCAACTTTTCTTGGAATTTCTTCATTGTTGATGCTTTGGTGCAGCAAGGTCAGGTTTTTCAGGAATCTCGGACTCTGCATCATTCCATACATGGTTGTGGTCGATGTTTGGCGTCACCGAATTTTTGGTCCGTCTGTTATTGCTCTTGCACCGTTGTTAAGAAGTAATTGATGGTTTTTAGCCATCTTAACCTTTTCTACAAATTATGAAACAATTAACTAAATTTATCGTATCTTGATCACAATCAGAATAATTTTTAGTTGGGTTTGTATTCTATTCAAAAGTTTTGAGTTGTTTGAATTCAAGTCAAATTTCAATTGGAATTTAAAGTATAAATAACTCTATCTTCAATAATGATTTCTCCTAACATCATTTCTTTAATGTTTTGGAAAATATGTCATACAAATTTGGGTCTTAGGAAGAGTTATAGTTTAATGGTCATTTATACTTTGTTCAAATTTGAATTTGCATTGAAGTCAAGTAACATAAAACTTTTGTACAGAAATTAACACAAATTAAAATATATGTGTATAGTTCTCAAGATATTATGAATTTATCTATTTGTTCCTTAATTTTTAGATAAGGTTAAGGTAGCCAAAAAAAAATCCAATTAGTTCTTAACGACTAGTCTCATTTATGTCTTTATATCTTATAATTATTGATACTTTATTGACTCTTTCAAAATCAAATGGATGACTTAATCTTTACTCTTCATATATAAAAATCATTATAAATTTTATAACGCTGCAATTATTTTTAATTGACACTTCCTAACACTTAGGAAGTGAAAATTGAAAAAAAGAATCATTTGTTCTGTTGCCCTTGGACGGGCGATAGCCATGTCAAGTGGGAGGCCCATGTCATCCAAGGAAATGGTTGGGCAACAGGTAGGTTACTTTTATTTCTCAAATGTGTTTATTAATATTAAAAGATTTATACAAAAAATTCAATTATTAATTAAAAAATTCACATATTACACAGGTTTAACTAAATTCACGGGGCCGGATTGTGAAGTGCATCTATGACAATTCACAACAGCCCAATACCCAAGCAGGCCGAAAAAAAAAAGCTCCAATTCGCAGGTTATTTAACGGGCTGACTCAGCCGGAGAAGCTGCGTGGGCTACCAGTTTCTGTGCCAGCAGCGTCCGGGCTTCAAAAGCATGTTCCAGCGGGGCACTCGGCAACCGGTTTGCAGTGCCAGTTTGCCAGACCAAGGCTGTGATTAGCAATCTTGAAACAGTTCAGTAGTGAACTCAAACATGATACGGCATCCCATAACTGCCAAAGTGCGTAAAATTCTTTGACGACCAAGTACTCTGGTCCGTGGCCTGACCCTGTAAATTCGTGGTTTCAGTGTTATTGTTCCAACTGCTAGCTTGCGCAATTTGTGGAATCTTTTCGCCTGAAGAAATTCCTTATGGGAAGGGCCATCGCCATATGGGGTGCTTGACTTCGTTCGCCCAGGCCTTGATAAAAACATGTCAAGGAAGGGCAGTCTGTGCTACCTGTTTGTAGTTTTAACAACACATAACATCAGTGGCCCAGGACCTGGTTCGTGCTGTTTCAGCTTATCTTTGATAACAAACCTTATTATAAGATCAATCAGTGTGACGACACAAAACGATTCTGGGTAAACTACACTATCACAGGATGGCAGCAGATCTGAATGATACTTCCTATATCTTCAGAAGCTGCATATACGGCCAGTTCAGACTTCAGAGTCATCAACCATATCCAGAAGTTGTCAAGTTGCCCAAATGCCAACACACATCCTCTCTCTTTTTTTTTTCTTCCCAAACAACAACATCACACAGACAAGCAGAGACTGATCGACAGCCACACCGAAAAGCCTCTGCAATCAGCCAGGCTGTTGTTGCACCTCGCTAGGAAGCTGCCCCAGCTCCTCTTGTTGAACCTAACAGCAAACCACTTCATCATGCATCATCACACTGAAGAGTGAAGACAGGGCCACGGAAGCAAGAAAATCTGCGTCGACAGACAGGGACCCTGCATCCATCCGCGTGGGGCCCGCGCTACCTCTTCTCCAGGCGCTATGTGCTCTCACTCCAGTTCGTCCGGCCGGCCGGGAAGATGATCACCAGTCCCTGCTCTGCTGGAACTGGAAGAAGGCCATGCTGCCGGCATTGGATGCTTTTAATTTTCCTTTTTTTTTTTTTCGATCCAAGCCTTGCTTGGCCGTAACCTTGGCGCTCATGTGCGCCACATGCGACCTGTCGGCGAGGCATGGACATGGGCATGTGTTGCCACTGAGAAACTGAATGAATGGGGCTCGATCTGCAGGAGCAAGTGCAGGCATGGCCAGATCGGTTTTCAGGACTGACTCAACCTGGGGAAGTCTTGATGACCGGCCAGCTCTCTCTGCTTGCCTCCTCTAATAACTTGCATTGCTAGTTTTGGCATAATGCAAGTTGAGTAGTTAAGTAAGATTAAACTGGATCTTGTGGCCGGAAGAACTTTGAACATGTAAATCTTCAGCAGGGCACATGTTCTCAGTCTTTCAGGGGGGGAAGGCAGTTCGTTGAGGAGGAACAGCAAGTGTTATTTGTGTTGCATTTTTGCTCTTCCTTGTTAGCAGCATTAGGAAAATAGTTTAACTTCATTTTGTGCATTGAGACTGAGGGTGAGAAACTTTTGTTCATTCATTAATAAAGTGTTCGATGTCGCTTCTCGCAACCGAAATGGAAAACTTGAAAACTGTATATTCTGTTCTCGCACAACTTCATCACAACCAAAAGGAAACATATGGATAAAAAAAACTGATTGAAGGGAAGAACAGCCCCGATCCCTCCCCCGCAGTTACAGAAGTGATGATATAGTAACTTAAAAAGGGTGACCTTTTTGCTTTGTACAAACACACAGTGGAGAGTCAACTCGAGCCTCCACTCCTTTTGTGTCGCTAATTAACGCCTAGTTAAAAAAAGGAAAACAACACAAAGCCATACACACACACCCACGCATGCATGTAGTACTTTGATGCACAAAGTTGTTCCTGTCTCCTTGGTTCCGATGACCTTTCATCTTCCCCCCTCCTCCTTATGTTGAAGAGTGTGAGACAAGGAGAGATGACGGTAACAACATGTCTCTTCCATATGCCTTGGAGAACCCCCCCAAAAAGAACAAAAGAATTTTGTTCGTCGTGCACGAGACATGGTTGAATCATCAGTTGTTCTTCACTGAGCCCAGTCCTCTCGCTTCAGACCCCTTCATGATCCTCAACCTCTTGCAGGTGCTGATGAACATGCTGCACGACACAACAAAAGAACCCATAAGCTTCATAAGCACACCATTTCAATCAAACTTTATAAATTAATAAAGATGTTAGTATATGTTTGTGAATTAAAAGGCGCGCGGTATATACTTACTCGAAGGGCACGTCTCCGACGAGCATGAGGTCGCCGTCCTTGTCCTCGTAGGTGACGGCGAAGTCGGACGGGTTGACGGCCGGCGCGTCGGCGTTGGCGCCGGCGCCGGCGCCGGAGGAGACGAAGCAGCCGAGGAACATGGCCTCCAGGGCCTCCCTGAGCTCGCGGTACCCCTTGTACATCTTCAGGTCCACCTTCCTGAGGTAAGGGGCGCCGTCCATGCTCACCTTCACAAACAGAGCGCCGCCGCCAGCTCCAGCTCCGGCAGCTGGCTCCTCCGCCGCCGCCGGCTTGCTCTTGCTGCTGGCCTGCTGCTGCTGCTGCTGGAAGCAGCTCTTCCTGTACGACCTCACCGGCGGCCATCCCACCACCTGCGCCCTGCACGACACACCAATTAACAACAACCAGCCACGTCAGAACACCGCTCGATCTCTAATCTCAACTTGAGGAAGACGAAGAAGAAGCCGTCCCCGTTCATGGCGGCATGGTCAAGTAAGCAAGGTCAAGGTGGAGCACTCACTTGGCGGCCGGCGGCGCGGTCTTGGCAGCCTCCTCCTCGGCGGCGCCGCTGACGACGTCACGCTTCTTGCCCCTGGGCGTGGACGGCGGCGTCGGCAGCAGCGCCGCCGTGGTCTTCTTCGGCGGCTCCTCCTCCTCGGTGCCGGGAAGGCCGAGCCTCAGCTCGGTGGCCTTCAAGTTGTCAACGTCGTCGGCAGCGTAGCTCGCCACGTCGGCCATTTCTCCGACGATCCTGCTTGTTTATTCGTAGTAGAACGAACGAGTCTCCCCCCTCTCTTCTTCTTTCTCCGGCAGCTGGCAACGACGACGGAGACGATGGAGAAGAAGATGAGCTCTGTGCTAGCTGCTGTGTAATCCTAGCTTTCGAAAGTAGCTCAATAATGTGACTGCTTTCTTGTGCGTTTGTTTGTGCGTGTGGAGATGGGGTTGTTTTATAGAGAGAGAGAGAGAGGAGAGAGGAAGGGGAAGGCGTGTGGCCGTGTGAGGCCACACACACACATGGTTTGCGCGCACGGGCACGTACGTACGTGCCAAGGCAGGCCACACATGTGCGTGCGTCCACACACTTGCGCGTACAAACAGCTGGGGTGGTTGCAGGGTAGGGTGCAGCCATGGGGGCCGTGCCGGGCCGACCCGGGACAGCACGGGCCGACCCAGTGGCCCCGGTAGGCACACATGAGATTCGTCGGGTCAGGGGTTTCGGATCACATTTTCATGGCCATCTATCTCCGCGGCCTTTCCACCCATGAGCTAGCGGGTGTTGAGTTTACGACAATGCAGGACCCGACCCAAAAACTAGCTCACATCTATGACATCATGTTAAAACTTCAGTTAGACTAACAACTACTCCATCCGTTTCAAAATTGTTAATTGTTATTGACTTTTTTCATCAACTTTGACCACTCGTCTTATTCAAAAAATTTTAAAAAATATCATATATTTTCTTATGATTTGTTTTATCACTAGATAAAATTTAAATATAACTTACAACTTTTTAATTTTTGAATAAATATTTTGAATAAGACTAATGGTCAAAGATAACAAAAAAAAGCAATGACGATAACAATTTTGCAACGGATGGAATAACTACACACGTATATTTTAATTGGTGCGGGCGGTATGAGGAAGAAAACCCGAGAACCCGCTGGCCACCGGGTTTTGGATCCTACGCGCCAGTGCGTGCCCAGACCCATGGCCTAGAAGCAAGCAAAGCAAGGACGACGACGAGGGATCAATTAGCACTAACAAAAACAAAACCAAGCTAAACAAGGTGTGCCGTTTGCCATGATTAGGGCGCTATCATTAGAGATCTCGGGGGAGCATCTTTGGCGCATTCAATACTGTTTCCCCGCGCTGCCATTGTCGAATAAGATATGCACGGAACAATGTAACATGCATGGAGTATAGAGAAGCACCTTGTCTAATGACACCCGCTTTAATTTGCATTTGCCCCTCTCTCTGATCATCATATCTCCTCCGTCTCTCTCTCTCCACTACATCCTGTTTCTCCTTTCTTCAGCCTTGCTTCTTTTGGTTGGCTATGGGGCCTACTAGTAGCCCTATGGCAGGGAGGGCTGCTGGTGGGAGATGGTTGTTTATTAGTAGTCCGAAATTAATTTATTTCCTCACAAAGCATCGCCGTTAACCGCTTAACGATGCCTTTTCCTTTGGAAACTGCATGGAAATGGTTGTTAATTGCGCTAGTGCTGATGCTCCTTTAACTAACCAAAAGTTTTTATTTTCTTTTGTTGTCGGAGCAGGGTGGTCCCCCGGCCCGTTTCTGTAAACTACTAGTAGTATGCTTGATTCGTTGATGGGATATCATACGGTGGTGGTCCTGCTTTACAAAGCTTGGTCTGGAAAACTTGTCTGCTTTGGACAGAGACCACCAGACTTGCATCGTTCGTGTCTAACTGAAATTCAAGTAAAAAAATAGTGCTTTAGTAGCTTGCCATAGTTTAACTGGCATAATATTGCTTGCTACATTGATGAAGAGCCAAGTATTCAGAACCTAGCCAAGTCAAGGCATAATGAAGAAGAAGGAAATTTCATCTCTCTACGTAGTACTACGGATAAGAGTCTCCTCAAAGTGCAGATCAATACTATATCGATGTTCTGGCATTGACCAATCACAGTTTGTATTTATGTATATATTTACTGCTTAATGCTTTGGTTATAGTAGTACCATTCCGCAGTAAAGTTTCTTAATACAGCACTCCTGCCAGCATCAATCTAGTGCAAGATACCTGCATTGAACTGGTTTGTTCCTGACCAGTAACTAATCAGCTATCCTCGATTGGGCAAACTTGTCCCAGTAGAATCAAATTTGATTCCCCTGCCACATTGCTACAACCAATGAATGATCAACTCTGCATGCACCGAAATTTCGACCGCCATGCATGCATGCATGTCCGATCCGGCCGTTTGACTATTCCCCAATCGATCGAGATACCTTGTGTTCCTGCAACCTCCCACACGCACGAGTTAGAATAATAGCCAGGAATCTTTCGAATTCGCGGCGAAAAACAAGCGCTGCTCCTTGAATCTGCTTAATTTAATCTAAACGACGGAATACTACAAGTAGGTAGCTCTCACACCAATTAGGTTTAAGCCTAGCTTGAAATTAAAACCGAAAATTAAATATTTTGGTAAGTACAGCCCGTGTCGCCCACTGATCGACCATGAAGAAGTTTCTTGGATTCTGGAAGGAGGTAATACAAGAAGGGATCCAACAGGCATGCAAAGATGCGTAGAAACAGGTTGCTGATCATTAGGGCAGCGGTTAAGTACGGTGGATTTTGGGGTTTAAAATACGCATTGGTGGCCGGAATCTTTCAGATCGAGTTTTGAGGCGGGGAATTAGGGCGGTGCATGTTTGACTGTTTGTTCTTGCACGGCTTGCTTGACCTGATACACATGCGTGATGTGATGATCGCCTGCGTGCACCGACTAAATGCTCGGCGATGTTGGTGCAGCAGCCACATTAAAATTTGATCAGTGCATGTACTCATGGCGTACATGTGTTTCCTAGATATAGATTACTACTAAGTAGTTCTTAACCAATTATTTTGCTGCCTGGTGGTTTGTTAATTTGCTCTTTTTAGAGATGCTTCGTGTTGTAACAACGCCCTACAACAAGAGCATAGATTATTGTTATCGCGTTTATTTGCTCGTATATTATATCGAGGAGTAGCAAAATTAGTTCCTCCTTGTCGTGTAACGAATTTCGTACTTAGCTAGCTGGTTAACGGTGAGACCATGAGTATCATTTGCATTGCGCGAACATGCATGATGCTTGGTCAGAATGTGTACATATATGTTCCATTCCCAGCAGCGCTGCCCCTGGTTTTAGCCATCTTTCGTACAGTGTTCATGCTTCTCTGTACTAGCATTTCAACTCGCAAACAAGAAGTTAATAACTATACACACACAGAATTAACTGAAACATCTGTACGTGTAATGTTCCAGATCGGCAGTGGCGGACCCAAGGCCCGGCGAGCCTGGGCGTCCGCCCGGGCTCCTTGCCAGTGCAGGGCGTGACGAAGCAATCAGATGATTAGTGAATAATCTAATTTACTGCAGCCCGGCGCTGATGACTTTGCAAGGAATGGACGGCCGGCCTGTGCAGCTTTTTGTCCCTGTGATCTAGGAATGCTCACGGGAATGCTGTGGTGTCTTGCAGCGGTAATCGGCTGGGTTGGATTGACACGCGACTGTAGTTTCGTACTAATTTATTGTTATATGTGTACACAAAATATATTGATTAATGACTAATACTAATTTATTGATTTCTGGAGGCTAGATGATATGAACTTCTCTGTCCCTACCGTCGTTGCACCACGATGTTCGTCCAGGCTCCATGAAATTTCTGGATCCGCCACTGCAGATCGGTGAACCCGAATCACATGACACACAGATCACAAGACAGATTTCGACCGACGGACATGTCGATCTGCAGTTCCATGAAAGGTACAGCTCTCCACATCTCCATTGTTGCTGCTTGCCACTCCATGAACGAACACGAGAAGATGGGCATGGACGCGCGTGTGGCTGCATTATTATGCGTAAGCTTGACTAGTATCGCAATACAGCTATACTAGATATGCAAGTGATCGCGATCCATCCATATACGCGCGTACGCATCCTCTCTTACATGTCGCGCTCGTGGATCACGGCTTATATGCATGGAAGTGTGTGGCTGACAGTGACATTACTGTGGTGGCTCATCAAGTGGCTGCAAGTGAGGCGTCAATCGCAAGCACTCGCACGCCATCGCAGCTGCTCTTGCAATGTCCACGTCAACGAAATTAAGTCTCGGTACCTGGCTGTCGACGACGATGGACTGCTGATGATGTTACTTGCTAGTATTAGGTTTTGGATTATTGGCGTCAGTGTCAGTGGCGCACGCACGGCTGCACACAATTATACTACTCGATCGTAATTAAGAGAGAGGAGGAGATGATTCAGGTGATGATAAGAACGACGGAGACGTACATCGCGCGTGTGTGCGTGCACGATTGCTGTTGGTGTTGCCGGCACGGGTAACTGTCAGTGCACAGAAACGTTGACGCTCTACCAGGGAACCATAATTCAGAGAGAGGATTAATTAGCGACGTCGTGTCCGGCCGGCCCCTGAACGTGATGTGCGAGGACACGACATGTCGAGAACGAACTTTCGCCACGCCGTTCATCATCAACAGGGAAAAAGAAAAAAAAGAAAAGAAAAGGTGATCGTTCTGTGGCCTGGCCACACACGATTTGGTGGCCTTGATCCATCTCGAACGGTTACCAAGATTTGTGGCGCCGTGGTACGAAGGAACGTACAACGCCACCAAATGTGTGCAATTGCAGCCATTATTGATGGTCTGGTGTCTTGAACCGCATTAGGCCTACGCGCTTCTTCAAGATTAGCACGAGCCCCGGGGAGGACACGTGGCCTTCAGTTTCACTGGTACGTGTAGTAGTATAATTAAGACCACAGCTTATGCTGATCTGTATGTGTAAGAGAGATGAACTGAACCTAGAACCTAGCTAGTAGAATGAATGAATAATTAGCATGTGTGTGGAGATGCCAAGAAGGCTGCAGCAGGGTGCACACGCGCGCGCGTTTGTATGCATGCATGCATGCAAGCGACCACCACCACGACCAGGGCGTTGATTACATTTTAAATTTTGGCGCGCATTTATATACAGTAGTACTTGTAGTAAGTGATGATCAGAGTTTTCAGAGACAGAGAGGCTAAGCTATAGGTGCAGTGTATCCTCGATCTGTTGGTTGCAATGCACGCGCGCGCTTAATTACATCAAATCGATCGACGATGGGGTCGATCTCGGTGAGCGGCTCGTTGCCGTTCCGCTGGGCGACACAGATTCAAAACGCCACCGAAACATATTAAAGGCCGATCGAGCTAATAATCATCACCATTACGAGGACGACGATCGATGCAGCTCGTCGTGCCACGTATACGCGTTCATGCATCGACACTGTACTGCGGTTCATCGCACCTGGTCATCGATACATACGTAAGTACGTGTGGAACCGCGAGCACGTACGGCATACGCCCGTGGGTGTACGAGTGTCTGTACGTGCACGTACAGGCAGCGCGTGCTATCGTGTTGGGGACCGGCCAGAATTTTGCACAGTAGCTAGCCCACGACGCGTGAGTGCATAAGGGCGTCGTCCCAAGGATTAGAGACGAACATGCTAAAAAAAAAAGGATAAGAGACGAACAAGCGCGCCTCAAATTATTTACTTTTCTAGCAAAATCGATAACGATACCGACATAAATAAATAAGGCACTACAAAGAAAACGTCTGATAAAACAATTGCGATAAAGAAAACGATATCTGAAAATGGTCAGGGTCCAAAATTATTTCCACTACGTAGCTTTCATCAACCACTGCTAGTTTTTACGTCAGTTTCTTCCGGTGGAGCACGAATCTCCAAAAGGTGTTGTTCAAGGCTTTTGTAGGACCTTATTTGGATCAGTTCAATTTTTAAGAATCTGGTTTCTAGAAACAAGAGGCCCTCTAAACATGTCAATTTTTATGTTAATTTCTATAAACTAGATTATGAGTTTTTAAGAAAACTATAATCTGTCTCAACCTAGCTAATGCTAGTTTTTGGCTCATTCTATTATAATTAACTACCAAAAAGCTACTCCCTCCATCCCATAATGTTTGACATTTTAGTTCTCGACACAGAGATTAAGAAGAGAAGGAATAAAGTAAATATACAGAAAAAGAGAAGGAGAGAGATAGAGATAGAGGTGTATTGGGAAGAGAGAAAGGTGTTTCGAGAAATGAGAATGTCAATTATTTTGAAAAAACTGGATAAGGCTAGAATGTCAAATATTTTAGGACGGAGGGAGTAGTTTATATATTATAAAAACTAGGATCCAAACATTTTCATCTAATTTTTATTTTAAAAAATAATTTCTAGAAACCAAAAGTAAAAAAAAGTTTTTAAGAAACTATAATGAATCTGTCTAAGTACATCTGCTTTTGCTAAAAAGGGAATACCTATATGTGTGTAATAAAAACAAGGAAAATGCAGAACACTGGGCGATTAGATTTTCGGTCGGGCTGAATTTATAGATTTATGTAATGATATAACTTCTTTGTTTCTGGATAAAGTCTGCACAGCTGTTCCAAATCTCTTGAGACCGTGTACCCCATCTGAACCGGAGGAGATATGGGACGCAAAACAAGTGGCATTCAATCACCAGCTTCTAGAGAAATGAATGGGCGCTTCATGGGCGACCAGCGAGAACCCATGCTTGGAAACTGATCGACCCGTCGTTCTCAGCTAGCTTCTCCATCGATCGTCCGGCCGGGCACACTGGCGCCTCCATCGCTGACATGGATGCATGGCCGTACATACAGACGCTTCTTCGAGCAGCAAGGCCATTTTCATGCATGCATGGTCCCCTACCAAGCTGTCCTGTCCTGATCTCTCTTCTGGTTACTTCTGGCATACTAAATGTATTGTTGGCCGTAACCAAATGTAGTTGGTAAGCTCACTTAAAAACAATATTTTATAAATAATACGCATTGTTGACCAATGACCATGAAACTTCTTTGTGGTTCCTAACTCAACTGTTAGATGATGTGATTGCGAAACATTGAACTCGTAATCACGAGACAGAAACAATGTACGTATAGCTGTCTATGTGTTTCAGAGAGTAGTTTATCTTAGTTACAGTACCTTGACTGATAGCTGGCCTGTCGCAAACACCGAAACAGTCACATATATGTGACGCATCACCAGCATTAATTTACTCACATATAGAGAAATAAACCCAGAAACAAGTTTGAAATAAATAAATAAATCAGACAGCAGGGAGTCGTGGAGTATGGCACACGACAGGGAAGCTCTACTGTCGCCCATTCAATTCAGCAGACCATACCCGAAGGGATAGCTACGTACTCAAGCGTACGCAATTCTCATCTGCCATACGTATATAGGCACACATAGATGTATGGGTCTATGTACAATAACGTACGACGTTCATGTGGTTAAGATATGGATGTTACATCACGTACTTACGCCTTCGTAGTAGAAATCGTTGAACTGGAACTGAAACTGTAACTTTAACTCTGTTTTTTCTTTATCATCGTTCATGCATGTGTACTAACTAAGCTAGCTACGACCGTCGCTTTCGGTCGTGCTGATTGATTATTAGTTAGTCAATCAGCAGCACATGTAACAGTGGTTGGTTAGTGACTAACGAACTAAAGTGTGTGTCACATCGGGCTCACACGCGTGCTGTCCTCCCATAGTTGATAGTTCCATACATGCATGGTCCCTAATCCGGCCTTCTTCCCGTCCAAACCACAATTTAAGCCGTGATCGGTGACGGGTACGGCGACAAATCCAAGCAACAAGCTAGCTTATGTGACACGCCTTTAAGAGTTCACATTCATATATGTGCTAGGTATTTCGAGAAAAGAAATGAGCTTATGTGAAAAATTGGCCAGACAAGAAAATATGGAATATGCATATATGCATGCATGTCTCATGTCTGTCGAGTCTTTTCATCGAGTTACCAGCTAATAATATCCCACTAGAAAAATGGTATACAATGACATTTACCAAACTATCTGAAATTAGACTTGAGTGAAGACTTGGTTGATATATCGAGTTAGAAGCCAAGATTGGCTAAATTATTATCTCTGTTCGAAAAGTTTGACATTTCAGCTGATAGTTAATTCAGCTGTCCGATATGTCAGAACAAAGTCTACTTTCATTCCAAATAAACTAGAAGAAGCATATACCTTAGTCGATCGATCATAACCTCAAGTAAATTTGATATAATTCTTCTTATTTTGACCCCTAGAACCAACGGTATACTCCTTCCGTTATAAAATTATTATCGTCATTGACTTTATTTTGCTAACTTTGATCATTCGTCTTATTTAAAGAATTTTAAAAAATACGATGTATTTTCTCAAAATTTATTTTATCACTAGATAAAATTTAAATATAACTTATAACTTTTTATATTTGAATAAATATTTTAAATAATACGAATGATCAAAGGTAACAAAAAAAGTCAATAACCACAACAATTTTGTAACAAATGGAGTATACGTTTACCAATGCTTGCATGCTACTCACCCAATCGTGCATCGAGATTCGAGTCAACAATCGGACGACTGGCAGGTGATTTGGCGAAGCTAGCGTCGTCGGAGGATCCGAGTGTCATTGAGTGCAACATGCATAAGTTTAGGTGATCCCTAGACTGGCTTCAATAGGGAAGGCAAATGTAAAGGCAAACCCATTATGCCTTTTCAATAAGAAATGCAAACCCTCCAATAAAGTAGGCAAATAGAGAGACATTTTTGACTTTCAGGAGAGAGGATATGTAAAAATGCAATCCCTCTCTCTTAGAATGCAAAGTGACTGCTCTCTTAGAGATGAAATAAAATTACCTCTTATATACGAGAGGCAATTCTCATTTGCCTCTTCAAATTATCTCTTTATTGTTGAAGTCAGCTAAGAAGTAAAAATGAGGTACTAACCATTTCGAATTTTCCCTAGTGCCAGTGCACTCGGATGTGACTACAACATAGCTTCGCCCCACTGGTTTCAACCCAGCAAGGCCCTTTCCATCAGTAGGTGAAAAATCCTTGGGGCTGGATAGGGCTCCACTTGTCAGACACCACGGGCACACACCTTGAAAGTGCGCTTAGCAGTCTGCTGTGACGGGAAACGGAGAGACATGGCGGCAGGCTCACATGGTCGCCGTTCGTAGGGCCCGCCGGCCAGAATCTCGTCACATGTGAACTTGAAACAAGGGGCCGCCACCCGTGAGATGAAATTTACAGTTTAGAATTGGATTAAGGTTAACTTTTTGCGTTGCACATGCTCCTGATGGTCTTGTCTTAAATTTTTCTTTGCCAAAGTTCATGGTCTTGTCATTGTCCTCTTGAAAGTTGAATGAACTTTGCTCTTACCGTGGAGAGCATGTCGAAACTCTAGGCGTCGTCGGAAGCCACTCCAACTGTTTGCTACAACTTCTAGATTAATTATCTTCCAGAGTTAATCGAGGGAAGCTCCATCAAATAACAGTTCACAACAATCACCCCAAGAGTAATTTGTTTGAGTGATTCTCTAAAATGAACTAAGATACTAGAAGATGGAAAAACTAGTCTTCTATCTATACTTCGCTTTGTTCAAATAGTTTATCCTAGGCTAGTATTACGATAATCACTTTCGACCTTAAAATCACTTCTCTTGGGGAATTATTTTTAAGGGACCTCTACAATCTGTAGACAGCAACTATGAAGAATTACAATGTGTGGTTGTTTTTTTCTGTGAAAGACAAATATGAGCAGCAAGAGACGCAAGGTGAGTACGACTACTTAAACTCCCAATATAATGAGAGAATGTATCCTATATTCTGTTCAATTTAATTAGGTGAGATAACATACAAAATTAAATTTATAGGGTTCCCAATTTATTTTTGTGGAATATCATACTACAAAAACGTGATTGGAATGCAAGAGTTCTTAAGCAAATTGTCCGGAGAAGTGATCGGTAGATAGACTGTCATGTGGGCCCGTTGGCACATGGACCCACCCCCGGTACGTTTGGCCCCACCTCGTGGTCCGCGTGGTCATTTTCGCGCGTGTGCGATCGCCAAATTATCTTGGATTCCAGCTGGGCTAGACTGGACTTCACTGAATGCCCTTTTCATATCGTCTCTCTGGGCTGCCCCCCTCTGGACCAAACCACGCACACGTCCCTCAATCAATCCACTGTTTGGTGCTCTAATGCTGCAAAAAACAAAATAGTTGAGTCATCACGCAATTCCTTGAATTATGGTGTGCATATGTGCTGGACCAGTCGTTTGGTCAAACCGCCAAAGTGTTTCCGTGACTAAATGCCATCATTCAAAGTCGACAAGAAATTTCGTCGAAAATTTTGGCTAGGGGTGGATCGATCAAGCACGGGAGAATCGTAGATATATATAGCATGTTGGCGTGGTACTGAAAGTGCTACTTACCTTCCGTTTCTGAATAATTGTCATCTTAACTTTCATCATTCAAATTTTAACTAATATATTTTTAAATATTCAATATTCAATTAAGTAAACAAAAAATGTCATAGATTTATTATTGTTGAACCATAAGTGAATTATCCACCCTTCCTCATTAGGTTAGTCTTTTGGATGTAACTAGTCGGTCTGCATAGTAACTTAATATGATATGAGAGCTTCTGCTAATCAAGCTGCGCCGGCGCCGTCACTTCGTCGTTGCCGTGCGCACCCTCCAACATGTCCCCGTCTGATGCCGACCTCGACGCCGAGCGCCTCAAGGCTTAGGCTGCTCGCGAAGAGCTTGTGCGTCGGATAGCCGCCCTCACAATCGAGGAAAGTCAAGAGGCCGCTCGCCAAGAGGCTAAGCGCCTCGACGCCGAGCGTCGCGAGGCTGAGCGCCGGGAGGCCGCTTGCCTTGAGACTACACGACGTGAAGAAGAAGCCCGCGTTGCTGTCTATGCCGCCCAGGCCGCCGCGGCCACTGCCGCCCTTCATGCCCAAGCGGTGGCCGTGATGAACATCAAGGTCTTGGTGCCCGTCGTCCTCGAGTTCGCCTCGCCACACTTCCATCGATGGCGCGCCTTGTTCTTGAAAACCCCTGAGAAGTACGCACTCAACGATCACGTCCTCTCAGATGATGACTTCTCCGATGACATCTTTTGAAAACTGTTGACGTAAAAATTACACGCGTGATCTGGGAGATCTGCTTAGGTCCAGTGCAGGCTCAATATGGAAATCGAGGCGTGCCAGTCGATTTTCCCTACAAACCAACAAAGAGACAAACGGTTAAATTTCACGGGTCACCGGTCCAGGACAGGCCGATGAAGAAAGCCGATAGTCACTGTTCGTAAAACCAGCCGATGCTATTCTGTGAATAAAACAGCGATGCTATTCTGTGAATAAAACATAGGAGAATATAAACTGATCGCCTGATTATATCGGCTTATCGACAAATTTAATTAAATATGCAATTATAAATCATTAATACCGATAAGAAATTAGAACAATAGGCCAGAGTCGATAAATCCACGGTATTCGTACAATAACTAACCAAGTCGATGCAATAAACTAGAGTCGATAGAGCCGAGTCGATAGATCAACAGTAAAGGTGCATAAACTCACTCTATCGATGAAAAGTAAGTGGATGGGCTAGACTCAATAGAAGTACAATAATCATGTATGCAACTCTGTTCATCGATAGATGCTAAGTCGATAGATCTGATAGCTGACATTGTAAATATGCCTCAAATTCACAGATCGAATTCTTTTAAACAAAAAGGAGGGCAACCGACTTCTAATATACAACAATAAAATAGGTAAAATACTAGGAAGTCGATCGAACCGTGATAACCTGTCAGCTAAACGTCCCGACAAAACTCTATTGACTCTGCCTATAAGCAGATCGAATCTAACCTTATCAGCCTAGCAAGAGATCAAAGTCGATGTAGCCTCGTTGATTCGAACAGATCGAACTTAATCGGGACAGTGTTCAAATACAACAAATAAAGCTAGATTTAATCTAACTATAGATAGGATCGATAAGTGACTCGAATAATAGATCTAAAACCCAGCTTATAAAACCTACAGAAATCGCAGAAGATCGGAACTAACCGAGATAGTAATGCTATTTAAGTCGATAATACAAACCAAATAAAGACCTAATGACTGGATAACTAACAATTTCAAAGATAACAACTAGGATATCAACTTAATGAGAAAGTACTAGCTGAAGTCGATGAAATTACTGAGGGTGACTAATCCAAGTCTCTCGCCGAGATCGAAGCCGATGCAGCCCGCGCGAGACGAGGATGTCATCGAGAAAAAAGTTTGGCGATGCGCCGAGTTGTATTGAACAAAAGTGTTGTTTTTTTTTATACAGACCCTATTACATATTTATAACTCCATGCAAGGGATTCTGACCCGACTCGGTCAGGACTGTTAAACAAACCGACTTGATTTATTTTCAAACTAAATCTAAACTAAAGATAAATGAAGATAAAACAACCCTAACGGGCCTACTTTATTTCCTTCAGCCCTTGAATTCTATTGACTCCGGCCGATTCTGACTCCATGCGGCTGACCACTGGGACCAGTCAAATTTTGGTGCCAACACATGCCCCCGAGTCTGGGGTACGAAATCTTTCGTGCGCTGGACTTAATCTTCTTGTTCACCGCGCGTCTCATTTACCACCCTGCTGCTTCAGATTCTAATAAATGCAATCAATCAGGAACCACCCACTAGTCAGGTCACATCTGCAGTACTCTATCCAACCACTCATGATCCTTAATTGTGACCTGCCGTTTCCTGCGCCATCTCGACTGCTGGTATTGCCTTTTGACTGTCCTCGTGCTTATCTTTCTCCCTCGGGTTCCCTCCGATCAACTTGGAACGACGTTTGGATTCCCCAAAGGTCAAGTCCAGGTCCTATAAATAGATCCTTCCACCAGCCCCTTTTCCTCACCTTGTTTACTGCCTTCAACCATGGATCTCTTACTGAGAGCTTTGATAGAAAAGTACTATTTGTCTCCAAACCTACTGAATATCTTGTGGCGAATACTTTTAGCTTCTCTTGCCCCTAGAGTCCTCCTTTCAATCCAAAGTTTGCAGCTCCTCCTGCCCAGAAACCGACCCGCTGGTTCTTCTGCCCCTGGATAACGGCATCGGTGGAGCAGCTCTCTCTCCCTCTTGCCCGGCGGGTGATGTCTGATGACACTGCCATTCCTGAAGGGGAAGTGGAGGAAGCTGTTGATGCATTTTTCTTCTTCTATGTACCTTCCTTCACGCGTTTGGGATGCTAATAATTACATCTTCATCCCCTAGTTTTCATAGCAGAATAGGTTTCACTGAAACCGGGTAACCAACTTGTTAACATCGGCCATCTATAATTAATGGAAACGTCCTCTGCTCTATAAATGTATTACTCTTTGTCTTGTATGCTGCGCTTTCTTCTTTATATTTTTTTCACTAAGGGCAATATCTGTAATATCGGTCGTCTGAAGTCGATGTGTGTACATCGGCTATAAAACACTCACTTTCTTCTTCTCCAATCTTTTATTTTCTCTGCTAAGGACGATATTTCCATATCGACCGTGATCAAACGCTCGAGATCATAAGCCAACCCAAATACTTGGATGATATCTCTTTAAATATTTATCATTAACTGATCTCCTAAACTCTTCTCCATCTAATCCTTGTAAGAAATATGCATTACCGGGCGCACATCAGCTCACTGTAAACGGACCTTCCCAAGTCAGAGACCATTTTCCAAATCGACTGTCTCTAGAATCGATGGGCATAATTAATTTCCAGACAATGTCGCCTTCTACAAAACTCTTGGGTACCACCTTTTTGTTGTAAAATTTAGCCACGCGAGCTTTGTTCTCTTGAATTTTCTCCAAAGCCCTCATCCGATGCTGCACGATATCTTCTAACTCATCAAACATAACCTGCCTATAATTATTGGCTAATAATTGATCTTGCAACTCTATTCTTCTGTATCCCAGAATTGTTTCCCATGGCAAAACTGCTTTATGTCCATAAACTAACTAATACGGTGATACCTTTATAGACCCATGACACGCTATTCTATAGGCCGATGAACCCAGCCAATATCGTATGCCACTTTTTAGGCTGCTCATCAATCTTCCTCTTGATAAGCTTGATCAAACTCTTGTTAGACGCCTCTGCCTGACCGTTAGCTTGAGCATAATAAGGCAATGAATTCAACAATTTAATCCTCATACTATCAGCAAAACTTTGAAACTCTTCCGAAATGAACACAGAACCCTGGTCAGTAGTAATAGTCTGCGGCACACCAAACCGGTAAATAATATGGTCCTTCACAAAGTTGATTACATCGTTAGTCGTCACATTCTTCATCGGCACTGCTTCAACCCACTTTATGAAATAATCCGTTGCCGCCAGAATATACTTGTGACCTTAGCTTGATGCTAGATAAATTTGGTAAATCATATCCATACCCCATCCTCTAAATGGCCATGGCTTAATAATTGGGTTCATAGCCGATGTCGATGCTCTCTGTATTGCTGCAAACCTCTGACAATCTTGACACCCTTTATAATACTCAAAGCAATCTTTCAGCATAGTAGGCCAATTGTATCCAATTCTCTTCAACAACCATCTCATTTTATAGGCCGATTGATGTGTACCACAGATGCCTTCATGGACTTCGCACATAACCACTTTGGCTTCTTCTTGATTTAGACATCTTAACAACACACCATCAATCATCCGATAAAAAAGTTTTTCTTCTAACAAAACATACCTCAATGCCATATATCAAATCTTTCGAGGCGTACGTTGAGTTGGATCATTGAGATACTGGACTATCTTAGTCCTCCAATCTTCTTCATTGACATTGCTCTCATTGACATCAGTTTGCCTAGCTTCATCGATATCAATCGTATCGACTCTAACTTGCTTGACTTCATCGACATCAGCAATTTCAACAATTGTACCATCATTATTTAGCTGATATCCTGATGCCTTCTGTGCTAAATCATTTGCCTCCATATTCTGTTCCCTCGGGACATGATTGAACCTCACTGTCTTGAAGCATTGCAACAAATCTTGACACTCAGCATAAAACAATCTTAATATATCATCTTTACATTCAAATTCTCCTGCCAGCTGCATGAGTACCAACAATGAATCCCCGATGACTTCAACACAATTGACTCCAGCTTCCTTCAACATCTGCAATCCTTTAATAACAGCTCTATATTTGACCTAATTATTAGTCGATGCCTCTACAACAAACGCAAATTCAAACCTTGCCCCCCGAGGCGATATAATCAGAAGTCCGATGCCACATCCATTCTTGCAAACGGAACCATCAAAAAATAATAACCATGGCACCGGCTCCACCATTGACACCTCTGATCCATAATGCTCAACAACTAAATCAGCCAGAACCTGACCCTTAATAGCTTTAGCAGATTCATATGTCAAGTCATGTTCAGCCAATGCTTGCATCCATTTACCAATTCTGCCTTTCAAAATCGGAGTCGATAACATATATTTGATGACATCGGTTTTGCTTACTACCACACACTCAGCCTATAACAGATAATGCATCAACTTCACACATGAGAAATATAAACACAAACATAATTTTTCAATCTCAGTGTACCTGGTTTTAGCATCGATTAATCTTCGGCTTAAATAAAACACAACCCTCTCTTTACCATCTTGTTCTTGAATTAAAGTTGATCCGATCAACTTTTTGTCAGCCGCAAGATAAAGCTTGAAAGGCAATTCTTCTCTTGGTGGCACCATCACAGGAGGTGAAACTAAATACTTCTTGATGTCCTCCAAAGCCTTCTGTTGCTCTGGCTCCCATACAAACCTTTGATCCGCCTTTAACTTTAATAACGGGGTGAATACATCAAGCTTCCCTGATAATTTCAAAATAAATCTTCTAATGAAATTCACTTTGCTGATCATTGATTGAAGTTCTATCTTGTTGATCGGTGGCTCGATGTCATTAATAGCCTTCATGCTCTTTTTCCCAATCTCAATTCCTCTTTCATGCAAGATAAAACCCAGAAACTGACAAGTTGATACACTGAAAGCACACTTTTTTGGATTCATCTTCAAGCCATACCTTCTGGTTATCTCGAGTACTTCCCGCAAATCGGCTATATGATCTTCTATTCTTTTAGATTTAACTACCACATCATCAATATAAATCTCTACTAGCTTGTCGATCAAATTATGGAATATATAATTCATGGCTCTCTGATATGTGGCTCCAGCATTCTTCAAACCAAATGTCATGAAAACTCATTCATACAAACCAAGAGCCCCGGGACACTTGAAAGCAGCCTTCGGTATATCCTCTTCTGTCATGAAAATCTGATTAGAACCAGCATTACCATCCATAAACCTGACAATCTTATGCCCTGCTACCGTGTCAACCAGAAGATCTGCTATCGCCATCTGGTAGTCATCATTTGGGGTGGTCCTATTCAACGGGCGAAAGTCAATACAGACTCTCAACTTGCCACACTTGAAAATAGGCACAATATTTGAAACCCACTCTGAATATCAGCAAGGCCTAATGAACTTAGCATCGTATAACCTAGTAATCTCAGCCTTGACATCATCATAAATCTTTGGATCGATTCTTCTTGGAGGTTGCTTATAAGGCCGATATCTAGGTTTGATAGGCACTTGATGTTCAACGATAGATCGGCTCAGGTCAGGCATCTCAGAATAGTCCCAAGCAAAACAATCCAGGTACTCTTAATAATTTTATTAGTTCAACTTTAAAATCTTCATCCAATTTCTTACTGATAAATGTCGGTCTTGGTTTATCACCATCTCCTATATCGACTTCCTGTAGCTCATCGGGCAACATGAATCCTTTTCCCAACTTCTCATCTTCTGCAAACTCCATTAGGGTGCCTGTCAGAGAAACAATTTAGAATTTGACTGGTCCAGTACCTCAAGACCCCGTGTAGTAATCTTAACGTAAGCCCCATCCCAAATCTTGCCAGACAAACACTCCATATCATCCACATGCCATGGTACTAAATCGGCCGATGCAACATTGACGGTTTCATCGACCGGGATTACCTCTACTTGATCGCCAATCCACTAGGCCAGAGACTGGTGCATTCTTGACGAAACACAGCAGTTTGCATGTATCCAATCACGACCCTACAGAAGGCTATAGGTTCCGTTTCCATCGATGACAAAGAAAGTAACCGACAAAGTTTTACTGCCGATTATGAGCTCCACATTTAAGACTCCCTTCGATGCTGTACGACCACCATAATTCCTCAGAATCATATTAGTGTCAATTAAATCATCTTCAGTTTTTCCCAATTTTCTGACAGTAGTGATCGGCATAATATTTACTGCAACACCTCCATCGACCATCATCTTTCCCATCGACATCCCATTGATGAACCTCATGAGGTACAACGCCTTCAAGTGACGATGTTTAGATTCGTCTGGCCTATCAAACACTGCTTATTGTACATCAAATACCAACTGTGGTGTATCCCCTTCATCATCAATCAATTCTTTCCTTGATGCCATAAATTCTTAACGCAACATCATTACCATGCCCACGGTAGCACTTAGTACCTGTACTTGCGATTTCACTTTTGGCCTCCAGGCCTTCTTTGGCGGCTGATCATCATCTTCATTATAATAATATTTACCATCCCTTATCTGCCTGCAACGCATTCTGTGAACCCTGCGCTTCTGACTCTTAGAGAAAATGACAGATGGACACCATTGATCGGCTTGAGCCTATCCTTCTTGCATTTCTTTGTCGACCTCTTCATCGAAGTGAACTTCTCCTGTCCTTCTGGAACCAAGTCGATCAAAAGCTGATGCCCTTCCATTCTCATCGACTTTACCCACCATCGACTTTCTAGCATTACACGACTGATGTCGATAGCTGCTCGAAGCTCCTCTATACATCTGCTTCGCTCGTCTGCTGCATCCAGGACAGCTATTAGTCGATAGAAGCTTCATATTGTGGTCCCAACAATACTGAAAGAACGGGCATTCTTAATGTGGATCAAACTGTGATTCCTTCATCTCCCTGTCCCCTTTCTTCTGATACCGACTTATAAACGCTTCTACATTGTCGATACCAGCCATATTGACATTTGCAGGGAACGAATGCCCATCAATCTTCATGGTTCCCTTTGTAAACTTGATCTTTCCTTGTTCAATCGACGACTGAATCTCTCTTCTGAATACCTTGCATTCATTAGTGTAATATGACAGTGAATTGTGCCACTTGCAGTACTTCCTTTTCTTCCATTCTTCAGTAGGTGGAATCACGTGATTAGGTGGCAACTGGATGTGCCTCTCCTGCAACAGCATATCAAATATCTTATCGGCCTTGGTGATATCGAAGTCATACTTTTCCCCTGGCTCATTCTGCTTCACCCATAGGCACGACAACACATTCTTGTTTCTGGTCCACTCAGCCATATCGACTTCTCCGGCATCTTCATCGGACTCAGACTCATAATCATTATAGTTGACTTGAATCGTCCTTGACCGTGCCCCTCGAGTCAGATTCTCCTGGATAGATACCTTCTGTACCAACTCGGACAAGCTCTCAAACTCGACTGAGGGAAACTTCTCCCTCAAAGGTGCAACTAGGCCATTGAATGCTATTTCTGCCATCTAAGTATCTCTTAATTGCAAGCTGAAATATTTACTGCGCACATCTCTAAACCTCTACACATAATCATGCACAGACTCCCCAGCTTTTGCCTCATAGAAATCAGATCAGACAACCTCATTTCTCTTATTTTAGCAAAAAAATATTTATGAAATTTCTGTTCGAGATCGGCCCAAGTAATAATAGAATTAGGGGGCAACGATGCGAACCACAAAAAAGTCAAACCGGACAATGATAACAGAAACAGTCTGATCTTCAATGCTTCGGTAGCTCCTGCCTCTCCATATTGCACCGAAAACCGGCTAATATGTTCAACAGTAGTAGTATTGTCTTGTCCTGTGAATTTGTAAATTCTGGTGGCCGATATCGACTCGACATAGGAATCAAGTCATAACTAGGAGGATAAGGGGGTTGATACATATAAGTTTGTTGTTTTGGCTTTAACCCAAATTGTTCCCTCATTACTTCAGCAATCTTCACTATCCAGCCATCGGTCGAAACATTGGTATTCGGAGTAGCCAATGCAGGACCAGACGCTGGCACTTGAGGGGCTGTTTGTGAACCAAAATTGACAACAGTGTGCTGGTCTCCCAACTCCCTAGACAATGCAGATGATAATGGTATTCCGAACAAACTTGGCTCTATGTTCGGAGTTGTACCATATGCAAATGATAATGGTATTCCGAACAAACTGGCACGCCTCGGTTTCTGTATTTGACTCTGACGTCTCCTGCCTGTAGAGCTACGGCTGTATCTGGGGAGTAGTTCTTTGCAATATTATTCTACGAGGTATTCTCTCCACTGTACCACTATCAGCATTCTTCGAGGATAGAGTAGCTTCAGAAGTTGACGGCCCTGAACCCGTAACAGGATGTGTTGTGCTCGTCTTTGGCTGCTGTGAACTAAGTGCTTCAATTATAGGCCGATGAATATTCCCAGATGCTCGGAAATATATCGGTCCACATAGATCATCATATATATAGCTTTCAATGGTTTGAATAATCAAAGCCCTCAGAGTATTGATCAACATGGGTGACTGATTAATCAATGCATGATGTGTGCCTGAATGTATCATTTTGTTCAATGTAGCTTCATCAATCACCTCTATTGTCTTATTGGCAGTTAATTTCTCAGTTTCATTTTCAATCAAGACAACAACAGGTAATTTTTCTTTCTGTATGATCTTGCCATATCTGGTTTTGCTAAATATGCTCAACAGAATGCTTTCAAACTTCGCAATCCTCTGATCAATTTGTGCCTTTATTTCATCGCTGAGATCATCCTTGTTAACAAACATTATGTTCTCTAT
Source organism: Eleusine indica (assembly GCA_030378355.1). NCBI lineage: Eukaryota > Viridiplantae > Streptophyta > Magnoliopsida > Poales > Poaceae > Eleusine > Eleusine indica. Next base: position 13,107,793 of record CM059494.1, read on the forward strand.
CTTTAGATCCGCACTGATATCATGTTTTGGTGGAGGATTATCAGGCAGCTTAGGATCCTTTGGTATTCCAAGTTCAGACATGCTGTAAAGCTTAAAGTTCTTGGTCCCACCGGGCGTGCCAAAAAGCGTGTTGAAGCGAAAATCACACGCGTGACCTGAAAGATCTGCTTAGTTTCAGTGCAGGCTCAATACAGAAACCGAGGCGTGCCAGTCGATTTTTCCAACAAATCGACAAAGAGACAAACAGTCAAATTCCACGGGTCACCGGCCCAGGACAGGCCGATGAAGAAAGCCGATAGTCACTGTTCGTGAAAGTCGATAGCAATTTCAAAGATAACAACTAGAATATCAACTTAATAAGAAAGTACTAGCTGAAGTCGATGAAATTACCGATGGTGACTAATCCAAGTCTCTCGCCGAGATCAGAGCCGATGCAGCCCACGCGAGACGAGGATGTCGTCGAGAAAAAGTTTGGCGATGCGCCAAGTTGTATTGAACGAAAGTGTTTTTTTTTGTATAGACCCTTTTACATATTTGTAACCCCATGTAAGGGATTCTGACCCGACTCGGTCAGGACTCTTAAACAAACCGACTTGATTTCTTTCTAAACTAAATCTAAACTAAAGATAAACAAAGATAAAACAAACCTAACAGGCCCACTTTATTTCCTTTGGCCGATTCTGACTCCATGGGGCTGACCACTGGGACCAGTCAAATTTCGATGCCAACAGAAACGGATGGATGCAACGGTTCTCTCCTAGCTCTACGGGACCATCAGCCCTGCACTCCTTGAGGTTGTGATGTCTCGTGGCGATGGACCACCGGCTGCTCGCCTTGTATGATTAGGCTTGGAGCGTCAGTTCATTTGAAATCAAGAGACACGTGCTCTACATCTTGATGCCCAGTTTCGTACTTTTGTTCAAGGTGATCTATCGGTCTCTAAATACTGCGAGTGTCTCAAAGCTATGGCTGATTAGTTGGGCAATTTGGGTGAACCCGTCCGTGATCGTACATTGATCCTGAACGTACTACGCGGCCTCAATGATCGTTTTAGCTTCATGGCAGCCCTGATTGAGAGACAACGTCTGTTCCCAAAATAATCTGACGTCCTGGCTGATTTGGAACTCGCAGAGATGAACATGAAGACTAAGCAGGCAGCACCCTCTTAGGCTCTTGTTGCTTTCGCAGCTTGTCCTCCTGTCCAACCCTCACAGCGTTCATCGTCTTTGTCTGGAACCAACAACAACACCGGCGGCAACGGCAAGAAGACTCGACGAGGTGGCAGCAAGAAAAACGACAGCGGCGGCTCACCTAGCTATGCGCCTCAGGGCACAGGCATGCCATGGCCTGGGTCTGCTGCCTCCACCAGGCCGACTGGCAGGCCCAACCTTGCTCCACCAGGATGGCCGACGACCTACAACCCTTACACTGGGGTATTCCAGCTGTGGGCTGGCCCAGATCATCGCCAGCCTGGACGACCGTCTATGGGCCTTGCACCTTACTACCCGCCCGCTCCACAGGCCCTTGTTGCTGGGCCGAATGCAGCGCCCCTCCCTGGGCCGTTGTTCCACGCTCCATAGGGCCTGCTCACGCCCCCACCTGGCTTCCATGGTCCAGCTGCGCCTGCTGGATGGCTTGCGCACCTAGGAGGCCTTATGTGGGATCAACAGGCATTGGCGACTATGCACAACAACCCAACGTTGCCTTCACCAACAGCGGATTGGCTAATGGATACAGGTGCTAAAACACACATGGCCTCAAACTCCGGTACTCTTTCGACATATTCTACACCCTCATATTCTATACCTTCTAGCACTGTTGTTGGTGATGGTTCAGTCTTGCCTATTACTTGCACCGGTTCTGTTTCCCTTCCTTCTAGCCATGGTCATTTACGCCTTAATAATGTTCTTGTATCTCCTCGTTTAATTAAGAACCTTATTTATGTGCATCAGCTCACTATTAATAATAAATATTCTATCAAGTTTGACCCATATGGTTTTTCTGTGAAGGATCTCAAAACAAAGAACGTGATCATCAGGTGCAATAGTTCCGGCCAGCTCTACCCCATCCTGTCATCGGTGTTTCAGCCACTTGCTCTTGCTGCCAGCACCACCTCCGCTACGCTTTGGCATAGGCGTCTTGGTCATCTCGGTCATGAAGCACTAGCTCGCTTATTAGCTTCATCAACAATTTCTTGTAATAAAAGTGAGTTAGAAAACATTTGTCATGCTTGTCAACTTGGTCGGCATGTCCGCCTCCCCTTTAGTTCCTCTAGCTCTCGTGCTATCAAGAACTTTTATTTAATACATTGTGACTTATGGACATCCCCTATTGCTAGCATATCTGGTTACAAGTATTATCTCATTATTCTTGATGATTGTTCCCATTATTCATGGACTTTTCCCCTACGCCTAGTCTGACACCTTCTCCACACTCACTCATTTTTTTGCTTTTGTTTCAACTCAGTTTAACACCACCATTAAGAGCGTTCAATGCGATAACGGCCGGGAATTTGATAACTCCTTCGCCCGCACGTTCTTTCTTACTCATGGAGTTACATTACGCATGTCATGTCCGCACACCTCTCTATAAAATGGCAAGGCTGAGCGCATCATTCAAACCACCAATAATATTATGCGCTCACTTCTTTTTCAGGCTAGCATCCCTCCCTCCTATTGGGTCGAGGCTCTTCATGCCGCTACTTATCTGTTGAACCGCCTCCCAACTAAGACTTTAGCCCACAACTCGCCATTCTTTGCCCTATATGGAGTTCAACCATCTTATGACCACCTTCGTGTCTTTGGTTGTCGGTGTTATCCTAACCTATCTTCTACGACAATCAATAAGTTGGCGCCTCGCTCTACCCCTTGTGTTTTTCTTGGTTAACCTTCCAAACACAAAGGATATCGATGCTTGGATCTCTCCACCAATAGACTCATTATTTCCTGACATGTCATTTTTTACGAGTCCTCATTCCCGTTCTCTGAGGTCACGTCACCTCCTTCATCCGACTTTGATTTTTTATCGGAGTTTGATGTTACACCTATGATTCCTATTGGATATGTCTCTGTTTCAGGTACTACGGCTACTACAGGTTATGTTCCCGCTGCCCCCATTGCACCTCTGCAGCAGGATGTTGCCAGTCAGGATACTCCTACGAGCGACCCTAGCACTCCGCGTGTTGCCCCCTGTACCGCTTCCCCTGTTGGCCTTACTCAACAGTATGCTACCAGCGGTACCCAACAGACATCACTACTAGACGTGCGGGGCTTGTCTCAGTACAAATCACCAGGGAGTGGCGTGTTGCCCACTGGTGCGTGGCCTGCCTCCCTTGGCCTGTTGACCACTGGCGAGCAGCCTGCCTCCCCTGGCATTCTTTGGAGCGGTATAAAGCTCGTTGGGTTCTTCGTGGTTTCACTTAGCGTCCAGGTGTTTATTTTGATGAGATATTTAGTCCATCTGTCAAGCCTGCCACCATTCGAACCGTGTTATCTATTGCTCTTTCTCATGACTGGTCTGTTTATCAGCTGGATGTGAAAAATTCCTTTCTTCATGGGACCGGACCCTGGATGAGACAGTCTACTGTGTGCAGCCTTCAGGATTCGTTGACAGTGTGCATCCGGATTTTCTCTGCCGTCTCAACAAATCTCTATATGGTCTGAAGCAAGCTCCTCGTGCTTGGTATAGTCGCTTTACCTCTCACATTCTGTCCCTTGGTTTTGTGGGAGCTAAGTCCGACACCTCATTGTTTATTTACCGTCGTGGCACTGATACTGTTTATTTGCTTCTCTATGTGGATGATATTGTTTTGACTGCTTCATCCATACCTCCTCTTCATCGAATTATTGTAGCACTCCAGCAAGAATTTTTGATGAAGGATCTTGGTCCCTTGCACCATTTTTTGGGTCTTTCAGTCACTCGTCAGGATGATGGTTTCCTCCTCTCTCAACGCCAGTATATTCTTGAGATACTTGAGCGTGCTGGCATGTTGGACTGTAAACCGTGCTCCACGCCGATTGACACTTGTGCCAAGATTTCAGCTGTTGAGGGTGCTCCGGTCTCTGACTCGATGCACTTTCGTGGACTTGCAGGAGCACTGCAGTATCTTACGTTCACTCGGCCTGACATTGCTTATGCTGTTCAACAAGTTTTTCTTCATATACATGATCCTCGGGAGCCTCATTATAACTTGGTGAAACGGATTCTTCGTTATCTCCATGGTACTATGGATTTTGGTCTTCAGCTTCGTCGCAGTGATCTGTCCACCTTGGTTGCCTATTCAGATGCAGACTGGACTGGTTGTCCTGACACTAGACGTTCTACATCCGGTTATGGTGTTTTTCTAGGGGACAACTTGATTTCTTGGTCATCGAAGTGACAACACATAGTGTCCCGTTCTAGTGCCGAGGCAGAATATCGTGCAGTTGCTAATGCTGTTGTTGAGACTACATGGCTTTGCCAGTTGCTTCAGGAGTTGCACATTCCTATCCAGCGCGCCAACATTGTTTACTGTGACAATGTAAGTGCAGTGTATCTCTCGACAAATCCGGTGCAACATCAACGCACCAAGCATATCGAGATTGATCTTCACTTTGTTCGCGAACGTGTGGATGTCGGTGTGGTTCGTGTTTTTCATGTCCCAACATCTTCCCGGTATGCGGATATGTTCACTAAAGGACTACCGTCTGGGGTCTTCATCGAGTTTTTATCCAGCCTGAATGTTTGTCCCGGTGGTTGACCACGTTCAGGCTTTGGGAGGGTGTAAGACAGTTGTAATTATAGTCGGTTTGGTTTTCGTGTCCTGTACACACGATCGTAACCTTCCCTATCTCTTGCGGTGATATTCTATAAACCGCGTAGGATTAGTTACAGAAGGTTACGAGGCCTTGCCTATTTATGTATGCTTGGCCATCGATCAATGCATTCACGTATTGCATCGTTCAACATGGTATCGAGCCAGAGGTCTTGAGTTGAAGTCCTAGTGACCGCATATTCCATTACGTCGCTCCTATTTTCACGTTTGCGCCCTGAGGAAGCTACACGTGAGAGGGAGTATTGAACCATAAGTGAATTGCCCACCTTTTCCCATCAGCTTAGGCCTTTGGGTGCAACTAATCTGTGCATAGTAACTTAACAATTATGAAAAGTACTTTAAGAATGTCATATATTTCAATAAAGTGAGAAATGTAGATTTTCTCCTCGATCGAAAAGAAAAAAAGTGCATGTGGTGGGCACTAAGAGACTAGAACTAACAAATGAGCACTTTTTTCGACATGACAATGCTAGTACGTTGCTGCTTTATAAGTTTGGAGAAAAATTGGACAAACATTATTGGTACTCCAAGCCGAGGATATTAATATATACGAAAGAAAAGGTCGAATTGTTTGGTCTGAATTGGTAAGCTCATATCTATTATAGAAATATACTTGTGAAAATTGTATATATGCATGATGGCCGCGCCTTAACCGTAATCTTTTCAACAAGTGGTGGTCCATGCTCAAGTCTAAACCCATGTGGTAAACTAATAAACAAGCAACTAACCCTTACAGTGCCGAGTGTAGCCATGACACTATTCTACATGCTAGTATTAATCTCTTTTACACAGTGCACTTAATGTGTGGCTAAAGGAAACTCACGATACAAGGTGATGAGTTTCTAGCTAGACGCATTCATTCATGTGTCCGACCGTGCGAGTGCGGTTTCGCGCGTGTGTACGCCTTCTTACAACATCCACAAGGGGGAAAAAAAGGAAGAAAGAAATGAGAATGGGCCACCTTAAAAAGATGCAAGAGAGACATGATTTCGCAGGTGGTATGTGGAAAAAAAAAAACTGGCGCCGCGGCCATGCATTATCATGGCCTTATTATTCTACACACCCACACACACACACCCGCCCCTGCTGGCATTATTACTCCCGGCCCCCTTGCTCCTCTTCATCTATTTCCACTCCATCGCAGTGCAAGCCTTTACATTGCACAATTAAGCCTCCTCTCAACTCAAAGAGCAACCAAACCGAAAAAGAGAGAAGCTGCTAATACTAAGCTCTGCTATAGCCAACAAGGAAGTGAGAGGAGGAAGAAGTGGTCTGAGAAAGAAGGTGGCTGCAGCAGCAATGGCGGCGGACCTGGGGTTTGAGGCGACCGAGCTCCGGCTCGGTCTCCCCGGCGGCGGCGGCGGAGGAGGAGGAGAGAGCGAGGTGAGGTGCTCCTCCGGGAAGAGAGGCTTCTCCGAGACCATCGACCTCAAGCTGAAGCTGGAGCCGGCGGCTGCCGCCGTCGAGGAGGAGGAAGAGGCGGCTGACAAGGAGGACGCGGCGGTGGCCGACGAGTCGTCAGCGTCCGGGAAGATGAAGAGGTCGCCGAGCCAGAGCAGCGTCGTCACCGGCGCCGCTGCGGCGCAGCCCGACCCCGCCGAGAAGCCACGCGCACCCAAGTACGTTTCTTTCTATGACGACTCTTCTCCGTTTGTGATGATCTTGAAACTGTACGTGCATGAGACTAATTCCATGCATGTAACTCGGTTAATGATCTCTTAGTAATTAGGTTCATTTCCTGATAATCTACCCACTTTAATGATCTCTTAGTTAGCCACTTATTAGCCTTAGATCGCTGAACTAGCACAGTAGCACCCAATAAATCTTGTATCTATACCACGATTGTCATGTGACTCGTGTCCATGCCATACACCGTACATATTAATTTTGTTTGAGTTCTTACTTTTCCATGCCGTGTTAAGTACAAGAAAATGTAGCAACCTTTTACGAAATGCAACCAAACTTCAAATAACAGATCCCATACATAGACATAATTAACGGTTCCAAAGATCTAATTAAAAGTACTATAATTTGCAACAAATGATAGAGCCATGCTCAAGTAAAGCTTCAATCATCAAGAGAGAAGAGAAACAAAACCACAGATCTTCAAGGCAGCACTGCATGCGAAATCAGGAGCAAGCAACGCAGCTTGGATCTAGGGACACTGGATTTATTATTCATCGATCGACGCACGGATCGGGTTCATGTTGAAGGGAGGGGAGGGACAGCGGCATGTTACGTGTGGGGCACAGGGAGACAGCGCCTAGTGCCGACACGATAAAAGAAAGCCCTCTCGCTCTGCTATCTGCTGCCTTTCATTTTCTCTCTCTCTCTCTCCTCTCTCTTTCTGGCACAGTGTCATCTTTGTCCACATCAACATCATTTCCACACTTCACTTGCTGTTTGATTTTGATTGATGCTGGAATTGAATTGATTGGCGTGGTGGATACGAGTAAATAAATGGCTGTCGCCCATACTGCCCCTGCCTGCCAGGGGTCACCGCACCACTCTAGATCTGCATGCATGTCCCCCATTTTATCTGGTTAAATATCTTCATTTTTTGCTAATAGTATTTTGGTTAGAAAAAGAATGAGATGACCAGCTGGTGTAAATAGTCTTGTGAAATACTACAATGTATATATACTCTTTTAACTTGGATGCATGAAAGATGAAAGGACAAAAGGTGGCAAATTGGAAGGTAGCAGTACATGCTGTGTGCCACCACGAAAGGTTCCTCCTTTTCCATGAAAAAAATTAGATGCCTCGCCTCCCGATAGTACCATGGACCACACAAAGTCGAGCTGATCTGTCTATACACATATGTTACATGCATGCTCCAAAGTAGAAAACAAAATGATGTGAAAAGATAGGCAGTAGAAACTAAAGGTGGATATAGAGAAATATTTAAGTACCCTTACATGCCGCAGTCTGCACTGCATTTTTTTTTAAAATACAGTACATATCAGCTAGTAGTGTTTAACTGTCGATCTTTTTTCACAGCGATATTTCAAGTGACATCTTTTTTCACAGGGAAAAAATAAACAATGTTGTTGGTGACTTTTCCTTCTTGCAGGGCGCAGGTTATTGGATGGCCGCCGGTGCGTTCGTACCGGAAGAACATCATGTCTGTGCAGACCGAGAAAAGCAGCAAGGACGTCGACGGCGGCGACAAGTCATCGTCGACGGCCGCCGCGGCGTTCGTGAAGGTGAGCCTGGACGGCGCTCCATACCTGCGCAAGGTGGACCTCAAGATGTACAAGAGCTACCAGGAGCTGTCCAAGGCGCTGGAGAAGATGTTCAGCTCTTTCACCATTGGTAATAAACAATATAATTATCACATCAAAATCTCGATCGCCTTGGAATATTCTATAGTTCACCAGAAATAGTAATAAGGCTTTCAACTTTCATGCAAAATTGAAGTGGGCTAGCTATAGTTTGTTGCACGGGTTGGAGCTTTGGGTATATGATTGCATTGGCAATTGCATGAGTGGTGGTGGTCGCCATGTGGTTTTCCCAGTAGTGCACTCCATAATTTGCATCCCCGGTAGGTGTCTGTCCTGGCTGGCATAATGCCATTGCCCCTCCAACACACACGGATCGAGTATCTCCTCCTCCTCCCTGCCGTTGTTGTGTGTAGGTGGTGTAGCTCATGATCATGGCCTGCCTTCAGTTAGCTCAGTTGCTTCATCATTGCCATGTGCTGTTCTTCTACCTCCACGTCTAAACTAATCCACGTGTTGATCGGCGTGCACCATAGGAAAAAGCAGGAATCCAAGATACCGTTCCTCAACAACCATATCGAGTTTGTTTATGAAATAAACACAGTTGTTAAAGGATTTGATGTTGAGATTTGACACTTGCTTTTATACTCACCCACAAATAATTCAGGGAGCTGTGGATCTCAAGGGATGAAAGGTATGAATGAGAGCAAGCTGGTGGATCTGCTGAACGGCTCCGAGTACGTGCCGACCTACGAGGACAAGGACGGCGACTGGATGCTCGTTGGAGACGTCCCATGGGAGTGAGCACTCTACCAGACTTCTTCTGCATCCATTCTGCTCTGCAAACTTGAATTTAGGGTACCACTTGATCAGCTTCCCTTCTCATTTATTTGGATGTGAAAATGCCGTTTCAGGATGTTCGTCGAGTCGTGCAAGCGCCTCCGGATCATGAAGGGATCTGAAGCCATTGGCCTCGGTGAGTATAGATATAGCCTCCAAAAGTTCAGGTTGGCAGAGATGCTGAAACCTGTAATCTGACACGGTGGCAACTGTTTTTTTCAGCACCAAGGGCTATGGAGAAATGCAAGAACAGAAGCTGAGGAGAAGACGGACGCGTGCATCCGGCCATCGGATGCGTGCATAACCTGTCTCTATAGCTTTGGTCATCGTCTCTGTATCATACATTACTCCCAGTCCTCCTTCATTGCAAGCCTGTGATCAGTGAAGTCATTTTGGTTGGTGTGTCAACTGGTCTATCTGTTCCAGCGAGTCAGTCAGTGTTCAAGTCTCGTCTTGTCATATACTACAAAAGAGAGAAGCCATGAACATGTACCTGTCCCATAACAATGTCTTTTTGCTCTGCCTCTTCTTTTTTCTCCCCCCTCTTCTTGGCACAAAATGCAAAGGCACCCTGCTCCCAATACAATCAAGGGGCCTCATTGCATCTTGTCCATTAAAAGTTGTTTAATTACTATGGTGTGTCAATGGAACAAAATATTTATATATTGCAAGGTGTTGAAATGTACTGTATGCTCATCTACTATGTCTCGTTATTTTCATCTTATTGGTGCTAACATTGTTGAACGGAATCACACAGTGGGATGATTCATTTCCATGATTATAGAGATGCTTTGTTTTGTGGTGGATAGACAGTGCAGTGCTGTGCCGACCTGGCGGTGTGTGTTTTTATATGTGGAGCCAACGCAACTTGGAGACCGGAAGCATGTCATGTGCATTGTGATGGGGCACGGTGTTTTATATTCATCAGCCACTACAAATTTCCCAGCTTCTCACTACTATTATGAGGCATCACACTTGGCTTCATCTTTTGCTGTCTGCTGTCACTATTCTATGCACGCATAGCAAGTGTTTGGTGCATTGTGCCCCATGCCATGATAAAGGATGCAAGGTTGGTTTGCTGCCTAAAGTTGAGGTTTTCTTTACTCTGTTTTCTAGAGGGAGAGAGAGAGGGGGAACAGAAAAACCTTGGAGTGCTGGAAGTTGTTGCCATGATTTTTAGGAACTTTCAGCAGCACCTTCCTACTTGCAATGGAGTATCTCCTCCCAACTAAAGGTGCTTTTTGCATGTGATAAACTAAGCAAAACATATTTGCTTTGGAGATCATGTCCCCTTACAATGATGGCAGCTTTGAGTCTTTTCAAGTGCCCCTTGTCCATCTTTGAAGACAATCTGTGCTGCTCCTATCAAGAAATTGTCCACTAAACATATGTTGCTATGGATAATGCTTATTTTCTCACTCCCAACGACGCAGCATCTTTTGATGAACTATTGGTAACTTGTCTCTGAAGGTCAATATATTTTATCCATGAAGCAGTTACCATCAAAAGGCTGAGTCGATCTTTTAGAGTCACAACTTGTAAAGCAGAGCTTTGCCAGTTTGGATAATATTTCTCTCCTTTTGAAAAGAGCATTGATCCTTACAAGCATTTTTCACTACCAGAGGGGACAAAGAACTGTACAAATATCGATCTGAAAACAGCAACATATAAATAAACACTAAAAAAAAAGTACATGCTCAAACATCGGACAAATAATTCTGTACTGCAACAGCAAAGCTCCTGCTCTTTTTGTTTTAAAGAATAAAAATATGACATTGGACACAATAATAAATAGTATTTTATTAAAAGGATGCAGAAAATTCATTGAATTATTCTTCAGACTGTACTTTGCATCAGGAACAATGTGATGAAGAATAAGTTATTACACAGAAAGGCCATAAAAACAAGCATTTATATAGATTATTATATGTACAAGTGTCTCCATGGAAACACCCTTTCCTAGTTCCTACTGCCTTCATTTCGACATTATTTGAGCAAAATCTAATTTTCGATCAAAGAAATGGACCCTAGCTTGAGAAATCCACCGATCTGATTACAAGATCAGCATTCTTTCTTGATTGCATGATAAGCTCTGCATTTGGCTGGTCATTGTACGATATCTGATTCACAAGAAAGAGTTTTTAAGACAATATAAGAACTTACAGAATTCAGGTACTTTGCAGCAAGGAAAATGAAAATTTATAAGCCTTCAATTAAAAATGAAGCTGTAAAACGGAATAGCAATGATGCAGGGTTTCTCATGAACAGGCAATATGCTTGAACACTTATAAATGGCCAGAGGAGGAGGCACCAGCTCAGTATGCAGTATAAATGATAGACAGAGGTTAACAAGACAGTCCTCTTAAAAGAAACAGTAGTGCAATTTTATCTGAAACAACGTAGGTTTAAGTGTGCTTGAGATAAAAAGGGTAGGCGTAGGGAATTACCCGCCATGCAGCTACATCTGGCTCTTTTCCTGGAAGAGAATAAGAACAAAAAGGAATAAGATGAATAAATTGTAATGCATCCTAAAGGAAAGGGGGGAGGGGGGAGTATGAACAATCGCAAACCTGTGGCAATATGTCTCTTGAGCACTCTTTGCATTGAGACATCAATGTCAACATCAATGAACCTTAAAAAGGTAATTTTACAATTAGTTCGTTTTAAAAAAAATACCATTAGAAACACTGATTCTGCCATTCAAGATATATCTCCAAAAGAAAGATGTACTATTGTGCAATATGGTTGCAAAGCTTTGCATGCTCACCATTTCTCATCAAACAATTCTCTAATTTCCCTCCACACATCTTCATCTAGTAATAGATAATTCCCTTCAACAATCACTATTTTGTGCCTGCCAAAACAATAGTAGTTAGCAATCAGCATCTGTCACAGCTACGTAAACTCACCGATGAAATGAAGCCTGTGTTTATGCAGGCATATGAATCCATTACACATTGAAAAGGTTACAAAGCTGCAAGGTATAATCTAATATGAAGATAGAAAGATCATGAAGATATCTGTGTGTGTTGCTATTGCATGATTATTCGATGTCAGTAGAGGCTAAAGCGAGTTGAGCCAAAGAATTTATGAAGGTTACATCAGCACTTTTAAATAACCCTATAACCAATATAGACATGATACCCATTTAAATGAAGTATGGCTAAAAAGACTAGCACACATGTATTCCTACAAGCTGTATAGTTTACTTACTGTGGCTTCACAGATATATCATTCTCAACTGGGTCACCAACACCATGATCAAATGATGGAGCACAAACTGAACCCTACAGACCAAGATGTTTAAAGGATCAGATAGAATGCAATTCACCACTCAAGAACTCACATTGCAGGACGCTATATACCTCTGTTCTTAGGGTCTCTAGACATTTCAGCAGGAGTGATGGATTGAATGTCCATGGTGCTAAAGTTATGAATTCAAATGTTAGCAATTGAGTAAAAATTGTTAACTGAAGTAGGTACAGCCAAGAACATTACACACCTCCTCTTCTTGCATGTGCTTCTTTTGGATCCTACAAGCACAGGAGCGTTAAAATTCAAGAAGCAACCAAAGTCAGATATATGAGTCGCTGGGCAGAGAACAAACCTCCATTGCATCCAGCTGGGAACGGTAAAGGTGGAAACCATCCATTGGAAGCATTGCAGCAATTTCCTCAATAGGAAAGAGTGCAGTACGTTTTGCGTGCTTCTGGGACCAAAGCATATTAACACGCCGAACAATTTCAGAGGCAACAGTGGACTTGCCTGCACCAGGTGGCCCAGCTACACCAACAATGTATCTGCCAAGAGCAAAACAAGTATGTGATTGAAGATGTTAGTTTAGATGTTCTTAATATCATGCTGCAGCAATATCAAGAGATTGACTTCTGAACATTTTGATTATAAATTGTAGTACTGGGCCCAAAAAATAATAACAAAAAAGCAGAAACAACAAAAAATATAAAAAAATATATTTCAAATGAGAAGTGTCATTTTTGTGCTGTGATAAAGATTGAAATTATCTCAGAAGATCATTAAATCAAACGAAATGTTTAGTATTCCTGTTTGGCATAAAAGTGCTGGACCTAGAAGACATTTTGCCTTTTATGATTTTTCCAGACAAAAGAATAAAAGAGAGTGAAAAGCGAATAGACAACAAACTTGGTCGATTATGTTCAAGAACATTTTTTATGTAGTGCAAAAAAAAAAATCAGAATGAGAAACATAACACCAGCTCTGAATATTGCACTCAAAGATTATGACTGTCTAATATGCTGCAGAATAGAATCAAGAGAAAAGGCTTACTTTGAGTCAACATGTTCAATCTTTTCCATGACAGAAAGAAGGTGTTCAGCCAACGTGTCATATACCTCATCCATTGACCTTCAAGTTTTAAACAAACTTTTTCGTTAGCATATAAGATGTCAAAGTTTAGAACTCATCTATATTCTCAAATTTTAAGAAAATGTACACAAATGAAGCAATTGCTAAGCATAGAATCTCCAAAGCATCGCTAGGTACCTTGCCCTTTGAATGACAAGTCCAAATATTTACAAATCATAGTTTTGCCCCTTCCTTAATAATAATCAGTAATCAGAACCAGATCATGCAAATGCATCAAAGAAGAAATCCTTTCTTTCCTTTCACAGCTGCTGCGTCAGCTTATTTTTTAGTATTTCAGAAATACTTCTAAACATCAGGGATTCTTTGGGAACTTGGCAGGGAATAAGGGACCAAACATGTTGGCAAGTACACAAGGAGAATATGGAATTTATCAATTCGGAGTTATAACATTAATGAATAAGATACTCCCTGCAGCTTTTATATATGACATTGGTTAGTTCAGTTTTGATGAAACTTCGAAATCAATTGTATGATTGTACTTAAAAGACTGTTAAACTAACAATCCACGGATTCATTTCATGCCCTTTTTCTTCCATCAACCTGTCAGCACAGAGGCTTTTCATTCTAGCTATTTCAAATACTTCATCAGAAAGGACTCGCTGCACTAGCATCACAACTGAGCCGGTAAGGCGATAACTATAAACAGCAAACTGACCAAATCCCTAAAGCACTCCCTACTTAATGCAATGATATGCAGCTCTCCAGTTCATTTGAAGGGGGGGGGGGGGGTCCCATAGAACCAAAACATGTGTAAAGCTAGTTCCACCACGGTAAAGCAGTAGACAAAACTTAATGATCAAATAGACATGAAATGCAAATGTTTCTACTTTGTAGCTTACTTGGCCTCTATCTGTGGAGCTTCTTGTCTCTGATAACAAGGAACCTGGATAACAGAAAATAAGATGAGAGTCGAACATGCATATAACAAACTTCTCAAAGGAGAAACAAAAAGGCACTCACATTTTGTTTCTTTTTCTCCTTTGCAGCTTGAGCAAACGCCTGTTGAAATGTGGCACTGATTGGTGGAATCACCTTCATCTGTCTGCTTCGAACACCGTAACCGCTAAAAGATACACATCCTGAAGAAGCAGCAAAATAAAACTTTTGAGCTGTCATGTGGCAAAATGGAAGCTTGGACAAAGATAACCATCGCAAAGGTGCATGAGTCAGAAGGTCTAACACATTAATAAGCACTAAGCAGACAAGTGACAGTGTATGATTTGCAGGTTTTCGTTAAAAATTGTCGATTGAGACAACAGGAGGCACAGGCGTTCCAAGGTACAAGGAGAAATCACAACAATCAGCAGCACCAATTTCGTGGCAGCATAACCAGAAGGCAATACTAGAAGGAACTGGAGTGTTACTGAAATCTCAACAAGGTAGCCGCAACCTATCTACCCTGCTAGTTGGGAGTGAAAGCAGTCCATTCGAGCACACGGAGCAAAGTTACAGCTAACCGATTGGGGGAACCAAAAGAAGCGCAGGGATCTGTTACCCGGCAGGCCGGACCGGCGACCTGACGGCGGCCGGAGCAGCCTCGCCTGCGCCGCCGTGGACGCGACAGAACTCGACAACTCCATGGCCGCACTCTTACTTGTGTTCACAAACTCGAATCTAGTGAAAAGGACTTGCGATGATTGAAGTAATATAGGTTTTGGCCGCTATTGCCAAAACGGAATCGAAGAGTGAATCTACAAAGGAACGGAACGGGCACCAAAATCCGAATCGAAATGTAGATCGGGACTTTTGCAACTTCACCCCCTGCTTAGTAAGTATTGACAAAACTCGGACAGCCAAATCGGCAGTCATCACCGAGCCCATACATATAGACGAATGACGGGCAGTTTGTAAAAGTTGTTCTAGATCACTGCTCACTACCTCCAACAGGCTACAGGTAAGCAAGGATGGAAAAATTCTGGTGATGCATCGCAACAATTATTCCTTGGAATGAACAATGGTTTGAAAGTTTACAGTTATTGTTCTACTGTTCTACAGAATCCACACGAAACACTAAGTTGATAGCTAGAATGATGGTACAACTACAACATACACGCAATGAAAGGCACATACAGAAACAACAGCTTGGTTTATGCTACTGCATGACGAAGATGACCGCCAGAGCCACATGTCGCCGGCTTTGTCTAAATCCAATAAGGCAATAACCTAGGTGAGATGAACAGTGCACTGGCTCTTCCGCGATCCGCCCCATTTTCCATCCTCCTGCAGCTGCTGGCAGAGACAGGGTCGATCACACAAGTGAGAAAGGCAAGAGTGATAAACTGCATAGATTCAGATCTCACACGTAGGTGCTTTGCAAATGCAGCGCGATCCTTACCTGCTCTAGCATGAAGTGAGGGACTTGGACCCGCTTCGAACCATCAGCCAGGCGCTTGCAGGCCATCCGGGGTTCTGCCATTGTAAATTCGTTCAGGACCTGCCAGAAAGAGATCCAGAGGTGATGGTCAGGATCAGAAATGAATAGCAAAGAAAATTTGTCAATGTTTTCTCCAACTGGGCTGAGGAAGTAGTACCTGGTTCCTGATAGCTCCGATCAGCATGTCACGGCAACCAGAGACATGCACATCTTTCAGGTTTGGACACTGAAGAAGCAACCGTTCTGCACAGTTCCTCAAAGTTACAAAACTGAGAACAAATAGCTCTTTAGCACTAGTGTAATGTTGCAGCATTGCATCACACCTGGATGAAGATTCGTGCAAGAATTCAGGTTCAGATCAACCAGCTCTGGACAGTTCACACACAGGGCCTGCCATGCATAAAAGCAGCAAAGAGTACACAGTTTCATTAGGCAAACCGAAATACGGATGGATTGGCGATCACAGGTTTGGGACACTTACATCAATTGCTGAACAGCCCCAGAGGCTGAGTTTCTTCAGATTGGTGTGCTTTATGATCAGCTTTTCATAAGTAGGTTGCTGCTTTTTCTGGTTCACTAGTTTGGAGCAGAATTTGATCCCTCCAGAGATGTCACCGAAGTACGACTTCCCAGCTTCAAGCTGGGGTTTAGCACACAAACTCTTTCCACAGTCCATGAGTCGAAGGAGTGGCAATTGAGTTGTGGCCACCTGAACCCCAACTGGAAATGACATGAGCCGAGCACATTTAGCATGTTTGCGGGTATGGGCAATGAGATCCTTTGAATTACAATGGGCATAGCTAAAAGTCAGGCTTACATGTGGTGATTTTGGGGCACAAAGCAAGGAGGAGCCGGGTCAGAGTATGAGGAAATGACTTGCAGATCATCCCAAGCCCGTTGTCAGTAATGCTGGATCTGAAGATGCAAGCATATAAAAGTCAGAAGATATTTCAGTTTACTTTCCAATGCAATATGAATGGTTTGTTACATCCAAATATTTAGACGCCATGAAATGGCACTTACCCGCTTAAATCAAGCAACTCCAAGCTCACGCAAGAGCGAACAATAGATGCAACAGCTGCATCTGTTATTTTTGAACCTAGAATCAAGGACAGCATACAGAGGCCCCTGGTGGAAAAATATAGAAAATATAGTTGATAATTGATATAAAAGTAAACTTGATTCAACGAAAGATCCATACAGCATTGCTCCAGAAAAGTGAGAAGCATTCCATACGGATCAGGGCAAGATGCGAATGACTGAAGATACCTGAGATTAGCACTCTCCAGAGCAAACACGGTTTCATTGCATAACTGAATCGATGAGATGTGCATGTTTCTCAAGTTTTGGCAGGTACGGCCAAGGCTATCCATTAGAGCAATAAGATCAGTAGAATCATTATTTTGTTTGGGAAATTCCAGGGAAAGCTCATTCAAATTAGAGCAGTTAATGACCTGCAAGAGGTGAATAGCCCAATGAATTCATGCAAGAAATCAGATCAGCGCCACAACTAACTGTAAGACTGTCAACTTACCGCCTTTGAAAGGGAACAAAGACCTGACAGCCAAAGCATTGAAAGGCTTGATGAGCTAATATTGAGAAAACCAAGACTGCTACAGCCCTCTAATTTAAGAACTGAGAGAGATCGCTTCTCTGAAACAAACCTTGTTAGCTCATCCCTGTGGAAAAGAATTCATCAATTACAAGATTCACCCAAAATTTAAAACTACTGATTTAACACTTCTAAACTGAGATGCTGGTAAATTTTGGATGACATGCATGGTCACAATAAATCTGCAAAGACACTTAAAGGAGCATGAACAATCACTCTGAACATCTAAGCAATGGCATCGACAGTTTCAGACTACACATTGCAAATGGATGTGTACTAAGATATTGATCATAAACTCATTATCAGCAAAGCAAATCATTCAGAATCAGGTGTTGAACAAAATTTATGGAAACATGATCTCACATTGGAGCAAGTACTAGGAGTTATGAACATACCCAGTTATCCGGTTTACTGCACTGTTAGTCATGCTGATATCCAAGGATTGTAAATTAGGACAGGAAAACGCAATGCACGCAAGCATTGTGGCATCAACATCACTGCACATGTAGAAAAGAACACATGGTTAGAACACCTATCAGGATCAGTACACTGAATTATATTGATTTGTAAACATAGTTACGCATCAGGAGAGCTGGATCTAATGTATTATCCACTACGGTACTTCAAATATTTCCAAGCAAAGCAGGCAGACAAGATCAGCACTTTGCTATTAGTCCTAGATGACAGTAGATCTGCTAAATGATGTCCCTAAGAAGTCATATAACCCCTATGAAATCCTTAGATCAGAAAAACTGTTCTTCTGTCCGAATCCACTACTGCAGAGCAATATGAGCCTGTGATGCCAAATATTCAGATAATTATATCCCTCCTATCATGAAGACCCATTTCCCAGCCTGATTCACAGGTTTCTCAAAGCCAACGAAGCATTTCACTGTCCAACATCAAGCACAAGTTGGTTCTGCATGTACGCTACATGGTTTACCAGATCTACACTCCCTACTGTCAGATCGAACCAGGAACCTATCAGATGCGCACTTGATTCCTCCTAGCAAGCATCAATCATACTTGGTATGACCCATTCTCTCCGTTGATAGCTTGCTGCTGATGAACGATGCGCAAAGGATCTAATCTAACCAAGCACCGCTCAAAGATCCATAAGCAGAGATCTCACGGCACCAGATCAGATATAGCATGTCGACTCAAAAACCAAATCGATCCCCCTAATTCAAGCAGATTATGTTTAATTCAGCTAGAATTCCGATGTTTCATTAGTTAGTTTCCCTCCCATTTCGATTGATCGAGGGGTCGTCATGTCAGCCGATCCGTGAACGCCAACCGGAGATCAACTCATCGATCTCGGCGGCGGCGCCGTGGGGGGGCGTACGGATCCGTGGCGGTTAAGCGTTCGTGCACGCGTTTCGGTCGGTCGGGTTCCCTCACCTGTCCATGCGGAGCACGAGCCTGGTGAGCGCGGGGCACCGCGCGAGCACCGCGGCGACGGGGCGCACGCCGGCGGCGCGGAGGCGGACCTCCTCGGCGGCCCGCCAGACGCGGCGCGCGCACCCGCGCCAGCCGCGGCTGACGGCGGCCGACGCGGCCACGCCGCGCGGGGACAGGCGGCGCAGCACCTCCGCCACCACCTCCCCGGGCACCCGCCGCCCCGCGCCGACCTCCACCCACCCGTCCCCGTACTCCTCCTCCTCCTCCTCCTCGTCCACCACCACCTCCACCCGCGCCTTCTTCTCCGGCGGCGGGCGGGGCACGGGCGCCGCCATGGCCAGGGGCACCGCGTCCGTGACCCCGTCCGGCGCCGCCACGTCGTCGTCGAAGTGCAGGGCGCGGCGGGGCTTGAGCTCCCCCATGGCAGCTTCGGCCTCGCCCCCGGGCTTGGCTGCGGCGCCGGGGACGGGGCAGACGTGGCCCTTTTTGGGGAGCCCACACCGGCCGCAGTTGTAGCTGCCGCGCTTCTTGGGCACGGCAGCGGCGGGTACGGCGGCGGCGGGGGCTGGGACGGAAGAGGGGCCGGAGGCGGAGGAGGCCATGGCGGTAGATCTGGGGATGAGGGATAGCTGCGCTGAGGCGCTAGGGTTGGGTGGGGGATTGGGGATGGGGGGCGGAGGCGGAGGCGGAGGGAGGTGGGCGCGGGGGGGAATAGATAGAGAGGGAGAAGAAGGCGGGAGATTGGCGCGCGCGAGGTTGGCGCCATTTTTCCTGCGCGCGACTTCCTCCCCTCTCTCTTCGGTGTCTTGTTTTTTCTTTTCGGGTTCGCGCCGGCGCGAGCGAGTCCCTCCCTCTCTTGGTTTCGTTTGGTTTTGGACTCTTTTTTTTTTTTTTTTTGAACTCGATTGTGGATGGCAAAGGCGGAGCCGCCAGATCGGATCGGAGAGCTGCACGGGCCGCGCGTGGATTCGGTCCTCCGTACATACAGTCACTTGTTGTGATGGATGCTCAAAGATTTTCCAGTCAATTATCAAAAAAAAAAAAGATTTTCCAGTCGTGGATTTCTCTTTGTAATAAGGCCATATAAGGCCTTTGAGTTGAATGGATGCTTATGGTGTTTCTTTAGGGCCCATGACGGTACAACGCGAGAAAGAAATGTAATATTTGCACAAGAGTAGGAGCCTACTGCGGTGATCTCTAGTTATTCCCCTTGCAATTGTGTTAAAAACATTTGTTGTAGCTTTTCAAGCTAGCACAGTTGCCGCGGGTGCAGCGCATAAACATAACTATAGCCATGTATCTAGTTCTGAAGCAATATTTTTCCTATCATTAGCAAAAGATGATCCACATAAGCAAAATACATCGTCTAAATCATTGTCGCACAAAAGCCTAACAAAATGAGGCAAAATAAATAAGTTTTCAACATATATAATAGAATCTAATAGACATAGATTATATAACTTCATTCCAGAAAAACATCTTTTAATAGTTGTTATGACAACAGGTAATACTAGTACAAGCTTTAGAAGCAGATAACCAATGGCCACATTATATTCTTTCGTGTCTCCATCAGTTTTTGAGATAAATCACCAATGGTGTGAAGGTTGGAGAACCTAGCATCTGTTCTCACATCAGCAATGTAAAGGCAAAGTTGGTGGCTAAGATCTCTTAACTCCCCTGAATTAGAATCATCAGGATACAACTTTGCTAAGTTCATTAGATTTTCCACATTGAACTCTTGGAATAAGTCTCTTGGATTGAAAGAGGCCGAGCAAACAAGCAATTGAGAGCTAGTCTCATTGAAGTGGTTATCAAGCTCCTGAATTAGCAAATCAAGAACTTCATTAAAACAGTCCACTTCATAGTGGTGCCTCTTTGTAATTCTTGAATTGTGTCTAGTCCTCTTTGGATCAATATATGTCTTTTCCATTTCCAACTTGATTGTATCATGCAAATCACAAAAGACATATGTGCCATCCAATATTTTTTCCCACCCATGTGCTCTAAGTTTAGTCAAATGGTTTCTGGTTAATCTCACACATCTAATGGCATTTACAATGTCTTGATCCTTTTGTTGTAATGCTTGTGACAAGCAGTTTATAACTGTTAATGTATGCAGTATGACATATAAATAAAATATAAAGTCAAATGATTGAAAGTAGACTTGAAGAATTGATGCTTGGTCTCCATTTTTCCAATCTCTATCATCCTTTAAGACGATGTCAAGAACCTTGATTACCGTTGGGAATAAGTCAAATAAACTCTTGAGTGTTTTATAATGTGAACTCTATCGAGTATCTCCTAGTCTTTTAAGACATTGTTCTTGATTGAACCCTATCCTAGTTTCAAGCTGTCCATAACCTAAGGCTTTACTCACTTCTTCATAATTAATTTCTCTAATCAAGTCCCTTCTCTTAGTTGAAGCACCCACAACATTTAATAGCATGAAAATCTTACTAAAAACTCACTAACTTCTCCATGTTTTCTCAGAGCAGCCATAATAACTAATTGTAGTTGATGAGCAAAACAATGAATATAGTAAGTTGATCTGCTCTCTTGTGATCAATGATTGTAACCCATTTAGCTCACCTCGCATATTGCTCGCATCATCATATCCTTGGCCTGTACATTGCTTTAAGCTTAGTTCCAGTTTTGCAAATAGTTTATCAATGGAAGACTTTAGACTTGCAGAAGTGGTCTCTTGAAAGGACCGAGTGATCGAGAGGGGGGTGAATCGGGAACTCATAATATGTACCTAATTTACTAATTCCTAAAATCTTATACTCAAAATAACTTCTAAACAATTCTAGTGGTGATCACACTAACAACAGGATAATCCTAGAAAGGAAAGACAACCAAAGCATACTAGTATATCACACACAAGGCAAAGCAACTCCTATGCAAGCTAGTAATAAATTACACACGGAAGCATACAACATGCTAGCAAAGGAGTATACTCGTGCAAAGCCACTAGATCATCAAGCACAAGGTAAGCACACAAACATGAGTAGCACAATACATTCTAGGGTGATCAATCAAGCCAAAACACGCCCTATACCTGTTAGTGATCAAGTAGAAGGCTAAGCACTACTAGCAAGTAAAGAGCCTATTCATGCAAGTCTACAAGGTAATCATCAAGAGCAAGGTAAGTACATAAGCATGAATAGCACGGTATGTAAATGTCAAAAGTAAAGCATCATAATAAGAAGTAGAGTAAGAGATGGCTCATGATATTTTTTTCCGAGGTCTCGAAAGGATGGCGCCTTCCCCTACTCCTCGTTGGACCACTCCCGCCGATGTAATGGTCCCTCCTGCCACCAAGTGGAGTTCTCTCACACAAGCCCACAATCACTCCCGGAGTGAAGACACGGTTGTGTCACCACTGCCACCAAGGCACAAGCTCGCCTCCCTTGAGAAATTGCCAGACTCCCCGAGCCGACACAGGTGCTCACTATCGATGCCCCTTTCAACGGCGGGCTCAAACCGTGTACAAACATGTGACGACCTTCACAAACAATCATGATAGGCTCAATAAACAACACCTAACTGGTCTAGGTCTCATCATAGACCAAAAGTAGCAACCTAGATCACACTCTCAAGTACACTCTAGCATTAGATGTGAATAGATGCTCAAGTTACTCTCTAACACTCTCAAGATCTTTAAATCTCCTCCTAGTGCTCCTCTCTTGTCCTTTTGGCTCCTTACTGATGCTCCAAGCAATCTCAATGGCTAAAGACAATCTCCAAGACCACAACAACGAAGTTATATAGGCTTCCAACCTCAAACTAGCCATTGCTCCATGAAATCAGCTTTCTGGACATACAGACCATATAGTCCGGTCTCTGCCAGACCGAATCGTCTGGTCTCCATTTGGACGGCTCCTCCAGAGCCGTTGGCTTCTGTCCCTGGTGACTCCTATATATCGGACCATCTGGTCTCTACAACCTTCGCTCATTTCAGAGAGCGTTCGAAACTGCTCCTCTCTATTTTTGCTCTCATCCATACAGACCGGACCGTCTGGTCTCTATGGGCCTTCATGCAACAGATTCCTCATAGTCCACCTCTCTGAACCTCTAATGACCATAAAGTTCGGTCTCTAGACTTTCTATCAGTCTCTGTCTCCAGAAGTTGAAACTCCTCGTCCTCGCTTGACTTCGTTTTCCGGCTTCTTCCAACAGTTTCTTGGCTTCTCCACTATCACCTAGTGCCTGTGATTTTACTGAGCATCTACGCACATCACCGACTAGGATGACCTAAGAGACATGACCTAGACCCTTGATAGTCTAGTTTTTCCTATGAACTCAAAGCCCTAACAACTTGACAAGTATTCCAAACACTTGCTCCTTAGCTTTGATCCATCTCCATCAACCCTTGCATTCCATCAAGCTCATCAAGCCTTCATGCTTATGGTCATTGTTATCAATCACCAAGGCAACCATCATCAATAGAATTTGTAGTAGAGTTAGAGATGATTCCTACATAGACAACACTAATGTAGATATTAGCCCATATTTCATGTTTGTTATTCATCACTAAAACATTCATACCTTGGGGTGACCTCAATGGTCATGAACCTTATATCTCTCTAACCTGCTCAATACTAACAAATTTGTCTCTCACATGTCCACATTTATCAACATATTGCAGGACCACTGCCATTTGTTCTTTGCAAGAAACATCTCTGGACTCATCAACTAGAATGCAAAACACATCATTCCTAATATCTTCTAGAATATAATATAGTATTTCATTTGCAAAACACTTCACAATGTCTCTCTGGATTTCAGGAGCCACCAAAAGGCTATTCTCTGATTTTACCTCACTTACTGCCTTGCACAAAGTCGGATTTTGCTCCTCATTGAATTCATGAAGCTCTCTAAAATTCTCTTTGTTGCATGACTCCTTTGACTCATCATGACCCCAAAAAGGCAACCCTTGATTCACTAAGTACCTTGCAGAATCAATGGACCTAATTAAGCGAGTAAGATATGCCTTCTTTGTTGCTTCACTTACAATATTGTAAACAACATCAATGTGTTGATTTGTTTGTAACAATTCATCACACTTCTTCATTGCTTTAAAGTGTTGTCCATTGTGATCACCAACATGCGATTTTAGCATATCCTTTCTATGATATCCATTCCAACCATTCACGAAAAATACTTTATATCCATCATCTTACTTTTCTCTAAACAGGAAACAATAAAAACGATATACTCTATCCTTGGATTCGCTATATTCAATCCAACCTCCAAACTCATTGAACCATTCTGAATTGAATCTTTTAGGTTTTCCTCCTATCTATGAAATTGGGAAATTGCATGTGTGTGGCTGAGAAGGGCCACGCCCCAAGTACATTCTCCTCACCCTCTCTCGCTGGTTAGGATGGTAAGAATCAATTTGCTTCCTTAGACCAGGATCATATTTGATTTCCTCTTCCCAATTGATGTCGTTTGGACACTGGTTCCCCTCATTTCAAACAATACTTGGCTCTCGTTCTTTTCTTTTGTAATATTGGTCCATTGATCACCTAACAAATTCCAGGAAAGGCAAAAAAAAAAATACATGAATATACACGGTACCACAACTACACAAGCAAATCATAATTTTTAGCCCTAACTATATAATCTAGATTGCACATAGATGAACCACAACACAACAGGGTATGATTCACAAAATTGGGGCATGGTGTGTCATAGATTAGAAAAATGGAGAGAATAGCAAAAGGGATCAATTGATTTTCTAACCTTCTTCGATTTATTGGTGGAGAAAATGGGCTACTGCTATTGGTCGAGTGCGCGGCACCAGCGGAGCAGGCAGCGCCGTAGCGGCCAGCAGCTCTCGTCGATGTCGGCGGCTAGCCGATGGCTGTCTTCTTGCTCCCCTTCTCCTTCTTCGATGAGAAGTCGAACTGAGGATGCGGCGAGACGCGTCGCGCTGGAAAGACCGAAGGAGCGAGGCGTATCGAGGAAGGCAGAAAGGCAGGAACGAAGAGTCATATGTAGAAAGGAATTTGATGCCATGGGCTGTTGATTTTTTTTCTTGGGCAGAAGTGGGCTTCACAGGCCTTCATATTCACAAAAAATAAGGAGGAAGCAGGCCTTCAACACGTCATAGCAAATTTGAGTGGGGAGGAGGTGCGAACAGTTTGGCCCAGGGGGGTGCACTAGACGTCAAAATCTGATAATTAGCACTAATTTTCAGAATTATCGTGGATGCTTCGGGACCCATAGTAGTCAACGTAGCTTCGCCAATGTTCTTCGTGGTCAGTAATGTATTTGACCAACTTTTTTTAAAAAAATAGGAATATATATTAATATTTCTAGCCGCTCTATCGGTTGATACTGTGGATGTGTGAACATACGCATATGGAGGGTTAGCAAGAACCGCCCCTTGATGGTTCAGTTAGGGGATGAAACGTGTTGTAATCTTTAAATAAAGGTAAATAAGAGCGAATAAAATACACGGGGATTTTTACCTAGGTTCGGACCGCCCGGAGGCTAATAGCCCTACGTCCTGCTTGTCTGTGTTGCTTGTATTATTTATGGGGGGTGAAGATCTGAGTACACGTGAGAGCTCGAGAGAGGCTCCCATGGAGATCCTGTCTAGAGGAGGAAGAAAAAGTCCTCTCCATTGCTTGCCCCGGGTGCTCCCTTTTATCAGCCAAGGGGCCTCTCCCTAGTGAGCAGTAAACGGAGTTAATATTTGCAGTTGGAGAGTAAAGTGCCTTGGTCCGCGCGTGCTAGCTGCACTAACACCCCGCCTTGGGCAGTGCGTGCCTCTGCTGCGCGTGCATGCAAGGATGGGCCCCCCTCCATCCTCCTTTGCTTGCCTGACACCCGTACGTAAGTGGAGAAGAGAGAGGAAACAGGGTCTTGCATGCGAAGCCACCGTGAACCATGGAGCAAGAGAGAGAGAGAGAGAGAGAGAGAGAGAGAGAGATTCCTTTTCTATTTATTGTCTTGTCTTGTCAAAGTGTCCCATTGCTTTGGATCTTCTATGGCTCTTGTTTATATAGCAGGCGTGCCAAATGTGGATGTGTGAACATACGCATATTGGGGGTTAGCAAGAACTGCCCCTTGATGGTTCGGTTAGGGGATAAAACACGCTGTAATCTCCAAATAAAGGCAAATAAGAGGGAATAAAACACACGGAGATTTTTATCCAGGTTCAGGCCGCTCGAAGGCTAATAGCCCTACGTCCTGCTTGTCTGTGTTGCTTGTATTATTTATGGGGGGGGGGGGGTGTAGATCTGAGTATACGTGAGAGCTCGAGAGAGGCTCCCATGGAGATCCTATCTAGAGGAGGAAGAAAAAGTCCTCTCTGATGCCTGCCCCAGGTGCTCCCTTTTATCAGCCAAGGGGCCTCTCCCCAGTGAGCAGTAAACGGAGTTAATATTTGCAGTAGGAGAGTAAAGTGCCTTGGTCCGCGCATGCCAGCTGCACCAACACTCCGCCTTGGGCAGTGCGTGCCTCTGTTGCATGCGCATGCAAGGATGGGGCCCCCTCCATCCTCCTTTGCTTGCCTGACACCCGTACGCAAGTAGAGAAGAGAGAGGAAACATGGTCTTGCATGCGAAGCCATTGTGAACCATGGAGCAAGAGAGAGAGAGAGAGAGAGAGAGAGAGAGAGAGAGAGAGAGAGAGAGATTCCTTTTCTATTTATTATCTTGTCTTGTCAAAGTGTCCCATTGCTTTGGATCTTCTTCGGCTCTTGTTTGTATAGTAGGCGGTGTGAGGAACCCTAGTTTCCAGTACACCGACAGATACATAGAGCTGTCTTTTATTACAACCATTTCAAAGCCATTGTCTTTTGCAAGCCATGAGCAAAAGAAGAATAAAGAAACCAAGTAAACTAATAGTCTATTCAGCAATTCTATTGCCATGAAACTAGTCAAATCTAGCAAAAATATCCATAACGGTAGTCTCAAGCACACAACATCCCCATTTTATGAGAGGCATGTCTCCATCCTTCTGTAACAATGTCCATTCCTGTATCCAATACGTTCCTCTGAAGATCACTTGCATAGAAGAGAGAACTCGTGTATTGTTAAAAATTATATCATTCATACATAACCAAATCGACCAACACATTTTAATTGCTCCAACTAAGATATTGCATAACAGTTTAAGGTCAACCCCTTGCAGCCAATTACCAAACAAATGATCGATACTTGTAGGTGGGGGTATATTAAATGAAACAAGTACAATTCTCCAAATGAATCTAGCAAGGTGACAATCAAAAAACAAGTGTTGTATGTCCTTATTTAGGTTGCAAAAACAACGCTTTACTCCCTTTCCAATGTCTTCCTGCTAAATGATCCTTTGTCAGAACAATCCCTCTAATCAGATACCAAGCAAAAATCTTAATCTTTAAAGGTATCTTGAGCTTCCAGATTATATGTTTATGCGGTATCACATCAGGTGCTGCTAGCGTTCTATACATAGAACGAACAGAAAAACAACCATGCTGATGTAGGGACCAAATAAATGTATCTCTTTGATCAATTAATTGAACATTCATAACCATGGCAACTATTCAGTGCCAATCTGACTGGTTATTGTTAACTAGTGATCTCCTAAAAGACACATTCAGAGGATTAGATCTGAGCATGGCACTAATAATAGCATCCTTTCTCCTAACAATATTATAAAGCCTTAGGTATCGGTCTCTTAGTGTAGAATCACGACACCATTTATCCTCCCAGGATCTAATTTGAGTACCATTACCCAGATTAAATTTCCCCATTCTCAAAAATTCATCTTTAAGGCCAGACCAGAAGTGAGAATCACTGGGAACATGTTGAACCTGTGTAATTGTTTTGTTTCTCAAATATTTGTTTCTGAGAATTTCTTAACAAATCCCATCATTATTGATTAACTTAAAAAGCCTCTTGCTAAGTAAGCATTTGTTTTGCAAATCAAGGTCTAGGATACCTAACCCTCCTTGGTCTTTTGGTGTACATAAGGTTCCCTGTTTGTCAACATACTTCTTTTTATGCCCCTCCCCTTGCCAAAAGAATCCGGATTTGTAATACTCCAGTCTTTTTAAAACTTCTCTGGGGATCTCAGAGAAAGACAACATAAACATAGGAAGACTACTTAATATGGAATTTATTAGTACCAAACGCCCACCAACTGAAAACATTTTTCCTTTCCACCCACTTAGCTTTTTCTGGAAACGCTCCTCAACTTCCTTCCAATCACTATTCTGGAGTTTTATATGATGCATCGGGATCCCAAGGTATCTAAAAGGAAAGGAACCTAAATCACAACAAAAAATTTGTGAGTATTCCCTTTATAAATCCTTGGCTGCACCATAATAGAAAATTTCACTCTTATGTAATTTTTTGAGACCTGAAAGTTGTTCAAAGGCACATAACAATAACTTCATATTTTTGGCCTCCTCTAAATCATTCTCCATAAGAATTATTGTGTCATCAGCATATTGTTAAATTGACAGGCCATCATCATCTAAGTGTGGAACAACACCTCTAAATTGGCCATCTTCTTTGGCTCTCTTAATAAGGATGGCCAACATATCAACAACAATATTAAATAACATATGTGACAATGGGTCTCCTTGTCTAACCCTTTTTAGTTTGGAAAAAGTGACCTATTTTATCATTTACTTTGATTCCTACGCTACCTCTAGTCATAACTTTGTTAATCCAGGAACACCAAACTAGTGAAAAGCCTTTTATTCTCAACACTTGTTGGAGAAACGACCATTTTATTCTATTGTAAGCCTTTTCGAAGTCTAATTTATGGACTACTCCACTTTTCTTTTTCCTATGCATCTCATGCAAGGTCCGTGGAGTATAACAACTCCTTCCATAATAAATCTACCAGGAAGAAAAGCAGATTGAGAAGAGCCAATTACTTTATTAGCCGCAGATTTAGCCTATTTGTGAGAAATTTTGTGAAAATTTTAAAACTCACATTAAAAAGACAAATAGGTCTAAACTATTGAATTCTACAGACATCTGCTTTCTTTGGTAGAAGCGTGATTACCCCAAAGTTAAGACTATGGATTGCCAAATTTCCTTTATGAAACTCATCAAAAAGCTCCATTAGGTCAGATTTAATGATATCCTAAAGTGTTAGATAAAACTCAGCAGGGAAACCATCTGGACCAGGTGCCTTGTTATGTTCCATTTGGAAAACAGCTTCTCTAATATCCTTTTCACTAAAAAGTTCAATTAACACTTCATTTTCCTCCATAGAAATTTGAGGAATGTCCTCCCCCTCATTCTCGTCCAAACTGAAACTATTACTTTCATGAGGACCAAATAACTCCTTATAATACTCTGAAATGTGTGACTTTAAATTATCTTGACCTATGATGACTCCCTCATCCTGTTGTAGCTGAAGATTCTAGTTTTCCTACATCGGTCATTGGCAATGAGTTGAAAATACTTATAGTATTGTTATTGCCTTGAACTATCTTTGATGCTTTTGATTTTTCGAGCCAATATAGCTCCTCTTCGCTAAGCATTTTCTGTAGCTCAGCGTTTAGATAGTATTTCCGTTCAAGCTCATGCGTAGACAACAAAGTAACCTCCGCCTTCTTATCTAAAACATCTAACTGGTTAAGCAGTAAAGTTTTTCTAACTCTATTAACTCCTACTAAATTTTTAGCCCAACCTCTAAGATAGTGTCTAAGTGATCTAATTTTATTTTGCCATCTCTGCATCGGTAAAGTACCTCGGGTTTCTTTCTGCCAATTCTTTGTTACTATATCATAAAAGTCATCTCTAGTGAGCCATCCTAGTTCAAATATGAACAAAGGACTGTTTCCTCTACAAGAAGCCTCACCTGTATCAAGTAATAAAGGTGTATGGTCTGAAATTTCCCATGTGAGGGCTGTCACACAAGAAAGTGGAAATTTTTGCTCCCAATCTGTGCTAATCAAGATTCTATCTAATTTCTCATATGTGAGAACTGTTGCCGAGTTTGCCCAATTAAACTTGCGGCCAGTTAACTCCATTTCTCTGAGATTAAGACTCTCAATACATGCATTGAAAAGCAAAGGCCATCTTCCATCAAATCTATTATTACTTTTTTCTGTTGGGTTTCTAATAATGTTAAAATCACCATCTACCATCAGTGGGAGAGTTTCAGAACTATACACATTAACAAACTCAACAAGAAAGCGATCTTTATGTTCTGGTTGAGCTGCCCCATAGACATTCATTAACACCCAACAAAAATTATCGCACTTGTTTTTGAGATGAAACTTGATAGGAAATTCCCCCTCTAAAAACTTAGTAACCTCAAAAGTATTAGTATTTACCCCTAAAAGAATACCACCCGACCTCTCATTTGGAGGAATCAAATGCCAACTGAACTCTCGACCGCCACAAAAGTTATTTAGACATTCGTCTGTAAAATGCCTTTTGTGTGTCTCAAGTATAGCAATAAAATCTAGTTTCTTCTCTATAGATAGATCATGTAAGAAGTTATGTTTTGCCAAGTCTCTAAGACCTCTGCTATTCCAGAAAACTCCCTTCATTTAGGAGATGACTTACTCTTCCTACCCTTCTTATTCTTATGGGTGTGAAACTCTGACAAAAGAGCTAGATCCGAACCACCATCATCCATCACTTCCTCCGTTAGGTCACCACACAAGAGAAAGGAAGGAAAGAATTGTTAGGTTCATTACCTCCGTGATGTATCAAATTATTCTTAGCCACCAAACGTGATGCCCTCTCTATTGAATCCTCGTCAACCGAGTCTTTTCTCCTCTCACTTCTTCTCAATGGGGTACTGGAGAGAGCAGCATGCAAAGCAGGAGAAGGTGGAGTTGCCCCTGCACCTGATGCTTTCGGTATGCGCCCAAAAATCCGACCATCGTTGTGAACCTTTTTGTCCTACAGATCCTCCAAGGCCTTTTGAAGGAAAGGTCCTAGGTCAATGGCTGATAAAACATCATGCGTCAACCCCAGGTTTAGTGTCATCGGTGAAGTAGAAATCACCTCCTCATCCACCTCCAAAGGACCAACAACACCCGATGCATGCAGCAAAACCATCGGCGCTTAAGGCTTGGTCCCTAAGCCGGCGGTAGCTATAGAGCCCAGGACGCACCCATACTAGATCGGTTCGTCGCCAAATCGCGACTTGGCTTCACTAGGCCCTGTGGACTGTAGTGGCAGCAGAGAGTCGGGTATTGCCACCCCGCCCGTTTCCTTCTCATCCACAGCAAGCATCCCTCCAGGCCCAGCCACCCCTAGTGATGCCAAGGAGCAGGCCAGTGTCACATCAACGATTGTCAAATGGTCCTCTGCCCCCACCAAAGCAGAGGAGCAGGCCCCTAGATTTTTAGTGAGCGGACTGGAGACCTCGCCCACAGCCACCGTAGCACTGGCTCCCGCCGTGTTCTCCTGCACTAGGAATAGCGCTAGAGCACAGGGCGAAGCCAACGCCATGTCATTTGAAGGTCTTACTCGCACAACCTGCATAGAAACCATACCATTATTGTTCTCATGCAGATCCCATTCTTCATCGAGCAAATCATCGTTCTCAGGATCAAACCCTTCTTCCATCATGCGATTGTTGGCACTTTTAGAAGCAATTTTTGTTGCAAGCGATGTCAGACTTGCTGCAATGTTGGCATTCGACGAATTGCCTTTTGAGCCTTCTGTGTCTTCCTCCATATCATGATTGCCTTCATCATCTCCATCCCCATTACGAGAAAAATTAGGAGCCCCTGAAGTGGGCTCAAATGGTTCAATTTCAAACTGTAGCTCAAAAAACCTAGTGCCAATCACCACATCCATCTTTGTTGGAACAAGATTTGGGTTAGGAACTGCCACCTTGAACCTGCCGAAGCTATTCTTCTGGGTTGTGATCATATCTTGTTGTGTTGCACCAAACATGGTCCCAATGGCCCATAACACCTCATAAGATCGAAGAATCTTTGGTAAGTTAAGCATTTTCATCCAAATAAAAGGTAGTTCATGACCAAAGTATTCCTCTTCTAAAACTCCTCAAATTTGAGAACCATGCCATTCTTGAGATCTGGTGAGCCAAAATTGATGGTACGCCTTGGTTCAGATTTAGAAGGGAAAGGTACCAACCATTTGTTTGGGGCATGCAACTGCATGTCCCATTCAAAATTTCCCCTAACCAGCCTTTTCAGATGTCCAACAATCTCTTCCTCGGTGGGAGACCCACCCTGGACTGAGGTAAGAGCCGTAATGCCATCCTTCTTTGCAGCAGAGTACGGAGAATGAGGTATGTGATAAAAACCCAAATTATCAACAGCATAACCAACTATATTAGCAACCGTCTTTGGCTTCTTTTTTATTGGATAGGATGCTGCAACATATTCCACGCTTTCACATATATTGCAAAACAACTCAATAGTGCAATCAACAGACACTTGACCTCTAGTGCGGCATCTGAAACACCAATCCTTCTTCTTAGCCTTCTCAGTCCCCCCAACATCATGAGTCTCACCCAATTGTTGGGCAGCGAGAGTAGCACCCATAGAGCTTTCACCAATTTTCCGCTTGCCCGCGACCTTGGCCCCAGCTGCACTTTCAGCGTTAGGCACAAGTGGTACATAATTGGTTTGTCTTGAGCCGTCGTTGCCCCAGATGTAGCCCCCTCACCATCAGAAGACCAGATGTAGCAGGTGTTTGTCCCAAGTTCTAATTTCCAGCTGCAAAAGGTGGGCAGAGTCAGCGGGTCTACCAACGCGACCACCAAAGCCCCTTCCCCGGCCGCGATCGAAACCTCGGCCACGATCGGAGCCACGACCACATTGACGCTGCCATCCTCTTCCACCTGCCAGCCCTCCTGTCGAGTTGACGAAACTAGTAGCAACCCGACCATGAAATTGCCCAGTTCTCAAGGCATGACCGACTCCTCCATATTGTTGCTGCTGAAAGCCACCAGAACCCTGAACATTTGGCTGAATGAATCCACCGTTACCAGGTTGTTGTGGCATGAAATTCGCATGGATTTGCTGCTGGCCACCTGCTTGTGGAAAGACTGCACCTTGGCCTTGCCCAAAACCACCTTGCCATTGCGGCTGCATCTGTCCCGGGCCTGTCATTCCATGGCCACTTCCCCAATTTCCTTCACCTTGGTTGAAATTTCCCTGTAACGAGCCACCGTTCCCCCCGCCTCCAGTGAGAGCACCACCGGTGCCCATGGGAAACGGACCCTGATTGCTGCCAACACCAAGATGCTCGCCGCCATCCATGCTCGAGCCTCTAATCACCACTGAAGCATAGGTTTCCCCATCGCCGCTAGAAGATTTCACCTGATCGTCTCCACGAAACTCAAAAGGCAAGGTACCCATACGAGACAAGAAACGCCCTAAACTTGGATTCGGCCCACTTACATGATGGCCCAGCGCACTGGTCAGATCAGAATTTGAATTTCGAGTTTCATTTCCATCGCCTTCCTCCGGACTCCGGCGAGCTTCACCTGAGATGACATTTCGCCTATCCGAAACAAAGTAGTCCCCTAGAGTGATGGGCGGTGAAAACCGGCGCGGAGGTAGAGGGCACTTCCAAGCCCCAACGTAGTTCATCTTAGCAACAAAAACAGAAGAAACGATCTTACGTGCCAAAGTGGTCGATCAATCCATAGAGGTTGGAGTCTGAAATGCAACCACCTTCGGACCTTTAACCGGATCCCTTAACGTTGCCGCTGCAAGATCCAAGTCCGCGTCAGAGAATCCCGCCTCTCTCGCATGTTTCAGCAAGGAGGCCGTAGATGGTGACTTCGCCGGCGACGGTGGGAATTCAGCAGTGTCGTCTCAGAACTTTGATGTAGATCCTGGTGGCTGAAGTCCCACTGCTGGATCGATAACGCATTGCCTGGACACATCTTCCGCCGCCCACACCACTTCTGCATCCACCTCGCCGTCCGCCTCCGGCAACCGATCCGCATCCTCACCTAGGCCTATCAGCTTTCCCCCTTCCAGCGCTTCCAACGATGCCGCCCACCGTCGGCGGATCTCACCCACTGTGGCGATCCGCAGGCGATGTCGCCCTCTCATTGCCCCAACTTGGTGATGTAGCAACTGCATGCCAGCCTGGTGATCATGAAGTGTCGCGCCCTCTCATCGTTATGTCTGGTGGCTATGCAGTAGATGCGCCAGACGAGGTGATTGACAGCGGCAAGAGAGACTAGAAGAGACCCGATGCGAAGCGCTCGTATTTGACTAACTTGAGTCAAGGAAATAATACTAGCTGGCAGCTAGATATTTATCGATCGATGGAAGTAGTAACACAAACTGTGCCACCCAACATCCATCTCCAGTATCATGTGGTATGTCGAACTCCTTGCCATATGTTTCTCTTGAAGGGTCTTAGCGCGATATTTGCATCGTAGTCTTCCTGAAGGAGATTTTTCTATTGTTGTAGACTGCTCAGACCCGTTCGTCAACCTTCTCCAATTCTTACCAACAAGCAACAATTCACATATACGTTTTTACCTTGATAGTTCACGTGCGGCCACTTCTCTTAACCTCTCCATGACGACCACCATTGTAGCCTAAGGGGGGCATGCTCCCTCCTCCCTCCACTTTTTTTGATTGAGGTTTGCCCTTGCAAGAAATCTTGCTCATGCGGGTAAAAAAGGACGCTGTTGCATGCACTCGTCTCCTGTTGGAGGGTCACGTCAAGGCAATCCATCCTACTAAGGTGGATGCCCGTCACCCGCTAATGAGAACCGCACTTCACATTGCAGCAGAGTCACGGTCGTACATTTGGACATCTGATGGTCATGGTCTACCTATGCAGAATGTCAACTCGGTCCTCCGTTCATGCACAATGAGAGGTGGTTGCTGCCAGTGACTGCAGCTTGTTTCTCAACACATGTGTTGGGTAATTAAG
Source organism: Eleusine indica (assembly GCA_030378355.1). Classification (NCBI taxonomy): domain Eukaryota; kingdom Viridiplantae; phylum Streptophyta; class Magnoliopsida; order Poales; family Poaceae; genus Eleusine; species Eleusine indica. The sequence goes on from CM059494.1 coordinate 13,142,312, forward strand.
ATGCTAATATATGAACATGAACTTGATTCCCACACTTTAATTTTTCTGCTCAAAAGAAACCCTATGATTATATTTGTTGATAGGCTAGTTATCTCCTTAACAGTGGGGGAACAAAGATGGTGGCACAGGTCATCCCTGCTTTGAACGTTAACACTAAGAATCTCTAAATTCTTTTTATGAAATTTTGGTAAGATTTGTACTATCTGGCTCTCCTTCCATAAAAAAGAAATAGTGTCAAAACTAGCTTGGCCCCTAACATAATCCAATACTGGCACACGCAACAAATTCTAAGAGCATCATCAATGTTTCACCGAACCAGGCCAATAAATTTTTTATTACATTCACCTTAATTCACGTGCAATTGCAGTATCGGGATTAAAGTGCACCCTACTTTATGTTGTAGTCTTGAGGCTATGGCCTAATAGTTTTTTTTTTATCTCAAGAGCTCGCTCATTTATTCATTCATACGACATACGAGGTTCAGCAAGATCGTGAACCACCAGGTCTGTTACAAGTTCTGGGAGGGGATCGAGCCATAATTTGGTCCCGTCCGGTTCCCAAGCAAGAGCAGAGCGAGCAATGTCGTGTGCACAAGAATTGCATTCACGAGAGCAAAATAAAACCTCTACTGAAACAAAGTTTAGGATAATCTGATGTCTAGCTTCTCTGAACATAAGACCTCCTGGAGCTTGATCAAAGGTAGTTGACTTCAGTGCACTGACAAGTGTTGCTGAATCCGTCTCAAGTGCAATCCGGGTCATACCACACTGAGATGTAGCAGTTAACGCTGCTAGACAGGCTTCTGTTTCAGCACATAGTGCATCATGCACAGCAGATAAGTTTCCGGCTCCGGCAAGAACTGCCTGGCCTAATAGTTAAGTATAGACAAAACACCAAGGTATTAGAAAAGTATATTATTGTTATTGGATTGTAGAGAGGCAAGAATTATACATAGTGGTGACAACAATGTGTCTAAATGAGATCTGTCCATTATTAATTCCATTATTATTAGATTGTAGAGAGGCAAGAACTATACATAGTGGCGACAACAATATTTCTAAATGAGATCCTTCTGTTGTCTAAGCTATCCTTAAAACCCCACAGAGCTTACATACAAAACCACTATGTAATAGATAGACAAAACACCAATAACATCTATCATTTAAAAATCTACAATAGATAGACTATGACAATCTAGCGCTTGAAATATGTGTGTGGGAGTATCACCTTCTCATCCAATAACACCATACTAAGCCTCTTTCTGCCGCCAACAAATCTCTCAACGTGGAATTTGTGATACACTCAAACACACATACTCCACGTGGTGAGAGGATGCACGTCTTCGAGCGTTGGGATGCATGGTGCATCAACTCTTTTGCGCTTCATCAAGTCCCTCATGCTGACCTGAAACAACAAATGAGCATCACAAATAAACCAAATACTTACCATGTACTACAAAAGATATATCTTCATGATATATATTACCGAGTTAATGTGTGCTGATTATTCTTAATGTTTGTAATTTACTTTCTCAAGCCAATGAGTTCTAAGACTCATGTGCGTGTCCTGAAATCTTAAATCTTTATTTTAAATTGCACTTCATTAATTCCTCTGTTTCAAAATATATAACAGCCAAGAAAGTGTTGTCAACTAATGAGCTCTGAAGTACTTCAGAAAAATACATACAGTCCTTAATTAGCTAACTATTTTCTTGGTTTAGTCCATTGGAAACATGGTAGTAGAAAGTGACAGCGCTGACTGCAAGATTTTTACTAAAATCTATATGTTGTGCTTTTATTTTTAGCAAATATATATCATATTAATTTTAGTCCACAAAGAAATTTACAAGAAACAGCATGCCCATAAAAGTTCTACAAATGCAATCTACCCACTTGATATATTTCAAGGCCCCATCATTATCCCAATCTACAAAGACTACAGATGGCAAAACAAGCTACACATCTATGCTACATATATATACAGTGACTTGCTAATGAACATGAATAGCACACTTGTCAGTTCTATGGATACATCAGATCATTTGCAAAGCGGTTGTGAAATGATTCGATGACTGAATAACATATACGCATTTATCATGTTCAGTTATCACCTCGCTGCAGCCAACATGATTTCCTCACAAATCTACAGTTCTCTTTGGTTCTTAAACTTTGAGCTCCTCTAACGAAGGTCTATATGCGCATGGTTTATGTGAGTGCTCAATGCTGATTGTTGATGGTGATACTCTATATTCCAAGCAATAAATGAGTATTAAGGCTTATGGGCATCTGGAGATAAGTAGCATACTTGTCAGTATGCATGCCTCCGATAATCACAAGGAGGTGATGAGATGATCTAATACTAAACGAAAAATGCATTATAATGTTTCAGGCATTAACTGGAGGTGATAAGATGGGACGAGCGGTTGAGTCGTCCGGCTTGGGCAAGCGAGCCGCATCCGGGCCTCATGGTCAGACCCATCTCGCCTCGACCCCACGGGGGGTCGAGCGAATCATGGCGGGCCTTCGACCCTCGAGGGTCGAGCGGATCACGTCCGGCCTCCAACCCCTGGAGGGTCGAGTGAGTTAGGAGAGGCGTGACCTTTGCTTCCGAGATTTGGCTAGCACGAGGGATTCTCTTCACGGGGCCCATGCGGGGGACGCCTTGGTGAGGCTTTGGTGGACCCGCTGTCTCGGGTATTGATGGGCCTCTAAGTGGCGCCACGTGGCACCCCTGGTTTCTGCCCCCGACAGTAGCCCCCGAGCCCCCGAGCGAATCGGAGAATCGTTCCGGGGGTCTTAGTACCGATGTTTTTGAACAATGTGAAGCTGGTTCCTTGTCGCCAGATTTCCCAAAGAGGTGCGCGCGAGCGCACCTGACGGATGTAGCCCCCGAGCCAGAGGGCGAGTCTCGGTGAGACTCGCGCTTTGGCTTGATTCGGTGCGAGACGGTTAGCCGGCTCTTCGGACGGGGTATGCGTGAGTGCACCCATCGGGTGTAGCCCCAGAGCCAAGGGACGAGTCAGGTTGGACTCGTTCTTTGGCTTTATTCGTTTGAAGTGGTCACGAGAAAGTTGTCGCGCCCGAGTCCCTCGGGTCCCGCACCCGGGGCTGAGTAGACGGTTTGGAGTGTCGCAGAGGAGGGTTTGTCTGTAGCGCTCTAAAAAGGCAACACATGGCGCTGCCAAGATGGCAGGTTTTTGTCTTCTTTTGGTGTGCGATGTGTAAGGACATCTTTCCATCGGGGTCCGTGCCGTCGCGTAGTTTGTCGGGAAGGGTCCGAGGCTGTGGCCTGAGGCAGCGCAGCTATTTAAGATGATCGTAGGCTAGCGCTCCCTTATCCTCACTCACCTCGAAGTCTCCTTTCCTCTCGGATCAGGTTACATCCTCGAGTTGGTGTCACTTGGTGAGCTCCTTGCGGAACATCTCGATGCCGACATGGCTGCCCGAAGCAGCTGCCTGTTGGGCGACGGAGATGAGGATGAGGGCGAGGATGTTGGCCTGAAGTTGCACGACCCGGCGCTCCACGTCGGCGGCCGATGTGGTAGGGAGGAGGTCGGTCCGACATCTCGTGAAGAGGCCATCGCTAAAGTTAATGCTCGTAGCGAAGGCGGCAAGCCAGCGGATTTGACTTCTGTTACCTCCGCGGGTTGCCGATGCCTGGTGAAGAGTAAGGAGCCCTCCTATGGGAGGCCTGGATGGTTTCTCAGCCGCCCCCCTGTGCGCCCTTAGTGGCGTTAGTAAGGACAGAGGGAGGGAGAGGTGTCGTACCTGCCCTCTTGCTCCTATGGGGACCCTAGTCCCCAAGATCAGCAGCATTTGCGTGCCTAAGGCACGGATAATCTGCTTGCTCCGTTGATCGGAGGGATTCTGCGCTCTCAAATGAGGGCATCTCTCCCGTGACGCCGAGGTGCCGGTACCGACTCCTATTGTAGTGCGCTCTGCGAGGTCGATTTTTTATTTTTTTCTTTCTTGTATCTTGCAAATGGTAGATATTCACCTTGTAAGAGATTTTTGTCAAGAGATTTTTGTAAGATCGACCTCAGGAGACACATATTAATAAAGAGATTTGTCGTGCGGCCCAGCCATGGGGACTCTGTTGGCGATGCCGGCCCTCGAGTTGCTGCTTGGTGCAGTCAGACTAGTCGAGCAACCGTTTCGACTTGATCGTCTTCCCCTTTCGCGCCTCATTTGTGAAGCGAAGGGTAGAGCCGGGCCACGTTTTAGCCTCGATGGTTGAAACATGGTGCTCGGTGAGCTGCTATCGGGTTCATTCGAGTGAAGCCCCCCGGTTCCCTATCGACAGGGTTCCAGTGAACTAGCTGGTGGTTAGCTTCATAAATCCGTCTTTACGACCCGACTGGTTACCCCGACCGTTCGATGGGTCACGACGGCTAGCTACCTCTCTTCGGGGAGATACCAACGGACGGGTCGAAACGGGACTCAAACGCGACTCCGCGATGCCCTCAACCTTCGGGGGTCAAGGTCTTGGCCGCTAGGTGTGCCCCTCGCTCGTGCCCCTCGCTCTCGTCTCACGCACTAGGCGGCTGTCGAACCCCTCCGCGTGGCCAACCTTAGAACCCTGGCGCTGCCGGGCCGTCGAAGTAGTTTTCAGCTTCTTATCCCGTCTTAACTGCGACCATAGGCCTCTTGCCGGGTCAGTCGAGTTAGAGTTGGTCTCGCCGGCGCCTAGGTCGACGTCGATCGAACCCCGTGGGGTCGATCGAGCCGTTGCTGCAAGACATGGTTAGTTGAGGTCTGCCCCGATTGTCCCGCTCCCCGTCCGCGGGCACGGGGGCTTTTGGAGAAGATCTTTTGGGAGCAAAAAACATAGGGCCTTGGGCAGATGGCCTTGCTCCCTTAATTCTAGAGGAAATAAAAGCGGGCGCGGGATTTCAGTTGGTTCTGAGCTGTCTTCTCACTGCCCGAGGCAAGGGTGGCGCATTTACCTCGCGCGTGTGTCGTGGTGGCCCCGGCTGCACTGCCGCGTCGCCTCATCTCCCATATCGTGGCGATCGTGGGCGCCTTTTCTCCACCCGGATAATGGGTGTAGTGGGGCCGCCATGCCAGAACACCATGGAGTGGAACAGAAACCGAAGAATCATAGGAGAGATGGAGAGAAAAGGCGGAGGACGTGGCAAGATTTAAGTCACGGGTAACACGGCGGGGAGTTAAACCCCTTACCTCGGGTGAGTCGTGGCTGGGCCCCACGGTCAAATCGGAGTGCAGTTTCAGGGCACGCTGCCTACTTAAGTCCGGCCCGGGTTGTGTCCCCCCCCCCCCCATTATTATTCTTCTAGCCTTCACGCCTTCCTGCCTGCAGCCTCTCTCGACGATCATCACCATTTCATCGCGGTTGCCTTTTCCTCTGCCATGTTTGTGTTCACCCGATCCACGGTGATGAAGAAGGATCTAGAGGCGCTTGTCCATGCCGGGCTCCTAGTGCTCTCACCGCTGCGAGGGAATGGCTGGTGCCGGGGAACGAGATTCGGCTGGAGCCCCTTCAGGGCTATGTGGTGTCGTTCGTACCCTTCCACGAGCACAGGCTTGGGAGGTCGGCGCATGACTTCCTTCGCACGCTGCTGTTCCACTACTATGCGGAGCTGCAGCATCTAAACCCCAACGACGTTCTGCACATCTCGGCCTTCATGGCCTTGTGCGAAGCGTTCCTGGGGATAGCGCTCAACTTCGACTTGTGGTGCCACTTCTTCTTCGCCTCCTGCATCCGACGCAAGGTCGGGGTCGAGTACTTCCCCTGCACTATCGGGTGTGTTGGCCTCCGGCTTCGAGGGGAGCGTGCGGCGGAGTACCTCTAGATGCCCACCCCAACCAATCATGAGGGGTGGCATAAGAGGTGGTTCTACTTGCGCAATGACGAGCTCCATCCCCTCCCCGAGTATACCGGACGAGACATCCTTGCACCCAGGGATAGTTGGCACTGAGGGTAAGGGAAAAAATGGTGGGCGGTGGATCAGGGACACCCTCGACGCGATCGCTCATCTTAAGTTGTGCGGTCTCGACAGCGCCGGGGTCGTCGGGTGGTTCCACAAGCGGCGGTTCACGCCGCTGTCGGCCAGTCAACTCCCCATGTTCCTGGTCAGGGATAGCGACCGCGTCGTGCCGGACAACATGATGGCGGAGGAGCTGCTGCCTGACGACGAGATCGCGAAGTGGGTGAAGGCGGCGATGGGATCTTCTGCTCGTCCCTGGCCCATTCTGGGTGGGCCAGAGATGCGTCTGAGCCCTCAGGCGATCGACGTGGTAAGCAACCCTGCTTTTCCGTGTTTTTTCTCTCGTATTCTTTGGCCCTCCAGTTATTATGGCTGCTGGTCTCACCTTAGTGCTCGTGCCCTTAGTCCTAGTGGACGCGTTTCATCCAGACTCCTCACCTCCGGCTATCAGAGGACCAGCCCCTGCAGACCGCTAACTATTTCAGGAATGTGGAGCAGTGGCACACCATGAGGGAGGCACGAAAGAAGAAAGACGCCAACATCCTAGCGAGGCAGGCGACGGGGGAGAGGTCCGGGAGCAGAAGGAGCTGCGGGGGGGGAGGGGGAGGGGGTGAACCCGGACACCTTGTCGACCGCCTCGACAGAGGAGGAGGACGAGGATGAGGATGATGACGTGTCTGATGGCGGGGAGGCCATTAGCAGGTTTGTGGATTTCGAAGACGGCGGGGACGGTGATGTCGGCGTCGATGACGACGACGATGATGATGATGACCTCGGCGGCCGGGCTCGTCTATGTGCCGTTCACGCATCCCACCCTGAGGGCGAGATCATCCTTGGTCTCGCCACCGCCCCCAGGTCAGGGGCCTCTGCGGGTCCTCATCTGGTCGAAGAAGTGACGTTGAGTCGGTCGGCCTCGGCGGAGGGTCCCCGCTCGCCGAAGCTGGCCGAGAGCCCCGTCGGGGTGCGGCTCTCGCAGGCGAGGTCCCCTATCGAGAGGGTGGTCGAGCCAATGGCGCGGGCGCATGAGGTTGAGCTGGCACGGGTCAGGACACCGCCCGCCATCGGCGAGGTCGCCGGCCATCGGCGAGGTCGAGGTCACGTCTTTCGCGGTGACTGCAGAGAAGCGCCCGCGCGACAAGGCGGCGAGCAGCAACGCGCCGATCTAGAAGCGGCAGGCGGTCGGTCCGAGGCCCCGTCAACCGTGGTTTACTATGGTGAAGACGCTAAAGAGGGACGCCACTGCCGAAGCGAGGGCGCGCCATGCCACTGCGGCCGCAGCGAACTCTGGTGCGCGCGTGTCAGCGGCGGAGGCTGAAAACACCGGCGGCGGTGCTCCGGACGGCGGCACGCCCGAGCTCACCGAACCCGGCGCGGGTGACGCGTATGCCGGTGCCGTGGCCACTAGGGCTGCTGGTGTTGTGCCCCGCGTGATTCCGGTTGCGCCTCTGACGGAGATCGGCCTCGTGCTCGTCGGAGAGGAGCTCGGGATGATGAAGAGCTCGTGCGACCCCATCGGACTTCAGGTCCTCGCCAAGTGCCGGGCGCTGAGGTTTGAGTGCGAGGCCTCATTTGTCTCAGGCCTACGAGCCTTGGTCGCTACTCGATGGGAGTTGGAGGAGGAACGTCATCGCAGGGTGGATCTGGGTACGAGGCTGATTGAACTGGAGGCCTCCATGGAGCAGGTTGCCAACCAGTTGAGCCAGACGGAGAGCGACCTCACCGTTGCCAAGAAGGAACAGGATGGTGCCGAGGCGAGAGCTCTGTCCACTGTTGCGGATGTCGACAGGCTCGGCCTCGCGGGCTCTGTCTACTATCGCGGATGTCGACAAGCTCGGCCTCGCGTTATAGGAGGAGAAGCTGCATCGCGAGGAGGCGGACAAAGCGATCAAGGATTCTTCTGAAGCAGCGGCTGGCTACCTGGCGTAGCTGCAAAGCTCCCACCAGAGGGAGGAGGGTAAGCTTTCTTTTTACTCTTCCTTTTCTTACCTTATTATCATTCCTTTTGGTTCGCCGACTCTGTTGGGTGTCGCGCAGATCTAGGGTTGAAGCTGGCGGCGACCGAGGGCTCCCTTCGCTAGGAGGTCGAGGAGAAGGACGTGCACCACGTCGTGATGGATCGAGTAGCACGAGAGCTTCAGGTGGACCTTTGCTCCGGCGTCGCTCCCGTGGAGCAAGTCAGAAGGCTGATGGAGGCTAGTCGTGCCTGGATCAGACGGGGTGCGCATTTCGACGTGCGCACTGCCTTCAACGTGTTTGCCACTCACTTCGACTTGGTCGATGTTGAGTTCGAGGCCATGAGCGCATGCCACGTTGAAGGGCACACTCCCGATCAGATGGAGGCGATCCACACTCGCACTGCTCCACATGCCAACGTGTTGGCTCGTGCGCACAAGGAGGAGGCGCTCCTTAAGGTTGAGGAGGGAAATTAGCTAGTGATTGCTTTAGTTGTTTTAGTTGTTTTGCTGGGTCATCATGCCCATGTAATAATCTAAACTTGAACTCATGCTTGTTCAATTTCGCTGGCTTGTGTTGGCCTTAAACAGATTTAATTCTTGTTACTAAACCACTTTGTGTGCTCGCCCTGTTGCCTCTGTTTTGGCTCAGAAAGTCTGAGCACCCGAGTGTTTTGGAAGTTTAGTCTCGCCGATGATCACCGTTGTCATGACCGCTGGGGCAAGCATGACGTTGCGCCGTCCGACCGGCTCGACTGTGAACCTCTTTTCTCGTGGCTTAATTTGTTTGCGAGCGTAGTGAGGCTCGAGGTCGAGAAAGGCAGAAAAAAGAAGGAAATTTTTCTGAGAAAAATAAGAGGCCCGCAGCCACTTGGGCCTATTATGCCTTTCCGGCCCCCAAGTGAAGCTCGACCCCTTGGGAATGGTCGGGTGTCACTTAGGAGCGAGTGAGGCATGCGAGGATTATGCAAAATAGAGAGCTAAGGATAGAATTTACGTAGCTATGAGATGTTCCACACGTTCTTGAATTCTTCACCCTCCACAGTCTTGAGCTTGTAGGAGTCGGGGCGAATTGCTCGAGAGACGACGTATGGTCCTTCCTATGGTGATGAGAGCTTGTGCCGACCTCTGTTGTCCTGAACCCTGCATAAAATGAGGTCGCCCGCTAGGAGACCCCTATCCCTTACATTTTGATCATGGTAGCGGCGGAGTTCTTGTTGGTATTTGGCCGAATGGAGGAGTGCGACGTCTCGCACTTCGTCTATTTGGTCCAGTGCGTCTTGGATCGCTGCCTCGTTGCCTTGCTCCTCGTACGCACGTACTCACGGCACGTCGTAGTCTAGATCCATGGGCAAGATTGCCTCGGATCCGTAGACCATGAAGAAAGGTGTGAAGCCCGTCATGCCACTCTTGGTCGTGCGAAGGCTCCAGAGTATGGGATTGAGTTCGGCCACCCATCATCCACTGAACTGCTTCAAGCATTGTGGGGTCGAGGGCGACCTCGTCTCCGGTGGTGATTTTTTGACCCTCGAGTCGGGTTTGGTGGAATCGTCCGGTCCCTCCCTAGCCCCCACGGGTTCTTTGGGTCGAACCGAAGGCTGATGTTGGTCATTTGTGAAGACTCCCAGAGGAATCTCCTCTTGACCAGATGCCATTTTGGCCAGTGCGTCGGCTGCCTCGTGATGCGTCGCGGGATATGCTTGAGCTCTAGTTCGTCAAACTTGTTCTCGAACTTGTGGACTTCATGGCAGTAAAGTGCCATGGTGTCGGTCTGGCAGCTGGGCTCTTTCATGATCTGGTCGACCAAGAGTTGGGAGTCGCCCCGGATCTCCACTCATTGGATACCAAGTTCGATGGTGATCTTGAGCCCGTTTACGAGCGCCTCGTACTCAGCGACATTATTTGATGTGGGGAAATGTAGATGAATCGCGTATTTTATACATACTCTGAGTGGAGAGACAAAAATGAGGCCAACGCCTGCACCTGTCTGCATGAGTGACCCGTTGGAGTACATGACCTAGTAGTCCTGGTCGACTGGAGAAGGCGAGAGTTGTGCTTCGGTCCACTCTACCATGAAGTCGACGAGGATCTTGGACTTGATGGCCGCTTGAGGTTAGTATGTGACGTCATGCCCCATCAGCTCGAGTGCCCACTTGGCAACCTTGCCCGCCGAGTCCCTGTTCTGTATAATTTTTCGGAGCGAAAAGGAACTTATGATGTGTATCGGGTGGGAGTTGAAGTAGTGCCGGAGCTTGCGCTTTGCGACCATGACCGCGTAGAGTATCTTGAGGATCTGTGGGTACCGGGTCTTCAAGTCGGACAGGACTTCGTTGACGTAGTAGACGGGGTGCTAGACTTTGAGGGTGTGTCTGATAAGGATATCACTCCTATGGATACACACAACACTCCTCTAATTCTAGACTTGCAAGGTCCAACGACTAGAGCTCGTGCACGATGACTAAATTTAGAGGTGAGCTCGTTTCTACGTTCTTCGCTATATGTTACTTTTGAGAATGGTTTGCTACCTAATGATTATTTTATGATTAGGAACCATGGAGAGGACCAGGAGATGATAGAAGAAGGAGTTGGGAACATGGAGAACCAGTAAAGGCTTGGACGCCAAAGTGGAGGCCCAATCAAAACCGACTTTGAGTGTGTTTCAGGGCCCAGGACCAGTCTGCCCTAAAACGGTGGCCTAGGACGTATACGGACTTGGATTTGGACATTCTACATATGCACGGAAAGATAAGGAGAAGTCCTTTCCAATGCCACCAGCCTCATAACAAAATTCATCAGGAGTTATCAGGAATCGTCGAAACAAGAGAGGATATAGAATCTATGTTGGTGCTGCGTCGCCTATTTTTGGCCTTTATGCTTTATATCTAGTTGAGCGCAATTAGGGGCGCATTCAGAAGGTCTTGAACGACCTTAGGGTCTTCATATACAGTCGTCGCCGCACCATTAGGGTTTGGGTTTTTCTTAGATCAATTCTGTTCATAAACAGTGTCGTCGTTCGTCGGTTTGTGAGACCCCAACTTCGTGAGTTTAATCATACATCTGTATATGTGTTGCATTATTCGTTGTTCTTGCTTGTGTTCTTGATTCGCAGGCAGGGATTAGCCTTCTCGGTGAGGTCAATCATCCTTGGACGGTTGATAACCAGAAGAGACATTGTGCTACGATTGCGGGGTTCTGAACGTGTTGTTTAGAAGCCGGATCGATTTGTGTTTCTCCTCCGCCCAAATCAAGATTTATCAGAACCTTTTGGAAGATCGGAAACCCTTGTTCATATCAAGTGGTAATCAGAGCTTCAGGTGCACCATCAGGTTTGCACTACCGTTTAGTTCTATTTTCGTGTTCTTCCTATCATCCATAGAAAAGCCAAAAAAAAAAATTTCCCCCGCCCATAACCACGTGTTTAGCCTTTGCATATTTCAATTTCAGAGTCCGTAGTATTGAGTTTGTGCCCTAGTTCTTGTTTAGTCGCTGATTTAGTTTGTGTTTTTGTCGACAGTAGTGTTTCTCTTGCAACCCTGGCCGCCATCCCCTCCACCACCCTCGGTTTTGTCGGCTTTGTGTGCTAGGGTTGATTGATCAACACGCCCACCCTAATCCCACCCTAAACCCAACCTCAACACCTCAGACCAATTCTCACAAATTCCACTTTCCGCTGCATCCACCCCACCAAAAAAAAAATCCCTACCCGACCCCAAACCCGACTCGGGTTTCACTCAAATCCCGGGTTTCTTCATAACCGATTCCGACACCCCTTCGGTAAAACAGCCATAAATTTTCGCTCGGTTGACCGTTTTGGCTGAAAGTTTTACAGGAGATTCTTGACAAAAAGTTGAGGTGACCCACACTGGGCAAAGCCCTGTGTGCCCTCGTCAAAAAATTCAAAAAAAATCGGAAAGATAAAGAAAAAATTTATTCAAGTTGAAACCTGACGTTTTCTGAAACTTAAAGATTTTCTGTAGGCCACGTCCTAGCTCTGTTTGAGCTGAATTTTTTTGTGATTTCTCTCCCATTATTAGTGAGTTGGATAAAAATATCAAAAAATAAAATAAAATAAAATAAATTTGGGATTTCTACTAGTGCTCTATCTAGCCCCCTGGAATTTCTAAGTTTGGATGTTTTACACTTAGCCCCCTATTCACGACAGTGTGCCTTTGTCTCCTTGTTTCTTCTTTGCTATCACTACTGTTCTAGGACATAGTTAGACCAGCAACTAGGAACAAGTTACTTGGTCACTTATTCAGCTTTACTATCTGTTTTTGATTTGTGTGCCACTCACATATATATATTTGGCCTTCCTAACTCTACATATTTCTTCTCGACAGCACATAGGTTATTTTATAACCCTTGCAATCATAGAACACACCTCCCTGATATTATTTTCTTTGTTGTTTTCAGAACTTTGTAAGAGCTTTGCAAGAAGCTTCCTGCTTTGGTGTTGATGGTGTTGAGAGGCACCACTGCTTAGTAGTTTTGTAGGGATAACCTTCACTTTTTGTTTCCTGTTTTGGTGTTTCTGATGTCAGGAAGTGATGGAGATGGTGCTTCGCCTTCCAAATTTGACGAGTGCGTGAGCCAAAGTCAGCTACAGAAGGCTTTGCAGGCGGTTCAGAGTGATTTGGTAGAGACGATCACCAGGGCTATCACCGATGCTGTCACCAAGCTTCACCTGGGAGAAAGCATTGAGCGGTTGGATAAGAGAGTCGCTAAGTTAACCGATCAGGTTGTTGCATTGGAGACTGCTCACAAGACCATCAACACCAACACCAACACCAACAACGATGTTGAAGATGACCATGATGAAGAAACGGTGTATAAGGCTGATGGCACCGTTGATAGGTCAGCTACAAGGACCGCAAGGTTATGACATCGTTTGCAACATAACCCTCAAGGTATGGATGGTTTCCACAATCACAATCGTCGCACACAAGGTAACCATGCTACAGATGACCCATATGCTAAAATTAAGTTTTTAATTTCTTCGTTTTCGGGTCAGTACGATGGTGATGCTTACCTTAATTGGGAAATGACTGTAGAACAAAAATTTAATGCCCACCTTGTTCCTGAACAACATAGAGTTAGACAAGCCACTAGTGAGTTTAAGGACTTTGCTATTGTTTGGTGGAGTGGTCTAGCTGCTGAAACTAATTTGCCTACTACTTGGGAAGAACTTAAGCTAGCAATGCGTGATCGTTTTGATCCTCCTTCTTTTTTTAGAGAGATTCATAATAAACTGCAGCGTTTAGATCAAGACGATAAAACTGTTCGGGAGTATTTTAGTGAGCTTCAGAAGGGTTTGATTCGTTGTGCTGTGGTTGAAAAAGTAGAGGATCAGATTTGTCGCTTTTATTCTGGTTTGAGAAAAGAAATTCAGGACATCCTTGATTATAAAGAATTTTATACCCTCAACCAGTGTTTCCAGTATGCTATGCTTGCAAAGAAAGAATCACAGGGACTTTTCCAGGCTTTTGAGGAGTACAGCAAGTCCAGGACTTTCTACCCACCATGGCCGACGGGGACTTCGGGGCTGCCCAAGCCATCTTTCCGGCCGCCCCCACTAGCAGCTGCCAAGGGAGCTAGTGTTGTTTCTGCATCTCCAAGATCAGCCCCTGCCCCTTCTATGCGCTCAGCTAAAAATTCTGTGCAGGTACCGGCTAGTAGTGCCTCCTCTGTTACATTGACGGGATGCACTATAGGGATTCAGTGCCACCGCTGCCATGGTCTTGGTCATGTGTAGAAAGATTACCCAAGTAGGCGGTCATATGTGGCGACAGACGATGGCGTTACATGAGCACCTTCGATGTGGAGGATGAGGAGGAGGATGTCGCTGCCGCCAGCGGTGACCTCGTCCTTGGAGGCGGAGATACCACGGGCTACATGAATATTATTATGCAGCGTGTGCTTAGCACACAAATCCAGCAGCCCGGGATGCAGCGACATAACTTGTTCTAGATTTTCTTTGTCATCAAGAACCGCCGTGCACGTGTCATCATTGATGGAGGAAGCTGCAACAATTTGGTGAGTTCTGATGTGGTTAAGAAGCTTGATTTGACCACACGCCCACATCCACATCCATACTACATTTAGTGGTTAAATGACTCTAGAAAAGCTAAGGTAATACAAACTTGCAGAGTTCCTTTTTCCATTGGTTCCTATGTGGATTCTGTTGATGGTGATATTATACCCATGCAAGCATGTTCACTTTTATTGGGTAGAACTTGGGAATTTGATAATGATGCTGTACACCATGGTAAAAGTAATAAATACACTTTTATGCATAAAGGAACTAAAATTACTTTGTTACCAATGACCCCTGCTGAAATTGTACAAGCTGATTTAAAACGAGCTGCTAGTTTGAAAAATAAAGGCCCTGAAATTCAGCAACCTGTTAATTCTGATTCTACACCAAGTAATGTTAATGATTCTTCAAGTTCTAAGGCTGCTGGAATTAAATTACAAGGTTGTTCATGTCTTGCCCCAAAATCTGAGCTTGCTGAAATTTCTGCTGATGATATTTGCTATGCTTTGATATGCAAACAAGCCTTGTTTTCGCTTGGTGATATTGCTTCTAGTGTTTTGCCTCCTGCTGTCACTAACATTTTGTAGGAGTATGAGGATGTTTTTCCAGCTGAGATACCCCCGGGATTGCCACCTTTGAGAGGGATTGAGCATCAAATTGATTTGATTCCTGGTGCTACTTTGCCAAACCGTGCTGCTTATAGGACCAACCCTGAGGAGACTAAGGAGATACAACGACAAGTCCAAGACCTTTTGGATCGTGGGTATGTTCGTCAATCACTTAGTCCTTGTGATGTTCCTGTACTTTTGGTTCCTAAGAAAAATGGTTCTTGGCGTATGTGTGTAGATTGTAGAGCCATTAATAACATTACTATTAGGTATTGTCATCCTATTCCTAGGCTAGACGACATGCTTGATGAGTTATGTGGTGCTATAATTTTCACTAAAATTGATTTGCGTAGTGGCTACCATCAAATTAGAATGAAACTTAGAGATGAATGGAAAACAGCTTTCAAAATCAAATTCGGGTTGTATGAGTGGTTAGTAATGCCTTTTGGTTTAACTAATGCACCTAGTACTTTCATCCGTTTGATGAATGAGGTTTTAAGACCTTTTATTGGAAAATTTGTGGTTGTTTACTTTGATGATATCTTGATTTATAGCAAATCCATGGATGATCATATGTTTCGTTTGTGTGCTGTTTTTGAGCTTTGCGTGCTGCACATTTATTTGGTAACCTTGAGAAGTGCACCTTTTGCACGGATCAAGTCTCTTTTCTTGGCTATGTTGTGACTCCACAGGGAATTGAGGTGGATAAGGTGAAGATTGAAGCCATAAAGAGCTGGATTGTACCAAAAAATATCACATAGGTGAGGAGTTTTCTTGGTCATGCAGGTTTCTACCGCCGCTTTGTCAAAGATTTCAGCACCATTGCTGCACCATTGCATGAGTTGACAAAGAAGGGCGTTGACTTCCATTGGGGTAACGTACATCATGAGTATTTTGGTGCTTTAAAGGATAAACTTACACATGCACCATTGCTGCAATTATCCAATTTTGATAAGACTTTTGAGCTTGAATGTGATGCTAGTGGTATAGGCATTGGTGGTGTTTTGATGCAAGATGGTAAACCTGTTGCATATTTTAGTGAGACAATTACTGGGCCTGTTTTGAATTTTTCCACGTATGATAAGGAACTATATGCACTTGTACGTTCTTTAGAGACGTGGCGTCATTATTTGTTGCCCAAAGAATTTGTTATTCATTCTGATCATGAATCACTGAAGTATATTCTTTCTCAATGCAATTTGAATCTTAGACATGCTAAATGGGTTGAGTTTATTGAGTCTTTTCCTTATATTATTAAACATAAGAAAGGGAAGGATAATGTGATTGCAGATGCTTTATCTAGACGATATATTTTGTTGTCTCAACTTGATTATAGAATTTTTGGACCTTAGGCAATTAAAGAACAATATGTTCCTGATGTTGATTTTAAAGATGTATTGCTGCACTATAAAGAAGGTCGTGCTTGGAACAAATTTGTGTTGAATGATGGTTTCTTGTTTAGAGCTAACCGCCTATGCATTCCAGTTGGTTCCGTTCATCTTTTGATGTTGCAGGAGGCGCATGGAGGTGGATTGATGGGTCATTTTGGTGCTAAGAAGACAGAGGATATTTTGGCCACACACTTCTTTTGGCCAAGAATGAGGAAAGAAGTTGAGCATTTTGTTGCTTGCTGCACTACATGTTAAAAAGCTAAGTCTCGATTGAATCCACATGGTTTATACATGCCACTTCCTGTTCCTTCTATTCCTTGGGCGGATATTTATATGTACTTTGTTTTAGGACTGCCTAGGACTAAGAGGGGGAGTGATAGCATTTTTGTTGTTGTGGATTGTTTTTCTAAGATGGCACACTTTATACCATGTCATAAAACTGATGATGCTAGTTATATTGCTGACCTCTTTTTCAAAGAAATTACACGTTTGCATGGTATGCCTTCTACTATTATTTCAGATTGTGATGCAAAATTCTTGAGTCATTTTTGGCGCACGCTTTAGAATAAGTTGGGTACAAAGTTGCTATTTTCTATAACTTGTCATCCACAAACTGATGGACAAACTGAGGTTGTGAACCACACTTTGGGCACTATGTTGAGAGCTATTTTGAAGAAAAATTTGAAGCAATGGGAAGAATGCTTACCTCATGTTGAGTTTGCTGATAATCGGACAACACATTCTACTACCAAGGTAAGTCCCTTCAAGATAGTGTATGGTTTTGATCCCTGTACTCCACTTGATATACTTCCTCTACCTATTAATGAGAGAGTTCATGTTGATGCTAAGGAGCATGCTGAATTTATTTTGCAAATGCATGAGACCACTAGACTTAGCATTGAAAAGATGAATGAAAAGTATAAAATTGCTGGTAGTAAAGGTAGAAAGGAAGTAAAGCTTGATGTAGGAGATTTAGTGTGGTTACACTTGAGGAAGGATAGATTTCTAAAATTGAGAAAGTCTAAACTAATGCCTAGAGCTGATGGTCCATTCAAAATAATGGAGAAGATTAATGATAATGCATACAAACTTGAGTTGCCTCCCGAGTTGGGGGGAGAGGATGAGCTTGAAACCATACTCCTATGGATACACACAACACTCCTCTAATTCTGGACTTGCAAGGTCCAATGACTAGAGCTTGTGCACGACGACTAAATTTAGAGGTGAGCTCGTTACTACGTTCCTCACGATATGTTACTTTTTAGAATGGTTTGCTACCTAATGATTATTTTATGATTAGGAACCATGGAGAGGACCAGAAGATGATGGGACAAGGAGTTGAGAATGTGGAGGACCAGCAAGGGCTTGGAAGCCAAAGTGGACGCCCAATCAAAACCGACTTCGAGTCTGTTTCGGGGCCCAGGACCAGCCTGCGCTAAAACGGTCGCCTAGGACGTATACGGACTCGGATTTATATGTTCTACATATGCACGGAAAGATAAGGAGAATACCTTTCCAATGCCGCCGGCCTCATATCAAAATTCATCCGGAGCCATCGGTAATCATCGAAACAAGAGAGGGTCCAGAATCTATATCGGTGCTGCGTCGCCTATTTTTGGCCTTTGGGCTTTGTATCTAGTTGAGCCCAATTAGGGGTGCGTCCAGAGGGTCTTGCACGATCCTAGGGTCTTCATATACAGCCGCCACCACACCATTAGGGTTCAGGTTTTGCTTAGATCAATTCTGTTCATAAACAGTGTTACCGTTCGTCGGTTTGTGAGACCCCAACTTCGTGAGTTTAATCATATCTCTGCAATTGTGTTGCATTCTTCATTGTTCTTGCTTGTGTTCTTGATTCGTAGGCAGGGATTAGCCTTCTCGGCGAGGTCAATCGTCCTTGGACGGTTGATAACCAGAGGAGACGTTGCGCTGCGATTACGGGATTCTGAACATATTATTTAGAAGCCGGATCGATTTGTGTTTCGCCTCCACCCAAATCAAGATTTATCAGAACCTTTCAGAAGATCAGGAACCCTTGTTCACATCAGTGCCCTTCTCTTTCTCGCTCGACTACAAGCGCTGAGCTCACGACCTGAGTCGTTGCCGCTATGTACAGCAGCAACACCTTTCCCGGGAGCAGGGGCGTCAGCACCGGTGCGCTGCTCAAGATGCGCTTAACCTCATCAAGAGCGGATTGCACCTCAGAGGTCCACTTGAACCGGTCGGACTTCTTCAAAAGCTTGTACAACGGGAGCACCCTCTCTCCGAGGCATGAGATGAAGCGACTCAGCGCCGCCAGACAACCCGTAAGCTGTTGCACCCCTTGAGATTCTAAACTGGGCCCATCCGCTCTCTTGCAGAAATCTTCTTAGGGTTGGCCTCGATGCCATGTTCGGAAATGATGAACCCGAGAGGCATGCCCCTTAGGACCCCGAAGATGCACTTCTCGGGATTAAGTTTGACATCGTTCGCGCGCAGCTTGGCAAAGACGCGCTCAAGGTCAGCCATGAGTGTGTCAGTCCTTTTGGACTTGACAATGATGTCATCCACATAAACTTCGACCGTGTGGCCGATCAGATGGTCGAAACACCGTTGCATGTAGTGTTGAATGGTTGCGCTGGCGCTCTTGAGCCTGAAAGGCATCGTTACGTAGCAGTAAGAGCCGAATGGTGTGATAAACAGTGTTTTGAGTTGGTCGGATTCTTTTATCGTAATTTGGTGGTACCATGAGTGGGCATCCAGGAAGCAGAGGGTTTTGTAACCCGCCGTCAAGTCAACTATCTCATTTATGCATGGCAAAGGAAAAGGATCCTTCGGACATGCCTTGTTCAGGC
The DNA here is from genome assembly GCA_030378355.1 of Eleusine indica. Lineage (NCBI taxonomy): Eukaryota > Viridiplantae > Streptophyta > Magnoliopsida > Poales > Poaceae > Eleusine > Eleusine indica. Next base: position 13,161,078 of record CM059494.1, read on the forward strand.
TCGTATAGTTAACACACATCCTCCATTTCCTATTCTTTTTTCGCACAAGAATAGGATTAGCTAACCATTTGGGTGAAATACCTCCTTGATGAACCCGGCAGCCTGCAGCTTTGCTGATCTCCTACCCGATTGCCCTGCGCTTCTCCTCATTGAAGCGGCGCAGATGTTGCTTCACCGGCTTGGAGCCTGGCCTGATGTTCAAGGAGTGCGACCCCACTCGGTATGTCAGGCATGTCCGAGGGTCTCCACGCAAAGACGTCAGCGTTCACGCGGACAAAGTCGACAAAGCTCGCTTTCCTATTTAGGAGTCAGGGATGTCCCGACTCTCACCATCTTTTCCTTGTCGCCCTCGAGGCCGACCTGCACTTCCTTGATTTCCTCCACTGGCTTGAACGAGGCGTTTTTGTGGTTGGTGTCGGGGGTCCCTTCCTCGAGGTGTGCACGGATAGCATGGAGCTCCCCGGTGGAATCCACCGTCGTGGCGGCAAGGTTGCCGTTCTCCGTCTTGCACTGGAAAGCACATTGGAGCAACGCGCTCATGGAGATGACCCCTTTGGGTCCCGGCATCTTGAGCTTCAGGTAGGTGTAGTTAGGGACGGCCATAAATTTAGCATAACATGGGTGCCCTAAGAGAGCGTGATACGCTCCCGAGAAGTTGACGACCTCGAAGACGAGGGTCTCAGTCCGAAAGTTGGAAGGAGTCCCAAACGTAACGGGCAAGCCGATTCGTCCAAGGGGCATGGCTTGTCTCCCAGGAGCGATCCCATGAAAGGGCGTGCCGGTCAGCTGCAGATGCGACCGGTCGATCCCGAGCAGATCGAGGGTGTCGGCGTATAGGATGTTGATGCAACTGCCCCCATCCGTCATCACCTTGGTGAGGCGGACCTTAGCGATGACGGGGTCGACCATGAGCGGGTATCGACCCGGTCGCGACACGTGTGGGGGATGGTCCGACCGGTCGAAAGTGATGGGCAGGTCAGACCATTTGAGGAAAGATGGCATGGCGGGCTCCGCCGCGAAGACCTCATGACGCTCGACCTTGGCCGTGCCTCGACTTCCTCGGGATTCGGGCCCCATGAAGATCATGTGGCAGGCCTTGGTGTTAGGGAAAATTGGTCCCCCTTGCTCATCGTCGCCATCGGCCGGGTCTCGGGCCCCCGGCTCCGACGCTTTTTCTGAGTCCCCCTTCTTTGCCTCCTCTCAGATGAACTTCTTCATCAAGGAGCAGTCCTTAAGGATGTCCTTGACAGGGAATCCGTGGTTTGGGCATGGACCATTCCACTTCTTCTTGAAGTGATTTTGCGTCTCCCCTGTTGCGGGCCTCGGCGGCTTGCGCTCGGTAGCAGCCTTTACAGGGTCACGCTCGGCCCGCGACTTATTCTTCTTTTTCTTCGGACGGTCGTAGGGTCCGTCGCCGGCTCCTTCCTCTCGCTTGCCTTCGCCTTTCCCTCCGGCGCGTGCTGGAGGACCGGCCCCACACACTCTTCGCCAGAGGTTGCCTGAGCAGATATAGGTCCAAGGAAGTTTCGGACGAAGATGTCCCTCAGGTCGTCCCTGTCATAGATCTGGCCCTCATGGAGATGCTCGAGCCAAGCGCGGGCCAAGTCGGCGAGGTATAGTGGGAGGTTGTAAATGATGGCATGGTCGTCAATGGCACCTCCCGCCTGGCACGTGAGGCGGTAGTCCTCGAGCCAAAGCCCGAGGTCCGTCTCGCTTGAGTACTTGGTGACGGTCGCACGTGCCTGGAAGCGCTACGGGAACTTGGCACTACGGATGCCCGGGCTGAAGACCCGTGGTCTGGGAGGACTCGGGCTCCGACTTCTCTCCTCGTCGGTGTCGTCATACCGACCTCCACGGCGTGGCTGACGACCCCTTTCCTTGTTCAGCCGCTCCTTTTCCCGTCGGTGTGCTCTGAGGGTGTGGTGCGTGTTAGGATGAGGCCCCACCCGGTCATGAATTGAGGCCTTCTTGGGCGCACCTCCGGCCAGAGGGGGTTGCTACACCGAGTGCTGCTGCGACCCGACGACACTGCCCCCTCCGGCGCGCCTAGACGTGGAAATCTGCTGGCTGGATTGGGCGACGCATCGCTGCGAGCTCTCCGCCTATAGCTCGGTGACCATGGCTAGAAGAGACGCGACTTCTCGTTGGGCCTGCTGGGCCTCTGGCGTCGCAGGCTCGGGAAGTGTCTTGAGCAACGTGGCAGCTGCCGCTATATTTTGTCCCGCACGAGCGAACTGTGGGGACGCCTGGTCATCGGCGAGGATGCGCTGGTGAACATCGCGAGCCGTGGCCCGAGCGCGTCTGCCCACGTCGGAGCGGGCCAGCTCGTGGTCTATCTTTTCCTTCTCATGATCAAGCTGGTTGCGGGTTTCTTCCAGCTCCGCCCTTCTACCCCTCAATCGTTGCTAGGGGGACTCCGGACGAGGCGCTGGATGTGGCTCACCGGCCGCAGTGACGGGGATGTCAACGAGCGTCTCCCCCGCTCCCGCACCCGTCACCGGGTTCGCTAGAGCAGGGGTCCCGGGGTTTGCCATTGCCCCGGCGGCTGAGGTTCCAGCACCCCTCGTAGCCGGCGTGAGCGCGAGCTGCACCATGTGGCATTCACGTGGGAGATCATAGCTTCCCGTGCAGCTTCCCGAGTTAGAACCGGAGTCCTCCAGCGACCCCATGTTGAGAAGATCGAAAAGGGATTTGTTCAGTCACTCGATCACGCTGATAAAGCCAGCACCCGCGGAGGCGGGGACCATTCGATGGATGGACATGTCCTAGAGACACCCCGCGGCATTCCGCAGACCGTGCGAGTAACCGTATGGGGGGGCTTCAGCAAGCCTATCCGGGTGGAGAAGCTCGCCCCCGAGGAGCTGTCCATGGACGTTTGCAAGCACGAATACGAGCTGCCGGAGGTCGTGCTGATTGGGCGCGGGACCCAAATAATGCTCCACACAGAACCATAGCTGGTCGCCATAGTTGGTTCGTGGCACGGGATGGCTGACGACCCGTGGCCTAGCCGGCTCGAGCCGAACCACACGCATCGCTTCACTGGTGATGGCCGTGGCCGCCGCGATGGGGTCCGGGAGCGACTTGTCGGCGAGTTCTAACGTCTCGTCCCTCGCGACAACGAAGTCAAGTGTGTGGCCCAAGTCCTCCAGCCACTACATTTGCACCGCCACGGCGGCGGGTGCTAGAGCTGGGGGTGGCGAGGATGCCGGGATGCTGACACACAGCAATTTTTGGTCGCCCGTGGCGACAAACCCTAGGCTCCTGAAGAAAATGCTGGCGCTGAGAGCCTAGAACGTGGAAGAAGTGGCCATCCGAAACGCAAGGCGGTTCCTGGAGTGAAACGCGCGATTCCCCTATCTGACACACCAACGGTCGATGTTTAGATCACCGGCTAGTAGAATTTGTTCCGGGGTGCGTGTTCCAGTTTCGGCGATGGCTATGCAAGAGTACACAAGGGATTATACTGGTTCAGAAAAGTCGTCTACGTCCAGTTCTCAGCTCTGCTCATGTTACTTGCAACGGGGTGTACAATGATGATGAGTGAGGAGGAGTCTCCAAGTCTCTGATTGTTCGTGGGCGTGTGAGCCGGTGTGTGAGTGTGGGTGGGTGAGGACGTCTCTTGTGTTTCTTGGTTTCTTGGTTTGATCACCTCTCTTTTAGAGATGAGATAGGTCTTCCCTTTTATACCTCAAGGAAGCCAGACCCATTTACAGAGAGAGAAAGAGAGATTTCTACACATGTGGAGTTGGTGAAGCCGAGGTGGAGAAGGTGAAGACCTTAGTCGACGGCGTAGCCTTCAGTCCTCGTGGACCCTGTCGTCCTGGTCTCGCGTCAGGGCGTGCCCCCGTTTTCTGTCGCCACGTTGAACCCTCCTTTGTCCCTGTAGATGGCATGCTCCACCATACGAGGGGTGGTGCAGCATGGGCGTTGTCATGTTGTTCATGCTAGGTTCAATCAGCCTGTCCATCGGGTGATCGCAACGCAGTGTGCCTTGTCGTGCCTGCCATCGTCAGCGGGCGCTGGTGATGATGAGAGGAGCAGGTATAGGAGTGATTTGACTCCTCGATACTGTGCGCTCGGGCTGGGTTTGGCAGTTAAGGCGGGACGGTTGGTAGTTGTTGACTGTCGTCCCGCTCAACCCCCTCATCGGGGGTCGATGCATTGGGTTGTGCTTGTGTGGCCCTGCTAGGAGTGGGGATCCGTCCCGTCCCAGCAGGCTAATCGAGTTTCTCCATCCGCTATTTCTAGCTTGGTCAGTGATTCACTGAGTCGTCCTGTCCTGGGGCGGATCCCATTGATTAGATGATAAGAACACGACGACGGTGTCCAGATTTTATCCCAATCTTTCACGATACAGCAAGTATTAGCAAGTATATATAGGTATTGAAACTTGTTATCTCAGCTATGAATCGATAGAACAACAATCTCAAGCTCAATGATCCAGCAACCACAACAAAATAGACACCACAGATTTGTTATCCAATAGCAATCATAAACCAGCTAGAACACGATAGGAAAATACCGACTTACAAGAACTTGATGTACTTACAAACCAGTAGAGATAAACTCTCCAACTCATTACTTAGACAAGCATGATCTGGAGATAGGGAACCAGAAGTTCCAGCACGCACCCAAGGGAAGAATCACTTGATCACGCACTTCAGCGACCGGAAGAGATCGGCGGCAGCAACCGGTAGAGGAGGGCAACACCTCTAGGGTTTCTTGGAGGACACCACGACCAAAAACACAATACAATCACGTCCTAGCTTACAGGGGCGCTGGCTCTAGGCTATATGGCATGCAAGCCAGCCAAGAACCCAGTTCGACTCGAACACATCTAAAAACAGACTCGGACTCAACACAACTCAGAATTGTTTTGATTATTGCGGACCGCTAGGGAATTTATTTGACTATGGGGCCAGATTCTTTGGAAAGGTTATCAAAGTATCTTTCCAACGAGTATTTACTCAGCCCAATCCGACTCCGTATGGCCCAGTTATGCTACTTTTACTCCGCACCTGTCTGGCTGATCCTAAACCGAGTCCGAACTGATTTTGAGTTTTCATATCTTCTGATTTCGTGACTGGGTGGACTTGAGACCATGTAGACTTTGAAAGTAAAGTATTGCATACCTTTGGAAAGGCCTGTAACACCAATATATGTTCCTTACTTTTCACAAGTGGCACAACCATTGAACCAATCATAACATATTTCTTCGTTTCTCCTTTCTTTTCCTCAACCTTCAGATTGGTCCCAATGAAAATATTGCATGGCATAGAATAATTGGCTAGCAAATCCTCACTTTGCTCTTCATTATTCATAATATTTGTCAAAGATCCAAACTGAATGTTGGAGTCTTTTAACATATCATGTTCTGCAATATGTCTAAAATCATGGTTGTTTTCAGAATACGTAGTTTTAATGACTCGATGAGCCATGGGCTCATCATCCTCCCTTTCTTGAATCAAAGCCGTCCTCGACTTTGACATAATTTGATGAGCTCCTCTCCTGTTCAGATCAACACCAATAGCACTATTTAGATAATTCTTTGCATCACTATTATTTTTCCCTTTATGTAATTCATCTTTGACCAAATAACAATGAATGGTACAATGTTCAGGAGCAACAACTGAAAGAATTTCAGAAATACTGGGTGCACTTGTTACAGCAGGAACTACCACATCATTAGAGTTGATGGGGACTGAGCTTATTCGGTGGTCCTGACCCCTCTCACTAAACTTACGATTGAGGCAGCGGCGTACCGCTTTGTCCTTACCCTGGAGGTGATAAGATGGGGCGAGCGGCTGAGTCATCCGGCTTGGGCAAGCGAGCCACATCCGAGCCTCATGGTCGGACCCGTCTCGCCTCGACCCCTCGAAGGGTCGAGCGAATCATGGCGGGCCTTCGATCGCGTCTGGTCTCTAACCCCATGAGGGTCGAGTGAGTCGGGAGAGGCGTGGCCTTTGCATCCGAGATTCGGCTAGCGCGAGGGATTCCCTTCACGGGGCCCACGCAGGGGACGCCTTGGTGAGGCTTCGGTGGACCCGCTGTGTCGGGTATTGATGGGCCTTTGAGTGGCGCCATGTGGCACCCCTGGTTTCTACCCCCGACAGTGCTCATCCCGTCAGGTGGATACGTGGGCTTGGCCGCCGCCGGTGGCGGCGAGCGGTTGCGTGGGGCTAGGTAGGGATAAGGCTGACAAGCAGAGAAGGGGCGTGAGCGGTGCTCCAGGCCGAGCATGTCACGCGCATGAGCAGGCGTGCCTCGGCTGTCCTCAGCGATGACGGCGAGCAAGGAGGGTTGTCCTTGATGAGTAGCAGTTTGAACTTTTTTTTTCATAAAAAGTAATTTTGACACAAAAAAAATTGATCAGTGGTGTAAGGGTAAATGTGTTTTTTTCTCTAGTACTTAACACTGTTACATGGCTAAAACGGATTAGGGCCAATTCATTTTTTTCATTTCGAAAAGACAGGGTCAAATATACAAACCCTAAAAAGTAGGATCAAATTACTAATAAGACTTAAAAACAGGGTCAGTTTTCTATATGGCCCTTAATAATAATAAGTAGCAAAGTGCACGTGCGTTGTTACGAGTTTAAAAAAATAAAATACTCTTTATGATTTAAACATAAATTATTTATATAATAAAATTGTTAATATTTTTTACATGAAAGATCATATTTATATTACTGTTAGTGCTTCTTAGTGTACTATTTTATATGTCATAAGTAACAATTTTTCTATCATTTTTTATCATATTTTTATCATAAATATTTCTTTTACCTCTAATATTAATGATTCTCACATGTAGTGTTGTTTGAGTGCTATGTTATAAAATTAAATAAAATGATATTAAAAAATGCTCAAATATAAGAAGTACCAATATGAAACCTAATTCGTCAGGCAAAGAGGGATTTCCACAAGCTCATGACCCCTACAAGACACCATTGAACCTCTATGAAGCTTAACATACAAGACCAAGGTCATGACCCAATGGTTAAAGATTTCTAGAAGCTTTATCCGATAGGAAAAATCAATTCACGCATAATAGAAATAACACTGCATTACGATGTAATTTTAGACTTGAAAACATGCTCATCGAGACCTTTTCAGAACATATATGGATCATATTATTTGGACTTCGGAGATAGGAGATATGAGCCCCGCATAGAAACCTGCGCAGAGGAGGCCGAATCAGAACAAATATTTTTGCATTGTAAATTTGGAAACCAAAATGATGGAAGTTTGGCTTCCATTGAATATCAAAGTTGTAGAATTTTTCGAGGGCTATGATATAGAGTCTGAGTTTACCTCATTTGAACTCCGGAAGAGCAATTTATGATTTTTTAAAGTTGGTGCTTGATATGGAAGGTATGAAACTGATTTGGATTCAATCTCTAACTTTGTGCACGTACGATATATTTTTTGATGGCGTGAACGTTTTTACCTAAATTAATAGGAGTAGAGAAGATTAGTTTCTCTCCACAAAGTGAAGATGGATGATGGCGCACGCTGTCTATCCTGGCCAAACGGGCCGCCCGGCCCAGGCACGTAAAAGCCCGGCCCATTGATTTTTTGGCCGGCACGACACACAATTAATTCTGGACCGTCACATTTGGTCTAGCCTATTTATATTAAAATGAGTTAAAAATAGGGGTCGTCACATTTGGCCTAGCCTATTTATATTAAAATGAGTTGAAAATAGGGGTGAAAAAGAGTCTAGTGGGAATTGAACCTTGAACCTCAAGGTTATGAATAGAGAGCCTTACCACTACACTAGGGTATTTCTTTTATTTTAATACTAAACATGAATAGTATTTAGAGTCTTATTAATTGGACGTGCCTAGATGGATTTTTTTCGTGCTTGTCCGGGCCGCGCCTAAACGGGTCGTGCCCGTGCCGCCCGCCGGGCCGAGGCCTTGACCTTAGCACGGCACGAAGGCATATGCCGGACCAGCCCGGACACGAAATACGGTGTGCCGTGTCGTACTTGGGCCGGGATAAATTTTGCGGGCCTTAGGCTGGCATGACAGGCACGGCCCAATTGACCAGGACTAGCGTTGTCTTTGGATAGTGCAAAATCGGGCAGCCACGACAATAGAGGGAGCCCAAATAGCACGACTTATTACCACGACATTAGGCCCAAACCTAAGATACAGTCTAAGCCCAACACAATTCAGCAACTCATGCTTTTCTCTTTAGATCAGGCCCAAAACTAAGATACAGGCCGAAAGAAGCTTCCGGCCGAATTTTGAAATCCTGCATCTCCCACAGAGAAAACTTCACACAAAATTTGCGATTTTATATTTATTGGAACTATTTCCTCCGGTTCACAATATAAGCATTCGAAGCATTCAAACTTCAAAATAGTCAAGCTAAGAAAAGTCATATATACCTCTTATTTTATACTACCTTATTAATTTATTACCCACCTACCAACCCACCAGATTTTATTTTATTTCTAAAAATATTTACATTAAAAACAATTTTTCAAATAATTAGAATACTTATATTTTAAATCGAAAAGTACTGCAGAGCGATGATGCATCTGCGAGCCTGCAAGTCTGCAACCGCAACATGACATGTTGGGCTGCAGGGTTGGCGCAGGAGACAAGAACAAACACGGCAGGATCTGACCACCCGTGTGGTTGAGATGCGTGCGGACAATAATAAAGTGGTTAGTTTTAGCTGGACTGGATGCTCATCAGTCCATTATTTTGTGACAACCGATGCGGTTTCCTATACCTCGTCACCGTGCGTAGTATAGAGTAGTGATCTTCTAGTTCCAGCTAACTATGTCAAAATCTTCAAGTTGCGGTTTCGGTTTACTATTTACCTCGTGTAACTCTTCGCTGCTGCTGGTAGCTTACGACCACAACAACCGAGCCGTCAAATTCAAGTCTGGCTAGATGACAAACCGGTGATTTGCTCTGATCTTGCAGCACGAAAACTTCAAGGAGAGAGGTATCCCATCACGTACATACGTCGAATTGATGTTTTGGCGATCAAATTCTGTTTCTTCTTGCTTTTATGACAATTTATCGTCAGAGTTTTTACGCACAAAAACGGCCATTGCAAATTTCAATGGCATGCCATCAATGGTGGATTTGCTTTGAAAACAAATTGCCCTCACCAGCAATTCTATTTTAGGAATGCAAGGAGCGTAAAGAGACGATACCTTTTGATTTTGGGAAATGATTCTGTCTAATCTTAGACGAGCAATATTCTGCTAGCAATTGGAGACGATACTGATCGAGTATATTTAATTTTTCACCCTGTGTTCTACCTGTAATTAATACGCAAAAGAAAAAAGAAATCAGTACTGCTAACTTAGGCTACTCCTAATGAGAGTTTGATTTTTATTAAATAAGATGTCACATAATCAAATTTAGTGACATGACAAAAAATTTATAAAGATAAAGATGAGAAGAGTTTCATATAGATGAAACTGGATCTACACGATTTTCTAAAATTGAAACACCATAAAACTAGTATTGGAGAGGAGTAATTTCATTTCATTCTTTAGACAACCAATAAAACCATATAGAAGTAAGTGCTATAAAACACCAAAATGAAACTATGCATTAGAGGGATGGTTTCATTCATGCTTTTAAACTAATAAAAATGACATGACACTTTTGGAAACATCGAAATAAAACTCTCCATTAGGATTAGCCTTATTTAGTTTGTGATGTACTAAATGCAAATGCAATATAAAAGGTAGTGGAGTGGGAAACCGGTGCAATGCAAACGGTATGAGCTAAGACTGAATGCACTCGTGGTACTCTATTTTCATCCTCTAAAAAAATCTTTTATCCTATTCAGCGATATTTTTTTCTCTATACTAATTTTCCTCATACCTATCATACTCTATATTTCATCCTCTATCCTAACTACTTTACTGTAGGACCCACAAATCAGCCTCTCTCTTTCCACCCACCCGGTCCTTCTTCCCCCAATCTCTCTCCCAGCGCGCCTATATCTCTTTCCTCCCTCCGATCTCCTCTCTTCTCTGCCTTCACTGTCGCGAGCTCCCCACCTCCACCTCCTCCCCGCGTGCCCCCCGCCACCGCCGAGAACCGCCTCCCCCGCGCGCCCGCACCGCCGCCGGCCGCCTCTCTCGTGAGCGCCGCCGCTGAGACCCACCTCCCCGGCGCGCGCCCACGTCGCCGCCGGCCGCCTCCCTCGCGCGCGCCTTGCTTGGCTCCCCGACCTCCGTCACCACCGCCTCTCTCTCCTCCTCCTCCGCGCCACAGCTGCCGCCTCCTCCGCGTGCTAGGTCTTCGACGGCCGGATCTGGCCCAAGCTGGGTTCTCAGCGGCGTCAGATCTAGCCCGTGACAGAGCTCGCCGGCCGAGCGGAGGCACGGGCGTGGCGGGCAGTGGCGCGGTCGTTTTCCTCTCTTGCCCCTCCTCCTTTGCAGCGGCGTCCACGCGGGCGCGCGTACAACAACGACTCAAGCGAGGTGGGGCCAAGAAGGGCGTAGCGTTCCTCCGCTATGTGCGCTTGATTTGGCGGAGCCGGCTCGCACGGAAGGCGTAGCGCTCCGTTTAACGTCCCTGTATAGCAAATTTTATACAACCGAGCTTAGCCTAACACATTCCCAGTGCAATATTGGAAGATAACAATCTCTCTGCCTCGATCATGGACACACAAAATCACAAAAACATGGCGTGACAACACGTTGTGCAAGACGGCACCTTCAAACCGGCCACACCTTCTTTTATGTGAAAAAAAGGGGGTTTACTTCACACTCATCCTTAGCAAAAACACCTAAACAGATATGCAAGAGGACAATCAGGCACAGACCAAAGCCACAATCGAGGATGATGATCATGGTCGAGATACACACGCCATGACCATATGCGTGTGGGCCCAACCCTACCCATGCATCCACGCTGGTAAAGTGCCATGCCGTTGGAGGCGACAAGCGCACGGCAGCTCCTTGCCCCGGCCCACTGCATGCTGCCATGCCTTCAGTCAGCCCCACTGCCATTGCTACCACCGGACCAGCTCCCTCCTTCTCATGCCATTTGCAATCCACGCATCACCTCACCTCACCTCACCTCAGACCTAAACCTTTTCCATTGCCGATTCTCAAAAAAAAAAAAAAAAAAAAACTTTCCATTGCCCAAAAAAAGCACAACCACCTAACCTTAACCTGCTGTGACGGGGGAAGCTGGACGGAGCCGGTGGACCACGCGTCACATGTGCACGGGCCATCCGGAACGAACCATGAATGCGAGATGCACAATTGCGCCGCACCGTGTGTGTCCGTGCGAATCTGAACACGCTGATGAGCCGGAAACAGCACAGCAACCGGGTCGACGCGTTCCCGGCAGGCCGGCACGTCACGTGGTGGTTCATTTTATACATTCCGTACGTGCGTGCCGACTTAATCGTATTATCATACGTATTGATCTGTCATTTGTACGTGCTTGCCTGTACAGGTGGCGAGCCCTGCTTGAATGCTGCTGCCAAATACGTGTGATCATCAGTCTTTATATTTCTCAGTTGGATTTACTCTAAAAAATATTTCTCAGTTGGAATTGGAATGGTATGTTTATATTTCTGTAGCATTGGATCTCTCTTGCATTTGATACCTTTGAGGAAAAAAAAACATGTCAAAGTGACATGTACTAGCTAACAAGATGCTAACTGGCCCCTTACTCCCCTTTAGACACCACTAGCCACCTCTCAGCAAGATCATATACTGATATACATTATACCCAATCAAAAACCACATATAAATGTTGGACGCCTTTTATTTCCCAAATTTTAATTTAAATTCCAGAAAAAATGTTATTAGCCTCAGAGATATATTTTCTTTTCGCAAAAAGCGTGGACGGTAAACGTTCACTTATAGCATGGCCTAAAAGTAAAGCTAAGTACAGGATTAAAGGACTAACCACCACCCCTCGGTCCTTTACTGTCTCTTCCCTTTTTGTTCAATAATACAAGGGCGTGTTGATGCCGTTGATTGCTCGATCGGCCCTGATCTCTGAAAGATACCGCTTAATTATATCAACGGGGCCATCAGGCCGGTCTTGATGGCCTCACATGGCCACTAGCTCTCCTTTTAATTGAGCGACTCTTCTCTCGTGTGATACGGACGCGCGGGTGGTGGTAGGAAGATGCCATATTTTCTTCAACTTATATATAATTTTTTCGTTTGGTGATTCGTTCAGCAAATTGTTTATACTATGATTTGAGGCCAGCTAGCTCACTCACATGGCTTGATATTCTTTCTTGCATTGGCTTGGCTCATTGGGGTGCGCACCCTTTGATGGTCAAACCTTGTATAGACTATTCAGCCCTACGTGCAAAGCAATGCTACATTATTTGTTAAACTGTACTATAAGAGTTTGTTGTTTATAACTATAACGGCTAGGGTTTGTTGTTTAATTTTCTAGGATATATATATTTTTTCGGTAATGCTACTTTTCAGTCGATTGAAAAATAGCATCCCTTTCAATTAATAGTTGTGTGTATATTCTTTTATTCTTTTTATTTTTTTTATTATTTATCTATTTATAGAATTATTTGTATTAATTAGTGTTATGTATAGAATATAGAAAAATTTTGTCTTTTTGTATTTATTAAATCTAGATTCAAAGACTAAAAACATTAATTGAAAGGAACCTCTATTTTCAATCGACCGAAGATTAGACACTTCTTTTTTTTTTACGCTCTTGTTGGTTTCACTTTGTCGATGCCGTTCTTGACATCTTGCGTCTGCAAATCGGGAATTTAGGCCGTGATCTGCTTGCACGTGTAAAGCCGTCGTCTTGTTGCTTGCGCATATGCTACTAGTCCTGTAGTGCCCCTTGGGCAGAGCCATTGCAAAAGGAAACAAAGAGATATATATACAAGTTCTTGTTTGTTTCATTGTTTCGATTTTTTACATACAGAACCAGGTTTACGATCGACATCATCGCCGCGAATCATCACAATTAGTAATTTTGGCTTGTGTTGATGCCCACACGCAGATTAAAATATCTCCCATGTAATAATGTAATGTGGAAAGGTAAACAAGGCCTTGCAAGACTCCGCACTGGAAGAAAACAAGGAGATGATGCTGCATCGCACCACCTCTCTTCCACTCGTGAACTTAATAAACGAGAAGAATAATATGTTTATAAAATTATCACATTTTGAATATGCAATATCCGTAGTCATAAACAGATTGAAGATCGGAAGATGTGGATTCTCATCTCTCCACAGAGGAGATATGATGGGATGCAATCATTTACATGTTGATAAATAAGGCAGCTCACAATCAAAATTGGCAAGGCAGCATGTTTATAGAAAATCAAGGTACGAAAGGAAGTACAGATAATACATTGAATATATCTTATGAAGTCAAGTCGGACCATGTATCATCGTCAAAGTCAACAATATGAAACCAAGTCAAGGTACAAAGGAAAGCACAAATACAGCAATCAAGATAAACTAACCATATGCATATACATGAAAGGATAAGATAGCTGTACGCAACACTGTTTCTACAGGCTGTACTCCAGATTAACCATTTCAAGATTATTGGCAACAGCTCGAGTTCCAGAACACGGCCCAAGAAACAAACTATGGTGATGACTGATGAAGTGGAGCACAAATTCCTCAAAACTGGAAGAACCAGCACTCCTCTACCGAAAAAATTCTGGAAAAGCGAAAGCTACTGCTAGGCCAAAGCAGGACGAAATGAAAAGGACCCATTTGTAAAACTATACACAATCATGGCGCCGGTTTTGCCGTGCAGGCCGAAATTATTTCGTGTCCTGTCCCCCGCCAGCTTTCGCTCGACCTGTTTCGCATATGCATCATTAATTAATTAGGAAATCCTCTCTTATTCAAACGAAAGATATTTTATTTCGGATTTATATATACTATTTTGTAAGTAAACCATTAGCCTTTGCCACATAGCCCTGTGGGTAAGCTGTCGCCTGTTTAGCTTTGTGGTGGCCCATCGTTTTCGGCCTATTTAAGGGCTCCATTCCCCTCCATTCCCTTCCTTCCTCCTCATCCAGCTCCTCCACTCAAAGCTCGAGGCCTTTTATTTTCTTGTTTTGTTTTTCATTTTCATTCTTGGTAGGAGTAACAATAGTGGTTCTCCTCTCTCTCTCTCTCTCCATCAGGAGAGAACGGAATCCAGAGGCAAAGCTTCAGGTAAACATGCCTCTTCCTCTCTCTCACTGTGATTTAATTTCTTCTTCTCTTCTTGCATCTGCAAAGGTTTGTTTTTTCATGTTGAAGGAGTTTTTCTTTCTGAGGGGAATCCTCACAAATCTCACCAAAAAACCAGTTCTTCAGTAACAGTAACATGCCATGTTTCAAATCTCTTAAAAAGTTAAGATTTTTTCCCACAAACCTTCCCCGCAACTCATTTCCTCGGCAAGCATCGCTCTTCGTTGCACAAATATATTCAAAGTTCCAATTTTTATGACGCGGGTTCTCACAAATCGTTTGGAAAGCTTTCCTTCACCAAAAACTTTCCCAAAAATTTCAACCTCCAGCCGTTTATTCCCCTTCCATACTCAGATCCGACGCGTATGTTAATTTTCCTCACACTTTCCATTTGGCCAAGCTAAGCTAACGATATATTGTGCTCTTCTCGTTCTTGCAGGGTTTGTGTAAATTTTAGATCTGATATCCACTAACAAAAAAAAAGCCAAAAAAGACGCCATGAGTCACTTCGCCGCCATGAAGAGCCCTCTTCCCGTCGCCGCCTCCGCCGCCGCCGGCGACGCAAAGAGCCCGCTCTTCTGCCCCAAGCCGCGCCGCCCGGTGGCGCCACTCCGGTGCCACCAGAGCGGCGGCTTCTCCGACGCCGGCGCCGGCATGGACCTGCTCGACCTCCTCCTCTCAAAGGTGGGATCTTTTTCCCTTTATTTACCGCCTTCAGATCTGCGATTTCTTTGCAAATTTCTCGTGTTCCATGAGCTGATTGTTCCTGTCCTGTTGTTATCAGGGAGAAGAGAGCGGCCTCTCGGCGGCGTCCCCGCAGCCGCCGCTGTTCTGCGGCTCGCCGCCGCGGCGAGCTTCGAATCCGGTGGTCCACGACAGCCTGTTCGGCATGGACGTCCCGCCCATGCCGGTGGCCGTGCCGGCGCTGCCGATGGCAGCTCCGGTGGCATCTCGGGCTTACCCGACGCCGCGCCCGTCGGCGGCGCCATCCATGTCGCCACGTGGCGGCGCCGGGTGCGCTCGTGCCCGGTTCGCGTTCCAGCCGGCGGCGGTCCGCGTCGAGGGTTTTGACTGCCTCGACGGCGGCCGCCGCGGCCGTGGCCATGGCATCACCGCCATGGCCTAGATGCACATACAACACCAAGTAACCCTGAGTGCCTCCCCTTCCATGGTGCATAGCCTTCTTTTGGTACCACAAGCATCGGTGGAAGGGAGATGAGAAAGATTGAGAGGAGCAAAATTAAGCCCTAAGTTTAACCCCCTTTAAAAAAAACTATATAATCCGCCCATCCAATCAGCCATCCAACCAGTCCACAAATCATAATCAAGTTTAGGTAATTTTACAGCAGAGCATTTTGTATGTAAATAAATGTCAGGTTCAGTTCAGGTCCTCGGATGTAAATTTGGGAGCACTAGGTGGTGAGAGATTTGGGAGTACTTAGTAGAAATTTAGAGGGAAGGACAGGGACAAGGGCTGAGAAAAAACAAGATAGGCCCTTTTGGATTATCACAAGTTCCTTCCATCCGTCCCTTGCCTTCTCTTTGGGACCATAATTAGTCAGTCATTGGATTAGGTGAGAGGGAGGGTGGGGATTAGTTAGGTAATCTGTCCTAGTTCATCATCATTTATCATGATGCTTATTTTTGGTTTTCTGGTGGAATTGTTTTTGTCCATGCAACCAAGAAATTCCAAGGCCATGGAGATCTGTACAAAAGAGTGAGTGGCTACAAGAGGAGTGAGAGAGCAGCTAGGTTTTAAGTCAGAGTCAAATGAGTTGAGTGGGTGCGAAGAGAGAGACATCCCTGTATTTTTCATCTTTTTTCTCCTTGTATATTGTAATATCCTGCTGGATTTCCAATGAAGCAACCTGTATAATATTATAATTAGTACTTATGCTGTTATGATTATCTCCACCCTGGATCTCAGATTGCTGTTCCTCTCTCCCACTCCTACGTCCTACCCCCGCTTTGATTATGGTGGTTGAATTGTCCTCGGTTGCCCATCAGAACACATGGTTTCCATGTGCTCAAGCAACATGAAAGTGATAACGACGGTGACGTGCCAATGGCACACAGGCTTTTGTCTCCTTGTGCGGCCGGTCTGCAGCTGACTCACACTGAGGCGTTTTAGTGGCCACGTTAATAATAAGCAGACGGGATAACCACGCTTAAAACCTTTTTGATACGTCGTTGTCGTCTGAGATTTTGAGGCCGTCACAGAATCCATTCCCGCTGTATTTGTCCCTCCTCTCTTCTGTTTCTAGGTTTGGTCAATCAATCTTCACCGTCGTTAGTTGTCATGGCTGCTTTCAAAGTTCAAAGTTTGAAACGGTAACAAGATAAATTAATTAATGAAAAAATAAACTGTAAGGAAAGGGGACCTACGACCTAGCGATGGCAGTCTGGCAGGAAGAGTGATGCCAGTGACCTTCCTTCTTGTGTCTGCTACCTCACCTCAAAAAGAGGTCAACCTGAAAAAGGCAGGCAACGCCATGGAAAGATGCAAGCAAGCAGGCATCCCAAACGGCTTTTGTCCGTCCCTAGCATCATGTGCCGGCGTGAGCGTCTGCACTCGAGCACCCACGGATTCAAACGAATTCGTATGGGTTTTCCGAGGATATTGGGAGTGTTTAATTTTGAGTCAGTTAAAAATTGAGATTATTTTTTACTAATGTTTTTATCTTTTAAATCTAGATCTAATAAATATAAAAAAATAATTTTTCTATATACATAATATTAATTAATATATATAATTCTATAAATAAATAAATAGTAAAAAAAACAGCAGCAAAAACAACGGTGCTCTCTTTTTAATCGTTTGAAAAGAAGCATTTCCCATAAACAAATTTGGACGGGTTCTGAGAGCCCAAACTCGAACGAAGGAATAAACAAATTTGCAGCAAATTCAACTCGTGCAAAGGAATTCTCGCTATGGATAGAGGTGCGGGGATGGTGGTGGTTACCACGTAATCGGGTCCGGTACCGGGCACGGCGATGACGACGGCGACGCGTGGGCCCCACGCGTGACTGGATCACATCTCACCTCATGCGGCTGTGAGTGCGTGCGAGCACTGTTGCACCTGCACAACCATGCATTAAAAATTACTAACGCTGTTGAGCGGCAGAGGCCGTGGTGACGATTTTTTTTAAAAAGGTGTACGGCCGCGCGGATGATGAATTCGAGATTCTCTCCATTTCTAGCGACAGTACTCGCTTTTCAAAAGGAAATTCTTGCATTGTTCGAAAAAGAAAAGAAGAAATTCTCTAGGAAATGCAAATACTTGGCTGTTCTTGTTGATTCCTCTCAAACAAAAGTTCTTTTTCCCCTCTCCCTTTTGCTAATAGCAGTCGCAGTTGCACATCATTTGAAATAATCGTGCTCCAACTTCCAAACACGGCATGGCGTGAGGCACTATTGCTCAGCTCAGCTCACCAGCTCCAATTGACCAGCACCTGAGTCTGAGAAAATTTATGCTACGGGTTGTTTACAACTGGAAGGCACAAAAGCCTGACCGGAACATCTCTGTTCTGTCATAACACAGTTGACAAATCTCTCCTAGAACTTGAGGTTTTAAAAATCATTTTGCGTTATTCTGCACCCTGGGTTCTTGTGAATAAAGCTGTCTCCATAGTGGTTGGATCCGAGGGAAATATATTCCAAGTGCAGAAAAAGGAACTTCAACCGTGTCGACGCAGCGTGCATTTGATGTATTCCATATTCTATATGGCAAGTCGGCAGTAGACGTTTGCAGCTCTATTAATTTGTGCAGATCTGGTCTTCGCTTCCGGAGAAGACCATGTAAGTCAATAGGACTGAGGAATATGGCCCAGAACGGGTCATAATGGAGACTAAGCACAAACAGTGAAAAAAGGAGCATGAAGTTAGTAGGACAGGAGAACTGGAGAATATGGTCCCAAACGATTCGTTTTCACTCCAACTAACTATGGTTCACACTCACACCAGTTGCTTGTCTGAATCTCTTAAATCACTTCTTTCACAAGCTGATGTTTCCTCCTAAGGTTCCTTGGGTACAATTTCTGGAACAGAATGGACAAAAATAGAAGAGATGGTTAACAAATATAGCAACACAACTCATTGCAGAATCAATAACTGCTGTCTGTTCATTGTATGCAATGAAGCTTCAGAATGTGTCTTACATTTGTACAACCTCTCCCCCACTGACACAACATTACGACAAAATGTAACAAAAGCAGCCTGCTTGTTTTTTTTTTCTGAGATTTGATTCATTTTGGTTCTGGAACCATGTATAACAGAAGCCCTATTCCAAAACTGAAGCCAAAAGTATGTTGAATAAGTCGGGTCAGGCACATGTTGAGGATGGAGACGACTTCTCCAGCTTGATTGCCGATGATGCCTCTCATGATTACTATTGTATTCAGCTATACTTCACAGCCTTGCATGTAACTGCTGGGCTTCGAATGTCGTCCTGGCTTTGAATCAACCGGATCTCTAAGCTGCTGGTTGATGGATCAAAGCCAGCCCTTTTATAGTCTTCCACGGTTCTTTGTAGAAGTGCCTGCAGAATTGCAATGTATCCCAAGTGAACTTCAAGTAGCTATACACACAAGTATCAGTTTCAGCATAAGCAGTAAGCACTCGTAGCAAGTAAACTAGAGTGTGATTCCTAAAAACTTCCAAGAGCAATTATTGTCCAGATGCAACAATTAGCTGGTAAAATCTGATTTTGCATCTTACACAACATGCATGACATCTACAAAGAACATGCACATAAGCTTAAAACGAGCACCATAAGAGCATCTCCAACCATTATCTAAATGAGGTTGCTAAACAAAAATTTAGGAAGTAATTAAAAAAATAAACCTCCAATCGTTCTCTAAATGAGGTTCCTAAACATAGCAACTCCCAAAACAAGGCCTATGACTCTCTACATTTAGCAACTCAATTGGAACTCCCTAAAGACAGATTCTTATGGGTTTTTTTTATTTCCAACAGATTATTGCGTCACATGTGATATGATTTTAAATTTTAGGAAACGAATTATTGGGAGTTGTTGGAGGGTGTGACTTTTTTTACTCCCAACAAATTTAGAAACCTCCTAAATCTTGTGTTTAGGGAGTAATTTTTTACATAATGATTGGAGATGCTCTAAGTAAACTAGATACTGCAACTTTCTAAACGTGGCACAGAGTAATATCCAGGACTAGGAGAAAAGGTCAGCAACTAAACAGAGGCCCTACTGGTAACTGACATAACCAGAAATCAACAGGTATTCTACCACATCATGCTGCCTAAGTTCTACATACAAAAGCATAACAAACAGTTCCAAAAGTTATATCATGGTACAAAGAAGCACAACTTAGATACCTGCAAACTGGATACTGCCAGTTCTGCTGCTGTCTCGAGGTTATCAGGATATTTCTGTGTACATCAAAAGAAAAGCAATTTATTATAAACACTCAAATCATTACAACATACATGTATTACAAAAGAACAACAGGGAACTTCCCCTAGGACTTACATTACTCCATCCTAGTAGAAGAGCAGTTGTTAAATCTCCAGTTCCCTGCAAGAAATTATGGACCCAGGGGAAAATTTATACAGATGAACTATTCAATGAACTAAACAAAACACCAAGCATGCAGTGCAGGATATGTTAAATGGAAACAAGTCCACATTATCCCATTTTCTCTAATTCTACTCATTCTTTATCCTCTTCTCTTCCTTTATGCCATCCACAATTATTACTGTTACTGAACTTGACCTGCATGGTTGTCTCTCCACCAATCTTTAATGCCACCGAAATAATGCCCTCAATGTCTTATATTAAATCTTGTGATTCATTTTGTGCGCCAATATAATTATGCCATACAACTTCCATTTGTGACAAGGGCCCCACATCCAAATGCCCATATGAACCAGGCTACAATAAATCAGATCATATTCCTAATCCACTCACCAATCTAGACACCAGCTACATAAATCTGTTCCTACCCAAAGGCCTAAAAGCTAACAACAAAAAACTAGAGATATATCAATATATGAAAGATAGATTCATACTGTCAGAGCAAAGTGCATACCGTGAAATATGCAGGTATCTTTGGTATCTCAATCTTAAATTGCACTGGTGGTTGTTCCTGAAAAAAATGAATAAAATAAAATTCCTGTATATGCATGACACTACCATACCTAAATAGACAACAAATATTTGTAGACAGATTATTCACACCGATAAAGTAGTGCATTTATGTCTATTTTACCAGATGCTGATACATATCATCAACGAAACAAACTAATTAGCTTGTCAAGGATCAGGAAATTGATCCAGAATTCCTGATGCAAAAACTGGTAGACTGAGATCAGCATTCGGCCAAGGTAAGAGCCTATAACATACCCAGTTAATATGGATTGCCTCATGGTCAAACTGTTGCGGGGATTAGATTTTAGGTAGTCAAAAACTGTTTTTAGTTTGCTTACCGTTTCTAGCATCATCCACCACTGAAATATGGTAACTGTGCAATTTTACTAAAACTCAAGAGATTACTCAAAACTATCCCAAGAATACATATCAACTAACATTCAGTTAACGATAGGTAAATTTACCATTACCAGCACCCCACAGAAGCCAAGAATTATTTTGGTTAGTTACCTAAAAAAGTCACTGGAAAAATTTACATGGTGTGACCTAAGAACATCCCAAATTTTCATTACATGCCAATGTGAAAAAAATATGACATAATCTACATATACCAAAGACATGATTGTACAATATAAACCTGACTCGATAATAGCTCAATATACTGCACCAGGCCTAGTTGATAGTCCACATAAATATATCAGAGCCCTAAAACATCCTACTGGATAGGCTGATCAGTAGTTCTTAGCCAGCCAAAACCAATCAAGTGCTATACGCTCTGGAATTTACTATGTAGTCGTATCTGCAAATTTTGTTCGCAAGACTAAGCAGATGCATGTCCTTCATTGCCCTATTCAAGTTGGTGCCTGCACCAAGGAGGAACCAGCATGGGTACCTCTACCAAGCTATTTACAAAAGGGAAACCTAGGTGAGACATGTCCACACTGTAAAACATGTTTCTATCATGTTTCAGCACTGTACTTGCGGTGGTGGATTAGTAGTGGCCTGCAATAATTTTCTGTGCATTCTGAGGTTGCAGATTGTGCTTGTTCAATGTGCGATTATGGCACCTTAATGTGCATGCTATTTTTCCATAATCAGTTAAGAAAGTTGTAGGGTATTCTTCTACCTTTCTTCTGGCGTGTGGATGGCTAATTTTGGGCTCTTAGGTGGGCTGACAACTTGTGCCTTATACAAAATTTGTGAGCTTGCTCAACATCCCAGCAAGCTCACAAATTTTGTAGCCTACTTACTTTCAATAAACAACTTTGTCAACTTAACGAAACATTCATTTATGATTGTAGTACGTTGATTGAAGCAAATACACGGATGCTAATTGCAAATCCTGTTGAAAGTTTACCGCATTTTTTTTGTGACTTCCGATAAGGAGCAGCTTGCCGTCAATAAGCACACTAGTTATTACCACCTGGAAGATGATAGCAACCAAAAGAATGCATAATAAGTAACTGTATTTGCAGTATTTACAGTATATAGATTAAAGAAGGAACAAAGCTAACCAACCCTGGGAGCCAGAAGTGAATATATATAGCCCAGGTTAACTAAAGGAACTAACCTTTCGTGGACCAGCACTGTGGAGGGTATTGCAAGCTGTCATGCCATCTTGTTCGGAGTTGATCCTGTATTGGTACATTCAATTAAGAAAGGAAATATGCAGATCGAAACAACTCATTTGTTATTAAAAAATAAAGCATGGCTACCTTAATCCAGTAAGTAGTTCAGCTTCAAATTGGTTAGGAGTAAGCATCGAAGCTACTGGAACAACCTACAAATGGCCTCATAAGAGTAAGTAAATTTGAATGGGGAAATATATGGGATCTGTAAAGCATTGTGAACATGCCATAAAGAATAAGAAAGGAAAAAAAAAGGGGCAGCCCGGTGCACATAGTCCGTAGCTCCCGCTCGTGCAAGGTCTGGGAAAGGGTCCAACCACTTGGGAAGTCTAGAAATTCTCATCGAAACATCAAGAAACACAGAAAAATCTAAAGAAAAAAAAAGGAGACCCATGCCATGATTTTCAAATCTTTTCCATGGGTCTTTTGTACACAGCCTTTCCCTGCATTTCTGCAAGAGGCTCTTTCCAAGACTCAAACCCATGACTGTTGCTCCAGGGCTCCCCTTCGCAATAAAGAATAAGAACTCAGAAATATTTGAAATAAGAGACCTTGGCCTATCGTATATTTTTCACTCCGAAGCTCAATAAAAGAAGATAACAATAGCAGAGTTCTAAAAACTCAACAATATAGTAAGGCACACAACTGGCTGTATGACCCAGTGCTGGAAGCTCCCACACAAGGTGGGGTCTGGGGCAGGATTCTATGAGGCAAGCCTCACCCCTGCAATGTGCAATGCAGAGAGGCTCTGTCGGGTTGTAATGATTTATACATAGTATAGATAGAGTATACTCTATACCACAAGGTAATATATTAGTATAGGGAAGAGAATTTCTAGTAGAAACCATGAAAACCCCATGTTGGCATACAATTGTTTAGCTAGTAGTATGATACTATGATAAAGATAGGCTTTGCATGCTAAGAGGCTTAAGATTAGCAATTCTAAGCATTTCAAAAACTCAAAAGTGGATTAAATCACCTTTTGTTGATAAACAGATATTAAATCCTGTGGAACATATAATTTTCCTTCATCACCTAGAACTGGGTCGCAAACTGCAGCATGTTTGTAATTATCAAACATATATAAACCGTTTGTAGTAAGTTGTTAATTACAAATAACAATTCCTCCAAATTCGGTAAAGAAGAAATAAACATACAGAAAACAAAAGTCGGAGAAGAATTACCATATACAAGATCAGGATTGACTGACCGCAGTTTTTCAACAACTTGTAACACAGTTTCTAAAAATGAAACAGAGCCTATATAACCTGAGAATCATAAATAGTGAGTTTCTTTGTGCACTTGATGGACAAAATTGATGGTAGTCAACTTGTTGTGTCTCCCTTTTTTTTTTGGGCATGATGGACGGGCAAGTATGATTCACCTGTTAATAAATGGGTATAGTGCAATAAATCATTGTCCTCCAGCCCTTCAATAAGGTCCCAGAGTTGAGTACCATTGAGAACCTGGCCTCTAAATGTTGGGTATCCTGAGATAACACATAAAAAGAACTATTAGGTGTGGCAAAAGCAAATTACACATGATATCCTGTATGGTTCAATGCATCTACCGTACCTGTATGATTAGAGAACTGTACAGAATTTATCGGATCCACATCAAAGCCAAGGAGCTGCAGGGGAAAGACGGCTGATTTGTTGCCAACATAGCCCTGAATTAAAACAACACATCCTGAGCAGAGGATAAAGATAAGATCAGCAAGAAAAATATTCTAAACCCTTTCCTAGTAGTCTCAAACACGACAAATGTAGCTGTTCTTAATAAACACTCCAAACCGCAGCATTGAACACAATCAGACAGACCGGGAACCGAACTCGTGACCCCCCTTCTCATCAGCAAAATAAAAGCAATCGTAACCGGTAACGCCATTTGGTGGATGACATCCATGCTGACGGTGTGTGAACCGGCTGCACGTATGCGTGCACGATATAAATACATCAGATGAACTCATCAAGAGAATACTTGGAAGGACCTAACCAAATACCAGTACATGCAAAAACGACCTCCTCCAAAATAAACTTCCTACGCAGACGACAGTACTCCACAGAGCTGTCAATGATCTAATAGCCTGCCTAAAACCAAGAGAAAACATTTGCTTGGCTCCCGAATCTGACGGCCAATCTACCGGCCATGAGAGCAATTTACACACGCAGAGTCCAGCTGTCCTAAATCCTAATCGTATCCTATGGGACCAGGAAAGCAAGCAAGAACTGAACAGAAGGATAAGCGAGCGAACAGCGGTTGGACCTGGACGGTGTGCGACTGGATGCTGAGCACGCGGCCGGTGTCGGACGGCAGCGCGACGGACAGGATCGGCGGGCGTGCCATCCCCGCGCTCCTTCTCCTCTCCCTCCGACGCCGCCTCAGCTGAGACCAGCCGAACGCCGACGCTTCCCTGCGACCAAAAGCAACGAACGAACGAACCAAACAAGGCTCGCACAGGTCACCACCACTCCAAGTCAAGCACGGAGGAGAATAAGACTAGAGGAGCAATCGAAATCCGCCGGCTTATCCTCCGAAATCCCCCACCAAACCAAACCAGGACACCACGGTAGTACAGTGTGTACAGCTCCGCTTGCGCTTGCGCCCAATTTTTTTTTCTATTGTGATTCGTTGAATGTTGACCGATGATGTCAAAAGCGTACCCGTCACTGCACGCACCTGAGGGAGCGGAGCGGGGCCCACCGATCGGACGGGGAGTGGAAGCAGCCGCGAAGGAGGAGCGGCGGCGCGCAGGCGGCTGTCGGCGGCAGCACGGCGGTCATGCGACGCTGGCTGAGGCGGAGGAAGGAAGATGCGGGGAGGTGGACTGGTTCCTGTCCGGGCGGTGGATGGCGACGGGGCCGTACGACCCGGCCCGGCCCGCTCGCGTGATCTGGGCCGTCCGTTACGAAATGGATGGGTCAGACCGGCTTGATGCACCGCGCGGTGGTCGTGGGAAACGTGGGCGGACTCCAGGTGGGTCGGCCCCAGGTTCGGGCCAGACGGGGAAGGGCCGGGCTCAGTGAGCCCATGAGCGTTAGCTGGGCTGTGTGAGAGGCCTGGGTCACGTTGTGAGAGCTCGACTGATGGGCCGAACAGAAGCGGGCGGGGGTTTAATGTCCTCGGCCCAGTAACAAACCGAACCCCTCTGCTGACTTCACGTGGGCGTCGTTGACCGTGACGACAGAGGATAGACTCTGTCGCGCACTCGTGCATGCTGCGCGCGCTCTGAAGCATATCACGTCCTCTCTCTGTTTTCAAGATCAATGGACTTATTCAATCAAAGAAGAAAAACGAGAAGAGGCTGCAAGGACGGATATCAAGAGGATTAGGCGCATATATCAGAGTTAGAATAATACAATATCTGTAGCCGACAGACGGATAACAAAACGAAAAGAATGGTCAAGAGATAAGCACCGTGCACCCAACAAGCATCTTTTCTTCCCGAACGCAGCTTGGATGTATGTAGGCTTGGTTTCTTGTTTAGCTTGAGAAGGCTTACTTCCTCCACGTCTCTTCTAAAAAAAGTTGTTTTGGACATCCTTAATAGTTTATTTTTCTGCTTTATTACCACAAATCATCCTTTCTACTGTTTTCAGAACATGTATAAATCGCACAACAAAACAAACCTGTGGAGTCCACAATCACTCCTCACCATGGCCATTTGCATGCATAATAGTAAATAAAAATGTTGCAATCCATCGCATTACAAAGCCACCTCCTCTTGATAACTTTAGCAAATCATGATAAACACAAAAATAGATCGGACCCTCTAAAGAGGGAAAAAGAAAACCTGAATCAATAAGCGAGAAACAAATGAATACTCCTCTGTTTTTGAAATGCGGATATTCCGACATAAAAATCACTAGGTGTTTTTAGTTTAATCAGCCGGTCAGAAATGACAAGAATAAAAGAACGAAGGAAGTAAACAACAGTAACTAGACATGAATTCCATGGAACCAGAGGTTCATGCAAGACATGAACAAAATTCCAACAAAACCATCACGTACATGGAAAAGTTGGCAGCAGCACTGCATGGATCCAAACACGTCGATTTTATTCTGCACAAAAAGAAAATCGCAAACGCAATGCACAAAAATAAAAAGCGCAATAAAAACCTCACCCCCCTCTCTCTGTTCCTTCATTGCCTCGCCCCCACTTCGTCCGTCGGCTTCTCTCCCTCGATAAACACGTAAATAAACCTTTTCTTTTCTCTCCCTACTTCCTCTGCTTCAACTCTCGTCTCCTCGTCGACCTCCTCCTCTTCGATCTCTCCTCCCATTCCCACGCGGCGGGGCGCCGACGGCGCGATAAAGCCGGCCCCTTTGCGCCTCCCCGGCATGCGGTGCTAGCCGCTTGGTGGGGCCCCACGCCATGCAGACCGGCCCCACATCGCCGGATAAGCCGCCGGCCGCGGAGCCGGCGGCTGAGGCGAAGGGGAAGGGGGCGGCGGCGGCGGAGGCTGGCGAGGAGAAGGTGAAGGAGGAGGAGGAAGAGGGGGAGGAGCAGCAGGTCGGCGGGCGGCGGCGCGGCGCGGCGGGGGACGGCGCGGTGGTGAGGGTGAAGCGGGAGCTGCTCGTGCGCTGCATGACGTGCCCGCTCTGCCACCGCCTCCTCCGCAAGGCCACCACCATCTCCGAGTGCCTCCACACATGTGACTAGCCTCCCTCCCTGCTCCTCCGCCCAGCCGCCATCCCTGCTTATCGGCCTCGAAAAAGACGAAGACTCCCCAATCTCTGCCACGATTCGGCGCGTTTTTTTGGAGCTTCGCGATAGCGATTCGATTCAATTCGGTGGGCGCCTCGTTGTTGGCGGATTCGGTCGCCGGAGTATGGGGACGTAGGCCGGCGCCGTCGAGCTCGGCCGGTTCCCGCGATCCGGGGGGGCGCTGTGCCGGCTCCCCGGCGTTCATGCGCGTAGGTTACGGGTCGTGTTGCGCTCGAATTTACGTAAATCTAGTTGGGTTTGACCACGGCGAGTAGCTTGATTGCTTTCTATTTCTGCTTTGTCGGTCCCGTCTGCAATTTGGTTTGTTGGGTCGTGATGCAATGCTGCATCAATGCTGGGCTTTCACCACGTGGATTTTACGTAGATTTTGAATCCTGGGTTGTTGATTGGTGACCTTTGTTCTGATTCCGTCAACTGGTGGGTTCCTGTTGAGAACCTGAGATAATGTTCATCTGATTATGGTTTGGAACGTTTCTAGTGTCATTCATATTAGTAGTAGTGTTATTATTATTTTCTTTCCCTCCTCTTGGTATTCAATGCAAGTTCATCAGATTCAGGCCTGCAACTACAACTACAATAGGTGGAATTGTACTAGAACTTTTGAGGCGTCATTGTGAAATCATAGTTGGTGAATAGTCACAAACTATTCGATTAACCTGCATGCATAGATCAGTTGATATATGTTCATGTTCTGTGTGCCTTTGAGATACTATGAACTGAGATATGTTTCCATCGTTAATAACAAATTGATGTTTGTCACTCTCGATTGGACCCTCTGCGTCCAATTTTACATGAATTTTGTCATCTAGAGAAATGAACTATGCTGTTTCAAATGCCAACAAATTTTGTTCATTTGCATGCATCATCTGATTTCTCATGATATAGATATACTACAGTACGGACTGTTTGCTTTGTTTTCAATGGCCAGGAACAACTGGTCATTAACTTCCTTTGTCATGTTAAAGAAATAAATCTTGTGCCTTATAAAATCTCTGTATAATACTATGAAATCCTCTCTAGCTTCTCCTATTGATTTCGAGCTTTGCTCTTTGTATGATGCAGTTTGTAGAAAGT
This sequence comes from Eleusine indica, assembly GCA_030378355.1. Lineage (NCBI taxonomy): Eukaryota > Viridiplantae > Streptophyta > Magnoliopsida > Poales > Poaceae > Eleusine > Eleusine indica. The sequence continues at coordinate 13,188,810 of CM059494.1, forward strand.
GTATCTATCAAAAGCTTAATGATGAGGAGCTTGACAGCTGCCCAGTCTGTAAAATTGATCTTGGCTGCACTCCGGTTGAGAAGCTTAGGTATTTTTCACGTGGCCTTTCTTTTAAAGAATTCTGTGACAAGTTATATTTTCTTAATCATGCAAAAATGATTTGCTATTCTAGAGAGTACGTTATTCTACTTCATTATTGCTAAGGTATTTTCTGAGCCATATTTCCATGTGATAAGAATATGTCAGAAACGAAAATGTTGACCTCAAACCATTGTAATAGATGGTTTATCTGAATTATTGATAGTAACTGAGAAGAACCTTAGATAACTTCAATTCTACCGTATGAAGCCCTTAAGCTGCTTTCCAAATAACCTGAACATAGCCATTTTGCTTCTGCGTAATGAAGGAGCATATAATTTAGAGCGATATTTTGGAACAATCATAGAAGAGTAGTTATTCTATGTTATCCACAGGACTAGCCTATATCATATTTGAAAGGGAAAAGTCTATTTTACTCCCCCTAACAATTCAATTTGTCCAATTTACACCCCAAACAAAATCTTGGCTCAATTTACTCCCTCAAACAATTTAAATCAGTGCAATTTACTCCCTGATGTAATTTGTCTTTTTTGTTTCTATTTGTACAATGTGAATTTAGTGCTGAAATTTTGCACAATGATAGTTTTTATAGAACTTTACGCTAAAAAAATATAAAGTATATTTTACGCATATATTATATAGTTTAATAATATCTAATACTACCTTAACTATAGAGCTCTAAAATTATATACAGAATATTTATGAAAAAATAGAAAAATATATTTTTTATGTAGTGATTGTTATAATCTTTGATAGTGCAAAATTTGAGCATCAAATTCTAAGTGTACAACGAGAAACAAAAAGGACAAATTACATCAGGGAGTAAATTGCACCAACTTGAATTGTTTGAGGGAGTAAATTGAACCAAGATTTTGTTCGGGGAGTAAATTGGACAAAGTGGATTGTTCGGGGGAGTAAAATGGACTTTTCCCTATTTGAAAATCATGTTGCTTTCTTTTTTTTAATAGTCTGAAGTCCTTGCTAAAGACATACTAGTGGAACAAATGTTCCACATACGATAAAACTCTTAAACATGAAATTCCTATGAGGTTCCTGTTCCTGCCACACATGCATCCTATAGTTGACCACCAGCGTTCTTTCTTATAGTCACTTTGCTTTCTATAGGGTTTTGACATGATTTTTAGTTTTACTAGTTCCAAAACTGACCTATTATTGCACCTTTATATTTTCAAGGCTCCTTTTCATCCATTTGTTCAGGAAAATTGAGTGGTGAGAGTTTGAGACTTCAGTCTTTGCCTTTATAAGATAAAAAAAATGCTTATTGTCTGAAATACAATTGAATGTTCTGATTGACTATTTGGCCAAGATACCTTCTCTTTGTTCATCATGCTGCTCTCATGATCTGGGGAAAACCTTTGATGACGCAATTTCCTTGTTAATTTCTCTCTCTCTCTCTCTCTCTCTCTCCATCTCTCTCTAATCTTCTGATGTCTTGATTTCAGAGCTGATCACAATATACAGGATGTAAGGGCAAAAGTTTTCCCTTTCAAAAGAAAGAAGGTTAATGCTGAAGAAGCTGAATCTCCCATTGCGTTACCTGTTAAAAGGAAAGAGAGGTCTATCTCTTCACTGGTAGTAAATACTCCTCGAATAACACCAGCAGGTTCAACAGGGCGGCGAACAAGAGCAGTTACCAGGAAGGCTGCTGCGTTACGTGGCCTTGGTCCTATCATTGTGGATCCTCCGAAAAAGGATAATGATAAGCCGAATAAGGAAACTGATAATTCTAGTTTGCTAAATAGCTTGAGCAAAGCACCTCAGACAAGAAGACAGGTAAATAAATTACTGAGCATTCTTAAATCACACTGTATAACTGTGTTGGTTTTGGAGCATGTTGTGTGATGTGCATGAACATGAATCAACTGAAGAATGCATACAATAGGTAGCACTAATTTCACACTTACATTTACAGGTACTGTCAAACGGGGACACATCAAGTCATCCGTCTGGTAAGGATAAAGCAGTTGACGATAAGGACTTTGATAAAGCAGAGCTGTGGAAACCTTTGAATTGTCTTGTAGATCTAGCAAGCAAAACAAAGCCTCCCCGGACAAGTGCACATACTCCAGCTGTTAAGGCAGACAAGCCTAATGAATCCCCTAGTAGTGAACATTCTGGCAGAACAAAGGCCAGGGAGCCTCTGCAGAAGTCCAAAGTTCAAGATGACAAGATCGATGATCCTGAGCCAATAGTGCTGCTTAGAAAGAAACCTGGCCGGAGGAGGAAACATCCCCTGCCTTCAGCCAATGCAGCTTCCACTGCTGCAGATAGCCAGAACGGGAAGAAAATAAACCCAGTTTGGTTTTCATTGATTGCCTCGTTTGACCAGTAAGTCGCATTATAGTATCAGTTGTCTTCATCTTAATCCAGGCAGCTCCTAATCTTCTGTTATCTTATTGTTTTCAGGAAAGGCGAGCCACCTTTGCCTCAGATACCTGCCCACTATTTGAGAATAAAGTGAGTTCATACTACTGTGCTCTTCTGATACTGATGCACCAGAAGTTCTGATCTAAACATCAAAAGTTCTTTAAATCTGCATTTGAAATTGAGTTTCTTAGCATCGAACAATCATAAAATGTATTTCTGTTGACAAAGCATGAAGTATTAAACAAATATCTTTAATAAGAAGGGAAGATATACCTTCAGTTGGTCTTACGTGATGGTATCGTGCAGACATGCATGTATTGGCTTTACTGATGAAAATACATAAAATGAGTAATCTTGAATGGATAACCTTTGAGTAGAAGTTGGTGAACTTATTGCAGAGTATCTGAGAATAACTGATATTACTAAGTTCACATATGTGAGAATAACTGATATTACTATAATTTGTGTACTTGCTTAATATTTCTTTTGGTTCTGCATGTATGTGGAAAACTTACAATCTACTAGTAATTCACACCTTTGACTTCAATTTGATACAGTGTTTTACTTTCATCTGCATCTTTTGTCTAAATACATCACCTTGACACACTATTATTCCTCATTTTCATTTTAGCTATCAACCTGGACACTATACTGTTCCCTGCAACCGAATTGGACAGTCTGTATATTATTTAAAGGCTGTTCCTACCTGACTATATTTTAGTCGACATAAGCTGTTTGCTGTTATCACTAGTATGTGTGCTATGTAGTAGCATAGCTGCATCAGTAACTTTAATACAGATCTCATAGTTTGATTGTGCATCTGATCTGTACTTCTACTCATAGTTAGCTTGTCACATTCCGTAGCAGAACTTCTGATGCATCTAATAGCTATTTGTGTTATTCAGTAAATGAATACTCCCTCCATTCTCAAATTGACGATGTTAGGACAAGTGATTAAGCCAAATCACTTGCCCTGAGAATGGAGGGAGTAGCTTTTAGTTATTTCAACTGTGTCTGATACATTATCTATTTTAGGGATGGAAACATACCTGCATCATCCATCCAAAAGTACATCATGCAGAAGCTCAATCTGCTAAGTGAGTCTGAGGTGAGACTTCAATCCTTTTATATTGCTTGATTTTGCCTTATTTTTAGAGTAAATTTACTGTGGTCACTAATTTTATTGTAATGAAACCATCACTGATGTTGTTGTTGGAATCAATAGTGTTGGCATGTTCCAGAATCTAGGAGCTCGTTTCTGAGCAAACTTAATTACAATCTCCTGCTATCCCCGCCCACTTTTTATGTGCACTACAGCTTTGAGTTTAGTATTACAACATGCCTGAAAAGGCCAATTCTGATGTTTGCAGGTTGAAATAAGTTGCTGTGGGCAGTCTGTGAACCCTGTACAGCCTGTGCGGAATTTGGTGGAGCGGTGGCTGAGAGTTGGCCCAGCACGCCCTTTGCAGACGGTGATAGGCTCCTCGGGGGGAGATTATGTGATGGTGATAAGCTATGGGCGGCCAAGTTAGTCTTGAATGTACCATTGTCGACCTGGTGATCTCCTGGTTCAATACAAGGTTATTGTGCCAGCCACCCCCTGCGAAGAGATCATCCGAGATAAAGGCACTCGCTCCTGCTGACATATACTCAACAATGTGGCTGGCTACTATGCACTCTGCAGCCAGCCCACCTGTGTCATATTCGTGGTGCTCTCATTGATGCTGTTAGATGATGTTTAGTTCTTTGTGGATTTGTTTGTTCTTTGGTTGTTACCATACAGATGAGATTGAATTTGTTGTAATTCGGAGTTTGTTGGGAGGGTGTGAGAATTGACATAAAGAGAGGGATATCGATGAGCTGTGCTTGTAAGATGGAATGGATGAAAGGTTCTGTAGTTTCTTTAGTTTTCCAGGCTGATTGAAATCGCTTTGATACCCTTCGCTGTGATTTTATTTGGATGGTTGGATCATAGTAGCAGTTACATTTGCTCGATTTCTTTTGATTATCCTGGAAAGCATCTAAAATAACACAACATCAGCCATTTGATCTGGTTCATTACTGATTTACCACGCATCCTGCCTTAGCCTAAGGATAACAAACATACAGTTTTTCATCCACTGTAGATTTCCTCAAAAAAAAATGCAGAAGCAGTTTTAACCCAAATGAAAGAACAAAATATGCAGAAGCAGTTTTTCACTCACTGTAGATGTCCTCAAAAAAAAAAAAGCGAAATCATATCTGTAACCTGAACTGAAGGTCATGTTACATTGTCGGTGGGGCTGCAGAGCATCTCCTTGTAATTCAGAATCATTTAATTTTCATTTGCTGACTGGCCATTGGCCAAAACACACCCTGTCATGTTTGCGTGGACGAAAATTTTGAACCGAACCAGTAATCACGTTTAAAGGGCACACGGTCAAAACTTCCAATCGTCTGTATCCTTGGAATGCAGAAATTCCAACCTTGTCTCAGGCCGCCATCGAAATAGTGTTTCAAATGCATTAGTACGAGATATTGATACTGTTGATTGCCTCTACTACTGGATACTACACAGTATTTCTCGTGAAGTCGACAATCTCCAAGCTTCCACAAGGGACGGAGATGAGAACCTCGTCCCGGCAACTCCTCCTCGGCCTGTTCGTCGATCCATTCCATGGCTCACTCTCGAATTGAAGCCCTCGACGAAGGAGTAGGAGGGGGGACGCCGGAGAAGGGGGAGAGGTCGAGAGGAGGCCACCCATCCCCGAGGAGCCCGTCGGCATCTTTGCTCACACCGCCTCCGCTCCAAGGCCCGCTATCTGATAAGAGGGCTGCTCCCGCCATTCCCAAGTCCCCGCACCCAGAGGAGATGGAGAAAGCAGGAGATGGGGGCGGTCGCGGCGGCGGCGGCGGCCAGGGACAGCTCTCGGCGCCGCTGTGCAAAGATTATATTAGATTTGTTAAAGGAAAAGCTTGTTTCACCAGTACCAGCAAGAAGATCTGTAAGCTAAGAGCTGCCATGAGAGTTTCAGATTTCCATCTTAAAATAAAAAAAAAAGAGTTTCAGATTTCGAATGAGCATTCGTGGAAACAGACATCAGCCGGCAGAGAAGGCGATGGGGAAGTGAGAATTGAGAAATTAACTCACTGAGCTGCAGGGGAGCATTCCTCTGCATTCTGGTTCGGGCTTCTTTCCATTCACTAATCACTACTGAGTTTTACTCTTTTTAGATACCGAGTGTTACTGACAGAAACTGACCTAACTCTTCACAGGCTTTGGGTACAGAAAGTATGGTTGCTGCGTGCCGTAGCACTGTAATTTTGTACCCCTGTATAGATGTAAACCTGTTGTTTTTACCAATTATTATCTACAAATTAAGACCTTGTATTCACAGTACATATAATTCTTTGGCGTACTGCTGTAGTATTAGTGGTGTCAGTACTTGAATCAGTTAAGTCCAAAAATGAATTCTGAGCAGTCATAGCGTGCTCAATGGTCGCATTTGCTTGAAAAGGGGCTCGATATCGTAGTTATCTAAGCGCCTTCATGCTCTACTATCATGTCAATGGACTTGTCAGTTGCCCAACTCATACATATCATTTCTCTCTCTCGAGTCTCGTCTTTTCCTATACTACTCGCTCGTCCAAGAAATTTTACTCTATAAAAAGGGGTATATATTTTGCAATCTGGTTCAGAGCCATTTTCTGTGGACCTCGTCTGACCAGCATTTTTATGTATCAGCATTGCTTGAGCCAACCAAACAACCATGGCACTGTATATAGTGTAAATGTGTGCCTGAAACGTACTCTTCTGATGGTTCATGATGATGTCCGTTGTACAGACTGCAGAAGTAATGGATGATCATAGTTTCATACTACTGTGACTGACTCATGGTTTTGTAATGAGTTCCATTTTCAGCATTTTTTTCTGGTGCATCGGAGCCTGCCTAATCAAACTGTAATATTCTGTCACTAAATTATCTGGCGCACTTTTTATATGGTGTCTTATCCTTGACACGAACGAAGCAAGTCAAGATTGCTTTCTTCCTTCTTTTTTTCTAAATTAGGTCAGTGTCTGTTGAGAATGCAATTTTGGTGAAATGAAACGATATTCAGCAAAAGAAAAACGAGGTGTGCATGAATGAGATACATAAGCTCTGCCAAAGCTCAAAAGATCATGAAAATTGAAGAAAATGTGTGACAGCATGGTTTACATAACCAGCAGAAATCGGCCGGTTATCCCGGTTAACCGGGGAACCAGTCCCGGTTGGTCATGCTAATCGGCCGGTTTCTCCCGGCTAACCGTAACTAGCTACTGTAGCAAATGGCTAACCATCCGGTTTTCTATCAAACCGAGCCGGCCGGTTAATTCAGTTATTTCAACCTTGGTGAGAAGGGGAAAGAACGGCATGGGGTCGCCTCATGCATGAACTTGGCCTCCCATATAATTAATGCTGTTCTGTACAGATTAAAGAAGAAGGGTTAGTGGAAGCTGATAAACCTTTCCTAAATCTGCAGTGTTGAATAACTATGGACAGTGATAAACTGGAGGAAAACAAATCAGATGGGGATACATAATGTGAAGATACATGCTCATTGCCTGGCAAGTATGGAAGATGAGAAACGTCGTTGTCTTCCACAACGAGATCCCCAATGCGCAAACAGGTCATCCAGCTCTCATCAAGGAGGAGGCGAGCAGTTCGATAGCAGCAGGCACCAAGCATCTACATCTTCCCTTCTTTTCTCACCCTTAGACCTGTATTGGTCCCTTCCAAATATATAGAAAAGACCATGTGCTTTGTTGTTGGAGCTTCAAAGCATTCACTTATGTTTTAGAACTGGTAAGCTACTATGCATCCGTCTGACTTGCAGCTCACTTGAGGCATAAACATAAAAATAGAAGCAGCGCAATGGAAAATACGATCACTTTAATTGAGTTTTTTGCCTTGTTGTTGTAGTATTAGTGGTGTTGTTACTTGAATCAATTGTGTCCAATAATGAGTTGTGAGCAATCTAAGCGTTCTCAATGGGCCAAAAATCGTGGCTTAATGCTTATCCTTATGTATGGGTCAAGTCAAGATTGTTTTCTTTCTTCTTTTTTTTTTCTAAATTTGGTCAGTATCGGTTGAGAATGCAATTAAAGTGAATGGAAACAAGCTTCAGCAAACGAAAAAACGAGAAGTGCATGAATGAGAAGCATAGCTCTGCCAGAGCCTAGAAGATCATGAAAATTGAAGAAAAGGTGTGACAAGGGTAAAGAACGGCACCTCATGCGTGAACATAGCCTCCCATTAGTATTAAAAACATTTTCAATTTTTCAAGAAATGTTTTGAAATTTTCAAGAAAATTTTTTAAATTATTTAAAAACATTTTCAATTTGAAATGTTATGAATTTTAAAATAAATTAAATTTAAAAAAACATTTACAATTTCAAAACCTTTTTAAATTTAATACACTTTTTGATTTTTTTAAAAAAATTTAAATTATTAAAAATGTTTCAATTTCAAAAAAAAGAATTTTTAAAGAACTTTTTAAATTTTACTAAAAAACTTTTTTAAAAGACATTTTAATTAATTTACTTATTTTTTGATTTTTTTTTAAAAAATTTAAGAAACTTTTTAAATTGCTTGTTACTTTAAGCAAATTAAGTTGAAGCTTTTAAATTGCATGTAAATTTGAATGAATAACATATTATTTTACAGTTATCAACTCACAGTCAGTTTTTCACAGTTATTTTCATCAAAAAACTTTTAGCTTTTTTACAGCTCATATCTCACAACAGTTTTTTTCACAGTCCATAACCCACAACAGCTTTTTTCACAGCCACAGTCAAACCAAACACACCCTTAGAGCCATGCCCTCACGGTACCATGCCATCGACCAAAGAGACCGCATTTTCTTGCATTGCTGAGCATCTCACAGAGCTCAATCTCCTTCTCACATCTGCAACCAGCATAGGCTCCGGTTGGCGAATAATGTAGCATCACCTTTCTACTCTATTGCCTGCATAACAAAAACACACAGGCAACTCTCTATTTCTCAGGATTAACTTCTGGCGCCATCATGGTAAAACGAAACAAGTTTTCATTGCATTGGTTTGAAATCAGATTCACTCAGAAAATAACTCCCAGGCTACATGAACATTCAATCTTGTAACGTTCAAGCACTTCAGATTGTTACCTCGGTGTAAAAGTAGATTGCTTCAAGGTAATCTCGTTTTTCAAATGCTTCCTTTGCTTGTGACTTCAAATAAGCTATTTGTTCTTTCACTGAATATGTCATCTGAACACAATAATCATTCTCAGTTTACATTAATCACTACCGGAAAACCCATAGTTGCGAGTGCATTGCATCGTGCACTCGGCAACAAAGGCTTTTGCCTAGTGTCGCTAGTCTAGCATGCGACAAAGATGAGGCACAGACAATAAGGTCCGTTTGTCGAGTGCTCCGTCCAAGCCACTCGGCAAAAATGAATAAGTCACTTGGCATAGACAAACACTCGGCAAAGACCTCTCACATAATGGATACGTGCGACGTCTGTTAGCGACGGGACAGGCCATCGACACTTTGCCTAGTGTCCGCTATGTACACTCGGCAATAGGAGTTCTTTGCTGAGAACTTTCTCTACCACTCGGCAAAGAGATTTCTTTGCCGAGTGTATCCCACTGACACCTGACAACTATTTTATTTTTTCTCTTTTTTTGTTGTCCAATTTTTTTCTGCAGCTCACAGATAGGACATTATAACTCATGTTGAAATTAGGTGTTACACTTCAGTAGAAATATATATAATCATATATTCAAACTCGAGGTTCTAATTTTGTTTGGTAGCAGAAGTCAAGATAAATTACGTTTCTTTAATTTTTTGGGTCACTTCCGTCAGCCATACTTGCAAAAAGCGAGGGAGAGACATGGTTGTTATTGAGGGAATTCGAACAAAGGAGCATAGTTTTGCCAAATTTAACGGTTACCCTACCATTGGAACCTGTGTTGTATCATGGCACTGTCATTCACTACGGGAAAGAGATGCTTTGCCGTATGTCAAAAGCACACGGCATAGGGCTAAAGCACATGTCATACGGTTTGCTGTGGGTTGCACACGGCAACGCGCCCACGGCAAAACATCGGTCGACAAAGCGGTCTTTGTCATGTGCTTTTTGTCGGGCACATGACAAAGAGTTTGCCATGTGCTATAGCTGACCTACGGCAAAAAGAAAGAACCGTTACGTGGCCAGAAAGCTAATGGCATCTTTGCCGTGTGCTCGACGGTTGGCACACAGCAAAGGTTACTGAGTTTGCCATGTGCCACATCCACCACACACGGCAAAGCTTTCACCTTTGCCATGTGCCATGGTCATGACACACAGCAAATCCTGTTTCCAGGTTGACAGAACTATCGATACTATTATCGGAAGTGGATCATAGGGTAGTCCATGATCCTTACTTATCGGTGTAGACATGCGCGAGACCGAGAGTTGATGGATACACAAGATGTAAGGTTTAGATAGGTTTGGGCCTTTCAGAGGATAATAACCTAACGTCTTGTGTTATATAGTGTATTGTATTGATTGTGTCTAAACCTAATTGTCTAGAGGGGATCTGATATGTCAAGCTATCTATCAAAAGAGATCCAACCCCTCCTTATATATCCGGGGGCAGGGTTACATGGCAAGTCTTCTAGTTGGTCTGACTTGCTACCTACTCCAAGTAATGATGGGCTTTATCTTCATTGGACCCGTCCCACTCGACAATATATCCGAATGGTGAGGTATCCCAGGTATATATATCGTATATATATCCCACAGTAGCCCACGAGGAATACACACATATTTTTAGATTTTTTATGGAATCTATATTTTTAAATCTATAAAATTACTAAGCCAATGCTATTTCGAAAACCAACAAAAAAGAAAAAGGGAGCGGGTCCCATGTGTCAGCCACCACCCTCTCTTCCTCCTCCCGCGCGGGCCCGGGCGCCCGGCGCCTCGCCACCGCGTGGCAGCCGTACGCCGGCGGTCGGCCTCACCCGGTCGGGCCGACCACCCTAAAACCGAGGTCGCGCCTCCCCGAACCGGCACCCCCCCATTTCCTCATTCGGCTCCCTCTCCTTCTCTTTTCTCTCCCCACCGTCGGCGCCATTGGTGAGCTCGGTCGAGCTTACCGCACCGTCGCCTTGCGCCGCTTCGGCACGGATCCGGCAGCCCATTTCGTGCGCGAGCTCCCCCCCCCCCCCATCTCCTCATTCGGCTCCATCTCCTTCTCTTTTCTCTCCCCACCGCCGACGCTATTGGCGAGCTCGGCCGAGCTCACCGCACCGCCGCCTTGCGCCGCTCCGGCACGGATCCGGCGGCCCATTTCGTGCGCGAGCTCCTCCTCTTTCATCTCCACCCGCCCCCGTCCGTTGAAGCTCATCGTGCGTGCCGCGTTAATTCAAAAACCTATGACTCCTCCCCGAAGCTCCGGCGACCACTACGGTGAGCTTAGCTCCTTTCCACCCGCACCCCCGCGCTCGTGCTCGCATTCCCATTCCCGGTGTCGTGCTCTACGGCCCGGCGGCCACCGCGCGCCCTAACCCCGGCGGCGGCGCCGCCCGGCTCCGGCGCGAGCAGGCGGAGCCCCACCACGGGCCACACGGCCCTAGATCCGGTGCGTCTGCACCCGAATCTGGGCCCTCCGCGCTTTGGTCCTCCATGTGGCCCGGTTCTAATTGGCTCTATTAAGTATTTTTCTTCTGTTTAATTATTGCAGAAATTGCTAGCAATGCATAACTAATTCACTACTAAGGATTTTCGAGCAAACTAAATTTCTATGAGTTCCTTTAGACACATACTACTGTAGAAAAATGCTAAACCATGTTGCATGTTAGTATTAGTTTCATGATTAAAATAAATAAAAAAACACTTATAAATTCATAACTAATTATAGGAAGCTGATAAAATCTTAAAACTTGGCCACCAATTATGTTTTTAGTTTCTAGTCTCCCTGAAAAATGTCTTGGGATGAGTCTCTGTATTTTAGTCATAATTAAAATTAGTATCTGTTTTCTTATTTTAATTATTTAAAATTATTGGCTCATTGCATGTCTATGAAACTTGGGCTATAATTCACCCCTGGCGTGACCTAGTTACAGTAAATTCCCCACATGCATTTGGTTTCTAGAATAATGCTAAAATAATTAAATTGTCTGGTAGCTCTAATAATTTACTGGGCATTATAAATTCATTCCGATATTTTGGGTCGACGCTTATGCCTTTCATGTTAAACATCATATAAGCTGTAGGTAATGCCTTGACCAGCACACCTTAGTATTGTACATGTTGCACCTCTATCCGGTTATCGCGCCCCACCATACTTTTATACAACGTCATCGCGATAAGATACTGGAGTCCATGAAGAAAATACACTAAACGCACTCACCCTATGCCTCTACTATACATGTTATATTTACAGAACTAATCAACACACCCCGTGCTCATCATACCTGTCAGTCTTACTTAAATGGACTGCTATGAATCTTCTCTCATGCACAACAGTACGTTTGCATTATGTAGATCACAAGGTGAACCACGTGGAGACAGGACCAGAGCAGGAGCCAGAAGGAGCCGGAGGTGTTGCAGCTAACTAGGAGCAGAACCCAGGCAAGCCCTGGTGCATCTCACCCGTTTTAATTTTTACTCTATCACTAGTTAGGGATGTAGGCTTGACTGTGTATTAAGTGATAGGAGTTGGTTGAAACCCTAGCGTTGCAGTAGGTTCTTTCTTTCCGATATTTAGCCTCGGGACGGTAGTCGCTCTGCTTAATTTAGAACGACCATTCACCTAATGGTATGGAGACCACTCGTAGACAGGAAATGTTATCACTGGGAAATGATGACGGATGAAGAAAAGTGTGGATGGGATCATAATGAAGACCAAACGGGCAATTAGGTGGAAAGAAACGAATAGTTTGTCTTCAAGGAGGTAGTCCTGTCCGAGTCACCTAAGGCTACGCCTCGTGTCCGGCCTATGGATCAAGTTTGAACGTACTGTTTGCATGATGAAGTTATAAGCCCAGTAAATCGATGTAGCTACGACTACTGCCTGGTCGGAAGATAGCCTTCTCCCTTCTTTGGTGGAACTGGGGCTGAAAGGAGGGAGCAATCCACCCACGGATGGCGGTATGGGGCGCATCGCGTTGGGGGACCCTTCTCGGGAGAGTCTGAACCCGGAAGACCCTGCGATACCGTAAGCGAAAGGTTGCTCCATACGGCTTCCAGGAACGGAGAATTCTGTACTCTAACTATGTTCTTGTTGTATTTATATTCTTCTGTCATGTATTGATTTAGACGTCACAGCGCGTGTCGCCACCCGAGAAAGATCCTGAAACGGAGCCGTCTCTGTGGTAAGATGGTTCTGTTACAAGAACTATGTAGATTTGTTACAAATCAATAGTCAACGCATGAACTATAAAGTAAGAACTAATAAATATTCACAGAACCGGCACGATACTCCTCTAGGCTCTAACTACGCGTCGCAGTCTGGCGGATGTCACGTTTTTCTATTCTCGTCTCGCGTGGGAAGTGGGAAGCCTTCTTCGTCTTGGTGGCCTAGTGGTGGCCTTGGTAGCCAACAGGTTTTCCTGTTCTGTGCTTCGATTTTATTTCAATTGCGCCGCACCAAAGTTTCTCAAAAAAAAGAAAAAGAAAAATTGCGCCGCACCAAAGCAGAAACGCACCGAGGCAATTCTTGTTTACTCGAGAGCAGCCGTGACCTCGGCCGTCAGAAACGAGAAGAAAAAAAAACACAACTCTTTGCTAGGTCATTTTAAGGATGCATTTTGTGGGAAGGCTCGTACGATAAATTCAATTGCCATCACCGATTACAATCACCAGAGCTATATCTGGAACACAGGCTTGTCGGTCAATTTCAAGCGACAACGACCTGTGTCCGGTAAAAGTTCATAGCAAAGCGAATAATCATCGGCAAGTGTGAATCGAATTAAGTTTGAAACAAGCATTCCTAAACAAAAAACGAGCGCTGATAATAGTGTATTAACGCTGGTACGTTACCAGTACATACGTACGTAGGTCCACTTTCATGTAAATGCATTTGTAATATAGCTGCACAGTGCTAGCTCAATCAATTGCACCCCTTCGCTTCCTGCATCGGTTTGCGGACAGCCACAATGCGTCTTCCAGTTCATCACAAAAGAGCAAGAATCAAATATTGGGTTTAGTCTCTTCAATGCTGCTAGTTGTGGCTACATCTTTTGTATGCTTTGTTGACTTTTGTGGGGCATTATCATTCTGAGATATGTCAACGGTTTTAGCAGGCTCATCAGATCCAGGGTTCTGTCCATGTCCACCGGTGCTTGTCATTCTTCAAAGCATCCATGGTCTCCCTGCGATAAGAGTTTCAACAATCATAGGGCTGGTAAAGATACTGTTCATAAATATTATAAAGAGAAGCAGAAGGAAACAGTAGTATTACGTTAACGCTTTCTTGATCATTTCACTCTCAGGGTCACGCTTCAATGCTTGCACGAACGCATCAGCTGCTCCTCGGTAGTTCTGATGAGCATAGAGATTAACAGCTGCTAATGCAATTGGTGCAGAGAACTAAATTGGACGAAGTTGCTACAAACTGTCTACTATACCTTCAGTAATCTTAGAGCCGTGCCCTCACGGTACCATGCCATAGACCAATGGGGCCGCATTTTCTTGCATTGCTGAGCATCTAACAGAGCTCGATCTCCTTCTCCCATCTGCAACCAGCATAGGCTCCGGTTGGCGAATAATGTAGCATCACATTTCTCCTCTATTGCCTGCATAACAAAAACACACAAGCAACTTTCTATTTCTCAGGATTAAAAATCTGGGTGTAAAAGTAAGCTACAAGAACATTCTATCTTGTAGCGTTCAAGCACTTTAGTTGTTACCTGGGTGTAAAAGTAGATTGCTTCAAGGTAGTCTCGTTTTCCAAATGCTTCCTTTGCGTGTGACTTCAAATAAGCTATTTGTTCTTTCACTGAATATGTCATCTGAAGACAATAATCATTCTCAGTTTACATTAATGACAGTGACATGATACAACACAGGTTCCAATGGGTAACCGTTAAATTTGGCAAAACTATGCTCCTTTGTTTGAATTCTGTCAATCACAATCATGTCTCTCCCTTGCTTTTTGCAAGTATGGCTGAGGGAAGTGACCCGTAAAATTAAAGAAACGTAATTCATCTCGACATTGCCACCAAGAAAAATTAGCACCTTGAGTTTCAATATATGATTATATATATTTCTACTGAAGTGTAACACCATTTTTATGCAGAGTTCAATAGCTTCCCAGTACCTATAAAGAAATGAGGTCCAAGAATACAGAAATACATGGCTGGGTCTATGGATGCAAAAAGAGTTGATGACTCATGTGTAGCCGTGTACTCCATTACAAACTTACGCTATGTTCCATAATTTAGCAAATACTATATATGCACAAAACAAAATATAAATTCCAAATGCGAATGATAGAACATGAATCAATTAGAGCCTGCGTGTAATACAGGTTAAGTTAAAACAAAGTAAGAAAACAGTTACACACCTTTTCGAGACACATGTGTTCCATAGCACTAATAACACCATCAATGCTCCAGTCAGGCACAGATGAGACTGGTTTTGTCTTAGCAAATAGGTTTTCGACAATCCCATGTTGTTTGCGAGCTGCTGCGTACATGATGGGAATTTTCCCACGCTGCATTGTAAAGAAAAACCAAAAACTGGTATGAAATATTAAATTGAAATTAATTAGAAATTATGATTTTTATTAACAAAAAAGTACACTAGAAATTTTGATATTTCTAAATTCGTAACAGAGGCAGTAGTAGTCCTTTCTATTTTATCAAGTAGAGCATAATTTGTGGGAAAACTAGCAAAATTACTCCATATTAAGTCAAGAGTTATCAAATGTTGCAAATTATTTACAAGGTGTACCACTATACCACGGTCGATTTTTACTGACTAATAGTAGCCACTAATGGTCAGTCGCTAAACATTGCCCACGGACAGTTGGTCGCTAATTCTAGGTACACCGATGCTCCGCGGGTCGGTAAATGTTGTCGCAATTACCGTTGGATGGTTGGTCGGTAATATTATGAATTACCGTTGGACGGTTGGTCGGTAAAACATTTCCGCAAAAACGCGCCTAAATCCCACCATACGTGCCAAACCCTAAATATTTTTCCTTCTCCCCCCCCCCCCCCCCCCCCCCGCCGCTTGCCAAATTCCCATCCGCGAGTGAAATCTCCAGAACTCTGCTGCTCATCGCCCCTCGCCTCTCCACACGCGCGCCCAGCCGCCGGCCACCGCCCCTCGTGTCCCCGCCCGGCCATCGAACCTCGCCTCGTGTGATTAATTATTTGTGGATTAATATCAATGGTTAATCTTCTGGATTATGGTAATATTAATGTGCTTATGTATTGGAATTATGTGATGGTTTACCGACGGACCGTTGGTCGGTAATTCAAGTATTAGCGATGGACATTCGGTCGGTATTGCTCTTCTCAATAGCGACTGAAGGTTGGTCGCTAAAAAATTGGTCGGTCGGTAAAAGTTTTACCGACGCCACTTACGCCGACCAACGTGGTTGGTTGGTAAAAGTCTTTATCAGCCGACTGTAAGTTGGTAAAAGCACTTTTACCGACCAATGGTAAGTCGTTAATATTGAACCGTGGTATAGATTCCTCAACAGCGCTTCTACTCTAAAATACCAAAGATGTGCTATGGATCTACTGACTACCGGCACCATGTTTCTGAGATGGAAATCTGATCATGAACAGTACATTGATGACTCCTAAGTAAGGAAACTTGAATATATGTCTCAAACACTTTTTTAAAAAAAAATGCAGTTGAATACAATCCAACGTTAGTAGATAACTTGCTGACACATGGGCAGTCTGTATTTCTATACATCACAATTCACAAGAGCCGTTTTTTCGGAAAAAAAAACAATTCACATGAGAACTTGGTTTATGTAAGCGATCCGAGGT
Organism: Eleusine indica; assembly: GCA_030378355.1. Taxonomy (NCBI): domain Eukaryota; kingdom Viridiplantae; phylum Streptophyta; class Magnoliopsida; order Poales; family Poaceae; genus Eleusine; species Eleusine indica. Next base: position 13,205,295 of record CM059494.1, read on the forward strand.
GCAAACCAGAAAATGTAAGCAGCTGTAAACTGAAAGCATCGACACAAGTAAATGGCAGAGCCGAGGCAAAAGAGAAATAAACATACCACGTCAGGAATGTTAGGGTCAGCTCCAGCCTCTAGCAAGAACTTAACTATATCAGCTAAGCCATCATCAACTGCCATCATTAGAGTGGTTGGTCCATGGGGAGTTTTATAGCTCACGTCAGCACCACCCTACAGAATCGACAGTACAAAAGAAGTTTTAAGTAGCTTCAGAGAGGACTTCTGCATTTGCACTCATCTGAGGCGAGCATCTCTAGCAGCTTGTCTGACAAGTGACAAAGCTATTTAGTTTGCATGCATGGGTCCGCCGAGCTGAGTTTTCACTTAAACATCTAGACTCCGTAATAATAAATCAAGACAAAAAAAAAAAAACAAAGAGAACGCAAGGCGTTTTAAAGTCAAGAAAGTAACTGGACCTCGACAAGTAGCTTCATACATTTCAAGGCGTGTCCACAGCATGCTGTCATGAGCGGCGTAAAAACATGATTGACAAGTCTGTTGGGCTGCAAAAGGGAAACAAGTCACATAGTCAGGTCAAGGAAAAAATGATACAAAAAGAAAATCCGCGCATATAGTCATGTGTCGCATGTACATCTCCAACGTACAAGATGCCAACTTAATAACGAAGTACAGCAACATAAGGGGACTAACGACGACGAGGAAAAACATACATCAGCGCCATGTTCTAGCAGGATCTTCACGGCCTCTTCACGGTCCTTGCTGGCTGCCAGGTGCAGCGGCGTCCCGCGGTAATTGATCGGGTCCACGTCGATACCCTTGGACAGCAGCAGTCTCACAGCCTCAGTGTGTCCTGTTTATGCGACGATTTCAATTACAATGTCAATGTGCACATCGCAGGCACCTCGTATCGTATATGCAAGCAGCACGCGCCGGGGCGATGAACCTGAAACGCACCGTTCTCCGCCGATTCGTGCAGCGGCGTGACGCCGCCGCTGTCGGGCTTCGCTGGGTCGCCGCCGCGGTCGAGGAGGTAGGTCAAGACGGCGAGTTTCCCCTGGCTCGCGGCGAGGAGCATAGGCGTCTCACCTGCAAATTAATGGAAATCGTCGTGTCGTCAGCGCAATATACTAGACAAAAAGCAAAAGCAAGAAGCCATGTCTGAATCTGAAAATTTGTTCATCACTCACCATCTCCAGAGAGGGAGTTGACGCCGAGCCCGATCTCCTGGACCAGGAACTCGCAGGTGCCCAGGCGCCCCTTGGCCGCGGCGAAGTGCAGCGCGTTGCGGCCCTTGGCGTCCTTGGCTTCACGCAGGTCAACCTCCTTGGCCTTCTCTACGAATCACAAAATCAACAGAAGAGAAGGAAAGCATCAACATGGGTGAGTGAAATTAAACGAAATTATTGGGGGCCGTGGCGGCGATTGAGCGAGGGGTTAAGTTACTCTTGAGACGGCGGAGGTTGCCGTCGAGGGCGGTCTGGAGGGCGTCGTCGATCGCGCCGGCGTTGACGGCCATGGCGGCGGCGGCGCAGGGTTTTGCACTTGCACGGTTCGAGAAGGTTGGCTAGGGTTTTTGGCAGACGAATGGGGATCGATCGTATAGTGACGGAAGGAAGGAAGGAAAAGGGGACCGCGGCGGCGTTTAAGGCGGGAAAAGGGTAATGGGATCGATTGCAGCCACGTGGCAGATTCTGTGGTAACGGGACGCCCACGTTAGCGTTGATTTTGTTGAAAGGTCAGCGCTGGGTGTTGACTGGGTAGGACGTGACAGAGCTTGCTGACTCATCGCTGGGTCAATCTATTCGAGCCGTCAGATTTCAATCTCCTACTAGAATTTGTAAGATGAAAATGTCACGCCACCATTGAATTAGTTTGGATTTATTATAGGGGATTTTTCCACACTATTCATAAGAAAATCCAGGTGAAGTCTAGTTATGAAGCATTAGACTAAACCTTGTTTATAAGGTCGTTTCTTCTTCTCTTTTAATGCAAAATAAAATTTTAAAAAAGAAAGCATAATAATTTTTTAAAACAAAATATTTATAAAACATATATTTTGCTTCGGACAAATTTCAGTTTTAAATTTTGCCTTATGCATGCACGGCATCTAAATGTTAGTGTATAGCGATCATAATAAAAAAATAAGAGTAAAGTGCATAGCGGTCCTTAAACTTGTCTGACTGTGTCCTTTAGATCCTCTTATCTTGCGCTTCTGACTTCCTAAACTTAGGCTCGGATGACATTTAACTCTTCAAATGCAAATCTAATTCCCTAAATTTGGCTTCGGGTGTCATCTAGATTCCTAAACTTGGTTTCGGTGTCATTAGGTCTCATACTTTCAAAATATAGTGTCATCTTAATTAGATTAATTTATATTTATTATATATATAGCTTAATTATATTCCTTTTGCTTATTCATATAATATATATTTATTTTCATCATAAAAACTATAATGTATATTTAGAAGTGACACAAAGATTGTCATTTAGGGACATGTAATTACCACCATGTGTCATCATTGATATTTATCTCTGATAATTTGTGAAAAAAACTATTTTAACAAATACCTAGTTAAATAAACATGAATTCATCTGAAATGTGTATCTTGAATACTGATACATGTGAATAAAAATCATGCTTTATTTTTTAAAGCAATGCTAGAGTTAGGTGCTAAATGAAAAGATGGACACTTAAATCGCAACATGATGCTAAACTAGAAAACTACATTTTGTTCATTAACAAGTAGCTAGATATTGTTAGATTTATTTTTTTGCTCTTCATTGCCTTTTCCTTTTATGAAGTGATCAGAGTTGCATTCATTATTTCAACTTAATCAATTGGATCGGGATACATTGTATTTTAAGAGTATAGGATCTAGATGACATCCAAAGCTAAATTTAGAGAGTTAGATTTGTATTTTGAAAGTATAGTAGACTAAATGACACCCAAGAAGTTTAGAGAAAGAAACTAAGTTTAGAAAGTAAGAAATGCAATTTAAGAGTGCAGGGACCTAAACGATAGAGTCGAACAAGTTTAAAAACCAACCATGCACTTTACTTAAAAAATAAAAAGCAACATTTTGTCCTTGACTGGTTTATACTTGATGAACGGGTTTGCCTGCAAACCAATATATTAGTTTGACGGCGAAGCAACTTTACCGAAACCTTACTGTAGTTCAGTCCACCTCATTGACATGACATACCTCCTACTTAGAAACATTTACAGAGTCACAAAGTACCTTAAACCTCGTCCCAAAAACAGGGGGAAAAACAGTCAAGCATGGCTGAAGCTAGTCTTCTAGCAGCACTGTGTATACACATCGTACGTTATATACATAACTAGGTACTGTCAGACGTGTCAACAGGTGCAGCGGCTCAGGACTTCTGTTCTTGAGAGCGAGCAACTATCGCCATGGCCGCCATGGTCTTCCTGCAAGTTTTGAGAACCACAAAGGCCTAAGAATACCGTCGGTAGGTCATAAACATGAATGTACGGCAAGAGCTGGAACATATGTGGCATGCTCTTCCGGATAGTAAGCTCGTAATTAGGAAACTCTCGGGGTTTGCAACGAAAACTTGTATAATTAAACGATAAGTAGCAGTTAATGGAAGCAAGGGCATTGCCTTAACGCTTTCTTGATCTCGTCACTTTCTGGGTCAAGCTTCAGTGCTTCCATAAACGCATCCGTAGCTCCTTCGTAGTTCTGGGCATACATATGCCACAACAGTGAGATCGAAGTGGAAAGATCAGATCAAGGTTCAAAAAGTCGCTGGAACCGGCCGGCTCGATTTGGTCAAAAACCGGCTGGTTAACCGAGGAACCGGCCGGCTAACCGTTTAGCTATAGTAACTAGTTATGGTTAGCCGGGCAGAACCGGTCGGTTAGGACGACTTGCCGGGAGCGGTTCCCCGATTAATCGGGATAACCGGCCGGTTCCAGCCGGTTCTTCAAACACTGAATCAGATTAGACTGCAAAGCTAAATTTGACACATATACTAAACTCCATGTACCTTCAGCAAGCTGAGAGCTGCACCCTCACGGTACCATGCCTTTGACCAATTAGGACGCATCATTTTGCATTGCCGGGCATCTTCTAGAGCTAGATCCCCTTCATTCTTCCACAACCAGCATAGGCTCCTGTTGGAAAACAAGGTGGCATCAAGCGGATCTTCCTCCATTGCCTGCATTAATCAATTAATCAAGTTTTGTTTGCATTATTTCATGACACAAAAAATCTTATCCTCTGATTCATGCACACAATATCATCCCCATCATATGGAATTATGGACACATCAAACATACACTACACAACAGCCTACTGCATAAACCATCAGCCCGAAAATAACTTATCATGAAACTGATCCCGTTCAGTTCCCCTGACCAAAATGTTTCCGAATGATTCATCTATCCTTATATATCATTTTTTTAGAAACTACCTTCTATATTGGCATATGAGCAATTATAGAAATAATTAAAATAATGGAAAAATGGTTTTTGTCAAGTGTCACAAAAAATACTCGGCAAAGACCTCTATTTCTCGGGTGTCACCACAAAACACACGGCAAAATCATGCCTTTACTGTGTGCCAAACAATAGCACACGGCAAACACATGAATTTGCCGTGTGCTTTTTCTTTGTCGTAAGCCTTAGGTATTGCACACGGCAAAGAGGCTCTTCACCGTGTGTCCGAAATGTTGCACATGACAAAGAGCCACACACACGATAAAGGTTGAGTTTCCCTAGTGTATTGAGCCGAGCCAAGCTAGGTATTAAGTTCGATTGTATAACGAGTGAAGCTGAGCCGAGCTAATTTTTTAACCAGCTAACACGAGCTAAGCCAGCTTGACATCCACCCCTAAATATTAGTATGTACGTAAAGGAAAGAAAGAAACTGTTTAAACTAGGCGGCAGTTTGGAGTTGAATGAAGTCATGCCTAACAGACATTGGCTATCGCCCAAAGTTGGCATTATAATGAACTATGAACCGTAACAGAACGAACTAAGCACGGCGTCTGACATCCATCCTGACAGGCAAGGTTAAAGTTATATTTCGACGAGCAAGCATGCATAGATGTAAGTCCAAACATGGCCTCGGTTTCTTGTTAAAGCAATATTAAACTAAGAACAACATCAGTACTAAACAAGCAATTATATATGTAATGCGTATTAATTCCTTATTACAAGAAACCCGGAAGAACTCTTTTCACATACCACGTGACTCCGCTAGGTGACGGCGTTGAGCAGCACGGTTGCCATGGTGGCGAGCTGGTCGAACTCGCGGTTGGCATCCGCCATCCTCTCTGCGGCTGGCGAAGTTGCCGCGCCGGCGAACGCGGCGTCGCAGCCGATCCCGGCATGGCCTGTCAGCGGCAGCAGCGACATGGCCGCGGCCCAGCTCCGCGCCGCCGCGTATTGGAGCAGCCGCAGCGCCAGCACCGACCCGGAGCCGTATAGGAGCCCGCACGCCTCCAGCGCGTCATGCGCATGACGCTCGATGCTGATAGTATCATAGTGGGCCGAGCCAGTGTGGCCGGTTCATGAGCTGAAACAGAGTTGGGTCTGGCCGTATATTGAGATTTTCCACTACACGTCCCACCGAAAATGATTGTGTGGCTACATATATTAAAACTAGACTGGTTGTCGTTCTAAGACTGACTCCGAGAGTCAGTTTTGAGAGCCAAATACAGAAATGTCTCACCTATATAGTAACAAAAAAGATATATATTTTACGTGTACTCTAACAAAGAGAGCTAGTTTTAAAGCTAAATCAAGCATGTGTCCTGTGTCTATCGGTCATTATAACTGGTCCACTAAAGTTGTTATAACTAGTGCACTCAAGTCGTTATAACTAGTCATTATAATTTGTTGTTGCATTGTAACTATCCACTCAGGCTGTTGTAATCGCGCCGCCGCTCGCCAAATGCATTCGAGGAGAGAGGAATTATATTTTTACATCATCTTTTTTTTTCAAAGACAAAATGCATACCGTGATGCCTATCCCTATTGAAGACCATTTTCTTATTTATAATAGGGCTCCGATATGTATTTTGTCTTTGTAATCCCCTCTTGCCTATTCTTATTGGACTCAGTGTAATAGCATTGAAATAGTAGCAGAGCACGTGCTCAACAAGCAGGGAACTGAAAATCTTGAGAACAATCCCGAGAATTGTATTGCTCCGAGTGAAGAACTAGTAGAGTGAATCTACCGTACCACACATTACACAGTACCATGTATACATTTTTTTTCGGTGAACAAAATAGAAACCCCGACCAGGCGTGTCGTGTAATGTAGAGCTGGAACACCCAAACAAACGGCATTATTCGTACAGAGGACGATTCACCTGGGAATCAACATACCAGTGGTAGTAGCTGTAACATGAAGGTACTAGTACCAAGGAGGCGGTGAATTAGTCCAACTAGTATAGTTACGTTATTTGATCTGGTGATGCTAGCAGAGTTCGGTGGCCATGCCACGTCACATCAGCAGTTCCGCACGCGGAGCTTGACCACGGGCGGTATGTGAAAGCCGCAGCGGCTACGCGACGACGGCGTTGAGGTTGAGCAGCGCGGTTGCCATGGTGGTGAGCTGGTCGAACTCACGGTTGGCCCCGGCCATCCTCCCCGCTGCCGGTGGCGCGCCGGCGAGCGCGGCGTCGCAGCCGATCCCGGCGTGTCCAGTGAGCGGCAGCAGCGACTTGGCCGCGGCCCAGCTCCGGGCCGCCGCGTATTGGCGAAGGAGCCGAAGCGCCGGGACGGAGCCGGAGCCGTACAGCAGCCCGCACGCCTCCAGCGGGTCACGCGCCGCCGGGTCAATTTCTTCCCGCGCCATTGAAATGGCGGCGTCGCGCGCGGAGACGCCGCTGGCCGCGGCGAGGTCGGCGGCGAAGAGGAGGTGCACGTGGCGGTCAGCGGAGGCGGAGCCGGGGACGGAGCGGAGGCGCGTCACGCAGAAGCTGGCGTCCACAAAATCGCGGATCGCCACGCATGACTCGGCCACCGTGTCGACGCCGGCAGCAGCCGCGCCGCCGGTGGCGTGGAAGCAGAGTGCGGCGGCGGCGAGGGTGGCCAGGACGAGGCGCGAGGTCCACCTAATGATGGGCATGGCTCTCGTAGGATGTTCTGCTGCCTGCTGCCTATCTCTGTGTGGTGTGAATCGGTATTCGGTTCAGTGTTCACTCCTGCGTGTGCTATGGCTGTGGCCTTTTTCTGTGCCGCAGATGCTGACATACGTGGCGGGATGGATGAGGTTAGGCGAGAGGCGAAATGAACGCACGCACGGGACGCGCCTGATGATCACCAACCCGGTTTGTGCTCTCTCTCCTCCTTTCAACCGTCACCATTTACTACTCACAAGAGGTCGGACTTGAGATGATCAACCAGCATTGCCTGATCAGTTTAATGAAGTTGTAGCATGGCTTTAATTTTTTTCTCCGTTAATTAAAGCAAAAAAAGAAGACGCACTGCGCTAGAGTGATCCATCATCAATGAAAAGGGAAAACATTATACCTTGCGAGGAAGAAGGGAGGCGACCGATTTGGTCGGCGGCACCAAGCTAGCCAACGGCCAAGCCGGCATGTATTTACTCCTCTTCCGTCTGCAACCACAAGTCCATGCTTCCATGGTCCAAGCCCCAGCAGGGTCCATGCCATGCCGGGCAAACTTCTCATTGGATAGAATCGACGGATTCACGAGTTCTGCAGAGAGGACCGAGCTAGTTGGCTGGTGGCCGGTTTCAGTTTCACGACTGCGTGGAAGCAGGGTACAACTGCATTGGTGTCCATCCGTTTTATCGGCAGCTTTGTAATGCGACCCTTTGCGCTGATCCAGCAGCTGGATGCGGCACAAGCAGAGTGACGCCACGCAGCTCGTGATGAGAGAACAGAGGTTCAGTGATGTGTTCACTGATGAGACGAATGTAATCCAGGTTTCCAGCGATTACTATGACTGACAAGGCTCCAAACTGGTAACGGTTCGGTGGTTCAGTCACTCGTAATAAATGTCTCTACGTGGAGTACTATTAGTATGAAAGCGAGATTTTTACTATTTCACCCACGAAAATGATGGGCTTCGGTATAATGCCCATGAAACCAATCTGTACTCCGGTAAAATGCCCAAACTGCAATTTTTCTTTTTTCTAAATAATTTTCATCTCTTTTTTCACTTGATCTGACCAAACTGCCCGGGCGTTTTTCTCCTGTACTCAGATCGAATCCATCTTTCTCCTGTTCTCTCTCTGTTCGTCGGAGGCTTCCGCCTCCTGCTCGCCGGCGACTGAGCAGGGCCCTTGCCGGCACTCCCCCGCCCCCCACCAACCATGGCTCCGGTTGGATCCGGCTCAGATGACCACGGCGGACTCGCCCAGGCCTCTGGTCATCTTCACAGCGCCCAGACCGCTGCCCGTCTTCCCAGCGCCCAGGCCGCCGCTCGTTCTTGCACCGAGCAGGTCGGCCCAAATGCCCCTGCTCTGGTTTTTGGGGTCTCTCCTCCAACGAAATAACAAGGTGCACCCTAGTTTTGTTACCAATTTCGCAATGTATTCAATGGTTTGCAACAATTTGGCAATAAATAGGATTTTTGGCGCAAACCCTAGGTACAGTGGTTTCTCATGAAGAGGCTATTGGCGGGTCAGAGGGTGGTATTGAGCATGGTGGTGGCGCTGAGCATGAGGAATGGCTGGACGTCTTGGTCACTGATGGAAATTTTGATGCTGCATTGTAAGCATAACATATTGTCTTTTTTTATTGTTACTAATGAACTGTATCGGCGAGCTCAATATGTTTATCATTCATTTGATGTAGGATCACATTGCTTATCGACCCTATTCAAATAGCTCTCGATGATGTCATTGACGAGGTGGGTTCAATAGTTGATTGGGATGCTTTACAAATTGATGAAATGATTGATGATGAAGGGAGAGTAGAAGTTGCTAGCGATGAGCAGTTGTATGACATATTGGGCTGGAAGGGTGAGGATGAAAGGGCTAGGGAGGCTGCTTCAAAACGTAGCAATTGTAGAATTCCACATATAGATGTTGATGATGATGGTGCAGCTATTCCTGTGGATGATCGCATAACAGATGAGAGAGTGATTAAGAATGACCCAGATAATCCTAGTTTCAGTATTGGTACATTATATCGCTCCATGGCTGAATTTAGGATTGCTGTTAGGTAATATGCCATAAACGAGAAATTTGAGTTGCACGTGGCTAAAACTGATAAAGATAGATATGATGGTTATTGCAAAGGGGCTGAAGATTGTATTTGGTATGTGCATGCTCGTACAGAGGTCAAGGGTGGATCCACCATCATTGTAATGTTTATATCTTAAGCTTTTCTTTTTGCTATTTTTTAATAGAATATTAGAGTCTTATCGTTTTTCTCTTTATCGTAGGTAACTAAGTGGCAGGAGGGTCATACTTGCGCATCTAGCATGAGGAGGAAGACAACTACTCCTAGTGCCAAGTGGGTTGCTTCAAAGGCTGTTACTATCCTTAAGAAGAAGCCTGACATGGGTATTAGGGAAATGCAAATCAAGTTGCAGGATGATCACAAGTGTCATTGGTTATGGCACAGTTTGGGATGGAGTGGATAAGGCTATGAAACAATTATATGGTGTTTGGGAAGAGAGTTTTGATCTACTCTACAATTGGAAGGAGGAGGTAATGAGCAAGATGCCTAATAGTGTGATTGAAATTGATGTACATGTCGAAGATGGTATTCTTTATTTTTGGAGATTTTTTTGTGCACTTGGTCCTTGCATTGAAGGTTTTCTAGAGGGATGTAGACCATACCTTAGCATAGACTCTACTGCACTAAGTGGAAGATGGAGTGGCCAATTAGCTGCAGCATGTAGTGTTGATGGGCATAATTGGATGTATCCAGTAATGAAGACAACTGGTTTTGGTTCATGACACAACTGCACAAGGCCATAGGAGATCTTCCACTACTTGCTGTTTATAGTGATGCTTGCAAAGGGTTAGAAAATGCTGTTAAGCTTGTATTTCCTATGGCTGAACAGAGAGAGTGCTTTAAACATCTTATGGATAACTATTCTAAAAGACCTTTTGGTGGTAAAGAACATATGTATCCTGCAGGAAGGGCATATAGGAAAGAGGTTCATGACTATCACATAGATATAGTCAAATCTGAACCTGAAGCGAAGATTTTCTTGGAAAAATATCACAAACTCAAATGGATGAGAAGTGGGTTCAATCCAGCCATCAAGTGTGATTATGTCAGTAATAATATAGTTGAGGTTTTTAACAAGTGGATCAAAGAGATAAAGGACTTGCCTGTTTGTGAACTTGCTGACAAGTTGAGGGAGATGCTTATGGTTTTATGGCACAAGAGGAGGAGGATTGGACAAAGGCTGCAAGCTAAGATACTACCTGCTGTCCTACATGTTTTGAAGGCACAAACTAGGGGACTTGGTCACTTGAATGTTGTACAAGGGGATCATTATTCCGCACAGGTAGTTGACATGACCGGTGCTAATGTAAGGCATGTTGTGAAAGCATACTTGCATGAGTGTACATGTGAAGAGTGACAACACACTGGTAAGCCATGTCAACATGGATTGGCTCTAATAACACAACAACCAGTGCGGGATGTGAGCATAGAGGACTTTGTTAACGAGTACTACTCCATTGAAAGGTTCAAGAATGCATATAAGAGATTGATAGAGCCACTTCCTGATAGGTCACAATGGCCAAAGGTTGACATATCAATTCAAATAGGTGCACCACTTGGTAAAAGAAAAGTTGGCCGTCAAAGAAAAAATAGAATCAAAGGTGTTTTGGAAGGTGGTGGTGGTGGTAAGAAGAAATCTACTGATGCGGGGATTAAGACCGAGAAGGAAAAGAAAAGGATTGAAGGTCCCACAACTTGCAAAAAATGTGGCCTGCTGGGACATAGGCCAAGTAGTTACAAATGTGCACTAAATGGAACAAAGAAAAGGCAAGTGAATGTTATTTTAATTACTTTACGTTACTCTTGTATCTATTGTATATTTACTATGTGATGTTGTTATCTTGTAGGAAGAGACAACCGAGGAAGAATACCACTAAAAATTGGTTCCCCAAAGAGACAACTGAAGTATCAACACCAAATAGGGACACCAATACCAACACAATCCAAGCAATTATACAAGATAGTCCAGGCGTGGTAACAAGGAGGTACAATAGCTAAAACTATGTGAAACATACACTCTACTATTTAACAAGTCAAAAAATGTGATGCTATACATGTCATGTGTATGTAGGAGACTTGCTGAGTTGATGGGAGAAGGTAGTTCATCTCAGCCCACCACAAACACTTCAACACCTACAAAGGAACCAACTCGGCAAAGGAGGGCTGTTCGAAAGTTGACTCCAAAGAAGAAGAAGAATGCTTCAATTTGAACCAAGTGAATGGTTATGGTCGTATGGATGTTAAGACTATTTGTGTATGGATGTTGAAACTATTTGTGTTGAATGTTTGAACCAAGTGAATGGTTGTGAGTCTTGGAATTAATTTAAAAAATGCTCGTGTTTGAACTAAGTCAATGTTTCAGTTTGAAATGCCTACTCCGTAGTGTGTTATGCATGTTAGAGCATGCTATTTATTTTAGTTTGGAGCATGTTGTTCTTGTCTTTTCTTTTACCTTGGAGCACGCTGTTTATTTTCTCTCTTTAATACACATAATTGAAAGCTGTTATCGGTTTGGTGAATGAGCTTTTGAAAGCTGTGTTTTTTTTTGTCCACACACATGCGTCAGTGAGCTTTTGAAACAGAGAACCAGACTTGGCCGTCGGTGAGCTTTTCAAACAGAGAACCAGACTTGCACACACACATGCGTCGTCGCACTTGGAGGGGGCCCGACGGGCTGGGTGCAAGAGCCACGAGGAAGAAGGGCGGCGGTCTTGAGCTCGGCCAACTACTGAGCGCCGGCGGAGAGAGCTTTGCTTGACCAACTTCTGGGCACGCGCCGGCGGAGAGAGCTCTGCTCGACCAACTTCTGGGTGGGCGCCGACAGCGTGTGTCCCTGTGCGCAAGGAAGACGGGCGGCGGGCTAGGTGCAAGCTCCGCCGCAGCCATCTGAGCCGCCTCCAGCCTGGGGCATGGTTGCTGGGGGGAGCGCCGCCAAGGGAGCCCGTCGGTCGATGGCAGGAAAGCCGGGAGGAGGAAGAACAGGAGAAAAACGCCCAGGGGCAGTTTGGTCAGATCAAGTGAAAAAAGAGATGAAAATCATTTAGAAAAAAGAAAAATAGCAGTTTGGGCATTTTACTAGAGTACATATTGGTTTCGTGGGCATTATACCGAAGCCTATTGAAACATGGGCATTATACCGAAGCCTATCGGTTTCGGGGTAAAATAGCAATCTCTATGGAAGCTGATGGAGGTTTGGCACTAGAGTCTACGGCCATTGAGAAAATGCGGCCAGACAGAAATAGAGGAGGACATCCAAACACCGAATCCAACCAACCATGAGCCGCAGCACAATCCCCACCCTCCTGCTCCTCGTCCTCGCCGTCGTCGTCCATGGGGACTCCAGCGCTGACAAGACGATGATGTCAGCGCTGGACGTGGTGTGCGGCAGGCTTGGCGGCTACTACGTCACGTCGAGCCTCTGCCTTGCCGCACTCTGCTCCGACGCCTCCGACCCCTGCCGCGCCGCCGCCACCCGCGATGTCGACGTGGGCTGTATGGCGGTGCGGTGCCGGTGCTCTGATGGGCGGTGGCGGCAGGGCGGTACTGCGGCGCGCGAGGTGCGAGGGCATGATGGAGCGTACTGTGGCGGCGGCGCTGCCACCAGAGAACGGACAGTTTAGCGACATGACCTTCGTCGCGCTTGCCGTCGTCACATACATGACGCAGCCGTATAAAGATACAAGTGGGTACCCATTAGGTAGTTATTGGTCAGACCTCTAATTCATTTGTTGTACTAATTTAAAAAGATGGATAAAAATTCTAATGCATTTTAAAGAATTTTAGACCGATCTAGCGATCTACAAAATGCAAAACTTATATACCTACGGCCGCCACCGACTGATTGACCTTGCTGATCGATCCAACCACCGCTACTCTTCCCTCGCCATGCCAACCTAGCGCGTCTGCACCTGTCGCGACTCGTTGTAACAGCATCGTGGCTCCTGCTTGTCATGTGAATATGCAGAAACCGATCAACTCTCAGCCATGATCCATCCAGGAACTGTACGTGTACTTTTAAGCTTCATTCAGGATGACTTGCTACGAGTTCAGATATTGATTCTCCAACCAAAGGACCATCCAACATAAACGAAGAACGCAAGGGTGACTTGCTCAAATTGTTTTTGAAAAAATATTGAAATACAAGACACGACTGCTATCCATCCTTTAATTACTAACTAGGATGGCTGCCCGCACATTTGTGCGGCTAGAGTTCATTTATTTTGACGCATTCAAATAATTTTATACTATTGATTTAGAATAAACTGTTTGTAAAAAATACCACATCCACACATTTTTTAATGAAAACAGGTGAGAAATCCTTTACTTGGCTTTTATTGAAAGCTTGATAAAGTTAGCTATATAGAGTTATGGTTGCCCAGTACATGTACATATTTACAGGGATGGCAACCACGCTGCCATGTCTGCCTGGAGGGACAACCATGTTTTCAGTAAGCATGCAAGTGATACATGCATGTTTTAAAGAAGGCATATCTGTATGACTAACAGGATCAAGGTAGAATGTCTGAAAATGTTTAGTGTTCAGTTGAGAGATTGGATCCAAAAGTAATACACTATGACAGAAACATTATTCATGTTTAAACTTACAATGCCGTATTATGTGAGTCGGAGGAAAGGGGTAGTTCAGTTTTATGTTGGCTCTTGTTTTCTTTTTTGGCAAACTTTCTCTATATCTTAGAACCTATAATAATTGTATTGGCTTTTTTATAGTATATAAACACAAAATTATTTGATTTTGCCCATATAAAATTGGTTAGGATATAGATGAAGCATACCTGTCATCTCCCAATAGCCATCACATTGACTATAAAAACAGGATTACCATGCCATGCCTCGACTATGGTATCATCGTTTACAATTAAGCAAATATTTTTTTTCAGGAGCAACCGATATGATGTTTGAGGCAATGCCCAGTCTTGGTTGCCCCATAATCACAAAATAGTTTGTTCCCTAAAAATCATTTGTTCTATGAATCCTTCTCAATGGCCTTCAGTGTCTCGTTGCCTCGTGGTTGGATTACATCTTTGTACAGATATAGGGTCACAATTATCACATCATGACCTGACTCTTCACCTGATGTTTTTGAAAATGCACTCTATCCAAGTCTATGAAGTGTATCACAGACCTATTTATCTAAAATGGATTTGCAATCTTCTCACGTCACTCTCAAATTAACACTTTGAATCCGAATTTCTTTTATGTCGTATTGTCATGTGAGAGATAATTGTAGGTTACAAATGCTTATTGGTATTTATAAAGAGATAACGGGCAAAGGGTCCTTGCGAAGTCTTCATATTGATCAGAAAAAGATTATAAAAATTGTCCAAAAATAAGAAACATTTGATCATTAATTCTAAAGACTAACAGATCAAAAGCTGTGAATTTTCCGTCTAACTGTAAATCTGCTAGCTATCTTGTGGTTGCAGGTATACGCATTGTAATCCTAAGGTATCAAAAGAAAAACATAAACGTAACAAATAAATATGTGTATGGAAGGGGAGTTTAAACTATTTGGACACACACACACACACACACACACAGAGAGAGAGAGAGAGAGAGATCAAAAAGGAGTTCACTGATGCATTCCCATGGTAATATAATAGTCATTTTTATTTGGATACGCACGATGGAAATGGTCTAACTCAAATAGATGTAGAGATATTTGGGTGATTTTTACATAATGGCACTGGTGGGTAAATCAAAACTCTATGTAGGGTTATTTTAGTCTAAGTTTTTGTAATGACAATGGTGGGTAATTTTAATTTTTCTTTTTTTCTCTGATTAATGTGGTAATTTATAGGCCATGAGAGCGAACGTGATGACTTCTTTTGTTGGTCAAATATATATATAATAGATTCTAGTTACGCAACTTTAAAAGAAAAAAAAATCAGACAGCCTGACAAAGATATTTATGCTATATACCCCTGCTTTTTTAAATTGTTGTTGTCATTGATTTTTTTATTTAATTTTAACCATTCTCTCTATTTAAAAAATAATTTATAATATGTAAAATTATAAGTTATGTTTTAATTTCTGATAAAACAAATCATGACAACATATAATAGTTTTTAGAATTTTTGAATAAGATGAATGTTCCAAGTTAACTTAAAAAGTTAATGATGATAATTTGAAGAACGGAGAAAGTATATCATCTTCTATATACTATAACAATTATCGTCTTCTATGACGAGTTAATTATATCATGATAACTTTGAGTGACGAGATTATGACAAAAACCACTTCGTCATAGATTGTGCGTTGCTAATTACCTATTTTGACAAAACTCACATTTTTATCATAAATTTATGACAATCTAACAAAACGTCATAGATGTTTATGATAATTTTAAAATCGTCACACATGTTTATGACACTTGATTTTCATCAAAAACCATGTAAAAGAAAATGACGTGGTGCTGTAGTGGCTGACCCGTTTCATTTAGAGCCCAGTAATATTATCACAATCATCACATATCTCAGTAAATATTTTCATATCACATACAAATTTGAACTCCACATAGCATACATACAAATATTATGATAAGCACCATGTACAAAATCAACCAATTTTTGATGTTGGCAGTTAGTATCTACATGCCTCCAAGGCCCATACGTTTTTTTTTTGTTAAATGTGAGGTTTATGAATCTTTAAAATCATATTCTTTAGCACTATTGACTAAGTATTACCCAACAACAATTATAAAATAAAATTTAAACATTAGACTAAATCAAACATATTAGAATGCTACTGTTAAAATGTTTTGAGATAAGAGAAACACTATAGTACATGATTATTTATAAATTTAATAAGTCCTGGTGCGAATATATAAGCCTAGCACGGATTGTCATACTATATCATAGTTAGATTAAATGATTGACCTTCATATGAAATGTCACAATTATATTATCATTTAACCATGGTAAATAATCCTTGATCTATGATGAATAAAGCATTAAATTATTAACTCTTGATTCCATTACCATCACTAAACTAGTTTTTTTTTCAAGAAAGTCCCTATATTAATGCTAAAGCTGGAGTGGCATATACAGATACATATTTGGATCAACACTGCATCATGACAATTGACATGGGGAGCAAGATATCTTTGGGATATTTTCAGAGACAACAAAACCTCGTTCTGATTTTTGATTCACTGAAATACTTCAGTTCTCTTTTTCTAAAAGATGTACCCATATTGTCAGTGTGACAATTGGTCAGGTTCTTACTTTCTTTCTTCATGTCAAGGAGTATATGCTCCAAGTTTATCATTATGCCATGAAAGACAGTACTAAAAATGTTGTCGTAATTAACAACAATAAGTAAAAATCAAAACGTGTGCATAAATTTATATTGATTCGATATTGCATTGAGCCCGGAAGAACTCTTTTCACATGCCATGTAACTCACCTATCTGTGTGATGGCATTGAGCAACGCGGTGGCCATGGTAGCGAGCTGGTTGAACTCGCGGTTGGCCCCGGCCATCCTCTCCGCCATCGGTGTCGCTAGGGAGCGCCGCATCGCAGCCGATCCTGGCGTGGCTCGTGAGCGGCAGCAGCGACTTGGCCGCGGCCCAGCTCCGCGCCGCCGCGTATTGGCGCAGCAGACGCAGCGCCGGCACCGACCCGAACCCGTAGAGAAGCCTGCATGCCTCCAGAGAGAGACGCGTCACCGGGTGAGCATAATCACGGGCCATAGAAGTGGCGGCGTCGTGCGCAGAGGCGCCGCTGGCTGCGGCGAGGAGGTGCGCGTGACGGTCGGGGAAGGCGGCACCGGGGACGGAGCGGAGGCGCGACACGCAGAAGCCGGCATCCACGAAGTTGCGAATCGCGGCGCACGAGTCGGCCACCGTGTCGACGCCGGCGGCAGCGGCGCCACCGGAGCAGAGCGCGGCGGCAGCGATGGTGACCAGGACGAGCAGTGAGGTCTTGCTCATGCCTCTCGTTCTGGTTGATCGGTTCTCTTCTGCTGGGGCCTTTTTTCTCTTCCGCTGCTGCTGATGACGTGGCGGAATGGTTGAGGTTAGGTGAGCGCAGAATCAACGCACGCACGGGACGCTTGATCACCCGGTTTTGTGGCTGTCCTTGTCTCAACCGTCACATTTGATTTACTACTACTACCCATCACTGCTGCTATGAAGCTGTAGGAAGTCTTTGATGTCCCAGCCTCCATTAATATAATGCAAAGAAGAAAAATGCACATGGATGATTCACTGAACCGGGAAGTTTTTCTTGCAACGAAGGAATGAAGAGGTTGGAGCAAAGCCAATGGTTTAAGGCGGCGGACCGATTCTGGCGGTAAGTATTACTGCTCCTTTAGCAGCCACAAGTCCATGCTTCGATGCTTCCACCGATCCATTGCCGAGGACTGAGATCGTTGGCTGGTGGCCGGTCGGTCTCTCTACTCCACGGCAGCAGATGCACACAGTGCAGCTGGTTTAACTGCATGCTGCTGTCTGGTCATCGCACTGGACCAGAAACCAACTCGCAGCGGCTTAATTGGGCAATGCGATCCTTTTCCCTGGAGTGATCCAGCGGCGGTGCTTGCTGTGTGCGGCAAAAGCAGAGTGCTTTACCATGCATCTCGTGCAACACTAGAACAGAACAGGCGTTTCGTACTGTGACCAGCAGATGCAGTTCAGGATTCCAGTCTACGACGGACTGTGACAACAAGGGCTCGGAAGTGGTGACAGTTGGGCCAGTCGTGGATGCGTACACTACAGTATTTAAGCTGCTGAATCCCTTTCTGATGGAGGTTGGCGCTACAGTCTACGGTCGTTGAGAAAACGCGGCGTGAGGCAATGCACATGGGAAGAGGGAGGCTCATCAAAACTTCAAAAAGCATGACCACCCCGCATCACCCTGTGCATCACTATTGGCCACATCGCAAACTTGTGAAGGGTTCGGTTAAACTAACAAGGCTCAGACACAGAGAGATATCTGAAGTATGAAGCCGTGCCGTGCCGTTTCCACGGCCTCCAAGCATGTCCATGTTAGCAAAATTAATCTTGCTCCCTTCGATGCCCTTTTAACGGTTCTGATAAAGGCTTGTTTTGCTTAACGCTAAGATCAGTGGTATCTTGTGCCGGTCATCCAAACCACGGCCCAGTTGTAAGTGATGCATCAAACTCATATGACAGTCACATTGGTTTGCTTGTTTGACCAGTGTTGGTTCACTTCACATTAATTTAGCACTATTGTATTTTGTTGTGTTCTTCCTGGTAGTTCTTGCACTGTAGATGTTTATCTCTTGTATATAAGCTTGGTGCTGCGTTCGTTCCACCCCACTCCTGACAATTCATGCGGTCTATTGCTGATAGAGTGGCTTAAGATATATCTTGAACCAGTTTCATAGCTCTAAGGTCCCATTGTTCTAGCCGCATATTACAAAGGCCACAGATAACAGATCAGGAGGTTCCATCATTATAGGTTCACCTTACAGTATAAACCATGGATAGTTAGCCCCTCTATGTGCAATAAAATTTCTGAATATAAGATAGTAATAACTGTGAAAACATGACCTGGAATGTAGCTTTATATATGAACATGTGTCAGATGTAGGAGTTAAAATGATCAAAAGGCTGTGCTTTACGAGCAGACGCAATGTTGCTTCACCTTGTCATTTTATTGGTTCTATGCTTTTTTTGGTGCTTATTTTTTCATCTACTTTTTCACTTATATACTTGTGTATTTTAATTCATGC
Organism: Eleusine indica; assembly: GCA_030378355.1. Classification (NCBI taxonomy): domain Eukaryota; kingdom Viridiplantae; phylum Streptophyta; class Magnoliopsida; order Poales; family Poaceae; genus Eleusine; species Eleusine indica. The sequence goes on from CM059494.1 coordinate 13,224,207, forward strand.
TTTTGGTCTTACCTTGTTGTGTTTCTATGATTGTTCTTGGGATTTTTGGATCTTCCTAAGGGTGTCCTGATGTTGCATGGAGGGTGCATCTTCCACTAGCCATTCTAAGAATAGGCAGCGTATCAATTGAACAACTGCAAAGCCTGGTGCTGTTTCTAATCTCCGTGCTATGTTTTTTTGTGCTATTATTTTGAAATGAAATTGAATTTTGCATTTCAAGTTTGTTAGGTTTTTATCAAATTTTAGCTAAATTTGTTTGATTTGTATGGTTCTATTGGGTTATAGTTGAAGTTTATGAAGGCATACATCATCTATTTTCATCACTACACAAAAAAATTATTATATCTAGTGTCTTTTATGTCAATGGGAATCTAGATCTAGTTTGGTTACTAGAAGAAAGAGAGAGTGTTAGGGCAAGAGAGATATTTATTTTTATTATTTCTTGATAAAAGTTAAATAATATATAGAATTTACCTTGCATAATATTACTCACTTTATGTATCTATTATTCAATATATATTTATATTTAATGAATGTTTAATATTTTTGTTACACATAACAAATAAATTAATTTAATTTATTTTGGTTCTTGTTCAAGGTCGTTCGCGATGGATAGATCTTGGATGTATTTGACACCGAGACCGGATGCAATATTTTTATGAGAAGTCTCTAAATTTGTCCAAGAGGCTGCACAACATGCTCGACGTGAAGGGATGATTCATATATATTGTCCATGTTTTGATTGCAGGAATCAAAAGTTGTGCAATGATATAGAAGTAATCAACTCACACGTGGTGCAGAGGGGTTTCGTTAAAAGGTACATAATATAGACAAAACATGCTGAGAATAGAGTGGTCGATATGGAGTTTGATGAGCATATTGAAGTTGAAGTCGAGGCTGTCAATTCGCCTAGTCCAGATGCGATGGAGTCGCCTGGTGAAGCTGATTTTGATGTTGAGGAGTTGTTATGTCACATTAAGACGTAGGTGTTGATCAATACCGATATAACTAAAAGGCTTGATAATTTTCATAGAATAGAAAAGGCATCAAAGGATCCATTATATGAGGAATCTAAGGGATGTGGTAAAGAGTTCATCGTGTTGCGTACTGTACTTGAGCTGATGAAGCTGAAGGCCATGCATGGCTGGTCGGACGCTAGTTTCACGGATTTGTTGGAACTTATTTTCGATGCGCTGTCGAAGCCCAACTTGTTGCCAAGGACAACATACCTTACTAAGAAGCTGATTTCTTCACTTTCGTTGGGCGTGCAAAAAATTCACGCATGTCCAAATCATTTCATATTGTATTGAAAGGAGCATCAGGACATTGTGAGATGCCCAAGGTGCAAACGTAGTCGTTATAAGAGGAACAACGATTATGATGCTGATGGTGGCGTGAAGAATACCAAAAAGGGAAGAAAGAAGAAAATAAGTTCTATCGTCGATGACAGTGATGATAGTAAGGTTCCTGCCTTAGTCATGTGGTACTAACCCGTGGTCGATCGTACCAGACGCTTGTTTGCCAACCCTAGGGATGCGGCAATGATGACATAGCATGCATGCAAGGGGGACGGTAAGCTCAGACATCCCGTAGATGGAACGCAGTGGAAAATGTTCGATGAGAATCACCGAGACTTCTCTGGTGAGGAAAGAAACTTACGGTTTGCATTAAGTACAGACGGGATGAACCCATTCGGTCAAATGTAGAATCCGCATAGTACTTGGCCAGTGATACTAGCAATGTACAACATTCCACTATGGTTATGCCATAAGTGTAAGTACCTAGTGCTGACCACTCTTATATCTGGGCTCAAAGAACCTGGAAACGACATAGACGTGTTCTTAGTACCATTGTTCGAAGACCTGGAGAAACTATGGTTGGAATGGGTCCGTATATGGGATGAGTATCAAAGAGAGTACTTCACGCTTAGAGCAATTATTTTTTGCACGATAAGTGATTCCTTGGCACTAAGGGCGCTATCGGGGCAGGTCAAAGGAAATGCGACATGTTTCATATGCGTTGATGATACATCCTATGTGTACCTTTCAGCATCCTAGAAGCTAGTGTATACGTGAAACCGCTGATTCTTACCAGCAAAACACAAGTATCGTGCGATGGCTAGACACTTTGATAGCAAAGTTGAGAACGACAAAGAACCTCGACGTTGGACTAGCAGTGTCGTGTTTGACCTTGTTAAAAACATCAGTGATGTTTTTGGAAAGCCGGTGAAGGGAGTCAAAAAGGCAAAATATCCCACACCGTTTAAGAAGAAATCTATTTTCTTCATATATTTGAATTATTGGAAGGTATTAGAAGTGAATCATGTCTTCGACCGGATGCATATATGGAAGGGTGTATTTGACAGTTGTAGCAGACTTATACTCGACCAACCTGGTAAGACAAAGGATGGACTCAGCACACGTAGAGATCTTGTAGTGATGGGAATAAGACCAGAGCTCCATCCGCAAGAAAGAGGAAATGGAAAGTACTTTCTCCCCCCGGCAGCCTACACACTAATGATTGAGGAGAAAACAATATTCTGTAAGTGCCTCAGTGGGATTAAAGTATCAACGGGTTTCTCATCGAATATCAAGAATCTTGTAAACATGAAAGAGTTAAAGATAAGTGGGTACAACACTCACGATTGCCACATAATGCTTTTGGTGCTTCTCCCTATTGCTCTCAGAGCTGTTAAATCGCCATGGCTGAAGTTGGCTATAACTCGCCTTTGCTACTTCTTTAACGCGGTATCAAAGAAGGTGATAACTGAAGACGAGTTAAATGACCTATGGACCCACATGAAGGAAACAATGTGCATACTTGAGATGGTCTTCCCTCCATCCTTTTTCGATACGATGGGACACTTCATGATTCATATTGTTGACCAGATCTCTGCATTGAGCCCCGTCTAACTGGATCAGACGTTTCTGTTTGAGAGGTTCATGTATGTATTGAAACGCTATGTATGTACTCGTTCATATCCAGAGGGTTCTATGATCGAGGGCTACACAACTAAGGAGATCATCGAATGTTGCTCATATTACATTAATGATGGTAGCAGATCAATTGGTCTCCCCGTGTGAGGGTAGATTATCTGGAAAAGGTACCAAAGGACGTACATCTTTCGTCGACCGTGACTTCAAACGAGTGGACCAAGCATATTTTAGCGTAATGCAACAGACGCGGATTGTGGGACCGTACTTTGAGAAATATCTGTTAGAGCTCCGCCGGAACAACAAGGATGCGACGGATGAATGGATCATAGACGAGCACAAGCGCTCTTTCACATCATGGTTTAGCTCCCTAGACCTTCTAAGTGGCGAGTCCGTGGAAGAGAAAATGTTGAGAAAGTTAGCTAACCGTCCGAGAAGAACCGTGGTTACCTTTCAAGCATACAACATCAATGGTTTTACCTTCTACACCCAACAGAAGGATAAGAAGAGCAAGTGTCAAAACAGCAGTGTTCGAGTAGAAGCCATTGATGAAAAGGACTAGAGGACCTCGTATTACGGGTACATTGAAAAAAATATGGGAACTAGACTACGATGCGAATTTACAGATTCCCAATTTAAATGCAAATGGGTGAAGCACCCTAATGACATCGAGGTGGATGAAAATGGGATCTTAGAGCGTTGGAAGGTCGTTGATTCGGCAACCCGCACTAAGAGAAAATTTTGATTTTTCTATTATTTTCTTTCCTTTTCCTTGTCTCTATGCTCAATGATGAAAGGTGTATACTCCTTGTTTTCTAAACTTGCCATCATATCTAATATATGGTGTCAAAGTCTTCTCGTCATGGCGGACAATATGCCCTCTCAAGAGGAAGACGCCCTCACAAGCGAGGTCGTCTTCAGATGAGGAAGGATCAAGCGAACACTGGGAAGAACCAGAGGATCTACATCCTCCATCACCTAAGGAACATCGATTGGGGAACCCGGACCCTAATTACGTGCCTTAAGAAAAGGTATCTTGTCAAAGATAGTTTTCTTATTTAGTACATAGATTATATCAACTAAAATCTACTATTTATATCCTAGGGCCCTCAATGAAGTGCCCGTCGGCTATTTGTTGTAGAGGCTGCAACAAATGAGGCCCTCGAGCAGCAAGTGGAAGAGGTGCCTGCCCAAGTGTCCACACAAAAACACAAGCACCGTCAACGCTCCACGAACAAGGCAGAGGGCATTTACGAAGTTACTACACTAGACCCCAAAGATGGAGAACCGATTGAACCCGCTGGTGTCAACACCAAATGGCGGAACCGTTGCGGCAAAGTGGTGAGGCGCCATTGCAAAATCACGTGGCAAGATTGGCGCCAAGTCCCAGATGATAGAAAAGATGATATGTGGCATGACATCACGGCAACCTTTCGGTTCTAGCCAGCAGATCTCGAGAGAGCCAAAAAGGCCACAATGTCCACTCTCAATCACATCTTTCAAGATTACAAGTCCAAGCTCAACTGCCAATACGTCGAGAAAAATTGAACCCCATTCGATAAGCATGGAAATATCAGTCAACAGGAATGGGATGAGTTTGTTGAGCAGAAGACGGGCAGTGCTTCGAAGGAGCTCAGTGAAAAGAGGGTTGAGCTGAACAAGCGGAACAAGTACAAGCCGTGGTTAGGTCCGGGCGGATACAAAAAGAAGATTCTGATTTGGAGAGAGACGGAAGCCAAGCTCCGCGCGGAAGGAAAACCTGATCCTTTACCAAACACCAATGAGCGTACTAGGAATTGGGTATATGGTCGCTCCGAGTTAACAGTTGAAGTCGTGCAAGCCTTGAAAGGTCCCATCGCGAGGCAGACAGAGGCTGGTCTGTTTACACTGGAGTATCACAAGGATGAGCTAGCAAAGGCTATTGGGACCAAAGAACATGGTGGTCGGGTACGACGAGTGTCATCATCGGCAACATGGAAAGAAGGTTTCTCTAAAACATCCTCACACCTGTACAGGAAGCATACATTGCACAAGAAACAGCAAGAAGAAAAAGCCAAGGAGGATTGGAGGCGGCAACTTCTTATGTTCGCTATCGATAAAGAAATCGTTCGTTTGGACCCCAACTTGCAGGCTGCGATGGATGCCTTCTTACATGGTTCGTCCACATCCACGTAGCCATCCATCTCCACGCAACCATCAGTCTCCGGTCAACCATCAGTCTCCATGCAATCAAAAACAGAGGACATCATTGAGGATACTCCTTGTGAGTTGCATGTGCCATTTGGTTACAAGGGGAAGATGATGAAGGTTGCATCTGGCATGGCATTTCCAGGAGAGACACTCCATAAGAGGGATATCCCCACAGGTTACGTGCATGTCACCGTGTCAGAAATAGTACCTGGCTATGAGGACAACGAGATCGAATGCCCGATACCTGAGGCGAGTATAGATACTCTCCAAGATGTGCTCGGCTCTTTCATTATTTGGAAATGCCGTGATGTTGTACTCTCTAAACGAGTTTCTCCACACCCATTGTCTGAGAACGGGTCCTTTCTTGCGAGCCAGCCAATCATTATAGGTGGATAGCCGTCTCCTATGTCTGCGGCAGCCTCAGGAAACAAGCCCCAATCTCCTCATGTGGAAGCTGACTCAACTCACAGTCCTATAATCTATAGTGACAACGAGCCTCTTCTGATCATCGCTGAAGGAATAGTACAAGCTACCCCTGTTGTCGTCGTGTCTCCATCAACAGCGGCTGCGACAGTTCAAGTTCACGCTCCGGTAATCAAAGTCCAGCCTGCGCTAGTTGTCGTCAAGGCTCCGGTAATCCCAAAGACGATTAACGATTTTGACAAGGAGCCAAAGGACCCAAAAGCAAAAAATGATGTTGATAAGTACTTGGCTGGATTAAAAAACTTGTAGCAAACATTGGTAAGCTCGTCCTACAAGAACAAGATCCTCGGGATAAAGTGTCGTACGAGGATCTAATTTTGCACAATCCTACGGACGATGTGGACTACCCGACATTTAAATTCGGTAAGCCCCTTATATCAAACAACATGTACAAGAACCTGCCATGGGAGATGCGGAAGTTGCATGACTGGTACATGATGATGTCAAAGGAAGGAGTCACCGCAATCACTTGTAAGATTCCAAATGAGGTGTTCAATGAAGGAGGCGATGAACAAACCTTAGGCCTATTTTGGGATGATGTCTACGAAATGTTTCGCCTAGGCAAGATGGACGTCACCTTCATCACCTTGTGGTGCATGTAAGTTTCGCGTTCGATCTACTTCGTATTCCAAGCACAATTCAATATATTACCTTATGTCTAATTTTTTGTAGCATGAACTCTTTTTTCCGAAGAAAGAGGATCGATAGAAAAGATTGGAAGGTGGCCTACGTCAACCCGAACCGCATCAACCAAAGCATGATAAACCCAGAGGTAAATCTGGATAACTACCTGGATAAGACACCAGCAGAGATAGCTGCAATGAAGGCGGTCCTAAGAAATAAAGCAAGGACTCAGGTTATGAATTATTTATGCAAGTGCTACCTGAAGTGGCAAGATAGACAATGCATTTTGGCCCTCTATAACTTCAAGTAAGTTGGACCACTACTGCTTTCATCATCTATCATATGTTAAAGTTAAATCCAATCATAAGTAACTTGTTGTTAACATTTTGTAGCGATCATCGGATCTGTTTTATGATAGTTCCTAAATATGGGTACCTTCTGGTGCTGGACAGTCTCGACTACGACAAGAAGTTCTACAACAACATTGTGGAACTCATAGTTAGGTAACAAATTAGTCGATGTGTATATGATTTGATAATGTTAATATCATCTAATGATACGCTTTTGTCGATCGTTTAGTGCTTACGAGAAATATGTCAAAGCAGGAGGAAAATGTCATCCAAAATGGAAAAAAAGATGTACTTCCATCATAACTTTTGGGTAATATTTATAAGCATCGCATATATGTCTTTATCGTACTATCCATCATATAAAATGGAACTAACTTGTGTTCTACACTACATAGTGCTATAAGCAAGTAAAATAAAGTGTGCATTGTGGCTATGACACGTGTGTGTTCGCGTCTAGCTCGTCATCTTACCTAGACCATATCGTGGAGAAGTCCGACAAAGAGGTAAGTTGATTTTATTTATGTCCATTTTACTTTATTCTATAGTGAATTTTTAAGATCTTATATTAACATACTCTACTCATGTGACACAGAGAGTCACAAGGAAAAAGACATCATGGAAAGCAAAGATGAAGAGGAATGACAAGATCAGAAAGGGTATGATTCCTCAAGAACACGTTCATTTGAGTACAAATAACATGTATCTAGTTGTAGCTTCTCTTTATTGTTTTCTTTGAGAGAGGTAATTAGTCCAGAAGAAAAGTATTTTGATTCAAACGATGAACTAGCAATAAATCATAGGTCCCTTTGTGAGTGGGCTGGTTCAAGAGCACCATATGAGCCCAATGTGTCGAAGAAAGATGATGACTATGTAATATGGTTCATATAAGACATTTTGTAATACATGAATATTTTGAGATGTTGTATATATTCTATGATGATGTGTTATAAATTTCTGTGATGACATGTTGTAAATTTACTGTGCTGTGCGTTCTGTATATATATACTAAAATTTATTTTATTTTATTTTCAAAAGCAAAATAGTGGCGGTTAAAGATGTCAACCGCCGCTACTAGGCTCGTGCAGTAGTGGCGGATGACATCTTCAACCGCCGCTATAAAGTGATCTGTAGCGACGGTTTGTTTCTTCGTAAGACCACCCGCCGCTACAAATGCTTATTTGTAGCTGTATTTGCCTAGCGGCGGGGTGGCCTGCCCGCTGCTACAGGGCTTTTTAAACCGCCGCTACATGCCTTTTTTTGCTGTTGTGTATGCACATTGAATGTTATACACACACCCATGTGAGAACATTTTAGTGATATATTTATGCTTCGTTTTTTGCTACCATCTACTGATGAAAGTGGTAAATTTTACCATGATCTGTTCCTCAATATTTATTAAATTCAACTATAATAAAATTGTCAAGGTAGTAAAATGTGAGGGTGTCAAATGAATAAATTTCACCTACTACATATTCTGTTTACAAATATAAATAGAAATAAATAGTATTTGATACATATACTTAAAAATATTTTGGTACGAGTTCATAGCCCACAACACATAGAGAAGGATCATGCTATTTCCTTTCTTCAAGTGGTTACCGCGGGCACCAGTGGCTAGTAGGGACTATAGAGGGTGGCCAGGCAGTGAAACAGAGGACACAGTAGCCCACCCCCGTCATGGGCCGCAGCGCCTTCTCCACTCTCCTCCTGCTCGTCGTTCCCGCTGCCGTACATGTGGACTCCGGCGCCAACGACAGCGCTGGGTAAAAGGGTTGAAATTTTGAACTAGATTTGCTAAGGGCTAGGTAAAAAAGGATGACCAAGGTAAAATTTTATTCATTTTTTATCTGAAAATATTGAAGGACTGGTTAGGGTTCTTAAAGAACGTATGGGCCGTGATCCATTACGTGGCCTAGGTGTGTGGCAGCGTGGGCAGTGATGCAGGCGGGCGGCAGCGGCGCTGCCACTAGAGAACGGCCGTTTCGGCGACATGGCCTTGGTCGCGTACATGGCGACCGCCACCGACTGATTGAACAGCAGTACGCGCACGGGTCACACGTCAAGTTCTTTTGTCGTGCGCCAAGTGAGTCGCAGTGTGCACTCTACTCTGCTGCTTGCCGCCGTCCACGGGGTCACCAGAGCAAACGTCGTCAGCGCTGGACAAACGCCGTCTACGTGGCTCAAGGCTCTGCCTCCGCGCGCTCTGCTAGCTCCGACGCTCTGCCTCAATTCTCATCCGTGATCCATCTAGCAATGCTTCTATATATTTTTTTTACCTTTTCTCTTCTCTTCTTCTCTTTTTAAGACAACATAAACTCCAACCAAAGGATGATCCACCAGAAACAACTCGTTACGGTTATAACACCACAATATCATTATAACATTTCTTATGTCCAAGATTTTTTTCATTTTGAAAATTATATATATCTTTTCTTTTTTATTATTATAAGAGTTGTTGCGCATACATATGTTACAGTCACGTGCAGTTTGGTTTGTGACACATGCAGCGTGTCTGAAAAGTTTTAAGAAGCAAGCAATCACCATCGTCATACTTTTACCGGATGCACGCTTCTTTGCATGTCTTTTTCTTGATCCAAAAGGGAAAGCAAGACATATGAAAATTTGAAGGGGTCCAGCAAGCCATATTCGTATCTTCCATTGATAGTCTCACGACCTAAGAATCATTATGAGAGAAAATCAGATATAACCTCTTTTGAGTTTCATATGGAAAAACAGAAAAAGACGGGCAGAGAGAGAGAGCGCGCGCAAGCGAGAGAGAGAGAGAGAGAGAGAGTACCTGATGCATGGGCTAGTATCATAAGAAGCACGTAACACATCACTTGCTTCCGGTTCGCCATCTGAATTTCCTGACAAATTATAAAGTAGAAGATAGCCACTAAAACTGTTGTTGGCGAGGACAAATAAAAGTGGGCTCTCTTTTATATTGAGGCGAGTGCAGTCCCTGCCTAGCCAAAAGATTTGGACACATACAGGCAATAACACCATTATATATATCTTATTGCTCTATCTTATTTATTTATTGATTCCAAATAAAATATGAAAGGCATATATTCTAAGGAGTTAGTATAAATTCATATTTTAGATGATATATGCTACTCAGTCTATCCCAAAATAGTTATAATATTTCTAGCCATTTACTAGAGAAACAGTCACAGAATATTCTATATACCTAGACAACCATACCGATGTTCAGTTCATTGAAGATGTTATAAATCCGAACACCTAGAAACCTTGCTAGAATGACAAATAATCTAGGATATGCACACTGCCTACACAGGTTGAAGTTCCTATTTTCATATCCTTGTCGATGGGCATATACGACTCTCTGTCCCAATTTATAAAAAGTTTACATACACTACTAAAAACGATTTGTACTGACAATTTTAGCAGGAATGTTGTGGATTGGTACTAGAAAAGATCATGCCCACCCCAGCAACCACTACTGCAAATCGGTTCCATTTCTAGCGGTCACTTAAGTGGTTCGTTACTGGTGGGTGAACAGTCTTTAAATTGGACGAACCTGGTCATACTACCACTCCTTTATCTTTCTCTCCCCGCCGGCTACTCCTCGATCTCCCCCATCCGTCTCTTCTCCTCTCTCTGCCGCATCTCCTCCTATCGCCACGCCGCATCATGACTCAGGCTTATCCCATTCCCGAGCGCCACCGTCAACACATTGCCACTATCGTAAGTCCGTAACAAGGCGCCATGGTGGTTTGACGAGGAGCAAAACAGGAGGAGATAAAGGAATAACGAGGGGCAACTGTGACATGACAATTTCCATGGTGGAAGGGCGGTACCACAGCATGTGGGTGGTGACGCAAACAGCACAGTACGCGGCCATGGGATGCCAGGGTATGATCATGGCTTGCGCACTACAACAAAATCAGCCTTTAGCGGCGGGTAGAATACTACTGTAGCGGTGGATCGGCGGTTCCGCCACTCAAAAATCGCAGCTAAAAATCATGAACAATAACGGCGTATAATCTTAGATCTAAACCAACCATAGCTAAAAAAGCATTAGTAGCAGCGGGTGATATCTTCACCCGCCGCTACCCTAAACCCTAAAAAAATAAAAAAAGGTGCCCCGCCTCCCGAGCCGCCTCTAGATCCACTGCGGCCGCCAGAGGAGAGGGGCGCCACGCACGTCCGTCGGAGGAGGGACCCCGCGCCTGGCCGTCACAGGTGAGAGGCCACCGGAGGAGGGCCGCCTCTAGATCCGCCCCATGCTACGTGCGACCGTCGGAGGAGAGAGCAGGAGGGAAGAGCAAGGTGGGGCCAGATCCAGCCACGCGCCATCCTTCGCCGCGCACCGTCGGGAGGGAGGAGGGGGCGGGGTTGGATCCCGTCGTGCACCACTGGGAGGGAGGAGGTGGGCGGGGCCGGATCCCGTCGTGCACCACTGGGAGGGAGCGGATCCGCCGCGCGCTGTCCTTTATCATGCGCCACCAGGAGGGAGGAGGGGGGCGGGGCTGGATCTCGCCACGCGCCACCGGGAGGGAGGAGGGGGTGGGCCGGATCTCGCCGCACGCCACCGGGAGAGAGCGGATCCGCCGCGCACCGTCCTTCGCCGCGCGCCGCCGGGAGTGAGGAGTGGTGCGGGACCGGATCCCACCACGCACCACCGGGAGGGAGTGGATCCGCGTGCCGCCTGGAGGGAGGAGATGGCGGGGCCGGATGCCACCGGAGGAGAGGGGCGTCGAGCGTGGGCCGCCGGAGGAGATGGGTGCCGCGCGCACGACCGTCGGAGGAGAAAGGCCCCGCGCGCGGCCATCGGAGGAGAGAGGCGTCGAGCACACGCCGGGCGGAGAGAGAGAGGCAGAGGCGGGGGAGGAGAGAGAGAGAGAGAGAGAGAGAGAGAGAGAGAGAGAGTTAAAGAGAAAGACAAAAGAAGGCAGTGGCGGTGGGGAAGAGAGGGAGGAGGCTGAGACGGGGTGTGTGAGGGGCAGATAAGTTAGGATTTCGTTTATTATATAGGCACGTGATAACTAGACTTTGGGCTGTCTGTATAACGGCGGGCTGTAATGTGGGTCGCCGCTAAAATGAATAATAGCGGCGGGTAAAAAAGTGGTCCGCCACTAAAATGTACAATAGCGGCGGGTGATTAAATTGACCGCCGCTAAAATTGATTTTCTGATTATAGCGGTGGTTTTTTATTGGGCCGCCGCTACGGGACTTTAGACTGCGCCGCTACTGGGCCTTTTTGTGGTAGTGGCGGCGGCAGCGAGAATGGACGGTTCAGCAACTTTCATTGGCCTTTGTCGCGCATGCTATCGTTGCATATGTACATGGCCACCACCAACTGACAACTGACGACCTTACTAGCGTTCGAAGAACCACTGCTGCTCTTTCTCTTGGCGGTGTCATTTCCAACAAAGCGCGTGCGTCTGTCATGACTCATTATAAAACAAGTAGGTAAAAATGCTTCCTCGGTGTGCCATTTTCAGGAAGGGTGATCCTATCATGACTCTTTGTGATGGCTAAGCAATACTCATTCCATTTTTAAATTATTGTCTTAGTTGACTTTTTAAGTTTATGTTTCACCAGTTCTTTATCTTTGTCGTGCGCCAAGCTCGCCGCAGTGTGCTCTCCACTCTCCTGCTCGCCGCCATCCACGGGGTCACCGGCGCTAACGTCAGCTCTGGACAAACGCCGTCTACGTGTGACTCAAGGCTATGCCTCCCCGCGCTAGGCTAGACCGTTACGAGAGCCAGCATTCAGGCGCTCTCTCCGGCCAACGCGACGTCAACGTGGGCAATGTTTTTTGTGCTATGTATGGACTACGGAGAAGCGATTGGGCAAGCAGTATCTTCATCGTCGTTCATGCTTGTCTTCTGAATTTGCAGAGACCGATCAGTTCTCATCATCCATGATCCATCCAGCGAGGCTTCTGTATACTATCTTTTACCTTTTCTTTTCTCTTCTCTTCTTTTTATTTTCTTTTCAAGACAACATATACTCCAACCGAAGGATGATCCACCAGAAACAACTCGTTGCGGTTATAGTACCACAATATCATAATATCATTTCTTTAATAAATGTCCAAGATTTATTCATTCGGGAGATTATATATATCTTCTCTCTCTTTTTTTTATTATAATTGTTGTCGCGCATACATATGTTACAGTCACGTGCAGTTTGGTTTGTGACACATGCAGCGCGTCTGAAAAGTTTTAATAAGAAGCAAGCAATCACCGTCGTCATACTTTTCCCGGATGCACGCTTCTTTGCATGCCTTCTTCTTGATCCAAAAGGGAAAGCAAGACATATGGAATTTTGAAGGCGTCCAGCAAGACATATTCATATTTTGCATGGGTATGATAGCCTCACGACCTAAGAATCATTACGAGAGAAAATCAGACATAACCTCTCGTTCCAATTTCATATATGGTAAAAGACGGGCATGGAGAGATAGATAGATAGATACAAAGAGAGAGAACCTGATGCATGGGCTAGTATCATAAGGAGCACGTAACACATCACTTGCTTCCGGTTCGTCATCTGAATTTCCTGACAAATTATAAAGTAGAAGCTAGCCACTAAAACTGTTGTTAGTGAGGACAAACAAGTGGGGTTTCTTTTATATTGAGGCGAGTGCAGTCCCTGCCTAGCCAAAAGATCTGGACACATACAGGTAATAACGCCATTATATCTTATTGCTCTATCTTTATTTATTGATCCCAAATCAAAAATCAAAGGCATATCTTCTAAGGAGTAAGTATATATTCATATTTTAGATATATACTACTCAGTCTATCCCAAAATAGTTGTCATTCTAGCCATTTACTAGACTCCTAGTCATAGAAGATTACATGAATCTGGATAACCATACCAGCGTCTAGTTTCATAGAAGATGTTATATATCTGGACACCTACAAACCTTGCTAGAATGTCAAGGAATCAAGGATATACGTTCTGCCTGCACCCAAATTGAATTTCCTATTTTCATATCCTTGTCGGTGGGCATATACGACTCTCTGTTCCAGCTTATAAAAAATTTACATACACTACTACAAAAACGATTTGTACAGACAATTCTAGCATAAGTGTTGTGGACTGGTACTAAAAAAGAGCATGCCCACCCCAGCAACCACTACTGTAAATCGGTTTCATTTCTAGCGGCCACTTAAGTAGTTCGCTACTAGTAGGTGAACAGTCTTTAAATTGGAGGAACCTGGTCATACTACCACTCCTTTTTCTTTCTCTTCCTGTCGCCTCCTCCTCGATCTCCCCCATTCGTCTCTCCTCTTCTCTCCGCCACTTCTCCTACTGTTAGCAAATAATGCATAAACAGGATCAAAACACGACACAGATTTAACGTAAAAAACTCTTGCGAGAAAAAACCACAGGCGCCGACCGGCAATCTTCACTATTAGAGGAGAGTTACAATATAGGAAAAACAATGAATTCCTCTCTCTCTCTCAACTCTTCCCATACAGTACAAGATGTATATATAAGGATGTAAATTAGAGATAAACTTCCTAAACAATATGAATTGTAACACGAGAGGACTCCGCCTCTCAAACCTCCTAGACGTCTCTAGCAAGGACACTAAAATTCAGATCATATTCTAACAAACTCCACCTTAAGATGAATTGTATCTTATAGCAAATGAAGAATCATCAATAAACTCCCTTTAATATTATATAACACCGGATGCCAATGAGTCACTGTGACTCAAACGGTAGCACCAATCAAACTTGAGCATCGCTCAAACTTCATAACTCCACTTCCAACGGAGTGCTTACACTCTTTATGATGAAGAGTACATCAGAACTGCTGCTTTGATAAAAAAAAAAACAGAGTCATAACCATCATTGGTCTAATAAGAAACCGTTATCACAGTCTTGCAGTGGAATATAAGACTTGTAGAAACCATGTCGAAAAACAAATCCTAATAATAAAATTTGCAGCAACTCTTGAACGCTTCAGGTGCTTGAAGCAAAATCTGCAAACTCATATACTCCAAAGTGCATACCCGCAGCAAGAAAATCAGAAACCAAATCCTGGTAATAATCCTCGTGTGCACATATCAGAAGTTCATCAATTTCCTCTTCATTGCAGGAGAGGCAACAACTTACCTTGGGACTTGAGCAAGCTGGTAAAAATATCATGTAGATCGAAAGACCTTTTTCCATGCACAAACAGAATCAAAGCCAGGCGAACAGCGGTGAAACACCAATTTCCTTCCGTATGTGTGTGCTTGTAGCAAAAATTCCTCCAAACTGACTTCACGGTAGAAACTACAGCAGCAACAAGCTTTACCTCTGGGTTTGAGAGCGGTGGACTCTGCGCCTCGGGTCTTGATGTAGAACGGAGATTAAAAATACTCCAGGGAACACCGGTCAGAACAACATCGAACGAAGATTAACCCGGCAGCTTTGATTTGCCGTGGGAAGCCCGACGACTTACACTTGAACTAGGCAGCTTCGACCTCATCGACAAATCCACAATAATACGGATAGTGGATTTCGTCAAAACTCCGCCTTGGACTCGACATGGAACGTCGAGTCGCCGACTTGGCTCGGCGCGGAAACGCAACGCAACCGGCAGCGAGAACACAATCCGCCGAGTCATCGAGAACGGTGAACGTAGTAGGGCCTTGATCAGAGATGCCACACGGGAACACACCCCATACTAAACCGTGGCACGCACCGGGAAAAACAGGAGCAAATAAAGATTGCTGCTTGATAGATCTGCCGGATAGCGGCGTGACAAATAGATCAGATGCGGCGGTAGAATAGAAAATAGAATTCTAATATTTTTTTTCGTAACAAATCTCATGTCTGGCTCTGATACCACTTGTTAGCAAATAATACATAAACAAGATCGAAACACGACAAAGATTTAACGTGGAAAACCCTTACGGAAAAAAACCATGGGCGCCGATCGGTAATCTTCACTATTGGAGCAGAGTTACAACATAGGGGATATAATGAATTCCTCTCTCTCTCTCTCTCTCTCAACTCTTCCTATGCAGTACAAGATGTATATATAAGAATGGAAACTAGAGATAAACTTCCTAAACAATATGAACTGTAACACGAGAGGACTCCGCCTTTCAAACCACCTAGACGTCTCTAGCAAGGACACCAAAATTCAGATCATATTCCAACACCTACCACCACGCCGCATCATGACGCAGGCTTATCCCTTTGCGGAGTGCCACTGTCAACACATTGCCACTACCGTAATAAGGCACGACCGCTGGAACTCGCCACATGTTAAGTATTTAGGCAATTTCATGATTAATTTAATCCAAAAATACATATAGATGGTGATGACAATTAATATACTAAATAAACAAATGACACAGTAAGGATGAAAGGTATACCCCACGGAGGGACCTGTGCCGTAGGCACTGATGGTTCCATTCTCACGAGTGTTCGATATAGTCGATCTTAGTCGATGCTGGAAGAGGTACGCAGTGTAGTCCCACGAATGACCTCATGGAACGAATCATCATAGTTTGTCGTGGTGGATTGATCAGCGAGCAGTTGCAAAGACGCTCCCCAAAAACCTGATCGCCCGCACATCCGAAGCAGATGTTGCATGGGGGAGAAGGTTCCAGAGTCCTACTCTCCCTGCCCTCTGTGCGCGCAGAGGGCCTGGACGGGGAACACTCAGAAGACAACTCGAGAGGAAAGTGGTGATCTCACGAATAGCTTTTAGGCATGTCCGCAAAAAGGATTATATAGCGTGTCCCAAATTGATGGAATTAAAGGCTCCGCAATCAACACCGTAACGGAAAGAATAATTACAATTGATTCCCTCGTGTAAACTAAATTTCCAAAAATTGAGACCACGCCAGCCAGATATGACGCGACACGACAAGACACGTCACACAGCAGCAGCTAGCCAGCGTCGCTTCGCCTCGCCTCGTCACGTCACGTCATGTCACATCACGCACACCCGCCCCACTCCGGCACGACACGGCATGGCTCGGCTCGGTGGCAGTGGCACACGTGCGTGTGGCTCACCCTTGGCCTTTCTCAACTTCTCTAGGGGATATACTGGTATTTCACCTAGTAAGTTGGGACAATAAATGATAAGAATCTCATGTGAGACTAAATCATTATAGCATTAATATGGGTCTAGACTATTTAGAATTAATAGGATTAATATGGGCTTAAAAGGTCATAGTATCCAGCAATCCCCACCAAGTCTAGTGCTCATAGAAAGTGCTCTCAGAAAGCTTTCTCTCGTTTGATATATCAGTGTTTTAATGGAGACTATTAAGTTTAACTTCCACCTAGAACAAAGGTTACGCCTTTTCACAACTGAGCAATGGACTAAGCCTTGAATTGTCAGTTTTGTGCAAAAATGTTTTACCTGAGTCTTTTACTGATACTAGGTTGCCAAGCATCCCCTCTGATTTGGAGCATATAAGTCATACTCCTGGCCCATTCATGAGTATTTAGAGATTCCCATCATCTCACAGACTGTGACTAGCAGTCGGACTTATATAGGTGTGTTTCTTGAAAGATATCCTTTAGAAAGATATCTTTTCTTCTCATAAGCCATTTGGAACATATTAAGGTTAAAATCAGCCTGCCATACAATATTAGGAAAGAAGTACATCAAAGATAGACCAGCTAAGGGTCTTTCCTCTCAGACTATTACTAGCTTGTTTCACCATTCTATTTCACGGGATCTCCGATAACATAGAACATGTTATCACTATAATAGTCTATTAAGTGGGTCTCAAGCCCATCTCACTCGATGCACTGTCTATCACATTACGTGACAGCCCTTTGGTAAATTGGTCTGTCAGATTCTTAGACGTATGGACATAATCCAACACTCTAACTCCGGAGTTCCTTAATTTTCTAACAGATTTTAGCCGCCTTTTTATATGCCTTATGGATTTTATGTTATCCTTATAATTGTTCACCATGACTATCACTGTCTAATTGTCACAGTTCATGGAAATAGATGGTATTGGTTTTTCAACCACCGGTAAGTCCATAAGGAAACCACGAAGTCACTCAGCCTCAGTGCCAACGGTATCCAAAGCTATAAATTCTGCTTCCATGGTTGATCTCGTTAAAATGGTCTGCTTGCAAGACTTTCAAGAAACAGCTCCACCTCCAAGTAGAAAAACATATCCACTTGTGGCATACATCTCATCAACATCAGATATCCAGTTTGCATCACAATAACCCTCTAGTACTCTCGGGTACCCACAATAGTGAATGCCATAGCTTGTTGTACCCTTAAGATAGCGCATTACTCTCTCAAGAGCATGCCAGTGATCATCTCCCGGGTTTGACACAAACCGGCTCAGTTTGCTTACAGCAAACGAGATGTCAGGCCTCATGGCGCTAGCCAAGTACATAAGCGAACGAATGATTTGGGAATATCTTAATTGATCCCTTGCCATCTTTCGGTTTTTTATCAATAGCACACTAGGGTCATAAGACGTAGGAGCAGGTTTACAGTCGCTATATCCAAAACGACTCAGAACCTTCTCCACATAGTGGGATTGCAGAAGTGTAACCCCACCATTACCTTCTCTTTGTAGCTTGATATTAAGAATAACATCTGCTACTCCCAAATCTTTCATCTCATAGCTTTTGGACAAGAAATCCTTTACCTCCTTAATCACATTAAGGTTGGACCCAAATATCAGTATGTCATCAATGTATAGACACAGGATGACTCCCTCTCCCACACCATACTGGTAATACACTTTTTTTCAGCTTCGTTCACAACAAAGCCGGACGATATTAAAGTCCTTTCGAACTTCTCGTGTCATTGCTTAGGAGCTTGTTTAAGGCCGTATAGGGATTTCAATAATTTACACACAAACCCTTTTGACCATCTATTACAAACCGATCAGGCTGATCCATGTAGATCTCCTCATCTAAATCTCCGTATAGGAAAGATGTCTTTACGTCCATTTGATGGACAAGAAGATCATGTGAGGCTGTTAGGGAAAGTAATACTCGAATCATGGTCAAACGAGCAACAGGTAAGTAGGTGTCAAAATAATCTTCACCCTTTTTCTGTGAATATCTCTTAACCACAAGCCTTGCCTTGTACCTCTCAATTGTACCATCAAGCCTAAGCTTTTTCTTGAACACCCATTTGCATCCTATGGGCTTGCACCCATAAGGACATTCAACGACTTTCCAAGTACCATTAGACATAATTGAATCCATCTCGTTCCTTATTGCTTCCTTCCAAAAGTCAGTATCAGGAGAGGAATATGCCTCTTCAATGGTTTTTGGTATGTCATCCACGAGGTACACAATAAAGTCATTTCCAAAGGATTTGGCAATCCTTTGTCTCTTACCCTTTCAAGTGACTACATTGTCATCCTCCTCAGGATTATGCACATGGGGTTCCTTATTTTGTATTACCGGGGTAAAGAGCTTATGGGGAATTATAGATTCATGATTAGATGTGTTGGATGTATTTTTAAAAGGAAGTTCACTCTCAAAAATGTAGCATCTTTGGACTCTAAAATTATACCCACTGACACGTTTTGTACTCCAGATTTCACAATTAAAAATCTATAACCCACACTGTTTGTAGCATAACCCAGGAAAATACAGTTCACCATTTTTGGTCCAAGTTTGTGCTTCTTGTTTATTGGCACATTCACCATGGCCAAACAACCCCATATGCGCAAATATGAAACATTTAATCTTTTCTTATGCCATTCCTCGAATGGTGTAGTTTCTTTATCCTTTGTGGGAACTCTATTCAGGACATGACACACTGTCAAAATCGTCTCACCCCACCATTCCTTAGATAAACTAGCTGTCTCTAACATGGTGTTAACCAAGTCAGTTAGAGTGCGGTTTTTCCTTTCAGCAATTCCGTTGGATTCAGGTGAGTAAGGCGGTGTCCTCTCATGAATAATTCCATGTTCCACATAGAATTCAGAAAAGTCATTAGAAAGATATTCTCCTCCATGGTTAGATCTTAAATGTTTAATTTTCCTTTCAAGTTGGTTTTCCACTTCAGCTTTATAGATTTTAAAACATTGCAATGCTTCATCTTTTGATTTCAACAAATACACATAGCAATATCTAATACAGTCATCTATAAAAGTCATGAAGTATCTTTTATCACCTCTAGTCAATTCGCCATTAATCTCGCATAAATCAGAATGAACAAGTTCTAATGTCTCTAAGTTCCTCGCCTCTGCAGCCTTGTGAGGCTTGCGATGTTGCTTAGATTGCACGCACGCATGACACTTAGAATTTTTTACTAGATTAAATTTCGGGATTAAATTCAGCTTTGCTAGTCGCGTCATACAGCCAAAGTTAATGTGACAAAGTCGTTAATGCCAAATATTCGACTCATCCGTAATAATGATATTGTCCACAACTTTCTTACAAACATAGTCATGCAAAGAAAGGCGGAACAAGCCTCCGCAATCATAGCCTTTTCCAACAAACATCCCATACTTGAAAAGTATACATTTATTAGACTCAAAGACAATTTTATAATCATCTCAACACAATTGAGAACCACTAACAAGATTCTTTTTGATAGAGGGGACATGCTGCACGTGCTTCAATGGCACCATCTTTCCCGAAGTGAACATCAGAATGACCGTACCAACACCAAGAACACGCACATGTGACTTGTTTGCCATCATCAAGTCTCCTATTACGCTGGCCTGATAAGAAAAAAAAAAGAAATATCAACACACACATGAACATTAGCCCTAGTATCAATCCACCACTCTGGTGATTGACAGACTGAAAGAACAATGGGTGAAGGATTACCATACCTAGAAGTTCCTCCATTAGTCTCGCTAATGACCATATTTGTAGATTTCATCTCCTGTTTAAATTTGTGATCTGGGCACGCGCTTGCCCAATGCTCAGAGCTCCCGCAAACAAAACAACCACCATTGTTTTGTTTCTTCTTAAAATTGTTTATTTGCTTAGGCTTCTTCTGTTTGTCCTTCTTCTTCCTCTTGTATGAGTTTTTTTTTGTATCGTATTGGCACTAGAAGGCCCACACCCTTTCCATGTGTGTCTTTTGCTCTCGCCCTCTCTTCAACATCAAGAGTCCTAGTGAGTTCAGACACGCTAAACTCTTGTCTCTTGTTTTTTAGAGAAGTAGAAAAATCCCTCAAAGAAGGTGGCAACTTAGCGATAACAGCGCCTGCCATGAACTTGTCAGGTAGTACACATGGAAAATGTTCGAGTTCCTTAGCCAGAGCCTGAATCTCATGAGCTTGTTCAACTACCGGACGTTTCTCAACCATCTTGTAGTCAAAAAATTGCTCCATGACATACAACTCACGTCCGGCATCAGAAACACCGAACTTAACATCTAGAGCATCCCATAGTTCTTTTGCAGAAGTCCATGTGATGTATGAGTCCACATACTTATCAGCTAGAGTGCTAATCATGGCGCCTCTGAATAGGTTGTCAGCCATTTTGAACTTTTCCTCCTCCTCTGGAGTGAATTGTTCTAGCTTCCCGTTCGCAGCCTGATAGCAGTTCATCTCTGTAAGCCACATGATCATTTGAGCACGCCACCTCTTATAGAATGTACCATCAAATGCATTTGGCTTCAACGCAACAGCAAAACCACTAACAGAAAATTGCCTAATACCAGGTTTTTGGATTGTTAAGTATTTAGGCAATTTCATGATTAATTTAATCCAAAAATACACGTAGATGATGATGACAATTAACATACTGAATAAACAAATAACATAGTAAGGGTGAAAGGTATAACCCACGGAGGGACCTGTGCCGTAGGTACTAGCGGCTCCATTCTCACGAGTCATTTTCGTGAGTATGTTAGATGTAGTCGATCATAGTCGATACGGGAAGTCTTAGTCAATGCAGGAAGAGGTACGCAGTGCAGTCCCATGAACGGCCTCCTGGAAGTAATCATCGTAGTTTGTCATGGTGGATTGATCAGCAAGCAGTCGTGAAGATGCTCTATAAAAACCTGATCACCCGCACACCTGAACCAGATGTCGCACGTGGGAGAAGGTTCCGGAGGCCTGCTCTCGCCACCCTCTATGCGCGCAGAGGACCTGGATAGGGAAGACTCAGAAGGCAACTCGAGAGTAAAGTGGTGATCTCGCGATTAGCTTTTAGGCAAGTCCAGGAAAAGGATTATATAGCGTGTCCTGAATTGATGGAATTAAAGGCTCTGCAATCAACACCGTAACTGAAGGAATAATTATAATTGATTTCCTCACGTAACAGAAATATTGAAGGACCAAGAAGGCGACCAGGGGGGGGGGGGTAAATGGGAGCCAATTAAAATTCTTCACAAGAACTTGGCCTATATCCCAAATACTGCCCAACCCAACCTTTAACCGAGTCACCAAGATTACACACACCAACTTGTGATGTGCTAACCCTAGGAATGACTCAAACCAGAAGGACACATAGCGGAAGCTCAAGAGGGACAAACGAGAAACAAGGAAGATCCAAGAAATCACAAAACTGAGCTTGACGGAAGTTCCGTGGTACCCTACGGAAGCTCCGAAGTCCCCGGCAAAGGTTCTGACAATCACGGAAGTTTCGGAAGACGGAAGTTCTGTCACTCATGGAAATTCCGTGGTCCTTGAGGGAAGTTCTGTCCTGGCGACGGAAGTTCTGTCCTGGACAGAACAACAGCTCCGTTTCAAAATGAAAATTGCCAAAACCCAATCAAACGAACTCCAAAAATCATGAAATTTGGACCAGATCATCCACAAGACATCACGACTCTACTCTAAAGAGATCCACTGAAATAACACAAGGAATCATCATAAAGTTCAGATCTCGTGCCAAGAACACCGAAAAGGGGAAACTTGAGAAATCTTTGAGATCGAAGGTGCTCGTGCCATTGATTCAATCAAGGACCTATATGGGGTTGTTCAAGCACATCATAGCACCAAGATCCTCCAAGAAATCCATCCCAAAACTCACTCAAAATTGAGATCGAAAATCATCACAAAAATAGCTCCAAAAATAGGGAAAAAGAGAAATTCGGGATTTAGGGAGAGAGGAAGAACTTGAGCATGAATTAGAAATTCATATCATTGATTCATCAAGTCAAGATACATGGATACAAGGCTAGGAAGACACCCTTTTCCTCTCACTATTTGGAAGAGCAAGAGATGTCTCTCACACACCCACTACTCTCCTCTTTACATGAGGCTCTCTCTTAGCACTTTGAATGAACACCTAACACAAAGCTAATGGGAAGAGGCACCTCTCCCACCAGCCACACCTCTCCTTATATAGGCCTAGGGTCTAAGACAACTCTACCTTTGACCAATAACTCTTTGCCACCTACCACCGGGGGACAAACCGTCCAACTCTTTTTCCTTTGCCCGAACGCCATCGAGCCCTTCACAACTTTGCTTCGCCTTGACGCAAGCTCCGTGATGGTGCCATGTGCACCACCAACCACCGCCACCAGTTTTGAGGACCAAACCGGGAAACCGCCTAGCACGCTTCTCGAAGCGCGACTTCTTGATCTTGATGCGTGTCACCTCGTCCCGTGATCTTCCTCGGTGGCAAGTCTCTCCCGCCTCTGGTCCATTGGAAGCCTCTACTTGCACCGTCGCCAGATCACCTTTGACTTGGTTAACCTCACCGTCTTGATTACCACCCACGGTTTTGAGGCTCAACCGCGAAACCTTCCATGCTTCTTGCCTCTCCATGTGTACGGTGTGGATCACCCTTGACTTCACCCGGCCTCCTGATCGTCTGGCCCTAAGTCTCCTACTTGTGCCCAATCCTCTCGCCGTTGACCGCCAAGTTGACTCCAGTGACCTACACATCGTGAGACAAGCAAACACATTTCCCATCTCCTGCAAACTCTCCAACATTCTTACCAACTCCGGTTAGTCAAAACCATGATATGCACAACTCCTGCAATCCTCAGATTCCCGCATTTCAACTCAAACACAAACTCAACCAATGTCAATTACTCATCACATATTGCAAACCCTGACACATATCCACATGGTTTCTCAATCTCCCCCTTGATGAGTACATTGACAACACGAAATGCACAAAGATTAGAGATTGAAATGCGAAGCCGAATAAGCACATCCATATAGCCAAACCCAAAGAAAAGGTGAGAAATAGGTCATCTAGCAAAATAGGGATCACAAAACCAAGAGTTGGCAAAGACAGCGACTTGAGACGCAAAGAGTGTGAAAAGCGCAAGAAAACGCTCAAGGACATGAAATGCTCCCCCTCAACTTGTGGTAGGTCTCATGTGATGCAAAATGGATCATTTTAGGTTTCTTAGCATTATTTGTGCATAACCCATAACTTCCTCCCCCTTTGGCAATGAACTCATCAAAGTAGCAAAAGAACAAACATGCAATGAATGAAAATGCAAACCTAAGAAGCTTCAACAGTTATCCAAACAAGCATTTAACCTCACTAATCATATCCATAGAGCCATGAAGTGTAAAAGCAATAGCTCAGAATCATACAAAGACCAAAAATAGATAGCAAGGCTTAAACACCAAGAGCTATACAAGTTAAGCAAAAAGATTGACTAGCTTAAATAGAATCAAATTTGCTTATCATGAGAAAAACTATCACCACATGTGTAAGTACTCCCATCCAAGGCAAAACGGGCATCAAGTGAATCAAAAGAAACTAGCCAGTCTCAATCTCAACTAGGGCAACAAGCATTCATAAAAAATAAGCTTTACAAACGCTCACATATGCAACAAAGACTCATTTGATCAAGTGTTTATTGTTTATCCTCATATGTCCTCTTATCCATGCGGAGGGTCGCACGACTAGGTACAGCAAACACCCCAAGGCCTCAAGTCATAGTGTTTGGATTTAGCAATTTAGAATTATTTTGCTCAAAGCACTTAGCAGATTTTTCATGATGTATTCACAAGACAAAAGAGCATGCCTTTGCGGCAAAAGGAACACACATTCCTACAATGTTCCATCATGAGCTAAACATTTGCAAAGCCTTCCATTTCGCAAACACAAGGTGCCAAAGCCAAGACATCCTCTAGACCAGCCTCAACAAAATTTTTGACAGGGATAAAAGCAATTATACACATGGTGAGCAAGACTTAACAAGATTAGTTCATAAGGTTTATAAGAAGCTCAGTTTACCTTTAAGATTAGCAAGTTGCTCAAAAGAATCTATAACAAGCCATATAGAAAGTCTAAGCATGAGAGATTACTATCACATCTACACAACTTAGCTCAAGCTCAATCATAGCAAAGAGAAATGCAAGAAAGCATAAGAATCAAAGCTCATCTATCAATGCATATATTACATATGAGATGCAATGCATAAAAAGATAAGATACATATATACAAGAGAACACCAACTCCCCCTCAAATGATGCCATAAGGATGGCAAACACCAAGCTCCCCCCAAAGAAAAGCAAATCTTGAAGCATCTAGAGGCTTGGTAAGGATATCAGCCAATTGGTTTTTGGTGTCGATAAATTTGACCTTCAGATCTCCCTTCTCAACACTATCTCTCAGTAAGTGGAATCTCATATTTATGTGTTTGACCTTACCATGTAGGACTGGGTTCTTGACTAAGCATATGACACTGGAGTTATCACACATGAGTGGAACACCCTTAAAGTTAACCCATAGTCTCTCATGGTGGACACAATCCATAGGATTTGTGAGCTACAGCTAGTAGCTGCAACATACTCAGTCTCCGTGGTGGATTGGGCTACACTCGACTGCTTACGAGAAGATCAACAGATCAAAGAAGTACCCAAGAAATGACAAGTACCAGAAGTGCTCTTCCTATCAATTCTACACCCAGCAAAGTCCGCATCCGAATACCCAATGAGATCAAGAGATGAAGATGCGGAGTACCAAAGACCAAGCTCAAGGGTGTATTTTAGATACCTGAAGATGCGCTTGACAGCCTTGTAATGAGTCACACTTGGAGAAGCTTGAAAGTGAGCACAAAGACACACAACAAAGTGTATGTCGGGTCTTGTCGTCGTCAGGTATAAGAGAGAGCCAATCATGCTCCTGTACTCCCTTTGGTCCATCGCTTCACAGTCTTCGCCAGGGTCAAGTACCATTGTTGTGGACATTGGTGTTGACAACGGCTTCACATTGACCATGTTGAACTTCTTCAAGAGATCCTTCATGTACTTGGCTTGATGTATGAAGGTGCCTTGTTTACACTGCTTGATTTGAAGTCCAAGAAAGAAGGTAAGCCCGCCCATCATCGACATCTGAAATTCACTTTCCATAGCTTCCTGAAATTTGGACACAAGAGCATGAGAGGAACCTCCAAAGATGATATCATCCACGTAAATCTGAACCATTAGAAAGTCATTGTCATGCTTTAGAGTGAACAAGGTTTTGTTAACACACCCCATGACAAACTCGCGCTCTAACAAGAAGGTCTTAAGCCTAGCATACCATACCCTAGGTGCTTGCTTTAGCCCGTACAAAGCCTTTTGAAGCTTGTACACACAGTTTGGGTATTTGTGGTGCTCAAAGCCAGATGGTTGTCTCACATAAACCTCTTCCTCTGTGAAACCATTTAGGAAGGCACTCTTGACATCCATTTGGTAGAGTCTAATGCCCTTAGAGGCAGCAAATGCAAGCAAGATCCTAATGGCTTCTATGCATGCAACAAGAGCAAAGGTTTCTCCATAGTCTAAGCCCTCCACTTGATTGAAACCCTGGGCAACAAGCCTAACTTTGTTTCTAACAACCTCACCATATTCCCCATGGTTGTTTTTGAAAACCCACTTGGTTCCTATGACATTGACACTAACAGGAGGCTCTACTAGGTTCCACGCTTTGTTTCTCTCAAAGTTTTCCAACTCCTCATGTATGGCATTAACCCAATGTTCATTAGATAATGCGTGTCCAATATCCTGAGGTTCAAAGGTAGCAACAAAGAGAGAATTAGTAAAGCAGGCGAGATGTGCAGACCTTGACCTTGTTGTCCTCTCATAGATATTACCGATCATCTATTGAGGTGGATGTTGATGTTGAATGTGGCGAGGATCCTCTCTCTTAGAGTGTACCTCCCCCACAACCACAGCTGGAGCTGGCTCGACAGCTGCTGAGGTCGATGTAGAAGCTTCTGGACCTTTTGCTGGAGTGGTGGAAGCAGTAAGAACAAGCTCGGATGTGGGATGGAATGACTCATCATCGTCATCATCGAAGCCCTGTAGGTCCTCTTCTACAAAGATACTCTCCTCCATCTCCTTGTTACCTACAGTCTCAATCACATTGCTTGCATAAGAGTTTGATTCATCAAAGGTTACATCGTAGGATTCTACGATGGTGTTAGTCTCCAAATTCAGAACTCTGTAGGAATGGCCATGAGGGGTGTAGCCAAGAAAGATGCCATCGGAAGATCTCGACTCAAACTTATCAAGATTGCCACGCTTGAGAATAAAGCACTTGCAACCAAAGGCTTGCAAATGAGAAACTGATGGCTTCCTCCCAAAGCATAGCTCATAGGAAGTCACATTAAGAATTGAGCACAAGAAAAATCCGATTGGAAACATAGCAAGCAGTGCTAATGGCCTCAGCCCAGAACCGCCTCAGAGTCCTATGCTCATCGAGCATCGTCCGGGCCATTTCCACCAAGGTTCTATTCTTTCTTTCGATCACACCCTTCTGCTGAGGGACACGAGGTGCTGAAAACAGATGCTCAATACCATGCTCAAGATAGAAAGCATCAAAGGAGGAGTTCTTGAACTCGGTGCCATTATCACTGCGAATTGCTCGTAATACACCAGGAAGTTCCTTGAACAACCTCAAAGCTAAGCTCCAAAAGTGATGAAACACTTCATCCTTGCTCTCAAGAAATTAAACCCAAGACTAGCAAGAGTAGTCGTCAACAATCACAAGAACATACCACTTCCCACCTGCCGAACTAACCCGAGAAGGACCAACAGTGTCCATATGAAGCAGCTCTCCAGGGCGTTCAGTCATCACCAAATTGATTGGTGGATGAGAAGCGGCAATCATTTTCCCATGACAACAAGGAGCACAAACCAAATCCTTGTCAAATTTGAGCTTAGGCAATCCTCGGATCAAACCTAGGCCACCCAAGCGACAAAGCAAGTCAAAGCTCATGTGACCTAGTTTCCTATGCCATTTCCAGAGCTCAGAAGAAGATTGAGCAAACAAGCACTTGTGAGAACCAAGAGAACCAGCAAAATCAGCCCGAAAAACTTTCCTAATGCTAGAAATCCCACAAACCAAAGAGCCATTCGAATTAAGAACACAAGAAGCATTTTTCTTAAAGCGCACTTCTAAACCAGCATCAAGCAACTGAGAGACAGAGAGGATATTGTACTTGAGATGCTCAACCAAACCAACATTCTTAAGAGTGAATTTTTCATTTACCTTTACCGCGCCTCTTGCCTTCACCCTCCCTCTCTTGTCATCTCCAAAGGTCACATACTCCCGGCGCTTCAGAGGAGTGAGGCTGAAGAACCACTTTGCGTCTCCGGTCGTGTGGCGCGAACACCCGGAGTCCATCAACCATTTGTTCTCCAGGCCTCCACCTACTGCCAACAAAGAACGAGAAGGAAAAACCGATGACTCAGTGCTGGGGTTAGAAAGAAAACTCTTAGGAAGCCAGCACTGAATCACAGGACCTACAGGGGTTATCACTATTCTTTGCATATTACCAGTCGAATGCATGGGACGAGGACCACGATGGGGAAAGCGTGGCCTATCAAAGCGTCTCGACTCAAACCTGTGGTTGTGAGGATAGAAATCATCTATGTGAAAGCCAAATCCACACGAGCGACGCTCACCATGATGGGGAAAACATATGAGGAATGACCCTGTCCATGATAGGCACGAGAAAAAGAGCGAGGCTGAAAACCAACAAAATCATCATGATGCATATTTCTAGTTATCTCAGCTTGCATCCTCTCAATTCTCTTACGCCTATAGCAGTACTCATCCAAGTGACCCTTGCGACCACAGAACATGCAAATGTAGACACTCTCATGTTTAGGCTTAGCTTGTACAGTGAGTTTGGGTTTTGGCTTCTCGGCTTGCCTTGGATTGAAGGAGGGATTTCGGTTAGGTGGATAATATGTGTCAGTGGGTTTGATGGATTGTTCCTCATCCTTGTAGCTAGAGCTAGACACAAACTTACTCCATTCTTACTCTCCTTGTCACACCTCTCAAATCCCAAGTCCAAGTTGTTGGTTGACCTACTGGCACTTCCTTTGACTCTTGCCAAGTCACTCTCAATCTTCTCCTCACTCACTAGGGTTCTTTGGAGACGAGAGATGAGATAGTCATTTTCTTGGGTTAGGATTTTGTTTTCCTCTCTAGTGATTGCAAGCTTATCCTTAAAAGAGCGACACACTACACATGGTGGTGGAAGAACTTTCAAGCGAGACTCATCTAGCAGCTTGGACTCGAGCTCTTTGACTTTGAGGGTTTGAGCTTCCAACTCATCAGTGAGCTTGGGGCACTTCTGACATGCACCCAAAAGAGTTGGTCTAGCTTTGAATTCATCAAGCTCTTTAAGGGCACTCTCAAGTTGACTGGCAACTTGAGCATGCACACTTTACCTCTGTGCAAGATCATTCATCACAACTTGACAAGACTCACACTCAACAACAATTGCATCTTTGCAATCTTAGACCTAAGCGAAGTGATTTCATACTCAGCACTCTCCAACTTAGACTTAAGCTCTCTACTCTCACGTACAACGCTGTGAAGTTTATCATCCTTCATGAGAAAAACATCGCGCAAATGATCAAGTTCAGAAGAGAGCTCATCAAGAGTGGGAGGTACCTCGCCTGTGTCGGAGTCAGAGCCAGAGTCGGTGTTGTGGTTGTTCTTTGCCATGAAGCAAAGCCCGGTGAAGTCGTCCTTCCTCTTGACTCGTGGCTTCTCAGCCTCCTCCTCTAAGCTTGTAAGGCCTTCGCTTGATGTGAGGTCGACGTCGCTCAAGGCGGCAACGCTGGCACGTGCAATGGCCTTGGCAAACTTCTTGGAGTTCTTGCCTTTCTTGTAGAAGAGGTTCTTCTTCTGCTTGAAATCTTCAGTGTTGTTTTCGTGGTACCCAGACTTCTTCTTCTTCTTGGGGCTGTCAGCGATGAAGTGTCCAGGGTCACCACAGTCGAAGCAGGTTCTTGAACCACCTCCTCTTCTCTCCTTCCGGTTGTTGTAGAACTTCCTGAACTTACTTGTCATACGTAGTCATTATCTAAAAAAATCCCATACGTAGTGGTATATATAGCAACAAAAAGATATAATAACATCACTGTCTTCATGCATGTATATCTATATATCTTTTGGGTAGACATGTGCCTTATTGTTGTATAAACTAATTAAGAAAAGAGTACTGCTCATCGCCTTCTTGTTGTACAAACAAATAATAAAGATAACATTACTGCATTTGCGGACAATATAAAAAGACATACCTCTTTATTTCTTGGCCAACAACACAATATTGGTGGCTATCCTGAACATTTTTCAGTCATTTTGGATGATGGCCCACAAGAATGCAATGTGTTCCTTGCTTCTAATATTGTTGGTCCTTGCATCAGGTACATACTTTTTTTTTAGAATCGGGAATATATTAATCAATATCCCAGCCTCTGTATCGACTGATACATGTAGCATTTAGTTATTACAACCAAAGAAACCGACAAGAAACAACACCATAGAATCTGAAACACAAAGTTTTTATCCATCAAAATAAAACTAAAACATTATTCTATTGAAGAAGCGCCACCCATTTACAGCAAATAAAAACTCCATTGCTACGGTCTCAAGGCGCCTGCAAGCCGTCCTCATGAATGGGCGCTCCTCTGTCTTCAATAGGAGAGACCAGAATCTCGTCCAATAAGTGCCTCTAAAAATAACCTGTAGAAACAAAGGTATTTGTGTTTTATCAAAAATAACATCATTACGACACAACCAAATAGCCCAACACAAGCTAGATACGCCACTCCAAATAATCTTTTTGAATTTAACATTCATATCATCTAACCAATCCGAGAACATGTGAATGAAGTTAAGAGGTGGAGCAATGTTAAAAAGTGACATGAAACACTCTCCACACAAAGTGAGGCAGCGGATAATCAAAGAATAAATGTTGGATACTCTCACTTAGATTACATAAACAACATTTAATGCTCCCCTCCCAGTTACGCCTAGATAAATTATCTTTAGTCAGAGTGACACGTTTATATAAGTACCATAAAAACACCTTAGTTTTGAGTGGTACCAAATATATTCCACATATGCATAGTAAAGGGCAATGCCTGTGTTGTTGAAAGAGCAAGGTACAGAGATTTCACCAAGAAAGCCTTATTTTGGGGTACTTCCCATCTAAATGAATCTAAATGAGTAGAAAAATTCACATGAGACACTACAAATACCAGCTGGTACCAAGGAACTAAGTTTTGGCCCATCAAACCTCTCCTAAATGAGATGTTTAGAGGAATAGCTGATAGAACTGAAGCAACTGTGACATGTTTCCTCCTAATTAGGTTGTATAGGTTAGGAAATCTATCCATTAAATGAGAGTTACCCAACCACAAATCTTTCCAAAATATAATTTGAATTCCATCACCGAGATGGAGGCTCCCCAACAGAAGGAACTCGTCCTTAGCTCCTAAAATACTCGTCCAAAACTGTGAGTCACCGGCCACCAGGTGTTGAACCTGCGTATGAGTCCTAGACTGCAAATATGTCCGCCATCAAATATTTTGCCAAATACCATCACTATTGAACAGCCTGAAGAGCCATTTGCTTAACAAGCATTTGTTTTGAGTTTGCAAATTCAAAAAATCCCCAATCCACCTTGACCTCTTGGAGTGCACAAAATACTCCATTTTGTCAAACATGTTTCTTTTTATGCTCCTCATTTTGCCAATAAAATCTAGATCTAAAGTAATCCAATTTCTCCAAGACTCCCTTTGGAACCTCGAAGAAAGTGAACATGAAAAAGGGTAAGCTGCTGAGGACTGAATTAATTAAGGTGAGTCGTCCGCCAACTGATAGCATTTTACTCCTCCAAGAACTCAATCTTTTCTGAAACCTTTCTTCAACGTGTTTCCAGTCTGCAATAGCTAGTCGACGATGATGCATTGGAATTCCTAGATATCAGAAAGGGAGAGCACCTAGCTCATATACGAATATATAAGTATATTGTTGTTGGAAGTCAACTGCTTCTGCGTAGCAAAAAATCTCACTCTTATGAAAATTCATCTTAAGCCTAGATAATTGCTCAAAAGCACATAGATGAAAGCTTAGCGCTTTCACAGGCCGAGAGTGAGACCAGAATAGCGCTTAGAAGAGAACTAGGTGTTCTTTTTAAGGAAGAAGAAATTTATTGGATATAGAGATCCAAACAACTAGGCTGTTACAAGAATATAATAATACTAAGTACTTCCAATTTTTAGTAAATGGAAGACATAGAAAGACCCAAAATTTCCAACTGGAGCACGAGGAGGGTATTATAGCGGGTCATGATAACCTCAAGCGCTATATCATTGATTACTATTAAAATCTCTTCGGCCCTCATAATGACAATGAGTTTGTCATTGATGAGAGTATGAGAGAGGATATACCACTGCTCTCCCCCTAGGAGAATGAGTTTCCCACTGTGCCTTTTTTTTAGAAGGAGGTAAAGGAGGCGGTTTTCCAGATGGCGCTCAACAAGGCTCCCGGACCGGATGGTTTTCTAGCAGAGTTTTACCAATTCTTTTGGGAATTGGTTAAACATGATTTAATGAGCTTGTTTGATGCCTTCTATAGTGGTGACCTACCCATTCATAGCCTTAATTTTGGTCGGATGTCTTTGTTGGCCAAAAAAACAGATGCTACGTGCATCCAACAGTATCAACCGATTTGAGTTTTAAACTTAAGCTTTAAAATATTCACAAAGGTGCTGAACAATAGACTTTGTCACATGGTAGACCCATATATCTCACAGTCTCAGTCTGCTTTTATGCCGGGCCGATACATTCTTGATGGGGTAGTCACTCTCCACGAAACGCTGCACGAGATTCATAGGAAAAAAAGAGTGCGGTCATTCTAAAATTAGACTTTGAAAAAGCCTATGACAATATTAAATGGCCGTTTTTACAACAAGTCCTCAGAGTTAAAGGCTTTCCACCTAACTGGTGTGAGTGGATGAGTCGAGTGATGGAGAGAGGGAGTGTCGCAATCAAACTAAATGAGGATGTGGGCCATTACTTTCAAACTAGGAAGGGGGTTTGGCAGGGTGATCCTCTTTCTCTGATTTTGTTCAACTTGGCTGTGGATTTTCTTTCCATTTTAGTCGAGCGAGCAAAAGACAATAGTCAATTCAGAGGAGTAGTTCCACATCTGGTAGACGATGGACTGTCCATCCTTCAATATGCTGATCAGGTAATACTCTTAACTACACACACATGCACGCTCAAATCTTTCACATCCATCTTTTGCCATCTATAGAGTAATAAGGTATGAATTCCCTCGAAATGATTCTTAGGTCACAAGGCTACTGCTGCTGATTGGCAAACTAAGAATCCAGCTTGCTGGACCCTTGCAGATAAGCAAATGTCATGCTTTCCCTGGAGGACCAAAAAACGCATATGCAAAGATGAGTGCCTCGGAGAGATGTATGATGATGACGACTGTGTCACTGCAGATACCCTCAAACTTCGCTGCATGTGTCACAAACCAAACTGTGAGAGACAACTACATATGTATGTGGGAAGGCAACAATCTTTGTAATCAATAAATCTCAAACATTCAGTAATACATAACTTGAAATTTGCATTATATATGGTGCTTCCAGGAACTGGTTCCTTAAGATTTTTGTAAAGCACTGAATCTCATACTCCATCAAGGATGCTTGCAAGGACATGTGTACACTCTAGACGTGCAATACATACCTAGGTAGTCATTAAATGGGCTATATCTGTTTTTGTGTGCTCACGAAAATTCATATGGTTATAATAAGATATTGTTAAAGTGCAGGCGACAAAAAGGTTTCATAAAAGAAGAGTAGTACTGGACAATTTTTTAAATGAGCCTTTTGCCATGGTCCAAAAGATACCAGATACTTGGTACCAGGTACCTAAAGTACCATGTTTTAAACCATCAGATCAGGCATATCCAATGGTTCAAAACTATCGGTACCACTATCCCATCTTGGTACCGGACGAAGCGATCTAGTGACAAAGGGTGTTTTATATATCATGAATATTTGTTGATTTATATATCAACCATGATTATTCACTTAGGTAGAACACATCAAAAGGAGTCGATTCCCAACTGTGGAACGGATAGGGAAAATATACGTTTAAGCGTCAGGCTGCTAGCACTACCGGAATTATCTTGGTCCAAAACACTCGGCAAAGGGCTAAATACACTCGGCAAAAACCTTTGGGAGTGTAACACTCGGTAAAGAGCACTCGGCACAAATTTACTCGACAAAGAGCTTTTTGCCGAGTGTTTTTTATTGCGCACTCGGCAAAGACTTTGCAGTCTTTGCCAAGTGTCAAAATACACTCGACAAAGCCTGGCACTCAGCAAAATATATATCGTAAAAAAAACAAAAAATGGCAAAAAAAAAAAAATTTTGGGCTCCGACGACCTCATTTTCACGCGTACATAGTCCTACCACTGCACCACACATTTAGTTATGCCTGTAGTCTGTTTGCACTCTATTTATATTATAGCTCTTTGCCGAGTGTTTTATGTCGGACACTTGGCAAAGAAGGTCTTTGTCGAGTGCCACAAATATTACACTCGGTAAAGACCGTTTTATATTATTTAAACATAGTTTTTTTTGACAAAGTTAGTTTAAATAAAAAGTGTTGAACTACAAAGTTGTCCAACTTCTAAAGATCTACAACTTTTGTTTTGATCATTCGTTCATCCGACATAGTGCTAGTAATATTGTTCACAAATCTTATATGTCTTGCTTATAGTTTCATGAAACTATTTGAGACATATAGATTTATAAACAATGTTATAAATTAATTTGAGTAATGAACTAATGACCAAAATAAAAGTGGTACATCTTCAGAAGTTAAACAACTTTGTATTTCAAAATTTTTTGATTTGAATTAATGTATAATTTTAAAATATAATTTGAATTATTCTTTGCCGAGTGTTAGAATAAAAACACTCGGCAAACTAGCAAGTTTGTCGAGTGTTTTTCACGTAGCACTTGGCAAACACATGTTTTGCCAAGTGTTTTTGTTTATCGAGTGTTTTAGTTTTTGGCACTCAACAAAGATGTTTTGGTCAAGTGTCCAACAAAATACACACGGCAAACCATCAAACACTCGGCAAACATCAGATTTCCGGTAGTGTAGAAGAGCAGAGTGCTCACACTCATCTGATGTTTCTCAAACCAAAGGACCATCTAACCAAAACAACTGATGACTGGAACAGATATCCGAAACAAGATGAGAATAGTGGCTGCACAAATTTTTTCAATTCAGAAATAGAAATTTGTGCTATCGGTCCTCAAAAGAAAAATTTAGGCAGCTTCTAACAAGGGCATTTGTACTACATCTCACCTCCAGGATAATAAATTTACCCTTTTCTTAAGACAGCAATTGTCATGCTGTAGTGCATATGGAAGTTCATAAAATATTGTCCGTGTTTTTATATATATTTTTACGAGAAGTTTCCAAATTCATCGAAGCGGCCGCACAACATGCTCAACGCAAACGGACGACTGATATATATTGTCCGTGTTTTGATTACAAAAATCAGAAGCTGTGGAATGATATAGAAGTAATAAAGTCATACTTGGTGCGGAGGGGTTTTGTTGAGGGGTACATGAGATGGACAAAACATGGTGAAAATAGTATGGTCGATATGGAATCTGATGAGCATATTGAAGTTGAAGTCAAGATTGTCAATTCGCCTGGTGCGGATGCGATGAATTCATCTGGTGAAGCTGATTTTGATGTTAAGGAGTTGTTGTGTCACATTGAGCCGCAGGTGTTGATCAATGCCGGTACAAATAAAGGGCTTGATAATTTTCATAGAATAGAGAAAGCATCAAAGAATCCATTATATGATGAATCTAAGGGATGTGGTAAAGAGTTCACCGTGTTGCGTACTGTACTTGAGCTGATGAAGCTGAAGGCCATGCATGGCTGGTCGGATGCTAGTTTCACAGATTTGTTGGAACTTATTTTCGATGCGCTGCCGAAGCCCAACTTGTTGCCATGGACAACATACCTTGCTAAGAAGCTGATTTCCCCATTTTCGTTGGGCATGAAAAAAATTCACGCGTGTCCAAATCATTGCATATTGTATCGAAAGAAACATCAGGACGCTGTGAGATGCCCAAGGTGCAAACGCAGTCATTACAAGAGGAACAATGATTGTGACGCTGATGGTGGCGTGAAGAATACAACTAAGGGGAGAAAGAAGAAAAGAAGTTCAATCGTCGATGACAGTGATGACAGTAAGGTTCCGGCCTTAGTCATGTGGTACTTACCCGTGATCGATCGCATCAGACGCTTGTTCGCCAACCCTAGGGATGCGGCAATGATGACATGGCATGCACGCAAGGGGGACGGTAAGGTCAGGCATCCCACAGATGGAACACAGTGGAAAAAGTTTGATGAAGATCATCAAGACTTCTCTAATGAGGAAAGGAACATACGGTTTGCATTGAGTACAGACGGGATGAACCCATTCGGTCAAATGACGAATTCGCATAGCACTTTGACAGTGATACTAGCAATATACAACATTCCACCATGGTTATACCATAAGCGTAAGTACCTACTGCTGACCACTCTTATATCTGGGCCTAAAGAACCTGGTAACGATATAGACGTGTTCTTAGTACCATTGTTCGAAGACCTGCAAAAACTGTGGTTGGAGGGGGTCCATATATGGGATGAGTATCGAAGAGAGTAGTTCACGCTCAGAGCAATTATTTTTTGCACGGTAAGTGATTCCCCGGCACTAAGGGCGCTATCAGGACAGGTCAAAGGAAAGGCGGCATGTTTCATATGCGTTGATGATACATCCCATGTGTACTTTCCAGTATCCTAGAAGCTAGTGTATACACGAAACCACCGATTCTTACTAGTAAAACACAGGTATCGCGCGATGGCTAGATACTTTGATGGCAAAGTTAAGAACGACACAGAACCTCGACGTTGTACTGGCAGGGTCGTGTTTGACCTTGTTAAAAA
Organism: Eleusine indica; assembly: GCA_030378355.1. NCBI lineage: Eukaryota > Viridiplantae > Streptophyta > Magnoliopsida > Poales > Poaceae > Eleusine > Eleusine indica. The sequence goes on from CM059494.1 coordinate 13,260,929, forward strand.
TATCAGTGTTGTTTTTGGAAAGCCGGTGAAAGGAGCGAAAAAGGCAAAAGGTCTCATGCCATTTAAGAAGAAATCCATTTTCTTCGTATATTTCAATTATTGGAAAGAATTAGAAGTGAACCATGCCTTTGATTGGATGCATATTAGGAAGGGTGTATTTGACAGTAGTAGCGGACTTATACTCGACCAACCTGGTAAGACAAAGGATGGACTCGACGCATGTAGAGATCTTGTAGTGATGGGAATAAGATCAGAGCTTCATCCACAAGAAAAAGCAAATGGAAAGTACTTTCTCCCCTCGACAGCCTATACACTTACGATTGAGGAGAAAACAACATTCTGTAAGTGCCTCAGTGGGATTAAAGTACCGACGGGTTTCTCATCGAATATCAAGAATCTTGTAAACATGGAAGAGTTAAATATAAGTGGGTACAACACTCACGATTGCCACATAATGCTTTCGGTGTTTCTCCCTATTTCTCTCAGAGCTGTTAAATCACCATGGCTGAAGTTGGCTGTAACTCGCCTTTGCTACTTCTTTAACGCTGTATCGAAGAAGGTCATAACTAAATATGAGTTAAATGACCTACGGACCCATAAGAAGGAAACAATGTGCATACTTGAGATGGTATTCCCTCCATCCTTTTTCGATACGATGAAACACTTTATGATTCATATTGTTGACCAGATATCTGCATTAGGCCCTGTCTACCTGCATCAGATGTTTCTGTTTGAGAGGTTCATGTATGTATTGAAACGCTATGTACGTACTCGTTCACATCAAGAGGGTTCTATGATCGAGGGCTATACAACTGAGGAGATCATCGAATGTTGCTCAGATTACATTAATGATGGTAGCAGATCAATTGGTCTCCCCGTGTCTCATCATGAGGGTAGATTATCTAGAAAAGGTACGAAAGGACGTAGATCGTTCAGTGACCGTGACTTCAAACGAGTGGACCAAGCACATTTCAGCGTATTGCAACAGATGCAGATTGTGGGACCGTACTTTGAGAAACATCTGTTAGAGCTCTGCCAGAACAACAAGTATGCAACGGATAAATGGATCATAGACGAGCACAAGCGCTCTTTCACATCATGGTTTAGCTCTCTAGATCTTTCAAGTGGCGAGTCCGTGGAAGAGAAAAAGTTGAGAAAGTTAGCTAATCGCCCGAGAAGAACCGTTGTTACATTTCAGGCATACGACATCAATGATTTTACCTTCTACACCCAACAGAAGGATAAGAAGAGCAAGTGTCAAAACAGCGGTGTACGAGTAGAAGCCATTGACGAAGAGGACCAGACGACCTCGTATTACGGGTACATTGAGGAAATATGGGAGCTAGATTACGGTGCAAATTTACAGGTTCCCATATTTAAATGCAAATAGGTGAAGCACCCTAATGGCATCGAGATAGATGAATATGGTTTTACAATTGTTGATCTTAACAATGTTGGTCACAAAGATGAGCCTTGGATACTTGCCAAGACCATGGAACAGGTGTTTTTGTATTTGATCCAAAGGACGAAAAGAAATACATTGTTGTTCCAGGTAAACAAAGAATCGTTGGAGTGGAGAATATGGAGGATCGAGATGACTACAATCAATATGACAAGGTGCCATGTTTCATAGATCCCAAAAATTTTAAAGTCTTGGAAGCAAGACTCTCCATTGCTGGCGGAATGCCCTACATGCGCATCGATCACTGCCAAGAAAAAGTCGTTCAAGGATAACTCAAGCATCATATAATTTTATTTTGTTAAGTATCTTTTATTATTCGAACCTTGTATTATGTTCTATGTAATTTATGTTTATTTGAATATAAAGATTGTGTAACTTATTTTTATAAGCATCATGTAGTTTGAAGTTATAGGGGCTAAAAGGTAAACATAAAAGAGTTTAGGACCTATTAGTAATTTTATAAAAGGACAAGAATTAAAGTGTAAAAATATTAGGACTGAAATGTATAAAAAGTATAGGGTTGTTTCTGCAAAAGTTTAGAACCTAAACATAATTTTAATTAAGTACAAGGGCCTAAGTGTAAAAAAAGAAAAGTAAAATATAATTAATTATAATGAACTCAGGGGTTCTTTTGTAAAATTACAGGGCTAAGATATTATTTATAAAAAAATCAATAGTGCAATTTTTAGAAAATCAATAGTATAATTTTTAGAAAATCAATAATAGGGTTGTTTTTGAAAACTTTTAGGACATAACATTAATTTTTATGAAGTATGGGGACCTATGTGTAAAAAGACAGGACTAAAACATAATTAATAATGAACTCATGGGTTCTTTTGTAAAATTCCAGGGCTTATATATTCTTTATAAAAAAATAAGGGCTAAAATGAATAATACAATTTTTGGAAAATGAATACCACAATTTTTTTTAAAAAAACCGACATGATTTTAGCGGCGGCTAACAAAGTAAACCGCCGCTATAGCTTTGTAGCGGCGGTTTGCTTTGTGAGCCGCCGCTAAAGAGAATTTCGTTATATAAAATGGGGCACGGGCCCAATCCGACATGTTTTTAACGGCGACTAACAAAATCAACCGGCGCTATTGCTTTGTAGTGGCGGTTTGCTTTGTGAGCCGCCGATAAAGAGAATTTTGTTTTATAAAAAGGGGCGCGGGGGGCCTAAACCCTAACCACCGCAGCGAGAAGAGACAACGCCGTCAGGCTGCCCAAGTCCCGAGCGCCACCGCCTCCTCTCTCCTCATCCTCCGTCCCCGAGCGCTGCCGCGGGCCCCCTCCTCATCCCCTAGCACCGCCACTCGCCCCCTCCTCGACGACCGCCTCCGTCCCCGAGCACCGCGCGAGCCTCCCTCCTCCTTCCCCGACCACCGCCACGTCGACGGTTGCCCTCCTTCCCGAGATTCGCCGCCGCAGGCACGAGCCCCCTCCTCCCCGAGCTCCATCGCCGCAGGCACGGGCCCCCTCCTCGTCCCCGAGCACTGCCACGGGCCCCCTATTCATCCCCGAGCGCCGCCACGGGCCCCCTCCTTGTCCCCTAGCGCCATCGCGAGCCCCCTCCCTCTCTGCATCCCCGACAACCGCTGTGCCCCTCGTCGACGTCCGCCTCACCCCCTCCTCGATGGCCGCCTCCATCCCCGAGCACCGCGCGGGCCTCCCACCTCCTTCCCCCAGCGCTGCCACATCGACGGCTGCCCTCCTCCCTGAGCTTCGCCACCGCAAGCACGGCCCCCCTCCTCCCCGAGCTCCATCATCGCAGGCACGGGCCCCCCCCTCTGACCAGGTGCACCCTCTGTGTGTGTGTGTGTGTGTGTGTGTGTGTGTGTGTGTGTGTGTGTGTGTGTGTGTGTGTGTGTATGTATGTATGTGAGGTTGTTCTTGTCCTCTACACCAGGTGCGTCTCCCTCACCCCTCCTCCCTCCCTCTCTCGTCTCTGCCATGAATTCGTTTCACTCCTATGCTTGCCAATTACATTGTGTGTGATGGTTGTTCGCTTCAAGCTTTGGAGCTTATCCTGTGGTTGTTGTACAGTCAATGAAAGCACCAATGCGTCATGCTCACCTCATCTAGTTGGGGGATCATCCAACCAGTTTCCCGCCATAACCATAAGGCCATAACTGTCCATTTAATATTTGCTAAAGCACTCTGACTGCTTGTGTGATAGCTTTCATGTTGACCTGTATCGTAGCTAGTAATCTTTGCCTGATCATAGTGCTCTAGACATATTCAGTTTGTGAAAGGTAGTTTTGTCGCTCCAAAGTTACAAGACTATGTACTAGTCTATTTTCCTGTTACCACTTGCAAGCAAATGCATTAACTTTTTATTACCTTCTGGTTTGCACTTATGAGCTACTTGTGACCTTCTGGTTTGCACTTGTGAGCTTCTTTTTATTACCTTTTGACTATGTTTGTTCAGACTGAACTATATATTTGTGGACTGCTATATCAATAGCACTGTATGCTGGCATTTGTGGATTGAATGTAGCGTTGTAGTGCTTCTAAATTTATGGACTGCTATATCAATAGCATTTTATGCTGGCATTTGTGGATTGAATGTAGCGTTGTAGTGCTTCTAAATTTATGGACTGCTATATCAATAGCATTTTATGCTGCCATTTGTGGATTGAATGTAGCGTTGTAGTGCTTCTAAATTTGTGCACTGCTATATCAATAGCATTTTATGCTGCAATATGCTAGGATCTAAAAATGCTCACTGTCATGCTAGGATCATTTGCCATTAGTTGCTGCTCACTGTTTGCTAGGCTCTGAAAATGCTCACTTTATATATACTAGGATCTAAAAATGCTCATTATTTGCTCACTGTTTGCTGCCATTTTTTGCTGGCATTTTTTTACTGCCATATGCTAGGATCTGAAAATGCTCACTGTCATGCTAGGATCATTTGCCATTTTTTGGCTGCCATTTTTTGCTGCTCACTATCTACCATTTTTCATGTCGATATCCATGTTGTCGATCTTTTGCTTGCTTATACTTCATGTTGATATTCATATACTTGTTGTTGTACTATAGATTTCCTATATGCCATTTCTGAAATCCGTAGTATTATTTACTTGTGGCCATATATATGCCATATTACTTGCTTCCCTATATTCCCTATGCTCAATGGGAGCAAATTTTGACTTTTTCTTTTCTTCTTGTCTCTCTGTACTACTTATCTATTCTACGTAGGTGATCGATGCACAATGATGAAAGGGGGTCAAGTGAGGCTAGTATAGTGACATGGACCATATCCTAGAATATTGGATACATCCTACTGTACATGTCAAGGATCTTAGAGCGTTGGAAGGCCGTTGATTCCGCAACCCGCCCTGAGAGCAAATTTTGATTTTTCTATTCTTCTCCTTGTCTCTCTGTACTACTTATCTATTCTACGTAGGGAATCGACCCATGCTCAATGATGAACGCGGGCTAAGTGAGGCTAGTGTGGCGACATAGACCATATCCTAGGATATCGGATATATGTTGTTGTACGAGACAAGGATGTTAGAGCGTTGGAAGGTCGTTGATTCGGCAACCCGCACTGAGAGCAAATTTTGATTTTGCTATTCTTCTCCTTGTCTCTCTGTACTACTTATCTATTCTACATAGGCAATCGATCCATGCTCAATGATGAAAGCGGGCTAAGTGAGGCTAGTGTGGCGACATAGACCATATCCTAGGATATCAGATATATGTTGTTGTACGAGTCAAGGATCTTAGAGCATTGGAAGGCCGTTGATTCGGCAACCCGCACTACGAGCAAATTTTGATTTATTCTATTATTTTCTTTTGTTTTTCTTGTCTCTATGCTCAATGATGAAACCTTGTTTTCTAAACTAGTCGTCATATCTAACATTAGCTATCAAAGTCTTCTCATCATGGTAGACAATATGCCCTCTCAAGAGGAAGACGCCCTCAAGGCACACTCACAAGCGAGGTCATCTTCAGATGATGAAGGATCAAGCGAACACTGGGAAGAACAAGAAGATTCGCATCCTCCACTACCAAAGGAACATCGAGTGGGGAGCCCAAATCCTGATTTCGTGCCTCAAGATGAGGTATCTTGTCAAAGACAATTCTCTCATTTGTTCAACTAATTTATAAACTAAAATCTACTACTTATATCCTAGGGACCTCGACGAAGTGTCCGTCGGCTATTTGCAGCAGAGGCTGTGACAGATGAGGCCCTCGAGCAGCAAGTGGAAGAGGTGCCTGCACAAGGGTCCACACACAAACGCAAGCGCGGTCAGCGCTCCGTGAACAAGGCAGAGGGCATCTACGAGGTTACTGCACTAGACCCCAAAGATGGAGAACCGATTGAACCCATTGGTGTTAACGCCAAATGGCGTAACTGTTACGGCAAAGTGGTGAGGAACCATAGCAAAATCACATGGCAAGATTGGCGCCAAGTCCCGGATGGCAGAAAAGACGATATGTGGGCTGACGTCAAGGCAACTATCTGGTTCTTGGCAGAAAAGACGATATGTGGGCTGACGTCAAGGCAACTATCTGGTTCTAGCCAGCAGATCTCGAAAGAGCCAAGAAGGCCATGATGTCCACTCTCAATCACATTTTTTGAGATTACAAGTCCAAGATCAACTGTCAATACGTCAAGAAAAATCAAACCACATTCGACAAGCATGAAAATATTAGTCAGCAGGAATGGGACGAGTTTATTGAGCAGAAGACGAGTAGTGCTTCGAAGGAGCTCAGTGAAAAGATGGTTGAGCTCAACAAGCGGAACAAGTACAAGCCATGGTTAGGTCCGGGCAGATACAAAAAGAAGATTCCGATTTGGAGAGAGCAGGAAGCCAAGCTCCGCGCGGAAGGAAAACCTCATCCTTTGCCAAACACCAATGAGCGTACCAGGAATTGGGTATATGGTCGCTCTGAGTTAACTGATGAAGGAGAGATTATTGTGAAGGATCCCGCGACAGTTGAGGTTGTGCAAGCCTTGAAAGATCCCATCATGACGCAGACGGAGGCTGGTCTGTTTACACCGAATTATCACAAGGATGAGCTAGCGAAGGCTATTGGGACCAAAGAACATGGTGGTGGGGTACGAGGAGCGTCATCATCGGCAACATGGAAAGAAGGTTTCTCTGATACATCCTCACACCTCTACAAGAAGCATACATTGCACAAGAAAGAGCGAGAAGATAAAGCCAAGGAGGATTGGAGGCGGCAATTTCTTATGTTTGCTATCGACAAAGAAAGCGGTCGCTTGGACCCCAACCTGCAGGCTGCAATGGATGCCTTCTTACGTGGTTCGTCCACATCCACGCAACCATCCATCTCCACGCAACCATCCGTCTCCGGTCAACCATCATTCCCTATGCAATCAGAAACAGAGAACATCACTGAGGATACTCCTTGCGAGTTGCATGTGCCATTTGGTTACAAGGGGAAGACGATGAAGATTCCATCCGACACGGCATTTCTAGGAGAGATGCTCCATAACAGGGATATCCCCCCAGGTTACGTGTGTGTCACCGTGTCAGAAATAGTACCTAGCTATGAGGACAATGAGATCGAATGCTCGATACCTGAGGCAGGTATAGAAAAATTCCAAGATGCCCTCGGCTCTTTCATTATTTGGAAACACCGTGATGTTGTCCTCTTATCACGAGTTTCTCCACCCCCGTTGTTTGGGCACGAGTCCTTTCATACGAGACAACCAATCAATACAGGTAGACATCCGTCTCCAATGTCTACGGCAGCCTCGGGAAACAAGCTCCAATCTCCTCATGTGGAAGCCGACTCGACTCATAGTCCTATAATCTATAGTGACAACGAGCCTCTTCTGCAGAGTGTTCAAGTTCAGGCTCTGGTAATCCAAGTCCAGCCTGCACCAGTTATCGTCAAGGCTTCTGTAATCCCAAAGACGATTAACCGATTTGACAAAGAGCCAAAGGACCCAAAAGCAAAAAGTGATGTTGATAAGTACTTGGCTGCATTGAAAAAACGTCTAGCAAGCACCGGCAAGATCGTCCTACAAGAAGAAGATCCTCGGGATGTATTATCGTACAATGATCAAATATTGGAGAATTCTGTGGACGATGTGGACTACCTGAAATTTATACTCGGTAAACCCCTTATATCAAATAACATGTACATGATGGCGTCGAAGGAAGGGGTCACCGAAATCACTTGTAGGATTCCAAAAGAGGTGTTTAACGAAGATGACGAACAAATCTTATACCTATTTTGGGAGGATGTCCACTCGATGTTTCGTCTAGACCAGATGGACTCACCTTCATCACCCTGTGGTGCATGTAAGTGTCGTGTTCGATCTACTTCATATTTCAAGCATAATTCCATATATGATCTTATGTTTTTTTTTAGTATGAACTTCTTTTTTGAAAGAAAGGAGACCAATAGAAAAGATTGGAGGGTGGCCTACGTCAATCCAAGCCGGATCAACCAAAGCTCGATCAACCCAATGGTAAATCCGAAAAATTATCCGGATAAGACACCGACAGAGCTTGCTGAAATGAAGACGGTCTTGACAACAGAAGCAAGGACTTATGTTGCAAATTACTTGTACGACTGCTTCATGAGGTGGCAAGATAGAGAGTGCATTATGGCCCCTTACAACTACTGCCTTCGTCATGTATCCTATGTTAAAATTAAATCCAATCGTAATTAACTTGTTGATAACAAATATTGTTGTAGCGATCATTAGATCTGTCTGATGATATTTTCGAAAGAAGGGTACCTTCTATCGCTCGACAGCCTGGACTATGACAAGAACTTATATGACGACATTCTAGAAGTCATAGATCGGTAAGAAATTGGTCTACGTGTGTATGGTTTGATGATATTATATCATCTACTGATAAGCTTTTGTCGGTTGCGCAGTGCTTACGTGAAATATGTCGTAGCCGGTGGGGCATGTCATCCTACAAGGAAAAAGAAGATGTACTTCCGTCATAAGTTTTGGGTAAGACTTATATGCATCTCATACATGTTCTTATCGTACTATCCATTCATATAATTATCGTAGGTGTAATAAACTTGTGTTCTCTACTTTATAGTATAATAAGCAAATACGAGGAAGTGTGTATTGTGGTTACTACACTTGTGTGTTCTCGGCTGGCACTTCAACTTACCTGGACCATATCATTGAGAAGTCTCAACAAGAGGTAAGTTGATTTTGTTTATGTCCATTTTACTTTGCCTGGACCATATCGTTGAGGCTGTGCTCATGTGACACAGAAAGCCATAAGGTCAAAGAGAGAATGGGCTGCAAAGATGAAAAGGAACGATGCGATCAAAAAAGGTATAATTCCTAAATCACACGTTCACTTGAGTACAAATGCCATGTATCTAGTTGTAGCTTCTCTTTGTCGTTTTATGTTGAGAGAGGTAATTAGTCCAGAAGGAAAGTGCTTTGACTCAAACAATAAAGTAGCAACAAAACATAGGTCCCTTTATGAGTGGGCTGGTTCAAGAGCACCATATGAGCCTAATGTGTCGAAAAAAGATGATGACTATGCGTTAGGATTCATATAAACATTTTATAAGCTCGATTGAACATTTTGATGACAATGTTGTATATATTCTATGATGAGATGTAAATATCTGTGATAAGATTATAAATACCTGTGATGAGATGTTGTAAATATCTGTGATGAGATTTGTAAATTTCTGTGGATGCAGAATCTGTGATTTCTGTATATTTGCTAAATTTTATTTTTTTTGGAAAATAACAAGTAGCGGCGGTTTATGTTGTCAACCTCCGCTACTAATAGCCAACAGTAGCGACGGCTGATAAATCTCAACCGTCGCTACTAATGGCTAACAATAGCGGTGGTTGAAATCTTTAACCGCCGCTAATAATGTGTCTGTAGCGACGGTTTATTTAGGCGACAGACCACCCGTCGCTACAAACGCATATTTGTAGCGTTTGCATAGCGGCGGGGTGGTCTGCCTGCCGTTACAGTGCCTTTCCAAACGCCGCTACAGACCTTTTTTGTTGTTGTGAGTCTCACATCCTAACAATCACTTTAAAGATGTGTGTGTGTGTGAGATTGATAGAGAGAGAGAGAGAGTTGGATTTGCGAGTGACGTAGGTCAGGGCTCGGGGCTGTTGAAATGTCCACGGTTCCCACCCAGGGCGAGCCTATCCAACAACCTCATGTTCACTCGCTACGTGGCAGCCGTGAGATATGATCCGGTCGCCGGCCTAAGTTGCTGCCTCTCTCCGACCCGGCTCTCGTATGAACTCATCATGTGTATGTAGGTATACATCCCCTCGCATGTGTTCTCTGCACCTGTAATCACAGATACGGCTCCTAGTCCAATCCATAGATGGCGCGTGTGTATGCATATATTGTCGTTTATTGGCGTGAACATTCCTAGCCTAGCTAGTACCTAGAAGCGTAGAGGTTAATTTCTTGACCTGCCGCCTCGCAGCGACCTTCTCTTAATTACTACGCATGCAGCTAATGGAAAAAAAGTGAAGGACTGAGGTGGAGCCTGGGTGTGTGGATCGGGTTTGATCCATTAATCAACTTAAACTAACAGTTAACACTGATTGAATAAATTTAAGGAAAAGAATTCTCGAAATTCTGTTATCTGACAAGGAGAATTCGATCTCCAGTCACTACATATTACTAAAACCTGGAGAGTGGAGAGAATAGAGGGAATAGGATATGGTTTTCCTCTGCTTCAATTGAACACAATTCCAAATAGTAACAAAACCTCAAGGGAAAAGATAATAAGAAACAATATTACTAATGAAACTATATATGAACACTCTGCATATCTAGTACTAATTAACATCTATTTCATAGCTCCTAACTTTGATAGGAAAATAACAAACCACACTTTTGTCAGGCTGAAGGAACCACCGGAAAGATTGCCAATCTCCTAGCTTAGCTCCTGGCATACGGAACTCAAATCCTGCAGAAATAATCAACAGGCTTCGATTAATTGTGTGATTGTAGCCACAAGAATAATCTTCTTCATGAATATTTCATCATATAGTACTGGACAGTACCATACCTGGTGATCTGGTCTACGCCCTGTGTCGTAGTAGGCTTCTGCTGCTGCTGCTCCTACTCCCGTTGAGCTTGCTGCTGCTTGATCTGTGTAGATGGCTAGCACCAGCCGTCGCCGATGCTGATCCTGATCCTGAAACAGGCGCTGCTCCAGTAGCCGGATACGGGGCTGGCACCAACACAGACGGGTAGTGGGCGGCGCACGGCATCAAAGGCCTGAACGGAACCATGATCACCGGAGCGACTCCGGCCGGCGCCACCGGGTATACTGCCGCCGGAGTCGCCGCCGGTGTACGGACATGCTGTGCCTTGGCCTGGACCTGGTGCTGCAGCCACTTCATGTACTGGATGGTCTGCTCCAGCGTCGAAGCGTGGTTAGATTGCTGGAAATGTTGCACACGGCAAGAGAGAAGGAACAGGTATCAGTGCTAGAACAGCATGCATATCGGAAGATCTGTGTCGGTACGTGCACCGAGACTGGAACTCTCTGCATCCTTAAATTTCCTACTATAATGATCCAGCCGGTGGTGCCCAGCAGCCACACCCCAAAGTGGACAAAGGTCCGTTTCCAATGCCGATAGCAAAACATAGAAGGCTTAAAATAAGAAGCACGGACTCCGTTCTCACCTTGTCGCATCCAGGGACGAGCTGCTGGAGCGTTTTCAGCCTCTCGTTGATCTTGCATCTTCTCCTCTGGAAAGAATATAAACAAAATAAGCTTGATTTTATAATGATATATATATATATTTAAATAATAAAAAAACAGTTTTTGGCTCTCTACCACAAAATAACTTTTTAGCGGCGGAAGCAATTTTGAAATAGCAGCGGATAAAAAAAATCCGCAACTAAAAATGTTTTATAATTTTTAGAGGCGGTTTACATAGTGAACTGCCGCTAAAAATTTTTTTAGAGGCGGATCACATAGTGAACCGCCGCAAAAAATGTGAACCGTCGCTAAAATTCTTTTTAGAGGCGGTTCACATTGTAAACCGCCGCTAATGGGCCATAGTTCAGCCCAACCAGCGGCCCACTCACTATCTCTCTGTCTGACCTATAAGTTCTCTAACCCTAACCGTCACCCAACCCCACTCCCTCCCTCCTCAATCTCTCAGTCGCCGCCGCATGCTCTCTCTCTCTCTCTCTCGCACGCGCCTCGCTCTCTCTTGCCTTTCTCTCCCGAGCATCTCCCTTCCCCTGTCTCTCTCTCCCCCGACCGCCCCTAGCCCCTCTCTCTTCCGAGCCTCTCCGACGATCGTGGCAGCTCGGGCGGCGACGGGAAGCGTCCGGCGGTGGCGGCGGCTCGGTAGGCGACAGGTGGCGTCCGGCGGCGGCGGCGACGACGGATCGGTAGGCGACGGGAGGCATCCGGCGGCGGCGGCGGCGACGGCTCGGTAGGCGACGGGAGGCGTCCGGCGGCCGCGGTGGCTCAGGAGGCGACGTCGGGAGGAGTCCGGCGACAGCGACGGCTCGGGAGGCGACGGCGCAGGCGACTCGGGAGGCGATAGCGGCGGCCAGATTTGGTCGCCCCCCTCAACCAGGCGGCACAGTGGCGTTCAGGGCGGCCAGATCTGGTTGCCCCTCTCTCCATGGCTGCGCGGCGACGTCCGGGGCGGCCAGATCTGGTCGCCCCCATCTCCACAGTGGCGCGGCGGCGGACGGGCCGGCCAGATCTGGTCGCCCCCTCCATGCGGCGCGACGGTGACGGGGCGTCGTCTCTGGTGGTCGGGCGGCGGCGGCCTCCTCCCTCCGTGATGGTGTGGCGGCGTGGATGGGCCTAGATGCGGGCTTTTATGTGCGGGGCAAGGTCGGGGCCCATAGGCTCGAACAGGCCTAGAAAGTGCTTTTTTTTTTGTTTTTCTAGGGCTGTGATAGCGGCGGGTGACATTATCACCCGCCGCTACAATAATGTATTCAGTGGCGGGTAGTTTGGCTCATAAAAGACCCACCGCAAAAAAGCATTATTTTTAGCTATATTTACACTGCGGTGAGATGGTTGGCCCGTCGCTATAGTGCATATTGACCCGCCACTACAGTGCAGATTTGTGGTAGTGGCTGTTTGCATCTGAATACTGATATACTCGAGTGCAATTATAGTACCTTTTCTGTGAGGTTGTGAGTTTCTCCGTGGTGAGACGACCTCCTGGCCCCTCCTCCTGCTGCCGCCTTCTCGCCGGAGTCGCCTGCTATGCCCTGTTCGAGTCACAGGCAAATTAGGAGGAGGTAAGAACGATGAGGTCCTCAAATCAAGTCCCTAAGTAGGACACGCAACAGGACTATATATTTTTTCTTTATCTTCAAACACCGACGACGTTTGAATCATTTTGACCCGCACACAAAAATTAGGAAAAACATTTATGCACTAAATTTGGTGTGCAAAAGCATGCTGCATGCATGTGCATACTTTTTTTTATATAATATAAGAAGTCAGAGTGCACGTTTAACTTATTACAAAAAGTCAGCCTCAGCTGATTTCTCAAGATGAACATAACTAAATTAAACGGGACAAAGTTTATTGCTAAAGATATACCTTGGTGTCTATCCCTTGCGGCACGACGATTTCTTTCCCTGGCGGCTTCCTCAAGCCACTTCCATCACCATCGCCTTCGCGTGCATGCTCCTCACCTTTAACAATCGTAGCGAGCCACGACGCCATCTCGCCCTCTGAAGGTGGGTCGGGTATCAGCACCTCGTCGGGCTCATGCGATGGTGGCGACATTCGGTTGCCCGAAACCGCCGCCTGCTCCATCGTGACGTCATCTCCGCCTCCTGAACCTTGTTGGTGCCACGCCATGTTGAATAAATTGTTATTACTGTACAAGACACAAATGAGAAACTTCAGTTTAGATACAACACTAAAATCATATGTATATTGTATACCACAAATTAAGATTATCACATAGTAATAAGGCCTTTATATGCTCGCAGGATGTGTCTACATATATAGATGCGCTTGCTGTTGGTCTTAAAGATTTGAGACATACTACCGTCTATCTTCATGGCATAATAACTGTATATAATGAAATGCAATAGCAGTGAGATAGGGCACGTACTTGGAGTAATCACCAAACATGCTGATCGGGTGGTTGTCATTGTCGGCTGCGGCAGCTGCCTCGCCGGCGATGTCGGGGAAGCACCAAAGCGTATCGTCGGGGCAGTTCATCACTTCTTTGCTGCACGAATGGAAAACCTAAATTCTTTCTCGCTAGAAACGAAGAAGCGAATGCACCTGTGGATATATGCTCTCTATATATAGGGTCGAGACGGCGGTTCTTGTGGGCGGTGAAGGACTCTAGGACTAATATGAAGGGAGGACGCGCGGCGGCTGGTGCATGAACTCGCACTGCCTGTGGCAAGAAGGGAGCGAGATGCACTGCAGATAGGATATGAGCGAATGGCGTCTGGGAAAGTGATACGATGACGTAGTGTGGCTTCGTTCTTTGTTCGGTTCCTGTTGAAATGTCCACGGTGCGGACACCAATAGGGCAGGAGCACGGGAGCACATGGAGTACTTATGATATATATACAGACCCTCTGTAGGCTGTTCCCGCTGCTGAGATCACGCACTACCACAAAAACAGGATGTAGCGGCAGAATTAAAATGTATGTAGCGGCGAATTTAATGACACCCGCTACTATATTGTTAAATCAATTTTTAGCGACGGATTGTAAAGATATCTGTCTCTAAAAATCAATTTTTAGCGGCGGGTCATATTACGATCCGTCGTTAAAAAAAAGACGGTTTATAGAGGCGGATCGAAACGTGATCCGCTGATAAAATTTAGTTTTTAGGGGCGGATCACATCTTGATCCGCCGCTAAAAACCTTTTGGCCTATTTGGCCCAACTTGTGTAAATAAAACCAGCCGCTCTTCTCCCAAACCCTAACCTCTCCACACTTTTCCTCCACCCGCCGTCTCCTCCCTCTCTCCTCTCTCACCCGCCTCCCTCCCTCTCCTGGTCACCGCCCCCGCTCTCCTCCTCCGGCTAGGAGCACCAGCGAGGTGCGGCCCCTTATGAGGAGCGGTGGCGCGTCGACCCGCCTCCCTCCCTCTCCTGGTTGTCGCCCCTGCTCTCCTCCATCGAGGAGCGCCAGCGTGCTGGCCCGCCTCCCTCCCTCTCCTTGATGTCGCCCTCGCTCTCCTCTTCTGGCGAGGAGCGCATAGGAGGTGTGGCCCCTCGTGAGCGGAAGCGCGCTGACTGCTTCCCTCCCTCTCCTGGTTGCCACCTCCGACGAGAAGCGCGGTCAGATCCGGTCAGGCGAGGCGGCGGCACATCGCGGGCTGCACAGATCTGGCCGAGTGAGGCGGTGGAGGGTCGTGGGCTGCACGGATCCGACCGGGCGAGGCAGCGCGTGGCGAGCCGCACTTATCCGGCCAGGCGAGGCGGCGGTGGGTCACGGGCCGCGTGGATCCGGCCGGACGAGGCGGCGGCGTGTCGCAGGTCGCGCGGATCCAACCGGGCGAGGTGGCAGTGCGTCGTGGGCCACGTGGATCAGGCCGGGCGAGACGGCAGCGCGTCGCAGGCCGCACGGATCCAACTGGGCGAGGCAGCGCGTGGCGGGCCAGCAGATCCGGCGGACGAGGCGTGCTGCTAAGGTTTAGGATTTTTTTATTTTTTTATTAATTCGTAGCGGCGGGTGACATGCTACCGCCGCTACAAAATATGTTTCAACGGTGGTTTGTTGGTCTCACAGATTAGCAGCCGCAACAAATGAACATTTTTAGCTACGAAATGGTAGCGGCGGGTTGGTTGACACACCACTACGTGCATATTACCCTGCTGCTACAGTGCGGATTTGTGATAGGGACGGCGACACCACCGGCCGCTGGGAAATTTCCAGCCGCCGGCTGGTGGGGTTCTTCATGTACCATTTTGATGGGTGCCCCTTCGTAGAATAGCATATTTTTCAGTGATGGATGTAGAATTTAAATTTAAAGGATTTGGTCCATCGAAATCCAAGTAGGTGACATTAACACGGTTGGAAGCCTTAATATTTCTTTTGTTTTGCTATCTCCTGAGCATTTAGCTCAAAATTTTTAAATTTGAAAGGCTTTCTACATATGTAATATCTTTGTGTTGTCAATTTTTATAATTTTTTTTATGAATGATCAAAGTTAAAAAAGTTTGACTTAGAACAAATCCAAAACTAGCTATATTCTGGGGAAGAGGAAGTATGTTATATGGTAAGTTTTGCAAAAATTTTAGGCAGGGTCATGGATGTACAGCTGCCCCCCCCCCCCTCCCGCGCAACTACATGCCACATTATAAACTATTAATAACAATGTCTAGGGTATGCCAATTGTCTTATGGACCTCCCGTAATGGCAAAATAGGTCAAGAAAAAAGGTCCATCGGGCTGTGACATAGATTGATAAATTAGCTGGTTCTTATCCAAAACAAGTACGTGAAGTTGTACCAAACATTATATTTCAGAGCAAACTGAGCCTAGCTAAGGTGTTAGGTTCAGTGTGGTGGAATCAACCCAACAGATCAAATATCAGATTTGACACGTATGTTGTATTTACGACTAATTATTCTTTTCGTAGGAGAGGTGACGTCCTGTTAACAGCAAGACTCATGTGGTGACTTCATGAATCTCAAGATAAAACTAGCTTGATCTTTAGAGGCGCTCATAGTTCTGGTAGGGCATGGGTGCGTGTGTTTATATGGGTAAGTACCTGTACGTGAGTATTATCCAGCGTAATGTGTTGATTCTAAAAAAATGTTGTATTTCAGAAGAAGTGACTCTCTACAGAAACTAAGAGTCTCAAAAGAGGGGATTTTTCCTCTATTTTGATTTTAATTAAAGTTTATTCTGCTAGATAATTATTTTCAATTACAAATTCACTTCTCTTAAAAAGTCAGATTCTCATGGAGAACAAGTGCAAAGAAGCTCAAGCGGAGAAAAGTCAATAAACTTTGAGTAATCAATAAACATGCTGGGGAGGTGGTCATGTCAATACCATCCTAGCCGAAGATGTGACGGTAGCACCAAAGATCATACGTGGTACCATCTTGTTGGTTCATGTCACTACTGCTTGAATAAACAAACACAAAATCCTACTGTCCAAAATATTAGTCAGAACAGGTAGTTTCATCAGATAATGTAGATTTAATAATTTAAAATTTATAACTACATGTTAGCATTTTATCAATTTTAGAATAACATCAGAAAAATAAGAGTGATAGAATTATAATACATTAAATTTCACTATCATAAATAAAATTAAATTACTCATCACATAAAAATTGATGTTTATATATTTTTAAGTTGAACTAACATTTTAAGTAATAATTCGGTAGGGTTAGGATTTGCTCGTGAAAATAAATATAAATGTAGTAATTAATAGTATAGTTATGAAGGTATTCTCGAAATACTGGTCAGTATAGTAAGGGTCGATTTGTTACAGCTTATTGTTGTTTATGCCTCACTAGCTTATGTACTTTGTGACACTGTATCTACAGTAAAAAAGGCGCTGGCGTCTTTATCAGAACTACAAAAGAAGGGCATGTCCGCTTGTTCGCCCGTCCGTCGCCCCCGCCATCCCCCGCCTGCCATGCCGTGTCACGCAACCTCCACCACCAGAGGAGGAGGGGGAGCCTGCGAGAGGAAGGCCTCCACCGCCGGAGCCGCCAAGCCCCCCACGGGCACCGCCACCCACGTGCCGCCACCCCTGTCGCCACCGCCGTCGCCCCTAGGGTTGATCTGGTGGCAAGGCTCGCCAGATCTAGGAGGGAAGTGGCACGGCGGTGGCCAGCCATCAACAATGCAAGCGGTTAGCAGCCGCCACAGCGTTGGCCAGCCGACATTAAGCGACGATGCGTCCAACGCCCGACCAAACTTTGGTTTGATCAAAGTCCCCGGCCGATGGGCGACCAGCGACGCCTCAATCCCGTCCTCCGGGACGGGTGTCTTCTTCGGCCCTATTAAAGCCTCGATGCGATGGGGTTCGTCCAGATCTGAGTGGTGGCGTCAGGCGACGGCGAGATCTGGTGACATTGTCGACAAGCACAAGACTTAAGGCCTTGTTTTGTGTTTTCTTGTTTCTGTAGGGGTCTTTGTGCAAAGTTAGTGGTACAACCGCCTTTGTATCTTTTAAGTACATACCTGTGTTCGTATGTATTTCTGTACTATTTCCTTATCTAGAAATACAGATATGTATTATCAAAAAAAAAAGTCGGTCTCCAGAATTTTGTTGTTGTTATTGTCACCAAAGTTCAAGATAAGTCTGTTGACTTTTAAAAAAGCCTTGTATTTATGGACCGACAGGTAATATGTTCATACTGCTATAGAGCTCTATATATAAGCCTACCACCTTTTTTTTTTTAGATTACGTTCATTGGAGGCCTTTCTAGGTGAGGGATCAAACCCGGCAGGCTCAGATCCACCTTGGAGCGTTAGCACCATGCTCCATGCACGCCCACAATAAGCATATTATCATGTATTAATATACGAACATGGATAAATTGACATTCCATTTTTGAGGATGCCGCCCGAGCCCCAATCGCCGCGCCGCCCGAGCCCAGACGAGCCCGTGCCCCGCCTACAAAGCGACACTGGGTTGCGCCTGGGCCCAAGCCTGCTCCAAGATCCATCATGGGCGTCGATGAGATCTAGGCGATGAGCTGGGGCCACCAGGCCGGGCTCGCGCCATGGAGGAAGGGGAGCTTGACAAGGATGGCAGACTGGTCGGTGACTAGAGCGCGACCTGGAGTAGAGGTTGCGTGGAGAAGGGAGAGCGAGAGCGTGCGGCTGGCCAGGAAGGAGGGAGAGCGAGAGGGCGGCCAGGCGCGGTGGAGGGCGAGAGCGGCGCGCCGGGCCGGTGGTGAAGGGCGAGGGCGTCGGGGGAGTGGTGGCACATGGGGCCGGTGGTGGAGGGAGGTAGGCGGTGCAGCGGCGCAATAGAGATGAAGAGGAGAGAGAAAGGGAGAAAAAAAAGGAAAAAAGGAAGAAAAAGAAAGAAAACATACAAAAAAAATAGTGGGGCCCGTATTTGGGACGAGGATAGGATGCTCCTATTGTTGAGGGGCTGAGACCAAAATTGGGGAGGACATGAAAAATGGGAGCCTCCACTGGAGATATGCTCTTACCGTGATAGAACAAGGTAAAAAAAAATGAAAAGAGGACGTGTTTGCAGAGTGGAGTTTGATGATGCCCAAATCAGGGTCGGCCAATAACTAGGGATGCAAGTTTACACTTTTATGGATCGTTCAACAACTAGGAATGCAAGTTTGCACCTTTGTGGGTTGGCCCAAAATTTTCTCAAATGAAGTAAACCCCACCTCCACCCTATTCAACCAAGTAGAGCAAATGAACTAGAGTCTTGACCCACTAATATCCATTGGGTAGCCCACCTACATCCCTACCAATAACGTACGGTGACCTTTCCGGCTTTCCTCAGCTTGCTCACATGGGCTGCATTTTTGCATGCCATATGCATGTGGCCCAGCTCCCAGATCGAGCCTATCCAACCTCTGATGGAATCTGATCGGTCGCCGCCTCGCCTGTTGTCGCCAGCCCCACATTCGATAAAGGAAAAAAAAAACAGATTCAGGATGCGTTGCAGATTGCAGTTTGATGATGCACCAATAAGAGTCCAACAACGGTGACCTTTCTGCAACTTGCTCACATGGGCAGGATTTTTGCATCTCGTTACCATATGCAGGTGCATATGGCCCCAGCTTCCGGGTCGAGCCTATCCAACCTCTCAGTCTCACGTACGTTTCTTCGCTCTCTGGTAGCCGTGGGATATGATCGGTCGCCAATCAAGGCGACAGCCCGACCGCTTCCACCGTAGTATGAACTCATGCACGTACATCCTCTCGCTCGATCGCATGTTCTCTGTACCTGTAGACAGTTACGGCTCCTAATCCCGTGCATATGTCGCATGTGTATACATATGTTGTCGTTTATTGACGTTAAAAACAATTTCCGAAATTCAGTTACCTGACTGGGAGAGAATGCAGTCACTAAAGTTCTGAACTGTGAAATCATGTCCCAGTAAAACAATTAGCATGTGGGCTGGCTTCTATGAGTGTAGTAATGTACTACAGCTACTATAGCTCTGCGAATTATTGTAGCAGTACGAGAACAGTGATTGAGGTAGAGCAAGATCAACTTATATAGCCAGTGATTGGAGAGCAAAATAGTTTAGGTGATTCATTTTATTGGAATTGATGAGGACGAAAATGTAAAAATTATTTTATGAGATGGGGCCTGCACTGTAAACTCGAAATAACTAGCTAGGGACGTTATTATTTTAAATTGGAACGTTATTCCTACTGTGCATATGTTCTCAATTATATATGGATGTTATTTAAAAAATTGGAACCGGGCAACCTGTTTTCAATTATAATAATATATGAGAACAGAGGTAGTGCAATGTCTTTTCTTGCCTAACCCAATACAATCTCAAATAGTAATAAAACCTGAAATGAAAGTATTATAAGAAACTATAATCCCAAAACTATATATGAACACTGCAAATCTAGTACTAATTAACATCTAGACTTAGCTCCTACTGGTAGCTATATACAGATCAAACCACTTCATCTAGCAGCACAATTGATAACGAAAAGAATTATGTCATGCTGGCGATAAGGAATCACAGGAAGGATTGCCAATCTCGTAGCTAATTTCTGCCACAACAGAACTCCTGCACAAAAAAACAAGCCATAACAGACTTCAATTACTTCTGTGATTAGCTCGTTTCTGATGCCAGAATTCCTCTCTGTTCCTAGCTAGTAATCTAGAAGCTGCTTGAGTACTTGATACTACTAGAAGATACTGTACCTGGTGATCAGGTAATTTACGTCTAGTTTCTTCCCCTCTTGAGCACGCTGCTGCTTGCTGTGCCATGGCGATGGCTAGAATCAGCACCAGAGGTTGCCGGAGGAAGCGCTGCCGCCGGAATCGGGTAGAGGGGAGGCGGCGCTGCCGCTGCAGAGGCACCAACATCGCAGGTGCAGGGGTAGTGGGCGGCGCACGGCAGAAGGGGCCGGTACGAAACCATGGGCAGGTGCCCAAGGACCACCGGAGCGACGCCGGTCGGCGGCTGGACCACTGGGTACGCTGCCGGAGTAGCCGCCGCCGGTGTACGGACAGGCGGCGGGTCGACGGCGTTGGCCTGGACCTGGTGTTTCAGCCACTTGAGGTACTGAATGGTCTGCTCCAGCGTCGAGGCGTGGTTGGACTGGAAATGTTGCACGCGGCAGAGAAGGGACATGTGTCAATGCTAGAACATGCATATAGGAAGATCTGTGTCGGTACGTGCACCGAGATCACTGGTATCCTTACATTTCCTAAGAAATTAAGGAATATGATCCCATGGCGCCCTGCCACACACCCCATCTATAAAGAATACAAAGAAAACCGGCGATCTCACCTTGTCGCATCCCGGGACGAGCTGCTGAAGCGTCTTTAGCCTCTCGTTGATCTTGCACCTTCGCTTCTGCAAAACGTGTAAACACAAAACATGATTTTATGAGACAAATTGTACTACTGATCGATGATGCAGAGTGCAATTAGGGGAATTAATTGTAGCACCTTCTCTGTGAGGTTGTGTGCTTCTCCTTGGTGACGCCTTCTGGAGGCACCTGATGTGTCCTGCTGCGGTTACAGTCACAACGAAATTAAGAGGTCTAAAAACAAGTTCCTTACTATTAGAACAAGCAGGAGGGCTGTATTAAGATACCAGTATGTGATAAAGTACGGTGGCCATTACTGAGCTCTAGTTAAAATAAAATAGAATAGGCGAGAATAATCAACACCCCATCTCAGGAAATAAGTAAAGAAAAGTATCTCCGGTCTCCTTATTAGTCCATACGGAGTCCAGAACCTTGGGATGGACAGTAATATTTTGGTATTTATACCCTTTTCTTCTGTTATTCAAAGCACCGAAAGTGGTTTCAAAATATGATCTTGATTGAAGAACGGCACCATCCAGCCAGCAAAGTGCTAAACCTAGTATGTTATTCTTTTTCTAAAATACTGGTACTTGAATCCAATCAGGAAATGCACCCACGAGACGTACGTAATTCGGTATGAAACCATGCATGCATATAAACGTACCTTCTTGGTGGTGCTCATCCCTTCCGGTTTGTCCGTCATCGACGGTGGGACGCACTGACCACCTCTCACAATCGCAGAGAGCCACGACGCCATCTCGTTCTCCGAAGGAGGGCCAGCAGCAGGCAGCACCTCGGGCTCGCTCATCGGCGGCGGCTTGCGGTGGCCGGAGACCACCGCCCTGTCCATGAACATGACGTCGCCGCCGGCTCCACCTTGTTGCCATGCCAGGTCGAATAGATCATCTCTGTACAAGATCGATGGGCGCAAATGAAATATGTACTCTATAATAAGACTATATAGGACCTGCTGCTTTTTGTTCCGCATCTATACATATAAACACAACCAACATGAGAATTTTGAAAGTAGCTTATCACGAAAAAAACTTATAGTATGGGACCGGCCATTGCATCCCTGAGACACATGCATATGCATATACGTACAAATATGATCACTTGCTTCGATTGAAAACATAATCATATCTCTACGCTTTAATGATCAAGCGCTTATATTCACAGGTTCTCTGTATACGCAGATGAACTGTAAATTATGATGATACTGCCATTTGTATTGTACCTAGTAAATAAATCCTGAACACACGAACGAGTACACGGCCTACATATATACCGTACCGCTTCATGCATCATAGCAAAGATCTGTACAATATGCACGGTAGATGGAATAGCACTCATACCTGGAGTAATCGCTAAACATGCCGGCAAGGAATTGTTGGTCGTTGCCGGCAGCCGCCTCTCCCGTGGTGTTCTCAGGGTAGCACCAAGGTCCCCCTGAAGGTGGAGTATGCTCGGGCAAGTCCATCTCGATGCACCAAAGGGGAGAAACCTGAAATCTTCAACACGAAGAAGCAATAGAAACTTGTGCGTCTATGCTCTCTCTTTATATAGGCCTGCGTTTGATGCTTCTAGGGTGTGCTCTCAGGTGTAATGAAAAGGAAGCCACATGCTACAGTGTTCTTGATTGGACCCGGTTTAATTTCTCGCAAGAGGGGGCAGAGCGGCTGCGCAGATAGAAATGGATGGAGTCTGAGGTCAGGTAGCCACGTAGGAGTACGTAGCTCAGGTATATCATGTGTCTGGTAGCTATAGTACAACGCCTACACGGTGCAGACACCTAGGCAGGAACAGAGCAAAGCAAAGGAAGAAGACGACGAATAAGCTCACGTACGTGCTGTACTACCTATATATAGAATGTACTTATACGATACTTGTCGGGCTTGCTCCCGCCGCTGAGGCTACGGCGCCGCCATCCGGAAATATCCCAGTAAAGGTAAGTCGGTTGACCGGCGGGTTCGGACCGTTGGATGCCATTTTGACGGTGACACCGTATTCTTGCAACGTCGAATCAAACTGAAATATACGGAGCGGCGGCAACCACGGGTGACCATCCGCCGCCTAATTAACACATGTACATGGTGGTCTGGCTGCTAGAAAGGAAAACGTTATTGTAGCGCTGTACTCTCAGTACAGTAATATCTTTTTTTTTGTTAGAGCTTATGATTATGAAAAAATAGCTTTGACTGAGAATTATCTATGAAAACAGTTTATTTGTTGGCTTATTCTCGATTATCTGGCTTATCTGTATAATGTGCTACAAAATTAAAGCTATTATTTTTTATACTTGGCAAAACAATTTATGGTAACATAAATATGAAAATGGCTTATAGTTGCTTATGGCCATATAAGTGATTTAATTTCAATCTATTTGGCAGACCTTTGCCACATACAACTGTACCAATTAAACTGGTCCTCAACACAACGACAGAATCTGTTACTTGCCAGACTCAAGGCAGGGAGC
Source organism: Eleusine indica (assembly GCA_030378355.1). NCBI lineage: Eukaryota > Viridiplantae > Streptophyta > Magnoliopsida > Poales > Poaceae > Eleusine > Eleusine indica. The sequence goes on from CM059494.1 coordinate 13,284,290, forward strand.
CTGCACGTGAGGAGAGGGGGGATTCTTGAAGTATTAGTGAATTGCTCAGGTTTAATTTCCCCATCAGCTTAACCTTTTGGGTACAACTAATCAGTGCATAGTAGCCTCATACTCTGATCCACTATCATAATATGTTGCTCATTAAGCTACGCAGTTGGACTGTACAATTGTTGGTTTCAGAAGTTAGGAAGGTTATTATATAGTGTATAGCTAACCTTCATTTGCATATTGTGCCACTGTGAGATTAGGATTTTCACATAACTCAAAAGGCATTGGATATGTTAGATAGAGTGGTTTCACGGAGCCAATTATCTAGCCAAAATCTGAGTGTCCTGTGTTTTATAGAACCAATCACATACTACCCTACAGATACTTGGTTTTAATTATGTCTTGCCATGATCCACTTCAATTCTCTAGTTTCCATGACCACTTTATTAGAAGGCTTATGTTCATTTTCCTCATGTTTTTTTATTCCCAACTCTCATTTTGTCATGCTCTTGCAAAATATCCCATTTGACAAGATATTTTTTCTTGCAGTTACCTCCTAGACCAAAAGAATTTTCTTCCAACCTTACCCATTTTCTTGATCACTATTTCAAGAAAAATTTCATGTACAACCATTACACCATTCATAAAGTTTCTTTTTAAAATAAATGCAGTTTGTACTTTGTGGGTTATTTTTTGACAAGAGGCCCCAATCTTAGAATAAGAACTTTGGTAAACACCTTGTTTAGGAAGTTAAGCAGACATGTAGGTTATAATTGCATGATTCTCTCCGCATTCTTGATTTTAGGCAGAAGAGTTATATACCCATAATTGATTCTCTTGATATCAAGAGTATCCAAATAGAAATCATGGAATAATTCCATTATATGCTCTTTGATAATTCCATCATATCCCATAGATGGAACATGTTTGGTAAAATTCAATAGGTATGTGATCAGGGCCAACAATTTATTTTTTCTATTTCAAAAAGGGCAAGTTCAACCGCTTCTTCCTCAAAGGGTTTAGTAAATTTTCAGTTGTTATGTTTTCTTCAGCAGTCCACAAATTTTGATATAGGTCAAAGGCATTTCTCTTTGTTCTATCAAACATGGTTTCATAAATACATTATGGCATGTTTCAAGTAGTTATCAATACCTTGTATTGTTTCATGTTTATTTTAAAGCATGAAAACGGTGTTCTGTCACCTTCTACCATTGACAACTGATAAAACTTCACAAGAAGCTTAGTTTCATGACTTCTCTTGAACCATAGCTCTTCAAGTTCTATAGGGGAAAGAAGCTTAGTCTGCAAGTGAACTCAAAAATTTGTAAATTAATTGGTGAGATGGATTCTTTTTTTTGTCTCTAAGAATCACTACCACAAATAGCCTCTATAGCGGCACAGACCTTTTTCATGTAGCGGCGCAACTAAAGCAACCCGCAGCTACAAATCCCTGCACAGTTTTAGCGGTGGTGGGAGTTAGTGTCCGCCGTTAAAACTACACCACATAGACAAACAGGAAAAAAATCCGCCATCAATATAAAATTAAGCAAACCCTAAGACTCACGCGTCAGCCCACCACCACTTCTCTATCTCGCCGCCACCGCCACTTCTCTCCTCTCTCTCTGCCTCGCTTGCGAGTGGATAGCCTTTATGATGAGCAAGCAGGCGGGGGTCTGGATCCCGAGGTGGCGGGGGCTCGCGACGGTGTGGGGGCTCGCAGCGTCCACTCCCCTTGCATGGTCGTGTTGATGCGGGAGCTCACGGCGGGCGCTTCCCCCACCCTCCCTCGAGGCACGGCGGCGATGAAGGCTATGACGGGGGCTCGCGGCGACTGCTCCTTCCTCGTCATTGCTCGGGGCTGATCCGGTGGCAACGCGGATGCGGGAGCTCACGACGGCCAATCCCCTTTCACGGCGGCGATTGCTTCCCACACCCTTCCTCTAGGCGTGGCGGTGGCCAAGGCTACGGCCAAATCTGGCTCCTATAGGCGCGGCAACAAGAACCTCCCCCACCCTCTTCCCTCCAGGCGCGGTGGCGGGTGGATCCGGCTCGTCCAGGCGCCGCGGCGGGTGGGGCTACGGCCAGATCCAGATCCCCCCTCCTGCCAACGGTGAGTCGGGCCTCACGGGCAGGCGAACGGGCCAGCGACCTCACTCCTGCCAGCGGATGGGTGGCCTTGCTCCTGCGGGCGGGTGGGCGGCGACATATCCAACAACGACAGAATGTGGCCTCATGGGCGACGACGTCCGGGGTGCAAGCCACGGGTACGGTGACCAAGGGATCGTCAGCCTGGGCTCGACGGGCTAGGGCCTTTTTTTTTTTGTTTTCTCATTCAATTACTAGCGGCGGGGGACTTTGTGATCCGCCGCTATAGAGGTTCTCTCTTGCGGCGGGGAACTGATACCCGCCGTTATTGTAATTTTTTTTAGCTACGGTGACTGAACGGCGGTGTGCTATCCCCGCCGCTATAGTATTTTATTTGCCTGCTGCTACAGTAGCATTTTATGGTAGTGAATAGAATTCTTTCTTTTATATATATTTTTTCTTCTTCTTACCCTATCTAGCTTGATTAAACCCCTACCCTTTGAAATGCTTCCTTAACTTTTTGAGTTTAAAAGGTACCCTATCCCAGACATCTTTATCCCTTGTATAGGCTCATCCCATAATTTCTGTACAGTAGGTAGAAAATTGGATGTTTCAGCTAGTCCAGTTCAAAATGGAAAGGGATAATTGCAAAACAAGTCCTGTTTTAGAGTCTAATTCTGAAAATGGTTCTGTTTTCGATTTTGTTGCAAAACCGGACCGGTTTTGCAACAAAATCGAAAACAGAACCATTTTCAGAATTAGAGTCTGAAATAGGACCTGTTTTGCAGTTGCTCCAAAGAAAAGATAGAAATTTAACGAGTTCCAGATTATGTATTTTGAACTAAAATATTATGGTATAGAAGTTTTCTTGATTTCTTTTGAAGAAGGGTGTAGGGAATAGCTAAACCCCATCCTTTAGATATAAGGTCTATCTAACACCTCAAGGTTGGTTATTGTTGTCTTACTCATATAAATTAATTTCATTCAAGGCATTTTTATAATTTTGATTTTGAGAAGATTAATAAATCTTGTACTAGCAACTTTTTTGGTTTTTTGTCTGCATTTCTAATTAAATTGAAAACTTTTCTCTACTATATATGCTACATTATTATTGGAGCAAAAGGCAGAAAGATCAGCCAGGAATTTTTCTTTTTTTCCTCCTCTATACACATCCCGGGCACCCCTAGGATCACATAATATTTGTAATTCTATTACTAGAATTCACAAGGTTGTTAGATGGATCCTGTTAGCTTAGAGTTATCTTATAAATATGAGAAAATGAAATGATCAGTATTGCCCTTTGACTAAGAAATATAATTCTATTAGTTTTCTAAACTTCTGATGAGCCCCTAAAACTTTGAGATACTCTTTATTTTTTTCATTCTACACAAACCATTTCCCAGGAAATTTGCAATTTTTATTAATATAATTAGCACAAATTCTATCATCATCTTGATATTCCACAAAAATATACGCCAGCATGTTCACTTTCAAGGCCTGAAACATACCACAATAACGGTTGATGAAATAAAATATTAAAACCTACTACTGCAATTTTAAAACATATCACTTTCAATCCAAGAAAGCAATTGATGGCCAATCCAACGAGCAAGAATCGTTGTCAGAGAAGCACACGTTCACAATGGCGATGGCACCGTGCACCATCTTTTAGGTCTAATAAGAAAAATTGAATAGAAATTATGGAGAAGAAAATTGAGAAACAAGTAAGATGGCCTTTATATAGGGAATCCTTCCTCCAATTCCATGAGCACGCAGGCACGAAGGCAAAGATCCACGGAGGGAGAGCAACAAGAGCATGGTACTGCACTACCACTTCATTGCTCCTTCACAATTAGGCGCTACCTTCCAGATGGGTACCGCATGTAGCTTTTGTGCACTGCCCACTAATGATGTACTGATTTGGGATTACATAATTTACTGGACACATAACATCCTTTGGGATGGGGTCCTTTAATTAGACGTTGAGAGAGCCGAGTCCCATGTAATTTTCTAGGTCGTAGAAAAGAAAAGGATTGGACGCATTATCTGCGGATGACACTGCTATAAATATCATTTTCAGTAATGAAAGACTTATTGTGATATTAGTGGCGGACATCTAACAGTCCACTACTAAAATGAGCCCGAGAAGGGATGCCCGCCACTAAGTTAGATGAGATAGATTAGTGGCAGACCATAAATATGGTCTGCCACTAAGTTCTGCCACCTACTATATATATAGAAGGGAGGGGGGGGGGGGGAGCACAACCCTATCCACTCCTTCCGCGGGTATCCGCTACCATGAATTTTATAAAGATTTAACAGTCTAGATGACATTTAAGAGTTCATGTCTAACTATAATTCTTATCTGTTTAGATGGTATATTCTAATAATGAATCAAAGTTTAGAATGGTTCAGATTTATATAATTATATTTTAGAAGACAATCGGAATTAAGAGTTTGTATCAAATACAAGAAATAATATCAGCTATGTTCTAGAGTTGCAATTGATTGCTATAGTGCCATGGCACACTTGGGAAGGTTGAGGCTTCATATCACTGGAGAGAAAAAGAAGTAAGGATCCGGTGACAACTTGGGCAACGAGACATGCAAGCTTTAGATGGTGCTCGATTCAAACAAATCACATGAAACACTAATATGATCACACACGATGCTGCAAGTAAGTGTTAGCACGCTTACTCCCCGTGATCCGTATGGATTGTCAATGCATCCTCCATGGCATCTTGACATCACCACATCGTGATTCTATGCTCAGTCTTCAATTGATCGAGTCATCTACGTTGTCACGCAAGATGCCGTGTAGCTTCTCCTGCTAAGTGGTCTGTGTCGACTCTGTCTGCTACCATACAATTTCATCAGACACCACCCACACGTTCTACTACACATGATTTTTTTTTCACACTCATGGAGGGTTTCTAACAATGTCTTCGGCCATGCAACCCAATATCGCTTCTCCGCCGATTTTCCCCATGCCAATTGTGTCAGTGTTGTCCACTGTTAGCATCAATTAGCATGTCACCATTATCTAATCGATCGGCAATAGATTATATGCTGAGGAATTAATTTTTCTTTTTGTTGTATCTAAGGAATAAAATCTCCATGTGTACATTTTTCATTGTTTTAGGTGTCATAAGCGATTGTACATGAGATTGAATAGAAGATACTATTTTTAGGTAAGAAAACGGACTTATATTAACCTGGATGACAGAGTGCATGCAAATTTTTCAATCGAATAAAGAAGATAGAGTTGTATAGTCCTACATGAAAATATGAAGTTGTGTAGTACGTGTATTGTTGATTATCAACCAATAAAGCACCAGTCATGTTGTCAATATAGTTGGTTATGATGCAACCAGTAAGATTACATTGAAAAGGTAAAATATTCGATGGTTATCAGCACAATACAGGTGATGCAAATATTGTATTATGAATATGCCGATCAAAATATATCTCTGAAACAAAATATGATAGGGATGTATATTTGGAAGAATATTTCAAGGAGAGGTGGCTTATCTGAATTTAAATTTATTCGGCACATGTATTCTAGAAATTATACCAAGTGAACAATCAGTGCATTATTAAATTATATAGATGTATTGTATGCGTTGACCCGACATAAGTTATCTCAAATGTAGTCTGGTCAAATAAAAACATGAAAAAAGGTAGAGCAATAAGTTAAAATAAATCATGAACAAATCATAATAAATCCATCTTTCTCTCTGACAAAATGTTGTAAAACTTTTGATGCATAAAGAAGACATTCAGTAGTTCTAAAAAAATATTTATCTTTCTAAGTAGTATAAGAAAATTAGGAAAATAAATCTAAAATACTTATTCAAATGCTAGAATATAGTTGTACGCACATGTTTTATTGTAGTATCACTTTCCATACTCAAGGACTTAATACAGGTCTAGCTGTGCAAATTGCGGGGGCCATCTGCTTTCTAGTTAATTTTTCATTAAACGTATGAAATGTATTTAGCAAACCTGAGCAAAATGCAAGTAGTCCAAAAACTATAAAGGTACCATGCATATGTTCCTGCCAAGATGCATTTAATTGCTCTTTCTTCTGCTCTGACGATGTGGTTGCGGTGCTATGTTTGGATACGACGGCATCTACTGTGCCGCGTGCATCATGACAATGGGGTGGTGCACCAACGGAAGCATTGGCACGATGGGGATGATCGCCGGATCGGAAGTACACGTGGCTGGACCTGACCTCCCTTTGCCGAGTGTCACTAAAAAATACACTCGGCAAAGTGTTTATCGAGTGTAATTTTTTTACACTTGGCAAAGAGCCGGTTTGTCGAGTGCCCGATAGAATACACTCAGCAAACCTATGGACACTCGGCAAAGAGAGGATTTCCCGTAGTGGCAGCCCTAGAGCAGCTGTTATCTGCATCGCCAGTCCAACGGTACTAGATGGCACACTAACCAGAGGTTTGCCGTATGCCTAATGCACACGACAAAACCCAAAAGCCCCACGGCAAAGCGCGCATGGCAAAAAATTCCGTTGGCAAAGCTGACTTTGCCGTGTGCCTTTTATCGGGCAGACGGTAAAGGCTTTGCCATATGTCAAAAATACACACGGCAAAGCCAGTAAAATATAAATCATATAAAACCTAAAAAAGCAAAAAAAAATTTTAGGCCCCTAGCAATCCGGGACCTCACGATTCGCGCGTAAAGCCCCTATCACTGCACCACACATATATTTGTGACTACACCCTCCTTTTATATTTGACCTCTTTATCGTATGCTTTATATTGAGCACACGGTAAACATGGTCTTTGCCATGTGGTACACGGCAAAGACCATGTTTGCCATGTGCCAAGAAAAAAATATTTGGCAAAGACCTATTTATATATTTTCTAATGTATTTTTTATTGGCTAAATTATTTCAAATAAGAAAGTGTTGAACTATAAAATTGTATAACTTATTAAGATCTACAACTTTTATTTTGGTCATTTGTTTATTTTACAAAGTGGTAGTAATATTGTTCACAAATCTTATATGTCTCATCGAATGTTTCATGAAACTATATGAGAATATTAGATTTTGTGAACAATGTTTTGATTTAAATTGAGTAATAAACAAATAATCAAAATAAAAGTTATAAGTCTTCAACAGTTATATAACTTTGTAGTTCAAATTTTTTTGATTTGAATTAATTTATGGTTTTAAATATAATTTAAATTTATATTTTCCGAGTGTTAGGGAAAAAATACTCGGCAAAGAGTGTGTTTGCCGTGTGTCAAGAAAAACACACGGCAAACATGCTCTTTGCCGTGTGTCCATCTTTTTTTACATACGGCAAAGATTTTATCATGTGTTTTAATTTAGCACATGGCAAACACCATCTTTCTCGTGTGCCTGGAAGAAAACATAGGGCAAAGTTTCAGACACACGGCAGAGATTGATTTTCCTCTAGTGGCAGTAGCAGGTATGGTGGCTGCACGACGGAATATATGATGCTGGCTTCTTGCCGCACCCACATGACATTGTTTGAATAAAGAGATTTTTTTTTCAAGAAAATGGATGCAATATCCAGTCTCTACAAACATACATAGCCTTCAATTATTATAAAACCACAGTATTATCACTGGCAATATGAATAAGAAGATATAGGGGGAGACAAAATCAAAGAAGTAAATCTAAGCCAGACAAAGATTATGTTTCCATCTGTTATTGGCATGTTCCAAGGAAGTGACCTCTAGAGAGGAGCTCGCCTTTAAAAACATCTTCTTTGTTACTTCATCTTGCTGCAGTTATGTTTAATTATTCTATTGTAACTAAAAATACACTTTTAACTCCTCTTTTAATGCTTTCTTGCTAAATTATTTTTCGTATGAACAACTCCACTTTGGAGGTACCAAATGAAAATCTTTATTTCTGGAGGAATTTTTAGTTCTCAAATATCCTTGTGTGAGAAAGGTACATGTTGGTTTAACAAGTACTATATATCGGTCATGTTGATGCAAATTCATCTAAAAGCACTGCTCTCTTCCAACAACCTTATATTGGAAACTTTAGCTACAAGTTCTGACTATTCTCGAAGCTTCTCATACACTAGAGCTCTCCTAAATGAAATGTTTATAGAATTGAGCTCAATACATTTGCCATAAGATAAGACTTCATCTTTTATCTTTGTAAGACCCCTCTAAAAACAGGAGTCATATGATTTTGCTTAAACTTAAGATGAAGATTTAGAGCTTAGGTATTTATTCCTAAGAAACAACTGTCATGGTCCATGTCGGCAAAAAAGTCTCGATGGCAGGACCGCCACGTACAAGGGGTGATCACCCAACATCTAATGGAACTCCTTGTCGCCGGAGTCCGCTGAGTAGTGTTAACAAACTGCAATTGAATCATGGCTGCTCACCGTCTTCTCTTGCGTAGTACTCAAGAACATGACACGCTTGTTTTCCTTTTTTGCGATCTAATTTTGTAGAGTTCGTGTGTTAAACCGTGAGTATATGTATATATATACTATATATATATATATATATATATATATATATATAAAGAGAGAGAGAGAGAGAATATATATATATATATATAAAGAGAGAGAGAGACGGCTGCATCGGTGTTTTTCGATGCACAGCAATTTTGACATGTCCACGGTTCCACGCCAACCCATGGCTGTACCAATCTAAGCCGTCCATCGGACCTTCTTCCCATCATATCCGTAAAAAAGATAGAGGTCCAGCTAGTTCGCCAAAATTTGTCCTTGGCTGCAGAGGTTGTCGTATCCATTTTTTGTTGTTGTTTCCACGTGCCTCTACATATACATGCGCCAACACTATCCGTATGAACAGAGAAGTTAGACCCTGCAATGCACTCCACTTCATCAATTAAAAATTGTGATATCGAGGCATTCTCATGACTCAGATGAACCAACACAATAATGCCATACATCTGAACTTAAGGGGTCTTGTAATATGAAGGCGTTCTCAACATGGGAACGCTGACTCTAGCCTATACTAAAAGATGAATGTATTGTGATAAGGGGGTGTCTACAATGATACAATAAAACATCAAAGTAGGTATCGTTGCTGATTTGAAGAAGAGGAGGGTGAGAGAAAAAATAAGTTTCATAGGAGCAAACGGTCACAAGCTAAATTTAGGACTATAAAGTTATAGTGTTGCACATAGACAACTTTCATTGCCTGACTTCTCTGTTTCATTTTCTCATTGAACAAATTAAGTAGAATGAAGCTGCCTACAAGACAACTGAAAACATAATTTGATTGCATGAGCTGCCTCATGAACCTTTTTTAGTTTCAATGCATGAGATGGGTTTTTTGCACATAGACAACTTTCATTGCCTGACTTCTCTGTTTCATTTTCTCATTGAACAAATTAAGTAGAATGAAGCTGCCTACAAGACAACTGAAAACATAATTCGATTGCATGAGCTGCCTCATGAACCTTTTTTAGTTTCAATGCATGAGATGGGTTTTTAGGGAACACCAACGTACTTTCCATTAGCGATGATCCTTTTAATTTGATGGGTTATGTACAGTATTCCCTCTATCCAAAGTATAAGTATTTCTAAAAGTTTGAGACAAAATCTCAAAAGAATTTTCAAATGTAAAGGGTTAGACGTTATGATGATGAATTTAATATCATCACTTATGCTTGATCAAACATCATGAATGCTTCTTATTGGAAATCAAAATTCAACTATTTGACTTCTATCAAACCTAGAAATGCTTTAAAATAGCGATTTATATATTATGTGAGTCAAGTATTTGACATATGAATGTTGTATTATATGGCCTTATATTTGCAGATTTAGGTGGTTAATTATGAGGCTTTCAAATTTTGTATGTGCCAGCTTCCATGAAGGAATATTTTGATATCTAATAACCAAGAAGGTATGTACAATGACATACTCCGGGGCGTCATGTAGTTCGTCTTCTGCACAACACTGAATGTTTCTGAACTTCTGAGGTGTCGGATCTTATACTATACCGAACAAACATATAAGGAATAATAAGGAAAGTGTGGATATGGTTTGCCGACATCCGTAGTGGTCTACAATTTATTTTCCTCAGCAAAGTATCATCAGTCTCACACCCAGCTCCCTTGTGTGGCCACATCCACATGAATATAATCGATTTATATGTGTGCCTCTCTATGAAAACACATGGTTATAACTCTCTTGATCTCAGTGTACTTGTCATTCCGATCATATTTTTAGATGTATTCTTAAATAAAGGGAATAGGTATTCGCACTATAACATAAAGACACTATAGCGGCGTGGTAAAAAAATTCGTAGCTGCGGTTTCACTATAGATCGCCGGTACAAAGAGAATCTTATTTTTAGCGATGGTCAAAAAAGTCAACTATTGTTAAATATTATATTTTAAAGACATGAAACATTTCGTATTTTTTTGCTGACCCCTGCCGCGTGTCTCAGTGCTTGGGAGCATAATACAATGCACATAGTATGCTATAGCTACCAGTACTGCAAGAAACATCGCACTAGTTTTTGCCTGATATCGTTGGGTCGTCTAATGTCAGCAGCACACAATGCATGAACATAGCCCGTTCTGTTAAGTTACTATGTATCAACTAGTTCCACCCAAAAGTTTAAGCTGATAGGAAAGGATGGACAATTTACATATGGTTCAACACTCCCCCTCACGTGCAGCTCCCTCGGAGTGCAAACGTGGAAATAAAAGTGGCGCAACGGAAAATGCGGTCGTCAAGACTTGAACTCAAAGCCTCTGACTCAATACCATGTGCCTATATACCAACCAGTTACACCCAAAAGGTTAAACTAATGAGGAAGGGTGGACAATTCTCTTATACTTCAACATGTTGGTCTCGGCCGGGTCATTGGGGGTGACGATCATGACATGCATGTGCATGCAATGAGTACTTGATATTTTCGTTCCGTTTCCACTACACACGCGCAGACAGTCGATGGGTCAGATCGTGCTCAACCGTGTAACAACGTACAACACCTCTGCCATTGATGCCCATCCAGCTCGATCTGCTCCATGTTTGAAGCTAGTAAAGTCCCAACATGCTGGGTTCACTGAATCGATTCCATGACACATGCACGTACCGGATACTGAGTCACCTAGCCCTATGTATACATACAAAAGTAATACGGAGTATCATACAACTTTAACATTGCATGCGGGCGTGGTCATCAAGGCCCGACCAAAGTAGTCAGTGTTGTAAGCAACTGTTTTTAGCAGATTTAGGAAAAAGCTAAATTTGTTTGTATTGAAGCAAATCAAGTACGCTGCACATGATTATGATATGTGCCCCCTTATTTGTTGGGCTATTAATGTCTAGTTTAAGGGTAAGGTAAAAATTCAGGCAAGTCACACCTTTCTAAAAATCAACTTTTTGTTTGAACGAACTGAACACATAGCTATTCGGACTGAACACGTTTCTATAGACGATGCATGTTGTTTCTATTCAGACGGAAGAAATAGCCTGCCAATTTTTTTATGTTTGCTTAAATTTATGTTAACATATTCAGGAGCTATATGATAGCATGATCAAGGGGCATGGCGATTGTTGACCACACCTTAAGACATGCGATAGGAGCAATCATAGAACAAAAATTTAAGAGTGCTCCTAGCATATCAAAGTCAGAACCACACCCGAAAATAATTACCAAGGAAGGAAATATAACTCTCATTCAAAACCGTCAAATTCCGTCATCGGTTCATTTCTCATAGCCGAGAGGCGAGACGCCTGCTTTTAAGTTTGGCCACACGTTGCTTTCTCTAATTTGGGTTTGCTCTGAAAAATTAAAGCTCGATCGTTTATGTGAGACAGAGCAATGGCATTCTAGCTCCTCATGTGGCACCCTGGCGTAACTTGAGGAATATTCCTAGTACTGGTGCATGCATGTATGGATAGAATTTTGGTCATGCATATATAAAACGGCAGATGCATACCTCGTATGCTCTTCATGTGTGGCATGGCCTGCTTGGAGACGCCTCGCCTCCGGCCGCCAAATGTCCCTCGGCTGGCCACCATGCATCCGATCGCGATGATGAGCCAACGACCATCGACGACGATGCACGGATCTGTGGACGTTCATCTGTGCATTAACTACTGATTCTGGATCACATCTATACATGAAAGTTGCAAGGCTTCCTTGGTGTACTGATATCTGCATGCCATGCATGAGTTAAACCAATCTAGACAGAAGAGGCTGACCGAGGTATTGATCTTTGTTGACTAGCTACTTATACTCTCCTTGTACACAGAAACATGGGATTTATATACTCGTGTATGAAGACGGATACATATCCATTCCATCGGATAGGCATGGATCTCCCTGGAAACAAGAAGAATATGAACAGCTGGCTGATGCATTCGACAAGTGTGCAACTGTCCGTTTGGTAGCTTTCCTTGTTCACCACCCCGAGGTAACATGTGGCGTCCATGCATGATCAACGCACACAGGAGTAAAAAATTCCACAAGGAATATACCAGGAGTTAATGGTCCCGTCATGTAGGTGTCATGACGATCTCGTCTTCTTACGCAGTAGCTCTTTCGTCATCTGTGAGCCACGCACACGGCACATCAACAGGTCTACGTAACAAAATGGCACGTTAGTGTATATGTGCTGTACCCCCTCCCTCCCTCCCCCCTTTAATCGCATTGTTCTGCTCCATGCCCTGTTGTAGCAGAGATTTTGCTAATCACGAAATTGATGGACTGCGATAAAAAGAGAACGGGCCCGGGCACCCAGATCAGCCGTCGCCATGCCTCACTTCCGTCGTTGGCACAGGGTGTATAGAAAAAAGAGAAATAGGCTAGAAATTCTGAGAAAAAAGTAAAACATCCAGCCCTTAATTCCCTCTCTATGTAATATCTATCGTTGATCAAGAAACTATTCTCACGTTTTTTGCTCAGGCCACCTGCTATCCCAAACGCCACGCCGCCTCTTTCCACCCGTGTCAAAATGAAACACCTTTTCCACCTCTCGAATATATTCATGGTGACGTTTGTCATAGATTCAATCGTTCTGCTCCCCATGGTTGAATTATTGGCAAGGCTCGCCTGGCCACAGATGCCGCTAAAATACAACCATTCACCTCATGACTCGCCATGGGAGCTAATTTAGCGATCTGCTCTGCCACAAACTTCTCCACCCTCGCTGAGGAGGCAGGACCGGACACAGATGTGGACTGTTTGATGGGCTGTTTGATGCAGAGTCTGTCGATCTTCTCGGTTAGTCTGATGTGAAAACAAATTGCTGTGTAAGAGCAGCAGTGCAGAGGACCGACCAATCCAATGTGGACATGCATGGCAGCATGGGACTCAAGGCTACACGGCATTGTGTGATTGTAGCTCGAATTGGTTGCATTCAGCGCATGCCTGATGCCGGATGTGACACATGAGCAAGATCGAGGGGGCAAACAAAACACGAGGCCATGCATTTTTGCGTCACCACGTGAGCGCTGTATCTACCTTTCTGATACTGGTCAGCAGCGTCAAGGCAAGGTATACATGATCGTCATGTCGATACCACTATGGCCCCAACGAACCATTAACAGGTCCGTAAGTAGTGGGCATAGCGTCCCAATACCCAAGGTGCTCCCTCTAGATTCTGTTATATTTCATTAGTTTATCTTTGTATAAAAACAATTTGATTTCCCTAGTTTTCATCATCGACCAAATTTTGCCCTGCCTGCCTCATGCACCACGCAAGCTTTAGTTAATAAAAACACATTTCCACTTGTATCATATACTCACTTGGCTCAACCAAAGAATGGCAGTGATGTGCATTGATTTATGGGCAATTAAGCCATTTTGATAGAAGGGATTAGTGCACATAGAATGATCTTTACATGTTCTTGATTTAATGTACACCTTGTAAAAGGTTAATGATCCAACGTTAATTTGTTTTATTTATGTTTTCTACTGAATATGTTTTTTCAAGAGCGTTACCTGTCAGTGAAATTCATTGCCACGACTAACCACTGATCTTTTTCCCTTCCCCAGTGTGTGTTTTCTATTTCCCAAACAGTATTAAACACACAAAAACAGCGTTTCTGATGGTGAAACTCAAAAAGGAGAAGTAAACAAAATTAGTAGTGCAGTAGATTTTGTAAATGGGACCACCTGCCTCCCAGAAGTGCGGGAGCTATGCAGGTGTCAAGTTAGTAGGGATGAAGCCAAGGGCCAAGACTTCAAAATTAGTCATTCAAAACATCCGCAAGGAAAATATTTAGACGTTACTACCAAAAATACATTGGAGAATGCTATGTATGAAACAAACTTTCAAGCCATATAACAAGTGCCTTTACACTTTCATATAGGCAAGTCAATTATTTCTTGTCTTAATATGGGGTATTGTAGGGCAAAAATCACAAAATATGACAAGTAACTTATTTACTATGTATGAAGCACTTATGAGTATATTGTCTCTGCTTTGTCCCATTCAGATAGGAGTAGACAATGCAAAGCATGTATTTACTATATGTGAGAAAGCTGGAATCAGTGGAATCTATATGAAATATATGATTAAAATTAAAATACTGGTTTCCATGTACCAGATATGCCATATTAAGAGAACATCACTAGATAACTTGTCCAAAAATATTGGATAACTGAGTTTTTTTTACATGGTTTCAAACTTCAAACCAAAATTTTAATGATATAAAGTTTCATTTTAGCTGCTAAGTGGTTTTGCCGAATTCCCTAAAAGTCAGTAAGATTTCATTACAGTATTAGAGTTGCCTCACCTTTTCAAGATTATTTCTGGACACTGGCTTGACTAATATAATTGATCTAACATACATTAACCAATATGTAGTAACATGTCTATCTACAATAAACGCTACAGGTTAGAGTAATAACTGGAAAAACAAACAAAAAATTGTGGATTTATTTTGTGGGTATCTTTTTTATAGTGCAAAGTGGTCACTGACATAACTCAGTTGACATTAACAACTAATATTTCTTTATCAAAATAAATGGCTATACAATTTTCGTGCAACATGGACAAATAGCTCCGATCAGATCAGACAACATGGACAACCATTGCAGGATGTTGTAGGTATTATTTTTTAGTGGATGGTCGGAAACCAGAGCGTCGAATAAAAGTTTTATGTGGAAATGTCTCAGTCAAGCATTTACTATATTGGAGTCAAAGGCTGAAAATAAAACTCAGGCTCTCTACATATGAAGGCTGTAAAAATAGATTTACCTATACGGAAGTGTATTTATACATGTGGTACTAACAATTAAAATAGAGATTCTGACTTCCAATACTATATAGCCGAATGTCGGGTCGTCACATACCGATAAAGGCTTTAGCCCTACTTTATTAAGATAGCAAAATATGTTTGCTGGGATACCAGCTTTCAATTTAGGCTACTTAGACACTACACCACATACAGTATTACATTACAAAATTGACTAGTTAACCAATTCCTGCCGGCTCGATCTTCATCTTCAGTTGAGCTCTAATCCCATTGATGATCTGCTCGCACTTGTCCAGCTCTCTGCTACAGAATATTTTCCAGCGCTACATGATAGATATTAATCTGTAAATTACAGCACAAGATTATGAAATGATATTATCATTAAACACCTAATCATTTCTGTTGAACCATAAGGTCCAACATATAGTTCCAAACAGGAACATAAGCGTCCTATTCTTTTTTCTCTCCCACTCTCAAAAAAAATGATTAAAAGTTGCTCACACTCTTCAGTTTATAATGTAGCCAACCTAGGCTATCCTTGATCACCTTCCACAAATTTTCTGCTATAGGGCATTGGAAGAGAAGGTGGTCCAGCGTTGCATCTTCATCATAGAACTTGCATTGCTTACTACCCTTCCATGTCAGGTCGTCACATGAATTCCATAATTAAACATGCTTGATGTTGTCTCGCCTGCATGTAATTAACCCTGTGATCAGCAAACATAAACAATAAAGCTTCAGTAATCAGTATCTTAATAATCAATCGACACTTGTAAAAGACCGGAACTTTTCCATTGTCTAAAAAATCAATCGAACAACACTCCATGGACAAACGCAGACCTGGTTTCTAGCTGCTCGTGAAGGTGACGCCACATCTGGAACAACATTTTCAGGATACTGCAGCATGGGCGCGTTTTTTTTTTTTGGAATGAAACAGGAGGGGAAGACCCCTACTGATTAAAATATATTAATAAAACACAAAAGGATCCTTTATAACTTTAAGAGTAAACAAAATTAAACGGTAAAAAAGAACAAAAGGCAATCAAAAGGTTTGTAGACATTCTTGCATCTGTGGTCTGTCTGCTTCTTTCGCTCTATGGATAACTAAGGCGAGTTCTTTCCTGAAGATTTCCCGACAATACTGAACAGTTGGGTCTGTGCCATTGAAAATCCAATCATTCCTTGTCTTCCAAATACTCCAAGCCATTAATATGATCACCTCCATAGAAAAAGGAACTTGTAGTTGTCTCTTTATTCTGATCACTGCCTGCTCAGCATTAGGTGAGGTTGATGATGTGACTCCCACTATCAGCCAACAGTCCTTTGCAAAATAGCATCTAAGGAATAAATGGTATATGGTCTCTTCCCTTTGTAAAATACACATTTCACAATTGTAATCATCTAGGACCATATTTCTCATTTTCAAGATCCCTCTTATGTTTACTCTATCCTTTAGCAACAGCCAGAAGAATATTTTGTGTTTCATTTGGCAAGTGGATGTCCATATCCAGTGAATTGAAGGGTGCAAAGGGAAGTGCCCAATTATCTGCTTATAAACCTTGGAAGAGGAGTAAGTGTTTCAAGATTGAGTAGGTTTTCCTGTAGCTCCTTAAATTGATTAAAAGCTTCTTCTGAAAGAGGCAACTGAAAGATGTCAGTGAAGGATTCCAGGCTCCAAGATGAATGCAGGTCTATATTTTTCCTTGTTGTGAAAGAGTACAGATGTGGATACAATTCTTTTAGTACTCCATGAGTCCTCCAATCTTCCCAGAAAATAATACTTTTACCATTGTTGATCATGCTTTGAACTGAGGGAGCAATTTGATAATGCTTCTCCACCAAAAGGATCCTTTTCTTGTCTGGCCCGGCAAGCTTTTTCCATTGTAATAATTTTGCCATACTAGCTGGACTCAGGGGATGTTGTCATGGGCAAAGAATTTGTGCAGATGTTTTATTAGCAATGCATCATTTTGTGCTATTAAATCTTTAACACCCAGACCTCCCTCCTTTTTTGGACGTGTAACCATGTGTCATGCTACAAGTGGAGGTTTTTTGCTGTTGATGTGAGAACCTCACCATAAACTGTGCTTCTGATACTTGTCAATTTGCTTTATCACTGTGGGAGGTAATTTAATCGTGCACATGAAGAAAGTTGGCAAAGAGGACAAAACAGTATTAACCATCTCAACTTTTCCACCTTGGGAGAGGAAAATGGAGGTGCTTATTAGTCTTCTTTCAATCCTTTGCACTAATGGGAGGAAGTCTTCTATTTTTGGCTTTGTCATACCTAGAGGCAGACCAAGATAAGTGAATGGTAAATGCCCCACTTTGCAACCTTTAGTGTTTGCTATAAACTCCATTCTTTCACTGGAAACATTAATTGGGACAATGATGGATTCGCTATAGTTTACTCGTAATCCTATAGATTCTGCAAAGGTGTGCAATAGAGCTTTCAGAGCAATTAGTTGTCTCGGGCAGGCTTCCATTATCAAAAGAGTGTCATCGGCATATTGAACCACTGGAAAATCATGTCCAGTTCTCTCAGGCAATGGTAATTTAAGACTCCCATATCTTTTGCTTTACTTAGGAGGGACTGAAGGAGATCAGCTATTAGAACAAAAAGGAGGGGAGATAAGGGATTCCCCTGCCTTACCCCTCTTCTGCAATGAAAGACTTTCCCTAGTACCCCAATCAGCAGTATAGATGAGGTCCCTGAACCTAAGATGCCTTTGATCAAATTGATCCATTTTTGTCCAAAACCTTTGCCATGCAAAATATCTAAGATTGCTTGATGTTCAATTTTGTCAAAAGCTTTTTCAAAATCCAACTTAAAGATTACCATTTCCTTCTTTGTCTTCTGACAGAGGTAGAGATATTCATATGCCCAAGCCAAACAATCTTGTATCGATCTTGATTTCAAAAACCCATATTGATTTTGATGTATGAGTTCCAAAATTACCATTTGAAGTCGATCAGCCATTAATTTAGTGATCAATTTGATGCAAGAATTCAACAACGATATTGGCCTATAATCACTTATAGTCAGTGGGTGGTCCACCTTTGGGACCCATTGGTACTCTGCAGGCAGATATTTTCCTCCCAAAAAGCTTGACATAGATTGTAGAAGTCTTCTTTAATGATTGGCCAAGACTTCTTCATAAAATCACTATTAAATCCATCTAGTCCAGGAGATTTGTGGGAAGGAAGTTGTGCATTAACTTTATCTATCTCTTCTTTACTAAATGGTTCTTGTCGTCCTTCCAAGTTAGCATGAGGAGTAATCAAAGAGGAGAGATCAAACTGCAATACTGTAAATTCAGAGTTGCCCACCCTGTCCTTATAACTCTACCACAGGAGTTCTGCTTTTGCCTCATGAGATTGATGAACATTTCCAGAGATATCATTGGGTGAAGTGATTATGCTTCTCCTATGTTTTATAGTGGCATTGGCATGAAAAAACTCAGTACATTCGTCCCCAAATCTGACCCATTTGATTGTACCTCTCTGCTTCCAATAAATGAGCTGCTGGAGCAAAAGGGAGGTGAGATGATTCTGCACAATTGATCTAAAATTCCATTCTTCCAGAGTTAAGTCTCTTGATTCTTCCAAAAGATCCAGCATATAGAGAACTTGATTGTTGTTGCTGGTTGTTTTTGGTAAATTAGGTAGTTGTTGACTCCATTGTTTTAAGACCCTTCTTGAATTCTTTAGTTTTTCCACTAACTTTTTTGCAGCATCTGTATTGGGTGTTGGAATATTCCATCTATGTTGCAAGATCATGTTGAAAACTTGATGCTCCATCTATTAATTCTGAAATCTAAACACCTTTGCCATTGGAACTGAAGTGGTCACAGATATAACACAGGGTACATGATCAAAGGTGTCTCTTGAGAGGGTAGAAACTGAGGTTCCTGGATATGCTGTAGCCTAGGTAGCCGAGGTGAACAACCAGTCAAGACTTTGAAGAAGAGGATGCTCTTGTTTATTGGTCCAGGTATATTGCTGCCCATGTAATGACAGCTCACTGATCCTTAGATTGCTAATGGCCTCATTAAATGCTAGCATGTTGTTAACATCCCCGCCCGGTTTGTTCCTATTTTTAGGAGATCTTATGAGATGAAAGTCTCCCATAATAATCCAATCGGTTGTATCAGCCATATCAATATTTCTAAACCACTCCAAAAATTGCACCTCTCCCTCTACTGTACAAGGTCCATAGATGTTAGTGAGAATCCATTGTTGTCTAGTTAATTTAGTTGTGAATTCCACTGATTGAGAGTATTGGTTTTGAAAGATGAGGTTTCCTGTGAATGCCTGGCTGGACCAAGCAATCAAAGTCCCACCAGAAGCCCCTTTGGAAGGTAGAAACTCCAACATGTCAAATATTCTTGCAGGGCAAAATTTCCTCAAATAAGCAAGGTCAATGTGTTCTCTTTTGATTTCTTGGAGACAGATGATATCACAGTTTGTCTCATTTATTTTGCTTCTGACTCCATTCCACTTTTTATCAGCATTCAGTCCCCTAATATTCCAGCACAAGACTGTCCAAACTCTTTTATCTGAATTACAGTGATTATCCATTAAAACATAATTGGAGAAATTTGTACCCCTAATGCATAACATTATGGTTTTGAAAGCCCACATCTTCTTGGAAAGAATCCATTCACATGTTAGATACTGGAAGGGGACCAGGTTTCAGAAACATACACAGTACTCCCAAATTTGATTTTGAAGAATGAACTTGTAGCAGTTATACTGGAGAAGGACCAGAATCCATTGCATTAAAATAAAAACTCGGGCTGCAAATTTAAATATAGCAGGTTTCGGAGACAAAACCCAAAGATCAAAATATAAAACACCATACGTTCCACATGACAGGCAAAATACCGATAACACAGGACCATAATCCTTTCTTAGGGTAGAATGCGTTAAGCATCTACTTCTTCTGCTTCTTGTTCTGTTTGTCCTCATTGGAGTCAATCTTATTCTTGTCACTCCCCTTCTTCTTATACACAACCTTCTTTTTAACTTGTCCAACTTCACCATTTTCTTTTGCATGTTCCAGCGAGATGGCTGCTTTCTTTCCTAGCTTCTTTTGCAGAGAGGGCTTTATCAAATAGCTCCTTAGGAGGTATCTTACAAAACTGAACCCCCAGATTCTTGATGATTTTAGAGTTGAGAGCTAGAGGTGCAGATAAACATCAAAAACAGTTTTTATCAGCACAATGGGTCGACTTGAAGCCTTAAAGTTTGTCCTTGATTCTGTCACTCCTTCTAACTTCTGATGTATTGACTGCGGTATTAGTTTGTTTTCTTTTCCTCACATGCAGGGCAGAAGTGGAATGAGCTGACAGTGCAGTGGGCTCAACACTCTTAAGTGGAGTACTTATGAGTTGTGTCTCTTTAACTTCATTTCTTCTTCTGAGTTTCGTACCTGAAAAGTGTCAGTGTCCATTAAGATATCTTCACCAATTCTGTCTAGAGTAGAATGAGCCATCTGATGGGTAGTGTGATTCTCTGTAAATGTTGGGCATGATGAAGGCAGTGCAAATGTGAACTGTTGTACAAATGATGTGGATTCCGCCATAATCTGCCATGCCTGAGATAGTAGGAATCCTTTAGCCCAATCAAAGCTTGCTTGAGACAGCAGTTTTAGAGTAAAGAAACTTGCCCATTCAGCTGGGATTTGTATCACAAATTCAGGCTTACTAGCTGGTTCGAAGTATTTACCCCACAATCTGAAGAAATCAGAATGCAACTTCAGCTCTGAAAGTGGCCAACCATTTGGGGAACTCCAAATATTAGAGGGAAAAGGATTTATGCTCATACGGCTCTGGAAAACTGGGTCAACATATGTATCATGTTGCACAAATCCTACCATGAGCTGATCATCGTCATCCTCTGTTTGTGCTTATGCACCTTGAGTTTGATCAATTTGTTAGAATCTGCAGATCTTCTAGGAGTAGAACTAGTAGGGAAGGATCTTTAAATGGACGTACCTTTCACCTTTGGTTGCCATCCATGGAGCCGTTGGCGGGTGGCGATGACGGAGATATCGGGGTGTTGCTCCCGGCGGTGATGGCGTAGCATGACTGCCGGCTTGGCGTAGATGGCTTGGTGGAGCATACCATCATTGGCAGCACACCCTCAACCTCGTGCCAAGTGCCTTGGGCCCCATCTCCTCTTGTAGTGGTGTGTGACGGGGCCCACCAGCCACATCTCGGGCCGGGCATCCCCAATCAGAATGCGAGGTCAAGGCCCAGTCGGCCGTTGGGCCGGCTGAGGTGGAGATCAATCTAACATTCTCCCCCTTGATCTCATCATATACTTTTAACTTTATACTCTGAAATAACCTTTTCATAGTATTTGTTCCATCACAAATTCGTATATAGAGCATGTTTTGTCATCACGGTTAACCACCAATAGAATCAACAGCTACAACACACTCCTTTGTTCTGAAACAGATCATTTGACCTTGGGCCTCTTATTGTCCAGAAATTATAGACTATACCATAAAACCCTTGTCGACTGGGTGCTCTCCGAGTACACTGGGCGGTAAGTCTTTAATGAGCAGATCTGCTAACACTTGTCTATTACATTTATGCTCCAAGCATTTCAACATAATTCTGAACTTTCTCCTTAACAACGTATAACTTTGTGTCAATGTGTTTGGCACCACACTTGACTCGTTGTCATAGGAGTGAAATACTTAATGGTCATTACTGTTATTAACCATTATCAATTCCGGGTATAGGTTTCCTTAACCATTTTGCCTGTCCCTCAGCCTCATATCATGCTAAGTCATATCTTTTCATCACATTAATGATAATTCTTTGCTAATTCATATCTTTTCATCACATTAATGATAATTCTTTTATTCTTTGAAGCTTTTCCACACAAAAACTCCATGTGTGAAAGTTAGTGACAATTGTGGATTTTGCTACACATTTCATGCGTTTTATCTTTGTGCTTACAATCTTTTGAGAGCACTTGTACATATCTATCTTTGTACTCACAACCTTTTGAGAGTACTTGTTTCTTTTAGCATGAGGCTTATATCTTTAACTCCATTCTAGTGACCTATATCTGGATTGGACATTGCCAAAGCAACCCGGATACATGAACTTTATTAGGGTAATATCAAGCTTCTAACAGCTGAAGCATATGGTACCATATTCATTTGTTCCTTTTCATATTGTCTTTTGGAATAGGCGTATGTTTTCTTGTATGCATACTTGACTATAGGAATAGGCGTATGTTTTCTTGTATGCATACTTTAGAGACTTCTCAGCATGCATATGCAATATTTCTAATACCCCTTTCTCTTTATCTCAGTGAATCTTGTCTCATATAACAAGAGACATTGAATCGAGAACATTCTTTTGAACTTTAAGGACAAGAACTTCTTCTTCTTCTGCATTGGATTGACATCACCACTAGCAAGTAGGATGCCATCCACATGATGAGGAAATGAGTTTTCCATTCTATATCTTTTGCATAAATGCAATTGTCCTCTTACTCTTTAAGAAAACATAAATTTCTCATTAATCTATGAACCTTTAAACATCTCTCTAGAAACTTGTCTTCAATCCAAAAATGGATTTCTGTTGATGATGTCTAAAAGTTTGTTTTCTTTTCATGACAAAACTTTTAGTTGTGTCATGTAATACATTTTCCTTGGATCCTCACTAAGGAGAATCGACTTTGCTTTCGTTTGATGTAATTCAAACCATGATGTGCGTCTAAATGCCATTATAACTCTGACGAAATTATTACACAAGACATTAGAAAAAGTCTCATAGTAATATTTTCTTCTCTTTGCGTAAAGCCTTTCATCATATATCTTCTACAGAGTCACATTTAATCTTATAGACCCACAACGGTCTACTGTTTTGACTCTATTACGGTTTGTATTCCCTTTAGAGTCATATTCATTATTGTACACCCATGACGGCCTACTGTGTTGACTCCTTTAGGAATTTCTTCTAAATCCCAAACAATGTTAGGATTTATCAATTACATTTTATCTTTGCTCATCATGGCATTATCAGGATAAACTGATTTTCATTTCTTTGACCCTTAGGGTTCTCTGCTATTGGCACTTCTTTCACATGGGGTTCTCTTTTATTGCCAAGTGGCAATTAATTCTATAATCTCTATGTAACCAGAAATTTACTGTTCTTGAATCATTGAAGTGGATACATAGTCCTACTTCTCTTCAAGTCTTACTCCCCCAGATTATCCATCTCCTTCAAAGATAGCGTATCTCTGAACTCTTTAACCTATCTGGGTTTTCTCTATGATACCTTTTCTTCTTTATGGCACTTTAAGCATCGTCTTAGTATTCCATCATCAGAAAACAAGGAATACATCTTTTCTTTACTTTAGGGGTATCATTAATATGACCGCTATACTCCCCCAGACGATCACATTTTCCTTTAGTAGATCAGTTTAGATGGACAATATGCATCACATTATCATCTTTATAGGAGAGTTACATCAATCTTCCTCCCCCTTGAAATGTGGCCAGAACTTTTCTGCCACAATTTTGAAACATTTAGAACTCCTATGAATTGAGGAAACTTTGATTGTCTACTTCATTCACTTGATTACATCACGCGAAAGAATTTTCTGTTAACTCGTATGGGAGTATTTTTTTTCCTCATTCATTTCTATAAACTCAACCAAGTTCTTTATCATTAATACCTTTTCAAGTCGTAAATTTATTTTTCTTAGACTCATTTAGTGCATAATTACTATGACACATAATGTGCACGGTCGTACTTGAAAAGCATAAGAGCTACTCCTTACTTTTCTCTAAGAGTGAGATACATTAAAAACACATGAGTCAACACATCTTTCTCCCGCCAAGCAGGATAAAACTTTTCTCAAACTTCTCCCGTCATATGGGATTTTCTTGACATAAATATTATGCCATCTTTACCCCGCCATGTGGGTATTTTCTCAGACTTTGCCCGTCATACGGGTATAACATAATCATTTCTTTCTCGTCATGCGGATAATTTTCTCGAACAGACATGGATGCTTGTATTGGCTCATATTCAATCATAGAATTCAGAAATAAATCTGAATATTCTGTGATACATACATGTTTAATCCAACATTGGTCAAATTAAACATGAATATGCCTCTTCATATAATAATCATTAAGAAATGATAATAAAATCTTATTCATAAAGAGTACATAAAAAATAATTTCTCAGGACTCTCAATGATACTTATGTTTCTTGAATTAATATCCAAGAATTCTTTTCTTTTAAGGTCATTCTTTAGAGGGGACATGCTCCCTCAAAGCCTTTTCTTAGTTATCTTCCAGGTCACAAGTACCCAGTCTTTTGCTTTCACGAGTGAAAGCATGAAAACCTCTTAGTCTGAAAGAATTAGGCAATAATCAACAATAATGAGCATAAAATTAACCGTACGTGGGTCTGATCAATGATATGCACATTAAACTTTTAAAACTTTATCTTGTATCCTAAATCACCGTTGGACAGAAATAGAATAAACATCGTCTTTATACATAAATTCTAAATCACCGTTGGGCAGAAAAGGAATAAATGCATATATAACTCATAAATAAAGTGATGACATATCTATTACACAACTTTGCTAAGAAAGCAACATTATCATTAACTTTATTGCAGCGGAAACTTTCTTTTAGAAGCAAACAAACTTCTAATCTTTTATGCACAAAGATTTTACAAAATTCTTGTGTGCTCATTTAATCCCGAAACAAATTATCTTGGTTGTTCAAAATTGAATGGATATTCTACCATTTAGTCTTTCACATGAATAAAATTCATGAAATCTTCTATTCTCCAATCAAAAGCATGAAATTTGAATGGAAATCAGACTTTTGATAAAATTAATTGTCTTAAATCATTTCTCTATCCTTTAATTAAATTCTCCCATTGGTTCGAATTTAATCAAGGTTTAAACAAATACATGAATAGCGGGAACATGTCATAAAACAAGAATGAACAGTAGCATAAACAACTACTATTCTCTATTTCCAGAAGCATAATCATTTCTGTCAAAATTCTCTGAAAATAATTCATTTTGGTGCATAATTTTCAGAGAAAATTCTACGTAAAATTCAAAAAAAAAAATCTATTGAACAGCTTCTGGAAATAAGGAAAAACATTTCTATAGAGCTGGGCTGATTTTAGCCCATGGTAGAAAAACCAGCCCAGCTCACGCGTCTACACGCTAGGCCTTCTGGCTCAGATAGCCTGCATGCTCGCCCTCCTGGGTCATCGGCCCTGTAGCCATTGGCTGGGCCATTGAATTGGCCCGCGTCGCGCCCTCGCCTCGGCCAAAACTCGGCCCAACACCTGGTGGCCATTGTTGGTCGTCCATAGCAATGGACGGCCGAGCGACACTTTCGGCGGATCAAAACCGCCCAGCCTAAGGCTTTGGAACCCTAGTTCCACTTTTCTCTGTCTCTCTCTCTCGCTCACGATGGCGGCTCGGAGCGAGCTTCTGCTACGTCGGTGGTGACCACCGACGGCGGTGAGGGAGTTGATCCGCTGACGGAAGGCCACGGTAGCTGTCTCCCCTCTCTTTCTCTACCTTTTCTCTTGCCTTCCCCTTTGCTTTCAACAGTCCCGCATCGATCCAGCACCGGATTACGACGGCTGGAGGGTGGAGGCACCGCCGCAAGCTCCGTCACCGACGCGCGCGTTCACCCGTTGGTGAGCGCGCTACCGTCGACTGGCTTTGCGTCGATGCCCTTTGGCCCAGGCCCGAGGCAGAGACCGCGCGGCGACATGGCCTCCTGACCCAGTGGCTCGGCTTCTTCCCGTCACGGCGACAAGGGCGCTGGCAGTGGTGGCGATGCCGACACGGTCTCAAGGTGAGTCCAGTCCCACCACTGCCCTATCTTTTCTCTGCTAGGGTTAGGTATTTCTTGAAATCTTTTCTTGCACAATGGCGGCTTGGTGGCCCGTGGACACTGACACATCAACGACCATGGGAGAGCACCGCCGTCACGAGGCCGTGGCAGTCTCCCCCTCTTTCCTGTTCATCGATCTGAGATCGATTTTCCTATTCTCCCTTTTGATTCACTTAGGAATCCATCTGTCCCATTTCAAATCGAATCAGCTTTCCCAAAAACTAGTTCCACGAACTAGCTAGGGTTCTCTATTTTCTTTCAATTCACGGGCGAATCCATCTTTTCTCGAGACTAGATCTACTCGCTAGACCATGCTCTTGATACCATTGATAGAATCTGTGTATCTTCTAGGAGTACAACTAGCGGGGAAGGATCTTTGAACGGACGTACCTTTCACCTTTGGTTGCCGTCCATGAAGCAGTCGGCGGGTGGCGATGATGGCGACATCAGGGTGTTGCTCCCGGCGGTGATGGCGTAGCATGACCGTCGGCTCAGTGTAGATGGCTTGATGGAGCATCCCATCACTGGCAGCACACCCTCGCTATCAGTCTAGGGTTAGAGGTGGGGTGATTTCTGTGGCGGCGGTGACGAACCTCGTGCCAAGTGCCCTGGGCCCCACTTCCTCTTATAGTGTTGTGTGACGGGGCTCACCTGCCACATCTCGGGCTGGGCATCCCCGATAGGAATGCAAGGTCAAGGTCCAGTCGGCCGTTGGGTCAGCTGAGGTGGAGATCAATCTAACACAGTTATTACATCATCAACAAGTGGGAGGTTAGGACCCTCCATATGGTTATCCACCTCCATGAGCTGGGGTACAACATTCAGGTCAATAGCATTATCAGGCTGGGGCTCCTGGAACTGTATTAGGTCCTCTTGATGTATTCCAGCGTGCAAAAAATCTAGAGCTTCCTACTGGACAGGCAGAGCCAAGACTACCAGTGGCTGAACCTCCTCCAAAACTGGCGCCTGATGATCTTGAAGTGGTTGATCTAACTCAAGTGCTATGTTTAGATCAGGTAACACCACATTGACAGAAGTATCAGAAAGTCCTAGAGCTTCCTCAGACAGTTCAATGCTTTGGGATTCATCTTGTTGCTGTTCAAGGGGCAGCTACTGAGGTAAGACCATGTCGTCATTCACTTGGCATCATCCTAGTCAAGCTGAGGAGGATCTGCAGCTGGCTCTGCATGATTCTGATTATTCTCAGGCCAGAGTCCCACCCCTATGCATCCTTTGCATTTCCTTCCTCATTATCATTCACCTGCGGTTGAAAGGGGGGGGCACCCACTTGCCCAAAACCAAAAAAATCAAAAGGCATATTGTCATGACCATCATCAATGTCATGTGCAGGTTCCTCGTCAGTTGGTTCCACACCAAGCAAGTTTTGATGTAGGACCTCACATTAGATTGTCCATGAGTGACCTTGAATACCTTCTCCCTCTGAAAGGACAATGTACTCAAGAATCTAAGATAAATCAGTCACCCTAGCTTTGATGATGATGCATGCAAGGTGCCTGGTGTCGTTCTGCCAAGTTACTAGCCTCCCAAAAGTGGTGATTGCATTCTCTATGCAGTGCTGATGCCAGAAGTCTAGAGGAAAACCCAAAAGCATTAACCAGACTTCCCTATTGAACTACAGAGCATGATAGTTCCTACCCTGATCATTCCTGACAAAAGTAAACTCAACATCATCATACGGGTGAGGGCTGTTGTCCACAACGAAATCTCTATCATGAATGTGCGTGAAACAAACATAAGCCTGACCCAACGAACAAGGTTGAATCTCTTGCAGCCTAACCCCTCTGGTGTCTACTAAAAACTCACGAACTACAGCTCTGATATAAGCGAAGGGTACCTGTTGATGCTGCATTGGATTAATCATGACGATGGCCACATCCTCGTTCCTCTGTGGGAGCCGTATCATGGTGGCCCGCACCATCGGTCGACGGCCTTGAATCTAAATGCATTGGAACCCCTCTGGAGTGAAGGGTGTCAGGTCTGCCTTCTGGTACGCCATGGGTAGGATTTCTTCCCCTAAAGCAAAGGGAGAAATAGGGGATGTGGCGGCAAGGTTTATAAGAGAACTAGGGGGTTCGGAGGTTTGGGAGACAAGAGAATAGCAAAAGAGGGGAAGTCAAAGCATCTGCGCCTATAGGAGGAAGGCGAAGAGTTTCCCGAAACCAATCACGAAGGCTGTTTGAAATTTGGGGGGGGGGGGGGAGCTGGTACTGGCCTTGTTTGTATGCAACAATTTGGGCCGCCTAAACTAGGAACTTGCTACATCTTTAGCCCAATTGGAATCTAAATTTGGAAAGCCCAGCAAAGTCCTTCTAGGTACTTGAAACCCTATCAAAGCAGGAGCCGATCGACAAAATTTTCGAATATGACCCAATTTATGGTGTGAACGACACTTGACTCTGTTATGGCAATCAATCCTAGAATACTCTGAATGAAGGCATTTAGCGTAGATTGTGGTAGTAAATCCGCAAATCATAATCCTTAATTCAGGAATGGGCTTTTCCATCGGGGCATAATAGGCCATCCTTTCCAGAATAGGCTAGCTGATTTGGAATTCCAATTTTGTTGTTTCCCGTTGTTGAGATCCGTTAATTACGCCTTTCTCGTGTTCTTTGCATGCTTCTGGATTGGGACCTCTTGTGCTATGTTTCAAATCGAATCCTTAGATTTCAGTCTTGTAAGAGCCGAAATCCGTCCATTGTGCTCCTTATTCGAAACCGCCAGATTCGGCAAATTGGTCAGTGATGAAGAAGACTGGAAATTTCCCTGTCTCAACCCAGATTTTAACCTGCTGAAAGCCTTTCAGATTGGAACTGTATTCGCTCCATTAAGCGCTGAACATCCCATTGCATTGTTCTTGACTGCTTCTGGATAAGATTTTTTCTTTATTTTATAGATCTCTGTTTGCTAAGAGTCTTCTTCTTCCTTATCAAATGCCTTTGACCCACGGGACCATGAGACCCACATTACATTTTGTGAGCCTGAACTTGCTTCTTCCAAAGGATGCAAGTAGAAAGAATTCTGATTGATTTTGACCCTCTCAGAAATTAATTGGAAGACTGAAAGTCCTCTAGATCTCAGCTTGAAGATGCAGCCCGGATTGAAGATTCAGATCCAGCCTGTCCATGAGGCGAGGGTGTTAGACAAACATTCACTGTGTAAGGCCCATAGGGCCCACTAGGCTTGCCGCCACCTCTAGGGTTGGCGTGTGCCCTGTGCGGCTACTCCTGTTGGCAGCCTTAGGCTAGCGCCTGTGCTGCCTATATATGTGTACCTCTCACCTTGGAATATTATGCATTCATTCCAGCCCCAAATCTCTCTCTAACATGGTATCACGAGACCACCTCAGTCCTCCTTCCATAAGCTTCCGCTAATTTGCTTTTTGTTCCTCCCTCTCCCTGCCGCCGCCGATCTCCATGGGTCTCACCGGTGACACATCAGCCGACCCTACCGCCGAAGCCCAGATCCTCACCAAGCGTATCGCCAAGGAAGCTGAAGACGCCGCCATCATCGCGCAGAAGGACTTCGCCGCCAAGGAGCCGGCAGCACGCGACCGAGCCCTCACCCTGGCCACCGCGCATGCCCGTGTGGCCGCCGCCAAGGCAGCCTTTGACAAAGAACAAGCCGCCATCGCTGCTCTGGAGCGTGAGGGTGCGGCCGATCTGCATCCCGTATCCTCCTCCTCTACCGTGCATGATGCCAGGATCGATCTGCCGGAGGATGACCTCATCGAGAATGCCGTGCTGATGGAGGCCAACATCATCGTCAACCTCCATGCCTAGGCATCCGATGTCCAGAACATCCGCTCCCTCATCCTGATCCTCCTCGACCCGGCGTCCACCCACTTCTCCAAGTGGTGCGAGTACATGCTGCTCACTCTCCGCCGGTATGCCCTTGCCAATCACGTTCTCTCCGATGCCTCCTATCCCGACCATGCAGCTTGGATCCAGATGGACAGCGTCATCGTGGCATGGATCTTCCACACCATCACACCGGAACTCATGGAGATCATTGGCAAATGTCGTGGCACCACTGCTTGCATCGCTTGGCTTGGAGTCGAGAATCAGTTTCTCACAAATTGTGAGACTTGGGCACTTTTCCTCGACGTCGAGTTTCGCAATGTCATGCAGGGTGATCTTCCCATCGCTGATTAATGTCGCAAAATCAAGTCCATGGCGGACGGCCTTGCGGACCCGGGTGAAGTCGTGTCTGACCGCGCCCTCATCCTCAACCTTCTTCGGGGCCTCAACGCCCGTCTTCAGTACATGGTGCCGCACTTCACCTGTGCCCGTGCTTTGCCACCCTTCGATGAAGTGGTGGCTGATCTCCGTCTCGCCGAACCACACGTGCCCACCTCGTTGGAGCAGCCGGCGTCCACCATGGTCGCCACGGGCGCTCGGCGCTCTCCCACGCCTCCTCCAGCTCCACTCCTGGCGCGCCCTGCCCTCCCTACTGGTGCGCCTTGTCACGCTGCCCCTCCTGCCGCCAGTTCGGGCGGGGGCCACAGTGGTGGAGGCCATCGTCGACGTCGCGGCAAAGGAGCAGGAGGCTCCCAGAGCCGCTGGCCCTCCTTCTATGACCCCTGGACTGGGTCCATTTAGCTATGGCCCAGTCTGGCCCCTCGCCCTGGCATCGCCCCTCGCCCTGTGCATCTGGCATCGCCCCTCGCCCCAACATCGCCCCTCGCCCTCCGCATCCGGCGTAGGCGCCCCAACATTCCATGATGGCCGGTGCTCGCACCATGATCTTCCCCGGCCACCCGTACCAGCAGCAGCAGCACGCCATGCTGCCCGCGCTGGTCCCCTAAATGGCACCCATGTACCAGCAGCAGGAGCTCGCCGCCTCGACGCCCCAGCATGCTCCACCAGCACCAGCGCAGCATGCCTGGCTGCCATGGGACGCGACGTCGCTGGCTCACAACTTTAGCACCGTTTCGCTCAACCCTTCTTCTTCCACTTCCGACTGGGTGTTCGACTCAGGCACCTCTTCTCACATGACACCATCTGCTGGTAACGTCACAACTCTCTCCCCCCATATTCACTCTACTCCATCAATCCTTGTTGGCAATGGCTCCACACTTCTTGTCATTGGTACTAGTAGCACTACTCTACCGGGTTCTTTTTATCTCAACAATATTCTTATTGCTCCTGACATTATTAAGAACCTCATTTCTGTTCGCCAATTTACCACTGATAATATCTGCTCTATCGAGTTTGACCCTTTTGGCCCCTCTATGAAGGATCTTCGCTCTCGGAACGTGATCGGTCGGTGCAATAGCCTTGGACCACTGTACACCATCTCCTTGCCTGCAGCTGGTTCGCTCCCATCTGCTCTCGTGGTCACGGCTCCATCATCGGTTTAACACCGTCACTTAGGTTATCCTGGTCACGATACGCTCGCTAAGCTCATAAGCTCCTCTGTTATCACTTGTAATAAAGGAGAGCACTTGTGTCATGCATGCCAACTAGGTCGCCCTACTTGTAACACCCTATTTTTTTTTTAATTTTGAGTAGTTTAAATTTTTCCTTGAATTGAATTAAGTTGTAGTTTTATTACAAAAAAAAAGAAAATAGAAAACCCTACCCTGACTCTGGGCCGAAATCCCCCTCACCTCGGCCCAACTCTCCCCTCTCTTTCTTGTCCCCCCCCCCCATCCTCTGGCCTAGGCCGGATCCCTCCCCCGCGGCCCACTCCTCACCTTCCCTCCTCTCCCCTCCCGCCAGCCCACATCCCCCGCGCAGCCCAGCCACCCCGGCCTTCCCGGCCCACTGCCGTGCCCCCCGCGCGCACCTGGCTGGCTCACCCCGACGCGTGTCCCCGCGTGCCCAAAACCCTAGGGCGCCGTCGCCTTGGCGTGCGCGCCATGCCGCCTAGGGGCCCGTGCCCCTATAAAAGAGCGTAACCCACCCCCTATGCCCCCTTTCCCGTCCTCCGCCGCTGCCGTGAACAGCGCCATCGCCGCAACCCCCGGCCTCCACCGCACTTCCCGCGCCCGCGCGACCACCCCCATGAGTTCTCCTTCCGCCGCCGCCTCTCCTGACCCCCTCCACGTCGATTCCCGTAAACCGGAGCAACCTCCCCGCAAGCTCCGGCGAGTCGCACAAGGCGCCACCGCCACCCCCATCGTCGGCTACCGCCTTCCCCGCCGGCAATCCCTGTGGCCCTTGGATCTAATCTCGATGGTCCAGATTAGATCCACCCAAAACGGGTATGAACCGGGTCTACGGATCGCGTAGACCCTAGGTCAACGCCCGGTCCATAGACCCACGGACCCGGTCCATGGGATTTTAGGATTTAATTTAATTCCTTAAATTCTCAGTAATTGCCAGTTTTGCGTTTAGGCCCTTGCACTTTATTAAAATTGTATTTTAATCCTGAATATTTTCTAGAACTTTTATATAATTATATCTAGGACCCTGAATTTTTTTTAGGACTGTATTTTTACAGAAAAAACCCCTAGACTTTTTCTAAATGATATTTTAGTCCTGTAATTTTACAAAAACACCCCTGTATTTATTTTTAATTATATTTTACTCCTATACTTTTACAGAAACAACCTTGGACTTAATATTGATTATATTTTAGTCCTTTCATTTTACATTTTAGTCCATAGATTTTCCATAAATTATATTTTCACCCTGATATTTACAATCTAGTCCCTATACTTTTTATAAATTACATTTTGGTCCCTAAAAATTTTATATGTATATTTTACAGTTTAGCCCTTATATTCTTCAAAAATTACTTTTAGGTCCTTTAACTTGCCTGTTTTTACGTTTTAACCCCTAAAACTTCAAATAGCCATAACTTTTCAACCGTAGCTCAGAAGTGAGAAATTCTCGCACCGGAGTGATCATAGTGTTTAATATTATTTATTCATACTGTCTTACAGTATTTTGCTGATTTTACTATTTTAACCCTAGACCTTTAAACCTTCGTAACTTTTACTCGTAACTCGGATTGAGGCGATTCTTGCGCTCACGTAATCATAGTAATGCGTACTTTCTCGTAGTATTGTTTTTATTGTTGCTTGTTACTATATGGTGTGTTGTTTCTTAGTTTGGTTGTATGCTTGTCTTTCTGGTGTGACATTAGTAGACGACCAGCAGTTGGAGAACTTTCAGGACCTGCAGCCAGAAGACTTTGAGCAGCAGCAGGGGGAACCAGGCAAGTGTCATTGGTGCATTTTGAACCTATGTTTTACATTTCTCTCTATTCTCTATGCATGCTTGTTAATACTGAATCCTATGTGTCATCATCCTGTTCCATATTATTTCTTGTCGCTTGGGTTCTGGTGTAGCTTATTAGTACGGGTATGTCATGCTTAGTTGCTATGTCGGGTTTCGAAGTGTCTAATGTTAATCTTGACTAATGGCTCACTTGAACATAATGATCATGAGGGATGGGTAATCCTTTTTAGCAACATGGAACCTAGGTGATCCAAGCAGGAGGATGACAATGATGGTGCGGGTATGCATGTGTACTCGTTACAGTACTTTGGGATTGTGGTGGTACCTGCTTGGGATCACAAGAGTAGTTTGTGGAGTAGCCACCTAGGAGAACAGCGCAAAGCACAGGTCTGATATGGGTAAGCTTGGTTGAGTATCAAGATGTCTTCCTAGTTTTGTGGGCAGTCGAGGGATGAGGACGGGACGGTTTACTCTCGGACTGAGGCGATGGACGGTTCACTCCTAGGCACGACGCCAGAGGGGGCTTCTATAGGAACGGTTTAATTCCGCAGCGATGAAACCTTAGCATGGATTGATTGCAAGCTAGGAAGCTCTTTGAAAGGCTTTGTGGTGATCTCTTGGCCTCACACCGATGGTAGTGTGACTTGGGCAACATGGAGACTCTCTAGTCACTGCATAGTGATGAAATCACCAACCTGTGGGTAAAGTTGTGCAACCTCTATAGAGTGTCAAACTGTTATAACAGCCGTGCTCACACTCATGAGCAGCCTGGATCCTCACACAGTTAGGATAGTTGTTTATGGGTGAACTTGGTGGGTAGCCAAGTTGGGTTTGGGCGGTTTAACCCAAGGTTTGCTACAGGCGGTGTAACCTGTAGTGCGGTTTCTTATGGGCGGTTTAACCCATGGTTGGCTACAGGCGGTGTAACCTGTAGTGTTGGTTTGATAAGATAATTTGGGACAACTTTTCACTTAGTAAATAGGAGTGCTATTCAAAAGATCTTAGGTGTAGTGCTCATTTACGCAAATGAACCATTATGTTAGCCTTTCTTCTGTTAAGCCTGCATGTCATATTTTCCCTCACTTGCTGAGTACGGCATGTGCTCACACTTGCTATTTCCCTTTGTTGCTATATACAATAAACTGCTACTCAGAAGATGGAGACATGGACTACATCGATGAAGACTACTACTAGGCGAGCGTGCCCCCGGTCGATTGCCTGTGGTGTTATGGTGTTTTCCGCTGCTATTTAGTTTGAGAGTCATTTCACTCTTTAAAGACAGTCTTTTATGTAATAATCGAACGTTGTAATAATGACATTGGTTAACTGTTATGGCACTTACTGTCGCTATGTATGAAACTTGTTCCTGGGCACACATATGAATAGCACTTGGTTTTGTCCTTAAAACCGGGTGTGATAATACTCGATTACCCTTTGCTAGTTCTTCCTCCCGAGCAGTCAAACCATTTGATCTTATACATTATGATCTTTGGACATCTCCTGTGCTGAGTGTCTCCGGTTACAAATATTATTTGGTCATTTTGGATGATTACTCTCACTTTATCTGGACTTTTCCCTTATGCCATAAGTCTAACACATTTTCTACTTTGACTAACTTTTTCTCCTATGTGCAAACTCATTAAGGCGCCCGCATCGAGGACATTCAGTGTGACAATGGCCGGGAATTTGATAACTCATCTTCCCGCACTGTTTTCCTCGCTAGCGGCGCCCTACTTCGCATGTCGTGCCCGTACACCTCGCCTCAAAACTGCAAGGCTGAGCACATCCTTCGCACCATCAACGACATCGTTCGCACCATGCTAGTTCAGGCCAGCATCCCACCCTCTTATTGGGTCGAAGGTTTGAGCACCGCCACCTACCTCCTCAATCACCTTTCCTCCAAAGCTATTGCATACCCCACCCCCCACTTCACACTGTTCGGAACTCATCCCTCCTACACTCATCTTCGAGTGTTTGGCTACGCCTGCTACCCAAACATCTCTGCCACGGCACCTCATAAGCTAGCACCTCGCTTAGTCAGTTGTGTTTTCCTCGGCTACTCCTCCGATCATAAGCGGTATTGGTGTCTCGATCGCTCTTCCAATCGCTTGTTGATCTCTCAGCACGTCGTCTTCGATGAATACTCCTTCCCCTTCATCAAGCCGGGCACTTCCGTCGAACCCGCCTCATATGATTTTTTTAACTAATGATGCTCCCATTTCCGTCAGACCCATCTCTCCTGCAGGTACCCTCAGCTCTCGCGGCCCGCCTCCCGGGTTCCCACCGTTGGTCGTCGTGCCCTTCTGCATGAGCAGCCGGGTTGAACCAAAAGCACTCCCTCCTCTGGAATAGTCACCCGCACCACGCTCGGCCTAATCGCTGTTGGCACATCCCAAGTGCCCCTTTTATATGTGAATATTACCCCAATTAGAACATAATTGATACTAATTTAGGCCATTTACCTATGATATTGTCTATATATTTGTATATGCGTTGTTTTGGAGCTTTATTACAGAAACAGGTAAAATTGGTGATTAAAGTGATGCTGAAGAGGACAGGAATCCAGAAACGACAAAAAGCACTGAAGAAGCCCAGTGCGCCGATCGGTGCAGTCCATGAGCCGGTCGGCGCTAGGGTGTTTTGGCCCACAGAAGTGACCGAGGCCTATTCCACATGTTTATGGAAGTTTATCTATGTAAGACACTTGAAGATATTTGCCTAGAAGATTTATGAAACTTCAAGATCTCAACGTGCAATACAAGACTTTATCTCGAAGGAAAAGGCCCACATGGCAGCTGTGGAAGACAGAGGAACCGACTCAGAGAAGAAACCAGAGAAGACACGGCTTGCGCCGATCGGCGCAACCGCCTTATTTGCTAGAAACCAAGTCCTTTACGAGTAGAACCCCTATAAATACTTATAAACCCTGGCCACAGAGAGGAGAGGCGATAGAGGGACAACAGATCCATGAGTTAGAGCCACCGGGGCTTGCCCCGTTAGAATAGATCTCTAGTTGAGTTTCAAGAACCATTGGTGTTAAGAGTTGATCCGTCAAGGTAGGCCATCTCGACGGGGATGAATCTTACTCTATGTATCTCAAGGATGATTGAATATGTTGATGATGGTTTTGGTGATTTGTCTGTCTTGATTCTATAATCATGCATGTGCTTATTCCAAATGCTTAGTTCTAGGCTAAGGAAGTTGATATTATCTTGATCATGGTGATTAGGATAGTATTCGGACATTGTATTGATTATGGTTGTTTGATGATGCTAGTAGTGTGGTTTAGCGGTGATAGCACTAAGCCTGCGCAGCACTATTGGATAGTTGAGTAGGGTAAGATACTTGCGCGATTAAGGGTTTCCTCTCGGCAGTGATAAATCGAGAGCCGCTCGGAAACCAGGGTGGTCTTATTCATTATAGGTTTTCATTGATCTATGTAATTACCCATTATGATGCTATTTAATTAGACTTTCTGGTTAAGATCTAGTTATTCACTTAACAGCATAGGCTTACAGGGCATCTGGCGCACTTTGGATTAGATTCACTAGTGTGCCGAACGGCTCAACTCCTACGCCGATCGGCATAACGACAGATTTACTGTCTGGTGCACCTTTGCACTGGCCAGTCTTCCCCTCACGCAACCTAAATTCGATAATAGATTTGACTAGATCTTTTACTGTTAACTTTGTTTAATTATCCCTAAGGTCCCAGTGGATTCGATAAACCTTGGAATACTCAATTCAAGGGAAAAAGTGCTACAATCGTACACCGTCCTCCTGTGGTATATAAGTGGGTGCGTAGGTACGACCAACAAGCTTAATTTTTCTGGCGCCGTTGCCGGGGACCATAGCAGGTTTTTAAACATTGTTTGATGTATTAGTGTTTAGTCATTGTGCTTTACTTGTCTCTCTAGTACATATATTATGTTAAGTGAAACTAACAGGTATGAACGGTCCTAAGTCAAACAAACCCTCTAATTACACCGATGATCCAGGGAGACTCTTTCACAAGAAGAGAACAACGGTGAAGAGATACAAGACACTGTGGCAACGTGGCGTCGAGAGTAATTGGAGGGGATGTATGGATAGGTCGTTCGAGCTATATGAACTAGGGCGATAAGAGAACCTTGTAGTGTCGCAGCCTCACATCCCGCACCGCGACACTAAGGATTGATTGTTTGCAGGGAGGTCGAGCTCTTTGACCTCTAAATAACTAGAGCGCTCTTGGGAGGCAACCCAATGATCGGGGGATTTAGAAGTTGTTTAGCGCTTGTGGGAGGGCAACCCATTTCATTTAGTTAATCAGTGCTGGCCGGGAGGGCAACCCGGTGTTTTTAATTTGCTTGCTTGTGATAAAAACAATCTCCCGAATAAAAGAAATAGAAAAGTGTGTGCTTAATTCTTGTGTGCTCTTGCGTTGTCTGTTTATTCGTGTAAAACTGTGTATATACATACTGTAGACTAACAATGCAGGAATATTAAAAAAAAAAGACCAAAAACAGGAAAGAACAGAGCTTGCGCTGATCGGCGCACTTCTACGCCGGTCGGCGCATTATTGCCCAAGTTAGGACGGAAGGCTGACGACGCCCAGAATCGAAGGGGTGCTAAAAATCAACCAGCACAGTAATTTTTCAGAGACGAAGCTATTTTCAAGGTAATCAAAAATCTTTTTGAATTAATTTTTATGTGTAAAGTGGTTGCTAAATAACGCAGGAAAGGATGAAGAGCAACATCTAGCGAAGAAGCGAGGGGCCAGGAGCAAAAATGGACGTCGCGTCGATCGACGCGAGTCAGCGCCGATCGGCGCGATCACCAGATGAGCCCCGCTACGTACGTCAATACTACAAGAATATTGGAAGAACTGAAAAAATTAGGCATCAGGATCAGCGCCGGACCAAAAGACGAGGTGCAAGGGACTTGCGCCGTTCGGCGCCGTACTGCGCCGATCGGCGCAACTACCCATGCAGTTCCACAATGGGGGACAAAGGCGGCATGCATTGATTTTGAGGAACTGGTATGATTATTATGCAAGTATGCAGGGCAGAGGAGACACGGAATTGATCAAAAGCTGAAAAAAGAGACGGCGCGCCGATCGGCGCGGGCCCGCGCCAGTTGGCGCGGTCAACAAGACATCGGGATTCCGTGCTGTTCCCTTGCCAACTAGCGTGATGTGCCGGGAAGCGACATAAAGGATGGGAATCAAGCGCCACAGTTGTCAGAGCGTTCAAAATTTGAGTTGTGCCGAACGGCGCACTGCCGCGCCGATCGGCGTGCTTTCAAATTTTGAAATTTCTGACGGTTCCTTCTCCTGGAAGTTTCCCACACTATAAAAGGGAGGCCGGGCGCCTCCAGTTCGGCACACCATCCGGTAATCTCTCCACCATCCCCACTACCCACTATCTCGCACACGTTCCGCAATTTTCGCAGATGGATCGTCTCCGCTCCTTCATCGGCAAATTGCGCAAGAGGCTGCGCCGGGGAAGCAGTTCCGGCGGCAGCGGTGAGTCGAGTGGTGACTCCTTGGCGAGGGGTGGCTTCGATGCTCGCGTTGACATGTCGGTGGGAGGTGCATCCACCGGCTCGGCGGCTACGACATACAAGATCCGCGTCCGCCACTCCGTCTCTAGCGCGTCCCTTCCAACGGGACGTGCTACGAGGAGCCAAACGGTGGCAAGCCGTGGGGTTCCTACGTCACCACCACCGCCGGCATTCATGCCACGCACGGTGGAGGAGGGCTTCACCCTTCTGAGTGTGGAGGAACAGCGGCACTACCTCGCGGTGAGGGGAAGGTTCGTCCCCAACTTCGACTTGGACGAGACCTTCCTCACCTCGATTGGCCTGTGGGAGGACATAAGGAGGATGCTCAACAATCTTGGTTGGGTGGACTTCCACCTTCTTTCCATGGACTACAACCTTGACGTCGTCACCGAGGTTGCCTCTATGGTGAGGCTTGGCACCGTCGAAGATGGCAACGAGGCCGTCAACTTCCGCGTCCGCGACATCAGCTACACGGTGACCATGGAGGCGGCGGCTCAAGCCTTCGGCTTCGACGTCAACGCCGACGTCGCCGGCATCTTG
The DNA here is from genome assembly GCA_030378355.1 of Eleusine indica. Classification (NCBI taxonomy): domain Eukaryota; kingdom Viridiplantae; phylum Streptophyta; class Magnoliopsida; order Poales; family Poaceae; genus Eleusine; species Eleusine indica. Next base: position 13,323,777 of record CM059494.1, read on the forward strand.
GGACGTGGGGAGTTGGACTCCTTTTGGAGACGGCTCTCGTTCGTAGAAGAGATGAAGCGCGGCAAGATCCGCAACCCGACCATTCAAGTGTTCCATCTGTGGTTGGCGGCGCGCATAGGTGACAAGGTCGACTCCAGCAACGTCACCGATGCGGACTTGCGATGGCTCTACAACGCCATCGTGAGTCCGTCTCATTGCAACCCCATGTCGGTGATGGTGCGGGGTTGGCTCGACAAGAGGGGCAAGGCAAGCAAGAAGTTGGCCTTCGGGGCCTATCTTCAACGCCTAGCAGCCCTCGTCTGCGACGGCGATGGACCGGGAGGGTACGATGACAAGTGGGAGTGCGCGACGGAGATCGGCGAGAATATGACTCGTGGCAATATTGTCACGGGAAGTGTTCGCGCCGGGTTCCATGTCGGTGGCATCAACATCAAGCTCCCGTGTGCGGAGCTAGGAGTTTTCCTCCCTCGCAAGCTGGAGGGAGGAAATTGGCTTGAGGAAGGTCTCCTGGAGGGGGGTCGAGTTCTCAAGGACCGCCGTGGGCGGGTTCGACAGCCGGACACATCTACAACAGACGGCGGCGAGTGGGACTTCTGGGGGTCACGCCAGGAGCCTCAGTAGTACCAGTCAGGGTGGAGCGACGCAGCGGGCGGTTCACAGCCCTCGGCGCCGGTCGGCACAGGCGACGCGCCGGTCGGCGCTCCCTACTTCAGCACGGGTATCAACTACAGGTACCAAGGGCGTGTACCTGTGGTGCCTCCTGTGGCCGGTGCAGACTTTCGTGCCCATGCAGGGGTACCTCGACAACAACATGCACTACATCGAGCGCGTGGAGGACGCCAAGTCCTAATTGATAGACAACCACGATGCGATGGTGGAGGAGTTCGAGCGACTCAAGGCGCGGTGCTATGGCTTCGATCAGCCACCGCCTCCACTTTCGGATGACTGGAGTGCCTAGGAGTTGGCACGTGTATCGGTTTCCCGGTTTGCGTTTTCTTTTATCTTTTGTAATCTTTTTTTTTATTTGCTTATATGTGTGTGAGTGGCTTGGGAAACCATGTATCGGGTGTGCTTACTTTCATGCAAGTGTGTTAGTAGTAGTTAGTAGTAGATTTATTTTCATGCAAGTGTGTTAGTGTTAGTAGTAGTTTTACTTTCATGCAAGCGTGTTAGTAGTAGTTTTATTTTTATGCAAGCGTGTTAGTAGTAGTTTTATTTTCATGCAAGTGTATGCAAAAATCAGCACCATGTATTCGAGTTTCGATCTTAATATAATGGTGGCGGTTATGCTCTTTTAGGAGAATTGAATTATTTATTCTTTCTTGAAAAGTGTTGATGAAGACCAAATAATGTTGAGCATTGAATAAAATTTCAAACTTACACTTAATGATTACTCGGCAAATATGTCTTATGTGGAGCAATTTTGAGTACCCATGTGCTTCATTTGTGTTGTCCAGTTTGTAATGATAACTTAGTACCAATCTTTTCATAAAATAAATTTTCATGTTGTGAACTTTGGAATTTATTGTTTTCAAGATCCTTACTTACCAATGCCATATTTTGAGCAATACTCATGAACCTTTGATACGTTGATAAACATTAAATTGATGGTTGAGTTCGGTTAGGATTTAGTATGAACTTTACTAAGATGGCAATTCTTTGTGTATCTTTTTCTAGCCTTGAATTACTCATGCAAAAATTCAATTCCGCTGAGTACACTACCATAATCCCAAAACATCTTGTTGAGTATCATTCCTTGACCATATCCTATATTTCTAGATATATTTAATTCTTGAATAAATGTTGAAGCCAGACGGATCAAATACCAACAAATGTTGGTGAATTTGGGTTGAGAGCCGATCGGCGCACCCTGAGCCAATTGGCACAGCAGAGAGCAAAATAAAAAGAAATGGAGAAACAAGAAGTGAAAAAAAAGGAAAAGGAAAAAAAAAAAGAAAAGCTCTGCAGTTTGCTAAGGGACTAGCAAAATTTTAAGTGTGGGGGGATGGTATATGACATGTTTATTCTCGAAATTCATTCTAATATAGCCATGAATCATTCCAACCATGTGCAATCTTCCAAAATAAATTTTTGCTATGCACATGTCCACATATCCAAAATGTGAGTCCTTTCTTAAATTTTTCTTTCTTAATGGCCATCTTGATAAGTTTCTATAATTCCAATGAAGAATAATCTTCTAGCTTTATAATATATTATTAATTTATGTTTGCAATCCTTGAATTACCTCATCTAGCTACTCATATAAGTCTTAGACTAATATTATTTGATCATTATGTTGTAGGATATAGGTTGAGTGATTTGAAAGATGAGTTGTTGCCTTGGATTATTTGGAAGATAGATTCTCTATGTTCACAACAATCTTTTATGTAATTTACATGTGTGGAAAAGTTATAATTTGTGAGTTGGACATCATCTGTTGCTTTGGGGAGAAACTTTAAGCTTTATGCCCATATTTGAACTATTTTGCTGAATACCAATATGAAATATACCACAATAGAACAATGTTCAATATTTGCTGATTTGAGATATCTTTTATGATAGAAAGAGTATGTTTTTCGATTTTTCTTTCTTTTACTTTACTCGGGACGAGTAAAGGTTTAAGTGTGGGGGAACTGTTGGCACTGCCCAAGTGCCTCTTTTATATGTGAATATTATCCCAATTAGAGTATAATTGATACTAATTTAGGCCATTTACCTATGATATTGTCTATATATTTGTATATGCGTTATTTTGGAGCTTTATTGCAGAAACAGGTAAAATTAGTGATTAAAGTGATGCTGGAGAGGACAGGAATCCAGAACCGACGAAAAGCACTGAAGAAGCCCAGTGCGCCGATCGGTGCAGTCCATGAGCCGGTCGGCGCTAGGGTGTTTTGGCCCACAAAAGTGACCGAGACCCATTCCACATCTTTATGGAAGTTTATCTGCGCAAGACACTTGAAGATATTTTCCTAGAAGACTTATGAAACTTCAAAATCTCAACGTGCAGTACAAGACTTTATCTTGAAGGAAAAGGCCCACATGGCAACTGTGGAAGACAGAGGAACCGACTCAGATAAGAAACCAGAGAAGACACGGCTTGCGCCGATCCACGCAACCGCCTTATTTGCTACAAATCGAGTCTTTTACGAGTAGAACCCCTATAAATACTTGTAAACAGTTCCATGAGTTAGAGTCACTGGGGCTTGCGCCGTTAGAATAGATCTCTAGTTGAGTTTCAAGAACCATTGATCCGTCAAGGTAGGCCATCTCGACGGGGATGAATCTTACTCTATGTATCTCAAGGATGATTGAATATGTTGATGATGGTTTTGGTGATTTGTCTCTCTTGATTCTATAATCATGCATATGCTTATTCCAATTGCTTAGTTCTAGGCTAAGTAAGTTGATATTATCTTGATCGTGGTGATTAGGATAGTATTCGAACATTGTATTGATTATGGTTGCTTGATGATGCTAGTAGTGTGGTTTAGCGGTGATAGCACTAAGCCTGCGCAACACTATTGGATAGTTAAGTAGGATAAGATACTCGCGCGATTAAGGGTTTCCTCTCGGCAGCGATAAATCGGGAGCCGCTCAGAAAGCAGAGTGGTCTTATTCATTATAGGTTTTCATTGATCTATGTAATTATCCATTATGATGCTATTTAATTAGACTTTTTGGTTACGATCTCACTAGTAGAAATCTGGTTATTCACTTAACAGCAGAGGCTTACAAGGCATCTGGCGCACTTTGGCTTAGATTCACTAGTGTGCCGATCGGCTCAACTCCTGCGCCGATCGGCGCAACGACAGATTTACTGTCTGGTGCACCTTTACGTTGGCCAGTCTTCCCCTCACGCAACCTAAATTCGACAGTAGCTTTGACTAGATCTTTTACTGTTAACTTTGTTTAATTATCCCTAAGGTCCTAGTGGATTCGATAACCCTTGGAATACTCAATTCAAGAGAAAAAGTGCTACAATCATACACCGTCCTCTTGCGGTATATAACTGAGTGCATAGGTACGACCAACAATCGCCTGCGCCACGTGTGGCCCCGACGCCCTTGCGAGCACCACCCGCGGCCCCGGTGTCCTCGCCCGCGCCCTGCGCGGCCTCGTCGCCTGCGCCATGCGCGGCCCCGTCTTCCAAAGCTCCCGCACCACCTGGGGCCTATGAGAAGCCTCCGGTCAGTCAGGTTTACACACGTGTTCGACTCCGTGTTCGGCCCGGTGCCATGTCCGCATCTGCAGCATCCCCGCCACTAGTGCCCACTGCACCAGCCACGCTCCCCAAAGGTGTTGTTACAGTCCCACCGATTCACAACAATCATCGTATGGTCACTCGTGCAAAGGAAGGTTTCCATTAGCCGTCGCTTTTCCAAGCTGAAGCCATTTCTTCGATGCCCAAGTCTGTTCGTGACGCCCTTGCTGATCCAAATTGATGGGCTGCCATGCAAGAAGAATTTGCTGCTCTTCAGGCAAACCACAATTGGGATCTGATTATGCGACCTGCGGGTGCCAATGTGGTCACGGGAAAATGGGTCTATCGCCACAAGTTTGATGTTGCAGGACGCCTGGATCGATACAAGGCTCGTTGGGTTCATCGAGGGTTCACTCAATGTCCCGGAGTTGATTATGATGAGACTTTTAGTCCCGTTGTGAAGCCTCCCACCGTTCGTATAGTCCTCTCGATTGCACTCTATCGCCGGTGGCCTGTTCATCAGCTTGATGTCAAAAATGCCTTTCTTCATGGCACTCTCTCTGAGACCGTTTACTGCAGTCAACCAGTTGGTTTTGTCAGCTCCACTCAGCCTGATCGTATCTGTCGACTGAACAAATCTTTGTATGGTCTAAAGCAAGCACCTCAAGCGTGGTACAACCAGTTTGCTTCTTATATACTCACTCTGGGGTTTGTTGAGGCAAGGTCTGACACATCCTTATTTGTGTTCACTCGCGGTGCGGAGACGGCATACCTACTCTTGTATGTGGACGATATTGTCCTCACTGCATCCTCCATGGATCTTCTTCAGCGTATCATCTCCTCTCTACAAATTGAGTTCGCCATGAAGGATCTTGGGCCTCTCCATCACTTCCTCGGGGTCAGTGTTCAGCGTACCTCTAGCGGTCTATTCCTGTCCCAGCAGCAGTATGCATTGGATAATCTAGACCGTGCAGGCATGGCCGAGTGCACACCGTGCTCCACACCGGGTGATACTAATCCCAAGCTGGCTGCTGATGATTGTCCTCCTGTGTCCGACGCCACCCAGTTTAGGAGTCTCGCCGGCGCACTACAGTATCTCACCTTTACTCGTCCTGATATTGCTTATGTCGTTTAGCAAATCTGCCTCCACATGCATGATTCGCTCAAAAATCATCTCACTGCCATGAAGTGTATCATTCGCTATATGCGCGGCACTGTGGGACTTGGCCTGTCTCTTCGTCTCTCGCCAACTTCAGATATGGTGGTCTATTCTGACGCTGATTGGGATGGTTGCCCCGACACACGCCACTCCACTTCTGGATCGCTGTGTTCTTTGGTGGCAATTTGGTGTCCTGGTCGTCCAAGCGTCAAAACACTGTGTCTCGCTCCAGTGCTGAAGCAGAATATCGGGCCGTTGCCAATGCTGTCGATGAAGTCTCTTGGTTACACCAGCTTCTCCAGGAACTTCATTGCCCTTTGCAGAAGACCACGCTCATTTACTATGATAATGTGAGCGCGGTGTACTTGTCCTCCAACCCGGTTCAGCATCAACGCATAAAGCATGTTGAGATTGATCTCCACTTCGTCCGCGAGAAGGTTGCTGTTGGAGATGTTCGAGTCCTTCATGTTCATAAGTATATATAGGAGGACTAAAAAATCATTCATAATGAGATTAAGATGATCAGCTTTAGTTTATTGTAGAGATATTTAACTGAGAAAAAGTATAAAAATGTTGGTGCAAGTTAAACAATAGAAGTAGAAAATCATACAAAGCTAGGTGTTGATTTTTTAGGGAAGAAAAGCTGACTTTGAATTGTGTGGGTCAGTCAGGTAAAGAAACTATGTCATGCAAAAATTACACCATATCAGGGCATCAAAATAGAATATTAAGATTCTTAACATGATATAAATGTATTAATTATTAAAACTAATATTGAATGGAGAACATAAAAAACCATGATATATATAAAATAAGATCATTGTTTTCACAGGCTCATACTTATCTTGGGCTGTATAGTATACCTTGCATCTTATTTATATCAAAACCATATATAGTAAATAAAAAAAATCATAAGCTCAACTATAGCTGCAAAATTGTGCGGCCTTTTCAATTAATGATTTCACACTTTATGTTGCAAATTTATAAGATTATACATGTAGCTTTCTACAAGATATACACAAAAAGTAGAATATAAAGCATTGGAATATAATGTTTTAAAATTGCCCCACCTTCTCTGCGCGGTTGTGTGTTTGTGAGTGCTGAGTCTTTCTTCGTTTTCCTGCTTGTTTTGTCATGTGGCTGGAGTCGTTTCCTTTGGCCTGACAAGGAAGAAGAGATAATTTGGTGAAGAAGTTCAGATGGGCACTACTGCGACCAAATATTTAAAAAAAAAAAAACAGATCACTGGTGAATACTCACTACAAGAAATCTAACCTTCTGTGACGTTTCAATTTCGTTGTAGAAGGTAAGAAATACGTCGCTTTACTATATTTTGTGATGTTCGCGTGACGAAAAATAATTCGTCGCCTATTCCATGTAATATTGTACCTTTAACGACATTTGTATTCTTTTTTGTCACTACAACAAATTGTCTTCTTGTACCTCCAAAAATATGTTAAGTTTTGAACCCAAGTTCGCATGTCACTGAAAAATACTAACACTTTTCTACCTCCAAAAAAAGGCACATGAATGTTTTTATGAACGTGTATTAGAAATTGAGTATGTGACACATAACACATGAACTCTAGAGTCAAATATAAGACGAGATAAGCTCGTACATGTGTCCGTGTTTCTAAACCATTTATGTGAAATTTTAGTGTATGGATTTGTAATGCATGTATATATACAAACTTTCATTAACCAACTTCAATTAATTGGAGGTTTTTACAAAAAAAATATAAAGAAAACATTAAAAAGTAATCATTAATGAATGGATTTAGAAAAACAACACCGAACCAAATCAGCATGTTGAAAATGCAGCCGAATGATAGAGTATATTTCTATAATACTAGAGAAAAAAGAATCAGCTCATATGAGAAATCTACACATGTTACACTTTTTAATTATGAATTAAAATGAAAAAACCAATAGAGTAACAAGAACTCAGCACTATGGTAGGTGCCGACAGGTAGGACCCACCTGTCTATGGCTGAACTGAAAACGTTTTATAGGAATACACTTTCACTTATACGCGTGATGCATGGAATGGGCTAGGCCGTGAGATGATCTCGGGCCAGTTTTTCATAAAATAGGCCCAGTATAACAGATGCGCATGGCCCATGACCATGAGTCTAATAGTATACTGCTTGTGGGCTTGTGGCATATGAGCCAGATCACAGCCATGGCAAATGCTTAGACTCGTGCTGCTCGTGTAGCTTGGTCCTTCCGGCTTGGGCATGGGTAGGTCGGCCTAACATCTACAGTAGGTTGAACCAACATCTACGGTGTCCAATGACTTTTATGTTTATAAGATTATAAAAAATTGGCAAAACAGTAAATTACATGAACATACCATCTTTTCTCATCTATGGAACCATCATGAAGCTTGTAAATAAAACCGCTTGAAATGGAAGGGCATGATTTTAGAAAAATTTAGCGATCATTAAATTTGAGGTACTTATGAGGGAGAAATACCTATTGCAATTTTCAATTTCGAATCAAAAAAACAAGATGAAGTAACTATTCACATGTTTTTTTATCCCAGCCATTCACTAACAATATGTAGGTGCTCCGGTGGTGCGGGCCAAGTTGATTCTTCATGGTTCAATTCTCAGAAACCATGTGTTTGTTTTTTTCTTTTTCGAAATTGAACGTCCCAACAGCTGGGCCGACATCACTCTGGGCTACTATAATCCAAAGTCACGCTGGGCCTAGTTTGCTCAATAGTTCAAAGGAAAGATATACGCAGAGACATGTTGCAATCGTCTAAGTCTAACATGGGCTGTTGGAAAAAGAAGTCAAAATCGCTTCGTAATTTTTCCAAAATTTGATAAGACATGGTTGGGCCGAGGGTGGTGACCTTCAGCCCAATGGAAAAAAGTGTAATTATGGTTTTCTTATTTTTCATCCGATTTAAATTTTAGAAAAACGAAAAAAGAACCATTAATTTAATAACAGTGTCTAGTACAAAAATATTTTTGTTCCTTTATTTATTTATACACCAAAAAAGATTAAAAAATAAAATGTCTGGTACACTTTAAACGACATCCTTACAACTTTTAAATTCGTTCGTACTATTTTTAAATTTAAGAGTAATTAATTATCCAAAATATAAAAATCAGTCTCAACTATGACAATTTACTACTCGTCAAATTGTGACGTTCCTAGTTTTCATCTCGCGACACATAATCAATTATCACAATATGACACTGGGAGAGTTTGTGACATTTTTTATCTGGTTTTTACGACACACATGAAACCATCGTCATAAAATTGAATGAATCGTCATAAAATGAATTGCTTTGTGACGTTTTGACTCAATGTCACTCTATAATCATCGTAGAAGGTCAAATTTCTTGTAGTGACTGTTATTTTACTCGCAAAAAAAGAATACTATTATTTACTAAATTAAGTTTAATTCTGCTTCCTTTATGACCAGAATAAGACAGTTCTGAAGGTACTATTTCTTCTGGATAGATTTTATCGATCCCCTACTTTACTCTGTCATCTGGACTTGATAAGTAGCAGTGATCAAGCACACAAGTTGGCATTTCCCACACGTATATATTACATAGCTCGGTGCAGCACTTCACCTCTGTCTTATTCGCTGCGTTTGCCGACACCACAAGTTGATCATTCTCCCCCGAGCTATCGATAATGTCGTCAAAGGCCGGTTGGTCCAGGCTGGTGACAAGCTCGACGTCATGCCGCACGACCGGGTGTAGCCACGACACCGTCATCTCACGGTCGGAAGGCGGCTCCGGCGACAATGGGAGATGATGCTGTAGCACCTGATCCATGGCGCCGCCTCCCCTTTTTCCTCCTCCTCCTTTCCGCACCAACTCGAAGAGATCATCACTGCGATGACGAGGAGTGTAAGTCGTATGGTGATGGAATTGAGCTACCTAGGTGAGCAATTAAAAAAACTCGACCGGTGGGGGAAGAACCGCCCCTACGACATTATCTAAGGAGAAGACTCCACGACACCCGGTCGAGAAAACCTCCCGAACCCTGATCCATACCCGGTGAAGCCGGGCCAAACTAACCTGGACCGACGTAGCACAGACCGGCAGCAGCCTTAGTGCGCCTCTAGACCGCGCGCGCCTAAGCCACAGGCCAGCGAACACAGCGAGGGGGATTTTTTTTGAGTGAGACACGCGAGTGCGAGTGCTGGGACTTGAACCCGGGTTGGTGCGCACGCGCTTCCACTCAGCGGCGCTAACCATCCGGGGGTTGGCCCGGTTCTCTAGGTGAGCAATTAGAAGGACTGATGATGCAACCTTTCTTTGTATTCCACTGCACTTGCATAACATTAAAAAGCTGTTTTCTATGTGCTATGTGTATATGGTAAATATTTTTGTAACTAAGAAGAGGCATGCTTGGTCTGTGATGGAATTAATTAAGGTCGTGACTCGTAAGAGCCAGCTCACTCACGAGGACTGACGATCGCTGAACATCTCGAAGAAGCTCTCAGCTCTTCTGTCGCCGACGCCGGTGGCCTCACCAGGCACCTCATTGTTATCTCCGATCCATATGTAGCATATACAGTATATAACTATATATCACTCAAACCTCAGGGAAACACTCTTGCTTGCAAAACCTCCTAAGCATGTACGATGCAGTGCATCAAGCAAAGAGCATGTTCATAGATCACGGTTTGGACACGTATGCTCTTGTTGCTCGTGTGGCTTGCACCATGCAGAGCATCAAGCAAAGAGCATGCAAGACGACAGGATTCCAGTGTAGGTAATATCTGCACGTTCATGCAATTACATAGGTAACGCATCTAGCGGTAGGTCCAGAGGCTCACGCATCAATGTTGGGAAAGTTTATTTTCCCACCGGTAGAAATCATGAAAACAAAACGTATATATAGAAATTTTCAAATTCAGACCTCATTCAATGCATTCGCAAAATTTATTTATAGGAAGTGTGTATTGGGAATTGTTGAAGAGGTAGTTTTCTGATATATTCTCTAAATTTAGTTATAGGAAGTGTGTATTGAAAATTGTTGGAGGTGCTCTAATTAAATTGCATATATAGCGATGTGTATCAGAATTTTAGCATGCCTACCAATTTTGTTTTTGTTTTTTTGTTAATACCGAGACATGCATATTTTTTGCGTGTATCAGATTTTCAGCATTATAAAATTAATTTATTTTTTATGGACACGCACATTACCAAATATCATGACATGCAGAATTGCAGATTACCAAATAATTCTCTACTATGATAGTTCAGCGTTACAAGTTTCAGCAGTAACCCCTGACCTGGCGGCTGCCACTCCGGCGTCTTGCCACTAGGCCGTTGGCCGATACCGCACTAAAAATATTCCCTCGCTCTTCCCAATCAAAACATAGGTAAATACTCGTGCCATAACTCACACGGCCAGCTGAGTCCCTGTGTATGGTTGGGGAGGGGTTCGGGGATTTTTTCGGCCTGCGTGAGAAGGCTCTTCTCCTTAGATAATGTCGTCGGGGTGGCTTCTTCCCCGGCAGGTCGAGTTTTTAAGTTTTAGCAGTGAGAAAAACATGGCATGGACTTCTTAATTTGTACTACTTCTTTAATATGTGAAACAATGCAATGTGTGTAATCGAACACCTACATAAATTTCTCGGATTTGGACCGCAGATCCGCAGATCGCCACCTACACATGCACCTATTGCCGGCACTTGCGGCCTGCCCGTGCTCCCATGTTTAACAAGGCCGAAAGATCCAACATTTGTTTTTTGAGAAAAGCCCTATCTACCTTCCTCAATTACAAGGGGTATCTCACTTTGCCTCCTTCAACTAGAAAATTGGGTATCTGACACCTTAAACTATTGACTCTGACTCAATTTCCCTCCCTCGGTGGTTTTAACAGTGGTTTTGTCCTATGTGGCATAGTGAGCCCCATATGTCATATGCCATGTCATTTTTTCTTTTTTCTTTTTTATTTTTTCTCTTTGTCTTCTCTCATGTGAGCTCCGCCTCCCCCTTCCATGCGAGCTCTGCCACCTTGCCTCGCGCGAGTCTGCCCCCGCCCTGCTCGCGCCATCGCCATGCCCCGCACGAGCCCTCTGCCACCCTCCTCCGCCCGAGTGCTGCCACCACCCTGCCCTGCGCGAGCTGCCACCATGCCTCACGCTAGCCCGCCGCCGCCATGCCCTGTGCGGGCGCTGCCGTCGTGCCTCTTGCGAGCGCGCCGCCACCGTGCCCTGCACGAGCCTGCCACCGACCAACTCCGCGCGAGCGCCGCCGCCCTGCACTGCGCGAGCCTGTCGACGCCCTGCTCCACACGAGCACCGTCGCCCTGCCTCCTGCGAGCCCGCTGCTGCCGCCCTACTCCGCGTGAGCACCGTCGCCCTGACCCTCATGAGCTCCACCGCCACGCGAACCTGCTGCCCGCTGCTCCCTTCTCCAGTGCAGCCTCCTCGACATCAATCATGACTAGGAGCCTTTGTCTACCGCCCCGGCCGCAAGCCCACGATGACCTCGCCGTGCTGCCTACTTCGCATACGCCGCCTCTCTCTGATAGCACTACTAGAGGATATGGACAGGTTCGGGAATCGACGAAATCGGCGGCGGCGCGGGAATAGGATTTCCTCCACCGAGAGCTGAGTTAGGGGAAGACGAAGTGAGAGAAAAAAAGGAAAAAAATGACATGGCACATGACATATGGGGTTCACTTGTCATGTAGGATAAAACCACTGTCAAAACCACCGAGGGAGAGAAATTGAATCGGAGTCAGAGCCGGTCCTTGGGGGGGGGGGGGGGGGCAAAAGGGGCGGCCGCCCTGGGCCCCTGATCCCAAGGGGGCCCTCTCCAAACATGTACAAGTACAGATTAGTATCATGTGAAGCCCATAGTTAATGGTGTAACCCAAAATTTTAACTAAATCAAGCTAGCATTTTATAGGACACACAAATTTTAATCAAGACTCTCAGGATTCTTAGTACATGCACACGTTAGGACACAAGGTTTTTTCCATCGTCCTTGCTTACCTCTTTGTTGCCCAAACATATTACAATAAGTCAATAATTCAGCTTCCTTTTTTACCACACGTGAACTGAACACATCACAAACGTGTCAAAACCATATATAGTTTGATTTAGAGTTTAGGATGAAGATAGTAGGATTTTGCTGCTATCACATTGAGGTCTCAGCTCACGTCTTTTATCTAGTCCCCCTAAGTTATTGATGCATCACCAACGATGATGAATTGATTTTTTAGTTCAACTTATTTCACTTATCCTCTTGTTCATTTCGTACAATGCACGCATGTACCGTGATAAAAGAAGGAGGCGAGCAAATATACTGATCAAATCATAGAATAAAATCTTCCATATTTTTTTAAGTTATAAGTTAATATATTAAATTTATCTACGGCAAAATCTACTAATGTTAATGACAAGATTTTATTTCAGATAGCAAAGTCATAAAAATAATCGTAATTCTAAATAGCAAGGGGTATATATACTAATAATCTTCATATCGTATCAATGGGCCCCAATTTTTAGATTCGCCCCGGGCCATTGTAAACTCAAGACCGGTCCTGACCGGAGTCAACAGTTTAATATATCAGATATCCGGTTTTCTAGTTAAAGGAGGCAAAGTGAGATATCCCTTGTAATTGAGGAAGGTAGATAGGACTTTTCTCTTGTTTTTTTTAGGGAGATCCACCATGGTTGTTTCATCTGCAGGAACGGAACTGGGTAGATGGGGGAGATCACGGCAAATCAGGGAATGGGATGCGGGGAGTATGGGGTTGTTAGATTTTCTTTTCTAATTATTATTTAATTCTTATATAAAAATAAAGGGCTGAGATTCAATTGTTAAAGTGACCTCTGAAAAAGGGCTCGTATGTTCTGCAAGGAGTGCATGTGGATTCAAGCAATGGATCGGAGGTTATCTGATGGAGTGATGGAGACGCGAAGAATGTTCAATGGCGGTGGAGATCCAGAGACTGAGTAGTCACGTGCAAAGGTTGGAGTGAAACAGCGGCAGTCTTGGCGTTTGTATGGCAATTGGATACTTTCCCCCTAGGATCACTTGAAATGTCCACTACTGCCTTTAGTTTCAATGGATTGAGGAAGCAAATAGTAACCTATAGTCTAGAGGTAGAAGACGACGAGCCAGGGCGCTCATACGTAAATATTTCGCCCACAATAACGAGTTTCTTTCCAGACACTACCTTGCTATGTTTGTCCTTAATTCCGCTGGCAGGTCTTACCTGGTGTCCTAGTGTCACGTGTCAGAGAAAGAAACTGAAGAGCGCCGCTGTTGTAGAGTACTTCCTCTGTTCTTAAATTATTATCACCGTTAATTTGCTTTGATAATAAAATAAACTATAACAATATATATAATATTACTTAAATTTTTCTGAATAAGACGAATAGTCAAAGTTAACTAAAAAATTCAATGAGGACAATAATTTAAAAACGGAGGGAGTATATACCAGCTGCCGGACCTCACCACCAAGGTTCCGCATACATATGATAGACGTCATGGTCTCTCTGCTTGAGTACGTCATCATACAGAGGACTCCAAGGGGAAAAAAATCGCTTATAAGTAAAAGTGAAGTTTCCTTTACCCAGAGATCAGAACCCTCGTTCCTATATCGGTGAGGCATGCCTGCAGATGGGCCACGGATTGACCTGCAACCATGCATGGATAGCCTGCAGCTAAATTTGTTCTCCTTCTCGTTCGGTGTTGGCCGAACGTGATACAGACTAGAGAGGATGATGCTCGTGAACTTGACCCCTCAAGGAGGTCAATGGACAATGGTTATAACCTCATCGAAGGGCACAGGTTACAAGTGGCTACCATGCATGCGCCACGTAAACTGGCATGGGCGGGCGGCTATGACGCCAGCACTACGCATGGCTGCTGACGAGATGCAGAAGTTCAAATCCTGCTGGGCGTGAGGCCTGCTCGTGAATTGTTTATGTAGAAAACGTCACACAATCTTCTGAGGTGCAAATAAGATACTGTTTTCAATTGGTGGGAATATTAACTTTTCTCCTGTTGATTTAATGACTTGACATGTATAACGATTCTGACCAAAATACTTAAACAAATACTTGTCATAAAAAGTGTATACATATGTTATCCTTTGTAGACTACAAAACTTCGTTGCTATAAAATGCTGCTATGATCTATGCATATGACTCTGGTACTCCAACTCATACTAGGCACCCAAGCATTTTAAAAAAAAATCATGATGTTGTAACAACCCAGCCCTCAAACGAGGCCCATAGTGTCCCATGTGGAGAGGTGGGAAATTTAGTCTTATCTTGCTAGTTTGGGAAGAGGAAGATCAACACATAATATTAGGTTGTCTAACGCCTTTAACATTGGATTAATATTTTTACGTGAAGTAAGGATAAAAACGTAAATAGATTGGTGGGGAACATGGGGTCATCTCAAAATACGAGGTTGGGTGTAAACAACTATGGAACTACTGGAGGATGCGAGGGCATGACCAGCAACATGTCGGCTCTACTGAGGAAGAAAAACAACTTCAACTTCATGGTCATGATATATGTTCACACACACCGTAGTTGCCACTTGGATCTGTGACTCCTGATTGGCGACCGCCCGATTGTCTCACCTCGCCATGTTGAATTGTAACAAATTTTTTAAGGCAAGAGAGTTGTACGTTGTTATTGAACTAGCTTGTGGTTCATGTACTCACCCCATAGGCTAACCTTAGTTACAGTTTCATTTAAAAGTGCTGACTCACCCCATAGGCCAATCTCAGTGACAGTTGCATTTGAGTTTCATTCTAAAATTGAGGATGTGACATTGAATGAGAAGAAATGGGTTTCATAGGGATGAATAACATGTACATGGTTACCAAAACTTTGAAACTAGAATAATAAAACTCCATTGAGAGTGTTTGAGTTTTATCTCTACACATTTATCAACATTCATTGGTCATTTAGATGTAGTATTTAAATGATACACTAATATATAAAACTGTGAAATAAAACTTTGTATTAAGACACACCTAGTTATATTCATCAACTCATAAATTATAACATGACATAGTACTCTTGAAAATAACAAAATGAAACTCTAGAGTGAGAATGACCTTGGCACTGGACAAATTAAAGATATGGAAAGTGGTTTGGGGCGTAGGGCCAACTATATGTGTAGTAGTGTAGTACAATCCCACTTCCAACCAGCCCAACCAGTGTTACAGTCGAATATACCAGAGCGTCCGATGGGAATTTATCATTGAAGCCCCGACTCCGGACTCTCTGTAATTAGCCCTGCAATAATCACCAACATAAACAGAATGGCTTCCGCTTCAGTAATCAGTGTGTTAGTAATCAATCACACAGACACCCATGGACAAAAGCAGAGATGCATTACCTGGTTTCGAGCTGGTGGTGATGCCACATTTGGAAGGACAACATTTTCAGGATACTGCAGCATGGGCGCCGCATGCACCATGACTGCATCTGCAGGGTGACGAAACAGTGGAAGCATGGGCACAAACGAGGCCATAGGCGCCGTAGCCGGTGCAAGAACTCCTCCTACTCGAACCAATCCTCTTACTAGCATCCCCGGAGCAAACGTGGCCTGTGGCGGCAGCCCAACAGTGGCAGCGGCCGGTGTCTGTACGATGGGGTTGACAGCCGCCGGTGCTGGCCTCATGCTGCACCCAATGGCCATTGCCTGTGCGCAGGATTATATGGAGTTGAATTAGTTAATAGCAAGGTCTGAGTTCTCGAGAGATTGAGTGTAAGATTCAAAGTGTGTGGTGACAGACCTCTGTTTGTTGCTGCAGTGACTTCATGTATTGGATAGTCTGGTCAAGGATGGAAGCTTGGTTGCCCTGTCACAGATTGAGTAGATCATATATGCAAATTTGATTAAAGATGATGGATTTCGTTCACTTAAATCAAAGACACGGTGGCTCTGCTCCTACTGTTCCTTTCCCAAAAAAAAAAAAGATGATGGCTTGTGTGTTGGATGAGCATCCAGTGACTAGCAGCCGTCAACGGAACGAAAGGGTATTCAATGGCGTGAAAAATAGCATCACCTACAGATAAATCAGTGAATAGGTTCTTCATTCACTCAGTCTAGACAGTTATTATTTTTATTATTTTATAGAGGTTTTCTCCCAGGAAGGCTGATATATTCTACTTTTTTATGAACGGATATATACTACTTAGTATTGCCTTTTTTACGAGATATTAATTGTTTTTTTGTATGAGTGATGTAGGTTTAAAGTATTTGTCTTACCTTGTGGCATCCAGGAACAAGCTGTTGTAGGGTCTTGAACTTTTCATTTATCTTCCACCTTCGCCTCTGAAATGCAAACAGTAGATGTACATGATATGTGAAGGTGAGAGGAACTCACGCAACCCACAAACTGTATAAGAGGAATCATATATGATTGCTAGGTACAAAAATAACATAGAAAAGAATAAACCAATTTTGGACTTTTATTTGACAGTAAGATTAAGAATTTGATATTGAATCAAAAGGATAACGAAATATATGGATTTGGGATAAAAACTTCATAATTGGAACACAGATACCGTTGACCAAAGTTACCGATACCCTACCTAATTTTTTTACTAAGGAAATATAATATTTTCTTAGTAAATATTTAGTCCTACAAGGCAAATATCTAAGAAAAAGGCGATATAGCAAACTTAAGTAAACGTCAAATTAAATATCCAAAACTGTCCTAGGCGAAATTTACATAGGGAGGCCCTACAGGCACATAAAATGATGTTTTAAGGATATCATATTTTTTCTATTTAAAATATATTTCAACTAGAAACAGAGAAAAGCGTATGAAAATGTTTGACAAAGTAGAAAGTCCTATAACGCTAGCTGTTGAGTTGTGTGGGCCAATCTCTAAGGAAATCCATGAACAGAAATCACCTCAGATATCCTTAAAGGAGAACAAAATAAGGGATCAAAGAAAATCTTGCAGTACTTAATAATATAGGAAAACACTAATAGTTAGAACATCATCGAAGGAGGGCAGTTCATTTTCTGTTAGTTTGTGTCAATTACCATGATCTGTTGTGAGTACATGTAATTTACCATGATACATACGTTAGAATATTCATATAATTGCTAAACTGTACACGCTAATAGTAAAAAAGCATCAGAAATTGAAGTTTTATAACAACACTATCTTTTGTTTCCTGAAAGAACAAACACTATACCTTTTCTGTGAGGTTGTGTGTTTCTGAGTGGTGAGATCTCCTTCCTCCTGCTGCTGGTTTTCTGCTCATAATAGAGTCGCTTCCTTTGTTCTGACAAGAAGAAATATATTCGCAGATAAGCACTGAAGCAATACATTTCAGAGAAAATCACATCTTACGGATAGTAATTTATTAGCAAAAACTAACTAATTTAAATTTTTGGTACTTGTGACAAGATAGCGGTGTTCGAAAGATTTGTCTCTGCTGAGTTTTTCTATTTTATTCTGATGTCTAAACTGAACTTCATTATTCATCAAAGTTTCACAGAGATTATTCCTTTTAATTTAAAGAGACCAGAAGTTCTGACAGGGGACAAAGTTGATAAACAGACATCAAACTATCAGAGGCAGTAAGCAAGCACAACACATGTATGCCTACCTCGATGTACTTGACTTCTGTCTTCAACGCGGCGTTCCTGCCGTCGACAATGTCACCGCAGGCCGGTTGGTCCATGCTGGTGGTGACAGGTTCGACTTCACCTCGTACAATAGGGTAGAGCCATGTTGCCATCTCTTCCTCAGAAGGCGGCTCAGGCGGCAACGGGAGGCAGTGATGCACCTGATCCATACTGTTACCTCCTCCTCTTCCTTGCCATGCCAACTCGAATAGATCGCCACTGCAATGAAGAGATGTGAGTGAGAAGCCGAGCTAGGTGCGTAATTAAACTTTCGATGCACCAACCCATGGTTAAATAATTATCTACTAGCTAAGGGGTTGGACATGCATATGCGTGTACTCAAGTCGTGAGCTAGGTCATGTACGTGGATGGGCGATCGCCGAACATCTCGAAGAAGCCCTCATCATTTCTGTCGCCGACGATGGCAACCTCCCTATCCTCCGAAGAATTGGGGTACCAAGGTGGACTTGAATGATCCTGGCAGCTCATCTTTATCTCCATAAATAGCTAACAAGAACTCAGCCTCAGGAGACACTCTTGCTTGAACCTTTCCTAATCAAGCAGGTACGATGTAGTGCAGCGTCTGTGTATACCCCTATTTATATATTTCCATTTTGGGAGGGATGATTGTTATGTTGGAAAGAAAGAGAAGGAATATTCAACACAAAGATGCAAATCAACATGAGCACCACGGACGTCGGCGTGTGGGGGCTGATTGGAAGCCACCGGAGACTTTTTTTTTTTTTTTGAACTGACACCAGAGACATCTTGGCGATTGTGGCAAGTAGTCGACAGTAGAGGTTTGAAAGAAAGGTCCTCGCTTTATTATATCCATGGAAGAAGCTATATAGCAGTAGCTAGGTAGACGACGACAAGTCCTGCGCAGCGCGTAAAGACGAAGGGTGCAGCACAAATAATCTACCCGTCCATATTATATTATAGGCATATCCCGTTCCATATCCGTGTCAAAGCAGGCCGCTTCCTGGGGTTCCGTTGTCATGTTTGTCACTGCCGCATTTGCATAATACAGCTGCAGGGCCATGAATGTGTATACCGGTCGGAAAGGAAGAGACCAAATGTTAGCAACAGACTGAATACAGCAGCCGGTATCCTTGCTTAGCGTATATATATATACCGGAGACCATCGTAACGGTTTCTTCGCTGATGGATCGATTTCTTTTCTTTTCTTTAGGAAGGGATGAAACTTGCTTTCTGGTATCATACTCTGCAGTGAGCTAACTAAGTGTGCATACATCGGATCATCGAAGAAACAGAAGGCTCATGTCTCACCAATATTTTTTATATCCGTTGCATACGCACGAGCCCTTTGCTAGTCTGATATACTTCCTCCATACTATAAAATCAGCTATGGATCTAGATCGATTTTTTTTAAAGTATGGAGGTAGTATATATATAAATAGTATGACTCTGAGGAACATGGCCTGGTTGATGGCGACGGATGCACAGCCTGATAGGGCTCCCTTGGATATCCAAGTGGGTATTTGTTCTACTAGTTTGATAAGATGAAGAAAATTTTTAATTTATTTTAGAAAGTTTTAGACCGATCCATTGATCCATAATTTTAGAAACTGGTACTGCCCCTCACTGATATATATATATATATATATATATATATATATATATATATATATATATATATATATATATATATATATATATATATATATATATATATATATATTGGGAAAATCTATTTTACTCCCAGGTGTAGTTACTCTCACGTTGAAAAATTCATCTTGGTTATGTGTTCATACCATTTTGAGTATGTACACATACTTAAAACAAGATTTTTGAGAGTGATAATTAGAAATTTTTTTGAAGGATCTTTTACTTATAAGCATATGAACATATATCATATTTATTGCTATATAAAAGTAAGTATGTCCACATACTTTATGTATCCTAACAAAAAAAAAGTGAGTATGTCCACATACCCTCTAGTATGACTACATACTTAATTTACAAACCTCAAGTATATAATGATACTCAATAGATTATGAGATATACACGTGGAAGTAGCTACTTCTGAGAGTAGAAAAAAGATTTCCTATATATATATATATAGGGCCAGGGCCCATGCATCAATACCACACAGCAGTGGGCGGTGCGGCAGCTGATCCGGTTCCGCCCAGCCTGCTTTTCGATATGGTCGTCGGCAGCCTCCTGTCCACCCCTATACTGCGCTGCTGGTTTTCTCCTTTGGACTTTCGAGCGCAGCGGCATACAAAAGCCGCATCAAAGCAATGATAAGGCCGGTGCTACACTAGCGGAGTGTGTGCCGCGACGAACGCCAGCAATTTGTTTGTTGCTTGCCAGCTGAGTGCCTGGGGATCGAGCATGTCAATAAAAAGCCTATCCGCCTCCGTGTGCACGTCATTTGATTTCGTATACTACGTGGCAAGGAGGTACCGGTCGCCTTGCATGTGCCAAAGCTTACTCTTGTCTACGCCGATAGAGCATAGTGCCTACTCGCCGGGATGCATGTGCATATGCCCGTCCGTGTAAACTAGCAGATGACTGCCTTAAAAAGATAAGTAATAGCAGATGATTGCTTCATGATATAAGAAAATCTAGGGATGCAAGTGGGTCTATAGATCAAATTATGTGGGTAATCTGTAAATTAAGACCGGCATAATTTGGTGGCCAATGTGTGGATAGGTAGGTTCACTTACATCTCTACATATGATGTGATTTAATCAGTAAAATATCGTATCAAATTTAGTGTGTACCAGCTCTCACGCTATATATACGTTTGTCCCGTTCATGCATCATTTCATGAGATCATAAAATACCTAAAAACAGTTCATACAAGACGACATATATAGTGCACGCATGCACTAATATTGTATCTATTCGAGGCAATATATAATGTGCAACGGCAGAAATATACTACTGATCCTATACTTACTAGTGGAAGCACGTGCATGAAAGGACATATAGGTGAGCATCCAGCTGCTCAAGCTCCGATGCCGTAGAGAGAGAGAGAGAGAGAGAGAGAGAGAGAGAGAGAGAGAGAGAGAGACGTCAAGCTTATTATAATTACCAAGAAAAAGTTCATTCCACTCATGGAAAATTCACTCGTGGGGTGCTTCACTAATTGGAATCAAGTGAAGGAGGATCAGTCGGCCACAACTCAAATCCATGCATAAACTATAATACCCCTAATCTGCTTCTACCTGAAATATATAGAGAGACAAGCATGGGCTTGTTTTACCATGTCATTAAAAAGAAGATGTCCGATGGAAATTTAATAATAGATTTTGTCCCTCTTAATTTTATTTGCTCGCTTGTTGGTCAGTCGGTAGACTGAAATTTATTATGTAATAACTAAAATCGGGCTGTGTGCTTTGCAGAGACCGAAACAGAGTTTTCATTATCTAAAAATAGATAAAAAGAAGATGTGCCGTGCGTACCTTGGTTAATGTCTGGCCGATTAACCTCACTGCATGCGACCATTTGAATGTTGAATTGTGGATCCAAGGAAGCAGTCTTCGTTGGGTGCTTTTGCTGGGTCCAGCAAGAAGATACTGCATTCATTAATTTTAATTGATTGATCAAGAAGGATCAGTCAGACACATTTATACATCCATGCATATTTGTTTTATGGTCAGTGGGAGGAGGGGGTGTATCCACACCAACAGGACGAGCACATTGTTTTACAATGGGACAGCAGGAAAACATTTTACATGGTGGAAGAGAAAGAGACAGAAGCGGACGGGACTGTGGTCCGGAGGTAAAGTCGCATGATAACGTCAAACCGGCGGGGGCTCGAACCCCCGTCCTGCACATGTCTCCTGAAGGCGGCGGCAAAGTGACATATTTCTAAAAGAGAGAGAGAGAGAGAGAGAGAGAGAAAGACAGAACATCAAATCTATGCATAATCCCCTAATCTGCTTCAGCATAACATACAGATAGAACATACATACATGGAGCTGTCTCGATGTGTTGCCGCCAGCACCAATGCTCCTGTCGGCCATCAGCCGCTATGCGGACAATGATCACGGCTGCGATCATGTGGATAGAGTCATCAGTAAGAATACATGCTTGCGTCCGGATCATACCAGATACCTTTGCAAGGTCTCCCATTGTCATACACACATGGCATATGTTGCTTATGACGGGAAACTGATGAAGCAATAATATGCATGCGCCTGGTGGTCAAGTGTTGAGTGGAGAGCTATACTTGCATTTTCCATGCATACGATATAGCTGTATAGTAGATGTGAGTCATGGTCTCATGGAGTCATGGATATGGATAGGCGTAGTTGATCAATTTTTTGTGTGGCTGCAAGCTGTCCACCAGTCCCACTGGACCCTTGGTGTAGAGCTGTAGCTTCCCTTTCCTCCCATCGTTGAGGGCAGGCGCAGGTGGCGACCATGCATAGAGAGTAACCACGCATTCACGTGTTTTTCCTCTGTATAATAGTCCTACGTGGACATGTGCTGATTCACAAAAACTGACCTGGCATTCCACTTGTGTAATATAATTCCAGTCGAATTAGCATCAGAAAGAGGTCAAACCTAATGGTACATGTGTAATACATGCATGTCACACGCACATCCACGTGGATGGCCCGTTAGCAACAACGTGCAGATCCTAGTTCCATGAATCTGGAATGGCATCGTGAAATGTGTTGTTTACCCTACTCGTCTTTCATTTTGTCTCTCTTCATGCATGCACGGCTAGTATATATAGGTAGCTACTGCACCTTTGCACTCTGCGTCAATGGATCACATGTCACAATGCATGCATCTGTAAGGTCATTCTTATTAGCCCAAGGTTTCATTGCATGTTTTTCAACAGTGCTATATTATCTCATAATTTTTAGTTGATGAATAAAACAAGGTCTCTAAATGTAAAACCGTGACTTATATTGATGTATCATTTAAATATTTCATCTAAGTAACATATAATAAAAATTGATAAATTTCTAGAGATGAAACTCAAACCTTCTCAATAATTGATATATTGGCATGGCTTATTCCAGACACTTTTTTGCTAATTGATAAGCTTGTCCTTCATTCCGCTGTCTGGCCATACCTGGTGTCCTGATATCACGTGCCCAAGGCCGGCCCTGAGGGGAGGGCTGGCAGGGCGGTCGCTCAAGGCCCTTGAATCTTAGCCCCCCCCCCCCCCCCTCCCATTGGCATGTTTGTGTATAAAGCCCATCGTCTTTGCATGGTTGCTCGGCAAGATAGCTATGTCACACGACCATGCAGTTTATTTTATTTTCTGTTATATAAGTTAGGAAATCGAAAGCAGCCTATCAATTGTGGAAGCTAGAAGCCAGAAAGCAAGCAAGCAGGAAGCTAGAAGCAGCACGCCAACTGCCCTGCTCGTTCATTCAAAGAAAAAACATGATGACTGTATTCTGCTACCGTCAATCCCATACCAATCTAGTCATATAGTGCACAACAAATCACCCCTTGATCTTGTACATACTGCCTCTAGTCCCCTCTCGTGACGACCTGACCTATGCTAATTGTTGTCTTAGTTTCTCACAACGTGATACATGAATAGATTTGTTTATTTGATCAATATCATGTTGACTAGAAAGTATATATCACATAACAAAAAAAGGAGGCAGAGGAAATATGATAATGAATTCTTAGAATCACATAAAGGAGTTATGGATAAATTCTAGTATTTATATAGACAGGCCCCGGTTTTATACATGCATCCCGGTCCTCTAAAATCTCAGAAATGGCCCTGCACGTGCCAGCAAGAAACTGAAGAGAACCTTAGAAATTCGGAATCTTTTAGAGTATATACCGGCTCCCGGTGAACCTCTCACCACCACCCAGGCTCACACATATGATGATATGATAGACGTCATGGACCCTCACCTTGAGTAACATCGAACGGAGATTAACCCGGTAGCTTTGATTTGTCGTGGGAAGCCCGATGACTTACACTTGAACTAGGCAGCTTCGACCTCATCGACAAATCCACAATAATACGGATTGTGGATTTCATCAAAACTCCGCCTTGGACTCGACATGGAACGTCGAGTCGCCGACTTGGCTCGGCGCGGAAACGCGATGCAACCGGGAGCGAGAACCCAATCCGCCGAGTCATCGAGAACGGTGAACGTAGTAGGGCCTTGATCAGAGATGCCACACGGGAACAGACCCCATACTAAACCGTGACACGCACCGGGAAAAACATGAGCAAATAAAGATCGCTGCTTGATAGATCTGCCAGATAGCGGCGTGACAAATAGATCAGATGCGGCGGTAGAACAGGGAATAGAATCCTAATATTTTTTTCATAACAAATCTAATGTCTGGCTTTGATACCACTTGTTAACAAATAATGCATAAACAAGATTCAAACATGACACATATTTAACATGGAAAACCCTTACGGGAAAAAACCACGGGCACCGACCAGCAATCTTCACTGTTGGAAGAGAGTTACAACATAGGGGATACAATGAATTCCTCTCTCTCTCTCTCTCAACTCTTCCTATGCAGTACAAGATGTATATATAAGGGTGGAAACTAGAGATAAACTCTCTAAACAATATGAACCATAACATGAGAGGACTCCGCCTTTCAAACCACCTAGACGTCTCTAGCAAGGACACTAAAATTCGGATCATATTCCAACACCTACCACCATGCCGCATCATGACGCAGGCTTATCCCTTTGCAGAGCGCCACTGTCAACACATTGCCCCTATCGTAACAAGGCGCGACTGCTGGAACTCGCCACGTGTTAAGTATTTAGGCAATTTCATGATTAATTTAATCCAGAAATACACGTAGATAGTGATGATGATTAACATATTGAATAAACAAATGATACAGTAAGGGTGAAAGGTATACCCCACGGAGGGACCCGTGCCATAGGCACTGACGGCTCCATTCTCATAAGTCATTTTCATGAGTATGTTCGATGTAGTCGATCTTAGTCGATGTGGGAAGTCTGAGTCGATGCAGGAAGAGGTACGCAGTGCAGTCCCATGAACGGCCTTCTGGAAGTAATCGTCGTAGTTTGTCGTGGTGGATTGATCAGCGAGCAGTCGTGAAGACGCTCCCCAAAAACCTGATCGCCCGTACACCAGAAGCAGATGTTGCATGCGGGAGAAGGTTTCGGAGTCCTACTCTCCCTGCCCTCTATGCACGCAGAGGACCTGGACGGGGAAGACTCAGAAGGCAACTCGAGAGGAAAAAAGTGGTGATCTCGCGATTAGCTTTTAGGCATGTCCGGGTAAAGGATTATATAGCGTGTCCTGAATTGATGGAATTAAAGGCTCCGTAATCAACACTGTAACAGAAGGAATAATTGCAATTGATTCCCTTGCATAACTGAAATACTAATCGCTTCTATTTCCAAAAATTGAGACCATGCCAGCCAGACGCGACGCGACACCACACGACACGTCATGCAGCAGCAGCTAGCCAGCCTTGCCTCACCTCGCCTCGTCACGTCATGTGACGTCACACACACCCGCCCCACCCCACCCCGACACGGCACGGCACGGCTCGGCTCGGCGGCAGTGGCGCGCGCGCGTGTGGCTCACCCTTGGTCTTTCTCAACTTGTCTAGGGGATATACTAGTATTCCACCTAATAAGTTGGGACAAATAATAATATAATCCCATATGAGACTAAATCATTATAGCATTAATATGGGCCTAGACTATAGAATTAATAGGATTAAGATGGGCTTAAAAGGCTATAGTATCCAGCAATCCCCACCAAGTCTAGTGCTCATAAAAAGTGCTCTCAGAAAGCTTCCTCTCGTTTGATATATCAGTGTTTTGATGGAGACTGTTAAGTTGAACTTTCACCTAGAACAAAGGTTACGCCTTTTCACAACTGAGCAATGGACTAAGTCTTGAATTGTCAGTTTTATGCAAAAAGGTTTTACATGAGTCCTTTACTAATACTAGGTTGCCAAAAAGCATCCCCTCTGATTTGGAGCATATAAGTCATATTCCTGGCCCATTCATGAGTACTTAGAGATTCCTAACATCTCATAGACTGTGACTAGCAGTTGTTGGTGGTTTCTAGACGCCCATTTTATCTACCAAAAAGGGATGTTTTGCGTCTTAATTTGGTGGTTTGGACTAACGATTAACCCCATATTTGCATATATTTATAGTTATTCTGTTTTGGATGTAATCGCAGGAAACAGGTGTAAAATAGGGCAATTATGGATAAAGAACTAAAGAGTAATGAAGATGGGCCAGATGCGGAGCGGCGCCGATCGGCACGGGCCTGTGCCGATTGGCGCAGCAGAAGAAGATGACGAAAACACGACCCGGTCCAGGAAAGACAAAGGCTCAGCCCAGTATGAGTTAGAGTCGGAGGAAGTTGACCTAATCCCGTCGAGTATAAAAGGAAGATAATTATCAAGAGCTAGGAGAGAACCGAGAGAGGCGGCGATTGCGAGAATCAATTATTAGAACTAGGGTTCTAGGATATTGGCGGCGAAGGTTGGTCCACACCGACGAGATCCACCAGAAGGGAGATCGCGCCGATTGGCGCGACGTTTGTGCCAATCGGCACGTGCGTGTTCCAGCGCTATTTCTCATCCGATCGGCACGTACTATGTCTAGCGGAAGGATGAGTGAGTAGTCTCATATTCTCTTCTCTGGTGCGGGGATCTGGTCATGTAACTCTCATACTTGTTGATACTCTCTCGATGAATTTAATCTATGTGATGAACTTTATTGCACATCTATCTATCCCTTTCATTAGTGTATCGGCCAATACACTTTTGCCCATTAAATAGTGCAAAAAAACAGTGGGGAGCTAATAGCCTCTGTAGTGACAGCAGGGGTGAACGAAACCACCATGTCTTGTAGAATATTAGAGTCATCACTCGAGTTGATAAGAATAAGGTTGCATGCTAGTGAACCAATCCTAAGGAGAGAATCCTTCATCATCTTGTTACCTCTTCAATAACATTCACCTTCCACTTTCTCACCGTCATCATTCACACCAACCAACCCATTGCAATTTGTTAGTAACCCTTTAATAGTATTAGTTCCGCTCGTTTCTTGTAATTTCGATAACCTTGAAATACTCTGAGGAAAAAAGAGCTACAACTATACACCGTCCTCTTGTGATATATAAGTGGGTGCGTAATTACGACCAACAAGCCCTTTTTCTGGCACCGTTGTAGGGGAACAAGCCAGTTCTTTTACTATTAATATTTTACTAACGTCTAATCCTCACTTTTCTAGATGTTTTTGTTTTTGTGTTTTGTGTGAATTTTCAGGATGAGTACGACAGGACCTTCTCTGACGCTCAGGGAACTTTTTCTACCATCTCCAGACGTGCTGGTGCCTCAATCCTGAGATGAGAAGGCCACGGCCTCCTCGTATGTGTTGAACCCCATTATCATTAGCATGGCTGAAGCAAACAAGTTCTTTGAAGCGAAAGAGGAGAACCCGTATACTCACTTACAAGATTTGGAGGCACTTTGCCAAACATTCCATCATGAAGGAGTGCCTCGGGATCTCATAGGCCTCGTCGCCTGCGCCATGCGCGGCCCCGTCTTCCAAAGCTCCCGCACCACCTGGGGCCTATGAGAAGCCTCCGGTCAGTCAGGTTTACACACGTGTTCGACTCCGTGTTCGGCCCGGTGCCATGTCCGCATCTGCAGCATCCCCGCCACTAGTGCCCACTGCACCAGCCACGCTCCCCAAAGGTGTTGTTACAGTCCCACCGATTCACAACAATCATCGTATGGTCACTCGTGCAAAGGAAGGTTTCCATTAGCCGTCGCTTTTCCAAGCTGAAGCCATTTCTTCGATGCCCAAGTCTGTTCGTGACGCCCTTGCTGATCCAAATTGATGGGCTGCCATGCAAGAAGAATTTGCTGCTCTTCAGGCAAACCACAATTGGGATCTGATTACGCGACCTGCGGGTGCCAATGTGGTCACGGGAA
This sequence comes from Eleusine indica, assembly GCA_030378355.1. Taxonomy (NCBI): domain Eukaryota; kingdom Viridiplantae; phylum Streptophyta; class Magnoliopsida; order Poales; family Poaceae; genus Eleusine; species Eleusine indica. Next base: position 13,351,678 of record CM059494.1, read on the forward strand.
AATGGGTCTATCGCCACAAGTTTGATGTTGCAGGACGCCTGGATCGATACAAGGCTCGTTGGGTTCATCGAGGGTTCACTCAATGTCCCGGAGTTGATTATGATGAGACTTTTAGTCCCGTTGTGAAGCCTCCCACCGTTCGTATAGTCCTCTCGATTGCACTCTATCGCCGGTGGCCTGTTCATCAGCTTGATGTCAAAAATGCCTTTCTTCATGGCACTCTCTCTGAGACCGTTTACTGCAGTCAACCAGTTGGTTTTGTCAGCTCCACTCAGCCTGATCGTATCTGTCGACTGAACAAATCTTTGTATGGTCTAAAGCAAGCACCTCAAGCGTGGTACAACCAGTTTGCTTCTTATATACTCACTCTGGGGTTTGTTGAGGCAAGGTCTGACACATCCTTATTTGTGTTCACTCGCGGTGCGGAGACGGCATACCTACTCTTGTATGTGGACGATATTGTCCTCACTGCATCCTCCATGGATCTTCTTCAGCGTATCATCTCCTCTCTACAAATTGAGTTCGCCATGAAGGATCTTGGGCCTCTCCATCACTTCCTCGGGGTCAGTGTTCAGCGTACCTCTAGCGGTCTATTCCTGTCCCAGCAGCAGTATGCATTGGATAATCTAGACCGTGCAGGCATGGCCGAGTGCACACCGTGCTCCACACCGGGTGATACTAATCCCAAGCTGGCTGCTGATGATTGTCCTCCTGTGTCCGACGCCACCCAGTTTAGGAGTCTCGCCGGCGCACTACAGTATCTCACCTTTACTCGTCCTGATATTGCTTATGTCGTTTAGCAAATCTGCCTCCACATGCATGATTCGCTCAAAAATCATCTCACTGCCATGAAGTGTATCATTCGCTATATGCGCGGCACTGTGGGACTTGGCCTGTCTCTTCGTCTCTCGCCAACTTCAGATATGGTGGTCTATTCTGACGCTGATTGGGATGGTTGCGCCGACACACGCCACTCCACTTCTGGATCGCTGTGTTCTTTGGTGGCAATTTGGTGTCCTGGTCGTCCAAGCGTCAAAACACTGTGTCTCGCTCCAGTGCTGAAGCAGAATATCGGGCCGTTGCCAATGCTGTCGATGAAGTCTCTTGGTTACACCAGCTTCTCCAGGAACTTCATTGCCCTTTGTAGAAGACCACGCTCATTTACTATGATAATGTGAGCGCGGTGTACTTGTCCTCCAACCCGGTTCAGCATCAACGCATAAAGCATGTTGAGATTGATCTCCACTTCGTCCGCGAGAAGGTTGCTGTTGGAGATGTTCGAGTCCTTCATGTTCATAAGTATATATAGGAGGACTAAAAAATCATTCATAATGAGATTAAGATGATCAGCTTTAGTTTATTGTAGAGATATTTAACTGAGAAAAAGTATAAAAATGTTGGTGCAAGTTAAACAATAGAAGTAGAAAATCATACAAAGCTAGGTGTTGATTTTTTAGGGAAGAAAAGCTGACTTTGAATTGTGTGGGTCAGTCAGGTAAAGAAACTATGTCATGCAAAAATTACACCATATCAGGGCATCAAAATAGAATATTAAGATTCTTAACATGATATAAATGTATTAATTATTAAAACTAATATTGAATGGAGAACATAAAAAACCATGATATATATAAAATAAGATCATTGTTTTCACAGGCTCATACTTATCTTGGGCTGTATAGTATACCTTGCATCTTATTTATATCAAAACCATATATAGTAAATAAAAAAAATCATAAGCTCAACTATAGCTGCAAAATTGTGCGGCCTTTTCAATTAATGATTTCACACTTTATGTTGCAAATTTATAAGATTATACATGTAGCTTTCTACAAGATATACACAAAAAGTAGAATATAAAGCATTGGAATATAATGTTTTAAAATTGCCCCACCTTCTCTGCGCGGTTGTGTGTTTGTGAGTGCTGAGTCTTTCTTCGTTTTCCTGCTTGTTTTGTCATGTGGCTGGAGTCGTTTCCTTTGGCCTGACAAGGAAGAAGAGATAATTTGGTGAAGAAGTTCAGATGGGCACTACTGCGACCAAATATTTAAAAAAAAAAAAACAGATCACTGGTGAATACTCACTACAAGAAATCTAACCTTCTGTGACGTTTCAATTTCGTTGTAGAAGGTAAGAAATACGTCGCTTTACTATATTTTGTGATGTTCGCGTGACGAAAAATAATTCGTCGCCTATTCCATGTAATATTGTACCTTTAACGACATTTGTATTCTTTTTTGTCACTACAACAAATTGTCTTCTTGTACCTCCAAAAATATGTTAAGTTTTGAACCCAAGTTCGCATGTCACTGAAAAATACTAACACTTTTCTACCTCCAAAAAAAGGCACATGAATGTTTTTATGAACGTGTATTAGAAATTGAGTATGTGACACATAACACATGAACTCTAGAGTCAAATATAAGACGAGATAAGCTCGTACATGTGTCCGTGTTTCTAAACCATTTATGTGAAATTTTAGTGTATGGATTTGTAATGCATGTATATATACAAACTTTCATTAACCAACTTCAATTAATTGGAGGTTTTTACAAAAAAAATATAAAGAAAACATTAAAAAGTAATCATTAATGAATGGATTTAGAAAAACAACACCGAACCAAATCAGCATGTTGAAATGCAGCCGAATGATAGAGTATATTTCTATAATACTAGAGAAAAAAGAATCAGCTCATATGAGAAATCTACACATGTTACACTTTTTAATTATGAATTAAAATGAAAAAACCAATAGAGTAACAAGAACTCAGCACTATGGTAGGTGCCGACAGGTAGGACCCACCTGTCTATGGCTGAACTGAAAACGTTTTATAGGAATACACTTTCACTTATACGCGTGATGCATGGAATGGGCTAGGCCGTGAGATGATCTCGGGCCAGTTTTTCATAAAATAGGCCCAGTATAACAGATGCGCATGGCCCATGACCATGAGTCTAATAGTATACTGCTTGTGGGCTTGTGGCATATGAGCCAGATCACAGCCATGGCAAATGCTTAGACTCGTGCTGCTCGTGTAGCTTGGTCCTTCCGGCTTGGGCATGGGTAGGTCGGCCTAACATCTACAGTAGGTTGAACCAACATCTACGGTGTCCAATGACTTTTATGTTTATAAGATTATAAAAAATTGGCAAAACAGTAAATTACATGAACATACCATCTTTTCTCATCTATGGAACCATCATGAAGCTTGTAAATAAAACCGCTTGAAATGGAAGGGCATGATTTTAGAAAAATTTAGCGATCATTAAATTTGAGGTACTTATGAGGGAGAAATACCTATTGCAATTTTCAATTTCGAATCAAAAAAACAAGATGAAGTAACTATTCACATGTTTTTTTATCCCAGCCATTCACTAACAATATGTAGGTGCTCCGGTGGTGCGGGCCAAGTTGATTCTTCATGGTTCAATTCTCAGAAACCATGTGTTTGTTTTTTTCTTTTTCGAAATTGAACGTCCCAACAGCTGGGGCCGACATCACTCTGGGCTACTATAATCCAAAGTCACGCTGGGCCTAGTTTGCTCAATAGTTCAAAGGAAAGATATACGCAGAGACATGTTGCAATCGTCTAAGTCTAACATGGGCTGTTGGAAAAAGAAGTCAAAATCGCTTCGTAATTTTTCCAAAATTTGATAAGACATGGTTGGGCCGAGGGTGGTGACCTTCAGCCCAATGGAAAAAAGTGTAATTATGGTTTTCTTATTTTTCATCCGATTTAAATTTTAGAAAAACGAAAAAAGAACCATTAATTTAATAACAGTGTCTAGTACAAAAATATTTTTGTTCCTTTATTTATTTATACACCAAAAAAGATTAAAAAATAAAATGTCTGGTACACTTTAAACGACATCCTTACAACTTTTAAATTCGTTCGTACTATTTTTAAATTTAAGAGTAATTAATTATCCAAAATATAAAAATCAGTCTCAACTATGACAATTTACTACTCGTCAAATTGTGACGTTCCTAGTTTTCATCTCGCGACACATAATCAATTATCACAATATGACACTGGGAGAGTTTGTGACATTTTTTATCTGGTTTTTACGACACACATGAAACCATCGTCATAAAATTGAATGAATCGTCATAAAATGAATTGCTTTGTGACGTTTTGACTCAATGTCACTCTATAATCATCGTAGAAGGTCAAATTTCTTGTAGTGACTGTTATTTTACTCGCAAAAAAAGAATACTATTATTTACTAAATTAAGTTTAATTCTGCTTCCTTTATGACCAGAATAAGACAGTTCTGAAGGTACTATTTCTTCTGGATAGATTTTATCGATCCCCTACTTTACTCTGTCATCTGGACTTGATAAGTAGCAGTGATCAAGCACACAAGTTGGCATTTCCCACACGTATATATTACATAGCTCGGTGCAGCACTTCACCTCTGTCTTATTCGCTGCGTTTGCCGACACCACAAGTTGATCATTCTCCCCCGAGCTATCGATAATGTCGTCAAAGGCCGGTTGGTCCAGGCTGGTGACAAGCTCGACGTCATGCCGCACGACCGGGTGTAGCCACGACACCGTCATCTCACGGTCGGAAGGCGGCTCCGGCGACAATGGGAGATGATGCTGTAGCACCTGATCCATGGCGCCGCCTCCCCTTTTTCCTCCTCCTCCTTTCCGCACCAACTCGAAGAGATCATCACTGCGATGACGAGGAGTGTAAGTCGTATGGTGATGGAATTGAGCTACCTAGGTGAGCAATTAAAAAAACTCGACCGGTGGGGGAAGAACCGCCCCTACGACATTATCTAAGGAGAAGACTCCACGACACCCGGTCGAGAAAACCTCCCGAACCCTGATCCATACCCGGTGAAGCCGGGCCAAACTAACCTGGACCGACGTAGCACAGACCGCAGCAGCCTTAGTGCGCCTCTAGACCGCGCGCGCCTAAGCCACAGGCCAGCGAACACAGCGAGGGGGATTTTTTTTGAGTGAGACACGCGAGTGCGAGTGCTGGGACTTGAACCCGGGTTGGTGCGCACGCGCTTCCACTCAGCGGCGCTAACCATCCGGGGGTTGGCCCGGTTCTCTAGGTGAGCAATTAGAAGGACTGATGATGCAACCTTTCTTTGTATTCCACTGCACTTGCATAACATTAAAAAGCTGTTTTCTATGTGCTATGTGTATATGGTAAATATTTTTGTAACTAAGAAGAGGCATGCTTGGTCTGTGATGGAATTAATTAAGGTCGTGACTCGTAAGAGCCAGCTCACTCACGAGGACTGACGATCGCTGAACATCTCGAAGAAGCTCTCAGCTCTTCTGTCGCCGACGCCGGTGGCCTCACCAGGCACCTCATTGTTATCTCCGATCCATATGTAGCATATACAGTATATAACTATATATCACTCAAACCTCAGGGAAACACTCTTGCTTGCAAAACCTCCTAAGCATGTACGATGCAGTGCATCAAGCAAAGAGCATGTCATAGATCACGGTTTGGACACGTATGCTCTTGTTGCTCGTGTGGCTTGCACCATGCAGAGCATCAAGCAAAGAGCATGCAAGACGACAGGATTCCAGTGTAGGTAATATCTGCACGTTCATGCAATTACATAGGTAACGCATCTAGCGGTAGGTCCAGAGGCTCACGCATCAATGTTGGGAAAGTTTATTTTCCCACCGGTAGAAATCATGAAAACAAAACGTATATATAGAAATTTTCAAATTCAGACCTCATTCAATGCATTCGCAAAATTTATTTATAGGAAGTGTGTATTGGGAATTGTTGAAGAGGTAGTTTTCTGATATATTCTCTAAATTTAGTTATAGGAAGTGTGTATTGAAAATTGTTGGAGGTGCTCTAATTAAATTGCATATATAGCGATGTGTATCAGAATTTTAGCATGCCTACCAATTTTGTTTTTGTTTTTTTGTTAATACCGAGACATGCATATTTTTTGCGTGTATCAGATTTTCAGCATTATAAAATTAATTTATTTTTTATGGACACGCACATTACCAAATATCATGACATGCAGAATTGCAGATTACCAAATAATTCTCTACTATGATAGTTCAGCGTTACAAGTTTCAGCAGTAACCCCTGACCTGGCGGCTGCCACTCCGGCGTCTTGCCACTAGGCCGTTGGCCGATACCGCACTAAAAATATTCCCTCGCTCTTCCCAATCAAAACATAGGTAAATACTCGTGCCATAACTCACACGGCCAGCTGAGTCCCTGTGTATGGTTGGGGAGGGGTTCGGGGATTTTTTCGGCCTGCGTGAGAAGGCTCTTCTCCTTAGATAATGTCGTCGGGGTGGCTTCTTCCCCGGCAGGTCGAGTTTTTAAGTTTTAGCAGTGAGAAAAACATGGCATGGACTTCTTAATTTGTACTACTTCTTTAATATGTGAAACAATGCAATGTGTGTAATCGAACACCTACATAAATTTCTCGGATTTGGACCGCAGATCCGCAGATCGCCACCTACACATGCACCTATTGCCGGCACTTGCGGCCTGCCCGTGCTCCCATGTTTAACAAGGCCGAAAGATCCAACATTTGTTTTTTGAGAAAAGCCCTATCTACCTTCCTCAATTACAAGGGTATCTCACTTTGCCTCCTTCAACTAGAAAATTGGGTATCTGACACCTTAAACTATTGACTCTGACTCAATTTCCTCCCTCGGTGGTTTTAACAGTGGTTTTGTCCTATGTGGCATAGTGAGCCCCATATGTCATATGCCATGTCATTTTTTCTTTTTTCTTTTTTATTTTTTCTCTTTGTCTTCTCTCATGTGAGCTCCGCCTCCCCCCTTCCATGCGAGCTCTGCCACCTTGCCTCGCGGCGAGTCTGCCCCCGCCCTGCTCGCGCCATCGCCATGCCCCGCACGAGCCCTCTGCCACCCTCCTCCGCCCGAGTGCTGCCACCACCCTGCCCTGCGCGAGCTGCCACCATGCCTCACGCTAGCCCGCCGCCGCCATGCCCTGTGCGGGCGCTGCCGTCGTGCCTCTTGCGAGCGCGCCGCCACCGTGCCCTGCACGAGCCTGCCACCGACCAACTCCGCGCGAGCGCCGCCGCCCTGCACTGCGCTGCCTGTCGACGCCCTGCTCCACACGAGCACCGTCGCCCTGCCTCCTGCGAGCCCGCTGCTGCCGCCCTACTCCGCGTGAGCACCGTCGCCCTGACCCTCATGAGCTCCACCGCCACGCGAACCTGCTGCCCCCGCTGCTCCCTTCTCCAGTGCAGCCTCCTCGACATCAATCATGACTAGGAGCCTTTGTCTACCGCCCCGGCCGCAAGCCCACGATGACCTCGCCGTGCTGCCTACTTCGCATACGCCGCCTCTCTCTGATAGCACTACTAGAGGATATGGACAGGTTCGGGAATCGACGAAATCGGCGGCGGCGCGGGAATAGGATTTCCTCCACCGAGAGCTGAGTTAGGGGAAGACGAAGTGAGAGAAAAAAAAGGAAAAAAATGACATGGCACATGACATATGGGGTTCACTTGTCATGTAGGATAAAACCACTGTCAAAACCACCGAGGGAGAGAAATTGAATCGGAGTCAGAGCCGGTCCTTGGGGGGGGGGGGGGGGCAAAAGGGGCGGCCGCCCTGGGCCCCTGATCCCAAGGGGGCCCTCTCCAAACATGTACAAGTACAGATTAGTATCATGTGAAGCCCATAGTTAATGGTGTAACCCAAAATTTTAACTAAATCAAGCTAGCATTTTATAGGACACACAAATTTTAATCAAGACTCTCAGGATTCTTAGTACATGCACACGTTAGGACACAAGGTTTTTTCCATCGTCCTTGCTTACCTCTTTGTTGCCCAAACATATTACAATAAGTCAATAATTCAGCTTCCTTTTTACCACACGTGAACTGAACACATCACAAACGTGTCAAAACCATATATAGTTTGATTTAGAGTTTAGGATGAAGATAGTAGGATTTTGCTGCTATCACATTGAGGTCTCAGCTCACGTCTTTTATCTAGTCCCCCTAAGTTATTGATGCATCACCAACGATGATGAATTGATTTTTTAGTTCAACTTATTTCACTTATCCTCTTGTTCATTTCGTACAATGCACGCATGTACCGTGATAAAAGAAGGAGGCGAGCAAATATACTGATCAAATCATAGAATAAAATCTTCCATATTTTTTAAGTTATAAGTTAATATATTAAATTTATCTACGGCAAAATCTACTAATGTTAATGACAAGATTTTATTTCAGATAGCAAAGTCATAAAAATAATCGTAATTCTAAATAGCAAGGGGTATATATACTAATAATCTTCATATCGTATCAATGGGCCCCAATTTTTAGATTCGCCCCGGGCCATTGTAAACTCAAGACCGGTCCTGACCGGAGTCAACAGTTTAATATATCAGATATCCGGTTTTCTAGTTAAAGGAGGCAAAGTGAGATATCCCTTGTAATTGAGGAAGGTAGATAGGACTTTTCTCTTGTTTTTTTTAGGGAGATCCACCATGGTTGTTTCATCTGCAGGAACGGAACTGGGTAGATGGGGGAGATCACGGCAAATCAGGGAATGGGATGCGGGGAGTATGGGGTTGTTAGATTTTCTTTTCTAATTATTATTTAATTCTTATATAAAAATAAAGGGCTGAGATTCAATTGTTAAAGTGACCTCTGAAAAAGGGCTCGTATGTTCTGCAAGGAGTGCATGTGGATTCAAGCAATGGATCGGAGGTTATCTGATGGAGTGATGGAGACGCGAAGAATGTTCAATGGCGGTGGAGATCCAGAGACTGAGTAGTCACGTGCAAAGGTTGGAGTGAAACAGCGGCAGTCTTGGCGTTTGTATGGCAATTGGATACTTTCCCCCTAGGATCACTTGAAATGTCCACTACTGCCTTTAGTTTCAATGGATTGAGGAAGCAAATAGTAACCTATAGTCTAGAGGTAGAAGACGACGAGCCAGGGCGCTCATACGTAAATATTTCGCCCACAATAACGAGTTTCTTTCCAGACACTACCTTGCTATGTTTGTCCTTAATTCCGCTGGCAGGTCTTACCTGGTGTCCTAGTGTCACGTGTCAGAGAAAGAAACTGAAGAGCGCCGCTGTTGTAGAGTACTTCCTCTGTTCTTAAATTATTATCACCGTTAATTTGCTTTGATAATAAAATAAACTATAACAATATATATAATATTACTTAAATTTTTCTGAATAAGACGAATAGTCAAAGTTAACTAAAAAATTCAATGAGGACAATAATTTAAAAACGGAGGGAGTATATACCAGCTGCCGGACCTCACCACCAAGGTCCGCATACATATGATAGACGTCATGGTCTCTCTGCTTGAGTACGTCATCATACAGAGGACTCCAAGGGGAAAAAAATCGCTTATAAGTAAAAGTGAAGTTTCCTTTACCCAGAGATCAGAACCCTCGTTCCTATATCGGTGAGGCATGCCTGCAGATGGGCCACGGATTGACCTGCAACCATGCATGGATAGCCTGCAGCTAAATTTGTTCTCCTTCTCGTTCGGTGTTGGCCGAACGTGATACAGACTAGAGAGGATGATGCTCGTGAACTTGACCCCTCAAGGAGGTCAATGGACAATGGTTATAACCTCATCGAAGGGCACAGGTTACAAGTGGCTACCATGCATGCGCCACGTAAACTGGCATGGGCGGGCGGCTATGACGCCAGCACTACGCATGGCTGCTGACGAGATGCAGAAGTTCAAATCCTGCTGGGCGTGAGGCCTGCTCGTGAATTGTTTATGTAGAAAACGTCACACAATCTTCTGAGGTGCAAATAAGATACTGTTTTCAATTGGTGGGAATATTAACTTTTCTCCTGTTGATTTAATGACTTGACATGTATAACGATTCTGACCAAAATACTTAAACAAATACTTGTCATAAAAGTGTATACATATGTTATCCTTTGTAGACTACAAAACTTCGTTGCTATAAAATGCTGCTATGATCTATGCATATGACTCTGGTACTCCAACTCATACTAGGCACCCAAGCATTTTAAAAAAAAATCATGATGTTGTAACAACCCAGCCTCAAACGAGGCCCATAGTGTCCCATGTGGAGAGGTGGGAAATTTAGTCTTATCTTGCTAGTTTGGGAAGAGGAAGATCAACACATAATATTAGGTTGTCTAACGCCTTTAACATTGGATTAATATTTTTACGTGAAGTAAGGATAAAAACGTAAATAGATTGGTGGGGAACATGGGGTCATCTCAAAATACGAGGTTGGGTGTAAACAACTATGGAACTACTGGAGGATGCGAGGGCATGACCAGCAACATGTCGGCTCTACTGAGGAAGAAAAACAACTTCAACTTCATGGTCATGATATATGTTCACACACACCGTAGTTGCCACTTGGATCTGTGACTCCTGATTGGCGACCGCCCGATTGTCTCACCTCGCCATGTTGAATTGTAACAAATTTTTTAAGGCAAGAGAGTTGTACGTTGTTATTGAACTAGCTTGTGGTTCATGTACTCACCCCTTAGGCTAACCTTAGTTACAGTTTCATTTAAAAGTGCTGACTCACCCCATAGGCCAATCTCAGTGACAGTTGCATTTGAGTTTCATTCTAAAATTGAGGATGTGACATTGAATGAGAAGAAATGGGTTTCATAGGGATGAATAACATGTACATGGTTACCAAAACTTTGAAACTAGAATAATAAAACTCCATTGAGAGTGTTTGAGTTTTATCTCTACACATTTATCAACATTCATTGGTCATTTAGATGTAGTATTTAAATGATACACTAATATATAAAACTGTGAAATAAAACTTTGTATTAAGACACACCTAGTTATATTCATCAACTCATAAATTATAACATGACATAGTACTCTTGAAAATAACAAAATGAAACTCTAGAGTGAGAATGACCTTGGCACTGGACAAATTAAAGATATGGAAAGTGGTTTGGGGCGTAGGGCCAACTATATGTGTAGTAGTGTAGTACAATCCCACTTCCAACCAGCCCAACCAGTGTTACAGTCGAATATACCAGAGCGTCCGATGGGAATTTATCATTGAAGCCCCGACTCCGGACTCTCTGTAATTAGCCCTGCAATAATCACCAACATAAACAGAATGGCTTCCGCTTCAGTAATCAGTGTGTTAGTAATCAATCACACAGACACCCATGGACAAAAGCAGAGATGCATTACCTGGTTTCGAGCTGGTGGTGATGCCACATTTGGAAGGACAACATTTTCAGGATACTGCAGCATGGGCGCCGCATGCACCATGACTGCATCTGCAGGTGACGAAACAGTGGAAGCATGGGCACAAACGAGGCCATAGGCGCCGTAGCCGGTGCAAGAACTCCTCCTACTCGAACCAATCCTCTTACTAGCATCCCCGGAGCAACGTGGCCTGTGGCGGCAGCCCAACAGTGGCAGCGGCCGGTGTCTGTACGATGGGGTTGACAGCCGCCGGTGCTGGCCTCATGCTGCACCCAATGGCCATTGCCTGTGCGCAGGATTATATGGAGTTGAATTAGTTAATAGCAAGGTCTGAGTTCTCGAGAGATTGAGTGTAAGATTCAAAGTGTGTGGTGACAGACCTCTGTTTGTTGCTGCAGTGACTTCATGTATTGGATAGTCTGGTCAAGGATGGAAGCTTGGTTGCCCTGTCACAGATTGAGTAGATCATATATGCAAATTTGATTAAAGATGATGGATTTCGTTCACTTAAATCAAAGACACGGTGGCTCTGCTCCTACTGTTCCTTTCCCAAAAAAAAAAAAGATGATGGCTTGTGTGTTGGATGAGCATCCAGTGACTAGCAGCCGTCAACGGAACGAAAGGGTATTCAATGGCGTGAAAAATAGCATCACCTACAGATAAATCAGTGAATAGGTTCTTCATTCACTCAGTCTAGACAGTTATTATTTTTATTATTTTATAGAGGTTTTCTCCCAGGAAGGCTGATATATTCTACTTTTTTATGAACGGATATATACTACTTAGTATTGCCTTTTTTACGAGATATTAATTGTTTTTTTGTATGAGTGATGTAGGTTTAAAGTATTTGTCTTACCTTGTGGCATCCAGGAACAAGCTGTTGTAGGGTCTTGAACTTTTCATTTATCTTCCACCTTCGCCTCTGAAATGCAAACAGTAGATGTACATGATATGTGAAGGTGAGAGGAACTCACGCAACCCACAAACTGTATAAGAGGAATCATATATGATTGCTAGGTACAAAAATAACATAGAAAAGAATAAACCAATTTTGGACTTTTATTTGACAGTAAGATTAAGAATTTGATATTGAATCAAAAGGATAACGAAATATATGGATTTGGGATAAAAACTTCATAATTGGAACACAGATACCGTTGACCAAAGTTACCGATACCCTACCTAATTTTTTTACTAAGGAAATATAATATTTTCTTAGTAAATATTTAGTCCTACAAGGCAAATATCTAAGAAAAAGGCGATATAGCAAACTTAAGTAAACGTCAAATTAAATATCCAAAACTGTCCTAGGCGAAATTTACATAGGGAGGCCCTACAGGCACATAAAATGATGTTTTAAGGATATCATATTTTTTCTATTTAAAATATATTTCAACTAGAAACAGAGAAAAGCGTATGAAAATGTTTGACAAAGTAGAAAGTCCTATAACGCTAGCTGTTGAGTTGTGTGGGCCAATCTCTAAGGAAATCCATGAACAGAAATCACCTCAGATATCCTTAAAGGAGAACAAAATAAGGGATCAAAGAAAATCTTGCAGTACTTAATAATATAGGAAAACACTAATAGTTAGAACATCATCGAAGGAGGGCAGTTCATTTTCTGTTAGTTTGTGTCAATTACCATGATCTGTTGTGAGTACATGTAATTTACCATGATACATACGTTAGAATATTCATATAATTGCTAAACTGTACACGCTAATAGTAAAAAAGCATCAGAAATTGAAGTTTTATAACAACACTATCTTTTGTTTCCTGAAAGAACAAACACTATACCTTTTCTGTGAGGTTGTGTGTTTCTGAGTGGTGAGATCTCCTTCCTCCTGCTGCTGGTTTTCTGCTCATAATAGAGTCGCTTCCTTTGTTCTGACAAGAAGAAATATATTCGCAGATAAGCACTGAAGCAATACATTTCAGAGAAAATCACATCTTACGGATAGTAATTTATTAGCAAAAACTAACTAATTTAAATTTTTGGTACTTGTGACAAGATAGCGGTGTTCGAAAGATTTGTCTCTGCTGAGTTTTTCTATTTTATTCTGATGTCTAAACTGAACTTCATTATTCATCAAAGTTTCACAGAGATTATTCCTTTTAATTTAAAGAGACCAGAAGTTCTGACAGGGGACAAAGTTGATAAACAGACATCAAACTATCAGAGGCAGTAAGCAAGCACAACACATGTATGCCTACCTCGATGTACTTGACTTCTGTCTTCAACGCGGCGTTCCTGCCGTCGACAATGTCACCGCAGGCCGGTTGGTCCATGCTGGTGGTGACAGGTTCGACTTCACCTCGTACAATAGGGTAGAGCCATGTTGCCATCTCTTCCTCAGAAGGCGGCTCAGGCGGCAACGGGAGGCAGTGATGCACCTGATCCATACTGTTACCTCCTCCTCTTCCTTGCCATGCCAACTCGAATAGATCGCCACTGCAATGAAGAGATGTGAGTGAGAAGCCGAGCTAGGTGCGTAATTAAACTTTCGATGCACCAACCCATGGTTAAATAATTATCTACTAGCTAAGGGGTTGGACATGCATATGCGTGTACTCAAGTCGTGAGCTAGGTCATGTACGTGGATGGGCGATCGCCGAACATCTCGAAGAAGCCCTCATCATTTCTGTCGCCGACGATGGCAACCTCCCTATCCTCCGAAGAATTGGGGTACCAAGGTGGACTTGAATGATCCTGGCAGCTCATCTTTATCTCCATAAATAGCTAACAAGAACTCAGCCTCAGGAGACACTCTTGCTTGAACCTTTCCTAATCAAGCAGGTACGATGTAGTGCAGCGTCTGTGTATACCCCTATTTATATATTTCCATTTTGGGAGGGATGATTGTTATGTTGGAAAGAAAGAGAAGGAATATTCAACACAAAGATGCAAATCAACATGAGCACCACGGACGTCGGCGTGTGGGGGCTGATTGGAAGCCACCGGAGACTTTTTTTTTTTTTTTGAACTGACACCAGAGACATCTTGGCGATTGTGGCAAGTAGTCGACAGTAGAGGTTTGAAAGAAAGGTCCTCGCTTTATTATATCCATGGAAGAAGCTATATAGCAGTAGCTAGGTAGACGACGACAAGTCCTGCGCAGCGCGTAAAGACGAAGGGTGCAGCACAAATAATCTACCCGTCCATATTATATTATAGGCATATCCCGTTCCATATCCGTGTCAAAGCAGGCCGCTTCCTGGGGTTCCGTTGTCATGTTTGTCACTGCCGCATTTGCATAATACAGCTGCAGGGCCATGAATGTGTATACCGGTCGGAAAGGAAGAGACCAAATGTTAGCAACAGACTGAATACAGCAGCCGGTATCCTTGCTTAGCGTATATATATATACCGGAGACCATCGTAACGGTTTCTTCGCTGATGGATCGATTTCTTTTCTTTTCTTTAGGAAGGGATGAAACTTGCTTTCTGGTATCATACTCTGCAGTGAGCTAACTAAGTGTGCATACATCGGATCATCGAAGAAACAGAAGGCTCATGTCTCACCAATATTTTTTATATCCGTTGCATACGCACGAGCCCTTTGCTAGTCTGATATACTTCCTCCATACTATAAAATCAGCTATGGATCTAGATCGATTTTTTTTAAAGTATGGAGGTAGTATATATATAAATAGTATGACTCTGAGGAACATGGCCTGGTTGATGGCGACGGATGCACAGCCTGATAGGGCTCCCTTGGATATCCAAGTGGGTATTTGTTCTACTAGTTTGATAAGATGAAGAAAATTTTTAATTTATTTTAGAAAGTTTTAGACCGATCCATTGATCCATAATTTTAGAAACTGGTACTGCCCCTCACTGATATATATATATATATATATATATATATATATATATATATATATATATATATATATATATATATATATATATAATATATATATATATATTGGGAAAATCTATTTTACTCCCAGGTGTAGTTACTCTCACGTTGAAAAATTCATCTTGGTTATGTGTTCATACCATTTTGAGTATGTACACATACTTAAAACAAGATTTTTGAGAGTGATAATTAGAAATTTTTTTGAAGGATCTTTTACTTATAAGCATATGAACATATATCATATTTATTGCTATATAAAAGTAAGTATGTCCACATACTTTATGTATCCTAACAAAAAAAAAGTGAGTATGTCCACATACCCTCTAGTATGACTACATACTTAATTTACAAACCTCAAGTATATAATGATACTCAATAGATTATGAGATATACACGTGGAAGTAGCTACTTCTGAGAGTAGAAAAAAGATTTCCTATATATATATATATAGGGCCAGGGCCCATGCATCAATACCACACAGCAGTGGGCGGTGCGGCAGCTGATCCGGTTCCGCCCAGCCTGCTTTTCGATATGGTCGTCGGCAGCCTCCTGTCCACCCCTATACTGCGCTGCTGGTTTCTCCTTTGGACTTTCGAGCGCAGCGGCATACAAAAGCCGCATCAAAGCAATGATAAGGCCGGTGCTACACTAGCGGAGTGTGTGCCGCGACGAACGCCAGCAATTTGTTTGTTGCTTGCCAGCTGAGTGCCTGGGGATCGAGCATGTCAATAAAAAGCCTATCCGCCTCCGTGTGCACGTCATTTGATTTCGTATACTACGTGGCAAGGAGGTACCGGTCGCCTTGCATGTGCCAAAGCTTACTCTTGTCTACGCCGATAGAGCATAGTGCCTACTCGCCGGGATGCATGTGCATATGCCCGTCCGTGTAAACTAGCAGATGACTGCCTTAAAAAGATAAGTAATAGCAGATGATTGCTTCATGATATAAGAAAATCTAGGGATGCAAGTGGGTCTATAGATCAAATTATGTGGGGTAATCTGTAAATTAAGACCGGCATAATTTGGTGGCCAATGTGTGGATAGGTAGGTTCACTTACATCTCTACATATGATGTGATTTAATCAGTAAAATATCGTATCAAATTTAGTGTGTACCAGCTCTCACGCTATATATACGTTTGTCCCGTTCATGCATCATTTCATGAGATCATAAAATACCTAAAAACAGTTCATACAAGACGACATATATAGTGCACGCATGCACTAATATTGTATCTATTCGAGGCAATATATAATGTGCAACGGCAGAAATATACTACTGATCCTATACTTACTAGTGGAAGCACGTGCATGAAAGGACATATAGGTGAGCATCCAGCTGCTCAAGCTCCGATGCCGTAGAGAGAGAGAGAGAGAGAGAGAGAGAGAGAGAGAGAGAGAGAGAGAGACGTCAAGCTTATTATAATTACCAAGAAAAAGTTCATTCCACTCATGGAAAATTCACTCGTGGGGTGCTTCACTAATTGGAATCAAGTGAAGGAGGATCAGTCGGCCACAACTCAAATCCATGCATAAACTATAATACCCCTAATCTGCTTCTACCTGAAATATATAGAGAGACAAGCATGGGCTTGTTTTACCATGTCATTAAAAAGAAGATGTCCGATGGAAATTTAATAATAGATTTTGTCCCTCTTAATTTATTTGCTCGCTTGTTGGTCAGTCGGTAGACTGAAATTTATTATGTAATAACTAAAATCGGGCTGTGTGCTTTGCAGAGACCGAAACAGAGTTTTCATTATCTAAAAATAGATAAAAAGAAGATGTGCCGTGCGTACCTTGGTTAATGTCTGGCCGATTAACCTCACTGCATGCGACCATTTGAATGTTGAATTGTGGATCCAAGGAAGCAGTCTTCGTTGGGTGCTTTTGCTGGGTCCAGCAAGAAGATACTGCATTCATTAATTTTAATTGATTGATCAAGAAGGATCAGTCAGACACATTTATACATCCATGCATATTTGTTTTATGGTCAGTGGGAGGAGGGGGTGTATCCACACCAACAGGACGAGCACATTGTTTTACAATGGGACAGCAGGAAAACATTTTACATGGTGGAAGAGAAAGAGACAGAAGCGGACGGGACTGTGGTCCGGAGGTAAAGTCGCATGATAACGTCAAACCGGCGGGGGCTCGAACCCCCGTCCTGCACATGTCTCCTGAAGGCGGCGGCAAAGTGACATATTTCTAAAAGAGAGAGAGAGAGAGAGAGAGAGAGAGAAAGACAGAACATCAAATCTATGCATAATCCCCTAATCTGCTTCAGCATAACATACAGATAGAACATACATACATGGAGCTGTCTCGATGTGTTGCCGCCAGCACCAATGCTCCTGTCGGCCATCAGCCGCTATGCGGACAATGATCACGGCTGCGATCATGTGGATAGAGTCATCAGTAAGAATACATGCTTGCGTCCGGATCATACCAGATACCTTTGCAAGGTCTCCCATTGTCATACACACATGGCATATGTTGCTTATGACGGGAAACTGATGAAGCAATAATATGCATGCGCCTGGTGGTCAAGTGTTGAGTGGAGAGCTATACTTGCATTTTCCATGCATACGATATAGCTGTATAGTAGATGTGAGTCATGGTCTCATGGAGTCATGGATATGGATAGGCGTAGTTGATCAATTTTTTGTGTGGCTGCAAGCTGTCCACCAGTCCCACTGGACCCTTGGTGTAGAGCTGTAGCTTCCCTTTCCTCCCATCGTTGAGGGCAGGCGCAGGTGGCGACCATGCATAGAGAGTAACCACGCATTCACGTGTTTTTCCTCTGTATAATAGTCCTACGTGGACATGTGCTGATTCACAAAAACTGACCTGGCATTCCACTTGTGTAATATAATTCCAGTCGAATTAGCATCAGAAAGAGGTCAAACCTAATGGTACATGTGTAATACATGCATGTCACACGCACATCCACGTGGATGGCCCGTTAGCAACAACGTGCAGATCCTAGTTCCATGAATCTGGAATGGCATCGTGAAATGTGTTGTTTACCCTACTCGTCTTTCATTTTGTCTCTCTTCATGCATGCACGGCTAGTATATATAGGTAGCTACTGCACCTTTGCACTCTGCGTCAATGGATCACATGTCACAATGCATGCATCTGTAAGGTCATTCTTATTAGCCCAAGGTTTCATTGCATGTTTTTCAACAGTGCTATATTATCTCATAATTTTTAGTTGATGAATAAAACAAGGTCTCTAAATGTAAAACCGTGACTTATATTGATGTATCATTTAAATATTTCATCTAAGTAACATATAATAAAAATTGATAAATTTCTAGAGATGAAACTCAAACCTTCTCAATAATTGATATATTGGCATGGCTTATTCCAGACACTTTTTTGCTAATTGATAAGCTTGTCCTTCATTCCGCTGTCTGGCCATACCTGGTGTCCTGATATCACGTGCCCAAGGCCGGCCCTGAGGGGAGGGCTGGCAGGGCGGTCGCTCAAGGCCCTTGAATCTTAGCCCCCCCCCCCCCCCCTCCCATTGGCATGTTTGTGTATAAAGCCCATCGTCTTTGCATGGTTGCTCGGCAAGATAGCTATGTCACACGACCATGCAGTTTATTTTATTTTCTGTTATATAAGTTAGGAAATCGAAAGCAGCCTATCAATTGTGGAAGCTAGAAGCCAGAAAGCAAGCAAGCAGGAAGCTAGAAGCAGCACGCCAACTGCCCTGCTCGTTCATTCAAAGAAAAAACATGATGACTGTATTCTGCTACCGTCAATCCCATACCAATCTAGTCATATAGTGCACAACAAATCACCCCTTGATCTTGTACATACTGCCTCTAGTCCCCTCTCGTGACGACCTGACCTATGCTAATTGTTGTCTTAGTTTCTCACAACGTGATACATGAATAGATTTGTTTATTTGATCAATATCATGTTGACTAGAAAGTATATATCACATAACAAAAAAAGGAGGCAGAGGAAATATGATAATGAATTCTTAGAATCACATAAAGGAGTTATGGATAAATTCTAGTATTTATATAGACAGGCCCCGGTTTTATACATGCATCCCGGTCCTCTAAAATCTCAGAAATGGCCCTGCACGTGCCAGCAAGAAACTGAAGAGAACCTTAGAAATTCGGAATCTTTTAGAGTATATACCGGCTCCCGGTGAACCTCTCACCACCACCCAGGCTCACACATATGATGATATGATAGACGTCATGGACCCTCACCTTGAGTAACATCGAACGGAGATTAACCCGGTAGCTTTGATTTGTCGTGGGAAGCCCGATGACTTACACTTGAACTAGGCAGCTTCGACCTCATCGACAAATCCACAATAATACGGATTGTGGATTTCATCAAAACTCCGCCTTGGACTCGACATGGAACGTCGAGTCGCCGACTTGGCTCGGCGCGGAAACGCGATGCAACCGGGAGCGAGAACCCAATCCGCCGAGTCATCGAGAACGGTGAACGTAGTAGGGCCTTGATCAGAGATGCCACACGGGAACAGACCCCATACTAAACCGTGACACGCACCGGGAAAAACATGAGCAAATAAAGATCGCTGCTTGATAGATCTGCCAGATAGCGGCGTGACAAATAGATCAGATGCGGCGGTAGAACAGGGAATAGAATCCTAATATTTTTTTCATAACAAATCTAATGTCTGGCTTTGATACCACTTGTTAACAAATAATGCATAAACAAGATTCAAACATGACACATATTTAACATGGAAAACCCTTACGGGAAAAAACCACGGGCACCGACCAGCAATCTTCACTGTTGGAAGAGAGTTACAACATAGGGGATACAATGAATTCCTCTCTCTCTCTCTCTCAACTCTTCCTATGCAGTACAAGATGTATATATAAGGGTGGAAACTAGAGATAAACTCTCTAAACAATATGAACCATAACATGAGAGGACTCCGCCTTTCAAACCACCTAGACGTCTCTAGCAAGGACACTAAAATTCGGATCATATTCCAACACCTACCACCATGCCGCATCATGACGCAGGCTTATCCCTTTGCAGAGCGCCACTGTCAACACATTGCCCCTATCGTAACAAGGCGCGACTGCTGGAACTCGCCACGTGTTAAGTATTTAGGCAATTTCATGATTAATTTAATCCAGAAATACACGTAGATAGTGATGATGATTAACATATTGAATAAACAAATGATACAGTAAGGGTGAAAGGTATACCCCACGGAGGGACCCGTGCCATAGGCACTGACGGCTCCATTCTCATAAGTCATTTTCATGAGTATGTTCGATGTAGTCGATCTTAGTCGATGTGGGAAGTCTGAGTCGATGCAGGAAGAGGTACGCAGTGCAGTCCCATGAACGGCCTTCTGGAAGTAATCGTCGTAGTTTGTCGTGGTGGATTGATCAGCGAGCAGTCGTGAAGACGCTCCCCAAAAACCTGATCGCCCGTACACCAGAAGCAGATGTTGCATGCGGGAGAAGGTTTCGGAGTCCTACTCTCCCTGCCCTCTATGCACGCAGAGGACCTGGACGGGGAAGACTCAGAAGGCAACTCGAGAGGAAAAAAGTGGTGATCTCGCGATTAGCTTTTAGGCATGTCCGGGTAAAGGATTATATAGCGTGTCCTGAATTGATGGAATTAAAGGCTCCGTAATCAACACTGTAACAGAAGGAATAATTGCAATTGATTCCCTTGCATAACTGAAATACTAATCGCTTCTATTTCCAAAAATTGAGACCATGCCAGCCAGACGCGACGCGACACCACACGACACGTCATGCAGCAGCAGCTAGCCAGCCTTGCCTCACCTCGCCTCGTCACGTCATGTGACGTCACACACACCCGCCCCACCCCACCCCGACACGGCACGGCACGGCTCGGCTCGGCGGCAGTGGCGCGCGCGCGTGTGGCTCACCCTTGGTCTTTCTCAACTTGTCTAGGGGATATACTAGTATTCCACCTAATAAGTTGGGACAAATAATAATATAATCCCATATGAGACTAAATCATTATAGCATTAATATGGGCCTAGACTATAGAATTAATAGGATTAAGATGGGCTTAAAAGGCTATAGTATCCAGCAATCCCCACCAAGTCTAGTGCTCATAAAAAGTGCTCTCAGAAAGCTTCCTCTCGTTTGATATATCAGTGTTTTGATGGAGACTGTTAAGTTGAACTTTCACCTAGAACAAAGGTTACGCCTTTTCACAACTGAGCAATGGACTAAGTCTTGAATTGTCAGTTTTATGCAAAAAGGTTTTACATGAGTCCTTTACTAATACTAGGTTGCCAAAAAGCATCCCCTCTGATTTGGAGCATATAAGTCATATTCCTGGCCCATTCATGAGTACTTAGAGATTCCTAACATCTCATAGACTGTGACTAGCAGTTGTTGGTGGTTTCTAGACGCCCATTTTATCTACCAAAAAGGGATGTTTTGCGTCTTAATTTGGTGGTTTGGACTAACGATTAACCCCATATTTGCATATATTTATAGTTATTCTGTTTTGGATGTAATCGCAGGAAACAGGTGTAAAATAGGGCAATTATGGATAAAGAACTAAAGAGTAATGAAGATGGGCCAGATGCGGAGCGGCGCCGATCGGCACGGGCCTGTGCCGATTGGCGCAGCAGAAGAAGATGACGAAAACACGACCCGGTCCAGGAAAGACAAAGGCTCAGCCCAGTATGAGTTAGAGTCGGAGGAAGTTGACCTAATCCCGTCGAGTATAAAAGGAAGATAATTATCAAGAGCTAGGAGAGAACCGAGAGAGGCGGCGATTGCGAGAATCAATTATTAGAACTAGGGTTCTAGGATATTGGCGGCGAAGGTTGGTCCACACCGACGAGATCCACCAGAAGGGAGATCGCGCCGATTGGCGCGACGTTTGTGCCAATCGGCACGTGCGTGTTCCAGCGCTATTTCTCATCCGATCGGCACGTACTATGTCTAGCGGAAGGATGAGTGAGTAGTCTCATATTCTCTTCTCTGGTGCGGGGATCTGGTCATGTAACTCTCATACTTGTTGATACTCTCTCGATGAATTTAATCTATGTGATGAACTTTATTGCACATCTATCTATCCCTTTCATTAGTGTATCGGCCAATACACTTTTGCCCATTAAATAGTGCAAAAAAACAGTGGGGAGCTAATAGCCTCTGTAGTGACAGCAGGGGTGAACGAAACCACCATGTCTTGTAGAATATTAGAGTCATCACTCGAGTTGATAAGAATAAGGTTGCATGCTAGTGAACCAATCCTAAGGAGAGAATCCTTCATCATCTTGTTACCTCTTCAATAACATTCACCTTCCACTTTCTCACCGTCATCATTCACACCAACCAACCCATTGCAATTTGTTAGTAACCCTTTAATAGTATTAGTTCCGCTCGTTTCTTGTAATTTCGATAACCTTGAAATACTCTGAGGAAAAAAGAGCTACAACTATACACCGTCCTCTTGTGATATATAAGTGGGTGCGTAATTACGACCAACAAGCCCTTTTTCTGGCACCGTTGTAGGGGAACAAGCCAGTTCTTTTACTATTAATATTTTACTAACGTCTAATCCTCACTTTTCTAGATGTTTTTGTTTTTGTGTTTTGTGTGAATTTTCAGGATGAGTACGACAGGACCTTCTCTGACGCTCAGGGAACTTTTTCTACCATCTCCAGACGTGCTGGTGCCTCAATCCTGAGATGAGAAGGCCACGGCCTCCTCGTATGTGTTGAACCCCATTATCATTAGCATGGCTGAAGCAAACAAGTTCTTTGAAGCGAAAGAGGAGAACCCGTATACTCACTTACAAGATTTGGAGGCACTTTGCCAAACATTCCATCATGAAGGAGTGCCTCGGGATCTCATAGGCCTCGTCGCCTGCGCCATGCGCGGCCCCGTCTTCCAAAGCTCCCGCACCACCTGGGGCCTATGAGAAGCCTCCGGTCAGTCAGGTTTACACACGTGTTCGACTCCGTGTTCGGCCCGGTGCCATGTCCGCATCTGCAGCATCCCCGCCACTAGTGCCCACTGCACCAGCCACGCTCCCCAAAGGTGTTGTTACAGTCCCACCGATTCACAACAATCATCGTATGGTCACTCGTGCAAAGGAAGGTTTCCATTAGCCGTCGCTTTTCCAAGCTGAAGCCATTTCTTCGATGCCCAAGTCTGTTCGTGACGCCCTTGCTGATCCAAATTGATGGGCTGCCATGCAAGAAGAATTTGCTGCTCTTCAGGCAAACCACAATTGGGATCTGATTACGCGACCTGCGGGTGCCAATGTGGTCACGGGAAAATGGGTCTATCGCCACAAGTTTGATGTTGCAGGACGCCTGGATCGATACAAGGCTCGTTGGGTTCATCGAGGGTTCACTCAATGTCCCGGAGTTGATTATGATGAGACTTTTAGTCCCGTTGTGAAGCCTCCCACCGTTCGTATAGTCCTCTCGATTGCACTCTATCGCCGGTGGCCTGTTCATCAGCTTGATGTCAAAAATGCCTTTCTTCATGGCACTCTCTCTGAGACCGTTTACTGCAGTCAACCAGTTGGTTTTGTCAGCTCCACTCAGCCTGATCGTATCTGTCGACTGAACAAATCTTTGTATGGTCTAAAGCAAGCACCTCAAGCGTGGTACAACCAGTTTGCTTCTTATATACTCACTCTGGGGTTTGTTGAGGCAAGGTCTGACACATCCTTATTTGTGTTCACTCGCGGTGCGGAGACGGCATACCTACTCTTGTATGTGGACGATATTGTCCTCACTGCATCCTCCATGGATCTTCTTCAGCGTATCATCTCCTCTCTACAAATTGAGTTCGCCATGAAGGATCTTGGGCCTCTCCATCACTTCCTCGGGGTCAGTGTTCAGCGTACCTCTAGCGGTCTATTCCTGTCCCAGCAGCAGTATGCATTGGATAATCTAGACCGTGCAGGCATGGCCGAGTGCACACCGTGCTCCACACCGGGTGATACTAATCCCAAGCTGGCTGCTGATGATTGTCCTCCTGTGTCCGACGCCACCCAGTTTAGGAGTCTCGCCGGCGCACTACAGTATCTCACCTTTACTCGTCCTGATATTGCTTATGTCGTTTAGCAAATCTGCCTCCACATGCATGATTCGCTCAAAAATCATCTCACTGCCATGAAGTGTATCATTCGCTATATGCGCGGCACTGTGGGACTTGGCCTGTCTCTTCGTCTCTCGCCAACTTCAGATATGGTGGTCTATTCTGACGCTGATTGGGATGGTTGCGCCGACACACGCCACTCCACTTCTGGATCGCTGTGTTCTTTGGTGGCAATTTGGTGTCCTGGTCGTCCAAGCGTCAAAACACTGTGTCTCGCTCCAGTGCTGAAGCAGAATATCGGGCCGTTGCCAATGCTGTCGATGAAGTCTCTTGGTTACACCAGCTTCTCCAGGAACTTCATTGCCCTTTGTAGAAGACCACGCTCATTTACTATGATAATGTGAGCGCGGTGTACTTGTCCTCCAACCCGGTTCAGCATCAACGCATAAAGCATGTTGAGATTGATCTCCACTTCGTCCGCGAGAAGGTTGCTGTTGGAGATGTTCGAGTCCTTCATGTTCATAAGTATATATAGGAGGACTAAAAAATCATTCATAATGAGATTAAGATGATCAGCTTTAGTTTATTGTAGAGATATTTAACTGAGAAAAAGTATAAAAATGTTGGTGCAAGTTAAACAATAGAAGTAGAAAATCATACAAAGCTAGGTGTTGATTTTTTAGGGAAGAAAAGCTGACTTTGAATTGTGTGGGTCAGTCAGGTAAAGAAACTATGTCATGCAAAAATTACACCATATCAGGGCATCAAAATAGAATATTAAGATTCTTAACATGATATAAATGTATTAATTATTAAAACTAATATTGAATGGAGAACATAAAAAACCATGATATATATAAAATAAGATCATTGTTTTCACAGGCTCATACTTATCTTGGGCTGTATAGTATACCTTGCATCTTATTTATATCAAAACCATATATAGTAAATAAAAAAAATCATAAGCTCAACTATAGCTGCAAAATTGTGCGGCCTTTTCAATTAATGATTTCACACTTTATGTTGCAAATTTATAAGATTATACATGTAGCTTTCTACAAGATATACACAAAAAGTAGAATATAAAGCATTGGAATATAATGTTTTAAAATTGCCCCACCTTCTCTGCGCGGTTGTGTGTTTGTGAGTGCTGAGTCTTTCTTCGTTTTCCTGCTTGTTTTGTCATGTGGCTGGAGTCGTTTCCTTTGGCCTGACAAGGAAGAAGAGATAATTTGGTGAAGAAGTTCAGATGGGCACTACTGCGACCAAATATTTAAAAAAAAAAAAACAGATCACTGGTGAATACTCACTACAAGAAATCTAACCTTCTGTGACGTTTCAATTTCGTTGTAGAAGGTAAGAAATACGTCGCTTTACTATATTTTGTGATGTTCGCGTGACGAAAAATAATTCGTCGCCTATTCCATGTAATATTGTACCTTTAACGACATTTGTATTCTTTTTTGTCACTACAACAAATTGTCTTCTTGTACCTCCAAAAATATGTTAAGTTTTGAACCCAAGTTCGCATGTCACTGAAAAATACTAACACTTTTCTACCTCCAAAAAAAGGCACATGAATGTTTTTATGAACGTGTATTAGAAATTGAGTATGTGACACATAACACATGAACTCTAGAGTCAAATATAAGACGAGATAAGCTCGTACATGTGTCCGTGTTTCTAAACCATTTATGTGAAATTTTAGTGTATGGATTTGTAATGCATGTATATATACAAACTTTCATTAACCAACTTCAATTAATTGGAGGTTTTTACAAAAAAAATATAAAGAAAACATTAAAAAGTAATCATTAATGAATGGATTTAGAAAAACAACACCGAACCAAATCAGCATGTTGAAAATGCAGCCGAATGATAGAGTATATTTCTATAATACTAGAGAAAAAAGAATCAGCTCATATGAGAAATCTACACATGTTACACTTTTTAATTATGAATTAAAATGAAAAAACCAATAGAGTAACAAGAACTCAGCACTATGGTAGGTGCCGACAGGTAGGACCCACCTGTCTATGGCTGAACTGAAAACGTTTTATAGGAATACACTTTCACTTATACGCGTGATGCATGGAATGGGCTAGGCCGTGAGATGATCTCGGGCCAGTTTTTCATAAAATAGGCCCAGTATAACAGATGCGCATGGCCCATGACCATGAGTCTAATAGTATACTGCTTGTGGGCTTGTGGCATATGAGCCAGATCACAGCCATGGCAAATGCTTAGACTCGTGCTGCTCGTGTAGCTTGGTCCTTCCGGCTTGGGCATGGGTAGGTCGGCCTAACATCTACAGTAGGTTGAACCAACATCTACGGTGTCCAATGACTTTTATGTTTATAAGATTATAAAAAATTGGCAAAACAGTAAATTACATGAACATACCATCTTTTCTCATCTATGGAACCATCATGAAGCTTGTAAATAAAACCGCTTGAAATGGAAGGGCATGATTTTAGAAAAATTTAGCGATCATTAAATTTGAGGTACTTATGAGGGAGAAATACCTATTGCAATTTTCAATTTCGAATCAAAAAAACAAGATGAAGTAACTATTCACATGTTTTTTTATCCCAGCCATTCACTAACAATATGTAGGTGCTCCGGTGGTGCGGGCCAAGTTGATTCTTCATGGTTCAATTCTCAGAAACCATGTGTTTGTTTTTTTCTTTTTCGAAATTGAACGTCCCAACAGCTGGGCCGACATCACTCTGGGCTACTATAATCCAAAGTCACGCTGGGCCTAGTTTGCTCAATAGTTCAAAGGAAAGATATACGCAGAGACATGTTGCAATCGTCTAAGTCTAACATGGGCTGTTGGAAAAAGAAGTCAAAATCGCTTCGTAATTTTTCCAAAATTTGATAAGACATGGTTGGGCCGAGGGTGGTGACCTTCAGCCCAATGGAAAAAAGTGTAATTATGGTTTTCTTATTTTTCATCCGATTTAAATTTTAGAAAAACGAAAAAAGAACCATTAATTTAATAACAGTGTCTAGTACAAAAATATTTTTGTTCCTTTATTTATTTATACACCAAAAAAGATTAAAAAATAAAATGTCTGGTACACTTTAAACGACATCCTTACAACTTTTAAATTCGTTCGTACTATTTTTAAATTTAAGAGTAATTAATTATCCAAAATATAAAAATCAGTCTCAACTATGACAATTTACTACTCGTCAAATTGTGACGTTCCTAGTTTTCATCTCGCGACACATAATCAATTATCACAATATGACACTGGGAGAGTTTGTGACATTTTTTATCTGGTTTTTACGACACACATGAAACCATCGTCATAAAATTGAATGAATCGTCATAAAATGAATTGCTTTGTGACGTTTTGACTCAATGTCACTCTATAATCATCGTAGAAGGTCAAATTTCTTGTAGTGACTGTTATTTTACTCGCAAAAAAAGAATACTATTATTTACTAAATTAAGTTTAATTCTGCTTCCTTTATGACCAGAATAAGACAGTTCTGAAGGTACTATTTCTTCTGGATAGATTTTATCGATCCCCTACTTTACTCTGTCATCTGGACTTGATAAGTAGCAGTGATCAAGCACACAAGTTGGCATTTCCCACACGTATATATTACATAGCTCGGTGCAGCACTTCACCTCTGTCTTATTCGCTGCGTTTGCCGACACCACAAGTTGATCATTCTCCCCCGAGCTATCGATAATGTCGTCAAAGGCCGGTTGGTCCAGGCTGGTGACAAGCTCGACGTCATGCCGCACGACCGGGTGTAGCCACGACACCGTCATCTCACGGTCGGAAGGCGGCTCCGGCGACAATGGGAGATGATGCTGTAGCACCTGATCCATGGCGCCGCCTCCCCTTTTTCCTCCTCCTCCTTTCCGCACCAACTCGAAGAGATCATCACTGCGATGACGAGGAGTGTAAGTCGTATGGTGATGGAATTGAGCTACCTAGGTGAGCAATTAAAAAAACTCGACCGGTGGGGGAAGAACCGCCCCTACGACATTATCTAAGGAGAAGACTCCACGACACCCGGTCGAGAAAACCTCCCGAACCCTGATCCATACCCGGTGAAGCCGGGCCAAACTAACCTGGACCGACGTAGCACAGACCGGCAGCAGCCTTAGTGCGCCTCTAGACCGCGCGCGCCTAAGCCACAGGCCAGCGAACACAGCGAGGGGGATTTTTTTTGAGTGAGACACGCGAGTGCGAGTGCTGGGACTTGAACCCGGGTTGGTGCGCACGCGCTTCCACTCAGCGGCGCTAACCATCCGGGGGTTGGCCCGGTTCTCTAGGTGAGCAATTAGAAGGACTGATGATGCAACCTTTCTTTGTATTCCACTGCACTTGCATAACATTAAAAAGCTGTTTTCTATGTGCTATGTGTATATGGTAAATATTTTTGTAACTAAGAAGAGGCATGCTTGGTCTGTGATGGAATTAATTAAGGTCGTGACTCGTAAGAGCCAGCTCACTCACGAGGACTGACGATCGCTGAACATCTCGAAGAAGCTCTCAGCTCTTCTGTCGCCGACGCCGGTGGCCTCACCAGGCACCTCATTGTTATCTCCGATCCATATGTAGCATATACAGTATATAACTATATATCACTCAAACCTCAGGGAAACACTCTTGCTTGCAAAACCTCCTAAGCATGTACGATGCAGTGCATCAAGCAAAGAGCATGTTCATAGATCACGGTTTGGACACGTATGCTCTTGTTGCTCGTGTGGCTTGCACCATGCAGAGCATCAAGCAAAGAGCATGCAAGACGACAGGATTCCAGTGTAGGTAATATCTGCACGTTCATGCAATTACATAGGTAACGCATCTAGCGGTAGGTCCAGAGGCTCACGCATCAATGTTGGGAAAGTTTATTTTCCCACCGGTAGAAATCATGAAAACAAAACGTATATATAGAAATTTTCAAATTCAGACCTCATTCAATGCATTCGCAAAATTTATTTATAGGAAGTGTGTATTGGGAATTGTTGAAGAGGTAGTTTTCTGATATATTCTCTAAATTTAGTTATAGGAAGTGTGTATTGAAAATTGTTGGAGGTGCTCTAATTAAATTGCATATATAGCGATGTGTATCAGAATTTTAGCATGCCTACCAATTTTGTTTTTGTTTTTTTGTTAATACCGAGACATGCATATTTTTTGCGTGTATCAGATTTTCAGCATTATAAAATTAATTTATTTTTTATGGACACGCACATTACCAAATATCATGACATGCAGAATTGCAGATTACCAAATAATTCTCTACTATGATAGTTCAGCGTTACAAGTTTCAGCAGTAACCCCTGACCTGGCGGCTGCCACTCCGGCGTCTTGCCACTAGGCCGTTGGCCGATACCGCACTAAAAATATTCCCTCGCTCTTCCCAATCAAAACATAGGTAAATACTCGTGCCATAACTCACACGGCCAGCTGAGTCCCTGTGTATGGTTGGGGAGGGGTTCGGGGATTTTTTCGGCCTGCGTGAGAAGGCTCTTCTCCTTAGATAATGTCGTCGGGGTGGCTTCTTCCCCGGCAGGTCGAGTTTTTAAGTTTTAGCAGTGAGAAAAACATGGCATGGACTTCTTAATTTGTACTACTTCTTTAATATGTGAAACAATGCAATGTGTGTAATCGAACACCTACATAAATTTCTCGGATTTGGACCGCAGATCCGCAGATCGCCACCTACACATGCACCTATTGCCGGCACTTGCGGCCTGCCCGTGCTCCCATGTTTAACAAGGCCGAAAGATCCAACATTTGTTTTTTGAGAAAAGCCCTATCTACCTTCCTCAATTACAAGGGGTATCTCACTTTGCCTCCTTCAACTAGAAAATTGGGTATCTGACACCTTAAACTATTGACTCTGACTCAATTTCCCTCCCTCGGTGGTTTTAACAGTGGTTTTGTCCTATGTGGCATAGTGAGCCCCATATGTCATATGCCATGTCATTTTTTCTTTTTTCTTTTTTATTTTTTCTCTTTGTCTTCTCTCATGTGAGCTCCGCCTCCCCCTTCCATGCGAGCTCTGCCACCTTGCCTCGCGCGAGTCTGCCCCCGCCCTGCTCGCGCCATCGCCATGCCCCGCACGAGCCCTCTGCCACCCTCCTCCGCCCGAGTGCTGCCACCACCCTGCCCTGCGCGAGCTGCCACCATGCCTCACGCTAGCCCGCCGCCGCCATGCCCTGTGCGGGCGCTGCCGTCGTGCCTCTTGCGAGCGCGCCGCCACCGTGCCCTGCACGAGCCTGCCACCGACCAACTCCGCGCGAGCGCCGCCGCCCTGCACTGCGCGAGCCTGTCGACGCCCTGCTCCACACGAGCACCGTCGCCCTGCCTCCTGCGAGCCCGCTGCTGCCGCCCTACTCCGCGTGAGCACCGTCGCCCTGACCCTCATGAGCTCCACCGCCACGCGAACCTGCTGCCCGCTGCTCCCTTCTCCAGTGCAGCCTCCTCGACATCAATCATGACTAGGAGCCTTTGTCTACCGCCCCGGCCGCAAGCCCACGATGACCTCGCCGTGCTGCCTACTTCGCATACGCCGCCTCTCTCTGATAGCACTACTAGAGGATATGGACAGGTTCGGGAATCGACGAAATCGGCGGCGGCGCGGGAATAGGATTTCCTCCACCGAGAGCTGAGTTAGGGGAAGACGAAGTGAGAGAAAAAAAGGAAAAAAATGACATGGCACATGACATATGGGGTTCACTTGTCATGTAGGATAAAACCACTGTCAAAACCACCGAGGGAGAGAAATTGAATCGGAGTCAGAGCCGGTCCTTGGGGGGGGGGGGCAAAAGGGGCGGCCGCCCTGGGCCCCTGATCCCAAGGGGGCCCTCTCCAAACATGTACAAGTACAGATTAGTATCATGTGAAGCCCATAGTTAATGGTGTAACCCAAAATTTTAACTAAATCAAGCTAGCATTTTATAGGACACACAAATTTTAATCAAGACTCTCAGGATTCTTAGTACATGCACACGTTAGGACACAAGGTTTTTTCCATCGTCCTTGCTTACCTCTTTGTTGCCCAAACATATTACAATAAGTCAATAATTCAGCTTCCTTTTTTACCACACGTGAACTGAACACATCACAAACGTGTCAAAACCATATATAGTTTGATTTAGAGTTTAGGATGAAGATAGTAGGATTTTGCTGCTATCACATTGAGGTCTCAGCTCACGTCTTTTATCTAGTCCCCCTAAGTTATTGATGCATCACCAACGATGATGAATTGATTTTTTAGTTCAACTTATTTCACTTATCCTCTTGTTCATTTCGTACAATGCACGCATGTACCGTGATAAAAGAAGGAGGCGAGCAAATATACTGATCAAATCATAGAATAAAATCTTCCATATTTTTTTAAGTTATAAGTTAATATATTAAATTTATCTACGGCAAAATCTACTAATGTTAATGACAAGATTTTATTTCAGATAGCAAAGTCATAAAAATAATCGTAATTCTAAATAGCAAGGGGTATATATACTAATAATCTTCATATCGTATCAATGGGCCCCAATTTTTAGATTCGCCCCGGGCCATTGTAAACTCAAGACCGGTCCTGACCGGAGTCAACAGTTTAATATATCAGATATCCGGTTTTCTAGTTAAAGGAGGCAAAGTGAGATATCCCTTGTAATTGAGGAAGGTAGATAGGACTTTTCTCTTGTTTTTTTTAGGGAGATCCACCATGGTTGTTTCATCTGCAGGAACGGAACTGGGTAGATGGGGGAGATCACGGCAAATCAGGGAATGGGATGCGGGGAGTATGGGGTTGTTAGATTTTCTTTTCTAATTATTATTTAATTCTTATATAAAAATAAAGGGCTGAGATTCAATTGTTAAAGTGACCTCTGAAAAAGGGCTCGTATGTTCTGCAAGGAGTGCATGTGGATTCAAGCAATGGATCGGAGGTTATCTGATGGAGTGATGGAGACGCGAAGAATGTTCAATGGCGGTGGAGATCCAGAGACTGAGTAGTCACGTGCAAAGGTTGGAGTGAAACAGCGGCAGTCTTGGCGTTTGTATGGCAATTGGATACTTTCCCCCTAGGATCACTTGAAATGTCCACTACTGCCTTTAGTTTCAATGGATTGAGGAAGCAAATAGTAACCTATAGTCTAGAGGTAGAAGACGACGAGCCAGGGCGCTCATACGTAAATATTTCGCCCACAATAACGAGTTTCTTTCCAGACACTACCTTGCTATGTTTGTCCTTAATTCCGCTGGCAGGTCTTACCTGGTGTCCTAGTGTCACGTGTCAGAGAAAGAAACTGAAGAGCGCCGCTGTTGTAGAGTACTTCCTCTGTTCTTAAATTATTATCACCGTTAATTTGCTTTGATAATAAAATAAACTATAACAATATATATAATATTACTTAAATTTTTCTGAATAAGACGAATAGTCAAAGTTAACTAAAAAATTCAATGAGGACAATAATTTAAAAACGGAGGGAGTATATACCAGCTGCCGGACCTCACCACCAAGGTTCCGCATACATATGATAGACGTCATGGTCTCTCTGCTTGAGTACGTCATCATACAGAGGACTCCAAGGGGAAAAAAATCGCTTATAAGTAAAAGTGAAGTTTCCTTTACCCAGAGATCAGAACCCTCGTTCCTATATCGGTGAGGCATGCCTGCAGATGGGCCACGGATTGACCTGCAACCATGCATGGATAGCCTGCAGCTAAATTTGTTCTCCTTCTCGTTCGGTGTTGGCCGAACGTGATACAGACTAGAGAGGATGATGCTCGTGAACTTGACCCCTCAAGGAGGTCAATGGACAATGGTTATAACCTCATCGAAGGGCACAGGTTACAAGTGGCTACCATGCATGCGCCACGTAAACTGGCATGGGCGGGCGGCTATGACGCCAGCACTACGCATGGCTGCTGACGAGATGCAGAAGTTCAAATCCTGCTGGGCGTGAGGCCTGCTCGTGAATTGTTTATGTAGAAAACGTCACACAATCTTCTGAGGTGCAAATAAGATACTGTTTTCAATTGGTGGGAATATTAACTTTTCTCCTGTTGATTTAATGACTTGACATGTATAACGATTCTGACCAAAATACTTAAACAAATACTTGTCATAAAAAGTGTATACATATGTTATCCTTTGTAGACTACAAAACTTCGTTGCTATAAAATGCTGCTATGATCTATGCATATGACTCTGGTACTCCAACTCATACTAGGCACCCAAGCATTTTAAAAAAAAATCATGATGTTGTAACAACCCAGCCCTCAAACGAGGCCCATAGTGTCCCATGTGGAGAGGTGGGAAATTTAGTCTTATCTTGCTAGTTTGGGAAGAGGAAGATCAACACATAATATTAGGTTGTCTAACGCCTTTAACATTGGATTAATATTTTTACGTGAAGTAAGGATAAAAACGTAAATAGATTGGTGGGGAACATGGGGTCATCTCAAAATACGAGGTTGGGTGTAAACAACTATGGAACTACTGGAGGATGCGAGGGCATGACCAGCAACATGTCGGCTCTACTGAGGAAGAAAAACAACTTCAACTTCATGGTCATGATATATGTTCACACACACCGTAGTTGCCACTTGGATCTGTGACTCCTGATTGGCGACCGCCCGATTGTCTCACCTCGCCATGTTGAATTGTAACAAATTTTTTAAGGCAAGAGAGTTGTACGTTGTTATTGAACTAGCTTGTGGTTCATGTACTCACCCCTTAGGCTAACCTTAGTTACAGTTTCATTTAAAAGTGCTGACTCACCCCATAGGCCAATCTCAGTGACAGTTGCATTTGAGTTTCATTCTAAAATTGAGGATGTGACATTGAATGAGAAGAAATGGGTTTCATAGGGATGAATAACATGTACATGGTTACCAAAACTTTGAAACTAGAATAATAAAACTCCATTGAGAGTGTTTGAGTTTTATCTCTACACATTTATCAACATTCATTGGTCATTTAGATGTAGTATTTAAATGATACACTAATATATAAAACTGTGAAATAAAACTTTGTATTAAGACACACCTAGTTATATTCATCAACTCATAAATTATAACATGACATAGTACTCTTGAAAATAACAAAATGAAACTCTAGAGTGAGAATGACCTTGGCACTGGACAAATTAAAGATATGGAAAGTGGTTTGGGGCGTAGGGCCAACTATATGTGTAGTAGTGTAGTACAATCCCACTTCCAACCAGCCCAACCAGTGTTACAGTCGAATATACCAGAGCGTCCGATGGGAATTTATCATTGAAGCCCCGACTCCGGACTCTCTGTAATTAGCCCTGCAATAATCACCAACATAAACAGAATGGCTTCCGCTTCAGTAATCAGTGTGTTAGTAATCAATCACACAGACACCCATGGACAAAAGCAGAGATGCATTACCTGGTTTCGAGCTGGTGGTGATGCCACATTTGGAAGGACAACATTTTCAGGATACTGCAGCATGGGCGCCGCATGCACCATGACTGCATCTGCAGGGTGACGAAACAGTGGAAGCATGGGCACAAACGAGGCCATAGGCGCCGTAGCCGGTGCAAGAACTCCTCCTACTCGAACCAATCCTCTTACTAGCATCCCCGGAGCAAACGTGGCCTGTGGCGGCAGCCCAACAGTGGCAGCGGCCGGTGTCTGTACGATGGGGTTGACAGCCGCCGGTGCTGGCCTCATGCTGCACCCAATGGCCATTGCCTGTGCGCAGGATTATATGGAGTTGAATTAGTTAATAGCAAGGTCTGAGTTCTCGAGAGATTGAGTGTAAGATTCAAAGTGTGTGGTGACAGACCTCTGTTTGTTGCTGCAGTGACTTCATGTATTGGATAGTCTGGTCAAGGATGGAAGCTTGGTTGCCCTGTCACAGATTGAGTAGATCATATATGCAAATTTGATTAAAGATGATGGATTTCGTTCACTTAAATCAAAGACACGGTGGCTCTGCTCCTACTGTTCCTTTCCCAAAAAAAAAAAGATGATGGCTTGTGTGTTGGATGAGCATCCAGTGACTAGCAGCCGTCAACGGAACGAAAGGGTATTCAATGGCGTGAAAAATAGCATCACCTACAGATAAATCAGTGAATAGGTTCTTCATTCACTCAGTCTAGACAGTTATTATTTTTATTATTTTATAGAGGTTTTCTCCCAGGAAGGCTGATATATTCTACTTTTTTATGAACGGATATATACTACTTAGTATTGCCTTTTTTACGAGATATTAATTGTTTTTTTGTATGAGTGATGTAGGTTTAAAGTATTTGTCTTACCTTGTGGCATCCAGGAACAAGCTGTTGTAGGGTCTTGAACTTTTCATTTATCTTCCACCTTCGCCTCTGAAATGCAAACAGTAGATGTACATGATATGTGAAGGTGAGAGGAACTCACGCAACCCACAAACTGTATAAGAGGAATCATATATGATTGCTAGGTACAAAAATAACATAGAAAAGAATAAACCAATTTTGGACTTTTATTTGACAGTAAGATTAAGAATTTGATATTGAATCAAAAGGATAACGAAATATATGGATTTGGGATAAAAACTTCATAATTGGAACACAGATACCGTTGACCAAAGTTACCGATACCCTACCTAATTTTTTTACTAAGGAAATATAATATTTTCTTAGTAAATATTTAGTCCTACAAGGCAAATATCTAAGAAAAAGGCGATATAGCAAACTTAAGTAAACGTCAAATTAAATATCCAAAACTGTCCTAGGCGAAATTTACATAGGGAGGCCCTACAGGCACATAAAATGATGTTTTAAGGATATCATATTTTTTCTATTTAAAATATATTTCAACTAGAAACAGAGAAAAGCGTATGAAAATGTTTGACAAAGTAGAAAGTCCTATAACGCTAGCTGTTGAGTTGTGTGGGCCAATCTCTAAGGAAATCCATGAACAGAAATCACCTCAGATATCCTTAAAGGAGAACAAAATAAGGGATCAAAGAAAATCTTGCAGTACTTAATAATATAGGAAAACACTAATAGTTAGAACATCATCGAAGGAGGGCAGTTCATTTTCTGTTAGTTTGTGTCAATTACCATGATCTGTTGTGAGTACATGTAATTTACCATGATACATACGTTAGAATATTCATATAATTGCTAAACTGTACACGCTAATAGTAAAAAAGCATCAGAAATTGAAGTTTTATAACAACACTATCTTTTGTTTCCTGAAAGAACAAACACTATACCTTTTCTGTGAGGTTGTGTGTTTCTGAGTGGTGAGATCTCCTTCCTCCTGCTGCTGGTTTTCTGCTCATAATAGAGTCGCTTCCTTTGTTCTGACAAGAAGAAATATATTCGCAGATAAGCACTGAAGCAATACATTTCAGAGAAAATCACATCTTACGGATAGTAATTTATTAGCAAAAACTAACTAATTTAAATTTTTGGTACTTGTGACAAGATAGCGGTGTTCGAAAGATTTGTCTCTGCTGAGTTTTTCTATTTTATTCTGATGTCTAAACTGAACTTCATTATTCATCAAAGTTTCACAGAGATTATTCCTTTTAATTTAAAGAGACCAGAAGTTCTGACAGGGGACAAAGTTGATAAACAGACATCAAACTATCAGAGGCAGTAAGCAAGCACAACACATGTATGCCTACCTCGATGTACTTGACTTCTGTCTTCAACGCGGCGTTCCTGCCGTCGACAATGTCACCGCAGGCCGGTTGGTCCATGCTGGTGGTGACAGGTTCGACTTCACCTCGTACAATAGGGTAGAGCCATGTTGCCATCTCTTCCTCAGAAGGCGGCTCAGGCGGCAACGGGAGGCAGTGATGCACCTGATCCATACTGTTACCTCCTCCTCTTCCTTGCCATGCCAACTCGAATAGATCGCCACTGCAATGAAGAGATGTGAGTGAGAAGCCGAGCTAGGTGCGTAATTAAACTTTCGATGCACCAACCCATGGTTAAATAATTATCTACTAGCTAAGGGGTTGGACATGCATATGCGTGTACTCAAGTCGTGAGCTAGGTCATGTACGTGGATGGGCGATCGCCGAACATCTCGAAGAAGCCCTCATCATTTCTGTCGCCGACGATGGCAACCTCCCTATCCTCCGAAGAATTGGGGTACCAAGGTGGACTTGAATGATCCTGGCAGCTCATCTTTATCTCCATAAATAGCTAACAAGAACTCAGCCTCAGGAGACACTCTTGCTTGAACCTTTCCTAATCAAGCAGGTACGATGTAGTGCAGCGTCTGTGTATACCCCTATTTATATATTTCCATTTTGGGAGGGATGATTGTTATGTTGGAAAGAAAGAGAAGGAATATTCAACACAAAGATGCAAATCAACATGAGCACCACGGACGTCGGCGTGTGGGGGCTGATTGGAAGCCACCGGAGACTTTTTTTTTTTTTTTGAACTGACACCAGAGACATCTTGGCGATTGTGGCAAGTAGTCGACAGTAGAGGTTTGAAAGAAAGGTCCTCGCTTTATTATATCCATGGAAGAAGCTATATAGCAGTAGCTAGGTAGACGACGACAAGTCCTGCGCAGCGCGTAAAGACGAAGGGTGCAGCACAAATAATCTACCCGTCCATATTATATTATAGGCATATCCCGTTCCATATCCGTGTCAAAGCAGGCCGCTTCCTGGGGTTCCGTTGTCATGTTTGTCACTGCCGCATTTGCATAATACAGCTGCAGGGCCATGAATGTGTATACCGGTCGGAAAGGAAGAGACCAAATGTTAGCAACAGACTGAATACAGCAGCCGGTATCCTTGCTTAGCGTATATATATATACCGGAGACCATCGTAACGGTTTCTTCGCTGATGGATCGATTTCTTTTCTTTTCTTTAGGAAGGGATGAAACTTGCTTTCTGGTATCATACTCTGCAGTGAGCTAACTAAGTGTGCATACATCGGATCATCGAAGAAACAGAAGGCTCATGTCTCACCAATATTTTTTATATCCGTTGCATACGCACGAGCCCTTTGCTAGTCTGATATACTTCCTCCATACTATAAAATCAGCTATGGATCTAGATCGATTTTTTTTAAAGTATGGAGGTAGTATATATATAAATAGTATGACTCTGAGGAACATGGCCTGGTTGATGGCGACGGATGCACAGCCTGATAGGGCTCCCTTGGATATCCAAGTGGGTATTTGTTCTACTAGTTTGATAAGATGAAGAAAATTTTTAATTTATTTTAGAAAGTTTTAGACCGATCCATTGATCCATAATTTTAGAAACTGGTACTGCCCCTCACTGATATATATATATATATATATATATATATATATATATATATATTGGGAAAATCTATTTTACTCCCAGGTGTAGTTACTCTCACGTTGAAAAATTCATCTTGGTTATGTGTTCATACCATTTTGAGTATGTACACATACTTAAAACAAGATTTTTGAGAGTGATAATTAGAAATTTTTTTGAAGGATCTTTTACTTATAAGCATATGAACATATATCATATTTATTGCTATATAAAAGTAAGTATGTCCACATACTTTATGTATCCTAACAAAAAAAAAGTGAGTATGTCCACATACCCTCTAGTATGACTACATACTTAATTTACAAACCTCAAGTATATAATGATACTCAATAGATTATGAGATATACACGTGGAAGTAGCTACTTCTGAGAGTAGAAAAAAGATTTCCTATATATATATATATAGGGCCAGGGCCCATGCATCAATACCACACAGCAGTGGGCGGTGCGGCAGCTGATCCGGTTCCGCCCAGCCTGCTTTTCGATATGGTCGTCGGCAGCCTCCTGTCCACCCCTATACTGCGCTGCTGGTTTTCTCCTTTGGACTTTCGAGCGCAGCGGCATACAAAAGCCGCATCAAAGCAATGATAAGGCCGGTGCTACACTAGCGGAGTGTGTGCCGCGACGAACGCCAGCAATTTGTTTGTTGCTTGCCAGCTGAGTGCCTGGGGATCGAGCATGTCAATAAAAAGCCTATCCGCCTCCGTGTGCACGTCATTTGATTTCGTATACTACGTGGCAAGGAGGTACCGGTCGCCTTGCATGTGCCAAAGCTTACTCTTGTCTACGCCGATAGAGCATAGTGCCTACTCGCCGGGATGCATGTGCATATGCCCGTCCGTGTAAACTAGCAGATGACTGCCTTAAAAAGATAAGTAATAGCAGATGATTGCTTCATGATATAAGAAAATCTAGGGATGCAAGTGGGTCTATAGATCAAATTATGTGGGTAATCTGTAAATTAAGACCGGCATAATTTGGTGGCCAATGTGTGGATAGGTAGGTTCACTTACATCTCTACATATGATGTGATTTAATCAGTAAAATATCGTATCAAATTTAGTGTGTACCAGCTCTCACGCTATATATACGTTTGTCCCGTTCATGCATCATTTCATGAGATCATAAAATACCTAAAAACAGTTCATACAAGACGACATATATAGTGCACGCATGCACTAATATTGTATCTATTCGAGGCAATATATAATGTGCAACGGCAGAAATATACTACTGATCCTATACTTACTAGTGGAAGCACGTGCATGAAAGGACATATAGGTGAGCATCCAGCTGCTCAAGCTCCGATGCCGTAGAGAGAGAGAGAGAGAGAGAGAGAGAGAGAGAGAGACGTCAAGCTTATTATAATTACCAAGAAAAAGTTCATTCCACTCATGGAAAATTCACTCGTGGGGTGCTTCACTAATTGGAATCAAGTGAAGGAGGATCAGTCGGCCACAACTCAAATCCATGCATAAACTATAATACCCCTAATCTGCTTCTACCTGAAATATATAGAGAGACAAGCATGGGCTTGTTTTACCATGTCATTAAAAAGAAGATGTCCGATGGAAATTTAATAATAGATTTTGTCCCTCTTAATTTTATTTGCTCGCTTGTTGGTCAGTCGGTAGACTGAAATTTATTATGTAATAACTAAAATCGGGCTGTGTGCTTTGCAGAGACCGAAACAGAGTTTTCATTATCTAAAAATAGATAAAAAGAAGATGTGCCGTGCGTACCTTGGTTAATGTCTGGCCGATTAACCTCACTGCATGCGACCATTTGAATGTTGAATTGTGGATCCAAGGAAGCAGTCTTCGTTGGGTGCTTTTGCTGGGTCCAGCAAGAAGATACTGCATTCATTAATTTTAATTGATTGATCAAGAAGGATCAGTCAGACACATTTATACATCCATGCATATTTGTTTTATGGTCAGTGGGAGGAGGGGGTGTATCCACACCAACAGGACGAGCACATTGTTTTACAATGGGACAGCAGGAAAACATTTTACATGGTGGAAGAGAAAGAGACAGAAGCGGACGGGACTGTGGTCCGGAGGTAAAGTCGCATGATAACGTCAAACCGGCGGGGGCTCGAACCCCCGTCCTGCACATGTCTCCTGAAGGCGGCGGCAAAGTGACATATTTCTAAAAGAGAGAGAGAGAGAGAGAGAGAGAGAGAAAGACAGAACATCAAATCTATGCATAATCCCCTAATCTGCTTCAGCATAACATACAGATAGAACATACATACATGGAGCTGTCTCGATGTGTTGCCGCCAGCACCAATGCTCCTGTCGGCCATCAGCCGCTATGCGGACAATGATCACGGCTGCGATCATGTGGATAGAGTCATCAGTAAGAATACATGCTTGCGTCCGGATCATACCAGATACCTTTGCAAGGTCTCCCATTGTTATACACACATGGCATATGTTGCTTATGACGGGAAACTGATGAAGCAATAATATGCATGCGCCTGGTGGTCAAGTGTTGAGTGGAGAGCTATACTTGCATTTTCCATGCATACGATATAGCTGTATAGTAGATGTGAGTCATGGTCTCATGGAGTCATGGATATGGATAGGCGTAGTTGATCAATTTTTTGTGTGGCTGCAAGCTGTCCACCAGTCCCACTGGACCCTTGGTGTAGAGCTGTAGCTTCCCTTTCCTCCCATCGTTGAGGGCAGGCGCAGGTGGCGACCATGCATAGAGAGTAACCACGCATTCACGTGTTTTTCCTCTGTATAATAGTCCTACGTGGACATGTGCTGATTCACAAAAACTGACCTGGCATTCCACTTGTGTAATATAATTCCAGTCGAATTAGCATCAGAAAGAGGTCAAACCTAATGGTACATGTGTAATACATGCATGTCACACGCACATCCACGTGGATGGCCCGTTAGCAACAACGTGCAGATCCTAGTTCCATGAATCTGGAATGGCATCGTGAAATGTGTTGTTTACCCTACTCGTCTTTCATTTTGTCTCTCTTCATGCATGCACGGCTAGTATATATAGGTAGCTACTGCACCTTTGCACTCTGCGTCAATGGATCACATGTCACAATGCATGCATCTGTAAGGTCATTCTTATTAGCCCAAGGTTTCATTGCATGTTTTTCAACAGTGCTATATTATCTCATAATTTTTAGTTGATGAATAAAACAAGGTCTCTAAATGTAAAACCGTGACTTATATTGATGTATCATTTAAATATTTCATCTAAGTAACATATAATAAAAATTGATAAATTTCTAGAGATGAAACTCAAACCTTCTCAATAATTGATATATTGGCATGGCTTATTCCAGACACTTTTTTGCTAATTGATAAGCTTGTCCTTCATTCCGCTGTCTGGCCATACCTGGTGTCCTGATATCACGTGCCCAAGGCCGGCCCTGAGGGGAGGGCTGGCAGGGCGGTCGCTCAAGGCCCTTGAATCTTAGCCCCCCCCCTCCCATTGGCATGTTTGTGTATAAAGCCCATCGTCTTTGCATGGTTGCTCGGCAAGATAGCTATGTCACACGACCATGCAGTTTATTTTATTTTCTGTTATATAAGTTAGGAAATCGAAAGCAGCCTATCAATTGTGGAAGCTAGAAGCCAGAAAGCAAGCAAGCAGGAAGCTAGAAGCAGCACGCCAACTGCCCTGCTCGTTCATTCAAAGAAAAAACATGATGACTGTATTCTGCTACCGTCAATCCCATACCAATCTAGTCATATAGTGCACAACAAATCACCCCTTGATCTTGTACATACTGCCTCTAGTCCCCTCTCGTGACGACCTGACCTATGCTAATTGTTGTCTTAGTTTCTCACAACGTGATACATGAATAGATTTGTTTATTTGATCAATATCATGTTGACTAGAAAGTATATATCACATAACAAAAAAAGGAGGCAGAGGAAATATGATAATGAATTCTTAGAATCACATAAAGGAGTTATGGATAAATTCTAGTATTTATATAGACAGGCCCCGGTTTTATACATGCATCCCGGTCCTCTAAAATCTCAGAAATGGCCCTGCACGTGCCAGCAAGAAACTGAAGAGAACCTTAGAAATTCGGAATCTTTTAGAGTATATACCGGCTCCCGGTGAACCTCTCACCACCACCCAGGCTCACACATATGATGATATGATAGACGTCATGGACCCTCACCTTGAGTAACATCGAACGGAGATTAACCCGGTAGCTTTGATTTGTCGTGGGAAGCCCGATGACTTACACTTGAACTAGGCAGCTTCGACCTCATCGACAAATCCACAATAATACGGATTGTGGATTTCATCAAAACTCCGCCTTGGACTCGACATGGAACGTCGAGTCGCCGACTTGGCTCGGCGCGGAAACGCGATGCAACCGGGAGCGAGAACCCAATCCGCCGAGTCATCGAGAACGGTGAACGTAGTAGGGCCTTGATCAGAGATGCCACACGGGAACAGACCCCATACTAAACCGTGACACGCACCGGGAAAAACATGAGCAAATAAAGATCGCTGCTTGATAGATCTGCCAGATAGCGGCGTGACAAATAGATCAGATG
Organism: Eleusine indica; assembly: GCA_030378355.1. Classification (NCBI taxonomy): domain Eukaryota; kingdom Viridiplantae; phylum Streptophyta; class Magnoliopsida; order Poales; family Poaceae; genus Eleusine; species Eleusine indica. Next base: position 13,394,641 of record CM059494.1, read on the forward strand.
CGGCGGTAGAACAGGGAATAGAATCCTAATATTTTTTTCATAACAAATCTAATGTCTGGCTTTGATACCACTTGTTAACAAATAATGCATAAACAAGATTCAAACATGACACATATTTAACATGGAAAACCCTTACGGGAAAAAACCACGGGCACCGACCAGCAATCTTCACTGTTGGAAGAGAGTTACAACATAGGGGATACAATGAATTCCTCTCTCTCTCTCTCTCAACTCTTCCTATGCAGTACAAGATGTATATATAAGGGTGGAAACTAGAGATAAACTCTCTAAACAATATGAACCATAACATGAGAGGACTCCGCCTTTCAAACCACCTAGACGTCTCTAGCAAGGACACTAAAATTCGGATCATATTCCAACACCTACCACCATGCCGCATCATGACGCAGGCTTATCCCTTTGCAGAGCGCCACTGTCAACACATTGCCCCTATCGTAACAAGGCGCGACTGCTGGAACTCGCCACGTGTTAAGTATTTAGGCAATTTCATGATTAATTTAATCCAGAAATACACGTAGATAGTGATGATGATTAACATATTGAATAAACAAATGATACAGTAAGGGTGAAAGGTATACCCCACGGAGGGACCCGTGCCATAGGCACTGACGGCTCCATTCTCATAAGTCATTTTCATGAGTATGTTCGATGTAGTCGATCTTAGTCGATGTGGGAAGTCTGAGTCGATGCAGGAAGAGGTACGCAGTGCAGTCCCATGAACGGCCTTCTGGAAGTAATCGTCGTAGTTTGTCGTGGTGGATTGATCAGCGAGCAGTCGTGAAGACGCTCCCCAAAAACCTGATCGCCCGTACACCAGAAGCAGATGTTGCATGCGGGAGAAGGTTTCGGAGTCCTACTCTCCCTGCCCTCTATGCACGCAGAGGACCTGGACGGGGAAGACTCAGAAGGCAACTCGAGAGGAAAAAAGTGGTGATCTCGCGATTAGCTTTTAGGCATGTCCGGGTAAAGGATTATATAGCGTGTCCTGAATTGATGGAATTAAAGGCTCCGTAATCAACACTGTAACAGAAGGAATAATTGCAATTGATTCCCTTGCATAACTGAAATACTAATCGCTTCTATTTCCAAAAATTGAGACCATGCCAGCCAGACGCGACGCGACACCACACGACACGTCATGCAGCAGCAGCTAGCCAGCCTTGCCTCACCTCGCCTCGTCACGTCATGTGACGTCACACACACCCGCCCCACCCCACCCCGACACGGCACGGCACGGCTCGGCTCGGCGGCAGTGGCGCGCGCGCGTGTGGCTCACCCTTGGTCTTTCTCAACTTGTCTAGGGGATATACTAGTATTCCACCTAATAAGTTGGGACAAATAATAATATAATCCCATATGAGACTAAATCATTATAGCATTAATATGGGCCTAGACTATAGAATTAATAGGATTAAGATGGGCTTAAAAGGCTATAGTATCCAGCAATCCCCACCAAGTCTAGTGCTCATAAAAAGTGCTCTCAGAAAGCTTCCTCTCGTTTGATATATCAGTGTTTTGATGGAGACTGTTAAGTTGAACTTTCACCTAGAACAAAGGTTACGCCTTTTCACAACTGAGCAATGGACTAAGTCTTGAATTGTCAGTTTTATGCAAAAAGGTTTTACATGAGTCCTTTACTAATACTAGGTTGCCAAAAAGCATCCCCTCTGATTTGGAGCATATAAGTCATATTCCTGGCCCATTCATGAGTACTTAGAGATTCCTAACATCTCATAGACTGTGACTAGCAGTTGTTGGTGGTTTCTAGACGCCCATTTTATCTACCAAAAAGGGATGTTTTGCGTCTTAATTTGGTGGTTTGGACTAACGATTAACCCCATATTTGCATATATTTATAGTTATTCTGTTTTGGATGTAATCGCAGGAAACAGGTGTAAAATAGGGCAATTATGGATAAAGAACTAAAGAGTAATGAAGATGGGCCAGATGCGGAGTGGCGCCGATCGGCACGGGCCTGTGCCGATTGGCGCAGCAGAAGAAGATGACGAAAACACGACCCGGTCCAGGAAAGACAAAGGCTCAGCCCAGTATGAGTTAGAGTCGGAGGAAGTTGACCTAATCCCGTCGAGTATAAAAGGAAGATAATTATCAAGAGCTAGGAGAGAACCGAGAGAGGCGGCGATTGCGAGAATCAATTATTAGAACTAGGGTTCTAGGATATTGGCGGCGAAGGTTGGTCCACACCGACGAGATCCACCAGAAGGGAGATCGCGCCGATTGGCGCGACGTTTGTGCCAATCGGCACGTGCGTGTTCCAGCGCTATTTCTCATCCGATCGGCACGTACTATGTCTAGCGGAAGGATGAGTGAGTAGTCTCATATTCTCTTCTCTGGTGCGGGGATCTGGTCATGTAACTCTCATACTTGTTGATACTCTCTCGATGAATTTAATCTATGTGATGAACTTTATTGCACATCTATCTATCCCTTTCATTAGTGTATCGGCCAATACACTTTTGCCCATTAAATAGTGCAAAAAAACAGTGGGGAGCTAATAGCCTCTGTAGTGACAGCAGGGGTGAACGAAACCACCATGTCTTGTAGAATATTAGAGTCATCACTCGAGTTGATAAGAATAAGGTTGCATGCTAGTGAACCAATCCTAAGGAGAGAATCCTTCATCATCTTGTTACCTCTTCAATAACATTCACCTTCCACTTTCTCACCGTCATCATTCACACCAACCAACCCATTGCAATTTGTTAGTAACCCTTTAATAGTATTAGTTCCGCTCGTTTCTTGTAATTTCGATAACCTTGAAATACTCTGAGGAAAAAAGAGCTACAACTATACACCGTCCTCTTGTGATATATAAGTGGGTGCGTAATTACGACCAACAAGCCCTTTTTCTGGCACCGTTGTAGGGGAACAAGCCAGTTCTTTTACTATTAATATTTTACTAACGTCTAATCCTCACTTTTCTAGATGTTTTTGTTTTTGTGTTTTGTGTGAATTTTCAGGATGAGTACGACAGGACCTTCTCTGACGCTCAGGGAACTTTTTCTACCATCTCCAGACGTGCTGGTGCCTCAATCCTGAGATGAGAAGGCCACGGCCTCCTCGTATGTGTTGAACCCCATTATCATTAGCATGGCTGAAGCAAACAAGTTCTTTGAAGCGAAAGAGGAGAACCCGTATACTCACTTACAAGATTTGGAGGCACTTTGCCAAACATTCCATCATGAAGGAGTGCCTCGGGATCTTTATAGGTGGCTGCTTTTCCCATTCTCTTTGGGAGGAAAAGCCAAAGAGTGGCACAAGGCAGCATCTCGAGAAGCAAAAGGTAAGTGGAGTGAGTTAGTTGGAAATTTTTGTCTCCACTATTTTCCTTTGCCAAAGGTGCAGAAGTTGAGAAGGGAAGTGGTGAACTTCTTACATGAAGATGAAGAATCTCTCGTAGAAGCCTGGACGCGTTTTCAAACATTGTTGAAACAAGGACCTGACCTCGGCATTGATGAGAATATGTTCACTCAAACCTTCTACATGGCCATAAACAAGGCATTGAGGATGCATTTGGACGGATTTGTCGGAGGAAGTTTTCTGAGATTGACAGCCCAGGTAGGAATCGAATTGTTAGGCAAAATTGCCGAGAATGAAGCTTTGCACAAGCATTGGGAAGAATATCTAGAACCAAATCGACAATGCCCAGAACTTATGCAGAAGGAAGAGTCGCCAGCTGAACAGATCTTGATGTGCGAGAGTAGATCAATGATTACTTCAGAGCAATTCGAAGAAATAAAGCCCGCCAGACCCGCCTCTGTGGATCTGACATGTGCGCCAATCGGCGCAGTCTCTGAGCCGATCGGCGCAGTCGCGACGACCCTGACGACTCCGTCAAGTAGCAAGGAATGTACCAAGATAGAAGCTACGATTCTGGACAACCACCTGAAGGAATTTGAAGGGAACTTTGCTAAATCAAAGGGGGATAGAACATTGGCGAATGCTAAACCACTTGATGAATTTGAGCCGATGGACTGGATTCCTATTGATTTTTCGCACGAGTTGCTCAATATGAGAAGATCCTTCAGTCCGTAAGATGCCTCCGAAGCCGGAATTGAGTATAATTTCCCAAGTAATCGCCTCAAGTCGGAAGTTTTTGATCAAGAGATTATTGGGAGAGTTTTAGGGAAGCCTTACAAGGATAATATAGAGCTTGATGGAACAGAGGTGAAACAAGCAAAGAGATTGCTAGACAGTTGCTTTGAGCCATCGCCCTACGAAGGATTATGTGGTGTGTATGCTGTAGGTCTCACTGAAGAGGAAAAAGAAGAACCGTACATACCATGTGAGATATCGGGGAAGAAATTTCTGAAAGCCTTGTGGGACTTTGGTTCCCGTGTCAGCTTGATGACTTACGATGCATTCATGAGCATGCCTTATGGAACTCAACAGCGGCTGATGGGAACTGAACTTGAACTCATCATGGCGGATGGTAGGAAGACCAAGCCACTGGGAGTGATCAAGAATGTCAAAATTAAGATCAGCTCAAAAACAATGCCGGTAGATTTCTTTGTTCTAGACAATAAAGAAACTGGGGTTGAAGATATCATTCTGGGAAGGCATTCTTAAGATTAGTACAAGCTGTTCTGGATGCTGTGAAAAGTCAAATTACGCTACACCTGGGAGAGGAAGAAGTGCGATTTTAATTTAATGATCCGTCTCATTAAGACTCTTCTTACTATCAGGAATTCTGCCCAGAGGAAGACGAGAGGATAGGGATGGATATGGGAGACCCACTGGACCACATCATGCGTGGAACTGACAAGTGTACTGCCAGCGCCGATCGGCGCGACCCTTCCACGGATCGGCTCAGTCATACTGCCAGTGCCGATCGGCGCGACCCTTGCGCCGATCGGCTCCATCATACTACCAGCGCCGATCGGCTCAACCAGGAAAATCCTGATTTTAAACCTCTCAGGGAGCTGGATCCAGATGAAGCGCCAGAAGTGGAACAGAAGGAACTCTCGAAAGAGCTACGCTATGAATATCTAGGAAAGAATAGAACATATCCAGTTATTGTAAACAACGCCCTAATAAAAGAAGAAACAGAGAGGCTTCTGACTATGCTCAAAAAGTATAAGAAAGCCATTGGTTACACATTGGATGACATCAAGGGAATCAGCCCCGCATTTTGCACCCACAAGATTAACTTGGAGGAGAATACTAAACTAGTGGTTGAAGGGATGCGAAGGTTGAAGGAATCAATGAAGCTAGTGGTTAAAAAGGAGATTTTGAAGCTGCTTAATGCAGGTGTGATCTACCCTGTTGCTGATAGTGAATGGGTTAGTCCAGTGCATTGTGTACCCAAGAAAGGAGCGTTGACAGTAGTGCCTAACGAGAACAATGAGTTGATCCCTCAAAGGACTATAACTGAATGGAGAATGTGCATAGATTATAGAAGTTTCAACAAAGTGACGAAGGAAGATCACTATCCTCTTCCGCTCATTGACGAGATGCTTGAAAGGTTAGCAAAGAATTCATACTTCTGTTATTTGGATGGATATAGTTGTTTCTTTCAAATACCGGTAAGACCAGAAGATCAGCAGAAAACTACTTTTACTTGCCCTTTCGGGACATATGCATATAGAAGGATGCCATTTGGTCTTTGCAACGCGCCCGCAATATTTCAAAGATGCATGAATGCAATATTCGTTGAATTCATAGAAGATATTATGAAGGTATTTATGGATGACTTCTCCGTGCATGGTGCTGATTTTGATAGCTGTTTGGAGAATTTGGAGAAGGTTTTGAGGTGTGTTGAATGCAACTTAGTTCTTAATTGGGAGAAGTGTCACTTCATGGTAATAGAAGGGATAGTACTTGGTCATGCCATATCTAAAAGAGGGATAGAGGTTGATAAGGCAAAGGTATCTACAGTTGAGAAATTACCTCCCCCTACCGATCTTACAACTTTGAGGAGTTTTCTTGGACATGCCAACTTCTATCGCAGATTTGTTAAGGATTATTCGAAGATTGCTAAACCCCTGACAGAATTATTAAAGCAAGATACAGAATTTGTCATGGATGAGGAAAGACTCTTGGCCTTCAGAAGATTAAAGGAAGCTCTATGCTCTGCACCCATTATGCAGCCACCTGATTGGAGTTTATCTTTTGAAATTATGTGTGATGCAAGTGACTATGCAGTGAGAGCTGTTCTTGGACAATGAAAGGAAGGTAAAGTGCATTCTATTTATTATGCTAGCAAAACTTTGAATGAGGCACAGATAAATTATACAACAACTGAGAAAGAGATGTTAGCTGTTATATTTGCTTTTGAGAAGTTTAGATCCTACATTCTAAATTCTAAGGTGATTGTACATACTGATCATGCTGGTATAAGATACTTGGTTTCAAAGATGGAGTCTAAGCCTCGGTTAATGCGATGGGTATTGATGCTGCAAGAATTTGATTTGGAGTAGAAAATTCTGTAGCAGATCATTTATCTCATCTTGAATCATCATCAACTGAGCCAATAAGAGATGAAATGCGACAAGAGCAGTTGTTTGCCGCATTTGATCGTAGAGAAAACTGGATGATGGATATTATCAAAGGTTTCAAGGGACAAACTGATCTAATGAACAAGAACACAAGGAAAAGAGTTAAGAGTGAAATGAGAAAATTTATATGGGCTGACCCATAGTTGTATAGGTATTGTGAGGATGGAGCAGTACGGAGATGTATACCCAGAGAAGAACGAGCGAGCATTTTAGCAAAATGTCATTCTTCGGATTATGGAGGACACTATGGCTACTTCAGAACACAGGCAAAGGTATGGGCGAGTGGATTCTATTGGCCTACTATGCATGAAGATGCAAAAAGGTATGTTGCAACATGTGCTCAATGCCAACGAATAGGGAATGTTAACAGTAGGAATGCAATGCCTCTTACAATCTTCAAGTTGATATTTTTGATGTTTGGGGTATGGATTTTATGGGACCCTTTGTGAATTCCCATGGTTTCGAGTACATATTGATCGCCGTTGATTATGTCTCCAAGTGGGTCGAAGCAATGGCATGCAAGGCTAATACTACAAGACAATCAAGGAGTATACTTCAGGAGCAGATATTTCCTAGGTACGGAGTACCGAGGATAATAATTACAGATGGAGGATCCCATTTTACAGGAGGAGAATTTACTAGGTTTTTAACCAAATCTGGAGTTGAACATAGAATTGGAACAGCCTACCATCCCTAGATGAATGGACAAGCAGAAACTTCAAATAAGCAATTAAAGGGAATTCTGCAGAAGATTGTTACAAAGGAAGAAAAAGATTGGGCCACGAAGCTTAATGGAGCGTTATGGGCATATAGGACGGCATTCAAGACACCGATTGGTATGACACCATATCAATTCGTCTATGGGAAATCGTGTCACCTACCGGTGGAATTGGAATATAAGGCTTATTGGGCTATAAAGGAAATGAATTTGGATCTCAATGCCGCTGGCATGAAAAGAAAGATACAAATAAGTGAATTGGAAGAGATGCGATTGCGTGCATATGAAAATGCAGCCATATACAAAGAGAAAACAAAGAAGTGGTACGATAAGAAGCTTTTGAAGATGGAATTCAAGGAAGGAGATCGGGTGCTCCTATTTAATTCGCGATTCAGATTATTTGGCAAAGGTAAACTGCGAAGCAAATGGGAGGGACCTTATCTTGTGAATACGGTGTTACCTCCGGGAGCGGTAATGATAATGGATGGCAAGAGAAACAAGTACACGCTGAACGGACAACGTCTAAAGGTATACCTAGAACCCGACACATTTGAATTAAAATCTTTTGATGTGCATTTCATTGCTTAGTACCCCGTGTGGTCGAGCTTAACAATGTAAAACAAAGGCTTGTATGTATTTTGATTTCCATAGTTTTTCTTTTTCTGATTTGGTAATTTAGTGTACCGCGCCGATCGGCTCGTTGCTGCGCCGATCGGCGCAGCTCTGCACCGATCGGCGTGGCAGAGTCCTTTTGGTTTTTGAGTCGGTTTTGGACCTTGCCTTTTTAAGACTCGTTAAATTCCACAAATAAGAGAAAGAGTCCTAGTCCAATTGGAAATCAAGGGATATAAATATGTGGGGACAGCAAACCCACGGATCAACTCGTATTACATCGTCACCAGAACAAACCCTAAGAGCAGAAGCGATGGAAGGCGGCGCATCAGGCAAAAACTAAGGCGGCACCGATCGGCGCGACTCTGGAGCCGATCGGCTCGGCGGCGGATTTCCTCAGCCCTCTGCAAATTGGTCCTGAGAAGAAGTCGACGAAGTGTTGACACCAACACGAGATGATCCTCTCGTCTGGTCAGATCTGCGGAAGAAATTCATGAAGAAAAGCGAAGCTGACGCGTGGAACATCGATAAGGTGAAGATGGACAATGAACTTCGGCAGATGATGAAGAGAGTGTTGGTGCGCAAAGGAAAAATCTGTAGCGCCTATTAAAAGTGAAGAAGTTTCTCAAAGTTCCTGGAGGGAGGACGCCTAAGGAGATTAATGATGAGATTTTACGAAGGCAGCAAAATAAGGTGATCCGTGAGCGTAATCTAGAGCAGTTAGCTGAGTATATGAAGGAAGCTGCTAGCTACGCCGATCGGCGTGACACTGGAGCCGATCGGCACGACCTGAAGATGGCTGAATTTATTGATGTGACGGCTCTGCCAAGTGAAGATGAAGAACCTACTGCAAGGAAGTGTAAGACTACACCAGAGGTTCGCAAATCTGCTAGACTATCGGGTAAGCCAATTCAAAAGAAATCCGAATGGGATAGCGACTTACGTGATACTATTTGGAAACTTTGGAAAGCGGTGATCCTAGTGTGCCTGGAGATTTTAGTGATGATTTTGATATGCGAAGAAGCTTTGGTAGTTCTAAGTTCAAAAATCGGGAAACACTTACAGAATGCAGTAATGACAGGGCAGCAGGAACTTCAACAAGAGTTAATGGTAATGAAGAGGGAAGTGGAGGAAGTCGCAATGGTGGAAGAACACCACTACGCGATCGGCTCAGAGGAATTTGAATAGTGCCTCCCCTTACAGCGTTGAGAATCATAACATACAACCACCTGCTTGTTGTCCTGTCTGCCGAAGAAACATTGAGCGCCTGTATCTAGACAGAGATCGTGCTTACAGACATCAAAGAGATGTGGACCGTAGAATCCAGAATACAATCGAGATGAACGAAGCGGACTACACTTTTCTCATAAGGAATATAAGACGAATTTTCTGAGTCTTGAAGAGGCATGATCTGCATAATTAGTGTGTTGAGTTTCTTCTCTTGCAATGAGGACATTACAAATTTTGAGTGTGGGGGAAGGGCTTTGCCATTAGTCATAGTTTTTAAGTGTTTTTGAGTCTAGTTTCTCATTTGGTGTTTTTGAGTCTAGTTTCTCATTTGTTTTTCTTAATGTGTTTATTTAAGTTTGTGTGTGTGCTTAAGAGAGTCACGAGTCATGTTGAGAGTTGCTTCAAGGTCTTTTATGTAGTTTGAATTATTGCATTGTCTTTAATAAAGTTAGTGTCGCTTGTCAAATTAAAAGTGCCCCATGCTATTTATCTTGTCTTTCTGATGATCGATTGGTTGATTACTTGAATTTGTTGGTTACCACTTAACTTTTGAGCTTTGTATTTGTGAAAATTTCTTTTGACTCATCATAAGCTAAAGCAAAAGCAAGGTCTAAATATGCCTACATAGCCGAGTGAATGAGAGCAAGCTACACATTTGAACTAAGTAGATTGTAAGTAACATTGTCAACTTTTTGCTCATGATTTTGACCAAGTTAGGAAAGGATGATCTATTTTGTTTATCTCTGTATTTCTAGCCATTCTTATCCATTTAAATTCCTTGCTTTCATAAAAACCATATATCTTTATTTCTCCCTCCTCCTTGATACAACCTATATTCTCAATAAAAGGGAATTCAAAAAGTTTCCGCTGCTGATACAAGACAGAAATTACTGATCATATCGGGAATAGAAAAAAAAAGTGAAAGAAAAGAAAACATAGACTGCGCCGACCGGCGTAGTGTTGCGCCGATTAGCGCTGTTGCAAAAGAAAGAAAAAAAGAGGTTATTATAAAAAAAAGGTAAAGAAAAAAATATATATTCGCTGAGAGGCAGTAAGGTCATCAAAGAAAGCAGATTTCTGATTATTTCTCATTCTTTGCCATTGTTTTCATTGAAATTTTTTTTGGATCTTCTACATTCCTCTTCTCTTATGGTTTAATCTTATGCATGATTGAGCACATTGTTGACATGGTTAATCTTATGGTTTAATTTAGTTATATAGCCCTCCAAGATCCATATACAATCCTTGATTAGATAGGAGAGGGAAGGAAATACACTTGAGAGACCTAGAGAGGACCAAATGCTTGATGTTTGATGCTAAAAGATGAGTTGAGGAGAACTAAAATTGTTTTTGAAGAAGTTTTGTGGTAATTTGATTAAGTTCAAGTATGATATGCCAATTGGTTAAAAGGAGATGAGAGAAAATCTTTGTAGTGGGATAACGAGTAAAAATGATGATTGAGATTGATTGCATGAGGACGAGTAAAAATGATGATTGAGATCGATTGCATGAGAGATGGTGTGAAAATTCTTATTACATATTTGATTTTGTATTGCTCGAGGACTAGCAATGGTTTGAGTGTGGGGGAACTGTTGGTGGTTTCTAGACGCCCATTTTATCTACCAAAAAGGGATATTTCGCGTCATAATTTGATGGTTTGGACTAACAATTAACCCCATATTTGCATATATTTGTAGTTGTTCTGTTTTGGATGTAATCACAGAAAATAGGTGTAAAAAAGGGCAATTATGGATAAAGAACTAAAGAGTAACAAAGATGGGCCAGATGTAGAGCCGCGCCGATTGGCACGGGCCTGTGCCGATCGGCGCAGCAGGAGAAGATGACGAAAACATGACCCAGTCCAGGAAAGACGAAGGCCCAGCCGAGTATGAGTTAGAGTGAGTGGAAGTTGACCTAATCCCGTCGAGTATAAAAGGAAGATAATTATCAAGAGCCAGGAGAGAACCGAGAGAGACGGCGATCGCGAGAATCAATTATTAGAACTAGGGTTCCACGATATTGGCAGCGAAGGTTGGTCAACACTGACGAGATCCACCAGAAGGGAGGTCGCGCCGATCGGCGCGACGCTTGCGCCGATCGGCACGTGCGCGTTCCAGCGCTATTTCTCACCCCTCTGCTATGTCTAGCGGAAGGATGAGTGAGTAGTCTCATATTCTCTTCTCTGGTGCGGGGATCTGGTCATGTAACTCTCATACTTGTTGATACTCTCTCGATGAATTTAATATATGTGATGAACTTTATTGCACATCTATCTATCCCTTTCATTAGTGTATCGGCCAATACACTTTTGCCCATTAAATAGTGCAAAAAAACAGTGGGGAGCTAATAGCCTCTGTAGTGACAGCCGGGGTGAACGAAACCACCATGTCTTGTAGAATATTAGAGTCATCACTCGAGTTGATAAAAATAAGGTTGCATGCTAGTGAACCAATCCTAAGGAGAGAATCCTTCATCATCCTGTTACCTCTTCAATAACATTCACCTTCCACTTTCTCACTGTCATCATTCACACCAACCAACCCATTACAATTTGTTAGTAACCCTTTAATAGTATTAGTTCTGCTCGTTCCTTGTGGATTCGATAACCTTGGAATACTCTGAGGGAAAAAGAGTTACAACTGTACACCGTCCTCTTGCGGTATATAAGTGGGTGCGTAATTACGACCAACAGCAGTCGGACTCATATAGGTGTGTTCCTCGAAAGATATCCTTTAAAACAATATCTTTTCTTCTCATAATCCATTTGGAACATATTAAGGTTAAAACCAGCCTGCCATACATTATTAGGAAAGAAGTACATCAGAGATAGACCGGTTAAGGGTCTTTCCTCTCAGACTATTACTAGCTTGTTTCACCATTCTATTTTACGGGATCTAGAACACAAAGTTTTTATCCATCAAAATAAAACTAAAACATTATTCTATTGGAGAAGCACCACCCATTATAGCAAAAAAAACTCTATTGCTACAGTCTCAAGGCACCTGCAAACCATCCTCATGAATGGGCGCTCCTCTGTCTTCAATAGGAGAGACTAGAATCTCGTCCAATAAGTGCCTCTAAAAATAACCTGTAGAAACGAAGGTATTTGTGTTTTATCAAAAACAACATCATTACGACACAACCAAATAGCCCAACACAAGCTAGATACGCCACTCCAAATAATCTTTTTGAATTTAACATTCATATCGTCTAACCAATCCGAGAACATGTGAATGAAGTTAAGAGGTGGAGCAATGTTAAAAGTGACATGAAACACTCTCCACACAAAGTGAGCCAGTGGACAATCAAAGAATAAATGTTGGATACTCTCACTTAGACTACATTAACAACATTTAGTGCTCCCCTCCCAGTTACGCCTAGATAAATTATCTTTAGTCAGAGTGACGCCTTTATATAAGTACCATAAAAACACCTTAGTTTTGAGTGACACCCTTATATTCCACATATGCATAGTAAAGGGCAATGGCTGTGTTGTTGAAAGAGCAAGGTACATAGGTTTCACTGAGAAAGCCCCATTTTGGCGTACTTCCCATCTAAATGAATCTAAATGAGTAGAAAAATTCACATGAGACACTACAAACACCAGCTGGTACCAAGAAACTAAGTTTTGGCCCATCAAACCTCTCCTAAATGAGATGTTTAGAGGGATAGCTGACAGAACTGAAGCAACTGTGACATGTTTCCTCCTAGTTAGGTTGTATAGGTTAGGAAATCTATCCATTAAACCCGAGTTACCCAACCACAAATCTTTCCAAAATATAATTTGAATTCCATCACCAAGATGGAGGCTCCCCAACAGAAGGAACTCGTCCTTAGCTCCTAAAATACTCGTCCAAAAGTGTGAGTCACCGGCCACCTCGTGTTGAACCTGTGTATGAGTCCTAGACTGCAAATATTTCCGCCATCAAATATTTTGCCAAATACCATCACTAGTGAACAGCCTGAAGAGCCATTTGCTTAACAAGCATTTGTTTTGAGTTTGCAAATTCAAAATCCTTAATCCACCTTGACCTCTTGGAGTGAACAAAATACTCCATTTTGTCAAACATGTTTCTTTTTATGCTCCTTATTCTGCCAATAATATCTAGATCTATAGTAATCTAATTTCTCCAAGACTCCCTTTGGAACCTCGAAGAAAATGAATATATAAAGGGGTAAGCTGTTGAGGACTGAATTAATTAAGGTGAGTCGTCCTCCAACTGATAGCATTTTACTCCAACAACTCAATCTTTTCTGAAACCTTTCTTCAACGTGTTTCCAGTCCACAATAGCTAGTCGACGATGATGCATTGAAATCCCTAGATATCGGAAAGGGAGAGCACCTTGCTCACATCCGAATATATCAGTATATTGTTGTTGAAAGTCAACTGCCTCACCATAGCAAAAAAGCTCACTCTTATGGAAATTCATCTTAAGCCTAGATAATTGCTCAAAAGCACATAGCAAAAGCACATAGATGAAAGCTTAGTGCTTTCACAGGCAGAGAGTGAGACCAGAATAGCGCTTATAAGAGAACTAGGTGTTCTTTTTAAGGAAGAAGACATTTATTGGATACAGAGATCCAAACAACTAGGCTGTTACAAGGATATAATATTACTAAGTACTTCCAAATTTTAGCAAATGGAAGACATAGAAGGACCCAAATTTTCCAACTAGAGCAAGGGAAGGGTATTATAGTGGGTCATGATAACCTCAAGCGCTATGTCATTGATTACTATTAAAATCTCTTTGGCCCTCACAATGACAATGAGTTTGTCATTGACGAGAGTATGAGAGAGGATATACCACTGCTCTCTCCCTAGGAGAATGAGTTTCTCATTGTGCCTTTTTTTGAGAAGGAGGTAAAGGAGGCGGTTTTCCAGATGGAACTCAACAAGGTTCCCGGACCTGATGGTTTTCCAGTAGAGTTTTACCAATTCTTTTGGGAATTAGTTAAACATGATTTAATGAGCTTGTTTAATGGCTTCTATAGTGGTGACCTACCCATTCATAGCCTTAATTTTGGTCTGATGTCTTTGTTGGCCAGAAAAACGGATGCTACGTGCATCCAACAGTATCGACCGATTTGTCTTTTAAATGTAAGCTTTAAAATATTCATAAAGGTGTTGAACAATAGGCTTTGTCACATGGTAGACCCATATATCTCACAGTCTCACTCTCCACAAAATGCTGCACGAGATTCATAGGAAAAAAAAGAGTGCGGTTATTCTAAAATTAGACTTTGAAAAAGCCTATGACAATATTAAATGACCGTTTTTACAACAAGTGCTCAGAGTTAAAGGCTTTTCACCTAACTGGTGCGAGTGGATGAGTGAGTGATGGAGAGAGGAAGTGTTGCAATCAAACTAAATGAGGATGTGGGCCATTACTTTCAAACTAGGAAGGGGGTTTGGCAGGGTGATCCTCTTTCTCTGATTTTGTTCAACTTGACTGTGGATTTTCTTTCCATTTTAGTCGAGCCAGCAAAAGACAATAGTCAATTCAGATGAGTAGTTCCGCATCTGGTAGACGATGGACTGTCCATCCTTCAATATGCTGATCAGGTAATACTCTTAACTACACACACATGCACGCTCAAATCTTTCACATCCATCTTTTGCCATCTATAGAGTAATAAGGTATGAATTCCCTTGAAATGATTCTTAGGTCGCAAGGCTACTGCTGCTGATTGGCAAACTAAGAATCCAGCTTGCTGGACCCTTGCAGATAAGCAAATGTCATGCTTTCCCTGGTGGACCAAAAGACACATATGCAAAGATGAGTGCCTCCGAGAGAAGTATGATGATGACGACTGTGTCACTGCAGATACCCTCAAACTTCGCTGCATGTGTCACAAACAAAACTGTGACAGACAACAACATTTGTATGTGGGAAGGCAACAATCTTTGTAATCAATAAATCTCAAACATTCAGTAATACATAACTTGAAATTTGCATTATATATGGTGCTTCCAGGAACTGGTTCCTTAAGATTTTTGTAAAGCACTGAATTTCATACTCCATCAAGGATGCTTGCAAGGACATGTGCACACTCTAGACGTGCAATACATACCTAGGTAGTCATTAAATGGGCTATATCTGTTTTTGTGTGCTCACGAAAATTCATATGGTTATAATAAGATATTGTTAAAGTGCAGGCGACAAAAAGGTTTCATAAAAGAAGAGTAGTACTGGACAATTTTTTAAATGAGCCTTTTGCCATGCTCCAAAAGATACCAGATACTTGGTACCAGGTACCTAAAGTACCATGTTTTAAACCATCAGATCAGGCATATCCAATGGTTCAAAACTATCGGTACCATCTATCCCATCTTGGTACCGGACGAGGCGATCTAGTGACAAAGGGTGTTTTATATATCATGAATATTTGTTGATTTATATATCAACCATGATTATTCACTTGGGTAGAACACATCAAAAGGAGTCGGCTCCCAACTGTGGAACCGGATAGGGAACATGTATGTTTAAGCGTCAGGCTGCTAGCACTACCGGAATTCCCTTGGTCCAAAACACTCGGCAAAGGGCTAAATACACTCGGTAAAATCCTTTGCTGAGTGTGACACTCGGCAAAGGGCACTCGGCACAAATTTACTCGACAAAGAGCTCTTTACCGAGTGTTTTCCATCGTGCACTCGGCAAAGATTTTGCAGTCTTTGTTAAGTGTCAAAATACACTCAACAAACCCCGACACTCAGCAAAATGTATATCATAAAAAAACACAAAAAATGGCAAAAAAAAAGTTTTGGGCGCCCACGACCTCACTTTCACGCGTACATTGTCCTACCACTGCACCACACATTTAGTTGTGATTATAGTCTGTTTGCACTCTATTTATATTATAGCTCTTTGTCAAGTGTTTTATGTCGGACACTTGGCAAAGACCCTCGATGCCGAGTGCTAAAATTAATACACTCGGCAAAGAAGGTCTTTGTCGAGTGCCACAAATATTACACTCGGCAAAGACCTTTTTACATTATTTAAACATAGTTTTTTTGACAAAGTTAATTCAAATAAAAAAGTGTTGAACTACAAAGTTGTCCAACTTCTAAAGATCTACAACTTTTGTTTTGATCATTCGTTCATCTGACATAGTGCTAGCAATATTGTTCACAAATCTTATATGTCTCACTTATAGTTTCATGAAACTATTTGAGACATATAGATTTATGAACAATGTTATAAATTAATTTGAGTAACGAACTAATGACCAAAATAAAAGTGGTACATGTTCAGAAGTTAAACAACTTTGTATTTCAAATTATTTTGATTGGAATTAATGTATGATTTTAAAATGTAATTTGAATTATTCGTTGCCGAGTGCCAACAATAAAACACTCGACAAATAAGATCTTTGCCGAGTGTTAGAATAAAAACACTCGACAAACTAGCAAGTTTGTCGATTGTTTTTCGCGTAGCACTCGGCAAACATATTTTTTGCCGAGTGTTTTTGTTTACCGAGTGTTTTAGTTTTTGGCACTCAACAAAGATGTTTTTGCCGAGTGTCCAACGAAATACACTCGGCAAACCATCAAACACTCGACAAACATCGGATTTCCGGTAGTGTCGAAGAGCAGAGTGCTCACACTCATCTGATGTTTCTCAAACCAAAGGACCATCTAACCAAAACAACTGATGACTGGAACAGATATCTGAAACAAGACGAGAATAGTGGCTGCACAAATTTTTTCAATTCAGAAATAGAAATTTATGCTATCGGTCCTCAAGAGAAAAATTTAGGCAGCTTCTAACAAGGGCATTTGTGCTACATCTCACCTCCAGGATAATAAATTTACCCTTTTCTTAAGACGTCAATTGTCATGCTGTAGTGCATATGGAAGTTCATAAAATTCTCATTATGGTTACAACACCTATTACGGGGAATCAGCGCTTTGCCGAGTGCCCGAAGCACTTTGCCGAGTGCTAGAATAAAGACACTCGGCAAAGTATTCCATCTTTGCCGAGTGCTGGAGTGAACACACTCGGTAAAGATGGAATACTTTGTCGAGTGCCTTATCAATTGCACTCGGCAAAGAATTTTTTCATATTAAAAAAAGAGATAGTTTTAGTTTAATTCAGTGCTAGACATTGACAGAATACTATTAGATTAATTCAAGTAAATAACTAAATTTTCAACATGTTGTATGTACTCCACATTTACTAAATCAATGGTCTTTGCAGAAAAAAAACAATTTTGAAGAGGTTCCATATTTACTAAATAAATGGTCTCTTTCATCAAAACTGAAAACATTAGAATTGAGAACTATAGTACTTTGTCTAGATATAAGCTAACATGATATGTCTGCTTCTAGATTGACGATTAGAATTAAGAAGTACAGGCACAACTATGACTGGACAAGGGCAAGCACAGATCAATGTGCTATAACAGCAGTATGTTAATTTCAAAGTAACTAGGCAAAATTTTGGGAGAATCCATCCTATATTCAGACAAACAAAACTACAGCCATGAAATTGAAGAAGTGAGTTTTAATTATCTGAACACCAAGCCATTCTGGCAAACTGATGAGCGAAGTAGAGCTCAGTGATTACATATGTAAAGCAAAGCCAAATCTGAGCAAGTGAATACTCAATAAAATGCATGAACAATGAGCACACCTTGGCATCTGTCAGTTTAACATCTTTTCTTGGCACACCTTATCTAGCAGGCCCTAATTCCTATGTTTCAGAGAAGTCAAAGACAACAGAACTGCAACTGCAAGCACACACACACAGAAAAAAAGACTCAAGAACAATGACATGGCTAATGCTGCTCTGCACACACACACAGGAAAAAAGACTTAGGATAAACATGGCATGTACAAGCAGCAGGTATGTACAATCAATTTGACACACACATTAAGATAAACATTTAACATCTAATTCTCACAAACAAGAGAGAACCAGCAACAAGAAGAAGATTGGTTCTAATAACACTTCAGTTCACTAACCTGCATAGCCTCTCCCCTCAGCTTGACAAGCTTCAGGCCATCCTCAAAGCTGTACATGGAAATGTTGTTCCTACTCATTTCAAGTATACTTACAAGGTGCAATATGCAAACATCAGCAATCAAGTCATAAACTTCAAAGAAGAGCTGCAAGTGTGTAAAGAAAAAGAAAGATAGACTCTATTGGAACTGGGAGGTTCCTACTGAAGGATATCATTTGCCTGGTTGAACAATTTGGCACCTGCCGGAACACTTTGAGCTTCTACTCCCATCCCAACAGTTTGGGCACCCTGAAAAGAACGGCAGTCAGCTCTAAATGGAATGGGAGGCAGATATAATGACATGTTGTGATTAGATATTGTACATTGTTACAAATTCAAAGCCGAAACAATTTGCACTATCCCAATGTAAAATGATGAGCATAACCTGAAATTTACTACTAAGCATACGCACTAAGCCACTCAACTGCTTACAACCGAGAGTGTGCTAGAAGAGATCGCTTTGCAACATCCTCCTACCTAGCCGGGAAGAGGAATGCAGTGGTGGGCTTGTAGTCGGCGAACAACGTGTCGGAACCCGCCGCTGCCACCCCGGACCCGAGCGACACCTTGGCTTATGAGAACCTGGATCTGGACAGTGAATTGGGGGTGGCAGCGGGGGCTTCGAGTCGAGGGCGGCGACGGCGAGGGCGCCGTGGATGAGGGAGGTGGGGAGGTGGGCGGTGAGGAGGTGGAGAGGTCGGCGGCGGAGGTCAGGGCGCGGGCAAGGGTGGCGGGCGGACCGGGGCGGCGACGTGCTGGGCGGTGGCGCGGGTGAGAGGCGTGCAGAGAGAGTTAGAGAGGCCCGCGGCTGAGAGAGTGAGAGGCGAGGGAGGGAGTGAACAGCTAACTCCTGAGCGCCCTCGCCTCATATCTGTTTGTCGAGTGCCTGGGGATTGGCACTCGGCAAACACAACCTTTGCCGAGTGCCCTAATAATACACTCGGCAAAGATATATTTGCCTAGTGTCCGGGGACTGGCACTCGGCAAAGTTTTTTCTGTTTTTTGCAAAAAAAAAAATGAAAATAGAAATATGAAATAGTTTCAAAAAATAACGAAACTTCAATAGGACATGATTTATATTATTTATTGCATATATAAAAATATTTGAAGTCATATTTAAATTTGACTTTTCAATGTACTTTAAAGTTTAATAACTCATTCTCAATTCTATATGTATTGTTTCGAGATTCTCCAATTTGTATATAACATACTTAACAACTTTTGCGAAATCTTCTCTACTTTTTACCACAACCTCTACATATAAAATCATGATTTCATAACAATTCTCGTAATTTTCTAACTTTGTTTTCTTTTTATAAAATTTAAATAACATTCGAGCACATGTAAATGGTGATATTTCATGCACAAATTTTGAAATATTTCCTTTTGTTTCCTCGATACAACTTCACATTGGACTCACTAACACGAATATCAATTTTCTATTCACTTTATTCCACTATTCAAAACACTTCTAGTTCAAATTTGATTCTTCATGAGAAAATACAATTAATAAAAAAATTAAATAAATATAGCAAAAAGATCAAGAAATATACCAAACTTAGCAATGATGTACCATTAATTGTCTATGGACACTAGAAAAAAAATAGTGGTCAAAAAGTAAAAAAAAATATTTTGCCAAGTGTCAAGATAGGACACTCGGCAAACCCTTATCTTTGCCGAGTGTTTTTTCTTAACACTCGGCAAAGATAAGAGTTTGCCAAGAGTCAAGGAAAACACTCGGCAAATAGTCATCTTTGCCGAGTGTATTTTGTTTGACACTCGGTAAAACAATTTTTTGCCGAGTGTATTGATTTTGCCGAATGTTTTTTTATAAGACACTCGGCAAAGATGAAATTTGCCGAGTGCCCGAAAAAAAGCATTCGGCAAATATCGATTGTCCCGTAGTGACCACTATCATTCCATTATTTATTTGAAGATTTATTCATTTGAAAGATTTTGTCTTGTCTTTGATTTCACAGAGTTGTCGCGCATACATAAACTGTCACATGCAGTTTGTTTCATGACACATATGCGCATAATCTCAAAAGTTTTAAGATACAAACAACCGCCATGATCAAACTTTTCCTGGATGCACCTTTCATGTCCAGCAAGTTAAATTCGAATATTCCCTAGGAATAGTCTCACATCCTAACAATCACTTTAAAGATGTGTGTGTGTGTGTGAGAGAGAGAGAGAGAGTTGGATTTGCGAGTGACGTAGCTCAGGGCTCGGGGCTGTTGAAATGTCCACGGTTCCCACCCAGGGCGAGCCTATCCAACAACCTCATGTTCGTTCGCTACGTGGCAGCCGTGAGATATTATCCGGTCGCCAGCTTAAGTTGCTGCCTCTCTCCGACCCGGCTCTCGTATGAACTCATCATGTGTACGTACGTATACATCCCCTCGCATGTGTTCTCTGCACCTGTAATCACAGATACGGCTCCTAGTCCAATCCATAGATGGCGCGTGTGTATGCATATATTGTCGTTTATTGGCATCAACATTCCTAGCCTAACTACCTGTACAAGCGTAGAGGTTAATTTCTTGACCTGCCGCCTCGCAGCGACCTTTTCTTAATTACTACGCATGCAGCTAATGGAAAAAAGTGAAGGAATGAGGTGGAGCCTGGGTGTGTGGATCCGGTTTGATCCATTAATAATCAACCCAAACTAACAGTTAACACTGATTGAATAAACTTAAGGAAACGAATTCTCGAAATTCTGTTATCTGACAAGGAGAATTCTCCAGTCACTACATATTACTAAAACCTGGAGAGTAGAGAGTGGAGACTGGAGAGTGGAGAGAATAGAGGGAATACGATGTGCTTTTCCTCTGCTTCAATTGAACACAATTCCAAATAGTAATAAAACCTCAAGGGAAAAGATAATAAGAAACAATATTACTAACGAAACTATATATGAACACTCTGCATATCTAGTACTAATTAACTTCTAGCCCTAAATCCTACTTTCGATAGGAAAATAACAAACGACTTCCACCAAGCAATACAACGGATAACTAAAACAATTTTGTCAGGCTGAAGGAACCACCGGAAAGATTGCCAATCTCCAAGCTTAGCTCCTGGCAACTGGCATACGGAACTCAAATCCTGCAGAAATAATCAACAGGCTTTGATTAACTGTGTGATTGTAGCCACAAGAATAATCTTCTTCATGAACATTTCATCATATAGTACTCTGGATAGTACCATATACCTCTGGTGATCATCTGGTCTACGCCCGGTGTCGTAGGATTCTGCTGCTGATGCTTCTGCTCCCGTTGAGTTTGCTGCTGCTTGATCTGTGTAGATGCCTAGCACCAGCACAAGTCGTCGCCGATGCTGATCCTGGAACAGGCGCCGCCGAAGTAGCCGGATACGGGGCTGGCACCAACACCGCCGGTGCAGGGTAGTGGTGGGCCGCGCACGGCATCAAAGGCCTGAACGGAACCACGATCACCGGAGCGACTCCGGCCGGCGCCATCGGGTATACCGCCGCCAGTGTACGGACATGCTGTGCCTTGGCCTGGACCTGGAGCTGCAGCCACTTCATGTACTGGATTGTCTGCTCCAGCGTCGAAGCGTGGTTGGACTGGAAATGTTGCACACAGCAAGAGAATAAGGAACATGTGTCAAGGCTAGAATATCATGCATATCTATAAATCTGTGTCGGTACGTGCATCGAGATTGGAACTCTGTGCATCCTTAAATTTACTATGCTCCGGCCGGTGGTGCCCTGCCACACCCCATGGAACTGGACAAAGGTTCATTTCCAACGCCGATTGCAAAACAGAGAGGGCTTAAAATAAGAAAAGCGCAGACGACTCTACGTTCTCACCTTGTCGCATCCTGGGACGAGCTGCTGGAGCGTTTTCAGCCTCTCGTTTATCTTGCATCTTCTCCTCTGCAAAAGTAAACAACATAAACTTGATTTGATAATGATATATTTTTTTAAGGTAATGGAAAAAACATTTTTCAACTTTTTTCATCTGAATACTGATATACTAGAGTGCAACTAGTTAGATGGTTCTAGCACCTTTTCTGTGAGGTTGTGTGTTTCTCCGTGGTGAGACCTCCTGGCCCCTCCTATTATTGCAGCTGCCTTCTCGCTGGAGTCGGCTGCTATGCCCTGTTCGAGTCACAGGCAAATTTGGAGGAGGTAAGAACAATGAGGTCCTGAAATCAAGTCCCTATTTAGAACACACGCAACCGGACTATATTTTTTTTCTTTATCAAAACACTCACGTTTGAATCATTTTGACCCGCACACAAAAATAAGGAAAAACTAATTTGTGTGTGCAAAAGCATGCTGCATCCATGTGCATATATTTTTTAAAAAAATAATGAAAGAAGTCTTCCGCCTCCGTGAGACCGCACGTTTAACTTACGAGCAAATTGCCCGTGCGTTACAGGCTTAAAAAAAATAAAACACTCTGTATGATTTAAATAAAAAATTATTTAGACAATATATTTGTTAAACATATATAGTATTGTTAATATTTTACATAAAAGATCATATTTATATTATTGTTGATGCTTCTTAGTGTACCACTTTATATGCAGAAGCAATCATTTTCTCATCATTTTCCACTATATTCTCATCATAAATATGTTTGAGATGTTATAGAATTAAGTAAAATAATACTAAAAAGGTTCAAAGATGAGAAGTAACGATATGAAGCCCGACTCCGGTTTCCCACAAGCCTATGACACCTATAAAATACCTCTTTACATATATGAAACCTAACATGCAAGCCCAAGGTCATGACCTAATGACTAAGGATTTCTAGAAGGTTTATCCGAAAGGAAAAAATAATTTACACAGTCCAGAAACAATATTGTATTGCGTCGCGGTTTTGGACTTCAAAACTTGCTCCAATGGAAAAAGTGTGACTATAAAAGTTATATATATCATCGATAGCTTTCTGTAATATATATCCATCATATTATTTGGACTCCGGAGCTATGAGATATAGACCCCACAAGGAGCCGTGCGTAGAGAAGTCTGAATCAGAATAGATATTTTTGCATCGTATATTTGGATACAAAGACTTCCGAATCTGTGAATCCATTGAATACCGATATTGTAGAACTTTTTGAGAGCTACAAAAACTTAGCCTCTGTTGATTTCTCAAGGTGAACATAACAAAATTAAACGGAACAAAATCTATTAATAAAGATATACCTTTGTGTCTATCCCTTGCGGCACGACAAGCTCTTTCTGTGGCGGCTTCCTCCAGCCACTTCCATCACCATCGCCTTCGCGTGCATGCTCCTCACCTTTAACAATCGTAGCGAGCCACGACGCCATCTCGCCCTCTGAAGGTGGGTCGGGCAGCAGCACCTCGTCGGGTTCATGCGACCATGGCGGCGACATTCGGTTGCCGGAGACCAACGCCTGCTCCATCATGACGTCGCCGCCACCTCCTGAACCTTGTTGTTGCCACGCCAGGTCGAAGAAGTTGTTACTGTACAAGACACAATAAATGAGAAACTTCAGCTTTGATAAAACACTACAGTCATATGTATATTGTGTACTATAAATTAAGATTATCACATAGTAAGGCCTTTATATGCTCGCAGGCTTTGTGTACATAGATGCGCTTGCTGTTGGTCGTAAAGATTTGAGACTACCGTCTATCTTCAAGAAATAATAACTGTATACGATGAAATGCGTTACCAGCGAGATAGGAAACGTACTTGGAGTATTCACCAAACATGCTGATCGGGATGTTGTCATTGTCGGCTGCGGCAGCTGCCTCGCCGGCGATGTCGGGGAAGCGCCAAAACGTATCGTCTGGGCAGTTCATCACCTCTTTGCTGCACGAATGGAAAACCTAAATTCTTTCTCGCTAGAAGTCACGAAGAAGCGAATGCACCTGTGGATATATGCTCTCTATATATAGGATCGATACGGCGGTTCTTGTGGGCGGTCAAGGACTCTTGGACTAATATGAAGGGAGGACACGCGGCGGCTGGTGAATGAACCCGCACTGCCTGTGGCAAGAAGGGAGCGAGATGCACTGCAGATAGGATATGAGCGAATGGCGTCTGGGAAAGTGATACGATGACGTAGTGTGGCTTCGTTCTTTGTTCGGTTGCTGTTGAAATGTCCACGGTGCGGACACCAAGGCAGGAGCACGGGAGCAGCATGAGGTACAAGACAAGTTGTTCACATGGAGTCTTATGCTATATATACAGACCCTTTGTAGGGTCCATAAGACGGGGCATGCCTGTTCGGCTGTTCCCGCTGCTGAGACCACGGCGGCGCCACCGGCCGTTGGGAAATTTCCAGCCGCCGGCTGGTAGGGTTCTTCATGTACCATTTTGATGGGTGCCCCTTCCCTAGAATAGCATATTTTTCAGTGATGGATCTAGAATTCGAATTTAAAGGATTCGGTCCATCAAAATCCAAGTAGTGACATTAACACGGTTGAAAGGTTTAATTTCTTTTGTTTTGCTATCTTCTAAGCATTTAGCTCAAAAGCTTTAAATTTGAAAGAATTTCTACATATGCATGACCCTGCCTACCTACATTGCCCCCCCCCCCCCCGTTCATGGAGTTTTGGTATTAGCGAGTATTACCCAGGGAGAATGGAGACTACACACTGTATTATTAATTATTAAAAAATATCAACTATTAACCACAATGTCTAGGGTATGCCATTTCTCTTATGGACCCTACCATAATGGCAAAATAGGTGCAGGAATAAGGTTCATCGGATTGTGACATAGGTTGATAAATTAGCTGGTTCTTATACAGAACAAGTGAAGTTGTATCAAACATTGTATTTCAGAGCAAACTAAGCCTAGCTAAGGTATTAGGTTCATTATGGTGGAACCAACCCACTCAGGTTCGTTGCATTTACGACTAATTATTCTTTTAGTGAGAGAGGTGATGTCCCCGTTGACAGCGAGACTTCTGTAGTGACTTCGTGAATCTCAAGATAAAATTAGCTTGGTCTTCAGAGGCACTCATAGTGATAGGGTGTGGGTGTGTGTGTTTATATGGGTGAATACCCATGGGTGTATGTGAGTGTTGATGTAATGTGTTCATTCGAAAAAAATGTTGGATTTTATAAGAAGTGAGTCTCAACAAAGAAACTAAGAGTCTCAAAAGGTCTAATTTCATGAGGGCATTTTTCCTATATTTTGATTTTAATTAAAAGTCTATCCTGCTAGATAATCATTTTCAATTACAAATTCACTTCCCTTCAAAAAAATCAGATTCTCATGGAGAACACGTGCAAAAAAGCTCAAGCAGAGGAAACATCAATAAACTTTGAGTAATCAATAAACATGCTGGGGAGGTCGTCATGTCAGTATTTTAGCCGAAGATGTGACAGTAGCACCAAAAATCATATGTGGTACCATCTTGTAAGTTCATGTCACTATTGCATGAATAAAAAACTCAAAATCCTACGGTCTAAAATACAAGTCAGTAGTTTTAAAAAACTACAAGTAGGTAGTTTTATTAAATAATATAGATTTAATAATTTAAAATCGTAACTACATGTCAGTATTTTTTTACTTTAAGACTAACATAAAAAAAATATGAGTGATAGAATTATAATATATTAAATTTTATTATCATAAATAAAATTAAATTAGTAATCAATTTATAATTGATATTCAAATATTTTTAAGTTGAACTAACATTTTAATTAATAATTCGGTAGGGTTAGGATTTCCTCATGAAAAGAAATGCAAATTTACAAAATTATAGTAAAATTATGAAGATATCCTCAAACTACTAGTCAGTATAGTAAAACTTATAAAATCCTTTGCACAAAGTCACAAAGAACCCAGAACGCTTGTATATATTCTTTTAGCTCTCTATACAAAGGGCTCCTCTTTTTGTAGGTTGTCAGGACTCATGAAGGAATGAAAGGAGGCCATGATGTGGCAACAAGGTTTACATAACCGGTAGGATCGGTTGGCACTTGCTCCTCGGTTAACCGGAAAATCGGTAAAATTGGTCAGTTAACCGAGCAAAATTTAATTTTGAGAGTATGGGATTGGTTAACCGGGCAGTTTTACGGTTTTGTTGATACTCTCAAATACTAATTTTTAAATTCAAATTTTACCAAGGTTGATGGTTAATGGGCTGATTTAATAGTTAATCAGATAATTTTATGGATTTTTTTGCATGCATTTTTTTACAAATTTTAAACTTTTTTAAATCAAAATCAAGAGTTAACCGGCCAACAGGTATAACCAACCGAAAACGGTTTGCCGGTTAACCTGATTAACCGCCGATTAATCATGGTTTTGTTACTCCTATGTGGCAGGCAATTGGACGGAAATCTAGAGATGTGGCGGGACTGCAGATTGGAAAGGTGATGATGTACTGTGCTCAGTTCTCTATTCGGTAGCTGTTGAAACGTCCACGGTGCAGGGACCAAGGCAGGAGGAGAAAGCAAGGCGAGGTAGAATACGACGAACTAGCTCACGTGTACTAGCTACGAACATACACTACTACAAAAATGACATTTAGTGATGGTAGTTTAATCCCTTTAGCGATGTAAAAGGGTACCTCTTAATTTTTGCGTCTCTAAATCTTAGCCTATAGTGACGGGGATTTAACCGTCACTAAATCTAGACCTATAGTGACGGAATTTTGTACCCGTCCCTACTGCCGCCTTTTAGGGACGAACAGTATCCCCGTTCCTATAGCTAATTTTAATTAAATAAAAAAAGGGGACCACCTTGAGCCCGAAGGAGCATGGCCCAGCCCGGAAGAGCCCGAGGTCACCGTCACCAGATCTGGCAGCCCGAGGCCGCCATCACTGCTAGATGGGGTGGGGAGGACGCCGCTTGAGGGGAGGAGGTGGAGGGAGGACCTTGAGCCGGGAGGAGGGGGAGGAAGCCGTGACTGCTGAATCCGGCGAGCCCGAGGCTGCCGCCGTCGGATCCGACGGCCCCATGGTGCTCCTCGAGGCCACCGCGAGGAGAAGGGCAGCGTGCACCCGTGGCCGAGTGGAGGCCACCGTCACTTGGTGCAAAGGATGCCGCCGGCTGGAGATGAGGAGGAGGGGAGGCCGCGGGTGGAGAAGAGGAGGCGGTGGAATGGCGAGGGCGCCGCCGCCAGATCCGACAGCCCCATGGTGCTCCTCGAGGTCGCCGCAAGGAGAAGGGCAGCGCAGGCCTGAGGTCGAGTGGAGGTCGTCGTCACTTGGTGCAGAGGGCGTCGTCGGCTGGAGAGGAGGAGGATGGGAGGCCGCGGGTAGAGAAGAGGAGGCGGCGGGATGGCGAGGGCGCCGCCGCCGGATGGAGAGGAGGAGGAGCGGAGGACGCGGGTGGATAAGAGGAGGAAGATGCGAGATGGCGGCTATGGCGCAGGTTGCGAAGAAGATGAGGAGGTGGGGTGGCGGCTAGGGTTATGAAGGGTAAAAAGAAGAAGAAAAACACTTGCCACCCATGGGATTCGAACTCTAGTCTCCTCAATCAACAAATGAGGTCTTAACCACTACATTACCAAGTGACTTGATGTCTATCCCTGTCTCTATATGGTTATGTACGAAGGAGTGTGGTTCGTTCTACAAATTCCTACCTCAATATCTATCTCTGAGGTGTTTGGGTTTTGTAAAACTCCATAGACATGCAGAAGAGAAATGCTATCCCCACTCCGACCAAGATAGAACTTTTACCAAAAGTTTATCTCGATTATTTTGAGCACAGGCTTCTTCGGTAAAGAGAAATCAGACGATTCAAGTGAATTTTTTGTAACGTATCGATAAGATAGAGCCATGCTGCGGGTTGTTTCAGGCCCTAAATAAACGCGGACACTTAAAAAATCTGTTGGGCAGGCAACCAAAACCCGTTCCTATAGCTTCAATCTTTAAGGACGGGGACATAAAACCCCATCACTACTATAAAAAACCGTCCCTAAATCTCCAGTCTATAGCGACGCGTTTTTTAAAGCCGTCACTACTACTAAAATCTGTCTCTATTGCTTAAAGATATAGGGACGGGTTTTTTTATACCCGTCACTAAATCTATTCCTATAGACGGCTTTCTATACACCCGTTGCTATTAGTAATCTTCAGTGAAATAATAGTGATGCGATTTTAGATACGCGTCACTATAGGTTATCTAGTGACATGGTCATTTTAACCGTCTCTAAACTTGTGTCACTAAATCCCGATCCTGTGGTAGTGATAGGATATATACAGACCCTTTGGACACAAACTTTGTCTTAATATCACGGCGGCGCTGCCGGCAATTAGGAAATAATATCCTGTGGGTAGACCCTGTAATAGGCCGACTTGGAGCGTTGGATGCGATTGTCATGGTTCCCCTATGTTCTTGTAACGCCGATCATGTTCACGGAAGCTTGTTATTAGCGATATTGAACCATAAGTGAATTGCTCACCCTTTTCCATCAGCTTAGGCTTTTGGGTGCAACTGGTTGGTGCATAGTAACTTTACATGGTATCGAGCTAGAGGTTTTGAGTTCAAGTCCTGACAACCGCATTTTCTGCTGTGCCGCTCCTATTTTCACGTTTGCGCCCCGAGGGAGCTGTACGTGAGGGGGAGTGTTGAACCATAAGTGAATTGCCCACCCTTCTCCATCAGCTTAGGCTTTTGGGTGCAACTGGTCGGTGCATAGTAGCTTAACATGATATCAGGCCAGAGGTCTTGAGTTCAAGGTCGCCATTCAAGTCCTGGCGACCGCATTTTCCGCTGCGCCGCTTCTACTTTCACGTTTGCGCCCCGAGGGAGCTGCACGTGAGGTGGAGTGTTGAATCATAAGTGAATTGCCCATCCTTCTCTATCAGCTTAGGCTTTTGGGTGCAACTGGTTGGTGCCTAGTAACTTAACAAGCGACTCCTTCCGGAGTTATTAAAGAGCATCACCTACTGAGTATAACATTGTATATCAAAAAAAAAATATTTGTGGACTGATTCAATGGAGTGATATATTCTTTGAAACGAAATAATAAGAGGCCTGAATGGTCTTATTTAATAAGATGATACTTCTCCGTCCTAATTATTATTTTAGATAAGATTAAATCTTAGATGACCACTTTCAATAACAGAGTCACTTTGCAGAAAAATACAGAACACGTACAAAAAGAGGCTCTAATGCAAAGAGAAGAACCTCTCAAGCATTTTTTTCATGCGATGCAACTTTGCAAATGAAACAACGCTGGACTTTTATTTGAATAACATCCCCATAAGGATGACAACATTGCAGGTAATAAATTGGTTAAAGAGAAGGCTCGATATCTCCTACTTCATGATATTAATCATACTTATGTGCTGGAGCATTTGTACTACAACTCTACAAGAAACAATTGGGTGTGCAATGCAGCAGATCCAACAAAGCAATATTGCAGACCAGAGTTCTCAAAGAATTGACTATCACTACAAGAGAGCTAATCTTTCCCGACAGTTCATTTTGTGTGCCCTACAGTTTAATTTTAGTCCTCTTAGTCTATTTATTTTGATTGGCCGACAGGTATAGCTAATACAAGTTAGTGTTTTACCCAACAGTTTTGATAATTCTGCAACAACATTGTCCCCCACAAATTCATTACCCGCAGTTTCTACAGATACTTAGACAAATGTATTAGAAACTGTCAGCCACATGGAAAAAACTGTCAGGAAAAGTTTAATCTTGTAGTGTATGGTCTCCATAGGCCCAAAGACAGACATGGCCCATCACATCCAAGAATGGATACAAAACGACATCTAGACTTGTGTATTTCTTTTTCTTTCTTTGTTTCTCTACTTTTGCTTTTCTTTGTACAGAGTACAAATCTTTATCTATTATATATATATATATATACATATATATATATATATATATATTTGACCAAGAAAATGAGTCACCACGTTCGCTCTCAAAGTATAGAAATTCTCATATTAATCGGCAAAAATAAGAAGAAAAATTTACTCACTACTACCATTATAAAATATATTAACCGATAATACCCCACATCTATTTTAAAACGTTATCATATACCCTTATGTGTTTTTTATACTATAAAGGCCAAACATTGTGTCTAAAATCCTTCACTTTCTTTATACTCATTCTCAGCCTATATGTCCTTGATTAAAACTGATTTGTGGACCAAATAATTAGATCAATCAAGTACAAACTGTATCTCGCCTTATGATTCATGGGCCCTGATGATTTAAACGTAACATCTTACACCCTATAACACAGCGTGTCGTCTGTTTTTTTTTTTTTTTACTTTTTGCACCGACGATATTTTCTACCCGCCCACAGACAGGTTTCATTTGTTCCCTTTTGGTTTAGCGTGAATCGCGCGTCTCCTTCCGCCTCCTCCTGTTGATCGCGCCGCTGCCTGCGATCTTGCCCAGTTCTGTTCCGCTCGTGCACCTGTCCGTCAATCACGGCTCCCTTCCTTCCTTCTCGATCGACAGCGGCTGAGACAGGGATCAAATCGCTCGAAAAAACATCTACAAACCAAATCCCTAACAAGGAGAGATGGCAAGCGGCCACAACACGACGGCGGGACCGGGACCCCGTCGACTCCCCAGTTCCTCAGCGACTCCCTTGCCAACTGATGTGACGATCCACGCTGCCCCAGCCTCCCGGTCCTCCTTGGTGTGGGGGCGATGCCAATGACGGCCCTCGTTCCGCTTGATCCGCTGGGGCTCGAACCTGAGCTATATTCGAGGGGCTGAGCAAAGGAAGCAATGGGGAGGAAGGAGAAGAACCTTGCGGTCGAGGAGAGATCAACCCTCCCTCCACGACAAGGTTAGATGGATCCATGCTCTCTCTGCCTCCTCCCTCCCCTCCTCCTTTTTGCATCCATCGAGATTCATTTGTGGTGGGCAGTCTTGTTCTTGGCGTAAGGCAGAAACTCTCGTTTGATTTGCTGGATCTGGTTTTCTTTTGTTTATATCTCCTTGCAACACAAGTGTTTGATATAATGTGTATGTCCAAACAATGCATCAACACAACAAGCTATTATTTGGAGAAAATTGTGTGCCCATGTTAGGTTGAATATTGTTTCATTCAGTATCGACTATAGTTTCGTTTCATGGAAGCCTCATCTGACAAGCGGAATAGGGGTGTCATTTACTTGGGGTATGATAATATTGAAAACATTGGAGCAACTGTAGATGTGCTGGAGCTTAATGCAGTGGAAACAGATTGCCGTGGAGATAGGATTGATGTACCATTTCTTTACTGCCACTCCTGTTGTATAAGCGCTTTAATTGTCAGTGGAGACAACGAATGATTTCATTGTTTGATTTTTCAGACAAGGATGCACATTTGAGAACATATAGCAAAAAGTCAACCATGGTAAGTCTATGAAGAGGTGGATGTTTTGCTCTCATGAACCGAAGGGACAACAACTTCACAAAGAGAGTAAGCTACTTCGAATGCACAACTGTCCAAGAGTGTAAGAATTTCCAAAATCAAGGAAATTTTTTTCTTATGTGATGTCTAAATGTGATGTTGTATTTTGTTTCAGTTCTATAATCTTGAGGTAGTTTTGAAGCCCGTGGGGTATGGTTGGATGTGGAAATTCCAGTGGAAGGCCATCAGCGGTGGCAACATCCATGCATCATTTGCCGCTGCTCCATAGAATGTAAAGAACTCCCAATTATGTTTTTTACATCTGAACTTTTATCTCATATAGCTTTCAGATACATTATTTTTTTGCTTATTCTTGTTGGTACAACCAATTGTTCCTAGCAGAAAAAGGAAGTTCTTGAAATGGAAAAAAGGAAATAAATTCAATATCTGTATCATCAGATAGTGAAGGCGATCAAGATAAGTTAATGTTGGTCTTCTTTTTCTATTTTTTTTCTTACCTGCCACATCTAACAAACTCACGGATGTAACTGAATAGAGCTCACATGTGGAGGTTGGTCCAAACTATCTATCTTGAGAGACAAGTAACTAAGAACTGGTTAAACTGGATGCAGAAGCTTGGGCTCACAATGCAAAACAGAAGTATGATATCCTTCCTTTCAGAGAAAAAAAAAAGAATCTTCCTATCCTGGGCTCCAACTTGGCTGTCAGAGCCTTTATCGATGACTGTTTTCACGAAGATTGTTATGCTGGATGCTATAACCTTGTCATGTTAAGCTTTTACTTAGAACTGTTTATGCAGACAATAGTATAAGCATTGTAACCATAGACTTACAAGATCACCAATTGAATGTCCTGAGGATTTTTTCTTTTTTTTTCTTTTTGGTGATACTGGATCTTGTAGGTACAAAGGAAGTTGCATACTGTGTGTCTTGAAATATATCAAATTCTTGGCTATATGCTTTAAGCTTCTGGTTGCGAGGGTCTCACAGGGAAACTCAGTATCCATTTCAAGTAACAGAGACAGTTCTTTGAATTGCAGAGTGCCACCACCTTCTGCGGTTAATTCGTTAGTGCCTCAAAGCTACTGGAAGTTCGTTCGAGCCTAATATAGCTCTGAGGAGCAAGCTGTCATTCCTATATGCTAGCAGCAGCGTTCCTCGCAATTTTGTGGGTTTTCTTGAAGATCCTTTGACTTCTGATAAGGGAGGCCAAAATAAATGAAGGATCTCAATCAGATGTTATTGCAGATTATCATGAGACATCACTACGGGAAAATCAATCTTTATCGTGTGTCTGAAACTTTGCTGTGTGTTTTATTTCGAGCATACGGAAAAGGTGGGTGTTTGTCGTGTGCTAAATTAAAACACATGACAAAATCTTTGCCGTATGTAAAAAAAGTTGACACACGGCAAAGGTGGCCGTTTACCATGTGTTTTTCTTGGCACACGACAAACATGCTATTTGTCGTGTGTTTCTTTCTTGACATACGGCAAAGATGAATTTAAATTATATTTTAAAATCATAAATTAATTTAAATCAAAAAATTTTGAACTACAAAATTGTGTAACTTTTAAATACCTACAACTTTTATTTTAATCATTTTTTCATTACTCAATTTGATCTATAATATTGTTCATAAAATCTAATAGTCTCATATAGTTTCATGAAATATTTGGTGAGACATATAAGATTCATGAACAATGTTACTACCACTTTGTCGAAGGAACAAATCTCCAAAATAAAAGTTGTAGATCTTCATAAGTTATACAACATTGTAGTTTAATACTTTTTTATTTGAATTAATTTGGTCAATGCAAAGCACATTTGAATTATGAAAAAAATGTTTACCGAGTGCAAAATATAATGCACACGACAAATAGCCTCTATAGCGGCACAGACCTTTTTCATGTAGCAGCGCAACCAAAGCAACCCGCAACTACAAATCCTTGCATAGTTTTAGCGGCAGTGGGAGTTATTCTCCGTCGTTAAAACTCAACCACACAGACAAACAGGCCAAAAATCCGCCATCAATATAAAACTAAGCAAACTCTAAGACTCAGGTGTCAACCCACCACCACTTCTCTATGTCGCCGCCACCGCCACTTCTCTCCTCTCTCTCTCTCTCTCTCCCTTTCCAGCCTCCTCTCTCTGCCTCGCTTGCGAGTGGATAGCCTTGGTGATGAGCGAGCAGGCGGGGGTCTGGATCCCGAGGCGGCAGGGGCTCGCGACGGTGTGGTGTGGGGGCTCGCAGCGTCCACTCCCCTTCCACGGTCGTATCGATGCAGGAACTCACGGTGGGCACTTCCCCCACTCTCCCTCTAGGCGCAGCGGCGACGAAGGCTATGACGGGGCTCGTGGCGATTGCTCCTTCCTCGTCATCGCTCGGGGCTGATCCGGTGGCAACACGGACGCGGGAGCTCATGGCGGCCAATCCCCTTTTGTGGCGGCGGTTGCTTCCCACACCCTCCCTCCAGGCGCGACGGTGGCCAAGGCTACGGCCAAATCTGGCTCCTATAGGCGCGGCAACAAGCACTTCCCCCACCCTCTTCACAACTGAGTGTGTGGTGCAGTGGTAGGGGAGGCTACGCGCGAAGGTGAGGTTGCGAGTTCGATTCTTAGCGGGCGCATTTTGCGCGTAGCGCGCGAAAAAACACCGCGACTTGCGACTTGAGACAGGAATGGGAGGGCGGGGGTTCTTGGACACCAAAATAAATTTTTTGCTATTTTATTAGGCTTTATATGATTTATATTTTATCGGCTTTGCTGTGTGTATTTTTGACACATGACAAAGCCTTTGCCGTGTGCCTGATAGAAGGCACACAGCAAAGCCGGCTTCCGACAAATATTTTGCCGTGCGCGCTTTGCCGTGTGTAACCCACGGCAAAAACATTATCGTGGGTATTTAGACTTTTGTCGTGTGCAGTGGGCACACGGCAAACTTGACGTTTTCCGTAGTGCATTTAGTTCTATGCAGGAGCATGGCAGCATGATGCATGTTGATCAAGATTCAATAGCTCAGGGTATTGTGCCACTAGTGCAAAGATAACTCATTGACATCAGTCTCAAAAGTTGTTAATCATCTTGATGCTGACCTTTTTTACTTCGGCCTTAGTCTGTCAAATAATCATTTGAAGTTTTTCAGATTAATGTGCATGGTAGATTTTAATACAAAATTGAAGTGTACAAAACCTTCAATAATTCAATTAAAATGAGTGATCATTGTCACTTCATTGATTTCTTTGTTTCTAGAGGTTATATCAAGTTAAGAATACCATTTATAAAATGCTTATTACTTGTTGTTGCCTTGCCTTCTAGATATAATTAATTAACTCAACTGGTCACATACAACTGTACCAATTAAACTGGTCCTCAACAGAAGAACAGAATCTGTTACTTGCCAGACTCAAGACAGGGAACCTACACGTGAGGGGAGGGGGGATTCTTGAAGTATTAGTGAATTGCTCAGGTTTAATTTCCCCATCAGCTTAACCTTTTGGGTACAACTAATCAGTGCATAATAGCCTCATACTCTGATACACTATCATAATATGTTGCTCATTAAGCTACGCAGTTGGACTGTACAATTGTTGGTTTCAGAAGTTAGGAAGGTTAATATATAGTGTATAGCTAACCTTCATTTGCATATTGTGCCACTGTGAGATTAGGATTTTCACAAAACTCAAAACGCATTGGATATGTTAGATAGAGTGGTTTCACGTTGAGCCAATTATCTAGCCAAAATCTGAGTGTCCTGTGTTTTATAGAACCAATCACATACTACCCTACAGGTACTTGGTTTTAATTATGTCTTGCCATGATCCACTTCCATTCTCTAGTTTCCATGAGCACTTTATTAGAAGGCTTATGTTCATTTTCCTCATTTTTTTTATTCCCAACTCTCATTTTGTCATGCTCTTGCAAAATATCCCATTTGACAAGATATTTTTTCTTGCAGTTACCTCCTAGACCAAAAGAATTTTCTTCCAACCTGATCCATTTTCTTGATCACTATTTCAAGAAAAATTTCATGTACAACCATTACACCATTCATAAAGTTTCTTTTTAAAATAAATGCAGTTTGTACTTTGTGGGTTATTGTTTGGCAAGAGGTCCCAATCTTAGAATAAGAACTTTGGTAAACACCTTGTGTAGGAAGTTAAGAAGACATGTAGGTCATATTTGCATGATTCTCTCCGCATTCTTGATTTTAGGCAGAAGACTTATATACCCATAATTGATTCTCTTGATATCAAGAGTATCCGAATAGAAATCATGGAATAATTCCATTATATGCTCTTTGATAATTCCATCATATCCCATAGATGGAACAAGTTTGGTAAAATTCAATAGGTATGTGCTCAGAGCCAACAATTTACTTTTTCTATTTCAAAAAGAGCAAGTTCAACCTCTTCTTCCTCAAAGGGTTGAGTAAATTTCCAGTTGTTATGTTTTCTTCAGCAGTCCACAAATTTTGATATAGGTCAAAGGCATTTCTCTTTGATCTATCAAACATGGTTTCATAAATATATTATGATATGTTTCAAGTCGTTATCAATACCTTGTATTGTTTCATTTTTATTTTAAAGCATGAAAACGGTGTTCTGGCACCTTCTATCATTGACAACTGATAAAACTCCACAAGAAGCTTAGTTTCATGATTTCTCTTGAACCAATATAGCTCTTCAAGTTCTATAGGGGAAAGAAGCTTAGTCTGCAAGTGAACTCTATCAGAAATTTGTAAATTAATTGGTGAGATGGATTCTTTTTTTTTTGTCTCTAAGAATCACTACCACAAATAGCCTCTGTAGCGGCACAGACCTTTTTCATGTAGCGGCGCAATCAAAGCAACCCGCAGTTACAAATCCCTGCACAGTTTTAGCGGCGGTGGGAGTTATTGTCCGCCGTTAAAACTCAACCACACAGACAAACAGGCCAAAAATCCGCCATCAATATAAAACTAAGCAAACCCTAAGACTCAGGCATCAGCCCACCACCACTTCTCTATCTCGCCGCCACCGCCACTTCTCTCCTCTCTCTCTCTCTCTCCCCTTCCAGCCTCCTCTCTCTGCCTCGCTTGCGAGTGGATAGCCTTTGTGATGAGCAAGCAGGCGAGGGTCTGGATCCCGAGGTGGCGGGGGCTCGCGACGTTGTGGGGGCTCATAGCGTCCACTCCCCTTGCACGGTCGTGTTGATGTGGGAGCTCACGGCGGGCGCTTCCCCCACCCTCCCTCCAGGCGCGGCAGCGACGAAGGCTATGACGGGGGCTCGTGGCGACTGCTCCTTCCTCGTCATCGCTCGGGGCTGAACCGGTGGCAACGCGAACATGGGAGCTCACAGTGGCCAACCCCCTTTCACGGCGGCAGTTGCTTCGCACACCCTCCCTCCAGGCATGGCGGTGGCCAAGGCTGCGGCCAAATCTGGCTCCTATAGGCGCGGCAACAAGCACCTCCCCCACCCTCTTCACAACTGAGTGTGTGGTGCAGTGGTAGGGGAGGCTACGCGCGAAGGTGAGGTTGCGAGTTTGATTCTTGGCGGGCGCACTTTGCGCGTAGCACGGGAAAAAACACTGTGACTTGCGACTTGAGATGGGGACGGGCGGGCGGTGGTTCTTGGACACGAAAATAATTTTTTTGCTATTTTTTTAGGCTTTATATGATTTATATTTTATCGGCTTTGCCGTGTGTATTTTTGACACATAGCAAAGCCTTTGTCGTGTGTCTGCTAGAAGGCACACAACAAAGCCGGCTTTGCCGATGGATATT
Organism: Eleusine indica; assembly: GCA_030378355.1. Taxonomy (NCBI): domain Eukaryota; kingdom Viridiplantae; phylum Streptophyta; class Magnoliopsida; order Poales; family Poaceae; genus Eleusine; species Eleusine indica. The sequence continues at coordinate 13,431,805 of CM059494.1, forward strand.
TTACCGTACGCGCTTTGCCGTGTGTAACCCACGGCAAAAACTTTGCTTGGGTATTTAGGCTTTTGCCGTATGCAGTGGACACGCCGCAAACTTGATGTTTCCCGTAGTGCATTTAGTTCTATGCAGGAGCATGGCAGCATGATGCATGTTGATCAAGATTCAATAGCTCAGGGTATTGTGCCACACGTGCAAAGATAAATCATTGACATCATTCTCAAAAGTTGTTAATCATCCTGATAATGACCATTTTTACTTTGGCCAGAAGGTTAGTCTGTCAAATAATCATTTGAAGTTTTTCGGATTGATGTGCATGGTAGATTTTAATACAAAATTGAAGTGTACAAAACCTTCAATAATTCAACTAAAATGAGTGATCATTGTCACTTTATTGATTTCTTTGTTTCTAGAGGTTATATGAAGTTAAGAATACCATTTATAAAATGCTTGTTACTTGTTGTTGCCTTGCCTTCCAGATACAATTAATTAACACAAGGTGCTTATTACTTGTCATTGCTCTGCCTTCCAGATACAATTAATTACCACAAGATGATGGTGCGGACGGCTGGGTGTTTGTCTTTTTTGCTTTTCTACGTCTCTTGATATTGTTGTATCTTGTTTTTAGTAGAAAATCATGTCTGAAATCTTTGCGTTCTTTTGAACTCATATGCTATGTATTCCATCAAATCAATATATGGAAGAATATCCTCTGATTAAAAAAGTTTTTGTTTATATTTCCTTTATACACATTGATAGAGTTGTTTGAAAAGAATTATTTAGCCAACATGGCAACAATGTAAATTGTCACGGCAAATGATTCTTTACCGTGTTTACTCAATGTATAAATGAATACATTGAAACGAGGTAAATGGTACGATATCTTCAATTCTGATAAACCTCTTTGTGACATGATATTTTCAATTCTATTTTTGTATCATTAAGTAAATTATATATTATTTAAAGTTTAAATTAATCAATTTACCGTTAGTTAAATATTTTAATATAAGGATAGCGTGTCGTAGCGTGCAAAAGAACTAGTATATGTAGTTACTAAAACTTTTCCCGCCTGCTTCGTTTCTCAAACTGCAATCATCTATGTCGTTGCCGCCAGGCCCCTCGCCCTAGCCCTACAATCAGATGTGTGTCCTCCTGTCAGCCGTCCTTCCTTCCCTGAGGTAAAAGTGAACCCATGAGCTACCAACGCCTCGGAGGCTGAACTGTTATTGCCAGCTTCCCAACGGAGATTGGTTTTCCCTTCCACAGATCGATTCTCTTCTCCTCCCCTCGACTCTCTCCCTTCTATTGGACTAGGTTCCAAGCACTAATGTCTGATATGAATTTGAGAAATTGAAACAGATGACACACGCGTGGGTCTGTAGCTTCTCTGCAACTGTGACAATGGGGGATCACCTGCACACGTTGCTTTGAGCCACCAGGAAGGAAGGGGAGGAAGTGGAAAACAAGCAGTGCAGCGACGAGGTTATTGCAGGTGCCGGCATGTATACGTAAGTATACATTTTTTTTTTGTCATGGATACGCTGTTGCTGCACGCATTGTTTTTTTATCTGTTCAAATTGTATCTGCTGACAGTTGTTATTTCTCGCACAATCTTTTCTTTTGCAAATATAAATTCTCCCAACATAACTATTTTTCAAAAAAATCATGGCAGCATAAGTTATTCTTCCTCTACTTTGTGACAGCGTTGGTGACAATATGCAGTGCTGTTACGCGATGTGCTCTGCTATTCAAGAATATCATGGCAGGATATGCCCTGCTGTTATGTGATGCAATGCAAAACACAGTATCACAGAATGATTACATAAACACCTGCGAGCGACAATCATATATCTAACATTCAAAATTCAGGTTCGTTGTCATGCCCTTGTGGTCTTCTCATACATTACATAGTATGTGTTTTTTTCCGAAAAAAAAAATACAATCAAGCTAGATCTTAATCAACACACCACGCAAAAGATTTAGAAGTTTCATGTTGCAGCAAAGCCGGAGGAGATTATGTAGCTTGAAGCACTTGCACAAATTATCACATAAAGAGATCATGTGGCATATAAAGTATGCATAAGTCAAATTAGTTATCATGACACTAAATGGTTCAAACTGAAGAGAAGACAACATCTATTTGTGATTTGTTTTTGCTATTACAATGAATAATACTCGCGGTTACTCAATAAAAAGTACGGCCATATTTGTCCAATATTTTCAACCAAGGAAAATTGTATGCTGGAGTGGCAAGGGTCAGGGATAGCAATCCTCTACAGGCACTTATCATCAAACCATAAAACTCAAACAAAACATGGGCAAAAATGTTGTGTACAGGGAGATTCCCTAAATTATTAAAAGGTATACCAACAATTTAGGCACCAGAATTTACTAGAAATTATGTTTGTTGCTAAAACTAATTCAAATACAATCATCGTACAAATTATGAATCTGATGCAAAAGTTACATGAATGTAGATTCTGGCAGTAATCTTGATGGAAATCACGTTGCATGACAAATTCGCGTACGTTGGCTCCTTGAGGACAGCACTGGCCGTGGCATCAGTGTGCATGGGCATGTGTTTATCAATGCTCCTGCATTTTCTGATTCCCTTAAAAGTACCATTGGATATTTCAAATTTAGTGCTAATTCTTGAGTCTTTAGGCATGCTCGCTTGCTGAATTAAGAGATGCATCTTAGTGTGGAGCGTACTGTAAGCTAAGGTAATCTAGCAAGCTTATTGCCTTCTCTTCCTATATCGACATGACACCATGAATCATGCAGGAATATTTTTTAACCATTCAAAGAAATTCCAATTTGTTGGACATCATGGAGTTAGTTTGCCTATATATAGGATTCATCTATCAAGATGAGATATTATTGATTGATCTTGGTTTGAGTATACAGGTGTGTTCTGTGCCAATTATAACTTTCTAAAGTTTGATGTGGGCAATATTTGATTTTTAGCTATTATTAGCATGACTGGAAAGTTATTGTAGCATGTTATATAATTGTGTATAAAACTGTCAATATCTTTTTTTACAGTTAATAATGCCGTGTGTTCAATCATTTTGACAGCTATAAAACTAATATAAGCACTAATTGAAGACATTTGAACATGAGCCATGCATGGTTCTGATTTGCCTCTCTTAAAACATCAATACAATTCAACATTAAACGGACTGATATCAGAGTCTAGGCTTAGTATTATAAATTAATAACGTAAAAATATTGATAAGTAACAACAGGTATTATATTAAAAATATTAGGTATGATGATAGTATCAAATTGGATTCAAATTCATATATAATAAACATAAAAAATAAGTAATAAAACTAAAGATAAACTACTATTTATTTCGTGTTGAATAATAGAAATGAAATATATTCTGAATGAATTGATTCTTCAATAATTTTATTCATATAAGGTGTAGTACGAAATTTCAAGAAGATTAAATCACTGCAGGAGCTTGCTCCTCCAGTTCCCATAAAAAATGGTCTATGTAAGGAAATTTTTTATAGGAGATTGTTCAACTTCGTCAAAAGAATACATAGTTTAAGAAAACATTCCCACAATTCAACTAAGGCCTAAACCTTAATCAGCTGGCCGGCCATCAGCAATGCAAGCGGTTAGCAGCCGCCGCAGCATTGGCCGGCCGACTATAAGCGATGGTGCGTCCAACGCCTGACCGAACTTTGGTTTTATCAAAGTCAGTCTCCAGAATTTTGTTCTTGTTATTATCACCAAAGTTCAAGATAAGTCTGTTGACTTTTAGAAAAAGCCTTGTATTTTTAGAGAAGGGTCGTTTAGTTTATCGGGACAGTGGCGCGCACTGCATGTTACATATGCGTGTGTTCTTAGGTGAGGTTGCCTACCGTGATCGATAATGGTAAAAAAAAAAAAAGTAGAGGCAGCATGCGTTGCAGATTGGAGTTTGGAGTTTGACGATGCCCAAATCAGGGTCCTCCAATAACGGTGACCTTTCCGGCTTTCCGCAGCTTGCTCACATGGGCTGCATTATTGCATGCGATATGCATATGACCCAGCTCCCAGGTCGTGCCTATCCGGCCAACCTTTGATGCTTTCGTTTCTTCCTTTTTATTATGAAAGATGCGTTCGTATCTTCGCTACATGGCAACCGTGGAATCTGATCGGTCGCCGCCTCGCCTGTTGTCGCCAGTCCCACATTCGATAAAGGAAAAAAAAAAAACAGATTCAGGATGCGTTGCAGATTGCAGTTTGATGATGCACCAATAAGAGTCCAACAACGGTGACCTTTCTGCAACTTGCTCACATGGGCAGGATTTTTGCATCTCGTTACCATATGCAGGTGCATATGGCCCCAGCTTCCGGGTCGAGCCTATCCAACCTCTCAGTCTCACGTACGTTTCTTCGCTCTCTGGTAGCCGTGGGATATGATCGGTCGCCAATCAAGGCGACAGCCCGACCGCTTCCACCGTAGTATGAACTCATGCACGTACATCCTCTCGCTCGATCGCATGTTCTCTGTACCTGTAGACAGTTACGGCTCCTAATCCCGTGCATATGTCGCATGTGTATACATATGTTGTCGTTTATTGACGTTAAAAACAATTTCCGAAATTCAGTTACCTGACTGGGAGAGAATGCAGTCACTAAAGTTCTGAACTGTGAAATCATGTCCCAGTAAAACAATTAGCATGTGGGCTGGCTTCTATGAGTGTAGTAATGTACTACAGCTACTATAGCTCTGCGAATTATTGTAGCAGTACGAGAACAGTGATTGAGGTAGAGCAAGATCAACTTATATAGCCAGTGATTGGAGAGCAAAATAGTTTAGGTGATTCATTTTATTGGAATTGATGAGGACGAAAATGTAAAAATTATTTTATGAGATGGGGCCTGCACTGTAAACTCGAAATAACTAGCTAGGGACGTTATTATTTTAAATTGGAACGTTATTCCTACTGTGCATATGTTCTCAATTATATATGGATGTTATTTAAAAAATTGGAACCGGGCAACCTGTTTTCAATTATAATAATATATGAGAACAGAGGTAGTGCAATGTCTTTTCTTGCCTAACCCAATACAATCTCAAATAGTAATAAAACCTGAAATGAAAGTATTATAAGAAACTATAATCCCAAAACTATATATGAACACTGCAAATCTAGTACTAATTAACATCTAGACTTAGCTCCTACTGGTAGCTATATACAGATCAAACCACTTCATCTAGCAGCACAATTGATAACGAAAAGAATTATGTCATGCTGGCGATAAGGAATCACAGGAAGGATTGCCAATCTCGTAGCTAATTTCTGCCACAACAGAACTCCTGCACAAAAAAACAAGCCATAACAGACTTCAATTACTTCTGTGATTAGCTCGTTTCTGATGCCAGAATTCCTCTCTGTTCCTAGCTAGTAATCTAGAAGCTGCTTGAGTACTTGATACTACTAGAAGATACTGTACCTGGTGATCAGGTAATTTACGTCTAGTTTCTTCCCCTCTTGAGCACGCTGCTGCTTGCTGTGCCATGGCGATGGCTAGAATCAGCACCAGAGGTTGCCGGAGGAAGCGCTGCCGCCGGAATCGGGTAGAGGGGAGGCGGCGCTGCCGCTGCAGAGGCACTAACATCGCAGGTGCAGGGGTAGTGGGCGGCGCACGGCAGAAGGGGCCGGTACGAAACCATGGGCAGGTGCCCAAGGACCACCGGAGCGACGCCGGTCGGCGGCTGGACCACTGGGTACGCTGCCGGAGTAGCCGCCGCCGGTGTACGGACAGGCGGCGGGTCGACGGCGTTGGCCTGGACCTGGTGTTTCAGCCACTTGAGGTACTGAATGGTCTGCTCCAGCGTCGAGGCGTGGTTGGACTGGAAATGTTGCACGCGGCAGAGAAGGGACATGTGTCAATGCTAGAACATGCATATAGGAAGATCTGTGTCGGTACGTGCACCGAGATCACTGGTATCCTTACATTTCCTAAGAAATTAAGGAATATGATCCCATGGCGCCCTGCCACACACCCCATCTATAAAGAATACAAAGAAAACCGGCGATCTCACCTTGTCGCATCCCGGGACGAGCTGCTGAAGCGTCTTTAGCCTCTCGTTGATCTTGCACCTTCGCTTCTGCAAAACGTGTAAACACAAAACATGATTTTATGAGACAAATTGTACTACTGATCGATGATGCAGAGTGCAATTAGGGGAATTAATTGTAGCACCTTCTCTGTGAGGTTGTGTGCTTCTCCTTGGTGACGCCTTCTGGAGGCACCTGATGTGTCCTGCTGCGGTTACAGTCACAACGAAATTAAGAGGTCTAAAAACAAGTTCCTTACTATTAGAACAAGCAGGAGGGCTGTATTAAGATACCAGTATGTGATAAAGTACGGTGGCCATTACTGAGCTCTAGTTAAAATAAAATAGAATAGGCGAGAATAATCAACACCCCATCTCAGGAAATAAGTAAAGAAAAGTATCTCCGGTCTCCTTATTAGTCCATACGGAGTCCAGAACCTTGGGATGGACAGTAATATTTTGGTATTTATACCCTTTTCTTCTGTTATTCAAAGCACCGAAAGTGGTTTCAAAATATGATCTTGATTGAAGAACGGCACCATCCAGCCAGCAAAGTGCTAAACCTAGTATGTTATTCTTTTTCTAAAATACTGGTACTTGAATCCAATCAGGAAATGCACCCACGAGACGTACGTAATTCGGTATGAAACCATGCATGCATATAAACGTACCTTCTTGGTGGTGCTCATCCCTTCCGGTTTGTCCGTCATCGACGGTGGGACGCACTGACCACCTCTCACAATCGCAGAGAGCCACGACGCCATCTCGTTCTCCGAAGGAGGGCCAGCAGCAGGCAGCACCTCGGGCTCGCTCATCGGCGGCGGCTTGCGGTGGCCGGAGACCACCGCCCTGTCCATGAACATGACGTCGCCGCCGGCTCCACCTTGTTGCCATGCCAGGTCGAATAGATCATCTCTGTACAAGATCGATGGGCGCAAATGAAATATGTACTCTATAATAAGACTATATAGGACCTGCTGCTTTTTGTTCCGCATCTATACATATAAACACAACCAACATGAGAATTTTGAAAGTAGCTTATCACGAAAAAAACTTATAGTATGGGACCGGCCATTGCATCCCTGAGACACATGCATATGCATATACGTACAAATATGATCACTTGCTTCGATTGAAAACATAATCATATCTCTACGCTTTAATGATCAAGCGCTTATATTCACAGGTTCTCTGTATACGCAGATGAACTGTAAATTATGATGATACTGCCATTTGTATTGTACCTAGTAAATAAATCCTGAACACACGAACGAGTACACGGCCTACATATATACCGTACCGCTTCATGCATCATAGCAAAGATCTGTACAATATGCACGGTAGATGGAATAGCACTCATACCTGGAGTAATCGCTAAACATGCCGGCAAGGAATTGTTGGTCGTTGCCGGCAGCCGCCTCTCCCGTGGTGTTCTCAGGGTAGCACCAAGGTCCCCCTGAAGGTGGAGTATGCTCGGGCAAGTCCATCTCGATGCACCAAAGGGGAGAAACCTGAAATCTTCAACACGAAGAAGCAATAGAAACTTGTGCGTCTATGCTCTCTCTTTATATAGGCCTGCGTTTGATGCTTCTAGGGTGTGCTCTCAGGTGTAATGAAAAGGAAGCCACATGCTACAGTGTTCTTGATTGGACCCGGTTTAATTTCTCGCAAGAGGGGGCAGAGCGGCTGCGCAGATAGAAATGGATGGAGTCTGAGGTCAGGTAGCCACGTAGGAGTACGTAGCTCAGGTATATCATGTGTCTGGTAGCTATAGTACAACGCCTACACGGTGCAGACACCTAGGCAGGAACAGAGCAAAGCAAAGGAAGAAGACGACGAATAAGCTCACGTACGTGCTGTACTACCTATATATAGAATGTACTTATACGATACTTGTCGGGCTTGCTCCCGCCGCTGAGGCTACGGCGCCGCCATCCGGAAATATCCCAGTAAAGGTAAGTCGGTTGACCGGCGGGTTCGGACCGTTGGATGCCATTTTGACGGTGACACCGTATTCTTGCAACGTCGAATCAAACTGAAATATACGGAGCGGCGGCAACCACGGGTGACCATCCGCCGCCTAATTAACACATGTACATGGTGGTCTGGCTGCTAGAAAGGAAAACGTTATTGTAGCGCTGTACTCTCAGTACAGTAATATCTTTTTTTTTGTTAGAGCTTATGATTATGAAAAAATAGCTTTGACTGAGAATTATCTATGAAAACAGTTTATTTGTTGGCTTATTCTCGATTATCTGGCTTATCTGTATAATGTGCTACAAAATTAAAGCTATTATTTTTTATACTTGGCAAAACAATTTATGGTAACATAAATATGAAAATGGCTTATAGTTGCTTATGGCCATATAAGTGATTTAATTTCAATCTATTTGGCAGACCTTTGCCACATACAACTGTACCAATTAAACTGGTCCTCAACACAACGACAGAATCTGTTACTTGCCAGACTCAAGGCAGGGAGCCTGCACGTGAGGAGAGGGGGGATTCTTGAAGTATTAGTGAATTGCTCAGGTTTAATTTCCCCATCAGCTTAACCTTTTGGGTACAACTAATCAGTGCATAGTAGCCTCATACTCTGATCCACTATCATAATATGTTGCTCATTAAGCTACGCAGTTGGACTGTACAATTGTTGGTTTCAGAAGTTAGGAAGGTTATTATATAGTGTATAGCTAACCTTCATTTGCATATTGTGCCACTGTGAGATTAGGATTTTCACATAACTCAAAAGGCATTGGATATGTTAGATAGAGTGGTTTCACGGAGCCAATTATCTAGCCAAAATCTGAGTGTCCTGTGTTTTATAGAACCAATCACATACTACCCTACAGATACTTGGTTTTAATTATGTCTTGCCATGATCCACTTCAATTCTCTAGTTTCCATGACCACTTTATTAGAAGGCTTATGTTCATTTTCCTCATGTTTTTTTATTCCCAACTCTCATTTTGTCATGCTCTTGCAAAATATCCCATTTGACAAGATATTTTTTCTTGCAGTTACCTCCTAGACCAAAAGAATTTTCTTCCAACCTTACCCATTTTCTTGATCACTATTTCAAGAAAAATTTCATGTACAACCATTACACCATTCATAAAGTTTCTTTTTAAAATAAATGCAGTTTGTACTTTGTGGGTTATTTTTTGACAAGAGGCCCCAATCTTAGAATAAGAACTTTGGTAAACACCTTGTTTAGGAAGTTAAGCAGACATGTAGGTTATAATTGCATGATTCTCTCCGCATTCTTGATTTTAGGCAGAAGAGTTATATACCAATAATTGATTCTCTTGATATCAAGAGTATCCGAATAGAAATCATGGAATAATTCCATTATATGCTCTTTGATAATTCCATCATATCCCATAGATGGAACACGTTTGGTAAAATTCAATAGGTATGTGATCAGGGCCAACAATTTATTTTTTCTATTTCAAAAAGGGCAAGTTCAACTGCTTCTTCCTCAAAGGGTTTAGTAAATTTTCAGTTGTTATGTTTTCTTCCGCAGTCCACAAATTTTGATATAGGTCAAAGGCATTTCTCTTTGATCTATCAAACATGGTTTCATAAATACATTATGGCATGTTTCAAGTAGTTATCAATACCTTGTATTGTTTCATGTTTATTTTAAAGCATGAAAACGGTGTTCTGTCACCTTCTACCATTGACAACTGATAAAACTTCACAAGAAACTTAGTTTCATGACTTCTCTTGAACCATAGCTCTTCAAGTTCTATAGGGGAAAGAAGCTTAGTCTGCAAGTGAACTCAAAAATTTGTAAATTAATTGGTGAGATGGATTCTTTTTTTTGTCTCTAAGAATCACTACCACAAATAGCCTCTATAGCGGCACAGACCTTTTTCATGTAGCGGCGCAACCAAAGCAACCCGGTGCTACAAATCCCTGCACAGTTTTAGCGGTGGTGGGAGTTAGTGTCCGCCGTTAAAACTACACCACATAGACAAACAGGAAAAAAAATCCGCCATCAATATAAAATTAAGCAAACCCTAAGACTCACGCGTCAGCCCACCCCCACTTCTCTATCTCGCCGCCACCGCCACTTCTCTCCTCTCTCTCTCCCCTTCCAGCCTCCTCTCTCTCTGCCTTTCTTGCGAGTGGATAGCCTTTATGATGAGCAAGCAGGCGGGGGTCTGGATCCCGAGGAGGCGGGGGCTCGCGACGGTGTGGGGGCTCGCAGCGTCCACTCCCCTTGCACGGTCGTGTTGATGCGGGAGCTCACGGCAGGCGCTTCCCCCACCCTCCCTCGAGGCGCGGCGGCGATGAAGGCTATGACGGGGGCTCGCGGCGACTGCTCCTTCCTCGTCATTGCTCGGGGCCGATCCGGTGGCAACGCGGATGCGAGAGCTCACGACGGCCAATCCCCTTTCACGGTGGCGATTGCTTCCCACACCCTTCCTCCAGGCGCGGCGGTGGCCAAGGCTACGGCCAAATCTGGCTCCTATAGGCGCGGCAACAAGAACCTCCCCCACCCTCTTCCCTCCAGGCGCGGTGGCGGGTGGATCCGGCTCGTCCAGGCGCCGCGGTGGGTGGGGCTACGGCCAGATCCAGATCCCCCCTCCTGCCAGCGGTGAGTTGGGCCTCGCGGGCAGGCGAACGGGCCAGCGACCTCACTCCTGCCAGCGGATGGGTGGCCTTGCTCCTGCGGGCGGGTGGGCGGCGACATATCCAACAACGACAGAATGTGGCCTCATGGGCGGCGACGTCCGGGGTGCAAGCCACGGGTGCGGTGACCAAGGGATCGTCAGCCTGGGCTCGACGGGCTAGGGCCTTTTTTTTTTGTTTTCTCATTCAATTAGTAGCGGCGGGGGACTTTGTGATCCGCCGCTATAGAGGTTCTCTCTTGCGGCGGGGAACTGATACCCGCCGTTATTGTAATTTTTTTTAGCTACAGTGACTGAACGGTGGTGTGCTATCCCCGCCGCTATAGTATTTTATTTGCCTTCTGCTACAGTAGCATTTTGTGGTAGTGAATAGAATTCTTTCTTTTATATATTTTTTTTCTTCTTCTTACCCTATCTAGCTTGATTAAACCCCTACCCTTTGAAATGCTTCCTTAACTTTTTGAGTTTAAAAGGTACCCTATCCCAGACATCTTTATCCCTTGTATAGGCTCATCCCATAATTTCTGTACAATAGGTAGAAAATTGGATGTTTCAGCTAGTCCAGTTCAAAATGGAAAGGGATAATTGCAAAGCAAGTCCTGTTTTAGAGTCTAATTCTGAAAATGGTTCTGTTTTTGATTTTGCTGCAAAACCGGACCCGTTTTGTAACAAAATCGAATACAGAACCATTTTCAGAATTAAAGTCTGAAATAGGACCTGTTTTGCAATTGCTCCAAAGAAAAGATAGAAATTTAACGAGTTCCAGATTATGTATTTTGAACTAAAATATTATGGTACAGAAGTTTTCTTGATTTCTTTTGAAGAAGGGTGTAGGGAATAGCTAAACCCCATCCTTTAGATATAAGGTCTATCTAACACCTCAAGGTTGGTTATTGTTGTCTTACTCATATAAATTAATTTCATTCAAGGCATTTTTATAATTTTGATTTTGAGAAGATTAATAAATCTTGTACTAGCAACTTTTTTGGTTTTTTGTCTGCATTTCTAATTAAATTGAAAACTTTTCTCTACTATATATGCTACATTATTATTGGAGCAAAAGGCAGAAAGATCAGCCAGGAATTTTTCTTTTTTTCCTCCTCTATACACATCCCGGGCACCCCTAGGATCACATAATATTTGTAATTCTATTACTAGAATTCACAAGGTTGTTAGATGGATCCTGTTAGCTTAGAGTTATCTTATAAATATGAGAAAATGAAATGATCAGTATTGCCCTTTGACTAAGAAATATAATTCTATTAATTTTCTAAATTTCTCATGAGCCCCTAAAACTTTGAGATACTCTTTATTTTTTTCATTCTCCACAAACCATTTCCCAGGAAATTTGCAATTTTTATTAATATAATTAGCACAAATTCTATCATCATCTTGATATTCCACAAAAATATACACCAGCATGTTCACTTTCAAGGCCTGAAACATACCACAATAACGGTTGATGAAATAAAATATTAAAACCTACTACTGCAATTTTAAAACATATCACTTTCAATCCAAGAAAGCAATTGATGGCCAACCCAACGAGCAAGAATCGTTGTCGGAGAAGCGCACGTTCACAATGGCGATGGCACCGTGCACCATCTTTTAGGTCTAATAAGAAAAATTGAATAGAAATTATGGAGAAGAAAATTGAGAAACAAGTAAGATGGCCTTTATATAGGGAATCCTTTCTCCAATTCCATGAGTACGCAGGCACGAAGGCAAAGATCCACGGAGGGAGAGCAACAAGAGCATGGTACTGCACTACCACTTCATTGCTCCTTCACAATTAGGCGCTACCTTCCAGATCGGTACCGCATGTAGCTTTTGTGCACTGCCCACTAATGATGTACTGATTTGGGATTACATAATTTACTGACACATAACATCCTTTGGGATGGGGTCCTTTAATTAGACGTTGAGAGAGCCGAGTCCCATGTAATTTTCTAGGTCGTAGAAAAGAAAAGGATTGGAAGCATTATCTGCGGATGACACTGCTATAAATATCATTTTCAGTAATGAAAGACTTATTGTGATATTAGTGGCGGACATCTAACAGTCCACTACTAAAATGAGCCTGAGAAGGGATGCCCGCCACTAAGTTAGATGAGATAGATTAGTGGCAGGCCATAAATATGGTCTGCCACTAAGTTCTGCCACCTACTATATATATAGAAGGGAGGCGGAGGGGGGAGCACAACCCTATCCACTCCTTCCGCGGGTATCCGCTACCATGAATTTTATAAAGATTAAAAGTCTAGATGACATTTAAGAGTTCATGTCTAACTATAATTCTTATCTGTTTAGATGGTATATTCTAATAATGAATCAAAGTTTAGAATGGTTCAGATTTATATAATTATATTTTAGAAGACAATCGGAATTAAGAGTTTGTATCAAATACAAGAAATAATATCAGCTATGTTCTAGAGTTGCAATTGATTGCTATAGTGCCATGGCACACTTGGGAAGGTTGAGGCTTCATATCACTGGAGAGAAAAAGAAGTAAGGATCCGGTGACAACTTGGGCAACGAGACATGCAAGCTTTAGATGGTGCTCGATTCAAACAAATCACATGAAACACTAATTTGATCACACACGATGCTGCAAGTAAGTGTTAGCACGCTTACTCCCCGTGATCCGTATGAATTGTCAATGCATCCTCCATGGCATCTTGACATCACCACATCGTGATTCTATGCTCAGTCTTCAATTGATCGAGTCATCTACGTTGTCACGCAAGATGCCGTGTAGCTTCTCCTGCTAAGTGGTCTGTGTCGACTCTGTCTGCTACCATACAATTTCATCAGACACCACCCACACGTTCTACTACACATGATTTTTTTTTCACACTCATGGAGGGTTTCTAACAATGTCTTCGGCCATGCAACCCAATATCGCTTCTCCGCCGATTTTCCCCATGCCAGTTGTGTCAGTGTTGTCCACTGTTAGCATCAATTAGCATGTCACCATTATCTAATCGATTCGCAATAGATTCTATGCTGAGGAATTAATTTTTCTTTTTGTTGTATCTAAGGAATAAAATCTCCATGTGTACATTTTTCATTGTTTTAGGTGTCATAAGCGATTGTACATGAGATTGAATAGAAGATACTATTTTTAGGTAAGAAAACAGACTTATATTAACCTGGATGACAGAGTGCATGCAAATTTTTCAATCGAATAAAGAAGATAGAGTTGTATAGTCCTACATGAAAATATGAAGTTGTGTAGTACGTGTATTGTTGATTATCAACCAATAAAGCACCAGTCATGTTGTCAATATAGTTGGTTATGATGCAACCAATAAGATTACATTGAAAAGGTAAAATATTCGATGGTTATCAGCACAATACAGGTGATGCAAATATTGTATTATGAATATGCCGATCAAAATATATCTCTGAAACAAAATATGATAGGGATGTATATTTGGAAGAATATTTCAAGGAGAGGTGGCTTATCTGAATTTAAATTTATTCGGCACATGTATTCTAGAAATTATACCAAGTGAACAATCAATGCATTATTAAACTATATAGATGTATTGTATGCGTTGACCCGACATAAGTTATCTCAAATGTAGTCTGGTCAAATAAAAACATGAAAAAAGGTAGAGCAATAAGTTAAAATAAATCATGAACAAATCATAATAAATCCATCTTTCTCTCTGACAAAATGTTGTAAAACTTTTGATGCATAAAGAAGACATTCAGTAGTTCTAAAAAAATATTTATCTTTCTAAGTAGTATAAGAAAATTAGGAAAATAAATCTAAAATACTTATTCAAATGCTAGAATATAGTTGTACGCACATGTTTTATTGTAGTATCACTTTCCATACTCAAGGACTTAATACAGGTCTAGCTGTGCAAATTGCGGGGGCCATCTGCTTTCTAGTTAATTTTTCATTAAACGTATGAAATGTATTTAGCAAACCTGAGCAAAATGCAAGTAGTCCAAAAACTATAAAGGTACCATGCATATGTTCCTGCCAAGATGCATTTAATTGCTCTTTCTTCTGCTCTAACGATGTGGTTGCGGTGCTATGTTTGGATACGACGGCATCTACTGTGCCGCGTGCATCATGACAATGGGGTGGTGCACCAACGGAAGCATTGGCACGATGGGGATGATCGCCGGATCGGAAGTACACGTGGCTGGACCTGACCTCCCTTTGCCGAGTGTCACTAAAAAATACACTTGGCAAAGTGTTTGTCGAGTGTAATTTTTTTACACTTGACAAAGAGCCGGTTTATCGAGTGCCCGATAGAATACACTCGGCAAACCTACGGACACTCGGCAAAGAGAGGATTTCCCGTAGTGGCAGCCCTAGAGCAGCTGTTATATGCATCGCCAGTCCAACGGTACTGGATGGCACACTAACCAGAGGTTTGCCGTATGCCTAATGCACATGACAAAACCCAAAAGTCCCACGGCAAAGCGCGCATGGCAAAAAATCCCGTTGGCAAAGCTGACTTTGCCGTGTGCCTTTTATCGGGTAGACGGTAAAGGCTTGCCTTGCCATGTGTGAAAAATACACACGGCAAAGCCAGTAAAATATAAATCATATAAAACCTCAAAAAAGCAAAAAAAATTTTTAGGCCCCTAGCAATCCGGGACCTCACGATTCGCGCGTAAAGCCCCTATCACTGCACCACACATATATTTGTGACTACACCCTGTGTTCGCTCCTTTTATATTTGACCTCTTTATCGTATGCTTTATATTAAGCACACGGTAAACATGGTCTTTGCCATGTGGTACACGGCAAAGACCATGTTTGCCATGTGCCAAGAAAAAAATATTTGACAAAGACCTATTTATATATTTTCCAATGTATTTTTTATTAACTAAATTATTTCAAATAAAAAAGTATTGAACTACAAAGTTGTATAACTTATTAAGATCTACAACTTTTATTTTGGTCATTTGTTTATTTTACAAAGTGGTAGTAATATTGTTCACAAATCTTATATGTCTCATCGAATGTTTCATGAAACTATATGAGAATATTAGATTTTGTGAACAATGTTTTGATTTAAATTGAGTAATAAACAAATAATCAAAATAAAAGTTATAAGTCTTCAAAAGTTATATAACTTTGTAGTTCAAATTTTTTTGATTTGAATTAATTTATGATTTTAAATATAATTTAAATTTATATTTTCCGAGTGTTAGGGAAAAAATACTCGGCAAAGAGTGTGTTTGCCGTGTGTCAAGAAAAACACACGGCAAACATGCTCTTTGCCGTGTGTCCATCTTTTTTTACATACGGCAAAGATTTTATCGTGTGTTTTAATTTAGCACATGGCAAACACCATCTTTGTCGTGTGCCCGAAAGAAAACATAGGGCAAAGTTTTAGACACACGACAGAGATTGATTTTCCTCTAGTGGCAGTAGCAGGTATGGTGGCTGCACGACGGAATATATGATGCTGGCTTCTTGCCGCACCCACATGACATTGTTTGAATAAAGAGATTTTTTTTTCAAGAAAATGGATGCAATATCCAGTCTCTACAAACATACATAGCCTTCAATTATTATAAAACCACAGTATTATCACTGGCAATATGAATGAGAAGATATAGGGGGAGACAAAATCAAAGAAGTAAATCTAAGCCAGACGAAGATTATGTTTCCATCTGTTATTGGCATGTTCCAAGTCAGTGACCTCTAGAGAGGAGCTCGCCTTTAAAAACATCTTCTTTGTTACTTCATCTTGCTGCAGTTATGTTTAATTATTCTATTGTAACGAAAAATACACTTTTAACTCCTCTTTTAATTCTTTCTTGCTAAATTATTATTCGTACGAACAACTCCACTTTGGAGGTACCAAATGAAAATCTTTATTTTTGGAGGAATTTTTAGTTCTCAAATATCCTTGTGTGAGAAAGGTACATGTTGGTTTAACAAGTACTATATATCGGCCATGTTGATGCAAATTCATCTAAAAGCACTGCTCTCTTCCAACAACCTTATATTGGAAACTTTAGCTACAAGTTCTGACTATTCTCGATGCTTCTCATACACTAGAGCTCTCCTAAATGAAATGTTTATAGAATTGAGCTCAATACATTTGCCATAAGATAAGACTTCATCTTTTATCTTTGTAAGACCCCTCTAAAAACAGGAGTCATATGATTTTGCTTAAACTTAAGATGAAGATTTAGAGCTTAGGTATTTATTCCTAAGAAACAACTGTCATGGTCCATGTCGGCAAAAAAGTCTCGATGGCAGGACCGCCACGTACAAGGGGTGATCACCCAACATCTAAAGGAACTCCTTGTCGCCGGAGTCCGCTGAGTAGTGTTAACAAACTGCAATTGAATCCTGGCTGCTCTCCGTCTTCTCTTGCGTAGTACTCAAGAACATGACACGCTTGTTTTCCTTTTTTACAATCTAATTTTGTAGAGTTCGTGTGTTAAACCGTGAGTATATGTATATATATACTATATATATATATAAAGAGAGAGAGAGAGAATATATATATAGAGAGAGAGAGACGGCTGCATCGGTGTTTTTCGATGCACAGCAATTTTGACATGTCCACGGTTCCACGCCAACCCATGGCTGTACCAATCTAAGCCGTCCATCGGACCTTCTTCCCATCATATCCGTAAAAAAGATAGAGGTCCAGCTAGTTCGCCAAAAAAAGTCCTTGGCTGCAGAGGTTGTCGTATCCATTTTTTGTTGTTGTTTCCACGTGCCTCTACATATACATGCGCCAACACTATCCGTATGAACAGAGAAGTTAGACCCTGCAATGCACTCCACTTCATCAATTAAAAATTGTGATATCGAGGCATTCTCATGACTCAGATGAATCAACACAATAATGCCATACATCTGAACTTAAGGGGTCTTGTAATATGAAGGCGTTCTCAACATGGGAACGCTGACTCTAGCCTATACTAAAAGATGAATGTATTGTGATAAGGGGGTGTCTACAATGATACAATAAAACATCAAAGTAGGTATCGTTGCTGATTTGAAGAAGAGGAGGGTGAGAGAAAAAATAAGTTTCATAGGAGCAAATGGTCACAAGCTAAATTTAGGACTATAAAGTTATAGTGTTGCACATAGACAACTTTCATTGCCTGACTTCTCTGTTTCATTTTCTCATTGAACAAATTAAGTAGAATGAAGCTGCCTACAAGACAACTGAAAACATAATTTGATTGCATGAGCTGCCTCATGAACCTTTTTTAGTTTCAATGCATGAGATGGGTTTTTTGCACATAGACAACTTTCATTGCCTGACTTCTCTGTTTCTTTTTCTCATTGAACAAATTAAGTAGAATGAAGCTGCCTACAAGACAACTGAAAACATAATTCGATTGCATGAGCTGCCTCATGAACCTTTTTTAGTTTCAATGCATGAGATGGGTTTTTAGGGAACACCAACGTACTTTCCATTAGCGATGATCCTTTTAATTTGATGGGTTATGTACAGTATTCCCTCTATCCAAAGTATAAGTATTTCTAAAAGTTTGAGACAAAATCTCAAAAGAATTTTCAAATGTAAAGGGTTAGACGTTATGATGATGAATTTAATATCATCACTTATGCTTGATCAAACATCATGAATGCTTCTTATTGGAAATCAAAATTCAACTATTTGACTTCTATCAAACCTAGAAATGCTTTAAAATAGCGATTTATATATTATGTGAGTCAAGTATTTGACATATGAAAGTTGTATTATATGACCTTATATTTGCAGATTTAGGTGGTTAATTATGAGGCTTTCAAATTTTGTATGTGCCAGCTTCCATGAAGGAATATTTTGATATCTAATAACCAAGAAGGTATGTACAATGACATACTCTGGGGCGTCATGTAGTTCGTCTTCTGCACAACACTGAATGTTTCTGAACTTCTGAGGTGTCGGATCTTATACTATACCGAACAAACATATAAGGAATAATAAGGAAAGTGTGGATATGGTTTGCCGACATCCGTAGTGGTCTACAATTTATTTTCCTCAGCAAAGTATCATCAGTCTCACACCCAGCTCCCTTGTGTGGCCACATCCACATGAATATAATCGATTTATATGTGTGCCTCTCTATGAAAACACATGGTTATAACTCTCTTGATCTCAGTGTACTTGTCATTCCGATCATATTTTTAGATGTATTCTTAAATAAAGGGAATAGGTATTCGCACTATAACATAAAGACACTATAGCGGCGTGGTAAAAAAATTCGTAGCTGCGGTTTCACTATAGACCGCCGGTACAAAGAGAATCTTATTTTTAGCGATGGTCAAAAAAGTCAACTATTGTTAAATATTATATTTTAAACACATGAAACATTTCATATTTTTTTGCTGACCCCTGCCGCGTGTCTCAGTGCTTGGGAGCATAATACAATGCACATAGTATGCTATAGCTACCAGTACTGCCAGAAACATCGCATTAGTTTTTGCCTGATATCGTTGGGTCGTCTAATGTCAGCAGCACACAATGCATGAACATAGCCCGTTCTGTTAAGTTACTATGTATCAACCAGTTCCACCCAAAAGTTTAAGCTGATGGGAAAGGATGGACAATTTACATATGGTTCAACACTCCCCCTCACGTGCAGCTCCCTCGGAGTGCAAACATGGAAATAAGAGTGGCGCAACGGAAAATGCGGTCGTCAAGACTTGAACTCAAAACCTCTGACTCAATACCATGTGCCTATGTACCAACCAGTTGCATCTAAAAGGTTAAACTAATGAGGAAGGGTGGACAATTCTCTTATGCTTCAACATGTTCGTCTCGGCCGGGTCATTGGGGGTGACGATCATGACATGCATGTGCATGCAATGAGTACTTGATATTTTCGTTCCGTTTCCACTACACACGCGCAGACAGTCGATGGGTCAGATCGTGCTCAACCGTGTAACAACGTACAACACCTCTGCCATTGATGCCCATCCAGCTCGATCTGCTCCATGTTTGAAGCTAGTAAAGTCCCAACATGCTGGGTTCACTGAATCGATTCCATGACACATGCACGTACCGGATACTGAGTCACCTAGCCCTATGTAACATACAAAAGTAATACGGAGTATCATACAACTTTAACATTGCATGCGGGCGTGGTCGTCAAGGCCCGACCAAAGTAGTCAGTGTTGTAAGCAACTGTTTTTAGCAGATTTAGGAAAAAGCTAAATTTGTTTGTATTGAAGCAAATCAAGTACGCTGCACATGATTATGATATGTGCCCCCTTATTTGTTGGGCTATTAATGTCTAGTTTAAGGGTAAGGTAAAAATTCAGGCAAGTCACACCTTTCTAAAAATCAACTTTTTGTTTGAACGAACTGAACACATAGCTATTCGGACTGAACACGTTTCTATAGACGATGCATGTTGTTTCTATTCAGACGGAAGAAATAGCCTGCCAATTTTTTTATGTTTGCTTAAATTTATGTTAACATATTCAGGAGCTATATGATAGCATGATCAAGGGGCATGGCGATTGTTGACCACACCTTAAGACATGCGATAGGAGCAATCATAGAACAAAAATTTAAGAGTGCTCCTAGCATATCAAAGTCAGAACCACACCCGAAAATAATTACCAAGGAAGGAAATATAACTCTCATTCAAAACCGTCAAATTCCGTCATCGGTTCATTTCTCATAGCCGAGAGGCGAGACGCCTGCTTTTAAGTTTGGCCACACGTTGCTTTCTCTAATTTGGGTTTGCTCTGAAAAATTAAAGCTCGATCGTTTATGTGAGACAGAGCAATGGCATTCTAGCTCCTCATGTGGCACCCTGGCGTAACTTGAGGAATATTCCTAGTACTGGTGCATGCATGTATGGATAGAATTTTGGTCATGCATATATAAAACGGCAGATGCATACCTCGTATGCTCTTCATGTGTGGCATGGCCTGCTTGGAGACGCCTCGCCTCCGGCCGCCAAATGTCCCTCGGCTGGCCACCATGCATCCGATCGCGATGATGAGCCAACGACCATCGACGACGATGCACGGATCTGTGGACGTTCATCTGTGCATTAACTACTGATTCTGGATCACATCTATACATGAAAGTTGCAAGGCTTCCTTGGTGTACTGATATCTGCATGCCATGCATGAGTTAAACCAATCTAGACAGAAGAGGCTGACCGAGGTATTGATCTTTGTTGACTAGCTACTTATACTCTCCTTGTACACAGAAACATGGGATTTATATACTCGTGTATGAAGACGGATACATATCCATTCCATCGGATAGGCATGGATCTCCCTGGAAACAAGAAGAATATGAACAGCTGGCTGATGCATTCGACAAGTGTGCAACTGTCCGTTTGGTAGCTTTCCTTGTTCACCACCCCGAGGTAACATGTGGCGTCCATGCATGATCAACGCACACAGGAGTAAAAAATTCCACAAGGAATATACCAGGAGTTAATGGTCCCGTCATGTAGGTGTCATGACGATCTCGTCTTCTTACGCAGTAGCTCTTTCGTCATCTGTGAGCCACGCACACGGCACATCAACAGGTCTACGTAACAAAATGGCACGTTAGTGTATATGTGCTGTACCCCCTCCCTCCCTCCCCCCTTTAATCGCATTGTTCTGCTCCATGCCCTGTTGTAGCAGAGATTTTGCTAATCACGAAATTGATGGACTGCGATAAAAAGAGAACGGGCCCGGGCACCCAGATCAGCCGTCGCCATGCCTCACTTCCGTCGTTGGCACAGGGTGTATAGAAAAAAGAGAGATAGGCTAGAAATTCTGAGAAAAAAGTAAAACATCCAGCCCTTAATTCCCTCTCTATGTAATCTCTATCGTTGATCAAGAAACTATTCTCACGTTTTTTGCTCAGGCCACCTGCTATCCCAAACGCCACGCCGCCTCTTTCCACCCGTGTCAAAATGAAACACCTTTTCCACCTCTCGAATATATTCATGGTGACGTTTGTCATAGATTCAATCGTTCTGCTCCCCATGGTTGAATTATTGGCAAGGCTCGCCTGGCCACAGATGCCGCTAAAACACAACCATTCACCTCATGACTCGCCATGGGAGCTAATTTAGCGATCTGCTCTGCCACAAACTTCTCCACCCTCGCTGAGGAGGCAGGACCGGACACAGATGTGGACTGTTTGATGGGCTGTTTGATGCAGAGTCTGTCGATCTTCTCGGTTAGTCTGATG
Source organism: Eleusine indica (assembly GCA_030378355.1). NCBI lineage: Eukaryota > Viridiplantae > Streptophyta > Magnoliopsida > Poales > Poaceae > Eleusine > Eleusine indica. Next base: position 13,453,665 of record CM059494.1, read on the forward strand.
TGAAAACAAATTGCTGTGTAAGAGCAGCAGTGCAGAGGACCGACCAATCCAATGTGGACATGCATGGCAGCATGGGACTCAAGGCTACACGGCATTGTGTGATTGTAGCTCGAATTGGTTGCATTCAGCGCATGCCTGATGCCGGATGTGACACATGAGCAAGATCGAGGGGGCAAACAAAACACGAGGCCATGCATTTTTGCGTCACCACGTGAGCGCTGTATCTACCTTTCTGATACTGGTCAGCAGCGTCAAGGCAAGGTATACATGATCGTCATGTCGATACCACTATGGCCCCAACGAACCATTAACAGGTCCGTAAGTAGTGGGCATAGCGTCCCAATACCCAAGGTGCTCCCTCTAGATTCTGTTATATTTCATTAGTTTATCTTTGTATAAAAACAATTTGATTTCCCTAGTTTTCATCATCGACCAAATTTTGCCCTGCCTGCCTCATGCACCACGCAAGCTTTAGTTAATAAAAACACATTTCCACTTGTATCATATACTCACTTGGCTCAACCAAAGAATGACAGTGATGTGCATTGATTTATGGGCAATTAAGCCATTTTGATAGAAGGGATTAGTGCACATAGAATGATCTTTACATGTTCTTGATTTAATGTACACCTTGTAAAAGGTTAATGATCCAACGTTAATTTGTTTTATTTATGTTTTCTACTGAATATGTTTTTTCAAGAGCGTTACCTGTCAGTGAAATTCATTGCCACGACTAACCACTGATCTTTTTCCCTTCCCCAGTGTGTGTTTTCTATTTCCCAAACAGTATTAAACACACAAAAACAGCGTTTCTGATGGTGAAACTCAAAACGGAGAAGTAAACAAAATTAGTAGTGCAGTAGATTTTGTAAATGGGACCACCTGCCTCCCAGAAGTGCGGGAGCTATGCAGGTGTCAAGTTAGTAGGGATGAAGCCAAGGGCCAAGACTTCAAAATTAGTCATTCAAAACATCCGCAAGGAAAATATTTAGACGTTACTACCAAAAATACATTGGAGAATGCTATGTATGAAACAAACTTTCAAGCCATATAACAAGTGCCTTTACACTTTCATATAGGCAAGTCAATTATTTCTTGTCTTAATATGGGGTATTGTAGGGCAAAAATCACAAAATATGACAAGTAACTTATTTACTATGTATGAAGCACTTATGAGTATATTGTCTCTGCTTTGTCCCATTCAGATAGGAGTAGACAATGCAAAGCATGTATTTACCAGATGTGAGAAAGCTGGAATCAGTGGAATCTATATGAAATATATGACTAAAATTAAAATACTGGTTTCCATGTACCAGATATGCCATATTAAGAGAACATCACTAGATAACTTGTCCAAAAATATTGGATAACTGAGTTTTGTTTACATGGTTTCAAACTTCAAACCAAAATTTTAATGATATAAAGTTTCATTTTAGCTGCTAAGTGGTTTTGCCGAATTCCCTAAAAGTCAGTAAGATTTTATTACAGTATTAGAGTTGCCTCACCTTTTCAAGATTATTTCTAGACACTGGCTTGACTAATATAATTGATCTAACATACATTAACCAATATGTAGTAACATGTCTATCTACAATAAAGGCTACAGGTTAGAGTAATAACTGGAAAAACAAACAAAAAATTGTGGATTTATTTTGTGGGTATCTTTTTTATAGTGCAAAGTGGTCACTGACATAACTCAGTTGACATTAACAACTAATATTTCTTTATCAAAATAAATGGCTATACAATTTTCGTGCAACATGGACAAATAGCTCCGATCAGATCAGACAACATGGACAACCATTGCAGGATGTTGTAGGTATTATTTTTTAGTGGATGATCGGAAACCAGAGCGTCCAATAAAAGTTTTCTGTGGAAATGTCTCAGTCAAGCATTTACTACATTGGAGTCAAAGGCTGAAAATAAAACTCAGGCTCTCTACATATGAAGGCTGTAAAAATAGATTTACCTATACGGAAGTGTATTTATACATGTGGTACTAACAATTAAAATAGAGATTCTGACTTCCAATACTATATAGCCGAATGTCGGGTCGTCACATATTGATAAAGGCTTTAGCCCTACTTTATTAAGATAGCCAAATATGTTTCCTGGGATACCAGCTTTCAATTTAGGCTACTTAAACACTACACCACATACAGTATTACATTACAAAATTGACTAGTTAACCAATTCCTGCCGGCTCGATGTTCATCTTCAGTTGAGCTCTAATCCCATTGATGACCTGCTCGCACTTGTCCAGCCCTCTGCTACAGAGTATTTTCCAGCGCTACATGATAGATATTAATCTGTAAATTACAGCACCAAGATTATGAAATGATATTATCATTAAACACCTAGTCATTTCTGTTGAACTATAAGGTCCAACATATAGTTCCAAACAGGAACATAAGCGTCCTATTCTTTTTTCTCTCCCACTCTCTCAAAAAAAATAATTAAAAGTTGCTCACACTCTTCAGTTTATAATGTAGCCAACCTAGGCTATCCTTGATCACCTTCCACAAATTTTCTGCTATCGGGCATTGGAAGAGAAGGTGGTCCAGCGTTGCATCTTCATCATAGAACTTGCATTGCTTACTACCCTTCCATGTCAGGTCGTCACATGAATTGCATAATTAAACATGTTTGATGTTGTCCCGCCCGCATGTAATTAACCCTGCGATCAGCAAACATAAACAATAAAGCTTCAGTAATCAGTATCTTAGTAATCAATCAACACTTGTAAAAGACCGGAACTTTTCCATTATCTAAAAAATCAATCGAACAACACTCCCTGGACAAACGCAGACCTGGTTTCGAGCTGCTCGTGACGGTGACGCCACATCTGGAACAACATTTTCAGGATACTGCAGCATGGGTGCTTTTTTTTTTAATGAAACAGGAGGGGAAGACCCCTACTGATTAAAATATATTAATAAAACACAAAAGGATCCTTTATAACTTTAAGAGTAAACAAAATTAAAAGGTAAAAAAGAACAAAAAGCAATCAAAAGGTTTGTAGACATTCTTGCATCTGTGGTCTGTCTGCTTCTTTCGCTCTATGGATAACTAAGGCAAATTCTTTCATGAAGATTTCCCGACAATACTGAACAGTTGGATCTGTGCCATTGAAAATCCAATCATTCCTTGTCTTCCAAATACTCCAAGCCATTAATATGATCACCTCCATAGAAAAATGAACTTGTAGTTGTCTCTTTATTCTGATCACTGCCCACTCAGCATTAGGTGAGGTTGGTGCTATGAGTCCCACTATCAGCCAACAGGCCTTTGCAAAATTGCATCTAAGGAATAGATGGTATATGGTCTCTTCCCTTTGTAAAATACACATTTCACAATTGTAATCATCTAGGACCTTATTTCTTATTTTCAAGATCCCTCTTGTGTTTACTCTATTCTTTAGCAACACCCAGAAGAATATTTTATGTTTCATTTGGCAAATAGATGTCCATATCCAGTGAATTGAAGGGTGCACAGGGAAGTGCCCAATTATCTGCTTATAAGCCTTGGAAGAGGAGTAATTTTTTGATCCCTAGATATAGGTCCATTGGTCATGATGTTCTATGAGATTCAGATTGAGTAGGTTTTCCTGTAGCTCCTTAAATTGATTAAAAGCCTCTTCTGAAAGAGGCAACTGAAAGATGTCAGTGAAGGATTCCAGGCTCCAAGCTGAATGCAGGTCTATATTTTTCCTTGTTGTGAAAGAGTACAGATGTGGATACAATTCTTTTAGTACTCCATGAGTCCACCGATCTTCCCAGAAAATAATACTTTTACCATTGTTGATCATTGGTTTTGCAATGACTTTGAACTGAGGGAGCAATTTGATAATGCTTCTAAACCAAAAGGATCCTTTTCTTGTCTGGCCCGACAAGCTTCTTCCATTGTAATAATTTTGCCATACTAGCTGGACTCAGGGGATGTTGTCATAAGCAAAGAATTTGTGCAGATGTTTTATTAGCAATGCATCATTTTGTGTTGTTAAATCTTTAACACCCAGACCTCCCTCCTTTTTTGGACGTGTAACCATGTGTCATGCTGCAAGTGGAGTGTTTTTGCTGTTGATGTCAGAACCTCGCCATAAATAGTGCTTCCGATACTTGTCAATTTGCTTTATCACTGTGGGAGGTAATTTAATCGTGCACATGAAGAAAGTTGGCAAAGAGGACAAAATAGTATTAACCATCTCAAGTTTTCCACCTTGGGAGAGGAAAATGGAGGTGCTTATTAGTTTTCTTTCAATCCTTTGCACTAATGGGAGGAAGTCTTCTATTTTTGGCTTTGTCATACCTAGAGGTAGACCAAGATAAGTGAATGGTAAATGCCCCACTTTGCAACCTACAGTGTTTTCTATAATCTCCATTCTTTCACTAGAAACATTAATTGGGATAATGATGGATTTGCTATAGTTTACTCGTAATCCTGTAGATTATGCAAAGGTGTGCAATAGAGCTTTCAGAGCAATTAGTTGTCTGGGGCAGGCTTCCATTAGCAAAAGAGTGTCATCGGCATATTGGACCACTGGAAAATCATGTCCAGCTCTCTTAGGCAATGGTAACCTAAGACTCCCATATCTTTTGCTTTATTCAGGACGGACTGAAGGAGATCAGCTATTAGAATAAAAAAGGAGGGGAGATAAGGGATCCCCCTACCTTACCCCTCTTCTGCAATGAAAGACTTTCCCTCGTACCCCATTCAGCAGTATAGATGAGGTCCCTGAACCTAAGATGCCTTTGGTCAAATTGATCCATTTTTGTCCAAAACCTGTGTCATGCAAAATATCTAAGATTGCTTGATGTTCAACTTTGTCGAAAGCTTTTTCAAAATCCAACTTAAAGATTACCATTTCCTTCTTTGTCTTCTGACAGAGGTAGAGATATTCATATGTCCAAGCCAAACAATCTTGTATCGATCTTGATTTAAAAAACCCATATTGATTTTGATGTATGAGTTCCAAAATTACCATTTGAAGTGGATCAGCCATTAATTTAGTGATCAATGCAAGAATTCAACAATGATATTGGCCTATAATCACTTATTGTCAGTGGGTGGTCCACCTTTAGGACCCATTGATACTCTGCAGACAGATATTTTCCTCCCAAAAAGCTTGACATAGATTGTAGAAGTCTTCTTTAATGATTGGCCAACACTTCTTCATAAAATCACTATTAAATCCATCTAGTCCAGGAGATTTGTGGGAAGGAAGTTGTGCAATAACTTTATCTATCTCTTGTTTACTGAATGGTTCTTGCAGTCCTTCCAAGTTAGCACTAGGAGTAATCAAAGAGGAGAGATCAAACTGCATTACTGTAAATTCAGAGGTGCCCAACCTGTCCTTATAACTCTGCCACAGGAGTTCTGCTTTTGCCTCATGGGATTGATGAGCATTTCCAGAGATATCATTGAGTGAAGTGATGATGCTTCTCCTGTGTTTTATAGTGGCATTGGCATGAAAAAACTCAGTACATTCGTCCCCAAATCTTACCCATTTGATTGTACCCCTCTGCTTCCAATAAATAAGCTGCTTGTGCAAAAGGGAGGTGAGATGATTCTGCACAATTGATCTAAAATTCCATTCTTCTAGAGTTAAGTCTCTTGATTCTTCCAAAAGATCCAGCATATAGAGAACTTGTATGTTGTTGGTGATTGTTTTTGGTAAATTAAGTAGTTGTTGACTCCATTGTTTTAAGACCCTTCTTGAATTCTTTAGTTTTTCCACTAACTTTTTTGCAACATCTGTATTGGGTGTTGGAACCTTCCATCCATGTTGCAAGATCATATTGAAAACTTGAGGCTCCATCCAGTAATTCTCAAATCTAAACACCTTTGCCTTTGGAACTGAAGTGGTCACAGATATAACACAGGGTACATGATCAAAGGTGTCTCTTGAGAGGGTAGAAACTGAGGTTCCTGGATACGTGGTAGCCCAGGTAGTAGAGGTGAAAAACCAGTCAAGTCATTGAAGAAGAAGATGCTCTTGTCTATTGGTTCAGGTATATTGCTGCCCATGTAATGGCAGCTCAATGATCCTTAGATTGCTAATGGCCTCATTAAATGCTAGCATGTTGTTAACATCCCTGCCCAGTTTGTTCCTATTTTTAGGAGATCTTATGAGATGAAAATCTCCCATAATAATCCAATCGGCAGTATCAGCCATATCAATATTTCTATACCACTCCACAAATTGCACCTTTCCCTCTGCTGTACAAGGTCCATAGATGTTAGTGAGAATCCATTGTTGTCCAGTTAATTTAGTTGTGAATTCCACTGATTGAGAGTATTGGTTTTGAAAGATGAGGTTTCCTGTGAATGCCTGGCTGGTCCAAGCAATCAAAGTCCCACCAGAAGCCCCTATGGAAGGAAGAAACTCCAGCATGTGAAATCTTGCAGGGCAAAATTTCCTCAAATAAGCAAGGTCAATGTGTTCTCTTTTGGTTTCTTGGAGATAGATGATATCACAGTTTGTCTCATTTATTTTGCTTCTGACTGCATTCCACTTTTTATCAGCATTCAGTCCCCTAATATTCCAGCACAAGACTGTCCAAACTCTTTTATCTGAATTACAGTGATTATCCATTAAGAACATAATTGGAGAAATTTGTACCCCTAATGCATAATATTATGGTTTTGAAAAGCCCACATCTTCTTGGAAAGAATCCATTCACATGTTAGATACTGGAAGGGGACCAGGTTCCAGAAACATACACTGTACTCACAAATTTGATTTTGAAGCATGAACTTGTAGCAGTTATACTAGAGAAGGACCAGATTCGATTGCATTAAAATAAAAACTCGGGCTCCAAATTTAAATATAGTAGGTTTAGGAGACAAAACCCAAGGATCAAAATATAAAAGACCATAAGTTCCACATGACAGGCAAAAGACCGAGAACACAGGACCATAATCATTTCTTACGGTAGAATGCGTTAAGCATCTACTTCTTCTGCTTCTTGTTCTGTTTGTCCTCATTGGAGTCAATCTTATTCTTGTCACTGCCCTTCTTCTTAGACACAACCTTCTTTTTAACTTGTCCAACTTCACCATTTTCTTTTGCATGTTCTAGCGAGATGGTTGCTTTCTTTCCTAGCTTCTTTGCAGAGAGAGCTCTATCATATAGCTCCTTAGGAGGTATCTTACAAAACTATTCCCCCATATTCTTGATGATTTTGGAGGTGAGAGCTGGAGGTGCAGAGGAACATCCAAAACAGTTTTATCAGCACAATGGGTCGACTTGAAGCCTTTAAGTTTGTCCTTGATTCTGTCACTCCTTCTAACTTCTGATGTATTGACTGGGGGATTTCCTGACATGCAGGGCAGAAGTGGAATGAGCTGATAGTGTAGTGGGCTCAACACTCTTAAGTGGAGTACTTATGAGTTGTGTCTCGTTAACTTCCTGCATTTCTTTTTCTAAGTTCCGTACCTGACAAGTGTCAGTGTCCATTAAGATATCTTCACCAATTCTGTACAAAGTAGAATGAGCCATCTGATGGGTAGTGTGATTCTCTGTAAATGCTAGGCATGATGAAGGCAGTGCAAACGTGAACTGTTGTACAGATAATGTGGATTCAGCCATAATCTGCCATGCCTGAGATAGTAGGAATCCTTTGGCCCAATCAAAGCTTGCTTGAGACAGCAGTTTTAGAGTAAAGAAACTTGCTCATTCAGCTGGGATTTATACCACAAATTCAGGCTTACCATCTGGTTCCAAGTATTTACCCCACAATCTGAAGAAATCAGGATGCAACTTTAGCTCTAAAAGCGGCCAGCCATTTGGGGAACTCCAAATATTAGAGGGAAAAGGATTTATGCTCATACGGCTCTGGAAAACTAGGTCAACGCATGTATCATGTTGCACAAATCCTACCATGAGTTGATCATCGTCATCCTCTCTTTGTGCTTCTTCACCTTGAGTTTGATCAATTTGTTAGAATATGCGGATCTTCTAGGAGTAGAACTAGCAGGGAAGGATCTTTAAATGGACGTACCTTTCACCTTTGGTTGCTGTCCATGGAGCCGTCGGCGGATAGCAATGACGAAGACATCGGGGTGTTGCTCCCGGCGGTGATGGCGTAGCATGACCGCCGGCTCACTGTAGATGGCTTGGTGGAGCATCCCATCACTGGCAGAACACCCTCACGATCGGTCTAGGGTTAGAGGTGGGGTGGTTTCTGTGGCGACGGCGACGAACCTCGTGCCAAGTGCCCCGGGCCCCATCTCCTCTTATAGTGTTGTGTGATGGGGCCCACCAGCCACATCTCGGGCTGGGCATCCCCGATCAGAATGCGAGGTCAAGGCCCAGTCGGCCGTTGGGCCGGCTGAGGTGGAGATCAATCTAACATTCTCCCCCTTGATCTCATCATATACTTTTAACTTTATACTCTAAAATAACCTTTTCATAGTATATGTGCCATCACAAATTCGTATGTAGAGCATGTTTCGTCGTCATAGTTAATCACCGGTAGAAGCAACAGCTACAACACACTCCTTTGTTCTAAAACAGATCATTTGACCTTGGGCCTCTTATTGTCCGAAAACTATAGACTATGCCATAAAACACTTGTCGACTGTGTGCTCTCCGAGTACACTGGGCGGTAAGTCTTTAATAAGCAGATCTGCTAACACTTGTCCATTACATTTATGCTCCAAGCATTTCAACATAATTCCGGACTTTCTCCTTAACAACGTATAACTTTGTGTCAATGTGTTTGGCACCACACTTGACTCGTTGTCACAGGAGTGAAATACTTAATGGTTATTACTGTTATTAACCATTATCAATTCCGGGTAGAGGTTTCCCAAACCATTTTGTCTGTCCCTCAGCCTCATATCATGCTAAGTCATATCTTTTCATCACATTGATGATAATTCTTTGCTAATTCATATATTTTCATCACATTGATGATAATTCTTTTATTCTTTGAAGCTTTTCCACACGAAAACTCCAAGTGTGAAAGTTAGCGACAATTGTGGGTTTCGCTACACATTTCACGCGTTTTATCTTTGTGCTCACAATCTTTTGAGAGCACTTGTACATATCTATCTTTGTACTTACAACCTTTTGAGAGTACTTGTTTCTTTTAGCATGAGGCTTATATCTTTAACTCCATTCCAGTGATCTATATCTGGATTAGACATTACCAAAGCAACCCGGATACATGAACTTTATTAGGGTAATATCAAGCTTCTAACAGCTGAAGCATATGGTACCATATTCATTTGTTCCTTTTCATATTGTCTTTTGGAACACTAAAGTTCCCAAAACCATTACCCTTGACTATAGGAACAGGCGTATGTTTTCTTGTATGCATACTTTAGATACTTCTCACACGCATATGCAATATTTCTAATACCCCTTTCTCTTTATCTCGGTGAATCTCGTCTCATATAACAAGAGACATTGAATCGAGAACATTCTTTTGAACTTTAAGGACAAGAACTTCTTCTTCTTCTGCATTGGATTGACATCACCACTAGCAAGTTGGATGTCATCCACATGATTAGGAAATGAGTTTTCCATTCTATATCTTTTGCATAAATGCATTTGTCCTCTTACTCTTTAAGAAAACCCAAATTTCTCATTAATCTATGAACCTTTAAACATCTCTCTAGAAACTTGTCTTCAGTCCATAAATGGATTTCTGTTGACGATGTCTAAAGTTTCTTTTCTTTTCATGACAAAACTTTTAGTTGTGTCATGTAATACATTTTCCTTGGATCCTCACTAAGGAGAATCGACTTTGCTTTCGTTTGATGTAATTCGGACCATGATGTGTGGCTAATACCATTATAACTCTGATGAAATTATTACACGAGACATCAGAAAAAGTCTCATAGTAATATTTTCTTCTCTTTGCATAAAGCCTTTCATCATATATCTTCTATAAAGTGACATTTAATCTTATAGACCCACATCGGTCTACTGTTTTGACTCTATTATAGTTTGTTTTCCCTCTAGAGTCACATTCATTATTGTACACCCATGACGGCCTACTGTGTTGACTCTTTTAGGAATTTCTTCCAAATCCAAAGCAATGTTAGGATTTATCAATTACATTTTATCTTTGCTCATCATGGCATTATCAGGATAAACTGATTTTTATTTCTTTGACCCTTAGGGTTCTCTGCTACTAGCAGTTCTTTCACATGGGGCTCTCTTTTATTGCCAAGAGGCAGTTAATTCTATAATCTCCGTATAAGCAAAAATTTACTATTCTTGAATCATTGAAGTGGATACATAGTCCTACTTCTCTTCAAGTCTTACTCCCCCAGATTATCCATCTCCTTCAAAGATAGTGTATCTCTGAACTCTTTAACCTATACGGGTTTTCTCTGTTATACATTTTCTTCTTTATGGCATTTTAAGCACCGTCTTAGTATTCCATCATCAGAAAACAAGGAATACATCTTTTCTTTACTTTAGGGGTATCATTAATATGACCGCTGTACTCCCCCAGACGATCACATTTTCCTTTAGTAGATCACTTTAGATGCACAATATGCATCACATTATCATCTTTATAGGAGACTTTCCTCATTCTTCCTCCCCCTCGAAATGTGGCCAGAACTTTTCTGCCATAATTTTGAAACATTCAGAACTCTTATGATTTGAGGAAACTTTGATTGTCTACTTCATTCACTTGATTACATCACGCGAAAGAAGTTATCTGTTAACTCGTATGGGAGTACTTTTTCCTCATTCCATTCTAAAAACTCAACCGAGTTCTTTATCATTAATACCCTTTCAAGTCGTACTTGCATATCATTCTTATCTAATGGTTTGTCTGTAACTTTATTTTCTTTAGACTCATTTAGTGCATAATTACTATGACACATAAAGTGCACGATCGTACTTGAAAAACATAAGAGCTACTCCATACTTTTCTCTGAGAGTGAGATACATTAAAAGCACATGAGTCAACACAGCTTTCTCCTGCCAAGCAGGATACAACTTTTCTCAAACTTCTCCTGTCATATGGGATTTTCTTGACATAAATAGTATGCCATCTTTACCCCGCCATGTGGGTATTTTCTCAGACTTTGCCCGTCGTACGGGTATATCATAATCATTTCTTTCCCGTCATGCGGGTAATTTTCTCGAAGGGACATGAATGCTTGTATTGGCTCATATTCATACATCAAATTCAGAAATAAATCCGAATATTCTATGACACATACATGTTTAATCTAACGTTGGTCAAATTAAACATGTATATGCCTCATCATATAATCATCATTAAGATATGATAATAAAATCTTGTTCATAAAGAGTACATGAAAAATAATTTCTCAGAACTCTCAATGATACATATGTTTCTTGGATTAATATCCAAGAATTCTTTTTTTTAAGGTCATTCTTTAGAGGGGACATGCTCCCTCAAAGCCTTTTCTTGGTTATCTTGCGGGTCACAAGTACCTGTTGGCACTTCCTAAGTGCCCCTTTTATATGTGAATATTACCCCAATTAGAGCATAATTGATAGTAATTTAGGCCATTTACCTATGATATTGCCTATATATTTGTATATGCGTTGTTTTGGAGTTTTATTGCAGAAACAGGTGAAATTGGTGATTAATATGATGATGGAGAGGACAGGAGTCCAGAACTGACGAAAAGCACTGAAGAAGCCCAGTGCGCCGATCGGTGCAAGGGTGTTTTGACCCACAGAAGTGACCGAGGCCCATTCCACATGTTTATGGAAGTTTATCTGTGCAAGACACTTGAAGATATTTGTCCAAGAAGAATTATGGAACTTCAAGAAGATTTATGGAACTCCAAGATCTTAACTTGCAGTACAAGACTTTATCTCGAAGGAAAAGGCCCACATGGCAGCTGTGGAAGACAGAGGAACCGACTCGGGGAAGAAATCAGAGAAGACACGACTTGCGCCGATCGGCGCAACCGCCTTATTTGCTAGAAACCGAGTCCTTTACGAGTAGAACCCCTATAAATACTTGTAAACCCTCACCGCAGAAGGAGGAGGCGACAGAGGGACACCAGATCCATGAGTTAGAGCCACCGGGGCTTGCCCCGTTAGAATAGATCTCTAGTTGAGTTTCAAGAACCATTGGTGTCAAGAGTTGATCCGTCAAGGTAGGCCATCTCGACGGGGATGAATCTTACTCTATGTATCTCAAGGATGATTGAATATGTTGATGATGATTTTGGTGATTTGTCTATCTTGATTCTATAATCATGCATGTGCTTATTCCAACTGCTTAGTTCTAGGCTAAGTACGTAGATATTATCGTAATCGTGGTGATTAGGATAGTATTCAGACATTATATTGATTATGGTTGCTTGATGATGCTAGTAGTGTGGTTTAGCAGTGACAGCACTAAGCCTGCGCAGCACAATTAGATAGTTGAGTAGGGTAAGATACTCGCGCGATTAAGGGTTTCCTCCCTGCAGTGAATAAATAGGGAGCCGCTCGGAAATCAGGGTGATCTTACTCATTATAGGTTGTCATTGATCCATGTAATTACCCATTATGATGCCATCCAATTAGACTTTCTGGTTACGATCTCACTAGTAGATATCTGGCTACTCACTAATTAGCATAGGTTCACTAGATCTAGTGCACTTTGGCTTAGATTCACCAGTGTGCCGATCAGCTCAATCACCGCGCCGATCGGCGTCACCACAGATTCACCAGCGTGTCGATCGGCTCAACACCTGCGCCGATCGGCGCAACAACCTTGGCTTAGTTTCACCAGTGTGCCGATCGGCTCAATCTTTTGCGCCGATCGGTGCAACGACAGATTTACTGTATGGCGCACCTTTGCGCTGGCCAGTCTCCCCCTCATGCAACCTGACCTTAACAGTAGCCTTGACTAGATCTTTTACTATTAACTTTGTTTAATAAATTCCTAAGGTCCCAGTGGATTAGATAAACCTTGGAATACTCAATTCAGGGGAAAAAGTGCTACAATCGTACACCGTCCTCTTGCGGTATATAAGTGGGTGCGTAGATACGACCAATAGTACCCAGTCTTTTGCTTTCACGAGTGAAAGAATGAAAACCTCTTTGTCTGAGAGAATTAGGCAATAATCAACAATAATAAGCATAAAATTAATCGTACGTTGGTCTGATCAATGATATGCACATTAAACTTTTAAAACTTTATCTTGTATTCTAAATCACCGTTGGGTAGAAATAGAATAAATATCATCTTCATACATAAATTCTAAATCGTCGTTGGCCAGAAAAGGAATAAATGCATATATAACTCATAAATAAAGTGATGACATATCTATTAAACGACTTTGCTAAGAAAGCAACATTATCATCAACTTTATTGCAGCGGAAACATTCTTTTAGAAGAAAACAAACTTCTAATCTTTTATGCACAGAGATTTTAAACAATTCTTGTGTGCTCATTTAGTCCCCAAACAAATTATCTCGTTGGTTCAAAATTGAATAGAGATTCTACCACTTAGCATTTCACATGAATAAAATTCATGAAATCTTCTATTCTCCAATCAAAAGCATGAAATCTGAATGGAAATCAAACTTTTGACAAAATTCATTGTCTCAAATCATTTCTCTATCCTTTAGTTAAATTCTCCCGTTGGTTTGAATTTAATCAAGGTTTAAACAAATACATGAATAGTGGGGACATGTCATAAAACAAGCATGAACAGTAGCATAAACAACTACTATTCTCTATTTCCAGAAGCATAATCATTTCTGTCAAAATTCTCTAAAAATAATTCACGTTGGTGCATGATTTTCAGAGAAAATTCTACTTAAAATTCAAAATAAAATCTATTGAACAGCTTCTGGAAATAAGAAAAAACATTTTTGTAGAGCTGGGCTGATTTTGGCCCATGGCAGAAAAACCAACCCGTCTCACACGCCTGCGCGCTAGGCCTTCCGGCCCAGATAACCTGCATGCTTGCCCTCCTAGGTCGTTGGCCCTGCAGACAATGGCTGGGCCGTCGAATTGGCCCAGCAACGCGCCCTCCCCTCGGCCAAAACTCGATCCAACACCTGGTGGCCATCGCTGGTCATCCATCACGATGGACGGCCGAGCGGCACTTTCGGTGGATCAAAACCTCCCAACCCGAGGCTTTGGAACCCTAGCTCCACTTTTCTCTATATCTCTCTCGCTCATGATGCCCACTCGGAGCGAGCTTCTGTCGTGTCGGCAGTGACCGCCGATGGCGGTGAGGGAGCTGATCCGCTGACGGAAGGCCGCGACAGGTGTCCCCCCTTTCTTTCTCTACCTTTTCTCTTGCCTTCCCCTCCGCTTTCAACAGTCCCGCATCGATCCAGCACCAGACAATGACGGCTGGAGGGTGGCGGTGCCGCCGCAAGCCTCGTCACCGGTGCGCGTGTTCACCCATTGGTGAGCGCACCGCCGTCGACTGGCTTTGTGTCAGTGCCCTTTGGCCTGGGCCCGAGACAGAGACCGCGTGGCGACGTGGCCTCCCGATCTAGTGGATCGGCTTCTTCCCACCACGGCGACAAGGGCACCGACAGTGATGGCGACGCCAACACGGTCTCAAGGTGAGTCCAGTCCCGCCACCGCCCTATCTTCTCTTTGCTAGGGTTAGGGATTTCTTGAAATCTTTTCTCGCACGATGGCGGCTTGGTGGCTTGTGGACACTGGCACATCGGTGACCATAGGAGAGCGCCGCCATCACGAGGCCGCGACAGTCTCCCCCTCTTTCCTGTTCATCGATCTTAGATCAATTTTCTTGTTCTCCCTTTTGATTCACTTAGGAATCCATCTGTCCTATTTCAAATCAAATCAGCTTTCCAAAAAACTAGTTCCATGAACTAGCTAGGGTTCTTTGTTTTCTTTTGATTCACGGACCAATCCATCTTTTCCTGAGACTAGATCTACTCGCTAGACCATGCTCTTGATACCATTGATAGAATCTGCGGATCTTCTAGGAGTAGATCTAGCGAGGAAGGATCTTTAACCAGACGTACCTTTCAGCTTTGGTTGCCATCCATGGATCCGTCGCTGGGTGGTGATGATGGCGACATCGAGGTGTTGCTCCCGGTGGTGATGGCGTAGCATGACCATCGGCTCCGTGTAGATGGCTTGGTGGAGCATCCCATCACTGGCAACACACCCTCACGATCGGTCCAGGGTTAGAGGTGGGGTGGTTTCTGTGGCGGCGGTGACAAACCTCATGCCAAGTGCGCTGGGCCCCACCTCCTCTTATAGTGTTGTGTGATGAGGCCCACTAACCACATCTCGGGCTGGGCATCCCCGATCAGAATGCGAGGTCAAGGTCCAGTCAGCCGTTGGGCCGGCTGAGGTGGAGATCAATCTAACACAATTATTACATCATCAACAAGTGGGAAATTAGGACCCTCCATCTGGTTATCCACCTCCATGAGCTGGGGCACAAGATTCAGGTCAATAGCATTTTCAGGCTGGGGCTCCTGGAACTGTATTAGGTCCTTTTGATGTATTCTAGCGAGCAGAAAATCTAGAGCTTCCTGCTGGACAGGCAGAGCCAAGACTATCAGTGGTTGAACTTCCTCCAAAACTGGCGCCTGATGATCTCAAAGTGGTTGATCTAACTCAAGTGCTATATTCAGATCAGGCAACACCACATTGACAGAACTATCAGAAAGTCCTGGAGCTACCTCAGACAGTTCAATGCTTTGGGATTCATCTTGTTACTATTCAAGGGGCAGCTACTGAGGTAAGACCATGTCGTCATTCACTTGGCATCATCCTGGTCAAGCTGAGGAGGATCTGTAGCTGGCTCTGCATGATTCTGATTATTCTCACATCAGAGTCCCCACCCCTGATCATCCTCTGCATTTCCTTCCTTATTATCATTCACCTGCTGTTGAAAGGGGGGGTAGGGGGGGGATCACCCATTTGCCCAAAACCAAAAAAATCAAAAGGCATATTATCATGAGCATCATCAACGTCTAGTGCAGGTTCCTCATCAGCTGGTTCCACTCCAAGCAAGTTTTGATGTAGGACCTCACATTAGATTGTCTATAAGTGACCTTGAAAGCCTTCTCCCTCCGAAAGGATAATATACTCAGGAATCTTAGATAAATCAGTCACCCTAGCTTTGATGATGATGCGTGCAAGGTGCCTTGTGTCGTTCTGCCAAGTTACTAGCCTCCCAAAAGTGGTGATTGCATTCTCTATGCAGTGCTGATGCCAGAAGTCTAGAGGAAAACCCAAAAGCATTAACCAGACTTCCCTATTGAACTACAGCGCATGATAGTTCCTACCCTGATCATGCCTAACAAAAGTAAACTCAACATCATCATACGGGTGAGGGTTGTTGTCCACAAAGAAATCTCTATGCATTGACCCAACGAACAAGGTTGAATCTCTTGCAGCCTAACCCCTCTAGTGTCTACTAAAAACTCACGTACTACAACTCTGATATTGGCAAATGGTACCTGTTGATGCTGCATTGGATTAATCGTTACGATGGCCACATCCTCGATCCTCTGTGGGAGCCGTATCATGGTGGCCCGCACTATCGGTTGACGGCCTTGAATCTGAATGCATTGGAACCCCTCTAGAGTGAAGGGTGTCATGTCCGTCTTCTGGTACGCCATGGGCAGGACTTCTTCGCCTAAAGCAGAGGGAGAAACAGGGGATGTGGCGGCGAGGTTTACAAGAGAACCAGGGGGGTCAGGGTTTGGGAGACAAGAGAATAGCAAAAGAGAGGAAGTCAAAGCGTCCACGCCTATAGGAGGAAGGCTGTTGAAATTTGGGGGGGGGGGGGGGGGGGGGAGCTGGTACTGATCTTGTTTGTATCCAACAATTTGGGCCGCCTGAACCAGGAACTTGCTGCATCTTTGGCCCAATAGGAATCTAAATTTGGAAAGCCCAGAAACGTCCTTCCTGGTACTTGAAACTCTATCAAAGCAGGAGCCGATCGACAAAATTTTCGAATATGGCCCAATTTATGGCATGAACGACACTTGACTCTGTTATGGCAATCAATCCTAGAATGCCCTGAATGAAGGCATTTAGCGTAGATTGTGGTAGTAAATCCGCAAATCGTAATCCTTAATTTAGGAACGGGCTTCTCCATCGGGGCATAATGGACCATCCTTTCCATAATGGGCCCAGCAGATTTGAAATTCAGATTTCCTTGTTTCCCATTGTTGAGATCCGTTAATTGCCCCTTTCCCGTGTTCTTCGCATGCTTCTGGATTGGGACCTCTTGTGCTATGTTTCGAATCAAATCCTCAGAATTCAGTCTTGCAAAAGCCAAAATCCATCCATTGTGCTCCTTATTCGAAACCCCCAGATTCGGCAAATTGGTCAGTGATGAAAAAGACTGGAAATTTCCCTGTTTCAACCCAGATTTTAACCTGTTGAAAGCCTTTTTGATTGGAACTGTATTCGCTCCAGTAAGCGTTGAACATCCTATTGCATTGTTCTTGACTGCTTCTACATAAGATTTTTTCTCTATTTTATAGATTACTGTTTGCCAAGAGTCTTCTTCTTCCTTATCAAATGCCTTTGACCCACGGCACCATTGAGCGCCTCCTTTTCCCCAGAGATGGAAGAACACCTTAAATTAGGGACAGTGATAAGACCGAAGATTATAGATAAAGAATCCCACTTCTTTGGATGAAACAAAGAATCTGAAAACCCTGTCTGATTGATACGAAACCTTGAAAAAATTATCCTGGCCACCAAGAGCTGATTGGAGCATGAGACCCATATTACATTTTGTGAGCCTGAACATGCATCTTCCAAAGGATGCAAGTAGAAAGAATTCTAATTGATTTTGACCCTCCGAGAAATTAATTGGAAGACTAAAAGTCCTCTAGATCTCAGCTTGAAGATCCAGCCTGGATTGAAGATCTAGATCCAGGCTGTCCATGAGGCGAGGGTGTTAGACAAACATTCACTGTGTAAAGACCATATGGCCCACTAGGCTTGCCGCTACCTCTAGGGTTGGCTTGTGCCCTGTGCGTCTGCTCCTATTGCCAGCCCTAGGCTAGCGCCTGTGCTGCCTATATATGTGTACCTCTCACCTTGGAATAATATTCATTCATTCCAGCCCCAAATCTATCTCTAACATGGTATCACGGGACCACCTCAGTCCTCCTTCCATAAGCTTCTGCTAATTTTCTTTTTTTTTCCTCCTCTCCCTGCCACCGCCGATCTCCATGGGTCTCACCGATGACACATCAGCCGACCCTGCTACCGAATCCCGGATCCTCACCGAGCATATCGCCAAGGAAGCTGAAGACAACGCCATCGCCGCTCAGAAGGACTTCACCGCCAAGGAGCAGGCAGCGCGTGACCGAACCCTCGCCCTGGCCACCGCGCGCGCCCGTGTGGCCACCACCAATGCGGCCTTCGACAAAGAACAAGCCGCCATCACTACTCTGGAGTGTGAGGGTGCGGCCGATCCGCATACCGTATCCTCCTCCCCTACCGTGCACGATGCCCGGAACGATCTACCGGAGGATGACCTCGTCAAGAACACCGTGCTGATGGAGGCCAACATCGTCGTCAACCTCCACGCCCAGGCGTCCGGTGTCCAAAACATCCGCTCCCTCGTCGTGATCCTCCTCGACCCGGCGTCCACCCAGTTCTCCAAGTGGCATGAGTACATGCTGCTCACTCTCCGCCGGTATGCCCTCGTCAATCATGTTCTCTCCGATGCCTCCTATCCCAACCATGCAGCCTGGATCCGGATGGACAACGTGATCATGGCATGGATCTTCCACACCATCACATCGGAACTCATGGAGATCATTAGCAAATGCCGCGGCACCACAGCACGAATCGCTTGGCTCGGAGTCGATAATCAGTTTCTCAGAAATCATGAGACTCGGGCACTTTTCCTCAACGTCGAGTTTCGCAATCTCATGCAGGGTGATCTTCCTATCACTGATTACTGTCGCAAAAGGAAGTCCATGGCGGACGGCCTTGCGGACCTAGGCGAAGTCGTGTCCGACCGCACCCTCGTCCTCAACCTTCTTCGGGGCCTCAACGCCCATTTTCAGTAAATGGTGCCGCACTTCACCTGTGCCTGCACCCTATCGCCCTTCGACAAAGTGGTGGCCAATCTCGATCTCGTCGAGCTGCACGCGCCCACCTCGGTTGAGCAGCCGGCATCCGCCATGGTCGCCATGGGTGCTCTGCGCTCTCCCACGCCTCCTCTGGCTCCACTCCCAGCGTGCCCTGCCCTCCCTACTGACGCGCCTGGTCACGCTGCCCCTCCTTCCGCCAGTTCAGGCAGGGGGGGGGGGGGGAGGAGCACAGTGGTGGAGGCCATCGCTGACGTCGCGGCAAAGGAGCAGGAGGCTCCCAGGGCTGCTGGCCCTCCTTTGACGACCCCTGGACCAGGTCCATTTAGTTGTGGTGGCCCCTCACCCCGGCATCGCCCCTCGCCCTTCACATCCGGCGCAGGCGCCCCAACATTCCTTGATGGCCGGCACTCCCACCACGATCTTCCCCGGCCACCCAAACCAACAACAGCAGCAGCACGCCGTGCTGCCCGTGCCGGTCCCCTAAATGGCACCCATGTACCACCAGCAGCAGCTCGCCGCCTCAACGCCCCAGCATGCTCCACCAGCACTAGCGCAGCACGCCTAGCTTCCATGGGATGCGACATCGCTGGCTCACAACTTCAGCACCGTTTCGCTCAACCCTCCTGCTGCCACTTCCGAGTGGGTGTTCGACTCAGGCGCCTCTTCTCACATGACACCATCTGCTGGTAACGTCACAACTCTCTCCTCCCCTATTCACTCTACTCCTTCATCAATCCTTGTTGGCAATGGCTCCACACTTCCTGTCATTGGTACTGGTAGCACTACTCTACCTGGTTCTTTTTATCTCAACAATGTACTTATTGCTCCTGACATTATTAAGAACCTCATTTCTGTTTGCCAATTTACCACTGATAATCTCTGGTCTATTGAATTTGACCCTTTTGGCCTCCCTATGAAGGATCTTCGCTCTTGGAACATGATTGCTCGGTGCAATAGCCCTGGACTGCTGTACACCATCTCCTTGCCTGCAGCTGGTTCGCTCCCGTCTGCTCTCGTGGTCACGGCTCCATCATCGGTCTGGCACCATCGCTTTAGGTCATCCTGGTCACGATACGCTCGCTAAGCTCATAAGCTGCTCTGCCATCACTTGTAATAAAGGAGAGCACTTCTATCATGCATGCCAACTACGTCGCTATACTCGATTACCCTTTGCTACTTCTTCCTCTCGAGCAGTCAAACCATCTGATCTTATATATTGTGATCTTTGCACATCTCCTGTACTGAGC
This sequence comes from Eleusine indica, assembly GCA_030378355.1. Classification (NCBI taxonomy): domain Eukaryota; kingdom Viridiplantae; phylum Streptophyta; class Magnoliopsida; order Poales; family Poaceae; genus Eleusine; species Eleusine indica. Next base: position 13,473,927 of record CM059494.1, read on the forward strand.
GTCTCCGGTTACAAATATTATTGGGTCATTTTGGATGATTACTCTCACTTTATCTGGACTTTTCCCTTGTGCCTTAAGTTTGACATGTTTTCTACTTTGACTAACTTTTTCTCCTATGTGTAAACTCAGTTTGGCGCCTACATCAAGGCCATTCAGTGTGACAATGACCGGGAATTTGATAACTCATATACCCGCACCTTTTTCCTCACCAGTGGCACCCTACTTTGCATGTTGTGCCCATACACCTCGCTTCAAAACGGCAAGGCTGAGCGCATCCTTCGCACCATCAACAACACTGTTCGCACCATGCTAGTTCAGGCTGACATCCCACCCTCTTATTAGGTCGAAGGTTTGAGCACCACCACCTACCTCCTCAATCGCCTTCCCTCTAAAGCTATTGCATACCCCACCCCCAACTTCGCACTGTTCGGCACTCATCCCTCCTACACTCATCTCCAAGTGTTTGGCTGTGCCTGCTACCCAAACATCTCCGCCACGGCACCTCATAAGCTAGCACCTCGCTCGGTCAGTTGTGTTTTCCTCGGCTACTCCTCCGATCATAAGGGGTATCCATGTCTCGGTCGCTCTTCCAATCACCTGTTGATCTCTCGGCACGTCATCTTTGATGAATACTCCATCCCCTTCATCGAGTCGGGCACTTCTGTCGAGCCTGCCTCATATGATTTTTTTAACTAATGATGCTCCCATTTCCGTCAGAGCCATCTCTCCTGCAGGTACCCTCAGCTCTCGCGGCCCGCCTCTCGGATTCCCACCGTTGGTCATCGTGCCCTCCTGCACGAGCAGCCGGGTTGAACCTGAGGCACTCCCTCCTCTGGAACAGTCACCCGCACCACGCGCGGCATCATCACCTGCACCACGTGCGGCCCCGACGCCCTTGCCAGCATCATGCATGGTCTCGTCGTCTGCGCCTTGCGTGGCCCCATCTTCCTAAGCTCCCGCACCACCTGCGGCCTATAAGAAGCCTCCGGTCAGTCAGGTCTACACACATGTTCAGTCCTATGTTCGGCCTGGCGCCATGTCTGCATCTGCAGCATCCCCGCCACTTGTGCCCACTGCACCAGCCGTGCTCCCCAAAGGTGCTGTTGCAGTCCCGCCCATTCACAACAATCATCGTATGGTCACTCGTGCAAAGGAAGGTTTCCGTCAGCCGTCGCTTTTCCAAGCTGAAGCCATTTCTCTAATGCCCAAGTCTGTTCGTGATGCCCTTGATGATCCAAATTGGCGGGCTGCCATGGAAGAAGAATTTGCTGCTCTTCAGTCAAACCACACTTGGGATCTAATTCCGCGACCTGCGGGTGCCAATGTGGTCATGGGAAAATGTGTCTATCGCCACAAGTTTGATGCTGCAGGTCGTTTGGATCGATACAAGGCTCGTTGGGTTCTTCGAGGGTTCACTCAATGTCCTGGAGTTGATTATGATGAGACTTTCAGTCCCGTTGTGAAGCCTGCCACTGTTCGCATAGTGCTCTCAATTGCACTCTCTCGCCGGTGGCCTGTTCATCAGCTTGATGTCAAAAATGCCTTTCTTCATGGCACTCTCTCTGAGACCGTTTACTGCAGTCAACCAGTTGGTTTTGTTAGCTCCACTCAGCCTGATCATATCTGTCGACTGAAAAAATCTTTATATGGTCTAAAGCAAGCACCTCGAGCGTGGTACAGCCAGTTTGCTTCTTATATACTCACTCTGGGGTTTGTTGAGGCAAGGTCTGACACATCTTTATTTGTGTTCACTCGCGGTGCGGATATGACATACCTACTCTTGTATGTGGACGATATTTTCCTCACTGCGTCCTCCATGGATCTTCTTCAGCGCATCATCTACAGATTGAGTTTGCTATGAAGGATCTTGGGCCTCTCCGTCACTTCCTCGGGGCCAGTGTTCAGCGTACCTCCAGCGGTCTATTCCTATCCCAGCAGCAGTATGCGTTGGATATTCTGGACCGTGCAGGCATGGCCGAGTGCAAACCGTGCTCCACACCGGTCGATACTAATCCCAAGCTAGCTGCTGATGATTGTCCTCCTGTGGGCAATGCCACCCAGTTCAGGAGCCTCGCCGGCGCAGCCAATGCCACCCAGTTCAGGAGCCTCGCCGGCGCACTACAGTATCTCACCTTTACTCGTCCTGATATTGCTTATGCCATTCAGCAAATCTGCCTCCACATGTATGATTCACTCGAAAATCATCTCACTGCCATGAAGCGTATCATTCGCTATGTGCACGGCACTATGGGACTTGGCCTGTCTCTTCATCCCTCACCGGCTTCAGATATGGTGGTCTATTCTAACGCTGATTGGTCTGGTTGCCCCGACACACGCCACTCCACTTCTGGGTATGCTGTGTTCTTTGTTGGCAATTTGATGTCCTGGTCGTCCAAGCATCAAAACACTGTGTCTCGCTCCAGTGCTGAAGCAGAATATCAGGCCGTTGCTAATGTTGTCGCTGAAGTCTCTTGGTTATGCCAGCTTCTCCAGGAACTGCATTGCCCTTTGCAGAAGACCACGCTCATTTACGGTGATAATGTGAGCGCGGTGTACTTGTCCTCCAACCCGGTTCAGCATCAATGCACGAAGCATGTTGAGATTGATCTCCACTTCGTCCGTGAGAAGGTTGCTGTTGGAGATGTTCGAGTCCTTCATGTTCTGACGACTTCACAGTTCACCGATATCTTCACCAAAGGGCTTCCTTTTTCTGTTTTTGGAGAATTTAGGTCCAGTCTCAACGTTCTTCTCTGTGGCTAAAGCGACATTGTAACTGCTAGGGGATGTTAGACAAACATTCACTGTGTAAGGCCCATATGGCCCACTAGGCTTGCCGCCACCTTTAGGGTTAGCTTGTGCCCTGTGCGGCTGCTCCTGTTGGCAGCCCTAGGCTAGCGCCTGTGCTGCCTATATATGTGTACCTCTCACCTTGGAATAATATTCATTCATTCCAGTCCCAAATCTCTCTCTAACAGAGGGGAGAGAGGAGAGAAGTTACCGTTTTGGGAGATGGAGAGGTCAAAGAGATCACCGCACTGGCGCTAGGGCGAGATCATCAGTCACCTCGAAGAAGCAGGTCCATCCATCCTCGTCCGGGGAGACATACCTCAGGGGAGCAAAGGTCCACCGGTGAAGCCAGAGGGGCACCAATGGAGGAGGAGATGTGCAGGGATCAGGGCCGGCGGCGAGGATTGCCATAATCACCTCAATCGTCCTCTAGTAAATTATGTTATTCACTAGTCATCACTGGTTTGATCCATTTGTGAGGATATTAGTGGCTGGGGCACGTCCAGCTCAGTGAGTAACTCAACAACGTATATCCTCCTGTTTTACTGCAGCCAACATATATGACGACTGAATAGGGTACAAAATCAATCAATGGTCACTGCAGGTATCCAGCAACTGGGTGATATGCCGAGTGTTTGAATCAAGTTGTGGTACGCAAGTGAGCTTCCATGATGAGGGCACGGAACTTTCTTGCCTGGATGAGCTATTTTTGTCGCTAGATGACTATGATGAAGTGAGTTTGCCAAATAATTAGAACCCTAGTCAGTAGAGCTCCAGCATGGGCGCGTTCACCATGACTGCTGGGTGGGAAACCAGTGGAACCATGTGCACAAATGGGGTCCTCGTCGCTGATGTAGGCAGTGAAAGAACGCCCCCTCGGGGCCGATTCCTGCCATAATCATCCCTGGAGAAATGGTGGTCTGATCAGGATCCGTCGGCATTGGCTCAGTGGTCACGGTGGCCGGTGTTGGGTACGCCGTTGGCTGTATGACAGGGTAGGCTGGTGCGGTCACTGATGACCTCATGTTGCACCCAATGGCCATTGACAGTGTGCGCATTGGTATCAAGATGAGTTGGTTAATGACAAGTTCTCGGGATTAACACTACCACAAAAACTGTTTTTAGTGACACGAGTTTAGAGACGGCTAAAATAGTCACGTCACTAGATCATTTATAGTGACGTATTTCTAGAAACGCGTCACTGCTATTTGGTTGAAGCCTATCTATAATGACGGTTGAGTAGAAAGTCGTCTGTAGAAATAGATTTAGTGGCGTGTTTCAAAAAATCCGTCTCTATAGGTTCAAGTAACAGAGACGGGGTTCTAGACTAGAGATGGAATTTTCAAATCCCGTCACTACTATTTCAAGCTATAGAGACAGGATTTTATAGTAGGGACAGGGTTTTTAATCCCCGCCACTATTGATATGAGAAATAGAGACGGTCTTCTATAGTAGGGACGGATTTTGAAACCCCGTCCCTAATATATTAAGCTATAGAGACAGGGTTGATTCAAATACAATAGGTGGCGCAGTAGTAGAAGTCTTCCCTCTGTTCTCCTGGATCAGGAGTTTGAATCCCACCAACCATTTTTTGTTTTTCGTTTTTTTTTCATCCCTATCCGCCATCAATTTTTAATCCCCGCCGCCTCCTCACCTCGCCCGTTCCCTAGCCAAAACCGTAGCCGTCGCTCCTTCTCCCCACCTCGCCCTCCTCCTCTGCCGCCTCAACCGCACACCTCGCCCTCCTCCTCCGTCGCCTCGCCCTCATGCCAACGACCTCCTCCACAGCCACCTCGCCCTTACTCCGACGACCTCCTCCTCGAGCTCGCCAGGTCGGGCGCCTCGGCCTCCTCCCCCTTAGGCGGCACCGGCGGCCTCCTCGACCTCACGCGGCTGACTCCCTCCAGGCGGATCTGGCAACCCAGGCCTCCCACCACGAGGACCACGGTGATGCGAGGACGCTCTCGCTGCCCTTAGCGAGATTCGTTGCTAGCAGGACACGCATCGGCGGCGGGCGGCGTTGATCCGGCATGAGGCGCTCCATCACGTCACTAGATAATGATCTTAGGTCACTGTGGTAGTGTAGCGCTGGGTAAAGCTCTCAGGTAGCTCGATCTTAGGGTGTGGTGCGGCAAGGATGTCATCTAGGGAGCTGATACGGTTCAAAACGCATTGACCCTTTCTCTCGGTGAAGCTAGGAAGAACAACAAAGATAGTGCTGATTTACGTGTTAACTATGTGTGAATTGGTGATACCCCCGTAATATTGAGAGGTATTTAGATGGACGTGCTATCTAATATATCATCCTGCTTGTGTTCTGCAGGAAACCGTGTAGGGTTTGTTGCCTTTCAGAAACAACTGAAAAAACAAAAACCATGCATCCGTGTACAAATATGTGTGATTAATTAGCAGTAGATATACTAGTAAGAAATTACTGAAGTTCGTTAAAAGAGAACTGGAACTTTTGTACTATGAATTATGTATGCAGGAGCTGAAGCAAGTGAATGAGTTGGGGTGGAACTGAAATTGCGTAGGGCAACCAGTTATGTATCCTTTGGTTGGCAACCGACAATCTGGCATTCAGAGACCTAGCTAGTAGTAGTGGAGAATACTCAGGTTAGCTATCACCCCTCGCTCATCCTATAAATCCGAGCCATAGTAGTGGAGTTTACTTGTGGACTTCTTTTTTCTTCCTTTTGAAGCCATGAGCTTCAGGTGCTATGGTAATCAACAACTTGTTCTTCAACATGACCAATTAGCAGTAATTGGACTTTTTAGATCATACATATAAAAAGTTAGTGTTAATCAATGTAGCAGCTACTATTAAGAGTAAAAAATATATATTTCATGTCATGTTTAGATGATAGAATACTATCTCTTCATAAAAGGTCAAGTAAAGTGCTATGTTGACATCTTTAACATGTGGCTATCTGATGTTTCTTATCAGTGCTGCAAAGAAGAATTCTCCTGGTGGTGGAAAACTACCAAGTGTTTTTCAAGATGAGAATTCCTAACTATATTGAATGGTATGTATTAGTGATTTATGCAATTAGTAAGTAGGAGCTGTTAGCAAGAGCACAAGTATTGTATTAGCATGCTGTAATCAAGTGTTATTAGCTGTTAGAATTGAATTGTATATATTAGTGATTATGTAATCATGTTATTAGCATGACTTAGTATTTTTTCTATAGTTCATCTGAAGAGCGCCTCACATGTTTTCTAGTGTTTCCTAAAATGGATACTAAATTTGTAACCATGGTTGTAAATTGATGTATATGAATGATGTATCTATGTTTCTATGGATGAAATGGAGAAAAAAAATCATTTCTGGTGCATTTTATTTTTTTTTTGTTTTTTATATTTACCATTAGGAACGGGGAATAATTGTAAAAAATACGTCTCTGGATAGTTAATAGTGACGGGGATATAGGATGTCGTCACTAAAATAGTGACGGTAAAGATAGTTGTGGCAGTTTCAGAAATCCGTCTCAAAAAAGAAACAGGGACGGGTTTCCATAGTTGTGACAGTTTCAGAAATCCGTCCCTAAAAAGAAACAGGGATGGGTTTTGAAAATCCATCACTAAAGGTTGTTGGGACAGGTCTGAGATATCTGTCTGTAAAAGGCAGTAGCAACGGTTTTAGAAATCCATCACTATAGGTCATGATTTAGTGACGGTTAAATCCCCGTCGCTACAGACTGAGATTTAGTGACGCAAAAATTGAGACGGTGACATTTTGCGTCACTAAAGGGCTTAGACCACCGTCACTAAATATCATTTCTGTAGTAGTGTAAGGGTTAGTAATTACGTGTGTTGAGACTGACCTCTGTTTGTTGCTGCAGTGACTTGATGTATTGGATGGCCCGGTCAAGGATTGAAGCTCTGCTGTACTGTCACAGATCGAGAGCGGAGATCTTGTGGTGCCACAACTTAACTGATGCTATGCGCATAGCTCAGGTTAAAAAAAATTGAACCAGTTCTTCCAATCATACGGCTTATGAACACAAATTATTTGTTATTGCCAAATTTCTTCATGATCATATAGTTGTAAATTTTTTAAGTACCTTGTTATTATTATTACATCCTGGAACAAGCTGTTGCAGCGTCTTGAACTTTTCATTTATCTTCCACCTTCGCCTCTGCACAATTATGCTACATATAGAGTCATCCATGCGATGTGAAAGGAATTTGGTAAGTCTAGTGAATCAATAGCAATCATAACGGCAGTCAGCAATTTATACAAGAAAAGGATATCTAACCACAGTGATTGCTATTCACAGGGAAAATTACATAAAAGAATTACCTTACAGGTTGTGATTCAGAATTTTATAAACCAAATCAACAGCTAATGAAACTGTTATATATTCATACTAATACATAAATATGTTAAGGCCCATTTACTGGTGGTCAACTTAAGAAAGGCTTGGTTGGACAAGTAATCAAATGGGGCTTCTTTACATAACAAACTTGATTAAGCAAATACATAAATTATATGAGCAATGCTAGAGCTACATAACATCCTACGAAATTCCTACGTGCTGATTAGGATAGGGCCCATAGAAGGCTGACGTGGTTGATGCATGGCAAGGAGCAGCAGGCTGATTTACTTGAGCGGGATTGACGCCGTGTGCGCCGGCTTATTTCAAGAAAGCAAAAAAAAAAAAATCTAATCATTATTGCTGTATATCAGCTTGTTCGTTCTAGAGGCAAACATCATCGATTTTTCCAGTAGTTATCGCCATTCAGAGTACGTGACATCTGGTAGCCAAGTAAGATGTGCCTTGTATCACAATTGTGCAAAAGAACACGGCTGCAGCCACAAGAACAAATGACATGTTGTATGAGAGAATAAACTCGTAGGAACTGTGTCGGCGTGACACCCAAGCACCATGGAACCCGTTTTGAAAGTAACTTCCGCCTGCCTCTACATTCGATCGGCCACAATTGGACAAAGCTGCGGCGTTATACTGTTATCTAATCTCTGTGTTCTTTCGATATAACAGAGATAATAAGGAAGGTCTCCATGATTTATTTTTCCTTTTGTCAAAAGGCTCTCCGTGATTTGGTAGTTGTTTTTCTCTTGGATATGACGTGATTTGGCAATCGTTGATCTGATATGGCCATATTTAACGGTGGACCCAGCCATGTGGTGCCCTTACTAGGACCGATCCTAGTCAGTACGTAGGAATTTTGTAGCTCGTTACGTAACTCTAGCATTTCCGAAATTATATAAATATGTAATATATAGGAGGACTAAAAAATCATTCATAATGAGATTAAGATAATCATGTTTGGTTTATTGAAGAGATATTTAACTGAGAAAAAGTATAAAAATGTTGGTGCAAGTTAAACAATAGAAGTAGAAAATCATACAAAGCTAGGTGTTGATTTTTTTGGGAAGAAAAGCTGACTTTGAATTGTGTGGGTCAGTCAGGTAAAGAAACTATGTCATGCAAAAATTACACCATATCAGGGCATCAAAATAGAATATTAAGATTCTTAACATTATATAAATGTATTAATTATTAAAACTAATATTGAATGGAGAACATAAAAAACCATGATATATATAAAATAAGATAATTGTTTTCACAGGCTCATACTTATCTTGGGCTGTATAGTATACCTTGCATCTTATTTATATCAAAACCATATATAGTAAATAAAAAAATCATAAGCTCAACTATAGCTGCAAAATTGTGCGGCCTTTTCAATTAATGATTTCACACTTTATGTTGCAAATTTATAAGATTATACATGTAGCTTTCTACAAGATATACACAAAAAGTAGAATATAAAGCATTGGAATATAATGTTTTAAAATTGCCCCACCTTCGTTTTCCTGCTTGTTTTGTCATGTGGCTGGAGTCGTTTCCTTTGGCCCGACAAGGAAGAAGAGATAATTTAGTGAAGAAGTTCAGTTGGGCACTACTGCGACCAAATATTAAAAAAAAACAGATCACTCGTGGATACTGTTATTTTACTCACAAAAAAAAGAATACTATTATTTACTAAATTAAGTTTAACTAGCAAAATGCCCGTGGGTTGCTACGGGCTTAAAAAACAATGTATTGACAACTTGCATACATTTGATTGGTATAGTATCATAGACAATATTTTATTTTTACATATAAAAAGATCATTTTATATTACATAGCTTTTCATAAAAAATCTTCAACTCTATCACTTATTAAATATTTTTCCCTAAAGCCAGATTCTTATGGTTTTTTTTACTTCCAACAGATTATTGCTCCATATGTGATATGATTTTAATTTTTAGGAAATGAATTATTGGGAGTTGTTGGAGGACATGACTTTTTTTTTTACTCCCTACAGATTTAGAAACCTCCTAAATTCTGTCTTTAGAGGGTAATTTTTTACATAATGATTGGAGATGCTCTTAGCACACAAGGGTCACCACATCTCAAGAAGGTCTTGTACAACATGTTTTCGGAAAATAAGTAGCTCTCTCATTAAAACTGGATCATTCTGGAAGTTTAACTTATCCGTACTCTCAAGAAATTCATGCCAACTAATTAGAACACAGAAAACTTACATGTCGTTCCTATCAATGCGAACGAAAGGAGATGAATACAATAAACATAGACCTTAATTTTAAGATCATCAGGGAAAGGCAGGATGCAGACAAGGAACCCACATCATAAATAACAAATAGCATATTAAATTGTTATCTTGATTATACCAGTAGATCTTCAAAATCATGCATGATCCAAGAACGAATACTAAACAGAACTATTGATATCTCTGCTGATGTAGATAGGTGATAAAGGTTGAAACCTTCAACCTAACACATGCATAGCTGTGATTAAGATTGAAACTTTAATCTAAACACATGTGAAGGCAATGATCGCAGGAACGTACCTGGGTCTTGTGAGACTTGATGCACAGGATGGAGGTGGACGCTATGGCAAAGACCACTCTGTAGGCTAATGCATCAAATTGTAACAAACATAAACTGATGCACGCCATGATGCCACAATTGCTGGATGGCGACATGCAAGCCTTCTAGAGGACATGACCTAACCAAAAAGTAGGACAATAATCAAACAGAATCAGTGCTTCTATCATTGCTTGATGAATCAAGGACTTGGGTAGCAGGGCATGAAAAATAATTAGATTTTACGTAGTTGTCTACTGCCTTGCGTGCCTTCTTCAATGGATAGACTGACAGACCGCATTAGAGAGTGGCCGCCGGCTCATTGTGAGCACGCGACGGTATCGCTTCGACTACACTCCTGACGACAGCAGAATCTAGTGGCGCCACGGCAGCGATCGAGGTCGTCGATCAGCACTGCGCATGGTGGTGATGAGGTGCATGTTTCTCGGGAGCCTGAACTGCCAGCCAGCTCCATGTCCCTCGCAGTCCAGCGGCCATGCGACGACATGAAGATGATGAGAGCGCACGTCTCTGCAGCCAACGATGTTACGAGACCAACAAAGGCTATATACACAGATATGAAGTCCACCCGTACGCACAGAACAATCAAAGCAATCAGAAGGAATCCACGAGAAGGCCTGCTGATGGATAAACCTCTAAATGCAACGCCGAGATCGGTTAGCCTGGGAGAACCACGGAGATCACAGAGAACCCGCGACATGACGCATTCGATCGGGTTTTCTTTTTTGCTTTCCTTAAGGATCGATTGGAGTGGGCAGGCAAATGGTTCTCGGTGGAAGGGCAGAATACCAACGGGCTGAGCGTGTAATATACAGATGGCGCGACACCACCAAAATGGTAGGGCGGACACGACATGAAAGCAGGCAAGTGCCCCTATTCAACCCGACGGCAATAATGAGCACCACCAACGTATTACTGTTTCTGGTTGACACTCGACGGCAAGTGTTCCTGTTCAACCCGGTGGCGAGGTCGATGATGGCTCGTCCACCTTTAGTAGAGGTGCACGACGTGTTGGTCCAGGAGACTGTCTTTTGTGCAAACAAACCAATATGGAATAGAAGACTATTTTTTTAATACACGTGAACAAACCAACGTCCAGGAGACTATTTACGTGGACAAACTAACGTGGACACCAACGAAAGAACATGGACACCAACGAAAGAAAAAAAAATGGAAGACCACACCGGTTTCATTAAGGAGTAGAGATTCTGCTTCCTTTATGACAAGAATAAGACAGTTCTGAAGGTACTATTTCTTCTGGATAGATTTTATCGATCCCCTACTTTACTCTGTCATCTGGACTTGATAAGTAGCAGTGATCAAGCACACAAGTTGGCATTTCCCACGCGTATATATTACATAGCTCGGTGCAACACTTCACCTCTGTCTTCTTCGCTGCATTTGCCGACACCACAAGTTGATCATTCTCCCCCGAGCCGTCGATAATGTCGTCACAGGCCGGTTGGTCCAGGCTGGTGACAGGCTCGACGTCACGCCGCACGATCGGGTGTAGCCACGGTGCCGTCATCTCATGGTCGGAAGGCGGCTCCGGCGATAATGGGAGGCGATGCTGCAGCACCTGATCCATGGCGCCGCCTCCCCTTTTTCCTCCTCCTCCTTTCCGCACCAACTCGAAGAGATCATCACTGCGATGACGAGGAGTGTAAGCCGTATGTGTGATGGAATTGAGCTACCTAGGTGAGCAATTAAGAAGGACTGATGATGCAACCTTTCTTTGGATTCCACTGCACTTGCATAACATTAAAAAGCTGTTTTTTAAGTGCTATGTGTATATGGTAAATATTTTTGTAACTAATAAGAGGCATGCTTGGTCTGTGCTGGAATTAATTAAGGTCGTGACTCGTAAGAGCCAGCTCACTCACGAGGACTGACGATCGCTGAACATCTCGAAGAAGCGCTCAGCACTTCTGTCGCCGACGCCGGTGGCCTCACCAAGCTGGACCGGAATCTTGGCACCTCATTGTTATCTCCAATCCATATGTAGCATATACAGTATTTAACTATATATCACTCAAACCTCAGGGAAACACTCTTGCTTGCAAACCTTCCTAAGCATGTACGATGCAGTGCATCAAGCAAAGAGCATGTTCATAGATCACGGTTTGGACACATATGCTCCTGTTGCTCGTGTGGCTTGCACCATGCAGAGCATCAAGCAAAGAGCATGCAAGACGACAGGATTCCAGTGTAGGTAATATCTGCACGTTCATGCAATTACATAGGTAACGCATCTAGCGGTAGGTCCAGAGGCTCACGCACCAATGTTGGGAAAGTTTATTTTCCCACCGGTAGGATGTTCCGAAATCATGAAAACAAAACGTATATATAGAAATTTTCAAATTCAGACCTCATTCAATGCATTCACTAAATTTATTTATAGGAAGTGTGTATTGGGAATTGTTGGAGAGGTAGTTTTCTGATATATTCTCTAAATTTAGTTATAGAAAGTGTGTATTGAAAATTGTTGGAGGTGCTCTAATTAAATTGCATATATAGCGATGTGTATCAGAATTTTAGCATGCCTACCAATTTTGTTTTTGTTTTTTTTTGTTAATACCGTGACATGCATATTTTTTGCGTGTATCAGATTTTCAGCATTATAAAATTAATTTATTTTTTATGGACACGCACATTACGAAATATCATGACATGCAGAATTGCAGATTACCAAATAATTCTCTACTATGACAGTTCAGCGTTACAAGTTTCAGCAGTGAGAAAAACATGGCATGGACTTCTTAATTTGTACTACTTCTTTAATATGTGAAACGATGCAAAAATAAAATCAAATCGAACTGTGTGTAATCGAACACCTACACAAATTTCTTGGATTTGGACCGCAGATCGCCACCTACCCATGCACCTATTGCCGGCACTCGCGGCCTGCCTGTGCTCCCATGTTTAACAAGGCCGAAAGATTCACCGTTTGTTTTTTTGAGAAAAGTCCTATCTACCTCCCTCAATTACAAGGGGTATCTCACTTTGCCTCCTTTAACTAGAAAATCAGGTATCTGATACCTTAAACTATCGACTCCGGTTTAATTTCCCTCCCTCGGTGGTTTTGACAGTGGTTTTGTCCTATGTGGCATAGTAGGCCCCATATGTTATATGTCATGTCATTTTTTCTTTTCTATTTTTTATTCTCTCTCTCTGTCTTCTCTCATGTGAGCTCCGCCTCCCCCCTCCATGCGAGCTCTGCCACCTTGCCCCGTGCGAGTCTGCCGCCGCCCTGCTCCGTGCGAGCGCCGTCGCCGTGCCCCGCGCGAGCCTTCCACAGTTGTGCCCCGAGCGAGCCCGCCGCCGCCCTGCTCTGTCCGAGCGCTGCCGCCACCCTGCCCCACGCGAGCCGCCACCATGCCTCACGCTAGCCCGCCACCGCCATGCCCCGTGCGAGCGCTGTTGTCGTGCCTCTTGCGAGCGCACGGCCACCATGCCCTGCGCGAGCCCGCCACCGCCCTGCTCCGCGCGAGCACCACCGCCCTGCACTGCACGAGCCCGTCGATGCCCTGCTCCACGCGAGCGCCACCACCCTGCCTCACGTGAGCCCGCTGCTGCCGCCCTACTCCGCGCGAGCGCCGTCACCCTGACCCTCATGAGCTCCACCGCCGCGCGAACCCGCTGCCCACTGCTCCCTTCTCCAGTGCAGCCTCCTCGACATCAGTCATGACCAGGAACCTTTGTCTACCGCCCCGGCCGTGAGCCCACGATGACCTCGCCGCGCTGCCTACTTCACATCCGCCGCCTCTCTCTGATAGCGCTAGTAGAGGATATGGACAGGTGCGGGAATCGATGAAATCGACGGTGGCGCGGGAATAGGATTTCCCTCTACCGACAGCTGAGTTAGGGGAAGACGAAGTGAGAGAAAAGAAAAGGAAAAAAATGACATGGCATATGACATATGGGATCCACTATGCCACGTAGGATAAAACCACTGTCAAAACCACCGAGGGAGGGAAATTGAACTGGAGTCGGGGCCGGTCCTGGGGGAGGGCAAAAAGGGCGGCCGCCCTAGGCCCCTGATCCCAAGAGGCCCCTCCCCAGACATGTACAAGTACAGATTAGTATCGTGTGAAGCCCATAGTTACTCGTATAACCCAAAATTCTAACTAAATCAAGCTAGCATTTTGTAGGATGCACAAATTTTAATCAAGGCTCTCAGGATTCTTAGCACATGCACATGTTAGGACACTAGGTTTTATTCACCGTCCTTGCTTACCTCTTTGTTACCCAAACATATTACAATAAGTCAATAATTCATCTTCCTTTTTCACCACATGTGAACACATCATAAACGTGTCGAAACCATATATAATTTGATCTAGAGTTCCAAGATGAAGATAGTAGGATTTTGCTGCTATCACATTGAGGTCTCAGCTCACGTCTTTGATCTAGTCTGCCCCTAAGTTATTGATACATCACCAACGATGATGAATTGATTTTTTAGTTCAACTTATTTCACTTATCCTCTTGGTCATTTCGTACAATGCATGCATCTGACCGTGATAAAAGAAGGAGGCGAGCAAATGTACTGATCAAATCATAGAATAAAACCTTCCATATTTTTTTAAGTTATAAGTTAATATATTAAATTTATCTACGGCAAAACCTACTAATGTTAATGACGAGATTTTATTTCAGATAGCAAAGTCATAAAAATAATCGTAATTGTAAATAGCAAGGGGTATATATACTAATAATTTTCATATCATATCAAAGGGTCCTAATTTTTGGATTCGCCTCGGGCCATTGTAAACTCAGGACCGGCTCTGACCGGAGTCAATAGTTTAAGATGTCAGATATCCGGTTTTCTAGTTGAAGGAGGCAAAGTGAGATACCCCTTATAATTGAGGAAGGTAGATAGGACTTTTCTCTTGTTTTTTATAGGGAGATCCACCATGGTTGTTTCCTCTGCAGGAACGGAACTGGGGAGATGGGGGAGATCATGGCAAATCAGGGAATGGGATGCGGGGAGTATGGGGTTGTTAGATTTTCTTTTCTAATTATTATTTAATTCTTATATAAAAAATAAAGGGCTGAGATTCAATTGTTAAGTGACCTCTGAAAAAGGGCTCGTATGTTCTGCAAGGAGTGCATGTGGATTCAAGCAATGGATCGGAGGTTATCTGATGGAGTGATGGAGACGCGAAGAATGCTCAATGGCGGTGGAGATCCAGAGACTGAGTAGTCACGTGCAAAGGTTGGAATGAAACAGCGGCAGTCTTGGCGTTTGTATGGCAATTGGATACTCTCCCCCTAGGATCACTTGAAATGTCCACTACTGCCTTTAATTTCGATGGATTGAGGAAGCTAATAATAACCTATAGTCTAGAGGTAGAAGACGACGAGCCAGGGCGCTCATACGTAAATATTTCGCCCACAATAACGAGTTTCTTTCCAGACACTACCTTGCTATGTTTGTCCTTAATTCCGCTGGCAGGTCTTACCTGGTGTCCTAGTGTCACGTGTCAGAGAAAGAAACTGAAGAGCGCCGCTGTTGTAGAGTACTCCCTCTGTTCTTAAATTATTGTCGCCGTTAATTTGCTTTGATAATAAAATAAACTATAATAATATATATGATATTACTTAAATTTTTCTGAATAAGACGAATAGTCAAAGTTAACTAAAAAAGTCAATGACGACAACAATTTAAAAACGGAGGGAGTATATACTGGCTGCCGGACCTCACCACCAAGGTTCCGCATACATATGATAGACGTCATGGTCTCTCTGCTTGAGTACGTCATCATACAGAGGACTCCAAGGAAAAAAAAAATCGCTTATAAGTAAAAGTGAAGTTTCCTTTACCCAGAGATCAGAACCCTCGTTCCTCTATCGGTGAGGCATGCCTGCAGATGGGCCACGGATTGACCTGCAACCATGCATGGATAGCCTGCAGCTAAATTTGTTCTCCTTCTCGTTCGGTGTTGGCCGTACGTGATACAGACTAGAGAGGATGATGCTCGTGAACTTGACCCCTCAAGGAGGTCAATGGACAATGGTTATAACCTCATCGAAGGGCACAGGTTACAAGTGGCTACCATGCATGCGCCACGTAAACTGGCATGGGCGGGCGGCTATGACGCCAGCACTACGCATGGCTGCTGACGAGATGCAGAAGTTCAAATCCTGCTGGGCATGAGGCCTGCTCGTGAATTGTTTATGTAGAAAACGTCACACAATCTTCTGAGGTGCAAATAAGATATTGTTTTCAATTGGTGGGAATATTAACTTTTCTCCTGTTTATTTAATGACTTGACATGTATAACGATTCTGACCAATATACTTAAACAAATACTTGTCATAAAAAGTGTATACAAATGTTATCCTTTGTAGACTACAAAACTTCGTTGCTATAGAATGCTGCTATGATCTGTGCATATGACTCTGGTACTCCAACTCATACTAGGCACCCAAGCATTTAGAATGGTGGGGAACATGGGGTTATCTCAAAATGCGAGGTTGGGCGTAAACAACTATGGAACTACTGGAGGATACGAGGGCATGACCAGCAACATGTCGGCTCTACTGAGGAAGAACAACAACTTCAACTTCATGGTCATGATATATGTTCACACACACCGTAGTTGCCATTTGGATCTGTGACTCCTGATTGGCGACCACCCGATTGTCTCACCTCGCCATGTTGAATTGTAACAATTTTTTAAGGCAAGAGAGTTGTGCGTTGTTATTGAACTAGCTTGTGGTTCATGTACTCACCCCTTAGGCTAATCTTAGTTACAGTTTCATTTGAAAGTGCTGACTCACCCTATAGGCCAATCTCAGTGACAGTTGCATTTGAGTTTCATTCTAAAATTGAGGACGTGACATTGAATAAGAAGAAATGAGTTTCATAGGGATGAAAACATGTACATGGTTACCAAAACTTTGAAACTAGAATAATAAAACTCCATTGAGAGTGTTCGAGTTTTATCTCTACATATTTATCAACATTCATTGGTCATTTAGATGTAGTATTTAAATGATACACTAACATATAAAACAGTGAAATAAAACTTTGTATTAAGACACACCTAGTTATATTCATCAACTCATACACTAACACTAGCTTGTGTATTTGATGGTTTCTAAATTGTTTCCTTTCTGATCTATAGTTTCATATCATGTGGAATGGCTATGATATTTTATAATACATATCGTGTGGAATAGCCATGACATTTAATAATACAGAGTACTGAATCTGTAATTCCATTTGGGAATGTGTCCTGTCCTTCTGTTTGAATTATGTGGATTGGCTTTCAATCTTCATTAAAATAGAGCCACTGTGTAAAGGTGAAACACTTACTTTTATCTGACGATTTTAGACCACAATACCAATTGGAATGTTTTGATCTCTTTTATTTTTTTGTGAAATGCACCCTTCATCTAAATGGTGAAACACCTATTACTTTTACCTACCTGCTTAATAGTTATGAGTTTGGGTGTTTCTTCTACTGTCAAACCTGCTCCCGATGTCAATCTATAAAAGGTCCACAAGATTTACTATGACTTTTCTCATAATGAATTCAGGTATGAGAACATCTGGGCTAATATTGGGAAAAGATCAGCAAGGCTAATTGAAGATAGCTGGCAGGCGTTTACATCGACATCTATTTAATTATTGGAGTTAGTTGTTGGCCCCTATAGATGCGCTGGTACTGAGCCACAATTGTTGCCGAGACTTATAGCACCCACTAAAAGATGTGATCCATGATCGAAGATCCTTCTTTTCATGCTATATGGACCTGGGATTTGGTGAAGATGAACTAAAGGCTTGATAGTTATAGGGTTATAAGAAAAAGAAATGAACAAGCTCTTATGCTTTTGTAATTACCATACTATGGTCGTTGTAACTTGGAACATGCATTTGCCTCGTGCCCATACACATGTTTTGAATTTTTAATTCAGTTCAGGACTTGTGACATTGCATACATGAAGCAATTGTGAGAGCATTCTCCCTAAAATGTACATTTGAATGAATATTATGTTAGCCATAAAATTGTAGAACTTAACTTGATTTCTGATATTTTGATGGTGATATTTAATCATGTAAATCATGATTGTTGTTAGATAAAGGACGTAAAACTCAGAATTGACTGATTAGATCACAACACCAAACTACAGATCGTATTTCTTATTTTGCAAATAACATAAGTATTTCTTTGTGTCTACCAATGCAGTAAGCTAGCGTGGGATCGTGCCTAGTGGGAATGTGCTTGGGATCCTGGTCTCGTGGGGATGGGCCTCCTCGAGGAGAAACCGACGCGGGGGATGAGGCGCACGCCTGGCTTTGAACGGATCCTAGACCGATTGGTGTGGACCACCCGACCTGGCTACAGAATAAGTTATTCTATAGCTAGCTACAGATTATACCTACACATATATTGAATATATTATTTATATCTGACTACAGAATAACAAATTGTGTAGCCGGATCGAACTCAACCAGGTCAATCTTTCTAGTGCAGGCCGACCCGGACCGGTACGACTCCCTCCCCATCCCTGGCGCATGATCCCACGATGCCCCTCCACCACCGCATGGGCGGCACCCCTGCGACCATTTGTGGTTCGACTATGTCGTTCTGCATCGCCGATGGATTTTCTCTTACTGATCGCCGACACTGACGTGAATCCCTTCCACCGCAGCCATCCATTGTTTGGCTGTGCTAATCCGCATCCCCGGTGATTTGCTCTCGCTTGTCACTGCTAATGACGAGAAATCCCCATCACGTTCCCATCAGATACTACTTTGATCTACCATCAGATCACAATTTATCTCCCACCACATCAGAGTAAAATTCCCCCGACTGAGAGCTAATTTTAATGATTTCCTGAGCAGACAGATTTGTGCTTGTTTCTACCGCCAGATCGATGAATATGGTGACGACGGCCAAGCGCTGTTCCTCACCGCTTCATCGGCAACGTGTGGTGTGGTTCCGGCGCGGCGGGATCGATGGAGGTGCAGACTACGTGGTGACTTTCTCATCCTCATCAGCAGGTGCTTCGACGAGATCCAACTCTGATTGAAAGTTTAGGGGCGAACTCCACAAGATCCAATTGACGGCCCTCTGGTGAGCTCCTATTCTCATTCTGGTTCCCTTTACTGCCAATCCCCATTCCATTCCTTCGCACATGGAGGATCCACATGTCCATGTCCCACTGATTTCGGATCTGCGCTTCGCAGGCTCCTAGTTTGGATGCTTGTTGATTGAGATTTAAGTTTCGTTCAATGGATGCGATCTGCAATAAAATTATGATGCCAGATTTTTGTTCAATTTCCATCTCTAATCTATCATGCGTCATGGTGATGCGTGACCTATGGGTATGCCCGATTGCTAGGTTCTTAATTATGTTAGACTAGGGATAGATGTGACTAGCCGTCTCCTATTTGATCTGGATTAGTAGAATTTTGTTGCTTTGCAACTCAATCCTTTCGCTGGGATTACAATATTTCCTTTTTTGTGTTTCTCTGCTGGATCGATTGACTGTCAATTTCACCAGGTGGTGTCAGTCTGTGCTTTTAGCATCTACCAGGACACGATTCCACCACTCTTCTTTTTGTTTTTGTTTTTTAATTTCCACTATCATATGGTTCACCAGCAACCTTCCTTTTCTACTGTTTCTTGTGTTATTGTAAACCATCTGCCATTTTTTACAGCTGTCATTAATACTGATTTGCGTAAAGAAGTGGTGCCTAATAATTGTTGTTTCTCTAATGGAAATCAAATAGTTGTGACAAGGAGTTGCTCTATATAACATTGAATTCATTGTAAATTTGTTTCTATTATTTGTACAAATCCTTACCTCTAGTGTAGTAAATATGGACATTTAAGTGAGCTGGAAACTGTAGGGGTAAAATATTGTTCTGTGAACTTGATTTCCTGTTAGTTTACAGACTAGTTCATATTTAGTCATTGGTAGCAATCTGTCTGGCACAGATAATATACATGTGCTTCAGTTGCTTGTTGATCCATGTGCATGATGCTTGTTTATCATAATGCATAGTTGAGTGATTTAGTTTGTGGTCATTTTATTTGTTTGTAGACTTTCTCTCATCCTACATGTCAAGTAGGGTCTGGGGCGCATGTCCTATATTCTTCCATGAGAATGCTTCTAGTTTTCATTATTTTCTCCCTGTACGCAGATCCAGAGATGAGATATCGAAACTCTTCTTAGAATCTGGTGTTGCGCATCAGATGAAGGTAACCTCATGTTCCTTTTGTAAAGGATTGATTTAGGAAATTATTTTTTCATAGAAACCGAGATTATGAGGCCTTTAGTAATTAAATCCCTATATTATGTTTGTTTCCTATTACTGATATGATTACTTGAGGTGATAAGGCTTATGCTTGCAACACTAGACGACATGGACTCAGTGTGCACACCGACGCTGAAGGCAACGTGAATGGAGCGGTAAACAACTGAGACAAAGCAGCTCGAGGAGTAGGTTGCCGAAAGGTATATTTTCCTTCAGCCAAGTTGTCTAAATTGGTTCAGACCCTCATTTCTGATTGAAATTCCTAAGGGACTTTTCAATCATGATTATATACATGCTGACTGTCCCATGTTGCAATGCCAATAAGCCCAACACATTCTTGCTGGGAGATCCAGAATTAATGTTTCACGTATTTTCTAACTCCCACTTACATGATTTATCCTCTTTTCGCCAATGCGACATTGATACGTACTGGGAGAAGCTAGAATGATAAATTTTCCTGGAATGATCATGTCATTCTCATGTATAGCTTCTGTGCTAATTGATTTGTTGATATTATGACCTGAAGAGCTCATTCTTAGTTTATCTCGTTTTTTGTCTTGGAATACACTAACACTAGCTTGTGTATTTGATGGTTTCAAAATTGTTTCCTTTATGATCTATAGTTTCATATCATGTGGAATGGCTATGACATTTTATAATGCATATCGTGTGGAATAGCCATGACATTTAATAATGCAGAGTACTGAATCTGTAATTCCATTTGGGAATGTGTCCTGTCCTTCTGTTTGAATTATGTGGATTGGCTTTCAATCTTCATCAAAATAGAGCCACTGTGTAAAGGTGAAACACTTACTTTTATCTGAGGATTTAAGACCACAATACCAATTGGAATATTTTGATCTCTTTTATTTTTCTGTGAAATGCACCCTTCATCTAAATGGTGAAACACCTATTACTTTTACCTACCTGCTTAATAGTTATGAGTTTGGGTGTTTCTTCTAGTGTCAAACCTGCTCCCGATGTCAATCTATAAAAGGTCCACATTATTTACTATGACTTTTCTCATAATGAATTCAGGTATGAGCACATCTGGGCTAATATTGGGAAAAGATCAGCAAGGCTAATTGAAGATAGCTGGCCGGCGTTTACATCGACATCTATTTAATTATTGGAGTTAGTTGTTGGCCCCTATAGATGCGCTAGTACTGAGCCACAATTGTTGCCGAGACTTATAGCACCCACTAAAAGATGTGTTCCATGATCGGAGATCCTTCTTTTCATGCTATATGGACCTGGGATTTGGTGAAGATGAACTAAAGGCTTGATAGTTATAGGGTTATAAGAAAAAGAAATGAACAAGCTCTTATACTTTTGTAATTACCATACTGTGGTCGTTGTAACTTGGAACATGCATTTGCCTCGTGCCCATACACATGTTTTAAATTTTTAATTCAGTTCAGGACTTGTGACATTGCATACATGAATCAATTGTGAGAGCATTCTCCCTAAAATGTACATTTGAATGAATATTATGTTAGCCATAAAATTGTAGAACTTAACTTGATTTCTGATATTTTGATGGTGATATTTAATCATGTAAGTCATGATTGTTGTGAGATAAAGGACGTAAAACTCAGAATTGACTGATTAGATCACAACACCAAACTACAGATCGTATTTCTTATTTTGCAAATAACATAAGTATTTCTTTGTGTCTACCAATGCAGTAAGCTAGCGTGGGATCGTGCCTATGCTTGGGATCCTGGTCTCGCGAGGATGGGCCTCCTCGAGGAGAAACCGACACGGGGGATGGGGCGCACGCCTGGCTTTGAACGGATCCTGGACCGATTGGTGTGGACCACCCAACCTGGCTACAGAATAAGTTATTCTATAGCTAGCTACAGATTATACCTACACATATATTGAATATATTATTTATATCTGACTACAGAATAACAAATTGTGTAGCCGGATCGAACTCAACCAGGTCAATCTTTCTAGTGCAGGCCGACCCGGACCGGTACGACCCCCTCCCCATCCCTGGCGCATGATCCCACGATGCCCCTCCACCACCGCGTGGGCGACACCCCTGCGACCATTTGCGGTTGGACTATGTTGTTCTACATCGCCGATGGATTTTCTCTTACCGATCGCCGACACTGACGTGAATCCCTTCCACTGCAGCCATCCATTGTTTGGCTGTGCTAATCCGCATCCCCGGTGATTTGCTCTCGCTTGTCACTGCCAACGACGAGAAATCCCCATCACGTTCCCATCAGGTACTACTTTGATCTACCATCGGATCACAGTTTATCTCCCACCACATCAGAGTAAATTTCCCCCGACTGAGAGCTAATTTTAATGATTTCCTGAGCAGACAGATTTGTGCTTGTTTCTACCGCCAGATCGATGAATATGGTGACGACGGCCAAGCGCTGTTCCTCACCGCTTCATCGGCAACAAGTTGTGTGGTTCCGGCGCGGCGGGATCGATGGAGGTGCAGACTACGTGGTGACTTTCTCATCCTCATCAGCAGGTGCTTCAACGAGATCCAACTCTGCTTGAAAGTTTAGGGGCGAACTCCACAAGATCCAATTGACGGCCCTCTGGTGAGCTCCTATTCTCATTCTCGTTCCCTTTACTGCCAATCCCCATTCCATTCCTTCGCACATGGAGGATCCACATGTCCATGTCCCACTGATTTCGGATCTGCGCTTCGCAGGCTCCTAGTTTGGATGCTTGTTGATTGAGATTTAAGTTTGGTTCAATGGATGCGATCTGCAATAAAATTACGATGCTAGATTTTTGTTCAATTTCCATCTCTAATCTATCATGCGTCATGGTGATGGGTGACCTATGGGTATGCCCGATTGCTAGGTTCTTAATTATTATAGACTAGGGATAGATGTGATTAGCCGTCTCCTATTTGATCTGGATTAGTAGAATTTTGTTGCTTTGCAACTCAATCCTTTCGCTGGGATTACAATATTTCCTTTTTTGTGTTTGTCTGCTGGATCGATTGACTGTCAATTTCACCAGGTGGTGTCAGTCTGTGCTTTTAGCATCTACCAGGACACGATTCCACCACTCTTCTTTTTGTTTTTGTTTTTTAATTTCCACTATCATATGGTTCACCAGCAACCTTCCTTTTCTACTGTTTCTTGTGTTATTGTAAACCATCTACCATTTTTTACAGCTGTCATTATCACTGATTTGCCTAAAGAAGTGGTGCCTAATAATTGATGTTTCTCTAATGGAAATTAAATAGTTGTGACAAGGAGTTGCTCTATATAACATTGAATTCATTGTAAATTTGTTTCTATTATTTGTACAAATCCTTACCTCTAGTGTAGTAAATATGGACATTTAAGTGAGCTGGAAACTGTAGGGGTAAAATATTGTTCTGTGAACTTGATTTCCTGTTAGTTTACCTCACTAGTTCATATTTAGTCATTGGTAGCAACCTGTCTGGCACAGATAATATACATGTGCTTCAGTTGCTTGTTGATCCATGTGCATGATGCTTGTTTATCATAATGCATAGTTGAGTGATTTAGTTTGTGGTTATTTTATTTGTTTGTAGACTTTCTCTCATCCTACATGTCAAGTAGGGTCTGGGGCACATGTCCTATATTCTTCCATGAGAATGCGTCTAGTTTTCATTATTTTCTCCCTGTACGCAGATCCAGAGATGAGATATCGAAACCCTTCTTAGAATCTAGTGTCGCGCATCAGATGAAGGTAACCTCATGTTCCTTTTGTAAAGGATTGATTTAGGAAATTATTTTTTCATAGAAACCAAGATTATGAGGCCTTTAGTAATTAAATCCCTATATTATGTTTGTTTCCTATTACTGATATGATTACTTGAGGTGATAAGCCTTATGCTTGCAACACTAGACGACATGGACTCAGTGTGCACACCGACGCTGAAGGCAACATGAATGGAGCGGTAAACAACTGAGACAAAGCAGCTCGAGGAGTAGGTTGCCGAAAGGTATATTTTTCTTCAGCCAAGTTGTCTAAATTGGTTCAGACCCTCGTTTCTGATTGAAATTTCTAAGGGACTTTTCAATCATGATTATATACATGCTGACTGTCCCATGTTGCAATGCCAATAAGCCCAACACATTCTTGCTGGGAGATCCAGAATTAATGTTTCACTTATTTTCTAACTCCCACTTACATGATTTATCCTCTTTTCGCCAATGCGACATTGATACGTACTGGGAGAAGCTAGAATGATAAATTTTCCTGGAATGATCATGTCATTCTCATGTATAGCTTCTGTGCTAATTGATTTGTTGATATTATGACCTGAAGAGCTCATTCTTATTTTATCTCATTTTTTTGTCTTGGAATACACTCACACTAGCTTGTGTATTTGATGGTTTCTAAATTGTTTCCTTTCTGATCTATAGTTTCATATCATGTGGAATGGCTATGACATTTTATAATGCATATCGTGTGGAATAGCCATGACATTTAATAATGCAGAGTACTGAATCTGTAATTCCATTTGGGAATGTGTCCTGTCCTTCTGTTTGAATTATGTGGATTGGCTTTCAATCTTCATCAAAATAGAGCCACTGTGTAAAGGTGAAACACTTACTTTTATCTGAGGATTTTAGACCACAATACCAATTGGAATGTTTTGATCTCTTTTATTTTTCTGTGAAATGCACCCTTCATCTAAATGGTGAAACACCTATTACTTTTACCTACCTGCTTAATAGTTATGAGTTTGGGTGTTTCTTCTAGTGTCAAACCTACTCCCGATGCCAATCTATAAAAGGTCCACATTATTTATTATGACTTTTGTCATAATGAATTCAGGTATGAGCACATCTGGGCTAATATTGGGAAAAGATCAGCAAGGCTAATTGAAGATAGCTGGCAGGCGTTTACATCGACATCTATTTAATTATTGGAGTTAGTTGTTGGCCCCTATAGATGCGCTGGTACTGAGCCACAATTGTTGCCGAGACTTATAGCACCCACTAAAAGATGTGTTCCATGATCGGAGATCCTTCTTTTCATGCTATATGGACCTGGGATTTGGTGAAGATGAACTAAAGGCTTGATAGTTATAGGGTTATAAGAAAAAGAAATGAACAAGCTCTTATGCTTTTGTAATTACCATACTGTGGTCGTTGTAACTTGGAACATGCATTTGCCTCCTGCCCATACACATGTTTTGAATTTTTAATTCAGTTCAGGACTTGTGACATTGCATACATGAAGCAATTGTGAGAGCATTCTCCCTAAAATGTACATTTGAATGAATATTATGTTAGCCATAAAATTGTAGAACTTAACTTGATTTCTGATATTTTGATGGTTATATTTAATCATGTAAGTCATGATTGTTGTTAGATAAAGGACGTAAAACTCAGAATTGACTGATTAGATCACGACACCAAACTACAGATCGTATTTCTTATTTTGCAAATAACATAAGTATTTCTTTGTGTTTACCAATGCAGTAAGCTAGCGTGGGATCGTGCCTAGTGGGAATGTGCTTGGGATCCTGGTCTCGTGGGGATGGGCCTCCTCGAGGAGAAACCGACGCGGGGGATGGGGCGCACGCCTGGCTTTGAACGGATCCTGGACCGATTGGTGTGGACCACCCGACCTGGCTACAGAATAAGTTATTCTATAGCTAGCTACAGATTATACCTACACATATATTGAATATATTATTTATATCTGACTACAGAATAACAAATTGTGTAGCCGGATCGAACTCAACCAGGTCAATCTTTCTAGTGCAGGCCGACCCGGACCGGTACGACGCCCTCCCCATCCCTGGCGCATGATCCCACGATGCCCCTCCACCACCGCGTGGGCGGCACCCCTGCGACCATTTGCGGTTCGACTATGTCGTTCCGCATCGCCGATGGATTTTCTCTTACCGATCGCCGACACTGACTTGAATCCCTTCCACCGCAGCCATCCATTGTTTGGCTGTGCTAATCCGCATCCCCGGTGATTTGCTCTCGCTTGTCACTGCCAACGACGAGAAATCCCCATCATGTTCCCATCAGGCACTACTTTGATCTACCATCAGATCACAGTTTATCTCCCACCACATCAGAGTAAAATTCCCCCGACTGAGAGCTAATTTTAATGATTTCCTGAGCAGACAGATTTGTGCTTGTTTCTACCGCCAGATCGATGAATATGGTGACGACGGCCAAGCGCTGTTCCTCACCGCTTCATCGGCAACGTGTTCTGGTTCCGGCGCGGCGGGATCGATGGAGGTGCAGACTACGTGGTGACTTTCTCATCCTCATCAGCAGGTGCTTCGACGAGATCCAACTCTGATTGAAAGTTTAGGGGCGAACTCCACAAGATCCAATTGACGGCCCTCTGGTGAGCTCCTATTCTCATTCTCGTTCCCTTTACTGCCAATCCCCATTCCATTCCTTCGCACATGGAGGATCCACATGTCCATGTCCCACTGATTTCGGATCTGCGCTTCGCAGGCTCCTAGTTTGGATGCTTGTTGATTGAGATTTAAGTTTCGTTCAATGGATGCGATCTGCAATAAAATTACGATGCCAGATTTTTGTTCAATTTCCATCTCTAATCTATCATGCGTCATGGTGATGGGTGACCTATGGGTATGCCCGATTGCTAGGTTCTTAATTATGTTAGACTAGGGATAGATGTGATTAGCCGTCTCCTATTTGATCTATATTAGTAGAATTTTGTTGCTTTGCAACTCAATCCTTTCGCTGGGATTACAATATTTTCTTTTTTGTGTTTGTCTGCTGGATCGATTGACTGTCAATTTCACCAGGTGGTGTCAGTCTGTGCTTTTAGCATCTACCAGAACACGATTCCAGCACTCTTCTTTTTGTTTTTGTTTTTTAATTTCCACTACCATATGGTTCACCAGCAACCTTCCTTTTCTACTGTTTCTTGTGTTATTGTAAACCATCTGCCATTTTTTACAGCTGTCATTATCACTGATTTGCCTAAAGAAGTGGTGCCTAATAATTGTTGTTTCTCTAATGGAAATCAAATAGTTGTGAGAAGGAGTTGCTCTATATAACATTGAATTCACTGTGAATTTGTTTCTATTATTTGTACAAATCCTTACCTCTAGTGTAGTAAATATGGACATTTAAGTGAGCTGGAAACTGTAGGGGTAAAATATTGTTCTGTGAACTTGATTTCCTGTTAGTTTACCTCACTAGTTCATATTTAGTCATTGGTAGCAACCTGTCTGGCACAGATAATATACATGTGCTTCAGTTGCTTGTTGATCCATGTGCATGATGCTTGTTTATCATAATGCATACTTGAGTGATTTAGTTTGTGGTCATTTTATTTGTTTGTAGACTTTCTCTCATCCTACATGTCAAGTTGGGTCTGGGGCGCATGTCCTATATTCTTCCATGAGAATGCTTCTAGTTTTCATTATTTTCTCCCTGTACGCAGATCCAGAGATGAGATATCGAAACCCTTCTTAGAATCTGGTGTCGCGCATCAGATGAAGGTAACCTCATGTTCCTTTTGTAAAGGATTGATTTAGGAAATTATTTTTTCATAGAAACCGAGATTATGAGGCCTTTAGTAATTAAATCCCTATATTATGTTTGTTTCCTATTACTGATATGATTACTTGAGGTGATAAGCCTTATGCTTGCAACACTAGACGACATGGACTCAGTGTGCACACCGACGCTGAAGGAAACGTGAATGGAGCGGTAAACAACTGAGACAAAGCAGCTCGAGGAGTAGGTTGCCGAAAGGTATATTTTTCTTCAGCCAAGTTGTCTAAATTGGTTCAGACCCTCGTTTCTGATTGAAATTCCTAAGGGACTTTTCAATCATGATTATATACATGCTGACTGTCCCATGTTGCAATGCCAATAAGCCCAACACATTCTTGCTGGGAGATCTAGAATTAATGTTTCACGTATTTTCTAACTCCCACTTACATGATTTATCCTCTTTTTGCCAATGCGACATTGATACGTACTGGGAGAAGCTAGAATGATAAATTTTCCTGGAATGATCATGTCATTCTCATGTATAGCTTCTGTGCTAATTGATTTGTTGATATTATGACCTGAAGAGCTCATTCTTAGTTTATCTCTTTTTTTGTCTTGGAATACACTAACACTAGCTTGTGTATTTGATGGTTTCAAAATTGTTTCCTTTCTGATCTATAGTTTCATATCATGTGGAATGGCTATGACATTTTATAATGCATATCGTGTGGAATAGCCATGACATTTAATAATGCAGAGTACTGAATCTGTAATTCCATTTGGGAATGTATCCTGTCCTTCTGTTTGAATTATGTGGATTGGCTTTCAATCTTCATCAAAATAGAGCCACTGTGTAAAGGTGAAACACTTACTTTTATCTGAGGATTTTAGACCACAATACCAATTGGAATGTTTTGATCTCTTTTATTTTTCTGTAAAATGCACCCTTCATCTAAATGGTGAAACACCTATTACTTTTACCTACCTGCTTAATAGTTATGAGTTTGGGTGTTTCTTCTAGTGTCAAACCTGCTCTCGATGCCAATCTATAAAAGGTCCACATTATTTATTA
Organism: Eleusine indica; assembly: GCA_030378355.1. NCBI lineage: Eukaryota > Viridiplantae > Streptophyta > Magnoliopsida > Poales > Poaceae > Eleusine > Eleusine indica. The sequence continues at coordinate 13,502,447 of CM059494.1, forward strand.
TGACTTTTGTCATAATGAATTCAGGTATGAGCACATCTGGGCTAATATTGGGAAAAGATCAGCAAGGCTAATTGAAGATAGCTGGCAGGCGTTTACATCGACATCTATTTAATTATTGGAGTTAGTTGTTGGCCCCTATAGATGCGCTGGTACTGAGCCACAATTGTTGCCGAGACTTATAGCACCCACTAAAAGATATGTTCCATGATCGGAGATCCTTCTTTTCATGCTATATGGACCTGGGATTTGGTGAAGATGAACTAAAGGCTTGATAGTTATAGGGTTATAAGAAAAAGAAATGAACAAGCTCTTATGCTTTTGTAATTACCATACTGTGGTCGTTGTAACTTGGAACATGCATTTGCCTCCTGCCCATACACATGTTTTGAATTTTTAATTCAGTTCAGGACTTGTGACATTGCATACATGAAGCAATTGTGAGAGCATTCTCCCTAAAATGTACATTTGAATGAATATTATGTTAGCCATAAAATTGTAGAACTCAACTTGATTTCTGATATTTTGATGGTGATATTTAATCATGTAAGTCATGATTGTTGTTAGATAAAGGACGTAAAACTCAGAATTGACTGATTAGATCACAACACCAAACTACAGATCGTATTTCTTATTTTGCAAATAACATAAGTATTTCTTTGTGTTTACCAATGCAGTAAGTTAGCGTGGGATCGTGCCTAGTGGGAATGTGCTTAGGATCCTGGTCTCGTGGGGATGGGCCTCCTCGAGGAGAAACCGACACGGGGGATGGGGCGCGCACCTGGCTTTGAACGGATCCTGGACCGATTGGTGTGAACCACCCGACCTGGATACAGAATAAGTTATTCTATAGCTAGCTACAGATTATACCTACACATATATGTATATATATATATATATATATATATATATATATATATGCATCAGTACCACACAGCAGTGGGCGGTGCGGCAGCTGATCCGGTTCCACCCAGCCTGCTTTTCGATATGGTCGTCGGCAGCCTCCTGTCCACCCCTATACTGCGCTGCTGGTTTTCTCCTTTGGACTTTCGAGCGCAGCGGCATACAAAAGCCGCATCAAAGCAATGATAAGGCCGGTGCTACACTAGCGGAGTGTGTGCCGCGACGAACGCCAGCAATTTGTTTGTTGCTTGCCAGCTGAGTGCCTGGGGATCGAGCATGTCAATAAAAAGCCTATCCGCCTCCGTGTGCACGTCATTTGATTTCGTATACTACGTGGCAAGGAGGTACCGGTCGCCTTGCATGTGCCAAAGCTTACTCTTGTCTACGCCGATAGAGCATAGTGCCTACTCGCCGGGATGCATGTGCATATGCCCGTCCGTGTAAACTAGCAGATGACTGCCTTAAAAAGATAAGTAATAGCAGATGATTGCTTCATGATATAAGAAAATCTAGGGATGCAAGTGGGTCTATAGATCAAATTATGTGGGTAATCTGTAAATTAAGACCGGCATAATTTGGTGGCCAATGTGTGGATAGGTAGGTTCACTTACATCTCTACATATGATGTGATTTAATCAGTAAAATATCGTATCAAATTTAGTGTGTACCAGCTCTCACGCTATATATACGTTTGTCCCGTTCATGCATCATTTCATGAGACCATAAAATACCTAAAAACAGTTCATACAAGACGACATATATAGTGCATGCATGCACTAATATTGTATCTATTCGAGGCAATATATAATGTGCACCGGCAGAAATATACTACTGATCCTAGACTTAGTAGTGGAAGCACGTGCATGAAAGGACGTATAGGTGAGCATCCAGCTGCTCACGCTCCGATGCCGGAGAGAGAGAGAGAGAGAGAGACGTCAAGCTTATTATAATTACCAAGAAAAAGTTCATTCCACTCATGGAAAATTCACTCGTGAGGTGCTTCACTAATTGGAATCAAGTGAAGGAGGATCAGTCGGCCACAACTCAAATCCATGCATAAACTATAATACCCCTAATCTGCTTCAACATAACATATAGATAGAACATACATACATGGAGTTGTCTCGATGTGTTGCCGCTAGCACCAATGCTCCTGTCGGCCATCAGCCGCTATGCGGACGATGATCACGGCTGCGATCATGTGGATAGATTCATCAGTAAGAATACATGCTTGCGTCCAGATCATACCAGATACATATGCAAGGTCTCCCATTCTTATACACACATGGCACATGTTGCTTATGATGGGAAACTAATGAAGCAATAATATGCATGCGCCTGGCGGTCTAAGTGTTGAGTGGAGAGCTATACTTGCATTTTCCATGCATACGATATAGCTGTATAATAGATGTGAGTCATGGATATGGATAGGCGTAGTTGATCAATTTTGTGTGTGGCTGCAAGCTGTCCACCAGCCCCACTGGACACTTGGTGTAGAGCTGTAACTTCCCTTTCCTCCCATCGCTGAGGGCAGGCGCAGGTGGCGACCATGCATAGAGAGTACCCACACATTCACGTGTTTTTCCTCTGTATAATAGTCCTCTATGGACATGTGCTGATTCACAAAAACTGACCTGGCATTCCACTTGAATAATATAATTCCAGTCGAATTAGCATCAGAAAGAGGTCAAACCTAATGGTACATGTGTAATACATGCATGTCACACGCACATCCACGTGGATGGCCCGTTAGCAACAACGTGCAGATCCTAGTTCCATGAATCTGGAATGGCATCGTGAAATGTGTTGTTTACCCTACTCGTCTTTCATTTTGTCTCTCTTCATGCACGCACGGCTAGTATATATAGGTAGCTACTGCACATTTGCACTCTGCGTCAATGGATCATATGTCACAATGCATGCATCTGTAAGGTCATTCTTATTAGCCTAAGGTTTCATTGCATGTTTTTCAACAGTGCTATATTATCTCGTAATTTTTAGTTGATGAATGAAACAAGGTCTCTAAATGTAAAACCATGACTAGGGATGAAAGCAAAAGTGGTAATTATCGGTTTACCGATGCTCGTTTTTGCATTTTATCAACCGCAACACGCAAAATTGATATTCCGAAGAAGTGGAAGTAAAAATGGTAGAAATTCATGGAAGTGGTAATGAAAACAATTTCGAAGTCTTCTGATTGTTTCCGCAAATTTCCATTTTAACGTGGAAATTACCATAGAGTAATGTAGGTAATTACCATATTTAGTATTTTGATCATAGCAAATCTCTCTAAAAGACAAGTAATTCTTCTAGCCTGAAACAAATCATAAATTTCTCAACATAAATTTTGTCTACTTTCTAATTTTGCAAATACAATTTTCATATAAGTACATACAATTATTCAACAATCAATACGCTACAACCAGTTTATTATAGTCCTTGTGTCATCCTCGAGACTCAAGCATGACACCTCCAATTTTTCTATTTTATCAGTGTCATACTTCATGATTCATGTTTCCGATTGTTAATATTGATTCCTGATCGATACCGTCCGTTTTAGTTGCAATAATATCATTTCTGACTTTACCGAAATACCGAAGCTGTATTCATTTCCGTCAATACCATTATCGATTTCGCTTCCGAGAAAAAATATGAAAGCAAAAACAATTAAGCCTTCTTCGGATCATTTCCGACCGCTTTCATCCCTAATCGTGACTTAGATTGATGTATCATTTAAATATTTCATCTAAGTAACATATAATAAAAATTGATAAATTTCTAGAGATGAAACTCGAACCTTCTCAATAATTGATATATTGGCATGGCTTATTCCAGGCACTTTTTTACTAATTGATAAGCTTGTCCTTCAATCCCCTGTCTAGCCATACCTGGTGTCCTAATGTCACGTGCCCAAGGCCGGCCCTGAGGGGAGGGCTCGCAGGGCGGTCGTCCAAGGCCCTTGAATCTTAGGCCTCCTCCCATTTGCATGTTTGTGTATAAGGCGCATCGTCTGTGCATGGCTGCTTGTTCCACTCCAACTCGGCAAGATAGCTATATCACACGACCATGCAGTTTGTTTTATTTTCTGTTATACAAGTTAGGAAATTGAAAGCAGCCTATCAATTGTGGAAGCCAGAAGCCAGAAAGCAAGCAAGCAGGAAGCTAGAAGCCGCACGGCAACTGCCCTGCTCGTTCGTTCAAAAAAAAAAACATGATGACTGTATTCTGCTACCGTCAATCCAGTACCAATCTAGTCATATAGTGCACGACAAATCGCCCCTTGATCTTGTACATACTGCCTCTAGTCTCCTCTCGTGACGACCTGACCTATGCTAATTGTTGTCCTTAGTTTCTCACAATGTGATACATGAATAGATTTGTTTATTTGATCAATATCATGTTGACTAGAAAGTATATATCACATAACGAAAAAAGGAGGCAGAGGAAATAAGATAATGAATTCTTAGAATCACATAAAGGAGTTATGGATAAATTCTAGTATTTATATAGACTACCAGAAATCTTATATACTCCCTCCGTTTCTATATATAAGTATTCCTACATTCTTAGAGGAATGGTTATATATAGGAACGGAGGGAGTACAACACTTGGGTACCAATAGACAAGCCATCATGCATCCAGCTTTAAGATCCGTATATCCGAAAAGATCAACTGCCCAGAGCTCTTCTTCCACCACCAACCGGAGCGTTGCCATCCAACAAACATGGCACAGCCGCTATTGTCGTTGATGTGTAGAACCCTTAGTGCGCATGGTTTATAGATACATGGAACTTATACAAATAGTAGGTTATGTGTGCTTTCCAAAAAAAACAAAATAAATGGTAGGCTAACAGGTTCCATGCAAAATCCTAACAACTTTGGAAGCCTATCTACTTATAATCATGCAATTTTTTTAAAATAAAATTAGAAAATAGTAATAAACTATACCACCTAGGAGGTAATAAGGTCACCGATCTAGTTAAAATGGACGGTCCAAAATTACTTTGAGTTACTGTAAAATCTACCATTTAGCTTAGTAAGATGACAATTCAAAGTAAATTACTTCGAGGTACTGTAAAATCTGCCATTTAGCTTAGGAAGATGACAATTCAAAGTTCAAAGATTTTCACTACTACATACATATATTAAAATTTTCCCAATAAGGCGATAAAATAAAATGGCATTGTGTCTATTTTTCTTTGCTAAATGGGTATTTCTTTGGTATTCCTTGGTTATCATGTCTGTAGTGTCCTACTGAATGATATGCGGGTTGATTGCTTTTATTTGGTGCATATAGTGCATAGTTGTACTCTGAACCAGATCATTTTTTCCTTTTTCTTTTGAAGGTAACTACGGAAATTTCCTTTGGAGATGGCTAAACTTTTATTGCAGTTAGATAACCTGAACCTGAGCCTTGGCAGTTATTCACCCCCTGAATTTGGCGCAGATATATAGAGTCGGCACGGAGCGTATGCGCATCAAGCAAATGGCCAAGGTTATATCTTATCTTATGGGAGGATAGATGCCAGAAGAATGTTCAATGGCGGTGGAGATCCATCGACGAGCGCGTCATGCGCACCGCTTGGCCGTGTGGCCGTGTGTGAGATTGAATAGTGGAGCAGATTGAGCGGCAGTCACTGCGATTGTGTGGAGAGGAGATACTTTACATAGCAGTTTGAAATGTCCATGGCCGACTGTGTCTATCGATAGAGAAAGGTACTAATAACCTAGCTAAAGCTGGGCAGAAATGACGGTTATGGGTACGGCTTCTTCCCGGCACTTATTTTTCTAGTACTAGTACAATAATTTTGTCCTCGATTGCGCAGGCAGGCCATAACGTGTGCAAGACGAAGCAACTGCAGAGCGTCTCTAAATCTTTCTGAAGTATTTTTTAGAGTTATGAAGAATACCGCCTCCCCCGTAGGCCTCACCAGTCAGACGATTCTGATTCAGACTCATACATAGGATCGATGTCATGGACTTGCTGCTCGAATACGTCGTCATATGTACAGAGTCCATGGAAAATTTTCCATCAATAGAGTAAAGTTTCCTTTACCCAGAGAGATATTCAGTTGCCACGGAGAGCATGCAGGAAAAATTTGAAATTTGCATGCCAAGTTCGGTCCTTTCAGTTCATAGATTTCAAAACCCTCGTAGCTCTAGCGCTAATAGACACGCATGCAGATGGACGACTAGTTAATAAACCTGCAGCAATGAATAAGCTGCTGCTAATTAATAAATTACTTCTCCTCCTCTCGTTCGGTACAGGCAGAGGCAGCAGGTCTCATTTGTAAAGGATGCGTGGAATGTCGATAGCTCAGGAGTCATGACCTTGACCGCCCAAGCAGAAGCAGGTCAGTCATTCACCTCATCGGTGTGGGCACAGGTGACAGGTGGCGACCATGCACCACGTAACCTGGCATGCGCGTCTGCTTCTGGCCGACTGACGGCAGCACCACGTAAGAGCAGGGCTTATGATTTAGCCGGCTGCTGGCGGAATACAGATGCCATGTCATCTTGAGCCTTTAATAAAGCTGGTTCATATAATGATGCTGGTTAAATGGGTTGACTCATAGAGTAGTGTATTAAAGATAGTATATTTAATCCTAACATCCAGATACAATCAGATGTGAACAAAATCTTTGTGGCAATGCATGAAACAACAACATTTGAAAATTCATATAATGATGCTGGTTAAATGGGTTGACTCATAGAGTAGTGTATTAAAGATAGTATATTTAATCCTAACATCCAGATACAATCAGATGTGAACAAAATCTTTATGGCAATGCATGAAACAACAACATTTGAAAATCTCACATGTTCATCCACGAACGATTAGGAATAGTTAAACTTTAGATAACATGATGACATATATCACCATGATCTGGCAATACACATTACATAAGTCTTAGGAAATAAAGAGTTCATTACTAAAAAACAAGCATTACATAAGTTCAAAGAAATAAAAATAACGATGATAACAGGATGACAGATATCCTCATGACTCAACACTAGTAAATAAGATTGATCTAAAGAACAATGATAAAGATACTTTATTCTTGGATCTTCCGTTGAAAGGAGCAGCACCAGCAGCCTTGTAAGGAACACCACTAGCACCACCAATAATGCTCTCCTGTAATAAAACCAGATTGTAAGATGGCATCCTGATTACTTGTTAATTAGGAAACATAGAAATGTGCAGTAGTATTCTACCATGATTAATCATGATGGCTGTTTCTAAACCTATGCCAGATGTGCTCCATGAGATCATTTTTCAGTTGAGTGTGCTGCGGACGAGAACGGATAGTAGCTTTTCTACGTAGCACATCAGCGAAGCACAAATTGCCTCCAACATTCACTTCAGGAGGTAGAGCGAATGATGCCCCGGGACTCTCATTCAAGTCAATATGGATGGTCGCCTCTTCTTTCTCATCTTCTACTGACGACTCATCTCACAGAGGCGCCGACGGCACGTTCGTGGCCTAGGGTTTGGAGGCTGCGATTTGGAGGATTTGGGGCATGAAACCTGAGTTTTATACTTTGATTTGGTGTGTGAGAGATCATTCAGGCGTGATTTGGCGGGAGCAAAGGTGGATTTTGGTGTGCACCGCGGGAAGAAAGGGCGGGGTGGCGGGATGGAGGCGGGGCGACGCACGGGATCTCGAGGAGGAAGAAAACGCCGGCTGTTTCGCCCACTGCTGGCTGAGAACGAGCTTTTTTTCCTCATGGCTTGCGTTCGCGCCCGGTGACTTACGAAGGGCCAGATTTCTTCTCTTTCTTCGTTTCTCTCCATGCCAGCTAGGATGCTTCTGACGTGGCAACGTTTTTAGCCGGCTGACGAGACACCATAATACTTGCTCTAAGGGTGCTGACGATGCACGGACGACCGAACGAGCCAACAATTCATCCTCGAGACTCAAGCATGACACCTCCAATTTTCCTGTTTTATCAGTGTCACACTTCACAATTCATGTTTCCGATTGTTAATATCAATTCCCGATCGATACCGTCCGTTTTAGTTGTAATAATATCATTTCTGACTTTACCGAAATACCGACGCCGTATTCATTTTCGTCAATACCGTTATCGATTTTGCTTCCAAAAAAAAATATGAAAGCAAAAACAATTAAGCCTTCTTCCAATCATTTCCGACCGCTTTCATCCCTAACCATGACTTATATTTATGTATCATTTAAATATTTCATCTAAGTAACATATAGTAAAATTTGATAAATTTCTAGAGATGAAACTTGAACCTTCTCAATAATTGATATATTGGAATGGCTTATTCCAGACACTTTTTTGCTAATTGATAAGCTTGTCCTTCATTCCGCTGTCTAGCCATACCTGGTGTCCTGATGTCACGTGCCCAAGGCCGGCCCTGAGGGGAGGGCTGGCAGGGCGGTCGCCCAAGGCCCATGAATCTTAGGCCCCCGCCCATTGGCATGTTTGTGTATAAGGCCCATCGTCTGTGCATGGTTGCTTGTTCCACTTCAACTCGGCAAGATAGCTATGTCACACGACCATGTAGTTTGTTTTATTTTTTGTTATACAAGTTAGGAAATCAAAAGCAGCCTATCAATTGTGGAAGCGAGAAGCCAAAAAGCAAGCAAGCAGGAAGCTAGAAGCCGCACGGCAACTGCCCTACTCGTTTGTTCAAAAAAAAAAACATGATCACTGTATTCTGCTACTGTCAATCCAGTACCAATCTAGTCATGTAGTGCACGACAAATCGCCCCTTGATCTTGTACATACTGCCTCTAGTCCCCTCTCGTGACGACCTGACCTATGCTAATTGTTGTCCTTAGTTTCTCACAACGTGATACATGAATAGATTTGTTTATTTGATCAATATCATGTTTACTAGAAAGTATATATCACATAACGAAAAAAGGTGGCAGAGGATATAAGATAATGAATTCTTAGAATCACATTAAGGAGTTATGGATAAATTCTAGTATTTATATAGACGGGCCCCAGTTTTATACATTCACCCCGGTCCTCTAAAATCTCAGAAACGGCCCTGCCAGTGCCAGCAAGAAACTGACGAGAACCATAGAAATTCAGGATCTTTTAGAGTATATACCGGCTCCCCGTGAACCTCTCACCACCACCCAGGCTCACACATATGATGATATGATAGACATCATGGACCCTCACCTTGAGTACGTCATACGGACTCCAACGAAAAATTTCGCTCAAGAGTAAATTTTCCTTGACCCAGACCCCAGAGAGATTCAATTACCACGGACGACGAGAGCATGCAGGAAAAAATCGAAATCTTGGTCCCCAGTTCAGTCGTTTCAGACCGTAGATCAAAATAAAAAATCTCGTACCTCTAGTGCCGAGGCATGCATGCAGATGGACTCCTAATTTACCTGTGACACTCCTGGTGTCATAGTGGTCCCAAGAGCAACTCTTAGTCATCACAAGACCCTATGACTCAAAAATATGAATTTAGGTTGTCAATTCAAATTCAAATTTAATAACACTTGCACCACAAGTCCTAAATTTTCAGTAAAAGTCAGCATTGCAAAACTTATAGGTTTATGGTCATGGTCAATTAGAATGTTGAGAATTTTCTCAGATTTTTAATCCTTCAATAAAGGCCTCAAATAAATGCTATAATGGTTAAAAACCCTCTCTGTTCATAAAATTCCTAATCAAATTTTAGTGGGAACTGTTGGTAGTTAGTATTTTTATTAAATTCCGCACATCATGGGGAGAATACCTTATTTTTGCTCGGATTTTATCAGCTCTGAATTAGTTCCAACAAAAATAACAAAGGTAGTCGGCTGATAGGAATGGAAAAAGAAATGAAAAAGAAAAACTCCCCGCGGACCTCACCTGTCAGCGACCAAGAGAAAATACACTCGGCCGCAGCCGCTCTGCCCGACTAGACGCGCGCCGCGTGGTCGCCGGCCTACGGCCAACGGCCGTTGCCGCGGATCGATGGCCCCACACGCACGTTCGGACATCCCTCTGTCGCCCTGTCCGAACACCCCCCCCCCCCCATTCACTCCCTTCGCTCTCGCTCTCTCTCTCTCTCCCGCTCGCTCGCCGCTCCCCATTGCCGCCCGGTGCTGCTCCGCGTCACCGCCGCTCGCCGTCGTTCCCAGGTGCTCGTCGACATCCACGGCATCGCCTCGGGTCTTCAAGCTCCACGCGAAGCTATCTTCCCCCTCCCGCACCGAGCCGCCATGAATCGGTCATTTCTTCCCCGCCTCCGACCGCCGCCCCTCCGCGTCGCCCGACCCTCACGGTGAGCTCCTGGCCGATCCTTGCACGGGCACGAGTGAATGCCCCTCCTTCTCCTTCCCGACCTCACTCGGCCTTTCCCCATATAGCCATTCGTCCGGGACACCGCCGCCGACCGCCGGAGCTCCGTCTCATCGTCGTCGAGCTAACCTCGGTGAGCCACCCTCCCTCTTTTTGCGTGCCGCATGTCCCTCGGTGCCCGCTGGTGGTTACCCTGGCAATGCTGCCGCTGCCGCCTCCCCTGCTAGCCGCCGTGCTCGCGCCACCGCGCACGGCCGAGCGCCGCCGTCGCGCGCGCGCTCGGCTCGGCCGCGCTGGCCACTAGGCCGCGAAGGCCAATGGGCCTGGCCTCGCTCTCAAGCCGTGCCTGGCCCGAAGCGCCTCCGCGCGCGTGCTCGCCCGCTGGGCCACGCGAGTCCCAGCTCACTGGGCTGCCTGATTGCGGCCCGCGAAGTAAAAATCAAATTTTCTTATTTAAATTATATCTAGAAATGGGTTAAACTTATAAAATGCATAGTAAAATGAATAATGGGAATTTTGAGGCAAAATAAATTTTATTAGCCTTGTCTGGACTTGTACTAATAAGGAAAAATGCTAAATCACAGTGCTTGTTAATTGTGCTGTTAGGATTTAATTAAATGAGGAAAACACTTATAAATTCATAACTAATTCATTGTTAGGTATTTTTGGGCAAACTAAAATTCTCTGAGTTCCCCTAGTCATGTACTGTTATAGAAAAATACTAATACCGCATGCATGGTAATATTTATATCAGGGCTAAAATAGATAGGAAAAACACTAATAAAATTATAAATAAATGTAGGAGACTGCTAAAATATTGAAAATTGGTCACCAAGTAGGTTTATCAGTTTTAGTCCCCCTGGAAAAATGTCATAGGGTATGTCTCTGTATATTAGCTGAAATTAATTTAATGCCCTTTTTACTTATAATAATTAATAGAAATTATTGGCTTAGTGCATGTAAGTGAAACTTGGCAAATAAATCACTCCTGGTATAATCTAATTATAATAAGTCACCTCTGCCTATTTGGAAGATCAGAATCATGTCAACTTAATAAATGATGCCCCGAGTGTAATTTTACCCGTTAATAAAAATGGTTCCGCTTTAGGGCTGTTTCACGGATACTTAGTACCTTGCGAGGGTTTGCTCAACACACTAAAATACTAATTAATTAGCACCTACTGGTCATGGACATCACTTACATAGCTTCACCCCGGCACACACAAACACACCGTACTATGGTACGACGTCGGCGCGAATAAGTACTGGAGTCCATGAAGTAAATACACGAAACGCCCTCATCCTATGCCTCCCCTAAATACGTTACAATTGCTGAACTAATCAACACACCCCGCTCACGTCTATGAGTAATAGTGTACATTAATGTATTTATTGAGGAAGTGCCATGAATCTTCTCTCATAGCATCATCTTTTGCATCATATAGATCACGCCGTGAACCACGTGGAGACGGGACCGGAGCAAGAACCCGAAGGAGCCGGAGGTGCCACTGCTGGGCAAGAGCAGACCCAAGGCAAGCCCCGGTGCATAACCCTGTTTTAAATTTTTATTCTATCACTAGCTAGGGAAGTAAGCTTGCCAGTGCATTAAGTGATAGGAGTTGATTGAAACCCTAGCATGCAGTAGGTCCCTCTTTCCGATTATTAGTCTCAGGACGATAGTCGCTCTGCTTAAATTAGGACGACTACTCATCGAGTTGTATAGAGACCACTCGTAGATAGGAAATATTATCATTAGGGAACATGATCGGATGAAGGAAAAAGGGGTGAATGGAATCACAATGAAGACCGGACGGGCAACTAGGTGGAAAGGGAAGGACAACTTGTCTTCAAGGAGGTAGCCCCGTCCGAGTCCCCTAAGGCTACGCCTCGTGTCCGGGCCATGGGATCAAGTTTGAACGTACTGTTTGTATGCTGGAGATATGGTCCCAGTAAACCGACGTAGCTACGAATACCGCTTGGTCTGAAGATAGCCTTCTCCCTTCTTTGGTGGAACTGGGGCTGAGAGGAGGGAGCAATCCACCCACGGATGGCGGCACGGGGCGCATCGCGTTGGGGGACCCTTCTCGGGGGAGTCTGGACCCGGAAGACCCTGCGGTACCGTGAGCGAAAGGTTGCTCCATGCGGCTTCCCGGAAGCGCGTATGGGTCGTGCAAGTAGGTTTCTCCTGCAGCATGTAAATCGATTCGAGTCGCTGCCCCTCATAGTAACGAGTACCACTTGATCGCTGCTACGGAACAGTGCCGGAAGCCATTAAGATGATGTGCGGGTATAATACTGTTGTTTGGAAATTCTTAAGATTGTGGTGCAACCATGATTCTTATAGCTTTAGTGCAAACTAAATTTATTATTCTGCATGACAACTCAACTTGATGCTAAAACTTGAACATAAGGATCCACTCTTAGGCGGGTTTTCTGGCAATATAAACCCTATCCATAGCCCTGCATGTCTAGGTGTCAGCTGTAGTTGGCCATTTTGACGGGTCAGTCTTGCTGAGTAAATTAGTTACTTAGGGCGTTGCTCTATGTGGTTTTTAGATGACCAGGACGGAGACTGCCACTGCAGTGGAAGATTTCATTGGGAGGGCCAGCGCCCCGATTGCTAGAACATCGAGTGGGAGCTGTGCACAAATGAAGATGAGGATTAGATCTTTGCTTGCCGGTACGGTGCTTGGGCAAGGCACCTATTATGGCTGGATGATCCCTGTGTGTCACCGTGAGAGGACGATTGTATCTTAGCCATTTCGTCGAATTGGTGAACCAATGTTGAACATTTCGCTTCCGCAATTTATTTCTGTCAAAACTCCGGTTTGTAATATAACTTTGGATTTATGTAAAAACTCTGTTCCCTACCTATGCTCTGTTGCAATTATTTTTCTGTCATGTATTGTACTATTGGGTGCCACAGCGCGTGTCGCCACCTGAGGGAGATCCTGGAACCGAGCCGTCTCCGTGGTAAGGTGGGTCCGTGACAGCGTGGTACCAGAGCGATCTCGGGAATAGTTCAATATTCAAAGACATATTTTTGAAAACCCCGTAAGGATCGTGTGAGGACGTGCCTAATAGGATATTAGTAGTTATGATTCCAGGTGGCAAAGCTAACTGTAGGAGGTTGTTTGTTTAAATACTGCATCTACGGCATCGTCAACGCAGGTATGTGTCCCGCCCTGTGGACTGTAACATGGGAAGCTAGCACAATGGTGTGAACGCGGGCTGATTGCGTAAAACCTCAGTGTCCTGCCCTAGGATAATAATAAGGGATTATTTTTGGCTCGTTTCTTTTGATTTAACGTAATGTTTCTGGAATAAATCTTCTGCAGGTATGCTAACCACGATTCTCGTAAGAAACGGGTAGTATACGACTGACTTGAGAGATCGATTGCCACCGACTATACATATGGTCCTATTCGTGGCCGAATTTTTATTTGGTGAGGACGGGTAGGCCGAAATCATATGCATAAATGAAAAATATTAAAAAGCATCAAGACCTTAACACGAAACTGAAAGTTCAGCAGACGGATCGTCCATATAAAAATCGATATCTTTCCACCTGAAAGTCAAAAGCATGTAAACGAATACTTCTTGAAATCGGGACTGAACTCTCTGTACGTTCAGTAAGAAGATTTTGGTTTAAAAATTTCCGGACAATACCATTTTGGCCGTCCGAGTCAGCACGTTGAAATTGGGTTAATATAAATTTCAGATTTTAACCTATTGTGTAAAATCCGTAATTCCTTGCTCCGATCACCCCGTAGTGGCTAGATTCTGTATATCACTCATTGCATCAAATTGTTTTATTTTGGCCTGCACCCTCTGCGTTGGGAACGAGTACTCACTATTTAGGGATTTGTGTTCCAGACAGACGAGCACGGGTTTGAGCTGTTCCAGTATGACGGGTGGCATTATACCACCGGTCTACACCACCGTGGCTTTCCCACCCTCCTGTGAGAGATGCTACGCACCCTGGGCTATGAGGAGCAGCCTTCGTACCATGGGCGTGAGACTCGCCGCCATGGTGTGCCTTTTGCAGAGGTGCATCTCAGTGTCTCCCCACACCCGCGCAACCCCGACTTGGCGGGTATGGAGAGCACCATCACGGCCGGGAGCCTTAGGGAGGGCCTGGAGAGAGTCGCCCACCGGGCTCTCACTCACTTCTGTGGGTGCAACGTAGCAGCGCACTCGGGGACTCCGTTCGAGATGATCCCCATTTGGCACCAGGCTGACCCGGTGTGGCAGAGGCGCATGAGACGCGTCTCTCGTGACGACTACCCGGAGTACCACGCGGGATACCACCGCGTAGCTCACTACTCCGAGTACCTCCTCAACTTGGACGAGGAGTCTAGCAGCCGCAGCAGAGTCTTGCTGGCGGATGCTGAGCAGGTGTGGCTGCAGAGGAACGACCTGCATGCATAGGTCGATGCACAGCACAGAGAGATTCAGCGGTTGACTGCCGCTCTTGAGGCGAGTGAGACTCACGTGACGGAGGTCACTAAGCAGCGCGACACTCTCGCGCAGGAGGTGGATAGACGAGGGTTGATTATGCAACAGCGGGCAAACCACAACGAGCACCTATAGCAGCAGCTGGCAAGTGCCCAGCAGGAGATGGACCTTATGGCGGAGGACCTGGAGACACTAGCTCATGAGAACCAGGACCTCCAGGCTCAGTTGGACACGGCTGCTGCACCGCCCGCAGCACCCGTGGAGGAGGAGCACGAGGAGGATGCGGGCGAGGAGTCTGATGTGGACTACGAGCCACTCGCTCCGACCGATGCGGACCGATCAGGACCCTCTGGCACCGCCGGTGTCAGGGCATGGCAGTAGTAGTAGACGCGACTAGGTCGTGCTTGTAGGGCATGGTAGATGGATAGCTTTTGGGACACTTCACGCGTGGTTGTTGTATTTTGGGGATCACCCGCGTGATTAGCTTTTGCAAACTCGATGGCCACACATTCCGAGTTTATGTAGAGTGGAACTGTTGACTTGTACTATAACCATGTTAACTTGGAAAATTTCCGCTTAATCGAAATTATGTTGTTTACCAAATCGCTGCCCGTGTGCTGTGTTATTTGCTATGGTAACCTATAATGCTCATGTTGGATAAGAGACTAATTGGACCCTTATTCTTACATTTCAGAATGGTGCGCACCCGCAACACCAATGAGGTGCATGGCGAGCAACCCGAAGGTTCCAGGGCTAGGGGGACTGACTCTCCACGAGAGACTCCACCACTGCCGCCGCCATCCAACCCCATGCAAATGATGGCGCAGTTTTTCGCCACTATGATGGAGAGCCAGCAGCAACAGGCGGAGTTCATGCGGGAGCTGGCACAACAAAACCTAGCAGCCCGTAATGCTAGGGGCCACAACGACGGAGCACCACAGAACAGCTCCTACTCCGATTTCCTCGCCACCAGGCCGCTCACGTTCAGCTCAACCATCGAGCCCATGGAGGCGGAGAACTTCCCTCGCATGCTCGAGTCCAAATTTGGACTCCTTAACTGCACGCCTGTGCAGAAGACATTGTACGCCGCGCAGCAACTGCATGGTGCGGCTGGGGCATGGTGGGCTAACTATGTCGCCTCTGTGGGAACCGACCAACAGGTCACATGGGGCGAATTCAAGGATGCGTTCCGTGCCCACTAGATGCCTGCGGGGCTCGTCCGTAGGAAGGCGCGTGAATTCTCCGCTCTAAAGCATGGCAGTCGCAGTGTCGAAGAATACTGCGAAGAGTTCAACCGGTTGGCGTTGTACGCCCCGAAACAAGTGGACACCCCCGCCAAGCGCAAGGACCGTTTCTTGGAGGGGCTAAGTGCTGAGCTACAGGACCGCCTCAACCTTAACATGGGAGGCTCATTCGCTGAGTTTGTCAACAACGCGATAGTCGCGGAAGACGGATATCGCAGGGTGATGGCAGAACGGAAGCGCTCCGCAAGCGCTATGGGGCCATCCGATGGACCCCCGTAGAAGTTCCGCATGGTGTACACCACCCCGTCGGGATAGAGGTACCGTTCTGCCCCCGTACCGGCACCTGTTGTGCGCCCGCCTCAACCAGCGCAGCAGCCGAATCAAGGTGGATTTCGCCCACCCCAGCAGCCGAACGCTCAGGCTGGATCTTTCCCCTGCTACAACTGCGGTCGTCTTGGGCATTTCTCGAGGGAGTGCCTGCACCCCAAGAAGAGCACGGGCCAGAACCTGCCGAGGAATAACAACACCAACAACAACCGCAACAACCGAGGGCCAGTACGTGCTGGGCGAGTGAACAACACCACCCTGGAAGAGATTCCGGAGAACAGCCCCATCCTTGTCGGTATGTTCTCTGTTCGAGACCACCCCGCCCTAGTTCTGTTTGACTCAGGAGCATCACATAGCTTTGTTAATGGGTTCTTTGTTAATAAGTACCGGCTGCCCCGCACCCTCATGAAAACACGATACACCATTAGATCAGCCGGTGGATAAACCCCTGCTCTATATGAAATAGACAAACTCCCAACAACCCTAGGATCAAAAGTTTACCCAACTAAGTGCATGGTCTTAGATGGGTGCAACATTGACATTATTCTGGGCATGCCTTGGATGAGGCAACATAAAGCTATACTGGACATAGACGCCTACACTGTGCACCTAAACTCTCCCACCCATGGTAGCGTAAGCTTCCGAGTACGACCACCCCAACTGGTCGCACCAAGCGTTCACCACACCACCGCCGGACAAATAAAGGATATTCCAGTGGTTAGGGAATTTCCGGACGTATTCCCTGACGATCTCCCCGGACTTCCACCGGATCGGGATGTTGAGTTCAAGATTGAGCTTCAGCCAGGGACGGCACCTATATCCAAAAGGCCGTATAAAATGGCGCCTAAAGAACTAGCGGAGTTGAAGGGGCAACTTAAGGAGCTGCTGGATAAGGGATTCATTCGACCAAGCTCCTCGCCTTGGGGTTGTCCTGCATTATTTGTGAAGAAGAAAGATGAGACCCTGAGGCTATGTGTAGACTACCGACCCCTCAATGCGATGACTGTCAAAAACAAATATCCACTGCCCCGTATTGACATCCTCTTCGACCAGTTAATAGGAGCTAATGTGTTCTCCAAGATTGATCTCCGGTCGGGTTATCATCACATTAAAATTCATGACGAAGACGTCCCCAAGACAGCCTTTTCTACCCGGTACGGTCTATATGAGTATTTAGTGATGTCGTTTGGATTGACAAATGCACCAGCACACTTCATGTACCTCATGAACTCAGTGTTCATGCCCAAGTTGGACAAGTTTGTGGTGGTATTCATTGACGACATCCTAGTCTACTCGAAGTCAGAGGAAGAACATGCAGAGCATCTCCGTGTTGTCTTACAGAGGTTAAGGGAGCACCAGCTATATGCTAAGTTTAGCAAATGCGAGTTTTGGTTGTAGCAAGTACCATTTTTAGGCCATATTGTCTCGGAAGAAGGCATCACGGTAGATCCCGCAAGGTAAGAGATATACTGAACTGGAAGACCCCGAAGATCGTATTCCATATACGCAGTTTTCTGGGATTAGCTGGCTACTACCGCCGTTTTATTCCTAATTTCTCCAAAATTGCAAAGCCCATGACTGAGTTGCTAAAGAAGGATACGAAATTCATACGGGATGAAGGCTGCGAAGGTGCTTTTGAAACTTTGAAGAAGCACCTGACCACGGCCCCAGTATTAGCTCAACCGGACCTGGGGAAACCATTTGAGGTCTATTGTGACGCTTCAGGTATTGGATTGGGATGTGTGCTTATGCAAGACGGTAGAGTTATTGCTTATGGATCAAGGCAATTGAAGAAGCACGAGCACAATTACACCATGCATGACCTGGAATTAGCAGCAGTGGTATTGGCCTTAAAGATGTGGAGACATTACCTCCTTGGGAATTTGGTTCGCATAGACACCGACCACAAAAGCTTGAAGTATATTTTCACTCAAGACCACCTGAACATGAGACAGCGCCGTTGGTTGGAATTGATTAAGGATTACGAGTTGGAAGTCCATTACCACCCAGGAAAAGCGAATGTCGTGGCTGACGCCCTAAGCCGCAAGGCTCACTGCCACCACATCCTAGTCAGCCCACAAGTCCAAGATGGTCATTGTGTGCAAGTAACACCCCACTGAGCCCTCTACAACTTAGCATTAATTCCCACCTTGCGGGAAGAAATAGTGACAGCCCAGAAAAATGATAGAGGCATAACACATCTCAAAAGGAGACTAAAAGAGGGTGATGCTAAGGTACAATGCTTTCGAGAAGATGCAGAAGCTATTTTATGGTTCAAGGATCGACTGGTGGTTCCTAAGGATCTGGAACTCCGCAAGAAAATTTTGGACGAGGCTCACATGGCAAAGTACTCCATGCATCCGGGCAGCAACAAAATGTACCATGATTTGAGATACAAATATTGGTGGACTCGTATGAAAAGGGAAATAGCACGTTATGTCGCAGAGTGCGATACCTGCCGCCGCGTCAAGGCCAATCATCTGAAGAAGGCAGGCCTACTACAACCCTTGAGTGTTCCAGCCTGGATATGGGAAGACATCAGTATGGATTTCATCGTTAGTCTACCATTGACGTCACATAAGTTCGACTCCATATGGGTTGTTGTTGACAGGTTGACAAAGGTAGCCCACTTTATCCCTGTGTCGACGCGGTTCAAGATGCAAAAGTATGCGCAACTATACATTGAGCGAATCCTGTGTTTGCACGGAGTGCCCAAAACTATCGTATCCGATCAAGGCTCACAGTTTGTGGGACGTTTTTGGGAGAAGCTACACGAGACACTGGGCACCCGGCTGATTAGAGGTTCCGCGTACCACCCCCAAACAGACGGTCAAACGAAAAGAGTTAACTAAATATTGGAAGACATGTTAAGAGAATATGTATCGAATCACAACAAAAAGTGGGATGAGTGCCTACCTTTGGCAGAATTCGCTTACAACAATAGTTACCAGGAAAGCATCAAGATGGCACCATTCGAGGCTCTCTATGGGCGCCGCTGTCGCACACCACTGAGTTGGTCGGAATCAGGGGAGAGGGTAATATTTGGTCTGGAGCTGGTGCAGCAAGCTGAACAGAAGGTGCTTGAAATCCAATCCAACCTACGTGCGGCAAGGTCCAGGCAGAAAAGTTATGCAGATAAAAGGCGCCGCCCGTTGGAATTCAGGGTCGGCGATATGGTCTACCTCCGAGTGTCACCCACCAAGGGTGTACAACGGTTTGGAATTCGCGGAAAGTTAGCACCTTGTTATATTGGTCCCTACCCTATCATTGCAAGATGCGGACCCGTGGCCTACCAACTCCAACTGCCAGTGGAACTCGCTGGAGTGCATGACACGTTCCACGTGTCCCAACTCAAGAGGTGTTTGAAGACACCGGTTGACATACCACGGGAGAGCACCCAACAACTACAACCCGACCTGACTTATGCCGAGCATCCGGTGAAAGTGCTAGACGAGAAGGAGCGAGCGACACATAAGAGGACACTGAAGTTCTATGAAGTCCAATGGAGCAACCATACCGCCAGAGAAGCTACTTGGGAAACTGAAGAGTTCCTGCAAAGCCACTACCCCGAGTTCCTACGCCACCACTTAGGTAAACCGTCAACACATCCTTTAATCTCAGGACGAGATTTCCATAAGGGGGGAGGGCTGTGACACTCCTGGTATCATAGTGGTCCCAAGAGCAACTCTTAGTCATCACAAGACCCTATCACTCAAAAATATGAATTTAGGTTGTCAATTCAAATCAAATTCAAATTCAAATTTAATAACACTTGCACCACAAGTCCTAAATTTTCAGTAAAAGTCACCACTGCAAAAATTATAGGTTGATGGTCATGGTCAAGTAGAATTTTGGAAATTTTCTCAGATTTTTAATCCTTCAATAAAGGCCTCAAATAAATGCTAGAATGGTTAAAAACCATCTCTGTTCATAAAATTCCTAATCAAATTTATTGGGAACTGTTGGTAGTTAGTATTTTTATTAAATTCATCACATCATGGGGAGCATACCTTATTTTTGGTCGGATTTTAGCAGCTTTGAATTAATTCCAACAAAAATAACAAAGGTAGTCGGCTGATAGGAATGGAAAAAGAAATAAAAAAGAAAAACTCCCCGCGGACCCCACCTGTCAGCGACCCAGAGAAAACACACTCGGCCGCAGCCGCTCTGCCTGACTCGGCGCGCGCCGCGTGGTCGCCGGCATACGGCCAACAGCCGTTGCCGCGGATCGACGGCCCCACGCGCACGTTCGGACATCCCCTCTGTCGTCCTGTCCGAACACCCCCCCCCCCCCATTCACTCCCTTCGCTCTAGCTCTCTCTCTCTCCGGCTCGCTCGCCGCGCCCCATTGCCGCCCGGTGCTGCTCCGCGCCACCGCTGCTCGCCGCCGTTCCCAAGTGCTCGTCGACATCCACGGCATTGCCTCGGCGTCTTCAAGCTCCACGCGAAGCTATCTTCCCCCTCCCGCACCGAGCCGCCGTGAATCGGTCATTTCTTCCCCGCCGCCCCTCCGCGTCGCCCGACCCCCACGGTGAGCTCCTGGCCGATTCCTTGCACGGGCACGAGTGAATGCCCCTCCTTCTCCTTCCCGACCTCACTCGGCCTTTCCCCATGTAGCCATTCGTCCGGGACACCGCCGCCGACCGCCGGAGCTCCGCCTCGTCGTCGTCGAGCTAACCTCGGTGAGCCATCCTCCCTCTTTTTGCATGCCACGTGTCCCTCGGTGCCTGCTGGTGGTTACCCTGGCAATGCTGCCGCTGCCGCCTCCCCTGCTGGCCGCCGTGCTCGCGCCACCGCGCACGGACGAGCGCCGCCGTCGCGCGCGCTCGGCTCGGCCGCGCTGGCCACTGGGCCGCGAAGGCCAGTGGGCCTGGCCTCGCTCTCAGGCCACGCCTAGCCCGAAGCGCCTCCGGGCGTGCGGTCGCCTGCTAGGCCACGCGAGTCCCAGCCCACTGGGCTGCCTGATTGCGGCCCGCGAAGTAAAAATCAAATTTTCTTATTTAAATCATTTCTAGAAATGGGTTAAACTTGTAAAATGCATAGTAAAATGAACAATAGGAATTTTGAGGCAAAATAAATTTTGTTAGCCTTGTCTAGACTTGTACTAATAAGAAAAAATGCTAAATCACAGTGCTTGTTAATTGTGCTGTTAGGATTTAATTAAATGAGGAAAACACTTATAAATTCATAACTAATTCATTATTAGGTATTTTTGGGCAAACTAAAATTCTCTGAGTTCCCCTAGTCATGTAATGTCATAGAAAAATGCTAATACCGCATGCATGGTAATATTTATATCAGGGCTAAAATAAATAGAAAAAACACTAATAAAATTATAAATAAATGTAGGAGACTGCTAAAATATTGAAAATTGATCACCAAGTAGGTTTATGAGTTTTAGTCCCCTTGGAAAAATGTCATAGGGTATGTCTCTGTATATTAGCTAAAATTAATTTAATACCCTTTTTACTTATAATAATTAATAGAAATTATTGGCTTAGAGCATGTAAGTGAAACTTGGAAAATAAATCATTCCTGGTATAATATAATTATAATAAATCACCCCTGCCTATTTGGAAGATCAGAATCATGTCAACTTAATAAATAATGCCCCGAGTGTAATTTTACCCGTTAATAAAAATGGTTCCGCTTTAGGGCTGTTTCACGGATACTTAGTACCTTGCGAGGGTTTGCTCAACACACCAAAATACTAATTAATTAGCACCTACTGGTCATGGATATCACTTACATAGCTTCACCCCATCACACACAAACACACCGTACTATGATCAATAACGTCCATGAAGGAAATACACGAAACGCTCTCACCCTATGCCTCTCCTAAATACGTTACAATTGCTGAACTAATCAACACACCCCGCTCACGTCTATGAGTAATAGTGTACATTAACGTATTTATTGAGGAAGTGCCATGAATCTTCTCTCATACCATCATCTTTTGCATCATATAGATCACGCCGTGAACCACGTGGAGACGGGACCGGAGCAGGAACCCGAAGGAGCCGGAGGTGCCGTTGCTAGGCAAGAGCAGACCCAAGGCAAGCCCCGGTGCATAACCCCGTTTTAAATTTTTATTCTATCACTAGCTAGGGAAGTAAGCTTGCCTGTGCATTAAGTGATAGGAGTTGATTGAAACCCTAGCGTGCAGTAGGTCCCTCTTTCCGATTATTAGCCTCGGGACAATAGTCGCTCTGCTTAAATTAGGACAACTACTCATCGAGTGGTATGGAGACCACTTGTAGATAGGAAATATTATCACTGGGGAACGTGATCGGATGAAGGAAAAGGGGTGGATGGAATCACAATGAAGACCGGACGGGCAACTAGGTGGAAAGGGAAGGACAGCTTGTCTTCAAGGAGGTAGCCTCGTCCGAGTCCCCTAAGGCTACGCCTCGTGTCCGACCCATGGGATCAAGTTTAAACATACTGTTTGCATGCTGGAGATATGGGCCCAGTAAACCGACGTAGCTACGACTATCGCTTGGTCTGAAGATAGCCTTCTCCCTTCTTTGGTGGAACTGGGGCTGAGAGGAGGGAGCAATCCACCCACGGATGGCGGCACGGGGCGCATCGCGTTGGGGGACCCTTCTCGGGGGAGTCTGGACCCGGAAGACCCTGCGGTACCGTGAGCGAAAGGTTGCTCCATGCGGCTTCTCGGAAGTGCGTATGGGTCATGCAAGCAGGTTTCTCCTGCAGGATGTAAATCGATTCGAGTCGCTGCCCCTCACAGTAACGAGTACCACTTGATCGCTGCTACGGAACAGTGCTGGAAGCCATTAAGATGATGTATGGGTATAATACTGCTGTTTGGAAATTCTTAAGATTGTGGTGCAACCATGATTGTTATAGCTTTAGTGCAAACTAAATTTATTATTCTGCATGACAACTCAACTTGATGCTAAAACTTGAACATAAGGATCCACTCTTAGGCGGGTTTTCTGGCAATATAAACCCTATCCCTAGCCCTGCATGTCTAGGTGTCGGCTGTAGTTGGCCATTTTGATGGGTCAGTCTTGCTGAGTAAATTAGTTACTCAGGGCGTAGCTCTATGTGGTTTTCAGATGACCAGGACGGAGACTGCCACTGCGGTGGAAGATTTCATTGGGAGGGCCAGCGCCCCGATTGCTGGAACATCGAGTGGGAGCTGTGCACGAATGAAGATGAGGATTAGATCTTTGCTTGCGCGTACGGTGCTTGGGCAAGGCACCTATTATGGCCGGATGATCCCTGTGTGTCGCCGTGAGAGGGCGATTTTATCTTAGCCATTTCGTCGAATTGGTGAACTAATGTTGAATATTTCGCTTCCGTAATTTATTTCTGTCAAAACTCCGGTTTGTAATATAACTATTGGGCGCCACAGCGCGTGTCGCCACCCGAGGGAGATCCTGGAACGGAGCCGTCTCCGTGGTAAGGCGGGTCCGTGACATTACCATCAGCAATTAATAGGTTCCGGTGAAAATTTTCTTCTCCTTCGATTTTGCCGTGGTACCGGCAGGCATGTCTTGTCTTATGGCTACGTGTGGGAATGTGGATAGGATTCTCACGGCCTTACCGCCCAAGCACGTCAGTCGCTTACCCTCACCTCATCGTCAGCGTGAAAGCTAAATCAAAGTGGATTTAGAGACTTTTCTTTTATCCCAACCAAATCGAATCAAACACTAATGGCCATCTAGCAACAATTTAAACTTATGAAACTAGACATTGAGATATACAATTTTATTTCATAGAACAAGAGCTAAAAACTGATGTGGGACTCTTGAAAAGAGTGTGATGAAAGAGACCATTGAGACTGGTCAGGGCTTCTTTTCTCTATTATTGTTGCAGTTAATGCCTTCCTTCCCAAAGTGCTAAAGCGTTTTTTTTTTTGAAACATTAATGTGTACTTTTTTTTAATCGAAATGGCAATTGGCAGATTCAATGAGATAGTACAGTAGTTGAAAACAATTGAGAGCTTATAAGCACTACAAGAAATCTCTGGTACTACCTTTGTTTTCTTGTACCTGTTTTCTATGACATCGACACAATCTGTAGCATAGTCCACTTATGTTTCATCAAAAGAAATATAATCCACTGATTATTACTTTTCGTGAGTACTTAATGTTAGTTCTTTTTTGAAAATATATCTATTTTAAAGTGTTTCATTTCCATGAGAAAACTATTGATATCATTTTCGTGTGACGAATCGACCGTTTTGCTTTTTACGGAACAAAGACCGAAGCTGGCTAGCCGTATTTGCAAAGTGAAGATGCTTGCAACAGAGCTTTCGCCGCATTGCACTGCCCGCACCCACCCGCGCTCCGCTGCTAGCCCTCGCCGCTGCCACCATCCGCGTTAAATCGCTGCAGCGAGCACCACCGTCCTTGCCCGCGCTCCGCCGCCAGGCCTCGTCGGCTCCGCGCGCCGCTGCGTTCCTGAGCCGGCCGGCCCAAAGCCAGGACGATAGACTTTCCGTTTAGTGTTCGGGTACGGCTAAGCCTACATTGTCTTGACCCATGTAAACAGTCTGGGCCGTACCAAGAGCCTAGCCATCCCATGCCTGAATTTCGAAACGTCGATGAAACCTTCCTTGATTTCGTCTTCAACCTCATGTTATGGTCGCCGTTTTTTGCTGCTTGGTTAATGCTTGACGGTGATCATCTTTTCTGCAGCAAATTCAGTCGCTTCTCGATCGTCCCCACATCGAAGGTATTATTTGTGGCACGTGATAGAGAGCAGTCTGTCGTGCTCCCTTGAAACATTTCTAGGAAAACTCAACGCGATTCAAAGCTCCAAACATCAAGGCATTAATTAGGAACGCCACGAAATTCACAACATCGAGAGAAATTACACACGACCATCCACTAACGACTGTCCTTTTACTTGTTGGTGCTTGCACCCACAGTAGATAAATAGTATAGGAAAAAGTTCTTTTTACTCAACTAAACAATTTGCTTTGTTCATCCAGCACCCTGAACAAATTGTTGTCTTAGTTTACTACCTCCAACTTTTCATTCTGATTTACTTAAGCCCCTAACCTGGTTTAGGTAGGCTAATTCGCGTGGAGCTGTTTGGTATTACTTGACCCGGATTCAGCCAGGTCCACGTGGATACAAATAAAAAATATCCCGGTCTCATAAACCCACACCACGATCATCCCCTGATCTCCTTCCACATCTCCCCTGTAATTCTCGCCTCCGTCTCTCTGCTTCTCCTCTTTGCCAAGTCCACCGAGGGAGGATCCATGATTAGGTGCCGTGCAGATTGATCAAGTAGTGCGACGGAATTGAGGTCAGGAATCACAACCGGAGTGTTCTCTTTTGAATTTTCACATCTAGTTTATCTAGGGGTTAGGTTGCGGAAGCAGGTTCAGTTTTCTTTTCTGAAATGTTTTATTATAGGATGATCTGTATTATAGATGTGAACGACTCTCTGTTTTTGTATTGTTTATTTCATTTCAATCTATGCACATCACGTTATACTATCTCTAAGCGACAAACTAGCAGATCACCGTGCATTGGTCTAATGAAATTGCAAAGTTCAGAACTCGCCTGTAACTATGTCAATATAATTTAGTATAAAATCAGAATGCACCCTATAACTTGATAGTATTATGTTCTTCCATGAACTCGATAATTAGGATGCACTAATCTATAAAAGTTTACGATATGAGTTGTAGGATATTTTCAGTGCATGATTGTGGTTAATTTCTAATGACATATAGGTAGTTCCTTATTATGACTCACGTCACTCATCGTCAAGAATTTTGTGTATGTTTGCAGGTCCAATGGATAATCTTGATACATTACCAATCAGGTTTGCTTTAGGTGGACAGTTTGTGCATTACGGAGATACTGTTAATTATGTTGGAGGAGATGAAGCTATGTCATATATTGAGAGGGACAAGGTGTCACTTCCTGAGATAATAGGGCATTTGAAAGATCATATGGTTATAACTGATAAAGATAAAGTACTTTTGCACTGGTTGTTCCCTGGGAAGGAGCTTAGCAATGGTTTGACATTGCTCAACGATGACAAATTATGCAGCTACATGTCACAATTTATTATAAATGATGCTGTTGCGGATGTGTACGCGGAGGTTATTCATGAAAGCTCAACTGAAGATGATGAGGAGAGTGAGTACACCGCTAATTCAGAACAAGATGACTCAGAAGAAGACAAGGCAACAGAACATATGCCACTAGATGCAGTTGGCCGATCCATGCTGGTGGAAGGCAAAGATTTGGAAGCTTCCAAATCATTTTACAAATATGCAATAAAGTCAACAGTTAGCCAAAAGTTAAAAATTAATAAGAAGACTTATAGCAAGCAAAACGCAAATAAACGTGATCACGAAGTGGATGAAAGTGATGATAGTGATTGGTCATCTAGAGATACACACAACTCAGATGATGATGATGAAGCCAAGGAGAACAAGAAAAATGCTAAAATGGTCAGGAAAGGAATAGGAATGAAAGGTGGCATCTCTAGCACTATAGTACCCGTAGGGTGTCAAGTCATAAAAATAGTAAGCATCGAAAATGGGGATGGAGGCAATGATACACCGTACTTTGATTCAAGTGAAGAAGCATCTTATGATGATGAAGAAGGTCCTGAAATCAATGCGATTAGAAGGAAGTGTAAATTTCCAAGGTTTGATAACAAGGCTCCGATTCCCGTCTTCCCAGTAGGAATGACATTTAGGGGCAGAGAGCAATTCAAAGAAGTCGTGGTTAAGTATGGTCTTGCAATGAAAAGACATATAACCTTTCCCAAAGATGAGAAGGACAGGATAAGAGGAAAGTGCTCCTGGAAAGGATGCCCTTGGGTGATATATGGTGCTTTAAGGAGTAATTGTTACTGGTTCCAAGTTAAAACTTACATTCCTGAACATAGATGTCCTCAAAGAAGAGATAATAAACTTGTAACAGCCACAAGGATTGCTGACAAATACGAGTCCCTGATAAAGGCTAACCCTTCTTGGAAGCTCCAAGATTTGAAGGAGACAGTACTACTTGATATGTTTGCTAATGTAAATCTTTCAAAGATCATGAGAGAAAAATACACAGTTATGAAGAGGGTTTATGAAGTAGCAAGAGAAGAGTACCCTAAAGTTTTTGACTACCAGCTTGAGATATTGAGAATTAATCCTGATAGCACAGTAGCTATATGTCTAGATCCTGATATCATGCAGCCTATTTTCCAAAGGATTTATGTCTCCTTTGATGCTTGCAAGAAGGGTTTCATAGCTGGATGCAGAAAGGTTATAGGCCTTGATGGATGTTTCTTCAAAGGAGCTTGCAATGGAGAATTGTTGTGTGCACTAGGCAGAGATGCTAACAATCAAATGTATCCTATTGCTTGGGCTGTCGTGGAGAAGGAAACTTCAGAGTCCTGGTATTGGTTCATCGGGCTTTTGCAAAAGGACTTGAATATTGCTCATAATGGAGAAGGTTGGATTGTGATCTCTGACTAGCAAAAGGTATTTATTTGTAATTTACTACGCTTGTGTTCTACATTTGGAGTTGCCATGCAGAGTTTGCACTAATAATTGCATAACATGTTCACTCCAGGGACTTCTAAATGCAATAGGCGAGCTACTGCCACATGCTGAACATAGGATGTGTGCAAGACACATTTATGCCAATTGGAGGAAAAAGTTTAGAGATCAAAAGTTTCAACTCAAGTTTTGGAAGTGTGCTAAGGCTAGAAACAGGGAGATATTCAACTATTGTAAGGCTCTACTGGCTCAGCTTACACCAGATGGAGTCAAAGCGATGATGGCTACTAATCCAATACACTAGAGCCGAGCTTGGTTTAGGATTGGCAACAACTGTGATAGTGTAGACAATAATATGTGTGAGAGCTTTAACAATTGGATTGTTAGTTTCAGGGCCCTTCCAATCATTAGTATGCTAGAAGGCATAAGGACCAAGACCTATACTAGAATCCAAGAAAACAAGTTCAAGTCCAAGAAATGGCATGGTAGGATTTGTCCAAACATATTGAAGAAGCTTAACAAATACATTGAAGAATCTAGAAAATGTGTAACAATATGGAATGGAAAGGATGGATTTGAGGTGAGACAAGAAGATAAGAGATACAAGATTGATATAGAACAAAGAACATGCTCTTGCAGATATTGGCAGCTCTCTGGTATCCCTTGTTGCCATGCTATATCTGCCATACATATCATGTCGATAAATCCAGAGGACTACATTGCTGATTGCTACACCATTGACCATTACAACAAGACATATGAGCATTGCATGTTGCCAATGGAGGGTATGTCAAGCTGGCCAATTTCAGATCATCCTAGACC
Source organism: Eleusine indica (assembly GCA_030378355.1). Lineage (NCBI taxonomy): Eukaryota > Viridiplantae > Streptophyta > Magnoliopsida > Poales > Poaceae > Eleusine > Eleusine indica. The sequence continues at coordinate 13,530,977 of CM059494.1, forward strand.
ATCCCCGCCTGGTTATGTTAAAATGCCAGGAAGACCAAGGAAGGAAAGAAGGAGAGATCCTTTAGAGGCAAAGAAAGGAACCAAGTTGTCAAAGGTTGGCACTAAGATGAGATGTTCTCTTTGCAGGAGTGATAAGCACAACTTAAGGAAATGCCCAAATAATCCAGATAAAGGAAAGAAAAATATCATGAAGAAAAAAAAATGCTAGCTAAAGCGTCAACTATTGCTGTCGAGTCATCAAAAACAAGGGTAAGCAAAGTATTTTCAACATATTTTCATTGTGTTCCTCTAATAGCTTACTAATTTTGCTACTACAGGTTCCGAAAAGAAAGAGAAAACTAAGTTCAAAATGGGTTCCTGCAACTGAAGAGAACTTGAGAACCACCACTATCTTCCAAGTAAGCATGTAACTATGTCAATATATTTTACATGTATTAGTAGCTCTTGTGACACCATTTACAATCATGGCTCTGCTTTGTTTTTATATCTCAGACTGGAGCACAATCCGAAGCAGAGGCCTTCGACTAAGAAAGTATCAGTCAATGGAAGCTGCAAACTGCAACTTTTTAGTCTGATGCATATATCTCGAGTGAATTTCTTTTTGTGCTGCTTTTAGTGTTCAATTTAGATCAAGGAAAGTGTTTATGTTATTGTCACATGTTCATGAGAACTGCAAATACAACTTGTTGATTGGTCATTTGAATTTCAGATAGACAATTGAATGCTCGTCATGTTCTATTTCAAGGTTGTCTGAATGAAATATCAAGTCTTTTTCTTATGTCATTCAGTGCCCTACCAAGTGTGCTTACCGAAACAAACGTGTAAGCATAACGAGGTTCTTTTATTGAAATTTTGGACATTATCATAGCGCCTCGTTAGATCAGTAGCCATAGAACAAACAAGAGCACATAACTGTTGCCCAAGTTCTGCCTATGCACTCGTCTTCTGAACTGCAACCAGCGTGGAGGAAATTGCAGCCTCTGCATAACAGTTTCGTTTTGTATCAACGTGGACCTGGCTGAATCCGGGTCAAGTAATACCAAACAGCTCCACGAGCAAATCAGCCTACCTAAACCGGGTTAGGGGGCTAAGTAAATTGGAATGGAAAGTTGAAGGTAGTAAACTGAGATAACAATTTGTTCAGGGTGCTGGATGGACAAAGCAAATTGTTTAGGGGAGTAGAAAGGACTTTTTCCAATAGTATATATATATATATATATATTTTGAAACAGTGACAGATAAATTTAGTAAGAACTGATAAGAAATGCACGTAGTATATAGGTTTTGTTTTTGGCTACGGCTTCAGTACTGTGCCAACCTGCACTCGGCTGCTGTCTGGCCATTGCGGTGGCAGTAGTCGGTGATCTTGTACTTGGTCTGCACCGCTCGCATTTGCTGCGCCTGCACCGGGCTCAGCTGGCACACGCTGCCAAACTCCGCCATCGGGCAGTTCCCCACGCATCCCCCACCATCCCCATTGCACTCGCAGATGTCCAGGTTGATTTGGTTGTAGTTGGCGACGAATGGCGCCTTTGACCAGTCAGTCTTGACCCGGCCGCCATGTGTGGCCCATGGGGCGGTGGTGTTCCAGATGCTAGCGTAGCCGTACATGGGCAGGCTCGTCGGGTAAGGCACCCCGTGGCTGGCCTCATAGTTGCGGAAAACTCTGATGGGGATTTCATCGATGTACCACCTGTGTATATTGTTTTAGATAAAAAAAAAGAAGTCCTATTTTATCAATAAATCAAAAGAATTGAAACCTCTACTACATGTATCTAATATTTACGGGAAAACGGATGATCGTGTCTCCATGCGTGATGGGATTTGATTTTCTTACACGACCATGCAGGGACTCCATGAAATGGTGTAGTTGTGGAAGCCGGCTGTGGCGTCGAACCAGGGCTTGAACTCGACCTCCTTGTTGCCGACACTTGCGGCGAAAAGGTTTGTGTGGATGGTGTAGGGCTGGCCGGCGACATCGCCGATGAACTCGAAGTCGATCTCATCGTGCTTATTGCGTCGGAAGGTGGATGCCTGAACTCAACAAATGATAATATTTTACTGTTAACATTACAGGGGTAAATACAGGTTTTGCATTGGACCACCACTTCTCATCATTTGCTATAAGTCTTGGTAACATAATGAACATCCATGAAATCAATAAGGTAATGAAATTCACGTACGTAGAGTGTGGCAATAGTCCCGGCCGAGTCTCCTGGTACTAGCTTGATGAGACTCGAAATTCTCCCGTAGATGAACTGCTTCTTTGTCCGGAGCCTGCACCCTGTTCGTCGAGGCTCAAATAATTTAAGGACAACTCTCGCAGACAGGTTTTGATTAATGCACCACGTACACGTACCTAAGGAGCTTGTGAGCGAGAGAGCGACCCCGTTGCTGTCTCCTGTAAACTGGGCGTGCTGAGGTCCCCCATCAATATCCCAGTCGTGGTGCAAGTTGCCAACGGCGAGGATGCATAACGCCGCGAGGATCGCGACCACGAGCAGCCTCCTTGAGCAGATTCCCATTTCGAGTTAGCCTAGCCAACAACAAGATAGCTAGTTTTGCATGTGAATCAAACGAATGCCAAGTGTGTAACACAATGGTGAGCCGGGATTTATATATATGTTTGGTTGTTTGTTCCAGTAATCTTTTTTTTTGGAATGGAAGTATATATAAACGAATGTTCTCTTATTATATGGATTCACCACCCAAAAATATATATCTTGCATATCAAATCTCACATCTTGCATATCTTTAAATTTAACCGGGATTTGCATATCTGGTGGGCTCTTTGACATGGCAGTCCGATCCTTAGGGTGCAAGACAAGAAAAAAATCTGACCTTCCAATTTTTAGAAAGAGAAAATAATAAAAATATATTATTTTGGTTCACTTAGGATCGGAGCACTTCTTTTTACGGGGAACGATTTACTGCATGCATGCAAGTGTCCTGATCCTGCGGATTGATTAGCCCGATTTTTTTACTTTTAGTAATTTTTATAATTTATTAATTAAGGTGAGGTCGTCTATGTTGAGTTATCGACGATCGTAGGCACGTAGATCGAAGTAGAGAATGAAAACTAAAAGTGACAAGAATAGAGAAGACGAAATTCTTTATTGAATAATTTTGGCGAAAATACAAAGAGGTGTGTACTCAACTATTTATTAGGGGGAAACCCTACTTCGTATTGGGCCCTAATTTGATAACGAGACCATATGGGCCAGGAGTCCTTCTTCTAGAAGCTGGGCCTGACCCAATAAGAGTTTTATAACACTCCTCTTTAGGCTCTTTATTACGATAAATATGCCTCATAAAAACTCCTTAAAAATCCAGTGAAAAAATGGAGAAAAGAGCACATACTACCGTTACTTGTGTTGCACGCACTGCCTCATCAAAAACCTTAATGAGAAAACTTCATATGAAAAACTCATAAGGGAAAAGAGTACAATGCTATAATCTTCGTGATTAATAATTATCGATCTTCATGAATGATATGTATTATCTTCGAGATAATACTTTAATTCGGGAATGTGATGTACTTAGGGAAGTTCTCCCCTATTCCAAGCACTTCTTTAAGTCTATCATGTCAATACCACATCGACACCTTTTAAAAGTCTAAACCGGTAATGCATTTGTGAATATATCTGCATGATTATCACAATATCGGACATGAGTTACCAAAATCTCTTCCTTCTCTTACAATTCATGTGTATGGAAGAATTTTGGATAACATATGCTTTTGACATGTTTGACTTTATGTATCCCGATTAAATTTATACAATACAAGCTCTATTATCTTCATAGATAATTCTAGGGGATGGAGTGTGCGTCACTCCATAAGACTCCAATATATGGCTTGACATCCTCCTGAGCTAGGTACATTTCTTGACAGCTTCAAATATTGCAATGATCTCATAGTGATTTGTTGATCTAGCAACTATCAAGTGCTTTGTCGACAGATTTACTTCTGCATTCTTTTGAAAGTAATATGAAATCTTCAATTCCTCTCAGATACCGTAGGATTTGCTTGTTTCCATTCCAATGCCACATGCTCAATGTCAATTTGTATCTTGCTAGTAGATGCATTGTCTCGTCAAAAACCTTACGTGAGAAAACTTCAAGTAAAACTCATAAAGGAAAAATTACAATACATAACATTCATGAATAAGAGAACCGATCTTCATGATTAAAACAAATAAGTGATACTATTCAATATGCTCCCCCTCATATGGACATTCCTTGAACTTCGTGTTCAATGTCTTTGTCAATCATTCTTCAAAAATGCATATAATCAATGATAAAAATATTATCATAGTGCTAAATGAAGAAAAAAAAACTTTTCTCACAATTCTTCAAAGATTGCAATGAGAGTAATGGAGCAATGTGCTTCGTGCACGTATAAGTTTGACATAGTCAAATTAGCACTTAATTGAAAGTAGAAGTTGCTATAATAATGCAACATTCAATAGATATCTTCAAGATCGTACACCAGTCTTTATTTCTAGTTGGGGATTACACCAAATACCTTCATGGTATCATATGAAATCATATTTCTGTTGCTAGCATGTACTTTTTAAGTACTTATGATTCTATATTCATCGAATCGGGTCGAAATCCTTTAAGGATCATCGATGTTTATTTCATATTTCTACTGGTAAAGTCATTCATTAACTTATTCCATCGTGGAGGTATCTCTTCTATGGAGATGCTCTTCATGAGACTTTGGATTAAGTGATGCTCCTTCGTGGATGCATTTCTTCAATGAGATGCTCTTCGTGAGACTTCTCATAATTCAGATGTTACAATATTAAATTCTTTAAGGATTTCATCGTATGGATTTACATAATCCACTTGATTCACTGCATTTATTCAATGTCTTGCCAGAAATAATCAGAACATTTCATGAGTAGGAGTAGAAGTCTTCATGACTATGAACCATAAATTTCACCATTATTTATGCTTCATCCTCAATTGTTTATACATTGATCCGATGTAAATGCTGCAAGCATTTATGCCATGGACTTTGTTTCCGGATCCGGATTCTCATGAGAGAAACAATAGCAATATTTTAGAGGAAATGATGTTAACAATACTTCAATTCTCTCTCACATTCATCTTTCAAGATGATTCAATATCATATCATGGTTGTTCTGTATTCCCATACTATATATGCGCGCTTATAGTAATGGGTTCATCTTCATGATGCTCTCTTTATGAGATCATTTCTTCATGAAATTTTCAAGCGAGGATTTTCTTCAATGATTTCATTCATGAATTTGGTAGTTCTATAATCCAAAGGCATCATTATAGCTTTTAGAGTGATCAGCTCTACAATCTATAATTATCCATAAGAATGAAATAATTGACTTATATGTCATTCTACCATGATGATATATATGCAGGTGTCCCTGTAATATATCAATTCATTGCCCATTTTACTTCATGTAAAATATAACTTCTAGTTTATAACTTCAAGTTTCACTCCTCTTTGCTTCAATGCAAATTTATCTGGTCTTTATTTGAGCTTCATGCTTATGCGTAAATATATTCCTTCGAGGAATATTGATGATCGTGATCATTTTTCTTCTTGAATATATGTAAGGCATTAATTCTACGGGCATTCTCTCCCCCTAATGCCGTCATCAGATCATTCATTAGCATATTTACAAATATATCCCCTATGATGAGCTTCAGCGATGTACCTTCCAGATTGGTTCATCTCTCACTTCATGTGAGTGCCCATTCATATATGCTATTATGGTGAAAATTCTTCAATAATTTCACACACATTCTTCAAATTCATATGCAGTGAATTGGACATGCTCAAAGATGATGTCCAGTTTCTTCTCCTTCTTTGCAACTAATATAAACTGCAAGTTTATAAAGGCAAGAGATTTCTGCAAGAAATCCATACATACCAAGTTGTATTTTCCACAAATGGACCGTGTGTCCATTCATTGTAAATCCACTTACTCATACTCAATTGAGTAAATTCTATCCTATATACCGTATTGCTCTTGCTGATTTGAATCTTCATGGCATAAGGTTGATATGGTCTACGAGCCATATCAAATTGAGAGAACATAGAATGGGTGGCATGCAATCCATCTCTATGGGAATAGTAGAAATACAATGTAGAAAATTTTATGTTAGTCATTCTTCATGAAGACATATAAATTGTTATGGCAAAATATACATGTAGCTTCGTGCTACTAATCTCTCCACAGTAAAAATTCTCCCCCTCATCGTACCAAAAATTAACTTCAAGTCAATGTTTTATGCATTTCTGACAATATATTGTAATGCAACCATACTACAAGTATGATTCATTTGGTATGACTCTCATGTACAAAATATTGAAAAATAAAAACATGAGTTGGGTGGAATACGGATCACATCTTCAAGGCTAAAATTATTATCTGAAATCAATTATACAGCCAATGTTCTCCAGTTACCTTCGGGGTAACAATTAATCTACGAGATCAATTATTGCTTGAGTTGATAGTATCATTGCGTATGATATATATATCAATGTGCCTAGTAAAATACTACTTCATATAATCAATTGTGACCTTTGTATGATTAAAGGGTCTGCATGCACATCTTCATTTCTTCATTACTAAGGGATAAGATCATTATCAAGAGCTAAATCTTCATGATTATTGCTCAATCCTTCGTGATCCAGAGCCATTGTACTCCATGATACAATAATATATAAACAATATAGTAAGACAAGGCAATAATTTTCATAAACTCGTATGATGAATTATTAGACAATGTCTTTTCTTCGTGAGAGTAGATAGGTAAACCACCTAAATTCTTTCGAGAAATACATAATGCGCCCCGGTTACAAATACTTAGATAAATTTGATTCTAGGTAGTCTACGAGACTACTTGGAGTTCTTCATGCACACCTTCTTTCAACTCAAAATAAATGATCTTTCTTGGTCTTATAATCTAGAATTCATCTTCATGATGTCTTCTATGGGGAGTAAGACTATACAAGTCTACTCAAAGCGTTCATGCAATGAGTCCTACAAGACATTTGAGCTTCTTTCAGTTATATATTCATCCTTCAATGTAACACTTAAATGACGCCTTAGAAAAAAAAATAGGGCTTCAGCTTGCTCCGCTTCTGTTGTGGGAGAATCTTCTTGTTTGGGCAAAACAGTCTTCAAAAAGATCCTTACTACTAAGGAGTATTTTGGCATCAAATGCCCATGATCGATAGTTATATCCATTAAGAGCTTCAAACTCCATCTTCATGAGGTCAGACATCTGCGAGATGTCATTGTGCAAAGGATTACTTCATGTATCCAAATAATATATCCAAGTAATCGGGGGCATAGGTATGGTGGTATAACAAAAACTTCATGTTTAAATTATTTTATTGGTGTTTCTGCATAAAAATGACCAATAAACCATAAAAATGGTATAATATAAGGACCGTAGCCCATTCTGCTTAAATATGAAAAATCCGGGGTGTTATCTGCAAAATAACACTCTCCCGTGAAATTTCTTGCTACTTTACAAATTTTGTGAGTCAATGGTAATTTTCATAATCATCAGGCACCTATATGCAAAATTATATCATGGGAGTATATTTAAAAAATCAAGGTTATTTCTACGAGAAAAACCAGGATTTTGGTCATAATATCCAACAATTCTGGGGTGTTATATGCAACATAACACTCTTGCAAAATTTCTAATTATTCTCCATTTTCTGTGTCCCTATGGTAATTTTCATAATTTCCAAGGACTTCTCTGCAAAATTCTAGCTTTGAGTTGATTTCTGAAAAATGTCAAGTGGTTTCTGCAAGAAAACCGTCACTTGATCGAAATCCAGAATTTCCAGGGACTAATGTGCATAATATAGACTCCTGAAGAAGTCGAGGTTGTTTCTGCATGAAACAAGGACTCAACCACAAAATCCTAAAATTTTGAGAGCTTTCTTTCAAAATATCCAGATATTTTTACAAGTTGGGCTCTAAATGGGCCAAAATTTGGCCCAAAAGAACCAGTCTGGCCCGAATTCGTTGTATCAGGATATAAATAGGGTGGTAACCCTAATTTCTTCACTGGCTACCCTTTATTTCTCACTCGCGGCCGCCACTTTCTCTTATTCTTCCTTGCTCTGCCTCCACCGACCAAATCCAGAGGAGTCCAACGCCGTGCGCGCGTCCGGTGCTAGCAGCCGCGAGGCTCATGCGCTGTGGGGCCTGCTTTGTGCGGTCGCGCCTGAGCGCCGCTCGAGGCCGGCGCTAGCCGCTTCGTGCGGGCGCATCACATGTGGGTGCAGCTGGCCGTGCTGGGCTGGCTCTCGAGGGCTGGGCCCGATGCGTGGGCGTCGCGCGGGCGGTGCACGGGTGGGTTCGTCGCTTCCTGCGCGCCTGCACGGGGGGGATCGAGCGAGCGCTCGGGTGTCGGCCGGGCCTAGCGCTGGAGCCAGTGGCGCCGGGGGGGGGGGGGGGGCGCAGCCTCGGCAGCTTGCGGCGCGCAGCTATGACTGGGGAGGACGATTGGTGATCGGTTCTCGCCGGATCTGGCCGCCCTTCTCTTTCTTTTTTTTTCAACTTTCTTCGATCTATGATGGATAGAACCCAGTATAGGGTCTGGTGGGGCCGGATCTGGACTGTAAGGGTCCAGATCTGCGCCGTCACGAGATGAAACTCGAGATTTTTTCTTTAATCATTTTGTGATGTTGGATCCGGTCACCTTCACCACTAGGGTTAGGGTAGATCCGGTCTTTTCTTCTTGCCATCTTCGTGGCTCGCGTCGGCGGAGGGCACTCACGCGGCCTTTTTTTTTTAACTTCTGGACGTACCCCGTTTTGGATCTGGATGTTCCAGATCCTTCCCTTGCCGGTTCCAGATCTGGTTTGGGTTGGGATATCACGGGCGCAGAAGTGTCTTTAATCTAATTTTATTATTTCATAGTGCCGCCTCCTATGGCGGGCTTTGTTGTTGTAGATCTTGACTGCAACGAGTCAAGATTTTTGTGACGATCTTCTAGACAAATCTTGACTGCAACGAGTCAAGATACAAAATCAATAGAAAATCATACCTTTAATCGCCGAGTAGATGGCTGGCTCTGTAGAACGTGTTGATAACGTGTTGAGTTATCGATGATCGCAGACACGTAGATCAAAGGAGAGAACAAAATCTAAAAGTGACAAGAATAGAGGGGACGAAATTTTTTATTGAATAATTCTGGCGAAAATGCAAAGAGGTGTCTTCTCAACTATTTATAGAGAAAAATCCTAATTCGCGTTGGGCCCCAATTTAATAACGAGATCACATGGGCCAGGAGTCCTTCTTATAGAAGATGGGTCTGGCCTAATAAGAGTTTTACAACACTCTAGACTACTTTTTTCGTGTCCAGATATGTCCGCAACATTGTCGTATTCAGTTTGTATCCTACAATGATTCACTAATCAGTTTGAGTCGTTTTTGAACCATTTTCTAAGGGAGTGTCTAATTTTTAGTCGATTAAAAATGGAGGCTCCTTTCAATCAACGCTTTTAGCCCTTGGATCTAGATCCAATGGATATAAAAACACAAAAATTTTCTATAGTCTATACATAACACGAATTAATACAAATAATCTTACAAATAGATAAATAACAAAAAGAATAAAAAGAACAAAAGAATATACTCACAACCATTGATTGAAAGGGATGCTACTTTTCAATTGACTGAAAAGTAGCATTACTGATTTTCTAATCCTTTGTTGAATTGGACTTCGATTTCAATTCGATATTTCATACTTACAACAATTAATCATCTATTGCTTTAACATCATATTTTGGATGGAAACTAATAATAAGAATTCAAATAATAACTTACTCCAAAATTATTATAATGAATATTCTTTTTAAAACTAAAAAAGTAAAGCAAAATAAAAATAGAGCAAATGCTCAAGCCAAAAAATTGATTAATTGAAAATTATTTACAGTTAAAAAAAACATTCTAACCATTTTTTTTAACAAAAATCTGTGACAACGCATGAGTATTTTACTAGTTAATTAATAATTGAGGTGAGGTCGTCTAGATCATTTTTTTCGTGTCCAGATGTGTCTGTAACATTGCCGTATTCGGTTTATATCCTACAATGATTCACCAATCAATTTGAGTCGTTTTTGAACCATTTTCTAATCCTTTATTGAATTGGACTCCAATTTCAATTTAATATTTCATACTAAAAACAATTAACTATCTATTGCTTTAACATTATATTCTGGATGGAAACTAATAACAAGAATTCCAATAATAACTCACTCCAAAATTATTATAATGAATATTCTTTTTAAAACTAAAACAGATAAAGCAAAATAAAAATAGAGCAAATGCTCAAGCCAGAAAAATTGATTAATTGAAAACCTTTTACAGTTACAAAAAATCATTCTAACCATAAAATCTTTTAACAAAGATCCGTGACAACACACGGATATTTTGCTTGTTAGTAATTAATAAATTTGGATTTTTAAAAATAGTACGCCCTTCTTGTTAGTATCGCGTCCCTCTACTTAGTTGGTCCTCTCGACCAATTAGATCTAATTACAACGGTTAATTGATCAAAATCCCTAATTGAAGGACTCCCGCAAGAACACGTTGTTCTACCCATTAGTACAAACATGACCTATAGTGATGCTGGGATTTTTTTTTTTCAGTGGTGGTGGACCAAAAAACCGCCACTAAGAAGTGCAAAAGTGACATCACCAAAAATATACCGGCAATGAACACGAGTGGTGGTGTATGCTGATGTCAGTAAAAACCGTTACTGGGAATAAATACTGATGGCGGCTTACGCTGTCGTCAATGGCCTTCAACACTAGTGGAGATTTTGGTGATGTTATTTCACCATTACTATAATCCCAACCGGCCCATTCCAACCCGTTTTAGCCCATGTCAACCCAAATTGTATAGGCTATATATTTACTAGTTGACCTAGGTTTTTCTCCAAACTTCTCCTTTTCTCTCCCTCCAGTGCGTCGCCCCTCTCCCTCCCGATCTTCTTCCGCCGACATCCGCACGCCACCAAGTCCCTCCCTTCCTTCGCGCTTGTGCGACAGATGGTGTTGTCGAGGTCCCTTCGCCGGAGCACGCCTGTGTGAGTTGATCCTAATTCGATTGATCTCACAAGTAATGACGTTTTCTCATCCGCTATTCTAAACAGCATCCCTACTATTTTTAAAATTTCTGAGATAAATTACTATTTTTATTAATTACTAAAAAATTTTAAAAAATGGTTGATTACCATGCATGCATGAGATTATTTACTATTAATATGAGATACAATTTCATATCAAATATTCTTAACATCATGCGGTTTCAGTCAGAAATTCTGTCATAATGATCGTAGACTTGAATGCCCGAGATTAAATAAAAGATACGCAACTCAGAATAAAAAGAGTATACTCGGAATAAAAAATTGGATTTTCTTACGATTTTGTAAGCAAACGACACCTTGATAAAGATTCCATACTCCATACAGAACATAACTCAAGAATAAATGAAAATAATTTAGCTTATGGGTAAATACGACCAAATTAAACATAACTCTTAAAGTCCATATCAAATACATTTTGCTGACGTGAGGTTAATGAGGACTCGATAACCAATCTCAGTGAACATTATGCCTGCATGACGAGGTTAGAGGCTCAGAGGCCGTGTAGGTTCTACGTGTCATGATTGGATAAATCCAGCACAAACCATATATACCTGATTGCTTTTATTTTTCACTGGATGTGAGAAATAATGTTTGGAATATTGTGATGAGTAATTGAAGAACCGAGAAGGCGACCAGAGGGGGGTGTGAATAGGAGCCAATTAAAATTCTTCTCAAGAACTTGACGTATATACCAATTACAACTCAAACCAACCTCTGAAAGAATCACCAAGGTCACATACACTAACTTGTGATGTGCTAACCCTAGAAATGACTCACACCAGCTGAAGAACTAGCGAGAAGCAAAGAAAAACAACCAAGACTTAAAACTAAAAAAAGAAAACATAAAACAGGCAGCTCAGACTGACTATCAGTAGTGCCGGTCAAGGGCATCGGCAGTGCCGATTATGAATTTTCTCCTACACCAGCAGTGCCAGTTTAGGAATCGGCAGTGTCGATTGATATCAGAATGAAGATGAAATTCTCGGTAAGGACATCGGCAGTGCCAATCCAGATTTTTCTTCTATCACCGGCAGTGCCGATGAAAAGATCGGCAGTGTCGATTAACCCCCGATAGAACAGAAAAACTGTCGTAATTTTGCACAAATCTCACCCAAAACCAATCCAAATGATCTCCAAACCATGTGATTTTTGGACTAGTCAATCCTCAACACATTACGACCCTAATCCAAGAAGATCCACCCAATTGGCTCAAAGAATCATCATGAATTTAAAATCTTGTGCCAAGAACACCAAAAAGGAGAAACTTGAGAAATTCTTGAAATCGAAGGTGCTAGACCTTTTGATTCGGTCAAGGGCCCATATAGGATTGTTCTAGCTCATCATAGCACTAAGATCCCTTAGAAATCCGCTCCAAAAACATAGTCAAAAATGAGATTAAAAATTCCCATGAAAATAGCTGTGAAAATAGAGAAAAACAGAACTTCAGGATTTTGGGAGAGAGGAAGAACTTGAGCACGAATTGGAATCTCATATCATTGATTTATCAAGTCAAGATACATGGTTAGGAAGCCACCCTCTTCCTCCCACTATTTGAAAGAGCAAGAGATATCTCTCACATACTCACTACTCTCCTCTAATACATGAAGACCTGTCCTAGCATTTTGAATGAAGACCTAAGGCAAGGCTAAGGGAAAGAAAGACACCTCTTCCATCAGCCCTACCTCTCCTTATATAGCCCTAGGGGTTGTCCTAAAGAACATCCTACGTCTCACCTACAATACACTGCCACTTACCACCAGGGGCACAACCGTCCATCTTTTTCCTCGTCGCCTGAATGCTCTTGGGCCCTTCACGACTTTGCTTTGCCTCGACGCAAGCTCCGTGACGGTGTCACGTGCACCACCAACCACCGTCTCCGGTTTTGAGGTCTAAACCGGGAAATCGCCTTCACGCTTCTCAAAGCGTAACTTCTTGATGTTGACGCGTGTCACCTTGTCCCGCGATCCTGACCGTCGGCAAGTCTCTCCCAGTCCCTCTCCATTGGGCCCCCTTGTCACTTGCACCGGCATCCCGTTCGCCTTGATTTGGTCAACACGCCGTCTTCATCATTCCCACGGTTTTGAGGCTTAACCGCGAAACCGTCCGTGTTTCTTGCCTCTCCACGTGTATGATGTGAGTCACCCTTGATTTTACCTGGCATCCCGATCGCCCGACCCAAGTCCCCTACATGTGCCCGATCCTCTTGCCGTTGACCGCCAAGTCGACTCCATTGACCTACACATCATGAGACAAGCAAACACATTTTTCTTCTCCTGCAAACTCTCCAACTCAATTACCAATTCTGGTTAGTCAAAAGCATGACATGCACAAACTCATGCAATCCCTAGATTCCCGCATTTTAACTCAAACACCAAATCAGCCCAAGTCAATTACTCATCACATATTGTAAACCATGGCACATAAGCCAATCCAAACTATGATGGACTGCATAAGAACTAGACTTATGAGAAGGACTCACAACAAGAGAGAAGGTGCTATGGATGCTAACTGGGAAATAACCCCAATATGGGCTGAGAAATTAGAGTTGGAAAAAAATAGTGCAAGGTATTGTATCTCACATCAGGCAGGGCTTGCATTGTGGCAGGTTACATGTAATGACAAGACATACATGGTTGACTTGGAGAAAAGACATGTGAGTGCTTCAAGTGGGACCTTAGTGGCTTGCCTTGCAAACATGCTGTGGATGCAATATGGCAATCGAAGCTGAGACCTGAGGACTTCGTGCATCAATGGTTGAAAAAAAACAAGTACATGGCAACATACCAACAAATTATCTACCCTGTCCCTGGAAGACATGCTTGGGTTGCAACACAAACTGAAGACATCGCCCCTCCAAAATTCACTAGACAACCAGGCAGACCAAAGAAAGCAAGAAGGAAATCAAAGGATGAGCCAACTATTATTTCAGGGCATGCTAGACTAGAAACAGTTACTTGCGACAATTGCAAATTACAGGGTCATAATTACAGAGGTTGTGGAAAAAAGCTACGCCCAGACCTACAACTTAGGAAGAAGAACCATGTGGTATGTAGATTATTATCACTTTATAAAATATATTAAAAGGATATACTAACATTTTCATCTGTTAATGTTTCAGCAATTAGGAGATGGAAGAGGTGTGTCCACTAAATCTTTACATTATGGGACAAGTACCACTACTGGACATGGAGAAGCCATGTCCACTCATGACGAAGCTTCACATTCTGGATCAAGTGCTACAATGGAACATGGAGAGGCCACTCCTACTCGTGCTTCCCAAACTATGGCACCTGCGATAGGCTATACAAGAGGAAGAGGAAGGGGGCAGGCTGCTGGAGCAGGACGAGGACGAGCTCCTGGAGGTAGAAGAGGCTCAAGCTCAAGACTGCATAGAGTGATTTTTGGTGCAGAGTGACAAAGATGCTTTATGTGCTTCCTTTTTTATTGCATCACCCGTAACCAGGCCTAAGGTCAACTAATTAGCATGTGATGCAAACATTGTTTATGTAATAGTTACACGATGAGCTATTATTCTATTTGCATGATGAACAGATTATTATATTCATGATTTCTCCTAATATAATAGTTAGATTTTTTTAGGGAATAATATAATAGTTAGATGGTAAAATATTGTGTGTGCGTGTGTTCGCATGGCTTAGTTTTTTTCTTTTGAGATTAATTAGCCTGGCTTAGTGCATTAGATTGTAGTCGCTCCGGCAGTCAAGAGCCCACGACCAAGGCAAGCCGAACAGGCTACACTATTTTATGGTCCAAAAGAGAGTGGGCTGAGAAGGATCAGCGCCAAGGCCCGTTAAGCCAGCTCATTCTCAATTTTGTCTAAAAAAAACTCATTTTCAATTGCCCCACGTCATGTTTGCTTATGTGGCGTGGGCTCTGCTGAGTTGGCAAGTGGATACGGTGAGTGCTACAGCTGCCATGTGGGACCATATGTACCGGATACGTATAAGTAAAAAAGTTGATAGTTTTATAAAAGTACACACTAAAGTATTGGTGGGTTTATAAAATAGACACAGTATATGGTGGGTTTGTGACTATAAAGCCAAAGTATTGGTGGGTTTGTGAAATTAACTCTTTTTTATATAGACATGCTAACGTGTAGAAGTGATAACTAATAAAAAAATATAACTTTCTAACTAGCAGCATAGGTATATACGCATGCCGTTAATAGGTTTTTCAAGAAAAAGAAAAATGATAATAAAAATGTATCATGTCGGGGCTACATTATAGATAAAATACACTGTCGTTATTTGCTGCATAAAACATGTGAACATTTTTGAAGATATTATTATCATGTTTGATCGATATAGGGAGTATAAGAACTTATGGGTGTAGTCAAACAAATACACAAGCAACAAAATAGTTAGAGAATAAATTGTTTAAAGAGAAAAAATATAATGTCAAATTAATATAAAAAAGAAACACCAATACATGTGTTTGGATTTATTTATTATGATTTATTAAATTTA
The DNA here is from genome assembly GCA_030378355.1 of Eleusine indica. Lineage (NCBI taxonomy): Eukaryota > Viridiplantae > Streptophyta > Magnoliopsida > Poales > Poaceae > Eleusine > Eleusine indica. Next base: position 13,546,633 of record CM059494.1, read on the forward strand.
CATGCATCCTCTTTATCCTTGAAGTCTCTTCATCTGAAACTTGCCTCTGTTCACTTCTACTCTATCCACCGGTGATGGAGATAGAGAAGAACGGATACTTGGATGTTACACTCACCAAGTCGTTTGTGGCAAGCGTTATCTGATTCAGCCTAGCCAACTGGATCTGTCATATAGGCCAGTTCCACACGTAAGATTGTGGACTGTTTGAACTTTTGCTGTCAATAGTGTGTACATCTATGCATTTGTTCCACATCACTGTTTTTATGTGTTGATAGGGATTGCTTGATTTTTGTCACGTATTTTGTTTCAACATGTTAAAATTGTATGTGTGTGTTGTTTTGAATGCCTGTTGCCACGTACGGATACTTTGCTAGTAGTCATGTTAAAACAGGAAGAAAAATAGATTGCTAGATGTTTCTGTTAGACACGAAGAAACTCCGATCAACATGGAAAAAGATTGGATCAATATAGGGTCCTAGAGATCCGATCAAAACAAGAAGGAAAACATAGGAAGCAGCAGGACTCCGTTCTGTAACGCGAATGACAATATCCACATTTCCAAACGTCAGATTGAATGGTGGTATGATGAACTGGAGAAGAGGAGGAGAGAGAGAAAAGATATGTCTGGAGGAGGAAGTGAGCCTGAGCTGATATCGCCTACAACGTTCAGCCTTGGGCCTGTATGCATGCAAACTCTGGACGTCGATCTGCATGTATACTCTGCGTGGGCCAATAGACATACTCCGGACATGGGCCTGCATGTGTACTTAAATTGAAACTCTGGATGTGCGCTTGCATCCATGCGCTCTTTCTCTCTCTCTTGGCTAAAAAAAACCCATTCTCTCTCTCTCTCTCTCTTCTCCTATTCTTCTTCTTCTTCTTCTTCTTCTTCTTCTTTTCTTTTGTAGTGAAGTGAACCTCAAAGGAAAAAAAATGAAAACTAGGTGGTGTTGGAAATATATTGCCCTTCTTTTTGACATGCTAACACGTAGAAGCAGTAACTAATAAAAATTATTTTTCTTAGCTTTCAGTTGATTGAAAGCTTTCAATCAATGATTTGTTCTTTCAGTTTTCATTTTTTTTAAGATTATTTACATAATAATTATAAACTATTGGATCTAGATCCGATGGCTTAAAGCGGTGATTAAAAGTTATCCAAACTTTCAGTCAGTTGAAAATTAGCAAGTCCCATACAAAATACATAACTTTCTAACTGAAGGCATATGTATATATGCATATCATTAATAAGTTTTTGAAGAAAAAGAAAAATGATAACAACAATGCATCATGCATTCATGCCACGCTAAGTTATTGATAAAATATAGGTTTACTTGTTGCACAAAACATGTGATCATTTGAATATAAAGTGCTACATTTGGTAGGTAGTATAATAACACAGGTGTAGTCAAACAAATACACGAGCAACAAAATTATAGATCAAATAGAGAATTAATTGTTTAGAGAAAGAAATATTATTTATTAAATTTACATCCACCCTCTATGAAGGAACTCTTAAAAGAAAAGAAAATTACAATGAAGTACATTTCAAGAGCTCCTTGTCCTTAACGTCTCTGCCTGTGAAGCCTGCCTCTGCTCACTTCTTCTCTATCACCTACTATGGAGATGGAGAAAAAAAATTGAAAATGATTTGGATGTTGCACTCATCAAGCCGTCTGTGGCAATCGCTTGCCACCTGATTCATGTAGGCCAACTGGATCCACCATATAGGTCAGCTTCGCATGCAAGATTTGTGAATTGTTTTAACTTGCGTTGCCAGTGGTAATGCATATCTACGCATTAGTTCCACATCTTTGTTGTCTGTGCTGATAGGAGTTGATTGCTTTCTGTCACTTTTTAACGTATTAAAGTTGTATATGCATGTGTTGTGTTTTTGAATAACCGTTGTAACATACGGGTCCTTTGTTAGTTTATTTTTTAAGTTGTTTCCGCATCTCTATGAACTTAAATCAGTTTCTTCTTTTATGTTTTTTTTTCCGGTATTTCGCCCTTTCATTTGGAGACGAATGAATAGCATGCCCCTGGTGTAGGTGTGCACGTGGCAGGTCCCTCGTCATGGAAGCCGATCGAGACGGATTTTTCAGTTGCAAACAAAAAAAAAAATCCAATTGTGTCTCCGCATATGGTTTTCAAACAGTTCCAAGCTACATTCTTCAGATGTGCCCAAGCTCAAGGCAACAGCAGGAACGAAGCAGGCAACCAGAGCCCTGATGATCACACGAGGGATGGTGGTGATGCTTCTTGCTGTCCGCCGCAAAACTTATTACTTTGGTCCGACCGATTTCTAAAGGGAATTGTTAATTTTCAGCTGACTGGTAATTTTCAGTCATCTCTTTAAACCATTAAATCTAGATTCAACGGTATATAATTATTATAAAAAAATTATAAAAAAAAGCAAAATACAAAGTAACAAATCATTAATTGAAAACTTTTAATCGATTGAAGGCTAGAAAATATGATTGCTACAGCTAGCGCCGCAAGTAGTTCCCGGCCGGGGTGCTCTCGTCAATGGACGCCGGCGGTAAGGGCTCGCTGCCATCGTCGCTCGTACCCAGCCACGACACGGTAAGTTTGTTCGTGGACGGCCAAGGACTAGTTCGATCACTGATTCCGGTTGGCATGGTGACCAACATGCACGTCCACCCGCCAAGCTGGCAGCAACTGTCTGTCGACGACACCGTGCTCCATCGGCAGGAACGCGCGGGCGGACGGACCAGCTGTCGGCGTTGGCCGTCTTCTTTACTATTCTACAGAGAAGAAGGCGTGTGTGCGTGGGGCGTGGAAGGCCAGACTTCGCTGGGCGCGCTGTGAGCACGTTCGTCATCTGCGCAGTACTTTCTTCGGTTCTTGTACCACGCAAAGTGCAGGGGAGAAATAACAGAGAAGGCAGGCTGCCACGTGAAACAGAGGAAACAGGCAGCGTGACAGAAAAATAAAACAAAGAGTACGCTGGTGGAAATGCTGGAAGAAACAGAGCAGTCTGCGAGAAAAAAAAAATTAAGAGCATTCGAATGATTCTAAGGCAGCAAATAGTACGCCACTCAACGAGCTGAAACCTATAAGGCAATGAGTTTCTCGCGTCGCGTTTAGTAGGACTCCTCAAAGTGTTTTTACTCTGAATTTTTAAAAAAGCACTGCTCAAGTTTGCACTAGAATCAAAAAACAAAAAACAAAAAATAGTTTCTCCTGACTTCTCGACATATCTTTATATTAAACATACATAAGAGAATTCGTCTTACCAAACGAGTTTTTCTAGCGAACCTATTCTCTAGAGAATCTGTTTTTTAGAAAGTTTGTTTTGTATAAGAGTCCTACAAAAGAGGCCCAAAGTAAAAGATCACCAAATAAAGAATATAACTTCCTTATTAAACTTCTTTTGAAAAATAGTATAGTGTTGATGTTCTTAAAGAAGCACTCATGATCACATCAAGTTACAAAAACATCCAATCCACCAAAATTTGTTTAGACATGTGTGACATTATAACAAGCAATGGAGAAGAAAAGGTCCAAATTGCATTCAATTCTTATATGCTATACTTCCAAGTCACTAAATCTGAGAAAGGTTCGGTTTGAACTTCCTCAAACCGCTCCTAATTTTTGTCAACGATTCGGTGCGGTGCGAACCGAACTGAAGTTGATTCAAATAGGGTTAGGAGCGAATCGACCCTCAGATCGAACCGGATCCACATCAACACAGCTCACAAGCTGAAGCGCCGCCGCCCGCCTCTCCAAAGCACCGCTGCCAGAAACTGCATTCACTCCAAACTGGTGCAGCTTCGGCCCGGCGAGCTCATCGTTGTTTCCTGCAAGCCCCAAGCGTCGCTTGTTTGGAGCTGCTTCAGCTGTCACAGGGTCGGCTGGCCAGAGCTCTCTGTGTTGGAGATAAAAAGGTTGATCCTAATCATCTCGTGGAGAACCATAACTTGGCTAAATGTTCGAAGCGGTTCGAACCTCAAACCTCATTCAACTCCGACGGGGCACAGGGTCGGCAATAGGGGCAATCCGCTCCGCAACGCTTGCAGATTTACAAGTCACTCGAGGGGCACATGTCCCTATGCTAAGAATACATTTCCTATTTTAAAGAGACAAAAGTTTTCAACCCCATCATCAAATCCTAAGGAATATGAGAGGCAAACAAGATGATCATAAATCAGTCACAAAAGAGAGAAATAAAAAATATATATCCAGATTTCCCATTTGTTTTGATTAATACAAAGATCCATTTCCATAATACTTGTCAACTTTGGTTTTTACTATTTATATTTACACTAGCAATATTTGTTTAATTATTTAGTTTAGTAAAATGATAAAAGTAGCATCAATAAAACAAACACATACCTTATCCCTATGACTGTCTTTGAAATATTGAAACAATTAATCTTGAGATTCACAAAGTATTGTCTTACTGTCGATGGAACGTCTCTTTGCACTAGAAAAAAAAATATTGGTCATGAATACAAATACACGTGTCAAATCAAGTATTTGAATATAAGTTGGTTTCAGCACAAAAATAGTAAAGATGCCCATGTGTTATCACAGGGTTAGAAAAAAACAAACATGTTCCTATATGCAATTTTTTTGTAAACTTTTTTACTACTATGTCTCACTTGCTCTCCGAAGCTTCTTATTTATTCACCTTACTTAAAACTTTTTTGTTGGGAGCTCATATCAACCCCTCCCTTTTCACTAAAACATTGCTACTGACATAAATTACATTGTTCATGACCGCTACTTTGATTGCTCTTAACAAAAAATATTTGTACAAATAAATAAAATTATTTCAAATTATTTGATAATGATGCAAGCATGGATTTCTCAAATATATTAAAATAAATCAAATTGTCCTTTCACTTTTCTTGTTTTTTCTATAATATCTGCTTGACTGTCACATCCACCCTAATAACTTACTCATCAACGACATAAGTATAATTTTTTTAAAACCATTTTGTATTTTATTTTGAAGCTTCTTATCGAGTAGGTTCCTTCATCGACATATTGGCTATAGGCTATGAAGGACCGAGAAGGCGACCAGAGGGGGATGAATGGGAGCCAATTAAAATTCTTTATAAGAACTTGGCCTATATCCTAATTACAACCCAAGCCAACCTCTAAACCGATCATCAAGGCCACACACACCAACTTGTGATGTGCCAACTCTAGGAGTGATTAACAACAGCAGTGGAACACGGCGGAAACAAAAGAGAGCAGCAAAGACTCGACCCGGTCAAGAAACACACACAAGACAGACCTTACTGGACTACTGTCAGCAGTGCCGATCACAGACATCAGCAGTGCCGGTCACATGCATCGGTAGTGCTGGTGCGGGGTTCTCAAAACTCTGGAAAACAACGGTCGGAGCGCATCGGCAATGCCGGTGCAGGGTTCAGGCTCAAGCCACCGGCAGTGCCGGTCGTGGCATTGGCAGTGCCGATCCAAGCTCAGACCCACCGGCAGTGTCGGTCCTGATCATCGGCAGTGCTGATCGACCCTTGATAGAACAGAAAACTATCGCGATTTTTCCATAAATCTCTCCAAAACTCAATCAAATGATCTCCAAAACAAGCGATATTTGGACCAGAGAATCCTCAGGTCATTGTGACCTTCCTCTAAAAGGATCTACTCAATTGACTCAAGAAATCATCACGAATTTTAGATCTTGTACCAAGAACACTAAAAAAAAAAAGAGAAAAGATAATACAGCTCTTGATTCGGTCAAGGACCCATGAAGGATTGTTCTAGCTCATCATAGCACTAAGATCTCTAAGAAATCCGCCCCAAAAACTTACTCAAAAAGAAGATCAAAAATTCCCACGAAAATAGCTCTAAAAATAGAGAAAAAGAGAAATTCGGGATTTAGGGAGAGAGAGGAAGATCTTGAGCACGAAAATAACTTTCATATCATAGAAACATGCTTATAAGATCCATGGATACAAGGCTAGAAAGTCACCCTCTTTCTCCCACTATTTGGAAGAGAAAGAGATGTCTCTCACACACCCTCTCCTCTCTACTATTATATGAAGACCTCTCCTAACAAGGCTAATAGGAATACGGACCTCTTCCACCAACCACACCTCTCCTTATATAGGCCTAGGGTCCAAGACAACTCTACCCTTGACCTATAACTCATTGCCACCTACCACCAGAGGAAAAACTGTCCAAGTCTTTTTCCTTTGCCCGAACGCCATCGAGTCCTTCACAACTTTGCTTCGCCTCGACGCAAGCTCCGCGATGGTGCCACGAGCACCTATAAACGCCGCCACCGGTTTTAAGGCCCAAACCGGAAAACCGCCTTGCACGCTTCTCAAAGCATGACTTCTTGATCTTGACGCGTGTCACCTCGTCCCGTGATCCTCCTTGTCGGTAAGTCTCTCCCGCCTCCGGTCCATTGGAAGCCTCTATTTGCACCGACGCTCGATCACCTTCGACTTGATCAACCCCGTCGTCTTGATCACCACCCACGATTTTGAGGTTCAACCGCGAAACTATCCGTGCTTCTTGCTTCTCCATGTGCATGGTGTGGATCACCCTTGACTTCACCTGGCCTCCCGATCGTCCAGTCCCAAGTCTCCTACTTGTGCCCGATCCTCTCGCTGTTGACCGCTAAGTTGACTCCAGTGACCTACACATCATGAGACAAGCAAACACATTTCCTCTGTCTTGCAACTTCACCAATATCCTCACCAACTCCGGTTAGTCAAAACCATGACATACACAAACACATGCAATTCCTAGATTTCCGCATTTCAACTGAAACACTAAACTCAACCAATGTCAATTACTTATCATTTTATTATGCAAACCATGGCACATATCCACATGGTTTCTCAATCTCCCCCTTGATGAGTACATTGACAACATCAAATGCATAAAGCTTAGATATTTGAAATGCAGAGCCGAATAAGCACATCCAAATGGCCAAACCCAAAGAAAAGGTGAAAATTAGCCATCTAGCATAAGAGGTATCACAAAAACAAGAGTTGACAAAGAAAGCCACTCGAGAACACAAAGATTGTGAAAAGCGCATGAAAAACGCTCAAGGACATGATATGCTCCCCCTCAACTTGTGGTAGGTCTCATGTAATGCAAAATGGATCATTTTAAGTTTCTTAGCATTATTTGTGCATGACCCAATATTTTCTCCCCCTTTCGCAATGAACTCATCAAAGAAGCAAAAGAACAGACATGCAATATATGAAAATACAAACCTAAGGAGCTTAAACAATTATGCAAACAAGCATTTAATTTTGAGAGAAACAAAGTGTGGACCCTAGTAGAGCCTTCTGTTGGTGTCAATGTCATAGGAACCAAGTGGGTTTTCAAAAACAAGCATGGGGAAGATGGTGAGGTTGTTAGAAACAAGGCTAGGCTTGTTTCCCAGGGTTTCAGTCAAGTGGAGAGCTTAGACTATGGGGAAACCTTTGCTCCTGTTGCACGCATAGAAGCCATTAGGATCTTGCTTGCATTTGCTGCCTCTAAGGGCATTAGACTCTACCAAATGGATGTCAAGAGTGCTTTCCTAAATGGTTTCATAGAGGAAGAGGTTTATGTGAGACAACCACCGGGTTTTGAGCACCAAAAATACCCAAATCGTATGTACAAGCTTCAAAAGGCTTTGTACAGGCTAAAGCAAGCATCTAGGACATGGTATGCTAGGCTTAAGACCTTCTTGCTAGAGCGTGGGTATGTCAGGGGGTGTGTTGACAAAACTTTGTTCACTCTAAAGCATGGTAATGACTTTTTAATTGTTCAGATTTACGTGGATGATATTATCTTTGGAGGTTCCTCTCATGCTCTTGTGTCCAGATTTTAGGAAGCTATGAAATGTAAATTTTAGATATCGATGATGGGTGAGCTCACCTTCTTTCTTGGACTTTAAATCAAGCAGTGCAAGCAAGGCACCTTCATACATCAAGCCAAGTACACGAAGGATCTCCTGAAGAAGTTCGACATGGTCAATATGAAGCCGTTGTCAACACCAATGTCCACAACAATGGCACTTGGCCCTGACGAAGACTGTGAAGCGGTGGACCAAAGGGAGTACAGGAGCATGATTGGCTCCCTCTTGTGCCTGACAGCGACAAGACCCGACATACACTTTGTAGTGTGTCTTTGTGCTCGCTTTCAGGCTTCCCCAAGGGTGACTTATCGCAAGGCTGTCAAGCGCATCTTCAGGTATCTTAAATACACCCTTGAGTTTGGTCTTTTGTACTCTGCATCTTCATCTCTTGATCTCATTGGGTATTCGTATGCGGACTTTGCTGAGTGTAGAATTGATAGGAAGAGCACTTCTGGTACTTGCCATTTCTTGTGTACTTCTTTGATCTCTTGATCTTCTCATAAGCTGTCGAGTGTAGCCCAATCCATCACAGAGGCTGAGTACGTTGCTGCTGCTAGCTGCTGCTCACAAATCTAATGGATAGTATCCACCATGAGAGATTATGGGTTAACCTTTAAGGGTGTTCCACTCATGTGTGATAACTCCAGTGCCATATGCTTAGCCAAGAACCCAGTCCTACATGGTAAGGTCAAACACATAAATGTGAGATTTCACTTCCTGAGAGATAATGTTGAGAAAGGAGATGTTGAGCTCAAATGCATTGACACTAAACATCAATTGACTGATATTCTCACCAAGCCCCTAGATGCTTCGAGATTTGCTTTTCTTCGGGGGGGAGCTTGGTGTTTGCCATCCTTATGACATCATTTGAGGGGGAGTTGGTGTTCTCTTGTATATATGTATCTTATCTTTTCATATTGCATCTCATATGTAATATATGCAATGGTAGATGAGCTTTGATTCTCACGCTTTCTTGCATTTCTCTTTGCTATGATTGAGCTTGAGCTAAGTTGTGTGGATGTGATAGTAATCTCTCATGCTTAGATTTCTAGATGGCTTGTTATAGACTCTTTTGAGCAACTTGCTAATCTTAAAGGTAAACTTAGCTTATTGTGAACCTTATGCACTAATCTTGCTAAGACTTGCTCACCATGTGTATAATTGCTTTTACCCCTGTCAAAACTTGTGTTGAGGCTAGTCTAGAGGATGTCTTGGCTTTGGCGCCTTGTGTTTGCGAAATGGAAGGCTTTACAAATGTTTAGCTCATGATGGAACATTGTTGGAACGTGTGTTCCTTTTGCCGCAAAGGCATGCTCTTTTGTCGTGTGAATAAATCATGAAAAATCCGCTAAGTGCTTTGATTAAAATAATTCTAAAATGCTAAATTCAAACACTGTGACTTGAGGCCTCGGGGTGTTTGTCGTACCTAGTCCTGTGACCCTCCACATGGATAAGAGGACACATAAGGATAAACAATAAACACTTGATCAAATGAGTCTCTATTGCATATGTGAGTGTTTGTAAAGCTCATTTTCTACGAATGCTTGTTGCCTTGGTTGAGATGGAGACTGGATAGTTTCTTTTGATTCACTTAATATGCATGTTTTTCCTTAGATGGGAGTACTTATCTATGTGGTGGCAGCTTTTCTCATGATAAGCACATTTGATTCTATCTAAGCAAGTCAATCTTTCTGCTTAGCTTGTGTAGCTCTTGGAGCTTCTGCCTTGCTATCTGTTTTTGATCTATCCATGATTGTGAGCTATTGCTTTTACACTTCACAGCTCTATGTTTATGATTAGCGAGGATAAATGCATGTTGGCTAATAGTTGAAGCTCTTTAGATGTGCATTTTCATGCATTGCATGTTTGTTCGTTTGCTTCTTTGATGAGTTCATTGCCAAAGGGGGAGAAAGTTATGGGTCATGCACAAATAATGCTAAGAAACTTAAAATAATCCATTTTGCATTACATGAGATCTATCACAAGTTGATGGGGAGCATATCATGTCCTTGAGGGTTTTCTTGCGCTTTTCACACTCTTTGCGTCTCAAATCGCTGTCTTTGCCAACTCTTAGTTTTGTGATCTCTATTTTGCTCAATGGCCTACTTTTCAACTTTTCTTTGGGTTTGGCCATTTGGATGTGCTTATTCGGCTTCGCATTTCAATCTCTAATCTTTGTGCATTTGGTGTTGTCAATGTACTCATCAATGGGGACATTGAGAAACCATGTGGATATGTGCCATGGTTTGCAATATGTGATGAGTAATTGACATTGGTTGAGTTGGTGTTTGATTTGAAATGCGGGAATCTGGGGATTGCATGAGTTTGTGTAAGTCATGGTTTTGACTAACCAGAGTTGGTGAGGATGTTGGAGAGTTTACAGAAGATGAGAAATGTGTTTGCTTGTCTCATGATGTGTAGGTCACTGGAGTCGACTTGGCGATCAACGGCGAGAGGATCGGGCACAAGTAGGAGACTTGGGGCCAGACAATCAGGAGGCCAGGTGAAGTCAAGGGTGATCCACACCGCACGTGCAGAGGCAAGAAGCATAGACAGTTTCACGGTTGAGCCTCAAAATCGGGGGTGATGATCAAGACGGTGGGGTTGACCAAGTCAAAGGTGATCGGACGTCGGTGCAAGTAGAGGCTTCCAATGGACCGGAGGCGGGAGAGACTTGTCGGTAAGGAGGATCACGGGACGAGGTGACACGCGTCAAGATCGTGAAGTCTTGCTTCGGTGGAAATGAGCATGAAGTCGCGCTTTAAGAAGCGTGCAAGGCGGTTTCCCGGTTTGGACCTCAAAACTGTTGTGGTGGTTGGTGGTGAACGTGGCACCATCGCGGAGCTTACGTCGAGGCGAAGCAAAGTTGTGAAGGGCTCGATGGTGTTCGGGCGAAGAAAAAAGAGTTGGACGATTTTGCCCCTGGTGGTAAGTGGCAATGAGTTATAGGTCAAGGGTAGAGTTGTCTTAGACCCTAGGCCTATATAAGGAGAGGTGTGGCTGGTGGAAGAGGTGACTCTTCCCATTAGCCTTGTTAGGACTTCATTCAAAGTGCTAGGAGAGGTCTTCATGTAATAGAGGAGAGGAGAGGGTGTGTGAGAGACATCTCTTTCTCTTCCAAATAGTGGGACGAAGATGGTGACTTGGTGCTATGATGAGCTAGAACAAATCCCCATAGGTCTTTGACTGAATCCATAGCTCTAGCATCTTCGATTTGAAGGATTTCTCAAGTTTTCCCTTTTTGATGTTCTTGGCACAAAATCTGAAATTTGTGATGAATTCTTAGGCCAATTGAGTGGATCTTCTAGGATTAGGGTCGTGATGTGTTGAGGATTAGATGGTCCAAAAATCGTATGTTTTGGAGATCATTTGATTGAGTTTTGGAGAGATTTGGGAGAAAATCGTGACAGTTTTCTGTTCTGTCGGGGGTCGATCGGCACTACCGATCGCCAGGACCGGCGCTGCCGGCGGGTCAGAACCCGGATCGGCTCTGCCGATACCATGACCGACATTACCAGTGGCTTGGGTCCGAACCCCGCATCGGCACTGCCGATGGACTTGATCGGCACTACCAATAGTACCAATCATGATCGGCACTGCCGATGATCGTCCAGTAACCTGTTTTGAGGTTCTTCTTTGGCCGTGTCAAGTCTTTGCTGCTCTCCTTTGTTTCTGCTGTATTCCACTGATGTTGTTGATCACTCCTAAGGTTGGCACATCACAAGTTGATGTGTGTTGCCTTGGTGATCGGTTTAGAGGTTGGCTTGGGTTGTAATTGGGATATAGGCCAAGTTCTTGTAAAGAATTTTAATTGGCTCCCATTCACCCCCCCCCCTCTGGTTGCCTTCTCGGTCCTTCACATGCCTTAGCGGCAAAAGAAACAAACATTCCCACAATGTTCCATCATGAGCTAAACATTTGCAAAGCCGTATTTCGTAAATACAAGGTGTCAAAGCCAAGATATCCTCTATACTAGCCTCAACACAAGTCTTGACAGGGATAAAAGCAATTATACATATGGTGAGCAAGTCTTAGCAAGATTAGTTCATAAGATTCATAAGAAGCTAAGTTTACCTTTAAGATTAGCAAGTTGCTCAAAAGAGTCTATAACAAGCCATATAGAAAATCTAAGCATGAGAGATTCCTATCACATCCACACAACTTATCTCAAGCTCAATCATAGCAAAGAGAAATGCAAGAAAGCATAAGAATCAAATCTCATCTACCAATCCATATATTATATATGAGATGCAATGCGAAAAGATAAGATACATATATACAAGAGAACACGAACTCTCCCTCAAATGATGCCATAAGGATGGCAAACACCAAGCTCCCCCTGAAAAAAAGCGAATCGCAAAATACCTAGGGGCTTGGTAAGAATATCAGTCAATTGGTTCTTGGTGTCGATGTATTTGAGCTAAACATCTCCCTTCTCAACATTGTCTCTTAAGAAGTGGAATCTCACATTGATGTGTTTGACCTTAACATATAGGACTGGGTTTTTGGCAAAGCATATGGCACTGTAGTTATCACACATGAGTGGAACACCCTTAAATTTTAACCCATAGTCTCTCATGGTGGATACTATCCATAGCATTTGAGAGCAGCAGCTGGCAGCAGCAACATACTAAGCCTCTGTAGTGGATTGGGCTACACTCGACTGCTTACGAGAAGACCAACAGATCAAAAAAGTACCCCAGAAATGGCAAGTACCAGAAGTGCTCTTCCTATCAATTCTACACCCAGCAAAGTCCGCATCCGAATACCCAATGAGATCAAGAGATGAAGATGTAGAGTACCAAAGACCGAACTCAATGGTGTATTTGAGATATCTGAAGATGCGCTTGATAGCCTTGCGATTAGTCACCCTTGGAGAAGCTTGAAAGCGAGCACAAAGACACACTGCAAAGTGTATGTTGAGTCTCATCGCCGTCAGGTACAAGAGGGAGCCAATCATGCTCCTGTACTCCCTTTGGTCCATCGCTTCACAGTCTTTGTCAGGGTCAAGTATCATTGTAGTGGATATTGGTGTTGATAACGGCTTCACATTGATTATGTCGAACTTCTTCAGGAGATCCTTCATGTACATGGCTTGATGTATGAAGGTGCCTTGATTGCACTGCTTGATTTGAAGTCCAAGAAAGAAGGTGATCTCGCCCATCATTGACATCTGAAATTCACTTTCCATAGCTTCCTGAAATCTGGACACAAGAGCATGAGAGGAACCTCCAAAGATGATATCATCCACGTATATCTGAACCATTAAGAAGTCATTGTCATGCTTTAGAGTGAACAAGATTTTGTCAACACACCCCATGACATACTTGTGCTCTAGCAAGAAGGTCTTAAGCCTAGCATACCATGTCCTAGGTGCTTGGTTTAGCCTGTACAAAGCCTTCTGAAGCTTGTACACTCGATTTGGGTATTTGTGGTGCTTAAAGTCATTTAGGAAAGCACTCTTGACATCCATTTGGTAGAGTCTAATGCCCTTAGAGGCAGCAAATGCAAGCAAGATCCTAATGGCTTCTATGCGTGTAACCGGAGCAAAGGTTTCACCATAGTCTAAGCCCTCAACTTGGCTAAAATTCTGAGCAACAAGCCTAGCCTTGTTTCTCACAACCTCACCATCTTCCCCATTCTTGTTTTTGAACACTCATTTGGTTACTATGACATTGACACCAACAGGAGGCTCTACTAGGGTCCACACTTTGTTTCTCTTAAAGTTTTCTAACTCCTCATGCTCAAGGCTGAAAGCATCAAAGGACGAGTTCTTGAACTCGGTGCCACCATCGCTGCAGATTGCTCGTAATGCACCAGGGAGTTCCTTGAACAACCTCAAAACTAAGCTCCGAAAGTGATGAAACACTTCATCCTTGCTCTCAAGAAAGTAAACCCAAGAGTACCGAGAGTAGTCATCAACAATCACAAGAACATACCACTTCAAACCCGTCGAATGAACTCGAGAAGGACCAACAGTGTCCATGTGAAGCAACTCTCTAGGGTGTTCAGTCATCACCAAATTAATTGGTGGATGAGAAGCGGCAATCATTTTCCCATGACGACAAGGAGCACAAACCAAATCCTTATCAAATTTGAGCTTAGGCAATCCTCAGATCAAACCTAGGCCACTCAAGCGACAAAGCAAGTCAAAACTCATGTGACCTAGTCTCCTATACCATTTCTAGAGCTCAGAAGAAGATTTAGCAAACAAGAAGCATTTTTCTTAAAGCGCACTTCCAAACCAACATCAAGCAGCTGAGAGACAGAGAGAAGATTGTACTTGAGATGCTCAACCAAACCAACATCTTTGAGAGTGAATTTTTCATTTACCTTTACCGCACCTCTTGTCTTCACTCTCCCTCTCTTGTCATCTCCAAAGGTCACATTTTCCCGGCGCTTCAAGGGAGTGAGGTTGGAGAACCACTTTGCATCTCCGGTCATGTGCGTGAACACCTGGAGTCCATCAACCATTTGTTCTCCAAGCCTCCACCTGCTGCCTACAAAGAACAAGAAGGAAAGATCGATGACTCAGTGCTGGGCTTAGAAAGAAAACTTTTGGGAAGCCAGCACTGAATCACACGACCTACAGGGGTTATCACAGTTCTTTGCACATTACCACTCGAACGCCTGGGACGAGAACCACGATGAGGAAAACATGGCCTGTCAAAGCGTCTAGACTCAAACCTGGGGTTGTGAGGATAGAAATCATCTGTGTGAAAGCCAAATCCACGCGAGCGACGCTCACCATGATGGGGAAAACATGGGGTGCCAAAGCGCTGCTGTGCAAAGCCTCTTTTTCGTGTATCAAAGCCATATGAGGAGTGACCTTGTCCACGATAGGCACGAGAAAAAGAGTGAGGCTGAAAACCAACAAAATCATCATGATGCACATTCCTAGTTAACTCAGCTTGCATACTCTCAATCCTCTTATGCCTATAATAGTACTCATCCAAGTGACCTTTACAACGACAGAACATGCAAATATAGACACTCTCATGTTTAGGCTTAGCTTGCACAGTGGGTTTGGGTTTTGGCTTCTCGGCTTGCTTTGGGTTGAAGGAAGGATTGTGGTTAGGTGGATAGTATGTGTCAGTGGGTTTGATGGATTATTCCTCATCCTTGTAGCTAGAGCTAGGCACAAACTTACCCATATTCTCACTCTCCTTGTCACACCTCTCAAATCCCAAGCTTAAGTTGTAGGTTGACCTACTGGCACTTTCTTTGACTCTTGCCAAGTCATTCTCAATCTTATCCTCACTCACTAGGGTTCTTTGGAGACGAGATATGAGATAGTCATTTTCTTGAGTTAGGATTTTGTTTTCCTCTCTAATGATTGCAAGCTTATCCTTAAGAGAGCCACACACTACACATGGTGGTGGGAGAACTTTTGGGTGAGTCTCATCTAGCAGCTTGGACTTGAGCTCTTTGACTTTGAGGGTTTGAGCTTCCAACTCATTAATGAGCTTGGGGCACTTCTGGCATGCACCCAAAAGAGTTGGTCTAGCTTTAAATTCATCAAGCTCTTTAAGGGCACTCTCAAGCTGACTGACAACTTAAGCATGCACACTTTCCCTCTGACTGAGATCATTCATCATAACTTGACAAGACTCACACTCAACATCAGCATTTTTAGCAACCTTGGACCTAAGCGAAGTGGTTTCATACTCATAACTCTCCAACTTAGACTTAAACTCTCTACTCTCATGAATAGCACTGCGAAGCTTATCATCTTGCATGAGCAAAACATCACGCAAATGATCAAGTTCAGAAGAGAGCTCATCAAGAGTGGGAGGTACCTCGCTTGTGTCGGAGTCAGAGCCAGAGTCGGTGTCATGATCGTTCTTTTCCATGAAGCAAAGCCCGGTGAAGTCGTCCTTCCTCTTGACTCGTGGCTTCTCAACCTCCTCATCCGAGCTTGTAAGGCCTTTGCTTGATGTGAGGTCGACATCGCTCAAGGCGGCAACGCAGGCACGTGCAATGGCCTTGGCGAACTTCTTAGAGTTCTTGCCTTTCTTGTAGAAGCGGTTCTTCTTCTGCTTGAAATCTTCAGTGTTGTTGTCGTGGTACCCGACCTTCTTCTTCTTCTTGGGGCAGTCAGCAATGAAGTGTCCCGGGCCACCACACTCGAAGCAGGTTCTTGAATCACCTCCTCTTCTCTCCTTGTGGTTGTTGTAGAACTTCCTAAACTTTCTTGTGAGCAAGGACGTCTCCTCGTCAGGAATGCACTCCATCTATTCATCGGAAGCTGCAACAAGAGAAGAAAGAGCAAACTCCAAAGAAGACTTGTCAAGTGAGGGGTTAGTTGCATAAGAAGCACCACTGTGACTACCCTTTTGAGAGCTAGAAAGCAAAGTCATGCTAGAAGCAGGATTAGCAAGATTAGGACGAGACTTCCTAGACAGTTTATGAGATTTTAGCTTGCTATACAGCTGCTCATAGTCGAGGGTATTGAAATCAGCAGTTTCTTCTAGTGCAGCAATCTTAAACCCCCAACCATTTTCATTAAGAGAATACAGCAATTACTTAGCTCTATCATTATCATTCTACACAAGGTTACCAAAAGCCCGCAAGTTGCACATAATGGCCTCAAACCTACGATAAGTGTCATCTAGTGACTCGCTAGGTTTTTGTGCAAAAGTTTGATACTGTCTATTGTAAGAATCCTTACGAATAGACTTGACTTGATTGTTACCCTCATGGTACAAGCAAAGATTTGCCCAAATAGCATGTGCAGTATCAAGATGAGCAACACCGTCATGCTCATTCCTACCTAGAGTAGAAAGCAGGATATTGACAGCTTTGAGGTAGTTTTCATACCTGGTTAACTCACCTGCAGATGCAATGTTGAGGTCTTCTGGTATGGCATACTCCTGCTCAACTATCTCCCAAAATTGCGCATCCTTGGCTTAAGAGATAAGCCTTAGTCCTTGACTTCCAATAGGGAAAGTCCTCTCCATCAAACATCCAGAGCTTGACTACACGCTTCTCCATGTCACCTTCGGATCACAAAACCGGTGAAGGTCAACTAGTGATCACCGGCTCTGATACCAATTGAAGGACCGAGAAGGCGACCAGACGGGGGTGAATGGGAGCCAATTAAAATTCATTACAAGAACTTGGCCTATATCCTAATTACAACCCAAGCCAACCTCTAAACTGATCACCAAGGCCACATACACCAACTTATGATGTGTCAACCCTAGGAGTGATCAACAACAGCAGTGGAACAGAGCAGAAACAAAGGAGAGCAGCAAAGACTCGACCCGGTCAGTGCTGATCACAGCCATCGACAGTACCGGTTGGGACCATCGGCAGTGACGGTCACATGCATCGGTAGTGCTGGTGCGGGGTTCTAAAAACTCTGGAAAACAACGGTCGGAGCGCATCGACAGTGTCGGTCGTGGCTATTGGCAGTGTCGGTGCGGGGTTTAGGCTCAAGCCACCGGCAGTGCCGGTCGTGGCATCGGCAGTGCCGATTCAAGCTCAGACCCACCGGCAGTGCTGGTCCTAGTCATTGGCAGTGCCGATTGATCCCCGACAGAATAGAAAACTGTCGTGATTTTCCCATAAATCTCTCCAAAACTCAACCAAATGATCTCCAAAATGTGCGATATTTGAACCAGGGAATCCTTAGGTCATTGTGACCTTCCTCCAAAAGGATCTACTCAATTGGCTCAAGAAATCATCACGAATTTCAGAGCTTGTGCCAAGAACATCGAAAAAAAGGGAAACTTGAGAAATCCTTTAAATCGAAGGTGCTAGAGCTCTTGATTCGGTCAAGGACCCATGAAGGATTGTTCTTGCTCATCATAGCACTAAGATCTCCAAGAAATCCGCCCCAAAAACTCACTCAAAAATGAGATCAAAAATTCCCATGAAAATAGCTCTGAAAATAGAGGAAAAGGAAAATTTGGGATTTAGGGAGAGAGGAAGATCTTGAGCATAAAAATAACTTTTATATCATAGAAACATGCTTATAAGATCCATGGATACAAGGCTAGGAAGCCACCATCTTCCTCCCACTATTTGAAAGAGAAAGAGATATCTCTCAC
This sequence comes from Eleusine indica, assembly GCA_030378355.1. Classification (NCBI taxonomy): domain Eukaryota; kingdom Viridiplantae; phylum Streptophyta; class Magnoliopsida; order Poales; family Poaceae; genus Eleusine; species Eleusine indica. The sequence continues at coordinate 13,564,543 of CM059494.1, forward strand.
ACACCCTCTCCTCTCCACTATTATATAATGACCTATCCTAGCACTTTGAACGAATTTCCAACAAGGCTAATAGGAAGAGGCACCTCTCCCACCAGCCACACCTCTCATTATATAGGCCTAGGGTCCAAGACAACTCTACCCTTGATCTATAACTCATTGCCACCTACCATCAGGAGCAAAAGTGTCCAACTCTTTGTCCTTCGCCGGAACGCCATCGAGCCCTTCACAACTTTGCTTCGTCTCGATGCAAGCTCCATGGTAGTGCCACGTGCACCACTAATCGCCGCCACCGATTTTGAGTTCTAAACCAGAAAACCGCCTTGCACGCTTCTCAAAGTGCGACTTCTTGATCTTGATGCGTGTCACCTCGTCCCATGATTCTCCTCGTCGGCAAGTCTCTCCCGCCTCCGGTCCATTGGAAGCCTCTACTTGCACCGATGCCCGATCACCTTTGACTTGGTCAACTCCGTCGTCTTGATGACCACCCATGGTTTTGAGGTTCAACAGCGAAACCGTCCGTGCTTCTTGCCTCTCCATGTGTATGGTGTGGATCACCCTTGACTTCACCCGGCCTCCCGATCGTCCGGTCCCAAGTCTCCTACTTGTGCCCGATCCTCTTGCCGTTAACTGCTAAGTTGACTCTAGTGACCTACACATCATGAGATAGGCAAACACATTTCCTCTGTCCTACAACTTCACCAATATCCTCACCAACTCCGGTTAGTCAAAACCATGACATACACAAACTAATACAATCCCTAGATTCCCGTATTTTAACTTAAATACTGAACTCAACCAATGTCAATTACTCATCACATATTGCAAACCATGGCACATATCCACATGGTTTCTCAGGCTACAACACCTCAAATTTCTACTTTCATGCTTCAAATAGAAGCAAAGACCTTGTTGAGCCATTGGACCTGGAAATTTCTTATCATGACCATTACACACAACTTGGCCCATTGGCCCACTTACCTCTTTGTTTTCATGTTGCCTCGTGCTTACCTGACCTGAAAGTGCATCTATGTCTCTAGTGGGTTTTGGTGGTTGTATGACAACGTGATTAAAGAACTAATCCTCTTTGTGAGTATATGAGCAGGTTGTACATAAAGAATATACATTACATGAATACAAATGATCATCTTTGATAGTGTACAATTGTGTAAGGAAAATGGGTCTATGTGATAAAAAGGAGAAGTGTCAAATAAATAGGTCCAGATAAGCAATATTATAACAAGCCAAGGTTTGAAATAAATAAGGGACATAAAAACCATTGATATGAGATGGTCTCAACAAACTGGTGTTGTCAAGAAAAATAAGTGATCAAGTGCTATTTCTCTATGGTATTTAATCTTGGAACCAACTTGATCAAGTCAATACTTCAAAACAAGAATTCAAAAGAAGACATAATGATGATACAAAGTTATGTGTGGCTCAAGATAGCAAGATGGTGAAGGATTGGCATGACTTGGCCGCGACGGACCATGCACAGGAGAAGGGCAAGATAGAGTCTTGGCGCTGAGGGACCCAAGCCATGGTGAAGGGCAGGTGGAGCGCAATCCAGTTTACCAAACCGGTGGGTCTGGTTTGGAAGTTTGTCTTCTGAGGTTGATTTTTTGTGAATCCAATAGGGATGGTTCTTGTGATTGTTTTATTAGCTTGCTTGTCTTTGGATCTTGGCGATTTTCCTCAATAACTTGTTTTATCCCAAGCTCTCTGACAAAACCGGAGTTACCGGTTTGCTAAACCAGAGCAACCGGTTTTAGCAGTTTTAATTCCGCTGTAAGATTTTGTTAAATTTTTAGGGACGCCTATTCACCCCCCCCCCCCCCTCTAGGCGACATCCAGAGACTTTCAATTGGTATCAGAGCCTAATCTCCTTATTAGGCCTAACCGTTGGAGAATCAATCATGTCGCAAGGTAAAATGTGTCAAATTCCTTACGGTTGTTCTAGTGCCTCATTTTCCATCATTTCACAACCTTCATATGAGGCACCATATTTTGATGGCACAAATTATGCTAATTGGAAAGCTAAGATGATCTCATATTTTTGGGACATGAGTCCCAAAATTTGGTGGGTTATGGATGTAGGTTTTTCTCATAACATTGACACGAAATCTACCACACAAGCACAAGAAAAATGCCTACATCTCCAAACCCAAGCTACCAATGCCTTATTCGGTGCATTGAGTACTGATGTCTTCCACAAGATATACAAGTTGGAGAATGTTCATGCTATATGGATTAGGATTTAAGAAATATATGATGATTCTAACAATGAAGAAGAGAAGACTCAAACTGCCAATCTGGGAAAACCGGAGGCACCAGTTTTCCAAATCGGTTGCACCAGTTTTGGTAGAACAGAAACTATTTCTATTGATAAACAAGTTGAAGATCCTAGTTGCAGATTTAGACCAAGTGAAGAGTCTATGTCACCAAGAAGCTCATGCTCAGATGATAAAAAATCATTTTTCTTCATGGCCAAGAGATAAAGAAAATCTCATGTATCCTGAGTTGAAAAGGTTGACAACTTAAGGAATGATCATACTAGTGCTACTAACAAATCCTCTTATGTAGCACAGCTAGAGAAAGCAAACAAAATGATCATGGCTGAGTTTCAAAAACTTGCTAGCATGCATGAGAAATTGCAAAAGAGGCATGGTGATCTTCTTAGCTCACATGAGAAGCTCATTGACTCATATACTATGCTAGAAACAACTCATGAGGTTGCCCTTACTGTGGTAAAATCTTCTCAACCTCACACATGCACATACACAACACAGTCAATTGTTTTATCTTGTGCTAACACTTGTTGCTCTCAAGCAAAACCATCTCATGATGAGTAAGTCATTGTAGAAACTTGTGATGAACTTATTGCAAGTGAAAATGACTACCTCAAATGAGAAGTTCAGAGGCTAAATATGAACTTAAGTCGGTTGAAAGGCAAAGGTCATGTGCAACCATCTCAAGGTAACTGTGACAGCATGGTGAAGAAGCTTGAGAAGGGGACAACAGCTACATGTGTCAAAAGCCTTCCTACTGACTTAAAGAAAATTCATGACAAGAGCAACAAGCAGAAGATCAAGAAGAAATTTCACATCAAGTGCTTCGAGTGCTCATCAATAGGACATTTTGCTTCAGAATGCCCATCGAAGAAAAATGGTCAACCTACACTCTCTAGAAGACAAAGAAGTCTATCTTAGAGAAGATGCTTTGGATGCAAGGAGAAAGGACACAAGATAGCCTCTTGTCCAAGACATACAAGAATGGGACAAGTCTGTCAAAACCGGAGGGACCGGTTTGCTAAACCGGAGGCACCGGTTTCGGCAGAAAAGCTCCATCCCATTACGCATTTGGAGAAAGGTGTCAATATTCCCAAGACATATGGACAAGAATGAAAACATCAAGAAGAAAATAAAGGACAAGGCCAAAAGAATTAAGCATCAAACATGCTACACATGTCGGGACAAAGGACATCTTAGTAAGGATTGCCCTGCACCGCGGTGTAATCTTGTGGCACTGATGTCGTAAGCAGCCGCCCGTATCGTCACTTACTGACTGTGGAGGACGAAATGGCGCTTCGCATATGTCTGTGTTCATCGTTGGAGCTGCCCCATCAGATTCACTGTCTCGTTTTTCCTCACCAAACTCGGTGAGCACCATGTTTCCTCCCATGTGTCTCTTCTAAATCTTTTAAACCGACGTGTTTTTCTGTTATTGGAAACATAGGGTGAGGCTTGCGACATTGTGAAGAGAAGTCACGCACAGGGTTGGAATAACCGGTAATAACCGACCGGTTATCCCGGTTAACCGGAAAACCAGTCCAGGCCGGTTGCGCTAACCGACCGGTTAGCCGGAAAAACCGGACCTGGTACTGTAGCAGTTCGGTTAACTGGCCGGTTATCCCGGTTAACCGATCAGTTTTTCACCAAACCGAACCGGCCGGTTAATCGGGTTATTCCAACCTTGATCACACATGGACAAAAGAGAGGATGGTGGCCGTCGATGAGAATGGTGGTGGCTTGGACGACCACATCTAGCAACAACATCGATGAGCTTATAAAGGTAGGTCTTGGATGGCGAAGACAAGGACGGCAAGTTTCCTTTGGGTTATTAGTGTTTGTTAAATTTCTGAGATGTTCACTACTAGATCGGATCAATTATTCTTTCCTCATTTTTATTTATTTATTTCTTGATTTTTATTACGTCGTTCTGGATTCTTAAATTGTCGGGGCTGAATAACTAAGGGACCGCGTAAAAGACGTCACCTGTTTTATTAGAGTAAACGTCACCTGTTTTATTAAAGGAGTAAAGATAATATAACTAATTGAGTTTAATGTAACCAATTGAGTTATGTTTAGTTTTGTTATAAGTTATGAGCTCTTCGCCCATCAGAGACAGATGCATCGCACTCTCTCTCTCTACTCTCCTAAATGAACACTGCCTTGGCGCCTGTTCCTGCAAATCACAAACAGAGATGGCAACGTTTTATTTCTCCATTTAATTTTTCCAATATCTCCGGCCACCCGTAGCACATTCATGTGAAAAGTTTTGTTGATGTAAATCCCCTCCCTCCCTCCCAGTTTTGTTGATCCTCTCCCTCCCTCCCATTGGAAGAAATACGCAAGATATAAACAATTACAGCATGTGAACACATTCCATAACACTGAGAACGCATGCCATTCAACTTCACTAAACATTAAAACAGTTGGGTCGGCCAACACTATGTCATCAATGTTGTTTAGTTCTGGCTTCATCTTTGTGAACCCGTATGATACATTCAGATTCAGTGCTTGCCTTCTATGCTGCAATCCCAGCTGAAGCAGTTGCATTGGGTTCTAAATACACCCAGACTTTATTCCTGAGTCAACTGCTGCTGCTTATTACTGGCGAAGGTGTTGTTGGGCTTTGCACTTGGACTCCTCTGTGTGCTCACTCCAGGGATAATTTAGCCATTGTTAAGGCTAAAACCTTGACCCCATTTGACATGTCCTCCGGAGATGCATACTCCTCAGGCTTGTGGCTGTAACCTGCCATGGAGAAGACATTTTTCAGCCGTTCACTTTTGTGTGGCAGCTTGCTGTTTTTGCTAGGGCAGTGTTCTACGAAATGTGAGAAGAATTGAATCTGCTCCAATATTATTTGTACAAACACAAATGCGACCATAACTGACACACTGCTCCTATGCCATTAGAAATAGAAAGCTACATCTCTAGTTCTTCTTTGTTGCCTCAACTCCTTTACTGGCATCACAAGTTGTATTATCTTGAGTGATAGAAAATAAGATGGAGTACACACCTTTGTAGCAGGGAATAAAGATCATACCCATTGGTGATATTCTGCAGACCAAAGACATAACTGGACGTGTCAGATGATGCAAGCACAATGGTGCAAATAAATGAGACATCTAACCTAGCTTGCCAAAATGATAGGAAATGAATTAAGCTTCAATGTTTTTAGTTTGGAAGAAAAAAAGATGAAGAATATTTCAGCTATGGTAAAAGTAGCTCTTAGTGCTTGGTAATACACCTGGCCATGAATAGTGAATCATGGTAAGCTCTGCTAATCATCTGTTTATACTCAAGGCTCAACTGCTTTGCAGCAAATTCCATGGCATCAATGACTGATTTGTCAGACAGGGCAGGTGGATCCTGGTTGATGATCTTGAACTCTGATAGCTTTACTCCACGCTTCTTTGATATCTCTGTTGCAGATTGGCGAACCTTCTCAATGACATCATTCCTTCTCTTCTCATCAATATCTCTTACATCTGTAAGACAAATATTGAAACTTTGTTAACTGAAAAATATCATATTTTTGCAGAGAGAAACCGTATCTTGTTTCGAAGGAAATAGGTTCCTACCAATTTCAAGGTGTGATTTACTTGGGATGCTGTTGATGGCGCCTGGATGTAGCTGCAGAATACCTGATGTGAAATAGTTTGGTGAAAATTAGTACGAGGACATCTTTACAGTTTTTTCAAGTGTTCAAAGTTTCTTGTTTTGAGACAAATCCACTTGATATGTTTGTTGATTACTAGCATCACAAATATTCTTCAAAACTGAAACTGAACTCAATGTTTTCAAACTGAGCATCTAGCCTAGAATGGGATAAAACATAAGAAAACTGAATATAACGTTTCATCCTTTATAAACCTTGCTGCAAAGTTACGAGAGCACTTTTTTACATGATTCAAGTGAACTTGATCAGAATACTTGGATTGCAGGAATACTGGTTCGGGCACCCAGCTAAGTATGGCACATACCAGTCTTTGATGCATTCCATCATATGCACATTATTTTGATGTAGAGATAACGCATGACAGGTATGAGTGGAGACTAAAGTGATGTTGTCTTTCCAAATAAAAAAATTGAAGTGCAATGCATGCAATGGAAAGCAATATGCTGAGCAAGCAAGCAACGCATGTTTAGTCCAAATGTCCGAAAGATATTATGATATCAGAGGAATGAAATAAGGATGTAATACAAAAAGTACAATCTGTTTATAAGAAAAACACACCAACAGTGCCAACGGTATCAACTGATCCTGAATCCAGAACGTGTTTCTCCACTGCTAATGCCAACTCCGCTGCTGCTAGTCCAGCATCATTTCTGTAAAACATCCATTTTACATACAATATGAATTAAAATCTTTGCACCAGAATGTAATCAAACGAATGGGGATGCTAACCTTGCAGGCATTAGCACTGCTCCTGCATGACCTCCATTCCCTTCAAATTCCACCTTAATACTTGCAGGAGCAGCAATAGCAGTAACAACACCAATGGGGATACCTGTAATAAGAATTGATGTAAGAGCAATTTTCCGTACTTAAATACATATTAGTAATTTACTGAAAGCGTACCTTCCTTTTCCAAGATCGGGCCCTGTTCAATGTGCAACTCTATAAAAGCAGAGTAGGTGCCTTTCTTAATAAACACACTGTGCAGGTCCTCAGGTAGCATCTTATAGCCAGCAGAGCCTGCAGCTTCTAAAAATGACACATTATGATTGTCCACTACCTTCCTGAGGGATTGAGCTAGTTCTTCAATCCCTGCCATTAAACGGCTGCATATTTTTCGAGGTGTGATAAAGAGAATCAACAAATTAGAGTTATGCAGTTTCTAGCACAAGGAGAATTAATCTTTTTGCTTAAGAATTCACCTTCCCAAGCAGCTGATTCCAAACCGTGTAGGCTCCTCTGAAGTAAACATAATAACTTCCAAAGACTTTTTTGGCTGGAAACCAAACCTGTACGATACATGCAGGCCAAACAGGTAAAGGTTCGTTTCGAAATGAAAAACACAGCTAGTTCCAACATTTACATAGCCCCTTGATCAGTGGGTTATGGCCTAAAAAATGCATGACATCATATACATAAGATGTCAGGTTTGTGCTAAAGTGAATGACAGAAATAAGTCTTTTTTTAATGAAAGAGCAAATGTCTTGCCAACTACCCTGATCAGGTAAAGAATGTACAGAGTACAAAGATCTAAAATATTGAATCAGTTCAGTGTCAAAAGTTTATACATAGTCTGGCGTTGGCACCTCAAATTGAAGCAGTCGTTTTTTAAAATCCTATACCTCATAATATTTAAGCTGTCTAATACTGGCAATGTTCAATATGAAGTTTATACATATTTCAGGTTTATAGCACATTTTCAATGAGAAGGAAAATGAGATGAAGCACAGTTCGTTGTGCCACTCTGTAATTATCAGATCAATGCTTAGTTACAAGTTTATATCCCACAACAAAGGTGGACCTTCAGCAGTCCACCATGGAGTGCAGAAATAACTGATCAACATGCAGTTCAGCAGATTGATCGAATTGACAAAAATACAATAGCTGATGATATACATTACAATAATATTACCATAATAGTCAGGCAAGCCCTGAAACAACCTTGTAAGATGTATTACTATTAAAAAGCAAGCTAAAATGACATGGGGAACAAACCATCCATGTTACTGATGGACAGTAGTTAAAAGATCTAAGAAAAACAATCATTGTTGTCCCAGAAATGGTGAAAACTAGGCAGTATATTTACCTTTTAAGCATACTGATTGCCTCAAGAGCACCCAAAACACCTACTACTCCATCATATTTCCCTGAGAATGGAATAGCATCAACATGAGAACCTGTAGCAACTGCTCCTAGTCCAGGCTCAGAACCCTCCCTGAAAAGAAAACAATGTTACAATCTGCACAAGATAGTTAAGTTCAATGAAGGCAACAAAGATTGAAAATGAAGTTCCTATTATTACAGTCATACAGAAGAGGCAACATCCAAAGTCCTGCTACAGTACTTGGAATACAAGTGTCTCACCAGCGGCCAAATATGTTACCAACAGCATCCTCCCGCACAGAAAGGCCAAGCTGATTCATTATCCCTTTTATATAGCTGTTGATGAAGTACATCCAACAATCAGTGCAGGTAAAATATACGCGATACGCAAAAGGTATCGCTACTTAAAGGTAGCTATGAATATCATATCGGGAATGGGATGGCCATTATGTTAAATTAAAAACTATCCAGATTCAGAATTCAAACTACACTAACTTGAAGGTCAGTGCTCTGATCATGAAACCCAGTTATCTCAAGTTTGGTCATGTACACTCAAAATCGCTCGGCCTATACTCGCTAGCTATCGTGAAAAGGGTGTAATCTGAAAGTGTCGTGCATTGGGTGTCACCTTCGAGCCTGCACATCCTTGTCGCTGTACAGGACGCGGGTCACCGACGGCGCCGGCGAGTCGGAGAACGATGCCAGTTCATCAATCTGCAAAACACGCTTCTGGTTAACCGCCAAATAGCAGAGGAGATGGAGAACGAGCCAGCAGCCATTCCGCCGCACAACCACGATCGAGCAAGATGATGATGGGGGAAGGAGGGGGCCCGTTCCGGTACCTGCCGCTGGAGGCTCTCGGAGTCGACGCTGAAGGGCGACTCGCCTTCGTCGGAGGACGGGAACCCCGCGAACTGCTCCATCGTCCGCCGCGCCGCCGCGTCGTCGTGGCCCGCGGCGGCAATGGCGGCAGCCACGAGGCACGCGAGGAGGAGGAGGAGGCCCTGCGAGGCGTGCGACGGCATGCTTGGTGTTGGATCAGTCGCCAATTGATTGGTTGGTTCGGCGGGAGAGGCCTCCCTCCGGTCTGGGGGTTAAAGAGATTGGCGCGGCGGCGGAAGTGGGTGGTGGTGACTGGTGCCGTGGCGACTCCGTGCGTGCTGACGAGGAAGACGACAGGAGTCCCACCCGCGGTGGCTGCTTCGTCACGGATGGAGTTTGCGGCGCTGGGGCCCGCCGCGATGATGCTTCCGGACCTCTGCGGAGTGCGGTGCCGGAGCACGTGCACGGTATAACTGTTTTCCGCTGCTACGAAATCTAGTCCATGGTTCAGAAAATCCTTTGGCTCTCACTCACAGGAGCGGGGAGCCCGGAGGGCCCACAGCTCAGCGGTACATATCAAAGCCCAGCTCAGTAACGGCCCGTGCACGTAAAAGAAAAAGGCCTAAATTCGTCTTGGCCCGTGGGCCGCGAACACAGCCGGACAGGCGACGTAACGTAAGGCGAGGAGGTCAGCTAAAATCAAACCGAGCCGCACGAGCACACGCCCCCTCCCAAATCCACCACACCCTTCCGTCCCGTGCTCCCCCGACTCAAAACCCTCCCCCTCTTCTCCGGCGGCGGCGGCGGCGGTCGGGCGTCCTCTCCGGCGAGGCCCCTCCTACCCCTTCCACAAGGTTCGCGCCATATCCTCCCTCTGTCACTCGCGACTCCGTCGCGTCCTCCCGCGGGATAACACGCGCGCGCGGCTCCGCTGTTGGCCGCTAGGGTTCGAATGTTCGCGCTATAGCTTTCTGCCCTTCTGGACTGTTTGACAGCTGCTACCGCGCTCTGTAGTAGTAGTTTTATGCTCGATTTGATGGGTCCTGCCAGGGTCTCGTGGTGTGAGTGCGACCTCGCTGCTCTGCTCTGGATTTAGGGTTTAGAAGTCGTGCTCTTCTGCCGTAGTTCGTTTCCGGTGCGTCATTTCTTGCGCCGCTCCATGTTGTGAGTAGGTGGGGCTGCGATTGAGTTGGGTTCCGTGTTGTGCGGGGGTCAAGATGAAATAAGCTAGGTCAAGAGTTTCGGTACTTTTTGGTGCAGCTGTGTTTTATGTCGTTATTATATTTGAGACTCTGTAGTGCTTGAGTTGAATTGTTTCTTGTCTCCAGATTATATGGATGGGCAAATTGAGAACCCCTTGGAGAATACCATGACTGAGGTTCCTACTAACCTTGACAATGACGAACAAGCCAGTCCTGTTGAGCAAGAGGAGTTCCAGGAAGAACAGGAGAATGCATATGAAGAGGAGCCCAAGGGCCCAAGCGATGATGAGTTGGTGAACCCAGAGCATGAAGATGTGAAAACTGAAAGTGTGGGGGATCTGAACAAAGTGGAGGAACCTATTCCCCTGCAGGAAGAGGTTGCAATTGCATACGGCGAGGAAGCTGAAGCAAAGCAAAAAGATAGTGCGGTGCCTGATGACATGAAATGGCCCGGGTGGCCGGGAGAAAGTGTGTTTCGTATACTGGTTCCTGCTCAAAAGGTGGGCGCTGTCATTGGCCGTAAAGGGGATTTCATCAAAAAAATGTGCGAGGAATCCAAAGCTCGCATAAAGGTTCTCGAAGGCCCGCAAGGTGCACCAGAAAGAGCTGTAAGTCTCCCACTATCCTTTACAGGTTGCGTTTGAAATAATTTTTTCTCCTTATGTTCAATAATGTACAGCCTTGTAGATGTGCTGAGTGTATCTTTATGTGCAAAGATGAGTTTTACCTGATCTCAATGTCATCGAATCTCAAGTTATGTGTAAAAAAAGAGAAGAATTTTCAGTTGTTACTTTAGAGAACTGCACATATCGATAGTTTAGTACAGTTGAAGAACAAAACAGCAAGTAAGCTTTATTATTGCATGCAGCTAAAATATTAATATGTTGTCCGACCACCATTCAGTAGAGCCTTTCTGAACAGCCTGGTCATATTTACCGATCTGCGGATCTCCAATAGTTCAGTTTGCGTTTTTCTGGTGGGGCTGGAGTCAAGTCTAATTTACTGTACTTGTCATTTGCACTGAAATGTCTTCCTAAACTTCCTGGAAACTTTTATAAGGAAAAGAGGAACTGGTCAAGACATTCTAATTTAACATTCAAATAGCTTACAGTTTGCAGATTCTACTCGAAATAAAATAGTAAATAGATTCTACTGGATAATTTATATATACTCTGCTATAACTACTGATTGCAGTTAAAATTTATATTCCTTTCAGAGTACCATCTAAGTTACTACAGTCAAATCTATATATCAGTGATAAAAGGTACTCAACAGTTACTTGCATATACAGAATGGCTTTGTCCTACAATTAGTAAGGATAAGGAAAAAATATTCAGATCATAAGTTTCAAGTGGATAATCAAAATTCTAAAACTAATTTTGTCTGCAAGTGACTACGTGTGAATTTGAATGAATGTATTAAAAGGATCAACTATCGCAGTGAACATATTTTGTTTGACAAATATCAGATGGTGATACTGACTTCTCTAGTTATATGGTTCTCTTTTTTTATATAGTTTTTTATGTGATAAAGACGCAAGTAAATCTTGATGTCAGAGTAGCATACACATACACATGGTTCTTAAGAAATTAGATCTGATGAATTACAAGATAGGAATATTGATTTTGACTAAGTTCTTGTATGAGTGCTAGTCAAAGTGGAAAACTAGGGCATGGCTCGTGGCTGTTATTAAGTGTATACTACAATCACTTCAGCAACACAAATGCTGCTGGCCCTAGAAGTTTCCGCATCAGTAAAGGAACTCAGAACCTAAAATGGAGCAGATTATCAGCAAAATGGTGTTCACGTACATAACTTAATGGTGTCAACAGCTATAACAAACTAATCTTTGCAGGTTCTGACTGCAGTCTAAGGCATCAAGTCGAATCATTTGTATATCAAAATTCCAAAGTAGTCACAGTTATCAAAGTTCATTGTGGTGCTCCACCATATGATTTAAATCTTTGTGTTGGATGAAGATCCCGGTCAAGGAGCTACATATGCTGTCGGGTAATTTCATGACCTGTTTGATTTTTGACCAAAAAGACGACTAGCAAAATCTAGGAGGACTAAAACAGTGTAAATAAAGCTGAATCATAAATTCTATCCGTTTCATAAATAGGAGTATAATACTATGGAGCAATGATGATATATGCAAAATCAAAATGTAAAAGTGCACACACTTTTGGTTGTAAGTACAAGCTCTGAATAAGGTTATACCACTTTTCCTGCAATATTTTTCAGGAATTGATTTTACTAACATTATTTTCTTTTTCTAAAGAGTTCTTATACACATTTTATGTTCCAAATATGTATTTTTTTATTCATATTTCGATTTGATATAATAATTTTCTCAACTACAATCTTATGGTGTACTAATGTAAGAAATAAGGGAAATAATAACTCTGGTTATTATTTTCTAAATATAAATATATATCAAGAAAAGATGTAAAGCTTTTGTACCGTATGAATGGATTTCTCTACCCTATTGATGTGCAAACAATTTAGCATCAGATGCCCTGACCATTTTTAATCCAAATGTTAACTATATTTTTCTTTACAAAGTATTTTTAATCTGTATCAATTTAACTATATCTACCCTGACTTTGCATCATAGTAATGACTTTTTGTTTTACTCAAATTTTAATCTTCAACCTTTGTGTTGCCCATAGTTGATCATATCAGATTTTTTCATCTGCAGTAAATTTTAATCAGATTTTTTACTCAAATTTTCATCAAATTTTTAATCTTCAGCAAATCGATAGCTTGCTTCAAGGCATAACACAAATTAATCACCTGGTAAAATTTTCAATTTTGAATCATTTCACAGGCAGCTCAGCAGCAAGAATATCTTAGAAGATGAAGGTTATATAGGAAATTAATGATGTTTCGGACTCTAACCCACTACTGAATTACATTGCTGCATCAAATGTGAATTACATTGCACATACCTTGATGACGCAATTGATTTAGCAACATGCTTATTGGTTTAGACTTACTAAGTGTTCTTGGGGAGTTTTTTATGCATATGTACTTTTCCACATTGCCTGCTGCTGCATGCAAAAGTGTGTAGATAACATAAGAAAATTTGGATAAACTATGCTATAATGCATATGAATATAACCATGTTATCATTTCATTGAGCTACTGCAGGATGAAAAATACATACTCTATTCTATTCCATACATCTTATTCTTATGCTTCACAACTTATTCATATTTCTACTGATTAGTGTTCTCTTCCTGCTTTTTGTCAAATGGTTCTTTTACTTCATTAGTTCGCCTGTATGCAACATAGTTTTCAACCTGCTTGCTGACATCTTAATATTGTTCCTGCTTTAAAGGTAATGATTTCAGCAAAGGATGAACCAGATGCAGAGCTACCTTCAGCTGTTGATGGTTTGCTTAGAGTTCATAAAAGAATAACAGATGGTTTAGATGGTGAACCTGATCAGCCTCAGCGAGGAGCTGCTACCATAGGGCCTACACGGCTACTGGTGCCAGCTTCCCAAGCTGGCAGCCTGATTGGCAAGCAAGGAGCAACCATTAAATCCATACAGGATGCTTCAAAGTGTATTCTCAGAATTCTTGGTAAGCCTCCATAATATCATGTTATGTGTATCCGACTAGTGGTTCTTTTTCTGTGGGATTTAGTAGCTATATGCAATATTGCAGTTTGTGTAATTGAACTAGTAGGGCGTAAGATCACGTGTTTCATGATTTTGGTATGATTCGGAGCATGTTCCAGGGGTCATGTCTACTTCAGATTATTTTCCCTGCTTTATTCTAATTTTCTTGTGCCGAGATACTGTGCCAACTTTTTTTTTTACCACGAACAAGGGTTTGACTATTCTATTCCCCTTTTCTTGATACTTGATTATTCTTGTTTACCTTCGGTTTTTCTTGCCTGATCATGATTAGTAATTTGTACTGAATTTTTAGTATGCTTTTTATTATTCAGTTCAGGGTCAATGAAGTTGCACACATAAGCCATTTTTCACTAATTTACCCTTTTTTACATTCACAGAAAATGTGCCACCTGTAGCATTAAACGATGACAGAGTTGTTGAGATACAGGGCGAGCCTCTTGCTGCTCACAAAGCAGTGGAGCTGATTGCAAGTCATTTAAGAAAATTTCTTGTTGACCGCAGTGTACTCCCCTTGTTTGAAATGCAGGCAAGTTCTGTTGTGCCATGTAGCCTTTTGCTTCCTCATATGCAGGATTCAACTAACATGAAATTAATCTCCTCTCATGACAGATGAAAGCGCACAATGTGCCCAGAGAGCAACCTATGCCGCCTCCTCAGCCATGGGGTCCTCCTGCACCCTGGGGTCATCCTCCAAACATGCCTCCTCCTGGCCCAGGGTATGGTGGGAATCCACAATTCATGCCTCCACGGCCACAAGATAATTATTACCCTCCTCCAGAAATGCCTCCTGTGGAGAAACAACCACACTATGGAATTTCTTCGTATGGACATGATGCACCTCCAAATGCTCCAAATCAACCCCAAACACACGGATCTTCTCAAGTTGGTTTCTATTCATTTGACCAACCATAATCGATAAATCGTATGCATGCCTATAACTATCATAGCTTGTACCCACTTTTTCTTTGTTTATTTTGTTTGACAGGTGACGCACAGCATGCAAGTTCCTCTTTCCTATGCTGATGCTGTCATTGGGAAATCTGGTGCCAGTATTACCTACATCCGCAGGCACAGTGGTGCAACCATAAGTATTCAAGAAGGTGCCCCCGGAGAGATGACAGTGGAGATAACTGGAACGGCTTCACAAATACAAACTGCTCAACAGCTGATCAAGGTAACCTTCCTTGTCATCCCAAATTGCACAAGCACCCCAAAATTTCAGTACCTGCATGTGAAGTGATCCATGTGATATCTTGTAATGTTCTGTTTCCTTGTCTCTGATATAGTCCCATAGTTTTGCAATTCACTTGACTGAGTTCACCCTACTAAGTACAAACCAGATTTACCAATTTACTTGCTGTGTTGGAGACTGTCGATTCGAATGCAGATATTACATTGCTGCTGCTATATATCTCAAAATGTGCAAGAATGTGGTATACTTTGACCTTTTTCATAGGTTTGCTTTTTTCCTTCTCTTGCTAACTGAGCAGTTGTATCTTTTGTTGAGCAGAATTTCATGGTTGAAGCGTCTCCACAAGGCCCCCCACCTGGTCCTGCTCCACCCGCTCAACCAATTGATGCAGGCTACAACTCATACCCACCATATGGGGGAGCATCATATGGATCTCCCCCGGGCGGTGCAGGTCCTGGTCCTCAAGGAAACTATGGCAGTGTGTACCCGCCAAGTTATGGATACTAGGAAGGAAAAGGTTATTTCGCAGACTTTAGGAGCGAGGGAGGGGTTTCCTGGTTTGTTTGTCAGTCTGTTCATCTGTTTAGTATTGTGATCTCTTAGGGTTCCTAAGCTTTTGGTGGTGTAAGCTGCTTTCTGATCTACGCCACTGCCGACCTTTTTTTCTTATAGTGTTTCTACTTCTGTTGCTCACGGGTGTCCAGAACTTAACCTAAATATTGTCATGTTTTTTAAAACAAAAACTGTGCGATTATCTTGAAAATTTTAGCTGTATTGTCGCCTGGCACTAAAAGAGAGGAGTTGGGAGGTTGCGATTGGTGTGACTGGCACTTCATCACAAGGTTCCATGCTCTACGAGCATCAAGATACAAGCATCCATTATGGCGAAAGGAATGAAGGGCGAGTGGATAAGCAGTCCAGACCTCATTGTCCAATGATCTCTAGGGTTACCCCGGAGAATTTACCTCTATAAGACCGTCTTGTCAAAGTTCGATACATCCCGTGTTTCTATTACGGCTAGTATATAAACTTAGGGTGTATTTAGTTAGCCACACTTTATATTACGTCTAAGTAGTCAAAGTGATTGTCATACAAAAAGTTTGTCGAAGAAATTTGGTGTCACATTTGTGGTAAGAATAAGAAATTCTGACAAACTACATTAGAAATCAGAGCGCGACACATTTATTAGTTGTTCACGTCTAAGCACATCACCCAAATGGATGACTCGCAAGATCAGAATTAAGTCTGACAGGCCTGTAATAAGCAGCAGATACCTCACTTGTTGAAATGTCGCTGAAGAAGCTGCGTCCCTCCAAACAAGATATGCCAACCGTTAATCATTTTTGTTCTCCTAAGCGATTTATGTTATCAAAGCACAGACACACAGGTGTGAAAAGGAAGACAAAATGTTTTATCACAAATAAATACTAGTACTAGCTGTCTTAAGAATCTAACCTTCAATTCACTCCCTGGTGTGGACTGTGGAGCATGCTGCTAGGACGTAGCTATCGACCAAACCTTATTTTCCCTTACTTATCAGTGCCTTAATCATTAACACTTAACAGGCTACCATTACCAATAGTACCCACCAGGGTTGACAGTTAGCCTGTTCTGTCTGTCCCTCATCGAAGGCTGTCAATAGGAATCAACCTGAAAAAGAGGCCCTGCATTTTCGAGACAGGCAATGCTACGACTTGCATGACTCTAAAGGAAACAATTAAAACAAGAAGGGAGCAAAACGAAAATAAAAAGTAGCTTCTCCTTGCTTGGACGTCTGAATATGAAAAAGTGATGTTGGACCATTGCTTGAAGCTAAATCACCCCCTTGACCATCTACTAGATACTAGTACTATGTTACTTTAATTGCAGGCCCTCGGACAAATCTTTCACCAAGATCCCTTCACCTTTAATTCCTCGTCCTTTCCTCAGACAAGATGTTAGATCTCCATGTTAAGGCTATATGGATAGGTCAGAATTTAAGTGTGGTTGACCCTGCAATGAATCATTGGTTGGTAAGACATTTCCGTCCAGAGCTGTGACCTACACTAATAATGGTGTTTTCATTAGTTTGCGCCCACAGAACCACCACGGGCTTGCAGTCTATGACAATGTCTGGATGACTCCATTAAAGGATCAACTAACGTGTTCGATTGTCAACCTCTCATTAGAGGCATTGAAAGTGACGAACAAACATTAGATTGAAAACGCTGAAAGGGTTTTCTTGTAAAAGTTATTTAACATGGATTTTCTAGATTTCTTTCTTTTGTTCGAGGAGTTCGCTTATTTACTTTTCTTGATTTTAGAGAACATACAATTTGTTGCACATGTAAGAAATTTTGGAATCTCTGAAATATGATTTCATTTTGTTGTCTAGAGAGGACAGATGGCACAAATTGTGACAAAGTCATTAGTATAAGATGCTTCACACAAGGGTAACAGTACTAGGATGATAGATCACACCAACAACTTGCACCTTTCATTCTGGATATGCTTACACCTGGAAAAACCATATGGCAATTATGTCAGCAAGAACCACCTTTCAAATCTCCATTGTTTCTTTTGTCAACAAAGGATGTCATCCTGCGATAAAGCAAAAGCAACATACAGGGGCAAGTCATCGCAAGTAAACTTGTGCACGCTAAAAGCCATCCCCGTCATCCGTTGCTCAATCTTTGCTTTCAACTCTTTCACACACACACCCTTCTTCAGGAAAGCTCATCAGTCACTATCTAGCCACAGGCTGTTTCCTCCATCATTTTACAAGTGACACACAGTGCCTTAGATGTCGCACTGTAACAGCATGTAGTTCAGGAGGGCCCAAGCAGCTCATCAGATTCTCAGATGGTTCCATGTTCCGTATTGCTACCTTCAAAAATCACTGGAACAAGTTTTGAGTGACCAACTTGATCATTCTTCAGCGAAGGCATGGCCCAAGTGTTTACGGAAGGGAACAACGTGATTTACTGATCCTCTAGGTCTGGGCGGATTGTGCTGGCAGGCGGGTATGGTTATGCTCGCCTTCATATGTCACAATTAGCATCGTCGGGTCATCTACGCACCGCTCAACATGTTTCCTCGCCGGGCAGCCCCTGACACTGCTGCACTTGTAGTAACCCCTGCATTGGATTGAAGTCATTGCTGTAGTTAAGTCTTAAGCTCATGCAAAGGTGAAGAGAATGTGCGAAAGAGGAAACAGTCAAACACCATGTGCTTGCTTTCATGGTATAGCTACGTTTTCCTATCATCAAGGGCAGACATTAAAGCTTGATATGGGGCAGGGGAATGAGGGCAATCAAGATTAGGATGCAGATAGCCTGGCATAACATTCAAAAGCAAGTAGCATCAACAATTGACCTACTTTAGGTCCCCATGACTGATCCATGCTCTCTCACAAATGGACACAAGAAAGTGTTGAACCCCGAGCTAATACACTACAACATATTTAATTGTTCTAGAAACATATAGATCAACAAGCTTTGGTTGCAATTTGCAAAAGCAGTTGGGAGCAATGAAAAGGTGAGTGGAGAATGCAGAACAATTATTCTACAGCCCCTACTTTTACCCCCTCGAAAAATAATTATTATTCTACAGATAAAGAGACATCCTGCGAGCCTGATGCAGATATGTCATCACTCATGGTACAACATGGGAAATAACGCATCAATCATTATGACAGAAAAGGATCTGGTAGACATTTCAATGTTAGTTGACGGCTGCCAATATTTCTTGTTAAATTCATACTCATACCTTGGGTGAGGAGAACCCTTGATTGGCTTCTGTCCATATTTCCGCCATGAGTATTCATCCGTAGGTATATCGGCTATCTTGTTGCTAATCGCTGGCACTTTGATCGACCTCTTGTTCCGCAATTTCCTGCTGTAAAGAAGCGCATAATCAGATTATGACCCATGATTTATTCAACAAGACAGAAGCATAACAATCACTAGGAAAACAGTCACCTTCTCTTTGAGCAATGGCACCGGCCAGTCGCAGCACACTTGCCCCTTCCATCCTCCCCCTTTCCCATACACCGCCGTTTCGTCGCATGTTGCACATCCACTGGATCGCTAGCCGTCGAGGCACCAACCAAATGGAACGGCCGCTTCCCTTCCAAGCTAACCACACTCCCATCCATACTAAGGGATGACAAGAACGACCTCGCCGACGACATCGCCCCGGTGGCGCCACTAGCACTAGGGCTCTCAAACTTCACGCTGATCCCACTGTTACTCCTCTTGAACATCTCGGCCTGCAGCTTCTGCCGCGAAGGCTGCTGGGGGAATGGATACCGGTGCGCAACATTCCCAATCTGAAACTGCACTGACAATGGCTGGACCAGCTTCGGAGCTCTGAGCTGATGAGCACCACCCTTGCTGCTCGAGCTGGCCAAATCCAACCGCAGCGACTCCGCCGCCCCGTTAATCCGGGCGCGCAATTGCGCGTAGCTAGTAGATGGAGACGGAGCAGCAGAGCTGTTGGGCATCGTCTCCAACGAGGCACCGCTGCCGTTCCTCAGGTAGCCCTTCTGTTTCAAGAAGCCCGCTGGTCCGCCTCTTGTTGCGAACCTGCCTCTAGCATGGTCTGACCCGCCGCCGCCACCATCGTCGAGCAGGGTGACCACCTTCCTGAACTTGGCGCATGCCTCACCGGTCTCCGAAGCGATGCTCTTGAGCAGAGCCGGGTCCTGCTGCTGGGAGAGCAGGGCCAGAACCCGGTGGCAGCTCTCCACCGCCGCCCTGTTGGCCACCTCCACCTCTTCCATGGCTGAAGCAGTGAAGGCGACGAAGAAAGAAAAATAAGAACTCTGTTTGAACTCTGGTGGGTGTGGTGTGGGTAGGCGCCTCCTCCAGCTCAGACGCACCTCTCAGCTCCTCGCAGCAACTCTAGCAAGAAGCAGCAACGCCTGAACAGCAGGACAAGAGAAACACATAAATTACGCAGATCTCGACGGAATCTGCCAAAGGTTGGAAATATGCAGGAAATGGCAGTGGCCGAGAAGAAACAACACGACCGAGCCACCAAATCTTATCTCTCTCTCTCTCTTTTTTTTTCCCCTTTGGTAACTGAAAAAAGCACACGGGGCTCGGTGGACCGGATTGCATCAGAGCTCGAGGAGTCGACATCACATGGTGGCACCGCCCAAGATTCCGCCGCGGACGCGACAGGCGAAGCACAAGAGCGCGCCGAACAAGAACAAACAAATCCGCCCCGTGAACTACTTACACACCCCGAAAAAAAAAATAAGCGCGGTGGCGAGAGAGCTCACCTGCGACGAAACGGGCCGAGCTTTCCGGGGCTGCCCGCCGATGCGCGGGCGGCGCGTATCGAAGAGGGAGGTGGGGATGGGGGTCGGAGAAGAGCAGCAAGCAGAGCAGGGAGGAGAGAGGTAAGAGAGGCAGAGGCGTAGGAGGGATAATATGCGCGATTAGGAGGGGCGTTTTGGGAATGTTGACATCGTTGGGTAGAATCGAGGTGGGGGAGGGGACACCGTCACCGTTGGATGCTGCGAGCCTCGAGATGAACGGCCGCGTGGCAGTGTGTCGTTCTCCGCTGGGACTTGGGAGTCAACAACGTCAAAGACAAGGGTCGGATACCCGTGATATGTGAAGAAAAAAATCACGAATGTCGACAAAATGTTGACATTTCGAGAAGAGGACGCTAATGCAACCGTGGTTAGTTATTACCACACGGTAAAAAAAATTCGATGACCAACATGAGTACTCGGTTGAATGTTGATGGTAGATGCGCGTGAATTACGAGGCGGTAAGAAAAAGAAAGTGATGTGGATGCCTGCCTCGTCTGGTCAAGCTGACGAGAAGCCGCTTTGGAGTTTGGCGGAGACGTCTGTTGACCGCCGCTGCAGCCTTGTCGCGCGGTGGTGGGTGGGCCCGCTTGTCCGTTTCACAGTGATTTTTTTCCGTTCGAGTCAGTGGCGGGGCCCACGTTGTTTGACTCGTGGGGACTTGGCCCGGTCCGGCGGCGGTCCCCTTCTTGTAGGGCCCACGGACTCACAAGGCCGTTCCTATCCGGCCCAATTAGTAGCAGTTCCATATTTTGGGCCGAAACAGATCGTGGGTCGGTGGACGGCCCGGTCAAAGTTTGACCGGAGAAAGTCCGGCCCAGATTCCAGCTCGATTCCCATTTCCCACTCATCATCACTCTCCACCAGATCCAGATGGGACCTCCACTGCCTCCTCCCCACGCCGCTGCTTTCCTCTGATCCTGCCCTCTCCACCGCCGGCGTGATCTCCGCTGCAGTTCACCAGCTGGAGCGAAGTGCTGCAGCTGCGGCATCGGGGTGCAGAGGGGCCACCA
Organism: Eleusine indica; assembly: GCA_030378355.1. NCBI lineage: Eukaryota > Viridiplantae > Streptophyta > Magnoliopsida > Poales > Poaceae > Eleusine > Eleusine indica. The sequence goes on from CM059494.1 coordinate 13,585,790, forward strand.
TTTCGCCGTTCGACTCTCCGCCGCCGCATTCAATACAAGAGCACTGCCGCCTGGAGTGAAGAGCCGCCGCCGCCGCCGCTGAACTTAAACGGGAGCTGAGACGCTGCCTTTGAAGCTGCGGGGAGGAGGGAACAAGGCTCCCTTGACTAGAAGCCGCCGCATTCCCACCATCCGACGTGCACAGGTACGGATTGGCTTGTCCTCGTCTTCAGTGAATTTGAATCAAGGGCGCTGTCTGTGTCTGATACCGGGGTTACTGATTACCTTTTGGTTTTGGCGATTTCGCATTCTTCTATCTTCCGTTCGTGGGAGGGAGATGTTTCTTTCGTGCTCATGTTTTAGGGTGAGGTGGATTCAAATTTGCTGTGAACATTTAGGTAGTGAAATGTTCGGTTTTCATTCAGTTATCACTTTAATAATGGATTATATGTTTTTTGTTCCATAATGTGTATTGTGTACACCGTTGATTTAGCATTTAGCTTCACAGTCTCACCAGGAAAAGTATCTTCTGTGCTCCATTTGGGCGGAGTAAGGGAAGAGAATGCATATGGTCAGATGTTGACTGCGTAAAAAACCTTTCTTTCCGTTTCTTTGTGTTGAGATTGATATAAAATCTCCATGGATGATATGAAAAGGATCTGATTTGGTGCAAATGTGAATTTGTTAATTCGTGAGTTCCTATAATTTACCCATCGCTGCGTACATTTTGTTGTTGACTTTCTGATTAATGGATCCACTGCTTCATATTTTATGCCCAACAGGCTGTCTTATGCTTATACTTATTTTTAGATTGGGGAAAGCAAGTTCCAGGCTGTCTTTTGCTCATTACTACCTTTGTTTTCAATTGATGACGTTAGGACAACACTTTCAGTTAATTTTTGAGCTAAAAACCAACATCTTATTACTACATATTTATGCTGTGCGTATATTATTTAGGTATATAACTTTGACATTATCTGTTATGGGTTTCTTGCAGGGTGAATATGCTATATTTATCTGCTTTCGGGTTGCTTCGTTTTAGTCAGTAAATATCTATCTTGTTTGTCAACTATGGCAACTATGGTTGAGGGATGCGTTGGTCCAAGTGAGCTTCACCTGAAAAAAGAACTTACTGCCTTGAGAAAGGCACGTTTCTTGCGTGATCCTGAAACATGCTCTTCATGGAGGTCTCCTTTGAGTTCTAAATCATTCTTGACGACTTCAGATGTTATAAATCACAATGGGCCTGGCAGTAGTTTGTCACAAAAGCACACAGAGCCAGCTGCTGCACCTCCGAAAAGCGAAAAGAAAAGGAAAAATGTTTATCTCTATAATTGGAGACAGTATTCTAACAAGTCCAGTGAAAGTGGGGTAAAAGTAGATGCTGATGAAAGACAAGCATCAGCAGACTGTAGCCTGGAAAGCCCATGCATTTCTAATGGTATGGACTCTAGGAGCGACACATGTCTGGACGTTCCTGTCAGTGTATATAGTGTTCAAGGATCGAATTCATGCACACCTGTTAAAAGAACTATTAGAAGGGTGAGGAAAAGTTCGTTCTCAAAGAAAGGAGCAATCAGAAATTCAACTGTTTCAAAGTTGCTAGATCTCCATGTGAACTCTGGTGAGCAGTCTGAGGATACTGATAACTACAATTCAGAGAATCACGAGCAATTTCTGAAGGGAGGCTATTTTTCACACTCGACATCACCATTATTTGCTGCGTCTGGATGTCTTAGCTCAACGATTCCCTCTAAGCCTTTGAAAGTCTCAAGAAGAGAAGGATCTTCATTTTCTTGCACTCCGGTTTCCACTAGGAGCTCCTATTACAGATACAAAGGCAGGAATCCTAGTACAGTAGGTTCTTGGGATGCAACAACTGCTGCTTCACTTGATGACGATGGGCTGAACCAAGCAGAACTGCTTAGAAGCCAAAGGTGTGGCATTCCTTGCTATTGGTCAAAGAGGGGTAAACATAAGGGATCTGAAAGGAGTTGTTCTCCTTCACTTTCTGATACACTTAGGAGAAAAGGAAGTAGCCTTCTATGTGGGAGTCAGGCGATGCATAGAAGGAAAAAATCATCTAGCTCCAGTAAATTTGGACATATTAAAAAATCTTCCCACGGAGTGCCACTGTTAGGCGATAGTAGTCATTTTACCTATTCATCATTTGATTCAGCAAGTGATGAAGTTTCAACCATCTTTGGAGAATTAGATCTGGAAGCTTTGAGCCGTTTGGATGGTAGAAGGTGGTCAAGCTGTAAAAGCCAGGATGGGATTGCACTGTCTGTGAATGGGGCTGATCATGTAGTTTCAGACCACAGAAGTTTGAGCCAGAAATACCGACCAAGGTCATTTCATGAAATTGTTGGTCAAAACTTTGTAGTACAGTCACTTAGTAATGCCATAATGAGGGAAAGAATTGCCCCAGCATATCTGTTTCATGGACCTCGTGGAACTGGAAAAACATCTGCTGCAAGAATATTTTCAGCAGCTTTAAGTTGTGTTGCAATCGGAGAGACAAAGCCCTGTGGAGTTTGTACAGAGTGTAATGACTTTTTCACAGGAAATGGAATGAATCTAATCGAGGTCGATGCCACTAACAGAAAAGGAATAAACAGAGTTAAACACTTGATTGAAAATATACCGGCATCTGCAACTTCGTCACGATACAAAGTATTTGTTGTCGATGAATGTCATATGGTTTCTTCCAAAGTTTGGTCAGCATTTATGAAGTTTCTTGATGAACCATTGCCTCGTGTTGTCTTCATATTTATAACAATAGACCCTGAAAACCTTCCTCGCTCAGTTATATCACGTTGTCAGAAATACATGTTTGCCAAGATCAAAGACATCGACATAGTTTGCCGGTTGAGGAAAATTGCTGTGAAGGAAAACCTTGATGTTGAATTGGCAGCTTTAGATTTGATAGCCCTAAATTCAGATGGATCATTGAGAGATGCAGAGACAATGTTAGATCAATTGTGCTTACTTGGGAAGAAGATAACGCCCTCACTTGTGAATGATCTGGTGAGTTGTTTCAAAACTACTTGATACTTTCTAAATTTTCGACAGTGATTGTGTCTAGATATGTTTCTTCACTGAGGTTTTCCATGGAACTTGCACATGTCTAAATGGAAACATATATGCTTAGATAAGTTTGGTATGTTTGAAAAACATACACTAATATGTCAATCACCATATGATATGTGATGTATGCTGAATAAGTTTGTTTTCATTCAGTCTTCTATTTTCAAAGTGTTGCAATTTTTCGTTACAATATTCATGAGCTCGAGCTTTTCTGTTTTCTTTGCATGAATATTCATAAGCTCTTTGGTTTAGACTGTTAAACTGATTCTGTTTTCTTTTTGGGTCAACTGCTGTACAATTTTTCTTCTTTTTGATAATGGGTAAGAAGTTCAGTTATCAAACCATATTGTTCTTCTGGCCTGTCAAATGTCAATACAAAAGGCTGTTGGCATATAATGATGTCACTGTTACCATTAGTGGTTAATATATATCATCTATTCTTTGACGAAAATCATAGAACAAAGATGCCCCTTAGGTCTCTAGCAAGTTTACAGCCAGAATAAGTGAATGACAGTGCCAGAACCATACCACCTAGCAGCTTAAAGTTGTGATATGTTATTCATATCTTATGCATGAGTAAGCTGTTTCTTCCTTGTATTTTGTTCTTGCTCTTCAAATTTTTGATGGAATTGATGCTCTATTTGAATTACTTACAGAAACTTATGTTTAATAGGTTGGGGTCGTGTCAGAGGAGAAACTCCTTGACCTTTTGGAGATAGCCATGTCATCAGACACTGCTGAGACTGTCAAAAGGTCAAGAGAGCTGATGGATTCTGGTGTGGATCCAATGGCATTAATGTCACAATTAGCTGGGCTAATTATGGACATCATTGCTGGGACATATAGATTAGCAGATCCTACTTGTGGCGGAGATGGAATTGGTGGTCGCAATAGTGGGTCTTCTTAACTTACTGATGCAATCATCTTAAAGCAGTTTTCTATAGTTTGTGTTCCATAGTCCATGGCTCCATGTTTTACTTATAATTGCTCATACAATATTATGATGCTTTCTTATCTTCTGGACTATAGTTTCTGGACTTTGCTAGTGCCTGATAGATGTTGACGAATTCCTTTTTGGAAATCAAAATTTTGATTGAGAACGCTATTGATCTTGTGAATTGCACTAGTAATACTATGAATATAAGTAAATGTAATTGTCAGATGAAGTAAATTGATGTATTCACTCTTTGTACTATTGTCTTGTCTGATTGTAATCGTAAACATTTCAAACGAAAATAGTGATATTTCTTGGTTTAGCATCAGTTCAATGACATACGAAATGAAATGAACTATTAAGTCAATGTGTACTATGAAAATATTCACAGAAAAACACTTAATTTTCTTGCTAAATAGATGAGAAATTATTTAGATGCCGAATTATTTTCTGTCTTGTCAAAATTTCGTTGAAAAATCATATATGTAGTACACATTAAGTTAAATAAATCTATAAACTTTCAGCATCAAATAAGATTGGTCTGGCATTATCATCTTGTAATGACAGCACTAGTGTTTTTTGATTCTCAGTATCTTCTGAAGGCTAATCCATTTTTGTCTACTGTAGTAACTGATGCTGAGTTGGAGAGATTACAGCAAGCGTTAAAGATTCTTTCTGATGCTGAGAAACAGATAAGACTTTCAAGTGAGCGTTCAACATGGTTCACTGCAGCTTTACTTCAGCTTGGCTCTGGTCATAATTCAGAAATAACCCAATCAAGAAGCAGCAGTAAGCAAAGTGCTAAAGCAACCAGTGAGACCATCATGGAAGCAGTGAGAGAATCCTCTGCTAGCAGGAGTACATCTCATCCTTTATTTAATTTTCATGACTCCAAGAAAACATTGGATCTCAAAACAAGCAGCGGGCACTCTAGTCCTCAGGGCCTTGCTTCATTATCTTCCAGGATAAGACCCAATGGAGAGTGTAGATCAGTTGATAGAGGACTGCATTCTGCTCAAACAAGTATTTCTTCTGAACAAAGACCTATGAACAGTGGAACCTCAGATAACCTAACCCGAATCTGGAGAAAATGCATAGACAACTGCCATTCCAAGACATTGCGGCAGCTGCTCTATGATCATGGGAAACTAGCATCTGTCAAGGAATGCGAAGGTAAACCTATAATGTGTTCTCTTTCATGTATTTGCACATTTTATGTGTTCAGATCTTCCATGGTAAGCTCCAGGTTCTACCTCTGGATTAGAGTCAGAGGTCAAAACCAGGGGTATCTCATCTCCACTGCTTGATTGTAATCTTTGGTGACCTACTGCTTGAAGCAGAATAGGAGCTTTTGCATTGAAACTATACAACCTGTGAAACACTAAGGGTAACTACCAAAAGTTCAAAAAGTTACTTACAGTTCCATCATCATGATAAAATAAATGTAATAATCAGGGCTGTCATGACTACCTACTCAGGTTCCAGCTTTTTGCTTGGACCCAAATTTCATAGCTTTAGCTTCAAAATAGGTATTGCTGAACAGACCCTAGCATTTGCTATATTTGGTTGAATTGGCAATACCACATTCAAATTATGTGAAAGTTCCTGCGTGTTTGAGAAAAAAATTATGTGAAAGTGCAGAAGACATGAACCAAGTTGGCTGGTGTTCAATCTTTGCACATGTCAATATATTTAATTAAATTCATGTCACATGTCATTCATTTGACCTAGAACATGTAATGTTTCAAACATGACATTGGAAAAGTAGGCACCTAATCGTTTGTTGACTTGTTGAACTGAGTTCTATGGTTTAAATGAAAAAAGGGCAGATCTGGTTGGAAAGGAAGCACTTTAAATTTGGGCTAATCTGTAGTTTCTAAATTAACTTTCTGTGCTGATTTTTCTTGAAGAACTTTATTTTATAACAACATTAGGTGTATGATTCACCTATAAAGTTTAGGCCCCTTGAAGCCTTCATCTCAATTAACTTAGGTCCAATTTTGGCATACTTTGTCGCTGGCAGTGCAGCCAACCTTATATTTTATTTTGAGGCCTGTGAATGGGGCATATACCCACCTGGTTCTGCACACGTCTAGGTTTTAGCCTTGTGGGTGGCCTCCTGTCTAGGAGGCTCTACCAACCAACTAAAGTGACCCTGTGGCTTAAGAGATTCAGCATTTATGATCCTTAAACAAATCTTTTAAGTTGTGCATCGAGTGGCTCCTGGATACCTGAGGCTCAAACATAGAACTAGTCATGGAACTTTTTTCTTTTTTACTCATGTGCTGACATATCGTCAGCAACCAGCCTTGAATACAAGTTGGGAGGGCATTGACAATTGAGTTGTCCCCCCAGTACTCACTCGCACCTTATTGTCGGTCGCTAAAGCATGTGGGACTTTTTTACATTCTCTAGGTTGGAAAGAACAAACAAAACTATGAAAGTTGGGAGACCAACAAGGAAGCTTTCTTCCTTTCTTTCTTCTGAAAATTTCCTAGTGCATAAGCTATTAATCTGCCCAATCTTGATTTTTGACGAACTTCATTTTCAGGCACAATTGTTGCGTTCATAGCATTTGAGGACAACGATATTAAGTTTCGAGCCCAAAGATTCTTGAGCAGCATCAGAAATTCAATGGAAACTGTGCTGAAATGCAGCGTGGAAGTTAGAATTGGTTTAATGCAAGAGTTTCTCACTGGAGGTCCAGATGAAACAGTTGAGTCTGATGTCTTGAGTTGCTCAACAAACAGTGAACGACGAATGGGAATTCTTAAGCCATCAAGAAGCTTGGATTATTCTGAAGAGATTGACAAAAAGATGGAGCAATGCAGCTGTACTTCAGCTGACGGTGGTGGTCTGCAGTCAAACAATGTTCCTATGATGGTCTCCAATGGAAATTCAAGAATACATAGAACTAGAGGGCAGGAGATTTCAGTTGAACAGTCGAGGATAGTAGCTCTAGATGAGCAAAGATTAGAGAGTGCATGGCTCCAGGCTGTTGAAAAACATACATCGGTTATGTTAAATCAATCCAGGCCTGAGAGAAATCAAATCCTTTCACAAGCTGGTTGTCATCATCATGCTAGGTCAACAATGGCTGCTATTGTTCCCTCAAGGCAGGTTGACAAGGATCTGAGTAATGGACTGAAAGCCTTAAAGATCAGTGATAATCAAGGTCCCCTGAAAGGCCAGAATGCACAAACGGAGAATGGTTATGCTATGTCACCAAGCCTCTTGCACAGAAACAATCATTTGGCAAATTGTGACACCGAGAGTGTGTAAGTAACACATTTTACTTTCTTTGACCTACATGAATCCATCATTTGTGAACCGAAGTAAAGGCGGCGGGGCGGGGGGGGGGGGGGGGGGGGTGCAGGTTGGCCTGAACTTGGCTCCGCCCCTGTGTAGCAGTATGATTTATGCTTTATTTTTTCACCTTGTGCCTCTGAACTAGAAATGCAACTTTTCTATTGTGTTTGGTTTTGTGCATTTATCACAAATTTTAGCATTCTCTTAGTCTTATCTAGAATTTTTGGACTTGTATTCTTTCATTTTTTTGCATGCCTAATTGTCATGTAATTGACAGGGCTTCTGAGTCCAGAGCACCAGGTTGTCATGGGCTCTTCCCGTGCTGGAAAACCGAAAAGTCGAAAAGAAAGGTAGGTCTAAAATTTGTCGTATGAATACAATATATTTCATCTGGCTATCGTGCCTCACATGCCATTTGATTTTTCTGCAGTACAGGGGAAAGGACAAACACGGTTGAAGTCATCCTAATTTGATACTTGATGATAGAGCGAGCATTGTGAAGCTTGGCTTCAGAAGACGGTTGCAGAATTTGGCCAGTCAAAACCGCCCTGTTTCATTCTTCTACGAGGATTTATGATGACTGAATCATTACGTTTTCCATGCATTTGTCTTCTGCCCCGAGGAAATCAGCACTTGCAGCGCATGAGCTCAACCAAGGGAGGACCAAAGTGGATATCCAGCGGAAATGTTGCTGGACACGATGATTTTAAAAGAGTGATAGATTCATGCTTGTACAGACATCTGCCTTCATTTGCCTAATCGCAGGGCTGGTGGCCCTCGGCGCAGTTAGAAAACATCCAATAGTGAATTGATCAGACACGGCCTTGTTCTTGTGCATTTTTTTCGTACATTATTTGATAATAACAATTGCGTTTATATTCTACAACATTTGCGTTTGACAAAACCTTTTGTTAGAACAATGGAAGATTTATGTTGTTAACTTATGCTTGAATCAAATCCATCCTTTCAAGGTAGTGTAGTGGCAACGGTGCATTGACTTGGTCAAAACATGGGCAAACAAAAGCAGTTGTATCGTTCAATGGGACGTGAGATATTTCATCAACAGAAGGTGCCAAAATATTATGGTGTTTCCTTTGAGTGCTACCGATATTTCATCAACAGAAGGTATCAAAGATATATATGCCCATATATGGTAGTGGTATAGTATCCGTTCATTGATGAAAAGATCCTCTCAGGGGATCCAATTCGTAATGGATAGTATTTGGTGAAACAAAAGTTTCCATGTAACAAAACTGAACCACTGCCATGCATGCACGCATTGTAAATGCATGGCGGCGACACCGGAAACCTGTGAACGTACCATCAACATCAAATCAAAGCAAGAAAGAAGCAGATCATAGAAAAGAAGACTCGGAGAGAAAGAGAGGGAGGTAGGGAACGGATCAACCACCCATGGCCTCGTCGATGCTTCCCGCGCTGCTCCTTTTCGTCGCCTTCACCGCGGCCGGCATCGCCGCGGCGGAGACGACGGCGCTTGACGAGGTGTGCGGCCAGTTAGGCGGCTTCTACGTGACGCCGGAGCTCTGCGCGTCGGCGCTCTGCTCCGACCCGACCTCGCCGTGCCGCGCCGCCGGCGACGCGCCGGCGGTGGCCGCGCTGGCCGCCAGGCTGGCGGCGCGGAACGCCACGGCGACTAAGGCAAGCGTCGAGGCGGCGCTGTCGTCCTCCAACGCGACGTTCGCCGGCGCGGAGGTCACCAAGGGCTTGCAGGCGTGCTTGGAGCTGTACGCCGGCGCGGTGACGGCGCTGCAGTGGGCGGCGGCGTCCGTGGCCGCCGGGCAGTACCGCGGCGCGCGGGAGGTGCTGCAGGCGGCGGAGTGCATCCCGGCGGGGTGCAATGGCATGGCCGGCGACGTGGCGGCGCTGCCGAAGGAGAACGGTGGGTTCAGCTACATGGCCATGGTCGCGCACGCCGTCGTCGCCTCTAGGATTAGGGACTACTGATCGAGTGATGATGTTGTTTGTTTCTCTTTTTTTTTTTTCCCCTAAGATGAATCTTCTGAATTTAAATTTTCAATGGGTCGACGTCGTACACTAGAGTGATCAACGCAACAATAATTTCTCACAGCTCACACATGCAAATCATTTGTCACTTGACATGCTCGACACATTCTAGATTGTGTATAATGCATTGGTCTGATTGCTTCAACATTTCCGTCAGTATATATTAGAGTATAAAACTGAGATAGCTCCTCGAATACATATAGAAGTTTTATTAGACATATATTTTCTAAACTATTAAATATGAGTAATGCTATAGGTCCAACCCAATTTATCCAATCAGAATTCAACCAATACAAAATCATGTCCGGACGTGGGGTAAAAAATATTACATGTGTCTTGGTTGGACACTGTTTGGACGATTGAGTTGTATCTATAGCATTTCTCATGATCTAACACTAAACTCATAACAATTAGAGTAAGAATAGATAAAATAAGATCAATGAAAAACATCTAACGTCCTTGCAGTACATAATGTAATCATGATACTCGATACAACTTAATAATTTGAAGTACATCTTGTCTAAATCTCTTAAGCAGATGTTCTAATCAATAAGATGTAATAGCATTGTCATCCATGCAAAACTTCTATCTCTTTTTACATTGTGTAGTTTCATTTCAACCATTGATTCGCAAACGCTGCAATATCTTTTAGCAGCCCTTGGTACTCTCATTGCTCCTGACCTGATTATCAATATCGTCAAACTTAATTTAACAATGTTTAAAATCAAAATTAGGGGGCAAATGCCCCTATGCTCATAAAACACACTCTTAATTGTACATATGTCAGCATTTTCAGCGGTTAAGCTTATAGGGAGGACCCAAGTTAGATATTCAGTGAAAATGGTGGTTGACATGAGGCTTTGAACAGACCCATAAATTCATATGACTTTAACTAATCATGAAGTTGAAACCCTCAGCATAGTTTAAAAACATCTAATATTAAATTGATAAGACACACCTTTATTTTTAGCAATGTATTTTTTATATATTAGGTCCTATTTGGATCCTTCAATTTATAAGAAACCAGATTTTAAAAACTAAATGGTCTACAAATATTATTTCCTGGTTTCTAAAAACTGGTTTATGAGTTTAGGTTAGACCAGATAATACTAGTTTTTTAGCTAAAAATTCACTGTCCTTGTTGGTTTTCTGAAATTTACGGTGAATGTCATTGCCTTGCCTATCTGTCCCATCTGTGACCACTCGCTCCTTCGTCCCCATCATGCGCCTGCCCGCCCCTTCGTTCACAATCATGTCATGCCCGCGTGGCCATCTCCAAACCTCTCCCCAATCTCAGTACGTGATGTTTTTTCCATGCAGTAATACTTCTTTCTTAACACTGAAGTACTCAATGTTTTTTTTAAAAAAAATAAAATTCATTGCATGAATTACACTCGAGATGACCATGCTTTGCCATACGTAGCACCACAGCTCCATGTCAGAACATGCATGGCGTGGCGGGTACTCACAACAAGTTTGAATTTTAAAAAAGGATGGGCAAACAAGTCATCAGTCAATAAAAAAAGTAGGTTCCTAAACTAGGCTCCAAACAGCTAGTTTCTATAAACCAGATTTTAAAATGAAGCCAGTTTTTTAGAAATTGTGTGGATCCAAACATGGTCTTATTTGTGAACGTTTGATTGAATTTGACAGTATTGAGTTTACCGAAACCCTGGTGTTACAGCAACGATAGATCTATATTGCTAGCTTCTGTGATTTCATCAGATCGGTCCTTTAAAAATGGTGGCAACGGTGCATTAACTCGATCGAAACAACGGCAACAGGTCAATCATATGGTCTCAATAAAAAGTGAGATATTTCACTGACAGAAGGTGCACAAGTATTACTCCCTCCATTCCAATATTGATGTCGTTTAGGACATGATATTTGTATTGGTTGTGGCTTAGCTTTTCTTGTCCGAACAATAAGATACTAGGTAGGGCCGCACGCTAACACTGCGCCTGTGTATATTTTTTTTTTGGTTTCGGGCGAGGCCGTACTTGGGTATGAATTCTTGAGAAATTTTACTGTCTAAAATACTGGCAAGTAGTTTTAAGAAACTACTGTCAAGTAATTTGATCTAATAGTATAAATTTCATAATCTAAAATTATAACTACTGCCTAATAGTTTCTCAATTTGAGGATAATATTGAAAAAAATAAGAGTTGTAGATTCATAATAATTAGATTTTATTGTTATAAAAAAGTTGATTAGTAAGTAATTTTTTTAAAAAAATGAACTAACATTTTAATGATTTGGTAGACTTAATATTCTATATCATGAAAATAAATATAAAATTTATTAATTAGAAATGTAATCAGTATTTTAGACAATAAAAATTAAATTCTTTTGGTTTTGTCGTTTGTTGTGGTGGAACATTATTTGTTGGTTTGGGCTGTGGTAGTGAAGGTGAGCGGATGAAGGAAGCGTTTGACACGCTAAGTGGACCAAAGGACACGTGACAGCGCGTGACCTACATGCGTGTAGACAGGTCGGTTAGAAACGGTTGGGCGATAAACAACCCATAAGAAGCCTGATAATGTATCAGCAAGACAGCAACCAAAGCGTTTGGCACAGTAAAATGCACCGAAAACAGGGCCGGCAATCAAGCAACCCAAGGAAAGAAAAAAGCCCGCGCGACGACAGCGACGGTTGCAACGTAGCGAAAGCAAAACAACACACGGAGGAAAATCACCGCGTTACGTGGCCGTAAAACACTGGATAGACAAACGTAGGAGCCGCAGTGAACTGTACGCCCGTGAAGGCTACGCCGGTTTATACCGTTTAGGCTCCTCGGCCTGTACGCCCGTGAAGGCTACGCCGGTTTATACCGTTTATTATATAGATATTCGACATGGAGTATGTGTTTTCTTTTAGTTGTAGTGCTGCACATGCAACCGTATATATGGTAGTAGTGTAGTATAAATATTTATTGACGAAAAGTCCACCAGGGATTGTAATTCGTAATACTGGACGGTATCCAGGAGGAAAAAAACTTCCATACAAAAGTGTGGAACCATTGCAAAATTGCAATGCATTGCAAAGTTATGATAGTTTAATTCATGAATAATCTAATAATAATATCTTTGTGTTGTCAACCATTACAATTTTTATATTATTATTGGTTAAAGTTTAAAAAAATTGACTTAGAACAAATGCAGAACTAGCTATATTCTAGAACGGAGGGAGTACTTCTATAAATCGACTTCTAAAATGAAACAAGTTTCTTAGAAATTGTCTGGATCCAAACAGGATTTTATTTGTAAAATTGATTGATATTTGACAACATTTGAGTTTACCAAATCTATATTGCTAGTGCATGTGATTTCATCATAGCGATCCTTTAAAGGTGGCGGCAACGGTGTATTAAAACTCGGTCGAAACAAGGGCAACAGGTGAATTGTATTGTCTCATGGAAGGTGACATATTTCACGGACATAAGGTGCACAATTATTATTCCCTCTATTCCAATATTAATGTTCTTTAGGATATGACATTTATACTGCTTGTGGCTTAGCTTTCCCTATCCGAAAGACAAGATTTTTGGAATGAAGTAGTATGTGTTTTCTTGTAGTCGTAGTGCTGTACATGCGACCGTATATATGGTAGTAGTATACATGGTAGTAGTACGGTATATTGTTTATTGATGAAAGATCCACCTGAGATTGTTATTCGTAATAATAAGAGCATCTCCAAAAGTTCTCTAGAAGCTCTCTCTAAATCAAATTAATAAGGTTTAGTCTATAAAACCATCTCCAACAGCTTCTCTAAATAACTCATAGATTTATTCTCTCTCTAAATTCTTCTTATTTGTAGCTAGAAATAAGGAGAAAATTAAGAACCCCAATACTTGTATTTAGAAGAAAATTAATATTATTGTGGTCCAAGATGTTGACATGACCCAATAAATTTTTTTTATCTATTTTAGGGAGAACTGTTAGAGGAGACAATAAAACTTATTCCTAGTAATTTTTAAGCTGCTTCTAAAAATACTCTTTTAAGATCAATTTTTTAGAAAGCTTTTGGAGATGTTCTAATGGATGATATGAAAAAAAAACTTCAATACAAAATGGCTGAACCATTGCAAATTTGCATTGCATGCGCGTTAAATGCATGTCGGCAACACCGGAAACCTGTGAGCCAGAAACAGAATACTCGGAGAGAAGGGACAGTAGTAAACAGAGTAAACCAACCACCATGGCCGCCACCTCTCCCAAGCTCCCCGCGCTCCTCCTGTTCGTCTTCATCGCGGCAGCCGGCGTCGCGGCGGCGGAGACAACGCCGGCGGCGCTCGACGAGGTCTGCCGCGGCCTGGGCGGCTTCTACGTGACGCCGGAGCTCTGCGCATCGGCGCTCTGCTCCGACCCGTCCTCGCCGTGCCGCGCCGCCCGCGACGCGCCGGCGGTGGCCGCGCTGGCCGCCAGGCTGGCGGCGCGGAACGCCACGGCGACCCAGGCCGCCCTCGCCGGCAACGCGACGTCCAGCAAGGAGGAGGGCGTGCGGGCGTGCCTGGAGCTGTACGGCGGCGCGGTGGCGGCGCTGCAGTGGGCGGCGGCGTCGGTGGCGGCGGGGCGGTACCGCGGCGCGCGGGAGGTGCTGTTCACGGCGCAGTACGTCCCGGCGGGGTGCGACGGCATGGCCGGCGGCGGCGACGCGGCGGCGCTGCCCAGGGAGAACGGCGGGTTCAGCTACATGGCCATGGTCGCGCACGCCGTCGTCGCCTCCATGATCAGGGACTGATCGTGATCGACACTGTCACATCGTCTCGCCCAGTTATAAGCTCTGGTTCATTGTAACAATTGTTTGATCTGTAATATCATGCTTCTTGTACCCATCACCCGATCCAAGATCGAGAACAAGTTGGCGTTCGCCTGCTGAGACTGAGACTCGTTCTCAGTTCGAATATTCAACAGTTCACCCGTCCATTCATTTGTTGATCTGCGATTTGTGTTTTTGCGACTGTTTCAAGTGATTTTTCTGCTTTTAGTATCTGAGAATAACGGATACTGCGACTCCAAAACGATGATCGTGTGATCTTCATCTCCGCAGGAACGCCACAGGAGGAAGGCCACCTCCCGCTTGCCGATCACTCCATTGGTGTGGGGCACCGGACACAGCTAAAATTTTATTACATGAAACTATGTTTTCTTCTCATAATGCAATGGACGAATGCATTCGCTATGCAGTGTTGGTTACACCGTTCGTATGAAGCCGCCTTTCCTAAGAACAAAAAAAATCCCGAGCCACTGGTCTCAAGGAAAATTAAATGAGATTATTAATCCACCTAATTATTTCGTTTCCTATCCCAAATCGCGTGTATACTTTCCTTTGTCTTTGGATTGGTTGTGACCCACAATTAATTTCTTCCCCAAATACTGTAATATTCCTTTTCCAAAACGCATTAGTACTTTCCTTTGTTTCTGGATTGGTTTTGATCCCCAATTTATTCCCTTAATGTCATTTCCTTAATTTCAGCACAAACGAGAAATCACTCCAGGAGGAATTGAAGATCGATCTCTTTTCCATCCTCTACCCTGTCTGTCGAGACCTTTCCATACGAACACTTGAATTGCTTGTTATGTTATAACTCCTATAAAAGAAATATTACTGCATCTTTCACAACAAAAAGACAGAGGAAATAACATTGCAGAGAAAAGAGAGACAAATCCAGGGCCACGCCATGAGCAGGAGGAGCTCACACCTCGCCGCCCCTCTCCTCCTGGCCGCCATCGTCGCCGCCGCGCTCTGCCGGCACACCGCCGCCGCCGCCGCCGCCGCGGACCACGTCGCCGACTCGTGCAACGCGATCCGCGGCTTCGTGGACTACGACTTCTGCGTCGCGCGTCTCCGTTCCGTCCCGAGCGCGTCGTCGGCGGACCGGCGCGGCCACCTCCTGATCGCCGCCGACCTGGCGGCCTCGGTGGGGTCCACCGCGTGGTACGCCGCCTTCCTGCTCGAGCGCGGCGAGACCGACCCGGCGGCGCGGGACGGGCTGGAGGCGTGCGTGTACCTGTACAAGCAGGCGGCGGTGCCGGCGCTGAAATTCATGCGCGGGTTCGCGGCGGCGGGGAGCTGGGCGGCGGCCAAGTCGCTGCTGATGCTCACGGCGCAGGGCGGGATCGGGTGCGAGGCGGCGCTCGCCGGCGCGCCGCTGGTCAGGGAGAAGATGGCCGGGCTCAATCGCGAGTTTGACCAGCTCAATGCCATGGCCACCGCGCTGCTCAACGCGGTCAGCTAGCCGGCGGCGGCGTTCCGGGACGAACTAATCTTATTATCGAAAATCCGTTACATGTTTCTGTCTGGGCACAAAACCTGAAATCCGAAAATCGAACACGAAAAACCCAAAACGTGATGTCCAAATGGTAGCAAATCTGAAAACCTGCGCGGCAGAGTGTTGCATGTTTCTACTTCCTCCTAGTTTGCTGAATATATTTAATGTCTGTCTTCAATTTTTTCCGGTCCGATATGAACGTTCTTCTGTGCATGGTACTGTTTTCGTGTAAGTGCGTAGCTTTTGGTTAGTTGTAATTTGGTCGGTCTCCCTCTGCAATTATCTCTACATTGGTTACTATCTGGTTGGAGGCATGCCTATATATCTATACGATCCTTTCATCGATCAATACAGCAACGATCTTTATCGTCATTCAACATGACTTAGTACTGCCTGTTGCTGGACCTGCATGATGCCTATGCTGTGTGTCTCCCCCAAGCCTTGAAAAAAGATTGGCTCAGTCAGTTTCTGATTGACTCGCTGTAGATTTGTCTTAGTTCATACCATTTCCAATCATTTGGTCCAGAAATTGATCTGCCAGAATCTGTTGTGCCTGTAAGATAAAACTATTTTGTTTTTTTAGATTATAGCCTAGTTAGATTAGTATAGACAATAATAGCAAGATGCACTAAAGAATATAGTTTTAGAAGCTTACCCCAGTTGAAGTTGAAGCTCCTTCTCCTCGTGCCTGTTTCATCAACATATCATGTTCATTAACAACATCCTTCATCAAAGGCCTCTTACTTTCACTTAAGTCCAAGCATTGCTTCACCAGATCAAAAGGTCATTTATAATCATCATATTGTTGTCACTCTTCATATGGTCATCCATACAATAAATCCTCTCTTCATCCACCCCAAACAGAAATTTTCCAACTATGATCTCTTACGTGTGAGAAGCTCTGAACTAACAACTCTGAAACTACGCATATCACTCTTAGCTATCAAGTGAGACTCGTCTGCATGTACTTGGAGTCAAGGTACCCAAAAGTACTCTGAACCCAAAATATAAATTATGCCTCGTTACTTGGAGCTAAGGTGGAAGAATCGAAGTCTGAAACCTTCACAGTGTGGTTAGTGATGGAGTTTCAACCATTTCACAGGGGAGGCCAACCTATTAAAGAATTTAGCAAGGGGGGCCAATCTACTATATTTTTTCCAACTAACCCTTGAAATCAAGGTTTTTTACTAATTGTTTTCAAAGCCGGAGGGGGGGGGGGGGCATGGCCACCTTTGGCCATAGCAAAGCTCCGCCCTTGAGTGTGGTTGTGGTCCATCAAGATGTTGTCAAACTTGACGTCCCATGGAAAATGAGTGTGAATACCCAGTAGTGCAAGTACGAGAGTGCCTCAATCACTTGATGGGTGATCCTTGTACCTAATGAAATCGGTCGGCCATTGTGTATCAGTTCGGACAATGTCCTGTTGTCCTGTTCAATATGAGTTCATATATCAACATTGGTATCTCTAGTTCTAGGTAGTAGCCAACCAACTTAACAATTTCTTGTGATTAAGTTGTGCCGGAATAAAAATATCTCTACCAAATTGACTTCTACGAGAATCATCCACTACCACACATTTTTTTGTAGCTACTTCTATGCCTCTGATAATTCCCTTGTAGACCACTCCCTGGCCTCCATGATCCAGTACCTATGTTCTATCAAAATTCTAGTGGCTTGTTTGAGTTTCATTTCTGAAAATATGTTGAAACAAAGCCCATGCTCTACCTTCATCTCCTCCAAAAGTAGGAAACCACCATGTTGCCTGAAAAAGCTTTGTTTGATGTGTCGTATGTTCCTTTTCTCTCTAGTCAAATAGGTGCTTGCTATAATAAAAACAATGACGATTGTTCCAATGAAATGAAATGGTAAGTGTTGATATGCATGAGATGTGAGTCAACACATAGTACATAGATCAGAATTGAACACTTTAATATTTTATGAAAACGGGAGGGAGTAGTTTTTAAGAGTAGGGCATGTGTCCCCCTTGAGTGTCTTATAAGTAAGTCCACATATAAGAAATCCCTCTTAAAAGTAAGTGCCAGTCCTGATTGCCAAGTCGAGCACAATAGGGTCTTGACAATTTTTTGAATTCAATAAAGTTTTACTGGAGATATATGTGGTGTTGAAACTGAATGCTGCTTTCTCCATCAGGACCATATACTGCAAAGATGTAGCTTCAAGGGTTCTTGTTTTTTTTAATAAAAACAGAATCATAAACACAATGTCATTTTTTATATCAAGCTCACAGCATCCAACACCAGCACACAAACTGTTTTTTGGACAATTAAGGCAAATTGTTGTTCAGAAATCGTGGTATCTTTTCTAAATTTGTAACAAGAAAGGTGTGTTAGAGCATTGAAGTGCGGATTAGGGAGTAGAATAGCTAGCTCATGTTAGAGAGTGATTTTTTCGAATATATTATGTGGAAGTATGTATGCGTAATTTCAAAAGAATACAAAATTGCAAAGTACTTACCATGTCATCACTAACAAAAATGCGGATTTCGCATCCGACGACGAATATCTTGTTATCCATGTATGAAAAATCCAAAAACGGTATAGTTGTTGTGACTATCTTGTAGAAGTGACACTTGCCTCTGTTCTACCTTAGGGTCATCACACTACCAGCTGAAGTTCATCTTCATCCAAGCTTTGAATTTATTCTAGTTTTGTAATGTTGATTAGTGTAATTATGATTAATCACTTTAATATTTGATGAAAACATGATGGGTTAGTTTCTAAGAGTAGGGGCATTTGTCCCCCTTGAGTGTTTTAGAAGTAAATGGAGATGTAAGAATTGAAGCAACTTGCATTTTTTTTCTCAATTGCTTATTGTAATGTCATACATGTCTAAGCAAGTTTTGATGAATTGGATATTTTTGTATCCATAAAATAAGAAGACCCATCCTATGCTTTGCTAGTTGTAATATCAAAGCAATAGTGTTCTTTATTTGAATTCGAGGTAAGAAGTTTTTTTTTCCTTTTTCTATGATTTTTATGGAGAGTCTAGGAGACTTATTGTCAATTTCCATATGTATGTCTTTTAAGAGGGATTGTATCTAAAGGCTGGTTTATGTTGGGCCAAACACCAAATTATGGATCAGCGGATACAAGGGGAAACAATATCTGAGATCCTAGTCTTTTATCTCATGTTGTAACAAGAAGAATCAAGCAGCGCACAGTTGCAGAAGCTCTCCATGACAGGTGTTGGACACTTGAGCAAGACCAACATCACTTGTGGCGCTAGCTGTTTAGGTGTTGATGGAATATGTCAGGATTTGGGACTTGGTCCATGGAGTGGCACTTGAGCAAGACTAACATCAATGGCGGCGCCTTGCACAGTCAGGTTGCTGCTCCTCCATATTCAGCTAGTATAATGCTTTTAATGAGGACATCACTCCTATGGATACACACAACACTCCTCTAATTCTGGACTTACGAGGTCCAATGACAAGAGCTCGTGCACGATAACTAAATTTAGAGGTGAGCTCGTTCCTATGTTTTTTGTTATATGTTAGTTTTAAGAATGGTTTGCTACCTAATGATTATTTTATAATTAGAAACCATGGAGAGGACCAGGAAATGATGGAAGAAGGAGTTGAGAATGTGGAGAACCAGTAAGGGCTTGGAAGCCAAGGTGGAGGCCCAATCAAAACCGACTTCGAGTCTGTTTCAGGGCCTAGGATTAGTCTGCATTAAAACGGCCGCCCAGGACGCATACGGACTCGGATTTGGATGTTCTACATGTGCGCGGAAAGATAAGGAGAAGACCTTTCCAATGCTTCTAGCCTCATGTCCAAATTCGTCCGGAGTCATTGGGAATCGTCGAAACAAGAGAGGGTCCAGAATTTGTGTCGGTGCTGCGTCGCCTATTTTTGGCCTTTGGGCTTTGTATCTAGTTGAGCCCAATTAGGGGCGTGTCCAGAGGGTCTTGCATGATCCTAGGATCTTCATATACAGCCTCCACTGCACCATTAAGGTTCAGGTTTTTCTTAGATCAATTCTGTTCATAAACAGTGACACCGTTCGTCGGTTTGTGAGACCCCAACTTCGTGAGTTTAATCATACATCTGCAAATGTGTTGCATTCTTCGTTGTTCTTGCTTGTGTTCTTAATTCACAGGCAAAGATTAGCCTTCTCGACGAGGTCAATTATCCTTGGACGGTTGATAACCAGAGGAGACGTTGTGCTGTTATTGCGGGGTTCTGAACGTGTTGTTTAGAAACCGGATCGGTTTGTGTTTTGCCTCCGCCCAAATCAAGATTTATCAGAACCTTTCAAAAGATCGGGAACCCTTGTTCAGATCAAGTGGTAATCAGAGCTTCAGGTGCACCGTCAAGTTCACACTACCCTTTAATTTTGTTTTCGTGTTCTTCCTATCGTCCACAGAAAAGCCAAAAAATTTTCCCCCGCCCATAACCACGTGTTTAGCCTTTGTATATTTCAATTTCAGAGTTCGTAGTATTGATGTTGTGCCCTAGTTCTTGTTTAGTCGCTGGTTTAGTTTGTGTTTTTATCATCATTAGTGATTCCCTTGCAACCCAAGCCGCCATCCCCTCCACCACCCTTAGTTTTATCGGCTTTGTGTGCTAGGGTTGATTGATCAACACGCCCACCCTAATCCCACCCTAAACCCACCCTCAATACCTCGGACCAATTCTCATAAATTCCACTTTCCGCTGCATCCACCCCGCCAAAAAAAATCCTTACCTGACCCCAAACACGACTCGGGTTTCACTCAAACCTCGGGTTTCTTCATAACCGGTTTTGACACATTTTTGGTAAAACGGCCATAACTTTTCGCTCGGTTGTCCGTTTTAGCTGAAATTTTTACAGGAGATTCTTGACAAAAAGTTGAGGTGACCCACACTCGGCTACGCCCTGTGTGCCCTCATCAAAAAATTAAAAAAAATCGGGAAGATAAAAAAAATTCATTTAAGTTGAGCTGCAACGTCCTAGCTCTGTTTGAGCTGCAACTTTTTATGGTTTCTCCCGTATTGTTAGTGAGTTGGAGAAAAATATCAAAAAAATAAAATAAAAAAAAGAAATTTGGGATTCCTATTAGTGGTCCATCTAGCTCACCTAGAATTTCTGAATTTGGTTGTTTTATACTTAACCCACTGTTATCGACTGTGTGCCTTTGTCTTCTTGTTTCTTCTTTGCTATCACTACTGTTCTAAGACATAGTTAGACCAGCAACTAGGGACAAGATACTTGAGCACTTATTCAGCTTTACTATCTGTTTTTGATTTGTGTGCCACTCACATATATATATTTGGCCTTCCTAGCTCTATATATTTCTTCTGGACAGCACACAGGTTATTTTGTAACCCTTGCAATCGTGGAACACACCTCCCTGGTATCCTTTGCTTTGTTTTTTTTTCCAGAACTTTGTAAGAGCTTTGCAAGAAGCTTCCTTTTGCTGTGTTGAGAGGCACCACTGCTTAGTAGTTTTGTAGGGATAACCTTTACCTTTTGTTTCCTGTTTTGGTGTTTCTGATGTCAGGAAGCGATGGAGAGGGTGCTTCGCCCTCAAAATTTGATGAGTGCGTGAGCCAAAGTCAGCTACAGAAGGCTTTGCAGGCGGTTTAGAGTGATTTGGCAGAGACGATCACCAGGGCCGTCACTGACGCCGTCACCAAGCTTCACCTGGGAGAAAGCATTGAGCGATTGGATAAGAGAGTCTCTAAGTTAACCGATCAGGTTGTCGAATTAGAGACCGCTCACAAGACCATCAACACCAACACCAACACCAACAACGACGTTGAAAACGATCATGATGAAGAAACGGTGTATAAGACTGATGGCATCGTCGATAGGTCAGCTACAAGGACCGCAAGGCTACGACGTCGTTTGCAATGTAACCCTCAAGGTATGGGTGGTTTCCACAATCACAACCGTCGCACATAAGGTAATCATGCTCCAGATGACCCGTATGCTAAAATTAAGTTTTCAATTCCTTCGTTTTCGGGTCAGTATAATAGTGATGCTTATCTTGATTGGGAAATGACTATAGAACAAAACTTTAATGCCCATCTTGTTTCTGAACAACATAGAGTTAGACAAGCCACTAGTGAGTTTAAGGACTTTGCTATTGTTTAGTGGAGTGGTCTAGCTGCTGAAACTGATTTGCCTACTACTTGGGAAGAACTTAAGTTAGCAATTCGTGATCGTTTTGTTCCTCCTTTTTATAGAGAGATTCGTAATAAACTGCAGCATTTAGATCATGGAGATAAAACTGTTCAGGAGTATTTTAGTGAGCTTCAGAAGGGTTTGATTCGTTGTGCTGTGGTTGAAGAAGTAGAGGATCAGATTAGCCGCTTTTATTCTGGTTTGAGAAAAGAAATTCAGGACATCCTTGATTATAAAGAATTTTATACCCTCAACCAGTGTTTTCAGTATGCTATGCTTGCAGAGAAAGAATCACAGCACTTTTCTAGGCTTTTGAGGAATACAGCAAGTCCAGGACTTTCTACCCACCACGGCCGATGGGGACTTCAGGGCTGCCCAAGCCATCTTTCCGGCCGCCCCCACCAGCAGCAGCCAAGGGAACTAGTGTTGTTTTTGCAGCACCAAGATCAACCCCTGCCCCTTCTACGCGCTCAGGTAAAAATTCTGTGCAGGTACCAGCTAGTAGTGCCTCCTCTGTTGCTTCGATGGGACACACTATAGAGATTCAGTGCCACCGCTGCCATGGTCTTAGTCATATGCAGAAACATTGCCCACGGCGGGCATATGTGGCGACAGACGATGGCAGTTACATGAGCACCTCCGATATGGAGAATGAGGAGGAGGATGTCGCTGCCACCAGCGGTGACCTCGTCCTTGGAGGCAGAGATACCACGAGCTACATGAATATTATTGTGCAGCGTGTGTTTAGCACACAAATCCAGCAGCCCGAGACGATGCAGCGACATAACTTGTTCCAGATTTTCTTCGTCATCAAGAACCGCCGAGCACGTGTTATCATTGATGGAGGAAGCTACAACAATTTGGTGAGTTCTAATGTGGTTAAGAAGCTTGATTTGACCACACGCCCACATCCACATCCATACTACATTCAGTGGATAAATGACTCTAAAAAAGCTAAGGTAATACAAACTTGCAGAGTTCTTTTTTATATTGGTTCTTATGTGGATTCTGTTGATTGTGATGTTATACCCATGCAAGCATGTTCACTTTTATTGGGTAGACCTTGGGAATTTGATAATGATATTGTACATCATGGTAAAAGTAATAAATACACTTTTATGCATAAAGGAACTAAAATTACTTTGTTACCAATGACCCCTGCTGAAATTATACAAGCTGATTTAGAAAGAGCTGCTAGTTTAAAAAATAAAGGCCCTAAAATTTAGCAACCTATTAATTCTGATTCTACATCTAGTAATATTAATGATTCTTCAAGTTCTAAGGGTGCTGGAATTAAATTACAAGGTCATTCATGTCTTGTCACAAAATTTAAGCTTGCTGAAATTTCTGCTAATGATATTTACTATGCTTTAATATGCAAACAAGCTTTGTTTTCGCTTGGTGATATTGCTTCTAGTGCTTTGTCTCCTGCTATCACTAACTTTTTGCAGAAGTATGAGGATAGTTTTCCAGCTGAGATACCCTCGGGATTGCCACCTTTGAGAGGGATTGAGCATTAAATTGATTTGATTTCTGGTGCTACTTTACCAAACCGTGCTGCTTATAGGACCAACCTTGAGGAGACTAAGGAGATACAATGACAAGTCCAAGACCTTTTGGATCGTGGGTATGTTCGTCAATCATTTAGTCCTTGTGTTATTCCTGTACTTTTGGTTTCTAAGAAAGATGGTTCCTGGCATATATGTGTAGATTATAGAGCCATTAATAACATTACTATTAGGTATCGTCATCCTATTCCTAGGCTAGACGACATGCTTGATGAGTTATGTGGTGCTATAATTTTCACTAAAATTGATTTGTGTAGTAGCTACCATCAAATTAGAATGAAACTTGGAGATGAATGAAAAACAACTTTCAAAACCAAATTCGGGTTGTATGATTGGTTAGTAATGCCTTTTGGTTTAACTAATGCATGTAGTACTTTTATGCGTTTGATGAATGAGGTTTTAAGATCTTTTATTGACAAATTTGTGATTGTTTACTTTGATGATATATTGATTTATAGCAAATCCATGGATGATCATATGATTCATTTATGTGCTGTTTTTGATGCTTTACGAGCTGCATATTTATTTGGTAACCTTAAAAAGTGCACCTTTTGCACGGATCGAGTCTCTTTTCTTGGCTATGTTGTGACTCCACAGGTAATTGAGGTGGATGAGGCGAAGATTGAAGCCATAAAGAGCTGGCGTGTATCAAATACTATCACACAGGTGAGGAGTTTTCTTGGTCTTGCAGGTTTCTACCACCGCTTTGTCAAAGATTTTAGCACTATTGCTCCACCATTGCATGAGTTGACAAAGAAGGGCGTTGACTTCCATTGGGGTAAGGTACATCATGAGTCTTTTGATGCTTTGAAGGACAAACTTACACATGCACCATTGCTGCAATTACCCAATTTTGATAAGACTTTTGAGCTTGAATGTGATGCTAGTGGTATAGGCATTGGTGGTGTTTTGATGCAAGATGGTAAACCTGTTGCATACTTTAGTGAGAAAATTACTGGGTCTGTTTTGAATTATTCCACGTATGATAAGGAATTATATGCACTTGTATGTTCTTTAGAGATGTGACGTCATTATTTGTTGCCCAAAGAATTTGTTATTCATTCTGATCATGAATCACTTAAGTATATTCGTTCTTAATGTAATTTAAACCATAGACATGCTAAATGGGTTGAGTTTATTGAGTCTTTTCCTTATATTATTAAACATAAGAAAGGGAAGGATAATGTGATTGCTAATGCTTTATCTAGGCGATATACTTTGTTATCTCAACTTGATTACAGAATTTTTGGACTTGAGGCAATTAAAGAATAATATATTGCTGATGTTGATTTTTAAGATGTATTGCTGCACTATAAAGAAGGTCGTGTTTGGAACAAATTTGTGTTGAATGATGGTTTCTTGTTTAGAGCTAACCGCCTATGTATTCTAGTTGGTTCCGTTCATCTTTTGTTGTTGTAGCAGGCGCATGGCGGTGGATTGATGGGTCATTTTGGTGCTAAGAAGACGGAGGATATTTTGGCCACACACTTCTTTGGCTAAGGATGAGGAAAGATATTGAGCGTTTTGTTGCTCGTTGCACTACATGTCAAAAAACTAAGTCTCGCGTGAATCCACATGGGTTATACATACCACTTCCTGTTCCTTCTATTCCTTGGGCGGATATTTCTATGGACTTTGTTTTAGGATTGCCTAGGACTAAGAGGGGGAGTGATAGCATTTTTGTTGTTGTGGATCATTTTTCTAAGATGGCACTTTATACCATGTCATAAAACTAATGATGCTAGTTATATTGTTGACCTCTTTTCTAAAAAAATTATATGTTTGCATGGTATGCCTTCTACTATTGTTTAATATTATGATGCAAAATTCTTGAGTCATTTTTGGCGCATGCTTTGGAATAAGTTGGGTACAAAGTTGCTATTTTCTACAACTTGTCATCCACAAACTGATGGACAAACTAAGGTTGTGAACCGCACTTTGGGCACTATGTTGAGAGCTATTTTGAAGAAATATTTAAAGCAATGGGAAGAATGCTTGCCTCATGTTGAGTTTGCTTATAATCGGGCAACACATTCTACTACCAAGCTAAGTCCCTTCAAGATAGTGTATGGTTTTGATCCCCGTATTCCACTTGATATACTTCCTTTACCTATTAATAAGAGAGTTCATGTTGATGCTAAGTAGCATGCTGAATTTATTTTTCAAATGCATGAGACCACTAGACTTAGCATTGAAAAGATAAATAAAAAGTATAAAATTACTGGTAGTAAAGGTAGAAAGGAAGTAAAGCTTGATGTAGAAGATTTAGTGTGGTTACATATGAGAAAGGATAGATTTCTATAATTAAGAAAGTCTAAACTAATGCATAGAGCTGATGGTCCATTCAAAATAATGGAGAAGATTAATGATAATGCATACAAACTTGAGTTGCCTCCCGAGTTCGGGGTTAGTGCTACTTTTAACATTTCAGGTTTGAAGCCATACTTGGGAGAAGAGGATGAGCTTGAGTCGAGTACGACTCCACTTCAAGAGGGGGAGGATGATGAGGACATCACTCCTATGGATACACACAACACTCGTTCAATTCTAGACTTGCAAGATCCAATGACTAGAGCTCGTGCACGACGACTAAATTTAGAGGTGAGCTCGTTCCTACGTTTTTTGCTATATGTTAGTTTTGAGAATGGTTTGCTACCTAATGATTATTTTATGATTAGGAACCATATAGAGTACCAGGAGATGATGGGAGAAAGAGTTGGGAACGTGGAGGACCAGCAAGGACTTGGAAGCCAAGGTGGAGGCCCAATCAAAACCGACTTCGAGTCTGTTTCGGAGCCTAGGACTAGTCTGTATTAAAACGGCCGCCCAGGACGCATACGGACTCGGATTTGGACGTTCTACATATGCGCGGAAATATAAGGAGAAGACCTTTCCAATGCCGCTGGCCTCATATCAAAATTCGTCCGGAGTCATCGGAAATCATCGAAACAAGAGAGGGTCCAGAATCCGTGTCGGTGCTACGTCGCCTATTTTTGGCCTTTGGGTTTTGTATCTAGTTGAGCCCAATTAGAGGCGCGTTCAGAGGGTCTTGCACGATCCTAAGGTCTTCATATACAGCCGCCGCAGCATCATTAGGGTTCAGGTTTTGCTTAGATCAATTCTGTTCATAAACAGTATCACCGTTCATCGGTTTGTGAGACCCCAACTTCGTGAGTTTAATCATACATCTGTAATTGTGTTGTATTCTTCATTGTTCTTGCTTGTGTTCTTAATTCGTAGGCAGAGATTAGCGTGCTCGACGAGGTCAATTGTCCTTGGACGGTTGATAACCAGAGTAGACATTGTGCTGTGGTTGCGGGGTTCTGAACGTGTTGTTTAGAAACCGGATCGATTTGTGTTTTGCCTCCGCCCAAATCAAGATTTATCGGAACCTTTCGAAAGATTAGGAACCCTTGTTCACATCAACTTTACTCCTCTGTTTTTTAATACTATTCTTCGGACAGCCCACTGTAATTGTTTTGTTGATCAAATCTCTTGTCTGAAACAATAAGAATTTCTGACCGGAGGGAGTACTTCTTAGCCGCTTCAGGTTTGCACCATGGGAGCGAGTGGGTTTATTAGAAGATGTGGGTGCATCTCTGGATAGCAAATAATTTTTGACCCTTCGTTTTGCAATGCAACCTGGTGGTATGTCGAGCAAACAAGGCAGTGGGCTGTCTAAGCAACCTATATTTTCTTTAGGAGTTTTAGTGTCCAAAATACTGGCCAATAATTTTAAAAAACTACTGGCCAGTAGTTTAAGGGTAATTTTGTAATTGCACTATTAATTTTTGTTTATTTTACGATAAAATATTAAGTCTATGAAATTATTAAAATGTTAGTTTATCCTAAAAAGTATAAAACATTAGTTATTAATCAGATTGTTAATGTAACTTTATTTATAACAATAAAAACTAATTATTATAAATTTATAACTCTTATTTTTTTCTGATATTGCCCTCAAATTGAGAAACTACTGGCTAGTAGTTATGATTTTAGATTATGAAATCTATACTGTTAGATCAAACTAATGGTCAGTAGTTTCTTAAAACTACTAGTCAGTATTTTGGATAGTAAAACTCCTCTTTTTTTATTATTATGCAAGGAAATCAGAAGAAGATAGAAATACAGAAATAGAAATTTAGAACTGTTTGGCATGACACTACTCTATAACGGAGCAGCTCTAATCCAGAACTCTGATAAGAAACTGCTTTTTTGTAGAGTTGGAATTGTCTGACTATGTGTTTGGTAAAAAGGCTTCTCTCAGCTCTAGAAAAGACAAATTTTCTCGTGAAAACTCTTCAAATGTGACATCAATTATATATATATATATATATATATATATATATATATATATATATATATATATATGACCAACAAAAAAGCCACCACGTTCGCTCTCAAGACCAAGAAATTACCACGTTAATCGGAGAAAAAAAGAAAAAGAAAATTACCCACTATTGCCATTATAAAAAATTTCACAAAAATACCCATATCTTGTTGTTTAATAACCCACCGTTGCCCTTATATACATATCTGTAAGACCCTCTTCATTTGTCTTTTAGTACGCAGCAAACCGCTCATCCGTTTATCAATTCCTACAATCTGACATCACAAATTATTTTCTGAGTCTACTCAACCGTATATCAAAAGTAAAATTTCCTGATCTAGGTGTATCCGACAGCTAAAAAAATATGTTGTCCTGGACATTTACCACAGATCTCAAGGCCAAGCCACCGTTTTCCTGATCGTGAGCAAGGAGTGTCGCTGTATCCGTTGGAAGCATGCAAATGGCAAGACAACCGACATATCCACTGGCTGCAATTTTGCCTACTCAACCTATGAGATCCTCCAGTTCACGTAGTTCAGGAACATGCTTGACGCTAGCCTTGAGCATATGTACTCCAAACGTAGGTTCTTACCACCGTTCTTGATTTTTCCCTTTGACCTCTCAATTTGTAGCAGATTTATTGACTTCTTCATTACTTGCTTCTTCGTGTTCAATAAGATTTGGCTTCAAAGTAGATAACTACTACATAAAAGAAAAAAATGGCAAGCAATTAACATGGAGATAGCCCCGGTATCTTTTCCTGCCAATGGTACGAGTAACTAGATGCACCTAATCATGAACAATTAAGCAATGATAATAAAAGAAGCCATCACGTTCGCTCTCAAGATCTAGAAATTATTACGTTAATCGGAGAAAAAAAAATTATTCACCACTATCGTTAGAAAATATTTGACAAAAATACCCATATCTTTATTGTTTAATAACTCATCATTGCCCTTATATACATATCTATAAGGACAACGTATCCTATGTAAACTAATTTTGTGTGCAAACTATATAAACTCCAATTATAATTGTTGTATCCTCATCCGATGATCAGATTGAGAGGTGGGAAATTTTATCACTTAAACCCCTATCATTAGCTTTGCTAATTCCAATTTTCTTAAAAATCCCCTCGTGGACGCGGAGGACGGCCGCTTTGACGACATGCTTAATACCCTGGCATGCCCGTGGCCATGCGTCCGCCGGCGCCGTGCGGTGAAGACCGGTTACGAAAAGACGAGAGAAAAACGACTGTGCGATCACGGGGCACGGGTGCCGGCCGAGCCACCGCGTTGCCTTCATGGCAACGTATCCTATACAAATTAGCGTCGGGCCGGGGGAAGTGCTCCCCGCGTCCGTGATTTGCTGGAGCCTGGAGGGATAAGAACAACGGCAACGAAGAAAGGTTCAGAGATACGAGGGGATAGGCTATGGCCTGACGCTAATTTGTGAGTTTCTGCGGCCCCATGTCCATTGACGGACCCTGCAACGTTCATGTACTCCACGTCTCCACACATTATGATCCGTACTTCTGGCCAAGCAATATCACCTAGCCAAAAAACAATTTTGTCACCATTCTGTCATCATGGGTGAAAAACTGAATGCAAAAACAATTCTTTCACCATGGTAAACTAATGGGAAAACTGCATGAAAAATGAGACACAAATGACCATGAATGTCATATCTGATCATAAAATTCAGTGACACAATGTATATCCGGCAACAGTAGATCTGGTGGCACATAAAAATTCACTGACACACTAAAAATTATCTCTAGTACAAAATAAGTGGTTACAATCAACCATCAATATTATGTGGGTAATTTCGTGCATCATGATTGGTTACTATTTGATTGCATTTTCCACACTTTCATTTTCTTGGTACCTTCTTCTCCTTTTTCTTCTGAATTCTTTTGCATCGTTCTTTGGATACGATATCAGTTGGTGGATGTATCTGGACTTCATGTGGAATTTTGCTACCAAGGAATGTTTCAAACTCATCCTGTTTACTAATTGTAGCAGCGGGAACGATGTTTTGGAGAGGTTCTACTAGGTTCAATAAACTGGAACACAAAAAGTCAATCGCCGGTTCAGAGTTCTTGGCCATTTGGATTAGATCTTCAAACTTGTTCCATGAATCTGAAGAAAAAAAAAATCACATTGCCACCTCCGTAGGATCTTTAGCCTTTTTGTCCAGAAGGTTGCCTTCATCATCAAAGAACACTTCTCTACGAAATCAAATATCTGATCAACACTATAACCATACAGAACAAAACAGTAATACAAAACAGTAATACAAAACAGTAACACTATAGCTCACCTTTTACATTTTTTCTCCCATCTCTTCATAATGTAAGTTGATGGTATATCATTTTACTTCTCAGCTCTAAGCACTTGTATGATATGACGACATGGAATGTTATAGGACTCGTATAATTTACAGGAGCACATACCAAACATGTTGGATTTGTTGATCTGAACAACTCGATCTTTTCTAGATTGGCCGCTAATGGTGAAAGATTTTATATCTTCACACTCTAAAATACCTTGAATAATGCAATAGTCTCTCGCAGCTACCATTTGTTCCTGAAATTTTAAGAAAACTTCATTGTGTGTAAATCACACTACATTGCATTTCAATTCCCCATGGTGTCATCAATTTAGGAGTGCTGTGAAGACTTGTATTATCGACTAGCAACTCCTCTTGACGCTGGCACTCCAAAGTTGTGTCAAATCTTAACCAAAACTCAACAAAGGTCAACTTTCTACGAATGAAACTATTAAAAAATAATTTGCACTCTTCAATCGTGATGTAGTCCTAAGCATTCCTGCTAGAGGTATGTCCAAAAAGTATACCGGAATCCATGATTCGTGAATGACAAACCTAGTGGAAAACCAATCATTTTCTGTGAGTCTATAATCTTTTATGATGGAATTCCATTGTGACACAAAATTGTTTGAATTCTCGGTCCCCCAAACACACTTATTTAGTCTTTTCCAAAAATCTTCATCTTTTTTTATATTGGGACCTGACCTTCTCATGTACCTTATCCATGATATGCCACATGCAAAACCTATGTGTTGTATTTGGTAAAATCTCTGCAATAGCAGCCTTCATGCTTGCATCTTCATCTGTTGTGATTAGATGAGGCGCTACTCCACCCATAGCCTTAAGAAAGGTCTTAAACAACTATACATATGACTCGATCTTTTCATTTGCTAAGAACGTTGCCCCAAGAAAAACACTTTGCAAGTGATGATTGACTTCTGTAAATGACACAAATTTTATGTTATACTGGTTGGTGGTATATGTTGCATCTACTGAAATCACATCACCAAAAACACTATAGTTTTTTCTGCCTAAAGCATCTGTCCAGAATACACGAACAAGTCGTCCTTGTTCATCCACCAGAAGTCATAAAAGAAGGCAGGATTTACTTCCTTCTTTCGCTCAAGTTGTGCCACAAATATTTGTGCATCTGCATCCTTGATTTTGGTTCTGAGGTCATGGTAATAATTTTGCAAATCCCTCTTTGTGCACCCAACATTCTCAAACCCACCCTCACCGATATGGAGAAATTGATATGCCTGTGAGGTGCCAATGCTAGCCTTATGACAACTGAACAAAGTACTCTTCTTAGCCCTCTCACTGACTTTACGGTTGGATCTTAGCAAATATCTCTTATTTGGTGATACAAAACCATGGTTGTGCTCCTCAACCATTGAAACTATTTGATACTTCTTCTCAATGTCAAGCTTGACAACAATATGTGTCAAACAACCACATCTGATTTCCATCAGTATCGGTGACTTTCTTTTTTTTTTTTCCAGATTCATCCCTACCATTTGTTACGTTCTCCCGACTGTACCCTTCCCTTGAACAACAATACCTCTTGAATAATATTTCCTCATTTATCTTCTTGTGCTGACCAATACGAACAGAGACACCAGCATCATGTGCATACAACTTGTAGAATTTCTCCACATCTGTGAGAGTATCAAAGATCATTCCAACCACTGGCTTGAATTGTTCTTTGCAATTTGTCTTGCCTGTGTCACTTGTTTCCTATAGAAGTGTAAAAATTGTATGATCAGCAAACCAAGGAGAACCTTTACTGTGTTTAAAAGTTCTTTGCAACTTACTGCTATACTCAAAGAAGATTTTGTCCGTGGTGTGCCTGGATGTTCAAGGTAGGCTTTAACTCCTGCGTCGATGGCCTCAATGGAGATAGAATTCATGGTGGCGGCGGCAGAGTCGATCTCCATGGCTGCATCTGGATGCATGAACAGTGGCGGATCACACAAAATTTTAGGTGGGACGTAACCAAAAGACAGGATTTGGCTACTTGTAAAATTAATCATACATGCATATGTCAAATTTACATGAAAGTAACAAATGTAATAGCAAAATAAATAAAATTGCATGTTCGTCTACTGTGATGTCTGATGAATCTTATCACTATCAGCAGCTAGTGCTACCACTAGTTAAATCATTCCCTACAGGAGTACTTAGTATAATCTAGCCAACCAGATGGGTATGTACACATGAACCAAGACACGCCTAGCGAGCTAAATCAACACTAATCATCATCACCATTAAATTAAACAACCGACCTGCAGCGGCTACCAAGTCATCAAGTCGAACACGAGCAGTGTACGTAGCGGCCCCGCATGTCCCCACCGGCAACGCAATAATCCGGCCTCCACTCGGATGGCAGTGTAGTGGCCCCGCATGTCCCCACCGACAACGCAATAATCCTGGTTTTCTTCATTTTCCCCGATGCGATTCACTGGTCGGCCGCTTCCTGGCGGTGGTGGCGTCCTGGCGAACCGCGACGGTAATGAGAGGCGTGATCTCTCCGTTCAGTTTGGAGGGGATTTTTATGAAAATTGGGATTAGCAAAGCTAATGATGGAGGGTTTAAGTGATAAAATTTCCCATCTGACCATCAGATGAGAATCCAATAATTATGACTGGAGTTTGCATAGTTTGCACACAAAGTTAGTTTGCCATCCCTAAGACCCTCTTTATTAGTCTTTTAGTACACAGCAAACCGCTCATCTGTTTATCAATTCCTACGATCTGATATCATAAATTATTTTCTGAGTCTACTCAACCGTATATCAAAAGTAAAATTTCCTGATCTAGGTGTATCCGACAGCTAAAAAAATAGATTGTCGTGGGCATTTACCACAGATCTCAAGGCCAAGCCACCGTTTTCCTGATCGTGAGCAAGGAGCGCCGTTGTATCCGTTGGAAGCATGCAAATGGCAAGACAACTGACATATCCACTGGCTGCAATTTTACCTACTCAACCTATGAGATCCTCCAGTTCACGTAGTTCAGGAACATGCTTGACGCTAGCATTGAGCATATGTACTCCAAACCTAGGTTCTTACCACCGTTCTTGATTTTTTTTTCCCTTGACCTCTCAATTTGTAGCAGATTTATTGACTTCTTCAATACTTGCTTCTTCGTGCTCAACAAGATTTGGCTTCCAAGTAGATAACTACTACAAAAAAGAAAAAAATGGCAAGCAATTAACATGGAGATAGCCCCGGTATCTTTCCCGGCCAATGGTGGGAGTAACCAGATGCACCTAATCGTGAACAGTTGAGCAATGGTAACAGTTTAGCGATGGTAGCAGTTTAGCAATGTAAAAGGAGTAGAACAGGCAATAATCATGAAAAGATGTACCTAATACGTGTAGAAAATGCATCCAGTGTGTCATCTGGGTTGTTTCTTTGCATACATAGGACAGAAAACCCCAATTCATGATTTATGAAAAATGTGCCTGAATGGCTGCAATGCATGAGTCAACGGTGCCAAGAAACAATATGTACATATCGCAGGGGGGTTTGATCCGGTCCAAGCCCAAGAAAATATATATTATCATCAACCAGATCGTCACCTAACAAAAAGAGTTTTATTCAATTATGACCATATAATATTCTGATATATAGGCGACTATATATTGTCACCAACCTGATCGTTACCAACAAGAAGAGTTTTATATGGACATGCGACCATATATAAGGCATAAGTGTGGTACGGTGAACTCAGCAACAGTTGGCGTGTAGAACCACCACAACTAATATCTGATAAACAAAAAAATTATTTATAACTCAAACAAGCATGAGTAATTCCCGTTGGGTAGAAAAGGCTACTGTTTGATTGATAAAGCAGAGTAGGACAAGTAGAAATTTTGTTTTCATCACTAATATTATGAGTATATCTTTAACTCACCGATATTATGAAAACAATGAATCAATTAATTTAATATTTTTTGTCACAAGCATCTACCATTTGTCTTACATTGTAATTTGTCCAATAAGAGGAATTTTGGAGTATGGAAATGTCATGTAGCAATTTGGGAGGTTAATACAAATAAGATTAGGCTATCGACTATGATAATATTAATGAGAGCTATACGATTATGTTTTTTTTTTGGGAAGGGGGGGGGGGGGGTTAAGCTGCACAATTGTGTTGTGATCAGAACTCATGATTACAAATGTAGAGGAACCGAGGAAGAAGGTGCAAATTATTAATAAGTAAATGGAAGGAAAAAAGAAGCAAAACTAATACAAACTCTAAATGACTTATGAGGCAATTTATGTAATTAATCCTAAAAAGAAAAACCTCATATGAACGAATATTACATATATATATAGAAGAATCACTTATGGTTACCTGGTAGGTATGGTGTTTATCAGAGTCTCATTATGCCATCCTCCACATTGTGGCACATCAGATCAATCTCTATATGGACTGGCATCGATGAAAAGTGAAATAGCAACCAAATTAAAACTAAGTCCCATTTGAATATATTATATCCAGCCAAGAAAAGAAGTCTCCATGTTCAGTTTCAATACTTGAAAATGCCTATTCAATTCAGAGAAAAATTATCCAACACGTCCTTTCCAAAAAGTTATCTAAAAACATGATATATATGTTTTCAAAACTACTCACTATTACCAGTTTAAGAAATAAATAAATTACCAACTTATAAATTATTAAGTACCATTGTTGTCCTTATGTAATTAATCATCCACAAATGATTAATTGTAAAATCAATTAATGAGATATTAAATATAATGCAACATTAGTTATAATTAGGCTATTCTATCATTACGAAAAAAGATTAGCAGAAAATACCCACATGTTTTTAGTGTTTAGTTAGGTGGATATCTATATATTAATTTAAATATTACCCACTAATGGGATTACATAAATAATATCTATAAATAGATGAAACATAAAATATAATGAGATATTAAAGATAATATGAGATTAGCTACAGTTATATTATAAATACTAGCCGCGCAAATGTGCGGGCTATCATACTAGTTTGCTATAAAACACTGAGATATGTTTTATTCAATGCAGGACACTAAGAAACAACTAGACATAGTGGCGGAGCCAGAAATTGTGTTAAAGGGGTGCTAAAAGTAAGTATGGGCTTATCTCACAAACAGAGGATTAACATAGACGTGACAATTGACATTAAGTAAACAAACAATGTAAAAATAAACCACACAAGTTATTGTTGCACGTGTTTATTCGGTGATGAACCACCTGTTGAGCAATTTTTTTCTACCGTGAGGGCATGCTGGGTTCACAACATGGCCAAACTGCCATGGGCTATACCTGTAGGATCCTTGATTTTTGCAGGTTCAAGGGGGTGCTGCAGCACCCCAGCATGGGGTGCAGCTCCGCCCCTGGACATAGTGTATAACAGAAAATAAAACTTGTTTCAGTATCCTATAGCAAATACCACTTTTTTTTATTGTGTCCATCAACAAATTTTACTGCTCTAGAAAAAGGATTTGAGGTGAATTGACATTCTTACCCTTAGTTATGAAGAATATTGAAACGAATGTAGCTAAGTTTTATGATACAATGCGGCAGGATCTTGAATTTTTTTTAATATGAACAGCAACATATATCCAATGTGTAACCATTTTAAAATTATAGCGACCATGGATATTGTTCAACAGTTTTTTCAGACCATACATCAAATATAATCAAGTGAATCTTTTTTGCGATCAATTGATCTAGGTGTGATTGACTTCCTGAACATGGCACAACCAGACTCACTGGATGCAAGATGGTCTTGATTGGTCTCCTGCACAGGGGTTGAGCCACGCTCGTGGGATACAATAGAGTTTGCTCCGCGGAGAGCCAGCCCCCCCCCCCCCCCCCCCCCCCCCGGGCAAGTCCAGTTGAATACATGAAATCAAATATTAGGTCCTGTATAAGTTGAGCGCGGCCCGTGGCAGCCAGGCTGGCTGGATATGGGCCAGGCTAACACTTTGCATTCATGATTGATCTATTAACTCAATCCTATCAAAGCAATGAGACACAAACCGATCCAAAGCACTGGAACATGTGCATGAAGAATAATGATCTCATAATGTATTGACCTGCTAGCTAGCTTCCAGGCCACTAGTGGATGCTCAAGATATTATTGTCTCAATTATCGGAGCACTAGAAGATGTGCATGAATAATAATAATCTCATAATCTTTGACTAACTAGCTAGCTTCCAGATCACTAGTGGATATCCGAGATATTGTTGTCTCCGTATTGGAATCGTAAATACTGTTGTCTCGATTGGAATCGGGGACTGGGTATGATCTTCGCTGGAGGGTTAACATAACCCTTCAGGCCGGTAAAACCGGTTGGCACCGATTCATCGGTTAGGAAAAAATCGTTTCTAAAAATAGACTGTTCAAGATCGGTTAACTGACCAGTTTCACCGATTAACCGTCTGGTTTTGGCGGTTAACCGACTAGTTTTATTGGTTTGTTGGCAGATTTTTAATACAAATTTTTAATATGAATTTTAATGGTTTTACCAGTTAATTGACCATTTTTTACATGTTTTATTAAATAAAAAGTTTTATAATTTTTGAATAATTTTAAATCAAAACTGAGTAAGCGGTCCGGGCGGGTTTACTAGTTAACCAGGTTACCCGACCGGTTAATTGTGGTTTTGTTAAACCTGCTTATTGGTTGGTGAAGGATACATGGTTGTAGGCCAGGGTTCGTCCGATCGAGCATCTATTGGGTCGGATCAATCGTTCGAGAGCCCCTTCTGAATCGGCTAAAGAATCGGGGGCCGGCATTTGGGCGGGCTCCTCCCATCGAGACTGCAGTCTGTGTGGTGAGCGACAGGATGTGGAAACGGCTTCGTGTTGACTCGGTGGGCGGTGGAAAAAGGGCCGCCGGGGGGGAGGGGGGGAGGGGGAGCAGCTGGTTTAGAGCAACTGTAGTGACAGTCCCTACTTAGAGCCCTACTCCATTCGTTTCCTTTCCTCCCCGAGCCCGACAGCAAGAGATGGTCCAGGAACATCGGCCGCCATCTTCCTCGGCCCTCCCTCCATCCAGGGCGCCCATGCCCGACCACTCCCTGCACCCCCGCCATGGATGCCGACTCTATGCCTGCTCCCTTCTCCAGCTCCATCCTTGCAGTCCACTCCCTCTCCCCAAGCTCGCCGCCAAATCAAGGCTTCTCGACGGCGGGCGGCTCGAGGGGGTTCGGTGGTGCCTTGACTCCGTGTCCTAGCCTAGTGTCGTGGACGGAGCTCGGGCTCGGTGTGTCCATGGTGGCGCATGAGTATGAGGACCTCAGGCGCGAGAATGGGCTTAGATCGGGAGCGACACCACAGCGGCTCCATGAGCAGGTGCGGCGGCGTGAGCCGGGATGGTGGCGGCTATGGGAGCACGGGTGGACGTGATTTAGTGTAGAATAGTTGAGCAGCCATGGCTCAGCCTGTCGGGAGCTTGTCGTCCAAGATTCACCAAGCCTCGCCATCGGTCTCCACTACAGCTGGCCAACGGGCCGTGTCGGGCCAGCATGGCACGAGCCCATCATAGACCGGGCTATTTCTTTAACGGGCTGACATGGTCCGTCTAGTTAATCGGTCGTGCTGTGCACGGCGGGCCTACACCCAAGCCCAAGCATGGCATGACTCGTCTTACATGGGTCATGCTGACCCACTCGGTCCAACGGGCTATCTGGGCCAGACGGCCCGAAGCCGTTAAATTTTATATGTTTGTTTTTTTCTCCCAAAAAAATTAATTTTATATATAGAAATATATATTTATAAATAAATTTGAACTAAACAATATGATTTCCTATGTAAATATTAAAACATTAATAATTTTATAACATTTTATGTGACAGGCCGGACCGAGCCAGGGGCGTGCTTCACGGGCCAAGTCTACGGGCTGACCGGGCCAACTTAATCGGGTTGTGCTCAAGCTGGCATGTTGGGCTTATGCCTGAGCCCAAGCACAGCATGTGCCGGGCTTTGGGCTAGCATGGCCCGAGTAGCCACCAAGTCAGGTCGGGCCAGGTCGAAATGGTCGGGCCTTGGGACAGCCCGTTTACCTCGGCCCGGATGGCCAGGTATAGTCTCCACCTTTCTCCCCTCCTTCCTTCCTCCCCTCTGGCCTCTGTCGCGCCCACTCTAGCCTCCCTTCCCTCCAGCCTCGAGCCTCTGCCACGGAGCCTTGCTCCCTACCCTCTGGCCTCGCTGATTGGTATTATTTTGTTTCACTAACATGTGGGTCTCATGCATCTGAGGAAAATAGGAGCCTTCGTTTTAGTAATGTTGCTGACATTGGTTGTAAAATTTGCATGCCAGCTCCTAAATAGAGAAGTATGGACCTTGTATTACATGTCGTGCTGATTCATGTCCTGCTGGAGATGCTCTCACGGCGGCAGAGGTGTGGCATAGGGTTTGCAAGGCGCGTAAGTGAGAGAGAGAGAGAGAGAAGACGCGCTTGATGGAGAGAAGAAAAGGAGATTGAGGAAATAGAATCAAACATTTTTCTTTATGTAATCAGTGATAGTGGCGGGTTAAACATTCTCTGAACTATGCGTCTAGTTTTATCTTGAAGATTTCCAGAGCTAAAAAAAGGTACTGCATTGAAATGAATTAGAACTTCACTAACTCTATGAAGTTAGGCTGCTTCACCATTTTTTGAAGTTGTAGTGCTTGACTAGCTGGACTCAGCTCCAGACCGGAGTTCCATGCCAAACACGCTCTATATATTAAATTAGACGGGTGGTTGACTGGCTGCACTCAGCTCCCGATCGGAGTTCCATGCCAAACACGCTCTATATATTAATTTAGAGAATATTAACTCAAATATTCAAAATATTTGGGCCGCGTTGATGCGCTTACAGATTTGATCGATTATCAACTTGCGGTAACAGTTCAGCTTGCAATTTAAAATTCCTTCCACGGCTACGGACATGCTGAGCATGTCAACACGCAATATTATTCGAACGTAGCGCAACCATCGTATTGCGTGTCAACCACAAGGAGCTCTCATATGATGCAAAGTATCCCAAAGTCAACCAGCCAAACCGCGTCTCTCAGATCCCTTTATAGTGTCGCGCAGAATCATGTCTAATGGCCATATCGCTGGTGGGTGATTTGGACTTCCCCGGAGCAGCAGCTCAGCTCAGGTAACTATATCTCCAATCTGTAGTGCCTCTTCGAAATGTTCTCCGGCTATTCTTGTTCCGCTGCAGCGTTTTTCTTATTGTACCATTTTTTCCTTTTCTTTTCCTTATGGTATGAATCCAATTCCAGCATTCCACTCCAAAAAAAAAAGGAGAGATTATGAAAAAAAAAACATGAAATTCCGACTCAAAATAACAACTCGGTATCAAGTACTCATCCAAAATAGTCTACCAATAATTTTTTTCCCGAATATATGCTTCATCCTCTTTTCTGATGTCCCTGTGTAATCAGGAAGTAGAAAATGGCTGGTGAATCTAACTGGGAGCTTGAAAGAATACTGCTAGATATAAAAGCAGATAGAGCGGAACCACGACATCTACCGTTAGAATTTTTGAAGGATATTACACGAGACTTCTCAGACGACCTGGAGCTCGGCAGAGGTGGTTTCGGAGTAGTTTATAAGGTAAAATCATTTTTTCGTCTTTTCAATACATAACAAGAAGTCATACCATATTATCAAATCATTTTCTAAACATAGTACATATTAACACACGATTGAAACAGGGAGTTCTTAAAAATGGGGAAATAGTTGCTGTAAAGAGGCTAAAGGCTGCGCTTGGAATAGTGGATAAACAATTTGAAAACGAGGCTCATCTTTTGAGGCTTAAGCATGAAAATATAGTTCGCTTTCTAGGACACTGCTCTGAATCACGACACGTAGTCGTTAAACATGAAGGAAGAGACTGTATTGCGGAGAGTCAAGAAAAGTTGCTTTGCTTGGAATATATGCCAAATGGAAGCCTCGATCGTCATATTAAAGGTTCTCTCTCGCGCGCGCTCTCTTTTTACTCCAATTAATACTTCGATAGCCTACTATCGGTAAAGGCTATCTTACCGTGTGTCATGCTTTTACCGAGGGTTTGAGCTGAGGACACTCGGCAAATATGATGTTTGCCGAGTGTCCGACGGAATGCTCTTGGCAAAACGGTCCGCACACGGTAAATATGATCTTTTCCGTAGTGCATGTTGTATGTTACGTCATTTCTATTGTATATTGGTGATCATCATCTGTTGACAAAGAAAATAATACAAAGTTATAGTCTGAATTTTTTTCATATCTTTCACTAAGTAAAATTTCCATTTCTAGTGTCCTCCTACTCCTACATTTATTCATTCTCTCATTTTTTTTGCATATACAGATGCATCTTCTGGTCTGAATTGGAACCAGCGCTACAAAATAATAAAAGGGATCTGTAGTGGTTTACATTTCCTTCACGACGAAAACCAAACAAATACTCCTGTTATACACACAGACCTAAAACCTGCCAACATATTGCTGACGAGTGAGATGATTCCGAAAATTACGGATTTTGGTCTTTCAAGACTCTTTGGTGAACAACAAACTCGAACCTATACCGAGAGTAGAGGAACGCAGTAAGTCAAATGGCCCAGTAATCATTTCATTTTACTGATAAATAGAATCAAATTCACGGTCCTATGTTCGTTGCAGTGGTTACATGGCACGAGAGTTTTTGCTCCACGGAAAAATCACAAAGAAGTCAGACATATTCAGCTTAGGTGTAATAGTCTTAGAGATGATCACGGGAAACAGAGACTACCCATGGAGCAATGGAACGACATTGCCGCAGGACTATGTTAAGCATGTAAGAAAATTCTGCCCACATGCATGGTACATACTGTGATTTTTATTTTGCAAACGAAACAGAAATATGCTAAAACTTTAAAAGTATGGACCCATTACATCATCTACTCTCTTCTCTAATCTGAAAGACAAGTAAAATACATTGAAAACCATTGTGCATAATTCATACTGCCGCGATGTTATATTTGCCTCCTTCGCACATCACTTTCCTAGTTCTAACTTCAGTTCGACAGGAGGTTAA
The DNA here is from genome assembly GCA_030378355.1 of Eleusine indica. Lineage (NCBI taxonomy): Eukaryota > Viridiplantae > Streptophyta > Magnoliopsida > Poales > Poaceae > Eleusine > Eleusine indica. Next base: position 13,626,811 of record CM059494.1, read on the forward strand.
TAAATGGAGGAAACACATGAAAGACTTGACGTCTACATCACTAGAAAATAATTGCCGACAGATAAAAGAATGCATGGAAATAGGATTAACGTGTGTGGAAACTGATGAAAGCAAAAGGCCCACTGCAAAGAAAATTATCGAGAGGCTTGATAGATTGGACAGTACCAATGTTGAGTCTCCTGCTATGAACAATCCACCTCGACATGACTACCAATCAAGCGACCAAAGGTACCTCTGTTATTTATGGATATTTTTCTTATTTTTTGCTATTTAAGTTTTGTAGGTGATTCTGAGATAGGAGATGCCACAATTTTCTTTCTGTATATCTTTTAGGTTATTATTCTGAGATTGTAGATCCATGTCACACGTTTCTTATGTGTGTCAGAATATTTTGTGCATTTCTCATTTTTCTTGTAGCCCTTATTTTACTTCTAGCAATGTAGAGTCCAACCCCTCGAGTTGTCATACCATTGTAAACACGACCACCAACTAATTAATATTATTATCACAGATTATCGAAATGACTTGGCACGCACATGATTAATGAAATCAAGAATATAAAGAAAACAAAAAATCTAGTATCATGTTGTGACAGGAATTCATGAAATGATTAGCTCACCATATAGGACCGGGTAGTCATTGTACCATGAATTTGTGAATCATTATTTTTGTGAGTATATATAATTTGCAAATAATTAGCCCCATAATAGTTTTAAAATCCAGGGTTCCGTTTTATTCTTCTTGTTAGCACAATAAGCAGTTCATATTCCAGCTTTGCATTTACCATAAGAATAGTATATTGTTCTGTCATGAATTCTTTTATTTATTCGTATGTGATTTTACAGAACTTGTGCTGGGTGTGGAAGACCATTTGGTCATGAAAGTATACTTATTTATGATGGTTCACACTGGCATCATCAGTGCTTCAAGTGTTTTGCTTGCAAGAAGACCCTATCTGAGTCTACAGTATGATGCAATGATATACTGCCATTTATTAGTGTATCTCTATTAGTAGATCCAATTATTTGATGCTTGTGCTTTTATATTTATGCAGTTTCCAGTGAAAGAAAATAGACCATATCATGAGTCCTGCTACAAAGACCTTTTTCATCCGAGATGCAGTGTGTGCAATAATTTTGTAAGTGTACACATTTCAAATCTATGGATAAGAATACTAGAGTTACTTTATCCTACACGTCTAAACTTCTCCCGTTATGTTTTTGTTTCCCCAGATCCCAGCAGACGCGAAGGGCGTAATCCATTACAAAGTAGGATCGTCAGGACAGAAATACTGCACGACCCATTAAAGGCGCCATTAGGCATCCTTATCAGGATGGGAAACCTCATGCCAGTACTGCCAGTGCCAGGCCTAGGATCTGCTATGTAGATTCTAAGATTCCATTTGATTCACCGAAAACATGTAGTATGTTTCAAGAGTGAGTCGAGTGCTTTACTTGGTCAATCGCACCTGTTTGGAACATAATGTCTCGGTCTTTTAAAACCCTTCATATAATTGATGATTCCAACTTCCAAACCCGTCATTAGACATTGGCTTATTGTTGGTTTTGCGGTGTTCTCTATCTTAGCTACATGACTCTGTTTTGTGAGTATGTATTTCCTCTTCAAAAAGCTAAAACGAGCACACATGTGCAACTTTGTTTATTTTAACTATTGAGTCAAATAGTGGTAAATTTCATCTGCAAACTTCATTAATACAAAAAAAGTAAGATTTCATCAATAATTTTTTCTTAACTTTGCAGAAGTAAATATTTGTAATGTTTGACATGATGTTTAAAAGGGAGAGAGGGCTGCGGCATGCTGATTTTCTCCATAGTGATGCTAGGTGAGGATCACAAGGGGCAGGCACAACGAGTTCACAAGGAGAGCATACTCTGGTTCCTCTTCTGTTTCGCCTTACCCTGCTTCCCCTGTGTTCCTTAGTTCAATGTGAAAGCCCTCTTCTCTGTGACCCTCACTTCACTTCAGCACATTGTATAGTACAACGAGTAGGAAATGACGACATGTGCCACGGTATAGTTGTGGTGGCGACCGTTGCTAACCTCCTACCCTTGCCCACCCGTCTCGGGCCTCGGCGGTGGCGGCGTAGTCCGCCAAGTGACAACAACTTGTCAACTGCCACGGTCAATCATGCCATGAAGGTTTGATGTCCTAAACTCGTGATGCAACATCCATCGCAACATGCCGCGTATATATGAGAAAACTCCAATATACTCTTACAGGCTTCTGAGGCTTCTGATGCACTGCATGAAAGTTCTAATATCACCAGACTATGGAATGTACTCTGGCATATTTCACCCGTCGAAAAAATTGTAATTTGCCTTTAAAAATTATGATAAAGGTTCCTTCTTTTTCTATTTTTATTCTACTTAATTATGCTTATATGGCAAATTCTTGGTTCAATGAATTTGAATATGCATCATATATGTAGTCATTGTGATGCAATGGAAGTTCTTGTAATACACTTGAATCTTGAGATTAAGCTTAACATCAGCAAAGCTTACCAAGGTTCCTTTTTATGGCTAGGGTATTAGTAGGGAGAGGAATAACATAAAACACCCGAGTAACATCGAAAGTATTCTCAAACTTAGTAAAAAATGTTTATTAAAGTTAGTAGAATTATTACTCTGTCCACTAGTTTTGGCAAGGCCGAAGCTACATTTTAATAGTGGGGGTGCATATGCACCAATATATAATTGGACTTGTAATTGACTTTTTCACCATATAAGCATCATTGAGAATTTGGATGCTATGCTGATTTGGTATTAGTCTATGCTTCAAAGATACATGTGGGGGTGGGGGCGGCTCAATGTGTAGTTATATATGACAACATGTATCACCCATGTGGACTTGTGAGATTTCATGCAAAACCCATTGATCATTTCTTTTCCTCTTGGGCATGAACAGGTGAAGCTTCCGAGCACATTTTCACAGAAACCCTCACATGGATTATGAATGCAATCATTGATCAAGGAAATGAACACTTCTATTTACATATACTAGTTAGAATTTGAAATGATGATACTTAATTTGTTTGAGAAGGGTAGGCATCATAACCTGTGCATCCATCCTTGTCTTCGTATCCACTAGAGCATTGGCAAATATATCCCTCACCGTGGGTGAAATCAACACAGACTGTGTTGTTCCCATTACATGGATCATATAATAGGGTTTATTGGAGATATATGTGGTGCTAAAACTAAATGCTGCAGGACCATATTACTGTAAGGATGTAGCTATATTTTTAGTAGTGGGAGTGCATATGAACCCCAAATTATTGAACTTGGTATCCAATTGATTTTTCACCATATAAGCACAATTTGGATGGTTCCGAATTTGGTGTTACTCTCTGCTTCAATGATACATGTGTGGGGGGCTCGAGGTGTCGCGTTTCAGCAGTAATAATATGTACGTACGTGCCCAAGACATTACTAGCTTTACCCTAAATACCTTTCATAGTGGTAAAGTGGCCCTTCTAACAATTATCCAACCTCATTGCATTAGCAACGGTGCGCCAGACCAAAACATCATGTTCGCTTTTTTTTTCACAATTCGATCGACGTGACATTCTGGAGTCTTATAAAATGACGACAAAATTATTCACTAACAACTCTATATATAATAAGCAATGAAGTTAATGGTCACTCGGCGTGGAGTTGTGGTAGGACTATGTTTAAGAAATAGTATTTTATTCTCATGGTGTGGCCTGAGTTTAGATGTTGACTTTGGGTTCGTGTGACACCGTCTGATTAGTGTGTTCGGTTGGACTTTCTGCTCCGACGATTGCATGGCAGCAGTCAAACTTTCAAATAAAGTCATGCGTTGATATCAATATTTGGTGACATTGATATGTTAAAAAGTTGTAAGCAAAACTCTATATCTCGGCTGGATGGCATTGATGAACACAAGGAGTATATATGGGACCCGTGAGAGCCCATAGTGTCGGTCCACTATGATGTCCGACGCTGCTAAAAAAAGTTCAAATGACACCGAAGGCTCATTGATCTGTAGTAGTCAGTCGTCTTGACCTTCCTCGTCCCTTGCCACGCACTGGCGGAATGGTTGGGCTCAAACGCTTAATTAGCCCTCGTGAGCGCACTCCCCAACTGCGCCGGGCTAAGGATTGATAACGTTTTCACGGTTGACGGGGCACGATCGGCAGTCGGAGACAGCAGCGCTCTCCGTAGGGTGGGCGTATAAGACACTACTACAAAACATGTCATCAGCAGTGGTTCAATATAGATCATCAGCAGCGGTTTTTGAACCGCTGTTGATTAACCGTTGTTGATAATCCCATTATCAGCAGCGATTCTTATTGTGAACCGCTGCTGATAATAGGACTATCAGCAGCGGTTCTTGTTTTGAACCACTGCTGATAATAGGACTAGAGCTAAAAAAAAGCTCATAAATATGCATTGTTCACTAATACACTTATATATGTAGATTCTCGCCATTTAATCATGTGAAGATTGACATCAAACCCAATATAATGTATCCAAATTAGGGAAAATAACTTATACATAAATATTCAACATAAGTCATACAAATATACACCGTAGGTATACAAGTAGAAGCAAAAACAAAGATCTACTCTGTTGTACAGACTGTCTATGCACTATGAACTTCCTACTTAGATAGAGATATACCAGCTACAAATTATAGCCATGTTTGAGACTTCTCCCACAGCGCTTTGACCTGCATAGTAAATGCACAGAATCATCATTTTTCTTCTCAGCAGAGCAAATCAGTGGCACTGAATGCACATGTTTTATCAATTTTATACATCTCAGCCTCAGGCAGAACATGGCATAAGTTTCTTCTAAGATACTGTCAAGAATAAAAATTATACACGACTGACATAAGTACTCTAGTTTTTCTATATATCTCAATGAAAACTACTAGAGCAAAAATCTGTATTACAGACCATTATTATTATTAATTATACTACCAACACTACTCAGTCTACTATTATGAGATAACAATAGAGTTAAAATTCACTAGACATATATTTCCTCTAGAACATAAAGTTGTGAACAGAACGCATACCTCTGCCAGAACTTCATTGGTGAAATGCTTGACATCTGCCAGAATTAGTGTACAGATCTCATAGATACAAACGAACTGCAAAGTGAGAAATAGGTAGCTAAGTTTGATATAAGCAAACACAACCTAATATTTGGTTGCCAATAATTCTTCTGACATTGTACAGCAGGACAAGTGAATGCTTGGGACTAAGTTTCAGCATTTTTAGAGCCATCATTATTTTCTGGTGAATTTCTAAAGTTCAGATATGAACAAGTACTAATAAGCTGGCGATGTCCCATGTATATGGACAGTGCTATGCTAAAGCTTCTGTATGATGCTAGACTAAAGCCTTGTATGGATGAATTGATAACCTAATCAATTGAACAGTGCAATGGTGTATGGTTACGACTTACGACACTGCACCTAGACATAACAGAGATAAGCACTAGCAAAGACAAATCTGGACTAGTGCTATATTGCAAGAAAATAAAAAATCGCTGCTAATAGAAGATATACGGGTCTTGAATCAGTGAGTCTGAAATCAGACTGCTATGTAACCCGAACAAACAAAGCGATCAGATTACTGCAAGCTCCGTCAGCTCCTTCTCCACTGGATCTGCCTGAGCCCGAGCAACAGCCATGGAAGGGCGGACGTGAGGGCGGCCATGAGCTCCTCCTCGTGGACGGAGTAGGTGCGGTCGAAGGACTTGCCCACCATCGGCTTCGTGATCCATGGCCTCTGGCCTCCTCCTCCTTCGCCTTGGAGGTGCCTCCGGTCGCAGCACCGCACGCCACCGAACAGGCGCGCCGAGGTGCGTCTTCTCCAGCGACGGGGGAGCGGCAGCTCCGACCGACTAGGAGGTGGCTGAGGTGAGGGGATGGGGATTGGCAATGGGAAAGGTGAAGCTGAGGTGCGTCTTTTCTTTTTTATTCTCTCGTCTCGTCTTGTCTGGCTGGAGACGAACAAAGGAAAACAGTGGTTGTTCCTTTAAGAAATTTAGTCAGCCTAATTTTCAGCAGCGGTTCAGATGGTGAACCGTTGCTGATAATACTTATTAGCAGTGGTTTATTTTGTAAATCACTGCTAATAACTAATATCAACAATGGTTCAATGCAATTATTATTGATCAGGTCCCACAAATCCTAAACCGCTGCTAATAATTGCTTATCAACAACGGTTGAGATAAATAAACCGCTGCTGATAATTTTGAAACTTATCATAAGTGGTTTTATAAATGAATCGCTGCTGATATCCATTATCAGCTGCGGTTCAGAAGGGCTGCAATTATTATTCGTGCCCTGTTATTAGCAGCGGTTCAGAAGGGCTGCAATTATTGTTCGAGCCCCGTAGTTTCTGAACCGCTGTTGATAATCTATTAGCAGGGGTTCTATAGTAACCGCTGCTGATAGAGCGTTGTTTATGAACTTTTTTGTAGAAGTAAGATTGGCGTATTAGGACAGGAGAGGGGCACCTACACGATGACGTGGTCGTTTTATCGATCTGTGTTGCTCACGTGAAGGCCCTTTCTCCCGTTTGCTTGCATTGTCCCAGGCAGTTCGGGTACCGCGTTTGCCAGAGCGAGCGTTTTCTGGCTCATGAGAATTTGTGGCACTCCAATCTCAAGCTTGGCTTGTACCAGGAAGGTAAGCGCTCCAGCCGGTTCGTGTTCAGCTTGGCTTGGCGCGCCGACCATCTTCACTTGACGCTGCGGTTCCGAGCGGCAGGGACTAAACGTCGTCGAACAGAGCTGGGCACGGCGCCGCGAGGCCGAGCACATGCACGCGTGCCAAGTGAAGATGGTGCTCGTCGTCTGCTCGATCGACATGGCGCCGGAGCTCGCGTGCAGGACTCGGCAGGCAGGGTCATCAGTCACTCAAGCAACAGTAACCGTCCAAGCGCAACACGTTACCTCCAGGCTTCGGTGATGCGATAACGTCATGGTTCTCTTCATCTCAGACCGTTGGCTAGCTAGTCCCAGGCATTTTGGTTGTGTCGTACCACAAGTGACGCATGGCGATGTGTGCGGGATGGCGACGTGACCCGGTGCACTGGATCGGAGTCAGCTTGGGCATGGCTCGGGTCGCTCAAACGGATCTGCGAACCAATCCATGAAATCGATTCCATTGGATCACCATGGATATGGCTCGTTCAGAACCGTTGACCCTATAGATCGAGTGGGTCGACCCGCCTCACCTCGTCGGCCGTTGGTCCACCCGTGCATGCCGCCGTCCATGCCTCAGCTCGTCGACCCTGCACGGACGCGCCGCCATCACTATCGGAAACCGACGATTTGCCGAGTGCAAAGTTATTTGCCGAGGGCATTACCACGGGCACTCGGCATCTCGCTCGTTGCCGAGTGTTACTTGGGACGGCTCTCGGCATATATGGCACACACGGCATTAAGGGCATTTGCCGAGTGTAAGGCGAACCAACACTCGGCAACAACTCCTCTGCCCTCGGCAACTAAAAATACCTGACAATTCGTGTAGGGTCCAATGGAGACACAACGCTGGTCGATGACGAAATAGCCGCCGTCGTTAGGATATGCCGAGTGCGAAAACCTAGCACTCGGCAACTGAACAGATGCCGAGTGTCCGATCCTGGCACTCGGCAACTAGGACTATATGCCGAGTGCCTGTCTGTGGCTCTCGGCAACTAGGCCTATATGCCGAGTGTCTGTCTGTGGCTCTCGGCAAATCTGAAAAAAAACTAAAACAGATACCACTTGTCTATTTTCTCTTTGCACTAGTATAATATATAACAATCAATTATAAAGTATTATATTTATATTTACTTGTTTCCTATATTCTGTCAAAAAAATTCAAATGTAATTCCTTGTTAAAAATTAAATTTGAACTGCAAGTACTTAAAATAATGGAATATAGTGAAAGGAAAAATAATATTTAGTTTACTAAGTCTAATTTAGGTCCGTATGTATGAAAATGAAACAATATTTCATGCATTTTATTTACGAAACATGTGCACGAACATGTCATCTACATATATTCAAATTATATAAAAAGCAAACAAAGTAGAAAAATCACAAAACTTGTCATGATATCATGATATCATATGGGAAGGCTGCGTTAAAAAATAGAGAAGAATTTATAAAAGTTATTGGATACGTTCTTCACAAATCGAACAATATCAAACGAAGATGCATAGAGTTGAGATAGAACGAGTAAGATTTCGAATCAAATTGATGGTTCAATTGAAATTTACCTTTAAAACTTTTTGTATAGGTGGAAGATCATATTCATTTAGTCATGTCTAAATTTGGTCATTATTTGGATCGATATGATAATTTCTTATTTTTTTAAAATATTGAGTATTGAATGAAATAAGTTGGATTTGAGCTAAAAGTACATAAAATAACGGATTTTTTATTACAACATCAAATTATAAGTATATTTTGAAAATTTGTGATACATTAACAGTTAAAATAATTCAATTTTCGAAGTAAAACAAAAAATATTTTGCCGAGTGCCGTGTTTATGGGCACTCGACATATTAGCTATTTGACGAGTGTTCTGGATCACGGCACTCGTCATATTAACTAGTTGCCGAGTGCCGCAGATCTGGGCACTCGGCATCTTTCTTTTGACTTTATCCGGCGAAGTCTCCCGCACGACCTCACTTCTCTCTCGCCCGCACGACCTCCTTTCTCTCTCTCCTGCGCCGCCTACCACCGTCGCCCGCCACCGCGCCGCCTGCCCCACCGACGCCCACCGCGCCGACGCCTGCCACCGCACCGCCTGCCGCCCACCCCGCCGTCGCCCGCCACCGAGCCGTCTGCCGCCGTCGCTCGCTCCCTTCATTCATTTCTGCTCTTCTTGGCTGCTCCACTCCCAGCTCTAGTACGACGGCCTCGCCATCCCTGGGATTGATTACCAGGAGTGGGCCGACGGCAAGAACTTCAGCCTCGGGGATTTCCTCAGTGAGTGTTGTTGTTACGCCCATCCCTGGGATTGATTAAGGTCTGCTAACCTCGACTCTGGCCTTTGATTGCCTCTGTTGGTGTGCTCCGAAATCAGCTTGAGGTTTTTCAGTTAGATTTTGGTCTAGTGTCTGTTCGTTCATACGTGCTAACTAAGCTACTTTCTTCGGCTTCGACTTCGATTGATGACGTTATGACAAGTCTTTTACCTTAAGTTCCTTTTTTTGCGAGGATTTTAGCTTAAGTTCTTAACTGAAATTAAGCTCAAAATAACTTATCTGAATGTCATCGGTTGAAGTATGGGGAAAGTACTAAGTTCTTGGTCGTTCAGGTAGATAACTAACAACGTTTCGTGATGTTTGAATTGTCTGCCTGTACTCATTACAGAGAACAGCCATTTATGTTAGTGGGAATCACCTAGTAGTTACTAATGGTGATGGATAATGGAAACGAGAAACCAAAGTAGTAAATGGATATATAAAATTTTAGTTCAGCTTGTGCAGATTGCCTTTCAGGTTTTCATTCATTTTAATTATAAAACTATTTGTGTGCTATTTCTACACAATATATGTAGTTATCTTGTCCTACCCTCACTTATTTAGGTCCTATGGTTAGAATCTGTAACTAAATTTATTTCTATTATAAATTGTTTTCCTTTTTATAACATAGCAGTATTACAATGACATGTATTCGCCAGCACATTCAAAGGAAACAATTGTGTAACTATAGATCCCTGGAGTAATAATTAAATCTGCAGACCTTAATTACTGATGTCTATTGAATAACTGGATTTCATTCTTCATGCTAGAATTGGTGATATAATGTCCGTCGTCCCGGCGACACGCCACCGCCTCGCCCCTCGTCTTCGCCCGATTGAAGTGCAGCTCGATCCCAGCCCGCCGCCCGTCGTCCCGGCGGCGCGCCACCGCGACTGCCGACACATCACCCCCGTCCACATCCCGTGCGCTAGTCGTCCCCGTCCTTCACTGCCACAGCCGTCGCTGAGCTAGTAGGTAAGCACTTCTAAATTACTTGTCTTTCCTGCATTGCATTCATGTAGTAAGTAACGTAACATAAACTTAGACGTTTCCTGTTCGGAAGATATATGATTGCAAATATGCAGACCTTTGCATATTTATCATCGTATCTTTTTCGAATTGTTCACGTTTTTTGGACAGCTGGAGGATACGTAGATGTGGTTAGTTTCCATGGTCTCTTCTGATCCGAGATAGAGTTTTGGTAGCATCTCCTTGTTGTTCTCTGGATACACAATCTCCTTTATAGGACGTGTGTTTGGAGAACAGCAGGGAGGTGCTGCCAAAATTCTGTCTCGGATCGGAGGAGACCATGGGAACTATCCACATGTACGCATCCTTGGGTGGGATTAGGACCTATCCTGACCTACTAGATAGTATAGGCATCGTCTAGCCATTGCATTGGTTTTATAGTACTCTATGATATGTTCAAGGATGGAAGACCGTAAGTGGATGTACACGGGCCGTAGAAGTGAAACAGACTTGACCGATGAATGGATTGACAAGACCGAAGCTTTCTTGAGCCAATCATTTACCAGGGTTAAGGCAGCGCGTACCACTTGGTGTCCATGTAGCATTTGTAGCAACACGCGTCGACAAACAAAGAAGGTCATGGGTAAACATCTTTGTCAGAATGGCTTTATGCCTGACTATACCCGGTGGACAATGCATGGTGAAGCCATGAATAGTGATGCTGATCGTACGAGACACGAGGTCATGAGACAACGTATCGAGCAATTTGATGCTAATGCCGGGGTTGCCGACATGTTAGATGACTATCATGAGGCGCACCGCGATGAAGAAGAATGCATAGAGGAGGAGCCAGAGGCCACTGCAAAGGCGTATTACGAAATGTTGTCTTCGGCTCAACAACCCCTTCATGGGCATACTGAGGTTTCTCAGCTAGATGCCATTGCTCGCCTAATGGCTATAAAGTCACAGTTGAGCTTGAGTCATGATGCCTTTGATGTTATGTTGTCAGTTGTTGGCAGTCTCTTTCCGAAAGGTCACATTCTGCCAAAGAGCATGTACAAGGCACAAAAAATCCTCCGTGCACTGAAGATGCCATATGAGCAGATACATGCTTGTCTGAACGGATGTGTCTTATTTAGGAAAGAACATGCAGATGCAAAGTACTGTCCAAAGTGTAAATCCTCTAGATATGTGGAGGTAGATTCTGGTGATGGTCAGAAGAGGCAACTCACAGTCCCAATTAAAATCCTACGGTACCTTCCGTTTATACCGAGGATCCAGCGTCTTTACATGACCGAGGAGACTGCGAAACAGATGAGATGGCACAAAACAGGAATACGATACCACCCTGAAAATCTTGTACATCCATCCGATGCTAAATCGTGGAACCATTTTGATGACATTCATCCTGATGAAGCCACAGAAGCTCGTAATGTACGCGTGGCACTGGCAACAGATGGGTTCCAACCTTATGGAATGGCGGTTGTCCCATACACTTGCTGGCCTGTGTTCCTTATACCACTCAATCTCCCTCCCGGTGTCATCTTTCAACAACAAAACATATTCTTGTCATTGATAATTCCTGTAAACCCGGGGAATAATATGAGTGTGTATATGGAGCCTTTGTTTGATGAATTGGCCCGTGCTTGGGATGAAGGGGTAAAGACATCCGATCGGGCTGCAAAGACAAACTTCATTAGGAAGGTTTGGTACCACTACTCTCTGCATGATCTCTTGGCGTATGGCACATTCTGCGGCTGGTCTGTTCACGGGAAGTGTCCATGCCCAATATGCAAGGGAAACCTGATGTTCGACTGGTTGAAAAAGGGTGGCAAGTATTCTTTGTTTGACAAACACCGACAATTCCTTCCTCTTGACCATCCATTCAGAAGAGACAAAAAGAACTTTACGAAGGGTGTCGAAGTTATCCACCCTGCACCGGAGATGATGACCGGTGCCGCGGTTCGTGCCTATATTTCGAGCCTCAAGGTCGATGAAGAAAAAGGTTGTTTTGTCGGATATGGTAAGGTACATGCATGGACTCAAAGGCTGGTGTTATGGAAGCTTTCTTACATGGAAGACCTCATTCTTCCACATAACATTGACGCAATGCACACCGAACAAAATATGGGCATGGTGACATTAGCCACAATCATGGACTTTCCTGATAAGTCAAGAGATAACGTTTAGGCAAGAGTGGATCAAGAAAACTTATGTGATAGACCAAAGCTAAACATGGTGCCTCCTAGAGAGGGCACTAAGACATGGAAAAAGTCTAAGGCCGATTACGTCCAGACGAGGGCTCAAAGGAAGGAAGTGTTAGAATGGTTCAAAACATTAATGTTTCCCGATGGGTATGTAGCGAATCTGAGAAGGGGAGTGAATCTGGAGACTATGCGAATCAATGGACTTAAGAGTCATGACTATCACATATGGATTGAGCGGATTCTTCCGGTGATGGTTCGAGGCTATGTCCCTAATCATGTGTGGCAAGTGTTGGCAGAGTTGAGCTATTTCTTCCGCCAGCTTTGTGCTAAGGAGGTATCTCAGACCGTGATTGCAGATATGGAAAAAATGGCACCCGTGTTGCTCTGTAAGCTAGCGAAGATCTTCCCACCTGGATTCTTCACTTCAATGCAACATATGATTTTGCACCTCCCGTATGAGCTGCGAATGGGTGGGCCTGTGCAGTTTTGTTGGTGCTATCCAATTGAGAGGTGTCTAAAGGATCTTAGAACTAAATATAAAAATAAATGCAAAATTAAAGCTTCCATTGCAGAGGCATACATTCTCGAGGAGATTTCAAACTTCACAACAAAGTACTATTCTAACAACCTTCCTAGCGTGCACAATCCACCTCCTCGCTATAATACCGACGTAAATGAATCGAGCCTCAGCCTTTTCTAAGGGCAGCTCGGAAGTGCAAGTGGTGCGACACGCAAGACCTTGAGACATGATGAGTGGCGCATCATCATGCTATATGTATTGACAAACTTATCTGAGGTTCAGCCGTACATTCAGTAAGTTCTCAACTAACCTTTTTCTCGAGTACTAACGTTCTTATGCATCCAATCCCCTTGTTCCTCGTGTGTGTATAGGGAGTTTACTAGTCGGCGTCAATCAAGGGAACCTACTAGTAGGGAAGTGGAGGACCTTCTCAGAAATGGTGCGGGAAATGGACAACCCGATTTCATTGCTTGGTTCCAACGAAAGGTATCCAATTGACCACTTAATTAAAACTATCTGACATCACATTCAGTAAGTAATTAATGAACTATCATGCTTGCACTTTCAGGGTCAATCCGATGCTTTCATGAGTCTCGAGTTGAGGCAAGTTCCCGATGGTTGTGCCCTTAGGGTAAAGTCATATACCGGTTATGACGTGAACGGATATCGCTTTCACACAACAAGCTACGAGCAGAGTCATCCAATAGAAGAACAACAAATTCTGGTGTTTTTACGCTCGGAAGTGATGGGGTTGAATATTATGGAAAAATTGAAGCAATCTACCAACTCAACTTTCATGGTTGTAGACCCCATAATCCTATCATTTTAAAATGCCATTGGTTTGATCCTCAAGTAGTGAGACGGTCACCGAATGTTGGGCTAGTCGAAATTCGCGAATCATCTGTCTTACCAAGTGATGATGTCTATATCGTGGCTCAACAGGCCACACAAGTGTATTATGTCTCATACCCATGCCAAACTGACGACCGTCTCATAGGTTGGGATGTTGTATACAAGGTATCGCCACACGGCAAACTACCTGTCCCAAACAATGAAGATTATAACATAGACCCCAACACATATGACGGAGAGTTCTTTCAAGAAGACGACTTACAAGGGCATTTTCATATAGACTTAAACGAAGTGATCGGGATGGAAGTAGACAATAAAACGGATATGGATGAGGCCGCTGCAGATGAGGTTCAAAATGTGAAGGACTTACAATTGCTTGAGCGATTGTGTCTAGGGAATGACAGTGATGACGAAATTCCTCCTGATCATGATGATTATATCGATATGCGTGATAGCAATGATGATCCTGATCCCAATCTCGATCCTGATATTGATGATTATTTCTAATACATGTATGCTCTGTACTATATCATTTTCTATTTATCATCTAATGTTAGTTCTTATTTATAGTACTATTTTATTTTTAATTCATCATATATGTATGCTGATTGTCTTACTATTTTTAATTGTAGGTGACTGAACAAAGATGGTGGGTGGTTTCAGGACGACGTTGAGGTCCTTGTCATCGTTTTACCCACGAGGCAGGTCCGAGGAAGCTGAGGGGTCCAGGAGGGGTAAACGGAAAGCTGGAGGCAAGGCACCAGTGAGAGGTGGACGTGCAGGTGGAGAGAAAGGTGGAGCCAGGGATGGAGGCAGAGTTGGAGCGAGGTCGTCGTCGCCGGTACCTGCATCGTCGTCGGAGGAGGAGGAGGAGACGGAGGAGGAGGAGAGGCAGGAGACGGAGGAGGAGGAGAGGCAGGAGACAGAGGAGGAGGAGGAAGAGGAGGACACCAAGGAGACAGAGGTGCAGCAGGAGCAGCACCAGGTCGAGGACAGGGACGGGGACGAGGAAGAAGCAGGGGGTTCACAGTCGTCGGTAGGAGGGATATGGTTGCGAGGTCCATCGCAACTCCCGCAGCGACCGATTCCTCTCGAGAGACAACCGATGATTCGGCCCCTCACTGACGACGGAACTAGGTAACAAACTAATCTTAAAATTTGTCATTATGTTTTCATTTCGTATATGCAAACTAATAATTTTCTTCATCACTTGGACAGGGGTTGGAAGACGACCATTGGAGGCGATCACAATCGCAAAGTGTCTGGCATCATAGGGATTCTTTGCAGGCGGCACTACCCTGGCTTGGTTGTGCACGGACCAGTGACGGAGCCGGCCAACATGTGGGACGACTACATTGCCTGCCCCGATGCACGAGATTTGGAGGGCAGGATCTTCAACAACAAGGAAGAGCGGGTGGTGAATGAGTTGTGGGTAAGAATTTCTTGCACTACATTGTTTAATACTTTGCATTATTTGAATATTGTTGAAATAATGACATGATACATCTCATTTGTATGCAGGATTTCTTCAGATGCGTGCCTGGATATGAGGACCAGGCGGATGCTCAGATTCACAGAGGATGTCGGAAACTAGTGAAGGACATGTATTACGAGACGCGCATCTAGGTGATTGTGGACTACAACGCTCAATATCTTAAAGTGATGATCAAGAAAGAGCAGGCAAGGACTATGAACCTCACCCGAGAACAATACCTACAGGTAACTATAAAAGGTTCATACTTATGCATTTGACATTTTGTACTTGTGTTATGTGGCTCACACTTCATGAGACATAGGTGCCTGCGTGGTGGCTTGCTCAAAATCTTCAGTGCTGGGAGCGTATCGTGGCAAAGTGGGTTGACCCCCAGTGGGAGGAGCAGCACAATGCTTGCCGGGAGCGTAGGCTGATGACGCAAGGTGCACCCCACCATCAAGGCAGCCTCACCCTCAGCGAGTATGCGTCTAGATGGGTACGTAAATTCATTTCTTCATTCAACCATCTTGCTCAACCCTCAATACTACATAACGTCTAATCATTTTACTCTTTTGTTTCACAGTCCGACTCACATGGTGATCAGGCTTGTGGCCAGTTCAAGGCATGGGCTATGGCCCACAAGGGCAAGACGACGTCTGATGTCAACTACAACCCGGAGGACCCGCCAGAGGCCTACAGCAATGCGAGTATCCACAGCCGTCTCAGTGATTACACGTCCATGGCACGGGAGGTCCATGGGCCTAAGTACGATCCAAGCGTGGAGAACCTTGATGCAGAGATCGTCATGAGGGTGGGAGGAGGCAAGAAGCACGGGCGTTACTGGATTTGCGACAGCACCATCGACACGGCCAATACACCGTCTCTCTCCTAGATCCGAGTGAGGAGCACGAGTTCGATCCCTGCTATACGCTCCCGGCTGACCACTACACATGCTCAGATGGAGGCGCTTCGGGTATATTTCAGTTTTATTTGTCGTTCATTTATTTTGACAACGTTGGTTCTCCATTGTAACACTCAGGACAAATATTGCAGGCCCAGCTGGAACAAGAGAGGCTGCGATGAGAGGAGATTGAATGGAACATGCTAGCTCAAAGAGAGGCAGTCGAAGCCGACCGGCAAAGGGTGCAAGCCACCCAGCAGCAGATTGAGGCTGACCGACTGGCGATTGCAGCCGACCGACAAAGGGTGGAGGACATGTGTCACTGGATGCATAGTCTGGGAGAGAAGATGGGTCAGCCTATCCCACTGATGATATATACTCCACCTCCAATCCCTGCTCCACCTCCCCCTGCGAGTACTCCTGTGAGTGAATTTACTTATCTTGTCACTTTACACTATTATTTTCTACCTAGTGACCAAACTTTACATTAGAACAAACTATTCTTGTTTAGACCGAACCATACTTTTAGCAACATTTCATATACTTATAACCCAACTATATGCTTCTTGCAAAATTACTATACTTGTCACCAAATTATACTTTAAGCAAAACTTCCTATACTTATCACCAACTATAGTCACACATGCAATCTCCTCTTTTGTGCAGGGTCAATCGTGGGCATCGAACGATCCCAATCCTTGCCCCAATCCACAGGATCAGGACTTATCCCCATCGCAATGGCGACAGTGGTGACCGTTTCTGATACTTTACCATTTGCGACGTGGTGTGTTTGTTTGTGGACTTGAGGACTAAATTATTATTATTTGTGACTATCACTTGTGATGTGGTGTGTTTGTAGACTTGAGGAACAAATTGTGGATGCATGTGATGTTATAATTTGTGGATTAATGATCATGATGCTTGTGATGTTTCATGGATATGCATTTGAGGTGTAGATGATGTGTCTGTGATCATATATATAATTGTTGTGATTTTTGATGGTCCGTGGCTAGAGAAAATGAAAAGAAACCTACTATAATTCAGCACCTTTGCCGAGTGCTTGGCATTAACACTCGGCAAAGGGACCATTTCCTGGCAACCCGGTCAGGAAGTTGCCGAGTGTTACAGCGTGGCACTCGGCATATAGTGGATAGATGTCGAGTGCCAATTCCACGGGCACTCGGCATATAGGAGAGATATGCCGAGTGTCGCGTACCTGAGCACTCGGCATATAGGAGAGATATGCCGAGTGCCGCATACTTGGGCACTCGGCATCTAGGCCGTCTCCGTCACCTCCCTGTCACGTTACTTTTTTGCGCCGAGTGTCCGAGCTGACCCTCGGGGACCTAGTTACCAAGTGCTCGATTTGTGACACTCGGCAACTAGGTAGATGCCGGCTGCACAGGTGCCAAGTCGGGGATACCGACGGCTACCGTCGGCATCTAAGATGCCAAGGGGAAACAACGTTTTGCCGAGTGCCGCTGGCACTCGGCATTTCACGGGATTCCGGTAGTGCATCTGCGCCACACCGTGCCTCGGCCCGACTCCGCCGTGTCACGTGCACCGCATTGCGCCAGCCCGATTCCGCCGCCAGCAGTAGCGGCGTCTTCCCATGAAGCGCCTCGGGTATTCCCAGTGCTAAACACTTTATTATACCAGTCCCTGGATTAGTCGCTGGTACAACAAGTCTTACAACAGGTGATATTACAAGCCTTATTCATGAAGCGGTTGAGATACAAGTGACCGGACAACATAAGCTACAAACATGAGAATTGCTACGATGACCCAAACAAGCACATCTATAAGCATGGCGGAAGCAGCTAGGCGGTGACACTAGTCCACAGGCAACTCGGGTGCGGACGAAACCAAAGCTTAAGCGTCTTCCTCACCGTCGGCGTCAACATAATCAGGGTCTTCCTCTGTAACCAACAAGCAAGGGTGAGTACAGAAGTACTCAACAAGCCTCAACCCTTGCCCTACCATCAAGGGATAAAATATGCATTTGGCAGTAGCAAGGATTAATCCATAAGATTAACATTGCGAAAAGCGATACACATGCAGGGGCTCATTTTATAAAAGCCTTTGTAAAATTATCAGATTATATTTATATTAAGTTGTTCAAATTTTAATGTTGCCGGATTCCCCGTCCACAGCAACCTTCGGCGAGAGGCCGGACCTATTCCAGAAAACACTCACACATCAAGGAATACTACCCATGCTAGTGATGAGACCGAACCATAGTCCTGTCCGTGACCGTGGACGCGGCTATTCGAATAGATTTCACTCTGCAGAGGGTGTACACTGTACCCACACGCTGAGTACAGCAACATACCACGGTTGTAGCCCGTGGTAGTACTGACTCACAGAGCCATTACCCATCACAGCATCATCTCGACTAATCGCCCATGGGAGTAACCAGGGGTTCATGGCCTTTAAGCTAGGTCTCCAACCGGGCTGTCAAGTCTGCACCACTTGCACCTGCTCCTGGGCTCCCACTGCTCTCTACCCTCAGACGATTAACAGACTAGCTAGCGGGGATTAGGCTAAGCCATGCCTCATACATGGTCATGTGGTCGCACTGAAAAATAACTAGGTAGGATGTCACATCAACTTGGTCCTAAATTAAGCCAAGGCCATCATCTCCACAATGAACCTACCACAAAGGTAGCGTTTATCTCCCAACACCAATCTTGGTAGCCTGCCACACAGGCAGCGCTCACCAACAATACCACCTCAGCTCTAACCCACATTCATTCATATTATTTTCTTTAGTTTATCACCACCCAACTATCTCTATATCCTAGCACATCACCAAGACACACATTTTATTTGTAAAAACTACTAGTGAAAGTAAGATTAAGTGATAACACAGTCCTAAGCATTCATCTAAACAAGGCAATCATTTAGGCACATAATAGATACTGCCTAAATGGGTCCTATGTTTAACAGGGAATAAATAGCTGGGATAAATATGGCTAAGTAGTCTTGGTTATACTATACAATGGTTTTACAAACCAGTCAAGCATTTTATGCAATAAAACGGCTACTACGGGACATTTATAAAACTAGGATCAATATGATCAAAGGGAAATGAATTGAGACTTGCCTTCATTGATGTCCTCAACGGGGTCCTGCTCGAACTCCTGGTTCTCTGGTTCCTCCTCCTCCTCTTCGTACTCTCCGTTCGCTAATTACGCGCGTACCGACAAACAACAAACAACACAAATAAATACAAACAACAAAGCAACCCGACTGTGAAAAAATATTAGGAGGGTCAGGATGGGTAGGGAATGATTTTAGATGAATTTAGGAGAAAGAATCAAGTCAAACGGAGTTCGGATGGGGGAGATATGGATTTTTCTTTAAGAGCTTTGGGTTAATTTCGGAAAATAAAAACAGAAGGGGATAACAGGTCACGCTGGACTGCTGGTGGCGTTTGGTTTAGGGTCTGGGTGGCTCTCGTGGGCTATAGCCTTGCTAGGCCCATCACAAAGGGGTTCTGGTGTCTTAATACAGAGCGCTTGGGATGGGGATCGAAACAGGGGCAGACGTGCTCCTCTGTTCTCGTTCGCCATGGATGAGCTCGGGAGCTCAAATCAGAGCAGGGAGAAGGGGAGGGGACGGCCGAGTGATGGGGGAATCGGTTCGCTAGACTACTGCGCATCCATCTGAGGTGAGATCTTGCAGAGAGCCTATAGGGACAATGGCTGACTGGGTGGAGAAGAGGCCATGGCAGGTGGAGCTCGGAAGAGAGAGGAAAATGGATTGGAGGCTGGCTGGTGCTTACCTTGATGACGGCTCGCCGGGGCTGAGGTGAGGTGAAGTTCACAGGGTGCCTTTTATAGGCGAAGGAGGGAGGAGGCTTGCCCGGCTCCGGTGGAATGAGACAACGGCAGTGCTGTACTCGGGTCGTCGTCGCTGTACTGTACGACAGGCAGGCGTGCGGAGCTGGGCTGGCATGCGCGGGGAGACGGAGGAGGTAGGGCGGCGTGCGATGGCAGCTCAGTGGTGGCGCTGAAGGGACGGCAACGTTGACGGGCTGTGCTTCGATGCGACGAGAGCTGGCAGGGTGGAGTGGTCGGCACGGTGAGGCGTGGGCAGTAGGGAGCAGATGATGGGATTGCTCGGGCAGTGGCTCAGTGAGGAATCGGGTGCCTACAGAGAGGTGGTGTAGGGGCTGAGCGCCATTAACATGTAGCAGCGAGGAGGACTGAGGATGTGCGTCGCGTTGCTGGGCACAAATGCGGAGGCGGGTGTAGCAGAGGCGACCGAGCGGGAGGTGCTTGATGACTCGCTGGTCTGGGCAGGCGAGTCGGTTGGCAGGTGGGCACGGCTCAGCGTGGAGTGCGGCTTTGGGCGACGAGATGGCTCAAGTAGAGGAGGTCGGAAAAGATGCAGTATGCGTGATTGGAGGAGCGGGGCCGTCGTGCGACGCGTGCGTGAGGAGGGAGAAAGACGGAGAGAGGGAGCGAGTAGGGGTCGTACTAGTGTGGTAGTTGGGCTCCCTAGGGAAGGAGAGTAAAGCATTCGAGGTCAAGGTTGCACAGATTCGATGGGGCGAGCTTGGTTTAGATCAGATGAATTTAGGAAGGAGGCAAGGAGAGAAATAGATGAGAAAATAGTTCAATTGACTTTAGCAAGTTCAATTTAATTTATCGATTTATGTTAAAAGTTTTACGGGTTAATTTTCGGGATGTTACATCCCGTCCGTGCGTGAGCGGCAAGGATGCTCAGCGATGCGTCGTCATTGGGCAGGCGCCACATAAAGGCAATGTTGATCAGGCAGCGACACCGACCCAGAATATCTAGTGGAGCACCGGGGCAGGTCGCGGTGCCCCAACTACATGCTACTGGGTCGATGGGTCTGGAGCGGTTCGCTCCAATGGTGAACCACGCCCACCGTGAGATCGGAGTAGGCGCTCGTTACTGATCTTTAAAGGTCACGCTGTTTCTCTGCAAAGAACAGCGCCTCCGCGAACGCCAGCTCGTCGAAGATGTCCAGAACCAGCCGCCTGTTTGTCCTGGCACCGCAGACATGCCGTCGAGCAGCATGTCCCTAGAAGCTTTCTTGGCGTCACTCGTCAGTTGTTCACGGCCCTCAAATCCTCAATCGACAAGCAGCTTGCCGGTGTCGTAATCTGCCACGTGACAACTTGTCAACCTCGCCATGGTTGATCGTGCAATGAAGCGCCGCCTTGGTAGGATATCTGTCACAGGCCTGGATTGATGTCAAGGACACGCGGTGCTTGGTCCATTGCAGAGCCTGCATCATGTACTTTGGCCCCCTCGTGCGAACTAATGTGCCGCTCCACTCCTCGTCTGCTCGCCAAGGCGCGTTGGCCCCCTACAAGACTCGGTCACCTCACCTAACCTGCCATTGGTATGTAGGTATTGAGTGAGTAGTTATGGATCAAATCACTAATTAATCTATTATATTAGCTTCATCATGATATGAAGAGGAGACTTTAGTTCATTTTAAGAAGTATTAAATCGACACATAAAATGCAAAACTTGCAACTCTAGTTAAGACCTCCGAGACCTCGTCGCTTGCGGGACACAAAGAAAGCGCCAGCCTCCAATCCGCCCGCTCTACTTGCTGACCACCTTCACGTCACGAATTTAAAATGGTGTCTTGCACTTGCAGGTGTACACATAGTTAGTTTACATGATATTGTGATATATATGGGTGTAGTGGATGACGGACGTGTCTAAGATGCACATGCATATTTGTAATAGTAAAAAGATATTTATTATATTTATATAAAAATGACATTTCTTTCTCAGATTAAATATGTTTCTGTGATCTTAATGATGGACTCTACAACCATGTTATGAGTTATCGACGGATCTACGGGGGCTTAGGCCCCCTTCCACCAGGTCTCATTGTGTTTGCTGCCGACCATATGGCAGTGTGTTGAGGTTCTCACTGTAAATCTCGGCTCAAAAATCACGTCATTTGTTTAACTAAAGGGCACAAATAAAACCAGTCAACACTAGCATCGTTGTGAGATTATTGACTCCGTCTAGACATACTCCGTTATCCTTATTTGTTTCTCTTTTTTTTCAGGCCCTGTATGTTCCCTTGTCTCCGACATTTGGGTCCTTTTTCATGCAACAAGTGGTGAATGGCGACGCTTCTCCACGAACAATAGCAGCAGGGCCGCACGTGTGGACAATGTCCAGCACCGACTGCCAGTTCGTTCGTAGAAATTGTGGATCAAGAGATTTGCATTGCGTTGCAAGACCGTCATCACTAAGGAGATCACGCCATCGCAGGTAATAGATGCATACAGTAGAAGGCCCTCCTGCTCCTGGGATGGCGGTGCTTGTCACGAATTGATACACCTACTGCTGATACGATAGATCCTTCAAGCAAGATGATGGGCCGTTCAAGGGAGGCCTGAGTTCGTTAAGTCCAGTGCCAAGTATGCTGGCCTAGAGTGGGTGTGAGTCTATATAATTAGGAGCGTGAGTGCAGAGACGAGGGGGTATGTATTATTGTAATCAGAAACATTGTCAAGACAGAACCATCTCTCTGTTCTTCTTCCTCTTCAAGCAATCATACTTCACTGCTACTTGTTCTTCCGATCCCCAATTCCTATCCTAATACGAATCTCCGAGACTAGCCGGCTCGTGTTCTCTACCGCCCCGCCTACCTTGTCGTGCCGAGCGGAGCAGGAAGCGGAAAAATAGCCATGCATGGCTTGAGCCATGCAACCACACGATCCTGCTTTTGGGATCCACGCAGGCACGTGGTCCTGCAGTATATGTTGGGTATTGGGTTGCCCCTTCCTTTTCTGTAGCAGTGCATATTGAATCTATATCTATATATATTTAAAAGATGCAACCCACTAACAGTCCTTAGTTGCTATCTCTCTCAACTCTCAGCAAGCCATGTCATTAGAAAAATTCCATCCATTAGATCTCAGTTTACAACACATCATGACCGTACATTGCAACCAACCTTCCCTACCATCTGCATTTTACTTTTGTGAAGTAACTGGCGAGAGGGAGAAACGCAATGTGAAACTGCTGCACCGATCATTAGATCGCTCCCATTCAGGAATTAATGCAATCAATTTTTTTATGGTCTTTTACTCTGCTGCTATTGGTAACTGCCGGCTCTGCTGCTCATATAAATAACCAACGCTGGTGCCTTGGCTATAGCGTACCTGCTAGGCTGCCGCACGCGTCTGTCCCTCTTCGATCGCTGCTGTTCTCATCTCTGCATCTGATCAACACAATTGTCCGATAAGCAGCCAACATGGTCATGGCAGCGATCGATAATCATGGCAGATGTTCAACACGTATTCTCCCTCTGTTTACCGTGTTGTTCTGTTCTCTCATGGTGCTTTGTTTTGTCATCGAAATCCTCTCCTGGTGCTTTGTATTGGCTTTTGTTATTCCTTTCAGATTATTGCTTAAGCGTTGATGATATAACCTTTGTTTTTCTGCTACTTTCATACAACTTGACCACAACTGTATGAAAGTAGCAATCATAAGAAGCGATTTGCTACCTTACTTCGATGTGTGAACATTCTGTCTAGCGCGTAAATCACAAGACAATGCCAAATATCTATACGAAGTTTCTATACTATATAGACACAAGGTGCTAAGTATCATTATTGCTATAAAGTTTGCTTCTCATGAGGCACATCATCTGAAATATTTCGTATGTCGAATTGATTCAGTTTAAAATGTATCGTATCCATTCAATCCCAATCTTCATTCCTACTACCAACGTAAATCAAATTTCCAGTGTTGAACTCTCTGTTCAAACTTACACACATTTATTTATTACTTATTTGACCACTAAATTGCTCATGCAACTATAATAATATTTCATATGCATATTTCTTGCCCCAATCTAAGATTCATCTAAAGTCAGTCCCAAACTCTCGCAGCAACACACGGGGTATTCATCTAGTATGTATAGAAAGTGCAACCTACTAACAATTCTTAATAGCTATTTCTCTCAATTCACAGTCTACCACGTCGCCTTTTATTTTTATGCCGTCCGATCTTCCAACAGATCGAAATCCTCGCCGTTGTTCTCTTCGTCTTCTCTAACAAATGTTTCTCTTCCACCGGCAGCCATCAATGGATCTATCAATCACGCAATCAAATGCAGAAACTGCAGCCATCTCATCAATTGGGGTCAATTAGATTCTTGACACCCTTAAGAGGTGGCATCTTAAAAATGCCACTCCTGAGTGTGTTTTCCTCCTCTCCCACGTCACACTCTGAATTTCCTCCTATTTTTTTTTTAATGCAAAACAACACGTGAACTGCCTATTTTGCTCCAGACCAGCCGCGCCGTGCTCTACGGCCCCGACTTCCACGCCGTCACCACCCTGCGCCGCTTCGCCAAGCCCAAGGTCGACCCCGTCCGCCGGCGGCGAAAGGGACCGCCTCTACGTCCTCGAGGCGTGGTCGACGCCGGGCCACGAGGACCAGGTGACCCCCGCGCGCTCCCCCCGCCGCCGCCCTTTGAAACAGTAGACGACGACGAGTCTGGACTATATATGAAGACCCCCCGTGCGTGGTCGACGCCGACAGCTCGCGCGTCTGGGTCACCGACCAACGCTCGGGCACATACGCCTTGGACGCCGTGGCGGGAGAATGAAGGCGTATGTGGTCCGCAATTGCAAGCATCCCCGCACGCGGCGAGGCGAGACCCCCCGCTCTCTCGCTCAGCGTGCTCCGTCTCCCGCCGACTCGCGTTCCTCACCCTCCATTTATATTCCTTCGTTGACGCCGCCGGCGGCGGCGGCGGAGGGAAGCGCAGTCGCCGCGGTGAGTGACCATGGAGGGGTGGACGGTACTTCATTTACCGACCAGCCCTGGGGGTTAACTGAACGTACGTTCGATCCGAAATGAACGGACAGATGATGCGTCGGGCTCATACATAAACGCCTATCGTACGGGCCGAGAGACCGCTCTGCATGGCTGCTAGCCCACTTACTAATAACGAACAGGCCCAAGAAGCCAAGGCCATAAATGCGGAGGCGGAGAGGAAAGCGCAGGCCGTCCACTCGTTTGGAGGTCATCGGCCGCCGCGCCGCTCGCCGGCGATTTAAAAATATAATTGAATCAAGCAATAGAACTCGAGCGTAAATATTCCTTTGAGAATGCTCAAACAACACCATGGATGCGACCTTCTAGCTTCGTGGGGTCGTTCAAAACAAGACTGAAAGGGAATTTCCTGTGAGTTGGTGTTTCAGGTGACTGACGCTGCTACAAGTCATGCTGCAACATCAGCATAAAACCCCTTTCCTGTCAAAATGAAAATCTAGTCGCTGCTTCTGAATTTTAACACTTGCATCGGCAGGACAGATGATATAAAAAAAGCTGATTCTCGACCATCACAGTAAACCATATGTGCAGCAACGCGCGTGCCGTAAGAAAGTCCTCCGCGCACGTCCCTGAGCTCGGCCTCCGGGACGACGACGACCCCTGCGAGCTCTGCGCGGTGGACCTACTCGCGACCGCCGGAGACTAGCTTGGGAGCACCGCCGGAGACTAGCTTGGGAGCACCGCCGGGGACTAGCTGGGGAGCACCGCCGGAGACGGGTTGGGGCAAGCGTGCTCGGAGGAAAGGTCTCCTGCGGGTCGACGTCGATGCACCGCCATGCCACAGCTGCTGCTCGACCCGCCTGCACCTCCGCCGCATCCGCCCTCGCCGACGCCGTGGCCGCGCCTGCGTCGCGCCGGCCCGCGCACGCCGCCGCCATCCGACCCGCCCACGGCCCCCGCGCCTGGATCTTGCATGCTTGGCCCATCCGCCCGCGCCCCCTGCCGCCGACGTCCGGCGCAGCCGCTCGCTCGTCGCCCTCTTCCTCGGTACGGCGGCGCCAAGACGAGCCCGGGGCGCGCGAGGAGCGGGCGAGCCTCCGGGCGCCAAGATAAGCTCGTGGTGGCGGGGGAGGTTGAGCTCAGGGTCGGCTCGGCGAGGGCGACGGGGAGGAGGAGGGCGAGAGCTAGGGGTCGCGGAGGGCGAGCTCAACTCGGCGAGGACCGAAGAGAGGAGCAGGAGGGCGAGCTCGTGCCCGCCATGGCCATGGCGGTGGAGCTCTACGAGCTCCTTGCTGGCGAGGGCGGGGAGGCGTCGCCCGCCACCGAATCGCGTCATCGAACTCCGGCGGTCTCAGATCCGGGTCCGGCGGAGCTCCTCCCGGCGTCGCTCGGTGGCGGCGAGACTCCATCGGGCGTCGGTCGGTGGCGGCGAGCAAGGAATACGGAACGAGTCAGTCCGTTCGGGAGAGAAGAGGGGAAAAAAAAAGAAAAAAGAAAATGGTTGTCCTATTATTTGAGAGGGTTTTAAAATATGAGAGTCTGATGAGAAGATTTGAGAGGTCTTTTGAAATAAGAGCCTATATAATAGATCTGTTAGAGTTAGTTTTTTAGACTAGACTATTAAAATATAATATAGAAGTTCTGTTTAAGAGAACCGCTGGAGATGCTCTTATGGTTTAGACCCGTGCGCTCTGTTTATTACGGAAGGAAAGAAACGCAGAGGAGTAGACACTCAATGATCAATGCTTTTACCACTGATGCTCTCTGTTTGCAGCCCAAACGTACGATGTATGAAGGCTCGTATGCTCCTCTTTTGCCAGCACAATGATGGATGGCTGTAATCAGAGGCCAGACGTATCGGCCATGGAACCCGCTTCTAAGTTACATGATGCATCAAAGCGAAGGCTCGCCCACGGGACCAAAACATTTGAATTTTTCTAACAGTCATGTTAATTATTTTTTCCATGTCTAAAATATTCCATGGTATTTCAATTAAGATAAATTCGTCATTCGAGGTTCTAGGATATTGCCGTTTGTTAGCTTTATTCTCACGTTCATATATATGGGTATGATGTATGATCATTCGATATCATATACGCATATGGAATGTAACATTACACTTAAGTCATTTTCGTCTTGTTTTTAACCGTGGTTTCTATTCTAGTACATTTAGACTATGTCTCGAGGACGCAACTCACATGTTATAACGAGGCACAATGTTTAGAATAGGTGAATTACAATTTCTTACATGATATCTCGTTGCCTTTTGTGTAGATTGTGTCTTGTAATGTATTGGAGGATAAAGTATGTTCTTCTATCTTATTATAATTTTAAAAGAACATACTTATCTCTAATTTTAATAAGAGAGGTATGCTCGTCTAGCTTGATTTTTTGTGTCCGCGATGTCCGTATGCACGTTTATAGGCAACGTGGTTTCATCAAAGTCCATGTCCATTCTTAATTCCACATACCAACACAGTCGATGCCTCACAAGCAAGCTACGTCGCCTACCCAGGAGTCCTAGCAAACTACGTCTCGTTGTTTATGCGTGTGAGACTCCAGAAGACATTTCATTTTCGCTACAATTCTAGTATTTCATTTTCCCATTGGCAAGGCAGCTTGCTCCTTGAATGCATTGTCCGTTCAAGTGAACAATTCATCGATGTTCGATAACCCCATCATTCAAATGAGAAAAGAAAAGGATGTAGTTCGAAAAAGCCTGTCAAAGAGTCCGGCAGTGGGTGAGTAGAGTCTTTGCTTTTCCCCTCTTGCCATTTCATTGCTTTTAGTTGACATTAGTAACATTTGTCCTCGTCTCTCGCTATGAAGAAAATGCTCGTGAAGGAGGGTTGAATTAGTTTTGCAACCAGACGCGTATCTTCAGACTTCACTATATACCCTAACATACTGAAGATGCAATTAATCAAATGGAAAAAAGGATACAAATGGTATTGGAGGAGCAGCAAAACTCCGTTTTGTCTGGCTGATTTTAAGATCTGAATTTCTAGACGCCAGATCGAGGGGTGGTATGGTCGACCGGAGAGGAGGAGGGGAGAGAGAAAAGAACGTCTCTAGGAGGAAGACAATAGACGATGCGTTAGCGGACGTTCTCAATTGGGCCGTAGTCATACGCAATGCAATGCAAGTTCAGTTACCATGTGGGCCTGTATGTACCCATCCAATCATTCCTCTTCTTTAGTTTTTTTCTTTAGCTGTGTTTTTTTTTTTTGGTCATAAACATGATCTATCCTCTTCGATCAGTGTATAATTTTTGTCCATAGTTCTTTCAGTTGCGTGCGTGAGTCGTAGTTCATATGGGTGTTTGCATTAACAATCACTAACCAAATACATTGTGACAATACATGTCCCTTCCTCTATGTAAATTTTGGTTCAACGTTCATACATCACAAAGCCTCCTTTTGTTATTGATGAGAACCTGGACTGCCGCTAAATCAATCTTTAATAAACTCTCCCTAGGAGCCTCTATGCTATTGACGAGAACATCGGAGACAGCTGCCGCAATATCGAATCAGTCGCCTTCCTTGATGGCTTCAGCATCATCTCACAAGGTTGTAGGGTGAAGTTCAGTGGCGGAGCTAGGATTTGAAGTTAGGGTGGGCCAACGAAAAATTTTCTTCCAGTCAAGTTAAGTTAAATTCCCAACTTACAATAAACAAAAGGTTAAGAAAATACCTACCAAGTCCATATATAGTGAAATCAACGATAATTATGTTTAAAATTCTCCCTTCACTGGGACACTCTCCTCCTCTTGTTGAGTTTCGTATTGCATCAAAATCACATCGTCTCCACTTATGCAAAACAACTTATAGATTTCTATGCCTAAAAATATTGATATCAAAATTCAATTGGGTATTTGCGTTATATCAAAAAGAGACATAGAGTCGATTTACATACGTGGCTTGGTTGTTATCGGAGAGAAAGGAGAGAGAACAGACGAGTCTGCTCCATGAGGTGCACCTGTGGCCTGATAGAAGCCCACCATCGCCAGCTGCGGCTGTAGAATGCACTGCCAGGTCACACACACAATGTTGTACAGTTGTACATATGCGAGAGCTGAGGTTTAAGGTCGCTGCGTGCTGGCGGACGCCAGCAGCTCGTTGCCGGAATGAAGAGTCAAGTGTGCTCGTAGTGCTGTTTTCGCCCCTCGCGCTCACAGGACTTGGTGTGAAGAACAGGAGAAGAAAGAGCTGGCTGGGTGGGTCGTTGGGCCAGATCTCAGGGTGGGTCGAGGCCCACCCTATCCACCCACTGGCTCCGCCAATGGTGAAGTTATGTCAATCTCAAATCAGCTGCCTACCCTAAAGGCTTCAGCATCCTCCCGCTAGGTTCATCATGATCAATCAGCAAGCGTACCATCAGGTTGGCAACAATTGTGCTAGCAGATGTGTGATACTTCTAGTTGTTGAAATGTACATACCTAGCGTACATAAATGCAGTGGTATATATAGTAGTATTGGATTCATGGGTCTTGCCAAGTTGCCATCTTATTTTTGTTTTACCTATTAGTGGTTGAGATATCAGGCCATGCACAGATTTACTTTGTACATGCGTGTTATCTCAAGGTTTTCCTTTATTTAGATTTTGCTGGTTGATTTCGATGCTATGATCCCTTTGTAGAGAAATTTTTTCAATTAATCAATCAATTTGTTTGTATTATGCATCCTCATTAACAATACTCTAGATTACTATCATCATGCATGACTGTCATAAAATAAATCTTTGATTCACATTATTATGTCATAGCGCTTAGGTCTGATGACATCATATCCATAAAAATATTCATATGTTCGTGCAATCATAGAGTAATATATGATGTCTCTTTCTTAAATTAAAATTATTTAAGATCTTCTTTTTGAACCAAGGTCATGATCATATGTGAAACCAGTGGGGAACAATGGGCCTATGCCCCCTTTCACATCTCTTTTCCTATCCATCCTCTTGTATCTGACACTAGTGTGTCATGACCATTCTGAAAATGACGAGTACAAGATTCTGTATATAAACCCACATGAGACCAAATTTACTCGGAGAAAAAAAAATCCATAACAAAGTTGTGCTTCATTTAGTCTCTATATATCATTGTAGTTTTGTAAATATTAAAATAAAATTGTCTATGATATGCCAATTTTTTAATGTAATTTTGAAATGAAACCATACCAAATAACGAAGTTTATTTTGCAACTAGATTATACTATAGCTTATAATTAATAAACTAGGGGAGAGCAACTTATTAGATTATATAAGTTGACTTGTAAATTATCATAATCTAGTTGTAATATCATTCGTGTTTGTTTCAGCTTATGGATTATAAGTGGAAATTATATAACATATTTTATTGACTTCAGTCAACTGAATCAATTGTGATTTATTTTATATTTTAAATTTTTTATAGGATTGTCTATATCATAAATTATTGATTTAGATCCGATAACTTAGATAGTTGATTGAAAGAAATATTAACTTTCACTTAGCTGAAAATTAGCAAACGTCATTATATAATCTAGGTAGGAAGGGGAGAGGGGGAGAAAACAGACAGACCTTCAGTATAAGATATGGAGCAAAAATACTTCATTAGCATTTCGCCATTCCAAAAGGCTGACTGTGGAGGCATGATGCACACAAGCCGCCGATTATGCACGCTTCTCCGCAGTTCGTCTCGAGTTCTAACTAATAAGACCACTAAATTGGACAAAAAATAATTTAGTGTTCCGTTGCTTGTTGAGATCGGACCTTTCACCGTTCAGTCCTGATAGACTTGAACAGGGAGGGGCAAACGGCAAAGCATCTCCGTTGTCCACTAGCATACTCTGTTTCCTCTGTTTCTGTTTGCGATACTCTCCCCTGTACCTCAGTGCGTCAAAGAAGAATGCGAATGCCGGATGGCGACGAGCCCCGGCACGCTCGAGCAGGCGGTTGAGCCAAACTGCCTCGCTGCTAGGAGCAGCGGCGCCTCCGCGAACGCTGGTAAATAGTTTTTCTTTTTTTTTGGGTAACGCTGGTAAATAGTTGTGCTTCACGAGCTGCACTGCCAACAACAGACCGCCCCAGTGAACTGTGGCCCACAAAAATAATTACCAGTAAGTACTAGCTTTCTTTTTCTTTATTATACTAATTAAAAAAGAAAAGGTGAGAAAAAAAATTATCCCAACCCGTAAAACAGATAACGGTCAGCGTTCGATTCCCGCATTTCGTCCAGCACCCGCGATGCCGTCGCCGCCGCCTCTCCTGCTCCCGGCGGCCCGCCTCGCCGGCGTGGTGGCCGCCTCCGGCGGGCGCGGCGGAGGCGCGAGTCCGTCAAGGCCGCCGCCGCGGCGGGTGCGGCGCGGCAAATCCGGGTTCTCGCGGCGGTCGGCCATCAAGAAGAGCTTCCACCAGGAGCAGGTGGCGTTCGCCACGCCCGTGCCCGCCGACCCCACCGTCGCCGTCATCGGCGGCGGCGCCTCGGGCCTCGCCTGCGCCTCCGCCCTCGCCGCCCGCGGCGTCCGCGCCGTGGTCTTCGACACGGTTCGAGCTTCTCCCCTCTTCTCCGCCCTCTCCACTCCATCCACTAATGCTCACCGCCGCTGGTTCAGGGGATGCACGGCCTCGGGGGAAGGATGGCGACCAGAACCGTCGACGGCGGCGGCGGCGAGCAGCTGGTGTTCGACCACGCGGCGCAGTTCTTCACCGCGACCGACGAGAGGTTCCAGAAGCTGGTGGACGCGTGGCTCGACAGAGGGCTGGTCCGCGAGTGGAGAGGATTGATCGGCGAGCTCGAAGCCGGCGGTCGTTTCAGACCCATTCCTTCGTCGACGCCGAGGTACATCGGCGTGAACGGGATGCGCCCGCTTGCCGATGCAATCCTGCCTGAGGTATATACTCCACCTGATGCGAGCTCCATTCTTACATTATCATCAGTTACCTGAACCATTGATTGGTCAGCATTGCACTATCACGGCCTGCTCTAGTGACTGAACACTGTTCTGATTTTGTTCTCTGAACGAATCCATTAGGGGTAGGGAACTAGGGATGAGGCATTAAGAAAAATGTACTAAGTGATGCATTTTGCATAAAAGGTGTTTTTTTAATTAGAGGAGATTCGAGGGCGCCCATGAGTCAATCCATTCCCAACCCAACAGTCCATGTACTTCTTTCTTTTCTTTCCTGTTTGATGAATGCTCATTCAGTTGCTTAGTCACTTTTTTTTTGTGCAGAGTGATTTAATCAAGGTTGTGCGTCCTTGTTGGATAAGCAAGCTGGAGCCATTCAATGGTCAGTGGCGCTTGTTTGAGAATGAAAAGCCACGTGGTGAATATGACGCAATTGTGATAGCTCACAATGGTCAGTACAAAATTCCATTCTAATAGAATACTTAATGGAGAAATACTGTGAGCACAGGGCCCCCGTGAATAGTCAGAGAGCTGTCTGACTATCCAAGTTGCTCGGGGTAGATTGCTAAATAAAAACAATCATGTGGCTGAATAGCAGAAAAATCATGAACTACGAATTGTGTTTGCCTTTCATCCAGATATTTCTATTGGAGCTTTCTTCTTGTACTTAACAATTATTTATGATTCACTAGAGAGGGCAATCACATAAGATAATTGTTTACAATGAGTAATAAGTTGATCAGTGATCACAGAATGCACAAAGGAGAAAAGCAGTACCAGCGTTATTGTTTTATGTAAAATATGATCCTTTGTCCATATGTAACTGTTGGGAAGTCGGTGTCTCTAGACTAACACCGATTTCTGAGAAGTGGCACCAAACTGGTGTGATACCACTTCTTCTGTGGACCCAAACCCGATACTTCACTCTATAACGAGGAGACCTTCACTCTAGTATGTTAGATTGGGAGACCAACTCTTTATAAAAGAGCTCAACTTTTATTCACAACACACACTTGATACACTACACACTTTTGGTAGGTGGCTACCTATGACTCACCATGACACCTACACACTAGCACACCATGGCAACCTTGCCATGCTACCTAGGACTCAAATGACACACAAGTCATGGCAACCTTTGCCATGCCTTCACATATGGTGGCTCCTATGACTCCATGGCATGGTGCCTTGGAGGGTGGAGGGCACCCCTATTTATATTTGTACATGACTACTAAGATGTTGCCATGTGGCAACATTTTACACTCTTCTTAGGAAATATCTATCTCTAGAAAATTCTCATCCTTATCCTAATATCCAGATATTTCCTACCATCTAAAATATCTATGTTCTAGAGTTTTCTCATGCTTCACCATGAAGCATGACAACTTGACTCATGCATCCTCTCCATTTCTCTAGAACATTCTCAAGTATGCATTGCTATTTTCAACAGTAACTTCATTTTTTACAAGAATCCATCAAATTTCTTATCTTCTTGTCACATGATATTTGTGCTGATCCATGGTTTACACATGATCAGGGAAATGTGCCAACCGTCTGCTATCTACATCAGGTTTACCATTACTGACGAAACAAATGAAGGTTTCATGGTTTGCTATCACACAGCTTTAACTCATAAGACATATATCCTATTCTTCAAATCTCTTACTGTGTTCCATGTTCAGAGACTAGAGCTCAGTTCTGTATGGGCACTCCTTGCGGCATTTGAAGATCCTCTGCCAATCCCACAAAGTGATTCTCATGGAGTATTGGAAGGAGCATTTGTAAGAGATGTTGATTCTCTCTCTTGGATGGGCAACAATACTCGAAAACTTTTTCCAATGCAGACTGGCGGACGTGAGTGTTGGACATTTTTCAGTACTGCAGCATATGGAAGAAGAAATAAAGTACCGCAGGTGGTTTGTTTTCTAAAATTGTTCAATATCTTGCCGTATCAAGTGGTTGCACCATACAATATTACACTTAGTTAATAAACTACAGATTTTAAAGGAGAGTGCATGCTATTTCAGCTTTATCTCTAAAGCATTTAACTCTTTACTGTAGGAAAATATTCCAAAGGTGACAGCAGAAAAGGTGAAGGAAGACATGCTTGGAGGAGTGGAACTTGCTTTGGGATTATCCAAAGGATCCCTTCAGCAACCAATGTACACAAGAGTGCAGTTGTGGTATAAAAAAATGCATTCCTAACTTTCATACTGCTGCTGCTCCATCATGTTGAACACAGGATAAGTAATAAATGTTCAAATCACAGGGGTGCAGCCCTGCCCATGAACACCCCAGGAGTACCGTGCATATTTGATCCCCTGGGGCGAGCAGGCATTTGTGGTGACTGGCTTACGGGTTCAAGCATAGAAGCAGCAGTACTGAGCGGATCCTCTCTTGCAAACCATGTAAATCCACATTCCCTTCTGCTAACATTCCACAATAAGTCAATACCTCACTATGATTAACAAAATGGTAGTATTGTATTGCATCCACCAGCTTGGTGTTAGGTTGTTTCCATATTTGTCAAACCCAGAACATTGCTAATACGTGGCTCAAAATTGTTTTTGCAGATAGCTGACTATTTTGCAAGTAACGGTGAACGGACAGAAGAGTTTGCAATTGGTTTGCATGAAAATCTAAATCAAGTTGAAGGGCATGATATCGGCCAGTTTCCCGGATTAGACTTTCAGAAGCCACAATTAGTAGATGTTCAGTTGACACCGAGTTTGTGACGAATTTGACCTATCGTTGCTGTAGATTGTAAATGATGAGCTGAATTTTGTTTCCTTTTCTTCATGTTCCAAGTAACTCTTATATTGTAACCTGCAGAATGTATGTAGGAATTAAGCAGATGTAACAGTTTCTTTTCTCATACATACATTGTATGAAGAGAAAGGAAGGCATGAAAATAACCACAGCTAAACAAAAGATCAGTACCAAAGAAAATTGTTGGATACAAATAATCAAAGCACATAACAAATAGGAACTTGTCGATACAACGTAGAGCATCACGTAATTTGTACCCAACAATTTGATCACACAGACACAGTTAGTATATTTCCCTCAGTTTGGCAGAGATAGATAACTGAATTAACATTATTAAATATAAACGCTAGATCAAAAGCAGTATAAAGGAACCCATCTGCAAGGAGGATCTTTGCACAATACACTTTTCAGTGTTAAGTTCTAATTTTTTAGAGGAATACTGAAGCTACATAACAATTCGAGTACTTCATGTACGATGTTATTGATCAAATAGGAGCAGCACACGTAGTTCTGAAATGTCCCGTTTGGTTGCAGCGGCTACAGTGAACAACTCGCTTGACTCGGCCACAATCCTCTGCGCGAAGCCTCTTCTTCCTTGGCCTCCCTGGGGGCCTCAGTGATTTGGGCGGGTTGATGATCACGGACACCTTGTTCTCTTCAGCTTGGCCTTGATCGGATGTTTCATTCCAGAGAGTTCTGTCAGGGATAGGGTGTATGGTCTGTGAGTATGTTTTGCGGTACGTTGCCACAGTGAAGCAGCTCTCAGTGTAACGGTGGACATTCTGTCTGCAAGAGAGGAGTGCTGCCACACCATGAGCACAAGGCACGCCATAGAGCTGCCAACCACGGCAAAGACAGCACCTGTTACGGATGTCCACAATGTTTGTTCCCTCATGAGACGAAATGACCTCAAACTCTGCCTCATTGGCTCGGGCCACTTGGTATCCCCGTGCACGCTCGATTGCCTCTTGCACACGGCGCTCAGCTGTGGGGACAAGGATAGTAGTCCACTGCATGCTTGCTTCACGTCGCTCATTGAACCATGTCATTAGCTGGCGACGAATGCATTCCATCATCTGAACAATAGGAAGGCTGGAAGCATCCAGTATCCAGGAATTCAGCGAGTCTGTAATATTTGCTGTTAGATGACCATACCTTGTCCCCTCAAAGTAAGCTGTGGCCCAAAGGCGAGGCGGTAGATGCCTTATCCAAACAACAGCTTCTGGTGAAGTGTCCTCTATCTCCAGCAGCTTAGTTTCAAACTCAATCACAGTCAGAGCATGAGCAGCTTCCCATAGAAGGTTAACAAGCACTGCATTGTTGAACTCTTTCTTGAAGGTTTCACTAACATGGCGCATACAGTACCCATGGAATGCAGTCGGAAAGTTAAATTCAACTCCATCAACAATACCCTTCCGTCTATCTGACAAGATGGTGAGCCTTGGCATGTTCTCTGTGTTCTTCTCCAGCAATTCATGCAACTCAGACAAAAACCATACCCAGTTTTCATCAGTTTCCTCATCGACCACACCAAATGCGAGAGGAAAGAGAGCACCGTCACCATCAAAACCAGTGGCAAGAAGCAAGGTACCAAGATACTTGTTTTTCAGAAGGGTTCTGTCAAGCCCAATGAGTGGACGGCACGCATTCACAAAACCATATATTGATGCATTGAACGATATGAAGAGTCGCTGAAAGCAGTTGTCATCTGAGTTACCATAGACACGAGCAATGCTTCCTGGGTTTGTTTTCTCCACTTGCCTACAATACTCAGGCAAAAGACGATATCCTTCTTCAAAAGACCCTCGAACCGCTGCCATAATCCGCTCCTTCCCTCTCCAAGCTTGCTTGTAGGACAGTGTGATCCCATGTGCCTTGTGAATCTCTTCCAGGATTTCCTTGGGCTTGCATTGAGGGTTCTCGCGTAGCCTCTCTTCGACAGTGCTTGCAACCCACTGAACAGATGCTTGCTGATGGCCAAGATGGTTAATTCCTATACAACTATGGGTGTCATTTATAGTTCTGATGGAGAAAGTGGGCACGCCAGGAAGCTTTGCAGCATGGATGCGCCATGGGCAGCCTTCAGCAGCACACTTTGCAGTGAACCTTGTCTTGTCAGACTTCACCGTCTGTATCTCAAAGTGGCAGGCAATGGCAGTGTTGCGGATGGCCCGACGGCAGCTCATGACATCCGGAAATTCCTGCCCCACCGCGAGCTGGAACTCGGGGCTCACAACCATCGTCCGCGACTGGATGACTGGAGCGACCGCGAGAGGAGCCTGCGAGAGGTCACTCAGCGCAAGCTCATGGGTCTGCTCAAGCGAGAGCTGGTGGTCAAGATTCTGGTCATCATCAACGCCAAGGTGGTGAGCCTCGGCAAGGGTCAACTCGTGCCCGTCTGACAAGTCAAGCTCATGATCGTGGTCATGCCCATCGAGGGAGTTCCCCTCATGACCCTGTCTCAGAGCAAGCTCACCAGAGTGGCCCTCGTGGTGGTCGTGGCCAAGCACCAGCTGGTGGCCGTCGTCATGGTGGTGACCGAGCCCCAGGTCATGGTCGTGGTCGTGCGAGTGGCCCAAGACGAGGTCGTGGTCGTGTGGGTGGCCAAGGCCAAGATCATGGCTGTGCCCGAGGCCTAGCCCATGGTCCTGGATGAAGTCGTGCTCGCTCTGCCTCAGTGCCAGCTCCGGATTCTGCCCGTGTCCCAGGGCCAGCTCGTGGTTCGCCATCGCCGATTGTCGCTCCAAGACACCGTGCTTCCTGACAACGAAGCAATCATCTCGAATCAGCTATGTCATCCGTACACGAACAATCAGTGGAACCTCGCCAACAAGGACCAAACCCGAGTGGCATACGCGAACAATCCAAGAATAGCAAGAACTCACCTGGAATCGCAACGTCGACGACCTCTGCGGCAGCACCACCACCAGCAGCAGAAGGTTTCAGCAGCGGCGCAACCGGAAAAGCGTCAAGATCCAATCTTCTCGCCGCAGACTCGCCGGAACTCCAACCCGTCCTTTACGCCTTTCACCGCCGCACCGTGAGGACGACCTCCATCGACCTCTGAGCCGCGGCAGGCGTCACCCGGCACGGGATCCGAGCTCGCCAAGAAACGCAGGGACGAAACAGCCGCGCCGAGATCCAACCACCGAACGCCGCTCCACTGCACGGTGGAGGTCCGGCGGAGGTGGGGCCGGGCACGAAGGCAAGGATGGCGGGGAAACAGCGGGCCGATTTGAAGGTTTGCGCAGGGGCAGAGAGGGGAGGAGGAGGAGGCGAGCGAGCAGGGGCAAAGAGAGGAGGAGAAATTGGGGAAGGGCAAGGGGGGCAGATGAGGCAGGCGACACGGAGAAGAGGAGACGAGAGGGGAGAGGGGTATTTAGGTCAAACCCGAGGCTCCTGGCTTCGGATTACTGGGGCTATTTCCCAATTTGCCATTGAGTGAGTTGGGCCTTTTGGGGAACACGATTTGTGTTGGCTGCCGAGACTGTTACAATTGCCAAGTTACCGTCCGAGTTTCACTTCTCTTATTACGTGCAAATATTAGTTTCTTCTAACTTTTTTATTAGGTGATAAATAGGTATGGAATGGAACAATGGGATATGTCAGTGTTGAGGTTGAATTTGAGGCGGTTTTAACAACAAAATTTAAGCACGTGAGAATTATTCATGGAGTGCACGATACGATTAAATGTCAGCATTATTATTAAATCCTTTTCTCTGACCCAGGCTATGGCAACCATCGGTTCTGCAGTTCTGCTACCAACATATCAAAAGTTTTGTCATCATAGTGTGAAAAAAATCAGCTCTAGAAGCCATATTCTTAAGTTTGAGCTAATTCTATGATAATTCAGAAAGGTTTAAAATGACCCGAAGCGCTATGCGTACACCTGTGTTGTCCTACTCAACCTTACCAGTGCGCTAGTCGTGTGCAGCACTTTAAAATGATATGATTCCACTCAACATTTTAAGAAAAGCATAAACAATTAAGTATCGAACCTAAAACTTCTTAATATAGCATAATTAGTTCAAATTTAACAGTTCGGCTTCTTAATATTATTTCTTTTTTTACTACTTCTGAATCTGAATGCGACATGAGTGTGTATAGTTTTCAAATTTGTTTTCCAGGCTCATGTTTCAGAAAAGCATTTGTTTTTTTTTTCTTTTGCCTCAGTGCCCGCTAACTTGAATCTCTCTCCCTCTCTCTGACAGTTCTTCCCCACCTCCGGCACCCTCCTCTTCTCCTCCGGCCGGTGCTACCCGCCGCCGCCGCCGCCGCCGCGGCGTACCCTCCTGCCACGCTCTCACTCGCCACGGGTCCCGACACCCCGCGCTACAGCTCACGGCCGACCGACCCTCGCCCACTCCCACGGCCCCGCACAACCTCTCGGAGGCGGCCTCCCTCTCGCGCCGGTGCCGCCGCACGCTCCATTCCGACCGGCTGCCGTCACCTTCCTGCACGCCTTCGCTTCTTCCTCCGCATACCTTCTCTCCCCTTCTCCTCCTTACTGGCTCGCGCTGGAGGGATCCATCTGGGTCGGTTCCGCATGTTGGTAAGCCTGAACTGCTTCGCTTGATCCCAATTTCCCCCTAACTGACGCTGATTTAGTGCCTCATTTTATTTACTTCGAGCACCCGATCCAAAATCTCATGTCTCTCTCTGAAACTGCAGAATCCGCAGCACTGACAGTCTAGCGTCGTCCGGCGGCCTCAAGTGGACGCGCCATGGTTCTTCCTCAACGAACTGTGAAATTGGTTGATGCCGATGGCGACCAAAGCTTTGTGCATAAGCTTCAGCTCAGCATCTCCAAGGGTCTTCCTCATGCGACGCCAGTGGCAGCATTGAGGACAGAAGAACATGAATTGGTAGGAAGTATGTCTATTCACGGGTTCTTTGAGCGGTGCTGTAGCCCTTCAAGTTGATGCTCATGTTTGCGTATGTGCAGGTTAAGTCTGTTTTCCAAATCCTACAAGGCTTCGAGACATCCTGGCTCTATTGGGATAATACTGTTCCTGGGTACCGTGAGAAATCTGGGGTATATGTGACGCACCTGTCGTTGACGGGCCTCGGGTCTGTGCTGTGTCCATTTCTGTTTGCGGCAACGTGCTTGAAGCATGTGGAGATCTTTGTGGGGAAAGTTAGGACTTGCCATCACAGGATTCCAACTTTGGATGCATTTGCTAGTTCAGTCGATTCTTGGCTCACGGTGAGGTTCCAATTCAGGATATGCATAGATTTCTTGATTTTGAATTTTTGTCATCTAAATGATGATGTTTATCCAGTCCAAAATTCCAATTACCATTGACATTTCATCAGAGGCTCCGGGAAGTAGCTCTGAAGGAGGAAGAACAACTATTTACTTCGATCAGCAGGACTATAACTCTATTGGGGTTAACTGATTCTATGTCCAGGTATACTTTAGTATGATATCTTACTACCTTTCTTCCTCTAATTTCGTATGTACATATTTCCATATGGTTTTTGAGATAAAATCATAATTTGTCACTGGGATATAAACAAGGAACTTTTGAGTCTGAATTGTTCTGGTAAACTAATAACTAGTTTGACCTTTCGTGATTGAAGAGAGATAAACAGTTAGTTCATTTGTGATGGCAAAGAAATATATTGCAAATAGCAACTTGTATGCTGCATAATGAATATTTCCACAAGAGTTTTACATTCACAGTTTAGCCCTTGAATTTTAGTTTTGCAGCCACCACTCATTGATTAATAAAATCTTTTGCAGTTTATGTTCTGGAGCAGAACATTTATCTCAAGTTGTACATGGGGCTCTGCCACACAGCTTTTGGGATTCTGGGGCACACATGGCATCTAGTGAAGTTGCAGTTTATATTCTTAACCAACTTTTTAAGAAGTTAAGTGAAGTCTGTCTCGTGGAAGATGGCGAGGTTGTGTCAAGAGGCAACTGTTCAAATGTCTGATTGTTTATGTTTATTACTGTTATGCTAACTAAGATGACATTGTAATCCATGTAATTCCAGGGGGAGCCGTATCATATGCTGCTGGTGATATTCACTGGGAGTTTATTACCTTATCTTCAGTGTCTTGATTCCTGGCTTTATGATGGTATCCTTGATGACCCTTATGAAGAGGTATTGAAGGGATACTTCACGACTTCTTTTTTTTTTTAATATATTATTCATAGCTGTTTGGTTTTTTATTGTCTGTTTATCACTCTTTTCTTTCATTTGTTCTTTCTCTTTTTTTTATTGTTTGTCCTTGTCGTTTGGCTCTTGTGCGTTTCATTTCTAGCCTACTCCAACTTGATTGGGACTAAAAGGCTTTGTTGTTTCTGTTGTGATATTATTCATAGTTGTTCATGCTACCCAGTCAAATACTACAAAACTAGTATGTGTTATTTGCTTGACCTGAGACAAATCTGAGGTACATGAGAAGTTCATGATTTAATGATAGCGAGCCTTGAAAAATTTAATGCAACTACATGATTTTTTTCCTCTTTGGTATGCTATGTTCATACCAGTTCGTAGTATGAAGTTATTGGTTTCTCACATCTGAAGCGTGTTTAAATATTCTAAACCCTTAATTTAGATCTTGTTCTACATTGTAATGTTTTCCCAGCTTGACAATTTTTTGTTGGAATTTGATTATTTAATGTTTAGTTCATTGATTTGTAACTTTGAATGTTAAAAGTTCAGCCCTTCTTGACTTAGCTATTTTCTCTTCTCTAGATGTTTTTTTATGCAAACAATGCAGTTACAATTGATGAGGCAGCATTCTGGGAAATGAGCTATATGCTCAGAGTAAGAGGTTCACGAGTTGACAATTCATCTTCTTCAACTGATAGTGAATCTGTCAGGAAAAAGGAATCAGGCAATCAAGAATCTACTGCTGCAGGAGCTGCCTTGAAAGCAAGCAATCAAGGTAGTGTGGATATTTTATGCCCCATTTTCTTGAAGGATATTGCAAGGGCCATCGTATCTGCTGGAAAATCCTTTCAGCTAATTAAGCATGTTCAAGATGGGCATCAGGTTGAAACTCATAAAGGCACATGGGGGTTCCATGTTGATCAGGACACAAGTTGTAGTAGTCAACATAAATTCTGGCCAGGTACCTCAAGTTCAAGAATTCAAGTTGGGGATCAAAGAAGTGAAGATGCTGTTGAAGAATCCACAGGACAGTTTGGAAATGATTTGCATGAAATGGGACTCTTAACCTTGTCTGAGATTTTCTTGATATCCTTATCTGGGTTGTTGGAAAATGGTGATCATGTTTATGAATACTTACGAAAATTTCATGCTGATAGTGTTCAAACTAACAAAGCCTTTGTGAAGAGTGAGGTTCAAGAAACAAAGGAGATATGTGCAGAAAACAACTCGGAGAAGACTTGGGTAAAGCTCCTAAGAAATGCTACATCAGGAAGGAAATATTCCGGTGCATTTGTCCATGGTACCCCACATGATGCATCTTTGAATGGAGTAGAAAAGCATTTTACCCTATCTTGCTACGAAAATCCAGCCATCATTGCTTGCAAAGATGCACTGCAGAGGAATCCAAACTCTTGGAGTGCATTGAATATCTCTGAAACTTTTCATCTCCCCCCGCTGAATGATGAGAACATACGGAGAGCTATATTTGCTGATGGACATTCTGCAGGAACTAGAACTGGTGGTGATACACAATCTACAGCCTTTTTTCCAAGACTAGACGGAACTGATTATAAGTTTGGCTTTCAGTTCAATGATTTGGAATATGTCCGTCAGGAGGATGACAAAAGAATCTTGGAGGAGCTCTATGCATTTCCAACTCTTCTTCCTTGTTCGAATGTAATAATCCCTTTGAAACCAAAATAAGTTATCCATGTTTTCTAGTTATAATTCTGTTTTCCCTTCAGGAAAATGTCCCCCTGTCAGAGATCTTACCTATGCAGAAGGATAGTACACTTGCGTCAAAAGTTCTTCAGTTTATTCAAAGTATGAGTTTGAAAGATCCTCTGCAGCCAGTGGGTATTATCCAAGAATGCCTTTCGAGATGCATAAAGAGACAGGTATGCTCAAAAGATACACTTTCTAATCATTTGCTTCTTAATCCGTACGTGTAAGGGGTTTATGCATCTTGCTCCTTTTCAGTTGGATCACATTGGCAAGAAAATCCTGTCCAAGCTGATGGGTGAATGGAGATTAATGGACGAACTATCTGTGTTGCGTGCTATATATTTGCTAGGATCAGGTGTGTCATCATTAAATGTTTTATTTATTTGCTGTTGTTCCCTCAACAGTATATACTATTCTAATATTCTTCTGGAGCCTTCAGGTGACATGCTGCAGCAGTTTCTCTTAATAATTTTTGATAAACTTGATAGAGGGAATTCTTGGGATGATGATTTTGAGCTGAATAACTTGTTGCAGGTGAAATTTACATTGCAAGTTTACTGTCCCATTAATACCTTTGCTCCATCCATATTCAGTTCTCTTATTTTTTTTCTCTCTTTTTGCAGGAATCCATAAGGAATTCTGCTGACAAAATGCTCCTGACTGCACCAGATTCTTTGGTTGTTACATTAGCAAAACATGACACGCATAATCGTGAGGAAAGTGTATCAACTTCCAGAAAAGGTCGTGCACTAGGTTTCGGCATTGATGCACTTGATGTGCTTAATTTTACATATAAGGTATGCACCAAACAAGGAGATTAAGATTTATCTGCATTCTTGCTGTGTTTTTATGTATTTTGGTGATGGCAGGTCTCTTGGCCTCTTGATCTAATTGTTAATACAGAAGCTCTGAAGAAGTATAATCAGGTATGTCTTACTTTTTCTACTGTAATTATCTAACAGGTCACCATTTAATGACTTTGGTCATTTTTGCTGAACCCCAGGTTATGGGATTCTTGCTGAAGGTCAAGCGAGCGAAGTTCATCTTGGATCAAACCCGTAAATGGATGTGGAAGGTATACATCAACTTTCTTTTTGCTATATCATTTCACATTATCCTTTATTCTGAATTTTCTTTTGATGAAGTTACTAATGCTATAGATTGATACTATATGGAAAATTGACCACTGCTCTAGCTTATCAGCATGACAGTCGACAACTTTGTGTACCTGATAAGCCATAATTAACCTTATCCGTTGCAGGACAAAGGCAGAATAGGACACAATTTTAAACAGCAGTTAATAGTGGAGCAGAAGCTCCTCCATTTTGTTGATGCGTTTCACCAGTACGTCATGGACCGGGTGAGCTCAAATAGGTTCCACCCCATTCATTCAACCACTGTCTGTATAGTGCTCATGGCAAATCTTTGAGTAGGTGTATCATAGTGCATGGACCGAGCTCTGCGATGGCATGGCTTCTGCTACTACATTGGATGAAGTAATGGAAGTCCATGAGGCATATCTCTCTTCTATTCAGCGACAATGCTTTGTGGCCTCTGATAAGTTGGTAAGCATGGTTGCCATTCTTATATAAATTAAGATGTTATTCCCGAAATTAAATTAAATTAAGAATGCTTGTTGCCTTTTTTTCAGTGGGCCCTCATTGCCAGTCGAGTCAAGACTATTCTCGGATTGGCACTTGACTTCCACAACATACAACAAACTCTCAGCACCGGTGG
The DNA here is from genome assembly GCA_030378355.1 of Eleusine indica. Taxonomy (NCBI): domain Eukaryota; kingdom Viridiplantae; phylum Streptophyta; class Magnoliopsida; order Poales; family Poaceae; genus Eleusine; species Eleusine indica. Next base: position 13,670,798 of record CM059494.1, read on the forward strand.
GACCGCTTCAACTGTGAGGACAAGGTGTGAGATGGAAGTGGATCGGATTGAGAAGCAATTCGACGAGTGTGTTGTATTTCTCTTGAGGGTAGGTTTCTAACTCATCGATTATCTTGTCTCTGCAGTAACTTTTTTGTAGATTCAAAACAATCGATGAAACATGATTTATAATATCCTCCACATTCATTGCAGATCCTATCTTTCAAGCTCAATGTGGGTCATTTCCCCCATCTTGCGGATCTAGTTACCAGAATCAATTACAATCGCTATTTCATGTCTGATAATGGCAGCTTCTCTGCTATTCCCGGGTCTGGACTCCGGTAGTGGTTTAGCAGTGTTTAGGGCCTGATTGGTTGGCTGTAGGAGGGCCAGCCAGGCTCACGGTATGCAGGATGCCATTGATTGGTTGCCAAACTCGTTGCTGGCCAGGTTGATGAGAGGCAAAAACGATTTGATTGGTTGCCTGCGTACGCGTCTCAGCCTGGCTCGCCAGGAACGAAAATGGATTTCGTTTCTCCTGAGCCTGGCTCACGCGCTGCATGGTCAGAGCAGGCCTGCCTGTCTAGGTGCAGCCTGGTTGGACTGAAGAAAACCAATCACGCCCTTAGTGTCTACAGGGTTGATGGTGTTGCTCCATCTGAATGTACTCTCTCCGTTTACATTTACATGTCATTCTAAGGTTTCTCATTTCTCTAATTACATGTCATTCTTGCTTTTTAATGCATCTTTCTCTCTTCTCAATATAATATTCTTTTTTTTCACTACATCTCTATCTCTCTTTCTCCTTTTCATTTTCAGTGTATCATCTTTTTTTTTCTTCTTAGTTTCTTGTGTCCAATTTCAAAACATCTAAATGTAAACAGAGGTAGTATATATGAAGTGCATGCAGAAGTTGTCTTTTGTGTCAAGATTTAGATACCGAGTGCTAGTGCTTTGTTCAAAAATCAAAATGAACGTGTGACGTGGGATTAAAGTTATTGGAGTTTGATTCACAGTATGTACGATCTCATTAGAACATTGTTTATACTATAATAAATTAATTATATCTATTTTTCTTTACAAATTTGTTATGGTGACGTCAACCTGATGTCTGAGATTATAAAGCATAACAAAAGTGGCAAGCAGATTTAGGATGCTGTCCATAGACTGCTTCAAATTTTCTTTACGCCAGAACTATGCCAAAATATTGGTGCTGTTAGGCACGAACACATTGAAATTTTAAATAACAGATTTTAAATTCTGCACTACAGAAAGTGCTCCATGTCATTGCATCATCAGCTGAACCACCATAACGAGCCGCTCTGTTGCATCATCCAAACTTCACAATGAGATTTGCTTGGGGGAAAAGATGGATAACCGATATAGATTTATTAACATTGAGCAAAACTGAACTATGTATAAAAGAAAAATATAACTATGAAATAAGGAAACTGAGGAACCATTTTTTATATCACTGCTATAGGGCTATTACAATTACGATCGGCTCAAGCAAACAGCACGGGACTACAGCACCTTATTACCATCATCTCAATCAATAATCTCTCAATGCCCATTGGCAGGGCCATAAGATGGGTATCTACCAGCCCCATTAGACAAATTTGGGTAGTCCCGTGACTGATAGGAGTAACCACTCGAGTCTGACCCAAAGTTAGGCAGAGAGAGGTCCGTGCGGCTGTATGGCCACTGGCCCATCATTATATCTTCATACTGGCCACTGTTAGAGTATGAAGGGAGATCAAAGTGCGAATAACTCCGGTCCCTTAGCCCCCGAGATACACTGCCCAATGGGCTATAAAACCTTGGAGGTTCCTCATCATAGTATTGCTCGGACTGATCAAACAAATATGGATCGCCAAACATATCATAATCGGGTGTGCTTGCATCATTGGGCATCGAGTACTGTCGAGCAAATCCATGTTGCAAGACCTTTCTCCGTTCACTTTGCTCCTCGTCCAGCAAGTCATTGATTATATCTAGGTGTGGGAACTCATCGCCAACAAGGCCTTGTGGTTGGTAGGGAGTAAATCTGGTAGAAATCTCTGACAACAATTGCTTGCTTCGTGATCTTCCATGCAAATTTAGCTTCTCAATCTCACTTCCGATGGTCAAACTTGTTGCACTCTCATTGTTGTTGCTGCTGCTGCTGCTTGCCTGGTGCGAGCTCTCTTCTCTACCCCCATACTGGTTCAGGGACTCAGGTTTAACAGTTCCAAATGTAAATCCAGGTCTCAATGACGTTTCCTCTTTCCTGGGCAAGCTCTCTGATGACAGAATGGATGGTTGTGATGTAAAAATAGATTGCCAGTGTGCTCCTTGGTCTGACAAACCTGGCTGGTGTGTGAAACCACTTCCACCAACAGAACTCTTCTCCATCATTGCATTGCGATATGTCCGTGACCGGGGAATGTAGCTAGGAGCATTAACAGAGGGCTCATTTCCCAACCGTCCAACTGCACTCATCGAACGAGAAATAAGTGGTACATTCTGAACCGTAGCAGGAACAGGTGCACTTTGTTTTGCTCCAGGGACTTGTGGAGCACTCAAGGGCCTTGATACTGTAATGACCTGAGTTGTAGTAGAACTGCCAGCCACAGAAGTTTGTTTCTGAGCTTCAGATTTGGTGGATGCAGGCAACTGCAAGGTTCTACCTGTCACTGGAACTGACTTCTCCATTTGTGAAGCAGGACTGGACAGAGGGCCTTTATTTGAAACTAACTGAACTGTCTGGGTTGAAGTGACACCAGCTGTAGTGGCAGTCACAGCACCTGAAACTTCTGTTGCACGATGACTCAAGCTATTGGAGCTTTCCAGGGAAAACTTTGGATGCTGGGACACGGTAGGTTGCTTTTTAACAGGACTCACAGAAGAAGTGGAAGACTCTACCATTCTTAACTTGGAGGGGCTCATTACATCAACATGCCGTTGTGCATGTTGCTTCTTCTGCAACACAACTTTATCATCCTGAAATGAGTAAAACTGCTTATTAAACTAAGTATGAATTATGCTAAAAAAACATTGTTCTATAACAACTGCCATATGAAAATGGGACGTTTTATATGGTACAATCAGTAAAGACATGCGTACCTCAGATTCATGTCTAAAGTCCTTTAAGTTGCCAGAACCATTGTTGCTGGATCCTATACCATTATGTACCAAATTTGATCCTTGTGAAAGTCCTGTCCGAGCATCAGTATCCTTATACCTCCGGTTGTTTCCCCTGAAGAACAATACAGCGAGATAAATACCAAATGGAAGTAAAAAAAAAAAGGGAAATAATCATTAAAATATACCTATTGGATGAGGATCTGACATTTGTCCAGGCACCTCCAGTGTGTGATCCATTCAAGACAACTGAAGGAACCGAGTCTGAGGAACACGTAGACGAGCTATCATCCACAAAAGAGGTCCTCTTTCCTGCTTGGTCATTTTGCATCTCAACACTTCCAGGTACACTAGCTTGGGTTTCCGAAGCATCTGTCTCCCAATTAACAGGACTAGATTCACGATCCTCAAGATCAACATTTAGTGCGTCTGAATTATCATCTCTGCTGTCAGATATATCAGACACCTCTTCAGGGTTGTCAGCGTTTGATGAAATTTCTTCCGCTTGTCTCGAGAAATTGTCCAGGATCCTATCATCTGATGCAATGCTGTCCATAAGTATTTCCTTACTAATCAAGTCAGACTTGCCATTTTTCCCTTTACTACTTTTCCGATTGTTTTTCTTCTGTTTGGCCTGGGAAAGATATTACAAACATTTCAAAAAAAAAGTTCTCAATAAGTATAAAGAGGGTACTCCCTCCGTTCAACATTATATGACGTTTTGGCTCTGGGCACGGGAATTAAGGAGAGGTGAAAAAGGTGGATGCACAGGAAACAAGGAGGAGAGAAATAGAGATAGAGGTGTATTGGGAAGAGAGAAAGGTGCATTGGGAAGCGAGGGTGTCTTATAATTTGAGAAAACTTGAGAAGGCTAAGTGTCATATAATGTTGAACGGAGGAAGTACACTGGAACAATGGCGACATATGTTCATATATGCAGTTAAAAAACAGCTAAACATGGTAATGAAGAATGAGGACAACATAATCTGCAACTTTACAAACAAAGAATCTCAGAAAGATGGCAAGAGTGAATATAATATGGTTGAGAGTAACCTGTTTTTTCTTGGCGCGCTTTTCTTTTTCAGCAGCACTACGTTTTGCCTTCAGTTCAATTTCTGCTAGCCCAGCAGCTTCCTCTTCACGAATCAGCTCCTCTTGGCGCTTCAAAGCCACGGCCTCTTGGTACGCCACTTCTATTCGGCTGTTTCAAGTATTTATAGTAAAACAAGTATGCACAAGTATGATTGAAGTGTGTTTTATATTTATAGATTTCATCAGAAGAATTTAAGTTTTATAGAATACTGAAAAATATTAGTGAATCAGCAGTTTATCGAACCCGAAATGAGAATAAAGTTACTAAGGACTGCCACGACCTACAAAACACGGATACGTTGTCTGGAGCGTGGATACGCCGTGGATACGTATCCGGTGCGGATACATATCAGATACGTGGTGGATACGTATCCAAGAAGTATCCGAAAAAAAATAAATACGAATAAATCTGATACACGGGCCGATACGTATTGGGCTGCTATGGCCCATTATTGGATACGTCTTGGCCCAGCTGCAGCCCATTTGAAGGGTTATTCCCTGCTTCCCTACCCTAGCCGCCACACACAGTCACACACACAGCTGCAACACGCACGCATGCACAGGCAGGGGAAGAAGACCACGCACGCTCAGGCAGGGGAGGAGGACCTCAGATCCGCCGCCGCAGATTCAGCTGCTGCCGGCGAGTCAGCGGCGAGCCGAAAACCGGAGAAGGTGCGTTCTCTTCCGTTCCTCCCTGTCCCTTCGTGTTTCTGCGTTGTTCCTTTCCTCTTCTCTTCCAATTCCAATTTCTGAGATGAGTTCTCGGGCCAGAGCACGGAGATGCCGACGACCGGAGGAGCTCCAATCCGTCGCAGCCGCGCCCGCCGCCAGCAAGTCAACGACAAGCCGACGACCGGAGAAGCCCGTGATGCTGCTGTAGAAGAGCAGAAAAATAGGGAGGGTGGAGCACACGAGAGAGAGAGAGAGAGAGAGAGAGAGAGAGTCCATGGTTGCCTAGCCTTCAGCTATTGCGACTCGCGAGGAAAAGAGACGGCTGGTTTGCTGGTGGATGCACTCGTCCGGGAGAGAGGATAAAGTTGCTGAGTTCATATTCTAGGGTAAGAAAGTTTAATGGGCCGATGGAACTTTTATTGAACAGAATATTATAGCCCAGGTGTTCTTTTTTTCCTTCTTCTCCGTGGACTACTAGTATTATATTAGACTGCTAAATCAATATATGTAGCACATATGTCTTGTATTATATTTTTTTAAAAAATTATTCAAACGTATCCACGTATCAGGTTATTTGAGAAAATGACGTATCGATGTATCCGTATCCGTCGGATACCGATACACTTATCCGTATCCGTGCTGGATAGGCCACGACACAATGATATAAGAGAGAGGAAAAGCTACCTAACAAGTAGAACTTTAAAGTTTGGGAATCAACAATTTATCAACACTTTTTATGCATTTGCAGGGCAATACATTGGCATGTTGAACTGGAAGAATTTTCTACCTGAATATGTGAGCCAAGGCAAAAAGCTCCAGTGTCTTCCAGCCTAGCTCTATAAGCCGCCTATCATCACGCTCAATTGAATCTTTGTTGAACTCCTCACCTGAGCTGCCATCCTAGCAGTACAATATATAAAATACGTGAGGGTGTGAACCATAGAGGAAAGATGATGCATCATCTCTTCTACCTTGAGTTTGTAAATATAAGAATCCTAAATCATGATCCTACTTCAAAGCAGTACTGTGTAGAAAGGCTTCATTCATTTTGTCAAAGTAATTCGGATTTTCATATGAACAAGAGTTTGTAAATATAAGAATCCTAAATCATGATCCTACTTCAAAGCAGTACTCCCTCCATACTTCAATTAGATGCCGTTCTGGGTTAGGGAAAAAAATATGAATAGGTGTCATTTTGCTTTGTCACCCGTGCTCGCATACAGTCCCGAGGCAAATTAATGACTCAACGCAAAAAATTGGCTGCCCATAGGGGTTGAACCCACGACCTGATAGGTTGAGGACTTTAGGTGTACCATGCTGGCCACTAAGGTGGCTGTAGACTATTGACTAGAGTAGCCCCAACACGGCTTTTAATGTGGACATTTATGTAGATGTACCTCCTAATTAATCACGTCTTGGTATGCTAAATCATGTCCAAAACGACATCTAATGGAAGTATGGAGGGAGTGCTGTGTAGAAAGGCTTCATTCATTTTGTGAAAGTAATTCGGACTTTCGTATGAACAAAATTCTTTAAAAGGGCAGGCAGTATCAAAACATACGTTGTGAAGAAAATTGCTTTTAACTTTGAGTTTAAACATGGAAATTAAATATGTGCTTGTTGTAGAACGAAGCCGAGGGCCTCAGCCTATGGCAAAAGACGAGGACATGGCCTCCTACTTCTTGCTTACCCTCTACTCTAGGACTTATAAATGCTTTTATTATCATAGGCTCCCAACAAACCAAATCTCTCAAGTTAGCAAACTGCTAACAGCCTAACAAACCAATCCTATCTAACAAATCACCTAACTTATTCTTGGCCTAGCAGGCACTGCTGGTCATACATTGTAGCCTCATGCCACAACAGTGCTCAGTCATACTTAGTGAACTGCCATAAGATCACGTCTCAAAAAAAAAAAAAGAACTGCCATAAGATCAAATTTTCTAGAATGGATTGTTACCCTAGTAACTTTGCTAATTGATCGGATGAACATGCATACCTTGGTACGGTTCTGTGAACTTTTATCATCCTTTGTAGGCAAAGGTTGATGTGGCAGTGTGTCCAATGCAGCTCTTTCAAGCAAAACTATAACATCATCAGCCAAAACAAACATGTCCTGATCAATAAGCACCATTGGTGTGCTTCGAGAATCAGCCTCTGTTAGCTTGGATGAGGATGACCCCTTCTTGTTCTTGCTCTGGTATTCAAGGGCTTTCAGTCCACTATATAGAGAGTCAATTACCAAAGTAGATGTAACCTCTTTCTCTATGAAAAAGTGTTTCACTAAAACTTTCAAAATAGTGTCAGTCTTTTCCCTTGTCATGTGCCGCCGCACACTTGGATCCATTCCTAGCCAGAATGCACTAAAACTGCAACACGCCGAAAGAAAATATGTTCATCAAAACCAACACAGTGCATAATAAAAATGCCTGTAATTAAAAAGTGAAGATATGCTATTCAGAAGGGTATCTAACCTGGACCACCTCAGTTTATCCTCAATTAACCTGCTAAGCTTGCTTCTTCTCTCATCAATAAAGCGACGGCAAATTTGTTCCACATTTGATAGGTACACCCTAATTAGTTCCCTTCGGTACTGACCATCGAGGCAACGAAATGGACGGTCTGCCTTCTCCCTCGAATATTAGGATGCAAAGAAGCACATATGGTTATGCAAAGTACAATATTCCCGATTCAAATCATAAGCATTTAGCAGCATAAGTTGAAGGCATAGGCATACAGAAACAGATACCTGATGACTTGAACTTGAGCTTTGATGGTAAGAACATCCTCAACAACAAAGCCATCATGTAACTTTGACAGCTCCATAAACTTTTTCCAACCCCAATCATGTTCCTTCTTCCAAAATCGGTGCAGCGTATCTGAAATATTACATTCTTTAAACTCCAAATGAGGAAGCAAATCAAAAGCTTCATATTTTATGCCCTCTTTGGCCTCCAGCTCCAAAGAATTAATGGCACTGGATGCCTCTAGTTACAGAAATTCCATGAAATGGAGCTGGGATTACAGCAGAGTTGTTTGAGTGAAGTAGTGAACCACCTTGTCCTTATTTTAGACTAAAACCACATGTGTAAACCACTTTATTTTAACAAATAAATTCTAAATTTGATGTTCAATTTGGGAACTAGAAACCTGCCAAATTAGTTCTAGGCACTAGCAGATAGTTCATTAGACTCACCTGAATACTTAGATTTCTTCGGGTCTCTATTAATTACAGCTATCGTAAATTGTGCAAAGTGGCTCCACCCTGAAATATAATAAAATCATATTGAAGATCATGATCAAGGAATCATGAAATGTATCAAATATAATGTATAGAACATTTCACCAACCTGGGAGTAGTTTATCATGATTGGCAACACAAAGAAATAGTGACAGATGGTTGCAGACATCACATCCTTGTGGATAAATCAGGATGTACCTGAAAATCAACAGATGTCTCAAAACATTCTGAAGAAGTAACATATGAGCCGATTGACCTAAAATAAATAACCAAGAAACTCGCTAAAACATTCTGATAAAAAAAAGAAATGTCAGGCTGCAAAGGACATAGCAGACAGAAATGGCAAGTGCTTTTAGGTGTACACAAATGAACGACAGTAATACTTTCTTCTTTCTTCAATATGTGAGAAGGCAAAACATATTTGTAAAGAGCAAATGGAAAGAATATCGAGTATAGCATCATTCTCATTAACTGGTCTATACACAAGGTTATCTGAGCTCATGGTAATAGCTTGTCTGCATGAACTGTTACTGCTCACTCACTATTGAATGGATGATCAGCCTTGAGAATATGCAGTGCAGTTCAAAATTCAAGACGTAAATAGAAGATCTACACTGCTGTCATAACTGTTTGCCACCTTTTCTACCTATGGCTATCCTCGCACCACTGAAAACAGATAGCCTAATCACATCCAGAAGGCAAGTAAGAAGCCTCAACAGCACAGTAGAAAAATGTTTGTAGTGGAAGAAACTAACAAAACAGATGGCGATCAACTTAATGCTCATGAGGACCATACCACTTAAATCCACCAACATCAAAGGAATTACTCCTTAGCTCTCTCTTGTTGATTTGGGAGAAATTATCAATTCTCCACGTAAACTTCCCATAGAGTCCAGAGGGCCTTGGCCCTGTACAATAAAATAGAATTAACAGGTAAAGGAACAACCAATGCTACAATCATTATATGATGAATGATTAAAATGCATGTGCTGCACGCGGTAACAAAATCAACTTTGTTGACACATATACAATAGGGAATTCAAATAAAGTAGTAATTATATCCCCTTGAATATTACGCTGCGATTTTTAGAAATAACATGTCAGACCCATGCTTTTGGCAGGAAAATGGAAGCACTCCAGAATTTAAGATGTGCACTACATGTTTCCACAGTAGCCTGAGCCTAGAATCAAATGTTTGGGTTCAATCGACAACTGACCCATATACAAACAGATGCAATGACCTAAGCTCCAGGAAGGCAACACAAATACTAAATAACCATCCATGTTGCACAATGCAACAAGACTAACATCGAGTAAAACTATAGCTAAACTAGTTGAGATTCTTCATGAAACAAGTTATAAAAAGAATGAAGAGGTTTAGTTGGTCTAGGCAAGATGGTGAAAATTGAAAAGACGAAATAGAAAAAGGTCACCCTAAAGCATTTAAAGAACAGAAACAGGAAATACAAACTTATGAAAGACGAGCTTCACAACATACCGCAATCATCGTCATCGGTGTCTGAGTAGGCTGGTGAAGTGGATGGTGTTCCATTCTCAACTTGTTCACTTGACCTCCACTCTGCTAAAGAATCACCGGAATGACTCTGTTGATCACTGGGCAACTCCTCGGTCGATGAAGACCTACAATCCCCTGTACTGTCCTCGATCAAAGTACCAGCCATTATTCGACGCCCAAAAGGTGCAGCTACAATATAACCTCACCCTTTTCCTTCCTGCAAAACAGGAATCCAAGTGAGCTTAAATATGTGGTTGCGTAGAGAGTAAGTTCTGTAGATAGTTGGCAGTTGCTAACTAGCTCAAACATGTGGTACATCTCATGACAGAAATTGCAGAGATCAAGAAACAATGGCAACCACGTACATATATTTGCCTACAACATCAAAGCTATCCATCCAGAACAGAGCAGTCCCAATGAGATAACACCACGCAATTTTTCAGATCCCAGAACACCGCTCCTACCCAGCAGAACCTCTAATTTACAGCAAAGTTAACCCAAAAGCAGCAATCTTAGTGACACATGAATAGCATGCGTCTGCAGCATTAAGTCAAACGCATCAAAGCTGGATTACTTTCGCCTGCGAACAGGAATCTAGGGCTACCTCTCGCGATTACTACGAACACCGGGTACGCGGCACCAGCCCAACACAATCCAATCTAATCCCAGTGCACGAGAATCATTCCCGCGCCTGAACCCCAGCGCCACCGGACCGATGGAAGATCGATGCCCGCCTGTCGTGAGATAGGATCGCGGTGAGGCGAGGCGCGCACGGCAATGCTCACCTCGTCGGTAAATCCCCTGATTCAGCTCGGCCACGGTACGGCCCCTCCGGATCTGACCTTCCGAAACGCCCTGCACCGTGCGTGCCCAGCGGCGGCGGCTGACCTGCTTGGAGATCAAGCGCTCCCTCGCCCCTCCTCAAGGCGGGTCGGCGGCAGCAGTGCAGGCGGCGGCGGCGTGCGCCCTAGTCGAGTCGGGGAAGAGGGGGGGGAGGGGAGGTGTGGTGGAATGGAGTCGGGGAGGGTGGCTGTTGAATAATCGGATCGGGTTTAGGTTTACGCCCCTCTTTCCTAGGCTGGCTAAGCTCGCCGCCTCCGTTTTGGTATTTCGACAGGTATTTATAAACGTATATTTTGGCAGTTATTTATAACCACGGGTAATTATTTAGCTTGTATTTTTGGCAGGACTATTAGATAATGATTTTCTTACAGATATTTATAATGATGAGTTAATGAAGAGATAAAATTGAGTTTTTCTTGCATCAATTTGATAGATGAATAGTATTGGTATGAAATATGAAATCAGTTTAAATGGTTACTCAAGTTTGTCGCTCGTTTGGTTAGTTGCATTAGAAGAGACACTATAACAGCTTTTTGAAGCTTTTGTCGTCATGAATAAAGTGACAAAATATTATAACTAGCAAATATCACATGATTATTCTAGATTTACGATGATAAATAATAATCTAGTAACATATTTGACGTATAGCATTATCATGATACATGCGTAACAGTTATACGCTATAACAAATTTTTGTGGTTGTTGTCGTTATGAATAAGGTGACAAACTGTTATACCTAGAAAATATTTATCATGATTATTTTAGATTCACGGGTACAAACAACAACATATTCGGTAATGTCATCAAAACACGTGCGTTGATAATATAGCGCATGATATTATAACTTACTGATAATAAAGGTAGCACAATAAAAATGTCAAAAGCATATACTTCCCAAAAGATAACGAGGCTAAGACCACGTTATGAAGTCTTCTATCAGAAACAAAAAAAAAACGTATTTTGAGCATCTAGAAATATTTTTTGAATATTTTTATAGTTATAAAATCATAATGATCAGAAAAATGAAGCATATTTTATGTTATTCAATTTACCTAGGATCGTGGAAGACAAACCGTAGCGAGAGGTATATTTTGTATTTTTGGAAGCGTCATAGCGAACCTCCAATGCCAAATAGAGAAAGATCAAATGTTTATTTAACAGTATAATTGATGATAATATGCTAAAAATTTAATGTCACACGATTTGAATGGCTTTTGTTTGGTGTCCAATCCGCACGAGGCTCAAGATGATTTTGTAAATGTTAATCCTGTGCATCTTATATTCACGCTAATGAACGAATGATCAATAATTCATAATTGCATTGTTTTAAATGGAAAATTATGATGTTTGAGTATATAAATGAAGTAATTTGTAGCATGGCAAAAGTTCCAGGATCAGGAGCAACAATAGAGCGCGAGCAGGTATCTAGTGTTTGAGGTTATTGGGTATAGAAATGAAGTAATCCATCGACAGACACATCAAATCTAGCCGAAAATAGTAGTATATGATTTCGGAGCATGTAGTTGGTATCAAAGACTACGAACTCCGCATCTCAGATATGTACCTCGATTTTATTGTCCCTTAAGATGACGTTAGAATAACTTTTCTAGAGTATCTCTAACAAGTTTGTAAAGAAAAAGCAGTCTCTAAACCTTAATTTAGGATGTTATTACCAAAATAACCTTCTAACAGTTCTATAAATTAATCTGCTAAAGTTTCGCACTTCCTATAAACCTTTATTTGTTGGCTATATTTGGCAATCATATTGGCACTTCTTATAGCTGGCTACGTGGGCTGTGATAAATAGGCTAGCGTGAGATCCGGGTATTTTGGCCCGGCTCGAGCATGGCACGATATAGAATTTGATGGGTCGTGCTGGCCCATGGCCCATTATGGGTCGTGTCTAGGCCTAGCCATGGGCTCATCATGCCAGTCTGACATGACCTATTTAGTGTAGCCCGTCTAGACATGATGCTTGGCCCGTTTAGCCCATGAAGCAAAGCCCAATCTAGCACGACCCATCATATAAAATAATTAATAGTTTCATATTACACTAAAAATCATATTTTTTTAATTTAAATGTATTGATATGAAATATTTATTTATACAAAAAATCAAATTTAAGAGAAAAAATCATGTACATAACATTTAATAAGAATTCAGGCCAGGCCGACCGGCATAGCACGTCGAGCCGATGGCCCAGCACGACCCGTGTAAAATGAGTCATGTCATGTTTGGACTTGGACGCAATCCCGTCAGGCCGTCACGACATGACCCGTTAAACAGACGGACCGGGCCGACCCCTTAATGAAATGGCTCAACCGTGACAGGTTCATGTTGTGCCGACCCAGCACGGCCCGTTAACCACCTATACTCCCAATCCACAAAATTCCGTAGTAGGGGGCGTTTTGACGGGGCCTCGCCTCTTTTTCTCTCTTGAACTCTCCAGAGCTACAGTTGCGGGAGGCGAAAAGGAGGAGGCTCGTCCCCGCCGGCAGGGCTGGTGGTCTTCGCCGCCACCGATTGTTGGGGAACGGGTAGGCTACGATAGCATATAATAATTTCTACCGTTCAACCAGAAAACCTTGCAAGAGAGGATCATGGATCGTTACCACTAGACGCGCAGGCGGAGCGCAAGCGAATGTTGGAGCAACTCGATCCAATGTAGTCGCGCGTCAGTGTAGAGGAAGTAGTCGATCACGTCAATCGTCTCCTTCTAATCCAGCTGTCGGCACCGCAGCAATAGCAGCGCATCCTCGCGGTATCCACACGTACGGGGTTGGAGCACCGTGCGCGGTGTACTAGCACCGACAACACGATTAGGGTTTTGTGGGCGAGAACGAGGAGCACGACGGCTAGGGTTAAGAACTGGTGGAATCGCCTGTGCCTTAAGCTCCTCCTCCACTTAAATAGACCCTTCTAATGGGTCTCGACTAGTTGGCCCATTAGTAGACTAATTCCTCACAGATCAATATCCGTATGACCCTCACATACGAATCAAATCCGTATTGTCTCTTGGGCATATCTCCAACAATCTCCTACTTGCACTAGGGACAATCACATAGACAAGCGATGTTCCAACCCGTTAAGTGTGTGACCCATTAGGTTCACATGTACACGACAATGATGTGAAAACCATTTTTCAATCATAAATCAATAGCGGCACCTAGCAGCACATACTGATTCTCGTGTACACATAAAGATCATATCGGTTGAACCTTTGACATACGCAGTCAGCGATCCCTTTGCCTCACGATATCAATCAAGATTAAGGTGAGATACGTGCCATCCCTATAATAGCTCGATCATTCACCCGAACGTCTAGTGGATTTATCATGACTAACTTTTAGTCATTATGATTAACTTTTAATCATATTGGCATGGCCATGCACTTCCAAATCCATCTAACTCGAGGGGCCCAGAGATATCTCTTCTATTATTAGGAGGGGCAAATTCCATCTTGACCGCTCACACCCCACGACATGTTTCATAGCATACGCGAAAATTACCTTTATAACTACCCAGTTACGGAATAGCGTTTGGTAATCCCTAAATATGCTATTACACATTCTGGAAATCAATGACAATCTCAGGTCTAAGGATCCCAAAGGTATATCATACAAGACAACAACTGATGGCACAACAATAACATCTCAGCAAAGTCTATTAGTGGGTCAGTCCAACACTATGTTCTCTAACATGTGTCCATATTATTGATTTGATATCTCCATATCAATGATCTGTGAAACATGATCATCAACCAATACATGTGCTAGTCTATGAATCATTATTATCCAACACAATGATAAGGAACTAGGGATCATTTAGGATAATATTATGAAAGAATAATGAGTTTCACAAACAAGTCACGCACTTGTCAATCAATACAATAATTATTATTCATAGAACAGAATAACACTTTATTCAATCACACATAAACATAGACATTACACAATCTCTCATACATTAATCATGCAGATATCTAATACCCATGGATCTCATATGTGCCTCATGCTTAGGCTGAGAGAGAGGTTTTATCAACGGATCAGCGATGTTTGAGTCCGTGTGCACCTTGCATATCTTTACATCACCTCGAGCGACGATGTCCCGAATAAGGTGATAACGCCGTAGTACGTGTTTGTTCTTTTGATGCGCTCTAGGCTCCTTGGCTTGCGCAATAGCAACACTATTATCACGATAGAGGTCCATTGGACTGGATGCACTAGGAAACACACCCAACTCAGAAACAAATTTTCTGATCCAAACAGCTTCCTTTGCAGCTTCTGAAGCGGCAAGGTACTCAGCCTCCGTTGTTGAGTCAGCAACCGTATCTTGCTTGGAACTCTTCCAGCTCACTGCATCTCCATTGAGGCAAAACACATATCCAGATTGCGATCTCGAATCGTCTTTATCGGTTTGGAAGCTAGCATCAGTGTAACCATTTACAACGAGCTCTTCCTCACCTCCATAGACTAGGAATATACCCATAGTCCTTCTCAAGTACTTTAGGATATTCTTATTAGCTCCCCAATGAGCTTCTCCTGGATTTGACTAGTATCTGCTCATAGCACTAAGAGCGTAGGCTACATCTGGGCGAGTACTTATCATGGCATACATGATGGACCCAACAGCCGAAGCATATGGAATCGCTCTCATTTTCTCTTGCTCATCTGGTGTCGAGGGACACTGAGTCTTGCTAAGAGAAACCCCATGTGACATGGGCAAGAAACCTTTCTTGGAATCCTGCATATTGAACCGTTTCAATACCTTATCAATGTACGTGTCCTGGCTTAATCCAATTAGCCTCTTTGATCTATCTCTATAGATCTTAATGCCCAAAATGTAAGCTGCCTCTCCTAAGTCCTTCATTGAGAAACTCTTTCTCAAAGAAGTCTTAACAGCTTCAAGCATTAGAATATCATTACCGATCAGCAATATGTCATCCACATAAAGGACCAGAAAGACAAGCGCACTCCCACTAGCCCTTTTGTAAACACAAGGCTCTTCTTCGTTTTTAATGAAGCCAAACCCTTTGACTACCTCATCAAAGCGAAGATTCCAACTCCGAGATGCTTGCTTTAGTCCATAAATGGACTTTTGAAGCTTGCATATCTTCTTAGCATTTTGTGGATTGACAAAACCTTCAGGCTGTGTCATGTACACATCCTCACTTAGGTTTCCATTAAGGAAAGTTGTTTTGACATCCATTTGCCATATCTCATAATCATAAAATGCGGCAATTGTTAGAAGGATTCGTATAGCGACGGGCGAGAAGGTCTCATCATAATCAACCCCTTGAATTTGCTTAAAACCTCTCGCCACCAATCGTGCCTTATAGATGTGAACATTTCCATCCATGTCTATCTTTTTCTTAAAAACCCATTTACACTCAATGGTTTTTACACCATCAGGCGGATCTATCAAGTTCTAAACTTGATTTTCTCTCATGGATTCTAATTCGGATCTCATGGCTCCAAGCCATTTCTCAGAGTCCGGTCCCATCATTGCTTCATTGTAAGTCTTAGGCTCATCATTGTCTAACAATAATATGTCTCGCTGCCCCGTGGTTAGGAGCGTGAACTTTTCAGGAGCGCGACGTGCCCTTTCTGACCTACGCGGGGCTGGTGTTTCAATAATTGGTTCAACAACAATTTGTTCATCCAATTGTGGTATAGTGAAAGAAGAAACATTTTCTGGAGCTTCTTGAACTTCTTCAAGTTGCACCGTTCTCCCACTTACCCTTTTGGAGAGAAACTCTTTCTCTAGAAAAACACCATTACGAGCGACAAACACTTTGCCCTCTTCCCGATTGTAGAAATAATAACCTTTGGTTTTCCTAGGGTATCCTACAAAGAAGCATTTATCAGACTTGGAAGAAAGCTTATCAGACGTCATACGTTTTACATAAGCCTCACATCCCCAAATCTTAAGAAAAGACAACTCGGGACGCTTCCCAGTCCATATATCATATGGTGTACTTTCCATGGATTTAGATGGAACCCTATTAAGTGTGAAAGCGACATTTTCTAGAGCGTATCCCCAGAAGGACAATGGAAGATCACTTTGGCTCATCATCGACCTAACCATGTCTAACAAGGTTCGGTTCCTCCGTTCGGATACTCCATTCCATTGGGGCGTTCCTGGCGGAGTCCATTGTGGAACGATTCCACATTGCTTTAGATGTTCATCAAATTCATGGCTCAAATATTCACCACCACGATCAGATCGTAGGAGTTTAATAGTCTTGCCCAATTGATTTTGTACTTTATTTTGAAGTTCTTTGAACTTTTCAAAGGATTCAGACTTATGCCTCATTAAGTAGATGTAACCATATCTACTAAAATCGTCGGTAAAAGTTATGAAGTACTGAAGACCACCTCTGGCTGTGCAACTTATTGGTTCACATACATCCGTATGTACAAGTCCCAATAGTTCACTCGCCCTCTCACTATTGGTTCACATACATCCATAGGTTTCCTGTCGGCTCGTGGTAGATTAGGTCCTAGGGAGTCTAGGGTTAGGGTTCTAGACGACGCTGTTGAGGTGATGGCAGCAACGTCGTAGCACAATAAGTCCTCCCGGACTCTTCATCGCCCCGTTGGTGCTCTACTTCGGTGCCGACGGCAAGCCTGTGGAGGAGGGGCCTCCCGAGTGAGGTCCTGCACAGGAATCTGTCGGTGACAATTCATTGTTCGGTTCTAGTGGTGAGCTCGTCATTGATCGTTTGTTTCTTGAGAGCAGAGGTAGCTGCAGGTTCGATGAAAGTGAGGAGGTTGGTTCCATTTCGGTTCCCCTGCGGCGGCTTTGGTCGCCATCGGCGAGCTTGGACCAAGGTTGAGGGAGCTTGGGACACGGTCCCGGCTGATGTGCGACTTACTAAGGCCCCATCTCGTCCTTGGACGAGTGTCTACTCCGGCTCTTCTCAATGCCTTTGTGTGATTTGAGTTCTCTTCGACCTGAAGACGGATTCTGGTGTCTTCGGCGAGCCAAAGGTCCTGGACCTGGTTGTAATTTTTTCTTTTATTGAGGACCTTTGTGCAAATATGATGGGATAGCTGTCCTCTAAATCCTACAGTGATGTACCTGCTTGTGTACGTTTTCCTTAAGGCAAAATTTGCCACAACACACTCTTCAACAGTGCTCTTTGCCACAACACACTCTTCAATTATGGTTTTGCTACAACACACTACTGAATTCTGGTTCTTTGCTAAAACACATTTATGTGAATATAATATTGATTTATTAGAGAGAGAATTTTTCAAATGACAAGAATACCCCTGCTACCAGTTTAAGCATATTATTAATATTTGTTATAAGAATTATTATTATTATTCAATTATATCACACAATTAAACACACTTTTTATAGAACGAAGAGTTCTCACATCAATTTGAAATCCATATAATATATGGTTCCAGCCACACTAGGGGTATGTTTGGTTTGCTGCCCACGTAAGCCTTTCCAAAGTTTGGTAAGCCCACGAGATTTGACTGTTGTTTGCTTTGCTACCAAATTTTGGTGTGCCTTTGAAAAATTGGTGTTGCCAATGTACAGTAAACAGGCAACGTTGGCGCAGCTGCAGGCGAGAAAACTGCTCGCCAATTTTTGGTGGAGCAGTGCCAAATCCTCTTGGTAAGAAAGATAAGGTGTTAAGAGTTTAGTGGCTGCACGGAATCTAAGTTTTTTACTCCAAATTTCTTTAAACAATAGTAGATTTCAAAGATGAATTCGGATTTTGAAACCGATTACACCATAATATTTCTTATAATTAACTCTACAAAACAAGATCACATTAGACTATATTCCGATGAAAAAAGTACTATATGACAAGTAGGTCCTACATGTCATACATATAAGTATAACATGTTTTGGTAAGGTAGCAATCCAAACACCATTTTTTCTCACCATTACCCTTGAATTGGCATTGCCATCAACTTGGTAACACCAAATTTTGGTATGGCTCATGAAGGTTCTAAACCAAATTGGTAACAGGGGTATTCTTGTCATTTGAAAAATTTTCTCTCTAATAAATCTGTATTATATTCACATAAGTGTGTTTTAGCAAAAAACCAGAATTCAGTAGTATGCTCTAGCAAAATTATAATTAAAGAGTGTGTTGTGACAAAGAGCACCATTGAAGAATGTGTTGTGGCAAATTTTGCATTTCCTTAATTAGTAATACAGGTATGTTTGTGATAAAAAAAAATCCACAACATCCCCTTATTCTGCGGCAAAATAGCCAACTCGGACCTTGTTTCACGCCACCGTGAGAACATTTTGGCCAGAGTCATACTGATAGCAGTTTTCACAGTCGGCACCGAGGAGACGAGTATGCGCCACTGACGTTGTGCGTTGCTCCGGCCGATCGTACCACCTGCGCGCTAGTCCTGGAGATTGCACCGTCGGCCGGTCGGCGTCGCGCTGTTGCAAGGGATCTTGTTGCAGCTACTGCCGGTGGTTCATGTCGCTGCTGTTTAAGTTCACGCCGACGCCAGCGGCCTCCCATCTCTTATTGGTTTGCTGGCAACTCGATCGGAGGTTCAATCTCGCGGCTCTCGCTGTCGCTGTCGCTGTCAATGTCCCCAACCTATTCAGTTTTCCTGTCTTTGTGGTTGATGGTAGCAGTAGAACGAAACTGCTCAGATTTTGATACGCTTTGTAGCTGATTTGAAATTATACTAACAAAGTGACTGCACGTTGCTACGACTTTTAAATAAGAAGCAATTACATTACAGGATCTGTTTTCAACTCTAATTTTAAAAATGAATCTGTTTTTCAAATCTTTATAAGAATGGACCTATTTTCCTCAAATGACCATAGCTGCGTACACTTTGTTCAAGAGTGTAGAGGCCGGGACTCTTGTTCCATTATCTAAAAATGTTTTCCTCAAATAACCTCCTTGCAGGTCTATTTTTTACATTGAAGTTAAAAACAGGCACTGTAATGCAATTCCCCCTTTAAATAATTAAAATCAACGTATATAAGTATGATAGATATTCATTGAATAGAAAAAAAATATCACTTTCAATAATAGGATATTACATAGTTTAACACAATTCTCCTATAGATCGTCAATCTCTTTCACTATTTGACTATGTTTTTTAGACTTGTAGCTAAACTTAGTACAATATTGATAATTTTTTTTAAACTATTTGATTCCATATAACTTCGGGTTCTGACCCAAGAAACTAATATAGTAACTTTTTAGTCTCACTTTCATCATACTTTTTAATTTTTCAAACGTCCTTTATCATCATTGCTAAAAAGTTTATCAATGTCAAACATCATAATAGAGCTATATCACAAAATGTTGAACAGAGAAGTACTTGAACGAGAGATGTTGAGCAAAGAAGCTCACAGGATGATGAGATGACGAGATCATGATCGAAGTCCCGGATCCTCGTCTGGTGACGCTAAGATCTCTTTCATACGGCAGTTTGATTTTCGGCTTTGTCAGGGAGGTAGCTACAACGTCAATACCGCGTCAGAACCTCCGGTATGGGAAGCAAGTGCTCCTATACTGCTACTCGACGACTTCGGGGCAACTTCATTGCATAATTGAATGAGCCTGTCCTAGCGCTCCAATGGTGACGGCGGCAGCGCTCGAGCTCACGCTTGGACGCTAGACACGAAGCGAGAAGGGTTCGGAATAAAGAATCAAGAGACGGTCAAAGCTCCCTTTTACGGCAGGAGTGCCTCGATATGGGCCTTGAACTTAGAGTTTTCATAATACATGATGACTTTGGGATCCAAATCTTAAACTCTCAAGTCTATGGGATGGCAAACGCGATACAGCTTGATAGCACATATGAAAAAAGTTGTAAAAATCGACACGGACACGAAACTTCTAACATCAAAACCAACACCAAACTAAACCAACACTAATAACAATCTCACATAAATTAATAAGTAGTAGAGATTGATCCATATTAGAGTTGCAAACCCATAAAAACGAAGGTGAGAAATGACCTGTGTTATTAGCTAGCTGGTAGCTGATCTGAATCCAGAAACAGCAGATCGTATGTATATTGATTCGACTGCTAGCTTTAATACCAAATCATCCGTTCGTATCTGTAGAAAACCAATTCCTAGTTCGAATGTTTTCCTGACTCATTTACACACTACCTGCACATGTTCGCAGTGGGCTGAGGCTTGTCTTTCCAGCTGAACGTGCGGATCGGAGGGACCGAGGGAGCACACGCCGAACGCCGTCGCGTGATGTCTGCGTATGGTGTCGTGTTGTCATCGCCGGTGGCAGGGTCGCAGGGGTATTGGCACCGCGTGCAACCATTACGAGATCGCCAACGCCGCCAACCTCGATTGCAATTGGAAACAATCGCGACAGCAACGAACAAATCATCCATGGGCCCAATAAATAGGAATACGTGATTAGTTTTAAAATATTTTAGAAACCAAATTTTAGGAGTTGTTGGAGGAAGCGAGTTTTTTTACTCCCAAAAAGCTTTTTAGAAACTCCCTAAATCAATGTTTTGAAACTATTTTTTACATAACTATTGGAGATGCTCTTAGTTCAAATTATAAATTTTGTCCTTTCGTTATCAATTACTCCCTCCATTCCGAAAATCTTGTCGTTAGGACAAGAAAGCTAGTGCAAATTTGCACTTAATGAGCCTGTCCTAACGACAAGAAAACAGAATAGGAGTAAAAACCAAGGAAAAAGTGTAGAGCACCATCGCTGGGAAAGGAAAAAAAGATGCAAGCACAGTTTAAATCCTTAAGATGCTGTTTCTATTCTGTACAAAAGACAGAAGCTTCTGAGAGCTGGATCCGGTTGCGGACCAGCCAAACGAACAAAAAGGGAAACTTCAGACAGATGCTACATCTTGTCAAAAACATCCAGCCATACTAGCAAATCCAAGGAACAATGTTACTGATGAATGATTCGAGTTCTCGAATCAACAAGCAACATCCTGCGCGCTACAATATCTGTCAATCAAATGATCCAATGTTGAAAACCTTATCAAAATGCCACGAGCATATATCTTCTGATGTATGAACTCCAAAGATCTCAGTTATCATCAACTTGTGAGTGGAAGACAAAGCTTGGAAATGTAGTTGTGATGTCCCTATCCAAATATGGCAATACACGATTGTGAGAAATCTCAAGAGAAGACAACATCAATATGTTATGAAAATGACTGTACATCGTAAATTGACCATGGCAGCCCAAAACAAAAAGACCCCGAAAATAATATACACCATTCTCAAAATATGACGTTTAGGACAACAAATCTAGTTCAATTTGAACTGAATAAGCTGTCTTAAACGTCATATATAAAAGAATAGAGGTAGTACAAATAAATCAATTTAAAATGTAAAGTTATTTCTGGATTTTATGACCATCTGCGTGATGCTTAGAACAAGTTCTAAAATGCAGTGGCTTGCCTATCATTCAGCCTATTTTCTAAGATAAACAAAAGCAATCTGGACTCAAATTGACAATAAGGCATGAAACTTGAATAAGCTACAGAGAACCCCAACAGTTGTAAGCCAACATACTGTACTATACAATTTGAATGGTGCAATTTAGATGACACTTTTCAAGTATGTGTTACAATGCTACATTCTTTTCCTTTGAAAGATGGACAGGTTAACACAATCGTATCCTCAAATCATCACTGCTTTAGTGAAACAAAATCTAGTTACAACATTCAAAAGCAGCAGTAACCATTCGATTGTCTCAGCTATGAAATTAAAAATGTCAAGCTCGAAAATTAAGTTAGAGACTTAGAGCATTGTGCCTAGATTTTAATGATAAACATAAAAGGACAATATTATTAAAAAACACAACAGCTGATAAACTATAAGCATGGCAGCTTGATAAATACGCACGACCAAGAAGGTCACTTACTTGAGGTACTGAAGAGTCATATTCTTTAGCAAAGAGGGATGCCTGAGAACTAGATTGCGCCACTCTTCTTTGTCAATTCTTCCATCATGTTTTGTGTCTGCCTCCTCAAATGTCTTATAACCAGAAAAGAAAAAAAAATAGTAGAGAAGTCAAAATCAGCAAGGAACAAGATGAAAATCTGATTTTCTTACATCAAAGCCATCACAACAGCAATGAATAAGTTTGCAAGAAAGGGCATGTCCATTATCAAACTGATATTACCAAACAAGTCTGATAACTAAAATATGGCAGAACCGGTACATCTATTTTAATTCGCCTGCATTTGAATATCATGAATTCAAACAAAGAAATGCAGTAATGCAATGCTTTACATTGTGCACAAGGGGCGAAGCTAGACTAGGATTTATGATGGTGCCAGCATGCCATTTATGCATAATATTACAAGAAATAGCAGGTTCTAATAAGCTCTGTAATGCTAATTATTTTCCTAACCAGGTGCCAGTGCACCAGGGTAGTCTAAACTAATGCACACTTTAAAAGAACGTTAACAATCAAGTTATTAAATTAGCTGAATAGAATGATCACTGATGTATAGAGTTCTGAGCCATGAAAACTGAGAATTGCTACTCCCTCTGGTCTTCTTTTGTTGGCATTAGGAGAGCTAAACTCAGCTCTACCAACATCAACAAAATAGTTATAAAAAAAACCATCAACAATGTAAATTCGGAAGTAAAACATACTAGACACTAGCAAAATCAGATATATAAAATACCAACATCAACAAAATAAAACCGGGGATCATACATATTTGATACTATAGCAAAACTGAATATATGATAAATATACATCTTTAGCAAACCTTGTCAATTATGCTCTCTACAATGTCATCAGAAAGATTCATTCCTGACTCAGCAAGTGTAGCAACAACCATCTGCTTGACCTGATAGCCAAACAAGATAAATTATTAAGGCAAAGAGGGGGAAAAAAGAAATAATTCAGCCAAAAGATGGCATGTCTTAGAGAAAAACTATTTCTACAAAAAGGACAAGGAAAAAAAAAACCCAACTAGCATCAAGCCAGTGCTGCAATACCATAACATAAGATGTTAGGGTGCAACCAAGGTGAAAATAGCCTAAAAGTTGGAAATAATGCAAATTTATCGTAGCTATGAGTAAGACTTACATCAATGCCAAATTTAAAGTCAAGATGTTAATCATTTTATCAAGATCAAACTCTGTACATAGAAGCAACAGTTCCATAGCTACATACCTCTTGTCTCTCAATGAAGCCTTGTTGTTTGAGATCATATAGCCGGAATGAAACTGCAACAATGATCAGCTCTTCAAATTTTAATACATAAAAGGGGGAAGAAGTGTTGCATAAGAATTAAATTGCTAAATTATACTTTGCCATAAGTGAGATATATATTACAAAGAATATCAAATAAGTCTCAATAATTGTGGTGAATCATATAATACATAGAGCTATATTATAACATTTATAGTATAGTTACTAGCTGGAACTCACAGTCAATCTTTTCGTCAAGGGAGGCATTAGGATGAAATACTGAGAGAGCACGTGCGAATTCTTCAAATCCTAATATTCCGTTGTGTTTTGTGTCAAACAAATCAAATACCTGCAAGGGCCAAGAAACTATTGAGGATCTGATAAACTATGCTACCAAAGAAACAATACACATAAGCAAAATTTTCAGGCAGCTATTTTTTTCTACGCAGAACATGCTTCTAAACTTCTATAGTTCCACCGAAAGATACTCCACTGTGGAAAACGCAAGACATTCAACTGCATGAATTAACATGAAATAAAATGATATCCACGGATCATTATTTTGTACTTGTAAAGGAATTACGAAAAGAAAATATGTTAAGAAAAAATAAGGACGTCACTTGCACAAAAAACATGAAAGAAAATAACAATCATAAAAAATTAAATTAGTCATAGTAATGGTTATTCCGTTAACGTATGCACGAATACAGCTTCCATTTAGAGATATACAACAGAACTACATTCCTGACACATAAGCATGCTTGAATTAAAGAAATTATCCTAAAGGTACATGCATTGTGTGATACAACACGTCAGTATTACCTAAGAGATTCCTACAGATAGTACAGAGATAAGTCACACCACAAGTTCCTCGGTTAAGCAATATTTTAAGTCTAGCTTCCATTCATATTGCAGTTACAATAAATATACAGCATGATTGTGCTGCATTAAGGAAACTAGTGAATTTGTTGCATGTCACAACATTAACAGGAAATATTGATATCGAATGAGCACACTATGCACCAAAACAAAATCATCATCTCAAAGGCACTACTACAATTTGTGAACTAAAAAATCTATGATTTAGAGAATTTCTTGATTCAATTTGATCTCAGGAAACTGTCCCTCTGGCTCATTAGAGGTGGGGCCCACGATTGAGCACCCGCTGAATGACCCATGACCTAGAAGAGGCGAAACCGAAATGGAATGTAGATGAAGGTCATGTATCATCCTCATATAACAAACCAATGGCTTCGGTTAAAAAAAAAAATAAAACAGCTAAGATCAGGTAGCAACATGATTGGCGGGAAAGCATAGGTAACAGTAAATCCTTACTAAAAAAAGCTGAATTAAAGATATTAAAAGCACAGGCGAATAGGACTTTGAACAGGCAAAACTATTCCGCAATAAGAAGGTATCAAATATCTACCTATACAAATTCCCACGCGGTCAATCACCCATGATTCCCAAGATTCCCATAAAAAACGAGGCACATAACATAACGACTATGCAACAATTAATTTCATCTAAAATAAACTATGCAACAATTAACACGCAGCAGCACGACTAACAACAAACGCACAACAAATGAAGACTTACACGGTCAGCAAACAGGCTCTCCTTCTTGCTAGTCTTGAACAGCGCCAGCTGAAACTCCTCCTGCACAAATGGTGGCAAGCAAGAACTGCATCTCAGCATCAGCTACCAACATATGCCCACACACACGGATTATGAATTTATGATTAGATACAAACAAAAGCGGGTCGAGCTCCCACCACTGACCTTGTTAATCAGCCCGTCATCGATCACGGCGCTGCTTATCTTCTTGAACAGCTCGTACAGCGCTTCGACCTCGCTGACGCTGACTGCAGCGGAATCGAAGAGAACCGGACCCGACCCATCCAGGCACAGGCAGGCGTCAATCGAAGAAACAGCAAAAGAGGAAGCGGAGGGGGTTGAGGGCGGGGGTGTGCTTACAGACGGTCTCGCGCGCGAGGACCTGGGGGTCGTCGAGCCCGCGCGTCTGCTTGAGCTCGACGTCGCAGCACTTGAGCAGGACCGCGAGCAGCTGCCTCACTCCGTCCAGGCACTGCACCATTATATTGCCCTGGTCGCCGCAGAGTCTCCAGCCACGTCCACCACGCTACTCATCGCCGCCGCCCATCTCGCGGCCGCGGGTCCGATCCTGGGGGGAGGAGAGGAGAAATCGATCAGTCAAAAACCCAACGAGCTCCTCCGCAATCGGATCGCCCCCGGACGCGGAATCGCGCGGGCGGGGATCAGGCAGCGAGGACGTACCTCGGGGGACGGCGGGGGAGCGAGCGGGATCGATCTCGCCGGCGGCGCGGGAGTGGAGACTGGCGGCGGAGCTAGGGCACGGTGTGGGATCGGAGTGGGAGGATGAGGGGAAGGGAGAGAGCAATGCAATCGCTGCGGCGACGGGGGATGATGTGTGTTGGGGCTCGGCTCCTCCCTTCTTCCCTCCCTCGTCGGGTGTCAGGGGGGGGGATGCGGTACCAAAATGCGGGTGCGTGCCGCGCGTGTTCGCCTCTCGGGCTCCGCGCTTCCCACCCTTTTTGGGCTCATCATTGGGTGGGGACAGTCGCCGGGGTGGTGGGACCCACGGGCTGCCTCACGGCGAGCGGCCGCGGCGGGCGGGGAGGGAGAGATGTGGCTCCTTTTTTTTTTTTTTTTAGACGGATGCGGCTACCGTTGGTACACACCGTACAACATGTTTCCCTCTACAGCTCTAGTGCTCTACTGTTCGTGGATAGAGCTTTACTGACGTGACGAGTAGTATTTGAATTCTTTTTTTTTTTTTGTGGGGCGAGTAGTATTTGGATTCTGTATGTAACGATTTTGTCAAGCGCTGTTTCTATAAACATTACTTCCTCCGTTTTTATTTTTTTGTCGTTAGGACAGATAATTTAGTTCAAAAATAAACTAATTTTCTTATCGGAACGGTAACAAAATATAATGAAAACAGAGGGAGTATTGTATAGACATTCTCTATTTGATGTAACACCAATATAAACAAACTTTCTTATTACATGTGTGGCTAGAATCATCATAAATACCAATAAACAGATGGAGTATGAAACTATTCAATAAATCTTTTTATAATTAAAAATGAATATCAATAAACTGAGACCGGTTTAATACCATCAATCATTGACAAGATTTGATGTCCATGATAGAGTCTAATCAAAGCACTGTACCAGTGGAGTCTAAAACAGCACCAAGATCTTTTGATAGACGAGTCAAGTGGAAGTTGAGCGTAATAAACAGTAAAGTGATCCAAGTTTTGACAAACTAATGTAGTTCTAACCTTCATAACCTTTGTGTAGCCTCAATCAAAGTAATATACCAGGCACCAGCTAGTTCGGTCTAGATTCTCACTGATGTGATTATGCCACGGGATGGACTTTCGGTTGCAACAAAAAAGGTCGAGGGTGTACGTACGCAAACAAAAAGGGTCAGTACCGCTTTCGTATCGGAAACATACGGCGTTTTTATGCTCATGCTCGCAACAACATTCCAACTTTGATAGACGTCAAACTTTTCATTGCATTTCGTTGTCAGACGGTGCCACTCAGGCAAGGCGACCCTTGAAATCGGCCTCAGTTAAAAAAAGGATGCCATTCGATTCGGACCACACAACAAGGATAGCCATGGCAGCCCGGATCGCCATCGTCCATGTGGAGAATAACAACGACGGCGTTAATTAGACAGTAAATGGAAAAACCTGACGTGGAGATTAGTGTGATCCGAGACTTTTATAAAGACAACTAAGTGAGTACAAAGGCCACCCATTTGATTCGTGGCCCTGAGAGACTGTGAGCCAGCTCTAACTTTTTTTTAATTAAAAAACAACAACTGTTCTAAACAAATAGTATATAGCTAAGACAGAAGCAAATAACTTGATAAAAATCCTCACCAAAACAAAATAAATTAATAGGCTAACTCGATTATTTTATTACAATAAGCAAATGTGACAAAATATTGCTCACTGTATTAATCAATCCGGTTGTCTGCAATCATGTTATCAGCACAACCTAACCATGTCTAACACTAGCAGATACACGCTGTCAGGCAGTGCCGCTCAAACCTGCTCACCTGACATGCTGTCATACTGAAATAGAACAAAGGCGCCATAAACAGGGGACGATTAATGTATCTCAATAAGCGCACCCTGCCAGCCAGTAGAGCGTGCAAGACAAAAGCCAAGTGAAATTGTTTACACAAAGCTTGATCTGATACATCACCTACTTGGCTTCTTGATATAAAGAATTGCAACTTCAGATTCAGATTGCCTCGTGAACATGAACTACACTTGACTTGGAGAAGTATCTGTTTTGGAACTCCTTTTTATGTTGCAAAAAAGAGAATACCTGGTCTATAACAGATCACGAGCAGGCAAGTTTATTTCGAGCAGATTCACAAAAATTTCTCAACTGGGTAAAACTAACAACAGTGTCATTTGTAGTGTACATGCATAGATGAAATATGCATCAACACCTTGCATTTCGGTGTCTACTCAAAAAATCAGAGAAGCTAGGACAATGGATATAGAACAAACAAGAGCTGAAAGAAATGTGATGCTAGATACAAGTCCAATGTGTGCTTCATCTCCACAGGGTATGCGCCATGCAGCTTTCCCCACAGGTGCAGCGTCAAGATTCGTAAGTGTCCACATACAGGAGTCAGAATGGATGTTCTTCTTTCGGTAGCGTAGGAGCTGATCTGGGTTGCCGAATTCCACCGTTGCATAGCCACTGGGATCTAGAGGCTACAAAGAAACATCAAAATAATTATTATTCTGCTAAGTTAGGACACATGTTGTGTTTGCAAGTTTGACAATTGCATAAACTAAATATGCACATGGGAAGTTGACTGTAATATGTTCTACAAAAGGACTAGATCAGAATCTAAGACAAGTACAGCTACAGAGTACATGCGTGTTCCCAGAACAATTACTGCGACCACATATTATATTTCAAATTTCATAGCACCATGTGCATGTCAAGTACAACATGAAACTGGCGTGTCAAGAGAGTGCCAGAAAATGTTGGTTCCACCATCTCCTTTTTGTCCTTATTTGGAGCATCCAATGTAATAATCCCATATGCAAGTATTCTGCATTTCTGCCACATATTGTTCCTTAGAAAATGCAAAATAAGTGCACAATATTTCCTTTAACAATATTTAGTTGCCTGATCACAGATTGCAATGTATATTCCTTGTGAATCAAACCTCTAAAATTTTCCTGAATTTACCCAAATTTTATAACCTCAGACAGCATAGGAAGGTAAAGTCTGGCGAAACCGTCAAACATGAACTCTAACTTGATGCGGTGATCTCAGAACACACAAATACACAATGGATAGTTAATATCACCATTTTTTTGCGGTATATTTCCTATTCTGAGTTTCATTCCTAAATCCCTGCCTCTTGGTTGACTATATAGTTTCACAAGGACTTGTTTCCAGGATCTAGTTTATCACAAGGCAAGTGCCAGTATGTTTTTGTTCAAATTCCTTTTGGAAACAATTTAGGATAGCAGCTGAGCATGGACAAGGGGTACTGCATAACAGTCACATAAATCCTAAGACACTGATGGATATGATTTGTTGGCTAAAACAACTCAACATATAGAAGCCAGCAAAGTTGCAGGGTTATGTACTCTATTTTTATTATGTTCATGTTCCACCAAAGCATGTAAATGAGTGTGCCAAGACTGTATTCTTTTTCTCGCCACTGCCAGTCTCATGAATCATTCTTTTATTCTTTTATTTGGGGTTTTCCATTATTGCGCATTAATCATCATATTGGCCTAACATAGTCTTCTATGCTTTCAGGACGCATTGTTTAATGTGCATCATGGAAGTAATGCGCATATAACCAGCAAAAGGTTTTTGGCTAATTCAAAATATTATGTAACCAATTTTCTAAAATTGTGAAGCCCAATTTTCCATACAAAAGCATGTGAAAGCAAGCAGCTCTCCAAGTTAAAAAAATCAAGATATAATGGCGAGTACAGACAGGACGAACCGAAAAATATAAATTGAAAGTTTGTTACTACAGAAAGCTTATAGAACCTTACAGGGTATCTAGCATGGAGAGGAAGTTCAATCAAAAGGTTACAGTTTGCTGATGTGCTTGGCCCGAGATCAACATGAATCTCAATAGCTGACCTGTTGGACAGAGCTGAAGGTAATTCAAGGTTGGAGTCTCCAAAAACAGCAACATCAAGGAAAACTGCAAGATAACAAGAACATTAGCACAATGCATACCGTAATGTGGTCACATAATCAATCTTGGAGTTCCATTTCACCTTTTCGCTCAACAAAGTGCTGCAGCTCAAATGGGTCAGCAAACACACCATTCGGGAGCTTCTCAATTATCACCAGATGGGCGTCATAGCTATCAAGGAAACTAACTATAGCATCTTGACATGCACCAAATTTCATAGAATAGACTAAACGACGGTGAGAACCTTCACCGACCAGTTCTCGGTGCAGTTCTGAAAGTGTAGGCACATCGACGTCATCAGCAAGCCCATTGCACATGTCACCAGAGTAAGGCATCTCTGCCAAGTGACGGTGCTCATCAAGCTGGCCACTTAAGTTGTCGAGGTACGCATCTCCAACGTATGTCTTAGAGCAGGGCATGCAACGGATGGATTTCTGGCTAATACCTGCCTGTGCATTACTAGAATCAAAATTTGAAACATAAGCATGAAACAACTCATTATCTAAAAAAAATGAAACAACTAGGAGCTTAGTCTCACTTGCATAATTAGAAGTAGCGCAGAGCTAAAGTTCCGAACAGGGAAAAAGCTAAATACCTTAGACCACAAAACTAACAATCAGAAAATCTAAATCTAACACGGGTGCTGCATCCTTCCGAGTTCAGTACACATTATCAATGGCATCGCAGCGAGTAATATAATGAGGACACCATGCTTTTCCGGGTCAAAAGAAAAAGGCGGAGATCATGCTTCAGAAAAGCAAAATCCAGCACTTGAATGGTTCCCACGCAAAGGTTTTCGATCTGCGTTGCTTACACCACAGCACTAAATCTGACTGCTAAACAGTACTGCCAATTTCTCGATCTCAATCCGAATCATAGCGAGTGGTAAAATGAGCACAAAATTGCGCATAAACTCACATAGGCCAGGAGCAGCTGTGCTCAAGTACCTGATCAGACGATGAAAAGGCCTCGGCCGCCGCGCTGGATATCCAAGCGACGGCGAGCGCCACACCAAGCAAGGTCGGCCCGCTCGCCGCCGCCATAGCTGAGGCGGCGGAGAAGGAAGCACGGCGAATTTGGGGTAGAGATCGGAGCACCGGGAGGGGCCGCGGGGTGGAGGTGGAGCAGGTACCCGTGGACCGGCGTGGATCTCCTGGCGGCCGACGGCGAGTCGGGCAGTCGGCTTGCTGTGCGGGCCCGGCCTGAGCTGGTCGGGCTCAACCGTTTCGGCCACTGACCGTCTGACCCAACTGAATCCAACACAGGTCCCACCGTCCCAGGGGTGCGTTCGTAAATTCAAGAGTTTTCCTTTTCTTCACTTTTATATGCTCTTCAATTGTTCTGAAAATGAAAATTGGTATATAAAAATTGTAAATAGAGCTTTTTTTTTTTGCATACTTCTCATAAACAGTATATACTCCCGACATACATCGGAGATGCGTACCTCGACACCTTGAGTAGGTACTCTGGACAACTTTTTTTACCCTGCTCTATAGGACCTACATCGGAGATAAATTGTACCATGCCCTGCATCTGTTTGTTACGGAAGCATCTACCCATCCAGGAAAAAGAAAATTACAGAAGAGATTCCGTACTGAACCTTGCATTTGTTGGTACGAAAATTGTGATAATAGGGCACTATTAATCGATCTTTAAGGATGTGTATACCATGAGAAATAATTACAAAACCTTTCTATATGTAGTCTTTTTACATGTATCATTCCCCAAAGGCCCAAATAAGAAACATTTTGCTGGTTTGACGCCTATGTATCGTCCTTTCATGTCCTCATTTACAGCCTATTTTTTTTCTCTCCTGTGGTACGTATATGTTTAATTGAAACTAAAATCCTCCAATATGCAGCATCCTCACAAGTTGAAGAATGTCTCCTCCTGTACTTCAGTTCTTTCAATAGGGAAACGACCCTGTCATCTTAATATGATCAAGTGTTCTTCTCAAGCCATAGCGGTCAACAGCCTGATTGCCAGCTCTGAAACCATCTCCATATGCCTCTGAAGGATCCGTCTCAATTTGGTGCTTGATGAATGCACACAGCTTCTTCTCGAATTCAGTCCTTGCACCCTTCTTGGAAGATGTAGGAGTTGAATACGATGATGATGAAGACGCTGTTGAACTGGATGCGGCATTATCACTAGAGCCAGTGATGATTTCTGACTCTAGCCACATGTGCGATAGTACTTGACAGATGCCTTCTTCAACCTCAGGAGGAAGATTTCGGTATCCTAAAAATGGTGACAAATAGTGAAATAATGTTTTATTTTACAAAATGATAAATACAAAGGTGATGGTGTAGCATTTGAAGCTAAAAAGAATTTATTATCAAAAGATGTACCTTTAAGACGGAGATAGGCATGCATCATCTCATGGGCAAGAATGGAACCAGTTTGCAATCTGCATAACCATCATTTTATAGTAAGAAGAGCTATCTAGATAAATGTAAGAACATCATGACTTCATGATCCACTAAAGGTTGATAATGGAGCTAGTAGTAGTCTTGAAGGATAACATTAACAAAATACTCAAGGAGGAAAAAAAAATATTCTAAAGCAATATACCTTGGCAGACCATACAATATAAGGATCGCAGTCACTTCACACAGCCGAGTAAGCTTGTATTGTCCTGTGATCATATCAATGATTCTGTTTCCTGGACCAATTGATGGTCTTCTTAAGATCTGCGGGAATTGCATTACTCAGTACATTAAAATCTTTAAGTTTACCCGATACACAGTCAAATTAGTAGATTAAGGCTTCAATGTTCTGAGAACTCACTGTTCTGACAATCTGCTCTTCAGAAAGACAGAGACCTCTTGTTTCGGGAAGGTGGTGTGCCTTTAATGAAGCAAATAAAACTCATAAGCTGAAACAATGTAAAGTATTGTGCATACCAAACCAAATAACCATTTCATGTTACCTACATTTTTCTCAGCTACCATTGCTTCATTCAGAGCCTGCCTCTCAACCAAAAGTAATGGAACTTGCTGTTCTACTTTCATGTTCAAACCTTCAAAAAATTCCTGAATATCCATGTAGAGTTGTTGACATTCCGGAGTATCCATTATTGCAGAATTGAGACATTCCAAGCAGAGCTTCCTTCCATCGTCTAATGTTATGTACTTGACCTCCGTTGGCTGAATTTCATGATGGAACAAACATATAAGAAGATGGATACAAGGTAGAGTTAATGTCACAGATGGCTATTGTTCCAATACACAAGCACTAATGTGCACGCCACCACTAAGAACTGAGAGAGAACTGAGAGAACAAGACCCTGTACTGACCTCCATTCGTTCACAGCTGCAGCACCTAGGAGTGCCATCATCTTCATGGGAGGGGCAGTACTTTTGCATCCAGAAAGGATGTGCACGGTACTCGATGAGGCCATTTCTATTTGTTGGAATCTAGGTAAGAAAAAATATAAATACATTCAACATACAGATAAAACAATAAAAACCTTCATGTGTATCCATGCACTTGGATTGTGTCTACTTACAAAGTTATTGCAGACATCGCATTTCGGATGAAAAAACTCCTTATAACATGATCTGTGGTATGGCTGATCGTCATGCATAGCAAACTGCATAAAAGAAGCGCTAGCATAAATCATTTGATCTAACTGGAGCACATTAGTAAACGAAAAAAAAACAGTATTATACCTCATACTCAGATATGGGCTTATTGCAAGCAAAACACCTGAAGCACTGAGGATGCCAAACTGCATTCATACAACTAAGGAAACGTCCATGGCCAATTGGGTATTTGCATCCAGCACAAGTCCTAACAAACCAGTAATAATAGGTATAAGTAAATAGAATGAAATCAGTGCTGGAAAAGAAAGTGCTGATGATGCTAAACAAATCAGGATAAAATCACAGGATTGTAAGCAGTTGTCAAAACATTGCTGGAGAAGAAACTGCCGATGACACTAAACAAATCAGTTATAGGTATAAGTAATAGAATCACAGGGTACCATGCCCTTATCGTCAAATCAATCTTGGAAAATAACTGCTGATGACGCAATAAGAGAAAATAAATGAGCCACAAATATTGCAGCAAATATATGCAGCAATTCATTCAATGGCTTCATGACACATAACTGTTAGCATGTTTAGAGCTAATCATTCCATGAGTTCACAATACCAGCAAAGATGACAATAACTGCTGAACCTCTATATGTGCTTACATTTGGTACTATAGTTCTAGTCTTTTGATGGTTGTTGTTCCTTTTTTCCCTCTCCTAGTCTATATGGGTCACATGCACTGTCTTTCATTTTGACAGGTGGCGGGCAACTTCATGTGAATATGTGATTATCCAGCTGCCTATATGATTCATTGAATGCAGCAATGCACATTCGGAGCATTTTGATAAAATAACAATATATGCGGAGAAATGAAATAGAAAAAATGTATCCGCAGTTTTTAATTTATTAAAACGAAATAACAAAAATATCAAATTAAAAGAGAAACAATAGGCACCTGGATCCACTTGATGGGAAGATATGTTGAGGTGGCTCCACTGCAGGAAACCTATCTGCTGGAACATTCTCAACAGGAACATCGTGTTGAGGACTATGAGGAGGAGACTCAACATTCAGGCTTTCCTGCAGAGCTCGTGCAAGTTGTTCATCTTCCTCCAAGTTATAATAAGATGTATCTACATCAAGATCAACAATAAAAATAAAATTTTATTCAGCATTAGTATGTTCTAGAATTCATTTCCAAAGCCATAGTTCCCAATGTGATAAATTTTATTATATGAGACAAGGTTGTAAAATGACGATAAATTAAAGAGGTGGGGGGATAGGATAGCCAGAGCAGCACTAACCAATGGCCTTTCCCTTATTTTGGTCTTCCTCTGCCTCTGCTAGAGATAACGCAATAGCACGATCTATATCTTCATTATCACTCTCATCATAAGCACCCTACAGTAAGGAGGACAAAAAACATTGAATGCCATTTTCTTTTTAATCTCAGGAACAGACATTATATAGATCCTAAATAATCACATTTACTGATACAAGGAATGACTAGCTACAGTAAAAACAGGTAAGGATAAATGAATGTGCATAGCAACTTTTATTCAAGAAAAGGCACATCAGCAGAAACTTACTTTGAAATGATCAGATGAATGGTCGTCATGCCAGCTTCCATCATAGTGACCCCTTGAAACTCTCCTATTTTCTGAACCATTAAAAATTCTATTTAACCAACTCATGATGTTAAGCTGATAATCAAATCCCCTTCAGCCTGCAGTAAAGAATAGAAAGGATTCAGAAAAAGAAATTAGAGAAACTTTCGTTGTCAGAGACTAATCACATATTCCCGATGAATTGTTTCACTGTGAAGACCCAAATGTTAACAAATGTTTTAAGTCCAAAAACAAAGCCAGTGGGCACAAACACAACAGTATCTCATCCATCAGCT
Source organism: Eleusine indica (assembly GCA_030378355.1). Taxonomy (NCBI): domain Eukaryota; kingdom Viridiplantae; phylum Streptophyta; class Magnoliopsida; order Poales; family Poaceae; genus Eleusine; species Eleusine indica. The sequence continues at coordinate 13,706,117 of CM059494.1, forward strand.
GCATTTTAACACAGCTGAAATCCTCTGAAAACTTTTATTCAGCAAAAGTAGAGTGCAGTTCTCTTCATACTCAGGCTGCCTGGCAAACAGGAGAAGTAACTCACATATATCATTCATCAGATACTAAAGATGGAAATGATATTATCCAATGAGACTTTATATTCCTGTGAACATCTCCTCCTCAACTTATGAGGGCTTAAAGAGCAATCAAGGTTGGCAAATTCAGATAAGGGCAGCACAGTAATCAAAGAGCAGGTATTTGGAATACAGGGTGATCACTGCTAGCCAAATGATTTCACAAGGCTCTCATTCATCAGTGAGAACTTATTCTATATTACTAGTATTAGCAAAAGGCATAATGTGACTAGAAAAGGCAGAACTTTTCAACTCCTTACCTTTAGAAGAATTGAGACTACAGAAAATTCGGCAGCACAGTACAGTATGTTGTCCTCCACACTTCGAGCCTATACCAGAGAAAAGAGAAGCAAATTAACAGAGAAAACAGACGGTTCCAAACCGAAAGAGCAATTCGAGTTAACCTCACACCAAGCAAATCAAGGAGCATGGATATCAAAACTTGAACGAACTGCGATTTCTGTCAGCGTAGGGACACAACCTGATCAGAACCAGCTCAAATCACCAGCAACCACCCTTCCCTTCGGTGCCCCTGTGATTGAACAGCAGCAACAGAGCCGTAAGCCCAATCCAGCCGTCCCGAGACACAATCAGAGAAGCGGCTTCAGAATTCAGCAAAGCTTTTACCTCAACGTGGCCGCGCGATCCCAAGAAGAGCCTACTCGAATTCTGTAATTCCCGATCGCGCACACAAGCTAAGAAGGGAACAGAGAGGACACCGCCGGCCACAGAAGAAAGCTCTTGGTTTTTTTTTTTCTTGCTCTCTATAACCAAGAACGCCCCCACCCACCAGCCCCGCCCGCAGGATAAAGAAAGCGGAGACGTGAAAGCGAGTCGAGCGGGCGGGCGACAGGTAGGCGCGGAGTCGGGATTCCAGGGGATGGGGCAAGAGGACAAGGGGCAGGACGCAGGGTGGTGGCGGCGGCGGAAACGAATGTAATCGAGGCGTGACATGGACGGCAGAACGGAGGGGCGGAGTTGAGGAGGAGGAGGCGGGTCAAAAAAGCAAGGTGCGCGGAGTGAGGACGCTGACGTCCCGCAACCGCCGTGGCATGGCACAGCGACGTCTCTGCTGTGTGCGCGCGGAGGGAGGTGGGCGTGGCGTGCCCACATGGGCGCGCCGCGGCGAGGCCTCGCATTTCGTCGAACGCCTTGCGGGCACAAACGAAGACGCGGCGAAATGACTGGAGGTGAAGGGGCGTGAAGTAATTGGAGGGAAGAAGCGTGGAGTGAAGGATTCCACGAGGAATCCGTCGTTACCCTCGTGGTGTCCTCCGGATATGGTGGTCTCCGTAGTGTTAGACTTGTCAACGCGACTCGGACTACTAGTAACGTTTCCTCATGGTGATGTCGCTTTTCCAAGGAAGAAACAGTTTTCCCCGCGCCATCGCCCAAAACAAAAGGCGTAATTTTATTAATCACCTCATTAGGAATAATTTTACTTTCTCCTGTTTTTAATTGATGTCATTGGGAGGTTAAAAATAAATATATCATCAATTTAAACCCATAGAGAGTAGTTACGCTATGTATAGAGTAGTTAGATTATGTAACTTCATCTTTTCTCTGCATGTGATCGAGAAGGTTAATCAAGCCACTTGGGAGTGTGAATGTTTAATGTTTATTATGCCGCATGACTTTTGTGACCTCCTGCACGACAATGAGGATAATGTCATCATCCCATGATTGCACTTTATATAGTCCATTTTGATTAAAGAAAACGCCACTATTGAACTTTTTGTTGCTTACGATACAGATGCAAACATAAAAGGCACAAATAAAAAAGTCCCACTAGCATGTATTGCTTATAAAATAGTTACATGTCTATTGCTTGTGACATGTCAAGTTGCATAATGTTAATTATCAAAAAAAAAGTTGCATAATGTTTTTTCTTGACTTAAAGTGTGAATGTGTGATACTCTATTTCTGCTCCATGATTGGGCATAGCTTCGTGCTCAAAAAAAGAATTGGGCAGAGTTTCCACTGCCATGACCATCGCCACTGGATACTGTAACATGGTCATCAGCTCAGAGGATGATTATGTATGCGCATAATCAAGCGAGTACGACGATGACTAGCAGGAGTCGACGGCAAAACCATGTGGCCAGTTGGAAGTTCCCATGTTAGGTAGACGAACTTGTAAGCAGAACAAACTCAAAACTCACTGCCACGCATGTTCCGTAACGAGCAATTTTGGTAGAGTCGTGAACAATTGCAGCTCATGAAACAATTAGTCCGATGATAATGCTAAAAGAGAGGAATTGAGTCAAGTTCAGTTGGTTAAGGGCGTTGATATTCAGGGCGATCGAAAGTAATAATAATCTTTGACGTGAATTCAGGAGTACGTTTCCTCTTTGTTAACCAACCTAGCTAGTTCCTCTTATTTTTTGTAATGCTTAGAAATTACATATGAAATTTGACGCATTATTCTAATGTCTGATAAGAGTTAGTAGGTTACTCAAGCTAACCATTGCCTTTACATGCCCTTGTCCTGTTGTCCAAGCTTCCTGAAGAAGCTCAGTATTGACTTCTAGTTTGCAGGAAATGGCACATAAACGAGATGGCCAACATGTAGTGCAGTGGATTTGGGCATGCACTGTTTCGGACATTCCCATTCACCTATTATCCTGAATATCCAATCAAAGCATACTCATGAGTCATTTTGGCAGTGAAGTTTGATAAAAGACAGCAGACACACCGACGCCAATCAAGGTTTAAATAACCGAGATAACCGGTCGGCTCGGTTCGTTAGAAAACTGATTGGTTAACCGGGATAACCGGTCGATTAACCAATTTACTACAGTAACAGAATCGGTTATTAACGGCTAACCGTCGATCGAGGTGACCGGACCGGACCGTTTATGCGGTTAACCGGGATAACCAGCCAATTAACCGCTAACCATGATGCCAATACGCCATCACCAACTGCTAGCTTTTGTTGCTTTCAATGTCTGGCATGGCGCAAATACAATTCGGATTCCACTTTCTTTCTCATCATAACCTCAGCATACAGCCACCAACTGAGTGTAAAGCGCAGATAAAAGTTAAACATTATCTGAAGAAACGGACTTTTTAGTTTTGACATGAAAAAGTCATCAGAAGTCAAGAACAAGCAAACAGGCCAAATCCACACGTCGACAAAGCTAGGTACGTCGGCTAAAAATCTGCAGTAAGTAATCTGGCGAGCCCACGCGCTCGCTTGGCTGCTGGTGTTGGCAGCGCGCGGGCGAGAGAGAGAGAGAGAGAGAGAGAGCAGGTGTACGTTCATTACACGAATCTTTAGCGGGCATTAACCTAGCTATTAATCAATATAAACATACAGTACTAATTTGTAAAGGATGCAGAATCGTGTTCGGCCAGACCAGCGGCGGCGTCCTGGAACTTCATCATCTTCCTGATGATCTCGGCGGCGAATTATCGAGCCGAACATGCCGAGTCGTGTTCATAGCGGTGACCTCCGCATGGAGAAGACGGTCATAATAATCTTGTAGTAGTATTAATTGGACATCTTACTTGTGGGCCATGTGGCTCTTACGTAACGTATCAGCATCTCGCCGATGTCGTAGGCACCGTCTTCTCCCTCGCCACGAATGCCGCCGTCGACACCTCCTCGCACTGTGATGTGTAACAAAAGTAATAAGAGCTGGAGAAGCGCACAAATCCCACTTTCTGCTCGCCTTCACTATTTATAGAGCTGCGCTGTCAGTCTCAAACTCCAATCCTAAGGGGTTCACGCAAGTGCACGACGACCTTTGACATTGGTCATTATGGCTTGGATTGATATATAGAGAGCCCGGATGACAGTAGTTGTCAGAGAGAGGTTAACGCGCGACGAGCGCGCGACCCCTTCCGTCACGCGCCACGTGCCTCCGCCATTCCGACCGGCCGGCCGCCACCTTCTTCCTCCGTCTCGGTTGCGGCTGCTCCGGCTCCGGTTCAGGCGGTGGCGGGCGGGCGGATCTGGTGTGCGGCCTCCTCCCTCCCAAGCGCAGGCAGCCTCACGCAAGCGGGTGGCGGCAGCGACCACGCGGCGGCAGCCTCGCGCACGCAAACGACGACGACGACCCACTGTGGGCTCCTACGAGTCAATGGGCTCTTTTTTTTTGGCGTTAAATGGGTAACGACGGGTGAAGATGTCACCCGCTGCTACTAATAATTTTGTAGCTGGGTTTGGTCTTTTTCACAAGACAACCGCTGCTATAGTGTTTTATTTTTAGCTACAAAATCATAGCGACGGTTGTGTATACCTGCCGCTACAGTACAATTTAGACCGTCGCTACATGTCTGTTTTGTTGTAGTGTTCTCCGTTGCCTGTCCCGCTCACCGCCCTCTAACCGTCTGCGGCTTCGGCGGCGCCCAGCGCAGCCTCGCCACACCGCCGTGCCGCCTCCCACCGTCGGTCCAACCGTCGACCTCTCCTAGATCCTTCTATGCGTGTCGGGATGAAGTCCACCATGGCAACCCGGACCACCTTAAACCGACCCCCCACTAAACTGCCGACCGGTGACGCGGTGGCGCTCTAACTGCCGCGTTGCACCGTCCTCCTAGCCTGCTCAATCAACCTACCCGTAGTAAACCGCCGATCGGCGATGCGACAGTGCCCTCGCTGTCGTGTCGCACCGCACGCACATGTCTCGCTCTCCGTCGTCGTCGCGACTCTTCGTCAAGCTCTGCTCCGCCATTTCCTCTGCTCTGAACCTACTGTGTCGGGCTGAGCCGTCGCGTGACCGCTCGCGTGATAGAGTTTCCGTAGTTATCACACTCCGATCAACTTCATGTCGCCAGCCTCCGTCCATCTCAAACTCGTGGATCCGGTGGGGTTGTTCAGGACCGATTGCATCACGCGCGCGCGCCGTGTTAATTAGCTCGTGGATCCGGTGGTGGTCTTTGCTTCATGGGGATATAGTCCAGTTTTTTTAGGGCCTCTCTAGGGATCTAAAAAAAATCTAGATTTAAAATAATCCAGTTTTTTGAAGGACTCTCTAGGGATCTCAAAGAAAGAGAGCATAGACATAGCGAGATTGCATAGAACCAAATTAATGAGAACAAGGAGCCCTCCTATAGATAAAAGTTTTCCTTTCCAACCATTTAATCTTTTCAGAAAACACTCATCCACCTTCTTCCAATTACTATTTCGATGTCTTCTATGATGCATTGGGATGCCAAAATATAAAAAAATAGATCCTAAATCACAACCAAAGATTTAAGAGTACTCCATTTTCAACTCCTTCGTATCACCATTGTAAAAGACTTCACTTTTGTGGAAATTGATTTTAAGGTTTGAGAGTTGTTTAAAAGCACTCGGAAGCAACTTCTTGTTTTTTGCCTCCTCTAAATCATTTTCCAAAACTTATAGTGTCATCTACATATTATAGAATCGAGAAGCATTTTGGAACCAAGTGTGGTATTATTCCTCTTAATTGACTACTCTCTCTTTGGCTATATTAATTAGAATGATCAACATATCCACCACAATATTGATCAGAACAGGAGAAAAAAGATCACCCTGTCAAACTCGTTTCTTGGTCTAAAAGAAGTAATTTATATCATCACTAGCAATGTGCCCGTGCGTTGTCATAGTCTTCAAAGTCTAAAAATCTAAACTATAGACATGGTTGACAATATTAAAATCTCATACAATTATGTTATGTCTAATATAATTTATTTTGATTACTCTTTAACATAGTAAAATATAAAAAATTTAATGTTCAACATACACGAAATTACATCATCACCAGTTTTTTTTATATAAGATCTTCAATCTCTTGGATCTTTTTTATATTTTTGTTATCCCTTTGTTCAGTCTTTGGAGAGCACCTACGACTACGTCTGATCCCTCGAAATTTGTCATGGACAAATTTAGACATTCATCTGACATCCTATCTTTCTTAGCTTGGACATATCTTCCAATGTTTGAGATATTCTTTGTTCCATCTTTTTTGTGTAGCTAGACATAGTTTATTTGGAGCTGTAGGAGATGCTGTGTTTTTTGTTAGAATTTTGATGATTGCAGAGGCATCGTCTGTGTTTATATAAGATAATTGATCGCTAGAAAGACGGAGCAAAGTGTTAGACGACTAACTGGTTTTACCCAATCATTTGTATTTGAAGCTTGCAAAATAGACGGCCAAGTAGCTTATGTCTTGTTAGCGTTGTTCTTTACTTCTTTTGGTCCAGCCCAAAAAAGATATCTATAGCTCACATGTCGTCTTGTTGCTTGCAAAGCATGACTGCGTGAGTGGGTGGAGCGGGTGATACTCCCATTTCATACTACTCTACGGCGATAGGAACATCTTTCTTCGAGTTCAAGACAACGGCCGGGAGCTCACAGCCACGACGTCCAAGTGTCCTGTGCCTATAGCGACAATGTTCTGGTGTTCTGCTGACCCTCACCGAGCTACCTCCCTAGCGGTGATCTCACTCGGCCGCAGATTTGACAACCCGAGATCCTTCCTCGTCGTGGCTCTCCTCAGCCATAGATTCGGCAAGGTTGTCCTTCTAGAGCTGCCACGAGCGTGTTGCAGTGTCGCGTTAGGCTCGCCGCGTCGGGTGTGCACGCTGTCAAGGTGCTCCGCCTTGTCATCGAGTGGTTTCCTACGCTCGCCAACATGTTCATGGACAAGTGCCTCACTATTGGGTCCACGGCAATCGATTCTAGATTTGCATTCAGATCACGATGTCTGGTGAGTCCCTGCAGATTTTGAGTTATGGTTGGTTCTAGATCCTAGCTATGTGTTGGTTGGCCATGGTACGAATCATGATCATGAAAAATAGAGAGTAACCTACGTCTGGTTTTGTTTCAGTTAGAGTCCAACTGTAATTAGTATATTTTTTATTATTTGACTGTGATTAATAAACCTACTTCAAAATAAAAAAGTTAACATTAATGAGGATATCATCTAAATTATTATTGGAAAAGGTAAAAAAAAGGAAAAGATGGCACCCGTCACCTGGTAGGTAGTAGGACCAGGTTAGATTATCCAATTGATGAGAGATGGAGATGCAATTTGATAAGCTGCTCAACCGCAGACCAGACTGCATCGTCCTTCGTTCTCGCCTGCTGCTGTTCACGCGGCAATCATTCAGCTTAGCATTAATCGTTGCGGCAGCTTCTCATTGACATCACACTGCACTCGCAGACCCCTCTTGTCATGCCCTAGCTGTGCGGTTGTGCCTGCTTACGACGCTCGCTGTCCGTCGCTGCCCAAGCCGCCGCCACTATCAATTGCAGACAAACTGTGGTAGAGGACGATAGCCAGCTAAGACCACCTTCCACATATGCTTCAGTCGGATTGAAGTTGCGTCACGTTTCTTCTCTGTGTGCAATGATGGACGGGGAGGTCAAGTTCCATGAGAATCCATGATGCTACAACTCACAGTTTTCTGACGTGGAGACGTGGACTCGCCGGAAAGCACGACGTTGTGGGCTTCAAAAGTCGGCACTTTGGCAGGCGATGCGGTGCGGGGGAGTTCATCATCGTGCTCACGGTGGCGATGGGTCACTTCGGATCATGCGTACGTACACAGCCTGGTTCTGGTACATGCTTTTCTATTGTGCTTATGGTGATCTCTCGTACGTGACTACGCAGCTGTTTCGGATTGGATTGTGGACGTATTTATTTTTTCTATTTTGCATACCGTGGATTCCGAACCAAATACAACACCAAACCAATAGCTAACGCCAAAACTCTATTGATTATTCGGTGGTAGGGTAGAGAAGGAGTAGAGATTATTAGGGACGCCATGTCCAAACTATAGAAGCCTGTATTCTGAGTAGAATAGGAGCACGTAGAGATAGCAACAAAAAATCTCAAATAGCAGAAACACAGTCTGATTCAACAAGACAAGGTTGAAAGGATCGGAGCCTGCATCGCGTCATGAAGTCGTTTTTTCTGGAACGATATGTAACAGACCGGATTTTGAGTCAAAGACTGTTCGTATTTTTTATTCCTCGTGCAATTCTACTCGTGAATGAACCTATTCACCTCTTTTAATTAAAGTACTAGTAAAGTGTCCGTACGTTGCTATGGATTTGAAATCGATAAAACATCCACCTAATAAAACTCACACGTGTTTCATAAAACTTTTATTATCCATAATTTTATAATATTAGAAAAGACAATATTTATGTTATATAGTAAGAAATTGAGTGCATACAAATACATATATTATAATATTAGAAAGACAATATTTATCTTTGGTATCTGAATTCAAGAAAATTAGCTTATAAAAAGTTCCCGTAAAGTGTACAATGCAGTTATGTATGTTCTCTTTTATTATTATTATTTTTTGTCTCTGATCAATCACTACAACAAAAGGGCCTTTTAGCGGCGGAGGCTCAACCCATGTAGCGGCGGTCCAAAATTAATCCTCCGCTATAAATTAAAACCCATTTATAGCGGCGGCCCACTTAATGAGCCGCGACTACTCTCATTTATAGCAGCGAGCCACTTAATGAGCCGCCGCTACTCCCATTTACAGCGGCGGCCCATTTAACGGGCCGTCACTACTCAAGTCAGCCCGGCCCAAGTTTTGATATAAATTCACCCACACCCTAACCCTAACAGACCAGTTCTCTCCTCCTCCCCACGCTTGTCACCCGCCACCGCCTCCTTTCTCTCCCCGTGTGGCCCCTTCCTCCTCCTCTCTCCCCACACAACCACTCCCTCCTTGCGACTCTCTCTCGCGCGGGAGCGTCTCCAGCCACGGCGGCTCGGGAGGCGTCGTGGGAGGCGGCGCGGTCGACGCGGGAGGCGGCACGATACACGGCATGGGAGGCGGATTGACGGCGGGACCCGGCAGCAGGCGACATACATGGCCCCCTGGCAGCGGGCCCTCCCCGGACATGCGCGAGCTCCCCGGCGACAGGGTGCGCGCGGGCTCCCCGGCGGCAGGCGGCACAGGTTCCCTGGTGGCACGTGGGCTCCCCGACGGCAGGCGACGCGTGCGGACTCTCTACCGGATCTGGCCACCCCCCCTCTTCCTCGCGGTGCGGCGACGGCCGGGGCGTGCGGATTTGGCCTCCCTTGTCTCCTTGCCCGAGCGAACAAGTGGCGGTGGCTCCCAGCGCGCGCGCGAGATGGGCATCTCTGAGATTCGTGCGGGCCTGAGCTACGGATCTAGGCCTGGGCTGTTCGGGCCAACGGGCTCTTTTTTTTTTGTTTTTGGGTTCATGGGTAGCGGCGGGTGGCAACATCTCTTTGTAGCTACGGTCTATTTCGTCTAAACAACATCCGTCCCAACTGCCACGCTTTGAAAAAAAACATCCGCCGTTGTTGTCATTTGTTTCTAGCTATGGTAATGTAGCGGCGGGATGCCCTATCCACTGCTACAGTGCCTTTTAACCCGCCGTTTCAGTACCTTTTTGTGGTAGTGAATTCAATCAGGACCGAATAAAACAAGAAGTTGAATCATGCTTTTTTTTTAACCAGAAGTCAATCGGAGTGTTATGCCTCTAGGGAATTACGTTTTTTTTCTTTGTAGTCTAACGGAGTGTTTTACGTCCCGGTGTTTTCCTTGTGCGTGTGTAGGTGGACATTTTTTTTCTTGTGCCTATATAGGTGGAAATTTATAGTCCGATTATGTTACGTAGTTTTTCTCTACTAAAACCAGCATCCATCAAACCTACACAAATTGAATTATTTTTAATCCGATGTGAATTTACTTTCGAAAGCTGATTTTCTCTCAGTTGATGTGAACGTGTCTGAATTGCTTTTGATTTGTTTTGTGAGGATGTTTGCCCACGTCAACTTGACTAATTTATTGTGTATATTTTATTTTTAATCCGATGTGGTGTGGTGATTTGATTGGTGCGGACGTTTAGTATGTTTGATTCTGATTCTGATTGGTGAACCGGAGTCTATTCGGATGGCAAAACAACCGGAGTATATTCGGACCAATATCAAAAAACCAAGACTAAAATACGAGACGGACGGACTCACCTAAAATAATAAAATGTAGAAGAGATAGAGATTTACATTAATCTCAATATTTTGTCTAGACGTAACTTTCTAGATCCAGGAGCATCAAGTTTGTAAGAAGTCCTTTAACAAGTTTTATTGGACTGATGAGCGATTGTACTAGTATTTTCTTTTGCGTCGCTGCATATTATGTACAGTATTACTACTTAATGAGCGATATGTGATGCTGCGCGTTAATTTGATGTGTATGGCCTTTCGGGGTTGCATGAATTGGAAAGCGTCTCTTTAATCTTGCACCAGATGAGGCATGACCCTGACACGTAGTACACGGATGAGACTTTTGAGCTCATTTGTTTGGTTTAAATATTGTGTTGTACAATACATCACACAGTTATATCGTGGCGAGCACGAGCATAAACAAGCAATAAATTGCATAAAAAGAGCTTGAAATAAAAAAATACTCCCTTCAAATTTAAATTATTAATATCATTGACTTTTTAAGCTATGGTTGACTATTTATCTTATTAAAATATTATTTTAGATATATAAAATTATAAGATGGGTTTTAACTTTCTTTGTTGATAAAATAAATCATAATAAAATATCTAATAATTTTTAAAATTTTTAAATCCAAAGTAGCTAATAACCCGTAAAGTACGAGCTAGTTCTCTAATTCATTTATTAGTGATTGATATTTTGAAAGATGTTTCTGGAGAAAAGAAAAGGAGATATGGCCCTGTTATAGTATAATTGATTACTACCGTGACTAGGCAAGACTTTGTAAGCATTAGAGATGGAGATGCACATACGATAGGCACTAGTTAGAATGTTGTCGAGGGTAAAGATCGGGGTGTCACGTGGCATTTCTTAAAGGCTTACACGTGTCAGACTCAAAAGGGCCCGTAGGATCGTCATCAAGGCACCACCAGCGTGGGCCCCCACAGGGAGCACCCTGCAGCAGTCAGGCCTTAGCCGCAAAGGCTGCGCCACTGTTCCGATCCGCTCGACCCCTCAACGGGGGTCGGGGATTCGCTACGCCCCGCTCGACCCCTCAAAAGGGGCCGAGGACAGATCGTTCCGTCTGATGGAACCCGAGCATGGCTCGTCCTTCCAAGCAGATGACTCAGCCAGTCGCCCGAGCTTGTCCACTCTGGGGCAAGGACGGACACTCCGCTACCGCTACTGTCGCAACAATAGTATGTCCCCCCTCCCCCGTAATCGCCAGACAAACTCCACCTCCGTCAACTTCCATCGGTGGGACCTGAGCCCGGACAGGACAGGGTGATGAAACCCTGACCAAGCCAAGAGTGGCGGAGTGGAGAATCTCGATTGTCTCATCCAGACGGGATGGATTCTAACTCCAAGCAGGTCCAGACAGACGCAACCTGACGCGACGACCCCCGACGGAGGGGGTCGAGCGAGTCAACGGTCAACAACTGCCAACCACCCGGCCTTAAATGCCATGTCCATTACGCGTACATAGTATCAAGGAGTCAAATTTCTCCAGATACCTGCCCCCTCATCATCATTATCGCCCGCATATGATGGCAGGTGTGGCAAGGCTCGCTGCGCTACCATCATTGATGACACACCTAATGGTGATGGTGCAGGACGACTTGATGGACAGCTAGATTGAACCTTGCATAAACGATGTGGCAATGCCTGTACTGCACCTCCCTGCGCATGGCGGAACACGACGACTACAGGAACAAGGGAGGACTCAACCCGACGATGGAGAACGAGGGCACGTCCGAATGCAGTATCGCCCCTTTGATGCAAGACCAGGGCGAGGGGGCCTGTGATGACCAAAGACTACGCCACCGACTAAGGGATTTACCTTCTTCGGCACGCCTCCACCAACTCATCACGTGTAGAAATCTCTTTCTCTCTCTCCCTCTCTCTCTCTATAACGCGGGTCCTTTCCCCTTGAAATATAAAAAAGGAGGCCCGCGCCTCTTTCAAGACATGGACAACAAGAACCACGATATAGGCACAGCAACAGCAATCACACACACACACACCACTCGCACCCGAGACTTGGAGCACCTTCCTCTCTCACCATAATTGTACTCCCTCACTAGAGCAAGTAACATGAGCATGCCTGAGAACTGGACGTAGGGGGCTTCCCTGAACCCGAAGCGCGCACCCCTGTGAACAAATTCTACTGGTCGGTGATCCAAATGCCGACAGTTGGCGTGCCAAGTAGTGGACTTTTTTGCGTTTCGCTTCACCACTTTCCGGTTCAGATGGCCACTTCCTCCACCTTCTGGGCTCCCGGTAGCAGCATATTCTTCGGGAGCCTGGAGTTTGTTGCTACTGCAGACCAGAAGCTGCTATGCGTTAGCATTCCGACGTCTTCGCCGCCCCCAGTCCAGGCGCCCGCCCCCGTGGCAACGCGTCCATGGTGGCTGGAGGATGCGCACTCGACTCTGTAGTCGTAGGATACAGGACTCGACGACTCATTGACGAGTCACTCCTGGACCCTATCATGACGGCCGTCGTAGTCGCCGACGAGGCGATGCGCGTGATTCGACTTGAGCCCACCAGGCCGCACGTCACTGACTGCTCCATGGCGTCGTCCAGTTATGGCGACCAGCTATGGCTCCATCTAGAGCGTTACTTGGGCCCCACGCCCAATCCGAAAGACCTCCGGTGCTTCGCGTTCGTGTTGGCGAACATCCACGGGCAACTTCTTGGAGAAGAGCCCCTCCGCCCGAGCGGGCTCACCAGAACCCCTTCGGAGGGCCACCCACACGGCTTACGGAACACCATGAGGTGTTTCCAAAGCGCGACCATGCAACTCGCAGTTCCTGCCTTTGCGGGCTCTGGGTTTGTCGGCGTGATCGAGCGTCTGGACGAGTCTCTCTTTGATCTCCTTGACGTGGGATCAGCGGGAGACTCCAGCTCCGAGTCTGGAAGCTACGTGAAAAGCTGCGCCACCCCGCGAGGGTGCAATATGGTGCGGCTTGCGCCTGCCTCAGCTGCAGGGGGTGTCGGGACCATGGCCGCTGGAGCGGTGGCAAATCTCGGGACCCCCGCCCAGGCAAACCTGACGGCGGGTGCGGGAGGAGGGGAAACCCTCGTCAACATTCCCGTCACTACGACCGGGAACCCGCAAACCCAGCCCCGCCCGGACGACCTTCAACAACGGTTAAGGGCAAGGCGGGCGGAGCTGGAAGAGACTCGGCACCAGCTCGTGCACGTTGTTGAAGGGCAAAGCGGGCGGAGCTGGAAGAGACTTGGTGCCAGCTCGAGCATGAAAAGGAAGAGATAGACCGCGAGCTAGCCCTTCCCGGCACGGGTGGACACGCTCGCGCCATGGCCCGTGACATCCTTCAGCGCATCATCACCGACGATCAAGGGCCCTCACAGTTTGCTTGCGCGGGACAAAACATAGCAGCAGACGTCTCCCTGCTCAATACTCTCCCTGAGCCCGCAACGCCGGAGGCCAGCAGGCTCAGCGAGAAGTCGCGGCTCTTCTAACCAAGGCCGCTAAATCTAGCCAACAGATCTCCACGGCGCGCTGCTCAATCTAGCCAACAAATCTCCATGTCCAGACACGCAAGAGGGGGCAGTGCCACTGGTTCGCAACAGCATTCGGTTCAACAGCCAGCCCCGGCTGGAGGTGCACCTAAGAATGCCTCGGTCCATGACCGAGTCGGACCACACCGCGACGTGCGTCACACTCTCAAGGCGCATCATTGTGAAGGAGAGCGGCGGAGCCAAGAAAGAGGCCGTCAACCGCGCCGTGGAGGTTGGTATGACGACATCGATAAGGAGCGGAGCCCGAGCCCGAGCCCTTCTGGGCCGCGGGTCTTCAGCTCCCGAATCCGCACCGCCAAGTTCCCTCAGCGCTTCCGGGCATCGGTGACCATCACCAAGTACACGGGCGAGACTGATGAGGACATCACCCTTATGGATACACCTAGCACTCCGCCAACCAAAACACAAGTTCATGCGCGACAACTGAATTTACGGGTGAGCTTGTTCCTAATGATTCTTTTATGTGATTTTGAGAATAGATTGCTACCTAATGAATTAATTATTGTTAGAAACCATGGAGATGATGATGAGATAGCTGGAGAGGTGATTGGAGATGTGATGGGCCAGCAAGGACGTCCAAGCCAAGGTGGAGGCCCAATCAAAACCGACTTCGAGTCTGTTTCGGAGCCCAGGACCAGTCTGCACTAAAACGGATGCCCAGGACGCATACGGACTCAGATTTGGATGTTCTATATATTCCTGGAAAGATAACGAAAGGCCCTTTCCAACCCAACTGGTTCCATGTCAAAATTCGTCCCGAGCCGTCGGCAATCGCCAAAACAATTCGACTTCCAGAATCTGTCCTGGTGCTGCAACACCGTAATCGGTCTTTGGGCCATGTATGGAGTTGAGCCCACTTAGGGCTGCGTCCAGGGGGTCTTGCACGACCCTAGGGTCCTTATATACAGCCGCCGCCTCTTCATTAGGGTTTGGGTTTTGCTTAGATTATTCTGTTGATAACAGTTTTGCCGTTTGATCGGTTTGTGAGATCCCAACTTGTGAGATTCATCGTATACTTGCAAATTTGGTTGTATTCTTCTTTGTTCTTGCTTGTGTTCTTGATTTGTAGGCAAGGATAAGCCTTCTCGGCGAGGTCAATCGTTCTTGAACGGTTGATAACCAGAGGAGACGTTGTGCTGCGATTGCGGGGTTCAGAACGTGTCGTTCGGAAGCCGGATCGATTTGTGTATCGCCTCCGTCTTAATCAAGATTATCAGAACCTATCGGAAGATCGGGAACCCTTGTTCACATCAAGTGGTAATCAGAGCTTCAGGTACACCGTTAGGTTCGCCGTTATCCTTGTTATTTTGTTCAATCCTAGAGTCCAGAAAATTGCCCTACAAAAATATTTGTTCGTCGTGTTTCCGCTGTCCTACACCCCCCTTGTGCCTTGCAATTTTCAGTTTAGTTTGCTTCTCTGAATTTTAGTCCCTACAAGGTCATTGTATTGTTGGTCTAGTACTTGTTCTTTGGTCTTGTTTGAGTCGTGTGTGTCCTTGTTCATAGACAATCAAGAAAAAAAATCAGATTGTTGCACACATTGAGAGAATAGTACTGCTGGAATTATTTGCACTAAATATTTGTTTAACATCTAGCCTTCTATGTTTTGTGTGCAAAAGAAACTTAGAGTGTTTTCTGTTGCACGTTGCTCCTTGAGTCAAGAGATTGCTCCACGTTGTTGCATATGAGAATTGTCGGTTCAGTTCTACATGTACATCTATTCCTTACGTAAGAGTGCAAAAAAGAAAGTTTAGGTTTTTTTCTTTGTGCTATAAAGTTCGCAACTCTTGCTGTAGTTCTATGTCAAAAAAATCATGAAAGAAGTAAAAGGCAAAGAGGTGCTGAAAAAAAAATAAGAAGAAAAAGCCGCACCTAGAACAAAAGAAAAAAAAACAAAAAGAGAAGAGAAAAAAATTGAGAATTGCTTGCAGCCTTTGTGTCCTTTGTTGAGCCATTTGCTTGCCTGTTTGAACTAGGTCCGAGACAAGTTTAGGCCAGTGACATGGACTAGCTTGGGACTATTATTCAGTTTTGCAATTTCTGAATTGAAATTTTGCTAATCCTTGCTACTATAAATTGCCTACCTAGCTCCTCTTATATCCTTCTGAATAGGCACAGAACTTTGGACCCTCGCAATCGTGGGATCACACTCTCCAAGGTATCCTCTGTTTTGCTACTAAGAATCTTGTAAGAACTCAGTTAGGTGCTGTCATTTGCTTGTTGAGAGTTTCCACCGTGATCAAACAGTGGTGATAGGAAAATATACTCTTGTGTGTTTTCTTGTTTTCTATTAACAATGACAGGTTACAACACCGACGGTGATGAGTCGATGGTGTCAAATGAGGTTGATACAAGTGTTGTAGCAGAACGAGTGTTTACTTCTCAAATAGAGAAGGTAGAGCAAAATCAAATGAACAACTTGTTTCAGACTCACTTTGTTGTGAAGGATCGACATTGTCGTGTCATCATTGATGGAGAGAGTAGCAACAACATCGCAAGCTTGGAATTGGTCGAGAAGCTCGGCTTGACCACACAGCCACACCCGTGTCCATATTACATCCAATGGGTAAATTCTTGTGGTAAGATAAAGGTAGATAAAATTGCACGCTTTGAATTTTTTATTAGTTCTTATAAGGATTGTGCAGATTTTGATATAGTGCCTATGCAAGCGTGTCATTTGTTATTGAGTAAGCCTTGGATTTCTACAAATAATGCTTTACACAATACCATTGCTAATACCTATTCATTTAAATACAATGGTAGAAAAGTTACTCTTAAACCTATGTCTGCTGCTAAATTTTAGAAGAGGATCAACAAAGACTTGAGAGAAAAAAGAATGAACCATTTAGGAAAGAATGAACTACTTCAAATATTACAACACTGACATCAAAATCTGAATTAGATGATGAACATATTTCCTTGCCTCTTGTTGCAACTAATACATTTCAGGTTCTACACAAAGAAGAGGATAGTGTGAAAGATGAAGAACATGTTGTTGTTTCAGGTAAGAGCTTTCTTGATGTGATGAATTGTTCCAACAATCTTGTTGTATTGGAACCTTGTCTTGATTTGCCTTTGCCACAAGTTGATTTATCTACTGATCCTTGTGATAAAGAGGAGTTGTGTGCCACTGCTTCACTTATACCTTTGCCACAAGAAATGAACAAGATTGATGTTTTTGCTTATGATTCACCTACTAGTGGTGAAATAAAACATTTGATTTTAATAACCTGTGAAAAGAATGAGCAGAAATTATTGTCTTCTCTAAATACTTTGGGTTCTATTGAATTTGATGTTCTTTGTGATCTAAATACCGTGGAGAAGCAAATCTTTTCTCAAACTGAATTGCCTTTACTAACAAGAAATAAATTTTATGCTATAGGAAACTATGATAAGAGAGGTGTATTTATGGTGCATAAAGTTTATATTTGCTCAAACATGAATACTTCTTGTGTTGTACAACCAAATGATGAACTAGAAAACTGTAATAATAATTACCATGTCATGTCATGTTTTTCTAGTGTTTCTAAGATCACACATTTTTCATCTTGTCATAAGAGTGAGAATGACGTTCATATTGCTGAGCAAGTTTTCAAAGAGGTCATTAATTTGCATGGCATGCCTTCTATTATGGTTTCACATTGTGATGATAATTTTCATAACACATATAAACACGAGGTGCATTCCAAGTTTGGGAATAGTTCTATATTTTATATTTCAGATTTGAGACCACTATTGGGAGAAAGAGATGGGATCGAGTCGAGGATGACTCTAATTCAAAAGGGGGAGAATGATGAGGACATCACCCTTATGGATACACCCAGCACTCCGCCAACCAAAATACAAGTTCATGCGCGACAACTGAATTTACGGGTGAGCTTGTTTCTAATGATTCCTTTATGTGATTTTGAGAATAGATTGCTACCTAATAAATTAATTGTTGTTAGAAACCATGGAGATGATGATGAGATAGCTGGAGAGGTGATTGGAGACGTGATGGGCCAGCAAGGACGTCCAAGCCAAGGTGGAGGCCCAATCAAAACCGACTTCGAGTCTGTTTCGGAGCCCAGGACCAGTCTACACTAAAATGGATGCCCAGGACGCATACAGACTCGGATTTGGACGTTCTATATGTGCCTAAAAAGATAACGAAAGGCCCTTTCCAACCTAACTGGTCCCATGTAAAAATTCGTCCCGAGCCGTCGGCAATCGCCAAAACAATTCGACGTCCAGAATCTGTCCTGGTGCTGCGACACCGTAATCGGTCTTTGGGCCATGTATGGAGTTGAGCCCACTTAGGGCTGCGTCCAGGGGGTCTTGCACGACCCTAGAGTCCTCATATACAGCCGCCGCCTCTTCATTAGGGTTTGGGTTTTACTTAGATTATTCTGTTGATAACAATTTTGCCGTTTGATCGGTTTGTGAGACGCCAACTTGTGAGATTCATCGTATACTTGCAAATTTGGTTGCATTCTTCTTTATTCTTGCTTGTGTTCTTGATTTGCAGGCAAGGATAAGCCTTCTCAGCGAGGTCAATCGTTGTTGAATGGTTGATAACCAGAGGAGACGTTGTGCTGCGATTGCGAGGTTCAGAACGTGTCGTTCGGAAGCCGGATCGATTTGTGTATCGCCTCCGCCTTAATCAAGATTATCAGAACCTATCGGAAGATCGGGAACCCTTGTTCACATCAGAGACGGACCCCGACCTTTGGCTTTAGGATTACTACCTCGTGTGTGAAGCTTAGGGGGGGGGGGCATCGATGACCTCACCATCATCCGCAACCTCCCGCTGTACCTCGCCGACTCAGCCCGTGCTTGGCTTGAGCAACTCCCCGAGGGTCAAATCTACGACTGGGCGACTTGAGGGATATTTTCGTCGGAAACTTCCAGGGGACCTACGTCCGGCTAGGCAACCCCTAGGACCTCAAGAACTACCGGCAGAAAGCTGGCGAGTCCCTTCGAGACTACATCTGGCGCTTCAGCAAGAAGTGCAATGAACTACCCAACGTGGGCGACGCGGACATTGTTGGAGCCTTCATCTCAGGCACAACATAGCAACAGCTCATCCATGAGCTGGGCCGAAGGGGTCCGCACACGGCCCGTGAGCTCTTAGACATCGCCACAAGCTTCGCCTCCGGCGAAGAGCAAGGACAATGGCAAGCGGGAGGAAGGAGCCTTCGATCGCCCGAAGAAAAAGAAAAACAAGCCGCCAGCAGGGCGCAACCCCGTCGTGGCTGCCACCGAGCGCAAGCCGCCGAGGCCGACAGTGGGGGAGGCGCTGAACCACTTCGAAAAGAAGTGGAACGGTCCATGCCCGAACCACGGGTTCCCTGTTAAGCACCTCCTTAAGGACTGCTCCATGATGAAGAAATTCTTCCGAGAGGAGGCGAAGAAGGGGGACCCAGGGAAGGCGTCGGAACCAGGGGTCCAAGACCCCGCGGACGGAGATGACGAGCCGGAGGGACCAGTATTTCCCAACCCCAAAGCCTGCCATATGATTTTCACGAGGCCCGAGTCCCGAGGGAGTCGACGCACCACCAAAATCGAGTGCCGGTCGGTTTTCCCAGCAGATCCCTCAATGCCGGCTTTCCTCAAGTGGTTTGATTTGCCTATCACATTCGATCGGTCGGATCACCCCACATAGGTTCCGCGACTGGGTCGATACCCCCTCGTGGTCGACCCGATCATTGCCGAGGTCCGCCTCACCAAGGTGATGATGGACGGGGGCTGCTGCATCAACATTTTGTATGCCGACACGCTTGACCTGCTCGGGATCGACCGATCATGCCTTTAGCCGGCTGGCGCACCCTTCCACGAGATCGTCCCAGGGCGACAAGCCTTGCCCCTTGGGCGGATCAGCCTGCCTGTCACATTCGGGACTCCATCCAACTTTCGGACTGAGACCCTCGTCTTTGAGGTTGTCGACTTCCTAGGAGTATATCACGCTCTCTTGGGACGTCAGTGTTACGCCAAATTCATGGTTGTACCCAACTACACCTACTTGAAGCTCAAGATGCCGGGCCCAAAAGGGGTCATCACCGTCAGCGCGTCCCTCTAGCATGCCTTCCAATGCGAGATAGAGAACGGCGATCTTGCGGCGGCGACGGTGGACTCCACCGGGGAGCTCGAGGATATCCGTACCACCCTTGAGGAAGGGGCCCCCAACACCAGTCATAATAACGCCTCGTTCAAGCCCGTGGAGGACACCAGAGAAGTGCAGATCGACCCCGAGGGTGACAAGGAGAGGACGGTGAAAGTGAGGGCATCTCTTACCATCAAATAGGAAGACGTGCTCGTCGACTTTCTTTGCGCTAATGCCGATGTTTTCGTGTGGAGGCCCTCGGACATGACTGGCGTACCGAGGGAAGTCGCCGAGCACTCCTTGAACATTAGGCCGGGCTCCAAGCTGGTGAAGCAACGTCTGCACCACTTTGACGAGGAGAAGCGGAGGGCAATCGGAGTGGAGATCGTGAAGCCACAGGCGGCCAGGTTCATCAAGGAGGTGTACCATCCCGAATGGTTAGCTAATCCTGTTCGTGTACGAAAAAAAGAATGAGAAATAGAGAATGTGTGTTGACTATACGAGCCTGAATAAGGCATGTCCAAAGAATCCTTTTCCTTTGCCACGCATAGACCAGATAGTTGACTCAACGACGGGATGCAAGACTCTCTGCTTCCTAGATGCCTACTCGGAGTACCACCAAATCGCGATGAAAGAATCCGACCAACTCGCGACATCTTTCATCACGCCGTTCAGCTCTTACTGCTATGTAACGATACCTTTCAGGCTCAAGAACGCCGGTGCAACGTTTTAGTGTTGCATGCAACGGTGCTTCGATCATTTGATCGGCCACACGGTTGAAGCCTATGTGGACAACATCGTTGTCATCTCCTATAAGGCGGACACCCTCGTAGCCGACCTCGAGCTTGTCTTTGCCAAACTGCGTGCAAACGACATCAAAGTCAACCCTGAGAAGTGCGTTTTTGGGGTCCCAAGGGGCATGCTCCTTGGGTTCGTCGTCTCCTAACGAGGCATCGAGGCCAATCCCGAGAAAATCTACGCGTTCGAGCGGATGGGACCGGTCCTGAATCTCAAAGGGCAGCAGCGGCTCACGGGCTGTCTGGCGGCGTTGAGTCGCTTTATCTCATGCCTCGATGAGAGGGTGCTTCCACTGTATAGGCTTCTGAAGAAGTCCGACCAGTTCGAGTGGACCCCCGAGGCGCAGTCCGCCCTTGACGACGTCAAGCGCATTTTGAGCAACGGACCCGTGCTAACACCCCCGGTCCTAGGAGAGGTGCTGCTGCTGTACATAGCTGCGACGACTCAAGTCATAAGCTTGGTGCTCGTAGTCGAGCGAGAAAGAGAGGGACACACCCTCAAAGTCCAACATCCCATCTACTACGTTAGCGAAGTCCTGTCTGACTCGAAGACCAGGTACCCTAGATCCTCTACGCGGTGATGGTGGTAAGGCGTAAGCTCCGGCACTACTTGGACTCCCACCCGATTCATATTGTAAGTTCCTTTCCTCTCCGAGAGATTATACAGAACAGGGACTCGGCGGGTAAGGTGGCCAAGTGGGCGCTCGAGTTGATGGGACACGACATCACGTACCAGCCCCAAGCGGCCATCAAGTCCAAGGTCCTTGTCGACTTCATGGCGGAGTGGACTGAGGCGCAAGTCCCGCCCGCTCACATCAATCAGGAATACAAGGTGATGTACTTTGATGGATCGCTCATGCGGATAGGGGCAGGCGTTGACCTCGTCTTCATCTCTCCACTCAGGGTACACATGAAATATGTGATTCGTTACATTTCTTCGCATCAAACAACACTGCTGAGTACGAAGCGCTTATCAACGGGCTCAAGATTGCCATCGAGCTTGGAATCCGGTGGCTGGAAATCCGGGGCGACTGCCAACTCGTGGTCGACCAGATCATGAAAGAGTCTAGCTGCTGGACCGATGCCATGGCACTCTACTGCCAGGAAGTCCACAAGCTCGAGAATAAATTCGATGGGCTAGAACTTAAGCACATCCCGCGATGCCTCAACGAGGCGACCGACGTGTTAGCCAAAATGGCGTCTGGTCGGGAGCAGATCCCTCCGGGGGTCTTCGCGAACGACTAGCACCAACCTTCGGTTCGACCCAAGGAGCCCATGGGGTTCAAGGAGGGGTCGAATGATTCCAGTGAACCCAACTCGAGGGCTGAAGAATCGCATCCGGTGGCCCCGTAGCTCGCAGACGTGATGGAGATCGATCGACCAAGCGACTCGGGTGAGCCGGACGACCAGTCGGACAACCCGAGGGTCGAGTGAATTGACCCCCAGGGCAAGCAAGCCGGGCACCCACCCGACTGGTGACTGAGGCCAAACGACTCTATCGGCGTGCCAAGTCCTTCGTCTTGATCAACAGGGAACTGTACAAGCGCAACGTCACCAAAGTTATGCAGCGCTGCATCCCCACCAACGAGGGCATCAAGCTGCTCATCGATATCCATGGGGGGTTCTATGGTCATCACGCCGCACCTCAAACCCTCGTAGGCAACGCCTTTCGTCAAGGCTTCTACTGGCCGACTGCCATGGGCGACACGACCCGCATAGTCAAAACCTGCAAAGGCTGCCAGTATTACGCGCGGCAGACACATCTGCCGGCTCAGGCCCTTCAAACGATTCCCATCACATGGCCTTTCGCAGTCTGGGAATTGGACCTAGTTGGTCCGCTCTAAAAAGCGCCCGGGGGCTACACCCACTTACTTGTCACGGTCGACAAGTTTACCAAGTGGATCGAAGCATGCCCCCTGGTCAAGATTCGATCCGAAGAAGCAATCAAGTTCTTCCTCGACATCATCCATCGATTTGGGGTCCCAAACTCCATAATCACGGATAACAGAACATAGTTCATGGGAAAGAAATTCCTAAAGTTCTACGATGATTATCACATCCGTGTCGACTGGGCCGCCGTTGCTCAACCTAAGACGAACGGTCAGGTCGAGCGAGAAAATGGCATGATACTCCAAGGGTTGAAGCCTCGAATCTTCGACCCGACTGTCATTTTCAACCGCCTGAAGCAGTTCAGCGGTCGATGGGCGGCTGAACTCCACGTTGTGCTGTGGAGCCTACGTACGATCCAGAGTCTTGCAACGAACTTCACTCTTTTCTTCATAGTCTAGGGGTCGGAGGCTATCCTCCCCACCGACCTAGACTGTGGCGCGCTACGAGTGCGCGCGTATGATGAGCAAGGCAACGAAGCAGCGCTCCAGGATGCAATGGATCAAATAGATGAGGCGCTAGACATCGCGCTCCTCTATTCGGCCAAGTATCAACAAGCGCTCCGCCGCTATCATGACCAAAACGTGAGAGACAGAGGCCTCCTTACGGACAACCTTGTTCTATGCAGGGTTCAAGACAACAGGGGTCAACACAAGTTCTCGCCACCTTGGGAAGGACCATACATCGTCTCTCGAGTCCTCCGACCTGGAACGTACATGTTGAAGACCGTGGAGTGCGACGAGCTCAAGAACGCGTGGAATATCTCACAACTACGTAAATTCTATCCCTAGCTTTCTTTTTCCTGTGATCCTTGCATGCCTTGCTCGCTCCTAAGCGACACCCGATCCCTCTCAAGGGGTCGAGCGTCACTCGGGGGCTGGAAGGGCACAACAGGTCCGCACGTCACGCCTCTATCTTGCCTTAAAAAATGTTCGTCGCTTTTCTCGATTTTTTCCTTTTTTTTCTCGACCTCAAGCCTCTACACACTGCCAAACAAAGTAGGCCACGGGTGAAGGGGTTCGTAGTCGAGCCGGTCGAATGGTGCAACGTCGTGCTTGCCCCAGTGGCCACGACAAGACTAGACTTCCAAAGCACCCGGGGGCTCAAACTTTGCGAGCCAAAATAGGGAAGACAACAGACTGAGCGCACGAAATAGTTTAATCAATTGGAATTAAGACTGTTTAAGGCCACCACGGGCCATCGGAATGGAACAGGCACTAGTTCAAACTTAAGCTATTAAAAGGGCATGATGACCCACCAAAACAACTAAAATAACTAAAGCAAACACTAACTAATTTTCCTCCTCAGCTTTAGGGAGCGCCTCCTCCTCGTGCGCGCGAGCCAGGACGTGGGCGTGGGGGGCAGTGCGGACGCGGATCGCCTCCATCTTCACGGGGGTGTGCCCTTCAGCGTGGCCCATGCTCAGGGCCTCGAACTCAGCTTCGACTAGGTCGAAGTGGGTGGCGAACACGCTGAAGGCGGTACACACACCGAGATGCACGCCCTGGTTGATCCACTCATGCCCTGCCTCCATCAGCCTCCCGACTTGTTCGGTGGGAGTGGCGTCGAGAGAAAGATCCACCTGAAGTGCCCACGCCGCTCGACCCATTAGAGCGTGAAACATGCCCTTCTCCTGGACCTCCTAACAAAAAGAGTCCTCGACTGCTGCTAGCTTTGATCCGAGGTCTGTGCAACACCCACCAAAAGTCAACAAACCGAAGAGAGACAACACGTAAGACAAGGGGTCGCGAAAAGTCTACCTTCTTCCCTCTTGTGAGAGGCCTGCAGCTGTGACAGAAAGCTGGCAGCGACCACGCCAGAGTCCTGAGCCGCCTTGTCCGCCTTCTCGCGGCGCAGCATCTGCTGCTCCAACACGAGCCCCAGCCTGTCGACCTCCACAACGCTGGACGCAGCCTGTGCCACAGCCTCGTCCCGTTCCTCTCGAGCGAGGGCAAGGCCTCCAGTTCGACCAGCCTCGTGCCGAGATCCTCCCCAAGCCGACGCTCCTCCTCCAGCTCGTGACGAGCGCCAGCCAAGGCCTGAAGGGATGCATAATGGCCGAGGCCTCGCACTCGAGCCTCAACGCCCAGCACACAGTGAGGACCCAAAGCTCAGCGAGGCTGCATGAATGCTCCATCGACTTGAGCCCGCCCTCTACCAGCGCGTGCTCTTCCACCAACAAAGGCAGGACTCTGCGGTTACCGGCGGGGATCGCGGTCGACGCGACGCCCTCTGGAGCGCCAATTCTAACACCCTTGACCTCCACCACGGGCGTGACCACCCTAGAAGCCGCCTCGGCCGCTGTGGCCACCGCGGCATCCGCACCCGCGTCTCCTCCATAGCGGCCGCCGTGGCGTCACGCACCCGCGCCTCCTCTACAGCGGCCGTCGTGGCGTCTCGCGCCACGCCTCCCCTGCAGCGGCCGCCGCGGCATCTCGTGCCCGTGCCTCCCTCTCGGTGCCCACCTTGAGCTACTTCATGAGAGTCAGCTTAGGCCGGCGAGGATCTTGGCCCAAGGTCCATCGCTTCATGACCGGCGTGTCACCACTTGCTGGCTCGTCTCGGGGGCGCTTCTCCATAGCCGCCGCGGGAGACGCGACCTTAGCCACGATAACAACGGGCAGCGTTTCGACACAAGCCGACTCAACCTCCTGCTCCAGTTCTGTCGGTCGGACCACACCCTCGATGGCGGAGCCCACCGCTGGGATCCAAGCATCGAAGACATTCCCGCTCGACGAACGGGGCTCCTCCGCCGATCCCCACCCGTCCGGGGATGGCGAGATCAGGGATGACCCCATCCCTAGAGTTGGGCGCACAAAGGGCGCATAGCCAAGGCTGGCCGCCTGCCTGGTGTCACCACTGTCATCAACGTCGTTATCGTCGTCATCATCATCGTCGTCGTCGTCATCGCCGTTGCCATCACCGTCATCACTGGCATCACCGCCGTCATCGTCACCACCGTCGTTATCACTGACAGCGTCCTCAAACCCGCTCAGGGCCTCCTGGTCATCGAAGGAGTCCCCCTCCTCAGCCTCCACCTCCTCCTCCGTCAACTCAGTCGACAGAGTGTCCGGATTCTCACCTTTCCGCTCCTTCTCCTCCCGCAGCACCTGCCACCGCCGCGACCTTTTTTCCTTCTCACGCTTGGCTCAGATGTCGATGTCCTTTCTCTTCTGTGCTTCTTGCTTGGCACCTCGCCGTTCCACGTCTCTGAAGCGGTTGGCGGTCCTCTCGGCCCTCCCCTCAAGCAGTCGAAGGGAAGGGGTCTCGACGAAGCACACCCACTGGGACTACAAAAAAAAAGGAAAAAAGAAGCCAAAGGCCAAACACGATCACAATAATGAAAGTGGGAGAAGGGGGGGGGCGGAGGATAGTACACCAGCAGAGGAATAGGAATTCTTACCACATCGATCGCTCGAAGGTCGGGACGCATCACCGGCCCATTCGAAGCGGGCCAGGCCTACGCGTTGGGTCCTAGAGCTGCCCTTACCCGCTTCGCCACCTCGTCATTAGACAGCAGCTCCCCCTCCATCACGTTGTCTGGCACGCCGCGGTTATCGACATCGATGAGGAACATGGGGAGCTGGCGGTGACACAACGGCGCAAACCGCCGCTTGTGATACCACCCGACGACTCCGGCGCCGTCGAGTCCAGACTCCTTGAGATGAGCGATGGCACCGAGCGTGCTCTTGATCCACTTCTTCCCGCTCTTCCCCTTCCCCAAGTGCCAGTTCTCTCGAGCCTAGGCATCGAAAGGTACTCCCCCGTGCACTCGCCTCGATGCCGGATGCCCGCGCACCCGATGGTGCACGGGAAGCTCTCGCCCCCAATCCTGCGCCGGATGTAGGATGCGTAGAAGAAGTGGCACCACAGGTGGAAGTTGGGCATGATCCCAAGAAATCCCTCGCACAAGGCCACGAAGGCCGAGATGTGCTGGATCCTGTTGGGATTCAGATGCTACAACTCCACCTTGTAGTGGTAGAGCAGCACCCGGAGGAAGTCGTGCGCCGGCCGACCAAGCCCGCGCCCGTGGAAAGGGACAAATGACACCACGTAGCCCCTCGGGGGCTCCGGCCGCATCTCGCTCCCCGACACCACCCATTCCCTCGCTCCGGTGAGGGGCGTGAGAAGCCCGGCTTGGACGAGTCCCTCCAACTCCCTCTTCATCACCGTGGAGCGAGTAAACACCGACATCGTAGCGGCAAAGCTACAGCAGGGGAGATCGCTGGAGACGAAGAAGAGGAAAGGGCAAGGAAACAAGAGAGGCAAAAGGAAGAATAGAGGATGCGGCGTCCAAGGCTTAAATAGGAGTATGAGCCAGGTGGGCGACCGGAACTGACCGTGGAAAATCCACCCACATCCCGCCAGGTGATAAACCTCTCAACCACTCATCCCGCACGGTGCGCGGACGCGGTATCCCATGCTACTCCATAACTCCACTTTTCCCACTATCCCGAAAACTTCTCGACTTCCACGAACGGCTCTACGCACCACGGGACGGAGGCGCGAGGCGAGCCGCTCGACCCCGGCGAGGGACGAGCAGTGCAGGTAAGATGGGATAAGGGGCTGAAAACTGCCCCGACGGCCCGACGGCGCGAAGGTTCTAAGGCTGGCGGCGCAAGCGGGTTCGACAGCAGCCTAGAGCATGAATAGAGCGAGGGGCACGAGCGGTGGGCACACTTAGCGGCCAATACCCCGACCCCCGAGGGGTTGAGGGCATCGTGGAGTAGCGTTTGAGTCCCGCTCTGACTCGACCTTTGGTATCTCTTCGAAGAGAGGCAGCTAGCCATCACGACCTATCGAATGGTCGCGACAACCAGTCGAGCCGGAAAGACAGATTTATGAGGTCGACCGCCAGCTGGTTCGCTAGAACCCCGTCGACGAGGAACCGGAGATCTCACTCGAACGAACCCGATTGTAGCTCATCGAGCAACCATGTTTCAACCACTGAGGCAAAAACATGGCCCAACTCTATCCTCTGTCGCACGAATGGGGCGCAGAAGGAAAAAACAAAAAAAGTCAAAATGGCCGCTCGACCGATCCGTCTGCATTGAGCGGGAACGTGAGGGCCGGCATCGCCAAACGAGACCCAATGACGGGGTCACACTCATTATTCTTTGATTATGAGACCATTTAAGGCCAACTCGTATAGACTCCCTCTCTTCCTTTTACAAAGCGAGTATCAACGGTTCGAGAAAAAAGGGGAGAAAGGAAAAGATTGACCTGAGGGGTCTACTATAAAGAAAAAGCGGTACCCGCACCTCGACGGGTACATGCGAGGTAAAACGCCTGTAATGCTTCGTCGTCAGGGAAAGACGCCCTCATTTGAGGCCAGCCTTTTCCCCCAACGAAGAAAGCGAGCAGCCCGGCCGCACCGTACGGCTGTTGCTGGAGCCGCCTCTTGAGACTAAGGACCCCCATGCTGGTGGGGAGTCCGGCCCGGCGCCTCTTCTTCACCTCGCTCCTACCAACATTGCCAAGAACGAACACGAGGGGACCTAATAAGCCACGGTGACCTTCCATGCGAGGGCCCCTTTATCTCCATCTCACCCCGACAAGGGGAGGACATAATAGAAGTTGAGCCAACCTTCCCACAACCGGCAGGACGACCACCCCAGGGCAGCCGGAGAATTACTGTAGGTAGGCTTTCACCCCCGTCTTCATCACCAGGGACATCGTTGCACCCGACAACCATGAGAACAGCGGACCACTAAGCAAGAGTCGGTCACGCCCTAGGTATCCTAGAGCTCGGTGTGTAAAGCTAGGTGTGGGAATGAAGCAGAACGTTACCCGTTTGTGCCCTTAAATAGCCAAGCTAGGCCCACATCTCGGATTCCTTGCGCGGGCACCAAACCCGATTTGGGTTCACGAGGGACTCTTGCACACCACATAGGAACAAAGACCTGGCGCCACCGACGGTGTCGCGCGCACCGCGCCATAAGAAAAAGAAAGGAACGCGCCTTAGAGCAATGCGCCAACCTCGGATTCCCCTGACGCGCAGCAGATCTGGGCCCTACCAAAAGATACCTCTGCGCGCTGCATGCCAAAAGGAGACAAGAGACGTGTCATGCCGACAGCGTCATGGCCCGCCTTTTCAGGCAAACCCTCATCCATGACACCCTGTGCCATCTGCTCGGCCCAGGGGACAGAGACTGAGGAACACGTGTCTCATGGCACCCCCATGATTGTTTCAGGTACGAACAGCCAAAGAACAAGTCCGTTCGGACTCCTCCTTTGGCTCGGGGGCTACACCCGACGGGTGCGCTCGCGCGCACTCCAACAGACGAATGACCTAACCTTTCCACAATGTGTTAAGCCGAAGCATGAGTTTCAACCAAACTCCCCCTCCGGCTCGAAGGCTACACCTGTCGGGTGCGCTCTCGCACACCTCTCTCACACAAACTAGGCAACCTGCGAACGACTTCGCGTCACCCGCTCACATTGGCGCCAAAATCCCCCGAGCGACTCTCGACTCGCTCGGGGGCTCAGGGGCTACTGTCGAGGGTAAAGATCGGGGTGCCACATGGCACCTCCTAAAGGCTTACACGCGTCAGACTCAAAAGAGCCCGCAGGATTGCCACCAAGGCATCACCAGCGTGGGCCCCCACGGGGAGCATCCCCGCAGCAGTCAGGCCTTAGCCGCAAAGGCCACGCCACTGTCCTGACCCGCTCGACCCCTGAGTGGTCGAGGGTCGGTCGCGTCCCGCTCGACCCCTCAACGGGGGTCGGGGATTCGCTACGCCCCGCTCGACCCCTCAAAAGGGGCCGAGGACAGATCGTTCCGCGTGACGGAACCCGGGCATGGCTCGCCCTTCCAAGTAGATGACTCAACCACTCGCCTCCGCATGTCCACTCCAGGGCAAGGATGGACACTCTGCTACCGCTACTGTCACGACGACAGTATGCCCCCCCTCCCCCCGTAATCGTCAGACAAACTCCACCTCCGTCAACTCCCATCAATGGGACCCGAGCCCGGACAGGATGGGGTGATGAAACCCTGACCAAACCAGGAGTGGAGTGGCGGAGTGGAGAAGCTCGATTGCCTCATCCGGACAGGACGGATTCCAACTCCAAGGAGGTCCGGACAGATGCAACCCGACACGACGACCCTCGACGGACAGGGTCGAGCGAGCCAACGGTCAACAACTGCCAACCACTCAGCCTTAAATGACATGCCCATTACGCGTACATAATATCAAGGAGTCAAATCCCTCCAGATACCTCCCCCCCTCATCATCACCAGCGCCCGCTGACGATGGCGGGCGTGGCAAGGCTCGCTGTGCTGCCATCATCGATGACACACCTAATGGTGATGGTGCAGGACGGCTTGATGGACAGCTAGATTGAACCTTGCATAAACGACGTGACAATGCCGGTACTGCACCTCCCCGTGCACGGCGGAACACGCCAACTACAGGAACAAGGGAGGACTCGACCCGACGACAGAGAACAGGGGCACGTCCGAATGCAGTACCGCCCCTTTGACGCAAGACCAGGACGAGGGGGCCCGCAAGGACCAAAGACCACGCCGCCGACTAAGGGCTTCGCCTTCTGCGGCACACCTCCACCAACTCATCACGTGTAGAAATCTCCTCTCTCTCCCTCTCTCTCTGTAACGCGGGTCCTTTCCCCTTGAAATATAAAAGGGGAGGCCAGCACCTCTTTCAAGACATGGACAACAAGAACCACGATATAGGCACAGCAACAGCAATCACACACACACACACCACTCGCACCCGAGACTTGGAGCACCCTCCTCTCTCACCACCGTTGTACTCCCTCACCGGAGCAAGTAACACGAGCAGGCTTGAGAACTAGACGTAGAGAGCTTCCCCAAACCAGTATAATCCCCCGTGTACCCTTGCTTAGCCATCGCCGAACCCGAAGCGCGCACCCCTGTGAACAAATTCTACTGGTCGGTGATCTAAACGCCGAGAAATGTGTTTCTTTCCTACCCACTAATTTTTAGGCTTGTCCAATGGATACTAATTAAAAATACTAAATATAGATTAATGATCAAACACAGTCCATAACTCACCCACCAAATGATAAAACAAATATATTAAATCTAATTAGGCCATGATTAGATATTGTGATGCTATAGTAAGTATCTTAATTAAGCTTAACAGATTTGTCTCACAAAATAGCATCCAATTGTGTAATTAGTTTTATATTTTGTTTATATTTAGTCACCGTATTCAGCATTCAAAGGATTGATATGATAACACTAATATTTAAACCTCAGGAAACGAACACACCCTTATTTAGTGACCGGCTAGCAAAGCAATTTCTTCATTTTGGGCATAATGGATCAGTTAATTGTTTATTACCTTGGTGTATTCAATAATATGAGCTACACGCATAGGGAAAATATTCACTCTTATAGATTATTGTTAGGTAAATACTTATGTTGAATGTCATGTATTATCATGAGATATATTTAAGAATAATTTATACAAAATTTAGAGTATTAGTACACCTATTATAAAAACATTCAATGAAGCTTGTAGGGCTAATGGTCATAGTTTAAGCTTCAGCAGTATTAATTGAATAGGTGTGCTTTCATCTCTAATAATGTTTACTTCAAAAACCATTTTAGCCTTACATGTTAGTAGTTAAAACATTTTTGTTGTTATGTCTATTGTAACTCCTTATTATTATTGAACAACTCAATTTAATGAATCCCAAAGTTGTGCACATACAAATGATTATAGATGTCTGTAAACTAACTCATTATGACGAAATACCATATAAGCGTAGAGTCACATGGGTCTGCTCCATCTCTAGACTTAGTTTAATTTTTTTATTCACTACAAATACATTGCACCACAAGATCTTAGTTGACACCTGCGTAGGCGCTTGAAGAATATTCTACTGGTGTATAGGGGCGAGTCGAAGATGCACACTCCTGCCCCTGTGTTGGTGTGTGTCGTAGTTGACGATGAGTACAAGGAGAAGGATATGCCATTCTCTCATATATGATCTATGATGGCAAGATTGGATAATTTGCATAATGGTCTGGCGAGCAGGCGACAGAAACTCGAAGATCCTCTCACAATAACAACCTTGAGTTTCCTATCAATGAAGTTATCGGGAGAGATAAAAAATGGTGTCCTATCGAAGTCAGTAGTTTTAATATTATAAGAGGTTCACATGATAGGTGCGAGCTAATATCATCAAAGAAGGTACTACTTCAACCACTCTTATCCCTCACATTTCCCGACCCTTCGATGTGGTGTCATGTGTCTCTGAAACATGCCAAAAAGGACCCGCATGCGTAATGACATGTTCATTAATAATTATAGATGTGTGCTATCTTTTTTGGTTTCAGAAACTTGTGTTTGATCTGTGAAACTTGGTTTCAGAAACTAATGTATTGTGTGTTATAAAACTTTTTTTAGAAGGTGATAGTGTTCTCATATGTGAAACTGCACATCCTATTTGTGTACTATTGATATTGAAACATTTCTCAATGAATAAACATTCAATGAAGAGATGCTTGGAACTCGTGTAAGCATTTCTCTCTCGTTTTGAGCCCTTTCGTGTTCTAATAATCAGCACTCTAATTCTTCTACTAGTGCACTGTCTTGAAAACAATGACTTACCCTGATCGGCAAACAGTGGACTGTGGACGGATGAGAGGACATGACGCTGACGGCGTAACCGGGCCAAGCAGTTGGACTTTGTTTGCTGAGAAGATAAAAACAGAGAGAGAGAGTATTCCTGAGATAAATTACATGCTTTCAGTTCATTACTTCTCTGTCGCGGGCGTATGTCATACGACTATGGCACGGCGATCGGCGAGCACTAAGAGACTAGCAGGAATCATTAGTAGAGAGAGAGAAGAGATTACTAATAGCGGATCGGATGGAAAAAAAATGGCCCCAATCTCGACTAACTGTTGTGGACAAAAGAATCTACATTGAAAGCGCGCGATGTCGTTAACCCGGGTCATGGATTCCGGCCAGACCATCGGCGGCGGCGCGCGCGGCGTCGTGTGGGCCTTCAGTTTCCGCAAGAATGGAAGATGCCGGCTGCGAACAGGCCGAGTCGTGTGGACAAAAGAGCAGTACTCCCTCGAGGAAGTACTACTGGTTGAGCAAATTGGGTTGGACCTATAACATTGTTTATTAAAAAATATTTGTGAATTCTTTTTATACTTTTTAATAGAAAAACCTGGATTGGCATGTTTGCACTTTGGATAGCAGACATGTCGCTGTTGAAATCCTAGGGAATTTAACACGGCTTATTGGGCTGATGAGCCATTGTACTAGTATTTTCTTTTGTGCCCCTGCGTATTATGCACAGTCCTACTACTACTACTTGATGAGCGATATGTGATGGTGTGCATTAATTTGATGTGTTTGGCCTTTCGGGGTTATATGACTTGGAAAGCGTCTGGTTAATGTGTCACCAGCAGATGATGCCCAGTAAGCCAATCTCAATAAGGCTGGATCGGAGACGTTGTCCACTACAACGAAATTTCAGGGTTTTCGGGGTTGTATGACTTGCAATTTATAGTATTAAGAATGAGAGAATTCCTTCTGTGCCACTGAATGTTAGAAAAATCCTTGATCTGTCCCTAAAAAACTTACGATCCCTTACGTGCCACTGCTTCAATTTTTCACACCTGCACGTGCCACTTCCATCACTATGTTGCTATGTTAGGAAAATCCTCGATCTACACCCGCATGTGTTTTGGATTGTAATAGCAGTACTTGATGTGCGTGATGTATGACCAAAACTCTGTATTAAGATCATTTCTTTTGGATCCTACTAATGGTACTCTCTGAATATTGCTATGTTACTAGATATCTGAACCAGTTCATGAATCGATGTTATATTGCTATGTTGAAACTGAATATTGATTGTTCCCTTATATTTAGTGATTATCTACTTCATTATTATGGCATACATACACTGCAAGCACGCTGCTTGTGCTTTAGGCCATGGCGTGTGGTAGGTTAACTAGAGAGAGAGATGTCCAGAGAGCAAGAGAGATATAATTCGATCCAAAACAGTCTCCATGAGTGGCACGTGAGGGAAATGAAATATTCAGCTATTGCTTTGAACCCATGGGCAATATGGTCTTTTCCACCTCCCCATAACAGACGTTACATGGCACAGTGACGGAAGTGGCACGTGCGGGTGTGAAAAATTAAAGCAGTGGTACGTAAGGGATCGTAAGTTTTTCAGGAACAGATCGAGAATTTTCCTAACATTTAGTGGCAAAGAAGGAATTCTCTCGTCAAGAATCTACATGCTTGTTGTGTTGTTACAAGTATGAAACCCACTCAATATAATCAAAAGTTCATAATTGATATTGAGAGCTTATCTATAAGAGCGCTTGCTTAATCATCATTCCGTGCAGCACCCCGAGTCCTCGACGATGGAAAGGATTCGAACGTGACTAGAGTTCGCATGATTGCACAGCTGGCTCCAGGGGCAGAGCTGCTTGTAAGTGTCAGGGTGAGCTAACCCGACGATCTTCTACATGTAACATCTACTTCCCAATAGGTCGTGGGAGATGACCCCCATAACAATAGAGATTAGTGCTTCATGACACCAGCAAACAATTATCTGGCTTCGTTCCTGACGAGCTCCGTGTGGCCTCAACGAAGACCACACCGCATCTCACTTCAAATCCTTAAACAAGATCTGAGGACGGCAGCTGTTGCAGATTGAGTGTGCGGTGACGGATGGGATTAGGATGATGGTGGATGAGCAAGCAGGAGAGCGGCAGAGAAATATGTGTGCGAAGGGAATTGACGAGCGTTGGCGCGGAAATGCGTGCGAACGGAATCGCCGGACGCGAGAATGGAGTGTGGAGGGTAGGTTTATGGGGCGGAAGGGATAAGGTGAAGAATTTTTCAGGGGTTTGACATTCAGCCGTCAAGAGTCCACGCACAAGGAAAGATCGAGGATTTTCCTAACATTCAGTGGCAAAGAAGGAATTCTTTGCCGCCGCGGCACGGACCCGCGTCTCCTCGGCAGCGGGCTCGCGCGCGCGCATTCGGCCGCGGCTACCACTCCGAGGGCCACCACTGCCACGCCGACGGCCACCACTGCCACGCCGATGGCCACGGCTCGCCGCCACGCGGCTACCACCGCGAGCCGCCCCACGCGGGCCACCACCGCCGCGCGCTCGGGCACGGCCAGCGCCAGCCGCTTCGGGCGGGCGCGGAGTTCGGCGGCCCTTCTTCCCCCTCGCGCGGTCCTCCACGCGAGTCGTACGCCCTCAGGGCAGGCGGCCCAGACCCCGACCGCGAGGGAGTGCGGCGCGGCGGCTCGCCTCCAACTCCGCCGCGCGCGGTGGACGTCGCCATGGTGGCAGGCCGCCTCGGCCAGGACGGAGTCTGGCGCGGCGGCTCACCACCTTCTCCCCCGCGCGCCCGCACGCCTCCGCCGTGGCAGGTATGGGCGCCTCGAATCAACCCTGCTCTCGGGCCCGCGGCAGCGTTCTGGCTCCCCTTCCTGGACGCCAGGGGCGCGTTCCACGGCTTCGTGCCGTCCTCTGCCGTCCGAGGGCTCGAGGATGTGCTCCGCCGCGGCTGCTCCTGGATGGATGGGCCGTCTCGACGAGGGCGTGCTCCGTGGCGGCATTATTCTGGCCGTCGTGCAGGACTTGGAGGGCGACGCCGAGGACGAGCTCTTCATGATCCCTGTGCGCCAGCCTCAGCCGCCTGCCCGTCAGGTATGCGAATGTTCTGCCTGCGTTTGTGCGTCCTCTGTTCATTGCTAATCGGTGGTGGTTCGATGATTCGGGTGGTGTGATGGTGTCGCTGGTGATCCATGTTTCATCCAGCCGGAGCACCGTGGAGGAGGGCTAGCACCAGGCGTCCGAGCCGGAGGATGTGCTCAAGCTGTCAATGGCCGGGGATGTGGGAGGGGTGCTGCAGGTGGCCGGGGAGGAGGGAGGGATGCTGGCCGCGGCCGCGGCCGTTAGCGCGCTCGTGAGGTATTTATTACTGAACTTGCATGATCTGTTACTGGAGTAGTGCGTGATGTTAACTTGCCCAAGAACTAATAATAGAACCTTTTTGTACAGTACTACAGTAGTATACTAAAAGCATAGCATAGGTTTACGAACTTGGAAGGGAAATTTGACGACCAATATACATGAGTTTACTTGTTGGCAAATTTTGGCTTGAGGAAAGATGGTTGAAACGTATCCATGATTGGTTTGGGGTAGAGAGGCTGAGTACTATGCTCTTTGGTTAGGTAAAAGAGGCACCGTCCAATGTGCTGAAGCCATTAGACAACTATATGACTACAAGATATTAACTGATGAACTAGGAAAGCTAAGCTACCATGTGTTAACTCTACTTGAAATTGGTGGACTACAAAATCTACATAGCTAACTGTTGGCCCACTGAATTTCGTCTTTGTGAGCAATGCGTGCAAATGAGTCATATATAGAAATACATTTTAAGTATTGGACCACCTGGTAGATTTATGTAAATTTTTGGAACAAAAATTACAAGTTAGGCCTAAATTAGACCCATAGTAAGAGTTTTGTTGCTGCTAGGAATGGGTGGCCTAGAAGTGGACCAGAAGTTAGGGAACATTTTCCAACGGAGAGCTAATGAATTGTTTGATTTGCTGGGTACATGCTTGTTGATGAATATGGCAGACTGCATTGGTTGGTGATGGTGTCCGAGTTAATAGGACGTTTGCATCTGTCATTGAAGCTGTGAAGCGTCAAGTAGTTAAAAAGAGAACTCAAAACTTAAGTTCCAACTTCTGATACAATAACATAAGTTTGAGTTCTCTTTTTAACTATGGTACAATTGCATACTTAAGTTCCAACTTCTGATACAATAACTTATGCAATTGTACGTATTAGGCACAACCATTCTTCTTCATCAGTGGTTGTTGAAACAAACACAGCTGAAATTAGTGCGGGAATGAATACTAATAACTATGAATATTAGGCACTATGCAATTGAACACCACTACGAAAAATCAACTTCTGGTTTATTGATTCACTGCAGGGTCCTCCTGGACGCCGGCTTCTTAGGAGATTGAGAAATGCTTTGCGGGCGTACAATGTGGAGCCGGAGGTGCAGGCTCCTGCCCCTGCGCTGGTGCCTGCAGCCGCTGACACCCCTTATGTACATGCCATGATGAGAGAGTTGGACAGGCTGCGACAAGGCATGGAGACCAGGCGCCAAGAAGTGATAGATGGGGTGAGAGAGATTCGAGAGATAGAAAGGATGGCAGTCAGTGGAAGCTATAACCTGGAGGTTCCTGTCGCAGCGGCAGTCCGAAGGATAGAAGACAATTTGGTTTCTACGGTGGAGGGGTTCATCACTGTGAGAGACTTGGCAACACAACTAGAACTTGGCATCGTCCAGGAAGGAGCTACACCGGCCGGTCTTTGTCCAGAGCTCTCCGAACCACTGGAGTAACTCCTCACCCCGTCTTTACGACGACGCCTGCTCCGCCAAAATGTCGAAAAGTAGCACCGGTGAGTAGGGCGGCTCTTTGGATTTGACCTTGTCATTTCGTGTCGAAATCGAAACTCTGTGCTCGTTTGTCATCTCGTGTCGGAACTCTATGCTTTCTTGTGTCTGTGCACACAATACTCTCTCTGTGCTCTCTCATGTTTTAACTCTGAACTTCCAATCCTAGCAATATGAATAAACGAAAAGATGGTGTAAGCATTCTACTAGTATTTCCTTTTGCGTCCCTGCATACGTATTATGCAGGGATATTTCAACCAAACGAATAAGCTCAAAATCCAATCCGTGTGCTACCGGCCAGGGTCATGCCTCATCTGGTGCCAGATTAACAAGACGCTTTCCAAGTCAAGCAACACATCAAGTAGTACAGTATATCACACGGTTATGTCGCGGCCGCGGCGAGTGCGGGCATAAACAAGCACTAAATTTCACGAAGAAAGCTCTAAACTGGTAATAACCCGTAAAGGATGCAGGAAAATTAGTCAAGCTCATATTAATTGTTGGGGGACAAAAAAGAGACTACATAGAGAGCGATGACCTAAAGGGACGACGCCTAGTCCTGTCCGGCCTGACCGGCGCGGGCGGCATCCTGGGCCTTCATCTGCCGGATGATGTCGGCTGCGAACTGGCGGATTCGTGAGTTCATGGCGGTGAGCTCGGCGTCCAGGACCTGATAGGCGGCCATGATCTTGCTATGGACGAATTCTTCCTTGTCTGCCATGTAGCCGTGCATGTAACGTTTGGGCATCTCAACGATGTAGTAGGCGCCGCCGTCCTCGTTGCTCGCCACGAACGCCGGCGGCGTCACCTCGCCCAGCTTCCTCTTTCTGCCATGATGAGGTGCCATCGGTCGGGTGGGACGTTACACGAGGAAGCCCCGAGCGCACCCTCTTTGATTAATGTTGTTGATTCGTCTCCAATCGTAAGGCGATCGAGTTCTTCACGCCAAAGTATATAAGTGCACGACCTTGTTGCCTTTGTTGAACTTGCTGGGGCTGGATCGACTGCTGTATATAGAGGCCGGACGGCCATGGATGATGTCTCACACTCCGACTCCTTGTACATGCCGGACAGAGTCGGATTCTACTACCCTTAGTTTCCAGGCTCCGCACGTGTCGAACTCGTGGATCCGGATCCGATCAAATTCCTAATTAGAGTTTGCAACAAGGTGTGCAGGCTGGGGCTGGCGCCACGCCCGCCGTACTCGCGCGGTACACGTACACCACGCCCGTGTGCAGTGCAGCTTCACGGCTTCACGCACGCGTGGCGGTGGGCCTGTGCCTGTTTGGTTGAAGGCCCGAGGTTAGCTGCCTGGCCTAGGCAGGTAGTTTTCTCGCCTCAGCCAAACAGGCCGTGCTTGGCCCGTCGTTTTGTTTTGTTTTCCTTTTTCTTTTCTTTTCTATTTCTACTACCATTTGCTTGCGAAATTTGATTAAAAATTCTTGTGAATACTTTTTATTTATTTCTTTTTAGAAAAAACGTCCTGCAACTCAACTTTCAGCTAGTGAAATCGTTTGGTAATAGAAACCCTATTCTTGACTTAGGGTGTGTTCGTTTTTTAGGGTTTAAATTTTATTGTTATCATATCAATCATTCGAATGCTAAATACGGTTATTAAATATAAAAAATAATTATATAGTTGATATTAATTTATAAGATAAATCTATTAATCTTAATTAAATCATCATTAGGAGATGTTTATTGTAGCATCACAATATTTAATCATGGACCAATATAGATTTAATATATTCGTGTCGTCATTTAGTGATTGGGTTATAGACTAAATTTTATTATTAATCTATATTTAATACTTCTAGTTAGTATCCTAATATTTGATGAGACGAGTCTAAAAATTAGTAGCAGAACACACCCTTATTTACTCTCTCTCCGTTGTAAAATATAAGTATTTTTTATTTTAAAATAGCACGTTTCACCCTTCATTTTTTCTTCAGCTCTGGTGAAATCGTAAGGTGCCAAAGTAGTTTTGTTTTATCTTTTTTTTTCTTTCAGAGTCACTTCATCATGATATTGACGTGACAGTACTTGCGTGACACCATTCCAATTACTTTTGCATGTTTTGAGTAAGCGTGGTATTAGGAACAGAGTGACAGGTGAACATTTCTATTTGAGTAAATTTAACAAAACTACACGTATATTGGCATAAGTGACGAAGGTGATACGTCAGCTTTAACTGAAACTCCTTGCTAACTAATAGTGTGAGTTCCACCATTTCCTCTATCCTTTTCAGCTGGCTAAATACTACAATGATGGAGAACAGGGTGACTTTGAATCCAACTGATCTTGATGATTTTGACAAGGTAAGTGGTACATTTGATGCAAGGGAAACAAGAAATACACAAATATTGCTATCTACAGCTATTTTGCTTTCGTTTTAGTTAACATATTGTTGATTCGTCAAATTATAGTGGAAGTTACAGCATCCCATGTAGATCAATTTATTTTTCATTTTTAAAACTTCTATTTTAATACAACAACCAAGCCTTTTATTCCAAACAAGTTGGGGTTGGCGAAACTTCTATTTTAATGAACAAATATAAATGGTGCTTGTGCATATTTACCGTTGTCACTTGAGACCTTTACATGCTTCACTTTTTGTCAATATCGTTGGCGATTTCTCATGCAGACTGAAGACTACCATATTGTATCAATCACATTCACTTTTGCTAGGCCCAGTATTTCTTTCCCTGAACTTAAGGAAATTCCTGGAACCATTTTTGCCTGATCATTGTCCATATATCCTATCAATTGCTCACAAAACTAGCTCACTATCCTAAATGAGAAAATTCCTTGTATGGTCTCTAAAAAAATGACCCTTCCTTCTATAGCCCTGCAAAAATAAAATTTTCATATGATGTCAAGAACCATCTTTCCTTTCCTTATATGGCCTTGCCGTGAGATATAGAATTTAACACCATTAAGTCCGATGTAAAAAGACCGTTTTACCCCTAAAATCAAATGAACTTATTTTTTTGAGAAAAAATATTCCGCTGGAAGTAATTATTTTCTGGTTGTGTTATATATTGGAAAAATGTATTTTGGACTATTTTTAAATTTTGGCTTGTTTAAAAATTGAACTAAAATTTTTTAAACAAGTAGAAATACATTTTCCAATATATAACACAACCAGAAAATAATTACTTCTAGTGGAATATTTTTTAAAAAAAAAGTTTATTTAATTTCAGGATAAAACGGTCTTTTTATATCGGACTTAATGATGTTAAGTCCTATATCTCACGGCAAGACCATACAAGGAAGGAAAATATGCTTCTTAGCCTCATAGGAAATTTCATTTTTAGAGGGCCATAAAAGAAAGGACCATCTTTTTAAAGGCCATACAGAAAATTTTCTCATCCTAAATATATTCTCTCTTAGAAGCCTTATGAGATCCCAAGGCATCTTCTTTTGATTTGTTCTCCTTTTGGTCTCCTTTGTGAAAAGGGAATTGCTGATTGATGTGTAATATTGGTCCTGTGTCAAACATTTTGTAACTGTCTTCACAGTAAATTGAACCGTGCTCAATGTACAAGTGATAGGGGTATGAGATACAAATGTTCCATAACAGTAGACATCTGTTTACCATTTTATATTGTTTGGATTAGAGTATTATTTTTTATAACCATTTTGTATTGTGTAGGTCGGAATATTATTCTTTAACCATTTTGCATTATGTAGATTAGAATATTATTCTTTAAACATTTGTATTTGCTCATTTCCCACCCCCTTTTCTTCTTTTCATCTTCCTTTTTGTTTGTTTGTCCTTGTGCTTTGGTTCTTCGGGGCTATATCGCGGCGAACGTGAGCATAAATAAGCAATAAATGGTATAAAGAGAGTTTGAATTTTTTTTCTAAAAATACTCCCTTGAATTTTTTTCTAAAAAAATACTCTCTTTAAATTTAAATTGTTAATATTATTGACTTTTTAAATTATAGTTAACCATTTATCTTATTTAAAATATTTAAATATATAAAATTATAAAATAAATTTTAATTTTATTTGTTGATAAAATTAATCTCTACTACTAAAAAATCTCACCTGCGATATTCATCCAACCTACCATTTTCCAGCCCACGTGCAATCAATTGTCCGCCCTCCTATCCGATCACACCCGCACCTGCGAACCGGTACCCGCACCCACCCACGTTCTCCTCTTCCCCCACCTCCTCGCGACCTCGACTCTGCTCCTCCGCCCTCGTCTGCTCGGCCTCCCCCTCCGCCTCCTCGCGACCCCGGCTCCGCTCCTCCGTCCCCGCCGCCTGCTCGACCTCCCCCCTCCGCCTCCTCGCGACCCACGTTCTCCTCTTCCGCCACCTCCTCGCGATCTCGGCTCTGCTCCTCCGCCCCCACCTGCTCGGCCTCCCCGCCTTCGCCTGCAACTCGCCGACCGCCTTTCCTGCCTCTCCCAGCCGCCTCCTCCTACGACTCGCCGACGCGTTCTTTCTTTCACCTTCAATTTTCGTCTGCACCTGCGACCCACGTCTGTCCCTGCGACCCACACTTCCGCGGCTTGGATCTGCGAAGCCGTCGAGGCACGCTCTCTACCTCGTTGAGGAACGAGGCCGTCACTCACCGGCCGCCTTCCCGCCTCCCCCGGCCGCCTGCTCCTACGACTCGCAAACGCAGCCCGATCCGCACGCGGACCGCCGCGTTCAGCGCCCCCGGCCTCCTCCCCGCATCCCCGCCTCCCCTGAGGGCCTGCCATCCAAGCTGATGGCCGCACAGGCTGAGCCACGGCCACTGCATCAGGGGAAGCTCGCCATCATCAGCTCTGATCCCTCTGCTCACGGTTCAGAAATTTACATCGGTGACTGAGTGATTGGATGGGGGCATGGAGCGTTATTTAATTTCACAGTGGTCTGAAGCTGGCATGCGGAGATAATTGAATGGCGGCAGGAATCGAGCCCATGGCTAGCGAGTGGGGATTCGGCTGGGACTCCGTCGGGAACACTTGTGCTGGAATCTTATCCTTTTTATCGCTGCTCTGAGCAGAAGATCTGATCATATTTTTCTTCTTGTTACTTTGGTTGCAGAGCTCCTAGCAGTCAAGTGAAAACAAAAGGCTGATGTTTGTTGTCAGCAAGCGTGTTGATAACTTCTTTGCTTTTGGCATACCCCTGGTAAGCAATCGCACTCTGATATTTGATTCTTTCTATCTGCCCTTGGCAAAATGTAAGGGCCAAGCAAAAACGTTGGGTGAATGGAAGTAGTGCACTGGCCAAACCGCAGCTGTTAGTAAGTTTCCTTTCTTTTTCCTTTTTTTTCGTTTTAGTTGTTGGAATAGACTCCATTTGCACTTTGCTTTTCCAGTACTATGGCTTGGACTTGTTTACTGAGGGATATGGACAAAATGTGGGATAATCTTAGCACTACAATACCATGTGCATAATCATTAACCAATCCCACCATCTTAGGCTTTACAATATATATTCTTAAACTGATTATATGATAACAGAGGAATTTCTTCACTATGAAGCATGGATGAGGATTCAAATCTGACTTATGATTTATGAACTGCATGATTTGCATTCAAAAATGAATTCATATAAAATGGTCGATGAGGACCTTCATATTTTTTGGAATAATTGATAATTTCTCTTCTGACTCATGTTAAATGTTTTGGAAGGTGCTCAGAATGAGTTTTCTAAAGATGGCTATATCAGCATGCTGGATGTGCATGTGGTAGCAGGGAATGATGCTTTACATTAGCTCTGGTATAATTTTAAAGGGTATGGAGAGACCTGAGCTTATGCCGTCTTTCTGAGTTGCATTACATTAGTTAACATTCCAAGCTATTCTTGTCTTGTCTTTGCAGGATTTAGTACTGCACAGTTTTGGCACTTTTTTGTGCTTGATGGCAGCTAAGATGAGTAGAGGAAATGTAGGTAATGAGAACTCAGATAACAAATATGGGCTAATTTTCAGCAACTCATAAGCTTAAGCTTACTGCTTCGAAAGTCCACACAATGAAGTTAAATGATACAAGAAAAATCCTTCAGAAAATATAACATAGATGTCCAAAAAATACATGACAGTAAAATAACACAAACCTACAATGTTTTTTTTCGGGGGGGGGGGGGGGGGGATTCTTGTTCTGATTTTGATAACTTTGCATTATTCATATATAGACTATAATGTTACTTAGATCACAACAGTTGTCCCTCACAACTTCAATTTTGCAGTGCAGCTAAGATGCTAAAACTAAATAAGTTACTGCACGAGTGAAAACCGCATCTATGTGACCTTGGAAGGCAACTTGTGTCAAATTTCAGAGAGCTTGAAAGCCACTGAAGGAGTTATTGTACGAGTAATTATGGTTTTTTTCTTGTAGATCACCTAACATTGGAGACTTCATTTGCTTGTTTGTAATGCAAATTTTGTGTTTGATAGTATGATTTATTTGAGTCATCTATGCTTTACGATTTTGCTGCCTATGAAGTGCGATAACTTAAGCTCGTAACAATAAACTAATTTTGTGAAATGATGAATAGCAAGGTTCGACTCTTCTATATTTTATTGTTGTGAAATGATGATTGGTGAGATTTGGCCAATTCGTTGTGAATGTACAAGGTATTCAGTGTTTTATCTTACAGGAGGCTTAATTGAAGTTCACATCAGATTTGTTTAGGAGGATACTATTACCTTTTGACAATTTGACTTGCATTATCTATTATCACCGTAGCGTTAGCATCCCAAGTGCGATGAAGTTTTCTCAAATAAGCAAAGTACATCAAGAGTAACACGAAAGTGGATTGTACTGGTAAACAAAAAAATATGAAATAATATTGACTATTAATGTTTTCTTTTAATCTATAAAAAGCAGGCTTTTGACGGAAATTAATCATGGGAGCTTGTGATACTAGCTTTGTCAGAAAGTTT
Organism: Eleusine indica; assembly: GCA_030378355.1. NCBI lineage: Eukaryota > Viridiplantae > Streptophyta > Magnoliopsida > Poales > Poaceae > Eleusine > Eleusine indica. The sequence continues at coordinate 13,749,838 of CM059494.1, forward strand.
CTTAAAAGGCGAAGAGTATCTGGCCACTGTGCTGTGAGATTATAAAGAATAAAAGGCGATTCTATTTCTTAGTCGTTGATGCTAAATAGTGGCTATATGCTCTTTTAGAACATGATAGGAGAATGTTTAATTGGTTTTATTGTGATGTAAATATTTGTTTTGTCTAGATTCAACTTAATGAAAATGTTAATGTCATTCTTTATCTTCATCTCATGTTCTGATGCATTAGAAGTTGTTTAAGGAGTTTGAAAATGTCTTATTAGATGACTTTTTTGCAATGTTGAAATAATTTGCATCATTATAAGGCATAGAATATGAATGTAAAATTATTTTCGTGCCCGTACGTCGCACCGGGGATACAAAATTATTGGACTTCCTAAAAAATATTGTGTGCTGTACACATATTTTGTGTCCCCGGTGCAACGCACGGGAATGTAACTAGTTATAACAAAATATCTAATATTTTTTTAAATTTTTTAAATCTGAAGGAAGTTAGCTAATAACCCGTAAAGGATATTTAGTTCGAGCTAGGACTCTAATTCATTAATTTAGTGATTGATGTTTTGAAAGATGTCTCTAGAGAAAGAAAAAGGAGATATGGCCCTGTTATACTACAATTGACTACTACCATGACTAGGCAAGCATTAGAGATAGAGATGCACATATGATTGGCGCTAGTTATTTGGTGACCGGCTAGCAAAGCAATTTCTTCGTTTTGGCCGTTTTGGGCATAATAAATAAGTTAACTGTTTATTACCTTAGTGTATTTAATAAAATGTGCTACACGCATAGATAACATATTCACTCTTATAGATTATTGTTAGGTAAATACTTTTGTTGAATGTCATGCATTCTCATAAGATATATTTAAGAATTATCTATATAAACTTTAGAATATTAGTACACCTATTGCAAAAAAACATTCAATAAAGCTTGCATGGCTAATGGTCATGGTTCAAGTAGTTCTTTCACCAATATCAATCAAAAAATTAATTTAAGTTAGATGTGCTTTCAATTCAAATGTTTACTTTAGAGTGAATTGCATCCACAGTCCTTGAACTTGTCATGAGTTCTCATCCACGTCCCAGTACTCCCAAAATACTTAATCCAGGTCCTTAATCTTTAATTAGTGTCTAAGTGGCCGTCCAAAACGTCCCTGATCCGTATCGCTTGCTTGCCTGGCGTGCCAATGTGGACAGGATGGGGTCATGCGAGAGGCAGACGAAAGGTTGGAAGACATAAATATGCAAGGACCCCCCTATTATCTTCTAAATTGTATTAACAAAACTAGTGTTTGTTTGGATCTTTGGAGGGCCAGACCACTCGACGACACCGACGAAAGATCGCCGCGAGGAAAACAGAAGCGAGCGACTAGGGCGACGACGATTACAAGACGCAAACGGGGGTGAGCTGCGTAGGCAGATCGCACGGGAGACTGGCATCGTGCCATTCTGCTGGGTTGCAAGATTTTGGGAGTGATGGTCCTAGCGATGCGGAAGGATGGGGAACCACCTCCAGATTATGGTGAGTGATCTCGTGGCCTAATGTCTCCCAAACAAGTCTACATGGGAGAAGACTAATGGACCTTCAGTTCTGCCACCTCTATATGAAAAAAAGCCTGGCAGACCACCTAAATCTAGGAGGAAGCAGCCGCATGAAGTTCAAGGAAAGAATGACCCAAAAATATCCAGGCATGGTAGGATGTAGGTCTGCCACAAGCTGGGGTATAACAACTTCGTGAAACCATGCTTAGTCAGATGTTGGATGAGGTTAGCTTACTATGAACAATCTTATTCAGCTACTATTTATGCTTGTTACTAATTGCTATAAAAAATTGCAGACATCAAACACTGGTCATATCTCATAGGTTATTGGACCACTGCCAGATTGTGCCTTCGTCTCACAGAACCAACCTGTACTACGGCCAATTCCAGTGACAACAGCATCCAAAGCTGTGAAGGCAATGTTGGTGGAAAAGCGCAAGGCTCCGATAAAGAAGAAAACTGATGGTGGAGCTGCAAAAGAGAAGTGATAGCCTCCACAAAATCAAAATGGTTTTTTATGAATCTTTTGTGCACGACAAAGTTTATTTTTGTAAATGACATATAGCTTTTTTTGTACAAAGAGCTTATATGGTTTCCGAATGCTCTCAAGTCTGGATGCTCTCAAGAGTAGATTAGTAGCAGAAAAATATTACTTAAATGTGAGGTGCTTTATTGCTACGACATAAGTTATGCTAATGATCTGGTACAATGCTCCGTCTGATTAAGTGCGTGGGTGCTTTGTTTGTCTTTATTTTACAGTACAGTACATATACATTTGAGATTGGGTGTTTTGTTTCTCATATTAATTAGCTTATTTGTCTCACCGGCCATGGACACCACACCACGTTAACTTGGGCAAGCAGGACAAATAGAACTTGTGCAAGTAGTCCGGGGGGTCCATCATAAAATAGCAACTGCAAGCATGCGCGAAATCTCTCGCCTGTCCACGTTGGCACGCCAGGCAAGCAAGCGATACGAATCAGGGACGTTTTCGATGGCCACTTAGACACTAATTAAAGATTAAGGATCCGGATTAAGCACTTTGAGAGTACTGGGACGTGGATGAGAACTCATGACAAGTTCAAGTACTGTGAGTGCAATTCACTCTTTACTTTAAAACCTATTTTAGACTTACATTGTAGCAGTTAAAACTTTGTGTTGTTGTTATATGTTTTGTAACTCTTTATTAGTATTAAACACCTCAATACAATCAATCACAAAGTAGTGCACATATGAATAGCTATAAATGTCTGTAAACTGACTCATTATGACAAAGTTGTATACCATATAAACGTAGGAATATAATGTGCTGCTCCATCTTTAAACTTTGGTGTTTCTTGGTCCGGTGAAAGTTGGTTTTAGAAACTAGTTTTGTAAAGTGATATAGAAAAACAATATTATGAAGCTATCGGAAACATTGAAGAGGATGTGTTGCCAACCGTTGAGAGCTACAATATTGTGAAAGGCTTAGCAGAAGAGATGCAGAGAAGTATAACAGAAGAAGGCGCTATTCCGGCTGCTCCCCCCACCTTTCTCAACCTTTGGTGGAGCTGCTCAGCCCTTCGATGCGGCCGCGTTTGATCCGCAAGCACGCAAAAAAGGATGAGCACGCGAAGCGATCCCTTCAGCTATAGGTTGGTTCTAGAAATTTTGATCTGTCCTGGTGGTCTGGTGAAAGCTGTGTTCTAATAATCAGCACTCTATTAGTGCTCTGCTGTGTATTGAAAACAATGTTCCACTTAGATGTAGTTCTCCTAGAAGTTGTTTCCATTACCGTTGTGGGAGTGCCCAAAAAACCCATTATATCAGTTGTCTCTCCGGTTGTTCGATTAGCCTATCGTGAGGCTTGGGACAGACAAAAAAATCCCACTGCTCTGGACCATGTGGTATTGTCAAGTCTCCAAGATGAATGATCAATCAATTGCTATTTTTCGTTGGAATGTCAGAGTTTTGAATGAGGGTGCTCGTAGAGATACAGTAAGAGCCATATTAGCCAATGCTCGGTGTGCTATTGCTTGTCTACAAGAAACAAAACTTCAGCACATCACGGTGCGCTTCCTCCATCAGATTGCTAATCCAAGTTTTGCTTGTTAATTACTATCTCCATGATGTCGGTGTGAAGGGTGGCATCCTTCTCCTTTCGGATGATCAACTAGTAGATATGTCAAATCCGATGTATGGATCCTTCTCCTTGTCTGCAACTGTTGCTCTTAAACAGAGCAGCCATCTCTTCAAGATCTCAGGAGTATATGGGCCAATGTGTCGTCGAAATCTTGAAGCATCAGTCCACCTATTCGTTGAGTGTCCGACAATCAAGAGCATATGGACCAAGATTTCTGAATGGCAACACATACCATGCTTACACCCCGAATGCTTGGACACAACTCATTTCTGTTGTGGCATGGTGGAAGGAGTGTGTAATTCAGCCAAAGAGCTTATGCAAAGAAGGCAAACTGCTCATTGTCCTGGTTTTGTGGGAATGGCGAAAGAAACGCAACCGTCAGATTTTCCATGACAAAGAGATCATATAAAATCGGATACTACAAAGGATACAAGAAGAAGTAATGTCATGGAGGTTGGCTGGGATGCGTGCTCTAGTTAAGCTTCCAGAGAGTCGTGAAGATGTATTTTAGGTCCAGCACTTTATGGTGTTTTACTTGTGTTTGTTCCTCGGGCCTGCGCGCCAACCTGACTGGCCTGTGCACCGCTGATGCCGTTTCTCCTCTTCCTTGTTTAATCGTCCACATTTATGTGGCTTTCGAAAGAAAAAAAAAATGTTCCGTGCACTGCGAATTGAAAACTTGTGCAATCTGACTGTCACTGGATACGACTTAACCCTGACCGGCAAGCAGTGCGCCTGACCTTTTGGTTCAGATACTTGTGTATCGCGGTCATACGGCGGCGAACACTAAGAGACATTAGCAGGAATTACTTGTTGAGAGAGGGTTTTAACTAAACATCATAATTAGTATATATCGCGGATCGGATGGGGAAAAATTGTCTCAGTCTCGACTAACTGTTTGCAACGAAAGAGTCTATTTAGAGGCCTAATAAAGAGACGATGTGCCATGTCCGTCCAGACCGGCGGCGGCGCGGGCGGCGTCTTGAGCCTTGATCCTCCGGTAGATGTCGGCGATGTACATGTCAAGTCGGATGTTCTGGGCGGCTTCTTTCGCGTCCAGGGATCGTAAGATGGCCACCCATGATCCGATCCTGCTCGTCTTCCTTGTCGGCCATGTAGCTGCCGAGCATGTAACGCTTCGGCATCTTGACGATGTCGTAGGCGCCGCCGTCCTTGTTGCTCGCCACGAAGGCCGGCGCCACCACCTCGTCCAGCTCCCGCTTCGTGCCCCCCTGACTTGCCATCAGATGGAACTGATTGTTGCTGGTTCGTCTCCAATCCTAAGGCGCGAAGAACTTCAGTTCTCCGGCGATCTTGTTGCCTTGTTGGCCTTACTGAGGCTTCGATCGAGAGAGGCCGGACGACCATGGTTGTCACACTCGAGTCCGATTCTATTAATATTTCTACCCCGGTGACTCATGAAGGTCAGTTAATTGCCAGGCTCCGCACGTGTCCAACTCGGATCCGGTCGACTCGTCCGAGTTATTTCTTTGCGTGCCACGCCGTACTCGCGCGGTACACCGCGGCCGTGTACTGCAGCCGCAACTTCATGCCGGTTGTTGCCATTTACTTGGGAATTCTTTTTTCTTTCTTTAGAAAAAACTCCGAAAAAAAAAACAAGGCACCGTCATTTGAGGTTTACAAACTCCTGTAACTAACTTCCAGCTGGTGCAATCGTGAGCGAACAAAAGCTTCCTCATATATTATGTCTCCTGATAGTTTTTTTTTTTTTTTTTTGAGATAGTCACCTAATCATAATGTTCACGTGACATCATTCCAACTAACTTTGCACGTTTGTAGTAAAGCATTGTATTAGGAACAGAGACCTTTCAGTTTGAGTAAATTTGACAATACTACACGTATTGGCATAAGAAACGAAGGTGATGCATCAGCTTTAACTAAAACTCCTTGCTAACTAACATGGATTGGCATGTTTGGACTCCCGATAGCAGAGACATATTCCTGTTGAAATCCTAGGGGATTTAACAAGACTTCTTGGGCTGATACAAATGGACCACCCCACTGTTGCTAAATATCTTTAATTTTCTGACAAAATGATATATTGAAAAGCATTTTTTATCCAGATATCCTTACGTTATATTGTATGATTTCCAGTGCGGCTAGTGCTGACGGTTGAGCTAACTCCATAAGGAACTTATCGGTTATTTTGCTGATAATTATTGCACTGCTTACAACTCACTAAGTGACCGCAGAAAGAACAGTTTTATGTCGACTCGACACATGGCAGTGTGTTCATGTTCATCTCATATGCATGGTTTAAATAACCGCGGTTAACCGGCCGGTTTTTGGTTAACCGCATAACCGGTCCGGTCCGGTCATCTCAGCCGACCGGTTAGCCGCTAATAACTGACCATATTACTGTAACAAATCGGTTAACCGGTCGGTTTTCCACCAAACCGAGCCGGTCGGTTATCTCGGTTATTTAAACCTTGCTCATATGTGACATGCATATAGCCAGTGAAATTTACAGGATGTTAAACATGATCATGCAAGTAATAGTACTTGATTACAAATGAAACAGTGAGCTATTAAGTTCATTGATACTTTGTATTCAACTAATTTGACTTGATGTTTATTTGCTGACATATGTTATCCCTTCTTTCATTAATATTAAGATCAAAGGGCTCTCCATGAACCAGCCATATAGAAAGTAACTTAGCACGCAAGCAACAATTGACTACTCTTAGATCACAAGTTGGTACCCTTTTATACTCAAAGGATTGAAGTCATGGAAATTGTTTTCCTATACTGACACAGTTCATGCCAGTGCCTTTCAGTTGTCCAAAACAAGGGAAAGAATAATTACATAATGATTTGTCACAAGAGCCAAGAGGTACAAAGTAGAGCATACATAGGATAAGATTTTCTTGTCATAAATAGAGAATACATATGACTCTCATACAAGTTAAATACGTAGTTTACAAATTTCTGGAGCTACCAAGCTTATACACAATAAGTAAACAAACAAGCAACCCAAATTCTTATCAAAGTTCATGTCAGATTGACCAGGACGTTTCCCTCAGGAAAAACAAGTCCGCCCAAAGATCTAAGGTGAGCTAAATTTAGTTTCCCACTATCATTTCAAGATGAACTTCCATCTGATGATAGATTGTTACCTGCCTCTGCCTGATTGACAAAAGGTCTGACAAAAGTCCTTCTCCACCATACTTCAAAGGCCCGGTGCAAATTCGGGCAGTTATCACCTAACTTCAAAAATTTTCCAAGCCATGACAGTAATATAGACCGCTGATCTTCCAAAGGAAGTGTAAGGATTGTCTGTCCAATCCCGTCCTCAACAATTTTCCTGTCAAATGACCGGTAACTGGATTGTAACCATGAATAGTCATCAATGAGTGCTTGCAGCCACACTTGCAGGAGGAGAAGACGGGTATTCTTGGATGGAAGCATCTCTCCTCTTCCAATGCCAACAAAAAGCCTCGCTGTGATACAGCTCACAGAGTAACGGGAGGCGACCGGCAATTTTGCATGTAGCTCAGCAAGGTCAGTTCGGCTTGTCCATACCGCCACAAAATCATCAGAGATTCGCTGGTTAACCAATATCTCAACCAACCATAGCAGATTGTCAGTCTCCAGAGTTATTTTCCGAGTAACCTGAACAGAAAAGTCTTCTTCAGATGCTTCTGAAAACAATACTTGAAGTCTGTCTAAGCAACCTCGGCACGAACTGTACAACATCTCAGAACAAATTTCTGCTGGTCCATCAGTGCAATGACTGCTGTCTTTTAGAAGATTCAGAACTAAGGCTTTCATTTCCCGACGCCCCCTATCATCACTACTCGTCAGTACCATCTCCACTATATGTCCTAGTGTGTCACTGGGTGAGTTTAAATTGTCAGATGTCACCCTTTTTAGCAAAGGACTAACTCCATAAGATTTATTTCGAAGATGCTGGATAGATGAAACGACATTATCTTCCTCCTCAACCCAAGGGACAGCTTCCAAATAGTCCAAGCATGATTTGACACATGCATGGAAACCAAGCAATTCAGCAACCTGAAATTATGCAACTTTCAAATCACCAACGTGCCAAAAGGAGCTGAAATTGTACATGGGCTGCTTGTTATTACTGAGTAGCCTCATCATCAGTACTAAAATTCAGAATCTGTAGTAAGCATCAGAAGACAGGCACATTTTTCCTATTGTTTTTCAGTTTACAACACTGAGCAACTAAAGAGAGAGAGACAAGAATTCGCAATGCCAGATTCTGAACATTTTGTATACCTTCATGATGCGCAGAACCCGGGGGACACTCTGCTTGAGCAGTTTGTGCTTGGCCTCGTCGCAGTACATCAGCCCAACAGTCTCCACGTAGATCTCCGCGTCATCGCAGTCATGGATCTCCACGCAGACCGGTGGCGGCCCATGGCCGCCGGCGAGCTTCTCAGCGAAGAAGACGCTGCTTTCGCAGAGAACATCCCTGTGCACACTCATTCTGACGGCGATGCCTTCCTTCCCGTACAGCATAACCGTCAGGTCGCTGGTTTCAGGCTGTCCAAACCCAACGCAGATCTTGTGCTGCTGCTCTTGCTGCGTGCCCACGCCCTCCGGCGCCGGCGCCGGCTTGGCCGCCGCCTGGTTCCGCTGCTCGTCAGCGGGCACCGGTTCGTCGGTCACAGACGGCGCCGTCTGCACCGAGGGAGCTTTGGACGGAGGGGCAGATGGGGCCTTGTGCTGCTTCGGCGATGGCTGCTTGTTACCGGCGGCGGCGGCGTGGTTGTGGTGCGGATTCTTGAGGCTCTTGTGCAGTGCGGCGGGGGAGGGGCAGCACCAGAACCCCTCCGGCGTGACGGCGATCGGCACGGTGCGGATCCTCCCCGGCGCCGGCGAGCCCCTCCTCGGCCGCGACTCCTCCATCACTCCGAGCTCGAGACCTCCGGCTTCACATCAGCTTCCTTGAAATTTGCGCAGGATCACACAACTCAGAAGCAATTGCACAACACGACGATGAGAAGAAACAAAATTGCGGCCGTTCAATGAAATTGCCCCCCAAACATCGCATCGGCGTTTATCTACAATCTACTGATGGGGAACGACTTAACCAGAAGAACTGCAAACGGCTTAGATGGCTAGTTGTCTAGTTCTCGAAAGCGGCGTCGTGCTGATTCAGATGGTAAATAGATTACTCGCAAGAAAACAAAACCGCTGAAACCAGATTTCACCTCAGGAATCAACCCAAGAACAAGAGGATCAAGCCTCTGCCTGCTCCTGCAGGCCAGACCACGCGAAGCCCAAACTGAAGGGAAACCGGAAACGGATGAGCTCCCTCACCGGCCGGTGTGTCCCCTGTGCCCTGGCTTCACTCAGCTGCTGCTGTGTCCTGGCTACCAATTTGGGTACATTCTGGTTGGTACAAGGTTGTACAGCAGTAGAGTAAAAGTAGGAGTAGTGTAGAAGCAAGCAGTGCATAGGATATTGTTGCTGCGAATCCAATGCCTTGTCCTTACTGTTTGGTTAACCGAGAGCACGCAGGCGTGGGTCTCTGTGCCGTCCTTCCTGGCCTGCTGCTTTGCAAGGACCCCATCACTGGACCGCCCTGGACACCGTTCAATGTCCAAAACCGGGAGCTTCTTCAAATCACCTCTATAGCATGTTCTCCTTTGCCATACTTGGGAGTGTGAAAGGTAAAATTTGTTTTGTTTGGAAGCTGGACCAGTCCATGGAAGAAACAGGTTTTTCGAGGCTTGTAGTATAAACAATGGCTCCCCAATCTTTTGTCAGTAAACCAATTCCCGAAGTCCGAAGAACAATCCCGTCTGGAAAGAGATGCGAAGAGCAGCAAAAGATGTGTGCGCAATGTTTTTCTAAGCAGGTGGATTAGGAAAAGGTAATGGAGTGCTTAACAATTTTGGCTTTATTTCTCTCTCTCTTTCGTCCCGTGACATAAGGTTGGAGGTCGACAGGGGAACAAGTGTGAAGGGTAACAGCTGGTCCTGGATCAGCTGACACATTTTGTTTCTTCTTTATTCAGTATATGGGGCCTTTGAGACTGTTTTTTACCCTTCGATGTCGAGAGGAGTTCACACCAACCCTGCATCAGCTCAAATACAATATGATGACTCCTCGTCTGTGCCATTATAGCGCATGGAGGACCAGATCATAAACCAGATGGCCAAGATTGAGGTGTGATGCAACAGGAACATTTTACTCAGTATGTTCTTTGATATTGACAAATCATGAACTGCTTTGTTTTTCCAATGATCCATGACAGATACTTGGTTATAAGGATACATTATACAGTGATGAATGGCAAATATCCAAAGGATGAACAGTGACTGACATGAGTGGTCCACCTTCTGTGGGTTCTGGGTTGGGTTCAGATAAGCATATCTGGGAATGTGCAACGCAGCGTTTAGCTTCTTTTCAGACACTGGCTTTCTTTTCTCCCACTTGTTTTTGATAGATAAAAAGTCATAAATTTTTTTTCCTGAAAATAAGTAAATAAACAAATATGCGTAGCATAATGGTGCCTCACTTGTTTAGTGAATCCCGGTGCACTGCCTAAGTTACAGAAAATTAAAATCCAGCGTGTTTAATCACGGAAGAATACAAAGATGAAAAGTTTGAAAGGAAAGATGTTTAACTTAATGAATGACCCTTGTTAATTTTTAGCCACCTGAAATTAGGGATCACTTTTAAGGCTTTGAGACGATCAATAGACTATAACGACCTTAAAATAAAATTTTATTTATTTTTTATAATTATACATTTTAATGTATATTAAATATTACAGAATCCTACAAGAAAAAATCAACATAAAGTTACTTCACTGTCAACTGAACAGGAAGGTAAGGTATCTTTAAATATTGTATAATTTATGGTAGGCTTCTTATCAACAATCCATTATCGTCTAGTCCGGTTAGGATACCTGGCTTTCACCCAGGCGACCCGGGTTCAAATCCCGGTAATGGAATATTTTTTGTTAATCTAAAGTTTTATTAATCGGTCCAATTTTTTAGCGATTTGATCCAGGTAGGGCAATTTCTGCATCGCGACGCCACTATGTATGTACCTTTTATATTTATTACAGAGCTCGTATTTTTTTAATACTTGGTCATATTATTTCCACATATAGTTACTGCAAATCAATTGAAACTGCGCCACTCTAGGTAATTGGTATATATGGAGTGGCTCCGCCAATTGAGTTCCAAGGGAGCGAGTATCTACAGCTTCCCAAACAGGGCCAACCAATATAAAAAGAACACAAATATCACCCAGAAAAGAGAGCCATGTACAAGAGTCCGTCAGACAATACAGTAAACCGAGTAGCCGACAGAGGTATTTGTCTCGTGCTACCACTTGTTTCGGACGGTATGAGTTTGCAATGCTATGGACGACATTCTTCACTCTTGAAGAAGTTGTGTTATCTCATCAAAGCCGTCATCATCATGACGGAGTACTCCTGATTCATCATTTTCCATCACAGCGAGCTCATTGCCACGAGATAGTCCTGTTTTCTCATAGAACTCTTCCTTTTGGGCATCCCATTCTTTGGCAACTTCATCTACCCTGTCACCTAACAATTTGTCATTCTGAAGAATGTGCCTAGCATCTTCAACATCAATGGTTTGGCTTGCCTCTGTCAAGATAAAAAGGGAGCACAAAAGGATAGTACTTTTGTTAGTAAAGTTCTAAGATCATACACACAAACCAGGGCCAAAGACAGATAAGCACCTGCAAGAGCCAATTCTTTGGCTTCAGCATACTCCTTTGACAATTTCTTGATGCTATCAAGTTCAAACTCCGCACCCTAGATGCAGCTGGATATGTCAGTAACAGAATTACAAACATGACAAAAATGCTTCTGTAAAATAAAAGATTGTCAGGCTGCTTTTACTGATACATAAGCAACCCAACACAGCATAACAGTCCTTACTTAAGGTCTAAAGGAAAATAAGAGAATACACAGATCCAACTTAATGACGCACTCAAACATAAAATTGGAAGGTCACAGAACATACGCTTATAGAAGAAGTGATATCTGTAAAGATAGTAGTAGAACTTACCAAGTCCATATGCATATAACTCTCAAGTTGGGTATTCGCAAACAACCTACAACAGAAATTATCAAGAAGAATATGAGCAAAAGTAACTGTAATCTTGCAAACAAAATTACCATATTGCAATACAAGATGAAGACACAATAGAAATGAAGAGCACCATGAAACAACTGGGAAGATGGGTTGATCTGACAAAAGCTCAGTTGTATCGCTGGTGTAATTTGCTCAAAACACAAATACTAATGATAAAGTTCAGATGGACAAGAACATAAAATCATGCTTATGTGTGTCACTGGCTTTATTTGGGCATTTACTGGTGCAATTTACTCAAAACGCACTATTGTTCCAATCTGTAGCAGAATCTGAGATAGATACTAATGATAAAGATCCACCCGCAAAAAATGGTAAAAATCACACTAACGAAATTCATACTCTGCGGCAATAATCTTGTTTATGTAGATATAGGTGCAATTTACTGAAAACCCATACTAATAAATAAGATCACATTAGTACTAGAGATAGAAATGATACATACTTGTCAGAGGCGAATTTCACTCTTTTGTTCTGGGATGCCGTTAATTCCTCGACTTGCTTTTCCCCATTGTCACCAAGCAAATTGATGAACCCAAACAAAAACATGCCTTTGTCCAGCATCCTTTTGACAAGGACTGGTACAAGGGGCAGTTCATTTTGCTTAGCCATGACCACAAAATCCTTCAATTGTTTGCATTCCTCTGTTAGAAATACACGTTTGAGGTGGTAAGATTCACTTTCTAGGAGATATCAAATTATTTACTCAAGATATATGCCTTACCAAGAGATAAATAAATCTTGAACCTTGGCTTGTATGGCTGGCACTCATAAAGACAGTAAAGACAATAAAGCCCAGCCAATCTTTGGGGCAGCGAACTCTGAGAAGTCATATGACCTGGATAAGAAATTAAGTGAAAATTTGTTCAGCAGTATCCACACAAGGAATTATCAGCAGGAGTTGGTACAATTCAAAAAATTCTCATCTAGGAAGTCACAGCTTACCAATACAGTGCAAAAATAAGGACTGCATGAAGACACCCGAATTTGTCGTAGGTTTTCCTTCAAATATATAAGAAAATTTCCTAGCCATCCACACTCGCTTGAAATCAGCAAGTGACATGTAGTTTTCCTACGGACCAAAAACAGAAGAATGTTATGCTATTATACATCTAAAGATGATATGCACCTATGACATGATACATAGAAAATTTGGGGGAAATACCCTGGCATAATCAGCCAGTAGCTCATCAATGTCCAGCTTGAAAGGAGCAAGATCCATATTCACGGCCAAGTCCAATCCTGAATTTAAAACAGGATACAATTGTCCACTTCAATAGTAGTAAACAAAAAATTCAATTTCAGCTAGCAGATTTTGCCTGTTTCTCCTAACTAACAGTGATTGATGTTTTCCTTAGGGCTCGTTTGTTTGCTATGGATTCAAACTGCTCCAGGAACTATTCTAGGAGGGGATCCAGTGAATCCGGCTGGTTCACTGAATCCAGAAGATTCACTCAATCCCAAAGGTTTTGTTCCGGCCAGATTAATTCTTCCACCATAAACTTGTTCGGCTGGGCATGTTTTGTTTCGGTCAAACTTCAAATATTCACCATACAAATGGTTCGATTATCAATAAAGATGGAACTTAGTTACTCAAGTTGTTAAGAAAAGCATTCAAAGTAAACTAGCAGTATTTCAAAGAACGAACATCGACTTCATAATGCTTGTGTATGAGCAAAACATTTACAATCCAGGACAAGGAAAATGAAAAAATTGATGCACCAACATCAGCCAATACACGCATTCCAGGTCAAGCATAACATCAGCAAATCTTTCAGCCAATTGCAGCCGATGCACCAACAAGCTCTGAAATTTCATTCAAGAGTTCACTGCAAAACAAAAAAGGAAGAATAACTGACATATGTGCAAACATTTAGATCACAAAAAAAACATTCAAGAAAAGAACGCTACAATGCACTGCATTGAAAAAAAGACAAATACAATCTGATCTTGCAGCATGAGCATGATGCAAAAACACTACGAATACAGTCAAGTGCTTGCTTATGTATGCTGAGACACATGAATGCTATGATGCAACATAAGCATGATAGAATGTAATCTGATAATTTCCTAGGGTTTAAATAGTACATGAAAACAGGTAATCTGATCCTATGATCATTTTGTATAGACTAAACTAAACCCTCTCTATTTAGACAGGACAGCACAATGCAAACAACAATTCGATGAGCACAGGCTACAGAAAAACAACGACAGTTAGTTGAGTCATGCTCAGAATCTACAACTGTTAGATGAGCACAAGCTACAGGCAAAAAACAGCTTTGAAGTTGACTAAAGAAAGGACATATGTAGCAGAAGTAATCTACATTATCAAAAACAGCTTTCAAAAAGAATTGCTAGTCCTAGCACCAAGCAACATCAGTTCAGTGCACCAAGAAATCATTGAGAAACATCTCATGTGCTTGCACAACAAAACATATTAGTATTATTTCTGAGCAACAATCAGCCCAGGCTGAATATATGAAACTTGTAACTAGTTTACTGTATTCTACTGGGAAGAGGTGTGACAGAACATTTCATTAGAGCAAACATGCACAGGGCCAACATTTCCTTTTGTATACTACATGCCAAGCGATTATGATGTTAAGATGTTAAAATGGAAATAAGAAGCATAGCCATGATGAATTTGCGACAAGTTTTCAAGGATCAACAGTTCTAAACTATATTTTTTACTGCTAAAACTAGAGGTTGAACCAATGTATATGATCAGTTCACTCAAAAGTCTGCTGTTTTAAACTTGTCACTTTTGCAGTAAAAACAATAGGTTACTAATATCAGTCATAGGATAAACTGAACCAATTGACAGTGAGATTATTTGTGCAAGAAAAAAAATAATCACAAGTCCAAACTGCCCCGTTAACTGCATTCAGTTCATATGATTGTTATTTGAACCGCATATCAAGAAATTTAAGCAAGTCATGGATGAAGTAGTGCTACATTAACAGTCTGAGATAAAAAGTTCAGTGAACTTGACTTTGAACTGTACAAGTTAAAGAGTTCAGTGAACTAAAATTATACAAGAACTTGGCAATCCTGGTATTTGACAAAAAAATCCTGACACTTGACAAAAAAAAGTCCTGGTACTTGATACTATGATATACAAGCTGGAGACTTTTTTTAGAATTAATACAAGCTGGAGACTTCACTGGTCGCCGGCCTCTGAATCAAAATTCTTCTAACTACCATTCATTCAATCTACGATAGTACCACCAATCGCAGGCTTGCAGCCCATTTTATGAAACCGTCTAGGAGTCTACTGGAACTAAGAGAAGCAAAAATAACATTAAATCACTGCATCAAGCGGTAGTTTTGCAAGATCTCACGTTTGGATCACGTGAGCTTGCCCCCAAAAGTGTCAAGATTCAATCTCAACCAAATGATATCGTACAGGATCCAAATGAAGACCCGCCCGCCCCCCCCCCCCCCCCCCCCCCCACACACACACACACGCCATTGCCGACCCAATTTGGCTGCACTCAAGAGGCGGCAACATCGCAACGAGGATAGAGAAAGAAACAGGGGGAGTGCGGCGCTTACAAGCGAGAAGGCGGCGAACAGTGTTGACGTCGGATGGGATGGGGTGGATGTCACCGTTGCCGTCGTGGTGGTGGTCGCCTCAACGCCGGCGCGAGAGGACGCCGGGGTGGGAGCGTCTCTGGCCAGCGGCTACGTCGCTCGTAGGGGCGGCCACGTCGGGCCTCTTCGGGGTGGCAGTGACGGCGGGCGATGGGGCGCCCGCGTCGGGCCGTCGGGGACCAGGGGCCGGCGGGCGGTGCGCTTCTTCTGATTCGGCGGTGAGGGAGCAAGAAAAAGGAAGAAGAAGAAGAAATACTGGAGTTTATCGGTTGTGGAGTTGTCAGTTATGGACTTATGGGCTTATGGACTAAGCTTTGTGGGCTTCAGGCCCATGACCCGCCTAATTGTTTGCAGCTGTCTTCGTCACAACTCAAGAATCCCTTTTTTTTTTGGAACAAAGTTTTTTTTTTAGATTGAACAAAGCTTGTTACGACAAAGTGATTACTATACTGCTAGTAAAAAAAAAATGATTATACTGCTAGTACAGCACTGTTTTATAGCTTAGTGAGACCACGAGATCTGCGCCGTGGACCGTGTGGCCATGCATGTACACGTTACACGCACTCAGCACACGTAAAGCAGAGTACATGTTCCCTACTCAGTGAGTAATTAATCTGCTCTGCCCACCTCCAGCGCGGATCGACGAAGCGCTGCTAGTGTTGCTTTAGTAATTTTATTGAAAGAGCGATGAGCGAGCTGATGACGCTGGCGATGAGCGCGGACGGGTCGCCGAGCACGGCGGAGATGACGACTTGCGACGCGAACCTGGCGATCTCGCAGCACCGCTTCACCTTCTCCTTCTTCTTCCTCCTCCTCCCCAAATACGAGTACGACGACGACCCTCCTCCCTTGCCTGACACGTGGCCGCTCCTCGCCACGCCACGTATCACCGGCGCCACTGTTAGCACTGCTACAGCGGGATCAAAGGCGTTGAGCGCCAGGAGTGGAAGTCCAAAGAAGAGCACGCGTACCAGGAGATCCAGCGTGAGAACATCAGAGCCGGAGTGGGCCTAAAGGCCGTGTAATGGGCGAAAGGCCCGGAGGAGCGCTTGCGTGCGCGTTATAACCTGAGAGGCATGAGTTGAGAGGGAATCAATCATTGTAATGAAGAATTATTTTCCAACAATACAGCATCTTCCTCGCTGCATCTCTGCTCTTCCTTTCTTCTTCCCTAATTCTTCCACCAAATTCCCAATCCACATCTGGGTTGTTAACATTTGGTATCAGAGACACCGAGTCCATGGAACCTTATCCCTTCCACTACACCCGTCGTCCCAAACCCGATGCAGCCGCTGAGATCGGCAATGAAATTGACCCCACCGTCAAGTTTGTCTTCTCCGAGCTCCAGAAGATGGAGGCCCGCCTCGACGACCGGATCGAGGGTCGATGCGGGAGCCTGGAGCGCCGAGTCGAGGAGGCGTAGCGGCGTGCAGAGGAACGGCTGATCGCGCTCGAGATGGCTCGGGCGGAGTCAGAGCTCGGTCACTCGGGACTCAAGAAGAAATTGGGCGACATCAAGCTTGAAGTCAACCGCATCAACCACTTCTTCGAGCGCGAGAACATGGAGAACCCGCGCACCAAGCTGGGCATCTTCTCTGCAGGGTCGGCATCCGCACGTCCTTCTGCGGGAATGTACACCGACGGCCGCAATGGGCACCACGACGACAAACACTTTCGGGATCATGAGTACGGTGAGGTGTATACCCACACTCATGACCCGGGCAATGGTATGAACACCGCCCAGCCAATTCATTCCAATTCTCGTCCTCCAGAACATAACACGCATAGATCGAGCGGTTGGGAGTCTAGGCGCCAGTGGCAATGTCATTTACCCAAAGTCAATTTTCCCCAGTTTCATGGAGAGAACCCTAGACTGTGGAAATCTAGGTGTGAGAGCTATTTTGAGATGTATGAGGTCGAGCAGACTATGTGGATTAAAGTAGCTTCCATGCATTTCGAGCGTAGCGCTGCCCGTTGGTTGCAATCCGCTGAAAAGAGGGTGAAACATATTAGCTGGGAGACTTTTTGTAACATGATCCATGATAGGTTTGGCAAAGAGCAACATGAGTCCTTAATTCGTCAACTGTTTCACATTAGACAAACAGGAACAATCGCTGAATATGTTGAAACCTTCTCAGCTTTAGTAGATCAATTAGCAGAGTATGAGGCGAATGCTGATCCTTTGTATTATACCATGTGTTTTGTGGATGGACTTAAAGACGATATTAAATCTGTTGTTATGGTTCAAAGGCCATCAGACTTGGATACTACGTGTGCTCTTGCTATTGTACAGGAAGAAGCGCTAGAGTCTGCAAGGCGTAAAGAATATCGACGTTATGAACCATCATTCAACAGGTTGGTTCCCAAGACTTCCTTGCCTTTACCAGTGCCTCAAAAACTAGACAAGCCCTACAGGAGTTGGCAAGACTGAAGATAAAGGGGAGACAAGCAAGCTGGGATCTTCTGATGAAAAGTTTGCAGCCCTTCGGGCTTACAGACGTGCTCGGGGTCTGTGTGACATGTGTGCTGAAAAATGGAAATATGGTCACAAGTTTGCTCCTGGGGCTCAATTGAATGCCATGCAAGAAGTTTGGGAGTTGTTCACCATCGATGCTCAAGCAAGAGAGCCATTGGAAGAAGATCTAGACACTGAAGAACAGTTATCCTTGGCTATATCTCAGGAAGCTATTACAGGGTCTATAAATACCAAAACTCTCCAGTTTCGTGGGTCAATCCAAGGACAGGAGATTTTGGTGTTGATAGATTCAGGTAGTTCTCACACATTTCTGGCATCAAGAGTAGCAGAAAAGTTGAATGGACTGACGAGCAGGACCAGAAATGTTGAGGTGCAGGTGGCCAATGGGGACATGTTATCTTGCACAACTGAACTCCAACATGCTGCATGGGGTATTCAAGGGTATACATTCCATTCGAACTTGAAGATTCTTGATTTGCCTTTCTATGACTTAATTGTGGGAATGGATTGGCTAGCTGCATTTAGTCCAATGAAGGTGGATTGGGCAAAGAAATGGGTGGCTATTTCTTATCTCGGTCAGAATGTGGTGCTACAAGGAATTGACATGGAAGTACCTGCTCACACCGTAGTCCAAGTGTTGTTGATGGAGGAACATGTCACTGAACATGTGGCTCAGGAGGTCATTCCTGAATACATACAGATCATTCTCAATCAGTATGAACACCTGTTTGCAACTCCAACTACCCTTCCCCCAAGCAGAGGGTGTGATCATTCAATTCCTTTGATACCTGGGGCTAAGTCGGTGGCTGTATGACCATATAGATATCCTCCTGCACTTAAGGATGAAATTGAAAAACAGATTGAGGAGATGTTGCATCAAAGTGTAATTCAGAAAAGTTCTAGTCCCTTCTGTTCCCTGTGTTGTTAGTCAAGAAGAAGGACAATTCGTGGAGATTTTGTGTTGATTATAGGTACTTAAATGTAATCACATTTAAGAGCAAGTATCTAGTCCTAATTTTTGAAGAACTGATGGATGAATTGGCCAGAGCAAAATGGTTCAGTAAATTGGATTTGAAATCAGGATATCATCAGATTCTTCTCCAACCTGGAGAAGAGTACAAGACTGCTTTCCAAACACATAGAGGCAACTACGAGTTCAGAGTCATGGCTTTTGGATTAACTGGAGCACCAGCAACTTTTCTGAGTGCTATGAATGAAACCTTAGCTCCAGTTTTAAGAAAGTGTGCTTTAGTATTCTTTGATGATATTCTCATCTACAGCCCTACTTTGGAAGAACATTTGGAGCATTTATAGTTGGTGCTTCAGCTCTTAACCAGTGACCAGTGGAAAGTAAATTTGAAGAAATGTGAGTTTGCTCAAACCAAGATCACTTACTTGGGCCATGTGTTATCTGAACAAGGTATTTCTACTGACCCATCTGAAATTGAAGCAATTAAGAGCTGGTCGGTGCCTAAGGATGTTAAGGAGCTAAGAAGTTTTTTTGGTTTAGCTAGTTACTACAGAAAGTTTGTGAAACACTTTGGTATAATCAGCAGATGCTTAACTGATCTACTCAAGAAGCATGCTCTATTTGTATGGACTAATGAACACACTGATGCTTTCCAGCTATTAAAAGAAGCTTTGGTGTCAGCTCCTGTTTTGGCAGTGCCAGATTTCTCTCAGACTTTTTCAATCCAAACTGATGCTTGTCATTATGGTATTGGTGCTGTGTTGATGCAACGAGGACATCCTTTAGCTTTTCTCAGCAGAGCTTTGGGTCCCAAGAATCAAGGGCTCTCTACTTATGAGAAAGAGTACCTAGCAATTATCATGGCAGTAGCTCAATGGAAATCATATTTACAACTAGCTGAATTCATCATCTACACTTATCACAAAAGTTTGGCCCAACTCAATGATCAGAGATTACACACTAATTAGCAACAGAAAATGTATGCCAAGCTAGTTGGTCTGCAGTATAAAATTGTGTTCAAAAAGGGAACTGAAATTGGAGTTGCAGATGCTCTCTCTAGAAAGCCTGCGGCGGAAATCAACCATATAGCTGTGTCTTATTGCTCTCCTAAGTGGCTGGAAGAAGTAGCTCAGTCTTATAAAGAAGATGCTCAGGCTACAGCTTTAATCTCTAAGTTGTTAGCTGATTCTAATTCTGGGACTGCCTTCACCTTCACAGATGGACTGCTTCGTTTCAAAGGAAGGATTTGGGTTGGGAACAACAAAGCAATGCAGTCCAAAATCATTTCTGCTTTCCATGATTCCGCAGTGGGGGGTCATTCTGGAATTCCTGTGACATATGCAAAGATTAAACAGTTATTTGCTTGGCCAGCCCTGAAAACTTCAATGCATGAGTATGTGAAGTCTTGCTCTACCTGTCAGCAGGCTAAACCTGACAGAAATAGATATTCGGGGTTGTTGCAGCCCTTGTCGGTGCCAGATCATGCGTGGCAGATGATTTCTATGGATTTTATTGAAGGGCTACCAACTTCTGGACTAGCAAACTGCATTTTTGTGGTCGTGGATCGGTTTTCCACGTATGCTCACTTTATCCCTCTCAAGCACCCTTTTACAGCCATGAAAGTAGCCCTAGTTTTCCTGGATACAGTGTACAAACTGCATGGCATGCCCCAATCGATCGTATCTGATAGGGACAAAATTTTTACCAGTGCATTTTGGCAGAATCTGTTTCATCTCACAAGCACTGACTTGTGCATGAGCTCGGCTTACCACCCTCAATCTGATGGCCAGACGGAACGGGTTAATCAATGTGTGGAAACTTATCTCCAGTGCTTTGTTCACACTTGTCCTTCACAGTGGAAAAAGTGGTTGTCGTTGGCTGAATTTTGGTATAATACCAGCCTCCATTCCGCTTTGGGCAAGTCAGCATTTGAGGTTCTCTATGGTTACTCACCTCGGCATTTTGGGATTTCTTCAGCTGAATCGTGTCCTGTGGATGATTTGTCGATATGGCTCAAGGAACGTGAGTTGATGAACAAACTCATCAAGCAACACTTGTTGAGGGCTCAACAGCGCATGAAAAGGCAGGTTGATACTAAACGCTCGGAAAGGTAGCCACTCGATCGAACCAGAAGTTGTCATTCAAATATTTTGGGCCTTATGAGGTGCTAGAGAAAATCGGCACAGTGGCTTATAAACTGAAGTTGCCGGCATCCAGTACAATTCATCTAGTGTTTCACGTCTCTCAGCTCAAGCAGGCCTTGACTCACGACAAGCAGGTAATTCCGGTACTTCCTAATATTTCAGAGCAGTTTCAGGTTCCAACGCAAGTGCTCAAGCGTCGTTTGGTGGAACGCGGAGGATCTATGATCGCCCAAGTTCGGGTACAGTGGTCCGGACAAAGCAAATTGCTGACGACGTGGGAGGTGAGGCGGCGTTGCGTGATCGTTTTCCGCAGGCACCTACTTGAGGACAAGTAGTTTTTCAAGAGGGGAGGAATGTTAGCACTGCTACAGCGGGACCAGAGACGTTGGGCGCTAGGAGTGGAAGTTCAAAAAAGAGCACGCGCACCAGGAGACCCAGCGTGAGGACATCAGAGCCGGAGTGGGGCTAAAGGCCGTGTAATGAGCGAAAGGCCCGGAGGAGCGTCTACGTGCGCGTTATAACCCGTCTACGTGCGCGTTATAACCTGAGAGGCATGAGTTAAGTGGGAATCAATCATTATAATGAAGAATTATTTTCCAATAATACAGCATCTTCCTCGCTGCATCTCTGCTCTTCCTTTCTTCTTCCCCCAAATTCCCGATCCACATCTGGGTTGTTAACAACCACGTACGCGCCGCCGCCGTACAAGTCGCCGCCGTTGGTACCTTTGTGTCGGCCGACGTCATGCCAGCTGTCGATGATCATGTCGACGACGCCTGCCACGTGGAGGCTGTAGGTCCCGCACTGGCTGCGGTAGCTCCAGCTCCGTCCTCTGTGCCCGCACCGGTGACACGGCAGTGATTGATGTTTTGCTTAACAAGCTTGTTCCTAAATCCCATGCTACGATTTGCAATTTCTGTTTGCTACAATGCAGCATCCAAGTAGTTTAAAAAAAAAAAGCTGGCAACTAACCAAGAAGAATAGCTGCTAACCCCTCGGGACTGCTTCAGATTTTGAGAAACATATCGCGGCCCGAAGAACTGGAAGAGCGGCAGACGGGGCTGAACGCCTACGAACTCACGGCGGCTCCCGGAAGGCCGGGAGTAGCGGGAGGTGGCGTCCTGGAATACGATACGCCGTCGAGGCTCGGTGCGGCGGCTTCCGGGGGCGCGCGGGGTCGGCGCGAGAGGACGCCGGGGTGAGAGCGCGTCTGGGCGGCGGCTACGTCGGGCCTATTCGGGGCTGCAGGGACGGCGGTCGACGGGGCGCCCGCGGCGGGGACCAGCGGGCGGCGCGCTGCTTTGATTCGGCGGTGAGGGAGCAAGAAAAGGGAAGACGAAGAAATACTGGAGTTTTCAATTGTGGGCTTTCTAAAAGTATTGTGGCGCATGGGCTTATGGACTGCGTTTTGTGGGCTTCAGGCCCATGATCCGGCCTAATTGTTTGCAGCTGTCTTCGTCACAAATCGCTTTGTTTTTTCTTTTTATGAACAAAGCATGTTACGACAAAGTGATTATACTGCTAGTAAAAAAAAAGGATTACACTGCTTGGACCAAATATCCCACCAGAGTACTCTAGAAGTACAGCACTGTTTTACAGCTCATCAGTGAGACCACGAGGTCTTGGCGGCCTTGCATGTACACGCACTCAGCAAGACAGCAAAACGTAAGCAGAGTTAGTACATGTTCCGTGCTCTGAGTGAGTGCTCTGCTCCGCCCACCTCCGTCCGGCGCCGATCGACGACGTGCTGCTGCTTTTTACAGTAATTTACAGCGCGATGAGCGATCCGATGACGCCGGCGATGAGCGCGGAGGGGTCGCCGAGCACGGCGGAGATGACCACCTGCGATGCGAACCCGGCGATCTCGCAGCACCGCTTCACCTTCCCCTTCTTCTTCTTCCTCCTCCTCCCCCAATACGAGTACGACGACGACGACTCTCGTCCTCCCTTGCCTGCCACGTGGCCGCTCCTAGCCGCGCCACGTATCACCGGCACCACGTACCCGCCGCTCCCGTACAAGTCACCGTTGCCTTTTCGGCGGCCGACGACGTCGTGCCAGCTGTCGACGATCATGTCGACGACGCATGCCACGTGGAGGCTGTAGGTCCCGCAGTGGCTGCGGTAGCTCCAGCTCCTCCCTCTGTGCCCGCACCGGTGGCACGGCACGGCCTTCGTGGACGAGTGATCCGCCGGGCACAGGTACAGCTTGGCCCCACCACCACCACTCCCAGTGGTGCAGTCGAGAAAGTGGGGCAGGGAGGCGCAGCACGGGTGGAGGTCGAACCCGCAGGCGCGGCAGTGGTAGACGAACCCGGCCACGTCGCGGCCGCACGCGTTGCAGTAGCGGGTCCCGGACCCGCCGGGCGCGCGCGGGAGGAAGGCGAAGGCGCAGCGCGGGTAGAACGGGTGGCGGAGCGGAGGAGGAGGAGGGGAGAGCGGGACGACCGCGCACTGGCGGTGCAGGTCGTGGTCGCAGCCGCGGGCCGGGCATCGGTACCGGGACCCGATGCCCGCCTCGCCGCACCCGTCGCAGCGGAACGCCGTGTCCAGGTGCTCGAGACGGAGCCGGTGCTGCGGGTGGCTGAAATGCGCCACCTCGCCGTACCTCATCGCGCCAAAGTTCCTCGAGGTCGTGGTCAGTAGTGTGTGGTGTGTGTGTGTGTGTGTGTGGGGTGGGGGGGGGGGGGGGGGGAGGTTTATATGGATGGAGAGGAGTGGATTCAGGCTTGGAGAAGAAGGGTGTCAGGACAACAGAACATGTTCGTAGACTTCTCTCTTCTTTTTCACCAAACGCACTACGATTCTGCACGTCAGATATATATGACTGTTTCTCTCTGCTCTAAAGCGACTGTCTGTCACGAGCGCAGCACAAATGCATCTCATACTATTCGGTGTTGGTGCAAGGCACCTGTTCCTCCAACGTCAGATTGTTCCGGCTCTGTTCCTAACCCAAGCTGCTGCTACTACTAATTGTCTCAGATGCCACTTCCCCTTGTACCACCAGTTCAGGAAAATATCCGTTCCTCTGTCTGAGGATAAGAGCGCATAAGTTCCACATTACGAGAGACAGAACAATCAATCAACACTGGAATGTCTCAACATGCTGAGAAACCAGTGGTTATCTGGGTTTTGGGTGCCGCGAGAATCGCTTCCGCAGGCAGCCAGGAATTTGCCAGCAATGTAAGTGTAGGGTCTAGTTGTGGTTAGACAGTGAGTGGGCAAAAATATCTGGAATTATCCTGCCACTGTTGGGACGCTGGAATCATTACGGCGACATTCTTCGTCGTGGTTTGTCACATTATCATTCTACACAGAACCAGGCACGAATAGCGCGTTCCTGGTTTACGACGCCGTTTCTAGAGCCACATGCTGTGGCTCAGATCCCAAGTAATTCAATCATACCTTGCGAAATTTGACAAGTCACAAGGATTAATGTTGATACGTTTTGTGAGTCTGTGACCACTCTCAGGCTGCCCGCACTGGGCTCCGCTATCTGTTTCTGCAGTGCTACCATACAGGATATAGCGAAGCAACGCTATCTGTGGGGTCCACGAACCTTCACGCCTCTCAATGACTTGTGCGCTGTTTTAACATGGAGAAAAATTGATATTTGAAAAATTTTATTATTTTAATAAGTAGTAGTTGGGATAGAGAATAAATATAGAGTATGAATGAATGCGGGAGAACTAGATATAGAGGAGAGAATCTTACTGACTAGGATAGAATATTTCTTTTAGAGGATGAATTTAGAGTATCACGAGTGTGGATAGCCTCAGTGTTCAAGCGCGTGAAATGAATTAATGAAAAGACAGATGACGGGTCAACTCTGTTTCAGTCATTTCTCATGAAAACTTGGGGCATCATCTCATCTGATCCTTCCTTAGATAAGTTTGCAGACTGATTATAGTGTCTTTTAATGACGATTAAGCGAGGAATTTGTTCCACGGCCGGAATATTACCCTCATGACCTCATCCTGTCTGTGTCAAGAAGTCGGGGAAAAAGAGTAGGCTATGTAATATTGTCGGAAGACTGAAAATTATAGAGCATAAAGAAACAAAGTTTAGCCACATAGGGGGCACTGATATCAATACTCTATCTTAATTCTTATTAGTCCCAGTGGCGCAGCTAGCGGCGCAGCGACCCGAGTGCCACTTCAAATGTGCATGGCTCAATAATTCAACATGACAAAGAAGTAGAGATAGAAAACTTACCAAAGTCAATATTTTTATATGATAATATTGTACATGAGTTAAAACCATGACTAAAATATATTTAGCACTAACAAAATGCCTCAATTAGTTTGATATCCTGTAAAAAATAATAAATATAATCAGATTATTTTTATGTGTAACCATATAGAAATTAGAAATGTAACTATTAAATTACCTTCTAATACTTGCGTTCTTTCATAACTTTGAAGCGACCAATCACTATGTCATTTGTCACATTTTTCATTTTTTCCTTCTCCACATAACAAATAAGGTTGTGACTCATGTAATCATCAGCCATACGATTGCGCAAATATATTTCACAATCTTCATTGTCGAAAAACACCTTTCAACCATGGCTGTGGCGACAGGTAACACAAGCACTAGCTTCAATAGTCAATAAATCAGATGATAGCAGAGATGTTCCTTGTCTCCACCATTAATTTAGAAAGCTCAACAATAGTATGTATGTTGGAGAATTTAGCATTTCCTCGCACATCAATAATGTAAAGAGGAAGTTGATGGTTCAGTTCTAAGTTTGCTAGGCTCATCAAACTCTCAATATTGAAGTCCTGAAACCTATTTCTTGGATTGAAAGCAGCTGAAAACATAAGAAGCTGAGAAGTAGTCTCATGAAGTAGTCACATTGAAGCGACTATCAAGCTCTTTTATTAGCCAATCAAGAACATCATTGAAGGTTTCAATTTCAAAATGATGCCTATTAGTAATTCTAGTTTTTCTTCTTGTATTCTTTGGGTCAACGTATGTCTCAGTCATTTCCAACTTGACAATATCATGCTTGTCACAAAATGCATACACTTCTTTTAGGAGTTTTTCCCACCCATCTGTTCTAAGCTCATTCAAATGGCTTCTAGTTGCCTTTCACACTATTAATAGCATTTACAATATCTTAGTCTTTCCTTTGTAGTGCAACTGACAAGGTGTTTGTGATCATTAGAATTGTCAACATGAGATGCAAGTAGAATATAAATACGAAGGACTGAAAGTACACTAGAAGACCTCATGCTTGTTCTCTGTGATATCCATCATTGTCATCTTTCTCTATAACTCGAAGCACTTTAACAACCGTTGGGAACAAGTCAGCCAAACTTTGAAGAGATTTATGGTGAGAACTCCAACGAGTATCTCCAGGCCTTTGAAGACATTTCTCTTGATTCAATCCTGTCCCAGTTTTAAGTGAACCACAATCTAAGGCCTTTTGCATTTCTTCAAGACATTTCTCTTGATTCAAGATTTCTTTCCTTTTTTCTGGATCAAATTGGATCTCCTCTTCCCAATTGATATCCTCTGGAGCTGAAGGTCTTGCATTGCTCTCCCTCTACTGTTGACGAGAAATACCAGCATTGTTACAATCGTCTGGTGCTTTCCTTTTCAACCATCTTTCCATAAACTTACTTGACATGATTTGCTTACTGGACAAAACCCACAATTGCAAACCCTAGCCCTACAATTTGATGAACATGAGCATAATCGGTGAGCTAGAAATTAAAATAATGATCGATTGCTTCTAAAAATTGACTAGCAGGAATAAATATTGGGAATAAATTCGTTGCATACCATCAGTAGCATCCAATGTGGTTGCAGTGGGGGAAACGGAGCAGGGAGAGCCAACGGGAAAGGACTGAGGCCGTGGGGACGGATTCCGGGCTTCCGGCGACAAGGCATGCATGCGACTATCGATGAGTGGATCAGTTAGCTCGCCGGATTTGGTAGTTCTCGGCGGCAAATTTGGGAGAGCTTGGTTTCGCCCTTTCGCGGCGTCGCGGGTGTGCGCGCGACTCCGCGTCTTCTTTCCCTCGCGAACGAAACAGAGCAACTCAATGCCTTTCTGTTGTGTGCGTGGCGTCCAGGCAGTTCCAAGCACTTGTGGGCTTAGTTGAGCTACAAAATTGATCGCTTGGATGTTGGACTGGGCCAAGGTGGTGCACAAGTTCAGATTTGGATGGTGCACACGTGGTGGATAATTGCTACTAATCACTATGATTTGTTTTTTACCCTTGTGCCATGGCACTCGGGACGGTATACGTAGCTTCGCCCGTGATTAGTCCTCCCTCGAAAGCAAGAGGCTGACCTTTTTGTGATAAACCAGGATGAAGGAGAAGTGTTCTGTTCCGCTGGTCTCCAAACTCAGGTGAGTGCACAAACTCTACCGATCCCATGCTTCGTCAGATCATAATGCTGTATCTACAGTGGTTGATGCAGATGAAAATGAGAGTCAGACACTGAGTGGGGTCATGGCAACACTCAATTTGATATTTTTGAAATGAGGTCTATGACCGATGCGGCGCTACCTTTGTTGAGGCTGGTGAGGCCCGGAATTCGTCCCCAAGGGATAGAATTGGGGGTGGCAGCGCTCACACCCACAAGCAACTGCCGGGATTACATAACCAAGCCAGTCAGACCGGTTCAACGGCGAACCGAATAATCGAAAAAATCTACCGGTCAAAAATTTGATTTTGAGAATAGATGGTCTGAGACCGGTCAACCGGTCAGTTTTTCGATTTTGTTGATAGATTTTCAAATATGGATTTTTAAATTCAAATTTTACTAGTTTTGGCGGTTAACTGGTCTGTTTTGACAGTTAACCGATGGCTTTACCGGTTTTTCTTGATACAATTTTTTCAAATTTAAAAAATAAATAAATAAAAATCGAGGGTTAACCGGTCTGGACCGGTTTACCGGTTAACCATGATTTTGTCAACCCATGACAGGAAGCTCCTTGCTCACCTCACACAATGAATTACTCTCTTCGTGTCACAATATAAGTGTTTCAGCATAGGAGAGAGAGTGTACATATTCATAATATCTCCGATGTATCTAGATAATAATGTGTCCATATTTATTAGAGATGCTATAAATCTAAATTAAGTTCAGCAATCTTATATATTAGAAACAGAGAGAGTAGTCGCTATCAATACATATTGTCTTTGAAATTTTCACATGAAACAAGTGGTTGCTGAAGACGTTATCCGTATCTATCAAAATAATCAGGTTGCCAACACTTAGTTTATTTTCTTACAGTTGTGTTTTAAAGAATCTGAATTTCTACAAAAGCTCTCTTGAAATAAGTTGTCCTAAACAAAGCCATATTGTTCCTTTTTTTTTTCAAGGGAACTACCATAGGTCAAAGGCTGACCTGGACATGCTTTATTGTTGTAGAAGTCAAAAATTACATCACAGATTTGTGAAAAAAAAATGGGCAGAATGAAAGTACAATACGGACGTTCAAAGTACTACATGGAAAAGTCTCTCACTCCACTCACACAACTCTTGCCTAACCTAAGGTCCTTAGCTCTGTTGGCCGACAACATTATATCAGATGCCACCAGGACCGGCTCTATACTTTCAAGGGCCCTAGGGCGAGCTGAATGCTTGAAACCCTTAAGCCTAGGCAAATATATGGTTCACTCACAAAATAGGCATATATATGAATATGATGCTAAGAAATTAACATTGAGACATAAACAGAATTATCTTCTAGCATGACTTTTAGATCTTGACAACTAAATATGGCAGGACGGAGTGACGAGCTTGGACAGGAGGAGCACCAAGCCTTCCTTCTCGTTGCTTGCATCTCCGACGGACTCTACGCCCCGACAATTCCAAATCCATATCTACGATGGCGGCGACTGATCCAGGGCTTCGACACCGCAGCTATGTCTTCATGCGTGCATGCCACTCATATTCACCAGTGTTGTCGGTTCATCGCTGTGCCCGAGAATGACAATAGGAATGTAGACGAAGAGAAATGAAATGGATTTTTTTCTCGAACGCGCAGGAGAGCTACGTGTCATTCAATTAAAGAGAAAACATAGTACAATGCCCCGACGTGACATGGGCCAGGTCCAGAGTCTGAATTTACATTCGTGCCGGCCCACTCATGGAACAACCGGTATAGCAAAAAACCAAGCACGCTCTACGTAAGCAGCCCCTTCTCCGGCGTTCCTGCCATCCGCCAAAGCGTTGCCTTGTCCGCGATATCACGAAGAATTGCTCGTGTTGTGGGGCGGACGGCATCGAAAACGTAGCGGTTTCGCTGCTTCCACAAGGACCATGAAACCAAAATGACAAGGGTGTTGAAGCCTTTCCTTAATTCACGCGGCAGCCGTTTGCAGGCTGTACTCCACCACTCCGTTAGCCTATCTTCTCCGTTCGGCGCCAAGACTTGGAGCCCGACGGTGCGTAGGGCAAGGAACCAAACTTCACGTGTTAAAACGCATCGGAGAAGGATGTGTTCGATAGTTTCTTCCTGCTGGTCGCAAAAGGGGCAGGCCTCCGGATGATCAAGACCTCTTCTGCACAACCGATCCGCCGTCCAACACCTGTTCATAATAGCAATCCACAGGAACAACTTCGCTCGTAGTGGAGCCCAGGAGCTCCATAGTCTCTTATGCGGCTCAAAGGCCGTGCTGCCGGGGAAGAAGCTGAGATAGGCTGACCGGGAGGAGAAGTGTCCAGTTGAGCTGAACCGCCATCGATGTTCGTCCTGCACCCCCAGTAGAAATGAAATGGATGACGATGAGCATAGCTGAACAATAGAGATGGGCAACGAATAAGAAAAAATACTGAAAAAGTTTTTGATTATTTCTTTTCCAAATAAACGAATGTCACAATTCATCCTAAATAATCAATGAAATTACAACATGACATTGCTTTTGTTTTCCATAATACTCCATATTACATTACTCCATATACTACTTAAATGATCAATATAGTATAAATGCATTTAAACCGTCAGATCAAGAGAAATAAATGACTCATATTGATTGCAGCCCATTATAAAGATGCTTCTTTTTTTCAGACATTTCAAAGCACTGAGGTGCTTCAGCCAGTGCGATGGATTTTCCCTATTTGTTTTCACAATTGTTGTACATTAGCAAAACAACGTCCAAATCCAATAGTCTTTATTCGATCTTTCACTACAATCTTCGGACTCTTTTCGTGAGCGTGCCTTAGCATGTTTTTTATTAAAAAAAAAGAGAAAAAAAAAACAAAGTTCACGAGCCCTCAGCTCAACTCACACGACCCAACTACAACAGACGGTTATAATCTTCAGACTCAAATACAGAGATCACAAAGCGAAGTCATTTTTCGTGATGAATAATCAGTAAATTGAATTGCTGAAGAAAGATTACCCACACTAGATTCACTCAGATGAGTTCATTGACAAGTTGGGCGAGTTTCTCTTACGCTTGGTGAGAGCTCAATCATGTGACGTTTGGCAGCTTATCGCGTTGGTGTCTTTGATGGGACTAGTCTGAGTTTGGAGGTTTTGTTCCACACCTTCAAGGACGAACATCACTTGTGGTGTCTTGCAGGTGCTCGGAGTCTTAGCTCCTTGAGCTCTGGTCATGCGGTTGGGCTAGGCTAGAGTTTTTAGGCCTTAGTCATCTTCGGCTCAGGTTTTTTGTGTGTGTTTCTAGTTAGTTACAACCTTGTTGTAATTTTAGCCCTCACAGCTCGGTTCGCTGTGAGGTGGCGTTGCTTGTACGGGACCGTTTTTCTCTCTTTTAATATAAAGTTTTAATATAAAGATACGTAACTCTCTTACGTATTCGATAAAAAAAAGAGCTTAATCATGTGATATCGGTTTGGCAGCTTATTGCGTTCCTTTTAGATCTGGAAGAGGGGGATCTCTTTTTTAAGCCTCTCTTACTGGTACAGCTGTAGTGTTGTTTAGTGAGTGTAGTTGTAGAGATGAACGTATGTGGATGTGTGTTGGTGTGCATTCTGGTGTGTGTGCAGGGGCGAAGCCAGCCCTGAAATTCGTCCAGGTTAGCGCTAGTTTCTATCGGTGTCATTAGTGTTGTCAATAGCGCTTGAGCAGTAATTTACACTGTACTTTTAGAAAAGAATCCATGTACGTCAGCTGACACCGATGGTAAGCTGTAGCTTCATCCCTGTGTGTGAGTAAGTACGCACATGGAGAATTGTCTCTTGAGTCAAGTCGTGCTGCCATCAGTGTTGGCCTACGTGGTGCATTTTGACCCGTTCCAGGTTGCAGAAACCTGGGAACTATGACATCCAGAATGCGTGCCCGAAATTCCACTCATTATCTACGCCGTAGCTTGCCGGCCGTCTTTGTCCTCTCCTTTCCGCTCTTCGTCGTATTCATCGTCTCCTTCCGTTGGGTGGCTCCGTCTTCCTTGTTCGTTTTTTCTAATAGTTTTTTTTCTTCTTACGTTTGAGGTGTCCTGCTCAAATTTTAGATTGTTAAAGTAGGCGTAGGATGGCTGGAGCTTGGAGCACAGGAGCAGCTACAAATCAAGCCTATAAGCAAGGTTAGTTTCATTCGATTTTATGCCCAGTCTGTGGTGCTCGTGAGGGTACTTCTATCAGATTTTCCTTTTTGCTTTACTTCGTTGGCTCGTGGATTTTTTCCTCAAGAACCAAATAATGTCCCCAAATGAAGATTAACGATTATTAGAGGAGATAGATGCCTTGTTGATCCTCCCCTCACTAATCTTCGCATCGGGATTGGTTTTACGTACGGCTATTTGTAAGAACGTGTGTTCATAATTGCTACTGGTTTTTCGCTAAAAAAGTTGTATGTTGTTCTACTAAAACCATTTATAGGGATGCTCTAATACTAGCTCTATTTTCTTTGTTCGCCAATTCGATCCATACTGTATTACAAATTTTGATATATCATTTCATCACCTCCGTCCCATCTTAACAACCTTACTGATAACTTCTCTGAATTATGTCCTGACTTCTTCTACTGTTATTTAATTATTTTCTTGTACTTATTTTTTGCTCTTTCCTGCAACATGCAGACTAAATCCTGCTTCCTGTAACTAAATCCATACTGGCTCGCTGATTTCTCTGTCACAAAGACAAGACCTTGTCATGGCCAGAGAATTGCCTCGCCTCCCTGTAACTAGACGAAGAATTTCACCTTTCAAGTTCCTGATACCCTTTGTTTTGGTTCTGTCAGTGCTAGTTATTGTTGTCACCCAGCACTTCCAAAGTATATCCTACTTCCTGCGGCCGTTGTGGGACAAACCACCTTCCCCGTTCACCCGCATCCCGCACTACTATGCCCCCAATATGACTATGTCCCAATTGTGCAAGCTTCATGGCTGGGGTGTCCGCTCCTCGCCTCGTCGAGTTTTTGATGCTATCCTCTTCAGTAATGAACTTGATATTCTGGAAATCCGCTACGGTGAGCTCCTTCCATATGTTGACAGGTTTGTCATCCTTGAGGCCAATGCCACCTTCACTGGCATCCCAAAGCCACTCTCCTTCTATGAAAACATCAACCGTTTCGCGTTTGCTAGATCCAAGATTGTCTATGACAATATTTCTATTGGGGATCTGGATGCTCATGCTAGAAGGCAGCCCTTCGATGTAGAGGCCTATCACCGTCGTTCACTCAACACGCTGATACGAAGATCAGGTATTGCTGTGGGGGATGTCTTGATCATGTCTGATGCCGATGAGATCCCTAGTCCCGAGACCCTGCAGTTGCTCAAGTGGTGTGACAGAATACCACCGGTAATGCATCTTGAGCTGCACAACTATATGTACTCCTTTGAATTTCCTGTGGATTACAGCAGCTGGAGGTCGACGGCACATCTGTTCACTCAGCGCACAGGGTATCGCCACTCCCGTCAGAGCAACCTCATGCTGGCTGATGCCGGATGGCATTGCAGCTTCTGCTTCAGGTACATCAAGGATTTTGCTTTCAAGATGAAGGCATACAGCCACGCAGACCGGGTGAAAAAGCAAAGCTTCCTAAACCCAGAGAGAATACAGAGGATCATATGCAATGGGGAGGACCTGTTTGATATGCTACCTGAAGAGTACACATTCAGCGAACTTTTCAAGAAGATGGGCCCGATACCAAAGTCAGCATCTGCAATGCACTTGCCTTCCTATTTGATTAAGAACGCAGATAAATTCGAGTTCTTACTTCCTGGTGGATGCTTGCGGTCAGTCTAGAGTCTAGACTAGTGAAATGCTGTCAGGATTGCTGAAATAATTCTTGTCTCCAAACTCTGATGAGTGAATTAACCTTGGAGAAAAAAAGTATGATCTTGAAAAGACGAGTGCAGACTGCAGAGCAGCATTCAAACAGTTCTGACTCCAATGCCGAGTAAGATGAGAATGAATTGCAATGCAACCTGTAGGGGCTGATGCAGATGAAGCAGAGTGTTCCCAATCCGAGCACATTACGACTGAGTGAATGGCAATAGTAAATTTCATATGCTCTCAAGATAGTTCTGTCGTCGTCAATGCATATTGTCCTCGTATAATTTTTTCTAAAGCATTTTCGAATGAAACTGGCGACTATCTTCATTTTCAGATAGTGTAACAGGTTTTACTTGTTTGTTTACACAGTCTAACAGTCTGCATTTGGTTTTTGCTTCAAAATCAATTACTGATATCTCAAGCCGAAGGGGGCCACTTGTAGGACGGGATTGGGAAGAAACAAGGCCATCCCTTGCCAGGCCACAAAAAGATCATCGTTGGCTTCGGGCCATGGGACAACGGGCCGGCCTTGCTGAAGTGTTCATCTTCACATATGTGGCAGCACAGTACCATCTTCTCCTTCTGCTTCTTGGTGGCCGCCTCGCCTATGTCAGCCTTGTCCTTGGGATCAGCTTCCTTATTGCCATCTCCCTTGGATTTGACCCGCTTTATGCCCCTCGGCAGCTTTGTCGCCACCTGGGCTCCCTGGCACATGCTGCTGTCCCGACTGTTGACCTTGACGGTTGTTAAACATAGAAGGATATATTGTCATTTATAGTAGAGATAATCCCGTATAAAATGCTCTAATCCTAAATATACCAACGCAAAAGTAGTTATCCCGTAGATGCCATCAAATTGCAATTTTTCTTCCCAAATATGCCATCAAACATGAAAAAAGACAAAAGTGCCCTTCACTCTCTTCCTCCTCCAGCCTTGCCTGCCTCACCAGGAGAGCTCCACCACAAGCCGCTGGCCCTGAGGCGAGCTCCCCCGCTTTGTGACGCTCGCCTGCGCGTCTCGCTCCCGCCCCGCGCACCACCCCTCCACCATGCTGTTACAATTCATCTCACGAAGAGCAACTTCCTCATCTGGCGCGCCCAGCTCCTCCTTTATCTCCGGAGTACAAAGCTTATGGGCTATTTAGATGGATCCATCATCGCACTAGCCAAATATGTTGCGGCATCGACTGTTGCTGGAGCTCAACAAGTGCCGAATCCGGCCTACACAACATGGTATGATCAAGATCAGCAGGTCCTCAGTGGCCTTGTCTCCTCCATCTCTGAACAGATTCTTGTTGACGTTGTCTCTGCCACTACATCTAAAGAGGCATGGGACATCCTTCAAGGGATGTATTCGTCTGCTACCTGTGCCCGTCTCGTTCAGATTCACATTGAGCTTGCCAAAACCAAGAAAAGAGATCTGTTGCTGGCTACCGAGATCAAGGGATTGGCTACCGGGATGTCTGCTGCTGGCTCTCCTCTGCGTGATAACGAGGTGATCACATATCTCCTGGCCGGTTTTGGACCTGACTATGACTCCTCTGTCACGTCCATGACCACCAAGACTGAACCTCTTACCCTTGATGATGTGTATGCCCAACTCATGGCGTAT
Source organism: Eleusine indica (assembly GCA_030378355.1). Taxonomy (NCBI): domain Eukaryota; kingdom Viridiplantae; phylum Streptophyta; class Magnoliopsida; order Poales; family Poaceae; genus Eleusine; species Eleusine indica. Next base: position 13,784,632 of record CM059494.1, read on the forward strand.
GAATCTCGTCAACAACAGTACCATGCTGAGATGCAATTGCATCATGGAACTTCCGCCAATTATGCGGGTCGTGGTGGTCAGCATCACAACAGTGGTCGTGGTGGCAACCGTGGCCGCAGTCCTGCTCGAAGTGGTCCTCCTCTACCTCGCCCGCTGGACGGCCGTTCTGATGGTCGCGGTGATCGTTGGGGCCAGTCAGCACGTCCTCCATGTCAGATCTATGGCAAGCGTTGTCATACGGTGGTCAAGTGCTGGTATCAGATGGATGACTCCTACCAGGATGAGCCCCCTTCTGCGGCAATAGCGGCAACCTCTTCTTATAAGACTGATCCAAACTGGTATGCGGACACTGGCGCCACCGACCATATCACAAGTGATCTTGATTGTCTCACTGTTCGGGCGCGCTACCATGGAAGTGAACAAGTGCACGTCGGCAATGGAGCAGGTTTGTAGATTATGCATATTGGTCATTCTTCAATTAATACTGTTGATCGACCTCTTGCATTGCATAATATTTTGCATACACCTAAAATCTCTAAAGATCTAGTTTCTGTTCACAAATTCTCCCGTGATAATAGTGTTTTCTTTGAATTCCACCCATGGCATTTTTCTATAAAGGGCCACATGACAAGGAGAAGCCTCCTGGAAGGCCGCTGTGAGTCTGGCCTCTACCCAATCAAACCGTCTACTGCTACTGATCTTTGCCATGCCCTAGTCAGCTCTACTACTCATACCCAGTGGCACGTATGGCGCGGTCATCCATCATCTCAAGTTGTTCAGTCTATTTTGCGTCTCAATAATATTTCGTGTGCTAGAGAGTCACCACTACCAGTTTGTAATGCTTATCCTCTTGCCAAGAGTCATCAACTGCCATATAGTAGTTCTTCTCATTGGTCATCTTCGCCTTTGGAACTTATTTTTTCTGATGTCTGGGCCTGCGCCTACCTCTGTTGGGGGCTTCAAATATTATATCAGTTTTATCGATGATTTTAGTAAATTTTCTTGGATATATTTGATGCATGATCGTACCGAAGCCCCTCGTCTATTCTTACAGTTTCAGGCGCATGTTGAGAGGCTCTTAGATACTAAAATAAAGTGTGTTCAATCTGACTGGGGTGGTGAATATCAAAAAATTCATAATAATTTTTTTCGTTCTCTTGGCATAGCACACCGTGTTTCCTGCCCTCATACACACCAACAAAATAGCTCTGCTAAACATAAACACCGTCATATAGTTGAAACTAACCTTGCTCTTCTTGCTCGTGATGCAATGCTCTTGAAATTTTGGGATGAAGCCTTCCTTACAGCCACGTATCTCATCGATTGCCTTCCTACTAGGGTCATTGACAACAAATGCCCTTTGGAACACCTCTTTAATACACCACCTGATTACTCGCTGCTCAAGGTTTTTGGCTGTGCTTGCTGGCCTCATCTTCGTCTCTATAACAAACATAAACTCTCCTTTCGATCCAAAGAATGCATATTTCTAAGCTATAGCTCTCTCCGTAAAGGTTACAAATGCCTTGATACCGACTCGGGTCGTGTGTATATCTCTAGGGATGTTGTTTTTGATGAGAATGTACTTCCCTTCACTAGAGCACCTCCTATTGCCTCCAATAGCCAGAACGAGTCATCCATTCCTTCCACTATACGTGCTTTGCCTCTGGACAACAGAAGTACTAATGTGACTTGTGATCATATACGTGTATTTGTGCCTGTTAACTCTTTGGACGCAGAGACTTCAGATTGCAATATTAATCACCAATCATTGGGTGCCCAGACCTTGTGTCGGATCAACCTCAACCTTTGGTCCAGCCCATTGAGTTGCCTGCTTCTACTGCAATAGCCTCAGAATCACTGTCGCCATCGACAGCTCCCGAGTCATTGTCTCCTGCTGCCGACTCAGGATCTCCTGTCCTGTTGTCCCAAGCAGGTGATGCCGGCCAGTCGCCACAAGCTGTGCAGTTTTCTGTGGATGCTCCTCCTGCTGTGGACTCGCCGGCCAATCAAGCTACTGCTCCTCCTGCTCATCCGTATGGCACATGACTCAAACACAACATCAGGCAGCCCAAGGTTCATACAGATGAGACAGTCAATTATTCTGCTGTGCGCTCCTCTGATGCTGAACCCACTTCTCATGTCACGGCAATGGCTCATCCTCTTTGGCGTGCAGCTATGGATGATGAATTTCAGTCTCTTAAAAAAAAAAAAAGACGTGGCATCCTGTTCCTCCACGTCCTGGCCTTAATGTCACTGATTGTAAGTGGGTCTTCAAGCTTAAGCATAAACCAGATGGTTCTATCGATCGTTATAAGACGCGTTTGGTTGCTAAAGGATTCAAACAATAATATGGTGTTAATTATGATGATACATTTAGCCCAGTAGTCAAACCTACAACCATTCACCTCTTGTTATCTATTGCTACTTCACGTGGCTGGTCTCTCAGGCAAATTGATATTCAAAATACATTCTTACATGGTGTTCTTCATGAAGATGTGTACATGAAGCAGCCTGCTTGTTTTGTGGACTCGACTCACCCTACATTCGTATGCAAATTGGATAAGTCACTCTATGGCCTTAAACAGGCCCCTCATGCCTGGTTTTCTAGATTGAGCTCTACTCTTCTGCAGCTGGGTTTTCAAGCCTCCAAACCTCTACTCTATGTGGGTGATATCATCATTGTGAGTTCTTCATCATTGGCCACCGATCATTTGCTTGGTCAATTTCAAACAGATTTTGCTGTTAAAGATCTTGGTCCTCTCCACTATTTTCTTGGCATTGAAGTACATCGTATAAGAGATCTCATGACCCGGACTAATATGGTTGCTGCTAAAGGTGTTCCCACACCAATGCTTCCTGGTGATAATCTATCTCTACAAAGTGGTACTGCACTGTCTGCTGAAGATTCCACCAACTATCATAGTGTGGTTGGCACTCTACAATACCTGTCCTTGACATGCCCGGATATCTCATTTTGTGTCAATCGAGTATGCCAGTTCATGTCAGCTCCAACAACTGCTCATTGGATTGCTATCAAGCACATCTTGCGTTATGTTCATGATACATCTGATATGGGTTTGTGCATTACTCGCTCTGGTTCTACTTTGCTTAGTGCCTTCTCGGATGCTGATTGGGTTGGGAATCCTGTCACAACACTGGTGGTTATGCAATTTTCTTTGGAGGAGATCTTGTTCCTTGGAGCTCTCGCAAGCAACCTCTTGTCTCTCGCTCAAGTACTGAGGCCGAGTACAAAGCTGTTGCCAATGCTACTGCTGAACTTATCTGGATTCAAGTGTTATTGCGTGAACTTTGTGTCTCTCAACATCGACCTCCCAGCCTATGGTGTGACAACATTGGTGCCACTTATTTGTCTGCCAATCCTATATTTCATCGGCGCACCAAGCATGTTGAGGTTGACTATCACTTTGTACGAGAACGGGTCTCATCTAAACAATTTGATGTGCGGTTCATTTCCTCCAAAGACCAAATAGCTGACATCATGACCAAACCATTGGCAGGACCACTGTTCCAACATTTTCGGCCCAATCTGAACTTAGTCTCCCGTCATCTAGATTGAGGGGGAGGGGGGTGTTAAACATAGTAGGATATATTGTCATTTATAGTAACATATGTGGAGCTGCGCCTCCTTCCTAATCTTGTGAGCCTATTGCCCACACATGTATATCTCTTAATGTATCCTGTATAAATATGAGAGACCGGAGACCCATTGGGTCATCCAGCGCCATTCAACCTAATAACGGCCAGCCGGCCGGGCGTTGGCTCTTGCGCTCATCTCCTCCTTCCGGATCCCTGCTTCTTTTTTGAAAAAGAAAATGTATTAAAATTCAAGTTGATATATCGATTGATACATGAAACCATCTCATCTTATAATAACTACTAAAAAAATAGTAACTACTAAAAAACTTCAAAGTGAATTTTATTTTTCACTTGTGACTTCGTCCACCACCGCTGTGATTCAAATCCCACAATTTTTCCATGAGTCCACGTGTGCGATCCAAAATCTGGACCTGCAATCCAGTAAGCTTCACCATGGCGAACCACATGGAACCGACACCCACTTCTTCCTGCGAACCGCGCCTCCGCTTCTTCCTCACTTTTCTCACCTCGCTGGCTACACCGAACGCAGCGCTGCCGCCGCCGCCTGCAAACTGCGCTCCCCACCACACGGTTCTATCCCCACTGCTTTCCCACAACTCGACATCGGCACTACGCAGATCTCCTTCACATTGCTCTCGGCGAACCGCAAGCAGATCTCCCACACCTCGTCATCGGGTCCTTCCTTGGCTCCTCTCCCGCACCTCGCCATTGCCACCTCCATGTCCGGACCTGGGTGCCACCACCAATGAAGACGACTGCTTCTGCGCTTGGCAAAACACCGATGACGGCGGCCGCAGCCTTCCTCTTTGTGGACTGCACAGAAAGTATATTAGTAATCAGTGCTATCATTCTCCTAATTGTGCTATCAAGATAGTATATCAGTAATCTGTATTTTTATTGTGTTGATTCAAACTGATCAATATTGTCGGCTGTAAATGTGAACCAGGTGTATTTAGCATTGTGATTGAATCCTACCTATCACTGTCATTTTCCATACTGTTAGGAAATATCTTTTCATGTCCTTGCACTCTGGCATCTTTCCTGTGGAAAACTGGGTAAAACAACTCTTTTTAAGTGTTTATCATACAGGCAATATGCACAGTTCGTGTACTATAACCAATTAATAATCACTGCTATCATCCTCAGATGGTACAATATCTATGCCGGATTTGTTTGAGTGAAATACGCCACAGGACCTTAAACTATTTAGAAATGATCATCTAGATCCACAAACTCTCAAAGTGACCATTTAGTTCCTTAAACTATTTCCAGATAGTCATCTAGGTCTATAAACTTTAAACTGCTCCATAGGTTCATGATCTATTTATTTTGTGTCAACTAGGTTCTCACTGTCGTCACCCATCCGCTCTCCAAGTGCAACACCACCGCTATACAACCGCACTGCAGGCGAGCACTGTCAAGCCTACACGATGATGAATAGAAGGTACGCTCTGCCTATCGAGGCTTGTGTCTGCCGACCGTGGGAATTCCCGTCTGCCTGCCAAGCGGTGATGACGATGATGTGTCACATATGAAGGGCACCATGCATGGAAGGCAGGCTGTCGTTGCAGGTATCGGGCAAGCCATCTTCGTGGTTAATGAGTAACGAGTCATGAAGATGAGGTCGCAATGGGAAGAACGAGACTAGATGGATGGGCAAGACCGCAACAGGCAGAGCGCAACTGGTGCTAGCTGGTGTCGTCGTGGAGGTTCGGTGATGCTCGCGTGGATGCTGGTTGTGCGGCGGTGGCTACACGCGTGTAGAGTTGGTTGATACAATATAAATATATCATGGATTTGGAGGGTCACTATAAAGTTCACGGACCTGGATGATCATCTAGGCATAGTTTAGAGATCTAAATGACCACTTTAAGAGTTCATGGACCTATGTGAGTATTCCTAAATAATTGAAGGACCTATGATGCACTTCATTCGATTTGTTTCCAGTTCAGCTTCCATCAGTGGCTTACTTCGCCAAGATCTGCAACTCGCATTGCTCAATAGTACAACACCAGTTGCCTCTCTGAGATTTGACGATCACCGAACCTTCGTGGGCTAAGATAGTGCACTAAGCAGAGTGACCATAGGTGACCCCTTGGCAGGATGAACAATCAATTTGATTAACTACCATAGCAATATCATAGATATGACATTTGTGCTTTTTTAATGTTACAAACTGTAATTTCATGGTATACAGGTTTGGTCAAAACGCTTGTGCCTTGCCCAACGTGGTACAAATTTAGACAACACACTCTCGCTGTAATGTCCTCAATCTACAAAATCCCATCATGATATTTGAGTACTTTAGCATCCATTATTTGATATTGCATCCAATTACACCCTTCTCTTTTCATAACAAAATGTTCCAAACCAGATGTATCTATCCGAAAATCATACATACATGGATTATATTATATATGACTTATAAATATCACCATGTTATATAAAATATTATGACTCCGGTGCAACGCACGAGCATGTAACACGTTTATTATTATAACTCTCTCAAGAGAGAGGTCAAGGATCACAAAGATAAACATTTAATTCATCAAATCAAATAACCATACCACATCAACAATTTTAATTGTTTCTCGGTTGCCCCTAACGAATTAATGAACATACACTAAACGTTGTTTTGGAGGAGCAATATCATAAGAAACAAAAAGTATTCTTCAAATAAATCTTGCTAGATGACAAATAAAAAATAATTGTTGAATAATGAAAGTGCCTAGAGGGGGGGTGAATAGGCAATTATCCGTGAAATTCACTTAATAATAAAAGTTAAATGCGCAGTGTCGGACTTGTCCGACGATTGTACGGAAAGTCCGATGACTTGTCCGATGGCACAAGATAGAAAAGTAGATCGACCGGGTAAATATTAAAACTAGTGTAAGGCAAGCTAGGAACAGGTGAATATAAGCAAGGGGAAGCTGTAAAAATAAGGAGAGAAACTAGCAAGCAACCTACACAAGTTAATCTAAGAAATACGAAGCAAACCCTAACTAGCAAGTTTATGAGCAAGAACAAGTAAAGGAGACACGAGTAATTAAAAGCACAAGCAAGGCACAAGATTTGTTCACCAAAGTTTAGCTCCACAAAGAAGCCTACGTCTCCGTTGAGGGATCCACAAAGGACCGGGTCTCTTTCAACCCTAACCTCTCCAAGTGACCACAAAGATCAAACTTGGTTTTCCACTAGAAACTCCACAAAGGAGGGGTCAATACAAACTTCCCGAGGCGTCACCACACAAGTTGAGAGATCTACGGGCACCTCTAACCGTCTAGGGGAAGAATCCCCAAGAGCAACAAACACAATAGTCATCGGCGGTGAGGATGAACCAAGTGCTCAAGAGGATGGAAGCTTGGAGTCGATGGAGCACTTCAATCTTCTCTCAATCTCTTCACAAATCAAGAGTGGAATCAAGGGAGGAGAGTTGGGGAGAGCAAAGTGAGCTTGAGAGTGTTTTTGAGTGGAAATGAGTGACCAACCGGCCAAAGGGCGAAGAGGGGTTCTATTTGTAGCCCAATGGGGAAAAGAGTCGTTGGAGACCCAATTTCTAAGATCTGTGTCGGACAAGTCCGATGGTCATCGGACATGTCCGATGAATCAAGGTGGCGCAGAAACTGGAGTCCGACAAGCTTGCCCGATGCCTCGGATAAGTTGGCCATCGGACAAGTCCGACGGCATAGGAGGGGTAGAGGAACTGGAATCCGGTGGACTTGTCCGATGGCTCGGACAAGTCTTGTTCATCGGACAAGTCCGATGGCCATCGGACAAGTCCGATGAAAATAGGGTGGCAGGGGAACTGTACTCCGATGAAAGTGTCCGATGCATCGGACTTTCCTCTGGTCATCGGACAAGTCTGATGACCGTCGGACATGTCGATGACCCAGAGTGGCAGAGCTACTGGAGTCTGATGGACTTGTCCGATGGGTCGGACAAGTCCGATGATTTTGTCCTGGAAAATTTATATGGCCTAGAAATGGAATTTTGCACTTAGTTCACCTCCGCTTCACACTTTTGTGTCCCTCTTAATAGTACGGCTTTTCCTATACTCAAGATTTAAAATAAAACTCCATGAACTTCATTCTTGAGCATATTTTGAATTTCATCTTGAAGCACTTTGCCATCTTCTTTTCTTCTTTTTTGTTTCTATGCATTTGATCACCAAACTTTGTACCATAATCTACACATATGCTCATTAAAAGATTAGTCCGTTCTTAATTGTATTGACGCCAATCACTAAAATAAAATTAGGGGCCTAGATGCACCTTCAATCTCCCCCCTTTTTGGTGATTGATGACAATACAACTAAATTTTATAAAAATATGCAATAAAGGTTCAGTTTGTGATTAGGAGCTCCCCCTAAATGTGTGCATGAGTGAGAGGATATGAGATAATAACAAGTGCACATATTAAAAAATATGTGAGAGCTCCCCCTAAAACTATGCATACATGTTAATTTGCACCAATAGATCACACAAGATAGACAAAATGCAAATAACAAGATAATCAACAAAGTACCAATACAATAAGCAAATAAAGTGCACAAACCAACCACATAGGTAGGAAAAAATAGAGTTTTACAAACCAAATAGTGCCATAAATAGTTCAACTCCAAACTCGATCACAACTCACAAACTAAGATAAAAAAAACTAAGATAACTACACTTCTTCCCCTTTGGCATCAAGATATCCAAAAAGGAGAAAAATGCGGGTAGAAGGTGATGAGAGCTCTATTCGTCGGGGAACTCATAGTCTTCATCATCATCATCGCCTTCTTCCTCTTCTTCCTCATCAATAGCCGGTTCTTTCCCTTTGCGCTGGCGAAGAGCATGGGCAGCTTGATCTTCACCACCTTCGTCGTCGTCATCCTCAAAGCGAATGTGTTGAGCACTCGAACCTGCGCCAGAGGAGAAAGGAGGAGGAGTCGGGTAGTACCCAAAGTAGTTCATCTCCTCGACGGTGAAGGTGGGGTCATCATGAGGAGTGGGGTCATCATGAGTGGGAGGAGGTGAGCCTTCAGCTGGGGACGGTGGAGGAGGAGTCTCAATACCAAAATGGTCATAGAGACCCTTTTGATTCCTCTCAATGACGTCGAGCCTCTGATTAATGCTTTTGCACATGCTCATAAGGGATTTGAACATCTTCATAATCCCACTTCTTTTGCCGCGAGGAGGCGGAGGCACATGAGAGGATCCAGTGCTCCGAGGGGAAGCACGAGGTGGCTGAGGTGGTGCAGCTGAAGATGGAGGCTGAGCTGCTCCAAAGAACTGTCCAGAGGTGGTGTCGGGAGTCCAGTTAGAAGGAATCTGAGGTTTGAGGCTCAGATGCTTCATATCCTTGTTGAAGGTTAAACCCGACACCTTTTCAATCATGAACATGATGTGAGGAGCGTATCCACAGCCATGCTTGGGAGAGACGGAGATGTCCCACATTTCCTGATAGACATAGTCAAATACATCAAATTTTCTGTTCCCATGAACCAAGTGCAGAATATCCCTCTGAAAGGCAGGAATACGGTCAGAGTTGCCTCCCCTTGGAGCTAAGGTACTCTTGCAGATCCGAAACAAGACTGAGAAGAATGGTTTCAGTCCACTGGAGTTGGAAGGAGAGCAGTTATCCGGGTCCACATACATGTACCTCATGTCCTCAGCATCCATATGATTTCCCTTGTGAACCTTGTGCCTTTCCTTGTGTGTGTGCTTAAGTCCGATCATACCGGCAAACTGGTTCTGGGAGCAGGTATACTTGGTGCCATTCATCATCCAGGACATGGTTTTAGCATCTTCATCAAAATAGACAGTTGAGTAAAACTGAGCTATGATTTCCCTATTCCAGGAGTACTGGAAAGTCAGGAAAGTCTTGAGACCATGATGCTCACATGCAGCCAGCACTTGATCGAGTAATGGATGCTTCCTTGTCTTCATATGATCCCAATCAAGCCACTTCATCTCAACCACTGCATTCTTCATGCGTAGATAGGTGGAATGGTACCAATCCGCATGAAAATATGCATAAAAGAGGAAACCAAAAGCTTCTTTCTCATCAGCATAGAAGTTGGTTAACCTTGCCTCCGAGCAGGTCTCAATGGAGGCATGGAAGTAGTTCACAATGTCACGGTCAGAGTTCTCCATTTCTGCTGGAGGATGCATGACACTATCAAGCTTATTTGTCTCTTCCGGCTCCTCTCTTTCAGCTGGAGCTTTTAGTTTTGTGCGGTGGATGCGCCTAGCAGTGGCTTTCCTCCTCTTTGGGGGTTGGCTTTGACCTTGGTCTTCGCTGGTCTTGGTCCTCTTCTCCCTCAAGGGGGATGCTTCCACATCAGACATGCTGAGAAAATGTGGCGAGCAACAAGTTAGGAGGGAGTCAAAAAGAGGAATAGGGGTGAGGAGAATCAATGAAGAGTTTAGGTTTTTGAAGAAACTGCAGGTCATCGGACATGTCCGATAATCATCGGGCAAGTCCGATGCGTCGGACTTATCCGATGGTCGTCGGACTTGTCCGATGACACACAGTTTTTCCAAAAACCTAGATCCTTCACGAATCCACCTACAACAAGTACCCAAACTTCTTCTACTCCACTAACAACTAACTAGAGGCTACCTCCATGGATGAAATATGCAAGGGAACAAGATTTGACACTAGCATTAATCAATAACCCTAACCCTAAGGGTGAGACCAAGAGAGAGGGGATTAGGGTTAAACCTTGCAAAAACGATGGGGGATCGGACTTCTCTGATGGAGGAGGACCTTTTGACCTCCAAACTTGCTCCAATGGATGGTGGGAGAGGGAGATCGCCTTGGTGCCGCCAATGGGGGTGTTCTTGAGGAGAGAGAACATGAGGGAGATGAATGAGGATGGGTTGACCGAAGGGGTAAGTCGGGCTGGGTTAAAAGGGTCGAACCCTAGATCGTCGGACTTGTCCGACGCCATCGGACATGTCCGACAGCTATCGGACTTGCCCGACGCCAGAATGACCAGAGAGATTAGAGACCAGCCAGGAAAGTGTAGAGGATTTTTATTTTCTTTAAAACTAGTTTGATGGAAAGTCTTGACATCTTATGGTCAGCCAACAATCAACAAAACATAACAATGGTCATATTTTGTCAAGATTCGATCTAGTGATAAAAAACCAGCTTCAATAGCACAAATAATAGGTTTTTGATATAAAATAATAATAATTTTTTTTGTAATAACAAAACAATCACCATTCAGATGTGCACATTCTCTACATCACATTCCTAGAGTCAAGAATATTTAGTTCACTCCTAAGATAGCAAAATCTCTTCTCATCTAGGGGCTTGGTGAATATATCGGCTAGTTGATCTTCGGTTCTCACATGACTAACTTCGATATCCCCTTTGATGGAATGATCTCTCAAAAAGTGGTGGTGGATATCTATATGCTTTGTGCGTGAATGCTCAATGGGGTTATAAGCAAGCTTTATGGCACTCTCGTTGTCACATAGGAGTGGAACACGGTTCAGCTTGTAACCGTAATCCCTTAGAGTTTGTCTCATCCAAAGTAGTTGTTCACAACAACTACTGGCTGCAACATACTCTGCTTCGGCCGCGGAAAGTGCAATGGAGTTTTGTTTCTTGGATGACCATGACACTAGGGACCTACCCAAGAATTGGCATGTCCCGGAGGTGCTCTTTCTATCTACCTTATCCCCGGCATAATCCGCATCGAAATAGCCTAATAGGTTGAACTTTGAGACCTTGGGGTACCAAAGCCCTAGGTTGGGTGTGTGAACCAAATATCTCAATATTCTCTTAACAGCCACCATGTGACACTCCATAGGAGCGGCTTGAAAACGTGCATACATACACACACTAAGCATGATATCGAGCCTAGATGCACAAAGATAAAGCAAAGAGCCAATTATGGAACGATATACCTTTTGATCAACGGGTTCATCCTTTTTGTTGAGGTTGAGGTGACCATTTGTCGGCATGGGAGTTTTGATGGGCTTTGCCTTGTCCATGTCAAATTTCTTCAATAAGTCTCGTGTGTACTTTGCTTGACATATGAAGGTGCCCTCCTTGAGTTGCTTCACTTGGAAGCCTAGAAAGAATGTCAATTCTCCCATCATGGACATCTCGAACCTTTTGGTCATTATCTTGCTAAATTCATCACAAAAGGTTTGGTTAGTAGAACCAAATATAATGTCATCGACATATATTTGGCATACAAAGATATCATCACCAAAACGCTTAGTGAAGAGGGTTGGATCGGCCTTGCCAATGACAAAACCCTTTTTAACAAGAAAATCCCTAAGGCATTCATACCATGCTCTCGGGGCTTTCTTAAGCCCATAGAGCGCCTTATGGAGTTTATAAACATGGTTAGGATACTTAGAGTCTTCAAAGCCCGATGGTTGCTCCACATACAGTTCTTCCTTGATTGGCCCGTTTAGGAATGCACTTTTCACGTTCATTTGATACAACTTGAAATCATGGTGAGTAGCAAAAGCAGGTAATATTCTAATAGATTCAAGCCTTGCTACGGGGGCATAAGTTTCATCAAAATCCAAACCTTCCACTTGTGAATACCCCTTTGCCACAAGCCTTGCCTTGTTTCTTGTCACAACACCATCTTCATTTTGTTTGTTGCGGAACACCCATTTGGTGCCCACAACATTCTTGTTCTTTGGCCTTTCCTCCAGTGTCCACACTTTATTTCTTGTGAAGTTGTTCAACTCTTCTTGCATGGCCATCACCCAATCCGCATCCTCAAGTGCTTGCTCTACCCTAAATGGCTCCATAGAAGAGACAAAAGAGTAATGTTCACAAAAATTACTGACTCGAGATCTAGTGATTACTCCCTTGTCAATATCTCCAAGAATTTGCTCGACGGGGTGATTACGTTGTACATTTTGATGCACTCTTGGGTGCGATGGGTGTGAGCTTTCTTGACCACCATCTTTATCAACCTCTTCATCATGTCTTTGAGAATCATTGCTTGATGCTTGTTCATGATTCCCAACATCTTGATCTTGACCACTTGCGTGATCTAATTCTTTATTCTCATTAAGTTGGTTTTCTCTTGAGTGAGAGGGTTGATTTTCAATACTTGATGTTTCTTGTGGTCTCACATCAACAATGGCCATCCTTTTTATTACACTTCTAGGAGCTTCATCATCTACACCATCATTAACAACTTGCTCCCCTTGAGAGCCATTAGATTCATCGAACGTCACGTCACGTGAGATTTCAACACAACCGGTGGTTTTATTGAATACACGATAGGCATGAACGTTCGACCCATAACCAAGCAAGAAACCTTCATCAACTTTTGGAGCAAACTTAGAAGTCTTGGGTTTCTTGTTTAGCATAAAGCATTTGCACCCAAAAACACGAAAGTAGGAAATATTAGGCTTGTTACCGGTTAGTAGCTCATATGGTGTTTTCTTCAATAGTCGATGGAGATACAACCGGTTGGAGGCATGGCATGCGGTGTTGACGGCTTCGGCCCAAAAGCGGTTGGACGTCTTGTATTCATCAAGCATTGTTCTTGCCATCTCAATGAGCATGCGGTTCTTTCTTTCGGCTACCCGATTTTGTTGAGGGGAGTAGGGTGTCGAAAATTCATGCTTGATGCCTTCTTCATCGAGATACTCTTCAACTTGAGTGTTCTTGAATTCGGTGCCGTTGTCACTCCTTATTTTCTTGATCTTGACTTCATATTCATTTTGTGCTCTTTTCATGAACGTCTTGAGCACATCTTTTACTTCACCTTTATCATGCAAAAAGAATACCCACGTGAAGCGACAAAAGTCATCAACAATTACCAGACCATATTTGTTACCACCAATACTTATGTAGGAGACAGGGCCGAAGAGGTCCATGTGCAACATCTCCAATGGCCTTGTGGTGGTCATCACATTCTTGGCGGGATGTGATGCTCCAACTTGCTTTCCCGCTTGGCATGCACTACAAATTTTATCCTTCTCAAAGCAAACGTCGGTTAGTCCTATGATGTGGCCGCCTTTTTGGAGTTTGTGAAGATTTCTCATACCAACATGGGCTAGCCTTCTATGCCACAACCATCCCATGTTGGATTTTGCTAATAAGCATGTACCAAGTCTAGCTTCATCCGTGGAGAAGTCCACAACATAAAGCTTTCCTTTAAGCACACCCTTAAAAGCAACCGAGCCATCACTTCTCTTATAGACGGTCACACCACATTCGTTGAACAAACAATCATAGCCCATTTTACAAAATTGCAAAATGGACAAAAGATTGAAGTCAACGTGATCAACAAGCATAACCTTAGAGAGGGAATATGAAGGAGTGAGAGGGACTTTACCATAACCTAGTATTTATCCCATTCCATTGTCACCAAATGTGATGTACTCATTTTTGTCATGACTTGGCTCGAATGACTTGAACATCTTTTTGTCTCTGGTCATATTATTGGTGCATCCACTATCAATCACCCAACTTGATCCTCCGGAGACATAGTCCTACAAAACAAATTAAGCTTTATTTTTAGGTACCCAAATTTGCTTGGGTCTTTTTACATTAGTCACAAGCACTTTGGACACCCACACACAAGCTTTTGGCCTCTTGTTGCGTGGCCCAACATATTTGGCAAACACACGTCCATGCATGTTTCTCATGAGCACATATGAAGCATCAAAATCATAAAAGAGTGCACAAGTAGCATTAGGCATATTAGCATGAGAATCATTAACAAGAGAAAGATGATTAATATTCTTGTTCTTGGCTTGCTTCTTTTGGTAAGATCCTTCCTTGGTGAACTTAAGGAATTTCTTCTCATTCTTGTTCTTCCGAGCATTATGCTTGGCACCCTCAACATAACCAATGCCATCCATGACATGTGGCATTCTAGTATCTGTGTATGCACCTCTTGCATACTTTGCCTTCTCATCATCGACAACATCTTTCTCATGTTGTATTTTGCTTTCAAGAGCCTTTACTTGCTTGTTCAAATCATCAATCAATTTGATATTAGTAGCACAAGCGTCAACATCAATATTATAGCATCATCACATCCTTTGTTAGTGGAAGCATGAGAGAAATTATTTGAGGAGGATGTGAAAGTTGAAAGAATCCTATATTGTTCTTCAAGAGACTTATGAGTCTTTTCCAAATCCTCATACTTCTCTTGAAGTTTATCTTTAATGCTCTCAACATTTTCACAAGTATTCTCAATTTTAGTGAGAGACATAGTTAAGTCATTATTTTTCTTTCTCTCTTCTTCTAGGAGCTTCTCTAGTTCAAGGTTTCTTTTCTTTTCAAGAACAAGCAAGTCTTCTTGTTTCTCAAGTAGCTCCTCTTGCCTATCATTTTCTTCCTTTTGTTTTTCAAGTAATTCCATAAATTCAAGCATTTTAGGAAGTGAAGCATTAACATCATCATCATCATCATCACTACTACTAGCATAAGAGGAACGTTTGTCTTTAGATTTTGTTACCTTCGATCCTCTTGCCATGAGGCACTTGTGAGTGTTGTCGTCATTATCATCACTCAAGCTCCCAAATAGAGAAGTGTTGGTGGGAGTGACGCCAACGGCAAGTGTAGCAATGCCTCCCTTATCCGAGTCGGATTCGGAGGAGGAAGATGATGAAGAAAATGAATCATCGGAATTCCATTCTTGACCAATGTGAGCTTCACCTCTTCTATGCTTCTTGTACTTCTTGTCTTTCTTGTGGTGCTTGTCTTTACTTCTTTCATCCTTGTTCTTCTTCTTTGGATATTCCGCAATGAAATGTCCTTCACCACCACATTCATAGCAAGTTCTTTTTGACCTTCTTGCTTTGCCCTTGTCAAAGCTTTTCTTCTTGTAGCCATCTTTCTTGAGAAATGACTTGAATCTCCTCACAAGCAAGGCCATCTCATCATCACTATCCTCACTACTAGAATCATTCACTTTCTTTTTCTTCTCTTATGTGGCTTTGAGTGCCACATCCTTTTTGTCACCATTTGCTCCCTCAATTTGCTTGATCAAGGCATTTATCTTGTTGCCTTGATCATTTTGTTGCTTTTGGGAAAGAAGCTTTCCAAGCACTTCATCGGTGGAGAAGGTTTTGAAGTTGTCCTTCTCTCTAATGTTTGAGAAAATGTTGCTGTCCCATGGTCTCAATGCTTGTAGTAGTCTCTTGTTGATATCCAAGTCGGTCATTTTAGCTCCTTGAGCTCTTCTTTGATTCACAATCCTCATGAGCCTATCATGAACTTTCTTTGGGCCTTCTCCCGGACCCATGATGAATAGGTTGAACTCATTTTGTAGTTCTTCAAGTCTTGCATCTTTGACAGAATCAATGCCCTCATAAATAACCTCAAGTTTTCTCCATAGTTGGTTGGCATTCTTTATTCCGGCTACCTTGTCATACTCGGTGGCACTAAGTGCGGAAACAATTGCACTAGCAGCCACGACATTACGCTGAATGTTGATTTGATCCTTACGGGTTGGATTGTCTCTATTTTCCCACAAGAAACCATTCTTGGTTATATTTGCAACATGAGGACTCATGGATTCCAAATACATCATCATCTTGCATTTCCAATGATCATAAAATTGTCCATCAAAGTAGAGGAGTCTATCGGACCCTTGCCCAATGCGATCTTCTTTGAGATCATCATAATCAAACATGACATTGTTGTAGGCTTTTGGTAGCTCATCTTTATCAGTATCTTCAATCCTTGGATTTTCTCCAGTGCATCACCCTCGAACCTTGCTTCGGACGATCCACTAGGCGGAATTTCCTTTCCCTTTGTCATCTTTATCTTCAAGCGGTTAAGCCTTCAAGAAGATCCCGCTCTAATACCAATTGAAAGTGCCTAGAGGGGGGGGGGGGGGGGGGAGGTGAATAGGCAATTATCCCTAAAATTCACTTAATAATAAAAGTTAAATGCGCAGTGTCGGACTTGTCCGACGATTGTAGGGAAAGTCCGATGACTTGTCCGATGGCACAAGATAGAAAAGTAGATTGACCGGGTAAATATTAAAACTAGTGTAAGGCAAGCTAGGAGCAGGTGAATATAAGCAAGGGGAAGCTGTAAAAATAATGAGAGAAACTAGCAAGCAACCTACACAAGTTAATCTAAGAAATACGAAGCAAACCCTAACTAGCAAGTTTATGAGCAAGAACAAGTAAATGAGATAGGAGTAATTAAAAGCACAAGCAAGGCACAAGATTTGTTCACCAAAGTTCAGCTCCACAAAGAAGCCTACGTCTCCGTTGAGGGATCCACAAAGGACTGGGTCTCTTTCAACCCTAACCTCTCCAAGTGACCACAAAGATCAAACTTGGTTTTCCAGTAGAAACTCCACAAATGAGGGGTCAATACAAACTTCCCGAGGCGTCACCACACAAGTTGGGAGATCTACGGGCACCTCTAACCGTCTAGGGGAAGAATCCCCAAGAGCAACAAACACAATAGTCATCAGCAGTGAGGATGAACCAAGTGCTCAAGAGGATGGAAGCTTGGAGTCGATGGAGCACTTCAATCTTCTCTCAATCCCTTCACAAATCAAGAGTGGAATCAAGGGAGGAGAGTTGGGGAGAGCAAAGTGAGCTTGAGAGTGTTTTTGAGTGGAAATGAGTGACCAACCGGCCAAAGGGCGAAGAGGGGTTCTATTTATAGCCCAATGGGGAAAAGAGTCGTTGGAGACCCAATTTCTGAGATCTGTGTCAGACAAGTCCGATGGTCATCGGACATGTCCGATGAATCAAGGTGGCGCAGAAACTGGAGTCCGACAAGCTTGCCCGATGCCTCGGATAAGTTGGCCATCGGACAAGTCCGATGGCCATCGGACATGTCCGACGGCACAGGAGGGGCAGAGGAACTGGAATCCGATAGACTTGTCCGATGGCTCGGACAAGTCTTGTTCATCGGACAAGTCCGATGAAAATAGGGTGGCAGAGGAACTGTACTCCGATTAAAGTGTCCGATGCGTCGGACTTTCCTCTGGTCATGTCCGATGACCCAGAGTGGCAGAGCTACTGGAGTCCGATGGGTCGAACAAGTCCGATGATTTTGCCCTGAAAAATTTTATATGGCCTAGAAATGGGAATTTTGCACTTAGTTCACCTCCGCTTCACACTTTTGTGTCCCTCTTAATAGTACGCCTTTTCCTACACTCAAGATTTAAAATAAAACTCCATGAACTTCATTCTTGAGCATATTTTGAATTTCATCTTGAAGCACTTTGCCATCTTCTTTTCTCCTTTCTTGTTTCTATGCATTTGATCACCAAACTTTGTACCATAATCTACACATATGCTCATTAAAAGATTAGTCCGTTCTTAATTGTATTGATGCCAATCACCAAAATAAAATTAGGGGCCCTAGATGCACCTTCAAATAGTTTCACTAGATTACAAAAACAACTTTTTTAAGATCTTGCCAATTACGTCTAGCAAAACTATCCTTTATTAATAGAATACCTTTTAATTAGATACAACATAAAGACTTCAATCTTAAATGGGACTCTTACTTTCTATACATTCATATTAAAGGGCAAGCGACGTATCACTAACAGAGCTCTGCTGAGCAACACATCCGTTGCGTGACGTGGCTCTGGACCTAGCGCCCAGCCACCACCGTCGCTTGGTCCCCCCTTTTCCTTCTCCTCCAGTGCCCACAGCGGCAGCGAGGAGGAGCGGGGATCCACCCTTGTTTTTAGTCCAGTTGTCCTTTTCCTTAGATCGAGTCTTAGGTTAGGGTTGAGGTCTTCTCCATGTTGAGTTATTCGACATTGGAAATTTGTTTCCTCCTTTTTTCTCGCTGGTCACGTCGCGGATAAAGGGTGGATTTGGTCTCTCCATGGTGGCATCAATGAAGATGATGGCGGCGGCGATGTCGTCAACAACTTTCATGTCTTGGCAGCATGGGGATTTAGATTTTCGGACAGTAACATCAATGCGGAGATGATGTTGTTGGCATGGAATAAAATTCTTCGGTCCCTTATCCATTTTGTCGTGGATAGTTCCAACCGTGATGAAGGACTTGTGAGATCAGGTTCAATGTTTTTTTTCTTCTATAGTGACAAAAGGAAGAAGAAGAAAGACATAAAAAAGAAGAGAATTATGTTCAATTCTACCTACATGAATGCTGGCTGCCGTTCCCATGGCACTTGTTGTCAGTCTGTTTGCTGAGTATTTGCCTGTGTGGTCATCTATATGAATCTTCATATAAGTTTAGGATTGAGTTTTAGAGCTACATATCGAGTGCACTTAGTTATAATATCTTTGTATTTCAGAGTGCTTGTAACATGAAGATGTACTTTGTCATTATTTAATATAACTAGACTGCTTTGCCTGCGCAGTTGCACGGGCTAGCATGCAAATAATATTTGAATATATCATTTATACTGTGAGTATGCTTATGGTTGGTTGTGAATTCTAGTACTCTATATACATTACAATAATATATCAACTCCAAAAATACTAAAAATATAAATAAGGAAAAACAAAATAGGGCCAGATGATGTTGAACTATCTGTTTTTGTTTGATAGAGGATATGTCATACCATTTGAATCAAAATATGATAAATGTTTGATATTGTTCCAGTCTGTGACTGGTCTGTGATACTTTGAACAAAACATTTACATTCGTATTGTAAGTTCAATTACAAGGAGCATCCGAGGATACTTTTAGAAATCTAAACTTGACTGTCTAGAAATGTAATAAAATGTCCATTTGTTAACCATGAACCACAATGTTTGTTTAGGGATTTTCATAATGTTAGTTAACTTTGGGCACCTTGCACCTGTCTTAGCGGTGTGTGATGAAAAGTTGCACGGATATTTGAGTTGTACATGAAACTTTGTACGTTATTAAGAATACATAGAAAATATATTTAACATAGAGGATAATTTGGATAATCTACCTAAAAGGTTAGAACTTGTTGTGAACAATTAATGTCTTTCAAGTCATCACTATACTGAATAAAATATCTTCGCATATATCACCATTTCTGTCCATTCATGTTAATGTAATCCTACTGCTGCGTAGCATCTTAATCAGGATGAAGACTTGAAAAGATACTAAATGTGTCTTGTTCGTGTTATCTATCACTTAGTTGAAGCCAAATGTTAAATTTGCCCTCTTAACTCTCATAAAGACAACACTGGTCATAAATATAATTTGGTTAATTGAATATAGTATGATAATAATATTTTTTAGATAATGAGTATGATAATAATATAATGCAGTTTTCTGATTTATTATTGCGTTTGGCTAATGCAGGTGCCAGACAATTTACTTCGTACCTTGTTATTGAGGTTTCGTGACCTACGCATCAGGGAATCTCGATTGCTTTACTGAAACAATGATTTTTGTAGCAGTATAGGAAGTCAGGTGCCAGATATAGCATTGCCCTTTCAGGTGTCAATCTGTGTATGCTGATTGCGTCTCAAGAGAAGGAGAAGATCTGGCCACAGCTTCGTGGTGCGGAGCTCACGTCCTCTCTACTGTCAGTTGAAAAACAAAACAAAAAATCATCACGATGAACCATCGTGGCATCCTTAGTTTATGCAGGCCAGGCCATGGATAAGCATGACCATGACCGGCTTCATCTGCCGAGACTGTTGCGGCAGCTGAACCTGTAATGCTTGATGATCTTAGTTTGCAACTCGAGCTGACAAAGCAACCTAGCATTGAAGAACTAAATACTCTCGTTGATGTCGGAAATCCAATTATGATCGTGAACCATGCTAGTCTCATTGAAGAACTAAATGCTCTCGTGCTTTCACTTGTCGTCCGCCTATTCACCTCGTGAACCCTGCGTGCCAGCATGTCATGGCGAGCCCGGTAATCGTCATGCTGGCCGTGTATGTGCACATGATGCCTTTCAATCTGCCTCGTGTATATCTTAGACTCTACACACTGCCTACTCCTCGTGTTTGATGGTTCACACCATCCTTGATTGCTTATGAATCTCTTGTTGCGCTCCCCATCCGGCACTAATCAACGCATCAGGGCACGACCAACCACATCCGGCCGTGTGCTAAATATATTTTGCTATTATTTCGTTTCCTGATCTTGAGTGAATGCTTCATGTGCTCCAAACTGCTCAGAAATCATCATCGGCATGTACATAGAACATGTAGCTGCTTTAGGGTTCGTGAAAGACGGAGGCGGTGCTGGTCAGTACTGCATGGGGGTTGCAATATTTGCATCGGTTAAGGGGTGGGCACAGAATCTCTTATTTCAGGAGAGGATCCGTCAATAGATGAAGGGCCGGATTCCCTCAGTTTTTGCACACGTCATAATTTTTGTTTTTAACAATATATGCGTAGCTGCCAATGGGAATCGACCTCTGCCTGCCAATACTTTGACGCTGGAGGTGGACGTAAGAGGGCTATGCGTGGGACATCCATCAACGGCCAGATTGAAATATAAAATAATATTAAGGGAAAACTAATGGTCAGATGTTTTACTTTTTTGTAAGAATTTCTAGCCTATTTTTTTTATTTTTCTAGCCATTGTGGTGGGAGAAGACTCAATTTTAATTCCGTGTCAACTAAAGAAGTCTCTTTGTTCTAAAAGGTTTACATTGGTAACTTATGACTCTAATTGTCTTCACATTACAAGATTATATTCTACGAGAGCTCTTCTAAAGATAACATCCAATGTGGAATCCCATGTTCCTTGCTTCACCGTACCTCGAGCCATTGCCGCTGTTACCATCGCCGTGAAGGATCCAAGGGCAGGAGGTACAGCGAGTGGGTGAAGTATGCTAACTCCCCGTTCCATCCTGGATTCCATCAATGGTTGCTTCCATACGATGGAACAAAGTGGTGCATCCAAGAAAAAAGATGAGGATCGAGATTTACATAGAGAAGAACAGGACAAGTAGGTCAGTGAAGATTGAAATAAATTTGCTCAAATACAAATGAATAGGCCGCTCCGAACCACCACCCACCACCGGAATCGTTTTTATATGACCGGTGGGCATTATAATGGAGTTTAACGGAACCTAACACCACTACCGTTAGAAGAGCTCCATCAACCCTCGACAACACAACCTCCACAACCTCCGACGTCTTCCACCGCTGGCAACGCGGCGGCGAGGGTGCCACCCGCACCGCCACCACGCTCCTCCACCTTTATCTACCCACCGGTAGTTGATTTTGGTGACTGAACCAAATGCAAGAGTTTCAGCTGAAACCTAGTAAATCTGTTTTGAAATTGATCAGCGGTCAAATCACACAAATACCACTCTAAGGGCACAAGGAGAAATAACATTTAAGGCCCGTGCTATGAAAATACGGGACTGGAGTTTATGATAGTGACATATACTAAATTATGTTTTATTAAAACCATGAGATCCAACAGTATTAATTATCAAAAAGATCATATGTAGCTACTGAAATAAAAATCTACACGTGTGACCTAAGAGATCTACTTAACTCTAGTGTAGGATGAAAACAAAACCGAAGCATGCCAGTCGATTTTTTTTTATAAATCGACAAACAAAAACAAAAGGTCAAATTCCATGGTCACTAGGCCCAGACAGTCCAATACAAAGTCAGTAAGAACAAGATCTGAAAACCAGGTGGCGGTTAATGGTTGAAATAGCGCATATAGATTTAATCGGCTGATAATATTGATATATCGGAAATTGCAATAAAACATAATACTATATTGTACAACTCGATATCGATGGTGAGTAAGTCGATACGGGCAAAGTCGATATCAATAGAGTATGAAATAATACCGTGACTGTGCCAAATCGATGCCATTACTTTAAGTCAATAATGGGTTCAAACAATAATCTAATGATTTGTAAGCTAAATTGAGCACAAAGATGTTGGTGTAATTAGAAACATTGCAAAGGACCTTTATGCATATTGAAGAAACAAAAAGTAGAGTGCGCGTGCTGGAGGGGAGCACGGCAACAACTTCCCCCAAAATCTCAATGGGCCAATGGCTCACATGCGACGTTTTTGGTGGGAACTGGCCGAGACACGACATAGTTGACGTTAATAGCTCGCGTGCGACACCTGTGCAGAGCAAAATAGCCAGAATCCACAGACGCCCTTGACACTTTGTGGATTTGGTTGTTAGCAGCCGTGGGACCTAGTCAGAGCGTTGTCGCGCGTGAATTTGTATGATGGACTGACCAAATACAAGTTTCACGCCATCTAAGCTGCGGCAAATATATATCCGGTAGCGCGACCTTAGAGCGCCGCACATCCCTCTCCGGTGGTGACTCCCTCCGGCGGTGCGAGTCTATCTGCTGGACCAACCGAAGACCTCCTGTGACGCGCCCTCTGAGTGGCATCCCAATCCCTCTCCAGCAACACGCGCCCTCAGAGCGCCGCACATTCCTCTCCTGCGCCGCGCGGCCCAGGTCCTTGGCGACCTCTGTGGTGAGTCAAATCGCACCCTAGTCGCATTCCAATCCGAGTTGAGCCCCGAATCTGACATATGCGCGCCCGATTTTGCCCGAGTTGCAGCAGCCCGGCCTAAAACAGATGGCCCCAAAACAGATGGGGCGCCCAAAACAGATGGAGCAGGGAGAGTCAAATTCAAGGTAATCCTCTATATCTCGTGCTGATTTTGCTTTCGATTAGAGCTTGTTTGCTTCCATTTTGTAACATTCCCGCACCATTATCGAAACAGGGGGCATTAGCATAGGTTTGAATGGTCTGTTAAATTCCCCTTTTTCTCTGTCGTGAAGCTAGCTGATGGTAGCCTGAGGGTCATAGTGTAGGACAGATTGGTTAGTTGGGAGGTTGATTGTGTAGAGATCGACCCGCAGGACCTTGTGAACCAACGAGCGCAAGCGGTGAGGAATTTGGTGGACAAAATAGGGGAGAGTATTCCTTGGGTTCAGAGCAAGAAGTAGCATTGATACACTTCGATGATTGGAAGGGCGAGTATGTGAGAATGAAGGATGGCGAAGCGCTTGTCGATGAAATCGATCGGCAAGACGGCTGGACAAGCAAACGTGTTACATTTCTTGTAGAGCTGGTGGATCTGAAATCAGATTCCTGTGTTGGATATGTGCCATCAAAGTTGGCTATGCAGATTGCAGATGATGATTGGGCTGCAAGTAGATAGATAGATCCCATTTTAACCAAAGTGACAGTGTTAGCTGATGATACACAAGAGGGATGTGATGGTGCTTCAAATATGGCTGTTGTCAACTGGAATTCAGTACAACTGCAAGAGCGTACTGATTTGGTTATTGCACCAATGGCTAACACTAAGATGGCCAAAATTTTAGGAATTCCAGTAGGGGCTAATGCGGCTGTTGGTTCTAAAGATGTGGATCCAGAGTTGATGAACGAAGCTGCTGATGAGGTAGATGATTACAACGATGATGAGTTCGTAAATGTATACGACTCAGACAATCTTGTAATTGAAGTAGGAAAGTGTTTTCCCAACATGAAAGAGTTTAGGATATGTTTTAAGACTTATGTAGTGAGGAGGGAGTTTGACGCCAAGACTGTGTGGACAAATACAAAGAAATTTTATGCAAAGCGCAAAGGCTTTGATGGGGGTGCCAAGCCTTGCAAGTGGTACATTTCTGCTAGAAAACAACCTGATGGAGGTACCATCAGGGTTAATCAAATGCCCCATAAACATACTTGTATTACTAGTTCACAGTTTGTATCAAAGATGATATCACAGACCTGGGTTGCACAAAAGATTAGCCCTATTTTAGCGAAAACACCAAACACTACTGCAAAGAAACTGAGAATAGACTTGAAAAAGCAGTACCCTATTAAGGTGAAGTATACCATAGTGTGGAAGACAAAACAGAGGGCAATGAAAGAGTTATATGGTGATTGGGCAAATAAGTTTAGGACGTTGTATAGTTTCAAGGCAGAGGTGGAGAAGAGGTCACCTGACAGTGTTGTGGAGATAAATACAGAGGTTGCACCTGATGGTAAGGTATATTTATTCAAATTTTTTATGGCTTTAAAGCCTTGCATTGATGACTTCAAAGCAGGGTGTAGGCCATATTTTAGTGTAGACTCATCTTTTTTGACTGGAAAGTAAACTGTTCAATTGGCAGCATGTAATGCTCTAGATGGACACAACTGGATGTTTCTTGTTGCTATTGGCATGTTTCAATCTGAGTCTGATGCTTCATGGACATGGTTCATGATGCAGTTGAAAAGATGCATTGGGCCAGTGACACCTTTGGCTATACACACTGATGCTTGTAAAGGGCTAGAAAATGCAGTCAAGAATGCATTTCCACATGCTGAGAAGAGGGAGTGCTTTGGTCATATGTGGTTGATTTTGATGAAGAGTCATAAAGGAGAAGTTTTTGGGCGGCTGTGGCCAGTAGCAAGAGCTTACAACAAAAAGACACATGATCATCACCTTGGCAAGGTGTATCCAGCAGATCCTGAGTTTGAGCAGTGGGAGAAAACATACCATTCTTTTTTGTGGTATAGGTCAGGAGTTAATACGGCCATCAAGTGTGACCATATCAATAACAATCTAGCTGTAAGTTTTAACAAGGTGAGACAGTTGAAAGACTTACCTGTGCACGACATGGTTGACCAAATCAGGATCATGATCATGCGGATGTGGGAATTGAGATGATGAATAGGTGATGCTCTGCAAGGGGATAAGCTTCCAGCAGTGGTTCAGCAAGTGGTTAACAGGAGCAGAAATCTTGCATATTTGGTAGTTGAGAGTTCTTCTTTGTGGGGCGCTGAAGTGAGAGATACCAAGACTAGAAGGAGGCATGTGGTTGACACTGATCTACATGAATGCACATGCCTCGAGTGGCAGCACACTGGAAAACCATGTGAGCATGCCATACTCTTCTTGGCTGGCAAGCCGAAGGTAAATATGCATCCTTATCTGCATGAATATTATTCGGTAGCAAGATTCAAGGTTGCATATGCAACTCCAATAGCACCACTTACGGATCAGTCTCAGTGGCCTGAAGTGGAATTTGAATTTTCAGTGTGTCCCCCCCTTGCCAAAAGAAAGGCTAGTAGGCCTAAAATGAGCAGATACAAGGCTTGGTATGAGAAAGGTAGTAGTAGTAAGAGGGGGAAAAAAGATGATAAACCAAAACAGGCACAGAAAGGAAACAAAAATAGATGCAAGATATGTCAGGAACTTGGCCACCGAGCTGGATCCGCCAAATGCCGTTACACTCCAGAAAAGCGTGGAAGTGAGGCTGCTGAATTGGAACCCATTGTTGTTGAAAATGTTTGGCCAACAAAAAGAGAGAGAAGTGTGCAGGATGCAGGTGATTTGGAAGATGCCACGCAACAAACTGAATCAGTTTTAGATGTTGTGGAGCAAGCTGAATCAGTTTTAGTGCAACCTAAATCAGTTTTAGATGATGTGGTGCAGGCCGAATTATCTTTGGATGTTGTGCAAACAGAATCTGTTTTGAATGATGTGGTGTCATGTGATTCAGGCTTGGAAACAGAAGAAGAACAAGAGCTTGTGGTGTGCATGCGGCGGCCTAGTCCTAGTGACGCGAAGAAAACCAAGAGCATGAGGATTTTGTGTGGTGTGCTTGTACAATCAAGTGGTAGGAAGAAGAGAAAATCGAGTGGAAGGTGAAACTTATGTGGATGATTGAACTATGATTTATATTATGAGGCATGAAACTTGTGTCTTAGTTGTAAATATGTATGCACTATGGTTGTTTTTCCGTTATGTGAATGTTTTCTTCGAAATGAGCTACAAAGAGCCCTAAATGTAAGCCAAACTGCCCCATTTCTTGTGCAACCATTTTGTTAACCTTCTCCAAATAATCTCAAACTCGAGGGTTAACATCTACTGCACCTACAACATGAATCCGAGCAGATTTTTCAATTTTTTGAATTTTTGAATCTTTTCAAATTTTGGCCACACTACCCGTGTGGTAGGCCAAACTGCCCCATTTCTGTTGCGACCATTTTTTTGACCTTCTCCAAATGACCTCAAACTCAAGGATTAACATCTAGTGCACCTACAACATGAATCCGAGCAGGTTTTTGAATTTTTTGAATTTTTCTAAATTTTGGCCAGCCAGGCCTAAGACAGACGGGATCCTAGACAAAAGGTCCGCCCATCCCGTCTTAGGCTTTTGGGCCGACTTCATCAATGGGCCTTGTTGCACAACTCACTGACAGGTCGTCCCCACATGTCGGCGTCAAGTTCATCAGCAGTCCTTCGTCAGTTCTTGTTGAGTGTTCACTTTTTTCTTTTAGATTCGTAATTAAATCTTCAAATATGAATAGATCTCACGTTTTAAGTCCAAATTTGATGATTTTTTTCTATGGTCTTATAAAAACAACTCTATTCTTTTGTGCTGGTTTCAATCATATTATCGGTATTATAGTGATAAATGTATATACAATGTTCATATCACAGGGATATATGTATAATGTTCATACATTATGGATGGACTAGTCCATTTTGAACACACTTTTTTTTCACATTACCTAAAAACAAAATAAAAAATATAGGGTGGTTGCATGTCATATGAAACAATTAAATGCAAAAGCTCAGTTCCAAAATCCTTATAGTTTTTTAATTTAAAATTGCCTAAATATTCATAAATTAAGTAAAAAATTATTTTTTTAGGAATCTAAAAATGAAAAATTAGGATCTGCAATCTGATGCAGGCATGTAACTCAGGTTCCTACCCATAGAGTAAAATTTCTGGAATTTATTGATACAATTTTGCCACGTCAACCTCAAATTAGTAGTGTCATTAAGCTAAACTTTCATGACAGGTAAATGATCTGAAAGTTTTAAAAGATAACAAAAAATTTACTGGTGTTTGAAGATTATGTATTATGTATGACAACCAATTTCAGCTATAAAATTCACTATATTTGTTGAGATATAAATCGCTAAAATATTGAAAAAACTGAAAGCGTACTCTTGTAGGGTGCTTCTGCAGCTCGGACACGAAATAAAGAATCTAAAAGCGTACTCTTGTGGGACGTGAGAGACTGAGCGGTCAAAATAGAAAGAGAATGATTCAGCGGTGGTGTTTGTTTCCTAAATAGAGACCGAGCAGTGGACTGAATAAAACATCAGACCTACATTTGAGCGACCTCGCGCAGCTTACACGTGAACCCTTCTCTTTCTGTTGTGACCGTCGGCTGGCGGTGGTGTTCGTTTCCCAAGTAGGACTAAGCGGTGGGCCAAATGAAACATCTGACCCATATTTCAGCGACCTTGCGCAATTTACACGTGAACCATTCTCTTTCTGTTTTGACCGTCGGCTGGCGGTGGTGTTCGTTTCCCAAGAGAGACTGAGCGGTGGGCCGAATAAAATATCTAACCCACATTTCAACGACCTTGCGCATTTTGACCGTTGGTGAAGGCTAATCTCCCTCACCCAAAACATAGATTTATTAGCCCCGTTAGATTCGTCTCGTAGCGATGTGATGGATGATAGACGATGCGAGAGTAATGGTAGACCCGATAGAACAGGCATGGCCAGCACGCATCGTCTGCAGTGCATAGCATTCATCACGCGCCCAACTGGCGAGCCAATCGGGAAACAAACAGGCCTTGGCAGCTTGCCTCGTCACACGCAAACGATATTGATCGTGGGTCGTAACTTCTCCTCGGGCTCCTTCGCATTCTCCTCGGGCTCCTTCATTTTCTCCCCGGGCTCCTTGACTCTTTCCCATTATTCTCCATATAAAACAGGAGGACTACCCCTCGGCTCAACCATTCCTCTCGCCTCCTGTCGCCCTTGTTCTTCGCACTCAAGGAAAGCTCCCCACCATGGACGGTCGCCAACCCTGGAGCCATAGCCCCTCTGCTCCGGGAACGTATCCGCGCCACCGTTGGAGGTAAGCCATCATGATAATCTCCTCCATTGCCTTCTTCAGTTTCTAATCATCATTATCCTCGCTCTCATGTAGTGATGGGACAGCTCCACCGCCCCCTCCTCCTCCACCGGCCCCTGCTGCTCTCCCAGGGGATACCGCGGCTCCTCTAGCGGTTGCTTTGGCGGCGGCGGAGCAGGAGGCGCAGATGACACGTCCTCGGCTAGTCGCAGCCGATGCCAACGTGGCTGGTACGTAGCATATTAGCTATTCCACCCCCTTTTCTCTATCACCTTTCGACGTTTGACTTCTTTTTAGATCCTTGCTCAGCTCTGACAGTCCGGCTTCAGGAGAGTGAGGAGGCTGCCGACATCGCCACAGAGGAGATGAACCTCCATGGCGACACCATGGTCGCTCGCCTTCATGGGATCTCGCCACAATCGGCGTCCGCGAAGGCGCCGCCCATGCCCTAAGCCTGGCCTACCTGGACTCCCGCGAGAACTTCCTCCACCTCGCTCCGACCATCAACAACGTCGACTTCTACGACATGCTGTGGGAATATATGCCCACTACGACTGCCGTCGCCGACGAGGTCCACCCAGAAAGTATACTGGTCCGGCTTTTCGATGAGGAGTAGAGTAGTACTCCCTAGACCACAGGACAATTTAAATCTAGGTCATCAAGACCAAATTTTGTAACCAATCTCATTGGCCTCCTCTGCTACTTTTTCTTTATCATACGCAATCAATGTAATATGTGGATGACAATCTATGTATGTAATCCACTTTTATCAATATAAATCTAAGGGTACTACTTCTTATACTATAATATCTTCCATTCAACTATTGTGGGACCCACACTAGAAAGGAAAGAGAGACGGACTAGGCTGCGCTGGTCATGCGGGAGGCAGTCCTTCCATTCAATTACTATGGGACCCGCATTGAAAAGAGAAGAGAAACCCTTTGGCAAAAAATTTTCAGAAGCATAAGCTGTTTTAGAATCCAAACCAAACAGGGCCTTAAACCTGATGGGTCGCGCTCTTATGAATAGCAGATGGATCGCGCTCTTATGAATAACTATGCGCCGTGCTCTTATGAATGATAGTTGAGCCTCGGGTGGGAGGCGAGGCGAGTGGATAACTATGGGTCGCGCTCGTATGAATAACTATGGGTCGCACTCGTATGAATAACTATGGAAAGCACTCGTATGAATAACTATGGGTCATGCTCTTTCAATGACAGGTTGACTTGGGGTGAGAGCAGGGAGGCGGGCTGACATGTGAGCCCCTATCATCTCAATGACAGGTAGGGTTGGCAAGCAGTGGGGGTTCAAGTCCCCGGAGTCAAGTTCATGCTTTTATGCGGTCTGAGAAGAGGAAAAGTGAAGTAAACCGCAAAATTTGCAAAATAATCTATAAGATGAAACAAAATTGATCACGAATTTACATTCCAACAACATCCCCACATCTCCTAAATCTAAATTCCTAACCTGAATACCAACACCAAATAAATGGCAATGATACAAACATAAAATGCTCCGGCCATCATGTTTGACTGCTTCTTCAATTCCATAATCTGGCTCAAGTGCTTGTTCAGTGTTTGCAACTCCCCATTCACCGAAAAATCATGGGCTATGTTTGATATCTCCTCCTCTATAGCAAACGACATATAAGCCCAGATTGGTTCAATTGGAGGAAGCACTTCAACTACAAGCCCTCTGATGAGGACATCACTCCTATGGATACACACAACACTCCTCCAAATCTGGACTTGCAAGGTCCAATGACTAGAGCTCGTGCACGATGACTAAATTTAGAGGTGAGCTCGTTCCTACGTTCTTCGCTATATGTTACTTTTGAGAATGGTTTGCTACCTAATGATTATTTTATGATTAGAAACCATCGAGAGTACCAGGAGATGATGGGAGAAGGAGTTGGGAACGTGGAGGACCAGCAAGGGCTTGGAATCCAAAGTGGAGGCCCAATCAAAACCGACTTCGAGTCTGTTTCGGGGCCCAGGACCAGTCTGCACTAAAATAGTCGCCCAGGACGCATACGGACTCGGATTTGGACGTTCTACATATGCACGGAAAGATAAGGAGAAGACCTTTCCAATGCCAGCGGCCTCATGTCAAAATTCATCCGGAGTCATTGGGAATCGTCAAAACAAGAGAGAGTCCAGAATCTGTGTCGGTGCTGCGTCGCCTATTTTTGGCCTTTGGGCTTTGTATCTAGTTGAGCCAAATTAGGGGCGCGTCCAGAGGGTCTTGCACGACCTTAGGATCTTTATATACAGCCGCCACCGTACCATTAGGGTTCGGGTTTTGCTTAGATCAATTCTGTTCATAAACAGTGTCGCCGTTCATCGGTTTGTGAGACCCCAACTTCGAGAGTTTAATCATACATCTGCAATTGTGTTGCATTCTTCGTTGTTCTTGCTTGTGTTCTTGATTCATAGGCAGGGATTAGCCTTCTCGGCGAGGTCAATCGTCTTTGGACGGTTGATAACCAGAGGAGACGTCGTGCTGCGATTGCGGGGTTTAGAACGTGCTGTGCTGAAGCCGGATCGATTTGTGTGTCGCCTCCGACCAAATCAACTTACCAAGAACCTTTCGGAAGATCAGGAACCCTTGTTCACATCACCCTCGATCCCGAATGTACGTATCCATCCACTCAAAATGACGACAGGGCTCCAAATCCTGAAAAGAGGAACGCAAACCCTAATTCCTAAATCCAAACTGCAAATTCCAAATCACATCAAATTGAGACAAACCCTATGTTCCCATCCTTCCCCTTACATGGCTTGCTCTCGCATTTCACAAATTCCTGACCGACATTGCCCGTCTGTGAGCGCACACATGTCAAGCGCTTCAGTGGATCTGAGCGAGAGCATCAGGACATGTAGTCAAAGAGACTTCTCCATAACATGGCCATGCCTTCTGGGGGGGCCTTCTAGGAGCCACAAGCAGAGCTGGACATCGCTCGCCGCCGCCCCCGCCATGGATCGTTGCCAAAGAAGAGGAAGAAGAACGTGCGCAAGGAAGAACAGGGGAAGGGAGGAGGCAACGGTAATAATGTCAGAGGCAGGGCACAAGCACGGGAGCGGAGGGCTGACTAGGCCTCTTAAGGCCTGACGTGGATAAGAGCGGGTCCCATAGAGCAACATTCGACTGGCGGTCCCGCGTTCGAACATAATCCACAACCGTTAACTACTTAAGGGCTTAAAATAGTCGTGTTGGGCCATGGCTATTTGGGTCATTCCAACCATCGCATGTGAGATATTCCATCCAAAGGTGTTGCATGTGAGCTATTATCCCAATCTCAATATGGTATCAGAGCTGCGTTTCCTCATTGAAGAATCTGCCGCCGTTGCCGTTGAAATTACTTGCATTTGCTAGCTGCTGAGGGAGTGCTCAAGGATTGACACTGCAGGCGTCGGGCGAGCTGGCCGTGAGCATTGTGCACGAGCGCATCGTTCGTCAGGGTGCGACAGGTGAGTGCGACAGGGAGCGCAGGCGCGTCACTCGACAGGGCGCGGCAGGCGAGTGCGGCGTCGCGCGTGATAGGCGAGCGCACATGCCACATGAGCGTCGGGCTGCAGGGCGCGCGGGTCACGGATGCGGAGCCGTGTGTTCATGTGACACTGCTGGCTCAGGCGTGGTGGTTGTGCTGCTGTTGTGCGGGCCTGCTCGTGTGGTGCTGCTGGCTCGGGCGCGTGCTGCTGGTGCTGCTGTGTGGGACTGCTTGAGCGGGCGTTGCTGGTGGTGGTGTGAGGTCTCTTTGTTAGGGGCTTGGATTCAGTGATTTGGTGAGAAAAAAAAGAGAGAAGACTCCGGTGATTCGAAGGGAGCTATCGAAGGAAAAAGAAAGAGGAACCGGGCTGCACTAGCTTGGAGCATCAGACAGGCAACGGAGTGAAGGCTTTTGCTTGCCGTTGACTTTTGGTGGTGGCTTCTGCGGCTTGTTGTACTGCTGCTTTCCCCAAGCTATGAAAGGCAGTAGTGGGCTACGGATTGGAGGAAGAAGAAAGGAAGAAGGGGGTTGTGGTTTGATTTGCTGGTGGAGATCGATCGAACTAGTACGACGAAACTGAGGTGCAGGTTTCTGTAGTCCAATAAGCAAGTCCAGTCGCTCGGACTTGTCTGATGGTTTGCGTTGCAATTTCTGTATTATCTGGTCTGACTTGGAGAAGAAAGCCTGATTGTAGTTTGTGTGCTATGGAGTCAGTAAATATGGTGACTCTTGATGAGGATATAGCAATAAGGAAGAAGAAGAATGAGGTTGTTGTATGTGGTGGTGATGGTGATTTATTCTTTTCAGAGAGTGCGGTGAGGATGATGAGTTATGTGGAGGTGATGTCCATGGCCAAATGAGTTGCCGAGTTGGAGGTCTAGGATACTGAACCAGAAGGGAAGAGTAAAGAATTAGGTGCAGAAGGAGTTGAGTCGGTGAAGAAAATGGAAGCAATACGTGTAGTTGTGACTACAAATATGGGAGCACCCATCAGTCACTTTGATAACATGGCCAACTACGCCAACATGAGCGGAGGTACTTAGTCATATGCACTTGCATCAACATATAGACATCATATAGATTAGGTCATAGATTCAGGAGCATCTAAGAATGTTACAGAGTTGTCTAACTCTTTTAGCACATATACCCCATACACTCATTCTAAAACTATGTTAATTGCTAATGGCTCCACCCAACTCATTCATGGTATCGGTTCTATAGAGTGCACACCAACCATTAGCCTATGATTGGTTTTTGCATGTTCCATCATTTCCAATCAATCTCTTGTCTGTTATTCTATAATTGATCAATTTAATTGCATAGTTATTTTTGATGTGGACTCTTGTGTCTTTCAGGAGAAAGGAACTGGGAGAAGGATTGGGACTGGAGTCAGGTATAATGGGTTGTGGTATATTAACCATGAAGAGTTAGCAATGGCTGCCAATCAATTGAAGTTGAAAGACAAATTATGCTACACCACTGTTGGTTGGGACATCCATCCTTCAATAGTCTTAGTAAGTTATATCCAGACATCTTTAAAGGGGTGGACATGAGTAGACTTGTGTGTGATGCATGTGATCTTGGGAAGCATACAAGATCCACATATCCCAGTATTGGTCTTTGTAGTTGTGAACCTTTCACACTAATACATTCTAATGTTTGGGGTCCTTGCTCAGTTACTTATGTGAGTGGGTGCAAGTGGTTTTTCACCTTCATTTATTGTTATGGTCGTATGACTTGGATTTATGTGCTTAAACACAATAATGAGGTGATTTGAGCTTTTCAAGACATTCACAAATTGGTTGCAAATCAATTCAATGCAAAGGTGCAAATCATTCGTACTAACAATGGGACAGAGTATGTGAGCAATGGATTTTCTTCATATATTTTAGATAATGGGATTATTCATCAAACCACTTGTCCCGATACTCCACCACAAAATGGTGTAGCTAAGAGAAAAATCAACACTTATTGGAAGTCGCAAGGTCTCTAATGTTTCTAATGAAAGTCCTAAGTATTTGTGGAGTGATGCAGTAATGATAGCTACATATCTTATCAATTGTATGCCTTCCAGGATACTTGGTATGAAATCACCAAGTGAACTTTTGTTGGGACAACGGGAGTTACGTTCCACCTCAGGTGTTTGGTTGTG
Source organism: Eleusine indica (assembly GCA_030378355.1). Classification (NCBI taxonomy): domain Eukaryota; kingdom Viridiplantae; phylum Streptophyta; class Magnoliopsida; order Poales; family Poaceae; genus Eleusine; species Eleusine indica. The sequence goes on from CM059494.1 coordinate 13,818,659, forward strand.
CATGCTTTGTGAGGGATCATCGACCTTCAATGGGAAAATTGGACCCTCAAGCTATTAAGTGTATATTTGTTGGCTATGCTTCCACACAAAAGGGGTACAAGTGTTGGGATCCTATTGGAAGGAGATTATTTGTGAGCATGGATGTGACATTTCTAGAGTTTGATCCGTACTACACAAAAAAGGATGATCTTGATCAGTTCTTGGAGGAGTTCTCTTCTATCACTCATCATAATGGAAAGGGGAAGGTTAGGTGTGAACAAGATGGTGGGATGAATGGTGGTGGTACTCAAGGAGAAGTGACTATTGGAAGCATTCTAGTTTCAATTCCAACATATATGGATGATGACAACATTAATGGTGGGGGTGCTCATGGGGAGGTTGAGACATTGGGCAGTGATGTCAATGACAATGGGAGAGTCGATGTCCATAAGAACAATGAGATGGTGGTCGTTGGGACATTCCTTTGTCCCAATAATGACATAGAGGTGAACCAAAATGAGGGAGTGAAGATAGATGAGATGAAGACTTGTGAGAATGAACCTATTGTGTATCATAGAAGGCAGTTTAAGAACCAGAGGGAGTGGATTGAGCAACAACAACCATAAAAAGTTGATTCTCCAATCCCAGTTCTTCCCTCGGATCCCTCCCCACCAATCTCATCGACTTCTGGTAATGTTTCTTCCACACTTGAACATGTAGAATTGCATGTTGCACAACGTAGAGATCCTAGAAACAATGCTAAAAACCTACTTTGCGTCATGGATATGAACATGACATCGCTAACTACATCTCATATTCTAGTGTCCCACCTGCATATAAATCATTTGTTGTATCATTACAAACATTGTCTATTCTGAAAAACTAGAAGTGTGCTAAGTAGGATCCAAGCTGGAAGGAAGCAATGAAAGAGGAGTTACTTGCTATTCAAAAAAACAAGACATGGGAAGTTGTTCATCTTCCAGAAGAAAATAAGATAGTGTGTTGTAAGTGGGTCTTCATAGTGAAACAAGCCCCTGGAGAAAAGGTAGACATGTATAAAGCAAGATTGGTTGCAAAGGGATATAGCTAGTTAGACATATGTGATTGACTATGATGAAACCTTTGCACCTGTGGTGAGGATGGACACAATGAGGACTTTGATATCTTGTGCTGCCAACTTTGGTTGGTCCCTTCATCAGTTGGATGTGAAGAATGCATTTCTTCATTGTGACTTGCAAGAAGAGATATGGAGATTCCGCCAGGATTTGCAAATGAGAAGAGGGTAGGGTTTGCAAATTGAAGAAGTCACTCTATGGTCTGAAACAATCACCACGTGCATGGTTTGATAGATTTAGATGAGCAGTGTGTCATATGGGGTACTCTCAGTGCAATAGAGATCACATAGTGTTTTACAGACATCGGGGCTCCTATATAACTATCTTGGCTGTATATGTGGATGACATAGTGATCACCGGAGATGATGTTGAATAAATCAAGAGCTTGAAGGAAAGGCTAGAAAGAGCATTTGAGGTAAAAGATCTTAGACCACTTTATTATTTCCTTAGAATTGAAATTCCAAGGGGATGAAGGGAATTGTTCTCTCCCATAGAAAATATGTCCTTGATCTATTGGCAGAAACTGGAATGCTTGGATGTCATCCGTGTAGTTCACCCACTGACAGGAACCACCAAACATGTGCTCAGTCAGGTGATCCTGTGGATCGGCAAAGATACCAAAGGTTGGTTGGTCGATTGATATGTCATACAAGACCTGACAGTTCTTATGTAGTGAGTGTGGTAAGTTGGTATATGCATGATCCAAGAACTGGACATATGGATGTGGTGTATCAAATTCTAAGGTATTTGAAGCGAACTCCAGGCAAGAGATTGTGGTTCAAAGCAAATCAAGACCTGAATGTGGAAGGTTATTGTGATGCTGATTAGGCAAGCAACAGGGATGATCGGACATTCACATCCGGATATTGTGTGTTTGTGGGAGGTAATCTTGTTTCATGGTGAAGCAAGAAACAAGTTGTTGTGTCTCAGTCCACTACAGAGGCTGAATATAGAGCAATGGCTTTAGCTCTATATGAGATGATGGGGTTAAAGGGCTTTTTGAAGGAGCTTCGAGTGTTGAAGAATCAGACTATGTCTCTTCAGTGTGACAATGTGGCTGCGATCAATATTGCAAATAATCCCGTTCAGTTTGATCGAATGAATCATGTGGAGTTTCATAGATTCTTTATCAAGGAAAAGATGGATAGTGGGACTCTAAAGCTAGAGTATGATAGTCTTGAAATCAACTAGATAATTGTCTCACAAAAGGTTTAGGTCCTAAGGATACTTAGTTGGCATGTAACAACATGGGCATGTGGAGTATCTTTAGCCCATCTTGAGGGGGAGTGTTGGTGTAATTAGAAACATTGCAAAGGACCTTTATGCATATTGAAGAAATAAAAAGTAGAGTGAGTATGCTGGAGGGGAGCACGACAAGAACTTCCCCCAAAATCTCAAAAAAGATTATGATTGAACCGTGATAAACTATCGGCTAAATATCCTGATAGAACTATATTGACTAGACTTTAATTAAGTTCTTCTAATCCTATCGACTCAATAGGAGATTGAAAGTCGATGCAATCCTATAAATCTTAGTAGATCAAAACTATCGTGATAGTGTTGTAGACAAAAGTCGATTAAGATGAGATCTAACCTAATCAAAGATCTAATCTATAAAGTGACTCGAATAATAATCTGAATCAAACTTAGCAAATCTAATACTTTCTACGATAGATCGGCTTTTACCAAGATAGAATGTAGCAAATAGTTGATGAGATAACTCTAATTTAGATCTAATTACCCGATAACTAACAATCACACATACTAAGATTAGAATATCAAATTTATGAGAAAGTACTAATCAAATTCGATGAAATTATCAAAAGTGACAAATACAAGTCTCTCGCCAAGATCAGAGCTGATGCAACCTGCTCGAGACGAGAACTCGCCGAAAATAGGAAAAATGGTGGCGATGTGCCGAATTGTATTTGTTTGTGTGTTTCTCTGGGATTCCTGACCTGAGTCAATTAGGATTCCATCTTCTATTTCTAAAACTGACTCAATTTTGTTCCTAAACTAAACTTCTATCTATAAGGAAAATGAATAAAACAACCCCATCAGATCTGCTTTTTATGGCTTGCCTCCTCCTCTCCTTGCTACTTAATCGAAGTCGACTCCTCCAGCTTACAACTAGGCCCACATGCCAAAATTTGTTGTCAACAATAACACATTCATGACTAAGGTCCTGTTTGGATTCCTATCAGTTTTTAAGAAACTGGTTTATAAGCTAGTTTCTTAAAAACTGGTTTATAAAAAAAACTGCATGGGGGTGTTTGGATTCCAGTTTCTAAGAAACTAGAAACAAGCTTTTTTGTTGCTTAATTACTTGTCTGCCCTTCCACTTTTTAAATTAAAACTAGCTACAAAATTGTGCTCCTGCCATCTACTTTAGGCGCCAAGTCTTATGCTCATTCTTGCTCAAGTGCTAGCATCCAATGTAATTGTTTTAAAAAAAATAAAAGTGCTATATACATCGCTGCTTGTAATCATGTAACAAGTTTCTTGCTAAATGCAAAAATCAACGTACATAGCCTCATGACACTTTTACTAAACTTCACCCATCAAACCATTACAAATAATGTCACGGAAAGCATTCATGTCGCCATCTTGACCTGCATTATTGTTACCACAGGTTGGTTCACACACATTTTTGGTAGACATTGGCAAGTAGTTCTCATCTTCATCAGATCTAGCAAAGTCTTCATTACGCACTGCACTCTCTCTAATAAAATTATGTAAGGCCATGCAAGCGAGAATTATTTTACTTTGCTTGTCTAATGGATAAGTAGGCATGCCTAACAAGACCATCCATTTCATCTTCAGAACACTAAACAACCTCTCGATGACATTACAAAGTGATGAGTGGTAGTAATTGAATAATTCCTTACCGCCTTTCGGTCTAGGGCCTTGACAAGATTCTAGCAAGTGATACTTTGTTCCTTTGTAAGGTGAAAGATAACCTTCTCGATTTGGGTATCCCGAGTCAACAAGGTAAAATTTACCTGCAACATAATTATAAGTAATGAGTTTCTATGCATAATCATTAAAATACAATGAGAGCTATTTTGTAGCATGTTACTTCACCTGGTGGCAGACTAGGAAACTGATCATCATATTTGTTTAAAGCATCATTGAAGATCCTCATGTCATGTACCGAGTCTGGCCAATCGACAACCACAAATGTAAACCGCATGTTGAAATCACATATAGCCAACATATTCTGAATTGTTTTACCACTACAACCAACATATTGAAGCACCTTTTTTGCTGGCACTTTCACGAGTAGATGTGTTTCATCTATTGCTGCAATCCAATTGTTAAAGTGTGACAAGAAACGTGATTCCAACACTCTAGGATGCATTGTCCTGAATTCTGAATCTTTTACTTTGACAATATCAGTAGATAGCCTGTATACACTATCCAAAACATCCTCAAGCCTCCTACTTACTGTCTCAGGGGACCACAAAAACCTATTCTTAGCCTGTCTAACAGACTGTGGGGCACCAACCATCCATAAGAACATTGCCAAAGATTCTATAGAGCATATTTTTTTTATGACTTCAGTCCATAAGAAGACACTAGATGTGATGTAAAGAACAAGTATTTACCGATGCATCTTGTCCATTGAAATCATCCTCTTCATGTTGCTGCTCACTCCAAGTTGAGTGATCTACCTCTTTATCAAAATTATTCGTAGCATCACTTGAGGTTGCCAAAGTAGCAGCAGCACGGAGTACATGGTACGGTATCGAAGAAGTGGGGATCAGAGGATGACCACCCACTGCACTGTGGCCAACGGCACGACCACGCCCATTGCCGGCACCACGACCTGCACCATTGACATCTACACCACCTACAAGCCCACGCCCGAGGCATCGGCCAGCACCGTGGCCATTACCGTTGCCTCAGCCAACACTACAGGCACGACCACACACAGTAGAAGAGGTAGGGCCCACATCACGGCCAAGGGCAGTAGAAGCGGCAGTGGCCGCATCATGGCCACGCCCACCTTCGTGGCCATGACCCCGGGTGACATAGTGATGGCCAAGGCCGCGCCCCGCGCCATGGCTGCGCCCTACGCTCCCACCGCTGCTGCCGCGGGTAGGAGGTATGCTACGGCCAAACCCAGCTACATCCACGTCCGGGTCCTCACCCTGCAGGTTGCCTACGAAGCCACCACCAACCGGGTCGTCTGTAGCCACCGGGGTCGACGGAGATTGAAGGAGGTCCATGTAAGACCTGAAGCCTTCGTTGGGATCAACGACCTCGGAATTAAGGTCCAACCCATGCCCAACACTGGATAGACCACCATTGCCACCGACGGAGGAAGTAGGGTCTGAGGATTGGCTGAAGAACTCTTGGTTTAAATTGTGCCTGGGATGAGGGAATCCTAGGAGTAGAGATCCTCTAGCTCCTTGTCGTCCCTCTGGGAATCCATCTGCGGCGACTGGTGGCTAGGGTTGAGGTTGGGTTGGGGCAGATGAGAGGCGGTGCTGTTTGGGAAGAAGGGGCAGGTGCGGTTGGGAAGAAGACCGAGCGAAGGAAATGCCGTGCGCTTGCTGCTGTGCAATGGAGGCGGTGGCAGACATTGTAATTATCAGAAAATCATCAAGGGCAGTGGGTCTTTAGCCAAATAAAAACTGGTATTAGCTGCTCTAACCCAAATCATGGATTTCTTAAAAACTCATAAACCAGTTTTTAGAAACTGGTAAAAAAACTGGCCTGTTTGGAGGCCCTCCAGTTTCTAAAAGCTGGTTTCTTAAAAACTGGAGGGATCCAAACAGGGCCTAAGTTGTACGCACGGGTTGCACAAGAAGCAATGTTTTTTTTGGAACAAATGACATTTTGTGTAGTAGTACGTGCCAGTAAAATTTTGAACAAATGGTTATATTATACCATCAGACCGATAACTAGAATAACCAAATCTATCCTTCTCAAAAAGTATAAAAAATCTACAAACATTTACCGTGAAACATTACAATACCAGTTTAACTGGATTCCTTATTATGCAAATATATGTAATGTTAATGTTTATTCAAAGAGATTGGATCATATTGGTCATGTTGATTATAAATAAAGGAATTAAATATGTGGTTAAAAAAAGAAGCGACACGCAAATATCCGCCATAAAGTTTGGCATGGTTGGAATGGGCAGAGCAGTCTGGATCTCCTTTTTTGTCGCTCATTTGTTTTTCTCATCATGCTCTTTGCTAGCAACAGGTTTTTCATCAACAAGTTCTATCACGGATTGTCTCCAATCTTGTCCAATCACGACTCTGTAATAGATGAAAATAAATGTTTCATGACATACCCCACAAGGACATAAGCAAGCAGTAAAGCAGAACAGAATACCTTTGTGAACCCTCGAAGCACCCAAGACCCACAACATCTCCGAAGCCAAAGTTTAGGACTTTCTCAAGCCTGGAATAAGAAAAACTTCTGGCTTACAAATTTCTTGTAATATAATAATCCTATGATAATGTATGGGAAGCCACATCAACCAAATAAATTAACATCTCAGATGAATACACAATGATATCGCAGTTCATATTGTTAGAAATGTATCATGCCTTTTTCTCCAAAAGAACAAAAACCTGATCACTGACTTCTATAAAATGTTGGGAGTTTATGTTCCATTTTTGGAGGATGCATGAAAAAGTCTATATAGGTCCTCAGGAAAATATAAAGATTTTGACATTGATGGAAGCAGGAAATTCTTAACTCAGACAAATAATATGTATAAAGACATTTTTTTCAAACAGAAATAGCTGCATATATGGAACATATGGATTTTTTTAATCAGAGGTTAGCTACCCACAGCTTGGCAATACCGGCAACGGTAATGAAATTCAGATAAGCAACACCCTCAACCATAAACAACTGAGACCTAGAGTAAACTACACTAGGAATTAGTGCAATTAAGCTTAGTTATGAAAAATTAATCAGTTGTCCATGGTATTGGTAATCATACTTTAGGACGTGGATTATTGCCATGGTGGCCCTGGCCACACTTCAACCCTAGTCGTACACTTCTCTCTTGGCCGTCGTCTCCCACCCACCTCTCATTCTCTCTCCCTCCCCATAGTCCATATCCCAGGCGAGGTCTTCGACTCCTCCATCTCCCTCCCCATCACAACGGCGGCTTCGGGCTCCCCTTCCTTCCCATCACCACGGCGATGGGCGGGGAAGTGACGGGATCTTGCTCCCTTCCATGACTCCCTCCCTCCCTCCCCCGACCGCAATTTCCTCCCTCCCTCTCCCGACTCCCTTCCTCCCCTTACGGATCGCCGGATCTGGTCCGGGCATGGTGGATCCGCTGGTGCGGGAGACTAGGCATAGCGGATCTGGCAACTACCCTCTCTAATGCAGCGGGCCCAGAGATCCCTCTCTAATGCAGCGGGCCCAGAGAAGCGATGGGCGTGATTTTCTTTATTAATATCCGAATTTTTTATTTAATTAATAAAAATAACTGGCAAAAATAAAAAAATTCTCAAATTAACATACTTGTCGCCCTACAATTGAGCGACAAGGCTGCCATGTAGGAACTGGTGGGTCCTATCACCCGCCAATAGGCGACAGGAATAAGTCGCCCCTTGGCTGGGCCATAGATACTAGCACCTTTGTATTTTTCAAAATTTTTAAACCTTAACACTTACACGTTCCTAAGTCTCGTTTAAAAATACTTTTAGGCCTATAAATTTGTGTTGACTTTTTATGTTGTATAATAAACATTGGGCTGGGGTACCCGTTTCAACATTACACTAAAATATGTTAGTAATTTGAAAATACAAATCCAAATATGAGACTAATTGTTAAGCAATAATTGAATTTCTAGGACATCTTATCTTCTCTAAAAATTCTGAAAAAATACATAAATTCATTTCATACTGGGAACTATCAACTCAATTTTTTGGGGTTAAGTTCTAATAATTTTTTTGGATTTGTTTGAATTCAATTCAAATTTTAATTTGAAGTATAGCCGTGGGAGTTTGAATTCAATTCAAATTTGAATTTGAAGTATAGCCGCGGGAGGCTACTGGCAGTGGCCTGTTAGGGCCTTTTTTTTTTTATCGGTGGTGCTAGTAGCGGGCCTGAAGGCTCCATTACTATCGAATCCTATTTTTTAATAACACATTCATGGTAGCGAACACATTGATCGCTATTGATGGCCTTTGTATATCGCGTTGCTAAAAACGTGTTTTTTAGTAGTGCCACTGCCCAAATCAATAATTTCCACGACCATAACAATAACTTTTATGACCATAATAGCAGCTTCCGTGACAGTAAGAAAACATATTGCAACCATAACAAAAACCATTGTAATCCTAATCAAAGAGTCCACAACCATAACAACTCCCACAGCTATAAGTATTTGTTGGCTAGCTATCCTACTGGGTAGCATGATATTTTTGTTATATATATATTATGGTAGTTTATGTTCTACGACGAATCTAGTAACATCACATTGTTGATCTTTATATATTATTTGTCGATCAAAGTTTTAAAGGTTCCACTTTGTCAACACCCGAAATTCTATTTATGGACACGGGTAGCATCATATAAATGTTTTATGCCTACAATAAGCATGTATAGTGGTTAAGAAAATGCAATAAATATAGTACAAACCTCAACTTCTAGCAACTTTTTTTGTTTTAATTATGAACATTGATTTTACGAGTCTACTAGAAGTTTGAAAGTAGAACAACAATGTTGTCATTTGAAAGTTTTAGAAACAATCCTCCCATTTTAGAATCTTAAACTCGAAATTAGAACAGCAAAATCTACAAATGACAGAATGAATGTGAATGTTAAGAACTATATAACGTAAGGCATCAGCCTAAAGTGATTTACCTAAACGTAGTGGAGCTCCAGAAATGAACGATCCCATCCTTTGAGCCTGTAATTAGCAGAGGAAGACTGGGATGGGCACGGACAGAAGTTACCTCGGTCACAAAAGCATCGAGGGTTTGAATGCACATCTCTTTCTGCAAGTCCCATATCTGAATCGAGCAAAAGAATGTATCCATTAACGATGACAATATTATCGCGAACATCTGCATTCTATAGTGAAGATGTGAACAGTACCTTGGCAGTTTGATCCTTGGAGCCCGTTATTAAACACTGCTTGCTGCCACAATTGAAGTAATCTAGACAGTTAACATTGTCCGAGTGCCCCTTTAGAGTGCCGACAGAATGTGGCAGGTCAAGATTCCAAATCTGGACAGTTCGAGCATAGGGTTTTGCAGTCAAGTTTTGGTAGCAACGCGATCTCTTGGTATGTAAAAGTTTGTCAACAAAATAGTGGGACGCAAACCTTTACTGTATGGTCATTGGAAGCACTTGCAAAACTGGTGGTGTCCATTGGGCTAAATGCCACTTGACGTACTAGAGAGGAGTGCTCACCAAATGTTTGTGTGCACTCCCATTGCTTGTCCCAATTCCAGAGCTTTATCGGACTTCCATTTGCCGTTGACAGCACAAAAGGCAGGGTTGGATGAACAGCCAATGAAGTGATGAAGCTAGTTGAAGCTTTGATTGTCTTCATATTCTGCATTTTGTTTTCATAGTTGTATACATATACGGAACCATCATTTGTTCCAGCCACGATCCATTTTTTCCTCTCAATAAATTTGACAAAATGAACTGCAGAAAAAAAAGGTTCTTATTTTTTTAATGAAATGGTGTCTGACAGTTTTATGAAAAAGGACAAAAAAAAACAAGGTTACTAGCGAGGTTAGGTGCATGCCTTTTCCCATTGTGTCTTTGGAAAAATCAACTGGTCTCTGCTATTAAACAAAAATACCTTTATTAGTGTAACGGAAACAAAAGCTTGATACCTTAAGCTTCATTTGCAGTATTGCACGCAGGTGCAGAGATAGCAACGAGCAAGTGAAACAAATATTTTCGTTATTACATCTTCTGTCAGCCGTTTGCATTGCATTGGCCTTTGCGATTGCATACGTTTGGTTTGGTTCCATCAATTATGACTGTGTATCATAGCTAACTGCTGCTATAACTTCTGAGTATACAAGCACTTGCCTGTGTGTCGTTGTCCAAGATGCGAACATGTCCGTTGGAATGACTTGTCAGAATCCTGCATTACGATCGAAAATTTAAAGTGCATTCAGCAAGCTCACAGGAACAGATAACTGAAGAACAGTCCGACGTAGAAGTTCAAACTAATGTGCGCACCAAGGATCTGTCTGGTTCACATCTAAGGACGCCAGCCTCATAGGAATGTTCTCAACGGACAAGATCTGAAACGGCGTAACTCCGTTCAAAGTTAAATCTATGAAACTAATTGAAGTTGAAGGATCTGTGCATGACTAAAGAAAAATACATACCTTGATTCCATTAGTGATTCCCTGCTGAAGCGCAGCACCACGAGCAGATGCATGAAGGAGAAAAGGAAACATTAGTGTAGAAGTATATGGTATCTCTAGTTACTCTTACCCTACTGCCATATTTGATCCTCACATTATCTGACAACCTAAGTACAATGAATCCGTTAAACCAACTACCCCTATGTTTCTTTCCTTTTGACATTAGGACAACCAAAAAGTTAGTGGATATTTTCATTAATTAACGTCATGGAGAAAAAAAATGGAGGGAGTAGTAAACATAGTGAATCCAATTAGCATCATGAGTAATTCACCTCAGAGGTTGCCTTTCCTTGCTGACCATAGACAGCTTCAATGGTCACCTCGTGCACCGCTTTTCCCACCTCTTTAACTTCGGAGAAAAATTGATCGTACTCTGAATTATCTTTGAAAGGGTAAATATTCTGATTCCCTAATATACTGCTCTGAAGGATCACATCGAAGTGACTCTTTAGGGGTGGCTTGTTCAGCTTTCGTGTTGTAACTACGAGAGTACAAGTTGACCTAGGCAGAACAACGCCACATAATGGAAGCGTCAAGACCCCAGAAGACCCGCTCTTCTCCACAAGCCTGAATGCCACTAGCTCATTGATCTTATTCGTAAGCTTTAGTGAGCATGGTATCAGCTTGTCAAGTCCGAAGGGAAACTGGAGCTGGAGCGGTTCGACGTCAAGTAGCTTGCTTGGAGAAGGGTTTTCCTATAGGAAACAATAATAGATTGATTTATGTTAGAAATCAAACATGAATTATTAAACAACAGTTTAGTTCTCTAATAGACAACGAACATTCTATCTATCTCACTTTGAATGTTTAAAACTTCAAAATTTGTAGTTTAATTAGCTATGCATCAACATCAAATAATTAATTATACAACATTGTAATATATCTATAGTAAATAGTACTTTACTATCAACCATCATATACATATTCTAATTGTCATAAGTTCAGATACAAATGTTCTAGCTCTCGTATTTAGTTTCTCATAACATCCTGACATCCAAATTTCATAATCCAGGGGAAAAAGAAGAAGAGGAAGAAACATTACAGTATCCCAATCACACCTTCAAACGTCCTCGTGCACCTGTATTTCTTAACTAGTGCTCCCTGAGAGATGTCTAGAGAAGTAAAGAGATATCGGTTTGGGCAATGATGGACCTAGAAATTTTGTAGAGTCTGGACGAATGTCGCAGCATATAACAAGTTCACACAACCTTATCAATCACTAACATAAGCATAGATAAGGGAAAAAACTAATTAACTTAGGAATTTGACAGTAATCAAAGATCACTACACTAATCACTTTGCTTATCAATATTGAAATAGAAGAAATAAGAAAATTGCACCGGCATCGGGGTGCTGGCTCTGCAACTAGAGCCTGGGCCTGGGTCCGCCCCTGGTTTTGGCCATTACTCAAAGTATCAGGTTGTAGCAGTTTGCACCTAGGGAAATTGATTTAAAAAAACAGGGACCAGCAGGATTCGAACCCACGCACATTGCTTTGGACAAAAATTCCCAGACCTAGAGCAGTTATTGACTACTCGGTTTTGTCCAGAAATGTATTTCTGGATTTGATCAATGTCAAACTATTTATGGTTGCCAGTATATGGTACCTACTATGCCGGCAAAAGCATCCGGATAGGTGATTGGTGCTGAAGGGCAATGTGTTTTCAGTTTTGAATTAAGCGCGTAATATTTATGTTAGGGACTTCGTGGAATAGGCATATAAGGCATTAATGAGCTTTACCTTTTATTAACTATTACTTCTCTTAGGCCAATGTTGATCTCATTAATACTATTTGAAGGTAACTAGCTTCATTATGAGATCTTCCTTTCAAGAAAGGTTCCAAATTTTGGATATTAGATCTGGTTAACATTATTTAATTACTAGCCTAAAGTAACTACTTTATTTTGCATAAAAATATTGGGTGTCTGCATTATGAGATCTTCCTTTTATTAAATGTTTCAATTTTGGATACATTTATTACTCTGATAATCTTCATCACTAGCTGTATAATAATATGCATGCATTTATCCGTTTTCTATAACGAAGATAACAGAATGCTTCAATGCCTAGAGTATCTGCAATTTAAATTACTTAATTATCTTATTACTATTTGATTATTGGATGCTTGAATGCCTAAATTTGTGATGATGTCCTCTTTTGCTTTTCTAAAGCTAGAACCATCTTAACTATGAAGGATAACTTCCAGGTCATTAATTATCATCTCCGGCTAACTTAGGTGCATGAGTCTATTGTATCTGAGTGTTGTACAACGAGTTGTTTAAAGTTATGTGATGTGATAGGTGCCTATAGATGCTTAGGTATTTAGATTTTATAGGAGAACTAACCTGTTCAGCAACTAAACATTAGTGAACTTCTGAACAGAGTAAACAAAAGTGTCCTTTATGTTTGGTATTTGACTCTAGATTTAATAAGGAGTCCTTTGACAACTCACTAACAAGCATGTTTAGTAAGTGCATATGTTGGTCTTTAAAGCACTCAAATGACAGTAGTTTACACTGAAAGCCTTTACTTAATGCTCATCCACTTTCTAATATGTATTTTAGGATAAACTAATTTGTTTAAACACTAGAAGGCGATAAAACATCCTAATTCTTAAACTTTTTCTATCGAATTTTTATGGGGGTTGTAGAGATCAGGCCAGTCTCAATGGGCTTTTCATTTGCAATTAATTAGCTACAACATCAGATTTTTAGATGACATAGCTAAACAATTAAGAAGAGAGAGAGAGAGGAATTGCCTTTCATCTAGATGAAAGCCTATTTACACTCTTTCCTAAAGGATGAAAGGTAAATAAAAGTGGATTGAGACTCCTTCCTTTCATCTTTCACAATTTATATGTCACATTTGATCATCAAACCACACAACAATTAATGTTCGATCAAGCATATGAAACTGTAAAATGAAAGTAGGCATTAAGAGAGACAATTTCATTCTTCTTTCAAAGAGCAAAAATCTGATGCGTCAGTCTTAGTAAATGTGAAATGAAAGGCAGCACTCAGACTAGCCTCAGTATGACAAACACTCCATCTAATTATCACCTGGCTCATCATCTATTAGAGATTCCTTTTAGCAGTTTAATTTTATCCGTCAAAGACACGACTGCTCAGCTAGCTAACCTCCCTGATGTTTTTTTCTTTTTGTAAATTTGGCTCATGAAAAGATATATATAGTATATCTAAATTATTTATTGGGACATAACTTATAAGGTCTGTAAGGATGCCGTCATCAATCTTGATGTATGTTTATGAGTCTGTTATGTAATTCATCCTTTTTAAATGGATTGATTATGTGAAAATTATGTGATAGCATTGGAGAGTTCAAACTATGCATCTATTACCAGTTTTAAAGTGTGATTGTAACTGGATAGATAGTTTATTGATCTTTTAGTTTGTGTCTAACCTCATTACTCGACGGCTCCGTTGATTGCAACTTACTATGCTGGTTGGATTTGTACAGGAGATTTGAAGACAAAAATTAAACTGACAAATGAGGTTTTTGTTCTTGATTGTGGTGAGAACGTACAACAACAAGCTATGCTACATGTGTCTATGAAATTGAAAAGTTTGCAATTGTTATATAGTTTTGTAAGCTTCATTGCCATTGGATTATGGAACCCCAAAAGGTATGAATGATTTGGTGATTGAGTACAAACATGAAATTATGCTCTAATGTCTACATATGGTGTTGTGAATCTAGAAATAAACATATTATCTTCACATGAACATGGTGATTGGTCACCTTGGTGATTGATGGGGACTCGATGGATTGCCATAAAGACCTTGATGGAGAGTCGTGATAATCGAGATGGATATATAAAGGCTTGAATTCATAGGAAAATTTGGACTATCAAGAGGGCACGAGTCATTCTCTTAGATCTTACTACTTTTAGAAGTGTTGGGATGCTTAGTGAGTCTCTTGGACACTAGAAGAGGCAATGGAGAAAGATTGACCAAGTTTGGAAGCTAGAAAACAAAGTCAAGAGGACAAAGAAGTTTCACCTTCAGGACTGGCCACCATAAGATACGATGAGGTCACTATAAGGTACGGTGTTGGCTGCAAAGAGTTACTCAGCGAAGGAGTCAGGCAACAGAGGTCACTGTAAGGTACAATGACTGGTCTAGGAGAGATGGACTCTGTACACGCAGGTATGTGGGTATCACCGTAGGCTGTGAAGGTTGAGTCACCGTAAGCTACTATGAGTGCCAAGGAAATGTGCAAAGAGGTTGCAAGTCTCTGTACAAGGAGCTCGAAGGTCACCGTAAGGAACAGCGAGATCGCTGTAGATTACAGAGAGCATGGAGCAGATGAAAACTAGAATCTGGATATCTCTAGTGAAGTAACAACGAGGTCACCATAAGCTACAATTACCCAGAGAGAAGAGTTGCGCACAATAAAGGAATGTTATATGGAAGGTACGACGAGGTTGTCGTAAGTTATGATGGACCCTAGAGGATTTCGTGCATTGGAGATCAGAGCTCGCTGTAAGGAGCTAGAGGTGTCACCGTAAGGTACGGTGACCTAGCACTTCAACGGCTAGTGCTGAAGTTTGAATACTTTGAGGTCAACTAGATGTTATGGTGACATGTCACCGTAAGTTATGGTGGATGATTGCTTGGCAGTCTACTTCTTGGCAACGACTAGTGGAGTGGTTGTAGCCTATAAATAGCTATTGGCTGGCTCGTGAAGAGGTCTCTTTGGCTATTTGGATTGCTGGAGGAATCGGTAGAGGGCCAAAAGGAGAAGAGAGAACAGTTGTGCAATGATTTGAGAGCTATCTTTGAGTGTCAAGGAGAGTAACAAGAGCATCCCTTTATCTCTAGACTAGTGAGGTTGTAGAGAAAGATTCATGTTGTTACTTTTAGTCTATGGCAGGGCCTAGACCGGTTAGGTGTCGGTGATTAAGCCTATCATGCTTGATTGTGTAGTCCATCACAAGTTTGTATAAGGTGGAATCTCGCCTTTGAAAGGAGCGTCAAGAAGAGAGCACTCATGCTTGCACTAGGAGACTGCAGCAAGTCCTTGAGGGTGACAAGCTTGTACCCTTGGGACAATGGTATGCGACCATGTCTTCACACATGGAGTGATGCGGGCTTGTGTGCAAGGACTCCACCCTTGAGTGACGAGAGGGATTGGTACTCCGGCGGGAGTTGATCCAACAAGGATTAGAGGAAGGCACCATCCTTCCGAGACCTCGGGCTAAAAATCGATGAGTATTCTCTAAACCCTCTCATTACTTTCCATCTTTAATTCCGCACTTTTTTGTGAGATAGGGCTGCCATGGGCTTGCATGATTGTTTATCGTCTTGGCTTCGCTTGCATTGCACCATTCTATTAGAACTGCTTGGGTCTTGGCTCACATAGAATGCATAGGACTTGCCTTTAGCAAGGTGTAAAGAATTGTTTAGTGAAGTTTGAGTTGACAATCCATCTCTCGGTACGAGTGGTATCAAAGCCACATTGCTCATAATTAGGCTTACAAGTGGTATCAGAGGCACATTGCTCATAATTAGGCTTTACTACATAATTAGGCTTATCCATAAGCAGGGATGACGAGAGAGACGAGGAACATGTATATCTTTGATGGTAAGGACTACTCCTATAGAAAGGCTTGTATATGCAAGGCTACCTTGAGTCTATTGATTCACATGTATGGCAAACGACCGTTGGTGAAGCTCAAGCTAACAAAGCTGATGATGCCACCTTTGTGAAGAACAAAGTTAGAGCCAAGAATGCCATTTTTTGATGCATTTCCAAAATGTGTTCGCTCGCTTAGTGATGTTACCCTTGGTCTATGGCAAGGCCTAGACCAGTTATGTGTTAGTGATTGAGTCTACCGTGATTGGTTGTGAAAGCCATCACAAGTTTGTATAAGGTGGGAGCTCACATTTGAAATGAGCGTTAAGAAGAGAGCGTCGATACTTGCACTAGAAGAGTGCAACAAGACCTTGAGGGAGGCAAGCTTGTGCCCTTGGGGCAACTGTATGTGATCATGTCTTCACTCGTGGAGTGATGCAGACTTGTATGCAAGGAATCCACCCTTGAGTGGCGGGAGGGATCAATACTCCGGCGGGAGTTGATCCAATGAGGATTAGAGGGAGGCGCCATCCTTCTGAGACCTCGAACTAAAAATCAATAAGCATTCTCTAAACCTTCTCTTTACTTATCATTTTTAATTCCGCACCTGTGTGTAAGTAGAGATAGGGCTGCCATGGGCTTGCATTCTTGTTGATCGGCTTGGCTTGGCTTGCATTGCATCATTCTACTAGAACTACTAGGTTCTTGCCTCGCATAGAATTGCATAGGACTTGCCATTAGCAATGTGTGCAGAATTGGTTAGTGAAGTTTGAGTTAACGATTCACTTCTCTGATCCAATTCACCCCCCTCTTGGTATTTCTCGATCCTTACAAAAAAAATTTTTGTCTTGGATACAATCTTTCTTTTCACATTTGACAGTTTTTTGAATTCTGAAGATTATCATGAATATTGGTGTCCTGCATGATTTGTACAAGTGTGCACTAAAATTGTTGTATTTTTGTAAGTCATGTTATGCTAGGTTATTCCGTAGTGTTAGCACGGGCAATATACTAGTACATGTAAAAATAAATTATCTTAAATAAAAATAGATACATATTATGATAGATTTCCTCACAATCAATCTAACAGTACCATTTTCATATTGTTATTCTTAGTGTTATTTTTGTTATTAATAGCCAAAACTTTGATCAAACCTTAGCTAGAATTGTTTATATTTCTGATGGTGGAAGTAGCTATAGCTCGGCGATGTCAACAGGTTCCATTCGGGTTCATTGATGAGAGGGACTGACACTTTAGGATATTGAAAATATCTTGTATGTTTCCTGGTAAAAGGGAGATTTTTTTTTAAAACTGGAAGACACTTCCATTACTCAACTGCCGACAAATCAGCGGTGACTAGTTGCATGACACAAGTTGGGAGGGCATCCACAATGGGATCCTCTCCCGGTTCACATAGTACTCCTTGCGAGCAGATGTGCTACTCGGTTAGAAGACCTGGGAACATAATTAACCAGCACATTGCTAAAGTTGAGAAACAAGACATCCCTAAGCTCCATGCTGAGATTCCCAACCACTGAAATATCCTCGGTCTCAGACAAGATTGCTTTCTTAACTCTCAGAGCATCAGTTTCTAAGACAATATTAGACATCCCCATATCTGTAGCCATCTGCACTCCATGTAAACATGCAATGACTTCTGCATGGTGGGCATCTAAAACATAATTTAGTTTATCCCTTGCTGCTGCAACCACGTCCCTGTCAGAATCACGGATTATGGTTCCCCATCCCCCCGACAGTGAATTCACATCAAAAGCAGCGTCAGAATTTATCTTTAGTTGGTCTTGCATCGGCTTTTGCCATTTTTGTTGTACCTTCTTCTTTATACCATTCTTTTCTGGGCTTATTTTCTGAATTTCGGCAACATAAACATCGATACCGACAGCTAGTGTCTTTATTTCTCTACTTCTCTCCCCTTCTCTGATTCTGTTTCTTTCCTTCCACCAAGACCAAAGAGCCACCACCATGATCAACATGTGCTCAGCTTTCAGGCCAATTATATATTGGACTACCTCCATCGATGTCTGAAGCTCTGCTAGTGTTCTTCTATGGCATTCCAAATCCAGCTTACCGGGATGGAGAATGATAATTCCTAGATGAACTCCACTCCAATCTATTGCATATGGCAGTTGTGGTAATTGAATGTGAGTTATTAGATGACTAGTAGAAGAATATTAAATCTGCTACCACTACAAGAAAATGAAATTTTCGTGAGGGTTGATATTTTTTGTGAGAGTAGAAAAAAAAACCTACACGATAAATGTCTGTTATAGTGACGGTTGCTAAATGCCTCCATGAAAATTAATTTTCCTGGTGATAGTAGAAAACCTCCATGAAAATTGGCCTTTTCGTGAGGGTTCACCCCCAAGAAAATAGCAAGCATGTGAGCAGGTGCGAGATGTATTCAAATTGCTTAGGCGCAAAACCATCCGCTTTCCAAAAAATATAAGAATCTTACATCTTATCCCTTCTCTCTTGTTCATTTTTATCTGCACATGGCTGCCATCCTGAAACTCTCTCTCTCTCTCTCTCTCTCTCAATCTCGATCTCACCCTCGCTCTCTCAACCATGTGCCTGCAGGCTGGATCTCAGCGGGCGTGGACAAGGACGGTCTTGGTGGCCTCGGCGAGCGGCGGTGCGAACCCGACCTCGGCGGCTTGCCTCGGCGAGTGGAGGCGTGACCCCGACCTCAGCGGTCGGGCTTGGTTGCCTCGGCGAGTGGCGGCATGATCCCGACCTCAGCAGCCGGGCTTGGTTGCCTCGGCGAGCAACGGCGCGGCCTCAGCCTCAGCTATTGGACGTGACATCGACCTTGACCTCCGGACATGACCTCGACCTTGACCTACGGTTACTACTTAAGACCTAATTTCATACTCAAAAGCTTTGAGATAAACTGAGGAATAGAACTCTCAATTGAATTCTCTCCTTCGATTCCCATAGGAATCCAATCTCAATTGAATTCTCTCCTTCAATTCCCGTAGGAATCCAATCAAGAGATACAGATTGCAAGTTCAACTCTCACCCAACTCCCTCCACTGTCTCCATTTCTCCTTCCCATCAATTGCTAAACCATATATTTATGATTAGTAGGTAGGATGATCTCTAATTACTCTCTCACTGTTGATATATAAAATAATCATGTATAAAATATCAATTAAATGGAAACCAGAGGGAGTACCAAATAAAGTTCTCTTTGGAATTATACAAACACTGCAAACAGTCGGTAAAAATTGCTTTAGGTGCCTATGGTGAAATTTGTTCTCATATGCACCTAAAGCAATTTGGCTATACTTAATTTTGACAAAGAGTCGGTAAAAGTTCTAGGAAATTGTGTAGATACTCAATAAACTTAGTTTTGTCTACAGGACTCCACCATTCTTATTTTATCTCCCGGACACTTAGAAATTGCGTTGTCCGTAGAACACTATAACAGGAGAAATTACTGTTTTCAACATTTTTATTTCAATGTACAAATACATTGTAACTTGAAATTCTGGATAAAGATACATTGTTGTATTCCTTATGCATGTGTTTGCTAACAGATTTATTGCTGATTGTTCACATAACTTTTTAACTAACAAATATTTATTTTTAAAGTCAAACTATGCAATCAGTCGGTAAAAATTCTAGGAAAACACACATGGATAGGAAATGCAACAATGTATCTTTGTCACAAAACCATGTATATTGAGTGTTATGGGCCAAAAACCCACAATAGCAGCAAATTTCACTATGATACACTGAAAATTCATTACTTCAAAACAAACTACAAAACTCAATTTTAGCTGTAACACTATGTAAAATCAATATCTTTTGTCTCCAATATCAAGCAAAAACTCTTTATGATAATCCATAAAATATATATTTAAACTTCAAATTTGTAGAAAGATGTATCGCTGCACTTTGATTGCTATCCATTTTATTTTGTATAAGCTTTTTTATAACTTTCAATGGAAAAAGATTTAATTTTCAAAACAAACTATGCAAATAATTGAAGAATTATTTATTTAAAAGCACAAAAATAAGGAATATAACAATGTAATTTTTGCAAAAAATTAAAATATAATGTATTTTATGCAATAAGATGAAATGATGATAAGAACCTTTTCTATTGTTTTGGTGTTCTGGGGAAAAGAACCCATAAGTTTGAAGTGTGGTGCAGCTAATTAAAATTGAGTCACACACTTACAGATGAAGCCACGATTCTGAAGTGTGTTACGGCAAATTTCATCTTTTTTTAAAAAAACTTGATCAAGCACACATTTCATTAAGAATACAACAACTTTTGTCTAAATAATTAGGACCAAATACATCACACTGTTATGTTAGGCATGTAGGATTAACTGATCTTCAATCTGTATAGACGTGTGCTATAGTGCACGCCAGGTAGGTGTTTGTATGTCGAATTGTACTCGTAAAATGGCACGGCATAGTTGTAATCAATCAGTGAGCTCACCACAGAAGATGTCACTCCTAATCACACGTCTGCGTTTGGAGCTTACGCATAAAAAGAACAAAATTATTAAGAGCATTTCGAGTTCACTTTATGAGCTCACCTCGCAAGCCATATCACCTCGTGGCACGTCTGTGGTAATCTCTGGCTCACTATATAGCATTGATGCCTCCTGGTATTCCATATTACCCATGATTAATACAGATACTGCATTCTTTTGTGCAATTACAACCCTGTAACAAATCAAGATACTATAGTTTAGCATGAAACATAAAGAATAAGGCAAATTTATCTGTAGCACAGTAACAGGATAAAGTCCATTACTCCCTCCAAATATGGCTAGAGTCTCGATAAGCCCCTCAACTAACCGTTGGTTTATTTTATCCCCCCTCCCTCCGGGGAAGCGGATCCACTGACGTACGTCGGTGGGACTTCCTTCACTGCACGTAGGCCATGCGTGGCTGCTGACCTGCTCGTCAGCAAGAGCAACTTACAGTAGTGGATCTGCTTCCTCCCTTCGAGAGCATTCGATACTGTGTGTGGTACAACCGCGCGGTTTTGCAGAACCCGTCGTCGCCTTCCTTCCCAACCAGAGAAACGCCCCCGCCTGCCTTCCGACGCCGTCCTTGGCGCGTCTCGTCGCCTGTTCACTCTCGCTAGCTGACGCCACGCCGATCTGGAGGTCAACCACTCCGCTGCCTCCACCGCCCCCTCCTTGCTCCGGCAGAGTCTCCGACCATTCAATTTTTACAAGTATGGAGGTCAATTATTCTAGGCACAAGGATCGGTTGTTCCAGCCTAAAAATATAGAGCAGTTTTACAGTATATATTACTACCAGTAATTACTGGTAGTAATTAGGAGGTAAACAAAATCTAACGGTTCAGATTGTTTATCTATCCGATACTATTACTACTAGTAATTCTAGGTAGTAATAACTTTACCGGGGTGATATTGGAATGAACTAAATTGACTAATTATTTTCCGGCGCCGCCTCCCTCCCCGCATACCGAAGCCGTCGTCCTCTCTGCATCCCGGTCCCGGAGCTGCCGCCCTCCCCACCTGCCCGTGCCGCCGCCCACCCCGCCTGCCGGCGCCGCATGGCCCGTGCCGCCCCACCAGATTCGCCATCGCCCATGGCGCCCCACTAGAATCGGGGCGAATTGCCAAAAGCCCACGAATAAAAGACGCCAGCTCCGGAACGCCATTAGTAACTAGCGTATCGCCAGAAAGCCACGATCAAAGCTGATGCTCGCTTCATAATGAAGCTTTCGGAATGGAAAGGCCCCTTTTGCCCCTGTCCCTGCCTACAGAACTGTTGACAGAGCAGGGAAAGCATCACTCGTGGTAGAATCGGACGGGGATGAGTCAAATGGATGCGTCAAGAGGTAAACAAGCTGCGTGAAAGAGGAATTGATGGATAGTTTAGTAGGAAGGAAGAATTTCACGGTGACGCTTGCAGTGCTTAGTGGCCGGCTGTGGAGAAGAAGCGCCTTCATCCGCGCTTTTGAAGGGAACACGACGTCCAGTTGAACTGGGAGGCGAGACGATGACTCAGCTCGAGCTGGAGGTGAGGCGGCGGCCTAGCACGAACGGGAGCAGACGCAGAGGCCTTCCCGTGTGCCTGTGTCGCCGTCACATGCGCTCCGATGGCGTCCCCATCTTGCGTGCAACCTTGCCTGCCCACCTCGCTCTCCATCAAATCAGTGCTCGCGAGGGCGCTATTTTGCTCGCTCCTGACGCGCATGGGTTCAGCCGCCGTCGCCGTCGTTCGTCCATGGGCGAGTGCGCAGGCCGCTTGGCAGGAGGGCACAGGTCGCGACGGGGCGGGAAACAATTACATTACTAATCATAGTAATTACTACCAGTAAATACTGGTAGTTAAAAATGTATTGTTCCAGGAACAGGGATGAATTGTTTCAGGCACATGGCTCGATTGTTCTAGTCACAGGGTTCGATTGTTCCCACCACTGTATCGAAGGCTGCATTCGACGGTGGCGCACGAAAGCGACGGTGGTGTCCGCGTTCATGCGAGGGTGCAGGCGAAGGAAGAAGACCAGGGCGTTCCTGGGCCAAATGTGAAGCAAAATCAGGCACAGAACTGCGCGCGGTAGATACAAACTACCGCGCGTGCGGTGTATAACGTCCCCCCGCCCTCTCGGACAACATGTGAGCTGTCACACATGGCAAAAGGAATGAACAGTCACATAACCCCCTCTATTGCCTGACCCTTCTGTGTGCATCCCTGTTCCTCTACCCTCTCGCCTTCCTTTCCTCACGGTACTTCTCTCGTGCCGGCTCCATTAATTATGTGAGTTTGATATCCCCTTGTTAGACAGCTAGCCTATTGGGCTCTTGTATTAGGCTTGTGCTTAGTCTTGGGCCACGTGCCATATGCATTCATGCCTGACTCGTACTTGGGCTTGCCGCATGTCTTGCATAGTTACTATGCAAGACGGCTGCTCCCCTATATGTATTTGCCTAATCCTAATGCAAACTCATCGCGTGATTCAACCCGCTTTCACCCCTACGTTCCTTCATCTCAGTAATGGGAAGGATTGAGGCCTATGGATTAGGAGCTGTATTAGGGCTAATCTGGGTTTGGGCATTTGGTTGCAACCATTGGCCGGGCATGAACCTCAGCTGAAAGCACAAACTGGCTAGATAATCTGACCATATTTTGGACAGCTGTATCTATTTTTTGAAGAATGGAAATGTTGTACAGACACATTTAATTTGCATAAGAAAACACGTCCCTTTAAGTAGTACGTAACAGTCCTCTATTTAGTTAGTTTCGATGGTCTTGCAATAATTTATGATAAAAAAAAGGAGATCCTATAATTGGTTTGTTTAGGGTGATTTTCTTTAGCTTTAAGAGGGGTATGCTTGGTAGGTAAGTTGAATTTCAAATTGTGTATGGCAAGAATGTGTGCTGCATTGATTGAATTGGTGTGGAAGTATACGTCAAATTCAAGACTTTTCAATGGAGCTTGCTCTCACCCACTGCCTCAGGCTCCTTGACTACCACGACGCCGTTAACCTCACCCACCATCGACCTCCACAGTTGCAACCTTATCGTACCGCTCCTTGTGCCGCCATGCAAACACGGGGGGGGGGGGGGGCACACGAAAGGGTCGGGCTAGGGAGGGGATTATGCTACCTGTTCATTCCTTTGCCTCGTCGAACGACTCACGTGTCAAGCTAAGAGGACAATCCTACCTTAAATACGGTCCATGTCAACAAAGTAGGATTAGAAAACTCATTAAAGGCATAAACTGATATCCGTACTCTGACCATATTTAGAGCGAGTAAAGTGGACTTTATCCCAAAAATAAAATACTCCATCCCTAGAAAATGTTTGATAAAACAACTCTTCAGTGGTAATGTGGATAATTTTATGGTCATATCATACTTGAGATGGCCCTAAGAACCTGCTAAAAGCTATAATTTTAAGCTTATGTTTCATAGTACAAAAAACAAAAACAGGTTATGAGTTTGAGGTGTTTGTTAGATAATATGAATCCATTATAATCAAAAGCTAAAGCGATTTCATAATTCATTCCAAACCTGCCTTAGCAATATGGAGGAAATTACAAAAAAACACTTGCATCTCGAGGTCCATGTACCCACCTACGGGTACGTTTGCTACAGTCTAACATCTATAAATTTTACTTAGTTGTCAGCTTTGACTAGCTCACTTGACTCTAGACAAGCTTCTGATATAGCTCCAAATGATCAATCCTAGTTTGTTACCTTATGATTCCGCATAAATCACAAAAATATCACAATAATCCCTATGCCTTTTTCTCCTTTTTGCTCGTACCATTATTGTAGTTAGGTTTCATTTTGTTAGTTATGATAATGAGGCAAAATTAGGTGACACGACATATGTCTAAATGGTAATTACACTATGGTGAAATATATGAAACAATATTGAAAGTTGGACACGAGCCATGTTGACTAGGAAAGTTGTTAGAGGATATGTTTATTAACTATATTTGGATTTTTTATATATGTATGTGCTGAGGCAATAAAAATACTTCGGAAGGGTATATGAAAACCTCCCTAAAGATGCAAGTTTTATTTTAGATATGTTTCTTAACTATATTTGGATTTTTTATATACGTACTATGTGCTGAGGCGTGCCCTGTAATTAAATGCTGAAGTAATGCCGTTGAGGTACAAATGCATTATTGTCGGGGAAAAAAACTGATAAGCGCAATATATATAGGACAAGAACAGGGGATATATATTAATTACCTTCTTGAGCCATTCAAACATTCAATCCCCATTACATCTCCATGACAGGCTATGTTTAGGATTCTCTCGAGCCTGGGAAATGGAAAAGACACTCACTTACCCATTTCCTGATAATGTTAAATATACTACTACAGAGTTAAGAATGGAGTATTTCGCAAATCAGAAGAGAGACAAGATCAAGGTCAGGTTACTACATAGTTCCACCAACACGCGCGGTAGGTTTGGTGAAGACGATTACCTATCTGTATGTTCGACATGAAAATGCTTAATTTTGTGATTACCTGAAATCGCTGGAGCTCCACAGAGCAATGGACCCATCATCTGAACCTGTAAATAGTACAGGAAGATTGGGATGGGAACCAACACAAATAACAGGAGATGCAAATGCTTCGAGTGTTTGAACACACATCTTTTTCTGCAGGTCCCAAATCTTATTAGAGACAAAGAATAAAAGCAATGGTTAGTTATAGCAATGTTTTTCTGCACGATATACATTTTCCATGAGAATGGTGCACACCTTAGCTGTGTGATCGTTGGAGCCACTGATCAAGAACTGTTGATCACCATGAGTGAAATAATCTACACATTTTACATTACTCGAATGCCCAGAAAACGTGTAGTCAGGGTAGGGCGAAGCGAGATTCCAAACCTTGATAGTTTCAAGCAAAGAAATTCGCAGTCAATTCCCCTAGGAACAACATATATTTCGGCGTAATAGTGTAGCAGCAGTATTATTTTTCATGATGCGCCCAGTTTGCAAATTTAAAATAGGGGGCAAGTACAAACCTTTACTGTGTGATCAGAGGACACGCTAGCAAAAGTACTGGTCTCCAGTGGGTTAAATTTAATTTGATGTACTAATGAAGAGTGGCCCTCAAATGTTTGTTGGCATTCCCAGCCCGCTTCCCAGTTCCAGAGTTTTATGCGGAGGTCATTAGCCGACGACAGTACATAAGGTTCAGTTGGATGAACGGCCAGTGATGTGATGAAACTATCATAAGCTTTGAATCTGACTATGCGCATTTTTGTTTTGTAGTTGTAGACACAGATGAAACCATCAGATGATGCAGCCACAAACCATTGCTTTCGCGAAACGAATTTAGTAGAGTAAACTGCAGCGAGAGATTCTTTGTCAGTATGATATAAAAGCAACTTTATAAGTTACTCCCTCCGGATTTTAATTGTTAACATCGTTGACTTTTTTATCTATGTTTGACCATTTGTTTTATTCAAAATATTTATTTAAATATAAAAAATTATAAAATAGGTTAAATTTTTTTTAATGATAAAACAAATTGTAACAACATATTTGATAATTTTTCAATTTTTTAAAATAAAATAAATGATCAAATGTAACTAAAAAAGTCAACTATGTCAACAATTTAAATCCGGAGGAAGTATTAAGGCTAGTTACGAAGGCATGCCTGGTGTCGTCGAGACTTTAACAAAATCCATTGGTTTCTGCAGGTGAAAGAAAATGCTTTGTTAATAAAAAAAAAGCTATATATTTTCATCTTCCAACGTGAACTGACTTCGCTACTATAAATTGAGAGCTTTGTGACGTTAGTTTCAATACTTCCGCACCAGTTAGTTGAAAAGGCTCTCCATCAAGCCTCATTACACGGTTTTGACAAATGACAACCAATGGTCATCTGTTAAATGGTTCTCGACAAGAATTATACTGACAGTTTTCCCGTTTGTGAGAAGTCCACCGGTCTTTTGGATTGTGGAATCTTTTAAGCTGATCTTTTGTTTCAGCTCTGGATTATAAAGATCACAGTCCATAATCTAAAGCTGGAATAAAAAAGTTGTAGTCGATGCTTTGTGTTTTATGCGTCTTCAATCTAAGTTATTTCAGAAAGAGACCAAAGCTCATCAATTTGAAGGTTGAAACATAGGAGCTCAATTTAATTTATCACAACTAGATTGTATTGTCCGCACAATTGCACGGGCCAGCACATAAATGATGTTATAATATCAATAAGATATTTTAATTCTTCCTCTTGCTTGAGTGTGAACAATTCTTTGTGTATCACATTGGAATAAAATATCTAATGCAAGAGAATACTAAACTAATAAATAATGAACAAAAAAATATAGTGATTTGATGCAGCAATAGAAATCTATTTCACTGACAAAAGATATGTCATAGCATGTTGAATCGAGCTATGCTGAATGCTCAATACACTTTAGGTACAAGATTTGTTCTTAAACAAATTCATTCCTATTGCAAATCTAGTTAGAAGGAGCTGCAGATAATTATATAGATTTAAATCAGACTGGCCCATGAACGTCGTTGCACCTCACACCTTTTTCACAATATTTTCATATATAATTTTGTATTTCAGTGTAGTGAGTACACAAACTTAATTTCAATATTTTTAAATGAAACAAAGCTAATAAACATAGGGGTAATTCCAGGTAATAATATAATAATAAGCCAAAACGGTTACAACTCACGGTGTCTTGTTCATGAAATCCAACAATAATATTGTAGTATCTCAATCAAGCCACTAATTAAAAGATCTTAACACGTTCTGTGCATTAGATTTACTATCCAGTTGAAGCCAATATGAAAATCAGCTCCATATTTTCTCTGATAAATATTCTAAGTGGGTTCACAACTAATAGAGATGCATATTTATTAATTCATAAGGTCAAATTCATTAACATAAACTGGGACGATAATTTTTTATGCTGGTTCCTAATTTGAGGTTGGCAATATTACATGTGGCATATAGATGGATTCAACCTTATTACTGAGTCTTGACCTACTCGTCTGGGCACCTCGGCTTGATTCGTCATGATCACCCTCATGCAGTACAGAAATGCCAACCACCGCTGAAGATGGTCATGGTTTATAGCGGCGGCTGACAAAGCCAAGCTCCGTTGTAGAATACACTTTAGCAGCGGTTGGCAATACCAACCGCTTTTAAAAATTACCCAGGCTATAAAAGCCACGCTCGGACAGCTCTCACCCTCACTCGAACAGTGGCGGTCCAAAAATTTGGGCAAATCATCAAGATCAAGGAGGTAAGATTTTGAGTTCGTTTTTTTGCAGCCTTTTGCTCTATAAGGTAAGGGGAACTCATTCCATATGTTTTTGTTTTGCTTTCATTTTGAAATCAAGTTGAATTTTGAGTTTAAGTTTGTTAGGTTTTCATTAAATTTTAGGTCAATTCTTTTGATTTGTATGGTTCTAGTGGGCTGGAGTTGAAGCTTATGGAAGCATACAATATCTATTTTCATCACAACAATAAAATCCAACTATACATAGCCTCTTTTATATGGATCAAAATTGTGATCTAATTTGCTTTCTAGAGGGAGAAAGAGAGGAAGAGTTAGGGCATGAGGAATTGTTTGTGCTATGATTGCAAGAATGAGAAGTTGTGGAGGAATACAGATGTAATCAAATCACACAAATTGAGAAGGGGTTTTGTTGCGGAGTACACAAGATGGACAAAACATGGTGAAAATAATGTGGTTGATGTCAAATTTGATGAGCCTATTGAATTTGAAGTTGAGGCTGTCAAATCGTCTAGTACAACTGCGACAGAGTCGTCTGAGGAAGTTGATTTTGATGTTGAGGACTTGTTATGTCACATTGAGCCGCAGGTGTTGATCAATGCTAATACAAAAAAGGGGCTTGATAACTTTAATACAATAGAGAAGGCATCAAATGACCCATTATATGAGGAATCTAAGGGATATGATAAAGAGTTCACTGTATTGTGTATTGTCCTTTTGAGCTAATAAAACTGAAGGCCCTGCATGGCTTGTCAGACGCTAACTTTCACGGATTTGTTGGAACTTATTTTCGGTGCACTGCCGAAGCCCAACTTATTGCCAAGGACCACATACCTCACTAAGAATTTGATTTCGCCTCTTTCATTGGGAGTGCAAAAAAATCCACGTGTGTCCAAATCATTGCATATTGTATCGAAAGGAGCATAAGGACGCCATGAGATGTCCAAGGTGCAAATGCAGTCGATACAAGAGGAACGACGATTATGATGCAAACACTACCGATGGTGGCAAGACGAATACCAAGAAGGAGAGAAAAAAGAAAAGAAGTTTTATCACCTATGAGAGTGATGATATACAAAAGTTCCTATCTTAGTCATGTGGTACTTACTTGTGGTCGATCACATTAGACGCTTGTTCGCCAACCCCAGGGATGATACAATGATGGCATGGCTTGCGCGCAATAGGGACGGTAAGTTTAGGCATCCGACCGATGCAACACAGTGGAAAAAGTTCGATGTAGATCATCAAGATTTCTTTGATGAGAAGAGGAACTTACGGTTTGCATTGAGTACAGACGCGATGAACTCTTTCGGCCAAACGAGGAATTCGCATAGAACTTGGCCAGTAATACTAGCAATGGACCATATCCTAGGATACTGGAATCATATGAGTCAAAGACCTTAGAGCGTTGGAAGGTCATTGATTCAAAAACCCGCACTGAGAGTAAAATTACTTGCTACCACATTTGTTTACCGCTATATTTATTTTGCTGATCGACCCATGCTCAATGATGAAAGCGAGATAAGGGAGACTAGTGTGGCAACGTGGACCATATTCTAGAATATTGGATACATGTTGTCATACGAGACAAGGACCTTAGAGCGTTGGAAGGTCGTTGATTCGAAAAGCCGCAGTGAGAGCAAAAGTATTAGATAATTTTTAATTCTTCTCCTTATCTCTCTCTACTACTTATCTATTCTACTCCTTGTCTCTCTCTAAACTAAAATTGTATATCAAATATAAAGTATCAAAACCTTGCCATCATGGTGGACAAGATGCCCTCGCAAGAAGAGAATCTATAAGACACCCTCAAGAATCTAGAATTTAGATCTGGGGGATCATCTTCTGATGATGAAGAATGGGAAGAACCAGAGGATCCGTATCCTCTACACCCAAGACTCGTCAATCGGGGAGCCTGGACTCTGATTATCTTCCTCTTTTGTTCAACTAGATTGTCTCTTAGATTTCTTTAATTAAATTCTATTCATTATATCCTAGGCCCCCCAATTTAAAGTGCATGATCGCTATTTGCCGTTGAGGCAGTAGCTGATGAGGCCCATGAGCAGCAAGTGGAAGAGGTGCAAGCCCAAGTGTCCACACACAAACGTAAGCACGGTGAACGCTCAGCGAATAAGGCACAGGGTATTTATGAGGTTATTTCACTACACCGTATAGATGGGGCACCAATTGAACCCGCTGGTGTCAATGCCAAATGATGAAATCGTTACGGCAAAGTGGTGAGGCACTCGTGCAAAATCACATGACAAGATTGACGCAAAGTCCCAGATGCCCGAAAAGATGAGATGGGGGAGGATGTCAAGGAAACCATCTGGTTCCAACCAACAAATCTTGAGAGAGACAAGAAGGCAATGATGACCACTCTAAGTGGCATCTTTCAAGATTACAAGTCCATGCTCAACTGCCAATATGTCAAAAAGAAACAAACCCCATTTGACAAGCATGGACATATCAGTCAGCAGGAGTGGGATGAGTTTGTTATGCGAAAGATGAGCAATGCTTCGAAGGAGCTTAGTGAAAAGATGGTTGAGCTCAATAAGAGGAACAAGTACGAGGCGCGATTAGGTCCGGGCGAATATAAAAAGAAGATTCTGATGTGGAGAGAGATGGAAGCAAAGATCCACATGGAAGGAAAATCCAACCCTTTGCCAAACACCGATGAGTGTGCCAGGAACTGGATATATGTTGGTTCTGACCTAACTGAAGAAGGGGAGATTGTTGTGAAGGATCCTACGATAACTAAAGTTTTGGAAGACTTAAAAGGTCGCATCAAGTTGCATATAGAGTCTGGTATTTATACGGCTTAGTATCACAAGTATCTGCTCACAAAGGCTATTGGGACCAACGAACATGGAGGCCAGGTACGAGGAGTGTCACAAATGACCACATGCAAACAAGGTTTCTCTAGTACATCCTCAAACCTACACAAGAAGCATATCTTGCACAAGAAAGATCAAGAAGAGAAAGCCAAGGAAGAGTCGAGGCAATAATTTCTTATGTTTGCTCTTGAGACACAAAGCGGTCATGTGGACCTTAGCAGTCTGCAGGGGACAGTGCCCAACCTGCATGCCGCTATGGACACCTTTGGTTGTGGTATGTCCTCATCCACGCAACCGTCTGTCTCCACGTAACCAGAAACGGAGGACATCACTAAGAACACTCCTTTTTAATTGCATGTGCCATTTGGTTACAGGGGAAAGACAATAAAGGTTGGATCAGGCATGACACTTCCAGGATGGATGCTACACAACAGGGATATCTCTCCCAGTCACGTGCGGGTCTCCATGTTGGAAATGGTACATGGTTATGAGGATAATGAGATTGAATGCCCGATATCTGAGACAGGTATAGCTATATGCTAAATATTTTAGATTTTTTTTAAGAAAAAACAAGTAGCGGTGGTTGAAGGTATCAACAGCTGCTAATAGTAGAGTAAATAGCGGCGGTTGACATCTTTAACTACCACTAAAAAAGAATTTACAACGACGGTTTGTTTCCTTCTTAGATCACCCGCCGCTACAAACTCCTATTTTTAGCTACAATGACGTTGCAGCGGGCAGGCCTATCCACCGCAGCAGTGCATTTTTAACCACTTCTACAGGACAGTTTTGTGATAGTGGGAGAGGGCATAGTCTTATGTGCTTATTATTTAGGAGAATATCGCACAGAGATAAAGGGTCAGATGTCTCTTCTTAGATATATAGGAGAGAAATAAAGGGCAGGATGTTTTGCTTCTTTTTATGAGAATTTCTAGCATATTTCTCTATTTTTTTCTAGTCACCGGGGTCATCTCCTTTTATATATTAACTAGACGATTGCATCATATTTGAACTAAATAATCTTACATATTCCTAGCTTTCAATCGACTGAAAGTTTTCAGTTGATAATTTGCTACTTTTTATTTTAATTTTTTTGTATGATATTTATATAATAATTGTAAACTATTAGATCTAAATCTAATCGTTCAAAACAGTGATTGAAAGTTGTCTAAATTTTTAATCAGCTAAAAATTAGCAAGTCTCATAATTTTATCATACTTTATTGTTTATAAAATTTGCCCCTTCTTAATCTTTTGTTAGTGGTTGGGTGATTTAAAAGTGACTTGACAAAATGAACCGTAAATAATTTTGCAGTAAAATAACTAAATAAGTACTATATATTTTGAGGTTAATTTTTCTTTATACAAGTAAAATATAGGATGTAATTTTAAAATATTTTTTAAAATAATAATATATTATAAATGAGGGCCCTCTGACGTGATCTCGCACCGGGCCTCCAAAATGTTAGGGCCAGCCCAACCTATAGTGCTTGCCCCTGGCACCGGTCGAGACACCGAGTTCAGGAGCCCTGGCCATGGTAGATACATGCTTATGCGGAGCGATGACAACGACGGGTTGTCCAGTCTACATGCACGAGTCTGATTCGATTGTAGAACGGTTTGATGTCCAACGCAAGACAACTAATACTAAATCAACACCAAAATATAGGGCAGATAGACTCATCTAAATTGATAAGGAGTAGAGACGGTTTGATATCTAACACAAGACGACTAATACTAAATCAACGCCAAAATACCGGATAGGCGGACTCATTTAAATTAATAAGGAGTAGAGATAATGAGTAGATAGATATTTTCTTCGTGTTCCAAACACCATTCCATAGTTGTCAAATATTAAACTAACTATTAGAAGCATAGGATTTGAATAACTCTTCAACATTATCGAGGCCACCTTCCCCGCTGACTACATCCATCATGTTCTCGGGACAAAATAAATCTGAACTAGAACGGTAGCTCGAACTTTAATTTGGATGGCTAGTTTCAACAATACTAACTACAACTAATTTTGTATTATCTTGCATGTTTACTTTATTTTTTAGCTTATTATTGCTACTATTTTCAGGTAACTTCTTTTTACTTGTTTAGTAGCGGATAATTTATAAACTTATATATAGATGTTGAGAATTGTTAGGGTGCTTGAAATTAATAACAGGTGTTCATTTGGTTAGATCTTATTGTTAAAATTAGAGAGACACCTACTGAAAGGTACTTTTAAATTGTGGACCAAGACAAATAAAAAATAGGTCTGGTACCAATTATTTTTTCTTTTTTAATTAGACAAAGGATACTTTTGTAACTTCACATCATATAAGTTATGCAATTATCCACATGAAAATCATTCCGTTTTCCTATGCTTGCCTCTGCTTGCGGTGACGTAGCTGGCGCGCACTCCAAGTTGACCTCGCCCGGGGAAAAGCTTCATGCGGAGGCAGAGACGACCGTGGTTCTTCATAAACTTTGTTGTGTCGTTGACCTTCGCGTTCGTCTCACCGTCGCGGCCGTAGTTTGCCGCCCCGACGACTACCAGTCTACCACACAGCTTCCCACCGTCCCAAGAGTGAGCTCGGCATCGATGACCCCTGCTAACACGACCTCCGCGAGATTTTTACTATTTCGATCATAAAATCAGTGGACTTCGTTCAAATAACCATCAAATCGGGGGCTTCGCTAAAATGACCATAAAAGCATTGTCTCTTCGCTAAAATGACCGTGCACTCTTTTTTAGACAGAAATACCCTCATCTTTCTTCTTCCTCTCTCTCCTTCTCTCTTCTCTCTCAGCTCTCTCTCCAACTAGCTCTCTCTCCAACTGCCGGCCCTCGCCGTGCCGCCAGCCCGTGTGCCCGCCTTCGCGCCAGCCCACGTGCCCGCCCTTGCCGCGCGCCAGCCATCGTCGCGCACTCGCCCTCGCCGCGCCACCCGCCAGGCCCGCACGCCCGCGCTTGCCGCGCCGCCCGCCTGCCCAGCCGCGCGCCACCTGCCGCTGACCAGCCGCGTGCCCGCCTTCGCACCAGCCCTCACCGCGCTGCCCTCCAGGCCCGCGCGCCCACGCTTGCCGCGCCGCCACCGACCAGCCGCATTGCGCGCCGCCTGCCTGCCGTGCCGCCGACCAGCCGTGTTGCGCGCCACCCGTCGACCAGCCCCGCCGCCCCTCACCCGTCAGCCTCCATCGCGGGAGGGCTGTGGAGGATTCGAGAGAGAGGGGAGGAGAGAGAGGGAGAGAGGAAGAAGAAAGGGGCATTTTTGTTTAGAAAATAGTCCATGATCATTTTAGCAAAGAGGCAATATTTTCATGATCATTTTAGCGAAGCCTCCGGTTTCATGGTCATTTGAGTGAAGCCCACTGGTTTCATGGTCAAAATAGTAAAAATCTCGATCTCGGATGGCATCAACACTGAAGACATTGAATAGATGATGTGGCTCGACGCATGGCTGTTGATTTGTTTCCATTCAAACCTAGAGTCAGCTCACAATTGTTTTCAGATGTCTAAATAAGTGGATATTGGTGAAATTCTCCGTGATTTAGCATGTCTACAAGTGGATTTGAGTTGAACTACATCAGTAAATCGTCATTGTGATTGTTGCCGGCGGGGCAACTTGGCCACTCATGCGGCCACCGAACTACAACCATCACCTCCCTTGATGCCTGCAATGGAACGGTGTTCTGACTTCTGATGGCCACGAGGCTGCAGTTCATTGAGGAAGCAAATCAAGTTTCCTTTGAACCAGAGGCGTGGCTGCTCCTCGGCGGCGGCCATGACAGGAGAACCTACAATGTACGGCCACGATGGTGCATAGCTCGAGCGGCGACGATGTGCAACCATCTGGGTCGAATCGGTGATTTCGGTTCGGAAGGCAGAGGATAGCGGACAGACCCAACATGCAATTACTAAAGTATCTCTACACCTTAATAATTTAGGTGAGGTCGTCATTGTTGTTGCTTTAGTTTAGTATTGTCTTTGGTATTGGATTAATTTGACACGAGTTCACACGATTCTAATTTGTATACGTTGTGTCGCGTCTAGCTAGTATGAGAGTCTGATTTTTATATATATGTTACTGTCTATAGCCAATAAAAGGTTTTCAAAAGAGACCATGACAAAAGTCAGAAAGTTCACATATATTTTTGGTATAGGAACAACCTTTTTCTTCTTCAAGCCCGTAGCAACGCATGGGTACTTTGCTAGTTCCTAGTTATAATTACCAAAGCAACTTTTTAATAAAATTTTTTTCTAGTCTTTAATTGACTGAATGCTTTCAGTCGATGGTTTGTTACTTTGTGTTTTGATTTTTCTTTTGCAAAATTATCTGTATAATAATTATAAATTATTGGATCTAGATCGGATGGCTCAAAACAGTAATTGAAAGTTGCCCAAATTTTCAGTCATCTGAAAATTAGCAAGTTCCTTTTTAATATCAGGACTGGGATTAATTCAGAGGGAGGAACCTCTGATACCTCTCAAGCACCTAAATAAATCTCATAAATGTTATAATGGTAGTGATGATAACTTATAAAATATTTATATGGGTATATTGGGACAATATTTCCATAATGATGTCATGCGTAATTTTTATTCCATTATTGTTTTTATTAATCTGGTAACTCTGGCATTTGAGAGAAGACAATGTGTCTTTTTCTTTGTTCAATATTAAGATGTTAGATGCACTTACATTTAGGATAGAAAATAAATCTATGCTACTAGAAACCAAATATAACTCAACTAGCTAGACTTTTGGAAAATAAAGAAATAACAACGTGCGATAAATTATATGTAGATAAGGTAGATGACAAGTTTGTCGATTTGATTAAGCAGATACTGAAGGATGAAGAAACTTATCCATAAATTAATTGTGGATGGACTTCTGTTAGGTGCATGGACAATTAGGATTGATAGGCTTATTTTAGCTGAACCATGTGGTAAAACAGCTTCTCAGTGGGAATGTGGCTAATTTTGTGGTCACTTTATGTTTGGGATGGGGCATAAGCCAGCTTATGATTTGTAGTAAAAATGACAACAGGTTTTAAATACTTTTGATCATAAGCTATTTTTGTGTTTGATGTGTTTAGTATGACTGTTTTAGTGGCAATGAAGGCATCAACTAAAGACTGACTATTACGAGAATCATGTTAATGTTTGTATCGCTAACACTACGGGAGAGAAGAGGTTTGCCGTGTGTCCAATGCACACGGCAAAACCGGAAATACCCACGGCAAAGTCTTTACTGTGGGTTGCACACGATAAAGCACGCACGGCAAAAAAAATCGTCGGTAAAGCCGGCTGAAGGCACACGGCAAAGGCTTTGCCGTGTGTCAAAAAATACATACGGCAAAGCCAGTAAAATATAAATCATAATAAACCTAAAAAAAGTAGCAAAAAAAATTTTGGGTGGCCAGCAACCCCGCCCGACCGTCCCCATCTCAAGTCGTAAGTCGTAATGTTTTTTCGCGCGCTACGTGATAATGTGCGCCCGCCAAGATTCGAACCCAAGACCTCACGGCAAAGATGTAGGTCTTTAAAAGTTATATAACTTTATAATTTAAAATTTTTTGATTTGAATTAATTTACAATTTTAAATTTAATTTAAATTTATATTTTGCTGAGTGTTAGGAAAAAACACTCGGCAAACACCCACCTTTGCCGTGTGTTAATTTTTTTTACACACGATAAAGATTTTGTCATGTATTTAAGTTAACACATGGCAAACACCATCTTTGCCATGTATCCGAAACAAAACACACGGTAAAGTTTCAGGCACACGGCAAAGATTGATTTTCCCGTAGTAAAACCTTCAATGAAATACAACATACAATTAAAATTTACCTCTGTATGATAATTCCATATGCGAACATACCCAGCATAGTCACCTCTTATTATCCTGCGTCACACAAGGTAGTAAACTTCTGTAAGACTACTCTGAATATTCTTCCACCGAATTTAGAAATCAATTTTTTTTGTAGCCATATCGAGGACTTTTCTACTCTAATTTACTATTTTACTCTCATTTAACTGTACTACTTTTCATTTTCAATAATCTCCATGCATCTAGTCTAATTAAATGCTCGGAGTCACTTGATAGGGATGAATATATATGATCATTTTACACACCTTTAAGCCCCCTTTGAAATGAATTAATTTCACATAAAATAGTTTAATTTTTCAAGAAAACCACAAAAATTAAAAAGGAGACTAATTCTTGAATATCTATATTTTTGTTGGATGGAGTAATACATTTCCACATCATGCTAGTGATGACTTAATATGAACCGATAATATCTCAAAATAATGGAAAACAAATAGATGAAATATATTTTGGCACTGCATAGGCTTTTCACTACAGAAAACCGGCCATTTTTACAAATACATGATTTAATGTTTGCCGAGTCCCTTCAGCTAGGCACTCGGCAACGATCCGTGTACTCGACTTCTAGCCGTTTTCCGGTAGTGTTTGTTGCCACTGTCTGTACAAGCTTTGGATGATAATGAACTAAGGTTCTTTAAAGAATTGTTTTTGTCGAAAACTTCAGTTAAACGGTTGGTATTAATGACCCCAAAACAGAAAAGATCTAGCAGTACACAAGCATCAAAGCACTACCGCCTATGGCGTGGTGACCCATTCGAAAAATGGTGGAGCCAGTTCGAGGCATATCTTATGCAGATGGATCGACAATAAGTCAACTAAAATATCACATAATAACTTTCACTGATTGCCTAAGGAAAAATATACTCACCACTGTTCCACTTCATTTGTGTCAAACGAATACAGCCAGTTATGAATATTCTCCACAGATAATACCTGAGGCCACTTATTAGAAGTTGGACGTTTAACTCTATCAGCATATATACCAGCAGAAGAAACAAATTACAGTGTACGTAGAAGAGCAAATGTATACCTTAATAGCAAGTGGGGCTAGCTGACAATCATGAACATGTGAATGTCACAAATCAGTTCATGAAAATTGAAAACATAAGGACAATAATATCAGTGTTAAGGGAAAAAAAAAAGCAAAGCAGTAACATATCAAAGAGACATAAAAAATACTAAAACCTGACGGGGTTTCGTAACTCACAACTCAATGAAGTAGCCAATTGAGCCTAGGAGACATTGAAGACACACATCTAATAACTACAATTTCTTCCATTTTGAGCTCATACATATTTAGTTTTTACTCTAGTTTAGCAATATCATTTTATCTCGTATATATATAGTTTTCACTCTAGTTTCAAACCAATAAATCAGACCTATTACTCTTTTAAAGAAAACTATAAAGAGAGATGGCGTTGACTTTGTAGTACCATGTATATATAGGAGTTAGAGAAGTTCACAATAAGGATAATTGCATACAATCTTTTCTACTCTCGTTATCCTGATTTCATTGATGTATGTATCCTAGTTCAACAGCTAGATAATTATTAGCTTGACCATAGTTTTTATTGAATGAAGTTAGTTAGATTACTAAAGTATTTGAACTTGATATGCTCTAATATGAGGCAAAATAACCATTTATGACCCATGGCATTAGCATGCCAGTGCCACTACTGGAAATGGGAATAGCCCTGACGGACACGAGCGGGCTCAATGGACAACCGTCAGGAAAATTCGATTTGACCTGTCTTTTTATCCCTGGCGGCTTTTCCCTGAATACAAGCCAGACAGATTTTCCTGAGTGTTTTCCATTTTTCTCTAACGGTTTCTGGCACACAGGGATATTCCAGTTTCCAGTAGTGTCCTAATAAGATGTGAAAACCAACTCACCTCGGAGCTTGTTTCTCCATCGGAACCATAAACAGCTTTCAATGTCACCTCATACACCGGATTTTCCACACCTCTGGCAGCACTAAAAAATCGATCACACCCAGTCTGGTCTTTGAATGGGTGAATATGTGTTTCCTTCACTACACTGCTTTGCAGGATGAGGTCCCAGTCCCGGGTTTGTGGTGGCTGTTTTAGCTTTTTTGTTGTTACTACGATAGTATAAGTCGACCTTGGTGGCACTACACCTTGCAGCGGAAGACTCACGAAACATCCCCAACTATTCTTCCCAGTCTTCTCCATGAGTCTAAATGCAACTCGTTCATCTGTGCCATTTGTTAGGTGAACCGAGCATGGGATCAGCCTGTTGAGACCGACTGGGAAGTTCAGCTGCAGCGGATGAACCTCAAGCAGGACGCTGCTGCCGGGAACATGGCTTTCCTGTAATGCAAACTTATGCACCAAATCAAAAGGAAGCAAAAAACAAAACTGTAGAAAGGAGTCTCACGGAAGGCAGTAGTAATACAATACAGTCATACAGATGATATGTATGAATGAAGAGCAGAGTCACGGCTCCGAACAAACGTACAATAATTGAACTTGATATGTCGTTCCAATGTAGGGAACGAGCATAGTAATTTCTGATAGTGGTACTACATACTGTGCATTGTGGTGTAAGAAATAAGAGGAAATCAATAAAGCTGAGAAAACAGCATTATTTGAGCAAATTGATTTGACTATTTCCTTGGAACTGTTCTAAAAAAGATTCATGCATCTGCCTATTATGATCTATGATTTAACGCAAATATACACACTAGGACATGACAAAATGAACAACTCTTGCATGTAGATAAATTAAGGATAAACGTTCCGAAATGCATCATCCCAAAGACGTGCAACCATTTGGGCTCTAAGTTTCATTTAGTCAGCATACCTCACATGCCGTGTCTCCTGATGCAGTTTCTTCCGGAGCCCCATCACCACTTAAGTACAGTTCACTGCATGGTATGGATGCCTCATGATAGTTCATACTGTCTATACTCAACACGGATATTGCATTGCGTTGGCCCATCACAATCCTACATCACACAAATTAGAGATGATATTATGTAGCAGATTGCCGCACAGA
Source organism: Eleusine indica (assembly GCA_030378355.1). Lineage (NCBI taxonomy): Eukaryota > Viridiplantae > Streptophyta > Magnoliopsida > Poales > Poaceae > Eleusine > Eleusine indica. Next base: position 13,858,226 of record CM059494.1, read on the forward strand.
AGGAAGACACTATATGGAGGCTACAACAGACAGCTCTATGAATGCAGTGGACAGTCAGTTGTTTATAAAAAATCGCATGACAGAAAAACAATTGAAAAATAAAACCTAAAAAACAAAGAGTTATCAGAAGCTTACAGAAATGTTAAATCACACTTAGTGTTTTGGACCCCAGCAAACACTCGAATTTGTCTAGTATGGTAGCAGGGCACGACTTCGTTCTCCGGCCATCTTCCCTAACTCCGGCGATGTCTCCAAGTTCTTTCCCCATCTCCGGCTACATCCCTGACGGGTTAGGGTGTTAGGGCTTGGGGCTTTGGGGGCTCACTAGAGTGCAATGGGCTTAGAAGATTTGGAGGCTGAAGGCTGGTCCGGCGGAGGTGGTGGTTGGTGGGTGGGACGGCGAGGCGACGGGGGCGCCACTGGCCGGGGTGGTGGAGGACGGCGGTTGGGTGGGGTATGGGTGGGGGTGAGGATGGCGATGGCGGAGGAGGGGTAGGAGGGCAGTGTTGGCATGGAACTTCGGCGAGACCCTAGCCCGCCGAGGCAGGGGAAAGCTAGCCGTCCTTAGATCTAAATCCTACGGCTGGTAATTCGCACGCTGGGAACCGAGAAACACTCGGGTGCCCTACAGACACTTATCATACCAGGTTCATATCCAATATACATATTAGTTCAGTCAACATAGGGTCTGTTCGTTTCCTGCGCTGTAATTTTTAGACTCGTCCTATCGAATATTAAGATACTAATTAAAAATATTAAATATAAATTACTGACAAAATCCAGTCCATAACTCACCCTTTAAATAACAAGACTAATCTATTAAGACTAATTAGACCATGATTAGATAATGTGATGCTACAGTAAACATCTCTTAATGATAACTTAATTAACCTTAATAGATTTATCTCATAAATTAACATTCAACTATGTAATTAGTTTTATATTTAATTTATTTTTAATCTATGTATTTAGCATTCGAATGATTGATGTGACAGTACTAAAATTTACACCCAAAGAAACGAACACACCCATAGGGGTAGTATCAGGGACGTGTTTGGTCTCCCCATGGTAAATGTGCCTCACTCAGTCACACCTCAGGCGATTTTGGAAGCCTGAGGCAGAGATGGATGCCTTAGCAATGGTGCTCAGGCCAGGGCACCATCTAAACAAGCCCCAGGTTTCACGTGAGCCATCTGGTTTCTTTTAGATGGAGGACTACTAATTTTTTTATTAAAAAATCTGAAGCACACCTGTCTGGTTCTCTTTCTCTCTCCCATAGGTTCCTATATCCGAAATATTGTCTTTATGGGCAGTGTTTTTATAGACTGTCTAGACGACGTCTAGACACAAGACTTGGGGTTGACGTTGAGTCTACCCTCTAGTCACCACTCTGGATATAAAATACGTCTAAAATTGTTTAAATAGTCTTTGGCAGTCTAAAAATGGCCTCTAGACATGTTCTAAACATGTTTAAACAACATATTTTATATCTAAACACCTGTCTAGGCTAAGAGAAAGTGATCCATATAGTTACTAGCAAAAAAAGAGTAAGAGATACTGATGATTAACCATTCATTTAACCAACAAGTATTTATGAATTTGCAATCTACATGTTATTTAGGATGTTTCTATGTTTATGACTTTTAAAAATTATAAATATTAGTATATTTAATTATTAATTTATCTATCTATTTTTGATTATTATCATTTGTCATGCTATATATTTTTTTGCTACTATAATAGAAATATGTGCTATATATTTTATTTTTTTTACCACTTCAGTTCTAATATATGCTTTATATTTACTTATTAGCTCATATAGTATAAATACACCTAATACGGCTAATGCGTCTAGACATCGTCTAGACCGTCTAGACTCTAGTAGCCAGTTCGTCGGCTGTCTACGTATTACGGTCTAGGAAAACACTGTTTATGGGAAGGATCTGATGTTATTTTATATCACCATTTGACTATCTTCATTTATATATGCAAATGAAGATATTTCATACATTGAAGACAATTTCTTGTCAAATCATGTTAATCGTTTATTCAAGATTATATATATATATATATATATATATATATATATATATGTTCACTGGTTTTTTTTTTTGAAATTTCATATTTTTCGTTGACCTCTGATATTGGATACCTAATAAAAATTAATTTTTAGATTGTTTTTTGCTGCCAAGTCCGCTTACCCCACCCTGGCCAACCCTTGGACAAGGGACGGCGCCAAGTCCCTATTCCACATGAATTGGCAAGACAAGATATGTGACCCCACGATTATGAATTTATGATTCACTAAACCCGATTCGCAGCAAGGGATCAAGATGCATCTTACTTTGGGTCACATTTTGCTGAACCAGATACGTGACCGTCTGCGCCTGCACCTTGTCCCTTCCTTAACCTGTGCATTATTGGAGTCACGATGCATCCTGCTTTGGGTCAACATTTTGCATAACCACCTGCCGGAATGGAGTCAGGAACCATCCCAATTGGGGACGGCGACTCCTTCCGTCCCCGACTCCCAAATAGGGACGATGAATTCGAGTCGTGATTCGCAGTCACGTCCCCGAATCTGGTGGATGGATGAGGAGCCCGCGTGCCAAACCCGCAGGACACTCTCCCGCCTCCCAGGAAGGACGACGACGTTCGGGGCCTCATGGTCGATCCCTTCGTCCGGGGACCGTCGTTAGGACCTTCGCTTGCCACGTTTTCAATTAAAAAAAATAGAAACGCCACAACGCACATTATTTTCCTGCCTATACGAGCAATCGATTGTCAGTTGCCATGGCTTCCACAGCAGCTGGAGAACCTTATCTTCCATATTCCCTTCGATCAAGATCATTGGATACGTGCAGGCGTGGGTCTCCGGCAAGCTCCTGGGTTCCTCCGGCGCGCACGCAGGTCCCACCTTTTGAGAGAGAATATCTGAATATGTTTGGGCGGCCCCCGGTGAACTCTGACGTCATGAGGGAGGAAGAGGTCGGAGGATCCGTAACTTTGGCCTCTCATGTTCTTTGCCTTTGATCTAAATCTAGATGGTCTAGATCTTGCCTAATGCACGAACCAACACAGAGGATATGAACACACTATCATATCCACTATTTTCATATTATTGTTGCCATTAACTTTTTTAGTATATTTGACTATCTGTTTTATTTAAAATATTAGTTCAAATATATAAAATTATGAGCTATGTTTTAATTTAATAATAAAATATGATACTCCCTCTATTCCTATTTATAAGCATTCCTACACTCTTGTAGGAATGCTTATAAATAGGAATGGAGGAAGTATCTTTAAAGAATGGTCAAGTGTAATAAAAAAAATTAATAAAGGCAACAATTAAAGAACGGAGGAAGTTCCTAGCTATCATATGTATAACATTGGCACAAGGAAATGTGGACTGATGTAATGTGACACACGTACAGGAATATCAATCTATTATTTTTGTAGAAAAATCATGCATCATTTATTCATCGAACAAATTCTTCCTATATATTTGATGCCAGCATCGGTGTACATATATCATATCGCCTTTTATTATTTTCATTTCTTAGACATGGCGCACAATGTATGAAACGAAAATGGAAGTCTGAAAATCTTTATTACCTTCTGGACCCCATCAAACATCCGACGCCTCGTAAATCTCCACTAGAGGCAATATTTAGGACTCTCTCAAGACTGGGAGAATAATAATCATACACTTATCAGTTATTGAATATACAACATTTTGAAAAAGTTTCATCCCAAAGAGGTGATATAAAACAGAGTTAGTTGATTCTACAGTGAAAATCAAGGTTCAGGCATATTATTATTAACAGTTTAAGATAATTCACATGGAAATGCTTAATTACACGGTTACCTAAAATTAGAGGAGCTCCACAGATGAACGACCCCATCTTTTGAACCAGTAATTAGTATAGGAAGATTCGGGTGTGCACTAACACAAGTAAGAGGAGACAAAAAAGCGTTGAGGGTTTGAACACACATCTTTTTCTGCAAATCCCATATCTGCAGATGAAACAAATAAAAGTATGATTCAGTTTGGAAACCATGAATTTCCATCTCCATAAGTGTGTATGGCATTTCTAACAAATGACAACAGCATACCTTGGCAGACTGATCATTGGAGCCACTAATCAAATATTGATGGTCACCAGAAGTGAAGTAACCAATGCAAGTCACTTTGTCAGAATGACCATTCAGGGTGTAATCTGGATTCGGAGAATCAAGTTTCCAAACCTGAGCGATTCCAGATTCAATCAAGTCCAGCAACATTATGTTTATGCGGAATTTTAGGTTGGGGGACAAAACCACAAACCTTTACTGTTCCATCGTTGGAAGCACTTGCAAAAACATTGGTGTCCATTGGGTTAAACACCACTTGACGTACTAAACCAGAGCTGTCCTTATATGTTTGTGTGCACTCCCAACCCGCCTCCCAGTTCCAAAGCTTAATGGGATCGCCATTAGCCGATGACAAGACATAAGGCTCGGTAGGATGAACGGCCAGTGATGTGATGAAGCTACCACACGCTTTCCAGCTCTTACTTGGTAGTTTTGTTCCATACTTGTACACATGGAGGAAACCATCGGATGATCCAGCAACAAACCAACTTTTTCTTACAATGAATTTTACAGCATAAACTGCATAGATCGATCATCCTATAAGCGTGACAATATGACAAATGAAACTTCAATACATAAGGAACGAAAGTCAGGAAACAAACCCGGTGTATTTGATACTTTAACAAAATTCACGGGTATCTGTATGTAGATGAAGAGGACAATTGTTAGTCTAGATCTAGGAAAAAAAAACTTCCGGTACAAAAAAATTATTAGGATCACCGATAAACATGATATTTCAGAAATTAATTATTTTTCAATTTTTTACATCATTTAAGAAGAAATGGCCTTAAATCTATAAACTATCATAGTTGCATATATAATCAAAATAGTTTTTATTAAATAAACATAGTCAATGATAAAATTTTATCGATAAAAATTATATCGGACCTCACTGATAAATATGATATTTTGGATATATCGATAAAATTTCGTCAATTTTTTTTCCAAGGTCTAGATACACACAATGCAAGGTTTTGACTCATAAGCTTTGAACCTAAAGAGGATTATAGCACCTACGCAAACAATAAGCTGTACCAAAATACAGGTACTGTTTGGTTGAAGAATTTATATAACTTTTAAATTGGTTGCTGGCTTGCAGCGTTATGTGATTGCGTTGATTTTTTATTGTTTCAGCACCCATCGGAATCAGTTGCCATGCAATCAGTGCACTCGTGTGTAGAAATTCGATTCCGCTCGCATGCTCGCATGTAATTGACTAATAGTAATGCGGAATTCCAATACATCTCTTGCAATGTAAGTCATCATGCCCTCCACATAGCAACTGTAAAAAAACTCCCCTGCCTCTTCGCATCGTCGATCGAGATTGCTGCGTGTATAGTATGCCACAGATGGCGCTTACCTAGATGACAATCATGGTGGCTTGTCGTGCATGGTGTTGGCAGCGTTCAAGATCATATATGCATGGTGTTGGTCGAGTTATTGCGTCTGGCCATGGTTTGGTCGATCACTAGACCCATATATCCATAGCCCGTTGGACAAGAATAGGACATTGGACAAAAGCCTTGTGAGGACAGTGACACATTTGAGTGTTATACATGCGTTACTGTCATGGATCGCATCTCCACCATTTGTTACTCCATTGCGAGAACTTAAAACTAAGCTTTCTTGTGGGTGTCGGCGGCGTATGTGATGGCATGTCTTCGTTGGAGGTGGCACCATGAAGATCTTCTACCCATTCTATGGCCGTGTGGATTGGTTCATTGTCTTTGGTCGTGGTAACTTCGATGCCATGAAAGATGATGCCTGACCTCTTTTGGCGGTGTTTGAGAATTAGTTTCTTCAGTAATGCAATTTGGATGGTCATTGCTTCAATCAAGGAATCTGGTTAACCACTAGACTGGTACATGTTTAAGTGTTTGTTTTCCCGCTGTGAGGTGGAAGAATTGACATAAAGAGTCAAACATTACCCAAGCTGCATTTGAAGATAATCAGAGATGTACTTTTTTCTAGTTTTGTTTTATCAGTCTAAAGAGTCAACATTGCCCAACAAGCTGCATTTGAGGATAACCAGAGTTGGTTATATTTGGCCGTATGTATTTTCTAGAAAAAGGTTGGCTAACTTTTGATGATGATTCTAACATATTTATCAATTTCTAATTTTCTATGACTATATTGCACCCATCTTACAAGTTCTTGTACCCCAAGCGTGTGGTAATGGAGGTGCGCATACCCGGGGTGCAGTGGAGGCGGCCCTGAGGCACGGGGCGCTGCCGTCGGCTGGCGAAAGAGCTTATGAAGGCAAATCTGTTCAGGAGGAGCAGTTCATCTTGCACGGAGATCTGACTTCGAGGAGGTGGAGGCCAAGAAGACGATGGGATATGGGTGCAACGGCGGAGATAGGGGAGCGAGCAGGGGCCTGGCCCCCCTATGCTAGCTGCAAGCCATGGGTGAACACAAAAAATTACCATGTAACTTGATTCAAAATTCGAATTTGGCCCCTCTTAATACTACTCTATTACTACTTGGCCCCCCTCATGATCAAATCCTGGCTCCGCCACTATATGGGTGCCCCTAGATGTGGATGGTGGGGGCTTGATTTGCCTCATGCCACGGCCTCCTTTGGCTGCTCTAGCACCAATGTTCTTTGTGTTTGTCTCTCCATTTCATGGTGCTTTCATATACAGTGATACGGGAGTGGGTCTGTGTGGCAGGAACTGAGAGCATCTCCAGCACCTCCTCTCAAAATGAACCTCCTATTCATGCTTTTGAGAGGTGACTCTCAAATTTCACTTCTTTACTCTTAACTCCAACACTACTTCTCAAAATAGACATCCTATTTTTATTTAATCTATGGGGCCCATGAGAAAACACATCGAGAAGAAACAGAGCAGCTCGTCGGTGCCACCCGCCGCCCACTCCCCCCCCCCCCCTCCCTCGGCACCCACCTCACCATCACCCATCGTCCGCATCCCCGGTGATTGGAGGGATCCCTGTGCCTGTCGCCTGCCGCATGACTGTCGCCACCACCCATCATTGCCTGCCTCGCTAGAGCTTCCTGTCACACCCTCCCCCGTCCCCTCATCGCTCGCCATGCCCATGGCCTACCGCCTGCTCTCTGCCTATCGTCGTGGCCCACCTGCTTCCCCCAACATTTGGATCTTGGAGGCATTGGTGGAGAGCCGGACATGGGGAAGCGGAAGGAGGTAGTGACAGTGGGAAGCGTGAGTGGAAATCCAATGTGGGGAGGGGGAGGGGTTGATGCCAGCGGCGGGCCGGTGGGGCGGGTGTGTCGGCTCAGGACAGAAGAGGAAAGAGAGAGAGAAAAAATAAAACAAAAAAATGGTGGCGCCCACCATTGATAGGCCTCCTTTTGGTAGGGTCCTGGTGGACTGATTTGAGAGGGCTACTAAATTGAGAGGGGTAGTAGGGATCTGTTGGAATTGGATTTTGGTTCAGGTTCTCAAAAGAAAAGTAGGGGGTCTGTTTGACAGGTCCACTAAAGTTGCTCTGATGCGTTAGGATGTAGGCTGATAGATTCGGCTGAGGTCCCTCTTCATGACAATGCGGTGGCAACGGTCGGGTGTCGACAGATCAACGAGCTAGGCCCCGATGTTTCTCGAGGCTCCTCTCCCCCTCTACTCTCTGACAGTTGGCTAACCACCCATGTCTCTTGGCCTTTGCTATGCAGTGGCGTTCTGGAGTAGGGCACTTCGGTTTAGTGACTTAGAGACATAGGAAAGGGATGGATCTTCCAGGCGGCATGTCGTTGTCTCATCGAACATTGTGAGTCATTGCTAACTTCATCACAATACTTGCGATTGTTGACATTGGCCCTGATTCTAGTGGTGGTGGTGGCGCTCGCTGCTATATATGAGGCGGTTAATGAAGTGACTAGGGCATCTTCAATGCTATTGTCATGTCCATTGGCATCATGAGTGGTGGCATTGGCTAATGGCAGCTATTAAGTAGGGCTAAGAGCTATTCAAACCAATCTCGGCATCCATCCATCACCATCCATCATTTCGCTTATATTGACGAGATGAATTCAGAAGCTTCTTGTTATTTTCATCTTTGAAGCTCTATCAAAGGTTCAAGCTTGTTGTTAGCAAAGCTTTTTTATGTGTACACCTTTTGGTGTGTGCCTAATTGTTCCGTTGTGTAAGATTTAGTTGTGTACATCCTTTCTGTTACTAACCTCGGGATTAGGAAGATGATTAACCATTAGGCTGAGTAGTTTGTCTATATAGACATAAGTATGGGCCAATATATGAGCATGGACAATATGGGCCTTAACACCCCCCCCCCCCCCCCCCCCCCGCTCAAACTCAAGGCGGATTAGAAGCATAGAAGCATTGAGTTTGAGTAAATGAAGTCGATGTTGCTCTTGAGTTTGGACTTTAGTGAAGAAATCTGCAACCTGTAATTCTGATGGCACATATTGAAGACCAATTGTCTTCTGATGGCAATGAGAACGAGTAAAGGCAACATCAACACCAATATGTTTAGCGTGGCCATGCTTGATAGGTTCTTGAGCAATTTTGATGGCACCAGTATTATCATAGAGGAGTGGGGTTGGTGAGTCACAAATGATACCGAATTCAGCCAACAACCAACGAAGCCATATAATCTCAGCTGTGGTGGAGGCAAGTGCTCTAAGTTCTGCCTTTGTACTAGATCTTGAAATAGCAGTTTGCTTCTTGGTCTTCCATGCAAGAGGAGAAGATCTGAGAAGAATGTAATAACCGGTTACAGAATATCGTTCTATAGGATCACTTGCCCAAGTAGCATCTGAATAGGCATGAAGCTGAGGAGAACTATTCTGAGCATACAATAAGCCATGAGAAGATGTGCCCCTCAAGTACCTCGGCACATGAAGGAGATGACTATAGTGAACTGAAGTGGGAGCACTCACAAATTGACTCAAAATATGGACAACATAAGCAAGATTCGGCCTTGTGACAGTGAGGTAGACCAGACTACCAACAAGATGACGATATCTGTAGGGATCCTGAAGTGGCTCGCCATCATCATGTTAAAACTGTAAGTTAAGCTCCATAGGTGTGGCAGCTGTCCAATTATCAATGAGGCCAGAACGATCTATAAGGTCTTGGATATATTTGGACTGAGAAATATAATAGCCTTGTGCTGAATGTGTTACCTCAATGCCTAAGAAGTAATTAAGAGGACCTAAATCAGACATGTGAAATTGTTCACCAAGCTGTTTCTTGACAAGAGAAATATGATCCATATCATCTCCTGTGATAAGCATATCATCAACATATAAAAGGAGCAGAGTACGGCCACGTGGAGAGGTATGAATGAATAAGGTAGGATCATGATCACTAGGCGAGAAACCAGCAACCTTCATGACAGTCACAAAACGCTCAAACCATACACGTGGGGCTTGTTTAAGTCCATATAAGAAACAGCGTAGGCGACAGACATGTCCTGGAGGTGCATCCACACCTGGAGGGGGCTGCATATAAACTTCTTCATGCAACTCACTATGTAAAAAAGCATTCTTGACATCCATTTGAGAAATACTCCATGAACGAATGGCAGCCACTGCAATCATAGTACGAACTGTGGTCATCTGAGCAACTGGAGCAAATGTCTCCTCATAATCAAGTCCATGGATCTATTGAAAACCTTTAGCAACAAGACGAGCTTTATATCTTTCAATAGAACCATCTGACTTGGTCTTAATTTTGAACACCCATTTACTGGAAATAGGGACAGCATGGGAAGGTAATGGTACAATTTCCCAAGTACCTGTGCGATCAAGGGCAGCAAGCTCTTCAGCCATAGCAAGCTGCCATTCTGAAATATCTGAAGCTTCCTAATAGGTTTTCGGCTCATGAAGAACAGCACCAACATGTTTCTTTGCATAGGAAAAACCCTGTCTGTCAGGAGGCTTCATAGTGGTACGATCACGAAACTTATATCTAGCAGGAACCTGTGGCTCATCAGAAATAACATTTGACTCATTAGTGTTAGCAGAATCATCAGAACCAGGACTAGAGGAATCAGCCGGAGACGAAGAATCAGGCGCATGCTCTATGTGTGGTGACGAATTACGCGGAATGTCTGCGTGGGTTTTGGGACGACGTTTGTAAGTGTGAATGATGGATGGTTTTGAAGAGTAGGGTGAGGGTGGTGGTTCCGGAGGGGATATGACAACGGGTGGAGGCGGTGGTGAGTCAGCATCGGATGGGATAGATGGAAGGCTCAAAAAGGATGTGGAGTCGATGGGAGCATAGGATGAATGGGTCATAGTGTTATGGAAGAAAGGTTTGTTTTCAACAAAAGTGACATCTCGAGAGATACGGATGCGACGAGTGGAAGGGCCATAGCAGCGATAACCCTTATGTTCAGGATTGTAACCCAAAAATACACACTCAACTGACTAGGTTGTCAACTTTGTTCGCTCACGAGGTGCAAGAAGAACATAACATGTACAGCCAAAAATCCGAAGGTGGTCATATTTAGGAGAAGTGTTGAAGAGGACTTCACCTGGGCATTTGCCAGATAATTTGGATGAGGGCTGTCGATTGATGAGGTAAACGGCTGTGAAAATGGCTTCTTCCCAAAAGTGAGTGGGAACAAAGGAGGCAATCAACAATGTGCAGCTTGTTTCTATAAGATGTCGGTGTTTGTGCTCTGCAACTCCATTCTGAGCATGAGCACTAGGACATGACAGTTGAGATAGTGTACCATCAGTGATCAAGAATTCCTAAAATCTGTGAGATAAATACTCACAACCAGAGTCAGGACAAAAGGTTTTAATAGGGGTGGAAAACTAAGTATGAACCATGCGTACAAAAGTCTGATAAATGGAGTATAACTCACAACGATGTTTCATGAAATATATCCAAGTATAACGTGAATAGTCATCAATGAAAATGACATAGTACTTATGACCAGACTTGGTAGCAAAAGGGGCTGGACCCATACATCACAATGAATAAGATCAAAAGGCCTAGCATAATGTGAAGCACTAGAATAATATGGGAGTTGTACTTGTTTTCCAAGTTTGCAACCCTTACAATGAAAACTGGACTCAACGGATATAGGACCTAAACATCCACTATTTATTAATGTGGACAACTGAGACCCACAAAGATGGCCTAAGCGATGATGCCACTTAGCAAAGGATGAGGTGGTCGATGAAGCAATGGAAGACACACGAGCAGTGGAAGGAAGGCGCAAGGTGTCCAAGTGTAGAGGTTAGATGAATCTATACGGCGATGGCCAATCCCAATCAGAGCCGTGGTTCGACGGTCCTGAACAAAACAAAATGAGTCAGTAAATCCAACAAAGCAATTCTGGTCAGTGATTTGACCAACTGACAGAAGATTCATAGATAACTGAGGTACAAATGAGACATCAGGAACAGAGAAATGTGAAGTGCAAAGAGCACCCTTATGTGAGATGTGACAAGAAGTGCCATCAGTTGTCTGAATAGAGGATCCATCATTGACAGGCTTGCAATCAATTAGTTGGGACTGATCTGATGTGACATGAAAAGAAGCTCCTGAATCAAGAGCCCATGAAGATGTACAAGCTCCAATAGGCGCACCAGTAGTAGCAGCGGACACAGAAGGCTTAGGACTCAAACCACGACCTTGGGCAGCACGGCGAGCACAAAATTCAGCAAGTTTCTCCGGAAACTTGATGAAGCACTGATCGGATGTGTGAGTAGTCTTCTTGCAATGTTTGCATGGCTCAGAAGAAGAACTTCCTCTGTAAGGACCACTTCTATGAGAGGCAGCCAGCACACTATCAGTGGGATGATGAGCTTTCAAGGAAGCAAGACGAGTCTCTTCAATAATCAGATCAGACAATGCCTGTGTCATGGTTAGAGAAGCAGAATCGTGCAGCAACTTGGTACGAATAGAGTCAAATTCAGCCCTTACTCCCATAAGAAAATCATATGTAAGGAACTGCTCAAGAAATTTGTATCCCGTACACTCTGCTGCAGTACATGTGGGCACCATAGATAGTAAAGAGCCAGTCAAACGCTCATATTCAGAGTTATAATCATCAACAGACAAATCATGCTGCTCAAGGAGATGCATAAGAGTATGAAGGAGAGCATCACTGTCCTTAACATAACGCTTTTTTTAAATAAGCCCACATAGGTTTAGCTGTCTTATAGGGAGAGAGACTCATCGTCATAGATTGCTTGACACTATTGACTATGGCAGCCATTACCTTTCCATCATTTATTTGCCACTGTTTAATCTCAGCACTATTAGCATTATTAGCAGTAGGTGCAGGTTGATCTTCAGTTAAATGAGAAAGTAAGCCAGATCCTCTCAAAGCAGTTTCGACACAGAAAGCCCATTCTATATAATTCTGACCATCTAGGGTGATGTTGACAACAATTACAGAGAATTGAGACATGTTGAAATATTGAATTACTGAATGACCAACAGCAGCAGACAACAAAACAGAGGACAGTAGCAGAATGGAGTAGAAGCAAACTGCAGTTACCACCAGAGGAGGACAGTGAAGCTGAAGAGGGCGATGTGGTCAAGATCTCCAATAGCAGCAAGCAAAATTCCTTCACGAGCCTCAAATGGACGAAAGGAGGATGCTGAATAGGTCCTCCAAATGACCAGACAAGAGGCGATGACTGCAAATTGAAGTAGAGGGCGTGATGGCGACCCAGAGAGCAGGCCATGATGTTGAAGCAGGGGCCGCGACGGCGACCCTAGATGCGGCCACGACGGCGGCCTGGGATGTGCTGACCGGGAAGGAACAGAGCCGCGACAGCGGCCCTGGATGCGACCACGACGGCGGCCTGGGATGTGTCGCAACGGTGGCTGATGGGACCGTGACGGCGGCCGAGAGAGGGCGGGAGAGTGGCCGTGATGGCGGCCGAGAAGGTGGCCACGGAGGCGGCTAGAAGACAGCCGCGCTAGCGGTCGAAAACAGGGTCGGGGTGGGCGGGATTAAGAAAATTAATTAGCCCTAACCCTATCTCTAACCTGCTCTGTTACCATGTTACTAACCTCGGGTTTAGGAAGATGATTAGCCATTAGGCTGAGTAGTTTGTCTATATAGACATACGTATGGGCCAATATATGGATCTGGACAATATGGGCCTTAACACTTTCCACGGTGTAGAGGCTGGCTTTGTACAAAAAATAAATGAATCTGAGGTGTTCTTTTGGTTGTTGACCTCCCTACCGCCATCCCTGCCTCTCTCTAAATCTAAAATATTAAAAAAAACATCTCTATGTAAAACTATCTGGGACCAATGGTAACCATAAAAATTTGGATCACCTTCCATTGAATTATATGATACTTTTCTCTGAGAATTTTTGGAATGCAAGTACTTGCCTGTGTTTCATAGTTCCAAATGTGTACGTATCCAGAACCATCCCCTGTCATGATCCTGCATTATCCAAATTGACAAATCACGTTAACCATACATGTATAGTGGAGAACTAAATAAATATCCGTACAAAACTTCCGTTCATTATTTGGACTATGGGTCACACAAGAAATATAAAAAGGGCGCCCCTACATAAATTGATGTACACTATTGTATCAGTAACGATTCTCATATTGAAAGATCCGCAAGAAAGAGCAGAATGTACTAGGGGGATGGCACCACGCCCAGGAGGCCAATAATCTTCGAGGGTATCGAAAATTCAGGAGATTTATTAACTGAAACCACATAAACTATATTCCCCGATTGCTATTTAGCAAGGTACTTTGGATCTCCTATTATTTGCTTCTCTTTGAGTTATAGGTTAGATTTCATCTTTAGTCTACTCCAACTTGTTTGGAACAAATTTTGTTGTTGTTGTTTAGCAACTTTGGGAAAGACGCACTCACCACTTTTTTGTTGCGTTGGTGTCTAAGCAATACAATATATCGCGCAGATTCTCCACAGATAAAATCTGATTTGACAAATATACAATGGGAATTAGGACAATGGGAATTAGGAACGGAAACAGCAAGATAGTTTCGTTGCACAGCTAACAATTGTTACAGCATATATGAACAATAAACTAATAAAATTGCGTACCTTGAATCCAGGCGGGACTAGCTACAGAAATGTAATTGCATTGCCACACGGCCACCAAAACAAATATGCCAAAAAAGGTAGCATCAGAACCAACATATAGGTCAACATATGCTCAAAGTTGCTATTTACCTATTTTTAAAAAATAAAGCAGATAGACTCTATTTGTGTGTCCAAAAAGTTCTAAATGGGCACATATTGTAACACACGAGGAGTTTTACTGTTCAAAAACTGGTCGGTAGTTTTGAGAAACTATGACCAGTAGTTTGATCTAATGATGTAGATCCGATAATTTAAACCTATTGGTGAATAGTTTGATCTAACAGTGTATAGATTCAAAAATCTAAAACCACAACTATTGACCAGTATTTTATTATTTTGAGGATAATATCAAATAAATAAGAGTACTAGATTATAATAATTAATTTTTAATTTTATGAATCAAATTAAATTAGTTTTTTTATTAATAACTGATATTTATATATATATTAAGCTGAGCTGGCATTTTAGTGATTTAATAGAATTAATGTTCTATTAGGAAAATAATGTTAATTCATTAATCGATAGTGCTATTATGAAGCTACCCTCAAGTTATTAGCTTGTATTTTTAAGAAACTATTGGCCAATATTTGGACAGTAAAACTTCTATTCTTAAAAGCACACCTATGCTTATTTCCAAAACGTATTAAAGTAATACTGTCTGACTATATAATGGAGTGCACGGGTCATGTTGGGAAATGGTAATGGCTAGAAATTAACTGAGTAAAAGGATATGTTTTGATATTTCATCACAATAATACTAAAGTAGAACTTGTATTATTTGTAGAAGTAGGTGGTAGAAAGTTCATTTACAGATGTAGTTAGTACTCCATGCATCGTAAATTACTTGTCATTTTTGCTCTGAAGACAGGAATTAAGTAGAAATGAAAAGGTGGATGCTCAATAAATAAGGAAAAGAGAGATAGAGGCAGAGGTGTGCGGGAAAGAGAGAGAGGTGTTTGGGATATGAGGATGACAAGTAAATTAGAAAAAACTGGATGAGTGTAGGATGACAAGTAATATGGTGTTGATGACCAAAATTGGCCTAAACCCAACTGAGTTGGTGAAAATCAACCTGACCCGTTTCACAAACCGGAAAGACTGCTTTTGGCTGGTGCTTGGATGTACAATTGGATTTTACCATAGAGTAGACCTCGTTGAGATAATTAAAATGTATAGGTGGATTGGTACATTTGGACTCTGGATGCAAAAGTTATGGTCTTCAAAAGATTTCAGAAATCAGAAAACAGTTCAAACCGGTTGCTAAAATAGGTCAGAATGGTTTGGGTAGAGTCTGAATAGAAATTGGTGTTTTGACTCGGAATTTGTAAGGAAAGTTGATTTCTTACGCAACAAGACCACCTCTCTTATAAAACTAGGGTCACGACCAATTGAGGGTATCCAACTCCAATGGATCAAGTTATCTTTACTTTTTACCCTTTTTCCTTTTCCTTTGCTTCTCCAAACCCTATCCTTTATTGTTCTCTTGTCTCCATGATGAAGAAGGCATCCTAGCTGGCATGTCAAGTTTAGGGCAACACTTAGGCGAGCTCCTCCCGACAGGGTCCCTCCCAGACGAGTTCTCCAAGGTGAAGATCTAAAACCTTTACCAAACCGGTCTGATTGGTGTGCAAAACTGGTCTGACTGGTTTCTCTGCTGCTGGTGGCCGAGAGCCCCTGCAGAGATACTCATGGACGTGTTCGTGTACTTAGACACTGTCTAGGTGTCAACATATGGGACATGAGAAGTATAAGTATATGCTTTTGCAAGAAACTCAGTACAATGGCTATGAAGTCTACCATCTACCAAACACGCGACTTTGATGTGCTCATCTGAATAATAACTAACCTCGGAAGGATTCTCTTGTGGCGCATAAACTGCTTTCAGTGTGACCTCATGCACTAGTCCGCCCAACTCTTTAACTTCGGTAAAAAACAGGTTACACTCTGATTGATCTTCAAATGGGAGGACATGCTTATCTCCCAGTACACAACTCTGCAGGATCAGATCGCAGTCCCACTTCTGTGGTTGCGTCTCCAGCTTTGACGTTGTGACGATGAGGGTGTATATTGACCTTGGTGGCAGAATACCATACAGCGGCAGCTTAAGGAAGCCCCCCGACTCACCAATTTTCTTTGTAAGCCTAAATGCAACATGTTTATCTGTAACATTGGTTAGGTGCACTGAGCAGGGGACCAGCTTGTTGCGTTCAAAAGGAAAGCGAAGCTCAAGTGGTTCGACATCAATCATCTTAAAGGTTCCTGCAATTTCCTGGTAAAAGTAATAGAGCTTCCAATATCAGTACTTGGGCTAAGTTCACACGATGTAATATCATTCTGGTATTGACAGGTAAGGCTACTCCTAGTGTGTGTGTGTGGGGGGGGGGGGGGGGGGGACCTTCCGCCATGTTTGCATTGTGATGCTGTGGCATGTTAATAATGAAGAAAGAGAATAAATCAGTTTCATATACACTGTTTCCAAGACTATAAAACTCCATGAAACCCAGCATATTGAGAACAAACATTCATGTCATATGAAATTTCGATTAATCGCTAAAGAAAAAAGTTAAATGTCATGGTAATTCTAGGAAACAAAAATAAAACAATGCATTGGAGGAGTGTGTTTCATTTATGCTTTTTGTGATGTGGAACTTATGGAAAAACGATGATATGAAACTTTCCACTAGGATAGCCTAAAAGTACTGGTATATTTAATTGTAAGGCATGAAAGCTTATCTAGTTCAACATATTTAAGAGTGGATGGAAGGAGCAACCATTATGAAAAATGGAAGGTATTGTGAAGAAGGTTGACCTTAATAATAAAATAAAACAGTAAATAATTGGTTTATGTGTTTATCTAAGACAAGTTGGCCTTTTCTTTCTTTTGGTCAGAAGACAGCTCACCTGTGACTGTTCTTTACTAAATTCGTCCTCTATTGGGGACTGTGATATGGTTGGTGCTACCATAACAACATCCAACTTCACCTCATCAACAATTCTATCAGTATCCTTGAACATGTCCAAAGTGATGTCATTGGGCTTGAGATCCTTGCTCACTATTATGCTCTGAAGAACAACCTTCTCCTCATGTAGCAAGTTCGAGTCGTCCTGTTCTTTCATGTTCAAAACGACTTCCCATGTGGACCTCGGCGATATGATTCCTTTGGCCCGCGTAGAGGAGTACTTCCCCTCGTCGGACACCACAAACATGTAAGCGACATGGTCATCTGTCATGTTTGTCAACTGCAGCGAGGAAGCCAAGTTCTTGTTTAGCTCAATGGGGTAGTGGTAGCAGAGCTCCTGGGGGTTGACGTGGATCAGCGCCTTTGGGGCAAGCATCTATACAAGAAAGAAGAAAATAATGAATCAAAGTGAAAGCATATTACACCAAAACTGTCAAGCGAAGGCAATTGTGGTGAGTATGCTGCACATATTCATCCTCTTGGTTGCACATCAGTGGGCATTTGCTGGTGTGCAGTAAACTCCTCATAGCCAAGCAATCTGCAGTCCAATACCTATTTCTAAATGGCCAACCAAAGAAAAATCTTGCACTTGGCTCCAGAATATGATATCCGTAATCGGCATCAGGTAATCTCTCTCTCTCTCTCTCTCGGTGGGGGGAGGGCTTTTTCAAAATATCAAGTGGCAAAGAAGACAAATTTCAAATGAAATCTAAACATATATGTCAACTGTATCAATAATAATATTACCTTGTTTGCATGTGACCCTGGGTCGTTTCTCGCCTCCTGAGGTAATGAAATCTCCAATTTCTCAATCTTCTTTTCTGTTTCATACAGCTTATGTACAATTGACCCAACTTTAGGCCTTTTCTCAGGATCAGGATTTAGACAATCTAATGCTATCTCAATGCAAGTCTTCACTTGTTCACATTCTTCTTCTAGTGTTGTATATGTAGCTCTTGTCTGAAGCCTTTTTCTCCAGTTTTCGTGTACCTACAATAGTGACAAAAATGGTGATACTATTATTTGCATGTCAATGTACAAGAATGGCATAATGTTAATCGAATATGACTATGGATCCCTTTTTTAAAAGACAACCTGATGATGCTGGATCTTGATATGTAACTTTACTTACCAGGTCAATAAATTCTTGGTGAGACATTTGGTAACGCTTGTGGTAGGCCTGGCCTCCTGCCATTATCTTTATAATTATGACACCCAAGCTGAATACGTCAAACTTTTCTGATATTTCTGCTTTGTCTATGTATTCAGGAGGCGTATAACCACTGCATATGACATCATAAATAATTGATAGAGAAGTGTTACACAGGATTTTGTCCATTTAATGAAGAAATGAGTTCAGGGAGGCATTAAGTTACATTGTTCCTACAGGTTGTTGTCCAGCACTCTGCAGGGATCGGATTTGTTCGTCTCTGATGAGTCTTGACAATCCAAAGTCGGCAAGTTTTGGAACCATTTTATCGTCTAATAATATATTATCAGGTTTTAGATCTAGATGTAACACGGGAACTTCTAATCCTTCGTGAAGGTATTTCACGGCCTCACACGTCCCCTTAATTATTTTGTGCCTTGTCTGCCAGTCCAGTCCATGATATTCATCTATAAAAGTAAATCAAGTTAGACAGATAGACTATGATCCTGCAAGAAGCTAAGAGAGATAGTTAAATTAAAGTAATAGATAGTTTGTCCCAAAAAAACGTGTAATATTGTACCACTTAAATGATCCTGTAGACTTCCGTTTTGCAGATACTCAAAGCAGAGAGCCCTATGAATTTCTTCGGCAAGGACCATTCTTTTACTGAGCTCTACATACTTGAGAGTTATCTCGTAACTGTAGGCAAGTAGACGTACAATATTTTCATGCTTGAATCTAACAATATTTTCAAACTCATTCCTGAATTGACCTTTATCATCTTGCCCCCCCATCATACGAAGCATTTTCACAGCAACCTTTTTCCCATCATGTATTCCCTGATCAATGTCTCTTATTAAAACTTGATTGAGGCCGAGTTTTTCATGTCACTACGTACTGATAATTAAAATAATAAAGATGTAAAATACAAATTGTATATCCAATTTGATTTGTCACCTTGTTTAATCCATTATATATAATAATATAAAAATGGATGGCTTATTGGTGCACGGATATAAATAAGACACCTATAAATAATATGGATGATACATTTACAATGAATAATTCTTTCGGTGGTATGCGGTGTCGTATGTCTAGGGGTGGGTCGATTATATAATGTTTCACAAAAAAATGGTAAATACTTTTTGCGACATTATGGGCACCTGCCCTAAGGTGACGTGGATATGATGACATTGTTATGAGTTGATGGCTCAGATCTCATAACAATGGTTTGATCCAAAATACTTAAGTCTAATATTTTTATATGTCAAACCACGATTTGGTGTACTGATGATGACGCAGGTGGATGACTAATTTGACATGTTCAACAGTCTAATCATGGATTTTACATTATTAGTAGTAAAACTAGGGTGGACAAGTACCTCAGTGTTCACAAAATCACATTCGAGCCTTGGACACATGTGTAAACTTCCGATTTCAATCATACTGTGAGACCTTCATATTTTTCTATTTTCTACCATTTCAAATAACAGCTGAGTACCAAGAGCAAACACATTGACACTTAGGTCTTGTTTGGAACCACTACGGATAATAGTTAGCTGCCAAAATAATTCCTAATGGTTTCAAACAATCTCAATCTAACCAACAACCCTGATAATAGTCATCTCGCGACTAAAATACATATGTGTTTCCCTAAACAATTTGATAACAATATCTAGGTGCATGAACTCCTAAAGCCATCAGATGGATCTAGGGTCGAGTCATGTTATATCTGCTCGAGTCCACCCCTTTGTGAGGAAAACAATCCAACGTGGAGGGAGGGAAAGAAGGCCGGAAAATTGTGTATTTGCACATGATCCCATTCCCCATTCCGCATTTCCTGTTTTGCATGTTTTGGCGACTAAGGGGAAACAAGTATGTTATATCTTTAATCTTACCTTGTAAACATCTCCATAGGTTCCACTGCCAATCTTTTCAGAGAAATCGTTTGTGAGTTGTTTTATTAGATGCATTGGTATGGATTTCGGCGCAGCTTCAGAATTGTATGAGTGCTGCATGTTGAATGCCTGCCAATGACATAATAGAACCCAAGAATTAACAAATTATATAGACGACAAGAATATTATGTTAATAGATCCAGTATCTACCATGGAAATAAAAGGTAAAGGCCAAAATTTGTGACAAAACATATTTTACGGTTTTGATGGAAGCATTTAAAAGGCTATCATATCTTGTAAGTGATGGAAGGTTCTTTTTACACCTCCATGTTAATCGATGAAAAATCCTAAAAACTTTTTGAAAAAATATGACCATTGATATGGACTCTTATCAAAGCATATAATCATTAGGGTTTATTAGGTTCAAACCCTGCGAAGGAAATCTGCCTGGGCCACAATCTCATGCGATGGATAAAATGTACTCTAGAAGATAAACTCGATAAATTGCCTTTATATATAACTTTCTACTGATGTATCAATTAAATTCGCTAACAGGTCTAAGTTATACTAATTTATCACACTTGATATATTTTTAAAACTTCTAAAATTATAGCGATACTATCTCTATGTATGTTGCTAGTAGTCTTAAAACATAATTTGCTACTTCTTAGTAAAAAAAATATTTGCCTGCAGAAATGGCTACCGAACTTACAACAGAATTTTCTACTAAATGTATTTTTTTTCAAAATTTGCTCCAACTTTATTTTGATAGCGACTTTATACTTAATACTTGATATGTCATAACAGAATTAATTATATTTTAGAAGTTGGTACAAGAATTAACAATGGGTAAAAAATTAGAAATTATAATGAGAAGGGATAATCAAGAGAGGTACAGATATAATGGAAAAATGAGAATAAAATATTTTATGGGACAAATTTTGAATTGTAGAATGACTTTCTTTGTGCGTACATGTGGTAGTAATTTAATACAATTTCATATATAGACTACAGCGATTTTTCTCTTCTACTATATACATTTTGTGTATGAAAAACATGCTATATGTACAGTAGAAACTTATAGTGTGCTCTTCATCTAATATTAAATTCTATATAGCAACTTATGTTATCCGTATAGTACTAACTTAAGTTATAGAAATCATTAAAAAATATACAAGTGACTTTGTTTTGCTCAGCTCGTCATGTAGAACACAACAGTACAAACAAATTCAAAAACAGACTTATATGATACAGTAATGACATTTTAAAATTTTTGGATGAAATATTTAATATCAGTCCTTTTCCTTTGCAAGTATGTTTTTTTAGCTAAGGTACCTCTCCTTTATAAAGCAAATGAGGTTACATTGGTACATATTCCATCTGGTGGAGTAATCAGCCAAAGATGAAGTCCTAGTGGTTTATACACTGAACTTTTAGCGAGCCCATGGGCATCTCCGTTTGATTCTCAGATTTCGTGGACAATCTCAACTTTCAAGAAGCCTGTCTTCTGTGCTTTGATCTCCTTAACATTATAACCGTAGGGACCCAAACCGTCACCCCGCATGCTCTGTACCACGTTGGAGCAATCCGTCGCTAGCCTGAGCTGTTGTAGCATCAAATCAGCTGCAAGAGACATTCTTTCTCTGCATGCCAATGCCTCTGTCATCTCTGGATCAGAGATGCCTTAGGAAGGAGATATTTGCTAATTTGCCCACGATAAGAGTGAGCTTCGCCTAAATGTCCACATAACATTGGGTCTCTTTAAAATGCCCACCGAAACATGGACTCATCGGTAAAATGCCCATCAAAACGGGGACTCACCAGTAAAATGCCCACAAGTAATTCTTTGGACGAACTTACCCTCTTCTTCTTTCTCCAGCTTTGCCTCGCCTACCCATATTCACTGCCACAGCTCTGCCCCACCCGCGCTAGTTGTCGGACGCCGCAGCCCCGCTTGTCACTGCGGCCCTGCCTCCCCGCGCTCGCCGCCGACCGGCTCCGCCTCCCCGCGTAGCAGGAGCTCTTCCGCCCGTGCTCGCCGTCGGCCGCCCTCACCTACTTGCGCCACTGGAGCCCTGCCCGCCCATGCAAGCCGCCGGCCGCCACGGCCCTACCTCCCCGCACTGCCGGAGCCCCGCCCACCCGTGCTCATCGCCGGCCACCGGGGTCCACACACGCGGGCGAAGGCTGGCACTGAGTTGCCTCGTGGTCAGCGTTCAAAGCCGTCAGCTCCAGACTGCAAGCGAGCACAGCTGCCGCGGCGAAGGGAGCAGGAGGAGGAGCGGCGACGGCGAAGGAAGGGCGCCGACGATGCGGTGAAAGGGGAGGGGGAGCGGGTAGCGGAGGGCTCAGAGGAGGCCTGCATGCCGCTGGGCACGGCTGCCCTGACCGGAACCGCACGGGGATGGCGAGCAACATTAAGAGCCGAAGGGCTGGCGTCAGCCTGGGGCACGGTGCTTGTGTGAGGGAGGAGGAAGAAAGAAGATAATAGCAATTTCGTCTAAGAAAAGAGATATGGACAAAATAGCAACGAGTCCATGTTTTAATGGGCATTTTTAGAAAGCCCAATCTTACGTGGGCATTCTACCGAAGCCCACTCTTATTGTGGGCAAAATAGTAAATATCTCTTGGAGAACACCACTACTGATGCTTCTTGGAAGCCTTCTGCAATCTGCATCATCGCGCGCAACAACTGCCACACCAGCGACATTCTGGTTCTTCGACGGCGCTGCATTAACATTGATCTTTGCACGTCCGGTGGTGATGGAATCCATCGTGGTGCTCTTGATCTTACACTTTGCTCCTTTGCATGTAAGTGGTAGGCACTATTTATGCTAGCTACGAATACCCGATGGGCCAGGCCCGCGCGTGGCTGCGCAATAAAGGTCGCGTGCTAAATGTACTGTTCATCCAAATTTAGCTCGGTTGCGAGCGCGATGGGTCGGAAGATAGTCTTTTCTATCTAAATATATGCTATCCATTCAAATTTATTCAAAGCATGCCTGGCCCACTACGTACGAGTACATAATCACGAAATGGACTGCTGCTCAAGTTGATGATATGTATATGTTGCAGTAGGAAACCTTTTTTTATATAACTGGTTTGTATACTATACCACGGTCGATTTTTTTATATAACTGACTTGACCCACTACGCACTATATAAAATGCGTTTTTACTGACCAATGATAAGTCGTTAATATTGATCCATGGTATAATGGTACTAATTCAAAAAACATATAGTACGTAGATTTGAGATCGCGGATCTCAAATTTTAGATTTCTAGCTGCCTAGCTACTACAAGATTGATTTTCACTGCTCTTGGGTTGACCTGATCCTATAATCGAAGTAAAGTCAAGACACTATAAGACTGAGCTCCTGAAGATTGTTCCACAAGATGTTGTCGTCGAGAATGCTGGTTCTGCACGAGGTTGACATGCCAGGGCGTGACTCAAAAACCTAGCGCGGTGGCACCATATAGGCGATGGAGCACAGGAGGGTGATTTGGTGGAGGACCCAACATAAAGTAGTCAAGGGGACTGTAACATTCCAACCCATTGAGATTAGGTCCATATTAGTTCATGAGCATTTGAGTGTATAAGTAGGTGGGAATTTAGTATCACCTTTCTAGTTTAGTAGGAGAAAGGTAAACAGATAAGACTAGGTTGTCCATCATCATCAAACTTGGATTAGCCCTTTTATGCGGACCGAGAAAAAAAACATAAATAGGTTGGTAAGTGTGGGGGGTCCACTCAAAATTTGAACTGGATCCAGCTGGGTGTGGTGGACCCTAGGGTGTTATAGCAACCATAAGCATATCACCACCGACAGATGCCGCTGAAAACAATAGGCACATGACCCACCTTGGTTGTTTCAGTTGCGTAGCCGTGTCAGTGGATTCCAGTCTTGGTTGCGGGTCTCCACTCGAGCCACAGAACACCCAGCTCTATCTAGGAGGTGGAACAGGAGGTCGTTGACGATGACATAGCCAACAACTTCCACGATGCACACTTCGGAGTGGCCTTGAACTTGGTGCTTCGTTCATGAGAGAGCAATCAGCTAAGAGCAACTCTAGTCGGGTCTACAAATTGGAGCCCCCAAACTCCATTTGCAGGTCTGCCTGAAAATTAAAACACGGACCTCCAAAAAGCAATGCTCTGTCTAGTGGCTATTAGATGTCCATTTAGAGAGGAAATAGGAGGCTCGAAAACTAAGACCATGGAGGAGTGATTTAGGAGCCCATGTAAAATGACGTAGAATAGCAGGGATAAGTGGATCTAGCGATGCATAGCCCACTACTAAAAACACTCAAATTAAAAGCAAACAACTAAAACTAAGCTAAGAGGGGGGCTTCCCTCTCCTTCCATTGAGGCGAGGTTGCCAAAGGGAGAGGAGGGGTGGTCCGCCGACGGCGACAGTTGAACCCTCGATCTAAGCTGTTGGGTGTAGGGATGGCAATTTCACCCATGGGTGCGGGGCCCGATGGGTTTTGCACCCGATGGGTGCGGGCGTGGGTCTAATTTTTCACCCATGGGTGTCACCCGCACCCGACCTGACAAACACGGGTGTGGGTGCGGGTTTTATTTCTCACCCATGGGTGACCCGTTGGGCCCCGAAACATACTCAAATACAAAATTTAGTCTCATCTCATAATAAGTTAATCCTAAATAAATATAAATATGGTGAGTAATGACTAAATTATTAAGATTTTATGTACAATTACCTAAGTACATATCCATGACTCATTTTTGTTGATTGTTGTGACATATATAGATATTGTGCATTTTTATTGACCTCGTTAAAATACTTATTTTGAGATGTTTTTCATATTACATATGAAACCCGATGGGCACCCGACATCCACCCGAAATCCGATGGGTCGGGTGTGGGTCTAAATTCCCACCCGTGGGTGCGGGTGTGGGTGTTAATTTTCACCCGAAACATTTTTCGTGGTGGGTGGGTTTTTGCTCCACCCAACCCGAACCCGACACACTGCCATCCCAGACCTCAGTAGCTAGGAAACCTTGCCTAAAGTGGTGTCGTGCAGTGTTAAATAATGTCTGTGGCGATGCGTCTACATACATACAGGGCAATGCAAGAGATTAAGCGATGGAGCTAGAAAAGTTGCAGGGGAGAGAGAGAGAGAGAGAGAGGTTGTCTGGCCGATTAGGGTGGGAGCCGGATATTTGTTCACGGATCTATCAAATTTGATGAAGTGGTCAATAACGAGAAATTTATTGTGACTGATATTTTTTAGATCCGTTACTGTAAGTGAGATCATTTTTAGTGATAGGCTACATAAACGTCCGTCGTTTGAAATAGATTTTCTTCAGTGGTGATTGGTGAACAATATGAAATGGACATTTATTGGATCTGCAAAGAAATCATTACAGCAGTGGTGTTACTGCCGCACTCACAAGAGGCATCTGTGTCTTTTTCCTTTGCAGCTTATATGGCTAAAATATCTTACTGCCTCTATCCATAAATATTGTGCGTATTTGCAAAGAAGAAAAATTCACAAATATTGTACGTATTTGTATCTGCGGCGCTCATCGCTCTCGTCACTTGTGCCTAACGTAATTTAATCGATAATGCTTCTTTTCAAGTGGTTGAAAATTAGGGTTATTTTTAACCACCACTTTTTACTGTTATTTTTGTTTTTTTGTTATTTATCTATTTTTAAGATTATATGTATTAATTAATATTATATATAAATTATAGAAAAATTGTCCTTTTGTATCCATTAAATCTGGATCTAACGGCCAAAAGTGGTGGCTGAAAACAACTCTAATTTTTAACGGCCTGAAAATTAGACACTCCCTAATTTAATACAGCATGCAACATTTAACTAGCCAGGAGGTCACACACACACTGATATGTGGGCGAACCTGGAGAGTGGGCGCTGCCTAGGGCGTGGAGGCAAGCACCGTTCCATGGAACGCAGAGTTACTGAAGTCCAACGCTGTCTTTGTGGAAATGGGTTTGTTAGTTGGTCTTTGTGCACAAAATGCGCATAATAAACATGGACGGAGGTCGGAGGGAGTATAAATAAAGCTTAAACGAAGTACTATGAGCTAATGGCACTTCATGTTGAAGTTGACTTCACTTTTCAATTCAGATCTCTCTCGATCCGGTCTTATAAGTTGTTTTTTTAGAACAGGAGTACTCCCCGGATTCTATTAGAGAAACCAAAATGTTTACAGGCTATCAGCATATAAGGGTATAAAAACAGATAGATGTTGAGCGATGGGGTTATTTATGACTCCGGGGTTTCCTCTAGTCTAGCTGAGAAAAAGGACATGATGACGATGCATTTTACTCTATGGGCATAACATGATCGGAGTTCTAATTAAATCCGTTCAAATCTTCTTCCTTCCATCGGATCCAGTACTTAACCATTGTCCCGGTGTCCTATAGTTCGTATGAAGTAAAAATCTACCTAGATCCCAGTGCCTAATTTCGTATGAAAGTTGATGTATACATTATACATACGCCAGTTGGAAAATCTTCATTCGAATAACTAATAAAGTGGAGTTTAATAGGGAGGCATTAGTTGATGGGGGTTGCTTGGGACATGATTTGTGAAACAAGTTTGATTTTAATGCCTGGGACACGATTTAAGGAATCCATAGCAACAAATCGTCAACTGTAAGAAACAGCATATATCTGTCTCCATACAAAAGCACGAGATGTGCAAGTATGGAGACATCAGAAACAGCATCCAAACAAGGAAAACTCAAACAGATAAAGGATGAAGAAAGGAAAGAATATGAGCTCCCCAGCAAATGAAACTTATGCAAGAAAGGAAAGAAGACTTGCACGGACCTGTTGCGATCGAGGACCTCCCAGTGGTGAGAAGCAGCGACGGGAGCCATGGGTTGTAGATGTACCTTCCAATATACAACGAGAGACAACTCTCAAGTCTTGCTTCATTCTTTGTTTAATTATTACTTTGGATCATCGACTCGTAAGTCGTGCATTGTTTAATGTCCGTCTTGGAAGATTTGGCGATAAGCCACCACTTGCTTGATGCTCTATGCATTTTATTAATTACTAGAGAAATTTTCTCTAAGAAACATCGGTTTCGTACACAACACACTCACAATCACGTTTTTATCGAGACATATTACGATTTTGGGTATTCTCGTCTGTGGCATACTATTACCGTTTAATAATTATTTTCAATTTTTTTATCTCCACACATAAAACATATTAAAATTTAAATCTTTACACAAACATACATTGTTGTATTCTCTATCATTAAAAAATAGAGCTAGATTTTTTCTGATTGTTCACATGATTTACTTATTATTTTAATATTTAATTTGTCAATCAAGCCATGCAAACAATAACAAAAAATAAGTCTATATTTTTTTATGATAGAGAATACAACAATATATGTTTGTGCAAAATTTCAAATATCAATTTATTTTGTGCATTGAGATAAAAAAGTTAAAAACAATTATTAAACGGTAATATTTAATTTGTCAATCAAGCCATGCAAACAATAACAAAAAATAAGAGTATATTTTTTTATGATAGAGAATACAACAATGTATGTTTGTGCGAGATTTTAAATATCAATTTATTTTATGTATTGAGATAAAAAAGTTAAAAACAATTATTAAATAGTAATAGTGTGTCAGACGAGAGTAACCAAAATCGTAGTGTGTTTCAGACAAAAATACGATTATGAATGTATTGTGGACGAAACCATCATTTCTCAGTGTCTTTTATATAAATTTCTCATATAATATCGTTCTGATAAAGCACGATATGTATTGGCAAAAGCAAATAACTTACGTATAAATTGAAAAAATGCATTGGAAGTTCCGCACAGTAGTATATATGCACTAGAGTTGAGCGGAATTGTATGTAGAATCGGAAGGGACTAGATGTAAACGGAGCAGATGCTTAGGATGACTTGACTGCGATCGCGTCGGAAAGGACAATGAACATTATCATGCATTCTTATTTTGTCCAAACATATGCAACGCATGTGATGGCATCATGGCACTCCGTCGTCAGCCGGTATTAGTTTTAGACCAGCTGTATGTACGACTTGTCAATTTGCACATACTGTACTAGTTTTAATTTGGCAACTCAAGATGATTTAAAAATGGTGGTGGCCCATCGGGAGTGTTGGGTTGTGTTGTAATATTAGCCTCATGGGTTTAGAGCACAATGTGTGTTCTAAAGTTCTTTCCCGGAATTCTACACTACTTTATCCTGATTCTAAGTTCTTTCCCGAAAGCAAGAGGCTGATGGCCAACCTGACTACCTGAGAGACCTTCTTTTGTCAGCACCCAAGATCAACGAGACTAGTGTGCCGTTCCTCAGGTCTCCAAACTCTGATGAGTGCAACGATCTAGGGAAAAAAAATATACGACCTTGGAAAGATGAGTGCAGACTATAGAGCAGCACCTAAACAGTTCTGACTCCATGCCGAGTCAGATGAGAATGAGTTGCAATGCAACCTGTAGGGTCTGATGCAAATGAAACTGAGTGGGGTAATAACAACACTAAGGCCTCCTTTGGAACACAGAAAAGGAAAAATGTAGGAATAGAAAAAATATAGGAATCAAAGTGGCATGTTTCTCAAATCCTACAGGAATTAAAAATGCAGGAATTGACAAGAGAAGCCCTTTGGTAGCACCATAAGAAAACAAAGGAATCCATAAAGACACTATACCTCATATTGAATTTTGAATGATAAAATGCATGTCAATAGATGCATTAGAGACCTCTACACAACTAGCTCATATGAAGCTCTGAGATGCAACAACTTCGATTGTTTTGTTATCACTAGGCATGGGCATGGCAAGAATTACGTGATGATTCTACATTGGTCACCAAGGAACACGGGTGAAATTGGGTCTTCAAAAGACAGGGAGCAAAGAAGTTGAATTTGCACGTATGCTTCATCCAGAGCAAATGAGAGCCACCAACACATGAGAGAGCTTTCCTTGGCGATAGGAAAGTTTCCAAGAGGTCAAACCTCTTGCTAACTTTCCTGTAGGGGCTGATGCAAATTCCTATTGTTTTCCTATGAACCAAAGGGTTGTGTAGGAAAAAAATCCTTAGGAAGTTGAATCCTCCAAAATTCCTATGCTATTCCTCCATTCCAAAGGAGGCCTAAATTTCATATGCTCTCAAGGTAGTTCTGTCGTCCTCGATGCATATTATCCTCGAATAATTTTTTTTCTAAAGCATATTCCAATGACACTGGTGGCTGTCTTCATTTTCAGACAGTGTAACAGGTTTTCCTTGTTTGTTTTCACAATCTAACAGCCTGTATGTATTTGGGGTCTGTTTGGTTTGTGTCCACATATACCTTTTCAAATTTTGTCATGACCAACATGAGCGCATGACCAAACTGTTGGTAATGCAGTGAAAACAATAGTGTTTGGAATGTTGCCTTAATTAACAAATTGTGTAATCTCTTAGTATGACATGTGAGGTCATTATGTCACTAATATTTTTTTAATCAAAATATGGTCAGTTGAGATCTTATTTTATAGATCTAATTGCAACAAATATAATGACGCAAATGGATCTCAGTTTGAATTAACGGTTTAGGAAATACAACCATTTGAAGCTAGCTGAAACAAAAAGGTGGGCATTTAATCTAGCCAACCAGAAACTGCCACATCGATTGCATGGGTAGTGGTGGTGGCAATTTTTAGTGGAGGTTTTGCCCGCGCAAGTTTTGCCTTCGCGTTTGTGCTATGGAGGCCAAATATTTTTAGGGCAAATCAATTCATGATTGTGAACCAAACGTGATCAAAATTTCATGGACATACTAATATTTGGTAAGGTACACGATGTTGCCTTCAATCCAAACATGCCCTTGGTTCTGCTACAAGAACAATGAGTGATATCACGAAGCAAAGTCATTTTCTGCTGTGAATAATCACCGAACTGAATTACAGAACCGAGACTGCTCTCACTACTTCTATTCAGACAAATTTGGCCATTACGCAAAGTAGTACATTTCATTCAGACAAAGATGCAAGAAAAAAATTGGCATTCTTATCCGAAATCATGATCCTCCACCATCCATATCGTGGTGGAACACTGAATATGCCTGCTTCAGCTTCATCATGTTTGCAGATCCTATAAAAAGACGCAGTAGCAAAGAGCCGCACCCTCATCATTTTGTAGTTGCAATCCTGCACATACCACCAAAATGGAGCTACACAGATGATGACAGTGGCAGAGGGGCAGGCCTGATTTATGTTGTGAAGCATAATAAGATTCAGAAAAACAAGAGACTCCACAAAAGCACACAACAGTCAATGGTGGGTGAAGCTCTAGGAAATTTTGTACATTCAGACGCGTTGATCGTTGTGGGCTCCGGCCCAGGTGAGAGGCGGCCTTTTTTACGCACGCGCAATTGAACGCACATAAAGCCTTTTCTAGCATCAGTGGTTTTGACGATCATATTTTCTTCTCTGCCAGAAGATCAATTTTACAGTTGCTCCCAAACATAGTACTATTTTTTTCAGTTCATATAAAACATAGTAGCAGTATTTTTGTAGGTTTGCAATCAATCTCTACAAAACAAACTTGTAGGCTTCCTTTGGAACACAAGATAGAAAAAAACGTATGAATAGGAAAAACATAGAAATTGAAGTAGCATACTTCTTTAATCTTATAGGATTTGAAAACACAGGAATATGAAAAATAAGCCCTTTGACAACACTATAGGAAAACAATGGAAATCACACACCACTAGTTTCTTCTCATTTTGCACTTGAACAAGTTGTTATTTGACATAATGTTGTTTAGAAGATTAATAGTATAAAAAACTATTGTCTTGTTCACTGTATTCAACAAGAGGTTTGACTTCAAATTAGCAGCATTGTGCCAGCAACAGGATCGGTTTTTTTTTTTTTTTTGGAAGGATGGGAATTGTTTTGGTGGAGAGAGAGTAAGTAGTACATCGTTCATCGAACACCACAATTAGCGCTAATAACAGCAGGTGATGCAAGCATATGCTTTACTTCGGCATAGGAAAGTTTCCAAGACAGAGCTCGATCTTGCTTCTGGCATAGGAAAGTTTCCAAGAGTTCATAACTCGATCTTGCTTCTTTTCCTATAAAATCAGCCTCAGAAATACAATCCAATGGAAGTTTTCCTTCATCTTTCTTATTACAAATCAAAGGCTTTGTGTAAGAAATTTTTTATACTTACCGAATCCTTAAAAAATCCTATGAAATTCCTCCATTCCAAATGCACCCTTTGGTTCTTTGAATCGAAGTTAGACATTGCCGGTTGCGTCAATCGCAGTCAGATGAATTGAATCCGGTTTCCATTTTCTTTCCCCGGGCAATCATTTCGTATATTTTTCACGCGTATCGGGCAATCGATCGTTCAAAGCCTCAAGATGAATGAAATGCGAGTAGGCAGTGGGCAAACAGTAAATGCAATTGTTCCATCGATGATAAATCGTGGCACCAACCATCCAGCACGGAGTACGATCCTCCATCGCCAGCCTACGCGACACGGTGCACCGTTTTGCACTCAACCATGCAACGCAACACGGCCGAGGCACACAGAAACAGCTCATTCCCCCGGTCCTCCTCCAACACTAGCCGCAGCAGCAGCAGCAGGAGCAGGAGCAGCTACTGGCGCCGCGGCATGTGCTCTCCTCCCGCTCCTGCGCACTGACGGGGACTCCAGATCGAGGAGGCGGCCGCGCCAGCCAATCACCACCACAACCAGTCCACCACCATGCGCACGCTCCGCCCTCCATCCCCGGCGCCGGCACCAGCCGACGCGTTCGTCGCCGCCGTCATCAGCTCGCCGCCTTCTCCCTACGCGTTGGGCTCACCCGCGCCGAGTCCGGGTCCGGGCCCAGCGCCGGTGCCGGAGCCATCCGCGGCGGCGGCGTCGGCGGTGGGCGGAAGGAGAGGCGGCGGCGGCGGCGCGGCCCTGAGCCCGCCGCTCATCGCGATGCTGGCGGTGGTGGGCGCGGCGCTGCTGGTGGTCCTGTACGCGCGCCTCATCAGCCGCGTGTTCCGCGCGGCGCGTCGGCGGTGGCGCAGGAGACGGCTCCGGCTCCTCATGGTCCCGGGCTCCCCCTCCTCCATCGCCGGCGACTCCTTCACCACCTACGACAACTTCTACCACACCTTCTCCCCCTTCCACGGCCACGGCCTCGACGACGCCGCCATCAAGTCGCTCCCCTCCGCCCACTTCCTCGCATCCTCCTCGTCGGCGCGCGGCTCCGGCGCTGGCGAGCGGGAGTGCGCGGTGTGCCTGCTGGAGTTCGCCGACGGCGACGAGCTCCGCGCGCTGCCGCCGTGCGCGCACGCGTTCCACGCCGACTGCGTCGACGTCTGGCTCCGGGCCCACGCGTCGTGCCCGCTCTGCCGCGCCGCCGTCGCGCTCCTCCTGCCGCCCTCCCCTATCCGTGCCGGGCCGCCGGCGGCGCCGCGACGGGACCGGGCCGCAGCAGGGATGCGGCCCAGCCTCGACGACCTCCTCTTCTTCCACCCCGTGCCTCCGGTGGCCCACGACGGCGGCTTCGCGGGCCTGCAGGAGATCGGGCCCGCCAGCCCGGACCGCCGCCCGCTCGACCCGCGCGACTTCCTGCTCAAGCGGTCCTACTCCTTCGGCTTCGAGCGCAGCCTCGCCTCCGCCGACGCCGCGTCGTCCACGGCCTCCCCGCCCTGGCGCTTCCGCTTCACCGCCGCTGGCGACGGCGGCTCACGCCGCGGGAGCAGCAACTTCTGGAGCAAGCGGTGGCCGTCCCCGTTCGGCGGCGGCGGCGGGTCCGCCGCCGCGCGCGTGTTCTCATTCCGGTCCTACCGCTCCGCCGCGGCCGCCAAATCCTCCCCCTTCTCCCGCCGCCGCGGAGGAGCAGGGAGCGGGTTCTTCTTCATGTCGCTGGCGTCGGAGCCGCCGTCGATCCTGGCGGCGGCGCGGCGGGCCCGCGCGCCGTCGACGAGCCGGCTCCGGTGCGGGGACCCCGAGGCGCTGCTCTCGCCGGACCGCCTCGGCGGCCGCTGACCGGCGGTGAGACCACCGCGCGCGGTGAGCGGATCTGGTGCTGCCGGTGGGCCTGCGGGGCTGCGTGGAGAAGGGGGCGGGCAGTAATGGCGCGAGTTAATGCGAGGAGGAGGAGGAGGCCCCTGCTGCGCCGGTTTTAATGGCGGGAGGACGTGTGCCCAGACCGAGTGCTGTCGGCTTCCTGCGCGGCACGCACTGGCCGGGTTCACACGCACACTCTCACTCCACTGCTGTTGCTTCTGGCTTGGCTTGCTTGGCCGCGTCCGGAATTTCAAACCTCCGCAGACTTTTTGTTTTTTTCTTTAGCCTGGGGATCCTTTGACCAGCACATGTCTTGTCCGAACCGTCCGATCAGAAAACGCACAGCTCTCGGAGCCGCCGTTTTCTCGTCGGACGGCTGGTAAAAAACTGGGAACACGGATCGATGAGCTTCGTTTCCTGGTTGTGTAATGCCTAGGCTCATCGCCTTTTGTTTTCGACTTGTATCTACTCTTGTGTTAATCATATAAGCTTCCTCCAAATCCAGTACTACTACTAAAATGACGTTGGTACATCACGAACCCACCACTGCGTTTACCGTTTTCAAAACACAATGTTTACTCCGAGCAAGCAGAACCAGCAAGAGTTGGAAGTAGCAGCAGGAGTGCAGGACGGTACGGCGAGGCAGGGAGTGAGATAGAAGCCTCGAGTGAGGGTTGCACACGTGGCGGGAAGCAGTGGCAGTGAGGACTGGTTGGTTGGATCTCGTTGTCCTTTAAATTTATTCTTTTAAGTAAGATTCTTTTTTAATATTAGAGTAATTTTTTTCGCATCTGCTATACTCTATATGTCTTATTCTATATCAACTACTTTATTCACATGTCAGATTTTTCCTTTCTTCTTTCTCTTTCCACTCATCCGTGCCTCCTCCCCTCTCCAATCTCTCAACCTCGCAGCGAATGCCGACGCACGCTCTCCCCCCCCCCCCCTTCCCGGAGCGAACACCGCCGCGCCCTCTCTCTCCCCCGCAGTGAGCGCCGCCGCCACGCGCCCTCCCCTCCTCCGTGCGACGATGATGAGCTCCACGCCACTCTCTCCTCTGCTCCCTCCTCCGGATCTGGGCTCGATCGTCGACGGCGGCTGGGTCGTCGGCGCCCTCGAGCTCGGTGGCCCCTGCTCCTCCCGCCTACGCGCTCTCCCATGAGCTCCTCCTCGCCGCGCCCACAAGCTCCCCTCCGTCGCCGCCCGCACCCTCTCCTCCTCCGCAGCCTACGAGCTCTCCTCCTCTGCTGCCCGCGCCCTCTCCTCCTCCGCCACCGAGCGTCACCTCGTCACCGACGCCATGGGGAGGCCCGATCTGCGATGGAGAGGCGGATCCGCTATCTCGACGGCCAGATCTAACCCCGGCCGTCGTCCATCCGCGCCGAGCGGAGCTCCACCCATCGAGAAGGGCCTCCGCGGCCGTCGAAGAGGAGCAGAGGACGAGGGATGGCGGGAGAGGCACGGGCCACACGTCACGTCGACGGGTAGCGTTGCTTCACTATCCCATCAAATTTGGCGTGCGGAAGGAGGTGCGCTACGATATTAACCCAGATGACGTACTCTAGTGCAGCACCCGTATCCGTTATTCGCATTCTTTAGTATCAGATACCGGATCCCGGTGCCGTGAGTCTTAGAACCTAGGTTCTAGGAGGAGTGGGGTAGGCGCGATGCGCGGTGCGGCGTTACTCTGGTGTCGCGCGCGTAAAGTGATCCTGCTGCTGCTCTCTGCTTGCGATGCACAGGGGCACAGCCTGTGTCTGGGCGGGCGACCTATCTACCCGTCAAACGCGCGGTACTGCGTCCGATCCAGGCGTCGGATCGCGCGTCAGCCACTGGACCAGCGACGACGATGCTGCAGTGGTGACTGGTGCCGTGGTGCGGTGCGGGTCACCTCGGCTCGACACCGCCAGCTGTGTTCGTCCTCCTCCGGCTCAGCCATCGTGATGGTCGGTGGATCCGTGATTCATTAACCACAGCAGTGGTTATCTACTGGTTTATGGGCTTCGACAAGGGGTGGTCTACCGCACTGGTTCACCATACTGTGTTCCATTCCTCCCAGGAAAACAATGGACTACGTACCTTGCTGTTCAATGCCTGCACGCATGCTCCAAATGGCCAAACATTGGGCTCGAATGGTCAACTGCAGTAAACCGTAATTTTCAGGTAGGCCATGGTCCAGCCCATCGATTCCGTGGGCTACGGCCCAACGCGTCTCTCTCTAAAACACTCCGAATCGTACCCGAGGTTGGAATCGACGATCAACCGACCGCGCCGATCTCTCTCTGTTCTCAAAACGTCCGCGCGAACCGCCAGGCGCCGCCATGACCCTTCTCGCCCCACCTCCGTCCTGCTGCCGCGCCCCGCGCTTCACCACGGCGGCCGCCTCGCCGCGCACCCGGAGGAGCCTTGCGCGTTGCGGCGGCAGGGCCTGCTGCCGCGCTGTCCGGCCATCGACAAGAGGAGGTACGCACTCACGGCCGCCTCACCTCACGCTTTCGTATATCCCATCACACGCCGTTGACTGAAGCTGCTAGTAATAGACTGTTTCCCCTAAAAAGTTGGCTCGTATAGCTAATGTGATCATGTGGTTACTCGGGCGTGCTGTTCGAAGATACAGCAAGACAGGAACTCTGCTTTTCTAGAAACGTTGACCAGCTAATCTAGCAACAGAAACTGTCGTTTTGTTCTGGCGACCAGAGTGTTGATACTGGTTGCATTGCACAGGTGTGACTTCTTCCATCTCCACAAGCAGGTAGTTCTGTACGCCGATTCTCTTGCTTGGCAGGAATCCATCTTTGCGGGGAAGAAACGGTTGGTCGACGCAGACGAAGATCACGCGGACACCTTGATCGCTTTGCAACATGCACCGGTTTATACGTTGGGCAGTGCCACGAACGTGAAGAAAGACGTCTTGTTCGACCTAGATGATCCTCCGTGTGAGGTCCATCGCGTCAAGCGTGGCAGGAAAGCGACGTACCATGGCCCTGGTCAGGTGTGTTTATATCAGTTGAAAATTTTCTAATTGCGTAAGTAGTTTGCATTTCACTGTTTCGTGGTTAATTACACTGTAGTGGTGTGTTTTCAATTCCGTGCCCCTTGTTTTCAAATCGGTTGTTTAATGCTGCTAATTCAGTGTTCATCTAACGAAATATGTTTACAGTTACCATCACAAAATGTTTCATATATATAAATTTGGCTCTTACGACCATTCCTTTGTTCCACAGCTTGTTATGTACCCGATACTCAATTTGCGCAGATAGAATATGGATCTTGATATGTACCTTCGATCACTTGAAGAAGTGATCATTCGCGCGCTGAAATCTGCATTCTCGATAGAGGCATATAGGATACAAAAACACACTGGTGTTTGGGTTGGTATGTATTATCCTTCGGAAACTTTGAATTTTGCATTATCAATTTCTCAGTTATTTCTACTCATTCTATTGCGTAATGTAATGCACACTATTATGGCATTGCTGATAATAAATCCTATATATCTCCTCTACATATAGGGGATAAGAAAGTTGCAGCAATAGGAATTCATGGCTGCTTCAACCGGTTTCTTGTTTATCATGGCCTAGCACTGAACGTCACAACAGATTTGGCCCCCGTCAAACTTATTGTTCCCTGTGGTATAAAGGACTGCGGCATTAGGAGTGTCAAAGAGATACTAGGAAAGGCGTCTGACGGTAGTAAAGTCGAAGACACATTACTGATGGATGTGGCATATAATTCCTTGATGAGAGAGTTTGTTGAGTTGTTCAATCTTTCGTTAGCGGTTCAGGCCTAGTTCTGAGTTTGGAGAGGGAAACTGTAATTCCAACTAACTGCACGATGTTTATTGAAACATTGAAACTGTAGTTTTATTGGGAAGCCAGAAACAATTTCTTATTTTTACTGCCATGGTTATGGATTATGATATTAATTTGAGGTGATAATTCTTTTCCTTTGTCCTCAATCACGTCCTGCTGAACTTTTGCAGCTCTATTAGCACTGTCCCTATTTGGGTCAGCCTTGATGCAAGCGAGCTAAGAAGCGGGCCCGGAAGCCCACGTACCGAAACGAGGCTCGTGGTTCGTGGCATCGACGGCCCAATGTCCTTCGTGGGCTGGAACCTTTACGCCTGCGAGGTTTCCTCGTGTCGTCTTCCTCCTCGGTGCCTCCGCCCTCCGCCGACGCGCGCCGGCCGCACCGGGAGCACGAAAGGGCCCGGCTCCTACGCCTTCCACGCGCGAGGCGAGACGGCGCCATGGCCCTCCTGCCCTCATCACCCCCCTCTAGCTACCACCGTACCGCGCCCTTCCCAGCGGCCACCACCTCGGCGCGCCCCCGGAGGGAAAGCGTTCACCTCGCGGCAGCCGTTCGCTGCTCTGGCTCTGATGCTGCGCCGATGAAATCGGATCTTCCGTCCCACCCCGCGACTTCCGTCGGCAAAAGAAGGTAAGCATACTCTGATCCTTACTATGCTTCAGCCGTGGAGTTTTTCACATAGCGTGGATTAGTAAAAAGCAGTAGTGCTCGGCTCCTTCCAAGGAATGCTAGTTTGGTTTCAGTAGATTTTTTGTCGATTTCTCGATGCATTGATACAGTTGTCAGTTGTGCGATTCATACTGGATGCTATATGGTTTCAGCATTAGAAATTCAATATCTCCATCTGCATTTGAAAAAAATTATACAAGCATTAGGTATTCAGAAAATGTTGGTAGGTTGCAGTGCTGAAGTTCTGCCATAACGACCCTCCTCTTTTACAAGTGAGTTGCCCAAAATGAGCAGTACAAAATAGCCTTGTTTGTTTCAAATTGCACATAATAGTAGTACAAACTGTACTACTAAGGCCCTGTTTGGATCCTCTTAGTTTATAATAAACTAGTTTATATAAACTGAGAGGCCTCCAAACGGGGCAGTTTTTTTCTCGGTTTATATAAACTAGATTACTAGTTTATTAGAAACTCATAATCTACTCTAGACCACCTTAAGCCAGTTTATGGATTAGAAAAGACAGAAACACTGGTTTATGGTTTATATAATCTGGCCTCCAAACACCACCATTCAGTTTTTGTTCATAAACCAGTTTATAAAAACTATAATCATAAACCAGTTTTTATATAAGCTGAGAGGATCCAAACAGGGCCTAAATTTTATTGCTCACATTATGTTGGTGACGATGATGACGCTAGCTACGTTGAACAGGTGTGACTGCTTTGATCTCCATCAGCAGATAGTTCCATATGCTGATTCTTGGGCTTGGCAGAAATCCATTGTTACGAAGAGGAAAGGGTTGGTAGACAGGGATGAAGATTGCTCAGACACCTTAATTGCTTTGCAACATCCATCGGCTTATACCCTTGGGACTGGCAGTAGCGAGGACCACCTCCTTTTCAATGTGCAAGATCCTCCTTTTGAGATTCATCGTATTGACCGTGGTGGGGAAGTGACATATCATGGCCCTGGGCAGGTATTCTTCATTTATCTTTCTTTCTTAAGAAGAAAGTGTCTTTACCATTTTTCTTACTTTTTCTGATATGCTTCTTGATTACTTGCTTCTGTTTCGAGTTTTGGTCTGTTCTAGTTAGTTGCATTTGAAGTATGGATCGATAGTATGGACATTTTGAAATCAGGATACAATAATCCTAAGATTTTTCATAATGGAACAATAATTCTGTAGCTCTTCACTGTATACAGTATTCTTTGCAGCTTCTATGATTGAGTGCTGCATAACCATGCTTCTTACAAACTTTTTTCTTTCTCTGTAGCTTGTTATGTACCCGATTCTCAATTTGCGATATCACAAGACAGATCTTCATTGGTACTTCAGATCACTTGAAGAAGTGATAATCCGTGCCCTGAAATCTTCATTCTCTATAAAGGCATCAAGAGTAGATGGTCTCACTGGTGTATGGGTTGGTATGTACTATCCTCCAGAAAAATTTTTCAATTGTTTTACTAAGCCTCGTTTCGTTTGTATTTCTCATTTGATACCTTTTTTTCTAATGGTTAGAATTCACAATTCTGTGATGTTTCATGTTTCTGATAAATCCTCTCTGTTTCTTCTCTAGGGGATCAGAAAGTCGCAGCCATAGGGATTCATGTTTCTCGCTGGATATCTTACCATGGTCTAGCATTGAACGTCACAACTGACTTAACCCCATTTGAAATGATTGTTCCCTGTGGCATAAAGGATCGAGGCATCGGGAGCATTAAGGAGATACTACAAAAGGCATCTGGTGGGAGAGAGATGAATGATACATCACTGATGGATATAGCATATAAATCACTGATTGAAGAGTTTACAGAAATTTTCAACTTGTCTCTAGAATGTAGACCTGATTGGAGTTTGCAAGAAAACAACAGTTTGAACCAAGTGCACAATGGTTGATTTGATCCTTAAAAATACAGTTTTATTGAGAAGCCAGAAACCAGTACACGCATATAAAGAAGGCTATAGCATTGTCTACTTGAAGTGAAACATCCTCCAATCCAGTCGTGTAAAATCTAGTGATCTGTTTGCATCGAATTCAAGCTTGTGCTTCACCTGAAAATCAGTCACCAGAATCAGTCAGGAAATTGAACGGTGCCTATATGTTAAACAGAAGGAAATCTCAGCAAGACAATTGACCTCCTCCTGCAGTCGACGATGATCCTTCTGCCTTTGTGTCGACACCTGGCCATGGTTTGCAGGCGCAGTGCTTCCCCTTTTCAATACTGTCATAAACGGACTTGACATGTTTGCCGCAGCCGTTCCAGGTGAACTTGCCGCACTTGCTGCACTCCTCCTTTCTGCACATCTTCTGTTCTTCAGATGTAAGGAGATACGCTGTTGCTATAGTAGTGTTGTTCAGTGTCTTTTGTTTTCGCGCTCTTCAGTATTTGTAGGATGATGGTGTACTATCGGTTAGGATCAGCCATCAGTGTATTTCCCAATGCTTTTCATATGGTCCATCGCCATTTTGGTGGAGGAAACAAAGTGTGCGGATTATGCTCCTGCGTTACAATCTGTGGTTGGTAAAAATTATAGTTGTTCCCATGGGTGTACTCTTGTTCCCACCAAGCTGTGTTTCTTGCTTGCATGGTAAATGACGAACGGGACCAAGGGTGTGTTCTTTTTCTAGATACTAATTTTTAGATCCGTTTCATTGAATATTGTGATATTAATTAGGAGTGTTAAATATAGATTACTCATAAAATCTAGTTCATAACCCATCCTTTAAATGACGAGACGAATCTATTGAGACTAACTAGACCATGATTAGATAATGTGATGCTACAGTAAACATATCTTAACGATGACTTAATTAATCTTAATAGATTTATCTCGTAAATTAATATCCAACTGTGTAATTAATTTTATATTTAGTTTATTTTTAATCCATATATTTAGCATTCGAAAGATTGATGTGACAGCACTAAAATTTACATCCAAAAAAACAAACACACCCTAAAGCTCCTGATGATGTTGACATGTCATCTGTGGCAGAACTTGTACCCGTGCCATTGAGATTGCAAGATCATGTCGCACGTTTTCTTGTTTGAAATAACGAATATAGTGCTAAAATATACAGCAGCGATTCGATGAATGGCTCTTTAATAGTAAGTATCTCATGGAGCACGATGAGAGAAACGAAAAGAATTGTTGTCTCATTTTCCCCGGCCGGCGTTTGTACAAGAAGGAGCTTGATAATACTATTGCATCATAAAAACCTTGGCATGACGGCGGAGTCGTTGGTGGACAGCGAGCTCCGGTCGCTGACCCACACCTCATGCACTGACACGGGCGATGCCGCCTTCTTCGTCGCCACCGCCGAGTCCGCAAGCCCGGACCCATCAGCAGAGCCCGGGCCCGGCGGAGCGGCGTCCATGACCCGGCCCAGCTCGGCGGCCACCTCGCTCATGCAGGGCCTCACGTCCTTGTGGAACGCGAGGCAGCGGAACGCGAGCTCGCTGACCCGCCTCACCGACTCCATGACCCACTCCGCCCCCTCGCCGCCGGGGCCCAGCAGGATCACCGGGTCAACGATCTCGTTGACCTTTCCCTTGGCGATGCGGTCGATCCCGAGGGAGGCGAGGTTGACCTCGGCGGGCGGGCGCGCGAAGTCAACGACCTTCATGGCGGTGACGAGCTCGAGCAGGACGACGCCGAAGCTGTACACGTCGCTCTTGTCGGAGAGGTGGAAGCTCTGGTGGTACTCCGGGTCCACGTACCCGGGGGTGCCCTGCGGCGCCGTGGACACGTATGAGCGCGCGTCGCCGTCGCCGTCGCCGAGGTGGCCGGAGCGGGAGAGGCCGAAGTCGGCGAGCTTCGGGCGGAGGCCGGCGTCGAGGAGGATGTTGCTGGACTTGACGTCGCGGTGGAAGATGCGGGACGCGTGGAGGTGCGCGATCGCCGCCGCCGTCTCCGCCGCCACAACGAGCCGGGCCCGCCACGGGAGGCTGCTGTGGGGCCCGCTGGTGGAGGAGGTGACGTGGTGATGGAGGTGGTGGGAGAGCGTGCCGTTGGGGACGTACTCGTAGACGAGGATGTGCTCGCCGCGGTCGAGGCAGCAGCCGAGGAGGCGGACTAGGTTGCGGTGGCGGACGGAGGAGACGAGCCGGATCTCGTTCAGCAGCGCGCGGCCGTCGTCGTCGTCGTCGCCGCCGCCGTGGGGGACGCGGCGGCGCAGCCGCTTGATGGCGACGAGGGTCGGGGTCGTTGCAGCGCCGCTCGCTGCCGCCGACAACGGGACCGGGAGCTTGCCGACGTAGACGGTGCCGTAGGCGCCGGTGCCGAGGCGGTGCGTGTGGGAGAAGCCGTTGGTGGCGCGGGACACCTCGTGGTACGTGTACACGGGCACGCCGCTCGAGGACGCCGCCTCCGAGAGGAGACGCATCGCCGAGCCGTAGCGGTAGGCGGCGGATCGTTGGCGGCGCAGACGGCACACCACGAGCGCGCCGATGATCACTGTGACGCCGGCCAACACCCCTGCCGTTAAAAGTGTCGGTCAAGTTAGTCGTCGCTAAGTATTTCTTTTTTCTATGATTTATTAATATCAGCTTATTATACAGTAGAAGCAAAATTTCGATCCACTATCTTGTTGAATTATCAAACAAATTGATAGAAATATCGGCGAACTGAATATTAAGTTCCACCAAACCTATTTTGAAAAAAAAAAAGGTTGGACCATGTCTTGCACAAAGAGGGGCCCAATCGCTTCCGATTGGTGAGAATATGGACCAATTTTGCTACTATCAGTTTCAGAAGAATTGACTAATCCAAACATGTTCTAACAAACTGTACCAGCACTCATCTGTTGATGACAGTTTTCCAAGTCAGCAGTCAGCATTGAGCGAGCATGAAACGACACCGTAACCGTCGGAGAAAATACAGACGAGACAACTGGATTGACCTGAAGCACCTGCCTGATCGTATTATCCGGTTCTAACTCACCGGCATACGCAACAGGATTAGTACTAAACGAGACTAGAAGGAGTACGAGCTGTAGCAAAAAAAAGTACTACTCCTAAACCCTAAACCCCGGAGTAGTAGTCAAAGCAGGAGAGTTGTATTTTTACCTGCAACTATGAAGGGAACACTTTTGTTCTTCTTGGATCCTGCGAAAATACGATAAACGAAACAATTGTAAATTCAACTACTATTATAAAATTCATCAAACTTTTTTTTATTGGACAACATGGGGTCGATAAGATCATAAATTGGGTCAGATTGCAGGTGCTTGGTGGCAGTTCGTTAGTTTTCGGTTGAGGAGTAAAAATGCTCTTCATAACGCCACCCGTTTGACTCAACGCTTCTGACAGAGCAACAGGCTCATGCTAGTATTCATTTATTTTAAGGACTATGATAGTATCATTTTGTTTCCTTTCCTTAAAAGTCAAAAGCAGAGTGTTTCTTGTTGGAGCGCCAACGTGTAAAAGGAACAAGTAAAAAAGAAAACGTGTAAAAGGAACCCTATGCCAGCTCGATCCCAATAATATCACCGTCGTCACTTGATAAAATTCAACAAAAAAGAGTTTCTCGAACACTGTTCTCGAATACAATTTGTTGAACCAGAAGAGTCACGGTGGAAACATGTAGGTTGTGAACGCGTTTTGTAACTTAGGCCGGGGGTTGGATTGAAGAAAGGAGCTGAGCTGGCTCTAGAAATGAAGTTCGTGGAACTGTTTCGTGGAAAAGTCTATACTATGAGGTAAAGTTTTCTTTTTCTTTCAGATAGCGCCCAGTATTAAACACGTGCCAGGTTTGTATTGGCGCCATTGTCAACGATTCAGTCCCGGTCGCGTCTTGAAACACTCAGATTTTGAATCTCTACAAACTCTAGCAAAGGATGTGAAACTTTTTTCAAGAACATTAAGAGTGTGTTTGGAATGAAAGAAAATCATTAGAATTATGGAGGA
The DNA here is from genome assembly GCA_030378355.1 of Eleusine indica. Classification (NCBI taxonomy): domain Eukaryota; kingdom Viridiplantae; phylum Streptophyta; class Magnoliopsida; order Poales; family Poaceae; genus Eleusine; species Eleusine indica. The sequence goes on from CM059494.1 coordinate 13,901,836, forward strand.
ATGAGTTCCTCAGGAAAGGAAAGTCATGTGAGTGTTTGGAACAAAGGAAACCAATGTTTCTTTTTAGAGGAAAGGGAGCAGATAGAGAGCACTTCACGGGAAACAAAAAATCCACTCAAACAGGAGGAAACGAATCTTTGCTAGCTCTCGCACTCCCATTGGCAACATTGCTCTTTAAGCTCCCTTGCTTTCCTCTCTAACCACGGTTCCAAAGATAAAATTACCAAAAATCCTTTTCATCAATAGAAAGATGATTATGCAATTCTACATTTGATTCCTCTATGATTTTTTTAGATAAGTCTCAGGTGGAAATAAAATAATGTCTAAATGATTCCTATATAATTTTTTACTAATAATATATCAAGATTTGTTAATTACCTCTATTTGTAATTACTATGTTGTTAGTTTACTGTAATCCAAACACTTTAAAATTTCCATTCCTCTGTTTTTAATTCTTACGGTTTTTAGACTTTTCTAATTCCTGTGTTTTCTCTATTCCTGCGTTTTTTACTATTCCTATGTTTTTCATTCCTTTATTCCAAACACACTCTAAAGGATGCCAACCTATTAAACCACCATGCCAGTCTGAACCTTAGTTTATCTAGTAGTATATGATATCGTTCTGAGTGCATAGCTTTCCTGCATGACGACAGATTAAAATGTGTAATGAGAAGAAAATTAAGTACTTCTCTTTCTATCTATCTTAACAAATGACAATGCTGCAACACTTTTAGAAAGAAAAAAAAGAGGTGCAATGAGAAGAAAATTAAGTATATCTCTTCTATCTATCTTAACAATGACAATGCTCCTGCACGTTTAGAAAAAAAGAGAAAAGTACTTTAGCTAATAAAAAAGAGAAGTAGTAGTACTGCAAAAAAAAAAAAGACTTCGCTTCCTTGCATCCCTTTTAGAATATGGAAGTAGTTTTGCGTTAGAGATGGATTGTTGTAAGAACAACACGCCATGATTATTATTAGATCGTCCCGAACACATATATTCCCCGCGTGACAACAAATTAAAATGTGTAAAGAGATGGTATCACTGTCATTCGTTCTAATTAACTAATGACTGATTGTTTTTTTGGAAAAAAAAGAAGTACTTCGTCTAAAAAAAAAAGAAAAGTACTAGTATTTTTTATTTTATTCTTGCTCTCGTTTGAGAATGTGGAAGTATTTTTTGCGTTAGGACTGGGTTGTTGTAAGAGCAGCACTCTCCATGATCAATTAGACCAATGTTTCATTTCTTTTCGGACGTGTATAGTTCCAGCATTGTTTTAATTAGTGTTTGTGAACTATGATTAGGTCGCTGTGGCGTGCTTGACCGCACGCAGCGAAGACTTCCGGGGGTGCGGCTGGCATGGCGCTCCTGACCCACACACCCACCAAACACCGCTCGTGACCCCCTCCGCCGTGACGATGATAGTGTCTAGCATAACAAAATAATTAATTAAAGGAAAAGCACCACTCACCGGTGGTATAGCCATAGCACCCGTCGCCGGCGGCGAACCCGTCGCCGGTCATCCCGTCCGGGCACGAGCACCGGTACCCCGCCGTGTTGCTCGGCGTCACGACGTCGAGGCACGTGGCGTTCCGCGCACACTCGCTGCCGCCGCCGCCGCACGTGCCGTTGAGCCACCATCCCAGCTCCGCCATGCCGAACTGCAGCGACGGCGCGCCCGGCATCGTGTCGCCGTACACCGTCGCCGTGAGCACGTCGTCGCACCTGGACTCGTTCACCCTCTCCCACCGCATGAACCGGCCCTGCCCCCTCGCCGCGGAGACCGGCGGCGCCGCCGCCACGCACGTCGTCAGGGAGGTCTCGTTGCCGCCGCACTGGCTCGTGCGGAGGAGGCCCGTCAGGAGGTCGGCGGGGACGGTGCAGTTGAAGTCCGTCGGCGTCGGCGGCGCGCGGCAGGCGCGGCCGCCGCGGAGGAAGAGGCTGGTGCGGGAGGTGATGCCGTAGCCGGAGCCCAGGAGGGACGCCCTGGCGCTGGAGACGCTGCGGTTGCACGAGGAATCGAGGAACGCGAGGAAGGTGGAGGTGTTAGAGCTGAACGAGTGGATCGGGTACGGCACGGCCGCCGTGCTGTGCGGCAGCAACGGCATGTCGGAGATCGTTGTGTTGCACATCAGGAGGATGGGGCAGTCGCCGGAGAAGCCGAACGGATAGGGAACGTCTTTGCCGCCGCACCGGCGGGTGCACCCACCGCCGCCGAGGCTGGCGGCGAAGGTTGCAGCATGAGGGAGCAAGAAGAAGAGGATGAGCTGGAGAAGATTATGCATGTAGCCTGGAGGTAGCTACCTTGTTCACACTGGTCTTCTTGTTGGGGAGCTTTTTGTACAACGGGGTAGGTACTAGTTCTTGGAACTTGGAACTAGCAAAAATGGCATGTCTATATTGCAAGTTTGCCGGGGGAGAGAGAGGGGGAGGGAGGATTGGTACTAGTAGGGAGTAGCTGATGAGTTCCGGAAGAACTTTCTCCCCTTTTCAATTGTAGTAGTTTGTTTCCACTTTTGACTGCCTCGAGAGACCCGGTCCGTTATACTCCTCCGTGGACATCGGTTGCCCGGCAACTTAATCCGAGCTTAGGTCAATCTCAGTGGTAGTTTTATTTAGGTTTTATTTTTATTAAATAATATGTCATATAGACAAAACTGATAACATGACATGAGTTTTATAAGGAGAGAGGAGAAATGAGTTTCATAGGGATGAAACTGTATGTACAGGATTACTAAAATCTTGAAACTGAAATAAAACTCCATTGAGAGTACTTGAGTTTTATCTCTACATATTATCAACTCTTATTAGTTATTTGGATGAAATATTTAAATGATACACTAACATATGAAATCGTGAAATGAAACTTTATATTAAGAGATCTAATTTTATTTATCATTTTAAATATTACACAATGAAATAAAATTATGGACTGAGAATGATCTTATATCAATTTATTTATAACTAACCTGGTGGAGCCTCTCTCTGCATCCCTGCTGCACCAATGATGAGTTCATTCCACTGGCATTCACAGTTCTGAGCGTAAGGTAATGATGATTAATAATCAAACAATTGTACAGGATGAGACCTTGCCATTCCTTTTCATAATGATCTTACGATTATTCGACACTTGCTGCCTACCTCTCTCTCTCTCTCTCTCGATGTCGTCCGATCGATGAGCTGATTAGACCTTGCTCGAATCTTTGTAGAGCAAAACAGTAGGACGCGGCTAGCATTAGCAGGCCAGATACATTTGATCCCAGAGATGGATCATGTAATAGTCGATGACGGCGAAAATAATGTCACGTCGCGCTCCGGGTCTTGTATCCCGATGCAACCCGGCTCCTGCACCCGTCGAAATCTGCAGTTAGGCACGCGTATAGATACGACACGGGGGCGTGTCAACTCCGTGGTTAGCGTTAAACCCAGGACGTCACGTTCGACGCTCTGTTCCCTGTTGTGTTTGTTCCGATGGTTGATTGCGTGTTGCTTGCCGAGACACTCCTCCATTTGTCTCCGACGACCGAAAGATATGGAACCCCTCTAGCCTGCGCTATCTTCCCCCAGTCACCAGTTCGATATATGCAATCGTCAAGGATATAATCTAATCCTTGTCGAGCGACTAAGCTCCAACTTGCTGATGGCAGCACAAATTAATCTGAAGTAAACGATTGGTAATAAACAAGATCGGGATTGAGATAAGTGGTTTTTTTTTGGAGAAATAAAAAAAAATAGGCTTCTGAGATCCGGAGAGGTGGCCGTGTGCGCCCGGCGGCCAGCCGTTGTCCTGCCGCGTCATCGCGTGCCCGGCGGGAGCGGGTTGGAGCCTTTCCCAAGAAATAGGAAACGCGCCGTGCCGCCGTGGCTTGGCCGCTTTGCGTCAAGACTGAAGAAGACCCGGCCTCTGCTTCAGCGACCGCTACTCAGCGTGTCTAGTTAACTTCGGCATGTCAGTGAGTCAGTCAGTGGAGTGGAAGTGGAGGCGGGAGGAGGCCTCGTTTACAAGGAAAGAGTGAAATCATGGGCCTGGAGACAAGTCTAGGTCTGTGCTCCGATAAAAGAAGGCCCGTATTCTCTTTTTCAATAGGCCGTACTGGGCTTGTTTCCACATGCCACATGTTTCTTTTTTTTGTCAGATTTTTTTTTCTACCAGCTTCCAAGCATCCAGCGGCGAAGTTAGAGCGTTCTTCAAATTTGGATATATATATATATATATATATATATATATATATATATATATATGGACTAGCAAAGTGACTGCTACGAGTTTTAAAAAATAAAATATTCTTTATGATTTAAACGTAAATTATGTATATAATATAATTGTTGATACTTTTTATATGAAAGATCATATTTATATTATTGTTGATGCTTCTTAGTGTATCATTAATCTTATCATAAATATTTTATATGTCATAAGTAACAATTTTTCTATCATTTTTCACCGTAATCTTATCATAAATATTTTCTTTACCTCTAATGTTAACGATTTTCACATGTAGTGTCGTTTGAGTGCTATGTTGTAAAATTAAGTGAAATGATGTTAAAAAAAATACTCAAATATGAGAAGTACTCATATAAAGCCCAATTCACCATGTAAAGAGGAATTCTCATAAACTCATGACGCCTATAAGACATCACTGGATCTCTATAAAGTCCAACATGCAAGACCAAGATCGTGACATAATGTCTAAAGATTTCTACAAGCTTTATCCGATAGGAAAAATCAATTCACGCAGAATAAAAACAACACTGTATTACGACATGATTTTAGACTTGAAAACTTGCTCTAATGAGAAAAGTTAAAACATGAAAGTTATAGATCTCATCGAGATCTTTTTAGAACATATGTGGATCATATTATTTGGACTTTGGATGTAGGATATATGGACCCCGTAAAGAGACCTACGCAGAGGAGTCCGAGAGAGTCCCTATATTCCATTCACCTGTATTATATTATTATTTTGTAACTAACATTTTCAATCCTTACATTTTCTAACGGCTATATTTCAAACCGCTACATTTTTAAACAACTATATTTTCCAATGACTATTTTTCTCCCTTCTATATATACATGACTGGTCATATTATGTACAATATACACAACTAGATGTAAGTCATACCTAGAGGCGAAAAATGAGATGTTAATCATTAAATCTGGCATCTTCACGAGTGCCACTACACTCATGTGCTTCAATGCAACCTAACGTACTATCTCAACGTTTGCTTTCTTCAATGCAATAGCTTTAATAAATACATGTTATTTTCTAGTCAGTTAGATGTAGTGATTTTAGATTTCACTAGCTTGCTATTGTTATTGCTGATATGCTAATATTTTTGCCGTGAAGTTGTTTATGTGTGAAATTAGAATAGACATATGCCCCCATGTTTATAAGTCACACTATAATTTAATTTGTAGCCATGTGTCATAGTTATTTCGTTAGTACAATTTTTTCTGGTGAGAACCTCTTTAGTTAAGATAACATTTTGTTGAACCAACTATAAGAAGATTTTGGTCTTTAGTGGTAACTTAACTCTTCAGATTAATTACATTGTTAGGTTTATTTGCCTTTTTTTCGAACATTTGGTTATAAAGACTTTTCATAGTAAATAACTATAATATGGACATCATCGGGATGTCCCTCAGTTTTCTATAATCATCCTGTGTAGATTTTTAGGGAGCCATCTCTTGAAGGAAAGGTTCTAGTTTTGATTTTTCATATAACTTTCTGTTCCTGTCATACCTCATAAAGTTCATGACTACATGTTCTGTAATAGCATGATATTGTGTTGGTGACATATACGAACCAATTAAATATATGTCCCACATATAATGGAATCCATAGGATACATGTTTGTAGAAGCGAAAAACATCACCAAACAAACTTGTAAAAGTCAAGTTTCATTACCAAACAATAGAAGTTTCTTGATCAACAAAACTCTCCCAGTAGGCCAGTAGGGCCACTATGGTTTGACCTACACATTTGATGGTTACTCGGGTTCGAAGCAAAGTACCCGTGGAGGTAGGTCCATGCACAAATTCTCCAAAAATTTAAACACGACGCGCACAGGCATTTTCACGTTCTAGGACAAAAATCCATATGAAAACAAAAACATTTTAAAACAATCCAATTTTGGAAGCACGCAATTTAAACAATGAAATTTAAGATTAGGAAAATGCGGGTTCGTTGCTCGTTCGTTTACACGTCAAACTCGTCGTCGGGCGGCCTCTTCCGGCCGTTTCCCTTTCTCCCATTCGTACGCCGCCTCGTGCGCACTCGCCTTCTTCCCCCTCCCTCCCAGATCTCGGCGCCGCTGCCATTCCCCTCCAACTCTGCCAAGCTCAGCGCCGGGCGCCTGGATCCTCGCGCCGAGAACTTCACTTCTCCCCCTGCCTTGTCATCCATCCTCCGCGTCGGCGGCCGCGGCCCCTCTTCGTTCCTGAGGAAGACCGCCGCGGGGTGGGGCGGCGAGGAGATCCGCACGCGGAGAGTGGGTTGATCGGTATCTTCTCCTGTCGTGTAAGGAAGGATGGTTTATCTGTCTAATCGGCTGTTCCTTGCGGGTTCGATTCTGTGCTGGGTGGCCGTAGAGTGCTGAAAATCGCGTTTCCTTCTCGGCAGGATTTTTGTGGAGCTGTTGGGTTCGCCCGCTGGCGCGGCGGCCACAGCGAGTCGGCAGCGCCGGCGATATGAAGGGCAGCAGCATCCCTGCCGCCGCTGTGATCATGCCGTCGCCGCTGTTCCTCTGGCGGTTCAAGGTACATTAACCTTCCATCCCTAAATTGCAGCCCGCATTTCAAGTTCTCGTTACCCAGTACCTCCTAATGAACGATGATGTGCCGGTGCATTATACAATAGAACCGGTTTAATGCACATTTGATGTTCCCGTAGAAGAGCGAATCAGTACTATTCCCTAAGGACCCATTTGGAGCAGACAAAATTATTTGGAGTTTGCTCCATCAATCACAAAGCCCATTATACTGACAGTAGTAGTAACTGAAGGATGTTCGAGAATTTAGGACAAAATTAACAGTTGCCTTTATACAAATTAATCAGTACTTATGCAACTGATGTCTCGCCCTTCCTCCAATTAGAAATAAATAGCTCCTATATTCATTCATTCATGAATTGCTGATTGTTTAAAAGCACACTGAAATGTAATTTTTGTAATGCTTTATTTGCTGCTACCTCCAAACATGTTGTTTTTTAGTTTGTCTTTCTATGTGCATTATTGACAAGTACATCTGCATTTGATAATGTATGGTAAACATCAATGCTTTAATTTTTCTTTGCTCCCCAAAACTGATCCTAGGTTGTTTTTTGTGTTGAGAGTCTGATTCCACATGTATGATACATTATTTGAATTATACTCAAAAGCTGATGACTGACCTGCGCTGTTTCCAGGCTATATTGTTTCTCCTATGGGGTTTATGCTGTTGCAAGGTCAGTTTTAGTGATATATCCACTACTACTCTTCTCATTCATGTTCTGAGCCATTGTGTTTTAATTTTCTTATTCTCTTGGTATTACAGATAAGTTGGGACTCAGTTATGAGAATGAGTGCTGATCTCCGAGACCTGTTTCTTTATGAGGCTTTCTTATACTACAATCCTCTTCTTCTTGTGGTTAGTTTATTTTGTTCTTCTGTCAGCATTAACTGTACAAAAAACAAGAAACTAAGATACTCTTTAACTGTTCAATCCTCTCCTTCTTGGCTTTATTGTAGGCCTTGATGATTTGGTTATGGGGGGTAAACTTATGGGTCTTTGCGCAATCGTCAGTCAATTATGCAAAAGTGTTTGATCTTGCACAAACACATTTATCGCACCGAGAAATATGGAGGGTATGCCTATCAAACTCTATTCTTTGTATTTTCGTTTTTAAATGCGTAATTTTGGATTTGCTGAAATTACTTTTTCAATTCATTCATATTATTTGTATAATTGGGCCTAGGTAATGTTGTGTAATGAGTTGACAGTATATTTTGCTGCTTATATTTTGGAATGTTTGGAACACAGTGGGTTTCATGCTGGTATCTAAGAAGTTTTTACAAAATTGGTTATTACTCTGTTCATGATTGTGCTGACATTGGCTGCTGTGCCACAACATTCAGTGCTGCAGAAAGTCCATCATATTTTCCTGCACAACTATTCTTGTAAATTTTGGAGTAGCATTTTACCTTCTCAAAAAAATTCTCTCTCTTGCTTTCTCATGTTATATGTGTGTCTATCTTAGTTTCTTATCTTAATCAACATAAATTTTAGTTTAATTATTCTTGCAAGCAATCTGTTTGTTGCATTTTTAAACCCGTTTGATAAGAACTCTTCTTTGAATCTCATTCTCGTGTTCTTTTCCTTGATACGTAGGATAGTACAGCACACATCATTTTATTAAGTAGAAAAAAGTACAAAGGATGGGTTTGAGGCCAGTCCGCCTGTGCAACACAACACACGCTTGCTCGGACACATTCACACAATGGAAAAGAAAAATAGGCACACCATGAAATAGGCCCATCCACATGTCAGATCTGTGGCATCGTAAGATGATGTACTTTTACTCTTCAACAGGGGCTTTGGATGATACAAGTCAATGCCCAATTCATTGGCAGTTCACCACCATCATTCTTGTTTGTCTTCGACACGAGAATGATGGTGATGATCTCCCAATGATTTGGGCATTTGGAGGGCACAAAACCTCTGTTGAGGAGTAAAAGTACATCTTACATGTCATGGGTCTGATAAACGAAAACATAATGTTGATGGCATTTAGGGCGTGTTTGGTTGTACGCCTTCACTCGCCAGCCACGCCAAACATTAGTTGCTGTTTGCTTCGCCGCCGAAAGTTGTGGCAGCCACACCCGTCCAGTTCATTTTCAAGCTGTGGCGGTGGCGGGGATTTTCTTCGCCACACAGTTTGGCACCACCACAGGTTCGGCGTGGCGACTTGTGGCCGGCGTCCAAACAGGTCCTTATTCTGAAGATACAAAGCCTCCATTATTGAATAAAAAATTATTACCTATAAGTGGTGTTGCTCAGACAAAAGGAAATAGCAGGCATAGCTGCAAGGCTTTGGGTTCTCATTAAATTTTTTATTACTTTCTACTAATGGAATAAGTCAAATTCATTTGGGGACTTGGGCTCAAGTTCATCATGGTTTCCGCCTTTTCTATTCTTATATTTAAACATGTATAAGGAAATATATGCTTGATGATTTCATTTTGTTGTTTATGATCTTGTCTGTTCTTCTGTCTGATGATGATTTGCTACCACTTGTATTTGACACATTATTCTGCTAAAGTAATGCTCAAGTTTTTGTTGTCTCATTGACAGTGTGCTATTTGGCTGACTCTAATCGTCCCCACAAGCATGACAGCTTATCTGTATCTGTACTCACATGGAGAAGTTTCTCTTGCTGCATCTCAACCAGTGTAATATCTAGACTATTAAGTAGTAATATATTTGTTGCTCTGTTTATTGATGTATGTGTGAACTATGGACCTATACTAAGGTTATGTCTGTCAGTTTGTCCATCATAAGCATTTAAGAAGAACAGTATTATCCCCAGAGTACTCACAAATCATGACGTAGTATATTGTTTTGCATTTATAAGACTGTCCCTATATTATATTGTTAGGACCTAGCGGAGTGTTCCATTAAGTATCTGTCTATGCTGTAGTAGCTAACAAATTGATGTCCTGTTAAAAGTAAAGATCTGAATAAGATCCCACGAAAATGACCCATCTTTGCACAGAAGTACTGTAGGAACACAACAAAAAAGAGCATATATACATATATAATGAATGATGGCTTCTTTTATAATTATCAAGTTGTTTTGAACTTGAGGATTTGCTATCCACTCATTCATTTATACCTGAAGATGAAAACAATGACATCATGATTGTGTTCTAATTAGTAATTACTGGATTAATTTTTAATCTAATTTGTGAACTAATTGGCATACCTCTATGCCTCTTTGCAGGTTCTTTTGTATGCTGTCCTTTTGATAATCCTCCTTTCTCCATTTGATATGTTCTACTTGTCATCACGCTTTTACTTTCTGAGGACAGTTTGGCGAATTTTACTTCCATTACAGGTAAGTTTGTACAATTCATTTCATTGTAACGAATACAGAAGATTCATATTTAGCTGTGCTATAAAAGTCTGATGTGGCCATGGCAGCAATGATTTACTTATTGTATTTGTTGCGGTCCACCAACTAGATTACATAAAATCAATTTGCTAATGAATTCCTTTCCTTTTCTGCAGGCAATTACGTTCCCTGACTTCTTTTTGGCAGATATATTTACATCCATGTCAAAGGTATGTGTTAGTTTATCATGAAGTATTGTTTGTGTACTTGTTTTACCTAACTTATCGCTCCTTGCATTTAGTAGCATATTGTACTTACATGCTAGTTCTTTATGATCCTTTTCTCATCTTGGCTTTAGTGTATTATATACTTTTTGAAGACCAACACTGTTCTCTCTCGGCTTTGACATCCTAGATTTGTGCTATCAGACTTCCAAAAGTGATTTTCAAAAGTTTGACCGTTACTGTGCTAAAATTATCATTTATTTAGAGCTGTACTGCAGTCTGCAGGGGAAGACCCTACCATCATAATTCAATTAATGATGGTAACTAATTGAAATTATGTCACTAGATGTCCTCTGAATTTTTTTTCAGAAGAGCGTGGCTTTATTAGTATATATTTTTATTATGACTTGAAGTTCTAAAAGTTCTTAAAATGTCCAAGTCTCATTGAGTTTGAAGCTCGAAGATTGCAAAAGGTCTATAAAGTCGAAGTAAAAATAATGGAGGGAGTGTCTTTTAAGTGTTTCGGCATGCACATAACGGTTCTAGATTTTATATTCCTTGACGCTTTCCTCATTTCTTTTAATTGCTTCACCTCTTTACAGGTGTTCTCAGATTTGGAGCGTTCAGTTTGCCGCATGGTCAATCGCCAGGTTAATTTCCTACACATGCTCTCTAGTATGTGCATATTGTCTTCAGTCATACATGGACAAAATACATTCAACTGGATCAGATCGACTGTGAAAAGCTATTGTTAGAATTCATGTCTTCTTTTCTGTAATCTTGATGACATTTTGAAATTTTACAGGTTGCAACGATTGCGTGGTTTGAAGCAGATTCTATTTGTGGCAGTCATTCCATAGCCATTCCTCTTGTTCTCGTGTTCCCGTATCTGTGCCGTTTCTTCCAATGTCTCAGACAATACAAGGATACAAAGGAGAAGACATGCCTTTTGAATGGTATTTACTCACCATGCAGTAGCTTTGATTTTTTTAATTCGTTTTGCAAAAAATTGCATATGCTTGTTTCTGAAATAATTTTCCGTCCCCACTTCAAATCCAGCCCTCAAGTATTCAACAGCAATTCCAGTGATCTTCCTTTCGGCTCTCAAGTATCATGTATTTCCTGAACACTGGATTAGCTTTTACCGGCCCCTTTGGCTTCTCTCTAGTGTCATAAATTCACTGTATTCCTTCTACTGGGATATAAAGCGGGATTGGGATTTGAGGTATGGCATCTTTGCTCAATCTCTTTTCGAGAAAAAAAATCTTTGCTCAATCTCTTTCCCACTACTGCAACATGTAATCACACATCCCAATTGCTGCTAATGAGCTTACTCTATTCCCTGCAGCATTCTAACCAGGATTTTCATGTTCAAAAACCCAAGCATATGGACTAATCTTCTTTATGGACAGAATTGGGTATGGCCGTGAACATATAGGTTTCTTTTAGTTTACTCCCTGGGCACTTGTCATTGATCTCTCTGCTTGTTCTGCAGGTGTACTACTGGGTGTTAGGTAGCAATTTAGTTTTACGATGTACATGGACATACAAGCTTTCGGCACATCTTCGGCACAATTACCTGACAGTGTTTACCATTGCGGCATTGGAAATAGTGAGACGGTTTCAGTGGGTCTTTTTCCGGGTTGAGAATGAATGGAACAAGATGACATCTAAGCAGAATTTGGAGATGTCATCTGACGTGCCTTCAGAAGGCGACAGGCTACTGGATTCTAGTAGCCATACAGTATGAACAGCAGTCTCAGTATTTTGCATTACGGATTCATCATCATTCTTTTTAGTGTGACCATTGTAGCCCATTTGATGGTTTCGGTTTTTGTCTGTAGAGCTCAAAAGGTCAGGGATACATGATAGGTTTCTGAAAAAGTTGAAATTGTTGCGCGACTTTTGTAATACTTGGAAGTATATACTATTGCAATCCACTTGAATCAAACATTGTTGACACAGGAAAGAAGAACATGAGTAATACATTTGGTTTTACACCATTATTTTGGTACTTTTGGATTTCCTCTGTACACTTGCTTTGTCGTTGAGTTTTCCCTGTATGCAACATCATAAAGAAGGAACCTTGCTGCATCATAAAGGAGATCTCTTTCCAGTTTATAACAGCATACATTTTTTTGAAAGATGATTTATGGCATAGGCCTTACATGTCGCTGAAGCTGTGTTTATATATGGGCCATGCCTACTGAATTATCTACGCACCGAACTTTCACGAGATACAATATCTTGTTTTATCGTAGTATCATTTTGTGAGTGCTTCATATAGCAGACAAACTGCTTATGTGAGGCAAGAACTATTTCATATCACCAAATAATAAAATGTGTGGGGCCTGATTAAACAACATCATCATAGCAGAAACAGACAAGTTAAAATATCTTTGAACCAAGAAGCCGAATTGCAAGTAGATTATGAGGCGCCTCAATTTGTATAACATCGACCAAGAGGGCGAAGCAACTTAAAATACTTTATTATGCATAATTACACCAGGCAACTACGGAGAACTGCTCAATAATCCTTTAGCAGGCTCCATTTTTGCAGTAAATTACACCCTACATACAGGAAGCTACTGCACTCGGACTACACACAACCGGTCCTCAGATTTGCACACACGACATGCATCTTCTTGACTGATCTACACAAGAGAAGCGAAGCGTGTGCACTGGATCATCGGACGGCCTGATCTGCACAGGAAAAGAGCAGAGCAGAGCAGATCAGATCGATCAGGTTACGGCGCCGAGAAGGCGTCGTCGAGCTGCCACGCCAGCTGCTGGCGCTCGCCGTCCGTCTTCTCCGGCTCCGGCTCCGGCGGCGGCGCCTGGAGCATGGAGCGCAGCGTGTCCCGGAGTTGGTTGTGGCGCCTCCGGTGGCGGATGCGGCGCAGCACGGCGTCCCTGTCCAGGGGGCCGGGCCGGTGCAGGTACAGGCGGCTCGTCACCGGCGGCACCGCCGCGTCGTCGTTGCCGTCGCTTTCGTGCGCCGGCGGCGGCGGGTTCTTGGACACCATGTATGACGACATGCCGAGGCAAGGCGAGTAAGCGGTTCCCTGGATTTTCGAGAACTCGATAGAGATCAGTAGTAAGCGTAGAGCGGTGAGAGTGATGAGTGAGAGGAGGCTAAGGTGGCAATGCGGTGCCCATTTATAGGCGGAGAGGGAGCTTAATCCTCACTCTAATTACCGTTGCTTGTGATTACACAGATAATTATTTTATTTATTATGGTTAGAATAATAGGCGGAATCTCGAAACAGGCAGCTGCGGGACATGGTTTCACGTGGCAGTGCCGCTTGTTTGCTGGATACCATTGTTTATTCGCCGGTTCATCGGCGAGGTTGCTGCGTCGATGGTGACTCGCCAGTCTACTTTTTTACCTTTTCACTACCTGCTAATGACACGGCGTGACGAAGTCTGTGCAGCTGTGCTCCAAGATTCGTGCTGTAATTCTGGGCGTCAATCTGTCACGCGCCAATCGAGCCAGTAAAAAGGCATAAAAGCTAACACATGATTAGCGTGTGAACGGCTAAACGCAGGGATTTACCTTTTTCCGTCTTCGTTTTGAAGGGGGACACAAGAATTTGTTTATTGTTCCCCATCGAATCATGGTCTTGTTAGGTAATTCCCCACCGATAACGCAGAAAAAGAAAAGAAAAAAGAAGGCAGAAATGAGCCCTGACGAGGCACCAAATCACTTTCCAATGAAATCCATCCAGTGCCAATGGCTTTGAAGACAGGCCAGGGGACGCTTAAGCACTAAACCTGCAATCCAACGTCGGTGGCTGCTAATCACCTAGAACGCTTGGGTTATCTCAGTAAACAAGGGCCGGGAATCCACCGCCCAAGCATGGATTAGCACCGATAAAAAAAATGAAGCATAGGGTACTCACTGGCTTCGGTTCTGGGTCCAACTCCAGACAAATAGCGACGTCACGGAGGAAATAAAAGAAACATGTTGATGCATGAAGGTGTTGACTATGTTAAGTCTTTACATACCATGATGGAGATTCATCAATAAAATTTGCTTTTGATGTATCTTATTATCCAAACTATACTTTTAGCGGTGTGCGTTTACTTAAATTTCAAGAGTGATGATAGCCAGTGACTGTATGCTTGTAATAAGTGGTCATAGCCTCATTGTGAAATAAAGGTCGAGTACTTTTTTTTCATTATCTAAAATAATAAGCATGGCTTAGCATGGTTTTCGAGATAAATGTCCATGTCGGCGATACTACTTAGGCGTCCACACTCGTTTGCCGCAAACGCTACTCATGTCAGACCATTTCCCATAAAGATAAACTTTCAAAGATAAGGTGCAACACCTTCCATCGTTAGGGCTCTGTCAAAAAAAAGCTTGTGGGATCCACTTTTTGTACTGGCTGCAGCTCCGAGTAACATTAGAAAAATGAGAGAGAATGACACAGGCCTCACGTTGCTTGGTTACATCTCAGCGCCGGCAGCATCGGTATCTTCATCTGACTCCGATTCCGCAGAACCGTGACAGACCCATGTGGCAACCGTAAAGCTACCTTCTACAGTACCACTGTGGAGGCCCTTAAGGGCAGCTCCAAAGGTTTTTGGTGCAGATAAGAGAGGGTCCCACCAAAAGACTATGCAACGTTATGTCTTAAATCAGGTAGCTGTTACACTCTATCCAATGCATTTATAGGATCCATATAAAAAATATTTTACTCCATCAGATGCTGAGTTGGGTTGCTGTGTGTGGATGAAAAAGGAGAGAGAGGATGATTCGGGCTCACATTGCTTCCATGGGTTGGTATATATCAGCGCTACTGCAAGCAGTATCTTCATCTGATCCCTGTTATGCAGAACCATGCAGGCTGAGGTGCCGTAAAGCTAGGTGCTTTTTGCACCATAGTGGAGGCCCTAATGCAGCTTGTCATTGCGTCGTGCAGGGCGGCAGAAGCTTGCAGGAGATGAAGTGAATTCAATTGGAGGGTCCATAAAGATTCTTTGGACGGTCCCTATCTGTTCTTATAGCTTCTCCAATATAGAGTTAGTTAAGAGATAACAGTTAACTTTTACAGAGAATTAAGAAGGAGTAGGATCCATGTTTAAGTCTTTTATTTTTTTAGAGGCTGTCTCTTAAGAAAGAGTTAGTTGTCTTTTCTCTTTTTTTTAATAAACAATTATAAAATATAGCTAAGAAATAACCATTGAAGACGCTCTTACTCAACTGCAGTATTTGCCCAGTCTGTGTCTATGCCTGTGCTACAACTTTTTTATGTCTTCAATAATCTGATGCAGTTTTCATGCTAAAAAGGCAACCAAACATGAATCGGAATTGGTCAAAGATCGTTTTATGAAGTTACAGTTTGTTTGGCAACCTAAGCAAAAATTCACATCCAAGGTCACATGGTAGTTCTCATGTAAGCAAAAAATCTCATCCATTTATTAACCTCAGTTCCAGAAGAATGACATGTCAATATAGTCAGTTTATCTGATATAAAAATATATAATTACAAGTGTGAAGCACGTATTTTTACAATGAAGGCCAAAAAAAACTTTTGAGTGGTCTGGTCGACCATCGAGACCTACACAAAAAATTGTTAACAAACCGTGAGGCCAGACCAAGCCTGCACTACATGTTAACTCAAGACACTTGCATTTACTAATTCAGAAACCCTAAGAATACACTAGAGAAAAGAATACACACCATGACCAATACATATACATGTATGTATATATATACTCTATATGCACAAATGGAAAGCCTCGCAGGTCAGTGCAGAAAAGGAGGGCGACCAATGTTGATTGATCGTATAACCTTCATTTATTTCCCTGGCCTTGGTTGAAGCACTGGTGGCATGGCTCGTAGCCTGTCAGTGACCTCGGTGAATGAGGGCCGTACATCAGGATTGGCTGACCAACATTGCTCCATCAGCTTTCGCCAATCAGGGTCACAGTTCTCAGGTATTGGAGGCCGGAGCGTGTTATTGACAATGCCACCTTCTCACAACAAAGAATGCTAGTTTAGTTGGGAGGATTCAGCAAACCAAGGTAAGAAATTATTAGTTGATGATAGCGTGAATTATGTGTTTTTTACTTCTTCCTAACAATTACAGAATCTATAGAGTTAAAAAGAAGAGTAGTGGCGACATACCTATGATGGCACCACAATGCATATTTGAATATGGCTCTTCACCAGTCAAGATCTCCCATAAAACTATACCAAAAGAGAAGACATCCACCTACATTTGCCCAGTCATCATATCAGGCACAGCATGGTTGTAAACACAGTGACGATCTGGAGTCTGAAGAAAGATCTTACCTTCTCAGACACTCGACTGCTGCTACCATTTAACAGCTCTGGTGCCATCCAGGGAAGAGTGCCCCGCACACCTCCAGAAACCAAAGTGTTGCGCTTAATTCGTGATAATCCAAAATCCCCAACCTGAGAATACGGTTCAGTTTCACGTCAAAAAAAAAGAAAGAAAGAATACGGTTCAGTGGCAATGTAAGGCAAAACCAAGATGAACAGTTCGCTGTTTAATGACAGTGAACACAGCTTCAGATAATTTGCCACATCACTTGAATAATGAGATCGTAAGAAGAATTACCTTGCAGATTGGTCTCTGAGGATCTCTCATATTAACAAGTAAATTATCACACTTCAAATCAAAGTGGACTATGCTTTTAGAGTGCAAGTATTCCATTCCAAATGCTGCATCCATAGCAATGATAAGCTTTTTCCGACGATCAAGCATTCTGCAGAGGATTCAGTAAACAGTCACATCATTGTGCAGAGTGGAAAGTGCTAAATATGAATATACACACAACTCACCTATCCTTCCTTAAAAGAACATTCCTCAGTGATCCATTCACCATGAACTCAGTCACAGTTGCTAATGTTCCTCCAGTTCCATCAGGGACAACACCATAGAAAGCAACAACATTGGGATGATGTAACTTTGAAAGAATTTGTGCCTCCCTCCAAAAGTCCTTGGTCTGTAAAGGAGAAGAGGCTAGCATCAAACTGAACTGTAGAAATGATTATGCAAGCATGATAAATTCCAGAAAAAAAGCTCTAAGTACAGCAATAGTGGTTGTTATTGAAATTTTGCCATTCTCATAAAGGGATTAAGTGAGTAAAGAGGTTGATGGAAATGCTAACAAGTTTCTCTTGCTCAGATGATCGCCCAGCGAAACAGCTTTTCTTAATACGTTTGATAGCAACATCAGTCCCCCTCCATTTTCCATAGTATACTGTTCCAAATGTGCCAGCTCCAAGTTCACGTAGCTCCTCAAGGTCACCATTTCGTATGATCTGATCATCAAAATCACAAAATAAATAAATCTTATAGGTAAAATGCATGGCAGTTTATTTCATGGAACAAAGATCAATCTTTCTCAGAAGCTAATTCGAGTACGAGAACTCCACCTGCAGTCCATACATGCTGGCTTCAAGTTCAGCAATTGCAGCATCACTTATGGTTCCATCTGCAGCTCCATCGTCATGATCCTAAGATTTGGAACAAGAAACAGTATGCTCAAACATTAATTAGGAATAAATAAAATGCTTAATATATAATATAGGTTGTGTTACCTCTGGATTGTTGCTCATAGCGTCATCATCTATCTGTGGTATAACGATAACCTCTTGCTGTTCTTCAACAGCCACTTCAACCTGAGGAACAACTGGTCTGGATGATGGGATGCCAGAAGGAACATTATCAGTCACGTCCTCTACTACAACAAGCATATCCATTTGACTGTTATCGTGCATTCCGTGTGTTAGCTTTGTATTTTCATCATTGATGGCGGTATGGTCGAATCCATTTACTACAGTGCAGGAGACATTAGGCTGATTGAGAAGGGAATCCTCTCTCCTTAAAACATCACCTATAACTTGATTTTGTGACGAAGATGAACAATGGGCACCATTACCATACAAGCTTGTTCCCAGATCAGCATCCCTCGGCCTCATATGTTGAGAGGCAGCCAAACTAGAGTTATGCACTGATGATTGGTCCAAATTTCCTTTTTGATATGCATCGGATCCTGTATTTTTCATTGATATTTGTGATGCAAGACCTTCAGAAGAATTCACACGCAACTGAATATGGGGCTCCGGAGCAACTTTACCATTCCCATGAGCATAGCCAGTAGCTCCATAATCAGTAACAGCAAACCCTGTATTCAGTTTCTCTTCATGCAATGCATGATTTGAATTCTCTGCTTGGGATCCATTAAGAAGGTATGAAAGGGAATGATCAGTGGCATGCATAGCTGTTGGAACTGAACTTTCTAGAGCATCTAACTCATCTGATGACAATCTTGCTCCACGGGTGCGGTAGTTAAACCCTGCACTATTTTCCTGATTACAAGGCCTATCTTTTTGAATTACAGGACCACCATCATGAACATTTTGTACCACGTTACTAGACAAATTTTCATGCTGGTAATATACTGGTAGCCTTGAACTGGCTGGGCCAACAATTCCTTGACCATACCGTTGATCATTATGGTTGGAAACAAGGTAATATGGATCATTAGCTCGAGCAACATCAGGGGGTTTAACACATTCAAAAGCTGGTCTGGTCCCACTTATTTTTCTCTCCAGCTCATTGGTTTGACATATTTTCTGGGAAAATGATGGAGCTATGTAGGAACCAGCAGGTAATGATAAATTGGATGCCGGTAACTCAGTGAGATCTTTCAGCAAAGGGTCAGAGAAGGCATGCGGCATGCCTAGAACTTGACCAGTGTGTTCATGCAACCCAGGTCCCCATATTGCATTCTCCGGATGTATAGAGACCTTTTCAAAACAGATAGATGCTTCCACTGGAGTACAAATATCACTCTCATTTCCAGCCAAACCTTTAACCTGCTTTTGAACGTGGAGAGGGTGTGTGTGAGACCCTGGCCTGATACTCATGTCTGCATCCTTTTGCTTCTTATCTTGATGGTCCAGAAGCATGGTTTTCTGAATTGATCCATCACAAAACTCACTTCGATTCACATGTTCTTGATTCATTGTTGATTTATCTGCAGGCACTCCCATCCTGGACTGTTTCACGGTCCTCTGCTGACTGAAGCTTGGGGAGGAAGTTGTGGACAACTCAGTCACCACCTGTTCTGTGTGTGGAGCAAGAAAAAACTGAGAGGAAGGCTCATTTAGGGCTGTTCCAACCGAAGCTTTAACTCCAATTTCTGTCTTGGTTTGACAGACAGGTGAGTCCCTGTTAGGGAGTGGAAAACTATCCAACTGATGGCCAGATTGGTTCATTAAATTGTTGCCGCTGATGCTCCTGTTCAGTTGCGCAATATTGTTCACAGCAGCGACAAACTGATACTCATGTTCACTCTCTAAGCTTCTTGAATCCAAAGGTGATTCCTCACAGTCAGACAGGGAGACAAGAAATATCCTTAGTCTAGGTGAGCCATTGGCCTTTTCAAGGTTGTAGTATTCTTCCATCATATTCTGAAGATCCTCCTCACACGAGAGAGAGATTAGCGCATCCAGATCCTCATCAGGAAGCTGGTACTTGATGATATGGGGCTGATTGCATATTTTCATAGTTTTCTGCAAGAGTTCTCTCCATGAGAAGCCTTTGGTTATCGAGATAAGACGTGTTTCCCCACCGACATACCTGAGCCTCCCATCGCTTGGCCTAGGCAGGATTTTTCCACCAAAGCTGCACATGAACTTGACTTTCCCGGCATGTGGGCTTTCACAGGTCATATCTTGCAGATTGTCGCTTGAACTTTCAACTGGTCTAAGTCCATTCTCAGAAGGTACGGTCCTCAGACGAAGCGAGTTTATAGGATCCATAGCACAATTCTGATGCAGGCCAGTGCTTGAGACACCTGAAAGATGACCAGAGTCCAACCTACTAGGACCATTCGAGTTGATCTGGTTGTTGTACCCAACCTGATTATTCATCCTTAAGCAGCAATGGCTTTAAGGCTAGCCGCAAACTATGTCCTTCCACTTTCCCTCTAAAATGCCAGTTGCCAACAAATTACTACTTCCCAATGCTGTCTTATTCATCTCTTTAACAAAAGTGATTAGCCGCCTAATCTTGACTCTGGCCCCGTCGTTTTATACAATTAACACAACGCATTGTAAATTCTTGTACAGTCCTGCAAAGGAAAGACAGAGAGGAGGGATCAAAATTCAGCTGCAAAATTCCTAAATATGCACAATTAGCGATTTTCGCATGTGAGATCAATCTAGCGCATTGATGAAGAAAAACCTAATCAAGCCAATAACAGATGGATCACACTAGCAGGGTGCCACGTGGCAACATTACAAAGCAATGTTTGGGGGATTTTGATCAGAGATCCCCGACGAACAGTACCAGCAACAGGGCCATTGAATCCGAGCCAAGCCAAGCTAGGGTTGCTTACCAGGGCACGACGACGAAACCGACCCGCGCCGGCTACACCGACGCGAACGACCACTCGCTCGCGGAGTAACTGCCCCGCCACTACGGCGCCGGCCACCGCGAAGGCGGCACCGACACACGGCGCCGCGAGCGAGCCCCACCTACGCCCGTGCGCCTGTATGAAGACGACGACGGCGGCGGCGGCGGCGTAGCCTCTATTGCCGGCGCGGTTCGCCGCACCACGCCCTCTCTCTCCTCTTCGCCTCGACGAGCCGCGATCCCCGCTTATGTGTTTTTTATTTATTCTTTTTTCTCGTTTTCCTCTTCTTTTTTTTGGGCGGTGGCGGAGGGGAGGGAGGACGACGACGCGGCGACGGAAGCTTGAAACGAGCAAACGACCAAACGATTAACGAGGCTTTCCGGTGTCAAAAGGCACTTGAGCCCTCCGGGCCGGGGATTTAACTGCGGCCACACAAAAATCCCGAAAGCTTAGTTTGATAATTACGTTATGACGGTTTGCCAAAATAAGGGCGGTGGCGATCGGCACGGCTAGCGTGTGAAGTCGCTGCCCTCTTGCTTCCTGCTGCGCCGTTTTGCGCTTGTATTTTCCATGAGTCTAGATATTTTTCTTTATAGTTGAGATAAAATATAATTCTTGTCCTACAATCAAATTCTTAATTCAAACGGGAATATGGCGTGCCGCACGATAGAGCGTGTTATAAGTTTGCCGTCTTCTGTTAACGAACTCTGACAAATGGCAATCTGCACGCTAGTTACGGCTATGTTTGGAATCAAAGAATGTAAAACATAGGAATAGGAAAAAACACAGGATTGAAGAAAACACAGGAATTTGAAAAGTGAGAAAACCACATAATTTTGAAAACAGAGGAATGAAAAATTTTATGTGTTTGGAATACACAGGAAGAGAAATGCAGGAACCAAAACATTAGTACAACTAATAAAATCTTTAGATCAATATTATTATAATTATAAAAGTTTGATGTTTGTCCTTATCTCTTTGTTGTTCATCGTCTTCCCCCATCTAGGGTCATTTTTTTTTTCTCTACCTGCGTGCTTCTTAACTCACGACCTTTGTCCTTCTCGGCGAGGATAAAAAGACGCATTTTAGATAAAACTCAACAAGAAATGATGTCGTATTCAGAAAAAGAATAAAATTAAATTATATAAAAAGCAAGCTTGCTTAGCATATGAGGTTAAATCAGCTTATTGCGAGGGTTGTGACTTTTTCTGAGCTCAGACCTTATTCTTTGATTCCTACGTTTTTGTGAAGGAGAACATTCCTTTTCCAGAGGAACCGGAGGCATCATTCCTTTGACCCAAACATCACATGATGTCAGCAATCCTTAGAAAACTCATTCCTTTGAAAATCTTTCATTCCAAACACACCCTAACTCTGACCTTCTCTACACTTTGTCCTTCAAAAATGACTTGTGCATTTCAGCTGAGAAGGGACCACATGCTCTGATCTAGTGCTACAGATACTCGAGAAGTTCTCTCTCTCTCTCTCTTTTGATTTTATTACGTGGTACAGGTACACAGGTTCTAGACACATTGATTATAGATGCATAAATCCTACTTCAATTGCATGGAAACTCTCGTGTTCGTCAACGGATACGTAGTGCTTAGTCAAGTGATTTAGAGCGCATCGCATATTTCGTAATTCGTGGTGATCGGTATTCTCAGCTATGATTAGGTGCTACTGATACACATTCTCTTCACTCGTTGACAATTAGGTGAAGAAAAAAAACATAATGAATATATTAGCAAACGTGAAAGGTCAATTTTGCGCTGACCAGGCGGCGGGCACGATGCTGTATCTCATTGGGTGTGCTCTGCTACCACCCTTTCCTTTTGCTTCTTTTTCATTCATTCTTTCGAGCGCGACAATTTCATTCAACGATTCCAATAGAATGAGGAAAAGTGCCATGCAAGGACCACAAAAAACTGCAGAGGGGAGTATCTGGCAGGTCCTCCCTCGGCAGTGGCAAATTTTTACTGCCGCACTGTTTCTGTACGCAATCTGCTCGTGTCGCGATCAAAAATTTCTGTAAACAAAACTATAAAAGCTGCCCATTGCAATAAACGGTTACTTGCACCACACGAGGAAACGGCTGAGAAAGAATGCAGAAAATAGGCAGGCTCGTTTGTAGAAAGGAACCATGTGAGAAGGAACGCAGGAAAGCTGGGCGCCTGGGCCAAGCTTGGTCATTCTCCGAAGACAGTATAGCAGTCAGGACGGGGATTTCAGAATCGTGATATTTTTTGAGACAAAATAAAGGTTTCAACAAGAAAATGAAAGCTGGCGCATCTGGTGCTGTATTAGAGCGTATAAAAATTTCATTATGCTGGGCTATGTGCACTTACGAATAAATTATGCTAAGCAAAAGAAAAAAAAAAAACATGCCACAGTGACAGACTAAATTTGAGTAGTCATTCGCATTGCTGAGTACCAGCGGCAGAAGGAGAGCGACCAAACCGATAAGCTCAGGCTGACCATGGCACAATACATTGATTTTGGTGTCAATTTCACAAATGAAATTACAAGTAAAAAAATGAAAAGAAAAATGTGGTGGCCTAGTACTAGACCTTTAAGTACCATGCACAAATGGCAAGCTTCATGTGGTATCTTGAACTTCAGAGGGGTTTGGATGTTTTCCTAACCACTGACATTTCACCTTTTAGCGATCAAGCCCATCAATATTATCTGTGCAAATGAAATATAGTAAGTAGCAACAAAGCACCTACAGAGTGAAGCAAGGCCATCGAGAAGAATATACTTGGCGAATGAAAAGGTTAGAACCTTCATATCATGGACACATGGAAAATGAAGAATTTTTGTCACACAATTTCAATCCCCGATGACATACATAGCTTGGAGTCAGCTCCACCACTAATCACGCTGCTCCCTTTCCACCAGTCGGCACATAAAACCTGTAATCAACAAAAGTTAGCCGCGCCCTTCATTTTTTGCCTCCTGAAATCTGGAAAAATAAACACCACTATACCACGTAAAAGAGTACCTTATCTTTGTGTGAGTCCACAGATGCAAGTGGCCACTGCAACATTAGCAAAATCGTTAATAGATATTTGTGAAATGCCCTAGGGAAGAAATGAGAAAGATAATGAGGTTACTGGATTTAGAATCATACTGCTGTTCTTAGATCCCACAACATCACTTTCCCATCAAATGAAGATGACACCAAATGAAACCAGGAACTTGGATGCCATTTACAAGCAGTGATCCAGCTAGAGTGAGAGGAGAACTGAAAAACAGGAGCTAGAGTTCCTGTTTCATGGGAAACATGTCAGTTTGTTTGAATGTGACCCAACAAAGATAATTAAAAGCATAGTTCTAAAACATTTACCAGGTTTACGAGGGTCCCATACCCTCAAGACAGGATCTGACCCACCAGCAGCAATTAGTGAAGAGCCCTCACCACCACAATCCAAGCAATTCAAGGCCTTCCCGCAAACCTATGGAAAAGGTTCAGACATAAAAGTAAAATAGGACATATTCAGTTATGAAACAGAACATTAACACGTGCACTAACTTTGTAAATCGGCTGCATTTAACAGCACAATGGTAATTAGAGACTACATGCAAACTGACAGAAAATAAGCTACAATTTAGAGTTAGCAGTCAATTAGAATTGCAGGCTATTCTTTTGTCTATCACCATGCATCATGAAAACAGTATATTATCCACACCAATGGACATTCTTTTTATGCTAGGAGGCTAAACCCTCATGATTCATTTATTTTTATTGAAGACAAATAGATGAAGTTAACTACTCCCTCCTGTGAGCAATAATTGGCATTCACATCAGAGTATTGAAATGGCTACATGCTAATCAAGCTTGTAAAAAAAATAACAATAATTTCATATGGGGAAGGTATAAAATATGCAATAAAAGATTTTTTCCATACCATATTCCATGTCTCTTTCACTGTTTGTGCATCCCATTGCCGAATAGAATGATCCCAAGATGCTGAATATATCGTTTGCTGCTCAGGCCAGGCAACAGCAGTAACACATTGTGTATGTCCCGAAAGTGTTGAAGTGGCTGAACCCTGGAGTACAACAGAGCACAAGATGTGAGGTCAGTGGGGAGCTATCATAAGTTCATGACCAAAGGGGGAAAAAAACTGACAGGTAGTTCTTAATTTTCTATCTTCCTCAAAAATGGTAGTCAAACACACTAAATTATCAGAACATAAGAATTTACATACAAAGAGCATACCCAATCTCAACACAACAGCTGATATTAATTACACTAGTCAACAGCATAATGACATTATCCACAAACAGACCAGTCAGGTAACTGAGCCTAAACATGTAGCATAGGCGAATAAGAGTTTGAAAACCTAATAGGTAATTTGTAGTATTCTATCTCCATCAGAACAGGTAGTCAAACACACTAAATCATTATAGCATAAGAATTTGAAAACCAAGAGCATGTCCATTTTCAACACAATAACTGGGATCAGTTGATCGAGTCCAAAGCAAAATGGAATGGTCAACATTATCCACGTTCCACGAATAGACCAATCAGGTAACTGAGACTCAACATGTGGGCGCAAGAAGCAGAATTTTCCAGCTCGACAAGGGGACTCCAGAGCATTCAAGTCCTAGCTATAACATGGGCATGAAAGTTTGTTTCTATAATTGTAGTGTCTGACATCAATGTGAGAAATCAGACCTTTTTGCAGCTGAGCAATCACACACTTTATCACTAGAACGAATGGGAACAATAACACAAAGTAAGGAGACAAAAATATTTAGCTCTCTCTCTCAATCAATTAAATTGTATCATGTACAGCCTTCGTACCACGCTTAGATGACCTAGGAATTCAGATAAGATTATAACCAATACCTCTAACTGAGACTCTTCAGGTCCGGACAAGTCAGTCTTTCTCTTCTTTATTGAGACAGCGTCACCGTCTTCTTCGGATCCTTCAACAGACCACAGCTTGATGGTGCTGTCCCAGGAACCAGAACATAGCTAGTCACCAAAGGAAGAAGTTAGAAAGAAACCATGGGCAAATAAATAAACACAGAAATAGCATTGATGCAGAAGAACCGATATATTGTTCATTACCATTTCTTTTGAAGGGTCTACAGCAATGCTTTGAACAGATGATGTGTGTCCACGAAGTATTTTGTACGCCCCAATTCGCGACGGGTGGTTCATACCGATCGATGTCTCAGACTTGAGTGGAAAGCATAACAAGGATATGAATAAAAGTCCTGACAAAATAAACATGACTTGAAGAGAATAGAAAAAAGGGACGCCTTTACCTTGAATAGGCGCAACGATCTATCCTTTGAGCCAGTCACCACATGCAGACCACCTTTAGTTTCAACTCCTGAAACATTATTCATGTCAATCTTAAAAGACAAAGATAATCATGTTGACAATCAAGCAGAAATAATTGTTGAACAGGTCCCCACATAACATTAACGAGAGAATTCTAAATATCATGAGCAACTGACCTTTATTAATGAATCTTGTAGAAGTAATTGCACCGCTATGTCCCTCCAAAATGTGTGTGCAGGCAGAGTCTTTCCATATTCTATGCAATAAATGAGTGCATTAGGCTATGTGCTCTTTAACTACAAGGACAAAATATAAGGGGAGTGTTCTGAATGATGCATACCTTGCAAGACCATCATAACAACCTGTTAATATAAAACTGCAAAAAAAAAAAAGTTCAGTAATCATGGAGATCACATGAGAGAAACTTCAATCAAAGAAGATTCAAGATGTAATAAGTATATTTGAATGCCAATGCAAAATTTATGCATATCTGATGATCAAATTTGTCAGAGTATAACAGCAGTTCCCCTTTGATTTTTATGATATAATAGATGGGAGGTGTTATGCTTTATCAGTTGTAAAATTTCGAGAAGATGTGACAAAAAAATCCTTAAATACTATTTCCCAAAGACCCTGTATCTATATTCGTTGATTATGGGTTACTACAGATGAAAATATAAGCCTAGGAGACAGGCAAATTTAGCATGTATAGCTAAGAAGACAGATTGAATAAAGTAATTGCCCTGTGCTTTATTCAGGGCGAAGTTGCATCACAGGCCCCTGAAAATTCAGTTTTGTCTCACTCTCACTACACTTTGAACTTATAAAAATCTTCGTGTTCCCAAAACTTGCATGCTACTTCTAGACCCCTAAACTTGCAGTTTACTTCCTTGACCTCTCTAACTTGCATGGTTGTCTGACATAACCGCTGAGTCAAGTACAAGGGAGCTAGGCGAGATAACCATGTAACTTGTAAGCTACCAAGTGAGACAAACAAATGGCAAGGTAAGGATCTGATGAAGTATAGTACAAGTATAGGGGGATGTAGGTGAGAAAAAACCACAATTTCAGGGGACTATGATGCAATTTTCTCTTTATTTACTGTTAGTTGTCGATGACAATTAGTGATTCCAACACTAAGGAAACAGCAGCAGACGAGCAGGCGCTAGAAGCAGCAGTGTCGGATACAAAATGTGGCAAACATCACACCATAAAGAATCCAAGCACGATGGAAATGAACAGGAGGTGCAGGTTTCCATTCTAGGAGTTTGAGCCAGACCATTAGAGTATGATTACAAGTGTTTCAGACAAGAATATTAAAATAGCAAATAATTAGACAATGCGTTAAGTTTAGTACAGCAGTCCTATTCCTATGGTGCTCAGCAATCTATATAAAGGGTATAAGACTGTTATCTAAATTTATAAGAAAAAAAAGAATAATTTCATGCTGGTCGCATGTATTCCAGACCCCTCAATTTGTATGTTCCTAACCCGTTACTCTGCCAATATTGCCCAGAGTCAGCAGGTCTGCATTGGCCTTAGCTTCAAGGAGTTACCCATCGAACCTCTGACAGAACCAGGCTACAGTACAAGTATGATCAAATCTAAAACAACAAATGGTCAAATACAGGGAACTATGCACGCCACATGCCATGAAACATCAGGCAACCCATTTCAAAAAGCCTTTTGTTTGTCAACCAATCCCCAGCACATTTCTCGAATTCAAAAGGCCATCCAACCGGTAGAGCGTTTATGGCAAATACGGGCAATGAACAGTTCCAATTTTCCAATTGCTAGCCCCATTAACAGGTTTGACCATAAACATCAAGGCTTAAGGTGTACCTCGGGTTTGATCCATCAACCGCGCTAACCCAGTCATCGTGTGGGCGGGGCTCTTCCTGCTTCCTGGGTGCCACGGCTTTCACATACTCAAGCTCAAGCACCCTCTCCTGTAATATAGTGACACCCAACCGTCGCATAATTCAATACCATATCCTGCCACAGCAACATCTCCGAGAAAACGAGCTTCGGAACGAAAATTCGTACCGCCGACAAGCCTTTAGCGTTGAGAAACTGCTGGAGCGGCATCCGCACGAGCTCATTGTCAACGAGGAAGTCGAAGGGCTGCGGCTGGTGGTCCGGCTCGGCTGCAACACGGAAGCAAAAAGGTTAGAACTCGCGAGGTCGCCCCAATCCAGGGAGGCCTAGGGTCGCGTTGTTCAGGGCGCTCACCGGCAGCGAGTAGGCTGTTGACGATCTCGGAGAGCCCCATGCGGGAGAGGTCGGCGGGGACGGCGATGGCGGTGGGCGACATGCGCAGCGGGGCAGGCAGCTTCGTGACGAAGCGCACGCGCATCTGGCGTGACGGGTCGGAGGCGCCGCCGGCGTCCATGGCGGCGACGGCGGCCGGGAGCAGCAGGAAGCGGCGGTAGTGGCGGCGGCGGGAAGGGGACGATGGGCGGCGAAGGGCTTTGCGGGTTCGAATGGGTTTATTCGGTTAGGGTTTGGGGATCAGTGGATCCCAGTTTCAGCGAGGGGGGTCATTTTGCAGGAAACTCCTCCAAGTATACAGCCATTTCTGTCGAGCCTAGGTGTCAAATTGTTACTCCGTATTTGGTTGTGTTAGGCCCGACAACGGCCCAACGTGAAAATGATTGGGCTGTACAGGCCGACAATATTTCTCAGCGAGGTCTAAACAAGGAATTTAAAGTGAAAGTAGGTGGGCTTTGGTAAAAAAAAAGTGAAAGTAGGTGGGCCTTTCAGCCCAGGGAAGGAAAGTAACTGCTTCGATCCTACTAGAAACAGTGGCCCACCTACTTAGAGCATTTCCAGGAGTATGTAAATTTGGACTCTAAATTCTATTTTACAAACTCACTTTTAAAATTTAGTAGGAGGAGAAGCACTCAACTCCAGTAGCAAGTAGCAAGTAGCAGAATGCATCCAACCTCCTATTCACCAGGAGACCCATCAGTCAGCGTGAAAAAAATCCATTCGTTTTTTTCTCCAATGCACCGCACGCTGGCCATACTCGCAGTCCTCTAGATTCCCGCCCGCGGCCGCGCTACTCCGGCGCCGATGCCCTGGTTGCGACCGCCTCGTCCTGCTCCCATGCTCCGCTGCTCCCCGTTGTCACCCTGCTCGTCCGCCCGCGTTGCTCTTCGGTGTCCCGCCCTCGTTGCCGCGCTTGGGTCCCCTCCTGCCGTCGAGCTCGAGCGTCCTCCTCGTCGTCTCTGGCGCGACAGCGGAGCATAGCCTAGGTCCCAGCTAAGAATCACCGATACGTGGCGAAAGGCAACGTACCGGTATCGGGATACGGCGGGATACGGGATACGCGTAACATTTCAATGCGGGATACGGCTGTCGATACTGCCGCCGATACGTTGTGGGCGGGCCGATGGAAGCAGGTCTGACAAAGGCGAAGCCAGCTAGGGCGAGCGAAGTTGTGCAGCCGGATGCAGCTCCGCAGCTCAGGCACAGGAAGGCGACGCTAGCGCGGGACGACTGGGCAGAGGCGGGAGGGCTGGCGCGGGATGGGTGGGCAGAGGCAGGAGGAAGCCGGCGGGCGGAGGCGGTGCCCTGCCTGGTGGTAAATGGCAGACGGAGCTACGTCCATCATCGCCATCGCCGCCTGCTCCAGTGCTCCTTCGGCGAGAGCGAATAGAGAGAGATAGGAACGAGAGAAGGGAACGAATCATTGACCTGGGCTCTAGAGATGGAGACTGGAACGTCAAATTGATAAAATGGACCAGGCCGTATGTTCTGTTGGGCTGGAGCTTGGATAAGCACCTCCTCATTCGGCTTTATCTCTTGCATATTCATTTATTTAGGCTATTTTAAGTATTTAAAATAAAATAAAAAAATATATCCTACGTATCGGAGTATCAGTGTCATGGGCTGAAAAACCGATGAAAACCGGTCGGGTTTTTCACGATTTTCGATCAAACCGGTCTAGTCCGATTTTAATGGATGATAGGTTTTCGGTCGAATTATTTTTCAAAATTTATAAATTTGAAAAAATTTATAATTTCGAAAACCGGTAAAACCGAGCAATAAACTAGATAAAACCAAGCTATAAACCGAAGAAACCGAGCTATAAACTGAAAAAACCGAACAATAAACTAGAGAAACCGATCGATAAACCGAAGAAACCGACCAGTTAATACTAAAATTTCATCCAAATTTAGTTTTCAATGTTTGAACAATTTATTAAGCGATTTTTTCAATTTTCATAAAAACCATAAAACTGGTGTGATTCGGCTTTCTCGGTTCAAATGGTTTTTTAAACCCTGATCAGTGTTTTTGACCACGTTATATCACCGCATCCGTATCGCCGTATCTGCGCACGCCGTATCGGTGATCCATTGGTTCCCAGCGCCATGAATCCCACCAGATAGATCTCGTCGCCATGGATGGCGGGCGGGGCAGCGGCCCAGCGCGCAGGTGGAGGGCGGGCGTGGAGTCGCCGACAGTCCTCCCTTCCCTTGCTGAGCTCCTCTCCCCTTCCCGTCGCCCCGCCCTCGGCGCCTCTCGCACCCGGGTCGGCCTCTACCAAAGTCCGCGCCTAGGGCCGCCAAGAGAGCCAGAGAGAGGATGGAGAGAGAGAGAGAGGTCGGGCTGGAGGAGGGAGGCGACGAGAAGGTCGGTCGATGCCGATAGTCGCACAAAGATCCAGGCGTCCGTCACCGAGCCGCAGTGCCCCGCCCGTGCCCGCGGCTCGCCGTAGAAGAGAGGGGTGGGGGACAGAGGCGCGAGCTCGCTGCCCCGCCCTCCGACTCGACGAGGTCGCGCCTCCGTCCGACGTTCCTGCCTTCGACACCGCGCTCGCCCTCGGCGTGCCCGCCTCCGGCACCGAGCCCGTCGCCAGCTAGCCTCGCTTTGTCTGTGGGAGAGGGAGAAGCCGAAAGGAGAGAAGAGGAAAAGAAAGAAAAAAGAAAAAGAGAAATTTAAAAAAGTGGGACCCATATTTGGGAGGCGATGACTGATGAGAGGCTTCAATTTTTGCTTAGACTTCTAATTTCAGGATTTGCTAATTTTTAGTTGACTGAAAGTTTAGGTAATTTTTAATCACTGTTTTAAGTTATTGGGTATAGATCTAATAATTTATAATTATTATAGAAATATAATCCTAAAAAAAGAGATCAAAACTTAAAGTGACAACCCATTGATTGAATGTTTTGAATCAATTGAAAGGTAGAAAACATGCCTAACTTTTAGTATATGATCCCTGTTTAGGAGCCTATTGGAGATGCTCTTAACATGATTAATATTATCAGGATGAAAAGAAATAAAAAAAATGTTGTAGATACAATTCGTTCGTCTAACCAGAATCTAATTAAGATACAATATAATATTTTTAAACCTACATATTGTCATGCTTCTGTATTGAACTGGACCTATAACATTGTTGAAACGAAATTTTTAGTCATTTATCTGTTTGAAAAGTTATAGCTATTCCTGCTGATCTCATCTCGTAGTCGTTGTAGGTCGAGGTTGCCGCCGCATCAATCGCGTGGTCACACAGTGGAAGAGGTGAGGTGAGGTTATTTCTCTTCTATTTTTTTTTTCTTTTTTCCCACACGATACATGGGACGGTGAAAATAGGAGGGCAGGTGTATATCTGGACATCCGGACCCCTAGAGCGGCCCGGCCCAGCATGTTTCTAGACCTGGCCCGATAAGGCTCGACCCGGTATGGCATATAGGCCCATGTGGGCCATGCTACACCGTGCTGCGGGCCTAGAGCTGAGCCCGTGGCACGACCTGATAAGCCATAAACCAGTGTCGTGCTGACCTGATTAGCCCAGTAGCATGACAGGTCGCATTAGCCCATTATAGTCCGCATCAACCCGTAAGAGAGCTGCTTTGTCGTCGTTGTCGTCCCTGACACCCCCTTGCATCTCCGGTTCATGGTCGATGGACGTCTCGACCATCTTCGTCGACTCCCCTTCAATGGTCGGCACCGCACACGAACGCAGCACGCATCGGCCAACCAGAGGGAGGCGGGGCAGCGGAGGAAGGAGAGCCGACGAGCGACGGTTGGGGAGCCAGATCTGGACAAGGGACACTGGGAGAGGAGAGCGGCGGGCAGAGAGCTGGGACTAGGAGCGGTGAGCGGGGGAGGCGGCGACGCGGTGAGGCAGGCGAGCAATGAAGGAGGAGGCTAGAGTTTGGAGGAGTCGACGCCACTCTCGCTTATATGGCCACGCGGGGCCATATGATCATTGCTGGGCCGCACCTCGCTCCACTCCACGCCTGGGCTATAGGCCTGTCAATGGCTACTGAGCTTCCACGGGCCTACCTCTTTTCTAGGTTGGGTTACATGCCGTGCTACGGGCTTAGGGATTAGCCCATGGCACAGCCCATAACGTGTTCCGGGTCAGCATGAGCCCGTTTAGAGCAGACCGGACCATGTTCGGGCCAGGCTTAAATATGCAAGCTACGTGCCAGGCCCAATTCCACGGCCTGGATGCCCAGATATAGGCAGGTGACTGCAAGCTGCACACGTTGATCACGTGACTCACGTCACGCGATTACCAGGTGGGATGGAGTCATCCGACCCATTTTACCCGGCTCAAGTCACCTCGTCCCTCCAACCAAACGCTGCCTTAGAAACTAACAGAAATGAAGAAAACTCCAACGAAAGGACCACAAAATCTGCACGGTGGGTCAGTGACAATTTTACCGCCCCACTGTTTTTTTGGCATTCTGCTCGTGTAGCGATCAAAATTTTTCTGTACACAAAACTACAAAGCTACCCTACCCCTTGCAGTGAACGTTACGTGCACTACGACACATGGTTCCTTTTCCTTTGTACAAACGAGCCTGCCTATTTACCACGGCACGAACGAGGAAACGGGAGCACCTTGTTGCCTATCCGTTGCCCTTGCTTTCGATGAAGCTCAGGAGGAACCCGCTGACGATCCTTCTGGCGATCGGGTTGGGTATGTGGCGACACAGCCGGCCATCGACGTAGGCGACCAAGCCTGAGACGGCAAACCTTCCGACGGTCCACAGCCTGTTCCGGTTCGACAATACACCGCCCAACGACGCAGAGGGGTCGCCTTCCCCCTCGACTTCGGCAGGTCTCTTCACTCTCGACATGACTCCGGCTATGGCTTTGGTGGCTTCCCGGTGCAGCATGCGCACTGCATAGCTCACGAACAGGTGTTCACACAGGGTGAGCACGGTCGGCGCGATCCTCCACTCCTGCAAGCACTTAGAGCGTCACACACACACGAAAGAAGCATCATCTTTTCACGTGTAAAAAAGATGAACTTACAGTTTCGTTTCGTAGATGGCGCAGAGGCCGAACCATTGAAGAATCTCCTTTTAACAACGCCTTGCTCACAAGAAAGCTTTTGACATTGTCCACGATTTCATTTATGAGAGCACTATTTGGTGGTAGATTCTTTAGGATAACCTGGACGAAAGAGTGGTGTTGTCAGACAACCCTAGTATTTCCATGCACACCAACTCTCTTAGAAAAAGGAAACAAGTAGCAGATGAAAGGCATCCAGTATGCAGCAAACTTTTTACAAAGGAAGGATGAAAGACATGCGTGGATGCAAGAAAATTACCTGGTCATCAACCACTCTGACACGAAGATATTCTTGCTTATACATGACGTCCAACATGGCCTGCAGGTATCCTTCGATGTATAGCTGAACATTGGCACAAATGTTATTAGTTTTGAGGGAATATCAGCTAAAGCTTGCATATTCAAAATAAAACAGATGGGCAGAACCTCATCAAGTCCAGGGCTATGATCAAGTTTGATTTTCCTGTCAGGACCACCCTCCAATATAGCCTGCCCTAATAGTGATGGCTCCATTGCCAACCTTAAAATGCCTTGATGGAAACCAGTAACCTACAGAAGGGAAAGATTGCTTTAAGCACTCAGAGTTGGACGTTCATTGCCCTTTTGATCACACAGTTTCCAAAATTGCACGAGTTTATCATGTCAAGAATACCATGCCATTTAAGCCGTCTGTTTCTGCACCTCTCACAACACTGTCTGAAATTTCTGTGACGGCGGCAAAGAGAGCATTTGAACTTGCAGTTTTAACCTAACAGAAAACCCAACATTATATTAATCACGTAAAAAATATTAATGATAGAGTCAGTAAGTTTTGGAAGCTCACAGTTTTCCCGAGATCACCGAAGTACCGTTTTGTTCCAGAAAAGTCACCCGATTTCATGTTTTTGCTTATAAATTTAAACATGCCTGCCCAAACAAATGAATAAAGCAGGTCATAAAATTTCAATCAATGTTGTAGGATAAAACATATTTTTAGATGCAAACAGATAATCCATTGGCCAAAATGTGTTTGGCTGTTAAATAGAACATCGTACATGCTTCAAACAAATATGCTGTTACTTATTGTTCAAATTATAGCAGTAGAAATCATCTAACTACAACAAGATCAGTGTGTAAGTTACTTTCCAAAAGTTTGAAACAATTTAACTTGATATACATTGACTATGGATTTCTATGGGGTTACATTTCCTTAAGAATAGCTAAAATAGTTGTTGGCTCGCCATGCCTATAACAACCCTTCCTCCTTCATCCGGGCTTGCCCTTTTCGCACCTCTTTTCTTTCTCCTTATTCACTTTTGTTTCCTCTCTTTTCCCTCTTTTTTTTTTGGTTTTATATTTCTCTTTTCCCACATATTTTCTTCTTTTTCATCTTCATTTTTGTTTGTTTGTTATTGTGCTTTGGTTCTTCAGGGTTTCATCTCTAACCTACCCCAACTTGCTTGGGATTGAAGGCCTTTTTTTTAGGGAATAAGACTTTGTTGTTGTATACAATGACCATGGAGTCTTTCTACAAAATCCATACAGTTTTTTTTTCTTTTACCTATGGTTAGACCGGGGAGGTTGAGCGAGCCATCAGAAGGGTCAAAGAAAACATCAAGAACAGACGAAGCTGAGTCATCAAAAATAGAGGCAAAAGATGGAGGAAGCAATGAGCTTCCCTTTGTTACATAGACTGCCCTCAAGACATACCTGTCAACCATTCAAACATCATTCATTAATTGAGGTAATGAAACTGAACAGGTAATAACGTTTGATATGCAATGTACCATGAATAATGCTGAGCACATTTCAGAATTAGCTCACGAAATGTAACTAAAGCATGATTTAGGAGGACTCCATTGAGTTCCACAGCTGAGTTGCTTATTTCAGGCACCTGAAAATGAATAAAAAATAAAGAAATGATCCTGTGATATAAAATTATCACAGAGCCTTCTCAAAGACAACAAGGTGTCCATTTTTAACAAAATATATTGAAGATTCTTCAACGTACCTTTATGACACTATGCAATAGAGCTCTCAGAGCCTCTTGACCAGAACTATAAGTTGTTTGTCGGACACCAGGACGAAAGCTTGCTATGATCTTTATACCATTGCATCCATATGCAAACCCCCGTCAGTGATTCAAAATTGAATACATATCATGGCTACACAAGAAAAAAAGTGAGGAGCAACTTACCTTAATTGGATGTACTTCAAAATGTCTGAAATAGAATTGTGTGCTCGGAGCTCCTGAAGAAGCAAGGGAGGCTCTCCAGAATGGTACAAGCTTCATCAATGTTTCCTCATCAACCTTCAGATCGATAGGCTGTGGCATCTTATTTCGTTAGAGAATATATGATTCTCAAAATGTGTCAATAACCAGACTGCTGTAGACCTGTAGTTAAAAAAGAATCAAGGACACCAACCTGTAGAATAATTGAACAGTATTCAATTTGTTTGACGCTGGATTTAGT
Organism: Eleusine indica; assembly: GCA_030378355.1. Taxonomy (NCBI): domain Eukaryota; kingdom Viridiplantae; phylum Streptophyta; class Magnoliopsida; order Poales; family Poaceae; genus Eleusine; species Eleusine indica. The sequence continues at coordinate 13,937,621 of CM059494.1, forward strand.
TGAATTCAATACAAAGATTATGCGAAGAATACTGTCATCGAAATTAGCTTCCTGAAGCTTGTTCCTCCTAAGGATCGACCCAAACGAAGCTCCTTCCCATTTCTCATCAACATTTACTGACTGCAGTCATTTAAAGAAAAATATGAAATCCAAAAGTCAGGTTTTTCATGTCCAAATAATTAGTCTAGTCAGATGAAAATAATATGAAGAATTCCAATTACTTCAGATTTTTCATGTTCGAAAAATGCAGGTTTCGTTCCTTTCAATAATTAGTATAGTCAGATGGGTGGTTGTCATTGGCATAGAACATCTCAATAGTACTACTACTTACATGAATTGCAACATCTCAATCGGACTACTACTTACATGAATTGCAACAGAGGCATGCTTGGATCTATCTTTGATAACTGCATCAGCAGATACATGCTGAAGTCTTCCTGTTAAGATCGTAGAAAATGCTTGGACCTTTTCCCCATTCTTCAACAAGGTAAACATGAAAAGAAAAATAAATCTGAGTTGGACTTGCTCACGAGAAGATGGTTTCATAATGCTTAGGTTGGATGGAAGCCAAATGGAACAAACCTGGACCTTATCAAGAAGATGAATACACACATATGAAATTCTGAATTGTGCATTTGCTATTGATCGTTGAATTTTTTCAGTTTTGGGATTGCTTGAATGCTCACATATTCGCAGAACTCTTCTTAAACCATCAGCATACACTTCGTAGCCAATTTTGAACAGCCTCAGCCCGAACGATTTATCGAATCTTTGTTTTCCAGAAGCGAGTCCGTTATTGAATGAGAAATCAAGATTAAGCCTGCTATTTTGGCGCATCTTCAAAAATGGCTTCCATGGACTGATTTTATCTATTTTAATTTCACGTAATGCAGGTGTATCTGGAGAAGATCAATCATAATGTCACAAACTATGGTTAAAGAACCATAACAAAGATGAAAACAACCAATGCATGTCAGCTAGGAAAGACTTCATTAGGCAGTGGAACACGGTCCGGAAACACAGAAGAGCCATCTTATTAATAATACCTTTCCTACATCCTAACTAAAACATTCACTGCAAGTGACAACGTTATACGGTCTGGTCATTTCTCTCCTCTACTACCAAAAGGCGAGGTTCGTACAAGCTGCTTGCCACCAAGTGGAGGTGGTAGCTGCCTGAGAGCTTTGCTGAATGTTGATGTTTTGCATATCATATTTTAGTACTGAAGTTTAATGTAGTTTATTTATCCTTTTTAGGTCAAAATTTTGTAACAAAAAAGATGACAATTAACTAACAGAAGTAAAAACTGCCATAGAATTAGGAGACCAGAACTTGCCCACAATGCGCACGACCAATTTCCGAGGTAAACTTAAGTCATCCCAAGCATATTGTTCTGACTCTTGAGGGCATAAAACATCCGATTCAACTGAATCCTAGAGAATTTCAGAAAATTCAACATTGCATCAGTAATATGTCAGTTCTGTAACAGAACGGAATAGAATAACAAAATATGCATATGTATGTACCTTCTGGAAATACATGATTGATGCTTCACTCAAGAAATTCTCTATTCGATATGGAAGGGTAACCTTTGGTGGTTGAGTGAAGTGTAGGACAAAAGAAGTGGTCTCTTGAACAATATCAACAGAAGCAAATTGTTTCAGCTTTTCATCATGTAAGGTGTCTCTTTTAATACCATGTGACACCATACCCTCTGATTTTCTGAATTTCAAGAAAAATCGGCCAATGGATGAAACACAGATAGGTCCTGACCAATTGTACCCAGTTTCTTTTGGACAAAATTGGACAAAAATGTGAGAATCCTCAAATACATTTCTGTGTTTCTTAACAAATAGATCAAAGTAATTTACTTCTCGCTTTTTTCCAGGTTTCCATGTCTGTAAGGTAGCCCTCTGCTTAGCTTGAACTGTCCATCCATCTATCTCATGCTAGAAAATAGACAACCAAAACCGTTAGTATCAGATGAGAGTGTAATAACGGAAATACATGATATGTAAGAGCAAAAGTGAAGCACCTCCACAAAACATTGGCGAACAGCAATTGCAGTACCAGATTCATTTGAAATAACATATCTTGGAACAATTAGTACAACTTGTGATGGCAAAGGCAAGTCATAAAGGACAGGTTGCAAAGACACTCCAAAAGCTGCCATACGATGAGGCAATATATTATCTTGGATCTCCAGAAAAAATTCAGTGAAGCCAGACACTACCTCCAAATCAATAATAGCCTCTGATCCTTTCTCATTGTGAAGGCTTATTCGCAATTTACTAGACCTGATACAAGCATTTGTCATGTTACAAAGTTAAAGCATACATGAACATGTACTGCTCTATACTTGCGCTAATGACAAATATGCAAATGAAAAAAATGAAACCACTTTCCTGTCTTTCCTATTTCCCTAAACTAATCATAGTGCAATATGAGAATGTACATCAATCAACAAAAATGAATTAATTTGTCCACACCATGAATAAGAGTAGTAGACTAAAAAATATCATGTACTTGTTGGTTGTGACAAGGAATAGACAATTTCCTAAAAAAAAACACAATGAACGGACAATCCATTGCTATTTATGAAGAATGTTCAAGCAGGAACCACCACCAGCTGTATGATTATGATAGCACAAGGTGGCAAATCGACCGTATATTAACCATTATCCAAAGTATCAGAACAATTGCATGAAGGACAGGCCTGGCGCAGTGGTTAAGTCACCCCACCTGTTCCAAGAGGTCCTGGGTTCGACGCAGCATCTCTGCAATTTATTGAAGGGGCAAGGCTTGCCTCATATAATCCTTCCCCAGACCCCACCTAGCGAGGGAGCTTACAGCACTGGGTATGTCCATCAGAACAATTGCATAACAGCAAGGCACTTCTACCAGTGCGTTATGACCAAACCCAAACCACTAGCTGTGGCTTAACTCTAAACCATAAAAGTTTGATTGTTTCCAAAACAAACTCTATGCTATAAAATATAGTGGTTGAATAAGTGCTTGCCAACTACCCATCTTTGCTGTGTTGAACTAAGAACAACTTCCCAAGAAACAGAAAATAAAAGTCAATGTGACTGCTTACTTGGTAAACCAGGAGCTCATTGACATCGATGGCAAAATGCAACCATGCTGGGGAGCAAAATTATTATTCCCTCCAGGTTCAGATCTGCAAAGTTTCAGGATTTCATGAGCACCTAATACTGAGATTTAAATACACAGGTGGTAGTTTTTGTTGGCTAGTTAGCATTTACATACGCAGGCGGCAGTTTTTGATGGGACGCTGTGCATAGTAAGGGGTAGTCACTGGTATTATGTAGTGTGTATCTTGTGAACAGAACAACCTGCCATCAAAAAGATATTTGACTATCAGGTACATGATTCTGATGCCTTTGATGTTTGTAATTCCTAAAGGCATAAAATTTCACTTGATATCAATGGAAAATTAAGAAGACATAACATCAAAATCATCATATTACCTCCAACAAGCCTTTCTCCTGACGTAATAACCTTACAGAAGAATGATACTTCCCAGGAACAAATTCTAGCTCCATGTCAAGGAACTGAGCTCGGGTTGTCTGCTTTTGCATTCTTCGAACCCAATCACTACTATTAACTGTCTTAGACTTTGAACCATATGAAATCAGTGTGACGGAAAAATTAAACAGGGCAGGATTCACATAAAAATAAGAGCTAGAACCAGTTGTAATTGTCGCCTGCTTGCCAACACTGCCGAAATTATCTTCTGTGAGATTTCCTGCATTATAGTATAAAACAAATCATAAGTAGACGTATCACTTTCTTTTTTGCTTCCTTCAAAACATCACTTATCCAAATTAAATGCACATAAATCAGAGCATACCAAGTTGACCATCAGTCAGAACCACGTGTATGTCAGTTTGCAAGAAATTATACACTTGTACAGTTGGGTATATAAAAATTTCTCTCTGAAACTGCAATGCGACCGGTGCACTTCTGTCTGATAAGCGAGTTCCATTCGTAGGCTGTACAGGCACATCTCTACCCATAGTATGAATTAAAAAATGAACATCTGTAACATGATGATCATTGACAAAAATAGGGCAACTCAGAGAGCTGAAAGAAGACTTCATGCTATCAACATTGAAGGCTTTCCTGAGGTTATAATTGAGTTTCTCTATAATCCCCGATATCCGGGTAGCTTTTTCACCGGTTATGTCTTCTGACCATTTCGCTAAAACTGGCTGGCTAATATTTTCAGAATGTTCAGAAATCTCAGGTCTAACTGACAACATAAAATTTCCTGAAATTCAAAAAATGGATTGAAAAGCTATTAGATAAGTTTGCCATTCAAAATTATCACCTCTGATCTATATTACTTGCTGTTTTAGGCACAGGCACACTCAAATGTTTCATAGAATTTGCAGCAACAAAAAGCGTGAACTACATAGAACAGAGGATATGATTTAAGGTTGTACGCATTGAATATTATCTTGTTGTCTGCTATAAAATTCAACTGATATGAAGAGGATAGAAATATGTAACTAGGCATAAAACACAAAGAATACAATTAGTTGACAGGGAAACCCAATAGCAAACAAAGTTGCCTCTCTGTGAGTCTTCACAAGAATGTAAACAACATTGTGCAAGAGAAGTAGTAGTTAATATTTTACCCATGAAGGCACTGACTGAATATGAGAACTATGTCTTGCACAAGTCTCATGTAAAGGATTCCTGTAGGTACAAAGTTCATAAAGAATGGTATGCAGGATCTACATTACATGAATGCACAGTTATTTTACCACAACATCTAAGGTAATAATGTTATTGCTAACATGTACAACCAACATAGTGCCCAGTTATTCTAAGGATTGATGGAAGGTAATGTTAATAGACAATGGACAGTGAAAATAATATCAAAAGAAACTAGGTAGATTTTATATAAACTGTGTGGAGGTCATTTCCAATTCTGTGCTCCCATTAATTTTCTTTATGACTACCTATGCACTGAGTTAGGAACTATGCAAAAACCTCCAAAACACCATGCAAAAAAAAAGGAGGGATGAGGGGGGAGGGTGGGTGGGTGAATGGTTACTTGCCAAGAGCTAGAGACATCAATGCTCTCTTGGATGCCCCAGAAAATTCCATGGCATCAAATACTCCACTAGACTCATCAACCATGCCTCCACTTCCAACCATGACAAATGCTGCCTCATCATTATTGCTTGGCCTCTGAAACCGAAGTTCAAGGGGGAAGTCACTCTTGTTATAAATCCTCAACAAAGGTTGAACTGAAAGGGATAAGCCTTCCTGCATTTAGTCAGCATTAAGTATGAGAATAAGTAAGTAACATAATAATCAGTATGTAACATAAAATACAGTACAGGCTTTCCTACCTCAGAATTCTGGGACACCTTGACCACAACAAATGGTCCAGAGAAGGTTCTTGAGTCTACACAGGTCACAGAAATAAAAATATCATGAAAAATGCATACATAAGCGAACCATCTACACAATAATTTTCAGCATGTCAATTACTAGGATATCACTGGTTTCATGGGACCACAGTATGGACCTTTTCCCATCAAAATACTTACATGTTTATTATATTAAGAGCAGGAGTCCGAAACTCGTGACGGCGCACACACCCACAGAGGACACAAACATCTCATAGGCATGCACTACTCTCTCAAAAACAACAGAGGTCGGCAGGTGGCCTTATGCACCTTCACTCGATCCTCTGTGTTTCCAGCAGGGGAAGTATTCCTCTTTCTTTCCTCTAATGCTCTACACCATCCTAAGCCCCCCCCCCCCCCCCCCTTCCCTTCCTCCCCTCCTCATCCTGATGTACCAATTCCCAAGAGAAACACAAAAGGAGAAACTCCTCCTGTACAACTTAAGAGGAAACCACCAACAATGGATTCCCTCGAACATTTCTCAATTACAGCAAACCATGTTCACAGTCATCCAAACCTAGCTTCCACTACAGACGCCCAAATGACTAAGCCATGAGCAAAAGCAGCTGCCAGACATATGCACACATGGAATACAACAATTTAGTCTCACCAATGCCCATTCCATCAGAGTTTATTTACAAATAATTTCTTAAAAAAAGCAATAAAATGACCCCATACCAATATTGTCTTTTTAAAAAGGATAAGTACTCAAAGAAAAAAAAACTTTCGGATAAACAACACAAGATTCAAAACTTGAAACACTTTCACAAGAATTAATAAAAAACTGACGCTGTTTCTTGATGAATGAAAATTGGCTGGGAGAAAAAAAAAAAGATGTACCTTTGACAGGTGACACACGAGTTCTCCATGAGAAAATTCCAGGCTCATGGAGAGGTATACTGATCGGAATAGTTGAAAATACCCCTTCCTTGAATAAACGAATAGAGACCACATTATGATCATATGGGTGATTATCATCAAATGTTAAGTTCCTGGATGATGTGTGAACATGGAGTGTCAAATAGAGTAGTACATAAATGCGCAAGGGAATAATCAAGAACCCAGGGACTGAGCTAATCTAGGTTGAAAATGATGTACTCCCTCCATTCTGTTTTTCTTGTCATTATGACAAGCTAGCTAGTAAAAATTTGCACTAGATGGCTTATCTTAACAACAAGAAAAACAAACGGGGGGAGTAGGTGATTAGCAAAGTAAACAAACCTCAAAAAAACTGAAGTTGACTGTTGTCCAGGAACTATTGCATCCCCATTATCTTTAAAATGGCACACAAGTGCCAGCCTTGAACTATTCTCTATCTGCAGAAGCAACAGGTAGCATGCTCATACCAAAGACATAACATGAAACGAAGAGAAAAGGGCAGCAGTGAAAGGACAGGGAAAATGAGAAGTAACACGGCGCATCTGAAATCAACCATAATATTTGAAAGATCAATATAACATTGTAATCCATACTTATCTGTCCGAAATGAAATTCAAATAAGATAGAACGTTAAATAATATATGTAGAAGTTTTAATTTAACCTTGCAGCAGTTAGGAAAGATAGCTGAACTTTTCACGGCATATGGACCCATCAAGTCTAACTTTCCAGCCAAATATAGAAGGATGTCAACTGAAAGCTCATTAATAAATATATCAACCTGCAAAACAAAGGTAAGACTTCACCAAAAGAAAGAATGAAGATGAGGTTAAACTGTAGCAAAACAAATACTATGTTGTTGAAACAAGAATATTATTTCAGGATCACACCTGCTTCAAATGAAAGAAGAAACGGATGGGCATCCTGTCACACTTGGTAACTGGATCTGAGTTGGAAAACCTAGATCGGACGAAAGTATAGGAGGTAGTGGGTGAGATGAGTTCCTCCCTGCATGTCAAATAAAAAGAACTCAATTTCTGATTTCTGGCCCATGTGTAAGAAACTGCCAAATGCAATTAAATAAAAAAAAACAAGGGCTGAATAGAATTAGCACAAGACTGACCACAGATTTCTTCGAGCATTGAAGTACTGCCCTGACACCTTGAATGAACTTAGGATTCTGACCTTCGATGGGAATATTTGTGTGGCAACACGGATGTCACTTATGCAATTTTGGACAAGTGGGAAAACATTATTAGTATCAAGCACTTCATGAGTGACCGTAAAAATAATCTTGTCAACATTGATGATTATATGTTGAGAACTTGCATCACTTGCCAGTCTATCCCTCAGAACAGACGACACATCATCATCCACATCCAAGTAAGTGTTATTATCCAAGTTCATGTGGGGAACAATAAGCCTTGAAGCATCAGAGAACATTGCTTCATCTAAAACTTGTAGTTTAAACGGGTTTCCTGGCTTTTTCACAAACTCCAGCAAGCCATCAACAAATGCAATGCCATAACTGTTTTTCTTGTTGACAAGATGGTAGGAACTTTTTGGTATAACGTTGTAAGTTTTGCCATCATCACCTTCATCCTCAAAATTATCAAATCTCAAAGGAAGTGTGCTCCAGATTGAACAAGGCTTACCAAGATAAAAAGATACTTCCACCAAATCTGATCCTTTAGAGAAACTAAGGGCCAGCTCTTTGCCTTCATCGTTCTTCGCACACAAAGATAAGAGAGAAATGCATTGTGTGTTGGATCTCCATCTCTTGTGGTGTTTCACCTGAAGGGAAAAAAAAGAAAGGTGATGATGTTTTCATCACCCAATGACATAGCTTGATAACCGCAGCATCTTTTGTGGGTGACTATGATTAATAGCAAGATATTCATTCTATTATACAGCTGTCAAGTTATTTATACCTTAAATAATGCATGTTCACCAGCGAGAGAATAATGGTATGCGCCAACCACTCTGTATGTACTTCCAGTTTTTTTTACTGATACATACATCTGTTGATTAAGATCCCTTATAGCAACAATTGCACCTATTAAGACAGTCGTACAAATTAGCATAGTAAATTTTATTAGATATATATGATACATAAGTCTGTCATTAACCAGGATTACCATCAGGTATAGTATAATCTGCATTATCCAGGTGTGCTTGTTGAGTTGTGTCGATAGTCTGTCTTCCCTTATGAGTTGAGCCAGAACTCATTATTATTCTATTGAACGGAGCAAGCAATGACGAGATCATCTGCAGACATTTACAAAGTTAATGATCTTTATTAATTGGCCAATTCATAGATGGAAATGTGTTGTGGGCAACTTTAACTTGGTAAGCCATGATATGTGGTTTGTGTAGTGTGTTTATGTATTTTGATGAATGAACTTCTGTATTATATCTCACTTTCCCAGTTTATTTCTCCAAAAGTGAATGCTTGTCACATAAGTAAATGGTACATGTTGGTCAAAAATGGCAATTCAGTAAGAAGCCTAGCATAGTCATAGTGTAGTAGTTAAATGGGGCTAAATTGTGCATAGTTGTAAATAAGGTGCATGCATGCCATGCTCCAGGTCCAAGAAACTAGGATAAATGTACAGAATTCCTAAACACTAGAATAATATGCAGGCATAATAGTGCCAACTAAGCTCCAAATCTGAAATTCTGAATGCAGAGGTAATGACAACTATTGAGACCATTTTCCCCAAAGTTATTCTTCTTGTACTCCCTACTTGTTCTTTTGAAACTACTAGCCAGCCCTAAATTACAGACAACACATCACAAGACCACGATGGAAAGCTTGCTCAAAAATAGAGAAAACTGCAGGCCCGCTACCAACAGAAAGAAGTTAAGATCGAGGGATCACCTCAATGTTTGACAGTGACATTGTCACCTCCAAACCAGAAACAGAACCATTTCCAAACCAATCACCACTTAAATGTGTCAAATTGGAATCTTCATCCGATATTTTTTTCTCGATCTTGAGGTGACTAGAGAAATGCTTGAGGATATAATACTGATTTAAAGAAAATTCCATTGATGTGTTGCCTGTTGAACTTCCCGGTGCAGAAGTCGAACTTGAAGGAGCATCATGACCATAAGTAAGCATACTGTCTGCTTCTATAAATGGGAGATATTCTTGAATTTTAGACTGGGATAGAATATCAACAGACTTGCTGGAACGAAAACGAGGTGCTGGTACATCTCTTAATTGTTCATGGTTATTCTTGTGGATGCCACAAGCGGTGGAAACCGAAAGCTGCTTCACTTCAAATAAAAACTTCGTGCCAAGGTTCATTCGTTGAAGACTTGCACCAACCTCTAAAGTTAATCCTTGATATGTACCTAAGTGCAGAAAAAGAAGAATACTTCTCTATAATACAATGATACGCAGCTCTCCTGCGTATTCAAGAAAAAAAAAAGAAAAGGAAGAATAATTCCTCTAATTGGCAGTACATTTAAGCTAAGGATATATAGGATAGTTACCGGATTCATCAGCGACAGCAAGAGTTAGGGACAACTCAGATAGTTCAACATCCAAGCACTTGACACTGACAGCATTCAATTGTGACTCCTCATTTTGCAAATGAGCACCAAAAGATACAGTTGTCACCTCCCTCTCTTCATTTTTGTCGGTAGCAGTATTATAATCACTGCCTGCAGAGATTAAAGTTACTGAATCTTTGGCTAAGTTTGACGCTGCCCGCAGTGGGAGATTCATAAGCAGCCAAAAGTAAACTTTGCAACAGAAAACAAGCTTAGCTACAGAAATTGTTTCCAGGAAGATCAAGCCACCCTGTCATTGTGATTACAAAAAATGTCTTAATAGCACGTCAATGAAAGAGGGTGGTAATTAGGAACGGCGCAGATATAAATTGTTGATTCATTCAGAGCATGTCACAATCATTAAAAGCATATATAGAAAAAATGACCACATAGCTGACCGGAAATCATATTTACCAAGCAGAATTAGCAGACAAGCTTTAAGAACAGTGGTGCACCTGGACATTGCATTTGACAAGCTGAAAGTCGTCATGTATTAATGCTGAGATTTTTTGTTTGCTGCATTGATTGAATTCAGATAAGTGGCTGTGAATGGCATAATCTCCAACATAAACCTCTGTAAATTCAAATCTAATTGAATAGCACATTCCTAAAGAAGCAGAAACCCAGCAACGTCTAGATTCATCTTCCAGCTTCTCGTGAGTCAGGTTGTCTTTAGCAGGATCACCACGAAGATGAAAGACGCAGTCTGATGTAAAGAGCTGGTTCTTGCTATGCACTGAGCCACTAAGCAGGGCTCCGTTATGCTTTAAACCATTAAAAATGTCCATCTGAGCTTGGTTCTCAAATACCATGCAATGAATTCCAGATATACTAACAAGGAAGTCTGTGCATTCTCCATCAAGAAGAAGTTTCACTGACGAACTACTGATGCAAAATCCAACACCTAAAGCTAATACATCCAGTAATTCCTGTGTTACCACACCCTCAAGCACAGGTGAGCTGCTGATGTAGTTTAAGGCACTGTTAATAAGCATGTCAGGATTTGGGTAGCGTGAAGCGCTAAAGATGACATCTGCCGACTCTAAATCAAGTTGCATTCCAACATTGAGTTCTACATGAAGGTCAGATAGTTCTTCCTGGGCAATAAGGTCAACACCAAGCTCCAATGTGCTTCGCATTATAGATTTTTTGTAAAACGATGCTAGTCTTCCCATAAAATCTTCGGAATACGTAAAATTAACTGGGGTTGACTTCAATGCCTCCAAGTATATACTTTCAATAAGCTGCACAATGTTGATAACCACCACAAGAACAATCAAGTAGAATAAGTTAGAATACAAGGGGTCGAATCCTTGGTTGACAAATATAAGGTATGAACTGATAAGGAAAAACATCATCAAATGTTCTAATTTCAATCCTGGCATGTATATGAGCCAAATATGCAATATTCAGATCTTCTATGACTATGAATATCAAGATCCTCACAAAGTAAATGTAAACAGTATCATATGGTACTAGCTTAGCTTACTGGAAAATCAATAACTGATTTAGCAATGTTTAAATACTGATATAACCACTTGTACAGACCTGGCACACAGTTAATAGTTCATCCATGTAGAAAAGAACAGTGCAACCAACAATTCCTGCTCCTAAGTTTGCTGAGATAACATTTTTCGTCCCAAAGAAGGAAGATCCACAATTCCTGGAAGGTGCGTAAAAGAATTGTCAACTTATGATTTTTAAACAAATACACAAAAATCCTGCTAACTCAGGCCACTATAGATGACAGCTGGTGGAAGAAATAATTCACTCATTCATATTAGCATCTTAGATCATATATTCATACTCTTAGCACTTTTAGAGAACCTTTCGAACAAAAATCCTCATACCCAGCCAAAATGAAAATAGTTTAGGTGACATAATGAACCTTTCAAATTCATATGTCCAGGAAAAATGAGAGGTAGACAACTGATACCTGCTTGTTGAAAGCTGGAAATCGACTGACATTGGCCCAAAAACATGAGACTGCTGATTTGCCTCTGGATTATTTATTGAAAGAGTTAACCCAGCAAAGCTGAAGTGAGCATCAAGCACAGCATACCCTGGATAAACATCCCTTGAACTACTTTCTTTTTGTAGTTGATGAGGTTCTTCCAGCTTCTTCGCACTAAGAAATGAGTTGTGCAGTTTCTTGGAATGTGAATTAGCTCTCAGATGAGTTGGAGAATATCGAGAAGCTGGCCAGAGAACACATTCAACATATGCCAGACTAAGAACTATACAGGACTTACTTTTTATATCAGAAGTAAGAGATCTGTGTACATTTTTGCCATTTTGTAACAAATTCTTTTTATCAAATGACAGACGTATAATTGGACCATCAACTAGTGCTGCAATTTGAAGGGTATTATCTGGAACAGCACCTACCATCAAAACCTTCATTCTATGACTGAACGATCTCAATTTTTCATCAATTCCACTTGTAGGCGCTACATAGGCACCATCACTGTTTGATATGTCTGGTATTTCTGCAGCTAGTTCTTTCAGCTGTTTGTAGTGCACAAACTGTCTGTAAAGCAGATAAGTTGATGAAGCACATAGATAATCCAAATGAAAGTTCGGTCTCCCAACTGTGAATCTACATTGCTGAAAACCACCTGTAGTTCTGTACGGATCAATGAGAAAAGATTTCAATTCAATAATAGCAGAAGGCTTTTCAGGATGAATTACACCTGATTCCTTGTATAGATTGCTGATTATCATCCAATTTGACCATATCTCATCCATATCACACTTCAGGAGGGCAGTGGACAATTCAGCCATATTGGAAGATTTGCTGGCTTGTTGCTTGGAGAATGGTTGCATACTAGCAGAGTCACTCCAGAGGATGATCTTAGAGTCAGTATCTTCGGTAAACTCTGTTTTTTCAAAAGAATTTCTCCTGGGAGTGTTGCTATTGTCATTTTGTAACAACTTTGGGACACCAGAAAGGCATGTCTTCAGTTCCCCTATTACAAAAAACAATGATTGTGCAGTACAACCAGCAGAGTGAAGTAAGCATGACGACTTGATTACAATATGTGCATAAGGTAAATCGATATGAGAAGTCGTGTATCCTTTGTTTAATCTTTTTATACCAGAGAAGTTACCAGCAATGGGCAACAAGGTTATAGAGAGTTCCCCAAGGTGGATGCTGAGCTGAACCTCCATGTCTACATCATGAATAGCACTAGGAAAAATATATGCACAACCTATGTTTGCTTTGTTTCCACGACCAATACATGCCCACAATGACCACCATATGAACATAAGTAACCTCCACAAGTATAACAAGGGGAATAGAACTTTCAACATGTAAGAGACAAGAGGTGCTTTTGATGAGTCTTGCTTGCTTAGTTGTTGTGACACGGTTAGTTTTGAACGTGCAGCACACCGTGCTCTCGCAATGGCCTCTACGGGTATTTTCTCCTCCAAATCAATGACAGTGTCCCAATGATCTTTAATGGTATCCAAGATTTTCCTGTTCTTTGACATCCTACTGCAATTCCTTGTCACAGTCTTGTCTGAGGGATACCCTACTGATGTTAATAACAGTACATAACCATGAACATACCGCCGCCATAAAGCAGCATAGCTTATAGCCCTTCTTACAGAAAATCTTCGATGGACTGCTGAGTTGTCAATCATTTCCGCAGCAATTTTCCAAAGCTCTTTACCGTTCCTAACATCATACTCTTCCTTTTGTCTTGTAATATCCAATATCACCATAAGTGAAGGCGTGAATTTAGGTGAAATTTGCCATGATGCGTTGGGAACATGAATGCCAAAAGCATAAAGTTGTAGATTATCCAATCTAACCGAAGCAGATATGCCAGTGAAAGATGCAGCACTATCAATAGAATCATTCTCTTTCAGCAAAATATCAAATTCAGCACATGTAACAAACAGGCTATTCTTCTTTCTGGATGACATAGAAGACCCAACCAGTACGCTGAACAGAGAGCTGCCAAAAACAAGCTCAGGACCAAACTGTAAGTCAGTTGCCCTCAACAGAAAAGCATGGGAGTCATCAAGGTACTGAACTTGTATCGTTACATCATCAAACCGCACCTGACCACAATTCAGAAGCAGACTGGAAAACACTGATGAGAACTTATCGTCCAGGGAGTTAACTACACCTTCAATCATCTCGTGCAACATTTGACCCTAACAAATAGTACGAGAGGCAGCTTCTGATCAGTGTTTAATCATGCATTTCACCCTTAAATGGCAGCATCTGATGAAACTTTCACCCTCCCGATAACAAGGCTAAGAACGCGTGGTGCATACAACACTAAGCGCCATGAAGAAGAGAACATAAAGTGATAGGACGGCCCTACCTGGGGGTCCAACGATGCAAGCACTCTCTTCTTCTCCTTCGTGACCCGCTCCTTGTAGTCTGGCCGCTGCTTCTTCGGTGCAGGATCCCTGCATAACAGACACGGATGATCAAGATAAATTACTGTTCACTGACTTACACAAGTAATCAATTCCACAATCAGAGATGATTCAGCAAAAGCACAATGCCGCACTGGTTCAGCACAAAAATGGCAACGTCAAGAGAAATCACGTTCCAAGGTACTGGAACTACTGTTCCATCAGTACCAGACTATCAATGCAAGAGCGAGCAGAAGTCGCCGAATGGCACCTGAGTGTGAGGGCGACGTCCACGCCACGCACGACTGCGCGCAGTGCAGGGCCGGACCAGGGCGAGGCGGCGAGCTCGACCTCAGCGACGGCCGCGCGGTCGAACCTGGCGGGCCAGGTTTCCCCCGCGGCGGCGTTGAGCGCGGAGGCGTCCAGCTCGAGCCCGCGCGCGACGACTAGGGACCGGCAGAGGCCGGGCTCCACGCGCATCTCGGCCGGGTCCGCCGCCAGCCATGGCTGGAGCGCAGCCAGCAGCCGCGCGCGCAGGGCCTCCGCGAGGACCATCGCCGGTGGAGCCGAAGCGAGGGCGGCGCCCAGCTAGGGTTCCATGGATGGCGGAAAGCAAGCCGGCGGAGGGGTTTCGCGAGCCGGGAAGAGGAGTCCGAATTGGAGCGGCTGCCGGCGGAGAGGTGCGTGCGGCGTGCGGTTCGCTTCCAGGCCTCCGGGAGACGAGAGGGGACGGCTCGCTTGTTTGATCAACGGAGACGGGATAAGAGGTTTGCGAGTTTAGGCTGATGCACCTCAAAATGTCAAAGCATAAACTTGAGGGCATATAAAATCTCAATTCCTTCAAACAAAAATGATGCGAGTTTAGAAAGTGCATGTAATTTTAATATATTAAAACGTGTGCATTCTCTCGTAAAAAAACCACGTCATGTCATCATAAAAAATCACACCGTTCGATCCCCGCAGACGTTTAAGAACCGTTTGATCTACATCTACGTTATTTTCATCCAGACCTTTGGAGAAGTATTGAATAGCAGATTTCTAAAGAGATCCTCCCACATATCGTTTCCTCCTCCCTCATACTATCGATGCCCTCCAAAAAAAAAAACTCCACCTCGATAGCTCGGTGCGCCGGTCGCCGCCGCTCTGTCTCCCCCGCGGCTCCGCCTCCTCCTCATGCGGCGTTGTCTGCTGAGGTGAAGGAGAATGGCAACAGACGACGCCGCAGGTGGCCACGTCCCTGCTCATCCATCTCACCATCGACCTTTAGCAGGGATCTCGAACTTCACACCTCTCAAGCAGCACCCGCCATGGCATCGGCCACAGGTTACCAAGCACACTAATTAACATATATTAATACCCCTCGTAATTGTTATGTTTTTCAATGGCTGTGTTTAATTTTAGAACTCATTCTTTGTGCATTGCACAAATTGAGTCCCTTCTATAGATCTTATTGTGTTATAGACATTTTTTTTGTTTTTGGATATTCCCTGGGCATCTGCCTTCTCATTTACCAATTGTTGATTCGTAAAATTTCTAACAACTAAACTGCATGAACCAAAGTTTATATTATAGATTCATGTTTTCACCATCTTCAGATTCAGCTGATATGGAGACTGTACCACCTGATAAATTATCACAAATAAAGTAATACAGAAAAGAAATTATATAATGAATTGCATGTGAAATAGCATATTGCATAGTTCTGTGTATTGACAAAGTAGTCTTTTTTTTTAAGAAAGGAAATTACAGTTTCTATAGTCACATGAGAAAAATAGGTGAGCAAAAAAAAAATAAAGATATCAAAATAAAATAAAATTATCAATGTCGTTTTTTTTTTTGGTAGCAACAATGGCAGATATCTGTTGCTACTCCTGCTGGAATGCCCAGCTGCCCCAAATTTGCTAAAATCTGTAACGATGCACTGCTGAGATGCTCTATTCCATTTTTTCAATCTAAACTTGATCATATTAGCGTTCCCTTTTTCTTAATTACTATTATTTATTTGCCTAATTAAATGTCTTAATTTGTTAATAAAGTGAAGGCAGAGTGTAATATAGATGGTGCAAACAGTACATACAACACATGATTTCTTTGGTTCATTCTGCTGACTGATTCAGTCCGTGCTCATGAAGCTGACAACTGCAACCTCATGTGATTGACTGATTTCAGAGTAACATGTATATTCACTCACAAATAAAAGTTTACAATGATGTGGTCATCTATTGAATCAGTATATATAACTTTCTCACTATACAATTAGGTGTTACATGTTGATGGTCTTCCATGGTTTTACAGGAACCATCATGAAGGTTCGGTCAGCATCACAGTTGCTCAAAATAAAAAACACATTGTTGTACAAACTCTCACATGTAAACTCTCTGTTCCAACACTTTAAAACTATATGTTCCCTTTCTAACAATTTCAAATTTATGTACTACACAACAGTTGTCACATAGAATAGTATATGATTTATTAATATCATTGGTTATTATTCACATCAATAGAAACCTAGCTACTCCATCCAGTACCTCTGATCTTGATCACATTCTCCTGAATCGTGATACTATTTCACTTCAAAAGTAAACATATGAATATACAGTATGCATTTTCATAGAATTATCTGTATTTATGGATCAATATCTCAGTTTGAACATTACAATAATGACAGTAGTTTCAGTGAGATATTTTACCACCACAGAATGACTCTTCTAATTGAAAACAATATCATAAATCAGTTGGATATTTCTTCTCAGAATTAAAAATAGTTGTAGGGAAAGCACTTCCTTTCAAGCAAATCACTTTCTTTGATCAATCTATTTCAAGTACCGTCACTTAGATGTTGCCAAGAAAGCCTCTCATATCACAGATACTTTGCCTTTTTATATATATTTTGTCCATTTGCTTAAAGTTAGCTATAGTATCTTATAGATATAGTATATATTTGCTTCCTTTTGCATAAATCATGAGTGAAGTTTATTTACCAGGTACTCAAGATGACAGTCTGAAAATATTTACACCATTAAATTCATGTAATCAGCTCAAATATATCTATTTACATTGTTTTTATGATATTTTACTTATTCTATTTTTTCTCTTCAACATTAAGGTGTTACTAACACACTGTCACATGTTTTCATTTAAGAAGTGGCAAGACCAAAAAATAGTAAACGTAAGATATCAAGCATAGAAACTGACTCAGAAGAATCTAAATAAAATAGAAACAAAAGGTGCAATCTAGCCATGCAGAAAAAATATGCATACTTATCAATATCATACAATGCTCTATATTTATCTCCTGAATATATCAACTACATTTAAACTTTTAAAGAGAACAACAACCATGTGTGTTCAATCATGGAACACACCGTTTTTTGTTTGTTCGGTATGGTACAGGATCTGCTATAAAACATGTCTTTCATTTGCATGTGTAAACAATGGAATGATCAACATCTTAAATTTCAGCTTAACGTTTCTTCATTCATGATGTATGTGTTAATCACCTTTCCAATGCTCCGACAGTGCCGCACTGACCTGTACATAATTAAGTGCACTCTCATATATTCCTACCCAAGTTATTTTATTCAACATTACCATTTTAATTACTCCTTTAACTCAGGTTTTCTACATAAATATTAAATGTGTATGCACACCTTTCTTCCTTTGAATCTAAAACAAAAACACTGAACGGGGGTCATCTAAGTCGATAAAAATGCAAGCGCGGCAACAGCCGCGCATATTTTCTAGTTCTGTAATGAAAAGAAATTGTTTTCTCCTATTCAAGGTTTTGAAAACCGGTTGAACCGCTCAAACCGGATCATAGCGGTTTGACAAAACCCGGAAAAACCGACCAGTTTTCCGGTGAAATCTCAAAAAATGAATTTGAATGAGTTTTACCGAAATCAGAATGGCCAACCGTGCGATTTTTTCGATAAGCCGGTCGATTTTGTCGGTAAGCTACAGAGTGTTCGTGAAAAACCGATAATTTTAAAATCCGTAGAGAGAAACGGCACTCGATCGGCAACACAACTCAGAAACTAGGAAGAAGCACACCAAAGCAGTTCTGTCAGGGGGGAACTAATCTGTCAATGCAATTCTATCGGAAGGGGACCTCCGGCTTGCCGCCCTCGAAGCTCGGCTTGCCTCGCCTGGAACCCGACTAGCCGCCCCTCAGTTGCGGCTAATCTGAGCGGTAACTGAGTCACATCGGGCCTCATGCGACTCGCTCGGCTAACCACGCTAATCGCTCGATTAACTGACAATCGCGGGGGCTAGCCGGGATACATGCTTGGAATCAACACGATTTGATTGGATTTGGCCAAGGGATGTGTGAATTTGATGGGAACGGCAGCATCTGCGGCGGATTTAACGAGAATGGCCAGTGTCCGGGGTGGGAGAAAGAAATAATGGAGTCCGGACTTCCTGGAGAAGAGGATAAGACCGCTTTTTCTTTTTTGTACCCATTATTTTTCGTATACTTTCATCTGCCTTTAATTGTTTCACCACTGAAACATACTTATTTTTATCAAACTTTTATACCACAATTCATAATTTTCGATCTAGTTTTTTTACATATTTTTTTATAATTTTTTTCGAAATTTTAAAAATTTGAATTTTGACCGGCTGAAAACCGATTGTCCGACCGAACCGGTTTCATTGAAAACCGCAGTTTTCGACCGATGGTTTTTTAATCCATGCTCCTATTACACTCGCGCTACTAAGGCTAATTCCAATGAAAATTTCATTTTTATTAAATAAGATAACGCATAAGTAAATTTGATAACATGATAAAATGTTTATAAAGAGAGATGAAAATAGTTTCATTTAGAGCAGGGTTTATGGTTATGGCCGCTGCCCGCGATAAAAAAATGCCAAGTCACTTATTTTATGAAAGATTTTTAACAGACTCCACTAATATTTATTATTTTCTATACTCCAGCAGCATGCCGAACCAATAAAAAACAAGGAATAGATGATGCGCCTGCACGAGCGCGTCAGGAATCATCTATTCCACTCTCTCTCTCTCGGTGGATGCGGCTTATGTGCTTTCAAAGCCTGCTCCTATGCATACTTTCGTGAATGTGGCTTTTTCTGATTGGATGACTTTTCTCTTTGGGCCATAACGAAGCACGGGAGGGCCGCGCGTTTCACGGCGTTACTCTTTCTTCTTCCTAAGACAATAAAAAAGGAAAACAAAATTAATGGTCGTTCACTGCTCTCCCAACTCCGCCCAAATTCATCTCGTTGGTCACGGACCACCCAAATCCATAGCATCGATCTCCATTCAAATCCACCTTGACAATTCCCAAATCTTAGCTACCTCTCATTTTCTCTGGCTTCTAAGAGCATCTCCAGCCAGGCCTACAAAAATGAGTCCGTAAATCTTATTTATAGGCCAACTTGGAAAAAATGGGGGCCTCAATTCGAATCCGAACTCCAGCAGGAAACAGACCCAAGCCCCTAATTTTCTTTCTGACTAGTGGGCCCCTCCTGTCAGCGAGTGAATCTATTTCCTTTCTTCCTCCACGAATCGAGCTCCTCTTCTCCGGCGCCGCCGTGCCACCCGGCCTTCTCCAGCGCCGCCGTGTCGTGCAGCTGCCCGTACTGTCCTGGATCCTCCCCCATCGTGGTCCGCCTGTGCCCCCGGGCCCGCATCACTCATCCTCGACCGCGGCGCGGCGCGGAAGAGCCGACGCGCGGCGTTGCGCGGTTGGGCGACGGCCGGTGGTCAGGGCGCGGCGGTCGGCGGTAGGGGCGCAGCGTGGCGGCACGCAGGCGGGGTGGCGGCCGGTGGGCGAGGCAAGGGCCGTCGGGCAAGGCGCGACAGGCGGGGCAAGACGCGACCGCGCGGTGGAGAAGAGGCGAGGGGGAGGGCGCGGCCGCGCGTGGGAGAAGAGCGGAGGGGGAGGGACGGCAGGCGGCGGCCGGCGACCAGGGCGGCGGCGACCGTCGGGTTGACCAGATTGGTATCGGGAAGGAGGAGGAGAAGGAAAAAAGAAAGAAAAAAATGTGGACCCTATGGTGAATAGTGTTTTGTGGGAGAAATAGAAAGCTTCAAAACTTGGGGCTGGTAGGAGGTAATTTGCGTGCCCATGCATTTTGCATGTCCAAATAGGAGCCCTGCTGGAGGGAGTTTTTATCTTTGGCATGCAAAATTTGGGATTGGAGCTTGGATGGGAGTTTCCACTGGAGTTGCTCTAATAACGCTTGGCTGATCCACATGCATACTCCTCTCAGCTAGCCGCGTACGTACTCCTATCAGCTACAAGCAAATTAAACTCGCTCGTTTACGATGCCCGAACAATAGAAGCCACCTTTTATGAGAAGATCCTATACTCGAAATGTGTGTTCTCATCTTCGAAGGTCAGCGATAGTTCATCTTCGAGTTCTCCCCGCATGAGGATCCGCTGGTGCTAACTTTTTTCTTCCATGGACGAGGATACGGAGTTGAACAGGGAGAACCACTACACCTATTTCTCTGCCTCCTCTCTCTGACTTCGACGCATGCCGACATCACTGACCGACAACAAAAATACTTTCATTTTGGATGTATTACAACCGCACCTTGGCACCCTGCAACCCGCTTCGGGCTCTAGCCGTCCAGCGCATGCCACAGAACTACCCATTGTCTGTTCTTCTGGCGCTCTGCTGAAGCTGTGGAGGTGCTGGCACAAGGCGAGGTGCTGGTTTGTGGATATACTGTGACTGTGAGAGAGGAAGAGACGGAAAGTCGTAGAGATGAAACAAAACTAACAACGGACGTTAGGGGCGAATGGAAGGCGTTTGGATTATGGGTCCACAGCTTGAGCCACAACAAACCAGCAACGAATAAAAAGATGACATCTGGTGGGAGCACGCATGGGAGTAGGGCAACGGGAGCAGGGAAGCCGCGTCCCTCTCTCTCTTCCTCCTCTCCTCCATGTCAGACGAGGCCGGCATTTCGCCAGCCATAATACTTGCTCTTATATGAAACTGGATCTACATGATTTCTAAAAATTAAAATACCATAAAACTAGCATTAGAGAGAAGTAATTTTATTTTATTTTTTTAGACAACCAATAAAACCATATAGAAGTAAGTGTCATGAATAACAAAATAAAACTATATATTGAAGGGATGATTTTATTTATGGTTTGAAACTACTAACGATGACATGATACTCTTTAAAATATTAAAATAAAACTATCCACTGGGATTAACCTAAGATAATAATAATCCTTGATATAATAAATCATTTAGCCTTATCCAGCACGAAATTGCTTGCTAATATTCACTGACATACCGTCACGCATCATGTGCGTGTGAGTTTCAACCCCAAAGTTGATATACCAAGATCCCACTACAGAACCGAAAGGTGTTTTCCTTAATGTGTCCTTAGGCAACTTATTCTATAAAAGAAATCAATAGAAAGCCTAATTCACATGAAACATGATTCAAAGCAAGAGGTTATATTTGATTTGTGCAAGTTGGTAATGTAGAGTCGAGTCCTAGAAGTTGTAGTTGTAGGTCTTAGCAACCCAAAATTAGTTATTTTCTAGGTGAAACCTTTTTTAATCCAGTCCCTCGATTGATTTAAGGTTGTGATCTAAAAACTTGAAATGAAAACAAACTTGTGAAAAAAAAATCAAAACAAAATTTTAAGAAAAGAAATCAATTGGGTTGGCCCATTTTGATTCTTGACTTCGACAGACCTGAAGAACCAGTTCTGGTCTACACAAATCTGACATTGTCAATTTTTATTGAACCAATAAAATTGAAGTTTGAAATAAACTATATATATGAAAAAAAGATTCAACCAGAGGTCCGACGTCCCTCTGACATTATATATTAAGAAGATAGTTTTCATCGAAGCCTGTCAAAAGCTGGGCATCACCGGCGCGTGCGACAGCCTGGGAACCACACAACTACCATAACATGGAGTGGAAACGGAGCCACAAATGTGCTATAGTAACTACGAGCGGTGCCGCTCGAACCTGGGTTGGCTAGCAGCGCGCACTCGACCTGAGGTCCTTTGGCTAAACTATATATATGCAAATGGTGTTAAGCAGGTAGCAAGTGATATTGATTGTTAACAAATGTAAACTAATTTTCAATTATCCCAACTATGTTATAGTGTTCCTTGTAAAGATGGCTGCAACAAGATTCCTTGGTTTGCATGACATAGAAGAATGTTATTACGATGAGTTATGGTCGGACGTGAGCCCAAAAAATTTGGTGATAGACAATGTGATAATGTTAACCTCATCTTTTACTGTCTCATCAATGACATCCAACAGTAACTTGAGCTCTGTCCTATCATATCATGTCAATATATTTTAGTATTTCTTTTGTTTTATGATAAACAAGAAAATGATGCACAATCTCCATAAAATTAGCGTCTGAATAACTTCACAAAGAACCATAACATGATTGGTAAATGTACTTAGTTTCTCTATAGACTAATATTGAGACCATTAACATGGTTTAAGCTAAATTGCTTGAAGTCTAGGCAAACGGGTGTACTATTTCAACAACTATATTTCAGTCCTAAATTTGATACACAGAGATTCTATTACAAAATGGAAAGGTATTTTCTTGATTTCCCTGGACAACTTATTTTAGGAAAAAAAAATTAAAGGTCAGAATTCACCTGAAGTCTGATTCAAAGCGAAAAGTCCTACCTGTAATCTGATCTGTGCACCTGTAAGTTGGCAAGCTAAGGTAGTTTTTAGTCCCTATAATGGTAGTATCTGATCCATAGTTGTTGGTCGTTAGTAACCAAAAATAGTTATTCCCTTCAGTAAAAGTTCCAAATCCACCAATCGCCGTGAGTGTTTTAGATTGTGATCCAGATAAAATCTAGAGAGAGAGAGAGTAGCATGAAATCCAAGAGCTAAGCAGGAATTAGAAGCTTTTAAAGTAGCTTTTGTTGGAGAGGGCAATGGTGCAGCTCACTGTTCTGTATTTTGTAATAATCGTGTTAGATCATGCTGTGTTGAATAAAAGCTCTCGAGATTGTCATAAAAAAGAATAGGGTGCTCACTATGGGGTGTGGGCCACTCTTTGTTGACAGGGCTAGTGGTTGGGCTGGGTCATTTTGGTTCTTAACCTCAACGGGCCTCGAGGCCTAATCCTCGTTTACAAAGCCCAAGACAAAGCTCTAGAGAAACTATGAAATATTTCTTTCCCTAATTATATACTCCGTATAGTACTAGTATTTAGCATCAAAATGCTGCTAATGCCAAACTACAAAATGCTAAAAGAAATTTATGTAAGCTTACTAAATTGAAATGTAACTTAGGCGTCCTGCTGCTGCACGCTACAAAATGCTGCTAATGCCAAACTACAAAATGCTAAAACAAATTTATGTAAGCTTACTAAATTGAAATGTAACTTAGGCGTCCTGCTGCTGCACGCTACAACGCCAAAATAGTTGTTTATGATATGAAAAGCATAAAAAGTAAAGAAGAAATAAACTACTGGCGTCTCACCTTGTCATCGTATGAGTATACGACACTGCATCCTCCATTCGAAGGTCAGAATGTATTAATTCCTCCAGAAAAAAAAAGCCACAAATCGAGTTCATGTTCGCTCCGTGATTTGATTTTTTTTTTTTGACCAAATGTGAAATTGGCAGATGCGGAAAGAGCTTCGTCATCTCTCTTACGATCCTCCAGACCAAATCCGGCGGCGGGGCAAATCGAAGAAGGCATGTGTGGATGCAGAGCGGGCTTTGGATATCCCGGCACTCCAGCTCGCGTTTGACTTCGCGCAAGATCTTGGCAGCCGCCACGCCAGTATAGGAAAGACCACAGGATTTCCCGGATCTCTTGCAGGACGCGGTCAAACGCAGAGTCTCAAGTCATCAATTTGATTTTCTCGATTGTGTTTTTTCAACGGTTACGTAGCTTCACCGCCGTGCTAGTCGAATGGACCACAGCAAGCGACAAATGAAACCTTTTTTTTCCTTTTCAAGGACCAGATTGAGTATACACGTAGCGTAATTGTTCACCTACAGTGTGTTGACCTCTGAAATGCGTGGTACAAGAATAATTCTGTGTGTTTTATTTTCGTCCTCTTTTATAAAAGAATAATTCTGCAGTGTTTTTCTCGAGACCACACGCATTCGTGCGGGTATGAAAATGTACGCGCTAGTTTTACCAGCCTGTTCGTTATTTTCGAATACGCGAAAATATACGGATGTGGAGGGCGCACAAGTTGCACGAGCGCGGCGAAACAAAATGATTAACATCAATTTCGTGAAGGACTTTGAAACCGAAGGCCGTATCTCCATTGGCCGGTGTGCAGCTGCCGGTCGCAGTCGCAGTCACGCCAGAGTCCAGGTGCGTTGCTTCGCACGGAGGGAACTCGCCCTGCCTTGTGTGCAGCTACTAGTCAGTCGCCTTCCATGGCGGATTGACGGTTCCATGGATGGACAAGACAAGAAATGATGTATTACTGGTCTTGTAGTGTGTACCACTACATCTACGTCAGAAGACGATTTAAACTGTTTTGTTAATTTCTCAACTGTTTGAATGAATGTGACGATATCTGTTTTCCTTGTACTAGCCGTCCATTTTGCCTTTTTTTTTCCTCCAATTACAGTTTACAAGAGAGAAAAAAGTGCAGAAAATACAACAATTTAGGAGTAGTGCAGATCATGAAATCAACAATATGGTACTTCATTTTCTATGAAACTCAACAATATACCGCTACTCAAAAATTGACTCTGATTTAAGAAATGATAGCGAACCATCAATGATCCGAATTTGCAAATGATCCTTTTTAGTAACTGGGCTTGTCCTCCTAATCATCCAGATTCGAGCCCCCGCAACCTTGAGTTTGGGTGACTATTTTCTGGTCATTTACTTCTCTTTAATAAAAAAACATCTAGTCCTCATAGGTTGGGTCTCACTTTCTTTTTTTTTTTTTTTGCAAATGATCCTTTTTTGAAAGGCTGAGTTGAGAGGGAGAGGGGGTGATACATTTTTAGTTAGTAAGAACGAAACGCAAAAGGTTAAGCTGGTTAAATTCTAGAAATAACGCACTACATATCCGCATATTCGAAAGACATGAAGGGAGCCGTGATGCGATTCTTAGCGCACAAACGATTATAGTCTATAGTTGGAGGACACATGCCCTCTCCTTCACCGTCAAAGCAAACAATAGTTGGTTAGCAATATTTCTTGGTTCCCGGCTAACACGATGTCGATAGAGTTCTTGACTACCGCTACGATGAGGATTGAATTTTGATGGGTGAGTTGTTGTGATCTGATCTGGTGGAAAAGTGCACTCCATGATTTGGCACTATGCGTGTAAATTCTTCGACTTGGTAAGCAGGGTGAACACGGGTCGTTGGATCCAAAATGAAACCTGAACAACATGTCCATGTGCGGCTGTCCACAAGAGCCGCCGAGAAGAAAATTCAATCTCGTGTCCTTCAGTAGGCATCTCTAGTACACTGCTGACAAGACGACACTACCTGCCAGGATGACATGGGACCCATAAAATAACAAACAAGCAAGCGAGCCGCAGGATAGCTTTCCTGAGCTGCAGCAAGCAAACTGTCTACAGGACGTCAGCTCGGCCCCGCCACAACGAGCGAGCATGACGTGTGCGCCTGGGGAGCGGCTAATATCGGCCAGATTGGATATCCTCCGAATATCTCAAGGACGTAGATGATTTCAAGATTCGAGAATAAGGAGCGGTTGTGTGTACTGGCAGTGGGATACGTGCACCCATATTAATTGTTTATGGTTATGACAATGAGACACGTGCACCCATGCTAATGTTTGTGGTAGACATAAGGTACAAATATTTTAAGATACAACTGTATAAGAACTAAAGAAAAATATTGAAGGAGATGAGATGGAGTAGTAGTATTACAATACACATAGTTTTTTTTTAAAAAAAATACTAGTACAAATACTTAAGGTGCCACTGCATTTGAGAATTTTCTTCTTGTATCATGAAAACCCGATACACTTGTTGAAGCCAATGAAACTGGACTTCTATTTAACTACAATAACACCTGGACTTTTATTACAGTATTGTTAGGAGTACAATATTAAAATATGACAACATCTGGACTTCTATTACAATATTTAGTTGCAGTATAAAAAACTGTTGTAGTAAAATCCTAACAATAGATAGATGATGCATCTCGGGAGCTGCAGTCTTTATTTTGTAGTTTCGTCATGCAACTTTATTTCTTTCTTTTATGCTTGGAGTACTTTTATAATTTTATTACAGCATACATAATCTTTTCTTACAAATTTAAATTTTGCTAATATTAAACAATGGTATATTCTACTTATCTACAGTTTTGTTTGCGCACACCTTATAGTTGATAATATTATGCATGTAAACCATGAAATGCTCTTACTATAGAAAATGATGTGCAAATTGGAAAACAAAAGGATACAGATACAATTCGTGATCTTAGATGTACAAAACTATATTTCAAAATATGTGCTATACATACAACATGCTCTGGTCGGCATCAAGAACAAGGTTCCAATATTCATACACAGTGTCAGAAGCAAGCCTCGTAGTCTATGTGTACATAGATTGTAAAGTTCTTATATCTATCCATCGTCATACATACATATTCTCTCTTCATCTTGTCTCATGCATGATCTAATCACCTGTTGGTATGGGGTGCATTGCATAACAATTTGGCAGGGTTACTTGTGCTCACTATGTCCCAGATTGTAATCTGTCATGCCAATTTTGTACAAGTATGGGGTGCATTACATGACGATTTGACAAGGGTACCCGTGCTCAGTATGTTGCAGATTGCAACCTGTCACGCCAATTTTGTGCAGGTGATTCTTAGCACATGAACAGTTATAGTCTATAGTAGGAGGACACATGTCCCTCTCCTTTAGTGTCAAAGCAAACGATAGTTGGTTAGCAATTTTTCTTGGTTCCACGCTAGCAAGATGTCAATGGAGTTCTTGACTATCAATATCCTCAAAAAACAACTATCACACGTTTACAGATGGTTGGTATAGTTCATTATTAATAATGGCAATTCACATCTCTATGTCATTATCCCCAAGCCAGGGGGACTCACTCATGTTATTTGATTAGATGAGAAAGGGGAGTTGTCGTCTGTCGACATGGAGAAATTACGACAAGGATTGGATAAGAGAAATTATGGCAAGGAACAATATAATTTTGTAACTCAAACATATTCACCAAATAATGATTGCATGGATGGCGAACAAGCAAGAAAAACTACGTGACATCTGATTTAGTTAAAGAAAGAATTACCTATTTGGCCTAACAAAAGATGATGTTTTCTTTCTTGGCCCATTTTAAATCGAAGTTCTTTATTAGGACTAAAATCATTTTTTGTTTTCGTCCATGGCCCTTCCGTCAATTTTTGACACTTAACAGTGTTAAATAGTGAGTAAAAAGATATTTTTACCCCTGATATTAAATGAACTTGCATTTTTTTACCTTTTCAGAAAATAAATAATTCACATAAAATTTTAAAAAATATTTATCTTAGTTTGTTTTATATTTAATTAAAAATATATAAATAATAGATTTTCTGATACAATTTAAATAAATAAAGTTCATCTCGTACCAGGGGTAAAAAGGTCTTTTTATCCTTCACTTAACGCTTAATAGTGTTAAAATTGAGGAAATGGCCATGAAGGAAAACGAAAAATTGTTTTGGTCCTAATAGGAAAGTTTGATTTGAAAAGGATCAAGAAAGTAAGCATCATCTTTTTTTAGACCAAATAAGAAATTGTCTCTTAGTTAAATCTAGGCCTATGTAGTGTGTACCAGATATCAATGTCAATATTTTTGAATTGTTTCGTTAGTTTCTCGCCCGTGCAGATGAGACAGTTTGTTTTGCTCTAGTTTACCGAGACGATACAGTTTATATAAGAGAAAATAGTGCAGAAAATACTGAAGCACAAATCAACAACGCGTTGCCTCGAGACTATAGTTTTTTTTTTCTCCCTTCTTCTTTGCTTCCATCAGAAGCAAAAACAATCAATCTGTACAACTTTTTCCTACAAACCAAAAGTGGCATCAGCAGCACCCATCCTCCCCGTTCACACGGCGTCCATGGTCTTCGGCTCCGGCGCGGCGGCGTACGGCGTCCACGAGCGCGCTACCAGCGGCGACGGCGGTGTCCTGCCTTTCCACATCATCAGACCGCGCGCGTTCGGCGTCATCGTCAGGCCCGGCGAGGAGACGCCGTTGTCGGTTACGCGCCAGACGTTGACGGACCCGTCGAGGCTGCCGCTGTACACCACCCACCGCCGTTCCTCTCCTTCCTCGTCCTCCTCCTCGTCGATGGCGACGCATTTGACCGGACCCGCGTGGCCCCTGAGCACGGCGATCCTCGCGTGGTGGGCCCCCTCCTCGCGCCGCCACACGCAGACGGTCCGGTCCGCCGCCCCGCTGACCACGACGCGCCCCGCCACGGCCACGCACAGCACGGCCATCTTCCCGTGCCCCCACATCGCGCCGCCGTTCCTCGGTGGCTTCCCGCCACGACGAGGGAACTGCCAGTGTGCCACCGCGCCGTCCGACGAGGCGACATACACCACCCTTGCCTCCGCCGCCACCGCGACCGCCGTGACGGCGCCGTCGCCCTGCCGCAGCACGCGTTCCAATCCGTGCTTCATCCGGCGGCGACCCTTGTTTCTTTCAACCACCTCCTCTTCGCGGCGCCAGACCTTGACGGTGCCGTCGGCGGACCCCGTGAAGAGCAGCGCGTCGAAGCCGGCGGCGGCGACGGCGTTGACGGCGTCGTGGTGGGCCGTGACGGACTCGAGGCACCGCGAGTCGGATACGCGCCACACCTTGACGGTGCGGTCCCAGGAGGCCGAGTAGAGCAGCCCCGCCTCGGCGTCGAGGCTCAGGCACGACACCGCGTCGAAGTGGCGCAGCCATAGCGCCGACCGCTTCCTTCGGGTGGAGACGTAGCGCGAGGGGAGCAGCGAGCTCGCCACCACGTCGCGCACGCGGGGAAGCGACCCCACGCGCCGGTGGTGGACTAGTACTACTTCTCCGTGCGACTCCTCGGGCTTCCGCCGCCAGACGCGGATTTTGCCGTCCTGGTGGCCCGTGAAGATCCTGCCGTCGGGGCCCACCACGATGGCCTTGACGAGGCCGCTTCCCGAGCGGAACCCGCCCAGGTCGCGGCGGTGCCGCCACACGCGGACGGTCCGCGAGTCGGTGCCCGTGTAGAGGAGGTCGCCTGACGCGGCGAGGGAGTACACGTGGCCGTCCGCCTTCACCAGCGAGCCAAGCAGCCCCGTCGCCTTGGTGGGCTGCGGATCGGCGCCGCCACCGAGGCCAGGGAGCTGCGTCCACGGCGACATGGCGTAGGGAGAGGGGGATGGAGAGGTGAGTGCGCTCGCGCTCGTGCTCGGCGACGAGTACGCGTCGTCGTCGGAGTCGGAGTCCGAAGATGATGACTTGGCCGCCGCTACGGCCGGGTCCGGCCGCAAGAACTGGAGCAGCTTCTTAGTATTCCCCATGGCAATCCAATAATTGGAGCAGCTCCTCGTTCGTGCTGCTGGAAAGCTCTCAACAAGGGAGAAGAGGAGATGCGAAGGAAGTTTGCAGGAGACAAGACAGATAGGCCTTGTGAATTAGCAAAATGATTTTTGGAAGGATTGAGCAGCTGTTTGAGAGGGAGACAGGGCGCTGGTGGTGCGGTTATATAGACGCTCTGAAGCGGTCGTACGGTCAGGGGAGGCGGTTGGTGACAGGTGGACGGCTGCGGCTGCGCGCAGAGGATGGGACGGATTCTCTCTCACACCTCGCCGCATCAGTGGTGTACGTGGACGCGTGGCGACGAGAGGAGTGCAGGCAATGATTTTGTGGTGACGCGGATCTCATCACATCTCCCGTCTACGCAGTACAGTACACTGCACTCAACCGGGTGCCGGCGTCGCAGTGGTGGGCCGCAGGCGAGGTCGTAGAGTCGTAGGCTGGGTCGGAGCACGCTACCATATGCGCCGTACACCGGCACATGTCGATGCGTCAATGGTGCCCTGATCGATTGGTCCAACCTTCTGCGCCCATGCGTGCCTGGTACGGTGATTCACGACGACAAGTAGAGCCGCCACTGATCATGGTTAATTTCTCACCGGCAAATGCTGATGACTCATCGTTGGGGGACTTGGGGCCGTACCGGCGTACCTAACCGCCGATACTTTATACGTATAGTATTTCCCTACAGGCTTCACATGCAGTTTGGAGTCGAGTTTCGCATCAAGTTCTAGTGTACACATTCTTTGTTTCTTTTCCTCCCAAAAAGGGAACATCGATTTTAGGTCCGGCCGAAATGCAAAATTTTAACAATTGACAGAAAATAGTTACCGACGACCAGAGCGCGGAAGCAAGCGCGCACATGTATTGCTGTAATTAGTACAGAGCAGGTCAAACTCTCCATACCCAAACGGGAGCAGAAGACGGCGTGCGTGCGTACGGAAACGGCGTGGGAGTGTCGCCGTGGCGGCAATTGGCAGCGGGCCTGCTTTGTTTGACCGGCGGCGCGCCAACAAGACCGGCCTGGCCAAAGTCAAAAGCTCTAGCCGGTTCCAGTTCCAGTTATGCACGCGCAACTTGGAGTATTTGCCTTCTTCGTTTTGGGACAACGTAGATTACAAGGCTGCAGCTGCGCACGTGGTTGATTAAGACGATCGACGCACGAGGTGAAAAATCGACTGGATTCAAACAACGGAAAACATGTGATGATGAGAGACGACAACGTTATGACACGCGTTCTTCTGATGATGATCCGCAACAAACGGTGCAGGACCACCATTCCACTACATGTATCAGTATCAGTATCAGGACGTCGTTCTAGGAGCAAAAAAAGCGAGTGTACCTACTGGGTGGAGATGGACAAGTTGTCGACGCTATGCTTTTGTTTATAGTATGCGATTTATTTCCGCCCCTGTTTTTGGCTGGGGCAAGTACTTGCGTAATTGTTCTCGAGTATTGCTAGTAGTAGCAGCTTGTTCCAGCAAAATATAGCGAGCGAGCATTACTTGCACGTAAACGGGCCGGTAGCTCGATCGCTGCCATCTGTCCGTGCCCTGTACTGTACCATCAAGTGACGCAGCAGCAACACTAGTGTTTATGCTACAGTATGTTTGTTGCTAGCCGCGACACGCGAGTCTCTCCCTTCCCCCAGTTAGGAATTAGAAATGATCGACAACGACGTCGCGACGTGACGCGCTGAGGTGCCATCGATCAAAACGGTGCGCGAGGATGCCGAACACGTGAGACGCTGCGGGAGAAGGCGACGACAACGAGTGGTGTTGTAAATTGTAATTGTAACGTAGCGAATCTGTGAATGAATGCTGACAAGAGATGTGGTTACCCTGGCCCGGAGGTCGTTCCCTCGGATCGCACAGGTTCCCAGCGGTCGGTGACGGTCGACGCCGACACGTGCGAAAGGCGCCCGTGAGGTTTGGATGGACGTAGTGCAGAGTGTACATAGCTAGTTCTTGACCACTAGTAGAGTAGAGTACAGTACAGAGCATATGCTTCACTCTCAGATCTATATACGTGGTACTTGAATAGAGATGCGTACCTATGTGGTTGCAATTTGCCGGGCTGCATTATTCTGCGCGCGCGGGGGCGAGAGGTTACCACGAGCGGAGCGGAGGTAGTCCCATTCTGAGCGGACAAGAAGAGCTCCACGCCGGCGACCGCGAGCCCACTGTGTTGCTGAGGCCGCGGCCGGGGCCCACATGGCCGTCACCGGATCGGTTTATATATCGTCGCGAATCGCTGCAGGCTAATTTAATGATGATCTACATATAGGAGTATCTGTTTGCATGTCGACGTGCACACGTACAGTCCACCAACGCCCTCGTAATTTAATCACAACCGAGTGCGTGATCAGGTTGGAAATGCTCCCTTGTGTAGTTAATAACATGCGGTATACGTGGATCTCATCAGCTGCCCTGCCAGGTAGCCAGCTCAGCTCCCCCGTCTGCCTGGTGTGGGGAGACAAGAAGATCTCGAGCCACGCGCTGCATCGTAACCAAATGTAACATGGCCTACTACGCCGCACAATTAGTTAACCTATCGCCTTTGACTATATTATTATTATTGATTAATCCCTTCATTCCAAAATTATTATTGTTATTGACTTTTTTATTAACTTTAATCATTCGTCTTATTTAAAAAATTTCAAAAAATATCACATATTTTTTTATAATTTATTTTATCAATAGA
This sequence comes from Eleusine indica, assembly GCA_030378355.1. Classification (NCBI taxonomy): domain Eukaryota; kingdom Viridiplantae; phylum Streptophyta; class Magnoliopsida; order Poales; family Poaceae; genus Eleusine; species Eleusine indica. The sequence continues at coordinate 13,970,090 of CM059494.1, forward strand.
TAAAATTTAAATATAACTTTTAATTTTTTATATTTGAATAAATATTTTATAATTAATTAAAAATAACGAAAAAAATCAATAATAATAATAATTTTGAAATGGAGAGAGTATTAATTAATACTGATATCGTAGGCACTAGCTAGGCGGTGATCAGGGAGATAATATGTAGAGACAGGCCACGCCACACTGTGGTGTGATGTCACACCAAATCGGCAAACGACATCTTTTTACCCGTGTTGGCCTGGACAGGAGCTGCTGTGCAATCGTGTTGGTAGTGGTAGCCCCTCTCTGTACCCGGGGAAACGATACCTAAACCGGTATCTCGGCGCCACCTGCCCTGGCTGTAGCCACCGTCCATGTGCACGCACGCGCTAGCTGATGCGCCATCAACGGTGGGCGGCGCGCCACCACCACTCCAGATAGAGGCCCGGCACTGGTGAACCTCTGTCTGGCCTGCTCCAGGTTACCTGGACCGGAGGTCATTCCCTCAGATCGCACGTTCATTTCCATCATCACCACCGCACGCATCCATTTTTTTTTTATTACGGTTGGTTTTCGATCGGAGCCGTGTGTATATGTATATACGTGTGGCCGTGATCGATCAACCGGCGGGACCCGGCCGGCCAGGGCGCCACTGTGCTGTGCAAGCCGCCGTTGCGTGGCGCCGGGAGACCTGCCTGACTCGCTCTCGCGCGGTGACGGACGGGTTTCTTCTCGATCGACACGCACGTTGCTTGTCCCGTTTTAGCTAGGCGAGACAGCCAGTACAGTGTCCGTGTAAGAAATGGTTTGCTGCAACGCCGTGACGACATGTAACAACCTAGCTAAGCCTAATTAATTATAACCTCTCAGCGTTGACTATCGGTTGTATTGATTAGTGATAGATGCCGTGCCAAATCTTTGCTTCGACTTGTTGCATTAATCTTTGCTGTTATCGCGCCGCTCGACGCTAGGACCGGACCCGGTTGCGCTCGACGGCGACTTCCGCGTCCGTGACGGCTCTCCCCGGAAAATGGAAAGCCCGGCTGCTACAATTACAAATGCACACGCACGACGGATCCGCCGCGGCGAGCGACGGCCGTTGCTTCCGGGACTGGGACCCCGGGAGTTAAGGCGGCCAGGGGCCGCACGGCCACCCAACCCAATTGGTCAATCAATCATCCATGTGCAGTGGCGGATGCAGGATTTTTAATTTGGATGTACATACTTCATAGCAACTAAACAATTATTCTATAACAAAAATTTGAGATCTAACAAATATCCCCTTAACTAAATTATAGTACTCAATAAGATGCTTAAAACAGATAGATTTGTTCAAAATTTCGAGCTAAAACAACTAGATTCTATTTTTTTTGTTGTATAATATATTATACAAGAAATATATTAGGATTTTTCAGAAAAAATGGGTGTACATCTATACACCCATGACCATATACTGTGTTCGCCCCTGTCCATGTGTCGCTCGGTTCACTGTGCTTCAATAATTTCTTCTTTTTTTCAGGAAGAAGAGATGATATCAGTGCATTTTTCTTTCTACTCCCTCTATTCACAAATAGATGTTATTCTAGCTCTGATCACGAGAATTAAGAAAATATGAAAAAGGTGGATGCATTGAAAACAAGGAGGTGAGAGAGAAAGATAGAGATATAGTAAAAAAAGAAAATATTGTATTAGAAAGAGAGAAAGGTGTATTAAAAAATAAGAATAACATGTAATTAGATAAAAGTGAGTAAACAGAGGGAGTATATACGTATAGTTGGTGGCCCGTCGACGAAAGTGAAAGGGAAAGCATGGCTGGGTTGGGGTTGTCGTCGTCGTCGGGTCGCGCTTTTCGATCGCCTGCGTGCACGTACGTTATATACGCGCGACACGTCGCAGATCGCACCGAAAGACGGTAGTGCGGCCGTACATACACACGCAGTTTCTTCGAGCGCGGTGTAGCGGTAGCAGGGTGCAATCACCCCACTCAAAAGTTTCTGTTGGCCAGGCCTGCTACTGCTACACCGCACTCCAGTGTCAAGTATGGTGCGCCTACTGTTTTTGTATACTCACTATAATACGTACGTATACCATGGTACATGCAGCTCATCATGCATGTGTCGGACAGAGAGAGATGGATCCGTCGACCGTCGATATATATGCCGCCCGCTACTAGCTAACTCCGGACGCGTGGCCGTCGTCCTAGAGTATTTATTTACATGCATGACGTGCACACACGGACACACGATCGATCCAAGTTTAGATTAAAAAATAAGTATACTACTATAATAGATGAAGTAATCTGGAGATGCTCCTGATCTCTGCCGTGCAACGTGGTAATCACTAGTTCATCAGCTTCCCGTTTGGTTACTGCCACTGAGACAGGAGCACGCCGTGACGACATGTAACTTGGCCTACGCCTAATAATAATCCTCTTGGCGTTGACTATCAATATTTGATATCGTGCCAAATCTTTGTTTTGACCTGTTGGCTTATTAATTAAACGCGAACGCAGGGGATCGTGTCGTTTGCCTAGCCATCAGCCAATCTATTATTTCAAACGAGCCGTACAAGCTTACTCCATGTCCTTTTTATTTATGCTGTACTAAAATTTACTATATTTAGTTTTGCCGCTGTCTTGGGTGGCAGCCTAGCTACTTATGAGCTGAGTGATGTATAACGACGAATGGGCAAGACACGATGCCCAACCAATAAGCTCAAGTGCATGGATCGAACATGATAAGAAGGATCGGTAGCGACTTTTTGGGATACTCAAAATATATAATAAATAGCTGCATGATTTGCATTGCATCATGATCTGAATGAAGCATTGGATATTTTTGGAGCGTAGTTACTAGTTAGGGAACAAAGTTGTATTATAACCACAGGCTAGATAAACTAAATAGTGCATGTAATCACTAGATACGACACGTCACATGACAATAAATAACGCATTTAGGTTTATATATACACACCATCTATATATATGGGCATGTGTGTGGTGTGCGGGCCTGTTCATTACCACGATATTGTCTTTGGTCGGTGTTGCACCTAGCACCGTGCTTCGGTTTTCTTTCATTTTCTTTTGCCAGTTTGGAGACCATTTGATGCTTCTGTGTTTATGTGTCGTCATTATAATTATAAGTGAAAATAATTTTAATGGCTCAGATGAATGTTTTTTTTCTGTATGGAATAGAGAGTAGACTCATCAAAAAGTATATATAAGTATGATATTTTTTATTCATTTTTTCTAATAATGTTGTAACTAATTTAGTCAAAATCCAGAGCAAACCTGAAGAAAAATAATAAAAGAAGATGTTTTCTCAGATTAATCAAAGAAGATGCATGACAACTAAAGGGTGTGGTGTCGAGCTTATAAATAGAAAATAAATGACCCTCTTTTTAGAGAATGGCTTAGCATATTAAATAAATTCTAGCTGCTAATCTTGTCTAGTAGTATTTGGGATCATACCAATATGAATACTTTGCTCGCATGGTGGTGGTTGCACGGCTAAGGGACTCATGCCCCCCTCCCTCCTAGTGTTTTGTTTTGTTGTCTTGATCTAACATTTCTGACTATAAAAGACACATAATAGTGTACTTCCTCCGTCCCTCAAAGGTTGTCTCTTTTGACTTTTAATATCATATTTAACAGTTTATCTTATTTAAAAAATTTATAGATAAATTATTTATTTTTCTATAACTTAGTCTATTATTAAAAATATTTTAATTATAATATGTCTATTTTTAAATTCATATAAAAAATTTGAATAAGACGAACAGTCAAATATGGTGTCTGAAAGTCAAAAGCGATAACCTTTGTAGGACGGAGTTAGTACCTTTTTGTGTCTTGAGAAAACATGAACCTTTTTACATATATTAAAATAATAATATATGAAGAACACATATATTTGAACTCAATATTCTAGGAATGAATGGAGTAGATTGATAATAAAAGTGAAGCTATGTTCAAATTGATCTTTTTGTAGCATGGGCTTAGTAAACCTTGAGATCAAAAGCTTCTAATTAGACTGACACACTAAGTTTGTATGCATACGTTAATCCTGATAACATATTATTCCTCTATTTTTACTTTTTTCTCATGCCATGCACCAAGAATTATGGTGGAGGTGTTGCACACGACTGCTATCCCCACAAAGCAGAGTTTTCTAAAAGGGGCAATTGTGTTTTTACCTCCACTCTCAATTCTAATTGTGATTTTGCTCTCACTTTTCTGACTTTATGATTTTGCCTTTACTTTTTTCAAGATGAAGCCTTCGTTTGTCCCTACTAGGGATAAAATCATAATAAAAATATTATGATTTTACCCTAGCAGGGGTAAAATCACACTTTACCTTGAAAAAATGTCAGGGCAAAATCACAAAGTTGAAAAAGTCAGGGTAAAATCATAATTAGAATTAAGAGTGAGGGTAAAAACACAATTATCCCATGTTTAATTTAGGGTATTGGCCTGTGTGGATGGATTCATAGCAGCTATTTTAAAATTTTAGAAGAAAGCAAAAGTCAAGGACTATGAGCGACAATATACTTTTAAGCCTATATAATAATCGTGTCTTACAAAAGAAATAAAAGCTCAGTTATCAAGAAGCTAGTTAGGAATTAAATTTTATACATCTATCAATTATAGTTAGATGAAAAAATCTCGAATGATGGGAGAAAATTTGGCAAAGTACTTAGCATGTATGACACGAGAAGATGTGATGACTCATGTGCTTTTAATGAATCCTACTCTGGGAGAAAAGTGTTTTTAAATAGCTTCCAAAAAAAAATCATTTAAAGACAATTTTAGCCTTTCCAAGATGATATGAAACTCATGCTAATACGAACCATATTCTGTTGACGAGATGACAAATTATTGTCTTAATTATAATGATTGTGTCATGCGGTACTGTTGTCACATGTTATATGGGTGATATATTCCCAGATTTAAATTACTGGATTTCGATCGATATCGACATATATCAGTCATTGTTATTCTGTTTTTCGAGTTCTTCCAGATTGTTTTTGTTCTCAGGTTTTCATTTTTATTTTCGCCTGACAAAATAAATGTGAAAATGAAAACGGTTAAGGTGTTTTTTTGACGGTTTCCAACCGTTTTCATTCGATAGAGCAAACTAAGAAATGTTATGTTTGACTTTTCAATGTAATCTCAGCTAAATTGATATTATTTCTCTTGCTGCTGCATGCTACAAGGTGAAAGTAATTCTGTGTGAGAAGCATAAAACATGAAAGGAAATAAACTAGTGGTGTCTTCCATTGGAAGGCCAAAAAAATTCGTAACTCCTCAAGTAGAAAAGAAAGACCACAAATAGAGTTCCTGTTTTACATGCAATTTGATTTTACACCAAATGTGAAATTGCTAGATGCGGAAAGGTCTCTCTCTTATGATCCTCCAGACCAAATCCGGCAGCCGAGCAAATTGAGATGAAAGTAGGTGTGGATGCATAGTAGGATTTAGATAGACCGACACTCCAGCTCGTGTTTGACTTTGTGCAACATCTTGGCAGACACCATGCCACTATATGCCAATAGGGGAGAATGGATTTCTCAATTCTCTTTGGGTGTGTTTGTTTCTTAGGGTCTAAATTTTAGTATTATCATATTAATCCTTTGAACGCTAAATATAATAATTAAATATAAAGTAAATGTAAAGCTAATTGCACAGTTAGATGCTAATTTACAAGATAAATCTATTAATCTTAAGGGACAATTATGTTTTTACCCTCACTCTCAATTCTAATTGTAATTTTACCCTCATTTTTTCAACTTTATGATTTTGTCCTCACATTTTTTCAAGGTAAAGTGTGATTTCCCCTACTGGAGGTAAAATCATAATATTTTTATTATGATTTTACTCCTAGTAGGGGCAAACGAAGGCTTCATCTTGAAAAAAGTAAGGGTAAAATCACAAAGTTAGAAAAGTGGAGGTAAAATCACAATTAGAATTGAGAATGGAGGCAAAAACACAATTGTCCCATTAAACATTTAATCATTTTGACAGTTCGTCCTCGTTCACCTTAGTCTTCTTGCTTGATTTTATGACATTGGTATTTTTGTCCATAATGTAAGATACGTTTTTTAAAAAAAACACTGTTAATCTTTCTAGTTTCTCACCGATTTTTAATTTCCCATAGAAAAAAGACCGTTCTAGGGAACATTTGTATCCCTACAACAATATGTGATATTCCCGGGAAAACCCGGACTTTCCCTGCGGTTTCATCTTTATAGAAAAAAAAAGGGACTCTCTAGCTTCACATACAGGCCGACAGGGCCAGGTACCGGTTTACCATCAAGTATGCTCGGTTGCTCGGTTCCAGTACAATTGCAAAAGCACAAACATGTTTCTCAGAAAACAATTGCACATACATATCCACCAATCTTTTGGGGGCACAAAATGGGGTGGAAATCGCACAAAAATAAATAAATAAAAGATGAAAAAATGGCAACACGTACATATCTTTTGTCAGGCATAACACGCACGCATTTGCACATGGTGTACGTTGGTCCGTTGTGTCACCATCGTCTTCTAGAACTTGTCCATCTCGATCGGGTAGCTAGCCTCGCTTTTGTGATCGGTGTAGCATGCTCATTTTTGCTGCTGATGGAACGCCATCTTGATACAGATACGTGTGTAGTGTAGTGGATCCGTGGTCCTGCTCTGCACTTTTTTGTTGCGATCGCTCCGGTTTCCGAACGGGATTTCAATCCATGGTCGTGACGTTGCCGTCTCATCATCAAGGGATTCATCACATGTTTTCCGTTGAATCTTAATCCTCCTTGTGCGTCGCCTTTGCGTGTCTTAATCAACCATGATCGCAGGTTAGCTTAGAACGGTCCAGTGCTGGTTAATGTGTTTGATCTACGTTGGGCACGCAAAGGCTACCAGAACGAAGTTAGCGCGCGCTTAGCTGGAATCGGAACCGGCTAGTTTGTTGTCTGACTTTGACCAGGTCGGCAAGCCGTCCTTGTTGGCGCGCCGGTCAACCATTTAAGCGAGGAAAATTTTTATATGGCATCGCTGCCATAATAAATAAGTGGCAGCGCCTCCCAGCTGATGCCACGTAGCAAATAGGATTTTTTCCGTAACTCCTTCCGTAACTCCTCTTCCAGATATTGTTCTTTTTTTCACGTTCTCCCTGACTTCTTTTTTCTTTCTAAATCGTTTTTCTTTTTCGGCAGCGGCTCGCGTTTGGCATTCTTTCGTTCTTTTTTAATACCAGATGAAACCCATATACGTAACACAACAAGCAGTCCTTTTCACATTAATGATTATCAGAGTTGAAACACCGAATTATAAGTTAATTCTATATGCCGTGCAGAAGAGATGCATCTGTTACTTTTGAATCTGTCGGAGAATCTTCTTCAGTTATCTCGTATTCGTGACTGTCATTTGCCGAATCTAAAGAATCTGGAGAGAACTCATCGGGTTGGAGATCAAGGGACGATGAAGCCTGTTGATGTCACCGAGCACGAGGCTCGTTGACACCGACGGTAGGAACAAACATGAAAGGAAATAGCGAAGGGTATATAGCAGGGTAAAAAGGGTTCTTTCACGTATTCTCAAAAAGATTCATCCCGTTACAAGTAAGTAGGGGTGTTCCGTTTATAAGTCTGTACTTAGCCCATATGCAAATGACCATTTTATCCCTAATTACCTACTATATTCTTCAAATATTCTGTACAAAATGGTCACAAAGGATAAATGAGTCATTCGAGCGCTCCTGGTACCCTTCCTTGCTCCGCACGCCACAACACGTGCTGGCGCCACGTGTTGTCCTCTTCACGCCAACCAGGCTCTTGGTGTTGCCCCGCGCACTGTCCTTCGAAGGATGATGACTTCATCCTCCGGGGGTGCGGAGGTACCTCTCGAAAGGTCTTTGTTTTGCTGTGGCCTTTGATGAACGCTTGTATCTCGAAATTACAGATAATAATGAATAATAAATAAAAAGGATGACAATATGTTAACTTTGACTTTTATTCGTAGCCCGACTTTGAAGAACCCTCGAAGGATGACTTGCGAGGTGATCCCCCCAACAGTACCCCGCTAGGGGTGAGTCCAACTTTGATGGACCGCAGTCCTCGCTTCGCCGGGATCTCTAACCCAAACGTCACCCTTCGAGCATCAAAGTTGGGCTTTTCGAACGAAGCTACCCGGGCTTCTACCTATAAAAGGAGAATAACTACGGTGGAAAATTATTACTTTTACTAGTTACTTGCCCGTTGAGTTTTCACCATGCCTACGATTATGACTAGGGTTCGAACAGTAATTGTTTCGGAAAGCGAGACATCTTCTGGGAGCTCGCCCAGCTCTGTCGAAGGTAACACTTGGCAATGTTAGGTGTCATGGCTTTTTGTCTTCCGCTTTAAATTTTTGGTTACTGTGGCTTCGACTCCCGAGGCTCCGTAGTAAATGCTGGTTCATTTTTACCCGACTATATAAGCGGGGGTGAGGGGGGGTAAAGGTCTTTGAAGCTTCTGTTGCGATTTGCTTTTTAGTACTCCAGCCTTCTCTAGCTTCGTGCGCTCACGCTGCTGTTTAGTTGCTTTTGTCTTTGAAGCTGAGTTTGAGCTGACTCGGTATGCTTGGGTCCTCGCTTCGAAGTGTTCTTAATAATAATTGGGACTAGTTTTCAGGTTCCTACGGAGCTCACCCTTTGCGTTTATTTGCAGGATCTGAAGACATGGCTCGGGTTAAGCAAACTGCTCTGCTTGACGACGCTGCCGCTGAGGAAAACCTTCCTTCGACGGCTGTCGACGACACTGCAAGTGAAGGCGACTCTGAGGCGGAGTTTGCTAAGAGTTTGGAAGACAACCTTACCGCTGCTCCCGAAGGGCTGAGTCATGGCCGTGGTCGGGAACCGTCGAGAGAGATTGAGGATAACGAAGAAGAGGACGATGAGGAAGAGGAGGATGATGACGAGGACGACGAGGAAGGGGATGATGACCGAGATTTCGCTCCTCGAGGTGTTGGGAGTGTAGCCGCCGACACCCAAGGGCAAGGTACGAGCCGCCGGGTTCGGAGCGCTGTTCCGGTGGATGTGGACCTGGAGGACGTGGATGCAGACATCAGCGATCTACTGCCCGCTGATGACTCTGACCTGACAAAGGGTTGAAAAGGGAAGGGGAAAGACCATGATGGATCCAGACCCCGGATCTTCGCTTTTGGGCGCTCTCGCCTCGACGCCCCCAAGCTACAGAGGCTTGCCGAGTTGGGATGTTTTCCCTCCGGAGGAGCCCGACTGGCTGGTCAAGAGGTTACTCCATGCCTTGCTGAGGACGAGGTCGTGGTTTTTGAAGACCACTTCACTGCTGGCCTTCGTTTTCCCTGCTCAGCTTTCGTGAAGGACGTGTTGAGCAGGTTCAACGTGCAGCTGCATCACATAAGCCCCAGCGAGATAGCAATGCTAAGCAAACTCGCTTAGGGAGTGCTAAGTTACCAGGGTCAGCCAGACATCATAGTATTCTACAAATACTACTGCGCTCACTATCAGCCAAAGACTATCAAGATTGATGGTGTGGTGCATGAGGCTGACTTTGGTTGCGTAACCTTCGTGCCTCATTTCAAGCGTGGTAACCAATTTGTTAAGTGCAGTCGAAACCGCTGAAGTGACAAGTGGCATAAATGCTGGCTATACGTGAAGGTTGCCGCAGAAACTACGGAAGAGGGAGGGGCAACAACTTTTCCGTTAGCTTCAAAGCTAACTCGATGCGAGCCTCGGTCCACGGAAGGTAGGGTGCCCAAGGGTTGTAAGAACGAGACTGTCTTCCGTATTGCTACCTTCAACTCGAGCGGCCGAGACCTCGTCGAAGAGTTTGTGGCTGCGAATATGTGGCCGCAACACGAGGGGTGTATAATTCCTGGTTTCATTCAGAAGAAGATTCCCTCGCGGCCCGATATTACATTACCTTTCCTGGAGGTGCCCGCGAACAAACGGGGTTTTGGTGACGAAGAATTTTTGGTTTTTCTTCAGTGCGCCAGCGAGGCTGTAGTTGAACCTTACACTCGCGAGGAGCACAAGCACACCTACGAGCGAACTTCGCACAGCGGCCGGCTTAACCGTGTCCTAACATTGGCCGATGTGAAGTACCCCGCTCGCGTCGTGCCGGGCCCTCGCATGAAGCGGAATTGGCCCCCTAGAAATGTTGGTTCGGATGTTGCGAAGGCGACGAGGGCCAAAAAGACCAGGAAAGAGAAGTGTCCGCCGAATCCTCCCCTGCAGATTGGGAAAAGGAAACAGGATGAGGAGGCTTCGAAGGTCCCCCCGAGGTGTGCACCAGCTAAGGAACCCCGACGGGGCTCTTCGAGCTCGTCTACCCCTGGCCTCCGTGCTGTTGGGACGCTGGTGCGCGTTGGCGTGATGGCGGACGCCTTCGACGGTGACAACGACGAGGAGGATGACGTGATGGTGGTGTCTCCCCCTACTGCGGGCGGTGCTGCTGATGCGTCGGTCTCGAGTCCCTCTGCTGTTCCCGTGAGGAGTCATGCTGTGGATACGGTGGCCGCAGACACCCTTGTAGGCCTCAAGGAGACCTTCGAGCCCGAATCAACTTTTGATGGGGGCCAGAGCTTCTAGAGGGTCTACTGGTGGAGGCTTGGGGCTACCCGAGGGGTACGAGGGTTTTGCCGATCCCCAGGCTTGGGCTAACCTATGCTCGGCTCTTGACGCTTTCATAGCTGAAGGGGCGCAGTTGCTTGGAGCCGGGGACTTGCGGCGCAACCTCTGCCATGTTTTGAGACATGTAAGTATGCTTCATTTTGATGGTGTATGAAAAATGTTGTACTACTTTTATTGAGTTTTGTGACAGGGCTATCTTGACTAATGTTTTCTTTCAGGCCCACACCCTCGCGTGGATTTCTTCTGAGAAGACTTGCACGGAGCTAGCTTTGATTGAGAAAGAGAAGAATTCGCTCGCAACAGAGAACGTGTTGCTAAAGGAGAAGCTTAGCAGCCTTGGGTCCACGAAGGATGAAGCTACGCTTGAAGCTAAGCGTATGCGAAAGGAGCTTAATGCTTCGCGGGCTGAGGTTGCTGAACTGAAGACTGGACTGAGTCGCCTGGAGACTGCTGAGGCTAAGATCACGACTTTGGAGAAAGAGAGTGCGGCTTTGAAACACGACCGATCGACTCGCAACTATGGTTTTGCTGCCCAAGCTATATCCGCACACCAGCAGTATTGCGAGGCTTTAGGTTATGTTGGTGCTGAGCTGATGTCGTTGACCGACGGGGCTGCGATCATCAAGGCTGTTTTCTTCGGGTGGCTGAAGTCTGAGTTCAAAGCTCTACCGGGGGTGATGGACAAGGACAACAACTTCGGCGCGCTGCATACTGCGGAGTCCGCTTTTGGGCTGTTGGACCACAAACGCTGCGATCACTTCCACGCTCTAGGAAGGTGCAACTTTCCAATTGGGACAGACGCTCGTGACGACTTGTCACCGGAGGCCGTCGCCGTGGCTAAGCGCGTCGCGATGAAGTTTTGGCGCGATCACGGCCGCGAAGTCGCTCGCAAGCTGCAATTGAGAAGCTAGCTCAGGTTATACTTTTGTTTGCGTATTGTATTTTTGTTTGTTAGCGCGATGTTCGAAGTTGAAAATAATTGTGCTTGTGCATATGCGTGGCTCTTCGAGGAGCGGTGACGGCCAGGCTGAAGATCATTCGAGGGGCCAAGGCACTTCGAGAAGCGCCGCCGAGAAGGCTGGGACTTTGGCGGGTGGAACAAGGGCCGCGCCGAGCGAGGTTTAGGATCGTTTGTAGTTGTAGTGTTGATGTAACATACTTTAGGAAGGTTCTGAGGGGAATTTTGTAACTATAATTTTGACATGCCTACTTGACCCTGCGTAGGTGTCCTTCGTGTCGCCTGCGCGGGAGTCCGAAGGAGATGCTTCTAGTGGATCTTCCGCGTTGCGCATGTTGGGTTTGATGACCGAAGGGTCTGAATCTTTGATGGATGATGCTTCTGTACCGACGCCTACCTCGAGTAGTTCGGAGGCTAGTTTGAGCGGCTTCAAAGCGTTAGATGTTGCAGCGGAGGCTGAAAGATTTGAGCACCCCGAACACGCATCTTCGTCCATAGCACGCTTGGTGACCTTGGACTCCGGTGTGGTTTGTGTGGGAGATTATTCCCACTTATTCGCTCATGGCACTTCGTCAAGCGTGTCATCCACGCTTGGCCATCGGGGTAGGGGTAGATCTCTTGGTGGGGGAGTCTCCGTAGAGAGACCTCGCAAGGAGCGAGGACCAGGTTCTCCGCGTCTGAAGCAACGCGAGAAATCCTTGAGCACTGAAGGTTCCGGCGCCTCGATTCCGCGGCCATCCCGTCCGTGGCTTGCTGTCACGAAGCGGTCAATTAGCTTCGTGCTGAATTCGTCGATGAAGATTGGTAGATCCTTTTTACAAGCACCATTTCCAACTAGTGGAAATGCCCAAGATTCGGGCGCCCTTGGTTCCGGGGGCCCGAGGCCTAATCCTTGCCCCCCTCCGCCTGGTTACACTGCCGATGAGTGGTCGGTTTTGTTTTCCCAGTTGTTGGCTTCCGGAGTTGTTGTAAAAGAAGAACCTATTGATTATGATTTTTGATGTAAACATTCATTAGCTGCAATAAATTATGTCTTGCCAGGTTTGAGTTGTTATGGTTTGCTTAGCGTTATCGTCGAATTTAGAAAAACGCCACCCTCCTCCTCGAAGTGCTAGGGGCAAGGTGTTTTAGGGTGAACCCTTTGACGGGTTTGGGCAGCAACGAGCCCCTTAGCATTTTTTCGCTAAGTTTTTGAAAAACGCCAACCTCCCACTCGAAGTGCTAGGGGCGAGGTGTTTTAGGGTCAACCTTTTGACGGGTTTGGGCTGCAACGAGCCCCTTAGCATTTTTCGCTAAGTTTTTGAAAACGCCACCCTCCCCCTCGAAGTGCTAGGGGTGAGGTGTTTAGAGCGCCCTTTGACGGGTTTGGGCTGCAACGAGCTCCTTAGCATTTTTCGCTAAGTTTTTGAAAAACGCCACCCTCCCCCTCTAAGTGCTAGGGGCGAGGTGTTTTAGGGTGAACCCTTTGACGGTTTGGGCTGCAACGAGCCTCTTAGCATTTTTCGCTAAGTGTTTTGAACAACGCCACCCTCCGCCTTGAAGTGCTAGGGGCGAGGTATTTTAGGGCGAACCCTTTGACGTGTTTGGGCTGCAACAAGCCCCTTAGCATTTTTTCGTAAGTTTTTGAAAAACGCCAACCTCCCCCTCGAAGTGCTAGGGGCGAGGTGTTTTAGGGCGAACCTTTTGACGGGTTTGGGCTGCAACGAGCCCCTTAGCATTTTTTCGCTAAGTTTTTGAAAAACGCCAACCTCCCCCTCGAAGTGCTAGGGGCGAGGTGTTTTAGGGCGAACCCTTTGACGGGTTTGGGCTGGAACGAGCCCCTTAGCATTTTTTCGCTAAGTTTTTGAAAAACGCCAACCTCCCCCTTGAAGTGCTAGGGGCGAGGTGTTTTAGGGCGAACCCTTTGACGGGTTTAGGCTGCAACGAGCCCTGTAGCATTTTTTTGCTAAGTTTTTGAAATACGCCAACCTCCCCCTCGAAGTGCTAGGAGCGAGGTTTTTTAGGGTGAACCCTTTGACGGGTTTGGGCTGAAACGAGCCCCTTAGCATTTTTTCACTAAGTTTTTGAAGAACGCCAACCTCCCCCTCGAAGTGCTAGGGGCGAGGTGTTTTAGGGTGAACCCTTTGACGGGTTTGGGCTGCAACGAGCCCCTTAGCATTTTTCGCTAAGTTTTTGAAAAACGCCACCCTCCCCCTCGAAGTGCTAGGGGCGAGGTGTTTTAGGGTGAACCCTTTGACGGGTTTGGACTGCAATGAGCCCCTTAGCATTTTTTCGCTAAGTTTTTGAAAAACACCAACCTGCCCCTCGAAGTGCTAGGGGCAAGGTGTTTTAGGGTGAACCCTTTGACGGATTTGGGCTGCAATGAGCCCCTTAGCATTTTTCGCTAAGTTTTTAAAAAACGTCACCCTCCTCCTCGAAATGCTAGGGACGAGGTGTTTTAGGGTGAACCCTTTGACGGGTTTGGGCTGCAACGAGCCTCTTAGCATTTTTTCACCAAGTTTTTGAAAAACGCCAACCTCCCCCTCGAAGTGCTAGGGGCGAGGTGTTTTAGGGTGAATCCTTTGACGGGTTTGGACTGCAACGAGCCCCTTAGCGTTTTTTCACTAAGTTAGCTGGCTGTACTGGTCTTGGCTCTTTGAACTTGACCAGTGCAGCAGCTATGGCTTGAGAGCGTTTTGCTCTTCGTCAAATGTTTCAATCTCCGTGGTGGGAGTTATTTCGACGTATTCTACTGAGCGAGGCTTTCCACTTTGGGGAACGCAGCTTTATAGATTTAGCTGGGGTTTACATAGGATCCGTCTCGTTAAAAACCTCACCCCTGCGAAGGGTTCCTCTTGTAAGGAAAAGAGTATGGTCCTTTTCATAATTGCTTAGAAAAGAAAAGCCTGAAAAAAGAAAATCTACCAACTAAGCTCAAGGTAGCACTTATAGCTTCGTGCTATGCTTGGCTTTTTACATGCTTCGAGTGATGCTTTTTCATATACGTAGAACTTTCGAAGGTTGTCCGCATTCCAAGAATGCGACAACTCTTCTCCTTGCGAAGTCAGGAGCCTGTACGCTCCGGGCATGTTTGATTTTGCCACAATGTATGGACCCTACCACTTTGACTCTAGCTTGGCTTTGCTTTCTGTTTTGGGGCTTCGGAGTAGGACTAGGTCTCCTACTGCGTAGGCTCGGAGTGCAACTTTTCGATCCCTCTAGTGGCGTGTTTCTGATTGGTACTTTTCTAGGTTGACAACTGCGTCCAGTCTGTCAACTTCCATCAGATCCTTCGATTCGTCCTCTGCCGGCTGTGTCGATTTTGCATTGAAGGTTCTAGGACTTTGGTGCAAAATCTCCTCGGGCGTGACTGCCTCTTCCCCGTAAAGTAACCTAAAGGGCGAGTATTTGGTTGCTCTGGTTTCGGTCGTGTTGTGCGACCAAATGATCCTTGGCAATTCTTCTGCCCATTTTCCTTTCTTGTCATCGAGGAGTATCTGTTTTATTGCCTTGAATATAAGGCTGTTTGCTCTTTCGACCGCTTCGCTCGACTGGGGATGGTATACTGACGCGAAGTCAACTTTGGTTCCTATGGAGTGACAGAACTCTTTGAACATGTCGTTCTCGAATTGTTTTCCGTTGTCGACTGTTATGTCTCTTGGCACTCCGAAGCGGCAGACGACGTTTTGCTAAAAGAAATTTCTGATTGATGTTGCCAAGATGTTTGTGATTGGTTTTGCTTCGATCCACTTGGTGAAATATTCTAGCGCTACAACTGCCCACCTGTAATTTCCTGGTGCTGAGGATAGAGTCCAACGATGTCAATTCCCCAGCGTTGGAGAGGCCATGATGGGGCTATGAGTTGCATTGGCTGCGAGGGTGCTGACTGCCTATTTGAGATTTTTTGACAGGCTTTGCACCTGGTTACTATTTCTACGGCGTCCTTGACCATAGTTGGCCAAAAGAAACCTTGCCTAACTGCTTTTGCAGCTAGTGGCCGAGGTCCAATGTGCGCTCCGCAGATTCCCTCGTGTACCTCACTGAGCAGCTGGGTACCTTTCGTTCTGCTTACACACTTGAGTAGTGGAGCGCAAATTTCTAACTTGTACAGCTGACCCTCGATGATTCTATAGTTTCTAGCCCTTTGCTGCATTCTTTTAGCCTCTGACTCGGTGTCTGGCTCATACAAACCCTTAAGGTACGCGATGATTTGAGTTCTCCAGTCTTCGCTGGTTACTGCATGTATTAGGTTGGGATCCTGGAGGGCTACTTTGATTGAAGGTTCTGTGATTGTTTGAAAGAACACATCTTGTGGTATTGCCTCTTGCCTTGCTGCCAACTTGGCGAGTTCGTCTGCCTCCTTGTTGAATTTTCTCTCGATATACTGTATATCGAAGCCTTTGAAGTACTTTTCCATACCTCGGATGCTGTTGTAGTATTTCTCAAGCAATGGGTCCTGTGTTATGAATTCTTTGTCGTATTGACTGGCCACGATCTTGGAATCTGTTCTCATTTTGCACCTTTGGACTCAAAGTGCTCTTTGTTTCTTGAGCCCCAGCAGTACTGCCTCATACTCTGCTATGTTATTGGTGCACTTGTCCGTTTCTTTGCTGAACTCGAGCCTTGCGGCGTATTTCATTTTCGCGCCCGTGGGCGAGATGACTACTGCTGCTATTCCTGCCCCGGCCAGTCTCCAGGCTCCGTCGTAGTGCACTGTCCATTCTGGTTCAGACCATACTTGATTTTTTACTTGTTGCGGAGCTGTCCAGTCTACTATGAAGTCAGTAAGTACCGGGGACTTGATTGCACTGCGTTTCTCGAAGTCTATTACATGCTCCGAGACTTCCATGGCCCATTTGCCGATTGTTCTCAAGGCTTCTCGGTTGCCGAATATTTCATTAAGTGGCTGGCTGGTGAGTACTTTGATGTGGTGAGCCTCAAAATAATGTCGTAGCTTTCTGGAAGCCACGACTACCGCGTACGTGATTTTTTGCATCTCGGAATACAGCTTCTTGGAGACAGACAGTGCCTCGCTGACGTAGTATACCGGTAATTGCACCAAGAATTCCTTCGGCTCCCCTTTAAACGTCTTGATTATTTTCTTTTCCTGTACGAAGACTGCACTGACCTTTGAATGAGACGCGGCCACATATAACAACAGAACAGGCCCTAGCTCTGGGTTGGTGAGTTTTGATTGCCTTTCGAGATAGTTTTTTAACTCTGCGAAGGCTCTTTGCTGCTCTGGACCCCATTCGAAGGGTTGAGCCTCTCGGAGTGTTTGTAAGAAGGGCAAGCTTCTCTCGGCTGATCTGGATATGAAGCGACTTAGTGCGGCCATTCTGCCTGTGAGTTTCTGCATGTCTTTTCGGCACTGGGGCTCTTACATTTGGATGATTGCTTTGATTTTGTTAGGGTTGGCTTCGATGCATTTAGCAGACACCAGACAACCGAGTACTCTTCCTTTCCGGATGCCGAAAACACACTTCTCCGGATTCAGTTTTAACCTTGCTGCTCGGAGGTTTGCAAATGTTTTCGCGAGGTCTGAGATATGGCAGTCTTTTTGCTTTACTTGCTACTATGATGTCGTCCACATAAGCATGTACGCTTTTTCCAAACTATGACTCGAAGGCTTTTTGAGTCATGCGGTAAAATGTAGGGCCGGCATTTTTCAATCCCTCGGGCATTCTTACAAAAACAGTAGGTACCAAAGGGTGTGATGAAACTTGTTTTTTTCTCATCCTCTCTCCTTAGCCATATCTGATGGTAGCCGGAGAAGCAATCGATCAGTGACAACAGCTCGCTCCCAGCTGCTGCGTCCATGATTTTGTCAATTCGGGGTAATGGGAAATCCTCTTTGGGGCAAGTTGTTGAGATCTGTGAAGTCTATGCACATTCTACACTTTCCATTCTTTTTCTTCACCATTACACAGTTTGCCAGCCAAGACGGATATTTGACTTCGCGGATAATGGAAGCATCGAGGAGCCATTGGACTTCCGCTCTGATAGCTTCTGTTTTTTCATCTGACATCTTTCAAACCTTTGTTTCTTTGCCTTCATCTTTGTGTCGACTTCTGGCTTGTGCTCTATGATGATTCTGTCCACGCCTTCGAGATCTGCTGAAGACTAGGCGAATACATCTTTGTTCTTACTGAGGAATGCTAACAGCTTTTTCTCTTCCTCGGAGTCTAAGCCAGAGCCCACTGTGACGAATTGGCCCAGGACTTGCTCGTCAAGGAGTACTTTTTTGGTTACTTCGTCTGGCTGCACTACGACCTTCTCTCTATCGAGGCATCGTGTCTCTTCTTTTACATTCGCTTTATGCTGCTCACGAGCTTTTCGAGCTCGCACTTCATCCTCTATCTGCTCTTGGCTGAAAATGTGTATGTTGTTGCAATTCCTTTCCATTGGTGCATAACCTTTTTCTATGTCTCTTGCCATTTGCTGATCTCCTTTGACTATGATAATCCCTCCAGCCGCTGGTATCTTTATACATAGATATGCACTATGGATGACAGCTTCGAAGGTGTTAATTGTGCCCCGGCCAAATATGGCGTTAAATGGGTGGCAAAGATCCACCACATCAAATGTTACATACTCTGTTCGAGGGTTTTGAATATTGCCGAACGATACCGGTAGGGAGATTATACCCATGGGAGTGATTCTTTTTTCACCGAAGCCAATGAGTGGTATGTTTGACGGCTGTAAAGAACTTTTGCTGAGGCCCATCTGCTCGAAGGTGTTTATAAACAGGATGTCTGCCTGGCTGCCATTGTCTATTAGGACTTTGCTGACCATCCAGGTATGGATGTGGGTTTCGATTACAAATGCGTCGACATGCGGGTAAGCTTTGAGGCTAAGATCTGACTCGATGAATGTGATGGAAATATGAGACCACTTTGACTTGATGACGGGTACTTCAGTGAAAACACTGTTTACCATTCGAAAGTGATCTCTTCTTCTTCTTTTATTTTCGAAGTCTGAAGATGACTCTCCGCATATCATTCCAATGTAACCTTGTACTGGGAAGGTTACGGCTTGGCTTGGGGTGGGTTCTGGTTTAGACTGTGGTAGGTGTTGAGGCTCTTGCTTTTGACTTTGCTGGTCATGGTTGGGTGATGGTTGCTGGATTGGTTGTCTAGGTTGGGTGTACTGGCTGGGTGGTTATGTAGGATGAGTTGGATGAAAGTACAGGGATGGTGCGTAAAGTTGATGGTGGTGGGTGATTGGGTAGTGATAGTTGGTTTGAGCGGGCTGTGGATATGGTTGCTGGGGTCATGGGTTTGGCGATGTATAATTGATGGCTTTGGGTAAGGACGAAGCTTTCTTTTCTGCTTCGATACTTTCTTGGATTTCTTTTGCTTTGAGACATGTGGAAGTTTTGTGCCCCTTGTCCTCTCCGCAATAGAAACAGTACGGCTTTCTGGCCGGCCGAGTTTGGGTTTGAGGGCCTCGTCCTCTGCCCCGTCCTCGTTGGCCGCTTCCTCTGAAATTATTGCTCTGGTTTCTTCTGCCACTAGTGTTTTTTTTTTCTTGATATGACCAATGAACGAAGGGGAGGGCTCGACGGGTTGTTTGGTTTTTCTGTACTGCCTTTCTTGATAGCCGCCTTCACTATGTGACTGGTTGCGGCTCTTACTTTGACTTTGTTTGCGTCTCTTGTAATCCACGTCTGATCTGCTGTACTCTTCAAACTTTGTGCATAATATTTACATGGTGTGCGGGGTATTCGCGCGTAGTATGAAAACATTTGGCATGCTCACATGCCTCTGAGTACAGAGTTTATTGCCGCTTCGTCTAGGACGCTCGGGGGCTGGGCTCGGAGCTGTGAGGAATCTTCTGTAATACTCATGTAGCTGCTCATTCTCTTGTTGGGCGATATTCAATAGCTCGTGCGATGGTTCTATAATGATGCGGAACCCTCGAAAACTTGCGACCACCTTATCCCTGATGTTTTCTCAGCTGTACAAAGACCCGGGAGGCAAGTTGAAGTACCAATTGAGGGCGGACTCTTCAAGGGCGCAGACGAATGCCTTTGCCAATGTTACCTCATCTCCTCCTGCTGATATGATTGCTGCTTCGTAGCTCATGAGAAATTGCCTTGGGTCAGAATTTCCTCTGAATTTGGCTAGCGGTATCATTCTGAACTGTGGTGGGTACGGGGCTCTTTGCAATCCCTCGGAAAGAGGTGAGTCTTTCTCGATTATGCTCGTTGTGTTTAATCTTCGAATTGGCAGCACTTCTGAGGCTACTGGCTGGTGGCTTAGTGTGAGTGGTACTTCTTGCTCGAGGTATGGGTGGGCTTCGGGCACTGGGTTTGATTCCTAGCGACTCGCCCTGCCGATGGTTCTCTGGAGCTCTTCGACTTCTTTTTCCAGTTGCAGATTGTTGAGTCTGAGCTGGGCTATGTACTCTTTCTCCTGTAGTGCTTTCTCTCTCTCTCTGACAGCGCTTTGCTTCTTAGCCCTTGTTCCTGCAACAGTTGTTGGTTGAGTTGCTCGAGGTGCTCGGCTCTTTGGGCTAACAGTTCCATCTCTTGTGCTGCTGTCATCGAAGTTAGGGTGCTGCTTCCCGGAGGGTTTGAGCTCAACGGTTGTTCAGGATATTGTACTGAGTCTTTTTGGCTGCCCGCTGCTTCTGTCTGAAGCGATGGTTGCATTTCGAGGGTGTTCTCTTTTGTTTGCGATGAAAACTGGTCGTCAGCCGATAGGGGGTCTCCCGGAACGCTGTTTCGTGAGGGCGGTGTGTCACTCGAAGACAGCGGTCCGTGGAGTTGAGTCATCGTGAACTTGTGTACGAGCTCACAACATGGTGGGCGTAACTCCTCTTTCAGATATTGTTTTTTTTTTCACGTTCTCCCTGACTTCTTTTTTCTTTCTTAATCGTTTTTCTTTTTCGGTAGCGGCTCGCGTTTGGCATTCTTTCTTTCTTTTTTAATACCAGATGAAACCCATATACGTAATACAACAAGCAGTCCTTTTCACATTAATAATTATCAGAGTTGAAACACCAAATTAAAAGTTAATTCTATATGCCGTGCAGAAGAGATGCATCTGTTACTTTTGAATCCGTCGGAGAATCTTCTTCAGTTATCTCGTATTCGTGACTGTCATTTGCCGAATCTGAAGAATCTGGAGAGAACTCATCGGGTTGGAGATCAAGGGACGATGAAGCCATCTAATTGGCAGCAGCCACACCAGTCGTAGCGATTCTTGTCCAGTTTGCCACGCAACCGCCGACGGCCGCTGCCGCCAAAATCCCAAAACAATTAGGTTGATCGAAAGGGCGACGTGGGAAAGAAAAAATAGCCTGGAAGAGGAGTTATGGTCTTACGGAGAAAATCCTGTTTGCTACGTGGCATCAGGTGAGGGGCGCTACCACTTAATTATTATGGCAGCGATGCCATATAAAAAATTTTCTTTAAGCGGGCCTGCTGCCGCAGTGCCGCTCGCTGCCACGGCGACCACCTCGCTGTATCCGTCCGCACGCACGCAGCGAACAGCTCAGCTGGCCGCCGTCTTCTGCCCCGGCCGTTCGGTTATCAGCACTTTAGCTCTCTTCATTTTAAAAAAAATAATTGAGCATTCTTATTTTTTAATATAACTTTCTCTCTTTTAATATACTCTATTTATATCTTTTTCTCTTTATTTTCTATACATCTATCTTTTATACTTCTTAATTTACATGCCAAACTCTAGAGTGCCAATTAAAATAGAACGGAGAGAGTAATTACTAGCAAAATAATCGTATGTTATCACGAGTATGAATATTAGTAAATTTAAATTAATTATTATTCAAATTATTATCAAATAAAAACTTTAATGTGATTTGTAGTGGTTGTTGCATTGGAACTGAAGGCAGGCAACGACCAGTACATGTGACAAAGATTGAGCATGCGTAATTAAAATCGTGTATAATTTTTTGAAACGTATTCTTCTTACTTTACTTTCCTGAAAATGGATCGCTCGTAAGATTTTGGATCATAATTTGTTTTATGAAAAAACCAAGTTACATAAAATTCATGGATATCATGGATATATCGTCGATTGTAAGGACAAAGATAGGCAATGGCATAGAGCAGCATAGGCGGCACATGCTAGGGCACATGCAAGCTCCACGAGATGGGGCATGCCGAGGGCGATGATCAGCGCATACAACAGGCACCACTCTCCTTCTACACCAGCGACAGGCACGATCGACAGTAGCAGCAAGTCAATGTGCACTACTATGTTGGTTATTATTGAAAAGAGAGTCAAGTCAATTCTTTTTTGGAAAATCTTTTTTAAATCGGCTTGTAGGATGCTGTTTTGTTTTATGTATGAGTCATATTTTCGTATCTATGAGAACTTGAATGTTGTTTCATCCTACGCCTGCCTTTCTTCTCCACCGATCCTTTTTCTTCTCCGCAATTGAAAAGGGCCTGATTTGAAAAACGGCAGCGGCTCGCCGAGCCTGACGATGACGCCGGCAAGGACGCCGAACGCGCACCTGACGTGGAGGAAAGGCTCGCCGTCGCCGCTAGTAGCGCGCCCGTGGACGCCGTACGCCGCCGCGCCGAAGCCGAAGAGCATGGACGCCGTGTGAACGCGGAGGATGGGTGCTGCTGATGGCACCATGCGCTCGTGCTGACGTTCGAGTGGAAGTATAGATTACCTAAGCCTGTAACTGTACAAGACGATGTACGTAGGTTGTACAGATTGAATTCTTTCTACGCCGGGTGCATGTACGGCGTTTCGGTATTTCGCTTGCTTCGTCGAGTTTCTGCATTCCACAGCCGCGGATAAATGGACGGCTTGGTGGTGTGGACCGGTGGGCGTGCGGTGGCCGGTGATTCGTGGGGCCGGTGAGACGGCGGCTCAGCCTCTTCTCCCTCGCTGGGCGCTTCCAGCCTGGTACCAGACAATTTTAGAGAGGTTTGAGATGGAAGATGTGAACATTTTTTGTGGTTTTTAGACTTTTGGTTTGAAGGAAAAAGTTGTACAGAATATTTGTTTTTGCTTCTGGTGGATGCAACGAAGAAAAGAGGAAAAAGAAAATCTTTCACTTATATAAACCGTACCATCCGAAGGAAAAGAAAATGAATGGATGGTACGTGGAAAATAGATAAGATAACAAACCAACCGCCTCATTCGAACACGCGAGAAGCAACGAAACAATTCAAATAATATTGACGCCAATATCATGGTACACATAGGCCTAGATCTAACTAAACCAGTTATCACGTATTTTTTTGCTGCCTTTCTCCATCCATGGAACTATTGTGGTGAATAAGTTTGAGTTAAAAATTGTACTGACTTAATTTCTATTATCTCTTTTGCCGAACACTATATGTGTCGCTAAATGGTAACCCTCCATGTATTTCTTGTCCAGTTGAATAATATGGGGGAGTTACTTGATGCCTGCCTCGAGGCCAATGGCATAGAGATAATCATTGGAATCGTCGATTGTGGACACTGCCAACCATCCATAGATAATTGATAGTAGATTTTTAGGACACTCACGATATCGATATCGTGCTAGTCTGGAATCAAGAAAAATTGCTAGCCAACTAATGTTTGCTTTGAAGGTGAAGGAGAGGGGCATGTGTCCACGTACTATAGGCTATAACTGTTTGTGTGCTAGGTGAACAACTGCATGACCATTGCATTCATGTCTTCTGAGCAAGCCGACACTTCTAATTTATGCAGGTCCCTAATAACGATAACCATTTGCAACTTGTTCACCATTCATACGGTAAATATTTTGCGTATGCAAAAATAACAAAGAGATTGGTAAAACTAGCGCGCACATTTTGATAGCCACAAGAATGTGTGCGGTCTAGAGAAACAATATTGTCAATTTTTTGTATAAAAGAGGACAAAAATATGATACATTTGAGAGGTCAAACATACTTTAAATACGTACACTCAATTTGGTCCTTGAATAGAGAGAAAAGGTTTAATTTGTTGCTTGCTCTGGTCCATCGAACTAGTGCGGCGATGAAGCTACCTGCTTACGTGATCGTTGAAAAAACTCCATCAAGAAAATCAATTTGCTGACTTGAGACTCTGCGTTTTGACCGCGGACTGCAAAGCGTGTGTTTGTTTCATGGCCTCTAATTTTTAGACTCATCTCATCAAATATTAAGATACTAATTAGAAGTATTAAATATAGACTAATAACAAAACTAACTCAGCTACTAAATGACCAGACAAATCTATTAAAACTAATTAAGTCATAATTAGATAATGTGATACTACAGTAAACATCTCTTAATAATGATTTAATTAAGCTTAGGGGCAATTATGTTTTTACCTCCACTCTCAATTCTAATTGTGATTTTACCTCCACTTTGAGGGCAAAATCACAAAGTTGAAAAAGTAAGCGTAAAATCATAATTAGAATTGAGAGTGAGGGTAAAAACACAATTATCCCCTTCTAAAAAGGCACTTAGATCCAAAGAGTTATCTTGACCGTAGGCCTGCACTAATGAGCGGTGCAAGACTGTATGGACACTTGTAGACTTGCAGATTTACACCATCTTAGATCTATGACACTTTAGAAATCCTGTCATCCCCCAAGTTGTCGAAGTGTACTGCAGCTAAACTCGGTCTCTCGAGTCTTGTCAACACAGTCGGCCGGTGAGAGCCAAACCTGTTATCGTTCCTCATTTTCTGGTCTGAAGTGCACTACGAGTTTTTGTGCACCGTCGAAAATCTCAAATGAACTCCACCGAGCGATATCGCCGCACACCACCCTACCAGAGGTGAGGATCAGGTAAATTAGCAGAGGCAGTGCGGAGAACGAATCTCTTCGTCCAGGACGACAACACCTGGTGGTGGTAGCTGCTGCCTATACACAGTAGCACCTGGAAAGGAACGAGCGTGCGTATGTACGTATTCCGGTAGCGCGGCATGGCACCTGTCTGGTGACTGGTCCCCGGCCGAGCCTCCATATTGATTCTCTCAACCGGAAACGATCGATGAGATTAGTTGGAGTTGGAGCACACGCATCAAGCAGCACCGAACCATCTACCAACGATGATGCAGCGCCTCAACACGTGCGTGCGTGCCTGTGCACACGTCCCGCGAGCTGGTGACGGCATGTGACGAGTTGATACGAGACTCCAACGGCTTCCGCCGGCAGGCACACGATACGCTCCGTGTGTCATGGATTTCATAATTCAGTCATCAATAAACATGGTAGCGTCATCTGATCTGTGCAGTGTGTCATCATGAATGGGAGCAACATATATTTTTTTTTGGGCGCCTGCTACTCAGGGGGACAGGGACACGCTCCGTGTGTTTTTACTAATCTTATTATTATGGGCATGTTTGATAGCGCTTCTAAAACAGCTTCTTAAACAGATTCTGCTCCTAGTGTTGAGAAGCTAGCTAAAAGGTTTTAAAAAAAACAGATTCTACTTTTTACTGGAAGTACTTCTTAAATTTATACTAGAATATAAAACTACCTAAACATAGATTCTCATGACTTCTCTATCTATTTTATATGAAATATACATAAGAGAATCCGTTTTACCAAATAATTTTTCTACAGAATCCATTTTTGTGAAGAATCTATTTTATGAAAAATCTGTTTTTTAAAGAATCCGTTTTAGACCAGACAAATTATTAAGCGCGCACATCAGATCATAAAGTATGCCGATCCAGGTTCATTCACTACACGTGTACTTCACAGTCACACACGTATCCTTCACGAGGCCATATATCAATGCAGACGATGCAGGTTTTCTTCGTGTGTCTTAGCGGCAGATACGCATCATAGTAGTTCGTTGCTTGCTGTTGCACACCACTATGTTTTTCTCATTTGGCGGCTGCCTGCAACGATCCTCGAAACTGGAACAAAATCATCTGCATCTCCATCGGCACTGCATACGGTAGATAGGGCGGTGCCGCGGTAAGTGTTGGCGCTGCACACTGGTTCAGTACTTGATTGGCCGGTCATGATGATCTGCGCGCATACACCTGCGTATATACGCACGACGTGACGTGCACGGTCAACGTACGGTTGGCAATGCGTGTTATTGTCTCCGTCTTCTTCCAAGCAGCATGCATCATGCATACGTATGCTCAACTTTGTACTACTCCGACTAAGTAACGAGTACCCAAGAAACTGAGAGAGCGCACATTCTAGTGGCGGTACCGAACATTGAGCGCTCGATCAGCTCGTTACAGAGAAATCACATCATAAACGCATCTGTCAGCAGGTCAATTCGTTAACAGGGACAACTGAAACCAACGTTTCAGTCGATACCTCCGTTTTTGCTGACAATTACGCTACTAAAGGATCGCATCGCATGGATCGGTATTTATCTAGCCGTGCACGGATGTCACAGTCCAGGCAGCACCAATCAGTCCTACCTACATTGCATAGACTTTGTTATGTCGCCTTTTCAGCGGTAGCCAAAGCCACGGGCCGGGGTCATTAGTATGTCAGTTGTGGTCGATTAGTCACTAGTACCAGCTCTCGTGTCCATGTCCATGTCCATGTTGTTAGAGATAATTAAGGGCAACATACATGTCCCTATTCGTAGTGTATTCAACAGCTGGCCTTGAATTATTGGAACCAGGGGCCAGTACTATACACTTGAAAGCTACAAATGTTGAATGCACTATTAATAACTAATTAATTAGTAGTAGCTCGAACGAACAAGAAATTGAGGTGTATCGTCCACATTGTGCAGTGGACGCGAACATGTAACTCACTATCTGTCTGCAGGAGAGCTCCGGTAGCCGCTGGAGAAAGCGAGGGATGAGATGGCCCTGCTGGAAATCAATTTTGTTTATATCAGGCCCTGTCTGCAGCTAGCGCAGCAAATGCTGATCTTCTTAGCGCTTCAGGAACCACACGTATCGTTTAGCTGGGTGCATGCGTCAACGGACCGGATCGCATCGTTTTAGAAGCAATTGATGGACGATGGGTTATGTTTAGTCGTTTTCGGTGCGGATCCATCGACCTAATGACGGGTTTGTTCACTCGTAATTGTTGATTTCTGGCATAAGTGTTTTGTCGTCGCGTTAGCTTAGATGCTGACGTTCAGCTTAGGAGGACATTGTGTTGGTCACCAAGCTAGAATTTGTCGCTCTGAATTACCGTATCTAAGAACTCATCCGCTGAGAATTCAACCGAAACTGGTTGACATTTGAAGCAGTAATAATGTCTGAACCAGGATCACGATAAGGCATATGTACTCCACATCTGAATTCAAATTCCGGCGGCAATGATTTTACTGCCAACACTTGCCACCTACCTACGTCTGAACTTCCCTGATCAGTGGACAAGGGTTCTTTGTATGGAATCAAGCACAGTAACAAAGCCGGTTCACATCTCACAATTTGTATATCCCTTTAGTTCACCTTTGACGATGTTTGAAACAAAAGGGGAAAAAGTCATTAGTTTCTTGTATCCTCACTGGGGCGACAATGAAATGAAAGGCCAAACTTCCGAATGCACGTCTGTGTACCACCTAATAAATCGCACGTCTGCAAATTGTGATCCATCGAGTGACTTACCAATAGTACTTTGGGTTGATTAATCAAGACCTTTTTCACCACGGGATCATATATGTACCCGGTATATGACACTTGTGAGTAGGTTTCACTTGTGGAGTCACTGAGTGCCGTTAGGTACAAGATGGGGAGCCCCAAATGTTTAACCGGTATCTCCCCTTTTCCCATTACCTTTTCTAGTAGGCGCAAGATTTGTTTTGTTATCCTTGTACACGCAGAGTAGTTGTAGTGGGAATAACTGGTAGCAGAAAGGTCCTTCTGGCACAAGTTGTAGAAATGCTAGCTAAAGTGAGAAGTGCTCTGTTCCTTACTGTAAGTTTCGTATCAGGCTTCACTTGAAACATAAAATGTTTGATATGAGCATCATCACTGGTTGCATTTTCGTACCACTACCCAATATCGTTGTAGCAAAGTTTCACGCCATGCCCTCCTCCCAGTGAAAGGAAACAACATGAATCAAATTTGCTTGCTGCTTCCTCGCACAAATTTTTTGACAAAGCGATATCGGACTTGGAGGCCCACAATGCGGCCCAAGTAACAAACGCCCGTGCGCTGAGTTCCATCACCGGGAAGGAGATTTAGCCCGAGCACGTTGGGCCAGGTAGTACGCGCTCCCACCTCACTCGGGGCCCACGAGCCAGAAGACCAGATTAGCGAGCGAGAGCGAACCGAGAAAAATCTCGAGGCCCCGGGGCCCAGTCCAGGTACGTCGTCCATCTCACTCCCAACCCCCGTGACCACGAAGGCGTGAACACGCATCAGCGCCGCGGCGGGCCCCACCCAGCGCAACCGGGGCAGGCGCGGCGCGGTCCCACCCGTCAGCCAGCGGTGTTCCACCGGCAAAACCTCCTGCACCCGACCCGATCCGATCCGATCCGATCACCCGCGCGTCCAGTAGCCAGCCAGCGCGAAAGACACGGACGGCACGCCATTATCCTACCGTTTCCCCCCTCCCCGCCTCGGGCCCACATGTCACACGCACGTCGTACCCCCCGGTCCGGTCCGGTCGGTCCTCCGCTGGGGCCCACAACCGTAGATTCGTCCCCGCGCGCGGGGCCCACCGGTCAATTCCTTCCGTACCGCGACTGTTTTGAGGCGACCGACCGGGCTCGCTCCTCTCCCTCTCCCCACGCGCTGCGCTGTGCGCCGTGCTCCGTGTCGCGGCGGTTGCGGGGCTTGGCTCTCTTTCTTTTCCTGCCTGGGTGGACGCGGTGCACGAGGAGGAGGGAAGGGAGCACGGGATCGTGCCGCGCAGCTGCAGCACTTTTGTGGGGATTTCTTTGTTTTGTTTATTTTTAAAAGCGGAGGTGGGGCTCCATCTCGAGGCTGAAAAGGGGCAAAAGTTACGGCTCTGTTGCTGCTGGTTGGCTGGACCAAAGGCTTCACGGCCAAAGAACCGGCAGGTTTTCAGATCAAGCAGGGTTTGAATTTGTATTCAAACAAGTGCAGTTTTGGAGGCAGTACGTGCATCATATGTTCTTCAAACATCTCACATGGAGTAGCTCAAATTTTGAAAATGGAGAGAGGATTTAAGCGGCATATATATATAGGGCGTGATTGGTTGGCTGCATATAACCCAGTCTATCCAGTGAGATGTAACATCCAGTTGATTGGTTGGGTGGACGGACGTTTGGGTCTAACCAGCTGCATGCAAAAGGCACTGTTTGGTCTGACTCTGCGAAAACATAAATCAATTTCGCTTCTGGTGAGCCTGGCTCGCGGGCTGTTGCTCGTGCATGCGTAAAGACTAATTAGGTTGTATGTACACGCATCAAACAATATCTAACGCTAGTCTGGCTGGGTGAAAACAACCAACCAATTACAATGATCCTGCATGCAGTGAGACTGGTCAGCGGGGGCCTGGTTGCCTAGAACGAGCCTGTCTCGTTTTAGATTGAAATCAATCACGCTCATATTTGTATAAGTGTGACATGTATAGATTACTTATTAGCAACTAGTGTAATAGTTTAATTTCTAAAATAACAAACATAATAATTTAAAAAGTAATGTTTGTATAACGCATATGTATACAATTAGACAATTAAGAATGGTACTACATGTATAGGATAGTAGTTACTAATAACTGATTTCTAAAAAAAAGGATATAAGATAGTTTCTTGCGACTCACGTAATCTTGAGGCTTAAGTAAATCAAGAGCCACATTGACGAATATAACATATATGTTAACCTATAATTCATTTAGTAAATATATTAGATATATATTCCCTCTGTTCTAAATTATAAGACGTTTTAAATTGAGACATGGAAATTAAGGAGAAGTGAAAAAGGTAGATACACAGAAAACGAGAAAAAGAGAGATAAAGATAGAGATGTATTAGAAATAGAAAAAGGTACATTGAGATGCGAAGGTGTCTTATAATTTAAGAAAATTTGAAAAGACTAAAATATCATATAATTTGGAACGGAGAGAGTATCATACATTTCATACTCTATCTACTTGATTAGCAACTTAAATTCAATTATACATAATAATTCTCAATCAATAGTACTACAAACTAGTACGAAGCAATACTATATATAAAACACATTACTATACAAAATGGACATATAAGTAACTTAGATGTCTTCTCAGTTTGAGTCCATTTGCTAGATGCCATACTGTCCCCCACAAAATCCAGAAAGGAAACATAAACAAGACATAAATCCATCATTGAAATATTCCCTCTGTTCAAGTTTCCTCCCCGCATCTTGGCTATACTACACGGATTGAGCTTGCTGAGAACGAAACACAACCCATTTCACACACAGCGGGTCCGCTGGTCCATGGACCTGGCGCACACGCAAAAGCACTCGCCTTCCCCATCTATCTCTCTCCCCTTCCCTTTCGCCTCGTCTCGTCTCCTCCCTCGCGCATGCTCCAAAAAGCAGCTCCGCCTCTCCTCCCCCGCTTTCCCCACCTCGCCTAGGGTTTCCCGCTCCCCCATGCCTGTCCCCGAACCCTAGCTTTCTCGGCCGCGCCGTCCTTCTAGCCGCTGCCGCCTCTGCCGTCGCTTCCGGCCATGGCTGCCGCCGCCGGGGTCGGCACCGGCGCCGGCGACTACTCCTTCGCGGCGGAGTACGACGGCCCGCCGCTCCCCTACTCGCTCCCGCGCGCCATCCCGCTCGACCTCTCCCACATCCCGCTCGCCTCGCTCTCCTCGCCGCCGGCGTTCCCATCCGCATCCTCCTCCCCGCTCCCCGTCGTGCGCCCGCTCACCCCCTCCTCACTCTGCTCCACTGCCCACCCCGCGCCCCGCTCCGCCGCCCCAGCCCCCGTGGTGGGAGCGGCTGCGGTGGACTCCCCCACATCCGTGATCGAGAACCACCACGCCGCGGCTCACCACTCCGCCGAGCTCCCATCCTCCCCCTCCGACCACGAGGGCGCCGCTGACGCCGGCCGCCAGGCGCTGCCGCCGAAGCCCCACCAGCCCGTGGTCACCTTCGCCGAGACCAGCGGATCGCTCCTACAAACCTCGGACGATGATGAAGTGTATGAGGACGAGGAAGAGGACGACGACGACGATGTCGCCGCGAGGAAGGCTCGCCCCCGCGCTGCTGGCCAGACGAGCGGCTCCCTCTCCCCCGCACACTTCGGATCGGGGAGCCGGAGGGGGGCAAGGTCCCGTGGCTGCTACCGGTGTGGGAAAGGGGGCGGCTTCTTTGGCCGTGGAGATAAGGAATCATGCCTCGCCTGCGGTGCGCGGTACTGTTCGGGCTGCCTACTCCGGGCGATGGGCTCCATGCCGGAGGGCCGCAAATGCCTGGAATGCATCGGCAGGCCCGTGGCCGAATCAAAGCGGGACGCCCTGGGGCGAGGCTCACGCGTGCTGCGCAGGCTGCTCAGCGCGGCGGAGGTGGAGCTCGTCATGAGGAGTGAGCGGGAGTGTGCCGCGAACCAACTGCGGGCGGAGGACGTGTACGTCAATGGGGCCAAGCTGTCGCCTGAGGAGCTCGTGGTGCTGCAGGGGTGCCCTTGCCCGCCTTCCAGGCTCCGGCCGGGGTTCTATTGGTATGACAAGGTGTCTGGCTTCTGGGGAAAGGTATGCGATATGCGACGATTTGATGTTTACCATGCTTCATTTGGTGGCTGTAGTGGTTTCATGCAAACATAGACCTAGGAATAAACTACTTATGGTTTTGATTATATTCCAGTGACCATTTGCAAATAAGACATAGTCTTAAGGTTGGAATTAGAGTCATTGTGTAGTGTCCTGTGGCCATCGATCAAAGATCGGATGTGAGATTGATAAATCAGATAGATTAATCGAGATAAGACAAGTGATAGGATAACTTGGAGAAGAAGGTTTGGGATCAAATTCGTTTCTACTCCATTCGGTTACAGCATGGGCTTGTATCGCTCCGCAACACCCATACACCTGGTCCACTAGTCAGAGATCTACTCACACCCGCCAACCGCTCCCGCTAGTGAAAGCGTCCTCCTGGTTTCCTGTCTCCTGATAGATGGATCCTGTGCTTCAACCGACAATGAGATTACTTGGACACTGCTTTGGCCTGACGCGTTAGACACTGCTCTTGTTAATGCACGTTGAATTGAAAGATTACTTCTTTACCTTTCCTGTTGTTTTATCCTTTCCAGGACAACTATCTGATTTAGGGCTCTACAGATGTACATTCTTAATCGGAATCATAGTGTATATCTGCAACTCTGGATTGATAGTGCTGCTGAACTTGATCTGTGGAATATATTGACTTTGATTGGGCTTTAGCAAACTTGGGTTATTGTATCATGTTCCTAGTGATTTATTATTGTTCTAGGAATCTGAGTAGACAGTGTGTTTAAATCAGGAGAAATCTTATAATTTTGTTTATTGCCTGTCAAGGTTGGCATGTCTATGATATTACTTATGTAAACATTACACAATAGTTTTGGAAATAGTAAGATGACCACAATCGAATCATCGTATATAAACTATAGTGCTGTGTCTGCCATAATGTTTGTTAAGCTCAGTGACGGAGCTAGGTACAGAAACTTGAGTTTTTCCATTCTGTGAAGCAGGAATTTTCTTCAATTCATATTACAATACCATGGACAAAATTCTCTATTTTTGTACTGAAATTGAGTGAAAATACCATATCTGGCCAGTCGTTTGAACAAATACTTAGTATAGATACTACGTAGTAGTGATTGTTGCCAAAATGTTGGGTATTCCTGGGTATTCCCAGGAATACCCGTAGCTCCGTCCATGGGTAAGCTTGTTTTATTGGGAAAGCTGAATAGTAATCACCACTTTTATATTGTTTCTTGCGTTTTTATTTATAATTTTGGTAATAATTTAGTTGCTGCATTATGTTACTTGTATTTCTTGCAATCCTTAATGATATTCCATCCTCAACTAACAATGAATTTATCTTGGAAATGTTCCAGGAGGGACATAAACCCCACTGCATAATCAGTCCGAATCTAAATGTTGGAGGCTCTCTAGATCAAAAAGCGAGCAATGGAAGCACTGGAATATTGATTAATGGACGAGAGATTACAAAATCTGAACTGCAAATGCTTAAGGTTTGGAATCATATGCTACTACCTAATGTTGAGATGTGTAGTCTACTATTTCAATAAAAGGTTTGTGTGATGTTAGTTGGCAGGAGTCCAATGTGCTGGGAAACCTCACTTTTGGGTGAATGCTGATGGGACTTACCAAGAGGAAGGCCAAAAAACCGTTAAAGGGAAGATCTGGGATAAGGTAACCCTGGTATTAAGCCTTAAGTAGATACCTTGTAATTTTGTGGAAGGAAACTAATCAGCTTCAATTTGTCTGTGTTTGTTACCAGCCTATAGTGAAGCTTCTTAGTCCTGTTCTGTCATTGCCAACACCGAACAAATCATCTAATCAATCTGGTGAGGAAGTTGTTCACGTGGTTAATCGGGCCATGCCTGACTACCTGGAACAAAGGACAACCCAGAAGCTTTTGTTGGTTGGGTCCGGTGCAAGCACCATTCTCAAGCAGGTAAAAATGTTACTGGCATTAATTGTGTTAATATGCACAAGTAGATAAGTTGATAGGATGCATTTGGATCACCTCCCAATTATCGTGATCATGTTGGAGCATTAGAGGAAAGATATCATTTGCCCCTACAATTACTAAATACCTTGCAATATTTATAATTGTGACGTGACTATCTTGAATCTAGGCCATGTTCTTGTACAAGAGCAAACCCTTTTCAATGGATGAGCGCGAAGATCTGAAACTAATCATACAAAGCAACATATACAACTACCTTGGTATATTACTTGAAGGACGTGAGAGATTTGAAGAGGAAGCTTCAGCTGATAGAAAAATCAGTCAGTCTGACCCTTCTAGCTCTAGTATGATACCTGAAGGTGAACTTCTAGAGTTTCAGAAGACTTCTTTTTGCTTGATTTCTGTGTAACAGTGTAGCATATAGGAAAGTTCTTAACTAGGCCTGTTTGTTTCTGCAGGCCATAGTGAAGCAGGGTTCTGTGATGGAGCTACTCAGTACTCCCTTATCCCACGCTTGAAAGCGTTCTCTGAGTGGATTCTTAAGGCAATGGCTTTGGGTAATCTTGAAGACATCTTCCCTGCAGCTAGTCGAGAATATGCACCACTTGTTGAGGAATTATGGAAAGACCCTGCTATTCAAGCTACATATAAACGAAGAAATGAGCTGCCCTTTCTTCCACCTGCAGCTAGTTATTTTCTTGACAAGGTATTATTGTCAATCTTTTATTTTGAGGGGTTCTTTGTTTTGCGTGGTTTGGATGGAATTGTTTAAGTGCCATTTCTAACCATATTTGCATTGTTCAGGCTGTTGACATATCTCGGCCAGAATATGAGCTTTCTGATATGGATATATTGTATGCTGATGGGATAACATCCTCTGATGGGCTAGTATCTACAGAATTCTCATTCCCACAGCTGTCCTTGGATGCACAGGGTGTGGATGAGCCTGAGCCCCAAGATACCTTGTTAAGGTCAGTTCTCTCACTCAAGGCAATGGTAGTCTATTATTACCTGTGCTACTTGTCTTTCAATAGCTTCATGATTAAGTTTGGGCATTGTTATTTAATTATTTAATGTCTTTAGAAATGTTAATAAGGTCATTTTCTTTCTTTTGATGTACGTGTGTGAGGAATTTTAATTGTTGAATGCATGTTTTGTGCTACCTCTGGATTTTAATTGTTGATGTTGGGAGAGCTGAGTTTATTTCTCGCAATGTCGATAAAAAAAGGTTTGGAGGGAGTATATTGTTTGTTCTGAGAATCTTAATGTCTATGTTCTAGGTTCAATTGTTAACTTCTATCATTAACTGTGATAGATGTAATAACAAGGGAACATTTCAATTTGTTTTCAGGTACCAGCTGATCAGAGTAAACAATAGAGGTTTGCGTGAAAACTGCAAGTGGCTGCAGATGTTCGATGATGTAAGGCTTGTTATCTTCTGTGTTGCTGCTAGTGACTATGATGAGTACTATGAGGACGCAAATGGTACCCATGTCAACAAGATGATAGAGAGCAGGCAGCTCTTTGAGAGGATGGTCGTTCATCCAACATTTGAGCAAATGGATTTCCTTCTACTCCTCACCAAGTTTGATCTCCTAGATCAGAAGATTGACAAATCCCCATTAACTTCATGTGATTGGTTTGATGACTTCACTCCCCTGCTCAGTCGGAATTTGATCAACGGCAGCAGCAGAAGCACGCGCAGCAGTCAGACTGGTGCAACGCTGGCGCAGATGGCTGCACACTACATGGCAGTGAAGTTCAAGAGGCTGTTCCACTCTCTCACAGAGCGGAAGCTTTACGTGTCCTCCGTGAACGCCCTGGACCAAGAGTCTGTCCGTTCTGCGATTCGTTATAGTCGGGAGATTATCAAGTGGGAAGATGAGAAGCCCGTGTTTGGTGCCAGTGAGACCATCTACAGCGAGGAGCCAAGCTCCTTCTCTCACTGATGTAGCCCTTCCTTGTGTGCAGATGTGATGTAAATACTAGTTATGCATTTCCTCTCCCCAGATTCTTTTAGTTGTACCCCAATTCCTTTTGCTCCTAGCTTATCATCGGCTTTAATTAATGCTTGTCTAGTTAGAATGATGAGATGCGAGAGGTTCTGTCCATTCTGATTCTTGTAAATTGTAGTGATATACAAGTTGGCTGTATTGTATTCATCTGATCGGCCCGACTTGGGGACGGTTGTTTTCTCATCAGGAAGTACAGTTTTTTTTTTCTTTTCCCGAGATCGTCAGCAAGCACAGCTGCACAGGTTGATGGAGTGCACACGGTGCCGGTCATCCGGTGGTACCATCCTGATATGTCAAAATGTCTTGAAACAGTAATGAATTATTTTTTTTTGTCAAATAGAGAATGGCACAACCAATGACGTCACACAAAAAATATCAACGAAGTACTTTTACATAGAAAACAAAAAGGCCAACCTCAACGGATGGCGAACTTTTATGTTTTGAGCTTTGTGTTCCACAAATTTCTCTTTCGATCGAACTGTTCCTTAGATGAGCGCAGAGTGCAAACCTGAAATTTCTTTCAACAAACGATGGGCAGGTGCTGGGTTGTCTTGAAAGCTTGTTCATCGTCGGCAACGGAATATTCAGACGAAGGAAGAGGAAGGCGGCAACTGGCAGGAAGATTATTAACATTTTTATTTTTTTTGTATATACATGTAGATGTACAAGTGTGAATTCTGCGTTTTCGGCCTGTACAGTGTACACACTAACACCAGTACATCCGGATTCCGCACGAAACCGCACGGGAACGAAGCGGATGGATCAGTTGGGGGTGAAGCGGTCAAGCAGCATGTAGAGCGTGGTGTCGGACATGGCGGCGCCGCACAGTCCGACGTCTTCCGTCCGCTCCTCCACCTTCGCCGCCGCCGCCTTGTTGGTCCTCTCGGCGAGAGCGAGACCGCCGGCGCCCATCAGCTTGTTCGGTTGCTGGCGCGGTCGCTGATGCTCGCCGCTGGTCACAGCCGCCTGCTGCTGCTGCTGCCACCTCCCCTGCAGCGCCGCCGCGAGCTCGCCGAACCACGCGCCGGCCATGCCGGGCGCCGCCGCCGCCGCAGTTGTGGAAGACATGGCGAGAGTCGCAGGCCTCGATTGGGTTCTTGGACGTAAAGATGGAACTTGGTCAGCCGCGTGAGCTAATTAAGATGGATGTGAGACGAGAATGCAGGCGGCCCTGTGAATGACTCCGAGTCCGTGAGTGAGTGAGTGAGTGATGGATGGCCAAGCAGGGGTCCTCGGCCGTGTTGCTTATATAGCGCGCCGGGGGCCGTACCGGATCAGCCTTCCAGAAGATCGACACGAGGCAGGGCCCCACACGCCACGGCAGCAAAGAGTAGCCCGCGGTATCGTCTTCGTCTATCCAACCGCGCCCGCGTGCTGGGCTGCTTCCCGCGGCCGGCGACGGCACCGATGGCCTCCTTGTCGTCGCGACGCGCCGGTTGCCCGCGTGCTGTGTGAGCGCGACGTTTGCGCGCCACGGCCCGCGGTTTTGCCTGCCTCGTCTTCGTCGCCGCCGGAAACGGTCAGCTGGCGTGGCACGTGCCCTGTCGCCGTCGACCTTTGTCGCGGCCGGCGCGGGATGGTTCCCACATGGACCGGTCACGCGACGTCTACCGCGGCAGTTTCGCCTTTTGTTTTTTTTTTCTCTCAAAGAGTTTTTTTTTTTTTAAACTGGCTCAAAGAGTTTTTTTTTTTGTTTTTGGGAGAGGTTCAAATGCCGCGTCGCAGTTAGCCGAACGGAAGGTATATGGGCCGGTCCAATCATAGATGCAACGAAAAGGGTGGGCGGGCCTTGGTAACGAGACACGGGTCTGGGCCTCAACTGCGCGCCTACCGCAAACAACATCGTCGTTGCCCAGTCACACGGCCACACCGATTATTGTTTTGTTTATTATTAATAACGCGCATCATCACGTTTATTTAGTCCCATACCGGAGTTTGAAGGATCCTTGACGGTCTGGCTGGACATAAATCCAGGCGCCCAGGCAACGTAAAACTCACTTACCTGGACGGGGTCTATGAGCGATCATGAAGGCTCATGGCCTAGATCAATGATCCACATTGCACTTAGTGGACGTGTTGGTCTACCATCTTCCTAAATAGGAGATTGGACGTCATAATTTGTAGGAGAAGGGGTACGCGTTCGCGCGGCCCCTACCAATTTTTGAATCCAAAGTTTTTTTGTCCCTCTATTTATTTGCTTTCGTGGGTTTCCCAACAATTCGTGCTCCATCATTTGCATAATAATAATGCCATGTTGGAGATAAGTTTCTTGTCAACAGACGGTTCTCCAAAGCGCCAAAGTGTTTATGATTAGAAGTGTGGTTAAACGCAAACTTAGCTAGCGGCGTGGCAATGTGATCTTTCTTATACGTTCGCGATGGCCCTGGTCATTTTTAGGCCTGGGTATAAAAACCGAGATCTAAAGACCGAAACTGAAAAAACCGAGACCGAAAGAACCGAAATTTCGGGTATCAGGTAGGACATCCAACTACCTAAAGTTTTTCCATTAACTGCGAATCTAATAGGTGGATACCCAAACTATCCAAAAAACCGAAATATGTCTACATGTGTCGTCAAATACATACACAAATAAGTTATAATTTGAAAGCTAATCGCATATAAATTTCAGCCATTAGTGTGTAGTGCCTTAGTGGGTTAGTACGTAATGTCAAATTCTCCCTATAGGTGAAACAAAGCATTGTGTGCATGTGTGCCGCTCGCCGCCATAGGATAGTTACAAATTTCTCTCTCAATCGACCTACTTCATGAGAATATATGACTTATACATTATTTATGTATAATATATTATTCAGACTACTTGTCATAGTAAATGATGGTTTGTTAATTTTATAAATTATGCTGTGTGTTGACAAAAGTTTGGATAGATTGATCATAACTGAGAATCGAACCAAAATTTAAATACCTAAACTTTTCGGATACCCAAAAAATAGTTGTCAGTTCGGATATCAATTCTAAAGAACCGAAGTTTTGAAAAATCGAACCGAAACTTCGGGTAGAGCCGAACGCCCAGGCCTACTCATTTTATCAATCTCAAGGACAACTGACCACATGTCACAACTCACATGCACTACCCCCACATGTCAGAACCAAGGTTGACAAAACCGTCCGGACCGGTATAACCGGCCGGGTTCACTGGTTAATCGGATAACCGGTGTAACCGACCGGTTAGCCGGACAAGATCCGTTTTGATTGACGCACGGTCATCGTCCGGTTAACCGACCTATTATATTGGTTAACCGGTCGGTTAGGTTGGTTAACCGGTCAGTTAGACTGGTTTTATTGATATATTTTTAAATTCAAATATATCGGTTTTTTTGTCTATTTCATCGGTTAATCGACCGGTTAGCCCGGTTAACTGGTTGGTTTTATTGATTTGTCTAATACGAATTTTTTCAAAATTAAAAAATAAATAAATCAAAACCGGGGGTTAACCGGCCAGCCGGGATAACCGGCCCAAACCGGTTTATCGGTTAACCGGCTAGTTAACCCCGGTTATGTCAACCGTGGTCACAGTGGCGAAGCTTGAGCAACAATAGAGGGGGCCGGTCTTAGTAATTGTGTTCAAAATTTTATGAGAAGTGTATATTTTACTGTTTAAACAATACAATTTTGCTAATGGTAGGGGGCGGGGGGCATGGCCACCCTTGACCTTCGCCCCTGCGTGGTTAGAACTCGCCGCTGCTGCAATGCTGCTCTATCTGCCACACTTGCCGCGACGGCCACCGGACAAAGATCTCAGCATGTTCGTGATGCGGTGGTGGGCCGGTGGCGGATAACCCTTTCTGCATCATCACAGGGCCAACCGCCTCTGAGAGATCATGAATGCCTTCCCCGTGATATTGTGTTCTTGTGCTCCATTCTCCTTCCTTCAAAAGTAGTTGATCGCGGTGATCTTGTTTCAGTCTTTGCGTATAGTTGTATAGCTAGTAAACATCGATAAAAACAAAATTTTTGACCTAAAATAAAAAATATTTTTCTTTAATAAACATAAGTAAAAGTAGTTGGTTGAATGGCAAATGGACATACTCCAAGGATACATGGTACATTTGCTCCAATGTGAAGTTTACAAAAACATAACAATAGCAGCATACATGGCACACCTTAGAGCAACTTCACTTTCTGCACCTTGAGGGCCATGCAAACTACTTCACCTTACTGGGAGGATTGTTGGGACAAAACAAAAACTTCAACGTGCCAGAACCAAGGAAGAAGTCTCATTTACCTCCTTTAACTCTTGTGGTTGTTCGGTTTTCATTCTTTAATTATAAAACCGGATAGGACGACTCTTTAACTTTTGATTCCGTTCGTTTTTCCTTCTCTAGCTGTTTCGGATGGTGGTTTCGATGAAGGCTCCACATTGCACATTGTGGATGTGTTGGTCTACCATCTCTCTGTAAACAGGAGTCTAGACGTTGTAATTTGTGGAAGCGGGGAGTACGCGTTCGCGCGGCCCCTACCAGTTCTTGAATTCAAATCTTTTGTTTAGATCAAAGTTCAAACGCTCATCATCCAAGGCTTTGCAAGGCTTGATTATTACTAATGGCTAGCACAGATTCGGAAATGTTTGTCGTCAAGACGAACGACTACCTAGCGCATAAACGCTTCTGATAAAAGTGTACGTATACAAACTTCAAATTAAACTAGTTAAAGAAACTGGTGGTTATTTTCGTGATTTCGTGCCCTGGTCATTTTATCAGTTTGAATAAAAGTTGACCGGTGCTACTACATCATGTCACAAGCACTTGAGCAGGGTCCGCTCTTTGGCCGACGACGGCGACGGCTCGACCACGAACTCGCCGGCGCCGCCGCACTGCTGCTCCATCATCTGCCACCCCTGCCTTCCCAGGCTCATCTCCAGGCTCGGCAACGGCGGCTTCGTCATCATCCTGCTCATGATGATCGCGCCGTCGCCGCCGTCTCCACTGCTGCAGTACGCCGCCGGTATCAGCACGGTCTGATGATGATGCATCAGCCAGTCGGAGCTGGAGACCGTGTCGCTGCTGCTGCTCGAGTTTTTCGGCGACGGCCGCCGGACGACGACGACGACCTCATCAGCGTGTTCGTCGTGACGCGGCG
Source organism: Eleusine indica (assembly GCA_030378355.1). Taxonomy (NCBI): domain Eukaryota; kingdom Viridiplantae; phylum Streptophyta; class Magnoliopsida; order Poales; family Poaceae; genus Eleusine; species Eleusine indica. The sequence goes on from CM059494.1 coordinate 14,010,246, forward strand.
GTGGCGGTGGTGGTGCTGCAGATAACCCGTTCTGCCTCGTCACTGAAGCAGGACCCACCGCCTCTCTAACAAGGCCATGATGAACAGCGGCGCTTTCCCCGTGATCTTGTTCCCCTTTCTTCTTCAGTACCTGCATGTAGGTCCGCACACGCTGTAAGTAACCATTATTAACAAACAAGAAAAAAAAGTCATGGACATTTATTAAGACATTCCTCTTTGTCTTTCCATGTCGAGGACGAGGAGATGCTCGATGAGTACACGTTGGATGGATCGATGCGGTACATGTAGCGGCATGCACAGCACCTGGCATTGATCTAATTGAATGTGCGGCCGTATGTGATCCATATAAATGTTCAGTACCTGGCGTTGCTCCATCATCAAGATGCGATCAGGTTGAGGAGGACCGAGGTGGTGGTGGTAAGGCAGCAGGCGGCATGGCGATGGCAGCTGATGCCGCCTCATCAGCTCATTGCCGCCGACTAGTGCTTGGATCCAAGCGGCGTTATGGTGCTCCAGCTGCTGCTGCGGCTGTTCCCCTGGGGACTCTGATCTCCTGCGGCATAAATCAATGCACAGAGACTTTTCATTTTCATAAAAAAGAAGTGCACAGACTTTTCATGCCTGCGTGATCATCAAATATAAAACACACCTTGATGAAGTTATACACCATTTATTTTCTTAACATGTATAATACAACACTGCAGATCTCTAAGATCATTTGGAGGATATGGTTATCTGAAAATCATTTGGAGGATTGCTTATTATATAGCTGGGCACTGCATGTTGGGAGCCACATCGATGGACGATCGATGGATGGATCCATCAGTCCCAGAGCTGCCAAGTGGCTTGTCCATGCTCGCCACTAGTACTAGTACTATTCAACAAGCCGAGAGGGACATGCTAGTTCAGGCTTTTCCCCCGGTCAAGGCCAATGGAGTCGCCCTTGTCTTGTTCTGGGTGTCTTACCCAAGATTCCACCGGCATTTCCACCGGTGCAACACTGGGGGTAATGCTGATAGGGCCAGCACCAGCAGAGGGACAATTGATATGGATCTGATGTGGTCAGCCACACAACTAATGGTTGTGAGGGACCATTAGTTTTTTTTTTCTTCACCAGTAGTATAGCTCTTTCTGAGAGATCAAAGAACAATGCAGGTTTTGGAGGTGGAAGGGGAGTCTTCGTGGGCATCATGAGTTCCTTGACCCCGCATGTTCAGTAATGGTACAACCATGTTTGCATGCAATTCAAGGCTTTACTTTTCTTCCATCTTGTATGTCCCCTACCCCCACCTGTGCATGCATGCATAGTTTGTGCTCACTAGACATGGGGTTGAGAGAGAGAGAGAGAGAGAGAGAGAGAGATTCAGGTTTAAACTGTTACAGGTAGAGAGAGATTATTCAGGCATGCGACAAATGCAGACATGAGGAAACGTCACCCTGGCTAGGCAAAGTATGAACGCTGAAAGAGAGGTGGTAGCAGCTAGAGAGAGGAAGATGCTGATAAGTGACGACGACGAGTCGCTAAAATATGAAGGGAAATTTCATTTCAGCTGAAAAAGAACTGATGATTGAAAAAGGCAAGGAAAAGGCTGCATTCTAGCTCATAGGGATCCAAAACATGCATGCACGTACGTCAAACTATGATTGCTTTTCATGATTTTTGATATGCCACTTGCCAGGCTGATAAAAGTAATCGGCGAGGTAGCACAGCAGGGCGTACGTAGAACCTCCAAAAGGAAACAATTTACATTATATTTACGCAGGCTTATTTAGTAACAACCTTTTTCCTTGACACTTCAGAGTTACCGTAATAACTAACTCTGTTCTTTTTGTATGACATCGATTAGTTTCAAATTAAACTAAATGGCTTCAGAGTTACTGTAATTACTTACAGAACTACTTATTTAGTATCAACCTCTGTTCTTTTTTGTATGACATCGATTAGCTTCAAATTAAGCTAAATGGCGTCATATATAAACGTTTGGAGGTAGCACACTAAATAAGCTATAGTTTATTATATACACACTATTAAGCCTTAGACTAAAGGACACAGCTCAAAACCTGAATCATATACTGTCCAATAAACCCACTGTCATGAACTAAAATAATGCAGTCAAACTCCTCTAGATCCTGCCATTGCACTTTACTAGTTCCCACACACATATCCCAAAGCTATACTATACTCCATGCAGGAGTACAAAACTGGCATGCATCCATATGCACAGTATAAACTAAGATCTCACAATGACGTAAATGCACTACTACAGCACATCCATACCCTCCAAATGCAGCAAAGTTGCAGCAGAAGAATTAATTAACTGCAGACACAAAGACCAAGGGATGAAACAAAACATACATCACCACCTCCCTATCAAGACTCACATAGATGCTTCTGTAATTACTAGACTTATATTAGTATCTAATAACAATGTAACGGGTAACACAAACCTGCTAGTACAGTTACTGTTGTATGCAATAGTGTTGACCATGTTGCTATTGAACCCTTCAAAGCCATCCATTTCATCAGCAGCAGCTCTTCTCAGAAACGCCATGTCTCTGGCGTGGCCATGGCCTGCAACACATCATACACGCATATATGTCGTCACATTGTAAAATACAAACATATCCCCAGGCCAATAATTTAGCACTGTTTGTGACATGACCTATTGAATGTACTACTCAGGCCATGCATGGACGACACTGCTAGAGCATTAAGATCTAGGCGATATGTGTGTTGATTTTTTTTTCATTACCTGCAACACATGCTGATCTGTCTGTGCCCTTCACTGTTCGGTACATCTGCAGGAAAGAAAGATGCGTCATTTTAGATTATTGACTTGGTGCACATCTGTGTGTGCCATTTGGTTTAACCAAATCAATTAACTGTTAGAGGCGTGTGTTTAAATAGGAGACAAATGGAGGATATGGATTAAAAAGGACAATGGGTACTCGATGTCAGCTAACAACAAGAAGGGTAGTATCTTAAAGAAGATATGTCAATAGTGTATGTCACACATCCTTTTGTTATTAAATTTTGGAGTCTAATCACGTGGGTAAAAAAGAGGAGAGGAACCCTTGCCTGCAGGTGGCTCTTGACATGAGCTAATGTGAGATCCTTCACGTTCATCAGTTCCAAGACTGACTTTGGTGTTGCTCCTAGAAGAACCAAAAATAAAGCAAGGATGTTTCAGAACCAAGGTAATGCACATGCACGCATATGGAGGAAAATCAAATTGAATAAACTTGAATCTTTGCACAAAAACATGTGATTAATTTGTATACTAATATATTCTATTAAGGATAAGGATCAATCGGGGTAAGAGATATACAGAACGATAGAAACCTTCATGGAACAGGAAAGGGGTTGATGAAAGAAAACTGAACTGAACGACTTAAATTATGTTACAAATTGCCCTTCAGATTCCTGATGGAGTAAATTCAAACGAATGAATGAATCCTTTACATCCCCCCAAATATATACAACAACAAGCTCTACCAAAAATTCCTACAAATCCCCAAAAACATAAGAAAAAAAAAACAAAAACGCTAAAACCAACATAAAAAACGACTCGCTTAATAATATGAGTATGCATGTAAAGTTACGAATACACATATACTTTGGAATGAATATATCACTTCTTGTAAAACCAAAGATCAAGGAGAACTCCAAAAAAATTGCAGCAAGGAGCGATCAATTATATGTAAGTTTTCACACAGAAATATACTTGTGCACACAAAAACATGCATGAGCCGTGTGTTGATTCTGCTTTGAACATACTCTCATGGCCGCCCAGCAGCTCGACGGCGTGGACGAAGTGCGCGTGCAGCGCGGTGGTCCACCGCATCCTCGGAGCCCTCGAGCTCCTCTTGCCGCCCATGTTCTTCTTGAAGCCGTGGGCTGTCTGGCTTGGCTGGTGCAGCCGCTGCTGCTGTACCCCGAAGCTCCGCTGCGCCGCGTCTACTGTCTTCGCCGCCGTGTCGAGTCCCGGCAGCAGCTCCGGTGTCTCGCAGCAGGCGGCTACCGGCGACGGAGGGCTGATGTGAAGGGAGAGATCAGGAGTCACACCGGTAGCAGTGGAGCTCATTGCGGCAGTGGAATCTTTGTTGCAACTATATGAGTTGAACTTTCAGCTGGTTTATTTCCAAGGAGAGGAAATAGGAGATGGAAGAGAGGAGTTTGGTGATTAGGTCATGAGTGGCATATGATTCTTGTGTGAGGGTTTGTTTTTGAGCGTCTGCTAGAGATAGGTGCCAGAGAGAGAGAGAGGAGGAGGAAGAGGGTCACTTGTAGGAGGCTAGGAGCTAGAGACAGAAGATGGATGTATGGGAATGGCACTGGCAGTGTCCCAGCCTCCGAGGTAATAAAATGAGAGAGAGAGAGTTAAAGAAATCAGACGAATAATGCCTAGAGAGAGAAGAGGAGGAGGATAGGGTTCAGCTTTGCATGAAATGGGAAAGGGGAGACAGAGAGCGGTTGGAGTGTGACGCGCCCTAACGGATCTGACTGTCCACGGCAAGCATCTCACTGTGTAGTCATTTAATTCCCGTTTTCATTGAATTGACCACGGGATCTAGTACAGTAAGCATGCGTTTTTTCCTTGCAGTAGTAGTAGATTCTACTGTAGCTACCTATCCACGGCAAGCAAGTATAATACTTGAGAGAAAAGAGTTTTATGCTCAAAATGTATGCATGAAAAAAAAGAAAGAAGTGAAATGTAGATGCTACTCCTACTCAGTCCAGGCAACAAATTAAACCATATAGCAGGAGCAATATATGTACAGTTAGCTTAGCTGTGCATGTGCTTCATGTATGTACCTTAAGGGCCCGTTTGGTATGACTTCTAAAATAGCTTCTGCTTTCGCTTCTTCGAAAATCACTGCCAAACAGTTCTATCAGAAGTCATCCCGGATGTGAGAATAGATTCTCCCAAAACATCTGGAAGCAAAAAGCGGCAAATCGATGCTTTTTTCAGCTTTTCTCCCACCCCTCCACCTCAAGAACGAGTAGAAGCTGTTTTGCCAAACACCTCAAAAAGTTATTTTAGTAGAGAATCTGTTTTTTACATAGAAGCTGTTTTAAGAAAAGTGGAAGTGAAAGCAGAATCTGTTTTCTAAAAAATTCATACTAAACGGGCCCTAAAACAGTAAACCGTAGGAGCTACTGTATGTACAACAAACATCTATCCATACTGAACCTTACATACATCATGAGGCATATGTATGCGCACACAGTAACCATTGTTAGTTAAGTGACCAAGCTAAGGTGAAAAAAAGGCTGGTGTGCACAACCTTTAAAACATCCTGTTGCACAGCCTGAAAATACCAATTAATTAGCCTTGAAAGTTGGTTGTCACTTTGTTACTTTGATGAGTTCCGTTCGAGGATCAACCCTACTGTACAGTAGCAACTTGCGGCAACGTGAGCAGAGATGGGACTTGGCCGTGTCAATCGTCTATCGCACAGTAAGTAATACAGTAGAGTAGTTGTTTGTGAATGGTCGTTAGGGAAGTGGGCTTTGATGTGAGAGGTAAATTATTGAACGCAAAAATGATAAGGAGCCGAAGAGGTACTAGACCGTAGACGAAAATGCCTAAGGACACGCAACAACAAGCACAAAAAACACAGATAACTAACTGACAACGCCTTGGAATATATTTTTTCCGCTCTATCTGAAGTGTGATTACATCTAATAATCCCTCTATATATCTGAACGAGCTTTTGGCAGTTCAGCTTGGAAGAAAATCTTCCCGCGTGTCATGATGGCAAAGGGGCCGTGTTCGCTTCTCTCTAATTCATTGAGATGCCCTCTGTGATCCGGCACAGCTAGCTTGCTGTAGCTTTCTCTCCCTCACTCATTCCGCCTCTCTCTCTGGATATCTCAGACCCGTTCAGCAACTCCAGCTCAATATTTCGGCATCTTTTGATTGAGACCATGAGGGAAGGGCATTACTCCACTTCACATTTTCCATTTTAGGTGTGGGAGAACGTCACGATGACGATGAGGTGTGCACAAGAATGTGTTATTTCCTTTTATGATTTTCTCACTCATCGGGATTCTTTCTGCCTTTTATCAAATGCTCTTTAATTTTTTAGTCCTATAACTTCCGTTGTAATCAACTGCAATATACGATTTTTTAGGCATGTCCCCTTAAAAATAACCATGTAAAGAACTCTTTTGTCATGAAACGCCACCCCATCAAAGAACGCTTTTGTCATGAGATGCCATTTTATACTATATTTTCATTTTCATTTTATGCTCTTTGTCATGAGAATTTTTTTTATGCTTTTTCATTTTATACTATTTTATACTGGGTTTAAGATAAACTTGAGTTACAAACCTAGTCCCTAGACAGCTTTCAAAATCTCTCTCTGTGTAAACATGGAAGCAAAGCACAATACCCCTATCCCAAAATCTCTCAATCCTCATGAAAGGAAGACATGAATCAACATTGGCTACATATATATCGATGGATCAAGTTTTCAGTACCATAAATATGATACTAGAGATCTGATTGGAGTGGCATTAGTGCCATAGAATTATTATAGTATATAATTGCTATCTAGGATTTGTATTTTGCGGAACACATGAGCATGGAGTGATGTAGAGAGGAATAACCACATGATTGAGGTGGAGGGATTTATATATTCTTAGAATCTAGTTCTCACTTCTCACATGCTTGGACGATATGATCTAGTCAACATCAATGGCTAGGTTGTCTAGCTAGAGGACATGGAACAGTCTCCCGTATTGATTATTCACAAGTTCCTTGTTGGAAAAAATTCGCACTCAAGATGGACCGTATCCGCTTTACTCTTTTCTTAACATTCTATATCTATATATGTACATAAAGATCCTTCTTGTGGAGGCAATTTAGTAGACTTTTTTTTAGAGTATTCATTTATATTGTGCTTATTCAAAAGGCTCGATTTGAGTGCAGTTTGCTCATTTGACCTCTGTCAATAGTTTAACCAATAATATCTAATTTCATAAGCATAATCCGATGTCCTACACTATCATAGAAAAGGGCTTTAGTGATGTTTTTTTCGTCATTAGTGATGGGAACCAAACCCGTAGTATTTTCTTGTTGCCATTTTGTTAAATTTGATAGTAAAAAAGCAAAAAAGAAATATACAACGATTGGAGGGGAGCAGGGGAATGCGAGCATGCAGGAGTACTAGCTACAGGAAAAGTTGTTAAGATGTACAGTGCATTGGTGAATTATAAGCTTTGGTCTAATTGAAAAGGGCTGTCTATCTTAGCTAGTTGGGCCTTTTGATTGGTCTCTTGCATATATACAAGGAATAAAAGAAGAAAGTGATGTACCAACTCCCAGGTAGGACCGGATGTGTGTGTGTGTGTGTGTGTGTGTGAGAGAGAGAGAGAGAGAGAGAGAGAGAGAGATTTACCATTTCTGAAAAAAAATGATACGAAGAACATATGTATCTGTGTGTGCTTCACCATAGGCTAGCAAATGGAGGCAAGATTGATTACAACTCAAGTAGCTAGTCATAATTAAGAACAATTTTTGGGAGTGGTAATGCCACCGGACAGGATGCTACATCTTGCTTTGGAAGCGTACTTTTGGACCTTTGTTGGTGGCGATGAATTGTCACTTTTGATGTTGTGGATGGATGTGGATTGCATCACAGGAGCACAATTGGAGGCTTCTGCGGTTCTATGTCTATATTATGTTGATTGACTCAGGGTAATTTTTTCTGGATCCTAAGAGCATCTCCAAAAGCTCCATAAAAATTTGATCCCAAAAGAGTGTTTTTAGTAGCATCCTAAAAATTATTAAGGAGAAGTTTTTTTTGTCTCCACCAACAGTTCTCCCTAAAAATAGATTACGAAAACTATTGATTAGACACATTAGTATCTAGGACCATAACAATATTAATTCACTTGTAAATACAAGGATTGAGATTTCCAATTTTCCCCTTATTTTTAGCTACAAATAAGGAGAATTTAGGGAGAGAATAAATTTGTAAGTTGTTTTGAGGAGCTGTTGGAGATGGATTTTTTAGATTAAACCCTATTAATTTGATTTAGGGAGAGTTTATAGAGCTCTCTTGGAGATGCTCTAAGAGCATCTTTAAGAGACTCCCATAAAACTACTCTAAAAAATTTGTTGTTTAAGTAATCAAACAACTATGAGGAGAAAATTTTCTTCCCTCCTCCAACAATCACCCCTAAAAATGGATCAAAATCAGTTTTATTGGGTCACATCAATATTTGGGGCCACAACTACATTAATTCTATGGAAATGAGAAGAACTAGGGTCCCAGTTCTTTTCTTGTTTGTAGCTATAAATTAGGAAAATTCAGGAAAAATTAAAAACTTGGAAGAGGTTTTAGGGTCTTGTTGGAGACATGTTTTTGTTCTAAACCCTAATATATTGATTTAAGGGAAGATTTGATGTATCTTTTGAACATGCTCTAATTAATAACTAGGTTAATTGTAAAACCACCTTATATGTTTATTAGAGTTTGAGATTCTCACGTATATGTCTAATTGTAAATCCCCATCCTTCTAATGTATTTTATGGAAAAACTAGATATTTGTTTAATTGATTTTATTTTTTTACTGATATAAATTAAAAAAATATAAATGAATAAATTCAGTATTGTCAGAAGTTTAAATGAGTCTAATTCATCTTATTTTTATAAAAAAGTATTTAAATCTCAAATTTTACAGGACACCTTTCAAACTATAACTGACATATTTTGTTTCATGTTCTCTACAAATCACGAAGACTATATTTACAAATAAATTTAAGTTACATAAGAATATGATTGGCTTCTCTAAATAAACAAAAACGTTTTGAATTAAACATGTGTAAACTGATGTGGTTTTTACAACAAGTTAGTAGAGGGTAGGAATTTGTAACAAATAATGAACAGAAATGTCAAACTCCTAATGACATATCAAATGGTTTATGCAATTATCTCTAACTAAAAAAAAGTTTAAAAATCTCGTAGTAATCAAGAAAATTCTTTGCATTTAGAATGGAGCTAAACAATAATTTATGGCCCAATAGTATCCATGGGCCGTGTGTTGGATAAGCTCGAGGTCTAAATGTATAGTTGCACAAACCCAGCCCACCAATCCGTTGTCTTGTTCTTAAAACCCTGCACCCATCCTCCGCCGCCGCTGCCATTCCGATCTCCCCCCCTCCTCGATCCTCCTCCACCGCCCAAACCCTAGCCATGGCGTGGCGCGGCGCTGCCTCGCGCACCGTTCTCGCCGCGGTCCGCCGCCCTGCTCCCGCTCCCGCCGCCGCGCGCCTCCGGGCCCCGCCTCCGTTCGCTGCCCCGCGTCGCCGCGTCCCGCCCGCCTTTGCCACCTCCTCCCCGGTCGCCGCGGCGCGGTAAGCTGTGTGTGGATCCCACTCGGAGAGGCATTCGGGTGGAACCCCGAGGTGTTGATCTGACACGGTGTCTGAGATCATTCATTGGTTCTTGTGTGTGCAGGCCGCTGGCGGCGATGATGGGTTCCCCGGTGACGGTGGCGTCGGTGATGGCGCGGCTCACGGCGCATCCTGGCGCCAGCGCGCGGGCTTGCTGCGAGCTCTCCCAGGGTACCTCCTTCCGCCGCACTTGTCAGGATCGCTGATGTCATCTAAGTTAGTAGTCGTGCTGCATCATGTGTCTCATTTGGTCGTTATGACTCTCAAAGTTTGCATTTTTCGTTCAAACATAGGGAGAATGCGCACAGTATAAATTTCCTAGTTATGTTGACTTGTGAAAATGTGTGTTTGTTGAGAGTGCATTGCCTGGGTTCATAGATTGTGCAAATGTGTGGGTTAGTATCTGAAGGTGGCCATACTCGAACTAAATTTATTTAAGTTGTCTTTTTTATTCGATAACTGTAGGATTAACAAATGTAGAATATTGCATACTCCATCCGTTCTGTTTTTGTTGTCGTCGGTTAGCTCAAAGTTGAGCTAGCCGGCGACAACAATATCAGAACAGAGGTGTAAGAACATTACATTAGATAAAAAAACTAGCCATTGTGGTCTTACTGGATGTCGAGTTTAGTTGCTTCACTGTTGAAATGATGTAGGTCTCCGTTCCTGTTGTTTAAAGTGAAATGGAACTGATTTTAAGGAAATTAAAATTGGGATTTTATAGGAAATGGGAAAGATGGTTGATGTTGGAGGCTGCACAGCTTGACGGGGACCTTCTGTCCTCGAATGATGTAGGTCTCCTTTCCTGTTGTTGTTTCTTTCTACAATGTCTGAGAGTTGAGAACTTTTTTGAAAAAAACACAGAGTAGCTTTAGGAGGGCCCTGACTTAGCACATAATCAATCTTGCTGTAAAGTTTCTTTTCTCTGTTGCTGCATTCCTCACTAGACCACACAGATGTGTAATCACTTTTGAAGAATGCAAACTTAAGATGCTGTACATTTCTCTAAACTGACAAATCTTGATTTGTATGCTACATCCCTGAATAAATTTGAATTGGCTAAACTCACATACATTAGCTAGTGACACATATTTGCACAATATTGATACTCAAGTTGATTGAGGATACGGTTGGGATTTGTTAGGAAACGGGAAAGATGGGTGATGCAAGAGAGGCCTGTTTAGCGCATGGCAAAGGTTCTCACCTTGAAGTACTCTCTTTTGGTAATCTTGATCTTTTCATTCATCCTAAGTTCGTAACCTGGAAATTGTAATATAATATCTTGAAATTGTTCTTAAAAGTTAAACACTGTTAATATAATGCAGAATTGCAACTGTTAGTAACTGTGAGACACTTAACACAATTGATAAACCACAACTCATCTTGCGATTTTAATCCCATAAGAAAAGAACCAGTTTAGGGTCTTTCTCCTTCAGTGAGCATTTAATGCCATATCAGTTGGAAGCCTTTCATGTCAGAAAGGCTGTTCTCCATGCTGATGCCACATTCACCCTGTTTTTTCTATTTCAATTCTGAACTGCAAAACTTATTTGAGGATAAACCTGTCGATTGAAACAAAATGTTTCTGTACATGTGCGGTTAGTACCTTTTTGGTTGCTGTGTTACCTTGTCTTGACCATTGAAGTGTTGTGCAAAAACATACTATTCTTGTCTCTTCCCATAAACTGTAGTTTCTGGTTTGCTTACTGTTCTCATGTGCGAAACCTTTGTTTGCCCATTTTCCATTATTGTTTGTCATATGATCCAAGGCTCCAAGCCTATGCTGACCATATGGTGCTGTTCCTTTTTCAGGTACTTGAATTTGCCATGTGGATTCTGTCCTTTCGAAAGGATAACTTATTGGATGCGTCTTTTGGAGAAGCTATTCTGGTCAACCTTTTAACTGCAAAGTTATAAGAACCTCCCCAAGAATAGCCAGCCTCCCAAGTTTCTTAGACTAGTCTGAAATAATTAGTACATGGTATGTCATGTACCTGTGGATTTAGTATTTTTTTTAGTGTCCATGATATCACATATCATACTCTTCGTTTAGATGCTCTGGTGTCACATTTCAGTTGACCTGAGTTATACGATATCTATGCCCTCTTACCTCTGCATGAGATGTCAAATGTAAGCATTGCCATTTAGAGTTTCTGTTTGCTGGCTTCTTCAGATTGACTACTGCTGTTTATTACTACTGTGACGACACAAATGGTTTCGACCATGACTGACGTACTGCACTCTAAAATATTGTTCGATGGTGAATTGGTGAATTAAGCATTATCCAAGTAGGTAAAATTTGTTAGGGAACCACTACTCGAAATTCTATTTTCTGTGGTGCATACGGACTCCCGGAGGATACTTTGGGGGTGTTCGTTTTCTTTAGAGTTAAAGTTTAGCTTCTAAAATTTGAGCTAAATTTTACATCTCTTAGAAGGCTAAAGTTTAGTTCTTTTTTTTAGCTCTTTTTTTTCTCTAAAGTTAAAGTTTAGTTTTACTTTTAGTAAACTTTAACTTTTAGTTCACCCGTTCGTTTCTTTAGAGCTAAAATTTAAATTAAAGTTTAGTTTTAGCCCTTTAACCTATAAAATCGAACACCACCTTAGCATGTTACACGATCCTTGAATACACATAATTAATAGGGTTAATTAGATTCATGCCATTGTAACTTTTTTGTTTTTAAGATATGTCATTATAATTTATCTTAATGAAACTGAGCCATTACAATTTTGTAATTGTTTGAACCATATCACTATGCATGTCTTTAAATCGTTATTGTAACGTTTTCATATACTGTAAATTCGTATGGACCATTTTACCCCATCTTCCTCACTATCTTTATAGGACCCACCCTCCTTCCTCCGCTCAATGCTCTTGCCGTCGATTTAGAGTCATCACCGGTCTCTCTCTTTAGCCAGAATCTGGCAAGATGCATGCTCTCCACATTAATCCCATGCCCACCGAGCTCTCCAGCCCCTCGTCTCCCATTTCCTCTCATGGCGCAACTCCAATTGCTACAACAAGAAAACAAACACCAGCTTTCTTGCTTAAGACGAAACCAGCTGCAGGCCATCGAAGTCAAGGGACAGATTTGTTTGTGCAAAACGTGACCCAATAATTACTGGAGCTAAAGCACAAAGTTGTGCAGTTGAAGCATTAGTGTTTGTGGAGCTCAAGACAGAGATGGCCATGTCTAACAAAAGAATTGTAGCCGTCGACGACCTCCATCACGAAGGGATGTCAAAGACGGTGCCGCACATGCTCACGGGCTTAGGTTCCGTCCACCATCGCCGACTGGTTGCAGCTTCGCGGGGTCTCTTATCCCTCCTCGTATACTGTGTTGAAGACGAGGATTCGTGGACTCTAGGACTCGAGAGAAGATTGGCAAATGGTGGCTCGATGTGGTCGACTCGACCAAGTCTTGGGTCAAGGCCTGCACAGGGTCATTTTCCTCCATGCAAAATAATTGTAGCTACGAAATATAGAAAAAAGAGCTAAAGGGGTAGAGAATGGTATAGTTCCAACTCAGGAGAAATTGTTGTGGCATGTTTCCAATAAAGGAAATAGTAGTGACATATCTCAGAAATAAGAAAATTATAATGACATGAATCCAATTAGTCCTAATTAGTAACATGACATAGCCTTGCACGAAGTAGTCCTTGCCCAATTAAAGGCTTTCCTGATATGACGACGATTTGTTTCACTCAGCCAGTATCTCTGTGTGGAAAGTAAGTGGAATGATGTGGAATGATGAACACTCAGTAAATCTGTCAAATCAACCAGTATCTCTGCGTGGAAAGTACTTGTAATGATGAACACTCAGTATATCTGTCAAACTTCTTTCAGAGTGGTCTCTAAGAACGTCGTAAAAAGTTTGATATATATAATTTGGAATTATAAACTAAATATAAAGGGTGCAAGAGTGCGTGAAAACTCGCACCTATGATGTGAACTGTACTGGTGTGTTCGTTTCCAGTCCACTAATTTTTAGATCTGTCCCACTGAATATTGAGATACTAATTAAAAGTATTAAATATAAATTATTGACAAAACCCAGTCCATAACTCACCTTCTAAATGACAAGACAAATTTATTAAGACTAATTAGCTCATGGTTAGATAACATGATGCTATAATAAAAATCTTCTAATGATGACTTAATTAAGATTAATAGATTTATCTCATAAATTATCATTCAACTATGTAATTAGTTTTATATTTAGTTTATATTTAATCTATATATTTAACATTCAAATGATTGATATGACAATACTAAAATTTAGACCGTAAGAAACGAACACACCTCGCAATGCATAGAGACGAGGGAATTACTGTCGAGAAAGTCCGATTCAGAATTTCAGACGGGTAGTTGAGCAAATTGTGAAATGTTTGATCGTCTTTTTTTTTTTTTTTACACAATGTTTGATCGTCTAGTAAAACTTGGAACGGAGTGTAAAGAATGGAATGCAATACTAGACATGAACGGACGGTAGGATGGTGCCCGTTCGGGAGGCATTCCCGAACCGGCGCGTCTCTGCGGCCCTGAATGTTTGAGCACGTTTGCCCGCGTTCTCTATAGCGGTTCCAAGCAAATAAACCCCCCTCTTCTCCTTTCCTTCTCCCAGGCAGAGGCAGTCGTGCACTCCGCCGTCCACCGCATTTGCACAAATCCTCTTCTCCTTCTCCCTGCAGTGCGATTCCTCCCCTCATCGGAAGCCGCCATGGCTTCCTCCCCTCCTCGTCGTCTCCCCGCCGTCCTCCTCCTCGCCGTCCTCCTCCTCGCGGCCACCACCAACAGCGGCGACGGCCTGGAGATCCTCTCCAAGTCCAGCATCGAGAAATGCGGCCGCGACTCCGGCGCCGACGGCCTCTCCTGCGACCGGAAGCTCGTCCTCGACATGGCCGTCCCCACCGGCTCGGTGATTACATCACATACGAGCAGCGCTCGCATTATTCCTGCTCGAACCATCACTGTCGTGCGCTCCGGCCGGGTAAACTGACTGACATTGTTGTTGGTTGCATTGCAGAGCGGCAGGGAGGCGTCGCTGGTGGCGCAGGTGGTGGCGTCCGATCAGAACGACACGAAAGGGAAGCGTGTCATACGGGACCCGCCCATCATCACCATCAACAAGTCTGACGTCTACGCCCTCCACGCGCTCACCTACCTCCAGGTATGAATCCCGGTCCCGCTGCTCTCTAACCTGCAGTGCATTTCTAGTTTTTGAAGATGTTGGTGCAGTACTGTCTATGCTCTCAAACCCTTCTGTCTTTTTTTCTCTCTTGTCGTTTCAGGATGTTGCGTACAAACCTGAGGAGTATTTTGTCGAGACACACAAATGTGAGCCAGATGCTGGCGCTGACGTTGTTCATTCCTGTGAAAGGTATTCCGGTTTCCACTTCGATATTGACACTTGTTTTCTAGTTACTAGATCATCAACTTTATTTCATTTCACTTTTAGCACAATTAGTAAACTGGAAAACTTGTGTACAACGGATATTTATCACTCGCTCTGCAGTATATTTATGTAGCATATAAACTCTGATCATGACGCAGCTAACATGCTGTGTTATCTTTGAGAGTTTTTTTTAGACGGCCTTTGATAATTGTCTTTGAGAGCATTATACCTATTAGAAACTATGAACTATTCATGGTCACATTTATAAAAAGATTTTCTTGTTTGCCTTTCGGTGTATCCTTGTACCCGTAGGGTTCTAGCTACAGGTGTTCTCAGTGTACACTACCTTTCATTTGAAATTTTTTATGTTGTGTATATGTACTCATTATTGCCTTTTTTGTTTCCATGAATACGGCTAGATTATGGAATGAGAATGGTTCTATAATCAGCCACTCAGAGGTTAGTGGATTAACCTGCATGTCTTGACTGGCTAATCAATAATAATCTGGACTGGTTTTGAGTTATACTTTCTGGATATAATTTAAAGTCTCTTCATGACTCATCTTTTCCTCTACTTTGGTGTGCGCTAGCCTGTTTGCTGTCCATGTGGGAACCATCGTGTTCAAACATCATGTGGAAACATTTGTAAGTTCATAAATCATGTTCTTCTGTTTATGCCTTTATACATTGCCATGACGCATCTTTCACTCTTATCTGCTTTGCAGTTGATAAATTGTTCAAGGCCAAAGGAAAACCTAATACAGCTCACTGTGTGCGATTTCCCGGTGAACGGTACTGCATTATTTGTCATCATTTCATTTGTTTTATTATTATATCGTTGTCATATTGCCATTGTCCCTCGGTCAATTTTCAAGTCCAATAGTAAATGTATATTTTCTCATGAACAGGTTCCAAGTTTTTGATATTGGGGCAAGGTCTATTGGGTTCAGCATCAGAATACAGGTGAAGATAGGCTCGTCTGTCTCGGTATGATTTTAGATTTTACAGTTGAATTTCAAACAAGTAGCACTTCAGATCTATAGAAGAAATTACTTGTCAAATGAACCAGGCATGACAATTCTTTTCTACTTAGCAGATGTACTGTGCCCATGATCTAAAACTAAAACGAACTTTAGTGTACTATAGCTCTATTAATTTATCATTTTCTTTTTGAGACTAAGATTTTGAATATTTACCCTTACTTGCCAAAACGGGCTTCCTTTTTTCTACTCTTATTATGATCTTATCTGTGATTTACTATTTCGGAATGTTTATATTAATTGCGCTGCAGTTTAGGACTGTATATATTTGACATCAGTTTAGGACTGTATATATTTGACCAATTGCGCTGCAGGAGGTTGTTGTTGGTCCCGATAATAGAACTGCCATTTCTGGAGACAACTTCCTGCGAGTAAATATTATTGGGGATTTCAAGGATTATACAGATGACATTCCATCATTTGATGGCTTCTATCTTGTGACTCCACGGAAGGTATACCATCAAATCAATATATTCGCATTGACACTAATATGTATTTTGAATGCTCTAATTTTTTTAGATAATGGAAAAGAATCAGCCTTTGCTTCAAAAGAAGTTACCGCCCATTATTACATACTTTGTGGCTGCCATATAAAAAACATATTGATCCTTGAAAGTTTGGATGATAAGATGTTAGAAGCAAATTTTATTGCTAAATCTCCACCCATGGTTGATGAAAAGTTACATTGTGTCGTCTTTAGCCTTCAATTTGGTATGCTCTATTATGTGGCCTAAAAAATTTGCTTTAATGTTTTGGATTGAAGGGTGCTAGCAATAGTCAACCTCAGGTCAATGATGAATACTCAAGGTGGATGCTAGTTGAGAAACTTCGTTTTACAGACGATGGCCGTGAATGCGACAAGATTGGTGTTGGTTATGAGGCTTATCAAAACCAACCCAACTTCTGTTCATCACCAATTGGGAGCTGCTTGCACAATCAGCTTTGGAACTTTATGGAGGTATAATTATACATATTTTCTAGCTTTTAATTGATTGAAAGTTTTTAATTGATGGTTTGTTACTTTGTGTTTTGATTTTTTTTAAAAGATTGTCTGTATAATAATTATAAATCATTAGATATAAATCTGATATCTCAAAACGATGATTGAAAGTTGCCTAAACTTTCAGTCAGCTGAAAATTAGCAAGTCCCATAATTATATAATTAGTGTAACCAGAAGGCCTCCGAATATATTTTCTTGTTTCTTGTTTTAAAATGGTAAAGTATTAATCCACTAAAAATTAAAAACAGAATTTTTTTATCAATTTTCTGCCACTGATTGGGGGCAAATGAACAACTATGAACTTCTTAAAAGGAACCCTTAATCATTGTTTTTCTTTTCAAATTTCAGTTTTTCTACTATTAATTTAAGACAAAGTAATTCTTAGTTTTGTGCCAGGGAGATCATCATAAGGGCAAAAGCATCAAGTATCTACTTATCAAAACGTTCTATATTGGCGTCTTGAAAGATTGTAATAATTTGTTTCAGGAGGACAAAAATAGGATAAGTAAGAATCAACAGCCCCGTTACATTGTGGAGGGAAGATTTGAAAGGATAAATCAACATCCAGTTATGATCGATTCCATCAGTTTCTTCCTTTTCTTACTCTTGATTTCCAACGTTGGATATAAAGCTTCTGATACACTCCTTACAGGATGCAGGCGATTATTCTTTTGCTGTGGGAGTCAAAGAAGTTCGTTATACCAACATTATTTTAGAGCTAAGAGCCGATGACATCCAGTATGTATATCAAAGGTAATAATTTTAGTTATGCCTTTTTATTTAGTTGTTACAATTGGGTCTATAATGTATATTGCGGATCCACAACCAGATACCTACTATATGTATTAGTACATATTTATAAATTTTAATCAAATTTATTAGAAGCACATTTAATATATGTTGTTCTTCTTTATCAGGAGTCCAGGGAAGATTATCAGAATGAATCTTCCTACATTTGAAGCCTTACAAGTTGGGGTTGCAAATGTCACGACCAAAAACATCGGGCAACTGGAAGCTTCATACAGCTTGACGGTATGCATCAAATCATGGCATTCACACCTTAACTATTCTTTTCTATGGCACTAGCTAGAATTATGAAGGCCACAATAATCTTGCAATGTTAGAAGTGCATTATGTTAGTGGTTCTTTTTTACTGTTTAGTGGTGCCAAGGTCCATTGCTGTGTGTGTAGTCCAGGCTCAACGTGTAGTTGATGAGCTCCTTTGCAAATCTGACCTCGATTTTCTTGAATTTGACCAGTAGTTTTTGCTCCTTTTGTAGCTCAAGTGCTCAGGTGGTATAATTCCAGTTGAGGTAATATGTACTATCATCTGAATATTCCATGCTCTGTTATTATCCATCAGCACAATTCCATGCTCTGTTTATCTTGTCGTTTGATTCATTTGCCTGAAATTCGCTCAATGCCGTTTTCAGGAGCAGTTTTTTATCATGAAGCCTTATGAAGTAATTGATCGGTTGTTCCATTTGCATACATCAACAAATCAAGCAGCAAAACATCGATGTGCAGGTGGGGCGGACTAGAGCTTATCCCAAGTGGTTGTGTTAATTTGCCCCTGTTAATAAGGACTTAACATGGCATCCTTTTGTGCTCCATTTCAGCTACTCTCAAGGCATCGAATTCCAGTGAACTCGACATATCAGAATGCGAATTCAACACTACAGCTACGGTCGTTAATAACGGAACACAGGTTATGAAAATCTTCCACCTCCGTAATGATTGATTTTTTTTTTCTACATCTCATTAATTAGCTTTTCCCTAGTTATGAGAATAAAAGCTCTGAAATTCACACGCGGATCTCTGTAGGTTGATCCACCTAATAATAAGACCAAGAAGGGTTTCCTTGAAGAAGTCAAAGCCTTGTGGCGCCAATTCTGGGACGGCGTGGTCCATCTCGTGTCTTTCTTTACCAGCAGGCTTCCGAGCACTAAAGCCGTGGTGTCGTTTGGCGTGTGTCTTGCTTCAGTGCTCGCAGGTACAGTACATAGTGTTCAACGCCTTGCACCACTTCACTGTCAAACTCTTAACATTTTCTCCATTTGTGGCTTGCAGTTGTAGTCCTCCTGCATCGGGAAGGATTCTTCAGTGGCCTGTTTCACCGGTGGGAGGTACACGAGCACGCGCGGCACAGGAGAAGAGCCCTCGACCGCTTCTATTCTCTTCCAAATCCCCATGGGCACGGGAGCGAGCCGAGCCATCATCACCGCGTCCGCACCCGCCGCCACAGAGATAGAACCCACGAGCAGCAGCCCGACGAAACACAGGCACCGGCACGGCGTGGCGGTGGACAGCGCGAGCACAAGCGCCACGAGAAAGAAAGGTCGCACCGGTAACGGGCCAATGCACATGAGCAGCTGTTCTGGGACTATTCCGCACATGGCATGGCATGTGCCTATGCATTTAACGTTTATTTAGCGTGTTCATGATGTCATACAGTATATCATACCCTTATGGTGTAGTGTCACATTTCGGTTAACCTGAGTCTCAGAGTCTCTGTCCTTGTGCCTCTGCATGACATTTTTTTTATTCTCAAAAACGCAGTTTCATTGTATTAAGAAGAAAAAACGGGACAAGAACCCAATACAAGCACTCACACCACACACCCCACTGGTTTCTAGATTGCATTCACGCCCGTGTTACATGTTTAGGTGACCCCGTAAACCACACACAAGCTTTCTACTATTCTGGTGGTAGAGACGGCAAACCGGACGTGCCTTGCGCCCCTGCCATCATCCACATTCTACTCTCCTCCTTAGCTCGAGCTAGTGTTTCAGGGAGGTTTGGAGCAATCCCATCAAACACACACCGGTTGCCATGATTCCACAAAATCCATGCCCCAAGAACAATGAGAGAACTAAATCCTTTTCTCTTCTCATGATATATCCTCACCAACCATCAAAGATTATATCCTCAGGTTGTGGTGAAAACTCCTAGAGACCAACCGAACTAAGGGTGTGGTACCAGAATTGTCTAGCGAACACACACCCTACGAGCAGGTGGTTGATGGTTTCTTCCTCTTGATCACAGAGAGGGCAATTCTCAGAATGTGGGAGTACACGTCTTGCTAGAAGATCTGAAGTCCAACATCTGTTATGAGCCGCTAGCCATAGGAAGAATCTGCATTTCGGCGGAGCCCAAGATTTCCATATGCGCTGCCAAGGTCTGAATTCACTAGAACCTAGGAAGAAGGACTCATCTGCGGACTTTGCAGAATATTTGCCACTAGAAGCCAGGCGCCATATGAATGAGTCTGGCTCTTCAGCTCTAAGCTCCACATATAGAGCTCCACATTATATATTAAGTCCCATAGCTGTAGGTATTCTACAATTACCCGTACTATGAGCGCCCCCAGAATATCGTGCACCCACGCTCTGTTTTGGAGTGCTTCTTCCAATGTAGGTATTCCTCCTCTGCATGACATATCAAATGTAAACATTGGCATTCAGAGTTTCCATTACCCGGCTAATGTGGAGTGAATGAGACGCCCCACATGTGTTATTCTGTTTTCATTCACATATGCTGCTGCCCTCTGGAAGGCTGACATACAGTTTGCCTGTTTCCTGAATGCTGAATTTGGAGAATCGCAGAGGCACAGATGACTGATGATGAATTAAA
This sequence comes from Eleusine indica, assembly GCA_030378355.1. Classification (NCBI taxonomy): domain Eukaryota; kingdom Viridiplantae; phylum Streptophyta; class Magnoliopsida; order Poales; family Poaceae; genus Eleusine; species Eleusine indica. The sequence goes on from CM059494.1 coordinate 14,030,722, forward strand.
CATGCGGCAAGTAGACAGAAAATTGTCAGGGCACCACTAGCACAAGAAGTTCAGTTTCCTGTGGTGCATACAGACTACAGAACCAGGACACATTTGCACATTACATGATACTTCGATACAAAATAAGCAAGGCCAGGATGCATTGCCCTAGCCCACCAGCACAAACCTTCCATTAACCTTCCTGATGACATGAACGACCATCGTCTTCCTCCTCGCGCCTTTCTTAAGCTCAAAGATGCAGACGTCGTCCTTGTGCAGCCTGTTGTCGCTCACAAACTTGACCCAGCGCCGGCAGTTGAAGCCTCTGGCGGAGCTCCCGTGGTAGTACTTGACGTACCACTTCTCCTTCCTGTTTGGCCTGAGGAGCAGGATCTCATGGGATCTCATCTCAAGGTGGTCAGCTTCAAAACCACTGTGGACGACCTGCAATGCAAATGTGCTAACTGCTTGGGCACTCTACAGTATTCACAATAAAAGCAATGTTGAAAAGTTGAACTGACCAGAAAGTTGTTCTTGTGACTAATATGGGTTTTCTGCAGAATAGTCACAAATGCCGGATTTCTTGGTTGAATTGATGCCAAACTGAATATTTCCTCTCGTTCATATTCAGCTAGGATATTGGCAGACTTGGAGTAGTAATAGTCGGAACCAGCATGCCTGTCATCACTCTGCTCTTCCTTGTAGACCGCCTTGCGCTTGACATGATAGCTGCTACTGTCAGGAAATTCAGGCCCTTCCCCTGTCAAAAAATGAACATTATACTAATCTGAACTCAACATAATGCACATAGTTTTCAGAAGCTTGGCAAGTCCCAATAATTCTCAAATGAACCTAGTGATGACATACTGCAACCTTTTATTTTCAACTTACTTGATTTTTTCTTGCCAGTAACCTTCTTTGGAGCAGAGGCCTTGTGAGCGGACTCGATGAGCCGCAATGGTGTGCTTGTGTCATCCGAGTTGCTTAAAATGCAGTGTTCAGCTTGTTGACCAACCATATTGTCAAAATGTTTGTGCATACATGGATCCTTTTTACCTATGAAGAAACTAGACACTTTCTCACAGCCACTCGCATCAAAGATCATGACATCAAAGGAGTAGCTTCCACTAAGTGTGAAGATCAGGAGATCATTCTCCTGTAACTCGTGAGCCTTGGCAAAATCACCCCATCCTAGCATGAAGAACAGCTCATTGGCATGCTTTGTGATGCCGACATTCCATATCTCGCCGCTAGGTCCCTTCAGATTGAATCCTTTGCTAGTCTTCCCTTTGAAACTGTTCCCAAACTTATGTGGTATGTTCTAAAAGGAAAATAGGCAGACATCTTGTATAATTAGTTTGGTTTCAAAGGCTGGAGATAAAAAAATCTTGATTATTGTCAGCACAGAGAATCCCAGGATCAGTTAGCAAATTATATAATCCCAGTGAAATGTAATAAAAAAAGAGAAAATCTGGATATTACATTATTTTCATTTGAGTAACAATTGTTTGCTGCACAATCTCTAAGTTTCCTTTATATAGCACTTATCCAGCAAAGAAAAAAGGCACAAATGTTCAAGCCAACCACAGGACTTCACACAAAATGTTGAACAAACTTTTCAAAGAACCATCAACTTGGTAGAGTATACATACAATGCACTGAGCAAAATCTCCAGTCATGAGCTTGAAGAAACGAGTCCTGTTTACATCCATGTGTTCCTGACAGTAGTGCTCTCGCCATTTCTGGCAACTCTCACATCCCTGCTGAGCCATCTGGCAATGAAAACTACATGAAATTGTAATGCTCCAAAAAAGGTTTCGGTGAAAAGAAAATATTGGGAAGTATGCACATTGGATGTATCGCAAGAGGAATGAGAGCGAGAGAGAGTTCTTGCCTTGTTCTTCTTGCATTCACTGATAGAGTGATACTGTTTCCTCCTTGACGTTAACGATCTTGGGGGAGAGGCTTTGATGAGGGCGAAAGGTGTCGGTACTCGGTACTGGTTTCTGTGAGATTTGACACGCCTAGTCTGAGCCTTCGAGGCGAGGCCACTGAGAGTTGTTCATGGAACTTGGTCGCTGACAAGTGGAGTACTGTGATTTTGTTTGCCTCGTCTTGGGGGGAGATAAAGTTGGCAGTAAGTGGAGTGAATAGTGCACATGAATAAATTCCATTTGTTTATTCTTTCAAGTTGCTTGGCTAGTAGCAACAATTCTTCCAAGAACCATGCCGTTCCAGATTCAAGCTTGCGTTTGTAAAACAGCACAGAAAAAATCAGATCCAAAAACATAACTGAAACCAGCCTAGCTTTCTGAACTTGATGAGTGGATATCACCACAGATGAAAGAGAAGTCTCAGAAATGCATGTGAATCATATAGAAGTATTGCAGATGCTTTCTTTCTGCTTGTTTCCTAACACCACGACGGAGTATTTCTAAGATAATATCGGATACATTTTGATTTCCTCCGTCGTCTCTGATTGCTCTGTAATATCGGATACATTTTGCTCTGTAAATTCTTACATGGTGGCGTTAGCAATACCTCCAAGAAGATGAGCGCTGCTGCAGCAGCAGCAGCATTAGCAAATCCTCCAGAGGCTTCTGGTTAGGAGAGGGAGCCGGCAAGGATCCACCGCCGTAATTGCGCTCAGATGCGGCGAATCTCGCGCGGCACGCCGGCACCGCTCCTGGCTGCGGCATGCGGGAAACAGAGGAGGAGGGAGCTGGTGCTTGCGCATGAGCGAAGGATGCAGCCTTGCGTCTCCGGATGGTACGGGATGCGCGGTCGTGTGGAATGTGAAGGACGCCGGAGTCGGGCGGCGGAGCACGCAGCCCGGCGAGCGGCGGCGGCGGAGAGAGGGATCAGAGATGGGCCGGAAAAATTCACAGAAGTGGGCTTCTTTTAAGAATTATGACTAAAACTAGGGGGTTTACTGAAAACTCGCGATCCAATATTTTACACAAAACCTCTCAACTTGGATATGGTCGCGATCTAATATTTTACAAATAGACCCCTAGTTTAGATCGCGATTAATGCTCGCGATCCAATTATTTACATATAGGTCCCTATGTTAGTACCTTTCTGTAAATAAGGATTGCAGATCCTGGTGGCGTTTGTTTACAGCCGGCGGCCGACGAGGTCTCGCCGCCGGCGGCGCCCCCCGCCGCCACGCGTCCCGCGGGAGCCTCCGTCGAGTTCGCAGGCCGGGATGCTTCCTCTAGCCCTACACTCCCTCCTAGATGCTCCCATTGTCCGGGCCCCTCCCCCTCCCTCGTGCTCCAGGCCGCAACCAAAGAGAAGAGCTAACATTCCGCATTCTCGCAAGCCATGGAGGCACTGGCGGTTCTGGGGACGCCGGCCGGCGGAGGATCTCCTGAGAGCCGCGCGGGTCAAAGTACAGGGAGCAGAGCCTCTGGATGCTGGATGATTTGTGCTGCGGCAGTAAGTCCTCTCCTGCATCTGTTCTCCCTAAACATTGCCTTCGATACAGAGGCGTGAAAGGCTCAAATCATCCCAATTTTATTTGTGCTGAATCTTGCGTGTTTTGGATGGAGACATTGTTGATGAAACTCGTGAATTCTGGCCAAAATCTTGAGGATTTTCTGTGTTCGGGATGGAGACAGAGTTGATGCAGGGTGCTAATATTGGTCAAAATTTTCAGGCTTTCCTGCTATACCGTCGGAATTCTGAAGTTCCAAAACTTAACTGATACTTCACTGTTAATGGCACAATTTTTGAACTCATCCATCAGCCATCACGATACACTACGAGCCACAAAAACGCATGAGAAGCACATCACTGCAACCACTAGCTAGAAAGACAAAACTCGAGACAATGCAGGGAAGGCAAAACAGGGCACAAATTCTCAAACCAGTAGCTATCATCTTAGTACTTGATGACATTTACGTAGATACATGCACATCATAGAGGCCACAGCTAGTTATAGAAGTCACACAACTGCATCGAGATTCGAGCAGTTACCCCTATAGTATAGGTCACAAAAGAGAACTTGCATACAAGCAAAAGCAATCTGGTTTTGAACATAGTAGATACTGCAGATTGCAGAAGCAACAGCTGCGCCATGCATTTGCACATGACATGCCAATTTCATGGAGACATAAGAACTTAGCCCACCAGAAAAAACCGGCCGTTGACCTTCTTCCTGATGACATGAACGGTCATCACCTTCCTCACGCCTTTCATCAGTTCAAAGACACAGATGTCACCCTCACGAAGCTTGTTTTCACGCACAAAACTGAAAAACCGTATGTTTTGGAAGCACCGGTGGTAGGTCGTGTAGTAGTATTTGACGGTCCACTTTTCTTTTTTGTTTGGCCTACGAAGTATGATATCATGTGATCTTGCCTCAAGATTATCAGCAGCAAATCCACTGGGAATGGTCTGCACAGGAACATCATTTTTTTCACCACTCAGCTATTATTAATCTATGATATAGTAATATGACAGGATTTCAGTGTAAGTGATGATATCAGTCCATATGGTATAGATATGTTCACAGTTGCCATTTGCAAAAGGTTTTTGCAATTAGCTGATGCCGACAAGGTTGTTCATAATTTCACCCTAGGAGTTGGGATGCAGAAATAGCATTTCGTAGTACTAGAAATTGTCAGTTTGGCAGTGGCAGGATACAGACTCTAAAAAAGCCATCTGGTTGTTTTTGAAAAAGAGTAGCTATTATACCTAATGGAAAAAAGAACTTATCCTTTATTCATATGAATAGGTCGTTATATCAAAATCCGGGAAAAAATTCCACATGCATAATTATAAGAATATCAGGAATTTACATGGACATATCATCTCAGTTGGAATAACTCACCAGAGTGTTGTTCCTGTGTCGGCAATGGGCTTTCTGTAGAACAGTCACAAAAACAGGATTGTCCCGTCCAATGGGAGCCAAACAGAGTATTTTATCCTTCTCGTCATCCGTTAACCGATTAGCAACCCTCGAGTAGTAGTACTTGGAGTCATCATATATGTCATCACTCTCATCCTCCATTGCCTCATCTTTAACATGACAGCTCCTGCTGTTTAGGGAATGAGGTTCTCTCCCTGTGAAGAAAACCGTGTATTATGTAGACCAGCTTACATGCGTTGTTAGGGAAAAATCAGCTTACAGGCTCAAAATGTTCAAGGAAAAATTGTTATTACTGATGCACGGTTTCAGATTTATTACAGTAATAGTTGGCTGTAAGGAACAACTTCAAGATCTGCGTATTAGAGATCTCATATACAGCGTTAACTGCAAACCTGTACTACTTCATAATATTGGTTTATTCTTACCACTTGATTTCTTTGAAACACAGGCATCATGAGGGGATCCAACACACTGCGATGGCATCCTAGTATCATCAGAATCACTCAGAGAGTAGTGCTCAGCATGTTGACCAGCCATATCATTGAAGTTCCTGCACATGTTAGGAGCAAACAGAGAAGACACTTTCATGCAACCGATTTCTTCAAATATCAGGACGCTGAAGGATGAGTGGCTATTGCATGTGAAGATAAGGATGTCATTCTCCTGCAGGTCTTGAGCCTTGATAAAATCCACCCATCCTGACATGAGGTACAACTCACTGCCATGTTTTTCTAAACCGATGTGCCATGTTTCCCCACTCGTCACTTTAAGGTCAACCGCCTCTTCAGTTATCTTGAAATTCCTCACAAACTTCTCCGGTATGCTCTAAGATGAAAATGGAAAATTTAGATTTCAATACAGGTAATCAACAAATATACATTGTCGCAAAATAAATGGCGAACAAAAAAAAGTTTGATTCTGATAAGCAAACTAAAAGTTGCAAGTGTGCAACTAAAACACCTTTTTATGGCTTCCAGTACAATCCATTGGCATTATGATGAGTGTTCCCACGATCCATTTTAGCTATAGGTCCATGATATTAGATACCATTTTCAGTAAGGTTTCTCTATTTTCCCATTTCTCCGGTCAGAGTTAGCACAAGGTGCTCACAACAAGAATTTGTAAGAAAGATGGTGCAAGATATAAAAAATTTTAGATAAAGGTATTCATTTATTTTATTTTTCAATTTGGTCATTTTATTAAGCTACACATTGTTTCAATTTGGTCATTTTAGATAAAGGTTTTCATTTATTTTATTTGTTTGGTCATTTTATAAGCTACACATTAGGGACGCCCCCCAACTGTTCCGTATATTGATTCACAAACAAGTAAGCAGAGTAAAATTGCCAAACAGGCAGGACGGGGAAAAAAGAAAAGAAAACAGGGAACTACACTAGAAGAACCGTGGGGGGTCAGGATTATACACAATGCTAAGAAGACAATCAAGCAAAAAAGAAAAATGGGGGATCCAAGAGCTTGTTTGAGTCTGTAGGATTTCAACATGATTTCATATTGAATTTGTAGCAATTACCCATATGAAAATTCAAAAGGGATCAAATGAAATGTTATTTGCTTCTTAGGGCAAATCTCTGCTGCTCCACACATCAGTAACCTAAATACTTTCTGAGAATCAAATGAGTAGTCGAGTGTCGATACTTACAATGCCCTTGGCGAAATCTCCAGTCATGACCTTAAAGAAGCTGATCTTGGTCACATCCATGTGCTTCCAGTAGTAGTGCTCCTGCCACTCACTGCAGCTGTCGCACCCCTTCCCAACCATCTGCGATGCAACCAAAGAAATCCGTTACAAAACACGAATACGCAACAGGAACTCTTACATCTCTCTGTGTGTGTGAGAGGGAGAGAGAGTGTGTGTGTTCTCGACCATTCTCTTGCTTGCGTCCTGCTAGTTTGAGATTCCTAGGTGAACCCGCTCTACTCTCGTTGATGTTAACGATGCAGTGAAAGGAGATAGTGTGATGACGGTGTGAGAGGACTGGCTGCAAAAAGCTTTATTGAGGTTTCACCTAATAGAATGGCACTACCAAGTAGATCATGTGTTCATGGACCTGTGTCAATGAGAGTGGGCCAATTTGGCAGTTGACCGGGACGGTGTTTGTCCGAGCATCTTTCCTTGAGAAGTGGTAAAAGGTATAGGCATTTGGCAGTACCGAGTGGAGCGAAGCAGTCTGCAGTGAACAACATTGATTGCCCTCTGCATCTTGCTTGTGAGCTGGCTGAACAAGAAGATTGCAGCATTGATCCGTCCGCTTCAAGAAGATGCTTATATTGTCAAACAAATACATTTTTTTTTGTAATTTTTTCTAAGTGCCAAGTACTACAGCTGAAATCTCACAACATTGAACATATCATTGCTGATGCTGCAAGACCAACATTGAACATATTGCTGATGCTACAAGAGCCACAACACACAGCAGCGCAGATCACTGGAGCCAGTAACATAGTAAAAACAGTGCTACAAGTCAGAGTGGACCAGTGTCAAATCCGCTTGGACATTTTTTCTATTACAGTGGATCCTGCATCAAGCCTTACACGACAAAGGGCACTTGCATCCAAGCTTCAGTTTTCAGTGCTAACTCCTACATAGTACATGCTACATGCCTACATACTGCAGAAACCACACCTGTACATGAGCATTTTCCAACACTTACTAAGAATACACAGGGACTTAGTTAACCAGAACAAACTGGTTGCTGACCTTCCTGATGACATAAACAGTCATTGTCACCCTCTTCTCTCCTTTCATAAGCTCAAAGATGCAGATGTCGCTCTCGCGAAGCTTGTTGTCGCGCACAAACTTGAAAAACTCCAAGTTCTGGAAGCACCTTCGGTCGTTCGAGTAATGGTACCTGATCAACCACTTCTCTTTCCTGTTTGGCCTGCGAAGTATAACCTCCAGGTGGTCAGCAGCAAATCGACTGGTAATGAACTGCACAATATCATCAGCTGTTTCATTAAGCACTGAGACCTTCGTCTAAAATATCATGCATTCAGATAGGGTATGATCTGATAATTGAAAATAAAGTTTGCAGTTACCAGTATGCTAAGGTCAACAACATTTAGGTTGCTTGGAGTTACAAGTATTAAACGTTGTCAGATTGGCAGGAAAGACTATGTAAATTGCTATTCCTATTTTATGTTTGGTACAAACAAAGTACTCCACTTGAAAGAAGAAACCTTCTCTCTCATCACTAACGAAGTACTACTAGTAAAACCCCAACTAGGCAACTAACAAATTGGGAGTTTCATGTTAGCTCCACTTCAGATAAAAAGATAAACTCACCAAAGAATTGTTCCTGCGCTGACAATGTTTTCTCAATAGAAGAGTCATAAATGCAGGATTGTTCGGTTACATAGAGGCCAGGCTTAATATTTCTTCCTTTCCTCTTCTCTTAATCGATCAGCAACCATCGAGTAGTAATACTGTGAGTTGGCATATTCGTCACCGCTCCCCTCTTCGCCAATTGAACCATTCTTGACAGGATAGTTGCTACTGTTTGGAGATTCAAGTTGTTTCTCTGAGAACAAAAACGTAGTACATCATATAGATAAGCTTATATGTTCCAAATGGTCAATAACATAGTTATTGTTGATGCATTACATTTATCAAATACTGTGAGGAATATATATTTAGGCATCTCATACAAAAATAAACGAACACGAGTAGTGTTGCAGTGCAAGCATTTACTACGTTGTCTACTTACATGACTTATTCTTCACACTCAATTCCTTTGAAGCAGAGGCTTTGTCAGGGGACTCAAGCAGCCGTGAGGGCGTCTTGGTATCCTCAGGATCACTCGGTATGTTTACCTTGAGGCACCACGTTGTTGGAAGATTTGTGCATATTTGGACCAGTTGTATTGCCAAATACACAAGACACTTTCTCACAGCCATTGGCTTCGAAGATCAGGACATCGAAGGAAGAGTTGCCACTGCATGTGAAGATAACGAGATCATTCTCCTGCAAATCATGAGCCTTGACAAAATCCTCCCATCCTGACATGAGGAACAGATCGTCGCCATTCTTGTCTAGGCCGATACGCCATGTTTCATTGCTGGGTGTTTTCAGGTCAAATGCTTCATTGATCTGCCCGTTAAACTTCTCCGGTAAACTCTGACACAAGAATGACATCAGCACTCCAGTTTAACTTTTGTAACATCCCTATTTAAGATCTCGTAAGATTGAAGTATAAAATTCAATATGAAATGTCCTTTATTGAAAACCTTCTCTCTTGTTTCAGAACTCGTTAGCTTCTGTTCAGTAGCATATCTTGTTTACCTCACAGGGTTCGCACAAATTAGTATCCACATGTAATAGGAGCTACCACTACATGATGCACAACTTGTATAGATACCATAATTCTAATTGCACAGTTAAGGCACCCTCGTTTCAGATATTTGACACGCAATATCTACTAATTAACACAGTTTCCACCTGAAAAATTCCAAATATGTTTTAGGTGTGCTTGCGGTCAAAGTTGGCCATATTAATTGAACTGTAAGCTTTTGTAAAACGACGTGGCGCAGAGAACAGAGAACACAGACTAAATTGTCACTGTCCACTTGACAGAGTAAATACTGGGATATAGGGTAATCGAGCGGCCCTCAGCACTTACAATGCCCTTGGCGAAATCTCCAGTCATGAGCTTGAAGAAGCGAATCTTGCTCACGTCCATGTGTTCCCAGTAGTAGTGCTCCTGCCACTCTTTGCAGCTCGCACGCCCCTTTTCACCCATCTGCCATGCGAATAATGCAGCACTGTCACAACACTAGTATTTCACAGTGGAGAGAGAGAGAGAGAGAGAGAGAGAGAGAGAGAGAGAGAGAGAGAGCACTTCATTATTGTTGACCATGTTCTTGCTTGCATCCTTCGAGTCTGAGATTCCGAGGTCAAGTTCAAGTGTTCCTCTCGATGATAACGCGAGTGTGTGTGTTTTCGCAAGGGTGACAGGACTGGTTAAGCTTTATGTAGATTTTACCTAGGAGTCCAGAAGGGGCTACTGGACCAGGTGTTCCTGGATTTGTTTCAATGAGATATGGGGCCAATACAAGATCTTCTCGAGGATGGGTGTTCCTTTTACCATCCGCATCAGCTTGAGCGGCGGTGACAGTGCTGAGCTGGCAGTACCAAGCGAAGGAAACGCGACTGAACAATCTTCACGAGTACAGCTGTCGGGTGCTCGTGAACTCGAAGAACACCAGCGCTCTGTTCTGTTCACCGTGTGTCCGTGTGCAGTGCGGGCAGGCGGCAGCTGGACCGTGCGTCGTGGATACTCCTGACGTGGCACCGCAGTGCCTGTTCTCCTGTGTTCATGCCTCTGATTATTTGTTTCTGTTGCATTGCCATCCTGCTCTAAACTTACAATTGGCAAGGACAACTTCAACTTTAGTGATTCGGCCGGAACGTCCACGTCATTCCTGGAGGAGAGCAGTTGCATAAATCGCTTTTGTTTCAACTCACTGAAATGAAACCTCTTTCTAAGACACTTTTCTAGAACCCTTAAAAGCACGAGTCAAATTCCATCTATGTCCACCCTGCTAATTACATCTAATTAACCTCAATAGTCATAGTCTAATATAAAAAATCTCTATTACAAATCGAATGGACTATAATTAATTTTAGATGACTACATCAAATCCGACGTCTAGAATTGTTTGGATCTCCCACCTACCATCCCCCACAATTAGGCAACGCACGTGTACCCCTTTCTAAAAAATTCAGAAGAAGAAATAAACGACGCATGTTCCACTCCTGTATGATATATGGAACGATTGACTCAATGCCATATTTTATCATATGCGAATGTAATTTCATCATGGAATTAATTTTCTACCTAACACTATGCATGAGATTGCTACTATCAATGAACTCGTGTTTGGTGGTTTATATATGTGGAGAACAGTGGCGAATCTAGGATTTTAGCTTAGGGTATGCCGCTCAAAAATTTCATATACAATTTGGTAAATCTATTGTACCAATTTGGTAATATTTGTAAAATTAACAATATAATTCAGTATATATGTACTAAGTGACATAATAATGCTTAAATTCATGGATTAAATTGAAACCATCTAATATAAATAGTTTCAAAAACCATACCGATAATTGATATATAGGCATAATAGAGTACAAGAGACTTATAATATTATTTTGCAATATTTTATTCATGGATTAAATTGAAACCATCCACTGGAGAATAAAAATAACGTGATGCCAGATTTATTTGCAATATTTTCTTACATAAAACGCTTCATTCTTCTATATTGTGCCACGTCTCTTATTGTAATTGTAATGCTTATAATGTTTACTTCCAAGTACTTAAGTATGTGAAATGATGGACATGCATGTATAGATTAAAATATATGAATAACTACTATTGTTTGTCAATTTTTTTTAAGATTTGCATTTTTTTTGTTCGTAATATACCATCTTAGGCATGCAGTTGGTCATCCCATTGCAAATTGTTCTCAAATCTATCTATAACCGGAGTTTTTGCCTTATACAAATGGTCGAGTTACACCAATCTAATTTCTTTATTATAGTTAATGAAACACTTTCAAGGCATCTTATAGAGAAAATAAATGATTTAACAGATAAATTTTAGATTATATAAATATTATGTTAAGATAATATAGTGTCAATGCTAATCTTTACCTACTCGTTTAATTAACATCATACGACATCAGAGCAACCTGCACAGATCCTGCCTTCCTCCAAGCTCAACCTTAAGGTATCAATACCATTTAGAGCATCTCTAATAGAGTTGCTATATTGGATTGCTATACTTAAAAACTACCACAATACCTAAACTTCGATTGTTGTGTTGTTGTTTGCAGTGTCCATCGAGAGAGCAACGGAAGCAAATGGGTTGTTCCGTGCAGGTAGATAAGGCTGGTAGCCTGTTTTGTAGAACTATCGACTAATAGTGTAGTTGTTCAGTAATTTTCTGTGTTTTTGTGTTTTAACAAAAAAACCCTTAACGTTTATAGAATTTCAAAAAAATACTATAAGTACCTAGTTTTAGGTATTCTACTGGAGATGAACACAAAATTATTACCTAAATCTTTTCTCTCCTATACCTAAAACAAAATTTAGGTTTTTAGTTTTTTCAATTCTGTTGGAGATGCTCTTAGAGGCGTTCAAAATCACTACACTTAGTTTTGCCGAGAGAACCGAAACCCGGCATCAAGCGGGTGACATCGCCACCATTAGTGAGTTGTTGCCCATCTTTGTGTCTCTCATTCTACTAAGTGATAATTATATAAAGCACCTCATAAGTCATTTAGAGTTCAATTAGGGATGGCAATGGGTACCCGAAACCCTATAGGTAAAACCCCTATTAGGGGATGTGTATGGGACATAAATTATATCCGTGGGTACATAAATGGCTTAAATCTTGCATCCGATGGGTATGTGGGTTTGGGTATAGAAACCAGAAACCCATACCTGTGTACCCGTAAACCCAACATTTATATGTAATTTGTGATTCATAATGTGGATTTATTATTTTTGATAACCCTAGCTCTATTAACTTTATCAAAATAGACTAGACTAACATACAATCTTATTTTGTGCATGTGCTAAGTAAAAACTTCTCATCAAAATTGATTAAATTTATCGAAGTATTAAGAATTTTTTTGAAGCATTACGGGTATGGAAAACCCATGGGTACCCGATTGCTCGACGAGTATGGGTATGGAATGAAACTTCAACCCGTCATAGGTATGGGTATGGGTTTGATTTACTTATAGTGGGTATGGGTATGAGACACTAAAACCCGGTGGGGTTTTACCCATTGTCATCCCTAAGTTCAAGATTTCCATGCATGTCTTTTTTGTTGTAACTCCCCATCTCCTAATGTATTTTGTTAAAAAAACACCGATTTCATATGTTTTCATTATTATAAATTATAAAAAAAATTAGGTTAAATAATTTTAATATTGTTAAAGATTTTTAATAAGTCTAATTTATATTATTTTCATAAAAATATATTGAAATCTCAAACTTTGTAGGGCACCATTCAAACTCTAATTGACATTTATTGCTAGATATTCTTTTAACAAATATAAATATTATACTCAAAATTTATATTTGACTATGTGTGTTCCCTTGCGTTGCTACCAGAAGTGAAAGTTATATTAAAGGAAACACTATTAACTGTTAGTAGATCTCCAGTTGGGCCCAATAGCCCAACACCCAGATCCGCGGCCTGATCGGGGACGCCCCAACCCTCCTCTGGTTGGTGGGCCCTTGTCGCACTGCGCCATATAAAAGGAGAGAGGACACCGGGGCACGCACCACGAAGTTGATCCCACCACCAGTACTTCCCATAGAATTCCTAACCGATCTAAGGAGGGGCGCAGCCAGTGACGAGAAGACCCGCCGCCACCATGACGCCCTACCTCACTGCCATCCCAGGCTAGGGCCGGTGGAGACCCGAAGGACTTCGATACCAACGCCCGCCGTCGCCACTTCCCCGACATCTCGCCGACACCCTCGACGAGATCCTCGCCGTCGACGACATGACCGGAACCTATGCCGCCACCAGCTCCGCATCGACCCCGGCCATGGACACCACGATGGCGCCGGCCTTCGTCGCCGCATCCGCTCCTCTTTCTCACAACCCAGGTATCACTCTCTTTCTCTCTCCTTCCTTCTAGATCTCGACACAGAACCTCCATTACCCATGATGTCCCTCACTAGATGCTAGCCTAGGCAGATTATATGTTAACATTGGTATCAGAGCAGGCTAGTGCTAGATCTAGTAGAGGTGAAGAATAGAAAGAGGTTGATTGGATCGGCCGAAAGAAAACCAGAGCCCACTTGAACCCCGGATCCCAAACCCTAACCCTAGGGTTAGGGTTACAGACCCAAGAAAAGAGAAGCGATGCGGGATCCGGGGTCCTATCCGGGTGCTCGCCGTCGTTTGGCCATAGCCGCTCGTCGATTTAGAATAGAGGGACCAGAGGCCGCTCTTCGCCGGGATGCCATCGTGCGGGGTTAATAGACGCCGTCGCGAGGCTGCTCGACGGTGGCGCGCTCACCATGGGTGGACGCACGCGCCGGTGAAAAGCCCAGCGACGGCACCGTCGCACTTTTCTCCTTCTCTGGCCGGAGGGTCGCTGCCATCGCGCGCTGTTTTGCGTGAGGAGAGGGAGGAGAGAGAACAAAAGGGTAGAAATGGGGCTCTAGGGTTTTTGACTGAACGACGGCCGAGGTTTGGACCACACGATCTCCGTGCTCAGCCGTTGATCGCGACCAACGGTTGAGATCAAGGCGGGCGTAAGAGCGGCCAGGACGGGCCAGGCCAGAGCTTTCACTCACTAGGATGGGTTGGGCCAAAAGGCCTAGTGCGCTCGCTCGCGCGCGCGCCTAGAAGGGGCTTTGTTTTTGCGCGAGTGATCGGGCTGGGCCGAAAGAATAGCGCGCGTGCGCGAAGATAGTTTTGGGCAGAATTTTGGTTGGGCTCAGTCACAGAGAGCGACAGAAATGCACAATAGTGTTTTAAGAATTGTTTTTTGACTGTTTTCATCGAATTTTGGATGAATTTCATAGAATTTACCTCTGTATTTTTTTGAACCAACGAGATAATAATTGCAGCGAGTAAATAAGAGTTTTAGCTACTGTTCATGCATGTTTTATGCCATATTTCCACTGCAAGTTTATAGAATTTGATGATTATTGTTAAAATTGATGTTTTCTAAAATTAAATTTCAAACCAATGGGAGAATTTAATTTTAGGAGCATTAATTTTAGATTATATGTTATTGTGATTTTCTGACCAACGTTGTTAATTGCAATGTCATATTAATGATGGTTTATGTATTATGCCTATTTCTTCCTAACAGTGATGTAGGTTTTAATGCATGTCATGGTAGAATTTTTGTTCTCATCTTTCATGATTAATTTCAGGAGCCACTATGATGAGCTTCCTGCCCCAGATCCTAATCTTGAAAGGGGACAACTATGGGGAATGGAAGAGAAATATTGACCTTGCCTTTGTTATGGGTGAGATGGACTGGGTAGTGACTATCTCATGTCCCACAAAGCCTCTTGTGCTTGTCAGGGGCACAGAGGAGACATATGCTGATTGGGCAAAGAGACAGAGGGATGATGCTCCCGATAAAGCTCGAGTTCAATTTGAGCATAGAAAATGGGTCATTGACAACAAGAAATGCTTGGCTCTTGTAGAGAACACAATTGAGCCCGCCATCATGGTTTCAATACCAAATAAAGAGACTGTCAAGGGCTACCTCCAGAGAATTGAGAACCACTTTACTGGTTCCTCCAAGACTTATGCCACATAGATGATGAGACAACTTGTGTCTGAGAAATACATCAGAGGTGGTATAAGAGAGCATATCCTAAAGATGAACACTTTGGCTGCAAAGTTAAAGACTGTAAATGTGAAAATTGAGGATGACCTCCTGGTTCATTTTGTGTTGTTGTCCTTACCAAAGGAATTTGACAACTTTGTCTCCAACTACAACATGAACCTAGAATAGTGGACCTTTGAGCAGCTCATTACCAATAGTGTCCAAGAGGAGGACAGATTCAGAGACAAGAATGGTGGTTCTGTCAAAGACAACAAAGATAACAAGAACAAGGGCAAGTAGACAAAGCAAACTGTTTTTTTACTCTAAGCCCCAAGGCAAGCAGCGGCATAGGCCTCACCAGGAACAACTTGTAGTGGACAAGGACACATGTCTCCACTGCAAGGAGAAAATACACTACAAGAAGAACTATCCTGAGTGGCAGAAGCTGTTCATGGCAAGAAAAGGTGAGAACATGATTATATTTGTAAATGAATCGTTGTATGTTAATTATTCTAGATCCATATGGTGGATTGATTCAGGAGCAACTATTCATGTTGCAAATTGTTTACAGAGATTCAGTACGACGAGAACCACGGAAAGAGACGAAGGTTTGATAAGAGTGGCTAATGGAGTAGAAGCCAAAGTTGAAGATGTAGGGGATCTTCACCTAGAGCTTAGAGATGGCTTTATTCTTAGGCTTCATGACGTCTTTATGTACCTTCGTTACAAAGAAACTTAATAAGTGTATCGCGTTTAGATCTTGATGGATATGATTGTTATTTTGGTAATGGCAAATGTGAACTCTTGTTCAATAATAAATGCATTGGTTTTGCGTCTTTACAAGATATACTTTATTTGTTGTCACTTGGTGATAATGTGAATGCGATACATGATGCGAATGATGATAACGTGCATGATTCAAATGTCCATGTTCCTCGTCGTCTAAAGTTAACAAGAAATGAAAGAGAACTCCAAACATCTCATCGAAATTATGGCACTGTCGCTTAGGCCATATTTCAAGGGGGAGAATTAAGAGACTTATAAAGAATGTCATTCTTCCTCCATTGGAGTTCTCAGACTTAGAGCAATGCATGGAATGGATTAAAGGAAAATACGTAAAGAAGATTAAGAAAGACGTAAAAAGAAGCGCATGAATATTAGAGATCATTCATATGGATATTTGTGGTCCTTTTCCTGTCAAGAGTGTGAATGACTATGACTTGTTTATAACATTCATAGATAATTACTCCCGCTATGATTATATTTATCCAATGAAAGAAAGATCAGAGGCATTGGATAAATTCATGATATTTAAAGCAGAAGTAGAAAATCAACATGATTTAAAGATTAAAGTTGTAAGATTCGACGGGGGGGGGGGGGGGGGGGGGGGAGGAGGGTACTACGGGAGGGATACGCCTTATGGACAAGTCTCAGGACCTTTTGCTAGGTTCCTACTAAAAAATGGCATAGTCGCTCAGTATTCTACACCGGGTGAGCCACAACAGAATGGAGTAGTAGAAAGGCGTAACCGTACCTTGATGGATATGGTGCGTAGCATGATGAGCTACTCCACACTGTCAGTAAGTTTATGGATAGAGGCTTTAAAAACCACTATTCATATTCTTAACAGAGTTTCAAGTAAGTCGGTACCCAAAACACCGTATGCATTATGGACTGGACGAGTGCCTTCGATAGCACACCTCCGTGTGTGGGGGAGTCTTGCAGAGGCTAAGATATTTAATCCAAATATTGGGAAATTGGATCTCAAGACAGTGAGTTGCTATTTTATTGGCTACCCAGAAAAGTCCAAAGGTTACCATTTTCACTGCTCAGATAAATATATAAAGTTTGTAGAAACAAGACATGCCATCTTTTTGGAGGATGATATGATCAGGGGGAGCATGGTAGCTCGAGAGACCGATCTTGAGGAGAAGCGGGTATATGTACCCGATTTTATGAGTCAAGAACCTTTCTTCTCACTACTTGTTGATGTTGCGCTTATGATCCCTGACGTTGCAGTGCTAGCACCTGTTGTCACTCCATCTGTGGTACAAGAGGAACCTGCTCGTCAGGATCCAACAGACATTGATGCCATGAATGTGGGGGAGCAGCCTCAAATAGATAATGTGCTAGAAGAGCAGGCTCCACAAGAGCCTCAGCCAGAAATTATGTCAAATAGAGAGGCCCCTAGGAGGTCTCAAAGAGCTAGAAAGTCAGCAATACCGAATGACTATGAACTGTATAACACTAAAGGATATCATTTGGAGGATGACCTCACCTCGTATGGAGAAGCCATGGGAAGTGTTCATTCATCTAAGTGGTTGGAGGCCATGAAAGATGAAATGAAATTGATGAGTCTCGATGAAATTTGGGACTTAGAAGAAATTACTAAATGAGCCAAAATAGTAGGCTATAAATGGGACTTATAAGATTAAATATGACTCTAGAGGGAATATAGAAAAGTTTAAGGCACGACTTGTGGCTAAAGGCTTTACGCAAAGAGAAGGAATTAATTACAATGAGACATTTTCTCTAGTCTCTTGTAAAGATTTCTTTAATATTTTATAATGACGTTAGTGGCACATTACGATTTAGAGTTACATCAAATGGATATAAAAATGGCATTCCTAAACGGGGATTTAGAAGAAAGAGTTTATATGGCACAACCGAAAGATTTTGTTGTGGAAGGAAAAAAAATATGGAATGCTGTTTAAAGAGATCCATTTATAGATTAAAACAAGCTTCAAGATAGTGATACTTCAAGTTCGATGGAACAATAAAGAAATATGAATTTGAAGCAAATGTTGAGGACAATTACATCCATGAAAAGTTCAAGAATGGAAAATTCATTTTTCTAGTTTTGTGTGTGGATGATATTCTACTAGCTAGTAGTGATATCAGTCTACTATAAGAAACAAAGAAATTCTTGTTCTCGAACTTTGACATGAAAGATCTTGGTGAAGCATCATATGTTTTGGGCATTAAAATTCACCGAGATAGAAGAAAGTTTACATTAGGACTGTATCAAAAGACGTATATAGAGAAGGTGTTGAAGAAATTCAACATGCACAAATGTAGTGCCACACCTGCTTCTATAGTCAAGGACGAAAGATTTGGGGATTGGCAAAAATCTAAGAATAAGTTTGAGCTCAATGAAATGAAAACGGAACCATATGCTTCAGCTGTAGGAAGCTTGCAGTATGCGCAAGTATGTACGTGCCCAGATTTGGCTTTTGTCGCTGGGTTACTTGGCAGATTTCAGAGTAATCCAGGCCAGAGCACTGAAAGTTGATAAAGAAAACCTTACGATATTTGCAAGAAACGAAAGGCCTCATGTTAGTATATAGAAGGTTAGATTCACTCCAAGTGGTGGGGTACTCTGACTCGGACTTTGCTACATATAATACGAAATCAATATCGAGATACGTGTTTACCCTGGCTGGAGGCGCTATTTCATAAAAAACCTCCAAACAGATTACTACAAGAGGGTCTACCATGTATGTCAAGTTTATAGCATGTTATAAGGCCACGGGGCAGGTCAACTGGCTAAAGAAATTTATATCTGGATTAAGAGTGGTTGACAGTATTGAGGAACTACTAAAGTTATACTGTGATAATGAACCAGCAGTAATGTATGCTTACAACAATCAGTCTAGTGGTGCTGCCAAGCACATTAATATAAAGTACTATGTTATGAAAGATAAAGTTCAGGATCGCGTTATAAGTCTCGAGCTTAAGGACTGAAAGAATACTTGCGGATCCACTCACGAAAGGCCTACCGTCCAGCGTGTTCAAGGAGCACGTAGCCGCCATGGGGTTAAGGAAAGCCTTATAATTCTGGACTTAGGGCCCAAAGAAAAGTATCTGTTTCTGAAGGGGATGTGTATGGTAGCTGTTGAATCTATCGGCGATTAGCTGTGACGATGAAACATGCTCTATGTGTAAATCCGTGATGAAATGGAAAATATAAAGTAATGATAAAAGAGATCTAGGAGAGAATGTTAGTAGATCTCTAGTTGGGCCCAATGGCCCAACATCCAGATCCGCGTCCTGATCGGGGGCGCCCCAACCCTCCTCTGGTTGGTGGGCCCCCGTTGCACTGCACCATATAAAAGGAGGGAGGACGCTGGGGCACGCACCACGAAGTTGACCGCCTCCACCAAGTTCTCCCCATAGAAACCCTAACCGATCCAAGGAGGGGCGCAACCAGCGACGGGAAGACCCGTCGCCGCCATGACGCCCTACCTCGCCGCTGTCCCACGCCAGTGCCGGTGGAGACCCGAAGGACTTCGGCACCAACGCCCGCTGTCGCCGCTTCCCCGACATCTCGTCGATGCCCTCGACGAGATCCTCGCCGTCGATGACATGACCGGAACCGACACCGCGACCAGCTCCGCATCGACCCTGGCCATGGACACCACGACGGCGCCGACCTTCGCTGCTGCATTCGCTCCGCTCCCTCACAACCCAGGTATCACTCTCTCCCTCCTAGATCTCGACACAGAACCTCTATTACCCATTATGTCTCTCACTAGATGCTAGCCTAGGCAGATTATATGTTAACATTAACAATATAAAGTTCATGCTAAAGTAATATAATACACACATTCTTAGAAACATAATTTAAACAAGTCAAGACAACAGGTAAAACTCACAGTTCAGTTTGGTAGAAAAACTCACAACATCCTTTAATCAGCTTGTTCTGACTAAACCAATTTATCAGTCCTTGATAGCAGCAGGTAGTGTTGAGCAAGGGACGGTAGAAAATTGTGGTGGCATCGCGTTGCGCATACCTTTTGTTTCTGCCCACGTTCGTATTACTGCGCTTGTTAGTAGCTCCATGCCTCACTCACCATGCGCACTTGTATTGCATGTTACGAGTTTTTGAAGACGATCAGGACCTAGGCTTTTGCTTAGTACTGACTCGGATTTGTGCATGGCGCGTGTGGGTATCTAGGGGAGATGTAGCATGCAGAATCGAGTGAGCACGACGAAGGTGGATGTCGCCTTGGCCGCGCTCGTTGCAGTAGCTGATAAACAACAGCAGGACTGGCGGCACAATCGGAAGACCATCTCGATCTCCTGTGCGGAACTCGTTCAGCCCCTGCTGCAATCTCCACAGCCACCCACGTGGTGTGGCCAAGCGACCCCGTTAAACCTTCCCAAACCTACCAAAGCGGATGACCATACGCCCTGCCTGAGCGTCACTGTGTTCCTCTCGTTGCGGCTGTTGCTCTTCAAGAATCTTCAGAGCTATAAGGGGCTTCTTCCTTTGTAACACACTATACGCCAGGAACATGAGGAGTATAACCACTTTGACTCTCCAGCAACACGACCGAGCTAGAGATGACGATGCCTATCATGAGTTACTTTGAACATTGCAATGAAGTCGGGGCATCATCGACGTCGGTGATGCCGGTCATCCTAATGATCTCTACTTATAATCTAAGCTAGCCGAACCTCAGTTGCATTTTTTGGACCAAAACTAAAGCAGCAGACGGGCCGAGCAAAACCAGTGAGCACATTGGCGGCATCAAGCGGGTGACATCGACGCTGTCGTTGGTGAGTTGTTGCCCATCTTTAAGTCTCTCGTTCTACTGATGAGTGATAATTATATAAAACACCTCATAAATTATTTAGAGTTCGAGATTCTCATGCATAAGTCTTCTTGCTGTAAATCCTCATCCCCAAATGTATTTTGTAAAAAATAATCTGTTTTTATATATTTTCATTAATATAAATTAATAAATTAATTAAGTTAAAGAATTTTGACATTGTTAAAGATTTTTAATAAGTCTATATCTTATTTCATAAAAATGTATCAAAATCACCAATGAAACTCTAATTGACATTTATTGCTAGATATTCTTTAAATATATAAATATTATAGTTTTGAAATTTATATTTGATAAGAACATCAATGGATGCTCCAAATGAACAAAAACATATTGAATGAATTAGACATGTGTAAATTTGAATAATTTTTGTAACAAAACTCAAAAAATATGGTGAAATGTATAATAAAATGATTTATAGGTGCGAATCTCAAACTTCAAGTGACTTATGAGATGGTTTTTACAGTTCATCCTCTGCTGGTCATGTCCGTGCTGATCACGTATTGTTGGCTAAAGGAAGAGCAGCGCAAGGAAAAAGAAGTTTGTATTCGGCGGCGAGTTTTGTGTTTTGGCTCTCCTGTGAGACTCATGTCTCTGTTCTGTTGGCGCAGAACGCTGTCGAGCTGAGACCGCACATTGGACGTTACACTGCAGGTGGACACTGCCGTGTCAAGCGACACGGCTATGTCGTGGTCTTCTCCGGACGGCGCGGTGCGCCGGCTGTGCTGCGCGGGGTCGAAGCAGTTCGTGGATGACAATGTGCTGCGGCACGGCAACATGTGCATATTACAAGCCGCGGGGAGGAGCAGCTCACTGTGAACGTCCAAGTCAGTGCATTTGAGCTCTGTGTTTAAACTCATCAATGACTTCAATCTTTCAGCAACGCCACTTTTTATTAAAAGAAATCGACTATTCACACGCCTTTGTTGAATTGGAATTCTCAAAACTCCGTGATAAACTCGACCAAGTCGACACGAGACGATCATCCTTTTAGCTGAAACGTTAATCATTGTTTCATCAGGCATCCTCAATCCTAGGAGTGCATTAGTACTACATTTATATCACTACACATGCATGCAACAATTAAGGAGGCATAGTGATGTTTGAGAAGGAATATGCTGCAATACGTCAATGGCACAAAGATTCCATCGCACCAATGACACTTCGATCTGGCCTATCCTACCATACAATTCTTAGGCGTAATAAAGCATTGAAGCTAGATCACACAAACTCTCTGATAGACCTCTTAACTCGAGAAGACTAAAGCTCTGCCATCTAATTGAGTAATGATATGAAAGATGATGATTACAAAGGAACCATTGTATCAGAGGATTTTTATCGACCATTGCACAAAGTTGAATAATGTGGACCACACTCGTACCATGCATCATAATAATGGTTCAATTAATGGGCCTAGTTCACAGCATTGTATGAGCAAACAAGCATTTTTAATGAACTATAAAGAAGCTCAAAACCTTCAGTTTTTGGCTTAACCTTTCCTTGTACTGTTCATGGCACTGTAACAAGGATCCAAAAACGCCACACCAAACACGCCATTCAATTTCTAACGAGTTATAGTCGGATAGGGTTACTACTAGCAACAATATCCATTATCAGATTCTTAGCTGTCAGCTTCTACCGTTGATGAGTTATGTGATGCTTGAGTCCGAGACTTATGTTGGTAGTTGACGGTTGAAAGCAGCTCGTGGAAGAAGGACCATCTCGTGCCGACTTGGTCGAGATCATCAAAAACTTCGAACAATTCCAAAGGCATCTGTAGCCGAGACCACGTGATAAAGGTGGCAACTAGTATATGCTTCACTTGTATGATACAATATTATCTCAATATAATGTATGTATAATCTAAAACTTATTTGTTAAGTTATCTTATTTTCTCTAAAATATATGTAGCATGTTAAGTGTATAACCTAAACCTTGAATCCACGTCACAAATCTAGGATAGGTATACTACCTAAATATGAACAGTAAACCCATTTATGAAATGCAAGAAGTTAAGTGACCAAATAAAAGATAGAGGGGGTAAGTAGCCTCTCAACATACTTGAGGAGAGTAAATAAATCTTCCTTCTACAAAGAAGGACATGACATATAAATGGTTATCTATGCATGCATGTCTAACACACTTACATACATTAAGTTACTTGAAAGTTAACGTAAATGTTACAATATGCAATGTGGCACAATAAAGATGATTGAAGTTCACATAACAGACAAATATGTTAAAATATGACATCACTTTTTTTAACTCTAAATGTATGCACCACTAAACACATGCCTATCGATAGTAGCAATCTCTAGGTCGGGTGTTGGGTACTGGGTAGATAATACATTAATGGTAAATAAAAATTACATTTACATGAGAAAAATACGGTGAAAAAATTAAAAAGGCATGCCATCAACTAATTTATACTCTATTCTAACAAAGGAAGAAAAGTGAGCCATGAAGAGTGGGTTAAGGCATGCCATCTAGGCATCTACTAAATCATGCTCTATTCTAACAAAGGATGACATGACGGGTTCGAATCTTTATCGACGAGGGCCTCTTATTGAAGATTCACAGAGTTCAGAAGAGGCCACTCCTGGTGTTCATGGACTTGTGCTTATGAAACGTGGGGTGAACACAGCATGTTCTCGAGGACAGTGTTATTTTCATGCTCTCATCGCCTTGAACCATGGTTTAAAAACCCATCGAAAATATATCGGTTTTGGCAGTTTTCGATGAAACCGGTTAGGTCCGGTCCGGTTTCACAACAAGATGACTAGTGTTTGGTCCACCAAATTTCACAAGATTGAATAGTATATTAGTACATTTATATGACCACACATGCATGCAACAATATAATTGAGGAGGCACAACGATGTGTGAGAAGGAAGAAGTTGTAAAGCTCTACACGACCAAACGTCAATGGCACCAGCAACACTGTGATCTGGCCTGTCCTACAATACTATTCCTATATCAAACAAACTATCTGATAGACGTGTTAATTGGAGAGGACGAAAGCTCCGTCGTGTGTCATCCGATTGTAAGGAGTGGACCGCATTCATATAGCACACATCATAACGTGAACATCCACGAGGTAGTTCAACATCGCTTATTAATTATCCCTTTCATCCTCTTGTTACCACGCAAGAGCTCTTAACTGCTGAGGTGGAGGCCAAGGTCAGGTTGGTGATGAACTCTCATGATGGTGGCGCGCGGGCGCTCCGCGAGTGCGTGGCGTGGCCAAGGTGAGAGATGCAGCCGCGGACGCGCTCAATGAGGGGGTTTCGTCTCGTGCTGACTTGCTCGAGTTCATCAGGGACTTTTGGGGGAATTCCAATCCAAAGGCGTGCGTAGCTGACGCAGTTAATTAACTTCTGCTAATGTGTGAAAAATTGCAAGCCACATTTTCTCTTGTCCCAATTGCAAATCATTGATTGCTTTTAATAAAGAAAGGTTTCAGTGGGTTCAAACATAAAAAACTAGATTCCAGTGGGGTTTAACGACTTATGCTATTGTGGAAAAAAATGGGCCGATAGCTCACATGCGACGTTTTTGGTGGGTATTGGCCATGGCACGACATAGTTGATGGTAATAGCTCGTGTGCGATGCCTGTATGGAGCAAAATAGCCAGAACCCATAGACGACCTTGACACTTTGTGGATTTAGTTGTTAACGGCCATGGGACCGAGTCGGAACGTTGTCGTACGTGAATCTGTCTGATGGACCGACCGAATATCAGTTTCACGACATCTGAGTGGCGAGAAATCCATATCCAGTGGTGCGACCTCAGAGCGCTGCACATCCCTCTTCGGCAGTGGCTCCCTCCGGCGGTGCGAGTCTGTCTGCTGGACCGACCGAAGACCTCCTGCAGTGCGCCCTCTGAGCGGCGTCCAATCCCTCTTCCGCAGCGCGAGCCCTTAGAGCGCCGCACATCCCTCTCTGGCGCCGCGCAGCCCAGGTCCTCGGTGACCTCTGTGGTGAGTCAAATCGCATCCTAGTCACATTCCCATCCGAGTTGAGCCCCGAATATGACGTATTCGCACCCGATTTTGCCTGAGTTGCAGCAGTCCGGTCTAAAACAGATGGCCCCAAAACAGATGGGGTGTCCAAAACAGATGGAGCAGGGAGAGTCAAATTCGAGGTAATCCTCTGCACCTCGTGCTGATTTTGCTTTCGATTAGAGCTTGTTCGCTTCCAATTTGTGACATTCCCGCACCATTGCCAAAACAGGGGGCAACGACGTAGCTTCGAATGGTCCGTTAAATTCCCCTTTTTCTCTATCGCGAAGCTAGATGATGGTAGCCTGAGGGTCATAGAGTAGGACAGATTCGTTAATTGTGAGGTTGATTGTGCAGAGATCGACCCGCAGGACCTTGTGAACCAATAAGCACAAGGGGTGAGGAATTTGATGGACAAAATAGGGGAGAGTATTCCTTGGGGTCCGGAGCAAGAAGTAGCATTGATACACTTCGATGATTGGAAGGGCGAGTATGTGAGAATGAAGGATGGTGAAGCGCTTGTCGATGAAATCGATCGGCAAGACGGCTGGACAAGCAAACATGTTACATTTGTGGCCGAGTTGGTGGATCTGAAATCAGATTCTTGTGTTGGATATGTGCCATCAAAGTTAGCTATGTAGATTACAGATGATGATTGGGCTACAAGTAGATAGATAGATCCCATTTTAACCGAAGTGACAGTGTTAGCTGATGATATACAAGAGGGATGTGATGGTGCTGCAAATATGGCTGTCGTTGACTAGAATTCAGTACAACTACTAGAATGTTCTGATTTGGTCATTGCACCAATGACTGACACTGAGATGGCCAAAATTTTAGGAATTCTAGTAGGGGCTAATGGGCTGTTGGTCCTAAAGATGTGGACCCAGAGTTGATGAATGAAGCTGTTGATGAGGTAGATGATTACAATGATGATGAGTTCGTAAATGTATATGACTCAGACAATCCTGTAATTGAAGTAGGAAAGTGTTTTCCAAACATGAAAGAGTATAGGATGTGTTTCAAGACTAATGCAGTGAGGAGGGAGTTTGATGCCAAGACTGTGTGGATAGATACAAAGAAATTTTATGCGAAGTGCAAAGACTTTGATGGGGGTGCCAAGCCTTGCAAGTGGTACATTTCTGCTAGAAAACAACCTGATGGAGGTACCATCAGTGTTAATCAAATGCTACATAAACATACTTGTATTACTAGTTCACATGTTGTATCAAAGATGACATCATAGGCCTGGGTTGCACAAAAGATCATTCCTATTTTAGCCAAAACACCAAATACTACTGCAAAGAAAATGAGAATAGACCTAGAAAAGCAGTACCCTATTAAGGTGAAGTATACGACAGTGTGAAAGACAAAACAGAGGGCAATGAAAGAGTTATATGGTGATTGGGCAAATACGTTCAGGATGTTGTATAGTTTCAAGGCAGAGGTGGAGAAGAGGTCACTAGACAGTGTTGTGGAGATAGCTACAGAGGTTGCACCTGATGATAAGGTATATTTCTTCAATTTTTTTATGGCTTTAAAGCCTTGCATCGATGTCTTCAAAGCAGGGTGTAGGCCATATTTGAGCGTAGACTCATCTTTTTTTGACTGGAGAGTGGACTGGTCAATTGGAAGCATGCAATGCTCTAGATGGATATAACTGTATATTTCTTGTTGCTATTGGCATGTTTCAATCTGAGTCAGATGCTTCATGAACATGGTTCATAATGCAGTTGAAAAGATGCATTGGGCCAGTCACACCTTTGGCTATATACATTGATGCTTGTCAAGGGCTAGAAAATACAGTCAAAAATGCATTTCCACATGTTGAGAAGAGGGAATGCTTCGGCCATATGTGGTTGAATGTGATGAAGAGTCATAATGGAGAAGTTTTTGGGTGTTGTGGCCAGCAGCAAGAGCTTACAGCAAAAAGACACATGATCATCACCTTGGAAAGGTGTATGCAGCAGATTCTGAGTTTGAGCAGTGGGAGAAAACATACCATTCTTTTTTGTGGTATAGGTCAGGATTTAATACGGCCATCAAGTGTAACCATATCAATAAGAATCTGGCTGAAAGTTTTAACAACAAGGTGAGACAGTTGAAAGACTTGCCTGTGCATGACATGGTTGACCAAATCAGGATCATGATCATGCTGATGTGGAAATTGAGAAGAAGAATAGGTGATGCTCTGCAAGGGGATAAGCTTCCAGCAGTGGTTCAGCAAGTGGTTAACAGGAGCAGAAATCATACACATTTGGTAGTTGAGAGTTCTTCTTTGTGGGGCGCTGAAGTGAGAGATACCATGACTGGAAGGCGGCATGTGGTTCATATTGATCTACATGAATGCACATGCCTCGAGTGGCAGCACACTGGAAAACCATGTGAGCATGTCATACTCTTCTTGGCTGGCAAGCCGAAGGTAAACATGTACCCTAATCTGCATGAATATTATTCGGTAGCAAGATTCAAAGCTGCATATGCAATTCCAATGGCACCACTTACAGATCAGTATTAGTGGCCTGAAGTGGAATTTGAATTTTCAATCTGTCCCCCCCCCCCTGCCAAAAGAAAGGCTAGCAGACCTAAAATGAGCAGATACAAGGCTTGGTATGATAAAGGTAGTAGTAGTAAACGTGGCAAAAAAGATGATAAACCAAAACGGGCAGAGAAAGGCAACAAAAATAGATGCAAGGTGTGTCAGGAACTTGGCCACCGAGCTGGATCCTCCAAATGCCGTTACACTCCAGAAAAGCCAAAGTAAGTTTCAGAAGAAAAATCATTGAGCCATCTAATTGAGCACTTAAATTTCCTTTGTTTTCGTATCATTTTTATTTTTGAGGCTGCTGAATTTGAACCCGTTGTTGTTGAAAATGTCATGTAACAAAATCAATCAGTTTTAAATGTTGTGGAGCAAGCTGAATTAATTTTAGTGCAACCTGAATCAGTTTTAGATGATGTGGTGTAGGCCGAATCATTTTTGGATGTTATGCAAACAGAATCTGTTTTGGATGATGTGATGCCATGTGATTTGGTTTTGGATGATATTATGCAGAATGAAGGTGTTCGGCAAGATGACATGGAAACAGAAGAAGAATAAAGAACTTGTGATGTGCATGCGGCGGCCTAGTTCTAGTGACGCGAAGAAAACCAAGAGCATGAGGGTTTTGTGTGGTGTGCTCGCATAATTAAGTGGTAGGAAGAAGATAAAATCGAGTAGAAGGTGAAACTTGTGTGGATGATTGCACTATGATTTGTATTCTGAGGCGTGAAACTTGTATCTTAACTGTAAATATGTATGCACTATGGTAGCTTTTCTGTTATGTGAATATTTTCTCCGAAATGAGCTACAAAGAGCCCCAAAGATAGGCCAAACTGCCCCATTTCTAGTGTGATCATTTTTTCGACCTTCTCCAAATGATCTTAAACTCGAGAGTTAACAACTACTGCACCTACAACATCAATCCAAACAGTTTTTTTTTTCAATTTTTTGAATTTTTTAATTTTTCCGATTTTGGCCAAACTACCCCTGTGGTAGGCCAAACTGTCCTATTTCTAGTGCGATCATTTTTTCAACCTTCTCCAAATGACCTCAAAATTGAGCGTTAACATCTACTGCACCTACAACATCAATCCGAGCAGTTTTTTTTTAATTTTTTGAATTTTTGAATTTTCTGAGCTTTTTGAATTATTCTGAAATTTGGCGAATGAGCAAGTAAGGCCGAAGCAAGGTGGAAGCCTAGACAAGAGGCCCGCCCATCCCGTCTTGGGCTCTTGGGCCGACTTCATCAACGGGCCTCGTTGCACAACTCGCTGACATGTCGTCCCCACATGTCGGCGCCGAGTTCATCAGCAGTTCTTTGTCTGTTCTTGTCGAGTGCTCACTTTTTTCTTTTAAATTCATAATTAAATCTTCAAATACGGATAGATCTCATATTTCAAATGCAAATTTGATGATTTTTTCTAGGGTCTTATAAAAACAACTCTATTCTTTTATGCCGATTTCAACCATGTTATCGGTATTAGAGTGATAAATGTATGTACAATATTCATATCACATAGATGTATGTACAATGTTCATATATCTTGGATGTACTAGTCCATTTTGAACACACTTTTTTTTTTCACATTACCAAAAAAAAATAGGGTGGTTGCATGTCACATGAAACAATCACATGCAAAAGCTCATTTCCAAAATCCTTATAGTTTTTGAATTAAAAATCGCCTAAATATTCATAAATTGAGTAAAAAATTATTTTTTATAGGGATCTAAAGATGAAAAGTTAGGATCTGCAATCTGGTGCAGGCATGTAACACAAGTTCCTACCCATGTAGTAAAATTTCTGGAATTTATTGAAACAATTTTGCCATGTCAACTTCAAATTATTAGTATCATTAAGCTAAACTTTCATGATAGGTACATGATCTGAAAGTTTTTAAAACTAACCAAAAATTTCATGGTGTTTGAAGATTATGTATTACGTATGACAACCAATTTCCACTGTAAAAATTCGCTATATTTGTTGAGATATAAATTGCCAAAATATTGAAAAAACTAAAAGCGTACTCTTGTAGGGCGCTTCTGCAGCTCGGACACGAAATAAAGAATCTGAAAGCGTACTATTGTGGGACGTGAGAAACTGAGCGGTCAAAACAGAAAGAAAATGATTCAACGGTGGTGTTCATTTCCCAAATAGAGACCGAGCGGTGGGCCAAATAAGACATTGGACCCACATTTCAGTGACCTCGTGTAGTTTACACGTGAACCATTCTCTTTCTGTTTTGACCGTCGGCTGACGGTGGTGTTCGTTTCCCAAGAGAGACTGAGCGGTAGGTCGAATAAAACATCGGACCCACATTTTAGCGACCTCGCGCAGTTTACACAGGAACCATCCTCTTTCTGTTTTGACTGTCGGTTGGCGGTGGTGTTCGTTTCCCAAGAGAGACGGAGCGGTGGGCCGAATAAAACATCGAACCCACATTTTAGCGACCTTGCGCATTTTCACCGCTGGTGAAGACTAATCTCCCTCACCTAAAACATAGATTTATTAGCCTCGTTAGATTCGTCTCGCAATTTACAACCCATCTGTAAAAAGGATTTGCCATTACACTTTGTTTAGTAATCCTAAATAGCAAGATTAATTGGGAACCGTGAATAAGTTGAGGTGAGGGAAACCCACACCCTCCTAACTCAAAATTTTTTGACTCGGAAACGAACAGGCCCGTGCGATGTGATGGATGATAGAAGATACGAGAAGAACAGAAGACCCGATAGAACAGGCATGGCCAGCACGCATCGTCCGCAGCGCGTAGCATTGATCATGCACCCAACTGGTGAGCCAATCGGTAAACAAATAGGCCCTAGCAGCTCGCCTTGTCACACGCAAATGATATTGATTGTGGGTCGTAACTTCTCCTCAGGCTCCTTTGCATTCTCCTCGGGCTCCTTCGCATTCTCCCAGGGCTCCTTGACTCTTTCCCATTCTTCCCCGAACTTCTTCTTTTCAAGCCCTTACTCAAGGAAAGCTCTCCACCATGGACGACCGCCAACCCTGGAGCCATGGCCCCTCTGCTGCGGGCACTTATCCGCGCCACCGCTGGGGGTAAGCTATTATGGTAATCTTCTTCGTTGCCTTCTTCAGTTTTTAATCATCGTTATCCTTGCTCTCATGTAGTGATAGGACAGCTCCACCACCGGCCCCTGCTGCTCTCCCAGGGGATACCGCGGCAACTCTAGCAGGTGCTTTAGCGGCGGCGGAGTAGGAGGCGTAGACGGCATGTGCTCGGCTAGTCGCAGCCGATGCCAACGTGGCTGGTACGTAGCATGTTAGCTATTCCACGCTTTTTTCTCTCTCAGCTTTTGATGTTTGACTTCTTTTTGGATCCTTGCTTAGCTCTGACGGTCCGGCTTCAGGAGATTGAGGAGACCGTCGCCATCGCCATAGAGGAGATGAACCTCCGCAGCGACATCGTGGCCGCTCGCCTCCGCGACATTCCGACGCGTGCGCGGGATCTCGCCACAATCAGCGTCCGCGAAGGCATCGCCCACGCCCTAAGCCTGGCCCACCTGGACTCCGGCGAGAACTTCCTCCACCTCGCTCTGACCACTAACAACGTTGACTTCTACGACATGTTGTGGGAATATATGCCCACTGTGACTGCCATCGCCGATGAGGTCCACCCGGACAGTATAGTGGTCCGGCTTTTCGATGAGGAGTAGAGTAGTAGACCACAAGCCAATATAAATCTAGGTCATCAAGACCAAATTTTGTAACCAATCTTATTGGCCTCCTCTGCTAGTTTTTCTTTATCGTATGCAATCGATGTAATCTATAGATGACAATCTATGTATGTAATCCACTTTTATCAATATAAATCTAAGGGTCTCTTTGGTACTACTTCTTGTATAATAGCTTCCATTCAACTATTGTGGGACCCACACTGGAAAGGAAAGAGAGAGTAGGCTGCACTGGTCATGGGGGAGACAATCCTTCCATTCAGTTGTTGTGGGACCCATATTGGAAACAGAAGAGAAACCCTTTGGCAAAATATTTTTCAGAAGCAGAAGCATAAGCTGTTTTAGAATCCAAACCAAACAGGGTCTAAAACTGATGGGTCGCGCTCTTATGAATAGCAAATGGGCCACGCTCTTATGAATAACTATGGGTCGCGCTCTTATGAATGACAAGTGGGCCTTGGGTGGGAGAGGCAAGGTGAGTGGATAACTATGGACCGCGCTCTTATGAATAACTATAGGCCGCGCTTGTATGAATAACTATAGGCCACACTCTTTCAATGACAGGTTGACCTGGGGTAGGAGCATGGAGGCGGATTGGGGTTAAAGTCGCCGGAGTCAAGCTCACATGCAGTCAACGGAGCAGTCACTTACGCTAACGAACGCTCGCGCAGTCAAAGAAGCAGCCACCCTGTCCCAAATTTTATGCTTTCATGCCTAGGATCTGAGAAGAGGAAAAGTGAACTAGCACACTTGATCACAAATCTACATTCAAACAACATCCCCACATCTAAATCTAAATTCCTAACCTGAATACCAACACCAAATAAATGACAACTAACAAACGTAAAATGCTCTGGCCATCATGTTTGACTGCTTATTCAATTCCATAATCTGGCTCAACTACTTGTTCAGTTCCACAATCTGGCTCAACTGCTTGTTCAGTTTTTACAACTCCCCATTCACCAAAAAATCGTGGGCTATGTTTGAGATCTCCTCCTCCACAACAGATGACATGCGATCCTGGATTGGTTCAATTGGGGGGAGCACTTAAACTTCAAGCCCTCGATCCTGAATGTATGAATCCAACCACTCAAAATGATCGCAGGGCTCCAAATCCTAAAACGAGGAACACAAATCCTAATTCCCAATTTCAAACTGCAAAATCCAAATCATGCCAAATCGAGACAAACCCTACCTTCCCATCCTTCCCCTTACATGGCTTGCTCTCGCATTTCACAAATTCCCGACATACATTGCCCATCCGCGAGCGCACACATGTCAAGCGTTTTAGTGGATCTGGGCGAGGGCAGTCCAGGCATATAGTCAAAGGGACTTCTCCATAACGCGGCCATTCCTTCTGAGGGGCCTTCTAGGAGACAGAAGCGGAGCTGGACATTGCTCGCCGCCGCTGCGGACCGTTGCCGGAGAAGAGGAAGAAGAAGGTGCGTGAGGAAGAACAGGGGAAGGGAGGAGGCAGCGGTAATATCGGGGGCAGGGCACAAGCACGGGAGCGGAGGGCTGGCTAGGCCTCTTAAGGCCTGACGTGGATAAGTAGTGGGTCCCATAGAGCAACGTTCGACTGGCGGATCCTGCGTTCAAACATAATCCATAACCGTTAACTACTTAAGGGCTTAAAACAGCCATATCGGGCCGTGGCTATTTGGGCCGTTCCAACCGTCGCATATGAGCTATTCTTTCCAACAATGTCGTATCCCAGAGAAAAGAGGTGAAATGCATTGTATGTGAGCTATTTTTCCGGAAAAAATATGCAAGCTATTGACTCCAGTGGGGATCGGGAACAAGAAAAAAAATTCAGTGCTGAACTTGCCATGCTTACATCGCACCAGCGCTTTCTTCTGCTCCGAATTTAGTTTTGTCTGCTTTGTACCATCTTCGCTGACCGAACCACTTGTTTCGGTGACGAAGTGCCTAATTCTGAGAACAAAAGAAGGTGTAGTGCGGTCACAACACTTGACATGAACAGAACAAGTTTGTGGAATGTTCATTTCCTGCACTGCTAGTGCATGGAAATGTGCAGTTTCAGTTCAGCACCACCTAGGTAAGTAGCTTGCAAAATCCAAACCGAGCACGAGCACGGCAATTAAGCAGTTCTACAGCAACTAAACGACGGCCAAGGGACAAGAACTGGGATAAAAGGCGTCCAAGAAACAGGGAGGTCGGGATCCATGGCGTGAAGAAATCCAGGGAGGTCGGCAGGAGCATGTGGGACGTGCCCACGCTGTCGAAGAAACAAGTCCGGTACGCGTGTCTCGACGCATTCCTCTCTTGCCGCCTCGGCGTCCACGTCCTTCGCAGCGAGCAGTGATCTAGCAGTGAAGGATTGTTCAGCGATGGTGACCGCAATAGTACGTGAGGAACACTGGGTTTTTTTGTGTAGATCGATCTGAATAAGTAGGGGGACTAGTTATGTTGTTTCTTTCATTTCAGCACAAGGGAACCAAATTTGTCAGTGGTGCCATGCATGCTGCTGCGTAGAATGGAAGATTCATGTGTGTCTGTATGCATGTATGTAGCCAATGCAAGCCAGCCAGATCTTCAAGTTGAAATAGTTTTTTCCAAAAAAAAAAATAATTCATGTCCAACTTGAAATTGGGCAGTACCTTATTTCATTTTGCTAGCTAGTACCGGATGTAAACGCCCCCAGCTCACCACCATCGTCAGTCAAAGGCCTGATTTTCATGTAAAAGAAATTGTTTGCTTCTAGAGTGGTTTTGCAATTCACCCTCTAGTGGTCATGTCCCTGCTGATCACGTACTGTTCAAGGCTAAGAGAAGAGCAGCGCAAGGAGAAAGAAGTTTGTATTCGGCGGCGAGTTTCGTGTTTCGGCTCTCCGGTGTGACCATGTCTCTGTTCAGTTGGCGCAGAAGGCCGTCGAGCTGAGACCACGCACTGGACGTTACACTGCAGGTGGACACTGGCGAGCGACACGGCAACCTGGAAGCAGTTCGTGAACGTCGAAGTCACTGTATTTTAAGGTCTTTGTTTCAACTCACTAGCTTCAGTCCTTCAGCAACTCCACTTTTTTATTAACAGAAATCGATCATTTGCAACCGGGAAAATAGAAATGTAGCTTGCAATTTTTGTTTTTTTTTTTTGCACTTTGGCAGAAACGTTAATCATTGTTTCACCAGGCATCCTCACCGTCAACTGCCCGTGCCTTTGGATTGGAATTCTCCAAACTCCCTGATAAACTCGAGCAGGTCGGCACGAGACGATCCTCCTTCCCCAAGCGCCCCGGCCGCTCCGTCCCTCGCCGCCGCCACGCGTTCCTGAAGCCCCCGCGCGCCGTCGTCTTCCGACTCCATCACCCACCTGACCTTCGCCTCCACCTCCGCAGCACTCACCTCTATGCCATCCTCCTCCTCGTCACCATGAGTGCAGCAGCTCCCGGTCTTGATCACCTCCACGCCGAGCTTCATCTCGTCGACGACCCACACCTTGTTAAGCCTCTGCTCTGCGTACATGGGCCAGCACAGCATGGGCAGCCCCGCCACGACGCACTCCAGCACCGAGTTCCACCCGCAGTGCGTCACGAACGCGCCTGTGGCTCTGTGACGCAGCACGTCCGACTGCGGGGCCCACGTGCTGACAACCAGGCCCCGGTCCCTGGTGCGGTCACGGAACCCGACCGGAAGCAGGGCGTCGAGGTCTTCGAGGTCGGCAGAAAGAGGCTCACCGCCGGACAGGTTGCCGGCGGCGTGCGGGCTCCGGACCACCCAGAGGAACTTCTGGCCGGATTTCTCGAGGCCGACGGCGATTTCGTGAAGCTGCGTCTCGGAGAAGGCGCCCATGCTCCCGAAGCAGAGGAACACGACGCTGCGGTCAGGTTGCCCGTCCAGCCACCGGAGACACTCGTGATCGTGCTCCTTCTCCTTGCCGCCGCCGCCCGGGGAGACGAGCGGGCCGACGCAGTAGACCGGCGGCGTGGGCCCATGGGCGACGCACAGCCCGTCACGCAGAGCACGAATGGCGCGCGGCTCCAGTGAGAAGAACGTGTTGACGAGGACGCCGCACGACTCGGGCATGCGAGCGCCCATGCGGAACATGGCGTTCGCCGCGTCGTCGCCGCCGGCCATCTCCGCGGGCAAATCGGCGACACTGAACGGCGGCGCGCCGGGGACGGTGAGGACGGCGTCAACGCCGAGGTCCTCGCTGAAGCCGTTCGTCAGGCCCGCGCGGAGGCCCGGGAGCGCGAGGAACGCGGCGAGGCCGGTGCCGCCGGAGGGGAAGAAGAAGTAGGCGGGGATGCCCAGCTCCGCCGCGACGTCAAGCGCGTCGCCGCAGAACATGTCAAGCACGAGCGCGCCAATCGACGGCGGCACAAGCGCGCGGAGGAAGTCGCGGAGCGGGGGGTTCATGGCGCGGAGGTGGCGGAGCCGGACGGCCATGTGGTGGTCCTCGCCGGAGGCGGTAGCCGGCGGCGAGGGGGAAGGCAGGACGTGGAAGGCGACGGACGGGTAGGTGGCCTTGGCGCGCGCCACGGCGGCGGGGAAGCCCGGGTCGGTGACCGGCGGCTCGACGAGCGCCACGGCGACGTCGAGGGCGCCGTGGCGGAGGAGCGCGTTGGCTAGCTCCAGCATGGGCGCCATGTGGCCCACGCCGACGCCCGGGTACAGCACCACCGTCTTCTTCTTCGTCGTCGTCGTCTCCATCTGTGCGGCCCACTCAGTTACTCTGTGCCCCCACTGGCTACTGATGAGTGTGGTCGATTGTTTGCTTCCTGGCTGATCCTAATACACAGCACTTACAAGTCTTGGTTCAGACTTCAGAGCACTGCTCGTGTTAGATACTGGTGGTAGTTGCGTTGCACGGTGTACGCACTGGCCGCGTGGTTCCGTGGGTCCACGATCCGGATCACGTGGACACTCCTGCCCTGCGCCTTACTGGTGGCGGCCGGGGGTAGAAATCAGGCACACGAGCATATGCTACATCGAGTGATTGTGAAAAGAGTTGTCTTTGGTTTTGGTCGGCGATCGAGATTGGCTTGTTAGTTATAAGAGATCTTCCAATGCAACAAGAGGATGAAGCAGGGTAATAAGCGATGTTGCTGGTGGATACAACAAATCGATCCTACCTTCTAGGTACGTACTCTCTCTATTTTTAAATTGTTATTAACTTTTTTATATTTTAATAATTCGTTTTATTAAAAAAATTTAAGTAATATCATATATGTTATCATAGTTTATTTTATTAAAAAAAATTAAAATATAACTTAAAATTTTACATATTTAAAATAATATTTTAAATAAGACCAATGATTAAAGTTAACTAAAAAAATTAATAACAACAATTTAGAAATAGAGGAAGTACTTCGAATTTTCAAGTTCAACAGAAATCAGGCACACGAGCATCCTCAACGGTGGACGCTGACAGCTAGGAGTGTGGGTGGAATCTGACGAATGGTGCTGGTACTAGTTCAGAACCGGTTTTCAGATATGCAGTGGCCTGCTGACATATGGGCCAACCTCTGCTGGGCCTTGGTGATAATGACAAGTACTTCCTCTATCTAAAATATAAGTATTTATTAATTTTTAAAATCATCTTTGACTTTTTTTTATCTTATTCAAACTTTATTATTATTATTTTGTTATAATTTATATTATATTATTAGTTATATTTCAAATATGATTTTTTTTATATTTTTCATAAAAAATTTGAATAAGACAAAGAGTCAAACATATTTTCTAAAGTCAACAAATGTTTACATATTAGGATGGAAGTAGTAAGCCGGTGAAGCAAAAACAAAATAAAAAGGCTTCATTGCCTTCTAATCCATCACGAAGGGCTCCTTCTTGCAATGCTACATCGAGTGCTTGTGAAAAGAGTTGTCTTTTGTTTTGGTCAGCGATCGAGATTGGCATGGTAGTTAAGAGATCTTCCACTGTAACAAGAGGATGAAGCAGGATAATAAGCGATGTTGATGTACCTCGTGGATGTTCACGTTATGATGCTCGCCATGCATGTGGTCCACTCCTTAATTATGATCGGACGACGCATAAAAGAGCTTTGTCCTGTCCCGTTAAAAAAGGTCTATCAAAGAGTTTGTTTGATATAAAAATTGTATGGCAGGAATGTTGCTGGTGCGATGGAATATCCTTGTGCCATTTACGTTTGGTCGTTTAGAGCCTTACAACTTCTTCCTTCTCACACGTTGTTGTGCATTCTTAATTGTTGCATGCATGTGCGCTGATATATTTGTATTAATAATGTACTATTCAAGCACAAAAGTGTACTGTTCAAGCACAAAGTGGTGTCCATCAACAAATCTCATTGCTATAAAGATCATGCATAAAAGCATTGTAAACATTGTGTACGCGCACTGCCCTACACTTGTGTAGGGAACATAACGGTGGTGCATCCATCAATGTTCTTTCGCCTATCAGAGAGTTCGTTTAATCTAGCTTCAGCGCTCCGCCATAGTAGTACTGTAGTATAGGCCATATCATAATGCTTTTGACTGAGTCCAATAGAGGAGACACATATATTTTGCATCTCGAATTACACTGCATCATCAATTTCTCCTCTAACAGATGATGCAAAAGAGCATCCATTTTGCCTCCGGAGGAGAGAGGTGAGGCAGAAATGGAGTCCCTCTCTCCTCCTATGCATTTGACGTGGGCGCGGGGTGTGGGGGGCTGCGTCAGCAGGCGAGGGCGGGGGCGAGGGTGAGCGTGGCGGGGCACGGAGCGGAGGGGCGCGCGGCGGCAGCGATGCGAGGTGGAGAGGCGGGTCCGTCGGCATGACGCAGGGAGGAGAGCTGCCTCCGCCCACGAGCATGGACGGGCACCAGAACCGGTTCTGCATCCTGCTCGACGGCAGGCGCGGTGGACGAGGCATGGAGGAGGCGGCGCAGTAGGCTGAGGCGGGCATGCTGGGTGGCCGGGGCGCGGAGGAGGCTATGGGGCAGGGTGGGCGTGCGCGCGGCGGCCGGGGCGCGGAGGAGGCAGCGCAGTGGTCGGGGCGAACTGCGTGGTGGCCAGGGCCGGGGCGTGCGTGGTGGCCGGGGCGAGCGTGCGCATGGCGGCTAGGGCATGAAGGAAGCAGCACGGTGGCCGGCGCGGGCGGAGCGTAGGTCGAGCGGTCGGGAGGGCAGGCTAGGGCGCGGAGGAGGCAGAGCGGTGGCCGGCAGCAGACGAGCGCGGGTGGTCTCATGCGGGGAGAGGAGGAAAAAACATCGTTTGTTGGAGAGAGTAATTTTGCCTTCACCCTTGTGCAATGTGTACGCTAGGCAAACCGAGTTTTACCTCTCAAAAATATATTGTATTGTTAAAGTCAGTCTTATTATGATGGAATCCATAAGTAATGACTCTTTCATTTTTAATTAATAATTAGATGTCATATCAGTGAAACTAGTAACATGACAAGAAATTTAATATAAAAAAGAATATATGTCTTTGGTCCCATGAAAGGTTGTGGACATTGTTTCTAACACATGAAAGTCGAATAAAACTCGACTGCCGCCCGCCTCGCGCCAGCGCCATAGAACCGAGCTCGAGCTTGACGAACTCAACGAACGCGGAGGCGACCTCACAGCGGCTGATGGAAGCAGTGGCGTAGGGGGAAGCGAGGGAGGCCGGCGTGCTGCTCGCGGCAGGGCGCACGAACGTCGCCACGGCGGGGTGGTGTGGCTGAGGGCACGGCGGGTGGCGGAGGTGGAGCCCTGGGAGGGCGCTGCCATCGAGCTGCGTGCAATGAACAGGGAGATCCGCCCTGATGTCTCGCTGCTCTTCCTCGACGCCGGCAACGAGGATGTCGCGCTCGCATGTGCACTGCTTGTGAGTGATCCCACTACTCTTCCCCCAGTCCTGGATTACATCGCTGCTCTGTTTTTCCTCATGTTGATCAAGATTTCCAGCACGAGGTCATCGGCATGGCCACGCGGCGGCGACATGCGGAGCGGGATCCATAGGTGCCACAGCCACAGGAGAACCTCCACTGATTCCTCAATGGAGAATGATTTCCATGAATTAATCCATGCATGCGAAGGGGATTTTCTTTTTCCTTTCTCTTATCATTGGCACTCGCTGGCGCTGCAATCAGTTATGCATATGATTTGTTTCTCCGTTTACTTCCTTAGCTCAATTTCTCTATGCAGATCCACGTAAGTACTCCGACGGGTTCCTGTTTTTTGCTTCTCAAGGATTGGCAAGGTCACCCTCACCAATGGATCAGTCATTCCCGCGTAAATGTGCAGTCCTTGAGCCACTCCACCGACGTCCGGGAGGGATCTGTTGCTTTTTCAACTGTGAATTGATCATGCTGATGGGTTGGACTCGCAGTTTTCTCCGTGACTACAGAAGAATGGCGCTGGCACAACATCCTGCATTGGTAAGGTGCTCCGGCCTGAGGCTATTATCATTGTAGGTGCCGCCGGTGTTCGAGAGCAGGAGCGCACTGTCACCCTGGTTTAACTCTTCAAATTGTTTTTGCCCCCTCCCAGTTCATAATCTGTGAGCATCTACTTCTGATAGCTTGGACCCCTCATGGTAGCGAGCTGCTACTCAATTTCTCTTCAAAAATGTCACGGAGAATCAATATAGCAGGGTATGCATCATAACATTATTTCAGGTTTCATCCCAGATACAGGAGGGCTCATCTTTTACGATAGGAGATGTATGGTCACTTTGTACGAAGATTTATTGATAAAACAAATTTTATGACATTTATAATTTGTTAGAACATATGAAAATGGGTCCTCATAGCTCTAAGTCAGTGAATGGTTGCATGATATTTTAAATGCATGATAACTAAACATCGAGTATTGTAGGTAAGATGCATGCTATATTGAAGATTATTGTTACTTTGTTAGAACATTTGAAAAGTTGCATGATATTTTTCAGATTGGCACAGAATGAATTGTGGCTGCCAGCCACTAGGCGTGCAACAACAATATTAATTGTTGCTGACATCATACCCAAGGTAGGTGCACGCACATCTTCCTTTCGTTAATTTGTAGAAATCCCTGAATTAGTATTGCTGAAAAAATGAACTTGACAGTCAATATTTTTTATGTGTAGGCAATATTTAAGCCATCAAACGCAATATATTTTTCTAATATTGCAATCATGATTTGTGACATGCTTTGCATCTAAAAATCAAGTAAGTTTAGTGTAGTCAGCATCTTGGATTATTTATTTGTATAAGCTATAAATTTGCTTATTGTTTCTCCCTTTTAATTGCAAATCTTATGTAGGGGCACAAGCTAAACTTTAATATGTTTTCTGTTACAATTATAGGTTTATGATAGTTGATTTTTTTAATATTGTGCATTAATTTCTGTTACACCTATTAAAATGCTCTAAGCTCTGATAATAGCTTTGATGGAAAAGGTACGTGGAGAGAATAATTATGCACGCACTTCATCATTTATTGTAAGGTTAGTACATTCTGAAAGAGTATCTCATTCTCAAATCTTTTTTTTTCTATTTATTTCTGTTTTGATTTCTTCCCCTTCTCTTATAATCACTGAATCAGTCACTTGATGATGGTAAAATCGTTTCACCGAGATACAGTGGCTTTGTGTAAAGTACAAGTATGCTTATAGTAGTTAATATGATTCATAATCCATTTTATATCATTGCATCAGTCACGTTCATTTCATGTTGTTTCTTTACAAAATAATTAGTTGTGAGTTGATTTGTTTGCTCATAAGATGAGTAACCGGTACACAGACTAATTGTGTATCGCCGATTAGACAATTGATCACCTAACTTGTTGTGTGTGCCTATCTTCTTTGAGTGGTTTAGCCACAAATATTAGCTTAATATTTATCATGGGACAACCAGTTCTGTGTGGATCCATTCTTTCTTCTTGCTACATGATTTGCATGGACATGTGTCCTATTCCTGGTTTTTTGTGAGACCGGTGCTTGCTCATATTTTTTTATACAATTACGATCGATGTAATTGATACGTCAAGCAAAATGACCCTTAATCATCATGCTACTTTTATTTTAGTGTTTCTATTTTTATGAATTATTTCGATTGTGGAAACTTCAACCTTTGGGGCATGTTTTAGGAAACTTCTAATGTATGCCCATCTTATTTTTGCAGTACTATGACATCACGAAGCCATGTGTCAGAAGCTCGCACTATGATTTCTCTAATTTGGAGAAATTTCTCAACCTGATATTTGTCGGAGAGAGCCTAGGAGTTGGAGACATAGAGATTGTTTCCTGCAGAATCTGTGTTTATGAGGTAATGCTATTAAATTAGATGAGAAATCCTGAAATTGGAATTTCTGAGCTCCTTGAGAAAAACATCAATATGTTTATTTATGCAGAAGAATATGACCTCATATGCAACTGGCTAGGTGAGTGTCTTGCGACTGACAACACTAATAGCCCTATGGTAGCATGCGAGAAGTTATTGTTTTATTTTTGTTCTTTGCTCTGTTCTGTGAATCTTTTTAGTAGGACATTAGTGGCTCAAGAGTGAATAAAATCTATTTAATCTTGAAAGCTGGTCTCATTACTAATAGTCCAAGTGATGCCTCAAGATAATCTGCTAAGAACTCCAGCAGGGTATTAAGAAGGTTACAATCTCTACTGCTTTAATATTCAAACAACATTTAGTTCAATTAATATATGCATCTTTTCTATTCAAGGAAAAAGCTCTGGAATAGTCAACGACAAATACATGTCATATTGTGCCACCAATATGGCGGGTAGTTCAAAAAATACCATTGTTTTGAATTTTTTTTCCCAACTTTTTTTGCAACTCTCCTCATAGTGTCTTATCTTGATGACGATAGTTGGCTTCATACAAATGATAATTATAACTGTGCATATAGCTGGCTAAGTTCATTAGTTAATAAAAAACTAAGCAACTTGCCTTAATCTATATTTAGTCCTTTTTATTTATTCTTATGGTTTTTACCTACTCTTGTGCTGCTCAACTCTAAACAGAGACGGTGGTGTTCTGCAATGAGATGGCTTACCTCATATTTCTGTTCTTCGTGAGATTGTGAATGACGCCAATGGTTCGATGGCTTGCCTCTGGTGGTGGAGAAATGCAAGTCCTAAAAGATTTTTGTTTACTGTTTCATTTACTTTCTCAACATCTTGCAATTTCATGCGTTCTACTAGCTTTTGTGATCATTTCAGAATTTCAGATGCAGAAATAATTTTTTATGCATCCATACATTTTATTAAAACACCCAGTTTCCTTTTTGAACTTGTATATGTACATGAAAATTCAAAGTGAAGAATGAACCGGACACAAACTGATTTTTTTTAGGAGTTACCCTTATGCGTGATTAAATGCCTCCCGCAAAAGATAGTAATTCTGAATACTAAGTACAAAGATCTCTAGCAGCACAAATGTATTATAAAATGTTTGGTTTAAACTTTTTGACTATGTTAATTCTAGAAATATTTTCTAAAGTATATTATATGAGTAAATCTTCACATGTGCGTGTCACACATGCATCACTACTAGTTGTTTTTAAAGAGCAACAAATTTCTGCTGTTATAAATCATGCATAGAAGCACTCCAAACTAAACATGGACACTGCGGTGCCACGTCATAGTATCCACGATGCTTGTTCCAGTCAGGGTTCACAAAAACTGCTTTGTTTTATTTTTTTGTTAAAAACTCGATCAATAAACTGATAAAACTAGTTAAACATCGTTTTTACTTCAGTAAATAGGTTCGATTTTATTGATAAGACAATAACCGATTATTTTATTAATTGAACCAGACTGATTTGACCGTTTTTTTTGAAAAAAAAAAACTAGTACACGATTTTCGTCGGTTTCTTAAACCAGGTTCCAGCTGCCCGGCACTTACACACGGGGAACAAAGTGGTGGTGCGTTTATCAATGTTTTTCAATTGAGCACCAGACAGCTGTGCTCGTGAAGATTCTTTTTGACATTGTGAAGATTGTTGATTCGCGTTCCTACTTCCTTCCGCTTCCTTGTTACTGCCAGCTATGTTGTCACCGTCATTCAAGCTGATGGGATGGTGAAAGGAACACCATCCTCAAGAACATGTTGTGGCCCCACACTTCATCGAAACAAATCCATGAACACCTGGTCCAACAACCACTTCTGAAGTCCTAGGCGAAATCTCCATAAAGCTTTCTAACCAGTCCTGTCACCCTCATCAAAGCACACACACTCGTTATAATCAAGAAGAGGGAGAGTTGCTTCACCTCGGAACCTCAGACCCGTAGGATGCAAGGAAGAACATGGTCAAGAACTCTCTCTCTCTCTCTCTCTCTTTGAAATACTAGTGTTGTGATTTGTGAGTGTGTTGCATTGTATGCACGGCAGATGGTTGAGAAGGAGTGTGCGAGCTGCAAGGAGTGGCAGGAGCACTACTACTGGGAGCACATGGACGTTAGCAAGATCCGCTTTTTCAAGTTCATGACTGGAGATTTCGCCAAGGGTATTGTAAGTGTCGAAGGCCGGTCGATTACCCTATATCCCTGTATGTACCCTGTCAAGTGTCCAGTGATAATCAGTAAATATGTGTTCATTTTACAAAAGCTTGCAGTTTAATATTGCCAATTTTGACCACCAGCACACACCTAAAACATTTTTGGATGTTCCACTTAGGAACAGTTGTAGTAGTAGATTTATTATCAGCATGGGTATTCATTTTATCATTTTTTGTGTGCAACTTCTACTGAGAGGTAATAGAAATGGAATAGTAGAGATTGTGTGTCAAATGTCTTAAACTAGGGTGCCTTAAATGGATAAGTAGAACTATGATGCTATCTTAATAATTATACAAGGGTGCACCATGTTGTACTAGCTCCTTAGACATGTGGGTATTAATTTCTTCTACTGAAAAGTTAGCCCTCTCACTGCCTCTTTATTAATATACTTACAGTCTCAGGAGGGCCCCTCCTTGTTTACTCAAAAAAGAAAATGAAGTTAGCTAATTTTCAAAGAAGAAAAAGAAAGGAAGTTTGGCAGTGCAGGACATGCATATTGAATTTTGATCGTATTATGCTCCTAATTTTGGATATTACAAACACTTATACTGGAGTGCTGATGCCATTATTCTTCTGTCAGAGATTACCGGAGAAGTTTACAAGGAAACTTGATGGACAGATCACTGAAGCGTTTGACCTGAAAACAGCCAGCGGTGAAGCATGGCGTATTGGAATAGACAAGAATGGCGATGAGCTGTTCCTCATGTCAGGATGGAAGGATTTTGTCAAGGCACATGAACTGCAGGAGAATGACCTCCTGATCTTCACATGCAGTGGCAATGCCTCCTTTGAAGTCCTGATCTTTGAGGCGAGTGGCTATGAGAAAGTGTCTTCTCGATTTGCTAACATAATCACTCATAATATGCAAAAAAAT
This sequence comes from Eleusine indica, assembly GCA_030378355.1. Taxonomy (NCBI): domain Eukaryota; kingdom Viridiplantae; phylum Streptophyta; class Magnoliopsida; order Poales; family Poaceae; genus Eleusine; species Eleusine indica. Next base: position 14,075,106 of record CM059494.1, read on the forward strand.
TCTGACAACAAGGCGCATCGGGGTGAACATGAGAAAAACCACACTTTGAGTGATTCTGAGGATACTACTACTACACCGTTTCAGCTGGTTGGGTCCCCTCAAAACACTTCTACATTACAGGAATCTAGTGGCAAGGAACCAAGTAAGTAGAATTGTTACTAGTTTACGCTGACATTGGCAGTGTTTGTTTACTACGAGTAAAGTTTAATATTCCTCTTCACTCTTCTTTAGCATAGGTATAGTCAATCACACCTGAAACAATGTGTTTCCATGGATCCTTTCAAAAAATATGCTGATATAAATAACGTTCATTAATCAGATATTTTATCATTCCTCTCTATTTTCCTTGTAAAAGTTGTGGCTTTTACTTGCCTCGGTCTGAGTGGAAAATTTTATTCCCAACTTTCAGTAATGAGAAACTTTAGGTTGGCAATTTAGTTAAGAAAAACATAACATGCATTCCGTTCACAGGGATGCTGCCTGAATCTCCAAGTAGGAGCAACGATGATCACAATGAGGTGGAGGTTCTTGATGAACAGGATAATGATGAAGAAATTTCCAACTCCAACTACTACTATTCGAAGATTGCCAACCGGCTAAGTGACGAGGAAAAAGAGAAAATAATCAGCTTGGCTTCAATCCGATCTGACAACCCTGCATTTTTCACTGTCCTGCAGATGAGCCATGTTCGACGCAATAACAACTTTCTGGTAATTCTCATTTGATGCATGGTTACTTTATCAGTCTACACCATACTTATGTAAATTTTATCGATCTTATATTACCCTCCTGAATCAAGGAGCATTACTAATACAACCAACGTTGTCGTTGCAGGTCTTCCCCAGTCGTTTTGTTGCTGATCACCTTGACAGCAGGCTACACGAGATCACACTTTGCAGGCCAAACATGAAAGACAAGTGGTGCGTGAAGTATTATCGCGCACGTGACTCCCGAGGTATCCGAAACTACAACTTCTCCAAGTTTGTGAACGAAAACAAGCTTCGTGTGGGCGACATCTGCGCCTTCGAGCTGATGAAAGGCGCTAGTAGGAGGGTGACCATGACCGTCCATGTCATCAGGAAGATCGCCAACAGGTTTGTTCTGGTGGGCTAATTAAGTTCATGTTGTGCAGTAAGTATCTCCTAATAAGTTCTAGCCTGTGGAATGCTCGTGTACAGGTGTGGGTTACGCAGTAGGCAGTATGTAGCGTGGTATGTGGCAGTACCTAGTGAATGCCTTTGCTTGTGTGCAAGTGCACTTTTGTGTCCTGTAACTAAAACCTCTTTCATGCAGCAGTTTGGGTACTACTAGAACTCTGTGTTATACCTCTGTTTTGAATATTTGTAAGCAAATGAAGCCCTGAGATGGTCGCTTTTGCTCTTGTACCAATGTGCCTTGATGAGACGATGACTTTGTTCTCTGTCCCATGGTGGTTGTTTAGAGCATCCCCAACAGCCTCTATAAATCAGAGTTGTTAGCTAAATATAGAAAAATAGCTATAAAAAACTGATCCAACAGAATCGCTATCTCGCTCTATAAATTTCGTGGCTCGGTATCCAGCATCTCCCACTCGGTATCTTTACCGAACCCGTGGCGCTTGCCATCCCCGTCCTCGCGTGCGCGCGTCCGCTTCCTGCGCACAGCTTCCCGCTCCCGCGCTTGCGGTCGAGGCGACAAACAACAACAAAGCCGTACAAGCACAGGAGGCGATCTCAGATCAGCACGCGACGACGCGCTCCAAGTACAGCAGCCGTGCAGCTTGCTTGGTTCACGGTGACGAGGTGTGGTTGGGCAGGAGGTCGGCCCTCCTCCTCGCCCCCACCCCCTGGCTCCTCTCCCTTTCGCATCGCCTAGACTACTCATTCGTGGAGGAGGCTGCAGCTGAGTGCCGACGCCGCAAGTGCCGCTCCTGCATCGAGCCGCCGTTGAAGCGAGGGGCTTTGTCCCAAAACGGGGAGGAGCCAATGTGCGTTGAAGCTCACTTATAAAATTTAGACCGACTCCAATAGGGTGTTGCATTTTTTAGAGGCAAAATCAGTTTTGCATCATATGTACAGTGCACACCACGTAGTGCAAAAATCACCGTCTCCAACAGATAATGCTCCCCCCCCCTCTCCCCCGCAGTGCACACCGGTCGGTTTCATTTTCGGCGCGCTTGCCCCACGCGGAAGGCCGATGTGTTTCACTCGACGCCCCAGTAGCGTCCCGCCGTTGCTTGCCCCACGCGCCGGCCTCCTCGTGCACGGGACCTGCTCCATTGGTAGCCGTAGGTTCCGATTGACCTTCACGCCGTGTGCCCTGCTCGCCCTCTGCTCGCGTCTCCTGCTTGCCCTCTGCTTGCGTGTCCTGCTCGCCGTGCGCCCTGCTCGCCCTCTACGTGCGCGCTGCTTGGCCTGTGCGGTCACCCTGGGCACCGCCGTTTGTCCCGCGTAGCTCCTGCAGGCAGGGGCCCGTGCCCGGTTATTTGTGTCAGGTAGTCTATGGTTGGCTGCGGTTACTTCCCTCAGGTTTATACATGTTGTAATAATCATGAAACTGCTTGTAATAACTTTCTAGAGTCTGACTCACACCTATGTATGATCCAAAAAGAATTGTTGTGAACCATATAATAACATGCAGAACATACATTGAGCGATGGTACAGAATTTTTAATTGAGTAACCTGTTATTGGATCTTTGCCTACATTGAGAAATGCAGAACAAAGGACTTCATCTTCTTTGCTTGTGAAACCACGCCCCCCCCTCCGTGACACCTTCTTTTCCTTGCCTTTCCGTGCTGTCGGAGGTGGCACAATTTCAACATCTTCATGATAAACTTGCGCACCCATGACATAATCCGGCTATCCAACAACTCATGCTTATGAACACAACTTCAAGATGATCTGGCTATCCAAGCTTACGAACGGGCCTTTACTGTAGTGGTAAGGAGTCTTAATAGCACCTCCTAGGTCTCGGGTTCGATCCCTAGTGGGAGCGAATTTTTGGACTAGGTTAAAAAAATTCCCTCGTCTCTCCCCTAAGCCAAAGCATGTGTAAGACCCTGGCTGGAGCCAATCGGTGTGGGCTTTGCTCCCATTTGAAAGCTGGTGCACTATGAAGCTCTCACACAGGCCAAAAAAGGGGTCACCATGTCAGGGGGGAGAGGGGTTCGGGAATTTTCTAGACCTGTGTGAGAAGGTCCTCTCTTCTTAATACAATGTCGTTGGTGCGGTCTTACCCCAGCAGGTCTAGTTTTTTTTTTACTTCCTGATGATAAATAATTTTATGATGCAGCATAAATAATTTTGGGATGCAATAGTTTACCTGTCCGGACTGTTGGTACTCAAGAGGGTACATCGAGCATTGTTGCTGGTATGGGAATTGATCAGGTAAATAATAAGGCTGATCTGGAGACCTTTGCCCTCCAAATGTTGGACTCTGATTATCCATTCTAACAAAAATGATGGAATCAGTGAACGACAATATGAATTACAAACATATTCTTGCTGATCTACTAGCTGTGTGATTGAGCTAAAATAGCTGATGCACTTTTCACAATGACTAATGAATGTGACGTGCAAGGCTCCACAACAAATACTTGACAAACCAACAGATCTAGGCTACCAAAATTTCACAGCACCATGCAACCATCTACGTAATCCAAGAAATCCACAAGGACAAATGAAGCTGCATCAAATCCATCAAGGAGAAAGGAGAGTACGAACTGCTTACTTGCGATTTGATACTCACCGACACCGGTCGCCACCCTTGCTCCCCTGCCGCGAGGCCGCCCGCGGCTCTGCTGGAACGCTACAAGCAGCTTGCCCCAACTGCTGGTCCCTCCCGTCGCTCAGCTACCACGCCGCAAGCTTCTCCCCCCGCGTCGGCCCTGTCCGTCGCCGGAGCGGCTCGCCCCAAGCACCGGCCCCCAGCGCCGTCGGACCAGCTCGCCCCGCCTGGGCGCCTGCTCATCCCGACCACCGGCCGCACACGCCACCGGCACCGCCGCCAGCAGATCACCCAGCGCTCCCCATCCCGCGCTCCTCTTCTGAATCTTGGTTGTTGGCCGCTGGCAAATGCCCTGCGAGGCGAGAGGCGTTCTATTTCTAGATGTTCTCTCTCCTCGAAGGCAAACTAGCTACCACGGTTGGCTTCTCTGTTGCAGACAAATTTGTTGATGCATAGTATCGCTTCGAAATCCATTTTGCGTTTGCCTTCCGTTTTGCAACGCCTATTGGAGTCATTCTTAGACTCACTCCAACAACATATTGCATTTTGGAGAGGCAATTGACACTTTGCCTCTCATACACAATGCATATTTGGAGAGGCAAATCTTGTGTTCTCCAACAGTGGAGAGGCAAAACATCGGAGCCTGCCGCTCACCGCTCGCCCCGCCGCTCGCTGCCTCATCCCACCCCACCGCTCGCCGCCGCGGGTCATCTCGTCCTACCCCGCCGCTGTGTTCGTCTCCGCCATGCCGCTCGTCCAGCAGCGTCGCCGCTCGCCAAGACGAGGAAGGCAAGGAAGGCGGGGAAGAGGTGAAGATCAGCGGCACCGCACGGAGCACGACGATGGAGAGCAACGCCCGCGGGCCTCCGTGCCGCCGAGCTCTGCCCGCACGAGCTCGAGCCGCCGCTCCCGTGCGCGCCGGCGGCCCCACCTCCACATGAAGCCGTGCCGCCGCTCCCGCGTGCCTACGGGCTGCCTCCTACTCACCTCGTGGCCCAGCTTGTCGGGGCGGGAGAAGGGTGTGAAGAGGATGTGCGCGCTGCCGCCGAGGGACGTCGGAAGGATGGCGGCCTCCTAGATCCACGGTGCTCCGCCTCCTCTACCCTCACTGCCTCCTCCACGCGAGCTCGAGCAGCTGTGCCCACCTCTGTCCTGCGAGGTCGAGCTCCGCTGTCCGCCATGCGAACTCGAGCCGCCACCGCACCCGCCTCCGTGTGCACGCTCGAGCTCCTGCCGCCTCTGCCCCTACCCCCACTTGCACCTGTCGCACCTGGCTCCTCGGGTGCACCCGCCTCCCCGCGCTCGCCCGCCTCCATGTCATGGCCCTGCCCTCCGTCATGCCGAGCACGCCTCCCTCCCGCGTGCCCCGTCGCTCTAGCTGCTCCCCAGTGGATGCAATCAAGGAGAGAGGTAATGCATTTTTACCTCTCCTCTCTTCTCTCAATGCAAAATGGCTCTTCCTTTGCCTCTCCTATTAGAGATTCAAATGGGCATGCACAGGGCGAACGGTGATGCAAAAATGGCTTTGCATCACCTTGTTGAAGTCAGTCTTAGGAGTCTAATTTTGCACCTAACTCTAGTGAGGCATGCATCTAGACTCCTACTCGCTGTGGGACCCATGTGTCAGAAAAGAATCCCAATCCTTCGTCAGCGACGCCCCGACGATGCGCCGCTGCCTTGCTCCCTCCTCCCCGCTCAAGCCTGCCCCCGACGCCGCCGCAAGTGCCACCCCCGGCTCAGCCTGAGCTCATCTTGTGCGCCTGCCCTAGCCCGGCCACCGTCGGTGTTTCTTGGCGTGGAAGCGAGGTCCACTTGGGAGCACGCTACTCCTCCCCGCCCGATTGGCCGCCCTCGCCGCTGCTCGAGCACCCTTCTCCGGTGGTGACCAATTGCCCGGCCCAGGTGCCGAAGGGGAGACTCCCCTCCGAGGTCGACTAGGGGCTCCTAGCGTCACGCTGGTGCCAGGGAGCTCGGGCCCTTCCTTGGCAAGGCCGGGGGCCAGGAAGCCGCGATGCAGACGGGGAGGTGTCGTCGCTCCTGCCGTCATGCCGGCGCACCCGATTTGGTTGTTCGCACGCTACCGACCTTGGTGACCTCGTTGAAGTAGCCGACGTCGGTCAGGGAGGACGCAGACCGCCGGAGACTCCGTGGAGTGCCAGCGCAGAGGCGAAGCTCAAGCCGGCGGCTTGGCCATTCAATCCGGCGCCATGGGGCCCCAAACCCGCTAGCGTCTGGTCCATTTTTCCAGATTTGGCGACGGCGATGGGATGATCCGACCGGCGGCGGGCAGGGGGGTGACTAGCGGTGGGGACAAGGCGGCGGCGGGAGGGGAGCTGCGGGGAGAGAGGGCAGACGCGGGGAAGAGAAAGGAAAAGAAAAGAAAAAAATATAGAAAAAAGAAAAAGAAAAATAAGAAAAGTAGTGGGGGCCGCGGGTAGGAGGGAGAATAGGAGGGTCCTATTCCTAGGGCCTTGGGATCAAATTCTAGGAGGGCATGGAAAATAGGATCTCATTTGCAATCCCCACTTGAGTTGGTTTTTTGCTCTCCCCTTCTAAAATTTAGAGTAGAGACTTGGATAGAGACCTCCACTAGAGATGCTCTTACCCGTCCGTCGGCTTCCACGTCCTGTCGCCCCCTCGTCGCTGGCGAGGAGCACGAGGACCACATAGCCACTAGGCTCTGTCACCTTCACGCCCGCGCCATGAACGCACTGCTCCGTGACTTCCTCCGCTCGCTACCGTCCCACGCTAGCGCCCTGGTCCTGGACATGTTCTATGGCGATGTGCTCGACGTCGCGACGGAGCTGGACGTTCCCGCCTACTTCTTCTTCCCCTTCGGTGGCACCATCGTCGCCTTCCTGGCTCCCTGGGCTCCATGCCAGCCTGAAGAATGGCTTCAGTGAGCTTGGCAACAATGCCATCATCATGATCCTTGGCACGCCGCCGTTCAGTGTCTCCCACCCTTCCCGCAGAGATGACCAGCGACAGCGAGGCGGCCACGACCATGTTCTGCAGGGGCACCCGCATGCCATTATGCCAGAGGCGCGCACGTGAAAACCTTCACGTCGCTCGAGCCGCACACGGTTCAATCTCTCCAATCTCCGCAACGGCCTCTGCGTGCCAGGCACGCTGCCAGTCTACCTCATGAGCCCGGCCGGGGCGTTCGTGATGCACTACGGGTGGAACTTGGTTCTGGAAGGTGTCACAGTGGCGATGCTGATGCCATGGTGGCTGATGTTCATGGAGCAGAGGCTTAACAAGCTCTCGGTCGTCATCCAAGATGAAACTGAGGGTAGAGATGACAGATGATGAAGACGATCGAGCTCCTGCACAAGTGAGAGCATCTCTAGTGGGACTTACAAAATTGGACTCCTAAATCTCATTTAGCAACCCCACTTGTAAAATTTAGAGGCTCAATTTTGGTCTGAACTCCAGTGGATTCTTGTAAATGGGCTCCCAAACAATGTGGGACCCATCAGTCAAAAAAAAAAAAAACAAAAAAATTCTCTAATCGAGCCGCACCCTACTCCTCGCCTTTGTTCCCATCGGCGTCGTCCTGCTCCACGTCTTCCTCCCCGTCGGCGCCGTCGCCCACCTACCCGCCGTCCTCCCCGCCTGCTCTCTGCTATTGGCGGCGCCCTGCTCGAGCCAGCCCTAGCGGCGCCTGAGCGGCGGCCCAAATCACCGTCGGAGCCCACCCTTGGCGCCCGGCCCCGGCTCCGTCCTGCTACGCTCCAGCGCCGGGGCGAGAAAGAAAAGGAAAAGAGAAAAAAAAAGAAAAAGAAAAATGAGAAAAATGGTGGGGCCCGCGGGTAGGAGGGAGAATGGGAGGGTCCTATTCCTGGGGGCTTGGGATCAGATTTTAGAAGGATATGAAAAATAGGATCCTATTTGTAATTCTTACTGGAGTTATTTTTTTGCTCTCCCCTACTAAAATTTAAAGTAGAGATTTGGATAGAGATCTCCACTGGAGATGCTCTGATAAGGAGGACGAGGTGGTGAGAGCTGCTGAGGTGGATTCTAATCATTCGTACAGGATCGTTTCTTACCTTTGTGAGAGGATCGTGGTGTCCTCCAGAGCAAGTACAAGAAGATTGCTTTGACCTGAATGTCATTTGTCACTCGTGCACCACATCAAAACAAAGGCACGTTGCATGACCAGCTGTATGGCCGTCTCCTGCGCCTGCGTTACGACTGAGTTGAAGCACACAAGGGCACTGACGGCCGCGATAATGTGTGGCAAACCAATCAGTTCCGACGATTCTGTCGGAAACGGCATGTTGTTGATGTGGATCGAACTGATCTTCGCAGATTTGTGGACGGGACAACGAACGATCTTTGGAGTCGTATATGACGGAGGCACAGGTAGTCGGCGTAGTCGGGCTGGCCGGCTACGAATATCTGCTTGTGTCCTGTGAATCAACCGGCCGGTCGCTTGCAACATAGAGATATATAATAGTCTAATTTTTGGTTCAAGTTTAAAATATTCCAAACTCCCACATGGCCATTTTTAACTTGAATATAAATATGAAGTCTGGTTGGAAGGTTAATTATTTTCACGTGATCAGTGTGGTCGAGACAAAAAAAACTCCCTTGCGTCGTCTCTGCGGGGGCGACTGAACCAGCCCCCCCCCCCCCCCCCCCCCCCCCCCGCACAGCCCCTTCTCTCGTAGGTCGGCGGCGGAGCCCAATGGCTTCCATCTGCAGCGTCCCCGTGTCTTCCGTTTCGTGTTTGTCACCCATTTCCCCCTCCCCTCTCTTCCACAATCATGGCAGATCCCGACCGTCGTTCTTCGCGGGAGCCGTCTCCCTCTACAGATCCGGCCCTGAATGGCCTGGATCGAGCTTCGTCATCGCTGGAACCGGCGCCTCTGTCGCTAAAATGCATGCAATGACATGATGCATGTATAAAGTACAGGGGCACATTAGAGAAGGACATGAGAGATTTCTTATTTTGCTTTCTTTTAGTATCGTGAAATGCAAATGGTGTTTCAGTAATGATGATAGTAAATGGTGAGCCATATTTAACCAGCTAGGTGAGCATAACATAGTGATCAGAGGCAAGGTGATGCAAATAGATATAAAAAAAATGTAGAGAGCAAAGTGTATAAATATTTGCATATTGACATGGTGTTCAAGTTATTAGTATTCACAAAATTGCCATTACTAGGAATAAAGCAAAGCTTTTATTATTAAGCATGATTTTGGAATATAAATACCAGGGAGAAAAATATATGTGGTGTGGGACATTGCTCAAGATTTTTGTGCCAAAGCTCATAGCAAGAATATGCACCAATATTTCTCATTAATTGAAATGGTAAAACACTAAAATATTTATTACAGATTAAATACTTGAAATTTAAATATGTAATTTGATGAGACGCATGGTAATAATGCAATAAACATGCATTAAAAATTGAGATTTATTCTGTGCTCTGATAATTAGTTATGATTTAATGTCTATTTTCAATTATTAGATACATGCATAAAAACAATAAGTACTGTTAGAGTGATTTATCATTTTGTTAAAATACTATACTAGCAGGGGGTGCCAAGAAGTATTTTTGTGCATTTTTACTTCTAGTAAATATTTCTTGGACGAATTTTGAAGTAGCAACTATTTATTTGGCTGCATATTTAAAGAAAAAGAGACTTTTTCGGCCATTGGGCCGTTTTCCCGTCAGCCCACGAGGCCAGGCGGGGCGCGGGGAAGCTCTCTGGGCTGGATCCAGCCCAGGCGAGGCGGTGGCCCGAGGCCACTTGGCTGCTGGCCTGGTCAGCCGCGTGGCCACGACTCTTGGCAGCAGCGCTCGTGCGCCGACGCGGTGGCGAGGCCACGGTGGGAAGGGCCGGCGCCAGCTGCTCGCTAGGCTTCAAGCGACGCCTAGCGGCATCAGAAGGGGCTCGCTGGACAAGGAAAACAGGGAAGAGGCTCACCGAGGCAACGACGCGATGAGCTAGAGGCGGACGGCAATGGACCGGGCTGCAGGCGACAACGTTCCGGGCGACGAGCTATGAGGAGCAGCGTTTAAAGGGGTCAGAGGGGTGCACTATGGTGAGGGAATCTTACCAAAGAAAGGAATCAAGGAATGGTCGACCGTGGAGGGAAAGTGTCGCCGGAGCACGGCGGTGGGAGGCGGGGAGAAGAAGGCTCGATTCTCTCTGCTCGGAGCGAGGGAAAGCAAGAGTTCGTGCAGGCCGGAGGAGGGGGTGGAGGCAAAGCTTTGGTCATGATAGGACAACGACGAGAGGCGGCGGGGTGGTTAGGCATAGCTGCTCCACCTGAGGCGGCAATGGAGGTCGAAGAGGGAAGTGAGAGAGAGAGAGAGAGAGAGAGAGAGAGAGAGAGAGAGAGCAGAGGGGGAGTGAGCGAGAGAGGAGAGAAATGGGCGTCCGGGAGGGAGGATATTCGAACAAAGATCCCGATTAGGGGGTCTTGGCCGGACGATCGGCGCCCATGCAGCGCTCGGCGGCTCGGCGTCGCGGGCGGCAAACAGTGCCGGCGTGCACTGTATGGCGGAAAGGTGGGCCCGCTTAATTCAAATTCTCAGGCGATTAGGTGTTTTAACCACATTTTTGGAGCATTAAATTAGGCCAAAAATTAATTAGTTTTACATAATCTTGTAGATCATGGTTTGTAGTCCAAACTTAGTGACATGCACAAGGAAAGGTGAAATGATTGGCAAGATATTGCATTTTGAAAATGCAATCAGGACCACAAAGACTTGAAAAAACTTCCTGCCTGAAAATCCTAAACTCCAAGATATTTTGTTAATTCCAATTGGGGCATCAAATGGGGTCCAAATTTAAATAGGGTTCCACATCCATGAAGAGCATTGCGTGAAATAGCTAAAGGTTAAAGATATAATTCTGGAAGAAGAATTGTATAGGACTTATTTAATTTTAAAGTTTCTTAACTGTCAAGGTTGAGTTTTTGCTCAGAAACTTGATATTTGCTAAAAATTCCAAAAGTAATTTCTTCTGATATTATTAAATCAAGCCAAAATTATATGTTATTCATAAAGATTAGATCTCAATTATGGGTATGATCTGGTTCAGTGATTCCTTATAAATCAAGCCAAAGTAACCCTGTTTTTGAGCTTTGTTTGACCTACTTAAATTTCAAATACAATTACCCAAAATTCTCCAAACTTTTTATTTGGTATATAGATCAATATTATGAAATTTATTTGTGTCACTTATATGTAAAAATTTGCAGTTCTAGTTCAAGTCAGATGTGAACCAAATTCAAATAAATTCAAACTTGAGTTTTTAGTTTGTTATTTTCTCTTTGGTTTATCTTCCTTGGCAGGCTAAGGTGCTAAGGTGACACCTAGGGTGTCACAACAGTCATCAACGTGCTTCCACCACTCTCAGTCCCTCCGTTGGACGGCCCTTCCATCCTTTAAGGATTTCGCTTGAAGAAAGGTGAAGGGTGACAACAGAGCGGCGTAGCTACGGGAAGTGGTTCGGTGGTGCAATGATAATTATGATGAAGGCAAGCAAGTTGTTCAGTGGTGCTGCTTTGTCGACTAGTGATGGTTGGCCTCCAGTTTGTGCTCAATGTTAAGGCTTGTTTGTTTGTGTGCTTGAGGATTGTTTTTCCTTGTCTTTACTTGTGTGTGTGCTGTTGTGTCTCTCATGTTTAAAACAACCGTTGTAAACCATGCTTTTGGGCCATCATGAGACCATCCATTAATGTAATGGATTCAGGGTGGGGAGTTCTCTCGCCCCCCCCCCCCCCGTTGACCATAAAAAATAAATTTATTTTCATGTGATCAAAAATATTTAGATATAAAAAAGAGTAACATTAACTTGGCCATATCGTCTTCTGCTGAAGAGATTTAGGCATATCAAACAAGAAACAAGGCTCACTTTCTCTAGAAAAAACAAAGGCGAGGTAGAAGAAGTCCTCCATGGAATCCGGTGCCAAAGCACAAAAGATAAATGGTTGTCGTGGCTCCTTTTCTCTATTGCCAGGAAGGACCAAATTGCCGTTGATCTGAGTGATCCTGGAGTTACCGCTTCTGCCGGATGCCACTTCACAGGGGCAGAGCTACGAGGACGGATGGAAACCAAACCACGAGGAAGAAGGGGGCGGGAGAGGAGCATTTTCGAAGGTCGCCGGTGACCCACCAATCTGGCAGAGGGGCCACGAAGCCCTAGTCGCCCCTCCTCTTTTGTTCCTCTCACAAGCCTATTCTGAGTGAAGCGTTCGTTTGGGCGAGTTGGGAGAGAGATGAGGGTGTCCACCGTGTCCTGGTGGGGTTAAGTGAATAGCAATTGCGGGTGATTACTCATCAAATCTATGAGCGCTTTGACCTTTGAAGTCGTTCTACATAAGCTGGTGGACGAGTCGATTATGCATTGTAGTGTAAAGAGAGTGTTCACAAAAATTGTACCCATGATAAGCTCTCGCTGAATTGGGTCATTTGGCAGCTCTTACAACTTAAATCCAATGGAAGCTAGCCATAGTCGGTTCCAAAGATGGTCCTAGTTTGTTCAAGCTGCACCAGATTGCGGTAGCGATGTTTTGTGCTTGAACTTGTAGAATTAGTTGGGTTGGACATGACTGAGGCCGATGGAGGGTGAAGAATGGCCACATGCAACATCAACTCGATGGAGCACAACATAAATCAATTGGAGAAGCAATATGCATTATCGATGCAATGACACACTTTGTGAATAAGATTGAGGAGTTAACCTCACAACAATCACTACAAGCAATTTGGTCTATTGCAATGATGTTATTTTGTTGGCATAGGGCAATATTGGTGGTAACATCTTTCAATAGCAACAACGTGACTTTCATTGGTAGTCGTTGCAATATGTAGCGTGACAATATGCTTAGACAACGAATGATTTGTTTGGTTGCAATACATATGGTCAATCACAACAAAATAAATTGTTGCGACCAATAGTATTTGCAACAACCTATATAGTGGCAATAGTTTGTATTGCCACATTGTAAGGTCTTGCATTAGAATATAGTTGCAACAAACAGATAATGTTGCATTGGGGTCCTGCTGCCACAAAATAATTTGTGTGATAATTGATCTAATTGCCACACAAAGTCCTTCGTGGCAAGAAGCCCTATTGCCACACTTAAATCCAATGGAAGCTAGCCATAGTCTCAATAGCCACGCAAACTATTTTGTGGCAGTACATTTTATTGTCACAGGAACTATTATGTGGCGGTAGGGTCAATTGCCACGCAAACTATTATGTGGCAGTAAGCTCAATTGCCACATAAATAATTTCGTGGTATTAAACTATATTGCAACGCATAGTCATTTGTGGCAGCAAATCCCTATTGCTACGGACAATTTTTTGTTATAGTAGGTCTAATTGCCACACATATCCTTTCGTGGCAAGGGGGTGTATTGTCACACGTAAAAGATTTGGTGCAATAAATTTGATTGCAACAAAATAAAAATTATGTCAAGCAATGGTGTGGTAACAAATTTAATATTTGGTTCTTAAACCGTGAATAAAAATGAATAATATAAAAAAAACAAAGTGCATAAATAAGAATAAAAATCTTTCCATCAATACATTGAATAAAGACATGGTCATTGAGCAACACAATTGTTTTCAGTAGTACATAGCACCACTATTTAATAAAAAAAGGTACACTGATAATGTGAAATCTAAACTACAATGTCTTATAACAAACTAAAGTCATAGCTTCTTCAAGATTGAAGATTTTCTTCATTTCACCATTACCATGTATAATAGTGCTCCACTCAGAATGTATCATCCTACAAAATAAAAGCAGTTACATTAGACATTGAACATTAATCCTATAAAAAAATATTTCCGTGTACTAGAAGTTAAGATTTGACATTATTCATATCCAGCATGCTATGTTTGTATATCTGACATTTAAAATACAAGTTTTAAGTTTCAATAATGACTAACTTAGTAATAGATCAAGGATTCAAGTGCAATATAATCAATTTTTTTATCAATATTATATTTTAGGAAATTAGTAACAGATTAATAATTGTTGTGAAAATTTGCAAATAATTAGGTCAAAAAAATGATCACATTATGAGGATGCACGTTAGGATGCTATTCTCGCTTTTTTGGCTTTGATATTAAAACAAGACATTGATGATCATTGTTTAATAGCCCAGCAACATCATAGAGTAGTAGAATATATTTCCAGATTTGGACTAGAAGCCATTAAAGTGTAATCAAATATGACTAATTGATATATGAGTGTCAGTCTCAATTATCAAAGTGAACAACTAACTATGGCGAAATTGCTGATAAAATAAACTACTTTTAGTACTGTTTAGAATATAAATATTGAATTATATCAGTACTTTTAGTATAGAAACACGTATCAATACTTTTAGTACTGATAAAATAAAAAACTTTCAGTACTTTTAGACCAGGCATCAATCACGACGCTTGCCGCCATCAAGACCACATCATTAGAGACGGTTTGTCGTTGGTGGTTACGATGGCGCTCCACATGCTTTGACGACAGTGTGAGGTAATGGCAGCGTGATGGCTCCACGAATGGTGTGATATATGTTTCGGTTGTCGGGGTGGCTACGACGGTCAGTGGCCTTCATTTCCAACAACCTTATGAAGTTCGAGAATTGGAGGGGGGGGGGGTGATGGCATGACGGTACGACAAATGTGCGCGGGTAGCTAGCAGTGGGCCGGGGAGGCTAGCGGCTGGGGGCCGAGACTGTCAGCACATTAGAGGTTGAAGACGATCGGTGGGAATGCATGGCGGGCAACAACGGGGTTGGCGTGGTAGCACGCCAATACAATGATTAACTACCATGAAATATATTATGTGGTAATATAACCTTAGTTCTGTGATATTACAACCAGTTTTTATTGCAACAATTTCTTTTTCATTGTAATATGTAGGTAACATTCTGCAACAAAGGCCATGATTATTACAACTGGAGTATCTCGTGGCAATATAGTTACCTAGTTTGCAACCATTTAGTCAATCGTAACAATAAACTTGACAACTTGCAACAAAAATTAATACTATTGCAACGACTAGAAATTTGTGGCACTAATACCAAACAATTGCAATGAATTTGTAAACTGTGGCAATAACTTCTACCCCTTGCAACGAAAGTTATGAATATCACAATAGAAGTTGTTTCGTGGCAATATTGTATATATATCATAACCATTTATGGAATTTGTGGTAATAACACCTATATATTGCAACAAAATTTCTCTCGTTGCAACGTTGCTCGTGGCAATAGACCAATTTTCTAGTAGTGAATTTGTTGATATTGGTATTCTCTAATGAGAGGTGAAAAGGAATGGGTACATTAATATGACACTATATGATCTCAATGTAATGTATGTAGAATCTAAAATTGATTTTTGAATCCATTTATTTTATCATGTCATGAACATTTTTTTTTGTTAAGTGTGAAAAAAGAAACTACATCATTCCTAATCCTAGTTCTACTCACACCACGAGACAACAATCTCTCCTATGGATTGGATAGATTTAAGACGATTTATATGTGAATGACCAACTACAAACCATACCTAAAATATCGTATCATGTACTAAAAAAATCATATTCTAAAATAAGGATGTGACATATAATTGTATACAGATTTTAAGTCTATAGATACCTACCCAACACTTCACATACTTCAGTACTTGAAAGTAAAACTGTAAATATTACAATTTGAAAGATGTGTCACAATAAAAACGTTTGAAGCTCATAAGTATATATTACAAATTCTAATATCACTTTATTATTCTCTAAATGTATGTGACACTAAACACGCTATGCCCTTTGTCAATTGACTCATTCTTGACAGGATACTAGTTGCTACAGTTTGGAGATTCAAGTTGTTAGCATGTGAGAACAAAAAGTATGTGTAATAAGCTTTATATGTTTATAATGGTAAATAAAATTGATATTGCTGATGCATTCTATTATTAATCATATACTAGGAGGAAAATAATAAAGCATCTCATATCAAAACAAATGAACCACGACTAGTGTGCAAACTTGTACTATTTCGCTACGTACATGACTTATTCTTCTCACGCAATTTCTTCGAAGCAAAGGCTTTGTCAGGGACGACCCAAGCAGCTGCGACAGTGTCGTTTGACTAATAGTATCGTCTGAATCACTCGAACAATTTGGGCCAGTTTTATCGCCAAAAAAAGACGGCACTTATTGGCTTCGAAGATTAGAACGTCAAAGGAAGAGGTGCCACCGAATGTAACGATAAGAAGATGATGCATTCTTCTGCCATCGCCTAGTTCCGGGAGCGCACTAGGATGAGAGAGGCTTGGTTGTCAGCTCGTGGGAACCGCAGGCAGACGTGCTGCAGCACCGGGCGACCTTCGCATTGGTGACGCACTGCAGGTGGAAGTCAGTGCTCTGGAGTGTGTCACGGCCGGCGGGGTTGCCAATGCTATGTTGGCCGATGTATGCGGAGCAGAGGCTCAACAAGACGGGTCGTCCACGAGATGAAGCTCGGCGTGGAGATGATGATGAAGAGGACGTGACTGCACTGTTGATAAGAAGGATGTGGCATGGTGGTGAGCGCTGCAGAGGTGGAGGCGAAGGTCGTGTCGTCCCCACGCGGAAGCAAGCGCGATGCGTTCCCTGCAAATCTTTATAGGGTGGTTTCTACCATTAACTATTAAGAAAAGAAAAACAAGCAATCAGATGTGCGTTGGTGCACGCAACTCACTAACTCAGATCAAGAACTGCGAGTTGGTCAGATTCATAAGCTCAAACCGGTGCACAACTTTGCGAACGAACAACACCGAATTACTGAACTGAAGAAGCACCGGTGCACAACTTAATTACGTCGCAGCAGCTCTTGACCGACAAGAGCACCGACGTTGCGGGCTGAATTTCCTGGAGCCTGTCGTCCTCGACTTTCTTCCTCAGCTTCGGAGTTATAGTTTGGTACTCCTCTGTTTTTGTTTTTCTTGTCGTTCAGATAAGAGGTTTAGTTCATTTTTGAACTGGATTTCCTGTCCTAAGGACAATAAAACAAGAACGGAGGGAGTCTGCTTTTGTTGCCATACACCGGCGCGCGCCCGATGGTGTCGGACTATATATGCGTGCTCTCCGTGAGGCGGACCGCTGCGTCGAGTTCCACTACTTCGGGAGCATGGGCGCCTTCTCCGAGAAGCAGCTTCACGAAACTGCTGTCGGGCGGCGCGCCGCTTGCTGGCATAACATATAAACAAGGCGCTGAGTCGTCAATGAGATGAAGCTCGGCGTGGAGATGATGATGATGGAGAGGAGCGATGATGACAGGATGGGTGTGAGCGCTGCAAACGAAGGCGCACGCGCACTCCGGGATCGCATGGCCAAGGCAGGAAATGGAGCGGCCGGTGCACTCGCAGGAGGCTCGTCTTGTGCCGACTTGGTCAACTTCATCAGGGACTTTGGATAATTCCAATACAAAGGCGTGCGTAGCTGGTGCACCGATAATGCCAGTGATGCTTGATGAAATAATACAAAGGTGTTTCTCTCATGCTCCCATCGCCTTCAAGTCTTGAACGGTGGTGGTGGCAGATCTGGCACAATATCTATATCATTATAGGGTGTGGCCTCCGCCATCCAGCGGCGCCCCGACACCTTCTCGTCCAATCCAATACTGTCACGTGACTTCTAGCTACTACCAAGTTGACATGTCATTAGGAATTCCCCAGCACATAGCGACTACCAAAGCGGAAGGCATCAACGGCGATGTGCCTTTTGCTGCCACGGTCAAGGCCGGCCTGTTGGAGTGGCTGCTTGGTCGCTCGATATCATCTTCTTGCCCTTGCGTTCCCGCTGCCGTCGTTACGGCAGCGGCGAGGTGAGGTAGTGTGACGATGTGTCAGAGAGGTACAAGGGTCGAAGGGCTTTGCAAAACAGGTTGGATGAAAGCGACCCTCAAGGCTATCGAGGATGGTGACCCGCTAGAGCCTCTCCCTATTGGTCGCCGACCATGGAATCGTCAACTGAACTGATGTAGTGGGAATTGGAGGCGCGTAGAGGATTAGAGCACGTCACCTGGAGGAGAAGCAACAGCTACAAAAGCAATACTAGGGATGATAGAGCATGTTGCCCATCAATAATGGACTTAGAGAGGAAGCGTCGGGCCATGACCTATGGGGAGAGAGCTTTGTTTTGACACAGAAGGAAGGAGACGACCTCAATGGGTAAGAGGAATCAGGATAAGATCGACAGTCTCATGCCTTTTTCCAATTCAGACCCCCCCCCCCTCCCTCCTCTTCATGTAATTCTTTTAATAATATTTAATTGACCACGTTTCACGAACGTGGCAAGCTGACAGCCTGTAGTTTTTACGAATAAATTCTGGATTAGTTCATAAGAGCATCTTCAAAAGCTCCCCTAAAAATTAATCCCAAAAGAGTGTTTTTGGGAGCAGCCTAAAAATTATTAGGGAAAAGTTTTCTTGTCTCCTCCAACAGTTCTCCCTAAAAATAGATCAGGAAAACTTTTGATTGGGCCATGTCAGCATCTGGGACCACAACAACATTAATTTCCTTCTAAATACAAGTATTGGGGTCCCCAATTTTCCCCTCATTTCTAGCTACAAATAAGGAGAATTTAGGGAGAGAATAAATCTATGATTTGTTTAGGGAAGCTATTGGAGATGGTTTTTTAGACTAAATCCCATTAATTTGATTTAGGGAGAGTTTTTAGGAAGCTTTTGGAGATGCTCTAATTACGGTGAGATTTGTTACATGCGTTTCAGCTGTGTACAATTTTCATTTGGACCCTCAACTTTTTTCCATTTACAGGCGTGGTGCAAGCGCACCACCCGACCTAGTATATAACAAGGGGAGTGAACAATACTCAACAATCTTCACAGCATAGATGTGTAAGTGCTGGTGAACCGAAGAACATTGATGAACGCACAACCACTCTGTTCCATACACAGGGCCACAGCTGGAACATGTGTGGATATAGTACTCTCTACGTGACACACTAGCCGTGTTTAATTTGCAATGCTTTTAAGTTTGAAGGATGCATATCATTTTTATGCTTGAATAGTATATTAGTACATGTATATGACCACACATGCATGCAACAATTAAAGAGGCATAGCGATGTATGAAAGGTTTTATAGCGGCGTAAAAAACCCCATAACGGTGATTTTATTACGAACCATCGCTACAAATGGAAATATATTTTATTACATCATTGATCCGTGGCTACCTCCCTCAACCAATCAGAGCCGTGCATATGGATTGTGTGTGTTTCTTCCTCTTTAATCTCCTTGGCGCAGGCTCGTTTCTCCCTCTCTCTCTCTCTCTCTCTCTCTCTGAGATGTTGGCCGGCGCCAGGTGGGCAAGCGAGCAGCCGAGCGAGCAGCCAGCTAGAGAGCGAACAGGTAGGCCAAGCGGCCGAGCGGGCCAGCAGAGCAGGGATGCGAGCGCCACCGACACGGGGCGGCTTCGTGAGCTCACGGACAGAGGTGGGCCGAGCACGTCGGCGCCATGACACTCCCCTCTCCGACGCGGATCCGGTCAGGACGCGACTAGATCTGACCATGGCGCAGGTGGGCTTGGTAGATGGGCCCCAACACGGTGCATTTTTTTTTATAAATTTGTAGCGGCGAGTGATAATACAATTTCCAGCGGCGACATGTTTGTCCCATGAAGGACCCGCCGCAACAAACATCTATTTTTAGCTACGATGACGTAGCGGCGGTTGGTCAGTCTGTCACTATAGTGTATTTTGACCTGGCTCTATAGTTCTTTTTTGCGGTAGTGAAAGGAAGAAGTTGTAAGGGCTTCGAACGACCACATGTCAATGGCACAAGGATATTCCGCCGCACCAGCAATATTGTGATCCGGCCTATCCTACCATACTATTCCTGTATCAAACAAACTCTCTGATAGACCTCTTAATTGGAAAGGACGAAAGCTTTGTCGTGTGTCATCCAATTTAGCAGTTTTACAGTAGACCCAAATAAATGCACACCGTTAATTTTTTTGATCCGATGGTTTAGATCTATTGATGTGTAAATCATGATACTTTTATAATCCACCGGTATCATAAGTATCATAAAGATAAATTATATGTATCATATGGTAGTATTGTAATTTCACCTTAATTCCTTTAAAAAATAATAATTTTACTGGATAGCACACTTGTGATTTTTTTACTTTTTCTAAATCTAAGAGTACTCCTCACCTCACTTTCATTTCCCATCTAGGGTTCTATCGGCAGCGGCACAGAAGACACAGGAGGGGCGGATGGGGAAGTCACCGATGATTTGGCGGATGGGGAAGTCGGCGACAAGGGGCGGCGTGTGTAGGCGGACGCGACGACGGTGCAGCAGCCCTTTGCCGGCGCCATGGCGGCTAGGGAGGGTGATAGGAAAGGCGGCGTGGGAGGAGAAGGCGTGGGGCGGCGCTGGAGGAGGCGGCGCGTGTCGTGCGTGAGTCGGTGGCGGTGTAGCGGCCCTTCGCCGGTGCGCTGGTGCTGCGGCTCTTCGCCGGCGCCCTGACGGCCATGGAGCGCGATAGGAAGTGGCGGCACTGGAGAAGGCGGTGCGTGCGGTGCGTGAGGCGGCGGCGGTGCAGCGGACCTTCACCGGTGCGCTGATGCAGCAGCTCTTCGCCGGTGCGCCGTGGCGGCCATGGAGCCCGATAGGAAGGGGCGGCGGGGGAGGAGAAGGCATGGGGGCGGCGCTGGATCGGAGGAGGCCGTGCATAAGTCTGCAGGCGCGGCGGCACTCTCCTAATCGCGCCCATGCAGCTACTACGGTGCGGCTTACGGCAGACGTTCGGCAGTTGATTCGATTCCTCTCTCTCCAGGCAAGTGACTGCTCTCCTAGTATTTAATCCAATCACTACTCTAGAGTTTATAGGCATAGCAAATTCATAGCTCGTTGAATGTAATTGGATTGTTGTTTTATAGATGTATTGAAGCACTAAAGCAAGAGGGAGATATAGTTTTTTTTTTCAATACTTTGTAGCAGAAGAATTATTGGTCTTATGTACATGAATTTAAGAAACAAATGGGACTACATAGGTCATTGATTTGAATTTAAGAAACAAATGGGACTACATGTGTGATAAAAAAAATGGTAAAGTATGATGCAGAAATGATGAACATTTGATAATTGATCATTGTTTACCTAAGATCTATGTCTCTTCACTTCATAAAGAGAGGGTGCAGCGGCCCTTCGCCGGTGCGCTCGTGCAGCGGCTCTTCGCCAGATCCTTTTCTTGATATCTTGAAACAAGCCGCCGATTTCTCTTTAACTGCTTCGCCGGTGCGCTGGTGACGGTGTTCCATTTTTCTTTAGCTGCTTAATTCTTCTTCCCAAGCAAGACTTCTCTTTTCTCTTTATGTTTTATTCCCCTTAATTGCAATATAGAGGGACAGAAATATGGAGAATTGAAGATTTTAAGCCGGTTCATTTGCCAAAATCAGATTATGGAAAATTCTACAGTGGAGATTCGTATATAGGGTGTTTTTGGTTTGGCTGTGGCTGTGAAAAAAGCTGCTATAGGCTGTAAAAAAAACTACTGTGAGATATGAGCTGTGAAAAAGCTGAAAGCCGTTTGGTGAAAATGATTGTGAAAAAGTTACTTTGAGCTCATAACTGTAAAATAATATGTTATTCATTCAAATTTATATGCAATTTAAAAAATTCATCTTAATTTGTTTAAAATTTACATTCTACTACATATTTTCTAAACTTAAAAAGTTTTTTAAAAATTTAAAGGTTTTTAAAAAATTAAAAAGTTTCTTTAAAAGTTATTTAAACATTCACAAAGTTATACAAATTCAAAAAGTTTTTAATTAAATAAAACAATTGAAAACGTTTTTTAATACATATATATTATATTTACTATTTATAATATTTATATATATACATATTATAAATAATACATATATATATATTATATATAATATTCATATATGTATGTGTATATTATATAGATATGTTATATAATATAATGTATATAACTTTGTGAATATTATATATATATATATATATATATATATATATATATATATATATATATATATATATATATATATATATATATAGCTATGCTATATCACACCCTGGGTGTGATATATTATTCCACACCCCAGCCAGATTATCCTCAAGCCGACCCAACAAACATGCATGTGTTTCACCGTTCCAGACGCACACATGCATGCATGCTTGAATTCCACGGTCATTACTTTCAATTTGCATTAATTAGGCTACATAATTATATGTAATAATTAGTAGCTTTAAATCATGTCACATTATTTTCCATTCCTACTTATAGCCAGCCACCGGTATCTCATTCATTCTTCTTCCATCCCTTTTTCTCTTGTTCCTTCCTCCTTTGCATGTACGAACAGGGAGCTTGGGTTTCATCGGCAGACGGCGGCGTGAATCCGGACGAGATGACCCAAATGTACGGGCTGCGAGTACCAGGAATCCAGGATGATGGCTAGCGACACAGGTACAATACATGCCACCAAAGGCAACGACCCGATCGACCTCTTGGTGATGCTCGATCAATCTGCCGGGACGCTAGCGGATGTATTATTTTCTCATTCTGCTATTCCTTTTCTTTCGCGAAAAATGGAGGATTTATGTGTTCATCGTCATTGCAGATATCAATTCAACTTGCCATAGCTGCACGACATTGATGTGCCGCTGTGCCAGCTTGCAGATATATGTAATTTTTTAAAACTTGTGGAAGCAAAAGCCCAAAAAAACACCTTCTTAGAAATGAACTGACAAAAGCTGCTTTTGACTTTGCCTTTTTCTGGCAGTCAATCCCTTTGATTGGCTTTTTAACTTTTCTGAAAAGGCAAAGCCAGAAAAAGTCCAACCAAGCACACCCATAGTTTTGCAGGTACTATTTAGTTCCTTCCTCTCTCTGAGGCATATTTATAACAAATTATTCTACTACATCTTTTCCTTGTTTTAGACAACCTGTAACAAAGGGGGTGCTTATCTTCTTGACTTCCACTTCTGGATTGGGAAGGATTCTAGCCAGGTTTATTTTTTAGAACAGCGTAAATTTTCTTTGCTACAAATGCTGTTATACAAATGCTCTTTCATAGCAACTTCTATTTTCTTTGCTATAAACGCTCTCTCATGCCTACTGTTGACTTGATATATTGGCATACAGGATGAAGCTGGAACTGCAGTAATCAAAACAGTTGAACTTGACACCATGCTTGGTGGTCGTGCGGTACAGCACAAAGAACCACAAGGTGCTGTGAATCCGATAAATTCCTGTCATACTTTAAGCATAATATGTAGAGAAATAGGATGAGGGACAATCTTTTGGATGATTATTTGCTCATTCATTTTTATATGAAAAGCATAATATAATTTATACTTTCCTAGTCATTCAAAGCATAGGAATAGCTACTCCCAACAAATAGTAGTTTGTTAGTTTGTAACTTTCTCTTCAGCATTATAATCTTTTAAGATTATTTTAAAACAAAATCCTTTTGGTTAGACATCTTAACCTTTAGTACTTCTTTTGCAATTGCCACTACAGATTTGTTATCCTGTCAATTTGTGCTATCTGATTGTTCCAGAGTCTTGGATGAACTTGTGATACAAACCGAACAATGCCTTGGATGAACTTGTTTACCAATCTACGAAACTTGGCTTTCCTTTTGTAAAAGTAGGGAATTGGTTGGCACTGATGTAGGGAAATTTGTAGTCTGGCGTGTTTGTAAGTTTTGTTGGATTCAAACACTTAATACTATTATTTAAATTATACTCCTATATCTTATAATCAGTTGAGATGCCGCGATTCATGTCCATCTGCTCGTACAGATTCAAGAGTCCTATGGTCATACTTCCTCCTACAGAAGGAGTCCATATGCTCTTTTTGAAATCAACAAATGTCATGTCACGAACATGAAAATCATTCCTCGAACGTGAAATATGCGCGCATAGCAAATTCCTATGGATCATTGGCCTTAATGTGCTGAAGATGGCGCCGGTGAACCTCGGGCGACAATCCGGTATGGCAGCGGTTGCGGCGACCGACTCTGGCGATCTGGTTGGGGCAGCCGACTCCGGCAACAATCCGATACTGCAGCGGCGGCGGTGACTGACTCCAGCGAGGACCTGTGGCGGCGACGACCGACCCCGGCGAGGACCAGTGGGGGGGTGCGGTGGCGGCCGACTCCAGCGAAGACCGGTGGGGGCGGCGGCAGCAGCGGCGACTGCAGCTTGCATTTAGGAGGCGTTGGGCGTGCGTGCATGCGTCAGACCCTCACGATAGAATAGATAGAAGTTGCCTGTATTTAACCTATTGTTTAATTAACCATAAACTACACGGTAATTACTATTAATACTATCCTAAATAAAAGGTTAGATTTAATTCATGATACTTCAATTTTATATGTATCATTATCCACCGTAAAACTGCTCTTTAATTAAGGAGTGGACCACATTCATAGATGGCACCATAATATGAACATCCATGAGGTTGATCAACATTGCTTATTATCCTTCTTCATCTCTTGTTACGGTGCATGCACGGGCTCTTAACCAACATGCAAATTCAATTCACCAAGCAAAACCAAAGACAACTCTTTTCACGAGCATTCCATGTAGCCCTTTCTGATGGATCAGAAGGCAGTACAGCCCTCTTTATTTTATTTTATTTTTGCTTCGCAATTTACTTATTGCCATTTGACACGAAGGCTCGGCATGCAGAGGGTGACCCATATGTCAGGGGGCCACTGTAAATCTGAAACCATTTCTGCACTAGTACCAGCAACATTAATCAGATTCCAAATTCGTAGCTGTCAGCGTCCGCCGTTGAGCATGTGCTCGCGTGCCTGGTTTGTAGTTTCGATTGGAAGTTGGAGGTTGATAGCACCACGTAGGTAGGATCGATTTTTTCTATCCCCAGCAAGGCGCAGCGCAGGGCTATCGACGTGATCCGGATCATGTGAGTCGTGACCACATTTGGACGGCACCACGCAGCCATGGGCACACTATGCAATGAGAGGTCAGAGCAATGCAAGCATATAACAGTGGTGGGTGCCTGGGTGGTGACTAGTAGTGCCCCGAATCAGATTGATGCTGTGAGCGGTGTAAGAGCAACCGTAGTCGGGCGTGTCTAAGCACGCAACAATGGAGAAGAAGACGGTGGTGTGTTGTACGCCTGTACCCGGGCGTCGGTGTTGGCCATCTGACGCCCATGCCCGAGCTGGCCAGGGCACAGCTCTGCCACGGCGATAGCCCGTTCGACGTCGCTGTCGCACTCATCGAGTCGCCGTTCAGTGATCACGGCTTCCCCAGCGCCGTGGCACGCGCCAAAGCCACCTGCCCGTTCATCGACTTCCACGTTCTGCTGTTGCCGTCCTTGCCATCTCGGTCACCAGCAGTCGCCGGTCCCGGCCCCAGCGATGAGCACCACATGGCCACGAGGCTTCGCTACCTCTGCGCCGCTCTATGACTAGGGGGATGGAGGATAGACAAAAAGTCATTTGAAGTGTGGTAGCAAGTGAAAAATTGAGTACTCTAATCTATTTATTTATTAATAAAAGGAAATGAACCTCCTATCGCGATGCCTAGAAAAAAAAGAGAAATAGGCTATAAATTCTAAGAAAAAAAAGCAAAAGATCTAGCCATTAATTCTATCTCGGTGCAATCTCCAACCGTTGATCATCAGGAACCTCAGGTCAGGTTTCTCCGCAACAGACAAAGCCTTACCGTATTCCTCAGGCTAACCCTGTAGCGCCGCAACAGACAAAGCCTCTCCATGGTTCTCTACCGCTAGCAGATATTCATGGCGCCGGCGCATGCCCAGAAAATCACATACAAAGCCATGGAGTTCTCTAGCATTCTACGTTTGGCCTCGCTGCTCACTGCTTGCTGTGGGGAATCGAATTTTCTCTGCCCCAGTTGTATGGCCTTTTCGCCAGCGATGCCATGGAGGCACGAACAGATCTGGAGTGCGACTACCCACCAGGGCGATTGAAACAGAATTCTATGGATTTGTTCGTGCAGTCGAGTATGAAAACAATTCCTGTGGTAAGAAGCCGCTGAAGAGGACCAAGCCAACGTGTACGTGGAGTGCTTGCCATCGGCATCCGATCTCATGGACTCGATGCCTCACGGTGTTGTGTGTTCATGCATGTTACTAGACTGGATACTGAATTGGTTGTGTTGCACGTATGGTTGGGCACCGAGTGCAGCAGAGAAACATAAGCAGACAAATATGGAGTCTTAGCATGATTTCATCATCTTGTCAGTGTACGTACCATGCTGATACTGGTCAAGAACATCAAGGCAAGGTATAGCCGTACAGGTGACAGCCATCAGAGGGCTGAGATACTTTTGATTTTCATAATTCATAGATTCAACAAGACATTATCAAGCAGATTTTAATTTGCATGACACATGCTTTACTCAAACTTTAGTCAATATAAATATGCTTTTCAGGAGCTACTTTGCTAACCGCTGCAGTGTTTCTGTAAGCAATTGTCACCAATTAACATGTTGTTTGCTAGGGTAAATTTTAGGCCTCCAGGTTATCTTACAATATTGGTATGCTTTAGTCTAAGCACTATAATGATATTGTGTATGTTCAGTTTTGATTGCAGTGCGTATATTTGGTACAAGTAGATTAGTCAATTTTCATTACAAAAAGGTAGATTTGTCAATTCAAATATACTTTGGTAGTCTTGACTTTTTTTTTTGTTACAGATAGGATAATCAGACTATATAATTTTTTTAATATTAATATTATTATGTACATCTAGAATACTCATTGATAAAGTAAGTCATAGTTTTATAATATTTCATAGTTGACATTGTCATATAATTTTTTTAAAAAAATCATTAAACATAATGATAAGAAGTCTAGCCGCGCAAATACGCGGGCTGTCTTACTATTTTGTATACATTCTACCATAGCTCGAAATATAAATAAGGGCATCTAGCCTGTGCAACTGCACGAGCAATTTGTCTAGTTTATTCTGGTGTTATTTTATTAGCCTCAAGCAAAATCATAACAATATTTCCTTAGTCTCTGTCTTCATCCTCATCACCAAAAGCATTCTATAATAACTAGTACAATATAATGCTGGTCTCACGAAACTACTGTTTGAAAATCAAGACTAAATTATATGCATGTTACTAAATGGTACTTGGATATGAATTAGATTCTCTATTTGCATATATATTTTTAACATGGATGTAGATTTTAACAACACAATAAGAATAAGGGCAATTAGTAGAATTAAAGTACCTCAACCTTGTCATTAACAATTATGCTACACTGGAACAGCAACATAGCACACATGCACATGGTTTTGAGCTCCTCAAGTTCACAAACAACAGATGAAGGCAGAAGAGAATAAACACCCGTGAAGATGAAGGGAAAACAATGACGGTGTAAGGTCGTGAGTCAGGGAGAGAGAGTCAGTTGCGATTCGGAGAGAGGCATCCCTATGTCGGATGACTAGGATTTCTCGATTGGGAGAAAAAGGGTCAAACTTGGGATGTGGCTTCCTATTGTGATGGGCTAGCTTTCCCGAACTACCTTTCTCGCGTGCTGCCTTCTCTAAGCATTCATATGACACTATATTACCTCCATATATCATATGTAAAATCTAAAACTTATTTGTTATGCTATTTAGTGTTCTCTATATTTTACCCTAAATGTGTGGGAAGAAAGAAATTACAGCAATGTCAAAATGTTATGTATTATGAAAAAAATATATGCATGTATTAAAAACAATAATATGACATACAATGATTATACAAATTGTATTTTATTATGCATCCATGAGAAACTCTTCATATACTTAATTACTTGAAAATAATTAAATATTATTAATATTACGATATGAGATATGGCACTATAAAGACGACTAACCATTCAATATAAGACACAACATATTACAAAAATATGGCATCACTTTTTTTTAAGAAAAAATTCTCTACATGCATGCATTACTAATTAAACACGTGTCTCTTGATAGTATAGCAACCTCACGCGGAGTGTTGGGTACAAATAAATGCTACAACAAAATTGACAAGAGAAAATATGACGAGAATCAATGATCATATCATACGAAGAACAGGAGTGTGGGTACGTGGTCTAGAAAGACAAATACGGCGTGTAACAATCTATCAATTGGTTACTTACTCTGTGTTAGTTGCTGGCGTTGATTTGTCTCGTGGAGTTTGTTGCTTGATCGTGCTAGATGCAGGTGGTGCAGCTCCAGCGGTACTGGTTCTGAAATACTAGCAAAGTTGGCGCGCTCCGCCGCGCTGGTTTGGCAAGAGAAATAAACGTCCATGTCTATCCTTGCATATTTTTTTTCTATTTTTGTGTTCGTTTGGAGAGGCGCTAAGGTGGGAGCAGCTCTCAGGCAGCAAGAATGGTTCGTTTCATTATGAATATCAAGATAGGCATTCAGTGTTACTAATTTTTAAGCATAGACAACTGCAGATATCTTCTTTCAGCAAATTCTATCGATCTCACTTTAAGCCTTATCTAAATCACCCCACAAC
Organism: Eleusine indica; assembly: GCA_030378355.1. Lineage (NCBI taxonomy): Eukaryota > Viridiplantae > Streptophyta > Magnoliopsida > Poales > Poaceae > Eleusine > Eleusine indica. The sequence continues at coordinate 14,103,328 of CM059494.1, forward strand.
AGCAACACATTTTTACTCCACCCCAGCTACAAAGCTAAGACATACTGTGCAGTCATAAAACACACAACACTAACCGTTCTAGCCTGAAAGAGCTCTTAAATAATTTTTGGGGACCTATAGTTCTGAAATTCATGTTTTTTCACAGTTCTTACTAAGAGCTATACGTGGCTGTGCAAATTAACTAATCCAACCAGCCAACCTAGGTACAGAGATCATTTAGGCAGTTTATTCAGGCAGTTTCTTAGAAGATATGAGCCTGCAAGAACGCCTAAATAGTCATTTTCATGGACCATAGTTCTAACTTCTAAGCTCCATGTTCTTCACCCTCTCACTGAAAGGTTAATGTTGCTGTACCGATTACCTAATCCGACCTAACTACACAGAATATTCACAGCAGATGCGCGAGCAGTGACACCCATCGAAAGGAAGACATCTAATGACAGAGAAGGGGAACAGAACAACAACAGAGCAGTACTGGCTAGCAATTGAAATCTCAGCAGCAGCCCAACGATGCAAACGCACAGGAAGATGAGGTGAACAAGAGGCTCAGGACCACGGAGCAGCGACAACGGCACCCAATGCGGCAAGAGGCAAACATGAGTAGAAGAACAGATGGAAAAGCTAGGAACGCAGTGAAGAAAAAGAAAACACATCGCGAACCAACCTTGAGCCAAAGCAAACGTCGAGCAGCCACACAGTCGTAGTTCGTGGCCGTAAAACAGCGGCACCGAAGCGATCGTAAAACAGTGGCGCCTAGCGGTAAACCTACGTGGCAGCACCATAAGTCATCCACGTTGGTCAAATTAACCTGGGAGCCACAATTTCTTTTCCTGTCAGCTTTAGACAATGTTCCATATAATTAAATTACTTTTAGTTTTAGATGTCAACAATTTATACTTAAAAAAGACATTTGTTGATCCTTCAGAAAAAATATGCACGCCGCTTTATGCTTGAATAGTACGTACATTCTTTGTCGAGTGTCCAAGTAGAGACACTCGAAGACTCTTTTGGCTGAATGTCCGACATATTACACTCGGCATAACTTTGAGCATTCGGCAAAGATATGATTTCCAGTAGTAATTAGTACTGTAATTATATGAACACATATGCATGCTACAATAAAGGAGGCACAACGATGCGTGAGAGAAGGACGAAGCTGCAAGCCGGCCTGCGCAACACGTTGATGGCATAAAGGATTCAATCGCACGCAAGCAGAATGTGTGCAAACAAACAACATTGGGGTCGATCTATCTTATCCTATCATGCTAGTCCTAGTACTTTGGTGTGATAAGCTCAACATACTACCCTAATAGACTTGTTGATTGGACAAGATGAAAGCTCTGTCGTCCATGTTTAAGTAAGGATATTAAGAACAGTGTATCAGGAGTGGACCACATTCGTAGCGTGCATCATAACGTGGACATCCACGTTGGTTGACCAAACGTCACTTATTGTTCCCGTTTCATCCTGTTGTCACAGTGCCACATTGCTTGACCTCGCCGCTAGAAGCAATGCACACATCACTCTAGCAAGGAGTTTATTAGAAGCTAGCAATTTCTTTTTTTTTTTTTTTTTTGGTTTACCAGCTCTTTGTGGTATCGTTCGATGTCGATGTAGCAAGCAACTGGACGAGCCATTCGATTCCTAACGAGTTGTCATTAGAGAACTAGGATGAGGCACACGCGGGCAATGCGTACACCGTGCAATGCAACTACTAGTCAGTGCGGTGTAAGATGAGCAAGCAACAACTAGTCAGTACCCGGTAGGCAGATGGAGACGAAGAAGAAAACGGTGGTGCTGTACCCAAGCATCAGCGTCGGCCACACATGGCGCCCATGCTCGAGCTGGCCAAGGCACTCCTCCACCACGGTGTGCTCTCGACGTTGTCGTTGCTCTGGTGGAGCCGCCCGTCACCCCGGCTTCCCCGGCACCGTGGCGCAAGCAAAGGCCACCTGCGATGGCGAGGAGCAGGAGCACCACATGGCACGGAGGCTCCGCTATCTCCACGCCATAAACGCGCCACTAGTGCTTACGTTGCATGGGCACTTGATGATAACAACACGGGGGTTGCACGCTGAATGTGGTGGAGTTTCTCTTCGACTTTCTTGTGCTTGGGAGTTAGTTTGGTCTGCTTTGTTACCATGTACATGGGCCGGAGTACTCTGTTCCGTGACGAAGCCTCTAATTCTGCAAACAAAAGAAGCTTTAGTCTGGTCACATCATTATAGATCAAACGGAAAGAGTTTATGGAATGTTCATTTCATGCACTGCTATAGTGCTAGTACATGAATATGTGCAGGTTTAAGGTCGACATGGACGGAACATATGCATTAGAAATAGGTTCCAGCCCAAGTTATGAACACCACAAAGAAATATGTTTGTGATTTAGTTTATTCTTATAAAGTTTAAAATTTTGAGTCCAAGTTTAAATTATTCCAAACTTCCTTATAGCCATTTAAGCTTAAATCTAGATGATTGGATATTGTGAAGAGATTAATTAATTGCACATGACACTGTGAGATAAAGCTTGAGAACTAATGGAGAACATTAGAGATAGAAAATGGTAACAAGACAAATTATAAATGAGGTTTCAATTTTAATGAAATTAATTCCAAATATTCAATTACAAACCTGAGTTATTACATAAGAAAGCTCTCAATGTGATCTTTGTCAGGCTAGATACTTTCCCCCAAAATAATGTCGAGCTTGAGCTTGTAGGAATGGCAAGGTCAGGGATGACGACATGCTACATTGGTCTAATGATGTGCGTTGTGAATCAAGGGGCTAAGTCTCGATACACTTCAAAGTTATAACAAACGGAAGAAATTTGCATTTATTTTCTGATGACAGTAGAAACCAGAGGGTAGTAAAACAGTATATTACCTCAATATAAGTATTTAAGTCTATAACTCAAATGTGAAGTCATCAATTTTCTCAAAAATTATGTCTGAAACATGTTTAAAAATTACATTATCATATAGAAAGATCTCCTGACCCTAGTTGGACCCTCTCTACATTGGAACGACCAACAGAAACACATATCTAAGATAGTGTATTATGACAAAAGAAAAGGAGAAATGCCTATCCTAAGAACAAGGCTATGCCATACATCAGTTATAAAAATTTTAGTCTATACATGGATGTTCAACACTTCACATATGCTTAAGTACTTTAAAGTAAATATTGTAATATAAGACGTGGCATAATAAAAATGATTGAATCATTTCATATAAGGAAATATATTACAAATAAACTATGACATCTCTTTATTTTAAAAATTCTACATGTAACAGCAAGGTTGGAATAACCGGATTAACCGGCCGGCTCGGTTCGGTAAAAAACCGACTGGTTAACCGAACTGCTACAGTGCCATGTCTGGCTTTCTCCGGCTAGCCGGTCGGTTAGTAGGACCGGTTTTCCAGTTAACTGGGATAACTGGCCGGTTACTACTGGTTATTCCAACCCTGCATGTAAGCACTATTAAAAACACATGTCTAGACTCTAACAATCTCGTGGAGTGTTGCGTGCAAAATTAGTGCTACAATAAAATCCCATGATAAAATATGGCAAGAATAAATCAATGAATCACATATATCATGTTCTCATATGAACTTCGTTGGAGTGGGTACGTGATCTAGAAAAATAATTATGACCTAGAATAATCTATGAATCTGTTAGCTGCTACCACTACAAGAAATTTAACATTCCGTTTAAATAATCTATGAATCTATTTAGGATTTAGTTTTTTTGTAAGGGATTGTGGATTTAGGTGATTATCAGAGTTTGAATTTAGATGATATGGTGTTGTGAGATTAATTTATTGCACTAAAATTTGAGATATGATGGAGCTTGACAATTTAGCTTGACGGTGAATGATTAGATATAGAGAATGTAGCTTGAACTTTGCTAAATCCATTGCATGTATTTGATTTCAAATTTTGAGTTATTACAATTCAAGAATATACAAGTAATGGAATTCAATTGGTTTCGTGTAGCTTATATCGTAACCTAGTCATTAATACATTTGTAGTGATTTTGAACTCCGCTAGATCATGGTGTCAATAACTTGAGGTAGAGTCTAAAAAGTGAGTTTTAATTAATCTTAATGTTATGGTAAACACAATAAGTTCGTATTCTCTTATGTGAAATCAGAGAAATGCATTAGTATGACACTATATTATTTTAATATAATATTTCTACAATCTAAAACATATCTATTAAAATATTCATTTTCTTTATAAGATGCCATGAACATGTTTTATGACATGCAATAAAGAAATTTGATTGGGTGTCAGATAAAAAGATCTCCCTAATTTGATCTTTTCTCACAAGGCAAAAATTTCAGGTAGAGATGGATCTAAGAATGATTTACATTGGAACATCCAATTGCATCTCATATCAATATTATGAACATACAAAAATGCAAATCCTGAAAACATGGATATGATATACAATGGTTGTTATTCATATATTTCAATCTATATATTTATGTCCAACACTTCATATACTTAAATATTTGAATGTAAATTTATTAATATTATGCAATAAGAGACGTGGCACAATAAAAAGGATTGAAGCAGTTCATGTAATAAAATAGCAAATATATTATGACATCACTTTGCTTTAATTCAGTGCCCATGCTCGAGCTGGCCAAGGTGATCCTCCACCCGTCGCCATCGCTCTGCTGAGCGACCCCGGCTTCCCTGACGCTATGGCTCGCGCCAAGGCCACCTACCTGTCAGTCGCCTTCCATGTCCTGCCGTCGGCGCCCTCGTCGGCGGCAGCTGGTGACGGCAAGGAGCAGGAGCACCACATGACCAGGCGGCTCCGCTACCTCTGCGCCATGAACACGCCGCTCCCAGGAGCGGACCCACATGTATTCAAGGGTATTCAGTTGAATACCCATTATTTTTGACAAAAAAAATTGTATATATAATCTCCTATGTATATGTATATAGAATAAAAACAAAAAACAAAGCATTGTCAAACAAAAAGGCCCACGCGGAGTCTGTCTAGCTCTATTACTGTTGGCCCAATTGCTAAATCAGCCCACTCAGCACTCACGATCTGCAGTCTCAATTCCACGGAGACTAGGAGAGACGGCGCAGTCGTAGAATACGATCAGGTTTTAGAAACTGCCGTGAGGAGAAAAGAATAACAGAGAACCTGACTGTTGCCGCCGCCGCGATCTCAGTCCTGACCAATCACCAAGGCACACGTTGCCTGTGGGCTGTGACTAGGGGTGGCAATAAAACTCGTAACTCGGTAGCTCGCTCGACTCGAAAACGAACTCGGTTCGACTCGACTTGGTTTGTTTCAATTTCAAACGAGTTGAGTTAATTTATTAGCTCGTTATGTTAACGAGCCAACTCGAGCGGGCTCGTGAGCTGGCTCACGAGCCTAACAAGCTGCGTAATGTTAAAAAATACAGTCGACCTATTATTATAAACCATGACCCAGTCCACTATAACTCAACTCAATCCTTGTACAAGTACAAACTCTAAACATATAAAGACAATAATAATCTACTCCTAACGAGTTAGAATTAACAAATTTTCTTATATAGCTTATAATGAACACTTAGTTATAAAACTTATGTGAATGTATTATTTTTCTAAAAATATATATTTCAATAATCTAGATGGATGAACATATGGATAAGTAATGTTTAATTTACATGTTAAATATATTTAATTATCTAAAATATATGATATATGTTATTTTTTATATGATTAAAATAATTTGTATTTTAAGTAAAGCTCGACGAGCCATAGTGAGCTAGCTCGTGAGCATAATGAGTCGAGTCGAGCTACAGTATTAACTCGTTAGTATAGTAAGCCGAGCTGAGCTAGCTTCTTATACTAATAAGCTATAGCGAGCTGGTGTCGAGCCGAGCCGAGCCGACTCGACAGCCAGCCCTAGCTGTGGCTAATCGTCGTTCGCCGGCAGCAGCACAACGAAGCATCCAGGTATTTTCGTTTTAATTCACCAGCTCTATACTTGATTTTTTATTTTTCTTAAGAACGTGAGGTAGTGACTAGTAGACTAGTAATACCGGTTATGATTATAGTTTGAACATAAACTTACTTGATTCAACTATTCATTATTCAAGGAAAGGAACAATAATGCTCATATTTATATAATTTTAATTTTAGGTCTGAAACATGAAGAGGAAGAATAGTGCCACTACTGATTTGAGGGCTTTCTTGGCTAGAGCTGCTGCAAAGAAGAAACAATCTGAACCAGCAAGTGTTAGAGTTATTCCATGTTCCAATGAAAACCAAATGCAGATGGTTGTATTCCAAGAAAAATATTACAGTGAACCTGGAATGAAAACAACACAATCTGAAGATGATGAATTCATGCCCGTGGATGAATCTGAAAGCAGTGATGAAGACAATGATGACTATGACATTGAGCATGATCCTGAGGGCTCCTATCTCAAGCTATCCTATCAATGATCAAGATTCAGTTAGAAGAGCATATATTGCAATAGATCCATGTCGACCAAAGATGAAGAAGGAGAATTTTCCTCAACACAAGTGTGGAGGTATGCGTCGCTTCCAACCTAAATGGCTTGATGAATTCAAGTGGCTTGAGTATAGTGTGTAAAAAAATGCTGCATATTGCTTTGTTTGCTATTTGTTCAAAGATAGATGTAAATATCCTGGTGGAGAAGCTTTTGTTGAGGAAGGTTTTCGAAATTGGAATATGAAAGAAAGAATTCGTAAGCATGGTGGTGACATTGATAGTGCTCATAGTGGAGCTGAAGAGAAATATAATTTATTCATGAGACCTAAGTCATCAATCCGTGAGTCCATTTCAACAACCACTGTAGAGTTCAAGGCTAAGTATCTAGCTCGGTTGATATGGTCACACTTAAATGCATAAGATATCTTTTGCATCAAGGTCGTGGTCATGATGAAACAAAGGATTCACTCAACAAACAGAATTTCTGGGAACTTTTAGCATGGCTTGCAGAAAACTTTGAAGAGGTAAATTCAGTGGTACTAGAAAATGCACCACAAAATTGTCAATTGATAGACCACAAGATTAAAAAACATCTCATTGTTGCTTGTGCTCATGAAACAACCAAATATATCCTAGAGGAACTTGGTGATGAGTGTTTTGCAATTCTTGCTGATGAGTCAAGTGATGCATACCAACGAAAACAATTGGCTCTTTGTTTGCGTTTTGTTAATAAAAGAGGACAACCAGTTGAGCGGTTTCTTGGTCTTGTCAAAGTTGAAGATACTATATCACTGACCCTTAGAAGCAATTCAGTCCTTGTTTATGAAATATCAGTTGCCCTCAATATTTTTAAAGCGCTAAGCACTGAACGATCGCCAGTCCACCGTTCAGCCGCCTAGACGAGCTGAGCGGACGACTAGGAACGATTAGGCGGCTGAACAGTGGACTCTAGGCGTCCTAGTCGTCCAGACCTCCCAGCCCCTGGGCGATATATATATATATCGGAGTCGGCACTGCCCAATTGGCCAATTGCAGCGGCGACCTGATCAAAGGAGAGGGCCCAATTGCGATGGCCAACGGCGATCTCCAGTGGCAGGGTAAGATCAATTTCGACCTCCCACCCAGGCGACTATCGGGAGGGAAACCGAGCGTCGTACGTGGTGGAAAAGGAATCGATCGATCCAATTTATGACCGGACCTCCCTCCTAAAACCTAATCAAATTCTGGCCCCACTTGCCTAATTCAAACAACTCGTCCATGTTCAATTGGGTCGATTAGGCGCGCCCAGGCGTCCGCTAAACGAACGCCCAGAATCCTGGGCGGGCTGATCGCTTCAGTGTGCCTTAACAAGCTCAGCCGAGCGTTCAGTCGTCTAATCGATGCCTAATCACGCCTAAGCGAACGCTCAGAAAACAAAGGTTGCCCTTATCAAAGGTACGTGGTCAAGGGTACGATGAAGCAAGCAATATGAAGGGTGATGTTTCTGGCTTGAAAAAACTGATTATGGATGAGTCCCCTTCTGCTTATTATGTTCATTGCTTTGCTATCTATGCGCCATGAACACGCCGCTCGCCCGCTCCATGACTTCCTCCGCTCGCTGGACGAGATGAAGCTTGGCGTGGACACATTGGTCCTGGACATGCATGTTCTGTGGCAACGTGCTCGACGTTGCGGCGGAGCTAGGCCTGCCAGCTTACTTCTTCTTCCCCTCTGGCGGGACTGGCCTCGCCGTGTCAACGCGGATTTTCTCACACGAGGGTGAGCTACCGCCCCCTATCGAACCGGCGCGCATGCAGAGGAGAGGCCTGGAGATTTGGGACCTGTCCAGCGTGGATGAGGGTTATGATTGTTAATCTGTCTAATGTGGAGCATTAACGCCAATGACGTACGTGTATAATGGTGGTCAAACTTTAATTTCGAGGCACACTGCCATATGTAGTCATGCAGCCATGCAGGTGTGGATGAGTCTGGTCAAATCATTTAATTGGGTGCTGTGTAAACGCTATTAATTGTTATTGAATCTCCTTGGTTGTGAGGCATGTGAGACCAGCGGATATAACAAAATTGTGATTTGTATTAAAAAGACGAATTTGAATTTCATGTTAAAGTTTCCAAATGACAATCAGTTTCCTTGTAAAGAATATGAGCATCTACCAAGACTAGACTGTCGTTAAACAAAGCAAATACACGAGCGATAAGTCTCCAAATATCATCGGCCATTTTTTTTTTTCAAATAAGACTTAAACAATGAGGACATGAAATATGTACATGAGAACCAGCCATTCGCAAAATAAATTTACTTTTAAGACTTCAACTGTAGTTTGGAAATTTTAAAAAGCTTCTACAATATCAATTGACTTATTATATTTTTATTATTGCAAATATCATTAAAAATTTAATTATGAAACCTGAAAACAGAAATAGCCAGGATGAAGTGAAATACATTTTGTGTGCTCCACTTTTTTTCAATTACAAAGTTAATTTACAAAATCATCATGAAAACGGAATTTCAAAAACATATGAAAACTGAAATAGCCTGTGTATGTAACAGGATGAATCAAAGTGCATTTTGCGTGGTCTATATTTTTTTACAAAATCATTTTACAAAAATCATCATGCAAACGGAATTTCTAGAATCTCTACATTAGAACTCATAATAGCTGCTATTCACGAATTCCTTTTCAGCCAAAACTATGCGAAGTGAAAGTTGTAAAATAGATAATTCAGCCCTGGACAATATAAGAATTTGAAACTATGGAACAGAGAAAAAAAAGTTAATTTGTTTCACTGATTTCAAAAATTGTATATATAAAAAATCCTAAAAATCAAATTACCAAGAAAAGAATTAACACAACAGATTGAAAACTTAAAATTACAAAATGAAAAAAAAATCGATATAGAGTGCAGACTAACAATAATGGACATGCGGACCAACAGCCAACTAGCCTATAAATACTGGCTACGGTAACGTGCGTTGACTTCAGGTAGATGATGCCGTTGATGCTAGTTAGAACCTCTAATGACTTGATGACTAGGATAATGGCATCTACGTGGGCATTGATTTTCCAAATCGTGATGAAATGCTGATCGTCGGATAACGGGCGGTAGCTCCCGCCTGTGTTAGAAACTTATTTTCGCTCGCCGTGTTCCTCGCCATCCCCGACGTCCGTGGCAGCCTGGAGACAGGCTTCATCGAGGACCTTGGCGCTCCGCGGCGACGCCGTCCTCACGCTGCCAGGCGCGCCGCCGTTCAGAGTCTCCGATCTGCCCGTGGAGATGGCCGGCGGCGACGAGGCATCCTCGTCAACACTTTCGCGTCGCTCGAGCCGCGCGCCGTGCGGGCCCTCCACGCCGCCGGTCTACTGTGTGAGCCCGCTTGTCTCGCCCGATATGTAGGTAAGCGCTGCGAAGGTATGAGATGGACTCCAAGGTCAGGTGGGTGACTGGGTGCTCAAGTTCATCAGGGACTTCGGACAATCCCTATCTCCTATCTAAATTGTGTGCAGCTTCTCAGCTACTGCTTGGTTGGGTTAATTGGCAGGCCGTATTCCACACAAGTTGATCCCAAGAAGCTCACACCATCTATCTATTTCTCTATACGTACTTACTCTTTATTAATTTGGCTGAGATAGTCATTGGTGTTGCTTTAGTTTAATGTTGGTTTACATTTAGAGTCTCTACTCTTTCTTTAATCTTTAAAATAAAATAGGTAAACATGTCCATAATGTTGTAGCCACCTAATCATATCACATACCAACTCTTAATCAGAGATAAAAGTGTCTTTATCTGTCCCGTCTACGTGCACGAAGATTCCGATCAGAACTCTGAGCGTCCTTTCCCTCGCCCCTACAACGTTATTCGCCTAGTATATAAGTAAACTAAAGATTATGTGAAGACTAACTAAAATAAATCAACCCGTGAGAAAAAAAAAATTCTATTCGAATGTCATACATGCTGTAATCATTTTTTGTAAAAATTGTATTCGAATGTCATACATGCTATAATCATTTTTGTTCTTCCAGATTCAGATTATGAAAAATTCTAATAGCTAAAAGAAATTGGTCTTGTTTTAACTATTTAAATATTTTTCAATTATGTCCGTAGCAATGTACGGACATTTTGCTAGTTTATTAATAAAAGGAGATTACTCTTTTAACACGGTGTCTATAAAAAAAGAAATAGTCTAAAAATTATCACAAAAAATTAAAACATTTGACCGTTAATTCTAATGATCTGGCCGTTAAACCCTCTGGTCGTTATCTTTTGGTACCGCCCCTGTTCCCTGACCCTGAGGTATCCTCCTAGAATACGAGCTGATTACGTGACCCCTACGCCAAACATACCCTACGGAACGTCGTCCAGCTTGTCAAGCCGCGCGCCACATCGCCATCTGGATCGCTTGCAGTTTCTCGTACAGCTGCCGCTATTGGACAAGAGGAAGGCTTCACGGAGGAGAAACGAAGGAAAGATATAATCGGGTCTCACCCATGGTGTTGCGCCGTCTTCTGCCCAGCTTTCAATCTCTGCCTCGCATCTTCTATCCATCCGTCAACAGCATGCTGTGTTTGTTTTTCTTCCAAATTTCTGAGCTTCACGTGGCTACATCATACCATCTAGGCGATACTGGTGTTTAAAGCTCTTAATCTCTTGGCGCTTTCGTGGATTGGACATCGAAAATGTATTTTTACATTTCTAATCTCTTAACAGTATGTTGATTTGATTAACAGGCAAAAGAAGTTCAGGTCTGTTTTGGAGCTTGGCATAAGAATGCGTAATAGATTGGTCGAGAAACTGCATATTGAGTAAATGACATAGACCATCTTCATGTTGTCAGCTGGGAAAACAATTGGTGCGTGCTTTCTCTAGCAACTCATTATTCTCTACCCAAACTGTAACATCGCTGCCATGGTATCCAGATCTCAGCCGTGTCTTTGTTCAAAGCTGTACGTCCAGCACGGAGCAGGTCGAACCGTCAATTCATCATGACCCTCAAGATATCCACAGCGTCGACCTCCTAGACTATACATGCACGGGGACACGTTGGCCGGCGAAGATGAAAAAAATGTCAACACTGAAGCATACACATGCATGCATCAAGCAAGCAAGCAACCAGTGGCAAAGGTTATATATATTCTGTTGATTTTATTTTCGTTGCCTATTTTTTTATTCAAATAATGAATCCTTGAGTATATATGCCTATAAATGCTCGCTAAGGCTGACTGGGGTCAGTCTAAGTAGAGAATTCAGTGCCGGCATAACTGGGTTATCCATGTCAACTCACATATATCTTTACAGTGCTTTTATCGAGTTTTGATAGACAAACATTGAAAAATAAAAGACGTGAACACTGTCATATTCCTGCACATGATGTGCATTAGTGCTTTAAAATTGAGAATCAGTCTCCATACTTTCAGCCGAGGTTATTATCAACCTTTTTTTTCTGTTAAATGGTTTAATATTGGAATTTGTTTCTGATTGTTGCCTTTTCCAGCTCATTTTTTATGTACGGGGATATGGGGATAAGAGAGATGGTACAGACTGGAGTGTCCTAGAGAAAACATACAGGGATAGCAAGGTTCATATACTAAAAAAAAAGGTTTCAGATTTTCAGGTAAAGATTTGAGCATTCGCTTAAAGAGACACATGTTAACTCCACAATATATTTTGGGCTTACCAAATATAAATAGATCCTGATAACTCCACAATATTTTTTTGATGTACCGGGATATGGGTGTATTGAAGTTCGTTGCTTGGTCTTTCCTGACTCTGTATCGGTGAAAACATGAGAAATTGGTTAAGCACATGCAAACCGTGATGATTTTTGCAACAAAATCTAGTATGTGACATAGTGTAGGCATATTTTTGCAACTACAAATAGGATCTCTCTTGTAATTAATTTCTTGTCATATCATAAATAAAAACTAACATTGGCATCCTATTTATAGTGAGAATGAAACCACGATTGCGATGCTTTAATTCATGATCTTTGTAACAATGATATTTGTAAACCCTTAGAAAAGATGCACGCCAAGGTATACATGCTAGAGACAAATTAGAAATATATTTAGGATTTATGTGATTATTATAGAGTTTCAACTTTGATGATAGGATTTTGTGAGATTGGATAATTCTACTTGGTAAGGAGCTTGAGAACTTGATGGTGAATTAGGGAGCAAGATTTGACATTTGATACAATTTATTGCATATATTCAATGACAAAGCTTCAGATATTATAGTTGATGGATAAACAATTAACATAATCATATTGGAAGGAACGCTGAGGACCACATCCACAACACGTTGCTATTTGTTTTGCACAACTCCCATTGCAATAATAAGAGATTAGTGCTTTCGAACTCTGCCAGATTGTGCTATTGATCGCTTGAGGTCGAGCTTGAAGTATGACAGGGTTTGCGCATATTCATCTGCTGTCGTACGATGTTAATTAAACGATCTTATAATGATTGTTGTTGCTTCTATGGCAAAAAGAATACATTCATGATCTCTTATTTAAAACAAGAGGAAAGCACCAACATGACACTATATTATCTTACTGTAATATTTGTATCGTCTAAAACTTATCTGTTAAGTCATTCATTTTCTTTATAAGATGCATGAACGTGTTTCTATAAGTGAAATAAAGAAACTAGATTTGGTCTCAGATAAGATCTCCCTAATTTGACCCTTTCCACGAGGCAAAAATTCTTGGTACGGGTAGATTTAAGAATGATTTACATTGGATGACAATTTGCAACTCCTATCTAAGATGGTATATTGAATAATTTATGAACATAAGAAATGCAAATCCTACAAACTAGGATATGACTGGTAGTTATTCATATATTTTAATCTATACATGCATGGCCAACACTTCACATATTGAAGGACTTGAAAGTAAACATTATATATATTACAATAAGAGACGTGGCACAATAACGAGGATTGAAGCTTATCATGGAAGAAAATATTGCAAATTAAGTAGGACATCACTTTATTTTCATTCTCCACATGTATGCACCACTACACCCGTGTTCACTGATATATACTAGCAGTCTCATGCGGAGTGTTGGGTGTAAAATTAATTAATTCCGTAATAAAATTACATTCACGCGAGAAAATATGAAATTTGAATCATGTAGGAGTTGGTACTATGCTATCTAGAAAGAAAAACAGGACACAGAACAATCTATAAATATGTTGCTTGCTTCGCCTGTTAGTTTTGATTGGTTTAATGAAACTACTTGTTTAGTCGTGTTAGAGCATCTCCAGTGGGGCTCTCAAATGGAGCCTCCTACTCCATTTGAGAGCTGAGTCTCACTTCTAGTAGGTTCAATTTTGTTTTCAACTCCAGCAGTACACTACTCGTTTTTCATCTCTCATTTTTCTTCTTCCATGTGGGGTCCATGAGTCAGTGACCTAGCGGTGGGACCCATAGATCAAAGCGAATCCAACAGAGCCGCGCCAGCTCTGCCGCCACCACCCGCTCGCCACCTCGTGTCGTTTAACCACCACCATCAGCGGATCTAGTTGCGGCGACGACGACGCTGTGCCATGCGGCGCCCTTTGGCGACGCCCAAGCCTAGGCCACCCGCCTCGAGGACAAGGTGGAGGCCGAAATTGCCTCTGCTTAGCCGGGTGGCATGCGGCAAGGGGTGGAAGGGGGGGGAGAGAGGGCGGCGAGCATGGCGACAGGCTTGCTAGTGGCGCGTGCGGCCTTCAAGATCCAGCGGTCAGGCGATCCGCTCTTCTTCGCACCGACGAGTCATGGTGTTTGATGGCAGGACGGTGGATGACGTGTGGCTGACGGTGGGCAGCGAGTGTGGCAGCGGAACTGCGGGCGTAGCGTCGGCTCGGGAGAGAAGAGGAAAAAGAGAAAAAAAAAGCAAAAGAAAATGGTAGCCCCCACCATTTGAAAGGGCTTCAAAACATGAGAGTCTGGTGGAAGGATTTGAGAGGGCTCCTAAGAGCCCATACAGTAAGTCTGTTGGAGTTTGTTTTTTGGACCAGACTCTCAAAATATAGTATAGGAGGCATATTTTTTTGTGGGGGGGGGGGGGGGGGGGAGGGAAGGGGAATATAAGAGGCATATTTAAGAGGTCTGTTGGAGATGCTTTTAGAGTAACTCCAGTGAAGCACATAAATTTGAGCCCTCAAATATCATTTGCAAGCTGGCACTTTCTTCCTCAGCTCGGGAGCCCGATCGTTCGTGTCGGGCGACACGACAGGCGCGCCTCACCACCCACGCACTGTCGTGTTCACGCGCTGGCCGGGGCTGTGCGCGCTCTTCGTGACGGCCTGTGCGTGCCCGACACGCCGCCGGCCTACTGTGTGGTTCCGCTTGTCTCGCCCGGCGGCGGTGACAAACAGAAGGAGCACGAGTGCCTCCGGTGGAAGGACGCGCTGCCCCAAGCCCGCATGGCTCTGAGCGCTCCGGCGCCACTTACTGCAGCAACATTTCTCTTTCAATTGCAAATACGTAGTTGGTTTCTTTCAATAAATAAAGAAAAGCGGCGTTACTAAAAGATTGAAGTGAGTTGAAACAAAAAAGCACAAATGCAGTAGTAACTGGGCTAACTGCAATTGCCGCCATCAGTCTCCACGTATGACGTCGACGTTCATGGCGACTTCCTCCGATCCTCGCCGCCGTCGAGCCGCTGGAAAATGCACATGACGCCCTGCCCCAGCCGTAGTCGTGGACAAACTTCTTCCACACCTGCCACAGCTGGGGTACACCGCATCGTCCAAGCCGTCCGGGGAAGGTACTCCACGGCGAAGTCCCGGCTGAAGCACTGAAGGTGTTGTCATTGCCAATTGACGTTCAGAACAAGTTGACAATGCAAAGGAAAATAATAAGATGTGTGTTCGTGTACGTGACACAAATCAAAATTTGTAATTTCTCGTTCTCATGGATTTGTGTGCTCTAACCGAATTACTGAACCGAAGAAACGATGCTGACCTCGATCAGGATGCTACTAACGTCGCAGCGGCACTTGACGGATAACGTCCAGTGCGCGGTGAAGGTGCGATCTCGGCTCGGTGGCGTTCTACAGAAAAAGAACATAGACGGAAGATAGGCCTCACCCAGGTGCGTGGGCATCCAAAGAAAAAAAAAAGATCTTTCGACCTCTGCTAGATTGCGGTGTCCACAGCTTGAGCTCGAGCTTGTACCAGAGGGCACCATCAAAGTTGCCAGAGGTTGAGGATGATATCAACAGAGGAGAAATGATGAATAGTTTGATTGCATTTGGCGTGGATAGAGGAGAAAAAATGGTGCATATCATTGATACAATGGTGCACAACGTCAATAACTAAACGAGTGATATCGATTCAATTACAAACGGGATAAGTCCACATATAATGAGAAATGAGAGAGATGTACTACTATGACACTATCACCATGATCTAATATAAGATGTATAATATAACTTGTGTATTAGACTATTTGTATTTTACATTTTTTTATGCAACATGTAGCATATTTATGTCAAATTTGATTTCACAACCTCTTAACCTCATATTCTTCTTTTTCTGGTAATGGGTATTTTCATATGCCACCATCTTGACTACCAAAACTTGATAAAACTAGTTATTGATTACATATGCTTTTTCTCTTTGTATTCTAATTGGTTTTATCCTTTCTTCTACTTGATCACTAGTAGAGTGGCCTTTATCTTCTTGGTATGCTTCACCGCTTCTTGCGCCTTTTTCTTAAACAAACATCACTTCAATTTTTATTTTGTTCAATCTAAAAATGAACACAATTTATTAAAGATTTGCATTGAACCATTGAGTTCGAACCTATCGAACACAATACCATCTCATATCCATACAACCCAGGTTGGTAAATTTTGAATGGAAGCATGCATCAGCACCAGAAGGTCATGGCCATGCAATAATACATAGTATGCCTTACAATGATACTATATTACCTTAACATAATGTGTGTGTATATAATCTAAAGTAATTTGTCAGTCAACTTATTTTCTCATGTAATGAAGATTTTGTATGTGTAAAAAAAAGGAATTGCATGGTGTCCGAATCCTAGTTCGAATCATGCCACGAGACAACAATCCCTCATATGGATTGGATAGATTTTAAGACAAATTATATTGGGACTAACCTACTGCAAATCATACCTAAGATATTGTATCATGATAAAAATAAATGCATATCCTAAAGCACAAAGATGTGGCATATAGTGGTTATACAAATTTTAGGTCTATACATACCTAACGCTTGGCATACTTAAGTACTTGAAAGTAAACATTATAAATATCACAATATGAGATGTGTACAATAAAAACGATTCAAGCTCATATCTATTTATTACAAACTAGCCAAGTTGCCCGTGCAGTTGCACGGGCTAGATATCCTATGTTTGTATTTCACCTAGTAAGTAGTGCAGATCTTTTCAGCATTTTCACCGTGGAGTTTGGATCACATTTTCTAATTTATCTGTCATATTATAGGCATTTAGATTAAAAAACAATTACAGAATCAATTATTCTCGGACTTCATGGTGTCTGATCTGATCGGAGCTATTTGTCCATGTTGCTCGAATATTGTATAGCCATTTATTTTGATAAAGAAATATTAGGTTGTTAATGTCAACTGAGTTATGTCAGTGACCACTTTGCACTATAAAATATATATCCACAAAATAAATCCACAATTTTTTGTTTCTTTTTCCAGTTATTACTATAACCTGTAGCCTTTACTGTAGATAGACAATTTTTTTGTGAAGGTATGTAGATAGACATATGTTACTAAATATTGGCAAATGTATGTTAGATTGATTATGTTAGTCAAGCTAGTGTCCAGAAAAATAATCTTGAAAAGGTGAGGCAACTCCAATACTGTAATGAAATCTTACTGACTTTTCTGAATTCGGCAAAACCACTTAGCACAGCTAAAATGAAACTTTATATCCTTAAAATTTTGGTTTGAAGCTTTAAACTATGTAGAAAAAAAACTCAGTTATCCAATATTTTTGAACCAGTTATCTAGTGATGTTCTCTTAACATGGCATATCTGGTACATGGAAACCAATATTTTAGTTTTAATCATATATTCCATATAGATTCCACTGATTCCAGTTTTCTCAAATATAGTAAATACATGCTTTGCATTGTCTACTCCTATCTGAATGGGACAAAGCAGCGACAATATACTCATAAGTGCCTCATAAAAGTTAGATATTGTATGATCCTCATCTTTATTCACCTTTTGCTTCTAATAAAAAATTAAAATAGAGTTAATCAATAAATAAGCTGCTTGTCATATTTTGTGATTTTTGCCCTAATTACAATATCCTATATTAAGAAAGGAAATAATTGAGTTGCCTATATGAAAGTGTAAAGGCACTTGGCTTAAGAGTTTGTTTCATACATAACATTCTCGAATGTATTTTTGGTAGTAACGTCTGAATATTTTCTTTGTGGACGTTTTGAACGACTATTTATAAAGTCTTGTCCCTTGGCTACATCCCTACTAACTTGACACCCGCATAGCTCCCACACTTCAGCGAGGCAGGTGGTCCCATTTACAAAATCTACAGCACTACTAATTTTGTTTAATCCTCATTTTTTAGTTTCACCATCAGAAACACTGTTTTTGCATGTGTTCAATACCGTTTGGAAAATAGAAAACACACACTGGGGAAGGGAAAAAAGATCAGTGGGTTAGACATGGCAATGAATTTCCCTGACAGGTAACACTCTGGAAAAAACATATATTCAGCAGAAAACATAAAACAAATAAACATTGGATCATTAACCTTTTCCAAGGTGTACATTAAATCAAGAACATGTAAAGATCACTCTATGTGCGCAAGTCCCTTCAATCAAAATGGCTAAATTGCCCATAAATCAATGCACATCACTGTGGTCCTTTGGTTCAGCCCGCAAGTGAGTATATGATACGAGCGAGTGGAAATGTGTTTTTCATTAACTAAAGCTTGCGTAGTACATGAGGCAAGCAGGGAAAAATTTTGGTCGATAAAAATTACAGAAATCAAATTGTTTTTATATCAAGATAAACTAATGAAGTATAACAGAATCTAGAGAGAGCACCTTGGGTGTGTCTATGCCCACTACTTACGGACCTGTTAATGGTTCGCTGGGGCCGTAGTGTGGTATGCACATGACGTTCAAGTATACCTTGGGTTGACATTGCTGACCAGTATCAGAAAAGTAGATGCAGTGCTCACGTGGTGAGGCAACAATGCATGGCCTCGTGATTTGTTTGCCCCCTCGATCTTGCTCCTGTGTCACATCCCGCATCAGGCATGCGCTGAATGCAACCAATTCAATCTACAACCACATACTACCGTGTAGCCTTGAGTCCTTGCCGTGCATGCTGCCATGCATGTCCACATTGGATTGGTCGGTCCTCTACAGTGCTGCTCTTACACAGCAATTTGTTTTCACATCAGACTAACTGAGAAGATCGACAGACTCTGCATCAAACAGCAGCCCAGCAAGCAGTCCGCATCTGGGTCCAGTCCTGCCTCCTCAGCGAGGGTGGCGACGTCTGTGGCAGAGCAGATCGCTAAATTAACTCCCATGGCGAGTCGCGAGGTGAATGGTTGTGTTTTAGCGGCATCTGTGGCCTAGCGAGCCTTGTCAATAATTCGACCATGAATCTACGGCAAATGTCACAATGAATATCTTAGAGAGGTGGAAAAGATATTTCTTTTTGACACGGTTGGAAATAGGCAGTGTGGCGTATGGGATAGCAGGTGGCCTGAGCAAAAACGTGAGAATAGTTTGTTGATCAACTGTAGAGATTATATAGAGAGGGAATTAAGGGTTAGATGTTTTGTTTTTTTCTCAGAACTAGTAGGTCGACCCGCGCAAATACGCGGCTAGCATCAATAATTAGATCTAAGTATAATATGTAGTTAATTGATTATTATGGTATCCTCTATAAACTGACCCTAAGCTTGCAACTGCAAGACAACCATTACATGTAGGATGCTATACTAAATAACCTCCAAGCTGCCCAGCCACCATCAGAAAAATCTTCCCGACTACCTCCCATCTTGGATCTGTTAGCTCTCTCTTCTCCTACTCCTCACCGTAGCCAAACTGGTATCATGATCTTCACTCGTGATATCAGCTTACGTCCTCAAGCCGCCATGAAAATTACATCACGCCACATTGCAATGTTTCTCATGGTGCACTCGGTAACTGGTCTGCCTAAAAATGGAGCAGATCGACCCATCGAACCTCACAAACCCAACCTAAAATATGTGTTTGAATCGATTCGGCTCGAACCGGTATCAAAGCAGACTTGATAGGTTCATCAGCAGTTCGACCCTAGGAGCTAATCGATCCCTACAGCAACAACATAGCTCACTTGATGATGCCTCCTCTACCGCCCTCTCCCAACTCCTTCTCCATGAAGGCATTCGTTTGTAGCTAGCTTTCATGGCCGAAGGCCTGTCGAATTCAAACAGCTTTGTTTGGACAGCCTACGCAAACTCATCGCCTCATCGGTGGAGGGAACACATCGTGGACAATGGAGTAGTTCAAAAGCCATGGCTTCTCATAGTTTTGTCGATTCTGGTAGCATCCTTCTAGGCAGCTTCTTTCTTGGTGAAGCAGATGACATGGTAAACCAATCGCATGAGGAGAATTCATGTATATCGTCCCTATCCTGTTGCTAGAAGGGTCAACATCGAACTGGAATTCAAAGGTTCGCATAAAAATTTAGGAGCTGGTCACCTGTTCAATGAGAGATTTTGCAGGGTCAATAAAAGGTTCGCCAGACAACCAAGCCCTTTTCTTGCCGACCAACTTGACTGTATCGTGGCAATGGAAATCACGTCTACTCTACCTATGCTTGACAACCATGTGTCCCTCTCGTTTTGGCCTCATAGGATTTTGTTTTGTTGTATCCTCTGTACTCCTGACAGTGCTAATGTCGTGACATATATAAGATTTGTACTTTTGTTGCACGATGTAAAATACATTGAATTGGAAACATATTTTTAAATAATATAGGCTAGTAGTGAGTAATTTTAAAATATGTGGAAGGGTATTTTAGTCTAATTATTTCATAATGGCAGTGGTGAGTAATTTTTCTTTCTTTTTTTCTCCGATTAATATGGTAATTTCTAAGCTACGAGAGCGAACGTGGTGGCTTCTTTTCTTGGTCAAATATATATAATAGATTATTTCATAATGATAGTGGTAGGTAATTTTTCTTTCTTTTTTCTCCGATTAATGTGGTAATTTATAGACTATGAGAGCGAACGTGTTGGCTTCTTTTCTTAGTCAAATATATATATAATAGATTTCTAGCCTAATTCTCTTTTTTTCTAGACACCCAAGGTGGAAAGTTCATCTCCTTTTATTATTAAATAAATTATAATGTTATCTTTTTTTTTCTCTAAATGTATGTGGCACTAAACACGTTATCCCATTTGCCAATTGACCCATTCTTGACTCGATACCAGTATTTTAGACTATAAAACTCTTCGTTTACCTAAGAAGAAAAGTATGTATAAGCTTATTGGTCTAATGGTCAATAAAATTATTATTGCTGACGACACATTCCATTAATCAAATACTATTAGGAATAGAATACGGCATCTCATATGAAAAGAAACCGCGACTAAGAAACCGCGACTGCGCGCGGTTGAGGTGGATGCGAAGGCGGCAGCTGGTTGATGCACTGAAGACGACGGCGCGCTCTCAAGCAGCGCGTGGCAAACGCAGGGATGCAGCGGCCGGCATGCTCGCGGAAGGAGGGTCATCTTGTGTTGATTTGGTCGAGTTCATCAGAGACTTTGGAGAATTTCAAAGGCATACGTAGTGCTGAAGCAGTGATGCTTTGATTAAATAATGTTTAACTTTTGCTAAAGCGAAAACTACTGCGGCTACATTTTCAACTCCCCATTGCAAATACGTAGTTGGTTTCTTTCAATAAATAAAAGTGGCATTAATAAAATATTGAAGTGACTTACAAAGGTAGAAGTGATTTTTAACTTATGCGAATCTTGGAAAAATTGCAAGCTACATTTTCTCTTTTCCCAATTGCACATCCTTGATTGCTTTAAATAAAAAAGAGGAGTAGGCCCGTTCCAAGAAGCGAAAGGTCGTGTCGTGGCCTTCTGGCGGGTACCGGCTATTCACGTGCGTCACTGCGGCCGCCACGACAAGAACGGCTGCTATGGCGCCTGCCGCCTCTGCCTCCTCCCCCCACCCCGTCTGTCACGGATCTTAAGGGGCGGTATGGTGGTCACAATGGTCGTGGTCGCTAAGACCACCGCCGACGTCGTGGTGTCAGTGGCCAGATCAGCGATCGTCGTCGACAATGTCATCCGAATCACAGAAAAGACGCTCCCTGACCTCTCGGATGACTTGGAGCAGGTGAGGGCTGTCCTCCGCCTCACCATGAACGCCGTCACAGCCATGCACAAGGTGGCGGTGGTGGCGACGGAGGCGGCGGCAAGTAGGGATGGCGGTCGTGGTGAGAACGGTAGCTGTGGCATACGCCACCGAGACCTCTGGGCAGGGTTTTGAAACGGGGCCTGGCACTATTTGTGTGGGTCCCTTTCTTTTAGGGCGGTGTCTGTCACTAGCGCACCTTATTTTGTATAACTAATAAAATACTTAGTGACAGGCTAGGTGCCCATCATAAAAATATCCACTAATTAGTAATATTTTGTTAGTGACAGACTTCGTGACCTTCACTCAGGCCGCTTATGGCCCGTTACTGAAAGTAGTTATTGTAATAGTGGTAGTTACAATGATATTGAGAAAAAAAAATGAAGTTTAACTCTTTCTATTGTGCAAATATATGTAAGCTATTGATTCAAGTGAGGATGAAGAACAAAAGCGATTTCAGTGAGGGTCAAGAAAAAAAAGATTTAGGAAGTGGGATTTGGAATTTGATAAAGTTCTTTACAACTATTCTACTTGTTACCAAACTCTAAGATTGCTTCATTGTAACTCTAATCACGAATCACCCAATCTGAGGGTCAAATCGTAGTGTTTTCGAAATCCTCTTGATCATATCAACAACAGCTGAACTCGAGGTTGGATGGAGGGGCAGCTTGGCAGAGATTTGAAACGATGGTGTGCAACATCCGCCTTATGGAGCGACCGAAGGTGTAGAGTTTGAAGTGAGAGAAAGGGCCTCGTGCAATTTAGGAGCTGATCACTGGAGTGGACGGGCTGCTGCGAACTGTCACTCAAGTGCTGCGGTAACAGGGATCGATGCCGTCATCAACTCTCTCCCGTGATATCGTCTCAAATCCCA
Organism: Eleusine indica; assembly: GCA_030378355.1. Classification (NCBI taxonomy): domain Eukaryota; kingdom Viridiplantae; phylum Streptophyta; class Magnoliopsida; order Poales; family Poaceae; genus Eleusine; species Eleusine indica. Next base: position 14,126,068 of record CM059494.1, read on the forward strand.
TCACCCATGAAGAAGAGGATGACCAGGAGCAAGACGAAGATGATGGAACAGAGTAAGAGGAGGATCGCAATTTTGCAAGAGCCTGACGTTTGTGCTATCCGTTGTATCTTTGAAATATCGATGTGATAAGTAGTGTGCTGTTGATTGTATCTTTCTGGTTTCTGTCTTCTCTAGGCAGGTAGCACACTCTCTCTCTTTGTTCAGAAATGCTGGCTCGAATTAAAGATGAATATAATTTCATTATGCAAATTAATGGAATTGAGACACCCCCCCCCTCCCCCATCGAAAAAAAACTAACATCGGATTAGGGTGAGATTAGAATTAGCGAGATGCTAAATTTCAATCGGTTGAAACCGATACTTCCTTCAGTCGACGGCTGTTGGCCATGGATGCTGGTCTTCAACCTTTAGCCAAACAATTCTTTCTCTCTCTCTCTCTCTCTCTCTCTCTCTCTCTCATGTCTTCATAATATGTATTCAATATAACTAAGATATAGTAGTGTTTCACCTTTGAATCAAAAGTAGCTCATGTGGCTGCATCCAAGCTGGTGATGTCCTCATCAACTGCTAAACATAGAAAAGGGCTCGGAAGAGGCAGGCCAGCCCGGTGGTGGCGGCGGGAGAGACGGTGGAAGCGGAGGCGGAGCCAGCGATTGTGCCAGGCCAGAGCGGGGGAGCTTGATTTGGACGGGTTAGCGTGACAGGGAAAGAAGCCGCAGACTTGGCAACAGGGACGCTGCCAGGGACGGTTGGCGGAGGGGTAACCCTGACAGTCCTAACGTGTCATTGCCGCTTCTTCCTGCTTCATGGACTAAAATCACAAGAGATTTCAGTAGACTGAAAAGTAAGATTTCCTTTACAATTACAATTAAGCTAAAGGTGTAGATGTTGCAAGATTTAGCTGATTATTAGAGAGTCTAATTTGGTTCCAAGTTTACATTACTTCAGGTCCATTTGTACGTAAATGTAGACAATAGGATCTGTTGGAGATATTAATTAATTGAGAGTTACTAATTTTCAACTGACTGAAAATAGGTGGTTGTTTCAGTCAATATGCTCAGCCGTTTGATCAAGATCGAGTAGCACAGATTAGCCCCGGATGTAACCTGTACTTGTCCGACTGTTTGTTCGGTTGTCTTTCTTATCGGACAGATTAGCGTTGGACCTTGACGTGCAGGTATAGCGCATCGGACGAAGCAGCCATCGACTATAACAAAATGTACATTTTAGTCGATTGAGAAACAAGAAATCCATAATTAATGACAAGCGAAATTGTGGGATGGATCTTGAGAACTTGATGACAACATTTAAAAATAAAAAATGATATAACATCACAAGATGTAAGTTAGAAGGAAATTAAGAAATGAAATTTGAACTTCAATTAAATTCATTACAAATATTTGATTAAATAAATCCCAATGTTACACCTACGCTCTCTCAAAACATGTGTCGATGTCCACTTTTATTTTATCTTTTTACCAACTTCATATATATAGCCTCTATCACAATCTTAAACACATCGTATAAAATAGGGTTCAACTACTCTTCCGTCAACCACTACCAACAGTCGTGTTGTCGTCAACTCGAGATCAAGCTTATTAAAGGAGAGGCGGGGTAAGGCAAAATAATGGTTAGGAAAAACAACATTCTTTAATCCCGTCAGCGTACGCAATCATGTTAGCAAGGACCATCGTGCGACGTGAATTGAGTAGAGGAATGGAACACTTAGAGATGTGATGGTGTACAACGTGAATGAACTATATATACCATATTATGGAGAATCTGATGGCAAACGGAATAAGTCCGCATTCTCAAATGAGAAATGAGAGAGGTGCACCACTATGACACTATATTATATTAATATCTTATATATATAATATCACTTATTTATTAAGCCATTCATTTTCTCTAAAATATGCCCAAAATGTGTTTCATCAATATGGAGAATGTAACTATAATAGGAAGAACTATTGTAATTCATACCTAAAAGTTGATATATTATGAACAAAAAAAAAACCATATGCCCTTTCAATAAGGATAAGACATATTGAGAAACCATGTTGAGATATGTCATAGTTTGTAATATGTGATGAGTAATTGATTTTGGCGGAATTTGTGTTTGAGTTGAAATGTGGGAATCTGGGGATTGCATGAGTTTGTGCATGTCATGATTTTGACTAAATAGAGTTGATAATTGAGTTGGACAAGTTGCAGGAGATGGGAAATATGTTTGCTTGTCTCATGATGTGTAGGTCACTGGAGTCAACTTGGCGGTCAAGGGCGAGACTTGGGGACTGTCAGGATGAAGTCAAGGGTGATCCATACCGAACACGTGGAGAGGCTTGGGGCCGGACGATCGGAAAACCGGGTGAAGTCAAGGGTGATCCATACCGAACACGTGGAGAGGCAAGAAGCACGGACAGTTTCGCGGTTGAGCCTCAAAACCATGGGTGATGATCAAGACGGCAGAGTTGACCAAGTCAAAGGTGATCGGGCGTCGGTGCAAGTAGACGCTTCCAATCGACTGGAGGCGGGAGAGACTTGCCGACGAGAAGGATCACGGGACGAGGTGACACGCGTCAAGATCAAGAAGTCATGCTTTGAGAAGCATGCAAGGCGGTTTCTCGGTTTGGACCTCAAAACCAGTGGCGCTGATTGTAGGGGCACGTGGCACCATCGCGGAGCTTGCGTTGAGGCGAAGAAAAGTCGTGGAGGGCTCGATGGCGTTCGGGCGATGAGGAAAAAGATGGACAGTTATGCCCCTGGTGATAGGTGGCAGTGTATTATAGGTGAGGGGTAGGATGGTCTTTAGGATAACCCCTAGGCCTATATAAGGAGAGGTAGAGCTGGTAGAAGAGGTGTCTCTCTTTTCCTTAGCCTTGCCTTAGGTCTTCATTCAAAGTGTTAGGAGAAGTCTTCATATAATAGAGAAGAGGAGAGGGTGTGTGAGAGACATCTATTTCTCTTCCAAATAGTGGGAGGAAGAGGGTGGCTTTCTAGCCTTGTATCCATGAATCTTGTAAGCATGTTTCTATGATATGAGAGTTATTTTCGTGCTCAAGATCTTCCTTTCTTCCTAAATCTTGAATTTCTCTTTTTCTCTATTTTCAGACCTATTTTCATGGAGATTTTCGATCTCGTTTTTGAGTGGGTTTTGGTACGAATTTCTTGAGGGATCTTGGTGCTAGGACATGACTAAACATTCCTTCATGGATCCTTAGTTGAATCCTAGGCAAGAGCACCCTTGATTTGGTGGATTTCCTCAAGAACATTCAAACCCTAGAGATTTTGGTAAAACCTCAAATCCGTGATGAATTCTTGAGCTTTTTATGTGATTTCACTTGAAGAAGTAACGTCCTAACATGAGACATCTTCTGTCCAAGTTTCGTGATTTTTGGAGTTCGTTTGGTTAGATTTTGCCGTTTTTCTAACCAAGTCACGAGTTTAGTTTTAGTTCTGAAAAGTGTCGATCGGCACTGTTGTTCTCTAAACCGGCACTGCCGGTGCGCGAGGAAGAACCGCTGATCGGCATTGCCGATGGCTGGACCGGCACTGCCGGTAGCCTAGGTTTGAACCTGCATCGGCACAACCGATGTGTCAACCGGCACTGCTGATGAGCCTTGTCTGAGTGTTTCAGTATTTTTGCTCTTTCTGCTGACCGGCACAGCCGATGGCCAGACCGGCACTGTCGATGGTCTGTTCCTTTAGCTGATCGGCACTGCCGATACCTGTGATCGGCACTGCTGATGATAGTTCAGTAACTTGTTTTGAATCTGTTCCTTGACTGGGTCGAGTCTTTGCTGCTCTTCTTTGTTTTCGTTGTGTTCTACTGGTGTTGTTGATCATTCCTAGGGTTAGCACATCACAAGTTGGTATGTGTAATCTTGATGATCCACCGTGTGGTTGGCTTGGGTTATAATTGGGACATAGGCCAAGTTCTTGTGAAGAATTTTAATTGGCTCCCATTCACCTCCCCCCCCCCCCCTCTGGTCGCTTTCTCGATCCTTTAATTAGTATCAGAGCTAGTTTGATCACTAGTTGACCTTCACCGGCTTTGTGATCCGAAGACGACATGAAGAAGCGTGCGGTTAAGCTCTAGATGTTTGATGGAGAGGACTTTCCCTACTGGAAGTCAAGGACTAAGGCTTATCTCTTAAGCCAAGGACGTGCAATTTGGGAGATAGTTGAGCAGAAGTATGCCATACCAAAAAACCTCAACACTGCATCTGTAGGTGAGTTAACCAGGTATAAAAACAACTCCAAAACTGTCAATATCCTGCTTTCTGCTCTAGGTAGGAATGAACATGATCATATTGCTCATCTTGATACTGCACATTCCATTTGGGCAAAGTTTGCATGTACCATGAGGGTACCAATCAAGTCAAGCCTATGCGTAAGGATTCTTACAATAGACAGTACCAAACCTTTGCACAAAAACCTGACAAGCCACTAGATGACACTTTTTGTAGGTTTGAGGCCATTGTGTGCAACTTGCGGGCTTGTGGTAACCTTATGTACAATGATAATGATAGAGCTAAGAAATTGCTGTATTCACTTGATGAAAATGCTTGGGGGTTAAGATTGCTACACTAGAAGAAACTACTGATTTCAATACCCTGGAAATGTGAGCAGATGTATAGCAAGCTAAAATCTCATGAATTGTCTAGGAAGTCTCGTCCTAATCTTGCTAATCCTACTTCTAGCATGGCTTTGCTTTCTAGCTCTCAAAAGGATAGTCACAGTAGTGCTTCTTATAGAACTAACCCCTCACTTGACAAGTCTTCTTTGGAGTTTGCTCTTTCTTCTTTTATTGCAGCTTCCGATGAACAGATGGAGTGCATTCCTGATGGACAATTCATTGCTGACTGCCCAAAGAAGAAGAAGAAGGCCGGGTACAACGACAACAACACTGAAGATTTCAAGCAGAAGAAGAACCGCTTCTATAAGAAAGGCAAGAACTCGAAGAAGTTTGCCAAGGCCATTACACGTGCCTGCATTGCCGCTTTGAGCGACGTCGACCTCACATCAAGCGAAAGCCTTACAAGCTCGAAGGAGGAGGTCGAGAAGCCACGAGTCAAGAGGAGGGACGACTTCACCGGGCTTTGCTTCATGGCAAAGAACGATGACAATATTGACTCTGACTCCGACTCCGACACAAGCGAGGTACCTCCCACTCTTGATGAGCTCTCTTCTGAACTTGATCATTTGCGCGATGTTTTGCTCATGCAATCACAATATCAACTCTGACTCCGACTCCGACACAAGCGAGGTACCTCCCACTCTTGATGAGCTCTCTTCTGAACTTGATCATTTGCGCGATGTTTTGCTCATGCAAGATGATAAGCTTCGCAGTGCTGTTCGTGAGAATAGAGAGTTTAAGTCTAAGTTGGAGAGTGCTAAGTATGAGATCACTTCGCTTAGGTCCAAGCTTGCTAAAAATGCTGATGTTGAGTGTGAGTCTTGTCAAGTTGTGATGAATGATCTCAGTCAGAGGGAAAGTGTGCATGCTCAAGTTGCCAGTCAACTTGAGAGTGTCCTTAAAGAGCTTGATGAATTCAAAGCTAGACCAACTCTTTTGGGTGCATGTCAGAAATGCCCCAAGCTCACTAATGAGTTGGAAGTTCAAACCCTCAAAGTCAAAGAGCTTGAGTCCAAGCTGCTAGATGAGACTCGCTCGAAAGTTCTTCCACCACCCTGTGTAGTGTGTGGCTCTCTTTAGGATAAGCTTGCAATCACAAGAGAGGAAAACAAAAACCTAGCCCAAGAAAATGACTATCTTATCTCTCGTCTCCAAAGAATGCTAGTGAGTGAGGAGAAGATTCAAGGTGACTTGGCAAGAGTCAAAGAAAGTATAGCCAAAACCCAAACCCACTATGCAAGCTAATCCTATACATGAGAGTGTCTACATTTGCATGTTCTGTGGTCGTAAGGGTCACTTGGATGAGTATTGTTATAGGTGTAAGAGGATTGAGAGGATACAAGCTGAGTTAACTAGGAATGTGCATCATGATGATTTTGTTGGTTTTCAGCCCCGCTCTTTTTCTCGTGCCTATCGTGGACAGGGTCATTCCTCATATGGCTTTGATTCACGAAACAGAGGCTTTGCGCAGCAGCGCTTTGGTGCCCCATGTTTTCCCCATCATGGTGAGCGTCGCTCGTGTGGATTTAACTTTCACACAGATGATTCCTATCCTCAGAACCCCAGGTTTGAGTCGAGACACTTTGACAGGCCATGTCTTTCCCGTCGTGGTTCTCGTCCCATGCGTTCGAGTGTTAATGTGCAAAGAACTATGATAACCCCTGCAGGTCGTGTGGTTCAGTGCTGGCATCCCAAGAGTTTTCTTTCTAACCCTAGCACTGAGTCATCGATCTTTTCTTCTTGTTCTTTGTAGGCAGTAGGTGGAGGCTTGGAGAACAAATGATTGATGGACTCCGGGTGTTCGTGCCACATGACCGGAGATGCAAAGTGGTTCTCCAGCCTCAATCCCTTGAAGAACCGGGAGTATGTGACCTTTGGAGATGACAAGAGAGGGAGAGTGAAGGCAAGAGGCGCGGTAAAGGTAAATGAAAAATTTACTCTCAAGGATGTTGGTTTGGTTGAGCATCTCAAGTACAATCTCCTCTCTGTTTCTCAGTTGCTTGATGTTGGTTTAGAAGTGCGCTTTAAGAAAAAATGCTTCTGTGGTTTGTGGTATTTCTAGCAGTGGGAAAGTTTTTCAGGCTGATTTTGTTGTTTCTCCTAGTTCTCACAAGTTCTTTTTTGCTCAATCTTCTTCAGAGCTCTAGAAATGGCATAGGAGACTAGGTCACATGAGCTTTGACTTGCTTTGTCGCTTGAGTGGCCTAGGTTTGATCCGAGGATTGCCTAAGCTCAAATTTGATAAGGATTTGGTTTGAGCTCCTTGTCGTCATGGGAAAATGATTGCCACTTCTCATCCACCAATTAATTCGGTGATGACTGAAAGCCCTGGAGAGCTACTTCATATGGACACTGTTGGTCCTTCTCGGGTTCGTTTGGCGGGTGGGAAGTGGTATGTTCTTGTGATTCTTGATGACTTCTCTCGCTATTCTTGGGTTTAATTTCTTGAGAGCAAGGATGAAGTGTTTCATCACTTTCAGAGCTTAGCTTTGAGGTTGTTCAAGGAACTCCCTGGTGCATTACGAGCAATCCGCAATGATAATGGCACCGAGTTCAAGAACTCCTCCTTTGATGCTTTCTGCCTTGAGTATGGTATTGAGCATCAGTTTTCAGCACCTCGTGTCCCTCAGCAGAATGGTGTGGTCGAAAGAAAGAACAGAACCTTGGTGGAAATGGTCCGGACGATGCTCGATGAGCATAGGACTCCGAGGCGGTTCTGGGCTGAGGCCATTAGCACTCCTTGCTATGTTTCCAATCGGGTTTTCTTGCGCTCAACTCTTAATGTTACTTCCTATGAGCTACGCTTTGGGAGAAAGCCATTTGTTTCTCATTTGCGTGCCTTTGGTTGCAAGTGTTTTATTCTCAAGCATGGCAATCTTGATAAGTTTGAATCGAGATCTTCCGATGGCATCTTTCTTGGCTACACCCTTCATGGCCATTCCTATAGAGTTTTGAATTTAGAAACTAACACCATCGTAGAGTCTTGTGATGTAACCTTTGATGAATCAAACTCTTCTGCAAGCAATGTGGTTGAGACTGCAGAAAACAGTGAGATGGAGCAGAGTATCTTTGTAGAAGAGGACCTACAGGGATTGGATGATGACGATGATGAGTCATTCCATCCCACATCCAAGCTTGTTCCTGCTGCTTCCACCACTCTAGCAGAGGGTCCAGAAGCTTCTACATCGACCTCAGCAGCTATCGAGCCAGCTCCAGCTATGGTAGAGGGGGAGGTATGCTCTGAGAGAGAAGCTCCTCACCATATTCAACGTTAACATCCACCTCAACAGATGATCGGTAATCTTTATGAGAGGACAACAAGGTCAAGGTCTGCACATCTTGCCTACTTTACCAATTCTCTCTATGTTGCCACCTTTGAACCTCGGGATGTTGGACATGCACTATCTGATGAACATTGGGTTAATGCCCTGCATGAGGAGTTGGAAAACTTTGAGAGAAACAAAGTGTGGACCCTAGTAGAGCCTCCTGTTGGTGTCAATGTGATAGGAACCAAGTGGGTGTTAAAAACAAACATGGGGAAGATGGTGAGGTTGTGAGAAACAAGGCTAGGCTTGTTACTCAGGGTTTTAGCCAAGTTGAGGGTTTAGACTGTAAGGAAACCTTTGCTCCTGTTGCACGCATAGAAGCCATTAGGATCCTGCTTGCATTTGCTGCCTCTAAGGGTATTAGACTCTACCAAATGGATATCAAGAGTGCTTTTCTAAATAGTTTTATAGAGGAAGAGGTTTATGTGAAACAACCACCTGGCTTTGAGCACCACAAATACCCAAACCGTGTGTACAAGATTCAGAAGGCTTTGTACAGGCTAAAGCAACCACCTAGGACATGGTATGCTAGGCTTAAGACCTTCTTGCTACAGCGCGGGTATGTCATGGGGTGTGTTGACAAAATCTCGTTCAGTCTAAAATATGGCAATGACTTTCTAATGGTTCAGATATATGTGGATGATATCATCTTTGAAGGTTCCTCTCATGCTCTTGTGTCCAGATTTCAGGAAGCTATGGAAAGTGAATTTCAGATATCAATGATGGGCAAGCTCACCTTCTTTCTTGTACTTCAAATCAAGCAGTGCAAGCAAGGCACCTTCATACATCAAGCCAAGTACATGAAAGATCTTCTAAAGAAGTTCAAGATGGTCAATGTGAAGCCGTTGTCAACTCTAGTGTCCACTACAACAACACTTGACCCAGATGAAGACTATGAAGCGGTGGACCAAAGGGAGTATAGGAGCATGATCGGCTCCCTCTTGTACTTGACGGCAACGAGACCTAACATACACTTTGCGGTGTGTCTTTGTGCTCGCTTTGAAGCTTCTCTAAAGGTGACTCATCGCAAGGCTGTCAAGCGCATCTTCAGGTATCTCAAATACACCCTTGAGTTCGGTCTTTGGTACTCTGCATTTTCATCTCTTGATCTCATTGGGTATTCGAATGCGGACTTTGCTGGGTGTAGAATTGATAGGAAGAGCACTTCTGGTACTTGCCATTTCTTGGGTACTTCTTTAATCTGTTGGTCTTCTCGTAAGCAGTCGAGTGTAGCCCAATCCACCATAGAGGTCGAGGATGTTGCTGCTGCTCACAAATCCTATGGATAGTATCCACCATGAGAGACTATGGGTTAACATTTAAGAGTGTTTCACTCATGTGTGATAACTCCAGTGCCATATGCTTAGCCAAAAACCCAGTTCAACATGGTAAGGTCAAACACATAAATGTGAGATTATACTTCTTGAGAGACAATGTTCAGAAGGGAGATGTTGAGCTCAAATATATTGACACCAAAAACTAACTGGCTGATATCCTTATCAAGCCCCTAGATGCTTCACGATTTGCTTTTCTTCGGGGGGGAGCTTGGTGTTTGTCATCCTTATGGCATCATTTGAGAGGGAGTTGGTGATCTCTTGTATATATATATCTTATCTTTTCACATTGCATCTCATATGTAATATATGCATCGGTAGATGAGCTTTGATTCTTATGCTTTCTTGTATTTCTCTTTGCTATGATTGAGCTTAAGCTAAGTTGTGTAACTATGATAGTAATCTCTCATGCTTAGATTTTCTAGATGGCTTGTTATAGACTCTTTTGAGCAACTTGCTAATCTTAAAGTTAAACTTACCTTCTTGTGAACCTTATGAACTAATCTTGCTAAAACTTTCTCACAATGTGTATAATTGCTTTTATCCTTGTTGAAACTTACATTGAGGCTAGTCTAGAGGATATCTTGGCTTTGGCACCTTGTGTTTGTGAAATGTGTCTTTGCAAATGTTTAGCTCATGATGGAACATTGTGGGAACGTTTGTTCCTTTTGCCGCAAAGGCATGCTCAAACTTCTACTTTTTCTTTGCAAGTTAAGTTAATCAAATGAAAATTATGCTTCGAAGTCTCAGGGTGCTTGTCGTATCCAGTCGTGCGACCCTCTGCATGGATTAGAAAATACATAAAAATACTAAATTCAAAAATTTTGCTTCGAAGCCTCAGGGTGTTTGTCGTAGCCAGTCGTGCGACCCTTCGCACGGATTAGAAGTTACATGAGGATCACATAAGAAAAATGTCCTTCTCCCTCCTTTTGAGTCTCTGTTACATATATGAGCGTTTGTAGAGCTTATTTTCTGTGAATGCTTGTTGTCCTAGTTGAGATTGAGACTGGCTAGGTTCTTTTGATTCACTTGATGCCCGTTTTGCTTTGGATGGGAGTACTTATACATGTGGTGGCAGCTTTTCTCATAATGAGCAAATTTGATTCTATCTAAGCTAGTCAATCTTTCAGCTTAGCTTGTATAGCACTTGGTGTTTATGCCTAGCTATCTATTTTTTATCTTTGTATGATTATGAGGTATCGCTTTTACACTTCATAGCTCTATGTTTATGATTAGCAAGATTAAATGCTTGTTTGCATAAGTGTTGAAGCTCCTTAGGTTTGCATTTTCATACATTGCATGTTTGTTCTTTTGCTTCTATGATGAGTTCATCGTCAAAGGGGGAGAAAATATTGGGTCATGCACAAATAATGCTAAGAAACTTAAAATGATCCATTTTGAATTATATGAGACCTACCACAAGTTGAGGGGGAACATATCATGTCCTTGAGTGTTTTTCTTGCGCCTTTCATAATCTTTGCGTTCTCGAGTGGCTCTCTTTATCAACTCTTGGTTTATGATTCCTCTTATGCTAGATGGCTACCTTTCACCTTTTCTTTGGGTTTTGCCATTTGGATATGCTTATTCGGTTTTGCATTTTAAATCTCTAATATTGTGCATTTGATGTTGTCAATGTACTCATCAAGGGGGAGATTGAGAAATCATGTTGAGATATGCCATGGTTTGCAATATGTGATGAGTAATTGACTTTGGCAGAATTTGTGTTTGAGTTAAAATGCGGGAATCTAGGGATTGCATGAGTTTGTGCATGTCATGGTTTTGACTAACCAGAGTTGGTAATTGAGTTGGAGAAGTTGCAGGAGATGGGAAATGTATTTTCTTATCTCATGATGTGTAGGTCACTGGAGTCAACTTGGCGGTCAAGGACGAGAGGATCGGGCACAAGTAGGAGACTTGGGGCTGGACGATCGGGAGGCCAGGTGAAGTCAAGGGTGATCCATACCGAACACATGGAGAGGCAAGAAGCACGGACGATTTCACGGTTGAGCCTCAAAACCGTGGGTGGTGATCAAGACGGCTGGGTTGACCAAGTCAAAGATGACCCATGTCGGTGCAAGTAGAGGCTTCCAATGGACCGGAGGCGGAAGAGACTTACCGACTGATAGGATCACAGGACCAGATGACACGCGTCAAGATCGAGAAGTCGCGCTTTGAGAAGCGTGCAAGGCGGTTTCTTGATTTGGACCTCAAAACCGGTGGATGCGATTAGAGGTGCACGTGGCACCATCGCGGAGTTTGCGTTAAGGCGAAGCAAAGTCGTGAAGGGCTCGATGACGTTCGAGCGATAAGGAAAAAGATAGACGGTTATGCCTCTGGTGGTAGGTGGCAGCGTATTGTAGGTGAGGGGTAGGATGGTCTTTAGAATAACCCCTAGGCCTATATAACGAGAGGTAGGGCTAGTGGAAAAGGTGTCTCTCTTTCCCTTAGCTTTGTCTTAGGTCTTCATTCAAAGTGCTAGGAGAGGTCTTCATGTAATAGAGGAGAACAGAGGATGTGTGAGAGACATCTCTTTCTTTTCCAAATAGTGGAAGGAAGAAGGTGGCTTCCTAGCCTTGTATCTATGGATCTTATAAGCATGTTTATATGATATGAGAGTTATTTTCGTGCTCAAGATATTTCTCTCTCTCTCTAAATCTCGAATTTCTCTTTTTCTCTATTTTTGGAGCTATTTTCGTGGAGATTTTCGATCTCGTTTTTTAGTGGGTTTTGGTACGAATTTCTTGAGGGATCTTGGTGATAGGACATGCCTAAATATTCCTTCATGGATCCTTGGTTGAATCCTAGGCAAGAGCACCCTTGATTTGGTGGATTTACTCAAGAACATTGAAATCCTAGAGCTTTCGGTAAAACCTCAAATTCGTGATGAATTCTTGAGCTTTTTGTGTGAGTCTACTTGGAGAAGGAACGTCCTACCATGAGACATCTTCTGTCCAAGTTTAATGATTTTTGGAGTTCGTTTGGTTAGATTTTGCCGTTTTTCTAACCAAGTCACAAGTTCAGTTTTGGTTCTGGAAAGTGTCGATCGGCACTGCCATTCTCTGAACCGTCACTGCCGGTGCGCGAGGAAGAACCCCTGATCGGCACTGCCGATGGCTGGACCGGCATTGCCGGTAGCCTGGGTCTGAACCCGCATCGGCACAACCGATGTGTCAACCGGCACTATCGATGAGTCTCGTCTGAGTGTTCCAGTAGCTTTGCTCTTTCTGCTGACCGGCATAGCCGATGACCAGACCGGCACTACCGATGGTCTGTTCCTTTAGTTGATCGGCACTGCCGATGATAGTTCAGTAACTTGTTTTGAATATGTTCCTTGATTGGGTCGAGTCTTTGCTGCTCTTCTTTGTTTTCGCTGTGTTTTACTGGTGCTGTTGATCATTCCTAGGGTTAGCACATCACAAGTTGGTATGTGTAATCATGGTGATCCACCGTGTGGTTGGCTTGGGTTGTAATTGGGACATAGGTCAAGTTCTTGTGAAGAATTTTAATTGGCTCCTATTGACCCCCTCCCCTCCCTCTCTGGTCACCTTCTCGGTCCTTCACATATATTGGTGATGCATATTTTAGTCTACACATGAATGTCAAATGATTCACATAAGTATTTGAATGTAAACATTGTAATATTACAATATAAGATGTGGCACGGCAAAAACAACGAAGCACACATAATAGACAACTAGTGTCATTTCGCAGCTAGTACATATCAACATGTCATCTTCATTGTTAGTATAAATAATTCAGTTATTGTTACCATTGTATTATCTTAAATATCTTGTTAATTTATTTTTATGTTATAATTTTCATCACTATTATTCTCATTTGATTTTCATCTTGAAAGATATTTTTGTCTCAATGTTTATTTATATTTACGGTAGTCATCCTAGCCTTATTTTTCCTATACGTAGATAAGTAACAACTACATCTAAATAATTGATTATTAGTATGAATTAAAAGTAAAAAATTAAGCTTGATTACTACCACTCCTGATTTCTACCGATTCAATCTTGTATGGTTCAAAAATCTCTATTGATCGAAAGAAGCAACACCTGGTTAATTGTCACATATCTTCACCTTCGGAACATGACCTTTGTCACATCTTTGTTTCTTTTTATCAATAAAAATTCTAACACTACCTTGATTATCCATATGTTCACTTCCTCATATTATCATGTCATGTATATGTTATAATGATATGCACATTAATTTGTAAATTTAAATGTGTATTTTAGATTTTTTTTTTGTTAATGGGTAATTTAATAAACATATGAAGGGGTATTTTTTTCTATTTTTTATAATGATATTGGTGAATAATTTTTATTTTTCTCACCAATTAATATGATAATTTTAAGTTTTGAGAGCGAATCTGATGATTTCTTTTCTTGATCATATACAAAAATAATAGGTATATTACAAATAAATATATGACGTCACTGTTTAATTTTCTAAATATGATCAGGCATCACTAAAAATGCGTGCCCATTTATAGTACCACTCACGTGGAGTGTAACGTCAATGCTATAACTATAATGAAATTTCATTCACATGTGAAAACATGAAGATAATCTAGAAAGAAAAAATACGACATGGAACAATCAACGAATCTGTGGTTTGATCTGTTATTAGCTGCTAGCGTTGTTGATTGGTCCATTGGAGATTGGAGGCTAGACCCAGGTGGTGCACAACTGCACAACGTTAAGCTTCGGGAGTGCTTGTTGTCACGTATCGTTAAATTATTTTTAGGCGTGCACATTTGTTTTTCTTTTGTTTCATTCACATGGGAAAACATGCATGTATGTTTTGGCATCACCAAAAGATTTTACTGATGCGATCAGTCTCTGCCAATGACGTGGACGTTCATGGCGAACTGCTCTTCCTCGCCACCGTCGAGCGGTTGGAAAACGCACATGTCGCCGTGTAGCAGCGCGTTGTCGTCGACGAACTGCTTCCACCCTCGCCCCAACCGGTGCACTTCGTTGACCCGGTTGGAAAACGCACATGTCCCGGGGAGGTACTCCATGGCGAAGCCCTGGTTAAAGCACTGAAGTTTTCGACGTTGTTGTCGTTTCCAATGGCAGGTTCAGAACAAGATGGCAATGCAACAAAAACAAAAAATTCAGATGTGTTCATGCACATAATTAATTCAGATCATTAGGAACGGTTAGCTCTTGCCCCTGCTGCGAGAACAGAATTATATGCTGAAACCGAAATCTGAACTGAAGAAACGGTGCTGTTACTCACCATGCTTGCATCGGAATGGCGCTTGACCGACAAGAACACGGGTGTTGCTGGCTGAATTTCCTGGAGCTTCTCTTCGACTTTCTTCTTCTGCTCCGGAGTTAGTTTCGTCTTCCTTGTCACCATGTACGCTGGCCGGACTACTCTATTCGGTGACGAAGCGCCTAACTCTGCAAACATAACTTTACATGAACCGAACAAGTGTGTTCTTGCACTGCTTTCAATGTGCAGGTTTGAGGTTTCAGTTTATCACCGTGGTAGCTTCCTTGAAGAGGATGAACTGTCAGCGTCACTCTCCTCTCGATCTTCAACGCTTCGAATGCGAAGGCATCACCTTCCTGAACCTCGTTGTCACGGACGAAGAGAGACCAGTTAGCAGAAAATATGTATGCGCCAGCGGGGGAAACCTTGAAATTCGCGTCATGTTTCTCGTAATCCGGAGGGTAACAGAGCTTGATGGTTTGGTCTTCGTTTGGAAGGTGTTTGTCTGAATAATCCTTGCAAATGAGCTGTTACAAGTGACCAAGTGGTTAAGCTATTTGCAGAGTGCTAATTCATTTTGACAAAATAACAAGTTTTAAAGAGTCTGAATACTGAACAATGGTTTAAAAATGTTGCAGGCTGATGCCAAACAACATTTTTTACCATATAAGAAGAATACTGAAAACGTACCAGAAATCTATCAGACATACTTGTCTTGTTAATATGTGTGACATACATTGGAATTTCAGGCCTAATTTTCCTCTCAAGTGGGTCGATACTGTCCCTCTGCGCTCTACTAAGGTTGCATCCATTTGCTATGATGAAGCGGGATTCCGAGGACGTCTGCTGAAGGCCACCTGAATTTGAGGGGTCCTGAATATTTTCTGGAGATGGGATATCTTCAGATACTGCAACACCTGTCATACAGGAAAGAAATGAGCAAATTAGTGAAGAAAACACAAAATCTATAAATGTAATCTCAAATTCGGTACTACTTGATCTCTGTGAAGGTGAGTCTGATGGAGTCATCTTTGAAGCTTTCCTGGTGTGGCTCGGTCCACCAGTTCGATGCTGCGTAAATCTTTCCGTGGCCCATAATTTTTCATGAGGAACACCCTGTTGCTCAACAAAGTAACCGGAGTTCATGACGATGCCGAAAAATACTTTCTCACACCCACTCGGATCAAAGATGAGGACTTTGAAGTGGGAATCCCCACTGTATCTGAACACCAGCACGTCGCCCAGCTTTAGTTCATAAGCATTGCAGAACGTCCCCCACCCAGATCTGAAAACCAGTTTGTTCAGGTCCTTGAAAACCTGAACATTGTACATGTTTCCATCAGGTGCTTCCAGCTTGACGGTTTCAGCGATCTGGCCTCTGAAATTGTTCACAAATTTCTCCGGCACAATCTGCAGGGACGATCAATTTCAGACGGAAAATATTTTGTTTCTCCGATTGGACTTCTAAAAATTTGACGAATGAGATGAACGGGATGCATGCACGAGACCTTACCATTTCTTGTTGGAAATCGCCAAGCATGACCTTGAAGAAATGCTTCTTCCGATCGTCCAGGTGATGCCAGTAGTAATGCGCGTCGCCGTGGCTGCACCTCTGGCAGGAGTTGCCACTGCTCATCTTGTGACCGCTCCGGCCTCCGTCCTCGTGATCTTGGTAAGCCATCAGGCAAAACGCGCGCGAGAGAGGAACAGAAAATCACACCGCTCTGCTGCGCTCTGATTAGCAGCAGTTAATGATAGGAGACGGGAGGATGCAACTAATTCTGAATCTCTAGCGCCTTTATTTCTCTAAGATTTTAAAAATTGCCAGGTATAGGAAAATCACACGTAACGTATATGTGAAATTAAAATGGAGCGATAATATGTATGCTGCCATTTATGACGAATGCCAAATTCATCAACGAGTTGGATGTGACAATAAAAACTCCATATGGGTGTTAATGGTTTTTTCTCTTTACTGAACGGATTGCTCTATCCACTATCCGTTCGAAGGATCACCTAATCGTGGGCAGTTATGGACTTTCATGTACGGTGAAATGGATATTTACTCCCAGCAGCATAACAACGTATAATGCATAGTAAACTTGAATACGCTTGAAGGCATTTCTTTTCTAAACAATTTTTCAGCAGAAATATTTTCTCAACGGAATACATTCATTCCATTTTCGCATGATGAATTGAAATGCAGGTGAAAATATTGTACACCACACTTCATAAAGGTTGAGTACATGCTACTCTGAAACGTCTTTTTGTTGTTTTGGTTGGCAGATGTTCACATCCAAAGCGGGTAATCAAAAAGGAAAATCGACATCGCATAAGAATGCACAACGTCTGAAACTCCAGAAATTAATCCATACTAATTCATCCTGGTCTTTAATCCATGCATATTATTCGCTCATCCAAACTAGACGGCAACAAACAACATATTCAAGTGAGACAGGTTTCATAGAAATCCATCACAGGAGTTTCTTACGGGGAAAGATTGGTTTACTGGGTGAGAGAAGATATGGATAAGCTAAGCCATAGATAGCTAATGGTCATTTCTAATACGAAATCACTACCATGAGCAACATTGGTTGATTGCAATTAACTAAACCGCTCTTTCCGAATAATGTGGACATACATGGTAAGCTTCTTCATGTCTTTCATTAGCTGAAACAGGCAGATATCTCCTAGTTTCAGTTTGTTGTCAGCCACAAATTGCCTCCAGCATCGACCAAGGGTAGGCCTTCTGTCGTAGTAACGGAGCTCACCCTTCCACGTATTATCCTTGCTGGGACGCCGAAGCCTCATGTTATGCTTCCCGTGTGGGAGGTATGTTCTTGCATAATCTAACCCAAAGTGCTGATTACAGATGGACAAAATGAAAAGTGAAACGACAATAGAAGAAACAGATTGTACTGAATTGATCAAAGAGAAGTTTGCTTCTTTCTAAATTTCATTAACAGAAACCACATGTTATGACTAGCATCTCAGCAGGAAAAAGAAGGTTCAAACTGAAAAACAACTTTGACCTTCTTTTACTTCTGAAACTGATCAAAGAAATGATAACTCACCAGCATGCACAAAGTGCGTGCAATATTGCTTTTCTGCATGATGACCACATAAATGGGGATGTCTGAGTTAATTTTTCCAATTCTCTTGATTACTTCGCTCTCCTGTTGACCATCTAGAGTGGTGAATCGCGGTGCCATGTATGAAGGCTTAGTAACTCCATGCCTAGGACTCTTGGTCGAAGGGACATACCCTGCAGAAAAGCCACAATCACAAAAATGGCCATAAATATATGAGAATGTGAACCATAGAGCTAAATCTAAAGGATGTTCCACATATATTTGAGAACCTGGTGGCTGTGGCTGGAAGCTTTCTTCAAGAGGATAAAATATCAATGCCATGTTATCATTACCCTTTGAAGGTTGGAATATGCAGATATCACCTTCTTGCAATCTGTTGTCGTGAATGAAGTTCAACCAGCCACTAGAAAGAGCATATCGACCATCAGTTTTGATGTCCACATTGATGGCCCATTTCTTGCTACTCTCAGGCAGACAAAGTGTGATGGTCCCATTTTCGTCTAAAAGGTATTTGAGAACATAATCCTTAGCCAGGGCCTAGTACAAAAAGAATTAGGAACTATGTTATTCTACAATCTGTTATTAGTCTAAAAGGTGAAGATTGAAACTACTCAAGAAGATCCTTAACAAACACCAATGTAAATGTCAGCAAGATAACAGCACAAAAAGAAACTAGATACATCTATAATGTACCAGAAATCCACCAGCCGCAGTTGTCATCTCCATGGCTGTGACATACAATGGAATTTGAGGTCGAATCTTATGCACAAGGGCATCAATTTGATTATTCTGCTCATTTGTCATATTGTAACCTGTTGGCAAGACAAAGCAACACCTGGTTGGTTTTTGGAAGCCACCTGAATTCAAGGGTTCCCGAATGTGCTCAGAAGATGGGTCATCTTCAGCTACACAATATCAACCAAGAAAAATTAGCATACAAAGGTGTTAGCAGTGATGAAACTGTAAGTTAAAAAACTTCAAATTATTTACTTGAGTTCTGCAAAGGAGAGTTTGTTGGGCTTGTTTTTGAAGACTTCTTACTCTGGCTAGAGCTACCAATGCAATGTTTTGCTAGCCTTTCCACTGCAGGTGATTGCATATGATTATCCTGTGAAACACCTCTTTGTTGCACGTGAGGAATGCCGTCTGTCAAAACACAGGAACACTCTTTCTCACAACAACTTCGGTCAAAGATTCGAACTTTGAAGTGGGAGTGCTCAGTATAAGCAAACACCAAGAAGTCTCCATATGTGAGATCATAAGCACTGGCAAAAGTTTCCCATCCAGATCCAAAGACTAGATCATTCTGTTCCTTGGCAATCTTAACATAATATATTTTACCACTTGGCACTTCTAGTTTGACTTCTTCAGCGATATGCCCTCTGACGTTGGTCGCGAACTTTTTTGGTATGTCCTGCATGATTACAATTATATATTTTTTTTGCATAACATGGCTGTTGTCATTGCATTGATGCATAGTGGAAAAGTAAGGCCAGGAAACACTCACATACACCTCCAGCAGTTACTAGTTCATTTGACACAATTTTCAAACATCCATGCATCTAATTTTACTCGAAACTCAGAAGCGTAAATGTTATTTTGTCAGTATGAAATGCACTTGGCTAACATGATTACACTGGTCGATGCCACTGAGCTCCAGGGAGTTGGGAGCACAAATAGTTAGAGGATAGTGTTTCCCCTTTTCCATCACTTCCCTTCAGGCCTATAGTATCCTAGCTGGATTCACAATGAAAGCTGTTGCCTTCCTTTCAAGAAATAGAAACGAGCCTTTAGCTCCAGTATCGAGATTAAGAGATCATCCAACTGATACTCTAAGTTGTCCATTTCACCAGAGAAAAAAAAAGGAAAACTCAAACTATAAAAGATATGTAATTGTGCACAGATGACAAGAAAGTGTATATAAGATCTTACCACTCCATTTCCGAAATCACCCCTTATAAACTTGAAGAAACACTTCTGATGATCCACATGGTGCCAATAATGTTGTGCAACGCACTGCTTGCATACTGCAAGAGTTTTGTCCATCCTATGACCTCTTCAACCATGTTAGTTAACACTAAGCTGTTAGTGAAATATAAATCTAACTCAAAACACTCCACTGCACATGTAACACGTCTTGACTCTTGACTAGGCCAGTATCAGGGGAAATAATCCGAAGATTTCAGACATTTTGCAAAATAATAATGGTAGGCTAGCAAAGTTTGTTGCAAATGTAGCAAAAGAATTCCACAAGTACATGGACCATCAAAACTTTTTGTGATCCAGAGATATTGAGACTGGGAATGGTGCTGCCCCTTTGTCCCAAAAGTAGAAGGTCCAGAAATAAAGGGAAAAAACACAGTTACTGAACAAGGAGTAGAATAAATCAAGGAGTCGAATAAATTTAGTTTGCGGAGGATGCAAAGCTATGTCCCCCAAAGGAAACTTTTCAGCCCCATATGAGCGTCACCAAAATCTCATAGCTCTAAACTCTTATCAGGCCAAATAAGTCGTTGATGGTAACACGAAGCAAATTATGACTTGAGAATGCATAAATGCAGGGGCAGGACAGTCTGCTTTACCAACACCTTAAAAGCATTAAGATACCACTAACCTTTTTCAAGAAGCTCTACAAGTTCAAGCTTCTGAACAGAAGCAGCCCCAACACAAAATGCGAGGCTCCAGGCATAGATATAGAGGACGAAGCACCACTGGATATGAACAAAACATCATATTGTCTAGTGCCTACACGTGTGTGTTCTGTACTTCCTGTCCTGTTCATCAAGATGTGTTTGGCACATTAGTCAACACTGGCAATCATATCATTTACTGAAAAAAGATGCAGATAAAGCATGGCAGAATTGCCTCAACTGGGAATCTTTATCTATTTTATTTTTGACGGTAACTGGGAATCTATACTTTGGAGAACCAAAAGCTGCAGGGAATCTGCAGACATATGGAGCCAGTTCTTTTGTGACTTATTGAAAGAGAAACACAACATCCGTATCCAAATAATTTTGTAGAGAATTTTGTCTAGACCTCGGAGCAGCAAACAATTAATTGCTAAAGAATGAATGAGGCCAAAGAACTTTTTTTTTCCAAGATATCAGCTACCACAATTCACAACTTAAGATTCTGAACCAGTTCAAAACAATGGCAGTGCAAAGGTCTCAGCAATAAGGGAAAGCAAGTTTTAGTACCTGCATTTAAAGATGCAAAAAAAAATTATCCACGTCAAATGAAACCAACTAGGCACAAAAGAGTAGAACTTAATGACAGGTAAGAGGAGAGGAATAGACCAGAACTGAACTCTGCCTAGTGAAGACAATGATGGTGCGCTGCTTCAGTTACTGTCTCGAGATTTTTGCAGCATCTTACAGTGTAATTGACAGAACAGAAGTATAGAACAAAGCATGACCAGTCACTCATCAGGTCAAATCAGTCAAGCTGAATCAGATAGGATAACCCAGTCACTGCTTTGTGCACATGCCCTGAAAATAAAACGACCTCCCTCTGCTTTCAACAAACTGAAAAATTATAGATTTGAGATATTCTATGGAGGTATCCTTGGGAAGATTCTTAAGCGTCTCCGGCTGTCAAATCGAGTGATCAGTGTAAGGCATGACAACTCAATGATCAGTAAGAATCAGCCAGGCCTGACCATGCAGGAATAAGCCAGGGCATCTGCCAGCTTTTATAATTGTGATTGTCGTGTTTCTGCTTTCAACAAATTCAGACAATTATATTGTCGAGGCATTGAATAATTTAGAATCAGTAAAATTCCTTCGACTTTAACCCATTATTTAACTCACTTTAAAAATCCTCCTTAATGTGCTCGTTCTTAGGGGGCATCACATAATTCCTTCGACTTTAACCCATTATTTAACTCAGTTTAAAATTCCTCCTTAATTTGCTCGTTCTTAGGGGGCATCACATGAGAGCAACTATGTCAGAGTCATGAACAAAAATCCACGAGACTGCCAGATTCTTAGCAGAAATGGCTACAAGTACAACCGAACATTGACACTAATAAGTTATGAGTTTCTTAGTTACTACTACATTACTAGCACAAAGGGAAAGGGACAAGCACCCGGAAGTATCACTATATCACAGAATGGATCTATTATGAAAATCCAAACTTTCGCCTATTGAATGGGGATCAAAAGTCATAAACAAACTATATTGTAACAGTTCAAATTGGAGTTTCCGGTGTGAAAAGTCATGCACAGAGTAATTCTGTAGTCCCTTTACCTCACTTGGTTTATTAGCACAAAACGAACACTAATGGTCATATAGGACCCTCTCCATGTGCCCATCTCCTTTTCGGACATGATCCAATGTGCAATGGAAACCAATAGTAGGACATGTAAAGACTACTGCCTCAGAAATACAGAAGGACAAGTACGGACATGAGTACAATATAGAACAAAGACAAATATGCTCACAGGCAACAGAAACAAAGTGTGTTTGATTTTCAATACCTTTTTCAAAATAAAGTTAACAAGGCACTCAATCTTCATACTGATATCGACAACTATTCTTTAGACAAATGAAAATTTGAACTGTACATAAACACTCAGATAATGCACAATTGATGTTCACACATAGAAAAGAAATAAAACTGCACACAAACTTCACACCCAACTCCAACTGGATGGTCCTACTCTTAAAAGACAGACAAGAATTGAACAGATAGACTAGTAGTATAATATGCCAATTGCCAAGAAAATGGAGCTTAAACCCATAGCATTTCGAATTTCTTGCTTCATCTTGTGAAAAAAGAAGCATTATTCAGTATCATACATGTATTATACAGGATCCCCATTGTAAAATGATAACTCATAATGTAAAAACTGAATGAATGCACGATTGATGTTCACACATAGAAAAGAATGGAACTGCACACAAACTTCACAGCCAACTCCAACTGGATGGTCCTACTATTAAAAGACAGACAGGAATTGAACAGATAGACTAGTAGTATAATATGCCAATTGCCAAGAAAATGGAGCCTAAACACATAGCATTTCGAATTTCTTACTTCATTTTGCAAAAAAGAAACATTGAACAGTATCACATGTGTTATACAGGATCCCATTGTGAAACAACTCATAATGTAAAAACTGTATAGTGAACACATAGAACCAATTGAACTTTCACAAAGCACTCGAACCATTTCATTTCCAGTGACTCAGTGAGCTGCTTTACAAACATTGTTCAGTGGAAAAGAGCTCTACTCATGAGCTGCTAGTACATACTTGAGCAAACTCTACATGAACAAAACCAGTCATATATCGAGGAACTAGGTAAAAGAATAAACAAATCTGCTACATCCACTACCAATTATCCCTCAAAACCTTAAAAAACAACATGATTCAACGAAAGGAGAAATCACCTTCCTCTCATCTGTTGTTGATAAGTTACATGTCAAGCTCAAGTTTGTCCTTCTGAGTAGTCAGCAGCAATTGTAAGACGCTCATTTTCCAGAAATGAAGGATCTAGAAACTTGGCAACAAAAGCCCACATCTTGTAAACATCTTCAAAGTTAGTAAGGAAGCCAAGTGAAGCAGTCACAACTTCAACTCTTACAGTCACCTTTTTGTTGTCTTTCCGACCATTCTTGTAAAAAGATGCCTCCGGTATATCTAGTGCCCCAGTTAACAATTTCTGGTTCATGTCTACTTTTATATGACTGAGAAAACCAATGCCAACAGATATGCCATTCTTCTCAGCAATCTTCTGAACAACTTCAGCATTAACGAATGTTCCATCACTTTGTTTCACATTGAAAGCAACAGCTGCTCCTCTTTCATACTTAATCTTTGGACCATAAATGTGGACAAGAGAGATGCCATCACCACCTTTTGAGTCTGGCAACTTCAGCTGCAACAGTGAAGTGACTAGCCAATTGATCAGGTATCTTAACCTAAGAGTAGTTCTGTTGAGCCCCATCATATCAACATGATCAATGTGCCTGCAAATGATCTCTGGTTCCCTTCTGCCCCAGTCCTGAGCATCATCATACCCATCACTTGCACAGCCATCATCATCATGAAATGTATATCCAGAAGCTTCAGCAGCATCTGAGGCCCGATTTAGCCTGTCAGCAATAATATTAGCTTCTGTACTGAATGACACTCTACGCCCCATGCTTAAGGTTCCATCGATCTCATCAACACCAAAGAGCCGACCCCCAGTAAATCTGCTGTTGCCATCCCTACCACCCAGTAGGCGGAATTCCCCTTCAGTCTCCCTCCTTATCGCACTTTCTTTTTGATCCACAACACCATTCATACCATGCTGGCATGCCACTTCTTCAACCTCTGGCTCCTCTTGTATTTCACTAACTTGCCTGAAATGATTTCTCCGCCCATTCTCGAATATTTCTTCTTCAGGATCTTCCTTGAGGCAATCTGTATCTTGTGAGACTGACAGCACAGCTGCATCAAAAGAAATCACATGACCATCATAAAGTGGGCTTCTGGATATCCTGGAAGTTAAGTTTGGTGACATCCTCTTGTTATTTTTTCTTCCGTTGAACCAAGAAGATGGTAAAGGTGATCCCAATTTTCCTTTCTTGAACTGACCTGACTTCTCTGAACCCAACGGGCTCTGGCCAACATCAACCCAGAAAGAATTCTCTGATGAACAATCCTCACTAAATGCCGGGCTTCTCATTACCTCACCCATAGAGATGCTCTCAGTTTCTTCAAAGATGGTGCTCGCCCCATCTCTATCTGAGCTGCTGTCACGACCAGGATCACTTTCAAACGTCTCTCTAACCTGAGCAGACGTGTATACACCTGAGAATGCTGGCAACTGTGACCCATTCTGGCCATTTGATGCTGATTTCTCATCTTTGTTAATGCTGGAGTCATCTTCAAGCCCGTCAAATGCATCAAACCCATCAATTGAGTCACTCAGATACTGTGGAAACACAGGGACAATCCTCACCATCCCCGACGCATTGCACCCATTCCTCCCCTGCAAGTTCCCAATAACTGATTTCTTGATCAGAAGGCAACCAAACCCAGTTGGATCTGCACCAAACACCCTGTAGAATGAAGTTATAATGAAGTCAGGCCGGAATAGCGAGAGCCCCAGCGAATCCATGTCTTTGGGACCAAGTGCACCGGCATCAAGCATCACATGCCAACCATTCTGCTGCGCAAGCGCCATCCACTGGTAAGAGTACTTAGCACCAGTCACCCTAGACTGTGCAGGGAACACAAACAACCCAACCGCAGCATCCCGTCGTCGCCCTTTTCTCTTACCCACAATCTCCTTCCGAAGCTCTGTCGAGCAGAGTTTCAATGTTGGCCATCGGAACCACGCGGTGCGTGTTTTGGCACCCTTTGCCCGCGCACTCTGCGCCATCCAGTTTACCGACTGGCTCTCATGGTCGAACATGGTCAGCAGCCTCCGGTTGCTCTCAAACGGGTAGCACTCTGCAAGCAGCCGGAACGCTGACCCTCTGCTCACAGTGAACACCAGTGCATACTCGCTCGCTGGCACATTCAGGTACTCCAAGATGCGCTCCTTGATGTCGTTCTCAACAGTGCCAGGTTCGGTGCCACCATAGAGCGCATGGTTGCTCAGATTGGCATTGAGCTCGTGCAATGTGAAGGACGCTGAGGAGGAGTCCCAGCTGGAGTCGAAGAGGCCGAAGCCGCAGTAGTCTAGGCAGACCCTGCCGGCGTCAGGGGCGTCGAGGTGGGAATAATGGTCCACGCGGAGGCGGTCCACATCTGATGTAGATGCATAGTCCGGGTACATGGAGAGGAATGTGGCAATGGCGTGGGGGAGCAGTGGGAGGTCGGAGAGCGACCGGAACGGGCCGGCGGCGGCGGCCAGTGCGGTGGCGCGGAGGAAGTCCCGCTGCGCGCGCAGGCGCGCCAGGGAGCGGGACCGAGACACGGCGGCATCGGCGTCGGCGCCGGCGTTGTCCAGCGGCGGGCAGAGGGAACCGTCCTCCGACGCCGCGTCGAGCGCGTCGCGGAGCTGCCGCAGGAAGGAAGACGGGTCGTCACGGTGGCCGTTGCTGCCATGACCACCGCGGCCGCTGCCGCCGCCGCCACGCCGCCGGTTGTTCTTGGCGAGCAGCACGGCGGCGCAGTGGGAGAGCGGCTTCCATAGCGAGAGATGCATAGGCCTCCCCCGACTTCTCGGATCGAGAAACCGCCGCTCGCCGGCGAACAAATCGCTGCTACTCGATGGCGGCTTAGATCAAAGAGTGTAGTGAGGCATGGAGTGGGGGAAATCTCGAAATTTCCGAGGGGTATGGGGGGATTTTGGTGTGCTCCCGGATCAACAAGTGCAGAAAAACTGCAGTTTAGGGAGAAAAACTGGATCTTTGAAGAACTTGGCGAACCAAGAACTCCGGCTGCGGAGCTCTAGGCGAGGAAATCTTAGGTTTTTGTGGAGGAAAAATGAATTTGGAGGTGGAGAAGCGGCAGATTCGTGTTGAAAATTGGAGAGCTTTGGATGGGGGAGGGATTGGTGGGGGTTTGAAATGCAAGGACGCCCTTCAGCTTTGCCTTTTGGACTCTCTCCTCTACTCCTAACAAAAGGTGAGGGCTTTTGCTTTTGGCAGGATCAAGAACTCAAATTAAAGAACAGAGAACAGCAAAGAAGGGGCTGAAAAAACGGCAGCAAAAACAAAAGATTTGACTCCACTTTTTCCCCTTCAGCCGCAGCAGCAGCAAGAACAATGCTCAAACCACTGCTAAATAGAAATGGAATAGTCCCAGAAAATCAAATCTACAGCTGCTAGCAGTAAGAGTGTAAGACCAAACACGGCTCGATCCCAAGATGGGGGTGAAGGTCAGCTCAACTCAGATGCAGAAATCACACATTCCAGCCTCTCACCAAACCCTTGCGAGTGTTTTCAATGCCACTAATGTAATGCATTTGCATCATGAGGGGGATGCATTCATTTTCAAGAACTCCTACTAGCAGCACCACCAACTTGTTTATTTGTTCCGGTCTTGTTGCTACCTCACTCTGGAGTAAAGTACTGACACTATTTTAGTGGCAGCCTGTGAGCGCTTTAGTACTATCCACCGAGTAAAAACAAAGTGTTTGGTTTGGCAGCAATATTTTGCCCTTCCTGCTGGGGCTCACAGACAGAGTGGGCTGTAAAGCAGCAGTGTCAAACAAGTGCTTATGCATTGACTTTTTCCCATTTAAAATGCTTATGCTCACAGACAGGGGTGCTTTTGCTCATGGTTTTCTTCTATGGGGGTTTAAAGCGAAAGTTTTGTCACAATGATCGTCGTCTTGACTGATTTGTGGAGCTGTCTCTAGCTTTTTGGCTTAGTTTTTGTGTCACTTTTCTTAAGAGCATGATAATCTTTTTTCTATTAAAAATTAAATTCATGAGTTGTACCTTCTTATCTTTGTAGAGGGCCCACAAAAAATTAGATAAGCTTAAAGCAAATGAGTTCTTTCAACTAGTTGAGAATATTGATATTGAAGGCTACTTATACATTCTAAATTGTCATTGACTTTAATTGCTGAGTACTGTTTCTCAACAATGTTTTTGGTTTTAAGCTCTTATATACAAAGATAAGTAATGTTTCGTTACTTCCATAATGAGAAACAAATAAATTCAACCCGGCCTTGCAGCATGAATTGCAGTTGCACTGTTGCATCGTGTCACACCACGGACCTATCTTTATCAAGCACTTATGATAGTTAGCCATTGTCAACTTGGCATGGCTCGTGATGAGTCACAGGTATGCATCTCGTGCCTGCACAGAGGATCCAGCGTGTCAGTAGAAAGGACAAAGTCAAATGGCCACATAGGCCTTGTGAAGCTGTGAGCTGTCGCCAAAAAGGCTCAACCTTTTCGTCACCCCATCCATGCTGATGCTGCGCTGCCACTCACATTGAATGATGGCAACAGCATCTGCTCGGCCTCATCTGAACCTGATTTTATTTGTCCAGGAGATGAAAGTCAATTGCCTGACAAATATTGTAAATGTTCACCGTAGAATTTAAAATCATATAAATCGCATACTATACGATTCATTTACTTGGATGCTTTATCAACATGAAACTCACTTGGATGCTGAAGCAGTGAAGCAAGAACATTTAGATTTTCGGCCCTAAGATACTACTGTTCTTCCTTCTTCCTAGTCCATTCCCATAAAACAAGAACATTAAAACCCCACTGCTCTTGCTTCAGATAAGCGGCCAAATTTTACCAAATTTTTTGCCTATTTATTGTGGTGACAAGCATAGGACCACATACTGCAAAGATGGGGCAAGGACAAGGGGCAAATATAATTAAAACTCTAGGACATGTTGCTGGACCTTCCAAATATTCATGACGTCCTGGACCTAATACTGATTTGTACTGGAACACGGAATTAAAATCTTCAGATCAGGAATCCAGGGGAAGATAATGATCTTGATCACTTGTTGCTGAGCAGACAAGACTCCTAGGTCAGGTCAGCTCAGACAGAGCCATGGGCACAGATCTCATTTTCCACATACCCATAAACAAAAAAAAAAATTCTCCCATACCATTTCAGATTTAAGATTCCATCTCCTCCCTAGTACAGGATTAGTTGCAAATTGCACTGCCAGTTGCTACTGCACTCACTAACACACGCTAATCATTGACACTTTGATCTGAAATGAAATCACACGCCAATAATTATGCATACATGATCTTAAGTCTGAACTCTGAACCAGCAAGCTCGCAGGCTGCAAACTCGTGCTGGACCAGGTTTTGTGTAGGCTGGAATAAAGGTCCAAGAAAAACCTAATCATTTTTAATGGAAGCTAGCCAAGCACCAGGACACGACTAGTTTTTTGGTTCTCTATGCCCACTAGGGGTGTGAAGACATGGGCAAGGCCACACAACATGTCAAAACAAGGCGAGGGGCCTTAGCTTTGGGCGACTACTCCCTTGTCCCTTCTCATGTTGTCACAGCTCAGGCTCGGCTCACAAGGTCAGTGAGCGGCTCCTCCGAACACCAATGCATTTGTACTATTGGTATGAGTTGGGAGCATGTTCGTAGTAGAGGCCGCGTCTAGACTGTTGTTTGCTTCCCCTCTGTGCTGCTAGCTCTTTAATGCAGTGAGGTCTTGGACTTCTGAATGTTTTCAAAGTTCTGCTTGCTTTGGTCACATTGGGGAGTGAGTGAGTATTGACTCACTATGGAATCTGCACATTTCGATCCACTAGACCAGGATCTCTTTCCTAACCTCTAATGTGATACTAATTGCAACTATCAACTCCACACACTATACTAATCAGTAATAACCGCAGAGTTACAGTGTACTGTACATACAACAGCACCCCTCTGTTTGTTTGACCTATGACTTGGGGTAGCTTCACGTTTTTTTTGTTGCCTTGTGCTCACTCACAAGTCCGTGTCCGCCATGGAAGTCCTTTCTCTAATCGCCCGGCTCGTTACCTGTCGTCTCGGAACGGCGGCAGATTCTTCAGACTGCCGCGCGCATCGAGAGGAGGCCTGGAGAAGCGGGAGATGGCGTGAGCGTCCGGTTGCGAACGTTGAAGAAACTCGAATAACAGCAAGGGGGTTTGAAACCTGTTTGTTTATACTGACACACACATGCCACACGCATGGGGTGCAATGCGCCGAGGTAAATTCATCAGTAGTTTTATTACTGCCCCGATGAACTTCGTAAAAGGATCAGATACTCCTCGTGACAGCGTGCTTTTTTTAACGGTAGCGTGCCTTTTCCTTCCATGGTCAATGAGGCTGCTTATACAAACCGAGGTTGTCGGTACAGTGTTGTTTTTGGGCCAGCTTTTTGCAACCGGATGCAGAGGTTAACTATATGGGTCATTACTGTCAGTGATGATGTATGGCCACATCTGTACCGTATTCTGACTCCTGGCGTATTCTGTTACTACGTCAACAGAGTGGACGCATGATCCACTAGAGAGAAACGAAAATGTCAAGGGCAGGAGATTCTCGGCTCTGAGCTTCTGAATTGATAACATCGCGCTGATAAGTACAATCGGCTGCCAGTTCATGTTAGATGGTGTCAGCATTCAAGGACGATACGAAACTTAACCCAAAACAGGCCATGCAAGTGGCATTTCACTGGAGTCGTGACTTCATCACGATTCGTTCCTCACTTTTGTTTTCGGTTCACTGCTGTACGAGAACACATTGCATCCGTTCGTACCCCTCTTACCTCCACACAGAAATTTCGTTGTGCTTCGTAGCGACGCGCCGGCGTTTGACCGTCGTTGCGAAACACTGTGGTCTCATTGGCACGTTTATACTAGCATAGAGTTCATGAACCTCTTTCATCACGTCCAAAAAGAGAACTTCCTCCTCCTTTTTTTTTTCCGTAGCAGTTGATTTATACTCTGTGGATAAGCAGCAGGACGTCCGAGAGACAGAACATCGGTTGAACAGCGAAAAGCGGGCCGGATCAAGTCGGACCGGTGCTTCCCGTGTCCGGCCCAAATAGTATATTCTCCGTACATCATGCCAAAGAGGATTTCTGGGCCTTATCCAGGGAGCAGCGGCCCACACAAGCACTAGTGAACGACGCGCGATTTTGTTTCGATTTTCTTCTGTTGCAAAGCAGGGCAAAACATTTCAAAAAAAAAAAAAAAAGAGGCTGTTGCAGAGCAGGGCGGTTGCCGGACTCGTTGTTGCAGTGCCCCAGCCCCCAGGCTGTGCGAGTTGTGCTGCAGGTTATTCAGTCGCTGCCATTTGGTAGAAAATCACGGCGAGCATCTCCGACGGCCGCCGCAGCGTCGTCGCGGCCCCAAGCCTGAACGGATGAATGGATGATGCTTTGAGCCTTTGAGGACGAGCAAAGCGTCCGGACGAGACAATCTAGCAAAATCCTCCGGAACAGGTACTGCAGCAGCATCGGTATGGCTTCTCGACGGGCACGCCGAGCGCCGGCGGACGGGCGGTGGAAGGAAGGAGGGGCCGCGCGGTCCACGCGGCTTAAACAGGAGGGCTAATATATAAAAGAGTAGGGGGGTAATGTGCAAAGTAATTGGATCAATCGCGATCCCATCCAGGGTTTTGTGCAAATAAACGGGATCACGACTATTAATCGCCATCCAAATCCGGGGGTTTTATATAAAATGACGGGATCAGGGTTAATAATCGCGATCCGAAGCAAGGGGATTCGTGCAAAACTGCTGGACCAAGGAACCGTTGGATCAACGACGTGTGGGGCCTGGATCGATCGATTCGCCTGCGCCCTTCCCACCCTCCCCTCCACCGTCGGCGTATCGGCGGTGCTCCGGCGAGCTCCTGGTGGCGGCGGCAACGAGGCTGCCGAAGCTCGTGAAAGGAAATGCGGCGACCACGCGACCCGTCGTCCCGGGAAAGGACTGCATTACTGGTGCAGCGCGGCGGGCGCCGTCGTCCGCGGGCGCACTGGCCCGCCGCCCGCCGCCGCTGCCGCCGAGGGAGAGGTAGCTGGATATGGCCTGCGGGGTTCCGGCTGCCGGAGCGCGATGGGTCTGCCGTGTCCCTATCCCCCTACCCTCCAGGCCTCCACGAAGCGCTGACTCGTCGAATCGGCCACCGCCATTTTGTTCCCTGATGCGCGGCTCTGTTTTCCGCTCGCCTTCTCGTGAAGCTTAGCAAGGTGAGTACCTGGTTCTTGCATAACGCATGCACAGTGGCTGCCTGTGGTTGCCGACATGTTCTTACCGGTGCCGCGGTGCGAATGCAGTTCGAAGTAAGCAGTGTGGCATGGATGGCATGCTCACAACCTGTTCGTCAAAATGTCTTCAAGTGGGTTTAGGAGAGGACGGGGCCGAGGTGTTCAAAGTCAAGAGGTGCCTGCATTTTTTGACCTTACCACCAGGTGTTCAAACTGCAAATCATTATTTCGGGAAATTTCTCTGTTATTAGACGGGGGGGGGGGGGGGTTCCGTCGCCCTCGTCCTATCTCTCTCTCTGTGATAACACCTCTTGCGTATAATAATCTATTGCTTCATTCGCGTTACAGCCACAGAAGCAGAAAAAACACGGAAGTTCTGTGCAGACCAGCTGTCTAGCTATTGCGCTTCCAGAAAGTTTCTGCAACCCAACCCTGCATGCTCTGATTTGCATGGAGGAAACGCTCATGTATTACTTTGTCCTCTGAGTTGCTTGTAAGGAAATGTTTTGGACTGCATGGGACGCAGCTGTAAGAAATAATCCTTGCCTTCCATGTTTACTGATTTACTTTCCTTAGTTTATTTGCTATGTTTAGAAATTTAGCTGTGCCTAATCGGAGGTCGTAATTTTTCTTTCCTTGTAATCGTACTTTCCTTGCTTGTAATTGTCTATATACGTAGAGGAATAGCACCAGAAAACGCTGCCTCATTTTACAGCACCAACAAGACCGTGCGCACTTGTGTTCTTGTGTGAGTTGTGTGTGTGTTGTAGCCGTGATCTCGCCGGCGACGTGCGCGTCGTTTCTCCAGCGAGGTTTCTAACAAGTGGTATCAGAGCAAGGTTGCGAGCCTAGGCGATGGCCGGTGACGGGAAGGGCGATGGCAAGTCCGGTACCAAGGGCGACAACTCAAACGACGGCGTCGTGATCCAGCGGGTGATTCGTGAGGTGGGAGGCGGGACTAGCTACCCCGCCCTCACCAAGACCAATTACTCTGATTGGGCGCTTTTGATGAAGGTGAAGCTCAAGGCGCGGGCGCTCTGGAACGTCATCAAGAAGGGCGGCGCCGATGCGCAAGAGGAGATGATGGCACTCGACGCCTTGTGCGGCGCGGTGCCACCGGAGATGGTGCCGACGCTCGCCAAGAAGGAGACGACGAAGGAGGCCTGGGACGCGATCGCGACCATGAGGGTCGGAGACGACCGCGTGAAGAAGGCGACGGCGCAGCAGCTGCGCCGGAAATTCGACCTCGCCACGTTCAACGACGGTGAGACCGTCGAAGACTACGGGCTCCGCCTGGAAGGCATGGCGGCGCATCTCGCCACGCTAGGCGAGGAAGTGAAGGACGCGGACATCGTCGCAAAGATGCTTCGTAGCTTGCCATCCCGTTTCAAGCAGATCGCGCTCGCCATCAAGACACTGCTAGACGTGTCGACGATGACGGTCGCCGAGCTGACGGGCCGGCTCAAGGAGGCGGAGGAATCGTTCGACGAAGCGCCGGCGTCGCTGCAGCTTGAGGGAAAGCTGTACCTCACGGAGGAGGAATGGGACGCGCGGCGGAAGAAGCGCGAGGCGGAGTATGGCGGCGGCGTGGGCAGCGGCTCGGCGCGTCGCGGTGGCGGCAGGCGTGGGCGTGGGCACGGGCGTGGCGGTCCGACGAGCAGGCCGTCAAATTCAAACAAGCCCACCGGCGATGAATGCCGGCGCTGCGGAAAGCTAGGCCATTGGGCATGCGAGTGTCGATCGCGGCCCAAGAAGGAGCAAGTCCATGTCGTGCACGAAGAGGAGGAGGCCACGCTGCTGTTCGTAAACTCGTCCTCTACCAGATCCACCGTACCGCCGGTGACATCGGTGGGCTCACCGGCGACTCCGCCCCCGCATGCTGACTTGTTGTCGCAGGAGGCGGGACACGTGCATGGCGGTGGCGGATCTACGACGGCGAAGACGCCGCCGGCCGTGCAGATCGAGCTGCATGAGGAGAAGGTGTTCGCCCACCTTGGAGAAGAGGAGGAGCGTGATGCCAAGACTTGGGTCTTGGACAACGGGGCGACGAACCACATGTCCGGGTCGCGGGCGACGTTCGCGGACATGGACACGGAGGTGTGCGGCACGGTGCGGTTCGGCGATGACTCGGTAGCGCGGATCGAGGGCCGTGGCACAGTCACATTCGTGTGCAAGAACGGTGAGCTTCGATCGTTCTCCGGGGTCTACTTTATTCCCCGGTTGACGACGAACATCGTGAGCATCGGACAACTCGACGAGGTCGGCTACAAGATCGACATCGACTCCGGCGTGATGCGGATTCGGGAGCCCGACGGCCAACTACTAGCCAAGGTGACGCGCGCGGGGAACCGGCTGTATGTGCTCCACATCAAGATGGCACAACCGGTTTGCTTGGCGGTTCGCAGCCGTGGCGACGAGGTGGCGTGGCTCTGGCACGAGCGCTTCGGCCATGTCAACATGGCGGCGCTACGCAAGATGGCTCGGGAGGAGCTGGTGCGCGGACTGCCGGAGCTCGGACAGGTGGCGGAGTTGTGCGAGGCTTGCATGGCTGACAAGCAGAGGCGCACCTCGTTTCCGATACAAGCGGAGTACCGAGCACGACGGCGTCTAGAGCTGGTGCACGGTGATCTTTGTGGGCAGATCACACCGGCGACTCCGAGCGGCAACAAGTACTTCTTGCTGCTCGTCGACGACCTCACCCGGTTCATGTGGGTGGCCATGATCCCATCGAAGGATCGTGCAGCAGAGGCGATCAAGGCGATTCAAGCTCGCGCCGAGGGAGAGTCCAAGCTGAAGCTCGGCGCGCTCCGCACTGACCGCGGTGGCGAGTTCAACTCGACAGAGTTCGCGGAGTATTGCGCGGCAAAAGGAGTCCACCGCCAGCGCACTGCTGCATACAGCCCGCAGTAGAACGGTGTTGTAGAGCGCCGGAACAGCACGGTGGTGGCGACGGCAAGAAGCATGCTCAAGGCCAAAGGCTTGCCCGGTTGGCTTTGGGGCGAGGCGGTGAGCACCGCCATGTACGTTCTAAACAGGTGCCCGACGAAGAGTGTGGAGGGCATGACTCTGTTCGAAGCCTGGCACGGGAAGAAGCCCGCGGTGCACCACTTGAAGACGTTCGGTTGCATCGTCTATGTCCGGAACACGACGCCGCACCTGAAGAAGTTGGAGGATCGGGGCCGCAAGATGATCTTCATTGGCTACGAGCGCGGCTCCAAGGCGTACCGCGCGTACGATCCTACCACGAAGCGTGTCCACGTAACGCGTGACATGGTGTTCGACGAACAAGCCCAGTGGGACTGGGGCACCCACGACGGCGACGATGAGTCAAGCGGCGGCGACGACGTGTTCACGGTTGAGTTCACCACCTCGGGTCCAGCCACTCCAGAAGTTGATGGAGTCGTCGAGGCGGCTGGAGGAGGAGAATTGGGGGAGCAGTCGCCGCCTCCCGTTGCGGGCAATGAGGCCCTCGAGGCTGTCGGTGAGGAGCTAGAGGCCGGCGTCGATGACGACAATCTTGACGCCGACCACGATGAGGACGCGCCGCTCCGGTACCGCGACATCAACGACATCATCGGACCGACGTCTCCGCGTGGTTTTGCACCACGTGCGTTGGTCGCCGAGGAGCTGCACATGGTGAGCTCCGACGAGCCCGCCTCTTTTGCTGAGGCGGAACGCAGCCCGAGCTGGAGGGTGGCGATGATGGAGGAGATGGCTGCGATTGATGACAACAGGACATGGTCTCTCGTTGATCTCCCTCCGGGTCGTCGTGCCATTGGCCTGAAATGGGTCTTCAAGGTGAAGAGGGATGAGCACGGGGCGGTGGCCAAGCCCAAGGCACGCCTCGTGGTGAAGGGATAGCGCAACGCCACGACATCGACTACGACGAGGTGTTCGCGCCCGTGGCGCGGCTGGACTTGGTGCGCCTGCTCATCGCCCTTGCGGCGTACAAGGGGTGGGAGGTGCACCATATGGACGTCAAATCGGCATTCCTGAACGGCGACCTACAGGAGGAGGTCTACGTTGAGCAGCCGGCCGGTTTTGTGGTCGGTGGGAAGGAGCATAAGGTGCTCAAGCTACGGAAGGCACTGTATGGGCTACATCAAGCGCCGCGTGCATGGAATGCGAAGCTGGACGAGACTCTGGTGGCGCTCGGCTTCACGAGGTGCCCATCGGAGCACGCCATCTATGTCCGGAGGAATGGCGTGGCGCAGCTGGTGGTCGGCGTGTATGTCGACGACCTTGTGATCACCGGCGCCAGTTGCGACGATATCAAGCGTTTCAAGGGGGAGATGGCAGCAATGTTCAAGATGAGCGATCTCGGCCTGCTTCACTACTATCTTGGCATTGAGGTGAAGCAGAGTGCGAGGGGCATTTCGCTGAGCCAAGGAGCTTATGCGGTCAAGCTGCTGGAGAAAAGCGGCATGGCGGGGTGCAATTCAGTCCAAGCACCCATGGAACCGAGGCTAAAGCTGAGCAAGACGAGCGAGAAGCTGCCGGTCGATGCTACTGTGTATAGAAGCATTGTCGGGAGCCTCAGGTACTTAGTGAACACCCGCCCTGATCTTGCTTTCTCTGTCGGCTATGTGAGTCGGTTTTTGGAGGAGCCGCGCGAGGATCATATGGCTGTGGTGAAGCATATCCTCCGATACGTGGCGGGGACCCAGAATTGGGGACTCTGGTATGGCAGAAAGGAGAAGAAGGAGGCGCTCCTAACAGGGTTCAGCGACAGCGATTTCGCTGGGGATGTCGATGCTAGGAAAAGCACGACAGGGGTGATTTTCTTCCTCGGCAGCAGCCCGATCACCTGGCAATCGAAGAAGCAGAAGGTGGTGGCTCAATCAAGCTGCGAGGCAGAATACATGGCAGCAGCAAATGCTGCTTGTCAGACACTCTGGCTCAAGCGCGTGCTAGCAGAAATGCAGGGAGCGGCGCAGAGCGTGCCAGTGTTGAGGGTGGACAACAAGTCCGCCATTGCGTTAATCAAGAATCCGGTGCTCCATGGACAGTGTAAGCACATCGAGGTGAAGTATCACCTTGTCCGGGAGTCCGCAGAACAGGGCCTGATCAAAGTGGATTTCATTCGAAGTGAAGAACAGCTCGGTGACATCTTGACCAAGTCTCTCGGCAAAGTCAAGTTTCATGAGCTGCGTTCCAAGATCGGCCTGATCAATGTTGATAATCACGACGGCAAGGCTTAGAAGGAAATACTTTCCTTAGTTTATTTGCTATGTTTAGAAAGCTAGCTGTGCCTGATCGGAGGTCGTAATTTTTCTTTCCTTGTAATCATACTTTCCTTGCTTGTAATTGTCTATATAAGTAGAGGAATAGCACCAGAAAACGCTGCCTCATTTTGCAGCACCAACAAGACCGTGTGCACTTGTGTTCTTGCGTGAGTTGTGTGTGTGTTGTAGCCGTGATCTCGCCGGCGACGTGCGCGTCATTTCTCCAGCGAGGTTTCTAACAGCAGCGGTTAATTAAATCTCGAGGTATCTGCTATTTTTTGAACCAGAAGATCGTCTTTGTTTCGTTTTTGCTCTTGTTGTGCTCATCGATCTTTTCGCTGGCATCACTTTTTTTTTATCGAAAACGTATGAGAGTTGTGCTTCATTAAATTAAGAAGAAAAAAGGGATAAGTACCCAGTTACAATACATCACCTATTTTATATTCGGTAAATAAATTTACTTTCGTTCCCACTCTTCTCATACAAAAGTCTGTTGCGATGCTAAACACTTCTCTGTCACAGGCTTTGGTATATTAATCTCCCTGTCTTTAAATACCTCACTTTCATGTCATAGCCTTTCTTTCCTCATGCATATTATTTGCTGTCAATGCTAGATTAGAGAGGAGTTTCCTTGCACAGATGCACTTTAGGAACGACGGAGCTTAAAGGCCAATGTGATTTTCCCATGTCCTCAACACTAACACTCACCAGCCACCAATTTGTGCACACAGATTCTGTGTGGTCAGATAGTTGTATGCACCACATCATATACATGCACACAAAGGATAAGTTCAAGAAATAATCAGAAACAAGAGTTTACAATATATAAGAAAGCTACAGTTGTTATTTCACTAAAACTCAAATATTAATGTAGCTCACTTTGCAAATAATCTTGACAGGTAGCGCTCATTTCAAATTTCTTTTGCAGGGTCTCAGCAAAAGAGGCGCTTTCACCAGCAAATTTGCCCTTCATAATATGGGTGCAATGGAAGCTGTTTTAGTATCTGGGACATTGAAAATGGTGGTAATGAAGTTAGCTCTGCTGATAACCAAAGAGTTCAATTCTATAGGAGGTCTGGCCAAAGATCTTGAGGATCTCCAAGATCTAGTTGTCTCGATCAACAGCTGGTTGGACAAGGTAGGCGATCAAGCAATAAGGCATGATGAGTCCTCTAATTGGCTCAAGCAGTTGCGAGATGCTGCCTACGACGCTGAAGATTTAGTACATGAGTTCCATATGGAGGCAGAAAAACTCGACGTACATGCTGTGGGTCTCAATAATACTGTGATCAAATACTTGCGGAGAAAACCAAAATCAGCTGTCATCAAATGCAAGATAGCCCACAAAGTCAAGGAAATAAAAAAGAGATTTGATGCAATTGTGAAGGGAAGAAGCGACTACAAAACAATAACAAATAGTATAACAGTGGATCATCATGCTCCACTTATAAGCAAGACAATTGGGGAGGTGCCAACGTTGACTAATGTGGATGAGACATCAATATTTGGGAGGAACCAATTGAAGTTGCAACTGATATCTGAGCTTATAGAGACTAATGACCTACATAAAATTAAGATAGTTTCAGTCATTGGGCTAGGTGGATCTGGGAAAACTACCCTTGCTAAATTAGTCTACAACGACAGTAACATCATAAAGAAACACTTTGAAGTTATATTGTGGGTTCATGTGTCAAGAGAATTTGTTGTTGAGAAGCTCGTGGAGAAGTTATATGAGGCTATTGATGGCAACAAGGCTGACCACCATGCATTACAGCGTATGAGCAGAATAATCTCTGACAAGTTAACCGGAAAGAAGTTCCTACTTGTCTTGGATGATGTTTGGACTGAGGACCATCTTCAATGGGAGCAATTTATGGTAAATCTAAGTAGTGGCACACCTGGTAGCAGTATCTTACTCACTACTCGCAGTAGAAAAGTTGCAGAAGCTGTGGACTCTACATATACATGTAAGTTGCCATTATTGTCTGAGGAGGATAGTTGGAATGTTTTCCTGCAAAGTTTTGGAAGAGCCATGGACGCTTTGGACCCTGAATTCCAACAAGTGGGGACACAGATTGTGAACAAATGTGGTGGTGTGTCACTTGCGATCAAAGTTCTTGCAGGTGCCCTCCGTGGAATGAAAAGAATAGATGAATGGAAATCTATAAGAGACAATAATTTATTAGATGCCGAGGATGAACAACACAGAGTATCGAATTGCTTACTCTTGAGCTACGTCCATCTGCCACATCATCTAAAGCAATGTTTTAGACATTGCTCTATATTCCCGAGAGGTTATGTACTCAACAGGAATCGTCTGATTTCCCAGTGGATAGCAAATGGCTTCATCAATCCAACAAATCAAGGTCAACAACTAGAAGAAGTCGGAATCGACTACTTTGAGTCTCTTTTGAGTGTCAGTTTTCTTCAATACCTTAAACAATTTCGTGGTACGTTTGGTGAAGAAACAACATGCATAATGCATGACTTGCTTCATGATCTCAGTAGACAAATTCTACAGTATGAATTTGTGTATGGCCTAGCAACTATTGATGAAATAAAGAGATGCAGATATTTATCTTTGACTTCAGGTAGCAGGAAGGTTGATAGCAAACTATTTGTCAAGGTCCGTGCCCTCTACATTTCTAGGGCTAACATTACATTTGACAAACCAATAAACAAGAGATGTTGCGTCCGAACTATTATACTGGAGCGCATAAGAGCTGCTTCATTGCCTCTCTTTGTATCCAAGTTTGAACACCTGGGGTGCCTTGAAATCTCAAATGTTAACTGTGAAGCCCTCCCAAAAGCTATCTCACATTGTTGGAACCTGCAGTCCATTCATGTTATAAGTTGCACAAGACTTGCATCTTTACCTAAATCTATTGGTAAGCTTAAAAAATTGAGAATTCTAGAATTGAATGGTTGTTCCAATTTCAGGAGTTTACCACCTTCTATTGGTGGCTGCGATAATCTTCCCAACTTATACCTATCTTGTGGACTGGAGGACATACCTGATTCTCTTGGAAAGCTTTGCAACTTGCAAACTATCACCCTACATTATTGTTGGAATGTCCAACTCCTTCCTAAACGCATCACTTTGTTGATTCATCTAGAGTATATAGATCTTACAGGGTGTAACTTGGTAGAATTGCCTGATGGGATATGTAACTTAAAAA
The DNA here is from genome assembly GCA_030378355.1 of Eleusine indica. Classification (NCBI taxonomy): domain Eukaryota; kingdom Viridiplantae; phylum Streptophyta; class Magnoliopsida; order Poales; family Poaceae; genus Eleusine; species Eleusine indica. The sequence continues at coordinate 14,165,723 of CM059494.1, forward strand.
AGCTTCAAGTTTTGAATCTGCAAGGATGTCACAAATTGTGTGGCCTGCCAGGAGGCTTTGGGCAGCTGACTCGTTTATGGAAGTTGGGTTTGTTTGTTGTAGGAGCTAGTATCAAGCATGCAAGGATTTCAGAGCTTGAAAATCTTGATAAGCTAAATGGAGAATTGCACATTATAAGCATTAACAATGTGAAGGATCCATGTGATGCGGAAAAGGTTCATTTGAAGAAGAAGAATGGCATACGGGAATTGTCATTGGATTGGTATTCAAGAGGGGATTTTTGGGTTAGGGACCCAGTAGAAGAGTCAGTTGAAGTAAGGACAGATGAAGTATTATTATTAGAAATGGAGAAGAACCGGTATTTGCTCAACAATCTTGAACCACCATCCGAAATTGAGAAGCTGAGAGTTAGTGGTTATCGGGGTTTGCAGTTGCCACGCTGGATGATGAAGCAAAGTGTTTCTTGGTATCTGGGTACTATGCACATGCCAGAGCAAAGCAATACAATACAGTTCTCCCATCTGACTAAACTAGTGTTGGAGGACTTACCAAATTTGGAGCATCTGCGGGGACTTGTGGATTTGCCTGGGATAAAGATTCTAACGCTGAGAGGAATGCCTAAGTTGTTGGAGTTGCTTACTACTAGAACCTGTTTGGCATGTGGGGAGGAAGAAGTGGAATGTCGTTTCCCTCACGAAATGGAATGTTGTTTCCCTCACCTTTCTGATCTAGAAATCAGTGACTGTCCAAAATTGAATGTGAAGCCATACTTTCCATCATCTTTGAAGAAATTAACACTGGACCGAAGCAATGAACAGGTTCTCTCCTCAGGTAGCTTCTTCCTTCCACGTCCTGCTCATGGCGATGCGAAGCCTCCTCATGGCGATGCGAAGCCTCCTCACCTCACAGAACTAAAACTTAGGTGACTGATAGACTCATCATTTGGTTGGGATGTATTGTGGAGCCTTACGGGGCTTCAAGTGCTGGAAATCAACAAGTGCAAAGATCTAAGGCAATTACCTGAGAGCATGCGGAGCCTCACCTGCCTCCTCACACTGGTGATAACAAATTGCTATAATCTTTGTGTGCTGCCAGAATGGCTTGGGGAACTGCAATCTCTAAAGAGTTTGGACATTACATGGCTCCCAAAAATGAGCATCCTCCCTCAATCTATACAGCACCTCACAGCCCTTGAAATCCTCAAAATAATAGGTTGTGATGCCCTCCACTGGCTGCCGGAGCAATTCGGTGAACTCTGCTCTCTCCGTATGTTGAGTATATGTTTGCCTGCCTTGACTTGCCTTCCTGAGTGCATGCAGCGCCTCACCTCATTTCGCTTTCTATACTTGACTAAATGTGATGCATTGACCCAGCTTCCAGAGTCGATAGGTGAACTCTCTGCACTTCAAAGCTTCTCAATCATGTACTGTCGTAGCCTTACATCCTTGCTCTGCTCCATACAATGCCTTTCTGCTCTGGAGGAATTAAGGATAACCTCCAGTCCCCAGCTGTCTAGACGTTGCAAGGAAGGAGTTGGGGAGGATTGGCACCTTGTCTCCCGTATTCCGGATTTGATACTAAAGGACTAGGGGCTTCAGTATCGGCACATCATATTCTAATAAGGAAGACAAGTATGTCCAGGTGAGAGAGACATTTATGTTTCCTTTCACACCCGCACACTTTATATTTTAAAGGAATGTTTTTTTTGTGCGCTGTAGTGTTTTATTTGTCTCCTGTTTGTCTACTGGATTTCCAGGAATCATCCTCTGCTATACACACTACGCTAGTGCTCGGCTCAGTTTTCTGGCTCCTTAGAATGAAGCATAGGCCTCACGGCGTGAGCATCAATGCACATGGGCCAGCTGCCCAGCTATATGATGGTGTGACGCTAAAATGTCTTCAAAGAGGGCTTAGGAGAGGACCGTCGAGGTGCCAAACATCGAGCTGGTGTTTGTGGATGTAGGAGATATTGCGGCTGTGCTTCTGGAGAACCACACCTACATCTTGACCTTACACCGCGAAAATTTTGCAGTGCCCCTTTTGTCCTCATCTCCTCATTTCTGTCTCCTCACTGACGATGACCTCAACATTCGATTTGTCTTTGTTTCTGTCAGATGGGAACATTTAACAGCCGATGCTATCATTGTTAGTAGACTTTTCTAAGCCGTCGGTTTGCCGCCAACATCTCTTCCATATAATAATCTATCACTCCATTTGCATTGCAGCAGCCACAAAAGCACCAGTTTTCTGTAGACCAGCAGTCTAGCCATAGTATGCCCAGAAAGTTTCTGCAACCCAAAACCAAACCTTGCATGGTCTGATTTGCATGGAGGAGATGTTCAGGTGTTGCCTTTACCATGTACTCTGTTTTGCTTCTGAGGAAATATCTTGGGATTGCGTGGGAAGCAGCGGTTGATTAGATCTCAAGGTATCTGCTACCTTTTCAACCAGAGTATCCCCAATATCTTGTTTGCCATCAACTATCTCAGGGATGACTTTGTTCTGTTGGCTCAACACTCAATCGGTACGACATAGTTTCCTTATTCTTCTCTACTATAGGTTTTGGTATATTAATCTCCCTATCTTTGAAATAGCTCACTTTCATGTCATAGCCTGTGTTTTCTTATGCATATTTTTTTGCTGTTAATGCTAGATCAGAGAAGAGTTTCCTTTCAAAAACGCATTTTGAAAGGACCAAGGTGATATTTCCTAATTCCCAGGTCATATATCGTCAATACTAGCGCCTATTGGCTACAGACTATTTGTGCACGCAGATTATTGTGCTCAGATCGTTTTATGTACATATCATACATGATAGCGAGTTGGCACGCAAAGGATAAATTCAAGAAATAGTCACAAACAAGCATACACCATATAGACGAAAGTTATGGTTGTTACTATTATAAATATAAAAAATTAGTGTAGCTCATCTTGCGAGGTAACCGTTCTCAACTTTGTTTTGCGGGTCTCAGCAAAAGAGACTTTCAAAATATGGGTGCAATGGAAGCTGCTTTGGTATCTGGGATGTTGAAGATCGTGGGAATGAAGTTAGCTCTACTGATAACCAATGAGTTTAGTTCTATAGCAGGCATGACCCGAGATCTTGAGGATCTCCAGGATCTAGTTGACTGGATCAATGGCTGGTTAGAAAACGTAGGGGGAAAAGCAATAAGTAATGAGAAGTCCTCTAATTGGCTCAAACGACTGAAAGAGGTCGCCTACGATGCTGAAGATTTGGTACATGAGTTCCAAATGGAGGCTGAGAAACTTGATGTAAATGCGTTTGGTCTCAATAATATTGCGATCAAATTCTTGTGGACAAAACCAAAATTAGCTGTCTTCAAATACAACATAGCTCACAAGATCAAGGAAATAAGGAAGAGATATGATGCAATTGTGAAGGGAAGAAATGACTACAACACAATAACAAATAGTATTTCAGTAGAGCATCATGCTCCATATATAAGCAAGTCAATCGGGGAGATATCGTTGTTCACTACCGTGGATGAGGAACCAATTGAAGCTGCAATTGATATCTGAGCTTATAGACACTAATGACCAACATAAAATTAAAATAGTTTCAGTCATTGGGCTAGGTGGATCTGGGAAAACTACCCTCGCTAAACTAGTCTACAACGATAGTAACATCATAAAGAAACACTTTGAAGTTATATTGTGGGTTCATGTGTCAAGAGAATTTGTTGTTGAGAATCTTGTGAAGAAGTTGTTTGAAGCTATTGATGGCGACAAGGCTGACCACCATGCATCACAGCGTATGAGCAGAATAATATCAAACAGGTTGGCCACAAAGAAGTTCCTACTTGTCTTGGATGATGTTTGGACTGAGGATCACCTTCAGTGGGAGCAGTTCATGGTAAATCTCATGGGTGGAGCACCTGGCAGTAGTATTTTACTCACTACTCGCAATAGAAAAGTTGCAGAAGCTATGGACTCTGCATACACACATGACTTGCCATTGTTATCTGAGGAGGATAGCTGGAATGTTTTCCTACAAAGTTTTGGAAGGGCCTTGGATGCTTTGGATCTTGAATTCCGACAAGTGGGGACAGATATTGTGAAAAAATGTGGTGGTGTGCCACTGGCGATCAAAGTTCTTGCAGGTGCCCTCCATGGAATGAAAAGAATAGAAGAATGGCAATCCATAAGAGACAATAATTTATTAGATGTCGAGGATGAACAACATAGAGTATCTAATTGCTTGCTCTTGAGCTACGTTCATTTGCCACATCATCTAAAGCAATGCTTTACACATTGCTCTATATTTCCTAGAGGCTATGTAATTAACAGGCGTCTTTTGATTTCCCAGTGGATAGCTCATGGCTTTATCAATCCGACAAATCAAGCTCAACATCCAGAAGATGTTGGAATCGACTACTTCGAGTCTCTTCTGAATGCGGGTTTTCTTCAAGACCTAAAACAATATGATGACATATTTGGTGTAGAAATAACATGCAAAATGCATGACTTGCTTCATGATCTCAGTAGACAAATTGTACATGATGAATTGGTGTCTGAGATAGCAACTATTGATCAAATAAAGAGGTGCAGATATTTATCTCTTACTTCAGGCACTAGGGAGGTTCAAAATGAACTATTTAGAAAGATGGTTGAAAGCAAAGTATTTGCCAAGGTCCGTGCTCTCTACTTTTCTATGGAAAACATTGCATTTGACAAGTCAACGTACAAGTGGTGTTGTGTCAGAACTATTATACTGGAGCGCATAAGATCTTCTTCAGTGCCTTTCCTTGTATCCAAGTTTGAACACCTGGGCTAACTTGAAATTTCCAATGTTAACTGTGAGGCACTTCCAAAAGCTATCTCACGTTGTTGGAACTTGCAGGCGATCCATGTTATTAGATGCTCAAGTCTTGCAACTTTACCTGAATCTATTGGTAGGCTTAAAAAATTGATAATACTAGAATTGAACCGTTGTCCCAATGTCACAAGGTTACCAAAGTCTATTGATGGCTGTGATAATCTTCAAAGCTTGTACCTAACTTATTGTGGACTTAAAGACATACCTGATTCTGTTGCAAATATTGTTAAACTCAGAGTTTTTGGTATTGTGTGCTGCACCAAATTGCAGCAACTTCTGTCAGAATCTCTTGGAAAGCTTCGCAACTTACAGACTATCACCCTTTGTTATTGTCGGAGACTCCAGTGCCTGCCTCAGTGCACCACTTTGTTGAGTCATCTAGAGTACTTAGATCTTTCAAACTGTCATAAGTTGGTAGAATTGCCTGAAGGTACAAGCAACTTAACAAAGCTGCAAGTTTTGAATCTACGGAGATGCTGGAGCTTGTGTGGCCTGCCAGCAGGTTGTGGGCTACTGACTCGTTTATGAAGTTGGGCCTGTTTGTTGTAGGAGATAACACCAAGCATGCAAGGATCTCAGAGCTTCAAAATCTTGATAAACTAAATGGCAAATTGCGCATTACAAATATTAACAATGTAAAATGATCCATGTGATGCGGAAAAGGTTGATTTGAGAAAAAAGAATGGTATACGGGCATTGTCATTGGATTGGTATTCAAGATGGAATTCTCAGGCTACGAAAGCATCAAAAGAATCTGTTGAAGTAATAAGAACCGAAAAAGCAATGTTATTAGACATGGAAAGGGACCTATATTTGCTCAACAATCTTGAACCTCCAACAGGAATTGAGAAGCTGAGAGTTAGTGGTTATCGGGGTTTGCAGTTGCCATGCTGGATGATTGAAACAAAATGATTCTTGTGGTCTGGATGATATTCACATGCCAAAGAAAAGCAATCCACCACAATTCTCCCATCTGACAAAACTAGTGTTGGAAAACCTATTGAATTTGGAGCATCTGCAGGGACTTGTGGATTTGCCTGGCATAAAGGTTCTTAAGCTGAGAAGAATGCCTAAGTTGATGGAGTTGCTTACTACAAAAACCTGTTTAGCATATGGGGAGGAAGAAATTGAAGTGTCGTATTGTTTCCCTGCCCTTTCAGATCTAGTAATAAGTGACTGTCCGAAATTGATTGTGAAGCCCTATTTTCCGTTGTCTTTGCAGAGGTTAACACTGGACCAAAGCAATGAACAGTTGTTGTCCTCAGGTAATTTATTCCTTCCACGTCACACTTACGGTGGTGAACCTACATCGTCCTCTTGTAATTTGGATGCAAAGCCTCCTCGCCTGAACTAAAATTTGGGCGATTGATAGAATCGTCACCTGGTTGGAATGTGTTGTGGCACCTCACTGGGCTTCAAGTGCTAACAATCAATGAGTGCAAAGACCTAAGGCACTTACCAGAGAGCATGCGGAGCCTCACCTCCCTGCTTAGCCTGGATATACGTGATTGCGATAATCTTTGCATGCTGCCAGAATGGCTTGGGGAACTGCAATCTCTACAGCGTTTGCATATCAGACGTCTCCCAAAAATGTCTATCCTCCCTCAGTCAATACAGCATCTCACAGCCCTCCAAATTCTCGGCATAGACAATTGCCATGCTCTGGACTGGCTGCCTGAGCAATTGGGAGAACTCTGCTCTCTTCATACCCTCAACATATATAGTGTGCCTGCCCTGATTTGCCTTCCCGAGTGCATGCGACGCCTCACCTCACTTCAACATTTAGACTTGTTTTATTGTAACGCGTTAACCCAGCTTCCAGAGTGGCTAGGCGAACTCGCGGCACTTCAAAGCTTTTGCATCAATAGCTGTTGTGGTCATACATCCTTGCCTCACTCCATACAACGCCTTTATGCTCTAAAGTATTTAGCGATACTCAACTGCCCCGAGCTGACTAGGCGTTCCAAGGAAGGAGTGGGGGAGGATTGGCACCTTGTCTCCCATATTCCGGATTTGATGCTACGCCAGAGGACTAGGGACTTCAGGATCGGCACATCATATTTGAATAAGGCAAACAAGCATGGCCAGGTGAGACATTCCTGTTTTCTCTCATCACGCACCTGTACACTTTCCCTTTCGAAGGAACGACATGTGTGTATTGTAGTGTCTTCTTAGTCTGCCGTTTTGTTTGTCTTGTTTTACAGAATTTTCAGGCATCGTGCTAGACACACTACACAAGTGTCCGACTCCTTGGAGTGAAGCATGGGAGCAGCATCAGGCAACGCATGGGCCAGCAACATGAGAATGGCGTGACACCATGAGACGTGAAGCAAGTTTATCTTCGGATCACCCTGTGACTGTAGCTCTGTTTTCTGGAACCATTTAGTGATCGACTAGAAAATTAGCGCGCGCCGTTGTCGCGCCTTGTGCCCTATAGTATGGGTCTGAGTTATTGGCTGTTTTTTCAAGGTCAATAAATAGATATAAGCAAGATTCAACTTCTCATACATAATGTTTAAATTACATGGAATTTTAACCTTCACTTGTTATATCTGAAGTTTATAAACCACCGGGCCGCATCCTGGATCGTCATTTGTTCCGGATGTAAGACCACAACGCCGGGAGCCTGACGCCGCTGTACTGGGAACTGCAAAGGCGCGCGCGTGCATCGGCGCGCTCTGGGGGTATCGGACGGCGACACTTCCACCCTCGGCGTGGGCCTGACGGAGCTCTTGACCGGCAAGTCCACTGACCTCATGAACCGAGGCTGCCAGTGCGCTCTACGCGTAAAATGCCCCTTTCTATCATGCGTGCACACGAGGTGTCTCTAGTTATCAACCTGTTCGTGAAAGTGTCTACAAGAGGCTCTAGCAGGGGGCAGGTGCCGGCCGATATGTGTTGGACGGGGACCTGGAAAACTGCTGTGGCGCGCTGATGTGAGATTCGTAGCTCTGCTAGCCGCAGGTGAACAGCACTTGCACTTACTAGATCATTGAAGCAGTAACCGGACCAGGACCTCCTCAATCGCAATCGGGGTGAACGCGAATGTCCCGCGTCGTAGGTTGGCTGAGAGTCCAGTCAGAGTGTCAGACACAACGAGAGAGACCCAAATTCCTTGTGGTCGCTATCGTACACGTCCTTTAGTTACCTTCGCTTCACACTACCGTGCCATTTCCAGCCAAGCATGAAGTATTTGAATCGCAAGTGGTGGATACACTTCATAAGCTTTGCCTACATATATGCATCCGAATCCAGCTCAGCATGCACTATCTAAAGTTTTAATGAAGCCACCAGTGATGGCTAATTCTTTGGATGGAGCAGGTACACTGCTCTTAACATAACGCACAACCGGCACAGTGGTGTCAAATTACACACACGCAGACACGCTACAAACTTTTGAATTCCTGGGCGGCCTTTTGACACGAAAAAAAAAAATTGTGGCCCGGCCACTTGGGTCTCCGTTCCTCATTTGCGTTTCATGATTTTCATCATTGAAGACAAGGACTAACTTATGCGCAGTGGGGGCACTCGGTCGTCCAGATCTCCTTTCTGTAGACCTGGCCCTTCTAAGTCGCTGGCTGTCTCTTTTACAAGAATTATAAGACCTTTTTTTTTTTAAAAAAAAAGAGAGCTTATTGTTTCCTTTTGGGTTGAAGCGAGAAAGCATAGACGTGAACAAAGCGATAAGACCACTGAACGACCATAAATATGAACATCCGCTACAGACCTCTAGTCTAGCTAAGTTGCAGACAGTTTCCACAACCCAAACCCCTGCATGCTCTGATTTGCATAGAGAAACATTTGGGGATTGCAAGCGACACAGCAGTTGTTCACAACTCTAGGTATCTACTATCTTTTCAACCAAAATATATCCTCTTTACTTTGTGCTTGTTATGCTGTTCAATTTCTTCTCTGACAGCAGCTATTTTCTCCAATAATATTTTCTTTTTCGGCTATGCCTCTTCTCAGAGAGTCCTCTATCATCCGGAACCCGCATGTGTGATTTGCATGAAAACGTCTAGGGATTGCACATGGCACAGTATTTGATCAGATCTAAAAGTATCTACTATCTTCTTCTTTTCCCTTGTTAGGCTGATCGATTTCTCCTCAGGCCTCAGCTATTTTCTCTAGTAACGCTTCTTTTTTTGTGGTGCCCTCTTATCAGAGTTCAGAGAGGCCTCTATGTTCTGAAGGATGACACCACGTCAGTACAATAGCAACATAGTTTCTCTATTCTTCTCTACTTTATGGTTTGGTAATTAATCTCCCTACCTTTGAACAATTCACTTTCGTTTTACCCACTGTTTTCCTCTTAGGCATGTTGTTTTCTGGTGATGTTAGAAACAAGAAGACTATAGAAGAGTTCACTTGCACAGAAGCACTTAAGGATTGTAAAGGCCAAAGAGATATTTTGTCAGGTCAGATGTCGTCAAATTAGCGCACACAGATTCATGAACTTTCAATTACTATGCTGTTGTTTGAATAAATCATACATGATACTAAATGTAATCCTAAATCTCATAATACAGTATGTCACTACTAGAAAAAGCATTTCTAGTGACAGAAGACGAAATGGGCTTAGTTATGGGCATGTGAGGGCCCACAACTAAATTGGGCTCAGAAGCGGCGTCCATTGATGACGTTATATAGTAGCGGATGTGCCACGACCTTCTACTACTTGATCGGGGCCTAAGGTAGTAGCAGGCCACACGGCGTGGCTTGCTACTACCTTTCGTCCTGCGCTATAAATAGGCAGGTGTGGGGGCAATGCAACCCTAATCCAGCCTCACGCCGCCACTCCCTCTCCCTCAACCTCTTCCTCTCCCTCCAAGCCCGAGCCCTCTCCCTTGACTCCGATGACCCATGGTCATCGTTGTCACATGCAGCTCACGCGGCTGCGCCAAGGCTTAGCGCGCTATCATTGCATGCTTGTGTGGTGGTGAAAGGACTGAAGGGCACCTAGAGGGCAGGGGGAGGGGGGGGGGGTTAAGTAGGTGACTGAACCACTACGGTAAATTCTTTTTCTTCAACGCCCAATGCTAGCAATTGTTGCAGCCTAACAATCTAGGAGACAAGAGTCTACACATGCTAGTATTAATGTCAAGATGCAATGCGGAAGCTAAATCACACTAAGCCTATGCAAAGCACACTTCACCCTATCAACTATAGCACACAATTGAGGAATAGTAAAGAGAATGTGTCATACCCCTATTCAGAATATATTGTGTATTCGTACCAATCTATGGATTAGTAGATGGTACATATATACAAATGATACGAAGGGCGATACAACGATCTTTATTAAGTCCATGCAAGTAAAATAGAGTCATACAAGTCTTAGATTACAAGTCAGGAGGTGGTCATGTCATCCTCGAAATAAAGAAAGCAACACACAAACTTTATTGAAGTCCACAAGCGAGTGCAGAAAAGGCTGGGGTGTGCTTGCGGTGCGGGGGAGGTGTCGCGTTCTATGGAGGTGATTGCAAGGTAGGGAAAAGGCTGGGGTGTGCTCGCAGTGGATTGGAGGGGTTCGGCTTGGCGAGGGCAGGAGGGAGGGAGAGAGAGGGCTAGGTACTTGCCTGGCTCGGAGTGGGCGGCGGTGAGATGGTAGCAGGGACGCCCGGCCCAATTTATAGGTGGAGAGGGGGTTAGTTCACGTGGAAGTAGGGTCGGATCACGTCGTCAATGCTACGACGGCATCGTGATGTGAGTGAAGGTGGACAGAGCGTGGTCATGTCGCGGTGGGGGCAACGAGCTGCAGCGGGAGCAGGGCGAAGTGACCGAGCGTCGCGTCGGTGATCAATAACGTCGTGACAGTGGCCAGGATGGGCTCGCAGGGAGGGGTCGTGTTGGGGTCGCTGTGCGGGGCACTGTGTGCGTCATGGTGTGGTTTAGGGCGATGGGGACCAGGCGTAGTGGTTGGCACTGTGCTCATCCCTTGGTAGGTAGGAGTGAAGGCAGCGTCGGCTTGCGTCAGTGCTATGGCGTCGAGCAGAACAGGGTGGCGACGACGACGGCGTCAGGAGGAAGAAGGGAGGCGGGGAAAGGCGCTGGTGCACGCGATTGGGCCAGATGGCTGAGTGGGCCGGGGTGCGTGGGAAGGGAGCTGGGCCGTGCGAGGATGTGGAGAAAGGAAGAGGGAAGCGGGCTAGGACAGTTAGGCCGAGAGAGGAAAAAGGAGAGGGGTGGCCCAATGGAGGAGGAGGGGGTTTCTAATTTCTTTTCCTGGTTTTGTCAAAAATAAATGATCCCAATTATTCCAAATAAAAGCCAAGGAAGGAGAAAAAGGTCAAGTACCTGACAATCCCCATGTTTTACTATTTTTGAAAAATCATTATCCTATGTCTAGTTAAGCTTTAGCTTTTTTTTTTCTAAAAAATGTTTTTCCTAAAAATAAAGGAAATAATTTATTGGTGTACTTTGAGTGGAAAATTTTGAGGGCCTTACAGACATACCCCACTTAAAATGAGTCTCGTCCTCAAGACTCACGCTGATCCTCGAATAGGTATGGGTATTCTTTTATGAGGTCGTCTTCTCTTTCCCATGTGGCCTTATTCTCCGTGTGATTATTCCACTGCACTCGAAAGAAATGGATGGCCTTGGTCCGAGTTCATCGAGTGACAGTATCCAAGACTTTTACTAGGTATTCTTTGCAGCAGAGATCCAGCTGCAGGTTAACAGTTTCTAACGACAATTGGTGCTCCGGTACCTTTAGGCACTTCCTTAGTTGGGAGGCGTGAAACACTAGGTGTACCTCTGATAGGGCCTCAGGTAGCTCCAATTGATAAGCTACCACGCCTACCTTCTTCAGGGTTTTGTATGGCCCTATGTATCGAGGGGCTAGTTTGCCTCGTACCTAGAACCTTCGTACTCCTCTCATGGGTGATACCTTCAAATATACATGGTCTCCTGGGTAAAATCACAGTTCTCTACGGTGTTTGTCTGCATAGCTTTTCTGTCGGCTTTGTACGACCCTTAGTGTCTCCCTAACTACAACGACTTTTTCTTCTACTTCTTTAATGACTATGGGTCCATAGAAAGATCTTTCTCCTACCTCCGACCACATCAGTGGGGTTCTACACTTTCTACCATAGAGCATCTCAAACGGTGCCATTTTAATGCTGGTCTGGTAGCTATTGTTGTAAGAGAATTAGCTCTGTAAGTTAGTACGCAAGCTCTTAGCATGTCCTCGAGGACTTGGTTGACTCGTTTGGTTTGTCCATCAGTCTGGGGGTGATATGTTGAACCGTAGTCCAATCTGATGCGTAATTATGCATGTAAACTTTGCCAAAAATATGATGTGAATTGAGTTCCATGATCAAACACGATTCTGGAAGGTACCCCATGTAGCTTTAAGACGTTGTCAATGTACAGTTGAGCTAGCTTGTCTCCTCGGTATATCATCTTTACAGCTATGAAATGTGCCACTTTGGTTAGCCGATCAACTATGACCCATATCGAATCATTTCCCTTTGGGGTCCTTAGGAGTCCTACAATGAAATCCATTACGATGTCATCCCATTTCCAAATAGGGATATGCAACAGTTGCAATAGTCCAGCTGGTCTCTGATGTTCGGCTTTCACCCGGTTGCAGGTATCACATCTGGCTACATATTCTGCTATGTCTTTTTTATACCATTCCACCAATACTTTTGCTTCAAGTCCTGGTACATTTTGGTGGTTATGGGACGGATGGAGTAGGTTGAGTCGTGGGATTCCTCTATGAAGCACCATGAAGGCGACCAGAGGGTGGGGCGGGGGGGGGGGGGCGGGGGGGGGGGGGGGAGGGGTGAATGGGAGCCAATTAAAATTCTTCTCAAGAACTTAGCCTATGTTCCAATTCCAACCGAACCCAATCCCTAAAGCAAGTCACCAAGGTCACACACACCAACTTGTGATGTGCTAACCCTAGGAATGACTAGTAGCAGTAGAAGAGAATAGGAGAAGCACAAGAAAGCAACTATAACAAAAGACTCTTGAAGAAACGCACACAAAGCTGGCTCACTGGACTACCATCAGCAGTGCTGATCACAGCCATCGGTAGTGCTAATTGGGACCCTCGGCAGTGTCGGTCAGATCCATCGGCAGTGCCGGTTGGGGCTATCGGCAGTGCTGATGCGGGGTTTAGACTCAAGCCACTGACAGTGCTGGTCATAGCATCGGCAGTGCCGCTCCGAATTCAGACCCACCGGTAGTGCCGATCCTGGTCATTGGCAGTGCCGATCGACCCCCAACAGAACAGAAAACTGTCACGATTTTCCCCCAAATCTCTCCAAAATATGCAATATTTGGACCAAGGAATCCTCAGGTCATTATGACCTTCGTCTAACACTTAATTGGCTCAAGGAATCATCATGATTTCAGATCTTGTGCCAAGAACACCCAAAAAGGAAAACTTGAGAAATCCTTCAAATCGAAGGTGCTAGAGCTCTTGATTCGGTCAAGGACCCATATAGGATTGTTCTAGCTCATTATAGCACTAAGATCCCCAAGAAATCCGCCCCAAAAACTCACTCAAAAATGAGATAAAAAATTCCCATGAAAATAGCTTAAAAAATAGAGAAAAAGAGAAATTTGAGATTTAGGGAGAAAGGAAGATCTTGAGCACGAAATTGAATCTCATATCATTGATCCTTGCATACAAGATATAGGGATACAAGGCTAGGAAGACATCCTCTTCCTCCTACTATTTGGAAGAGCAAGAGATGTCTCTCACACACCCACTACTCTCCTCTAATCCATGAAGACCTCTCCTAGCACATTGATGAAGACCTAAGACAAGGCTAAGAGAAAGAGAGGCCACTCTTCCACCTGTCCTACCTACCCTTATATAGGCATAAGGGTTGTCCTAAAGATCATCCTACCCGTCACCTACCATACATTGCCACCTACCATAAAGGACAAACTTGTCTATCTTTCTCCTCGTCGCCAGAATGTCTTGAGCCCTTCACGACTTTGCTTCACCTCGAAGCAAGCTCCATGATAGTGCCACGTGCACCACCAACCACCACCACTAGTTTTGAGACCCAAACCGGGAAACCGTCTTGCACGCTTCTCAAAGCATGACTTCTCGAAGTCGACGTGTCTCCTTGTCCCGCGATCCTGACCACCGGCAAGTCTCTCCCGGTCCCGCTCCATTGGCCCCCCTTGTCACTTGCACCGGCATCCTTTTTGCCTTGACTTGATCAACACGCCGTCTTCATTGCTCCTATGATTTTGAGGCTCAACCGTGAAACCGTCCGTGCTTCTTGCCTCTACACGTGTACGGTGTGGATCACCCTTGACTTCGTCCGACATCCCGATCGTCCAGCCCCAAGTCCCCTACTTGTGCCCGATCCTCTCGCCGTTGACCACCAAGTCGACTCCATTGACCTACACATCATGAGACAAGCAAACACATTTTCCTTCTCCTACAAACTCTTCAACATCCTCATCAACTCATGGTTAGTCACAACCATAACAATGCACACACTCATGCAATCCCCAGATTTCCGCATTTCAACTCAAACACCGAATCAACCAAAGTCAATTACTCATCATATATTGCAAATCATGACACATATCCACATGGTTTCTCAATCTCCCACTTGATGAGTACATTGACAACATCAAATGCATAAGATTAGAGATTTGAAATGCGAAACCAAATAAGCACATTCAAATGACCAAACCCTAAAGAAAAGGTGAAAAGTAGCCATCTAGCATAAGAGGGATCACAAAAACAAGAATTCACAAAGAAATCCACTCGAGAACGCAAAGATTGTGAAAAGCGCATGAAAAATGCTCAAGGTAATGATATGCTCCCCCTGAACTTGTGGTAGATCTCATGTAATGCAAAATGAATCATTTTAAGTTTCTTAGCATTATTTGTGCATGATCCAATATTTTCTCCCTCTTTGGCAATGAACTCATCAAAGAAGCAAAAGAACAAGCATGCAATGTATGAGAATGCAAACCTAAGGAGCTTCAACAAATATGCCAACAAGCATTTAACCTTGCTAATCATAAGCATAGAGCTATGTAGTGTAAAACCAATAGCTCACAATCATACAAAGACAAAAATAGATAGCAAGGCATAAACACCAAGAGCTATACAAGCTAAGCAAAAAGATTGACTAGCTTAGATAGAATCAAATTTGCTCATCATGAGAAAAGCTGCCATCACATGTATAAGTACTCCCATCAAAGGCAAAACAGGCATCAAGTGTATCAAAAGATACTAGCCAGTCGTAATCTCAACCATGACAACAGATATTCGTAGAAAATAAGCTCTACAAATGCTCACATATGCAACAAAGACTCAAAAGGAGGGAGAAAGACATTTTTTATTAGGTGATCCTCATGCAACTTCTAATCCGCGCGGAGGGTCGCACGACTGGGTACGGCAAACACCCCGAGGCTTCAAAGCACAATTTTTAGATTTAGCATTTTTTATATAACTTCTAATCCATTCAGAGGGTCGCACGACTAGGTACGACAAACACCCCGAGGCTTCGAAGCACATTTTTTATTTGATTAACTTAACTTGCAAAGAAAAAGCAGAAGTTTGAGCATGCCTTTGCGGCAAAAGGAACAAATATTCCCACAATGTTCCATCGTGAGCTAAACATTTGCAAAGCCACATTTCGCAAACACAAGGTGCCAAGGCCAAGATATCCTCTAGACTAGCCCTAATGCAAGTTTTGACAAGGATAAAAGCAATTATTCACATGGTGAGCAAGTTTTGGCAAGATTAGTTCATAAGATTCACAAAATGCCAAGTTCACCTTTAATATTAGCAAGTTGCTCAAATAGGTCTATAACAAACCATCAAGAAAATCTGAGCATGAGAGATTGCTATCACATCTACACAACTTAGCTCAAGCTCAATCATAGCAATGAGAAATGCAAGAAGGCATAAGAATCAAAGCTCATCAACAAATCCATATATTACATATGAGATGCAATGTGGAAAGGTAAGATACATATATATGAAAAGAGCAACTCCCTCTCAAATGATGCCATAAGGATGGAAAACACCAAGCTCCCCTTGAAGAAAAGCAAATCTCGATGCATCTTGGGGCTTGGTGAGAATATCAGCCAATTGGAGTTTAGTGTTAGTGTATTTGAGCTCAATGTCTCTCTTCTCTACATTGTCTCTCAGGAAGTGGAATCTCCCATTTATGTGTTTGACCTTGCCATGTTGGACTGGATTTTTGGCTAGGCAAATGGCACTGGAGTTATCACACATGAGTGGAACACTTTTAAAGGTTAACCCATATTCTCTTATGGTGGACACTATCTATAGGATTTGTGAATAGCAGCTAGTGGCAGCAACATACTCAGCCTATGTGGTGGATTGTGCTACACTCGACTGCTTACGAGAAAACTAGCAAATCAAAGAAGTACCCAAGAAATGACAAGTCCCAGAAGTGCTCTTGCTATCAATTCTACACCCAGCAAAGTCTGTATCAGAATACCCAATAAGATCAAGAGATGAAGATGCAGAGTATCATAGACCAAACTCAAGGGTGTTTTTGAGATACCTGAAGATGCGCTTGACAGCTTTGTGATGAGTCACCCTTGGGGAAGCTTGAAAGCGAGCACAAATACACATCGCAAAGTGTATATCAGGTCCTGTCACCGTCAGGTACAAGAGGGAGCAGATCATGCTCCTATACTCCCTTTGGTCCACCACTTCACAATCTTCGTCTGGGTCAAGTGTCGTTGTACTAGACATTGGAGTTGACAACAGCTTCACATTGACCATCTCGAGCTTCTTTAGGAGGTCCTTTATGTACTTGGCTTGATGTACAAAGGTATTTTGCTTGCATTTCTTGATTTGAAGTCCAAGAAAGAAGGTGAGCTCGCCCATCATCGACATCTGAAATTCACTTTCCATAGCTTCCTAAAATCTAGACACAAGAGCATGAGAGGAACCACCAAAGATGATATCATCCACGTATATCTCAACCATTAGAAAGTCATTGCCATGCTTCAGAGTGAACAAGGTTTTGTCAACACACCCCATAACATACCCGCGCTCTAGCAAGAAGGTCTTAAGCCTTGCATACCAAGCCCTAGGTGCTTGCTTTAGCCCGTACACCAATTGAAGGACCGTGAAGGCGACCAGAGAGGGGGGGGGGAGGTTGAATAGGAGCCAATTAAAATTCTTCTCAAGAACTTGGCATATGTCCAAATTCCAATCGAACCCAATCTCTAAAGCAAGTCACCAAGGTCACAAACACCAACTTGTGATGCGCTAACC
Source organism: Eleusine indica (assembly GCA_030378355.1). NCBI lineage: Eukaryota > Viridiplantae > Streptophyta > Magnoliopsida > Poales > Poaceae > Eleusine > Eleusine indica. Next base: position 14,182,807 of record CM059494.1, read on the forward strand.
CTAAGAATGACTAGTAGCAGCAGAAGAGAATAGGAGAAGCACGAGAAAGCAACTATAACAAAAGACTATTGAAGAAATGCACACAAAGCAGGCTCACTGGACTACCATCGGCAGTGCCGATCATAGCCATCGGCAGTGCTGATTGGGACCATCGGCAGTGCCGGTCACATCCATCGGCAGTGCCGATTGGTGCTTTTGGCAGTGCTGATGCAGGGTTCAGACTCAAGCCACCGACACTGCAGGTCGTGGCATTGGCAGTGCCGATCTGAGTTCAGACCCACCAGCAGTGCCGATCGTGGTCATCGGCAGTGCCGATCGACCCCGACAGAACAGAAAACTGTCACGATTTTCTCCCAAATCTCTCCAAAACTCAAACAAATGATCTCTAAAACATGCGATATTTGGACCAGGGAATCCTCAGGTCATCATGACCTTTCTCCAACAAGATCCACTTAATTGGCTCAAGGAATCATCATGAATTTCAGATCTTGTGCCAAGAACACCCAAAAAGGGAAACTTGAGAAATCCTTCAAATCGAAGGTGCTAGAGCTCTTAATTCGGTCAAGGACCTATATAGGAATGTTCTAGATCATCATAACACTAAGATTCCCAAGAAATTCGCCCCAAAAACTCACTCAAAAATGAGATAAAAAATTCCCATGAAAATAGCTTAAAAAATAGAGAAAAAGCAAAATTCGAGATTTAGGGAGAAAGGAAGATCTTGAGCACGAAATTGAATCTCATATCATTGATCCTTGCATACAATATATAGGGATACAAGGCTAGGAAGCTACCCTCTTTTTCCCACTATTTGGAAGAGCAAAAGATGTCTCTCACACACCCGCTACTCTCCTCTAATACATGAAGATCTCTCCTAGCACTTTGAATGAAGACCTAAGGCAAGGCTAAGGGAAATAGAGGCCATTCTTCCACCAGCCCTATCTACCCTTATATAGGCATAGGGTTGTACTAAAGATCATCCTACCCCTCACCTACCATACACTGCTACCTACCACCAAAGGCAAACTTGTCCATCTTTCTCCTCGTCGCCTAAACGCCCTTAGGCCCTTCACGACTTTCCTTCGCCTCAAAGCAAGCTCCGTGATGGTGCGACATGCACCACTAACTACCGCCACCGGTTTTGAGGCCCAAACCAGGAAACCGCCTTGCACGCTTCTCAAAGTGCAACTTCTCGATGTCGATGCGTGTCACCTTGTCCCGCGATCCTGACCAACAGCAAGTCTCTCCCGATCCCGCTCCATTGGCCCCCCTTGTCACTTGCACTGGCATCATGTTCGCCTTGACTTGGTCAACATATTGTCTTCATCGCTCCCACGGTTTTGAGGCTCAACCACGAAACCATTCGTGCTTCTTGCCTCTCCACGTGTACGGTGTGGATCACCCTTGACTTCACCCGGGATCCCGATTGTCCGGCCCCAAGTCCCCTACTTGTGCCCGATCCTCTCGCCGTTGACCACCAAGTCGACTCCATTGAGCTACACATCATGAGACAATCAAACATATTTTCCTTCTCCTATAAACTCTCCAACATCCTCATCAACTCCTGATTAGTCATAACCATAACAACACACACACTTATGCAATCCCCAGATTTCCGCATTTCAACTCAAACACTGAATCAACCAAAGTCAATTACTCATCACATATTGCAAACCATGGCACATATTCACATGGTTTCTCACTCTAGTACTAGCTCCCGGAGTTCTTCTGTGTTAGGTATGCAAATCCGATCTTCAAACCATAGCGTTCCGTTATCATCTACCTGATATCCGGGTGTATTTACCTCTTCCACTAGTTTCTTTTGCTTTTGTGATTCTGGATCTAGAAGCTGGGCTTCTCGGATTTTCTCTTCTAAAATACGTTGAAGTTCTAGGGTTTGTATTTCTCTGAGGGAGGCTATATGTACATTCAATCTACCCATCTCTTGTATTAGTTCTGAGCAAATAGGCATCGTACTTATGGGGTTGTTGTATGTCTTGTGACTAAGCGCATTGGCTACCACGTTGGCTTTTCCGAGATGGTACTGCACGTCCAAGTCATAGTCCTTTATCAACTCCAGCAATCTCCTTTGTCTCAGATTCAAATCTGGTTGGGTGGAGATGTACTTTAGACTCTTAAGGTCTGTATAGATTTGGCACTTATTAGGTAATGTCTCCATATCTTTAGTGCATGCACTACGACTGCCAATTCCAGGTCAGTGTCAGATAATTCTGCTCATGAGTTTTTAATTGTTTGGATGCGTATGCAACGACTCAGTCCTCCTACATTAGCACACATCTGAGTCCATTCGGGATGCGTCACAGTATACCACAAAGTCCTTATGTATGTCTGACAGGGTGAGTATTGGGGCTTCCATGAGTCTTTTCTTTAGCTCTTGGAAACTGCGCTCACATTGAGGGTTCCATTGGAATTTCTTGTCTTTCCGAGTTAGCTCTATCATAGGTCTCGCGATCTTCGAAAATCTCTCAATGAATCTCCAGTAGTAGCCCACTAACACTAAGAAGCTTCTGATCAGTATAGCGTTCTTAGGTTGTTTCCAATCTTTTACGGCCTCAACCTTGGCAGGGTCCATTGCTATTCCTTCCGTAGTGATGACGTGTCCCAGGAATCCAACTTGTTGTAGCCAAAATTCACACTTGCTGAATTTGGCGTATAGCTGATGTCTTCTGAGGCGTTCTAGCACCATCCTTAAAAGCTGCTCGTGCTATTCGGCACTCCTAAAGTAGATGAGTATGTCATCTATGAATACTACCACAAATTTGTCCAGTTCGTCCATAAATATTTTATTCATAAAATTCATGAAGTAAGCTAATGCATTTGTCAGTCCGAAAGGGATCACAATGAATTTGAACTGTCAGTATCGTGTCACAAAGGCTGACTTCCTAAGGTCCTCTTCTCTGATCTTCAGTTGGTAGTATCCTGACCTAGGATCAATCTTGGAGAAGTACTTGGCTCCTTTAAGTTGATCGAAGAGGTCATCGATCCTAGGCATTGGGTACTTCTTCTTTATGGTTACCTCGTTCAGTGAGCGGTAGTCCACACATATTCTCAAACTTCCATCTTTCTTTTGCATGAATAATACTGGTGCTCCCCACGGGGATGAGTTGGGTCGGATATATCCCTTTTGCTGCAATTCGTCCAACTGCACCTTTAGCTCTTCTTGTTCATTAGCTGCTATTCTGTATGGGCGTTTGGCAATGGGTCTTGCTCCAGGGACTAGGTCAATGACAAACTCAACTTCTCTGTCTGATGGCATCCTGAGTAGTTCCTCAGGAAATACATCTGGGCATTCTTTTACTATGGGTACCATTTCCAAGGATGGGGTTTCTAAGTGACATATCATATTACTTGTTCCTGTCCGGCGGGGCTGACAGGTTATAGAGATTCCCTGATGGTTGACTGCCTTTACTATGTGGTCTTCACAAGATATGTTCCCTTTGTGTTTTTTAGCCAATTCATTCCCAGTATAATGTCCACACCTTTAGTGTCTTGTATTACTAAATCTGCTCGGAAGGATACCCCACTTAAAATGATTTCTACTCCTAGGCAGCCACGTTGGCATTTTATCATGGCACCCGGAGATTAGGTCATAAGAGGTACCTTAAGTGGTATCATGGGTATGTGATTTTTAATAGAAAAATCCAAGGAAATGAAGGAGTGTGAAGCTCCTGAATCAAACAAAACCGTGGCAATAGTAGAGTTGACTAGGTACTCACCGAGTACTACATCGTTTGAAGCCTCTGCTTCTTCGGCAGATATGTGGTTCACTTTCCCACGATTGTAGCTCTAGGTCTTGTACTGCTGTCCTGAACCCTGAGGGGCGTTTGTTGGTCGTAATTACGCACCCACTTATATACCGCAAGAGGACGGTGTACAGTTGTAGCTCTTTTTCCCTCAGAGTATTCCAAGGTTATCGAATCCACAAGGAACGAGCGGAACTAATACTATTAAAGGGTTACTAACAAATTGCAATGGGTTGGTTGGTGTGAATGATGACGGTGATAAAGTGGAAGGTGAATGTTATTGAAGAGGTAACAGGATGATGAAGGATTCTCTCCTTAGGATTGGTTCACTAGCATGCAACCTTATTCTTATCAACTCGAGTGATGAGTCTAATATTATACAAGACGTGATGGTTTCGTTCACCCCGGCTGTCACTACAGAGGCTATTAGCTCCCCACTGGTTTCTTGCACTATGTAATGGGCAAAAGTGTATTGGCCGATACACTAATGAAAGGGATAGATAGATGTGCAATAAAGTTCATCACATAGATTAAATTTATCGAGAGAGTATCAACAAGTATGAGAGTTACATGACCAGATCCCCGCACCAAAGAAGAGAATATGAGACTACTCACTCATCCTTCCGCTAGACATAGCAGAGGGGTGAGAAATAGCGCTGGAACGCGCACGAGCCGATCGGCGCAAGCGTCGCGCCGATCGGCGCGTCCTCCCTTCTAGTGGATCTCGTCGGTGTTGACCAACCTTCGCTGCCAATATCCTGGAACCCTAGTTTCTTTAATTGATTCTTGCGATTGCTGTCTCTCCGGTTCCCCCTTGGATCTTGATAATTATCTTCCTTTTATACTCGACGGGATTAGGTCAACTGTCACCGACTCTAACTCATACTGGGCTGGGCCTTTGTCTTTCCTGGACCGGATCGTATTTTTGTCATCTTCTCCTGCTGCGCCGATCGGCACAGGCCCGTGCTGATCGGCGCGGCTCCGCATCTGGCCCATCTTCGATACTCTTTAGTTCTTTATCCATAATTGCCCTGTTTTACACCTGTTTCCTGCGATTACATCCAAAACAGAACAACTATAAATATATGCAAATATGGGATTAATTGTTAGTCCAAATCACCAAATTAAGACGCAAAACATCCATTTTTGGTAGATAAAATAGGCGTCTAGAAACCACCAACAGTTCCCCCACACTCAAATCATTGCTAGTCCTCGAGCAATACAAAATCAAATATGTAATAAGAATTTTCACACCATCTCTCATGCAATCAATCTCAATCATCATTTTTACTCGTTATCCCACCATAAAGATTTTCTCTCATCTCCTTTTAACCAATCGGCATATCATACTTGAACATAATCAAATTACCACAAAACTTTTTCAAAAACAATTTTAGTTCTCCTCAACTCATCTTTTGGCATCAAACATCAAGCATTTGGTCCTCTCTAGGTCTCTCAAGTGTATTTCCTTCCCTCTCCTATCTAATCAAGGATTATATGTAGATCTTGGAGGGCTATATAACTAAATTAAACCATAAGATTAACCATGTCAACAATGTGCTCAATCATGCCTATTAAGAAAGACTTTTCTTGGAAAAGAACTTTTAATGGAGAAGAGGAACGTAGAAGATCTAAAAAAAATTTCAATGAGAACAATGGCAAAGAATGAGAAATAATCAGAAATCTGCTTTCTTTGATGACCTTACTGTCTCTCAGGGAATTTTTTTTTTCTTTACCTCATTTTTTATAATAACCTCTTTTTTTCTTTCTTTTGCAACAGCGCCGATCGGCGCAACACTGCGCCGGTCTGCGCGGTCTATGTTTTCTTTTCTTTCACTTTTTTTTTTATTCCTGATATGATCAGCAATTTCTGTCTTGTATCGATGGCGGAAATTTTCTGAATTCCCTTCTATTGAGAATATAGGTTGTATCAAGGAGGAGGGAGAAACAAATATGTATGGTTTTCATGATAGCAAGGAATTTAAATGGATAAGAATGGCTAGAAATACAGAGATAAACAAAATAGATCATCCTTTCCTAACTTGGTCGAAATCATGAGCAAAAAGTTGACAAAGTTACTTACAATTCACTTAGTTCAAATGTGTAGCTTGCTCTCATTCACTCGGCTATGTAGGCATATTTAGACCTTGCTTTTGCTTTAGCTTATGATGAGTCAAAAGAAATTTTCACAAATACAAAGCTCAAAAGTTAAGTGGTAACCAACAAATTCAAGTAATCAACCAATCAATCATCAGAAAGACAAGATAAATAGCATGGGACACTTTCAATTTGACAATCGACACTAACTTTATTAAAGACAATGCAATAATTCAAAATACATAAAAGACCTTGAAGCAACTCTCAACATGACTCGTGACTCTCTTAAGCACACACACAAACTTAAATAAACACTCAATAAGAAAAACAAATGAGAAACTAGACTCAAAAACACTTAAAAACTATGACTAATGGAAAAGCCCTTCCCCCACACTCAAAATTTGCAATGTCCTTATTGCAAGAGAAGAAACTCAACACACTAATCATGTAGACCACGCCTGTTCAAGACTCGGAAAATTCGTCTTATACTCCTTATGAGAAAAGTGTAGTCCGCTTCGTTCATCTCGATTGTATCCTAGATTCTGCGGTCCACATCTCTTTAATGCCTGTAAGCATGATCTCTGTCTAGATACAGGCGCTCAATGTTTCTTCGGCAGAAAGGACAGCAAGCAGGCGGTTGCAGGCTATGATTTTCAACGCTGTAAGGGGAGGCACTTTTCAAATTCCTCTGAGCCGATCGGCGCAAAGGCTGAGCCAATCGGCACAGTGTTCTTCTTCCACCATTGCGACTTCCTCCACTTCCCTCTGCATTACCATTAACTCTTGTTAAAGTTCCTACAGCCCTGTCATTACTGCATTCTGCAAGTGTTTCCCGATTTTCGAACTTAGGACTACCAAAGCTTCTTCGAATCTCCAGGCACACTAGGATAACCGCTTTCCAAAGTTTCCAAATAGTATGACGTATCAAAGTCGCTATCCCGTTCGGAATACTTTTGAATTGGCTTACCCGATAGTCTAGCATATCTGCGAACCTCTGGTGTAGTCTTACACTTTCTTGCAGCAGGTTCTTCGTCTTCATTTGGCAGAGCTGTCAGATCAATAAATTCAGCCATCTTCAGGTCGTGCCGATCGGCTCCAGTGTCACGCCGATTAGCGCAGCTAGTAGCTTCCTTCATATTCTCAGCTAACTGCTCTAGATTACGCTCACGGATTTCCTTATTCTGCTGCCTTCGTAAAATCTCATCATTAATCTCCTTACGCGTCCTCTCTCCAGGAACCGCACGATAGCCATCATCATATATTAAATCTCTAGGTATGAAAGCTGGATCTTCTGCCAATTGGAGTTCAACCTTGCGTTGAAGATCTTTAGCACAAAAGAGACACTTGCAACCCTCAATACAACTGTTCCTGTGAATCTTATTTTCTTGAAAACTTTTCCAATCGGTAAGAACCCTGAGAAAGGATTCATCCCTTCTAGCTTGAAGATCCTTCTCCGCATCTCGCTAGTACATAGCTTCTTTGGCTTCCTCTCGCAGCTTGAGTTCATACTTGGCAGCAATGTCATGTTCACTATAAAGTCGGCACCTATGGATTGTGAGGGTGCTCTCTTCATCTAGCTCTTCCTTCTCTTGCTTAGTCAATGATCTTTCGAAAGATAGGAATCCTCATATGACAAGCGCTTAGCAAGATCAAGAAGACTTTCCATGGTATACCTTTGATAAACTGCTTCACTTTTAATAGGCACTACAGATTTTCCTTTGTGCACTAATACTCTCTTCATCATCTGTCGAAGTTCATTGTCCATCTTCACCTTCTCGGCGTTCCACGCGTTAGCTTCGCTTTTCTTTATGAATTTCTTCCGCAGATCTGACCAGACGAGAGGATCATCTCGTGTTGGTACTAAGCAGTGAAATACACATCAAAAGATCTTAATTCAAATGTGTCAGGTTCTAGGTATACCTTTAGACGTTGTCCGTTCACCGTGTACTTGTTTCTTTTGCCATCCATTATGATTACCGCTCCCGAAGGTAACACCGTATTCATAAGATAAGGTCCCTCCCATTTGCTTCGCAGTTTGCCTTTACCAAATAATCTGAATCGTGAATTAAATAGGAGCACCCAATCTCCTTCCTTGAATTCCTTCTTCAAAAGCTTCTTATTGTACCACTTCTTTGTTTTCTCTTTGTATATGGCTGCATTTTCATATGCATGCAATCGCATCTCTTTCAATTCACTTATTTGTATCTTTCTTTTCATGCCGGCGGCATCAAGATCCAAATTCATTTCCTTTATAGCCCAATAAGCCTTATGTTCCAATTCCACCGGTAGGTGACACGATTTCCCATAGATGAATTGATATGGTGTCATACCAATCGGTGTCTTGAATGCCGTCCTATATGCTCATAACGCCCCATTAAGCTTCGTGGCCCAATCTTTTCCATCCTTTGTAACAATCTTCTGCAGAATTCCCTTTAATTGCTTATTTGAAGTTTCTGCTTGTCCATTCGTCTGGGGATGGTAGGCTGTTCCAATTCTATGTTCAACTCCAGATTTGGTTAAAAACCTTGTAAATTCTCCTCCTATAAAATGGGATCCTCTATCTGTAATTATTATCCTCGGTACTCCGTACCTAGGAAATATCTACTCCTGAAGTATACTCCTTGATTCTCTTATAGTATTAGCCTTGCATGTCATTGCTTCGACGCACTTGGAGACATAATCAACCGCGACCAGTATGTACTCGAAACCATGAGAATTCACAAAGGGTCCCATGAAATCCATACCCCAAACATCAAAGATATCGACTTGAAGATTGTACTTAAGAGGCATTGCATTCCTACTGTTAACATTCCCTATTCGTTGGCATTGAGCACATGTTGCAACATACCTTTTTGCATTTTCATGCATAGTAGGCCAATAGAATCCACTCGCCCATACCTTTGGCTGTGTTCTGAAGTAGCCATAGTGTACCCCATAATCCAAAGAATGATATTTTGCTAAAATGCTCGCTCGTTCTTCTCTAGGTACACCTCTCCGTACTGCTCCATCCTCGCAATACCTATACAAGTATGGGTCGGCCCATATAAATTTTCTCATTTCACTCTTAACTCTTTTCCTTGTGTTCTTGTTCATTAGATCAGTTTGTCCCTTGAAACCTTTGATAATATCCATCATCCAGTTCTCTCTACGATCAAATACGGCAAACAACTGCTCTTGTTGCATTTTATCTCTTATTTGCTCAGTTGATGATGATTTAAGACGAGATAAATGATCTGCTACAGAATTTTCTACTCCTTTCTTATCTCTTATCTCCAAATCAAATTCTTGCAACATCAATACCCATCGCATTAACCGAGGCTTAGACTCCTTCTTTGAAACCAAGTATCTTATAGCAGCATGATCAGTATATACAATCACCTTAGGATTTAGAATGTAGGATCTAAACTTCTCAAAAGCAAATATAACAGCTAACATCTCTTTCTCAGTTGTTGTATAATTGATCTGCGCCTTATTCAAAGTTTTGCTAGCATAATAAATAGCATGCACTTTACCTTCCTTCCCTTGTCCAAGAACAGCTCCAACTGCATAGTCACTTGCATCCCACATAATTTCAAAAGGTAAACTCCAATCAGGTGGCTGCATAATGGGTGCAGAGCATAGAGCTTCCTTTAATCTTTTGAAGGCCAAGAGTCTTTCCTCGTCCATGACAAATTCTGTATCTTGCTTTAATAATTCTGTTAGGGGTTTAGCAATCTTCGAATAATCCTTAACAAATCTGCGATAGAAGTTGGCATGTCCAAGAAAACTCCTCGAAGTTGTAAGATTAGTAGGGGGAGGTAATTTCTCAACTGTAGATACCTTTGCCTTATCAACCTCTATCCCTCTTTTAGATATGACATGACCAAGTACTATCCCTTTTGTTACCATGAAGTGACACTTCTCCCAATTAAGAACTAAGTCGCATTCAACACACCTTTTCAAAACCTTCTCCAAATTCTCCAAATAGCTATCAAAATCAGCACCATGCACAGAGAAGTCATCCATAAATACCTCCATAATATCTTCTATGAATTCAGTGAATATTGCATTCATGCATCTTTGAAATATTGTGGGCGCGTTGCAAAGACCAAATGGCATCCTTCTATATGCATATGTCCCAAAAGGGCAAGTAAAAGTAGTTTTCTGCTGATCTTCTGGTCTTACCGGTATTTGAAAGAAACCACTATATCCATCCAAATAACAAAAGTATGAATTCTATGCTAACCTTTCAAGCATCTCGTCAATGAACGGAAGAGGATAGTGATCTTTCTTCGTCACTTTGTTCAAACTTCTATAATCTATGCACATTCTCCATCCAGTTACAGTCCTTTGAGGGATCAACTCATTGTTCTCGTTAGGCACTACTGTCAACCCTCCTTTCTTGGGTACACAATGCACTGGACTAAACCATTCACTATCAGCAACAGGGTAGATCATACCTACATTAAGCAGCTTCAAAATCTCCTTTTTAACCACTGGCTTCATTGATTCCTTCAACCTTCGCATCCCTTCAACCACTGGTTTAGTATTCTCCTCCAAGTTAATCTTGTGGGTGCAAAATACGGGGCTAATTCCCTTGATGTCATCCAGTGTGTAACCAATGGCTTTCTTATACTTTTTGAGCATAGAAAGAAGCCTCTCTGTTTCTTCTTTTGTTAGGACATTGTTCACAATAACTGGATATGTTCTATTCTTTCCTAGATATTCATAGCGTAGCTCCTTCGGGAGTTCCTTCTGTTCCACTTCTGGCGCTTCATCTGGATCCAGCTCCCCGAGAGGTTTAAAATCAGGATTTTCCTGGTTGAGCCGATCGGCGCAAGCGTCGCGCCCATCGGCGCTGGCAGTATACTCGTCAGTTCCGCGCATGATGTGGTCCAGTGGGTCTCCATATCCATCCCTATCCTCTCGTCTTCCTCTAGGCAGAATTCCTGATAGTAGGAAGAGTCTTGATGAGACGGATCATTAAATTGAAATCACACTTCTTCCTCTTCCAGGTATAGCGTAATTTGACTTTTTCCAGCATCCAGAACAGCTAGTACTAATCTTAAGAATGGCCTTCCCAGAATGATATCTTCAACCCCAGTTTCTTTATTGTCTAGAACAAAGAAATCTACCGGTATTGTTTTCGAGCTGATCTCAATTTCAACATTCTTGATCACTCCCAGTGGCTTGGTCTTCCTACCATCCGCCATGATGAGCTCAAGTTCAGTCCCCATCAAGCGCTGTTGAGTTCCATAAGGCATGCTCATGAATGCATCGTAAGTCATCAAGTTGACACGGGAACCAAAGTCATACAAGGCTTTCGGAAATTTCATCCCCGATATCTCACATGGTATGTACGGTTCTTCTCTTTCCTCTTCAGTGAGACCTACAGCATCCACACCACATAATCCTTCATAGGGGAATGGCTCAAAGCAACTATCTAGCAATCTCTTCGCTTGTTTCACCTCTGTTCCATCAAGCTCTATATCATCCTTGTAAAGCTTCCCTAAAACTCTTCCAATAATCTCTTGATCGAAAACTTTCGACTTGAGGCGATTACTTGGGAAATTATACTCAATTCTGGCTTCGGAGGCGTCTTGCGGACTGAAGGATCTTCTCATATTAAGCAACTCGTGCAAAAAATCAATGGGAATCTAGTACATCGGCTCAAATTCGTCAAGTGGTTTAGCATTCGCCAATGTTCTATCCCCCTTTGGTTTAGCAAAGTTCCCTTTAAATTCCTTCAGGTGGTTGTCCAGAATCGCAACTTCTATCTTAGTATATTCCTTGCTACTTGACGGAGTCGTCAGGGTGATCGGTTCTCCTGTCATCGCGACTGCGCCGATCGGCTCAGAGACTGCGCCGATCGGCGCACACATCAGATCCACAGAGGCGGGTCCAATGAGCTTTATTTCTTCAAATTGCTCCGAAGTAATCATTAATCTACTCTCGAACATCAAGATCTGTTCAGCTGGCGACTCTTCCTTCTGCATAACTTCTCGGCATTGCTGATTTGGTTCTAGATATTCTTCCCAATGCTTGTGCAAAGCTTCATTCTCGGCAATTTTGCCTAACAATTTGATCCCTACCTTGGCTGTCAATCTCAGAAAACTTCCTCCGGCCGATTCGTCCAAATGCATCCTCGATGCCTTGTTTATGGCCATGTAGAAGGTTTGAGCGCACATATTCTCATCAATGCCGAGGTCAGATCCTTGTTTCAACAATGTTTGAAAACGCGTCCAGGCTTCCGTGAGAGATTCTTCATCTTCTTGTAAGAAGTTCACCACTTCCCTTCTCAACTTCTGCACCTTTGGCAAAGGAAAATAGTGGAGACAAAAATTTCCAACTAACTCACTCCACTTACCTTTTGCTTCTCGAGATGCTGCCTTGTGCCACTCTTTGGCTTTTCCTCCCAAAGAGAATAGGAAAAGCAGCCGCCTGTAAAGATCCCGAGGCACTCCTTCATGGTGGAATGTTTGGCAAAGTGCCTCCAAATCTTGTAAGTGAGTATACGGGTTCTCCTCTTTCGTCCCAAAGAACTTGTTTGCTTCAGCCATGCTAATAATAATGGGGTTCAGCACATACGAGGAGGCTGTGGCCTTCTCATCTGAGGATTAAGGCACCAGCACGTCTGGAGATGGTAGAGAAAGTTCCCTGAGCGTCAGAGAAGGTCCTGTCGTACTCATCCTGAAAATTCACACAAAACACAAAAACAAAAACAACTAGAAAAGAGAGGATTAGGCGTTAGTAAAATATTAATAGTAAAAGAATTGGCTTTTTCCCCAGCAACGGCGCCAGAAAAAGGGCTTGTTGGTCGTAATTACGCACCCACTTATATACCGCAAGAGGACGGTGTACAGTTGTAGCTCTTTTTCCCTCAGAGTATTCCAAGGTTATCGAATCCACAAGGAACGAGCGGAACTAATACTATTAAAGGGTTACTAACAAATTACAATGGGTTGGTTGTTGTGAATGATGACGGTGATAAAGTGGAAGGTGAATGTTATTGAAGAGGTAACAAGATGATGAAGGATTCTCTCCTTAGGATTGGTTCACTAGCATGCAACCTTATTCTTATCAACTCGAGTGATGAGTCTAATATTATACAAGACGTGGTGGTTTCGTTCACCCCGGCTGTCACTACAGAGGCTATTAGCTCCCCAATGGTTTCTTGCACTATGTAATGGGCAAAAGTGTATTGGCCGATACACTAATAAAAGGGATAGATAGATGTGCAATAAAGTTCATCACATAGATTAAATTCATCGAGAGAGTATCAACAAGTATGAGAGTTACATGACCAGATCCCCGCACCAGAGAAGAGAATATGAGACTACTCACTCATCCTTCCGCTAGACATAGCAGAGGGGTGAGAAATAGCGCTGGAACGCGCACGAGCCGATCGGCGCAAGCGTTGCGCCGATCAGCGCGTCCTCCCTTCTGGTGGATCTCGTCGGTGTTGACCAACCTTCGCTGCCAATATCCTGGAACCCTAGTTTCTTTAATTGATTCTCGCGATCGCCGTCTCTCCGATTCCCCCTTGGCTCTTGATAATTATCTTCCTTTTATACTCGACGGGATTAGGTCAACTTCCACCAACTCTAACTCATACTGGGCTGGGCCTTCGTCTTTCCTGGACCGGATCATGTTTTCGTCATCTTCTCCTGCTGCGCCGATCGGCATAGGCCCGTGCCGATCGGCGCGGCTCCACATCTGGCCCATCTTCGTTACTCTTTAGTTCTTTATCCATAATTGCCCTATTTTACACCTGTTTCTTACGATTACATCCAAAACAGAACAACTACAAATATATGCAAATATGGGGTAAATTGTTAGTCCAAACCACCAAATTAAGACGCAAAACATCCCTTTTTGGTAGATAAAATGGGCGTCTAGAAACTACCAACAGCGTTACGTGTGACCGATCCTATAGACTTGGTCCCTGTATTGTTGGGGGCTCGGTTTCTCTAGTTCCGTTGGGGACAGGCTACTACTATATGTCTAGCTTCTCCGCATGCATAGCATGTCCTATGGTTGGTGGATGTCTGATTGATAGTAGAGTGGCTCCTTGGTGGCACATTACTCTGAATTGAATTTTGGCGCCCTTGAGGCGGTGGGTTGGAACTGGGGGCATGAAACTGCATTTTGGAGCGATATTGTGGCTTTTACTCGTACCTGGTGCATTGTTTCTTTAGTCGGTCTTGACGTTCCTAGAACTTGCGCTTCAGGTCCTTGGTTTCCAGGGCTAGAGATTCTTCTAGTAGTATGCTCTTGTTCATGAGGGTGTTGAAATCTACGTATGTGTTGGCAATAGCATGTGTCCTCAGTCTCCCGTGTAATCCTCTCTTGAAATATTCATGCTTATCCTTGTCTGTTTTTACATCACCAGATGCGTAATGGGCTAATTTCATGAACTTCTTGATGTATTGGTTTATCGTCAAGGAGCCTTGTTTTAGGGCTCTGAATTCATCCTTCTTCATATCCATAATTCCATTAGGAATGTGATACTCTCTGAAGGTATCCTGGAATTCTATCCAGCCGATAGCGATTGGGTTTGCCATGGCTTCACATTAGTTATCCCACCATTCGGCCGCTTGGCCAGTTAGTTGATGGGATGCCAATGCGACCTTCTCTTGGTCGTTGTCTGTGACGATCTTTAAGTTTTTGGTAGTTTCGCGTAGCCAATCGTCGGCTGCTAGTGGGTCTTCTAGATTACCCTCAAAAGTGGGTGGCCTGAGCCTCATGAATTCGGACATCATGGATGGTCAGTGTCCACGTCCTCCTCCTGCTACGGCCTGGAGTAGCTATAGCTGGGCATTCATGGCATCTGTGAAGGTGGCCGGTTGTGGCGGCAGAGGCGGCAGCTATACCTTTCTAGTCCCATGGCTGTTGACTTCAACGTTGTTTTCTGATTCGTTCTCACCATGCTAGATGTGTCCGTCAATCTTGGGTTGAGTTGGCTTTATTGGATGAAGAAGAAAGAGTCAGATCTGATGGCCTTAGTGTTCTATTATCTGATAAGCACACAATTTCACTCAATCAAAGACCCAAATAGTAAGCAACAATCAAGCAACATACATTTCTTATTTTACACAATGATCTTAGGCGTACATGTCGCATGACACATGATATATAGTACATGATACAAGATACGGATACATGGTACATACACATTACACATGATACAACACGTGGTACATGGTACATAATACATGATACATGGTACAAGTACTTGGTACATGATGCATTATTCATGTTAAGTATGGGAATATGTAGCATCCACTTGGTAGTTGAGCGAAAACTCTTTTCTTGGGAGTGAGTCTGGTCCTGCATTCGGGCTAAGGTAGTACTTCCTGGAGGGTCCTTGTGGTCTGAGAGTCGGCGATCTCAAGGGACGTCAGGTGAACATTGTACCATGCGCTGGCAGAGTGGTGCGGGCGCAGGTACCCCTGGATGGTCCATCCCCCTTGAGCTTCTGGGTTTTAGCCTCCTCAAGTGCCTTCTTCAAGATTTTTATTTCTTCCTGTGCTGCATCTAATTCTGCACGTACCACATCCCTTTGGTGGACAACTTTCTCGATGTTGGAATCTTTCTTCTTGATGACTTCTTCTATCTCAGCTCGAGCAGCACTTAGTTGCTGTTTAAGATCCTCGATCTTGGTCTGGGTCGTGGCCTGGTCTAGTAGCATTTGTTGGGCTTGGGCTTCCATTCCTATGGCAAGGTGTTGGTTGGTTATACGAAGCGCTTAGGAGCGGTTCTTTTCCTCCACCCAATGATGTAAAAGGATCTCAATGAAGCGATCCAGTGCCAGTAGGTATTCTAATGTAGCTGCCAGTGTAGGGTCTGTTACCGTGCGAGTAGGTCCTCCAAGGCACAGAACACGATGAGTCCAGACTGAGTCGCTTGGGTTATATATTAGAAAGTATTTGATGGGTGTATTGCCCGTTACACCTAGGCCCTTGTTGCAGAGGTGAAGCAAGACATCTCGCGCTAGTATTTGTCAGTTAAAGCAACTCCTGTTTGTCCCATAACGATGAAATATGGATCGTTGATAGTCCCAAAAATATGACGGTCACGTACTTTCATGATGCATTTAGGGACTCCACTTTCTTCATACTCCTGGTATCGGTACTGAGGCAAAGCAAAACTGCCGAATGACTAGATAACATTGCGTAGCAGCGTCAGGAAGCCTTCCACATCCAAGACGAAGTTGTAGACCCATGCATTGTCATCCATCTGTAAGACAAGCATCTCACTAGTGAGAAAAGACAAGGGGTTTATAGAAGAAGTCAAATTTTAGTCTATAGAATATAGGAGAAGTAAGAATTTATGCTTTATAAGAAGGGTAGAGTGCAGTATCAAAAGTGTCCTAGTAGGTGCTATTCCTATAGGTTTCATCCTACGGTCGAGTATCGGCTCTGATACCATCTATCATACCCCTACCCGGGATATACTGTGTATTCGTATCAGT
The DNA here is from genome assembly GCA_030378355.1 of Eleusine indica. Taxonomy (NCBI): domain Eukaryota; kingdom Viridiplantae; phylum Streptophyta; class Magnoliopsida; order Poales; family Poaceae; genus Eleusine; species Eleusine indica. Next base: position 14,199,121 of record CM059494.1, read on the forward strand.
CCCTGGATCAGTGGTTGGTACATATATATAAATGATACAAAGGGTGACACAATGATCTTTATTAAGTCCACACAGGGGCAATATAGTCATACAAGTCTTAGATTATAAGCCAGGAGGTGGTCATGCCATCCTCGAAATAAAGAAAGCAACACACAAACTTTATTGAAGTCCACAGGCAACTCGAGCATAGGACGCAACCTATTCGTCAAACTCTGTGGGGGCTTCTTCTTCTTCGCCGTCTTCTGAATAATTAATTCAAAACAAGGGTGAGTACATAAGGTATTCCACAAGCCCTACCTCTAGCAAGGGCATATACATGCATTTGGGAAGGTAGTCAAGGGATGGGGCTGAGTTTTCATAGTTTTGCGGAAAACACGTATGCAGGGGCTTACTATAAAGTCAAAGGGGTTTTGAGGGATGAAATTAGTTTTATAACTTTTGGTTGGTTGGACCTGGTGGAGATTACAATTGATCCCGATAGTTCTTATATCTTAGTTGAGCCTTCTGACACACAGTCATAACGACTCTGACATACCTTGCCAACATCATTCACCAAAACACGGGTCTCACTACACCCACTCACACATCAAGGAAACCTTAAGAACCCAATGATTTGGTGTGTCATAACCAGTGACAACGGACATTCGAATGATTTATCGCTAACTCTGTAGAGCTTAGTACGTTGTACCCGCAGGCTATGTGCTCTTAGCTACAGATCACATAACGCTCCCACTTTACCTAGGCATACCCACAAGTCCACCATGGATTTCAAGGGTTCCACATCCATGACACTTAGTCATATCACCACACTTATGACACGCAGTAATATAATAGGAGCATATAAGATGTAGGGTCTAAGTTGGTGCATTTTCAGAATAATAAGAGCAATCATGATCAAGAAAAATATAGAGCTTGCCTCCTAACACGTCCTCGAAGTCTTGCTTGTAGTTCGGGTCCTCGGGCTCCTGCTCCTGGTTCTCTTAGTCTGCACATCACGAACTACATGTAAGCTATCATGACATAAAATAACATAGAAACAACACAAAAGAGAAGAATTCAAATGATTCAAAAACCAGATGGAAAGAGGCTAGGTGAAGGGTTCCATGGGCAAGGGTTCGAGACAACGATTCCAACGACGCAAGAATCGCCCGAATCGGAGTTACGGTTTGAAAATTAGGGCTTCTCGAAGGTTTAGGGACCTATTTGCAATTTATGAAAAGTTCTAGGGACCTATCTGTAATTATATAAAATATCAGGGGCTTGGTTGTAAATTGGCAGGGGTTAAAATATACTTATAAAAAAGTTGACGTACTTTTCTATAAAAATATTGGGCTAAAATAGAATTATTTTTAAAGTTTAGGGGGTGGATGTAAAATCATAGGATTCTGGTATTTTTGAAATTTCCTGGAATTATTTTCTTATGGGAAAACCTATCGAATAGGTCTATGGGCTTGGGACCAAGGTTAGGCAGGGTTCATGGGCCTACGGTGGACTGGGGAGCTGTGGGCCATTGATTGGTGGATCTACGGCTTGGATTTAATAAAGGGGTACGAGACGTTCTAATCTCTATCATTGATCAAGATCGAACGACCGAGAGGGGGACAGAGGCGGGCGCGGCGGCCGGCGATGAGCGAGACGGTGGCGCCATGGCTGGCAACTTAGGAGCTCACCGTCGGGCGCCCTGGTGGCCCATACTCCACGCGGATGGACTCTAGCTGGTGCGGGGGAGGTGCCGTGTTTTATGGAGGTGATCGTGAGGTGGGGAAAAGGCTGGGGTGTGCTTGCGGTTAATTGGAGGGGGTTCAACTTGGCGAGGGTAAGAGGGAGAAAGAGAGAGGGCTAGGTACTTGCCTGGCTCGGAGGCGGGCGACGGTGAGATGGTAGTTGGGACGCGCGGCCCTATTTATATGCGGAGAGGGGGTTAGTTCACGTGAAAGCAGGGTCGGGTCATGTCGTTGACGCTGCGGCGGCATCGTGACGCGAGTGAAGGTGGGCAGAGCATGGTCATGTCACGGTGGGGGCAGCGAGCTGCGGTGGGAGCAGGGCGAAGTGACCGAGCGTCGCGCCGGTGATCAATAACATCGCGACAGTGGCCAGGCTGGGCTCACAGGGAGGGGTCGCATCGGGGTCGCTGTGCGGGGGCACTGTGTGCGTCGTGGTGTGGTTTAGGGCGATGGGGACTGGGCGGAGTGGTTGGCGTTGTGCTTGTCCTTTGGCAGGTAGGAGTGAAGGCGGCACCGGCTTGCGTTGGTGCTATGGCGTCGAGCAGAACGGGGTGGCGACGGCGACAGCGTTGGTAGCAAGAAGGGAGGCGGGGAAAGGCGCGGGCGCACGTGGTTGGGCCAGGAGCCCGAGTGGGCCGGGGTGCGCGGGAAGGGAGCTGGGCCAAGCGGGGATGTGGAAAAAGGAAGAGGGAGGCGGGCCGGGACAGTTGGGCTGAGAGGGGAAAAAGGAGAGGGTGGCCCAATGGAGGAGGGGGTTTTCTAATTTCTTTTCCTAGTTTTCTCAAAAATAAATGATCCCAATTATTCCAAATAAAAGCCAAAGAAGGAGAAAAATGTCAAGCACTTGACAATCCCCATGTTTTACTATTTTTGAAAAATCATTATCCTATGTCTAGTTAAGCTTTAGCTTTTCTTTTTGTAAAAAATGTTATTCCTAAAAATAAAGGAAATAATTTATTTGGTGTACTTTGAGTGGCAAATTTTGAGGGCCTTACAAAATGGTCAAAGAATGCTCATGATTTTTTCTGAAGTTTCAGAATGATGGCGCCTTCCCCTACACTTCATTGGAGGACTCATGTCAGAGTCCGATCCCTCCTGTCATGCGATGACGATGTCCAAGTCCGTAGACACCACTAAGTCCTCCCGAGTGAGGTTACAGACTGTCTTTGCTGCCCAGTGGCAAGTGCTCACCCCCAAGGACGCACTTCACTCTATGTGTGAAAGCACATGCGCTCTCTAGTGATGCTTCTTCAAACAACAAGCTTGAACTGTATACAAACTTGTGTTGGCCTTCACAACCAACATGATAGGCCCAACACGGATGCCTAATTGGTCTAGTTCTCACCATAAACTAAGAGTAATAGCCTAGGACACATCTAGCCTTAGATATGTATGGATGCTAAAGTTACTCATCTCTCTAGCACTCAAGATCTTCAATCTCTTCTAAATGTTCTCTTCTTCTCATCTTGGCTCTCCCTGAATTTTCCAACTCTGAAAATGGCCAAGAGAGCTCTCTAAGACCCTAGCAACGACTTTTAATAGGCTTCCAACCACCAACTAGCCACTGCTCAGACTATACAAGTCGACCTCTGTTGAAGTATCCTTCTGAAGCCGTTGTAGATTATAACAATAATCAACACACATACCTCCCGCCTCTATTCTCTCTGACTGTAATATCCGATCCCCACATCGGACAGACCGGTCTACATCTATGACCCATGCAAATAACTCCTCTCTTATCCATGCAGTCAACTCTATGCAGATCATACAATCCGGTCTCTACCACCTGACTGTCCGATCTTTATCTCAAAGCTGAAAACTTCTAACTTTGTTTTCCTGGCTTCCTCTGACAGTTCTTTGCCCTCGCCACCTAGTGACATTTGAATTCACCGAGCATCCACACTTTCTTCAACTAGTGTGACCTAAGAGATATGACCTAGACCTTCTTGATAGTCCTATTTTTTCAATGGCTCAAACCCTAACAACTAACCAAGTGATCCAACATACCTGAGCCTAGCTTCAACAATGTCAAAGACGACGGCATGATGTCGCTTGCTAAGGCAACCAAGGCCAATGTGGCGCTTGAGGCGGCAACATCGAAGGAGGACATTGAGGCATCCAAGGAATCAACGACAATCAAAGCGACAGAGGTGGCGGCAGCGGCCAAGGCCACCTAGGGTTAGTGCGATGTCCATACACCTATCGGTATGGGGCCCATCTTTTTTGTGTCAGTGGAGTGGACATGCCCGCTACTTTTTTTTTTTGAGAATCAGTGTCCTTAACTATGCTGAAGTAATTGAAATATAGACACCTTCCGGTGGATCAAGCAGCCACACATGCCTTCCTATGCTAGAGAACATCAAACTTGACACCTCACTTTGATCTCCTAAACAATGGCGCCATAGGACCCCATGCCTTGTCCCGAGATATTCTTCACTGCCCCTACACGATCGCTTGCCACTCTAACTCTTCGGATAGCGAGATTGCTCGCTAGTGCCAGCGCTTCCCTGCAAGCCAGTGCTTCGACAGTCTCCGCATCCATGATACCTTCCATGACTAGAGTTGAAGCCCCCAGGTAGCATCCATCCACGTCTTGCGCCACCGCCGCTACTGCTGAAATTATTGTGTTCTTCGAAAGAGCTGCGTCAACATTTATCTTGACGAACCCAGGGGCGGCAGTATCCATCTCAGAGCTTTATTTGCTCTTGCATGACTCGCCTGGGTGCAGGTACAACCGACTCCAACTCCGTAAAAAAATCTTTCCACAAAACAATGTGTCGATAACAGGCTTTGGTACTGGTCTTCATGAATAATCTTCCTTTTTGCATACCAGATTGCCCAAAGACTGACAACGACCCGAACAAAACTTGTGTGGTCCAGGGCTTCCATCACAGCCGAGAGCCATCCTCTAGCGCTCTCCTCTCTGAGTTGACTCAATACCTCCACAATCTCCTCCTCTCAAGTGCCCATACTCCTTTTGTCATATTGCACTCGAGCAATGAGTGAAACCATGAATCCTGTCCTTCACAACAGACACATAGACTATTTGGGGCCATATTCTGAGGACACCGTACATCTCCAGTTGGGATAGATTGTTTCGCCAGCCTCCACAGAAATGTGCGCACCTTAGAAGGCACTTGTACCGGCCACAAGGACATCCACTCCCTCTCTCCCGCGGCAGTATCGCTTCTCCCAGCATTGCTCTCCATGTAATCTGTGCGCGTTACTCTGTGCTGCACTAACATCCTGTATGACGATCGGACTGAAAAAGTATCGGTCTTCTCATAATGCCAGGCCCAGAAGTCCTCTTGATCTGAAGTACTACCTGCCTACCTTTTTAATGTAATGTAGCACACGGTTAGTAGCGGCCATTAGGCCCGCTACAAATTAAACCACTAAGTAGTAGTGTTTCAGTGGTAGTGGATTCGCTAGGTGATGCTTATGACCTATAACTAAAGATCCTTTTTTTAGTAGTGTTTGTTCTTTAGGATGGACATGGACTTCAAGGTGACACTTTGACTAGAAATAAAAACCTAGTAAAATTACTACAGAGAGAATTAAGATGGGCAAGAAATTTATTGAAAAGTGTAGAACGACTTATATTTCAAGTAGAACGTGTATTACTAAAACACTTATATTTTGGATTGGGAAAAGTCCATTTTACTCCCCCTAATAATTCACTTTGTCCAATTTACACCCTGAACAAAATCTTGCTCAATTTACTCCCTCAAACAATTTAAATAAGTGAAATTTACTCCTGATGTGATTTGTCTTTTTTGTTTCTATTTGTACAATTTGAATTTAGTGCTGAAATTTTGCACAATGATAGTTTTTATAGAACTTTACGTTGAAAAAATATAAAGTATATTTTACACATATGTTATATAGTTTAATAATATCTAATACTTCCTTAACTATAGAGATCTAAAATTATATACAAAATATTTATGAAAAAATAGAAAAGTATATCTGTTATATGGTGATTGTCATAATCTTTCATAATGCAACATTTGAGCATCAAATTCAAAGTGTACAAAGAGAAATAAAAAGAACAAATTATAACAGGGAGTAAATTGCACCAACTTAAATTGTTTGAGGGAGTAAATTGAGTAAAGATTTTGTTCGGGGAATAAATTGGTCAAAGTGAATTGTTCGGGGAAGTAAAATAGACTTTTCCCTTTTGGATTAGAGGAAATATTATTTTGCTTTCCAAGTTAAAAAAAAAAGATAGCGCAGGAATTCTGAACTGAGATTCATTTTTCATAAAATAGTAGTTAGTATTATAGCAAATTAACATTCAAAAAATAAATTAAAGAGGTAATCATATGTTTATCAAGTTACAAGTTTGATCCTATGAAACAGAACGGTTAGCGTAGCCCATTTGTCAAATAATTTTTAGAAGTAGAAATTCATTTGGAATTTGTGTTGCAGGGTCTGAGCAAAAGAGACAATTTCGAAATATGGGTGCAATGGAAGCTGCTTTAGTATGTGGGATATTGAAGATCTTGGGGACAAAGCTAGCTCCACTGGTAACCAAAGAGCTCAGTTCAATAGCAGGTATAACCAAAGATATTGAGATTCTCCAAGATCTAGTTGGCTATATCAATGAGTGGTTAGAAAAAGTAGGCCACGAAGCAATAGGGACTGAGAAGTCCTCTAATTGGCTCAAACGATTGAAAGATGCTGCATATGACGCTGAAGATTTAGTCCATGAGTTGCATATGGAGGCTGAGAAACTTGACGAAAATGTAGTTGGTAATAGTAATGTCATGGTCAAATACTTGTGGAGAAAACCAAAATCAGCAGTCTTTAAGTGCAAGATAGCTTATAAGATCAAGGAAATAAAGAAGAGATTTAATGCGATTGTAAAAGAAAGAAGCGACTACAGCAGAATAACAAATAGTATATCAGTGGATCATCATGCTCCGCATATAAGCAAGACAATAGGGGAGGTCCCATCGTTGACTAACGTGGACGAGACATCAATATTTGGGAGGAATCAATTGAAGCTTCAATTGATATCTAAGCTTATAGAGACAAACGGCCTACAGAAGATTAAGATAGTTTCAGTCATTGGGCTAGGTGGATCTGGGAAAACAACTGTTGCTAAACTTGTCTATAACGATGATAACACTATACATGAATATTTTGAAGTCAAATTGTGGGTTCATGTGTCAAGAGAATTTGCTGTTGAGAAGCTTGTGGAGAAGTTGTATGAAGCTATTGATGGTGACAAAGCCAACCATCATTCATCACAGCGTATGGGCAGAACAATATCAAACAAATTGGCTGGAAAGAAATTTCTACTTGTCTTGGATGATGTTTGGACTGAGGATCGCCTTCAGTGGGAGCAGTTCATGGTAAATATCAGGGGTGGTGCACCTGACAGTAGTATTTTACTAACTACTCGCAATAGAAAAGTTGCAGAAGCTGTGGACTCTACATTTGTATGTGACTTGCCATGCTTGTCTGAGGATTACAGCTGGAAAGTGTTCCTGCAAAGTTTTGGAAGGGGCATGGAAGCTTTGGACCCTGAATTTCAACAAGTTGGGACAGAAATTGTGAAAAAATGTGGCGGTGTGCCACTTGCAATCAAAGTTCTTGGAGGTGTCCTCCGTGGAATGAAAAGAATAGAACAATGGCAATCCATAAGAGATACTAACTTATTAGATGTCAAGGATGAACAACATAGAGTGTCGAATTGCTTGTTCTTGAGCTATGTTCATTTACCATATCATCTAAAGCAATGTTTTACACACTGCTCCATATTCCCAAGAGGCTATGTAATCAATAGGCGTCATTTGATTTCTCAATGGATAGTGCATGGATTCATTGATCTGACAAATCAAGCTCTGCAACCAGAAGATATAGGAATCGATTACTTTGAGTCTCTTTTGAATGTTGGTTTTCTTCAAGATTTAGAAGAGTGTCAGACTTTATTTGGGGAAGAAACAACATGCAAAATGCATGACCTGCTTCATGATCTTAGTAGACAAATTCTACATGATGAATTTGTGTCGGGAATAGCAGCTTCTGATCAGATAAAAAGGTGCAGATATTTATCTTTGACTTCACTCACAAGGGAGGTTGACAGGAAACTATTTGACAAGGTCCGTGCTTTCTACATTTTGAGGGGTAACATTACATTTAATAAGCCAATGAACAAGAGGTGTTGTGTTCGTACAGTTATACTAGACCGCATAAAAGCTGCTTCCTTGCCTCTCTTTGTTTCCAACTTTGAACACTTGGGATACCTTCAAATCTCCCATGTTAGTTGTGAGGCACTCCCAGAAGTTATCTCACATTGTTGGAATTTGCAGTCCATTCATGTTATAGATTGCAGAAGACTTGCAGCTTTACCTGAGTCTATTGGTAAGCTTAAGAAGTTGAGAACTCTAGAACTAACTCATTGTCAGGAAATCAGTACTTTACCTCAGTCTATCGGTTGCTGTGAAAATCTTCAAAGCATATACTTATCTCAATGTGGATTCGAAGATATCCCAAATTCGATAGGAAATATTAAAAGTTTAAGGATACTTGCCATACATTGCTTCTTTTTGGAACAGTGGTCGTCATCAGAATCTTTCGGACAGCTTTGCAACTTACGGACTATTAAATTAAATTGGTGTATGCTTTTGGAACGTCTGCCTCAATGCATCACTTTGTTGACTCATCTAGAGTATTTAGATCTTACAGAATGTGGAGAGTTGGTAGAATTACCTGAAGGTATAGGTAACTTAAAAAGGCTACAAGTTTTGAATCTACACGGATGCCACAAATTGTGTGGGCTGCCAGCAGGTTTGGGGCAGCTGACTCGTTTACGGAAGTTGGGTTTGTTTGTTGTAGGAGGTAGTACCAATCATGCAAGGATTTCAGAGCTTGAAGATCTTGACAAGCTAAATGGTGAATTGGACATTACAAATATTAACTATGTGAATGATCCATGTGATGCGGAAAAGGTTCATTTGAAGAGAAAGAATGGTATACGGAAGTTGTCATTGGATTGGTATTTAAGAGGGAATTCTCGGGCTAGGGAAGCATTAGAAGAATCTGATTCTGTTGAAGTAGTTAGGACCAAGAAAGAGATATTATTAGACATGGAAAAGGATCTGTATTTGCTTAACAATCTTGAACCGCCAACAGAAATTGAGAAGCTGAGAGTTGGTGGTTATCGAGGTTTCCAGTTACCATGCTGGATGATGAAGCAAAGTGGTTCTTGTGATCTGGATGGTTTGCATACGCCAGAGCAAAGCAATCCACCGCAATTCTACCATCTGACTAAACTAGTGTTGGACAACTTATCAAATTTGGAACATCTGCAGGGACTTGTAGATTTGCCTGGGATAAAGATTATTAAGCTGAAAAAAATGCCGAAGTTGCTGGAGTTGCTTACTGCCAGAACCTGTTTGGAATCTGGGAAGGAAGAAACAGAAGTTCAAAATTGTTTCCCTCACCTTTCTTATCTTGTAATAAGTGACTGTCCAAAATTGATGGTGAAGCCCCACTTTCCGTCTTCTTTGCAAAGATTAACACTGGACCAAAGCAATGAGCAGTTGCTGTCCTCAGGTAGTTTCTTCCTTCCTCGTCATGCTCACGGTGATGAGCCTGCATCTTCCTCCTGTACTGTGGATGTGAAGCCTTCTCACCTCACAGAACTAAAACTTAAACGACTGATACAATCATCATTTGGTTGGGATGCGCTGCGACACCTCACTGGGCTTCAAATCCTAAAAATCAATGAGTGCAAAGACCTAAGGCAGTTACCAGAGAGCATGGGGAGCCTCACCTCCCTTATTAGACTGGATATTGGTGATTGCGATAACCTTTGCATGCTGCCAGAATGGCTCGGGGAACTGCAATTTCTTCAGAGTTTGAAGATCGAAGATACCCCAAAATTGTCCATCCTCCCTCAATCAATACAGCACCTCACAGCCCTCAAGACCCTCAACATAAAAAGTTGCAAGGCCCTCCACCGGCTGCCTGAGCGATTCGGACAACTCTGCTCTCTCAGTTTCCTCATTATGACGGATTTACCTGCCTTGACTTGCCTCCCCGAATCCATGCAGCGCCTCACCTCGCTTGAAGATCTACACTTGACTGATTGTGACGCGTTGACCCAGCTTCCAGAGTTGCTAGGCGAAATCTCTGCACTTCGGACCTTGTGGATCAAGAGATGCCGTGGCCTTACATCGTTGCCTCTCTCCATACGTCATTCCTCCCTAGAGATGTTAGAGATAAAAGACTGCCCAGAGCTCGTTAGGCGCTGCAAGGAGGGAGTGGGGGAGGATTGGCACCTGGTCTCCCATATTCCGGATTTGAGGCTAGAGGAATAGGCATTCAGGATAGGTACATCATAAACCTAATATAAGGCAGATAAGCATGGCCAGGTGAGAGATTTTTGTCTGCTCGCATGCACCTGTACACTTTTCCTTCCTTTTGAATGAACCACATGTGTGCGTCCAAGTCTCTTATTACTCTCCCCGTTTCTCTTTGTTTTGCAGATTTTTCAGGTATCATGCATTCATGCTATACACATGACGCAAGCGTCGGACTTGTTTTTTGTTTTTGGTTCCTTGGAGTGCAGCACCGGCCTCAGGGCATGTATATCTGAATGAGCAGCATCAGCGCATGGGTCAGCATCATTGAGACGTGAAGTGATTCCGATTTTCATGATCATGGCGCCTTTGTTTTTTGAAAAATCATATTACATGTTATATTATTTACCTAAAGGTACACAAAGTTGATGCTTCTGTTTGTTCTTCGGGTTCATATATGCTGTCCTCCCAGTATTCATCCTGCATCTACATACATGTAAGGCCGGAACCATGTATTCCATTTTCTAAAGATCTACATACTAGTACACTAGAATAGGGTATACTGGGCAAAAATGTGACGTGGGCCCAAAAGTGTTTTCTTGCTAATGTTTGTTGCAATGCTAATGTGACGTGGATTGGAGAGGCTGGAAACTAAGGAGTTGTCTCTGTTTTAAAAATGTGCAGTGGCTAGGTACGCATCAGCTATAGAAAAAGCAGTCGCCTCAATACTGAAGAAAACAGGATAATCGTCTATTGGAGTCAATACCTCGATGGAAACATATTTTGCACCTTTGCGGAGCTGACCAGACAACAACCTCGGGGTCTGGCGAAGATGGAGGTGGCTTGAGCGTCCTGTTAGAAGCGTTGAAGAAACATAAACAGCAAAGCTTTGCAACCTGTTTGTTTATACATGCGGTGCTATGTGCAGTGGTGCTTCATTATTATTACTTGCCTGAAAGAATTAATTGATCTTCTTGATCAGTGTGTTACTGTGTTTATTTGGGGCTTCAAGGTTAAAAACTTCGTAAGGGCTTAATAAAACAACATCCTTTTAAGGTCTGGCGAAAAGTGGTAGCATGTTCGCCATGAACAACAGCAGCATGTCTTTTTAGGGTTAACTTGGATCAGGATCACTGTGAGTGATCGATCTGTTTTATTAAACCAGACAATGATCCATCTGTGATGCGTGTACTAGAAGCAGTAACGAAACAGTACTAGAGCGAGTATTCTTGGCTATGGACATACGCATTGGGGGAGGATTGGCACCTTGTCTCCCATATTCCCGATTTCATACTAAAAGGGCTAAGGGCTTCATCAAAATTGGCACATCATATTCGAAGGTAAACAAGTACGGATAGGTTAGACATTTCTGTTTCCTTTCGAAGGAAAGAATGTGTGCGTGCTGTAGTTTCTTATTTGTCTCCCGTTTGTCCTGCTTTGCAGATTTTCCTGGTATCGTTCAACATTACACACACGGTGTGAATGAGTAGCATCAGCACATGGCCAACAACATGAGTGTGGTGCGATGCCATGAGACGTGAAGCAGACCCGGTTCTTGTATACGATGGCTTCTTTTATTGGAAAATCATATATTATTTAATTATCTAAAGACAAAAACATGTGCTTCTTTATACTCTTCTCTTCATCCATCTACGTCGTCCTCTCAGTATTCATACATTTATATTATTATTCCCGCATAGATACTAGAATGATACGTACTAGACAGAAACGCGACATGCCAAAAAAAAAATCCTTATTATTCTTTGATTCACAGCCGACCTTTGGAGGACTAGCAATTCCTTTCAAGGTCTGGTGAAAAAGAGTACTGCTATACGTACGACCAGATCATCCGACCGGCCCGTACGAAGCACAAATCAATCATTAGCATGTAATCACCAGGCAGTCATTAGCACTAGTCGGACAGCCTAGTCGGAAGTCTGAGAAGTACGCACAGCATTTCCGGGTGAAAAATGAGTTTCCTTTTCCTGGTCAATGAGGCTGCTATTACATATTAGATGTTGTGACTACGTACAGTGGTAGCATGTGTTACCATGAACAACAACATCATGTTTTCTTTTTTCTTGGGCAAATTCCTTCATTGCCACTGGGATAAACTTTAATCTCCAATTCACCACCGAAAAAATTACAAGCCCGTAGCTGTTAGTGAGAAAAAAAATTTTGATCTTCTCTCTGCCATCGCACTTCTATTTCAGCCAGGAGATGACATATTTACCCTTGTGTCCATAGAGCAGGACAACGGGCCATATTTTCTTCCTCACACAACCGGACACCCATCTCGTCTTCATCATTTTCTGACCCATGTTGCTCTCCGACGATGTGACCGACTAGCGCGACCTCGGCCTGGCCTTGACGCCCTCTTCGAGCTCGCCGCACACGTCTCGAGCCATCTGCACACCATGTGGTGTCTGAATATCGCTTCGCCCAACATTTGGTTCTGATGATTTGCTTTTCCCCTCGGATGTCCTTCAAAATTAAATATTCTCTTCGTTCAAATGGAAGTGAAAGTGGAATGTGAGCTCGAATTTGGGAGAGCGAGCTGGATTGGCAAGAACTAACTCAAATTTAGGCGTCAAATTCAACAAGACGATTGACAAATCGAATCATTTTGACGATCCTAGAGCAGCAGCTCAAGATTGCTTTGCCGACCAAGAGCATATCGGAAGATGCCTTCGATAAGGACCTGCTGCTGCTCCGCTGGACGCTATCCCGACGCTGGTGGCGTCAACGCTGGGCGTCGCGCAAACCAGCGGCAACTTTGTCGGAGAACATAGGACAATGGCGACACAGCACATAGGGATAGTGTTGGCATTTCGAATATTTTTATCGCTGGCAGGGAGCTGAAGTGGCATCGAGGAGATAAAAATTTCTGTTTGCTGGCATCTACGGGTTACATCTTTTTTCGGTGGTGGGCAGAGGATTGATGTTTATGCGAGTGGCGCTGAAGGGATTTTGTCTTTCTTTTAGGTCACCTTTCAATTGGATGTGGATTATCTTTGGATCACTGTCAGTGACCAATCTGTTACTAGACCTGTGTTATGACTTGTGGGTTTTGTGCCAAGTCAACAGAGCGATGAATTGTACTACTAGAACTAGAATTCTAGAAACAGCAAGGAAACTGTAGTAGAGAGAGGATTCTTGTCTCTGTACATGCATACACTGGCTAACTGACCTCAGCAAGATTGAAATTCAGTCTCACACACAAGAATCATATACTCCCATGACCATCTGTTTGTATATATATATAGTTACGCAGATAGACCATGCAATTTCAAGTAGCATGTAAAAAAGAAGAAGAAGAAGGGTTCAGCATAATTATCTGTTAGCTCTTAGCGTCTTACATGAACTATAGACAGTGTTACCATACTTCTACTAAAAGACGTGACAACGTTCAAAATTAGAACCTCCCTCCATTCCAAATTTTGTTGTTGTCACTAAATTTTTTCGTTAACTTTAACAATTCGTCTTATTCAAAAAAATTCAAAACTTACCACATATTTTCTCATAATTTTTTATCATAAAAACAAAATTTAAATATAACTTATAAATTTTCATAGTTAAATAAGTAGTCAAATATTATTTTAAAAATTAATAAAAACAACAATTTTGAAACAAAGTCGTTTCTTTTTTTCATAACGAAGAAGAAATTCGAGAGTCGACAAGGGCCGGGCCACTTCAAGCCGAAGCGAAATGGGAGGCCAGCAGTGGTCCGCCGAAGCAACATTAGAAATGTGTCCAGCAGCTTTTATAGGCCCCAAAAGGGCACACAGAAGCGGCCTGAAGAGGCCCAGCAGTGTTACCGGGCCGCATCCTGGATCGTCGACTGTTTTGATGGGCCAGACAGACCATGCAGGACTTCTCAACGCCGGGAGCCGGCGGCTGGAAGCCCGGCCGTCCGGCGCCACCGTGCTGTCCGGCTTCTGCCTCCGCTCCGCTCTTCGCCCCCCATCTTCGGCGCGCGCTGAGCTGGTGGACGACGCGTACGCGCTACGCGTGCTCCTGACACAAGGCTCTGGACGAGCAAGAGCAAGTCCGCAGCGCATACGGTTCCGTCGAGGGCGACGGCGGGTCATGAATCTGCCAGGAAAGGTCAGTGCCTCTGCCTCTACGCGTAAAACGCTTCCTTCTACTATCGTACGCGCTTCCTCTCATGGGAGGCAACGAACAAGTGAGCTATTGCCATGGCATGGAACGCGTGAGCATAATCTGTTCGCGAGAATGTCTCCGAAGATGCTTAAGAGCGAACGGTCGAGGAAGGTCTGCTACCAACAGCTGAACATGAACCACACTTGCACGTAGGCCACGGTGATGGCACGCTCCCTGTCATATGGACCAAAGGTGGCCAGCCGGTAGGTTGACTCAGAGTCGAGCGAGTCACTCCACAGTCCACACACAGGGTACTTGCTACTGTGTGCAACTACCGTGACATTTCCAGTCGAGCATGAAGTTGCGCGTGGTTGATATATTATATGATTTCCGTACGCGCATCCGACTCAGCATGCACCTGTCTAAAATTTTCAGCCGCCGGTACAGGTACCTTATCTTATTTTCTGCTCAGTGGGGGCACTCGGTCGTCCAGTTCTCCTTTTCAGTTGACCTGAGCCCTGTTCCAAGTCGTTTGCCCATCTCTTTGGGTCATAATACTTCGTTGTAAAAATAGTTTGTCGTTCCCTTTTGGGTTCAATTGAGGAAGCATAGATGCGATATGAACGCCAGAAATACCGACGTCTTTGCAGACCTTGCAGTCTAGCTAAGTTGCACCCAGACATGCAGTTTCTGCAGCGCAAACCCCGCAAGCTCATGATTTGCATGGAGGAAACGTTTGGGAATTGCATAGGGCACAGCAGTTGATCAGATCTCAAGGTATCTAATCTTGCAATAAACCAACATCCTGTTTATTTCGTCTTTATGCTTGTTATGCGGTTCAATTTCCTCTGTAGCATCAGTTATTTTCTCCCGTAGCATTTTTGTTGTTACTGTTGTAATGCTGTTGCTCTGCCTCTTCTCTTAACCTCAATTTTCTGAAAGATGAACACTCAATCAGTACACTTGATGTACCAAACATAAGTTTCTTTTTGCAGGCCGGCAGTCTAGCTATTGTGTGCCCAGAAAGTTTCTGCAAGCCAAACTCTATATGCTCTGATTTGCATGGAGGAAATGTTCGGGTATTACTGTGTCCTCTGATTTGCTTGTAAGCAAATGTTTTGGGATTATACGGCATGCATCGGCTGATTATATCCGGAGGTATCTGCTATTTTGACCATAGTATCCTCTTCATTTTACAGTCATCAATTTCTTCTTTTGCATCATCTATTTTATATTCGGTAAATAAATTCACTTTCATTCTACATCTTCTCGGGGTGGCGGGGGGACTCTGTTCTGTTGGTTAAACAGTAAACAAGTACGACATAGTTTTCTTATTCTTATCTGTTGGAGGCTTTGGTATATTAATCTCCCTGTCTTCAAATAGCTCACGTTCATGTCATAGCCTCATGCATACTTTTTTCTGTAAATGCTAGATCAGAGAAGAGTTTCCTTGCAAAGACACACTTTTAAGGGCGGATCGTAAAAGCCAAGGTGGTATTTCCCAGGTCAGATATCGTCAACACTAGCCCTCACTGGCCACCGATTTGTGCGCACAGATTTCATGTGGGCAGATTGTTGTATGTCTATTATCATACATGATATCGAGTTGGCACACAAAGGATAAATCCAAGAAATAATCACAAACAAGCATACACTACATAGATGAAAGATAAAAGTTATTCATGATGAAAGCACAAAGATTAGTGTAGATCATTCTGCAAATAATCTTGATAAGTAGCAGCTGATTTCAAAATTGTTTCGCAGGGTCTCGCTAAAAGGGACACTTCCAAAATATGTCTGCAATGGAAGCTGCTTTAGTGTCCGCGACATTGAAGATTGTGGGAATGAAGTTAGCTCCACTGATAGCCAAAGAGGTCAGTTCTATAGCAGGTGTGACCAAGGATCTTGAGGATCTCCAGGATCTGGTTGTCTCGATCAACGGCTGGTTGGAAAAGGTAGGTGATAAAGAAATAGGGAATAAGAAGTCCTCTAATTGGCTCAAACGATTGAAAGATGCTGCCTACGATGTTGAAGATGTTGTACATGAATTCTATATGGAAGCTGAAAAACTTGATTCAAATGTTGTTGGTATCAATAATATTGTGATCAAATATGTATGGACAAGACCAAAATCACTTGTCTTCAAATACAAGATAGCTCATAAGATCAAGGAAATAAGGAAGAGATTTGATGCAATTGTGAAGGGAAGAAGCGACTACAGCACAATAACAAATAGTATTTCAGTAGATCATCATGATCCATATATAAGCAAGACAATTGGGGAGATACCATTTTTTACTACAGTGGATGAGAGATCTATATTTGGTAGGGACCAATTTAAGCTTCAATTGATATCTGAGCTTATACAGAGTGATGAGCAACAGAAAATTAAGATAATTTCAGTCATTGGCTTAGGTGGATCTGGGAAAACTACTCTCGCAAAACTAGTCTATAACGATGATAAAATCATAAAGAAACATTTTGAAATTATACTGTGGATTCATGTGTCAAGAGAATTTGATGTTGAGAATCTTCTGAAGAAGTTGTTTGAAGCTATTGATGGCGACACAGCCGACCACCATGTATCACAGCGTATGAGCAGAACAATATCAAACAAGTTGTCTGCAAAGTTTCTACTTGTCTTGGATGATGTTTGGACTGAAGATCACCTTCAATGGGAACAGTTCATGGTAAATCTCAGGGGTGGCGCACCTGGCAGTAGTATTTTACTCACTACTCGCAATAGAAGAGTTGCGGAAGCTGTGGACTCTACATACACACATGACTTGCCATTATTATCTGAGGAGGATAGTTGGAATATTTTCCTGCAATGTTTTGGAAGGAACATGGAAGCTTTGGATCCTGAATTCCAGCAAGTGGGGACACAGATTGTGAAAAAATGTGGTGGTGTGCCACTTGCGATCAAAGTTCTTGCAGGTGCCCTCCGTAGAATGAAAAGAATAGACGAATGGAAATCTATTAGAGATAATAATTTGTTAGATGTCGAGGATGAACAACATAGAGTATCAAATTGCTTGCTCTTGAGCTACGTCCATTTGCCACATCACCTAAAGCAATGTTTTACACATTGCTCTATATTCCCTAGAGGCTATGTAATCAACAGGCGTCATTTGATTTCCCAGTGGATAGCAAATGGCTTCATCAATCCAACAAATCAAGCTCAACAACTAGAAGAAGTCGGAATCGACTACTTTGAGTCTCTTTTGAATGTGGGTTTTCTTCAAGACCTAAAACAATATCATGGTATATTTGGTGAAGAAACAACATGCAAAATGCATGACTTGGTTCATGATCTCAGTAGACAAATTCTACAGGAGGAACTTGTATCTGAGATAACAACTACTGATCAAATAAATAGGTGCAGATATTTATCTCTTACTTCGGGTACCAGGGAGGTTCACAACGAACTATTTATAAAAATGGTTGAAAGCAAATTATTTGCCAAGGTTCGTGCTCTCTACATTTCAAGGGGAAACATTACATTTGACAAGTCAATGTACAAGAGGTGCTGTGTCAAAACTATTATACTGGAGCGCATAAGATCTGCTTCATTGCCTCTCTTTGTGTCCAAGTTTGAACACCTTGGCTACCTTGAAGTTTCCAACATTGATTGTGAGGCGCTCCCAAGAGATATCTCACATTGTCGGAACTTGCAGGCCATTCATGTTATTAAATGCAGAAGAATTGCAACTTTACCTGATTCTATTGGTAGGCTTAAAAAGTTGAGAATACTAGAATTGAAGGGTTGTTCCAGTTTCAAGAGTTTACCAGAGTCTATTGGTGGCTGTGATAGTCTTCACAGCCTGTGCCTCTCTGATTGTGGACTGAAAAACATACCTGATTCTGTTGCAAACATTGTTAAACTTAGGGTTCTTAGTATTGTTTGTTGCACCAAATTTCAGCAACTACTGTCATCAGAATCTCTTGGAAAGCTTTGCAACTTACGAACTATCACCCTATGTTATTATCGGAAGCTCCAACACCTGCCTCAATGCATCACATTGTTGAGTCATCTAGAGTGTGTAGATCTTTCAAAATGTGGTAATTTGGTAGAATTGCCTGAAGGTACAGGTAACTTAAAAAAGCTACAAGTTTTGAATCTATGGAGATGCTACAGATTGTGTGGCCTACCAGTAGGTTGTGGGAAACTGACTCGTTTACAGCAGTTGGGCCTGTTTGTTGTAGGAGATAGCACAAAGCATGCAAGGATCTCGGAGCTTGAAAATCTTGATAAACTAAATGGCAAATTGAACATTACGAATATTATCAATGTAAATGATCCATATGATGCAAAAAATGTTCATTTGAAAAACAAGAATGGCATACGGAAATTGTCATTGGATTGGTATTCAAGAGGGAAAATTCAGGCTAGGAAAAAAATAGAAGAATCTGTTGAAGAACCGCCTGAAGTAATAAGGACAAAAATAGGGAGACTAATAGATATGGAAAAGGACCTGTATTTGCTTAACAATCTTGAGCCACCATCAGGAATTGAGAACTTGAGAATTAGAGGTTATCGGGGTTTTCAGTTGCCACGCTGGATGGTGAAGCAAAGTGGCTCCTGTGATCTGGATGATATGTACATGCCAGAGCAACACAATCCACCACAATTTTCCCATCTGACTAAACTAGTGTTGGAAAACTTGTCAAATATTGAGCATCTTCAGGGACTTGTGGATTTGCCTGGTATAATGGTTCTTAAGCTCAGAAGAATGCCTAAGTTGATGGAGTTGCTTACTACCAGAACCTATTTAGAATCTGGACAGAAAGAAATGGAAATGCAATATTGTTTCCCTCAACTTTCTTATTTTGTAATAAGTGACTGTCCAAAATTGATGGTGAAGCCCTACTTTCCACCGTCTTTGCAGAGATTAACACTGGACCGAAGTAATGAACAGTTGCTATCTTCAGGTAACTTCTTCCTTCGACTTCATGCTTATGGTGATGAACCTGCATCTTCCTCCTTTAAGCCTTCTCACCTCACAGAACTCAAACTTAAGCGACTGATAGAATCATCACCTGGTTGGGATGTGCTGCGGCACCTCACTGGGCTTCAAGTTCTAGAAATCAGTGGATGCAAAGACTTAAGGCAATTACCTGAGAGCATGCGGAGCCTCAACTGCCTCCTCAGACTGAAGGTAACAAAATGTGGTAATCTTTGCATGCTGCCAGAATGGCTTGGGGAACTCCGGACTCTAGAAAGTTTAGACATTGAAGGTCTCCCGAAAATTTCCTCTCTCCCTCAATCTATACAGCACCTCACAGCTCTCCAAGACCTTGACGTAATTAAATGCAAGGCCCTCCACTGTCTGCCTGAGCAACTCGGGGAGCTCTGCTCTCTCCATTCCCTCCAAATATTCGATTTGCCTGCCTTGACTTGCCTTCCTGAGTCCATGCAGAGCCTCAGCTCACTTCGATTTCTAAACTTGGGTAGTTGTGACTCGTTGACCCAGCTTCCAGAGTCGCTAGGCGAACTCTCTGCCCTTCGAAGATTGTGGATCCAGAGCTTTCAGAGCCTTACATCCTTGCCCCGCTTCATACAACGACTTTATGCTCTGGAGGAATTAAGGATATACAACTGCCCAGAGCTCATTAGGCGTTGCAAGGAAGGAGAGGGGGAGGATTGGCATCTTGTCTCCCATATTCCAGATTTGATACTACGTTAAAGGAATAGGGGCTTCAGGATCGGCACACCATATAGTCTAATAAGGCAGACAAGCATGGCCAGGTGAGATATTTGCAAACACTTTTCCTTTTGAAGGAACCATATGTGTGCGTCATAGTGTCTTATTAGCCTCCCATTTCTCTTGTTGTGCAGATTTTTCAGGTATCATGCTATACACACGACGTAAGTGTCCGACTTGGTTTTTCGGTTCCTTGGAGTGCGGCTCTCCCTGCATGAATGTCTGAATGAGCAGCATCAGCGCATGAGCCAGCAACATTGAGAATGAAGTGTTTCTGATTTTCAGGATTATGGCCTCTTTGTTTTCTAGAAAATCATATTACATACCCTATTATTTACCTAAAGGTACACAAAATCGATGCTTTTATTATTTACTCTATTATTTGCTAAGTCATTGTAGGGGCAACTGAATATCAACTAAAGTTCTCAGCACTGCAGCTCCGGTGACGTCGACCAACTGGCGCATGAATTGAACTGGAGGCAGCCGTATAAATGAAGAATCAAACATGCAGCCTTGCAACCATGTGCGGGAAAGGATGCAGGAGAAGAATCGAGGTTGTTGCTCCATGGAAAATGAGATATATATGGGTTTGTTTGGTTTACGCCCTGGCAGGCTGCTCGACGAGGATTGCTAGTCGCCACCATGCCGATGTGCCGCCTATCCATCGCCACGCGCCATAGCTATTTTGGCCTAATCCGAGACACATCAGCAAAGTGGGATTAACAAACTGATTAAATGGGTAAACTAAAACTGGGTCAGCAAGCTGTGGGGGGAAAGAAACCAAAAGTTTTTTTTAAGGGAAAAACAAATCAAAGGTTAGTTCGAGGGGTATCCGGACTTGTGTATACTAGTTACAAGGGAGTAAAGTGGATTTTATTATGTTTTTTATAATGACACAGGTGGGTAATTTAGATCATCATAGATCGAATGGAATGAGGTTTCAATTTTATGGCTAGACTAGATGTTTTGCTTCTTTTGTGAGAGTTTTTAGAATATTCATCCGATTAAGATGGATACCTCAAATGGAGGTTCCAATTAATAATAAATATAATGTATGTTACTCACTTTTAAAAGTGGAGTAGAATACTGGATAGAAACTCAACGTGGCCTCAAAAGTGTTTGTTTATTGTGCATTTGTACCACTGCTGCCCTGTGGAGGCCCTTCAAATTTAGGAATTGTTTGTGTTTCCG
Source organism: Eleusine indica (assembly GCA_030378355.1). Lineage (NCBI taxonomy): Eukaryota > Viridiplantae > Streptophyta > Magnoliopsida > Poales > Poaceae > Eleusine > Eleusine indica. The sequence goes on from CM059494.1 coordinate 14,220,160, forward strand.
AAATGTGCGGTGGTGGCTAGGTTTGCAGCAGCTATGAATAACGGTTGTGGTAATTCTGATGTCAATGGGATAATAGTCTGTTGGGGCTCAAGCTAGGAGTCGATCGAAACATGTCTGGCACCGTTTGTGGAGCTGACCAGATGATATATCTGCAGATGCCACCATTGATGTTCCAAAGACATGTTCATGCTATGAGCTACGAGGGAGGAAGCTCAAGAAGGTACTCCCTCCGTCCAAAAATATAAGCATTCCTAGAATCCCAATGTAAAATAAGTATGGAATAAAAAGACTATCATATTCCTACTTTTATCATATAAAAAGTTTCTCTCTCATCCAGCCACATCTTATTTATTATGTTCACATATCTTATTTATTACGTTTATATTCTACACATGATTATATTGTTGGACAAATTCAAATCTACAGAAATGCTTATATTGTTAGACGGAGGGAGTAAAGCGCTGCGAAAAGGAGAGCAAGGTTGGAGCAAACTGGTGCTGAAAGCTTTTACTGATAAGATACGATGGTCCAAGAAAAGGTAGAAGGAAAACGCCGCTTTTCACTGCACCTGTAGTCGTTCGCTGATGCAATTCAAGTCTCCTGTGTGAGGCATGACACCGCATTTTAAGTCATGCTTGTATAAGAGTCTTATCTTTTCAGAAATACCGATTCTTCTCAGTCAGTAACTATTACGTGAAATAGAAAATACGAACCCAACCACCACTAATTTCCCGTTCGACCATGCTTGTTTAGCTTGAAGAATAGTAGTGTATTTTCAATCACTACACAATCACCTTTTGCATGATGGTTAGAGCAACTTCAATAGGTGCGCAAAAATGCTCTCATGCTTTAAAAACTGCCAATATATGCCTTGAACTCCTCGTGCGGTGTTTTTTTAAGAAATTCTTTATATATATTTGCCCTCCCTGCTCTACTAACCTTCTTGCTGTTCTACCTTCTGGCCCAGTCGTTCAAGCATTATCAATCATGCTAGGATACACGACAAACTTGAACTAAAATCCTAAAATTCTTATAGTAATATTTCTTTTTGGAACAGGCCGTAAAGAATTACTAGCTTAAAACCTCTTGAAGTGCCTTCACATTTCCCAGTTCATTTCTTGTAGGACTCACAAATATATTATTGCATTTAAAAAGAGGCCTATGTTTGGCAACACCCAGTTATGATTGCACAAGAGCCGTGTGTATGCTTGACAATCGACATAAGCAAAAAGTAACTACATAGCTGCAGCAATTCTTTAAGAGCAAATATTACCATGCAACAAAAAATTACACCCGGCCTCCGATGTTAAGCAAAAATCATTTATTGAGGAAGAAAACAGATAGGCGACAAAAAAAGAGAGGAGAAATTAACAGCTAAACAGAGCTTTTGATCTGAACGCAGGACTATGATACAACCCTTCACCTTGGTGTTGGAGCACTTGAGCCAAAAGCAAACACATGATATAGCAATTGCATTATTGCACCTTTCATGTCTTTATACGGATCACAAACGAACCTGCCAATCACAAGTAGATAATTCACATAATACTTATCAAAAGTTCACATCAGGCTCATTTCATGCAACACTGGAAAGATGGATTTGCACGTTCAATCTCCAAGCATAAACTGAAATGGAATTGAGTTGTGCACTTCTTCCGAGATGAATGAAAAATATAGAATTACTGACTAAATCACGGATAAAATAACTAGAAAGGAGGCCAGTAATTCAGATATCTAAGGCTTTGTCTGGTGCAGTAGCATTTCTAAAATGCATTACTTTTTTTCTACAATTTTGGTGCTATTGTTAGTTGATAGCATCACTTTAGGATCTGTAACAGCAAAAATCACACTAGGAATTGGATAATGTGTTACTTTCTAGCTCAATCAAACAAATTTACATTTATTTTGTTTTGCCGTTAGGTTTATGTTGGCTTGGCTGAGTTCTTAAAGCTACAGTTTTCTGAAATAATGGCGAATCAACCACACAGCTGAATGACTGGAAGTCACAAAAGCACATCATAGACCACAATGATCTAGTTCTAAAAAAATATCAATGTAAAAGGTAAACTCATATACCACAAAGGTTTATGTTTGCTTATTTTTCTGAGATGTGACTTGGTTTGACATGATGTTCTAATTTGAAGTTATCATCAGAAATTTGTGCTGCTATGTAATGCTACTAATTACGAAAATCATTACCATGTGAATGTACATGGAAATATAAGTGTAACGATATCACTTCATACAAGTAAATTTATGCATATTTAACCTAATTGTCAGTCAAAACTTACACAAGTTAAACCTTGAGGTACACGAGGATCATATAAATTAAAGTAGCTCAAAAGATGTGAGCTTCAGCAAATGAAGCTATGTGATATATTTTAGGTTGGAACTTAGAACTAGTTCGACTCCATTGGTTAATGTATGGCGTGCATTACAACTTAAAATTACAAACCAGTAGATCATCCTGTCATATACATCACACAATCGCAGGATAATGAAAAGGTTATGAAATGAAGAGGGATAATTTAACTTACATGCTGGGAGGTTTGACATGTCTGCTGAGACAGAACAAGTTATTCCCAAGTTCGTCAATGCACCTCTTATTATCCCACATGGGAAGTACAAAAGCATGCTTGTCGTTTGGGCTGCAGTATCACCCAATGGTGTAGAGTCATTGTCAGTTGAATCCATGATATCTGCAGATGGATCTAGAGAAACACGAGTAAGCCACCGAAAACTGTTATCTTGAAGAACAAAGGTACCCTGCAAATACATTTTGTGAAGAAATGTTAGTGTTCCAAGAAAAATAGAAGGAAAAATCAAGTATGTAATATTATGTTAATTACCCTATGATTTGTTTTCAGATTGTCAATCTGTTTCTTGAACAGCTCTGACCAGAAGTCTTTGCAGATAAACTTAATTGCTTCAAGATGATCAGTAAATCGAGGGAGCTCCATTGTATATCTGAATATGAACATAAGTTTCGGTTAGACTTGCTGGAGTAGATGACTTGGATGTGAATGGATGAACAAAGAAATACCAGAGTTGCAGAGGGCAAATCATCATGCATGAGATCGTTCTGGTGGAAACATTTATTTTAGAAAAGAAAGAAAGCAAAGAAGATATGAACACAAGTTAAAATAAAAACATGATCATCTACTGACATGAGATGGAAATCAACCGTGGAAAGAAATTAAAAAATTATATATTTCATGAAACGAGTCGTTTTTTAGAAAGGGGGTATGATACCAGACCACTAGAACAACCAGAAACATAATTAAAACAACGCAATAAAGTTCTGTTACAGTACATTTTTTTTTCCAAACATCTCAACCACACAAAATATTATAGCTAGAAGAATTAGAAAAAAAGGATGAATTACTTCAGTACTCGTAGGTCTGACGCAAATCAAATGTACAGCGAGGATCAGGACGGTCAGGCGGAAATTTCATTCAGGTAAAGGTTCCCAAAATAAGATCTGACGGATCGTTAGGTTGAGGATGGATCATGCTACGAAATCTGATAGTAAGAGCTCCGCTTAAATCTCAACTAATAGAAACGTCCCGTCTAAAGATTTTACACCGCCAGACTGACACGGATCCTGAGTGAAGGTTCCGATCTGGGAGCCGACGTGACGAATCAGGCAGACTAACAGCAGAGGAAGAGGGAGTAATAAAGAGACTTGTTTGTTTATGTACCTCTCGGTTAGCTGGTGGCCGACCTGGAAGCCGATGGCCTCGATGCGGCGGGCGGCGAGCTCCGGTTTGGCGGCGTAGAAGCGGCCGCAGTAGGTCGCTACCATCTCCATCACGACCGCATCCACGCAGCTCTCCGCCACCTCCCGCCCCATTCCCACGACCCTGTCTTACCAGCTACCTCTTCCTGCTCGACGGGCGACGGCGGGGAACTTCCGGCGTGCGCGACGGCAAGCGAGGAGGACGGACCGACGGCCGACCGGGGCAGAGATCTGGCTTGGCTAGACCGCTAGAGCCAGACAGAGCGGAAGTGCAGAACAGATGGGCCTTGCATCAAAGGTCTCGAAAGAAATGGGAAATGGAGGCCCATTAGTATTCCAACTCAAGCTTCTTGCTGCTCTGTGCTCTAGATTAGGCCAACTCAAGCTTCAACGTTTCAGCCCATTATTTTAAACGAACCCTGAGGTCAAGAAACCATGTTTCCCGCGCTTTCATGAGTCAGCGCGATCGAGACAGCCCTCCTAGCATGTATAGTTTTTAGAAAAAATAAACGTAAAGAGAATTTCTACTTTTATCAAATAAATGAACATGAACAGAGCATAAGAAAGACGTTGGTAGCTACATATTGTTGCAAAACTAAGTGTTGTGATCTAGACTTCGTCTTCATACAACCAAATAACACAGATTTAAAAACAAAAAAAAGGTTTTTTTTTGCGGGAAGATAATAATTGAGCAGCTAGTTCTTCATTGATAATCTATTTCTAAACTACCAAGCTGAGTCCTGCTTTCAAGATTATTTTCATGATTACTTACAATAAGATATAGGGCACGTTAGTCATGCCTATGACTCTATTTCAGATATATGTGTGCCTGAAATGGGCTTTGTTTTCCTAACCAACCGCTCCTCAATCGGATCCACATGCCAAAACGCTACAAAACATCCACTTTTCATGACACTTATTTTCGTTGGTGGTAAATAATTCAGTGAAACCGTTTTCCTTGAGAGGTTAATTATTTTCCAGAAAAAATAAGTTTTGATATAATATTTTGAACACCAAAAATATATGTCCACTCGAGTTAATTATATTAACACAATAAATTAGCATATCAGTCATGCCATATAAACATCTAAAAATCCACAATCTAGTCAGATATTTCTTTTAAAGAGGCTTAAACAAATATCAAAGTTGGAGCACGCAGGATTGTATTCACAATATATTCACTTACTCTCTCCTACTTATGGGTCTCGTGATCGTCTTTGATTTTTCTTTTTAACTCTGCGTGATCATTCTAATTATGTAGTCATTGCGTCTTCCGTCCCAATAATGATGTAAAAAAAATATGTAGGAATGGGCACTCTTTTACCCAACTAAGAGGCAGATGGTGCCTTCTACTCCCTCCGTCCTCAAAAGAGTGTTGTTTTAGAGTTTAAAAATTATCCCTGTAAAAGTGTCACTTTAGGCCTTTGAAGTGGATCCTGCATGTACAACTTTCTTCTCTCTCCCTACCTCACTCGATTCTTCTTCAATTTCCCTCTGAACTCGACGAGAAGCAGCGACATCGGGTGCAGAGCTGACTAAGAAGCGACTGATAAACTCTAGGCAAGCGACGATGATGACGACGGGTATTGAACATTAGAGGATGGCGGCACGGGGGCGAGCACGGAGGATGGCAGGGGTGGATCTACAGTAGTAGCATAGGGGGACAGCTATCCCCTCGAAAAATTTGCAAAAGAACCAAGCACATCTCAATGCATATTTCTATCTTCCCAATACATCTCTATCTTATGCGACTCCATCCCTAGCGCTGCCGCCAGGAGCGCTCAGCTGTCGCCGCCGCTTGGTCCCCCTCCTCCTTCTCCTCCGGTGCCCGCACCAGCGGTGAGGAGGAGCAGGGATCCACCCTTTTTTTAGTCCAGCTGTTCTTTTTCTTAGATCAAGTCCTAGGTTAGGGTTGAGGTCTTCTCTATGTCGAGTTATTCGGCCTTGAGAATTTCTTTCCTCCTTTTTCTTGCTGATCATGTTGAGAATAAAGAGTGGATTTGGTCTCTCCATGGCAGCATCAATGAAGATGATGGCGACAACAATGTCGTCAACAACTTTTGTGTCTTTGTGACATGGAGATTTAGGTTTTCAGACGGCGACATCAAGGCGGAGATGATGTTGTTGGCGTGAAATAAAATTCTCCGATCCCTTTTCCGTTTTGTCGTGGTTAGTTCCAACCGCGATGAAGGACTTGTGAGATCAGGTTTAATGTTTTTTTTTCTTCTTCAGTGACAAGAAGAAGAAGAAGAAGAAGAAGGAAGACATGAAAAAGAAGAGGATTATGCTCAATTTTATCTACAAGAATGTTGGTCGCAGTTCCCTGGACACCTATTCTCAGTTTATTTACCGAGTGTTTGCCTGTGTGATCATCTATATGAATCTTCATACAGGTTTAGGATTGAGTTTTTGAGCTATATACTGAGTACACTTAGTTATATTATCTTTATATTTTAGAGTGCTTGTAACATAAAGATATACTCAATCATTATTTAATATAATCCTTCTTTTGTTTCAAAAAAAACATCTCTATCTTTACCTCTCTTCTCCTTGTTTCTGTGCATCATAAGTTTTCATCCTTTCTTAATTCTTATGTCAAGAGCTAAAACGTCATATATTATTAAATGAAGTGAGTATCTATCTTAGTAAATTATATATATGTTACCCAAATGGCTAAAAAGATGCAAAGTAACATTCACAATACTTTTGCTCTTTGTTGAACATGCGTGTTAGTCAGTCATGTTATGCGCGGACCGCTCCGTGATTTTTCTGAGGTCTGATAAGGCCTGGATGAAGGGAGAAAACATAACGGAGACGATTGCACATTAGTCGTCCAAGGATCAATAATAGGACTTGCTAATTTTTAGCTGATTGAAAGTTTAGGTAATTTTTAATCACCTCTTTGAGTCATTAGATCTAGATCCAATAATTTACAATTATTATATAAATAATTCTAGAAAAAAAATTAAAACACAAAGTAACAAACTATTGACTGAAAGCTTTCACTTGATTAAAACCTAGAAAATATGCAATAAATAACATGTGTAGTCATTGGCTCTACTTTTTTTTTTCTTTAGATAATGGGTTACACGAAACAGGGGGGGGGGGGAGGCTTATCCCAAACAAGTTTAGCCGGGATCTTCGGATTCGGATCATGAGCAATGGTTGATCATCCCCGATTCGGATCATGAGCAATGGTTGATCGTGCTTGGTGCATTGTCGTCCCTGCTGCGATCGATGCATGATTGATGTCGAGGATTGACACGCACAGGCCGGCCATCTGCAGCTACAGAGACGTGTGGTACACACTTCGTTGCATGCCACGTACAGTACGCACGTAGATGCCTTTCATGCCTGGCTGCAGCTATATAGCCCCTGCCGGCCTTGTCGGACCGTCCCCCGGAGTGAAGGCCAAGCCCGCGCGGTAGTCAGGTGACCATAGGCTACGCAGCCATAGACCGATAAAGGAAGAAGTCTGATTTTGGTCCCTTAACTATTAGGGTTGTACAATTTGGGTCCTTCATTTATAAAACCAGCCACTTAGAGTCTCTCAACTCGTAAATCCGTTCGGTTTTCGTCCCTCGATGGTTTTAAAGACGGTTTTGTCTAACGTGGCATATGAGGCCTACCTAACTGGGTGACACGTCACCCTTTTTATTTTTTTCTTACTTTCTTCCCCCCTCCCCCCCCCCCCCTCTCCTTCTCCTCCCCGCACACCGCCATCAGCGCAACCCTAGCGCCGCCGCCCGTCCGCCTGCCAATCCTCGTTGCACGCTCGCCACCTCCTCCTCCGGTTCGTGGGACAACCCACTCTCCTCCATCGCGACTGCCATCGAGGCCCACTTCCAGGCGCACTGGTCCGCGCTCTCGACGCCGCCACGCGGTAGGACCCGACGTAGTTCATCGCCGCTGGAGACTGGCGTTCACCGCTCGAGCTCCCCTTCCTGTGGCTCGGCGACGTCCACCCGTCTCTCCTCACCTCCCTCCTCTGGACGCTCTCGCTCTCGACCTCTCTGCCGTCGACCATGTCAACCGCCGGATCCGCGCCAACGTCCCCGTCGTTACCGACTGCCTCCGCCAGGCCCAGGAAGCCTTCATGTCCGCGGAGGTCGCCGGCAGGCCTGACGTGGAGGCGTTCTTAGAAGAGCTCAAGTCCGTGGCTCTCGTGTCCAACCGGCGGACGGGCGGCGGCGCCAGGGAGGTGATGGCGGCGGCTTGCGGGGAGGAGAAGGGGAGAGAGGGGGGAAAAGAAAATAAGAAAAATAAAATAAAAATGGTGACGTGTCATCTAGACAGGTGGGCCTCACATATCACGTCAGCCGAAACCGCATTCAAAACCATTGAGGGACGAAAACCAAACGAATTTATGAGTTGAGGGACTCTAAGTGACCGGTTTTATAAATGAGGGATCAAAACCGCACAACTCCAATCGTTGAGGGACTAAAATCGGACTTCTTCCACCGATAAATGTTACCTGCTTATGCATAGTCCTGAGACTTGGGCTGAGTCAAATTCGTGCGGTCCATAACATGGACGTTTGGCATGGCCCATGGCCCGGCACGGCACGCATGAGTTTTGAGCCATGTCATGCCTAGATTTTAGGCCCAATGAGTAGCACGGCATAGCATGAAGTTTTTGGTTATAAATGCTCGGTCCATCATGGCACAAATGCGATTTGACAACATGATAACGACTTAAACACATAAAAGTTACCCGATATGACTCAATTCTCGTATAAAGGTCTGTTTTTATTTTGATTCTTATTTAAAATTTTAAACTTGTATAGATTTCTTGTTTGTAATCCAAATGCAATAATTCTTTATTCTATAATCTCAAAAATATATGCTCTCTTACTACGAATCTTTTTCATCTTTTTTCAATTATGCAATGACTCATCAACTCATTAATAGTCACCATTCAACATTCTCTTCATTTTTTTGTAAATCTTCAAAGAAATTGAAATTTTAAATGAAACTTTGTGTATATATACAACTTCTATATAACCCATCATAGAAATTTTGTATAATTGTTTTTCAAAACTCCTAGACTTATTTAAGTCTGAAATACTCTTCATTTATCTTTAAACCTCATACCTTCTATATTGTTGAGTAGAATTTGAACACACTTTAAAGCAAAAAAAATCAAAAAAATTCCCCATGAATTGTGGAGATTGGTATTGCCTTGGAAAAACCTCACACCAAAATTGAGTTTAAATTTCAATATATTTTGAAGACAAAAAAGTATACAAAAATATTATTCATTTGTTTTTTATTACACTTAAATTATGATGATTTTGGAATTTAAATTTAGTGGTCACATGTAACATAGACTTATGATAATGATATATTTTTGGTGAAATTTTATAAATATTTTGATCTATATAATGTTATAAAAACAATCAATTTAAATATTTAAAGTACACATTCTCTATGTTGAAAATGTATGCACGAGGGACGTCTTCACTAAAACTGGGTCGTGCCTGGGCTCGGCACAGCCCGACAGTAGCCTGTCTGTCTCTGTCGTGCCTGGATTGTATTTTTGTTAGGTCGACCGGACCGGCATGACCCGACATGCCATCGAGGCACGACATGAGGCGGCCTGAAGCATGATGGACCCTTGTCGGCCCGAGTCCCAGGACAACTCATGCATATATACGCATGTCTGTCGAATTGAGCTAGCTGTAGCTACAACCCTTGCATGCATGCGCATCCATGCATGATGCAGCAATGCAGGTGCCAGGTGGTGTGACCTGTATTAGCCGGCTGGCCGGCCGGCCAGCTAGAGCTAGGGTTCATCTAGACCAATAAAAAAAGTCACCACGTCCGCTCTCAAGGCCTAGAAATTATCACGTTAATCAGAAAAAAAAAGAAAAAAATTACCCACCACTGTCATTATAAAATATTAGACTAAATTACCCATATGTGCGTGAAAGCCATGAGCGTTTCCTCCTCTAGGAGCCAGACCTCCGTAATTTTTCTTTATCAACAACCTGACATCAAAACTAAACGAAACATGGTGTGGAGTGTAATTTTTTTTTTCTCTCAAACGATTCTCTTTCAGTGCTCCGCTCCCCATGCCCATGGTTCAACGTGTGTCCAATCTAGCTAGCGAATCTTGATTTCTGGTAGTATGAGGACTTCGATTGGTAACACTTTGAATTGAATTTCCAGCACCCCAAATCGATCCGCGTGCCGCTAATCTGAAACCTAACCTTCCCAAATCGAAATCTCCTCTGCCGAAGTAGGATTCTCGTGCTGCCGCAGGAACTGGAACGATCCCCTCTTCAGGAAGAATGGAACTGGACGAAGGGGTACGAGAGCTGAACGGCACCGTTTCTCAAGCAACGACGGAAAATCTGCTGGGGCCAACTAATGGTGTGGGATACATCCGATGGCTTCTACATGTGCAGAGACAGATGGAAACACCGTTCGGAGAAAGGAAAGCTGCGCCCACAAATATTATATCAAAGCACCCACCACAACCATTATACAAAACACACTTTAAATACCTATGTTTTTGAAATAAAAAACTTACATACAGGTGACTATATTATGGTATGAAACTAACATGAGTGACTAGCCTATATCAACACTAGGTCCGCCACCATCTTTCATATACTGGATCAGACCATCAGTTTGTGAGTCTGCTCATACAGTTGATTACTATACTGTGTCCATGTTGATCACGCCAACGGTAATATCATGCCCAAATCGATCTTAGTCCTCGGCGCATAGTTGACCACGGAAACTGTATTGAGCTTTTTGCAATGGAGATTTAGGAATACCAGGAGGATTTCTAGGTGGAGTAGATCCTTCTCGCCAAAATCACAGCTATGTTATCCCATCCTCGAGTTAGATACTGGAGTCATGGGAGGTGAGCGACAATAGTATCTTGGTTGAGGCATGCGCGAAGCTATGCAAAAAGTTAATTTTGTCGTCGGTGGCATGTGCCGTGGAACATGTAACCGTTTGATGTGGTACATTGAGATTCGTGTCAGGACCACCTTACCAGCAATAATCGCAGGTAAATGAGGGAAAATACTGGACGTGTATGGGAATACACAGGACGGCAGGTCCCACCACTAGACGAAGATGTTTGCAACACCCGTGAGCGAGTCGGTGTGCAATCATTGCTGTTTTCTCGGGAGCTTGTCGCCTGCCATGGGAGCTCGACCCATCGTCGGAGGTCATGCTGTTGGAATCGGGTCTCCAACACCGACCACCCGTGTTATCAGATCCGCAGCCGGAGGTCATGCTGTTGGAATCGGGTCTCCGACGCCGGCCGGCGGTGTTGTCGGATCTGTGGCTCCGTCATTTGGTGGAGCTGATGATCTTTGAATATCCGACGCAATGGTGGCCGATGCCGTGGCCATGGAAGGTGCTTCTTTTCTATATACACTGCCACCCTTCGCCTCTGCTCCTTCTGTGTTTCCAACTCCAGCCAACAATTTTTACGGACTTCCTGATCTTGGATCTTTTGTATCGATAATGTTCCCTTTAGCATGTCGTTTCTTTAATCATTGATGCCAAGAGGCTGTCGACATGGGAGCTCAACCCGTGGTCGGAAACATCGGCGAAGTTGATTCCTACCTGTTTAGATCTACGGCACTCCCCTAGCAACAGCGTAGGGGGTTTTGGATCTCATGTTGTGCAATGTTGATGAGGACACCAATTGGTCAATTTATTCCTGCCTGTTGCTAATGGAAAGCGTTTGGCCAAAGAATTTTCGTCGAAACAAGTAGAAGGTCAGTTGTTTCTCACTTTTGATTTACAATCTTTCATGGATGTATATTTGATGGTAGGTTTCCCTTGGTTTTGATGGATTTTTGGTTGCCCCAGCCTTGTTGCCTGTGGGGGGGGGGGGATGTGGATCCTTGACAGAACAAGCCCAAGACAAATTGAAGCTTTGGATTCATGGTAGCATGGGAAAACAAGTCAAAGCAGGCAACATCCTAGTCCGCTGGCATGGATGTCCGAGCCGGAAGCATCGCAACAACACATGTTTGGATCTATGGCTGTTGAAAAAAAATGATTTTCATTTTAAGTTCCATTTATTCTGATCTTGTTTACGTTCTTGCTTGAGAAGTTGATCTATGTGTTCTCATTTTTTCAAGTTATCTTTCTCAGAAAATTCTTTGCAATTCGATTTTGATTCTTTGCAATACGTTTGCTCCATGTGAGATTTTTGTGGATGTCTAGCTAATGTATGGTGTAGAAACTGTTTATTATGTATTTTCTTAGTTTTTTTTCTTGTTCAGCACGCTCTTTCTTCTTGGCATGAGCATGACTCTTTGAGTGATCCATTGCATTTTTTTCTCCACTTAAGTGAAATGTTGATGAGGACACCGATGGATAATTATATTTTCATTTCTAGGATCAACTACTAGCATTTAGTTAAAGTAGGATTATAACATGATAGATTTTTTTTTAATATGTGAATCCTCTTGCACTTTAGACTCTGCCTTCTTGTTTTCTGGTAGATTTTGACATATTAATATTAGAATTTGACCAGATAATCATCGTTGGTCCACTGTTTAAGGCAAAATAAATATCTGTTTATTTTCCTATATAATAGTGGTATGCACAATTAAGAAATGAATTATACTATGTTCTTCTTCTCGTTTAAAATTGTAAAGCCAAATAGTTTTTGCATGTTTCCAAGAGCTGTGAAGGCGTTGGTTAACAAATGAGTACTAAAGATTATTGATGCACACATATCAGAAGGTAGTCTCAGATTTTCGGCAATGCACTGTTCAAAAGTGCCTACCATAGCAAAGAAAGTAGTACGTCAGGGTGAACTACCATTTTATTAACTTATCTGGTTGAGCAATAAAAAACTTGGCCGTGGTTCGTAAATTCTTTTCTAATCATAGCTTGTAATATTTCTGTAGCTTAGTTTTCATCATAAAAAAACATTAATTGGAAACCCTCAATTTTTCTTATATATGAAGAAAAATTAGGAAGCTAGACGGTAGCAGTAGCATGGTATCATTTTTTTGTCGTTATTATGTGAAAAAGACATGCTATTTTTAGCAAGTGTCAGCCTACTGAAAGTATTCTGGAGTTTTAACTGTTTGGTCAAGTTTGATACTCTATGAATGAAGAATTTATTATTTACAAGTTATTGCCTAGTTTTCTTTTGTAGGTCGGGGTCAAGATCTTGCAGCTTTAGTTTGTATCACAATTATTTATTGTTCAGCAAGGTATTTGTGTTGTTTGCATATTTTTTGCTGCGTGTTATGACATATTACTATTTTAGGTAATAAACTGTGTATAAATGCATCAAGAGTTATTGTAATATTGTCCAACCTTTGTGTTCATTTTAACTATTGTTTATGATACTTATGTACAAACATACACTTCTTTTGTGCAAAGGCTAATATACTACCCATGCACACTTTCTTGTTGTGCATCACTTCGCAAATGAAGACTTCCGCCAACTAATAAACCAAGATGTAAGAGTTTGCCTCTATTTTTAGTAAGACACTGTTTTGTCAAACTTTATAGTGTTATATCAGTTCCAACAGGCTATTTATTGTCCTTCTGTTTTTGTGCAATTGAAAGCAACTTGGAACATACTTTTTATTTACTTACAACAAACTCGCAATATAGAGAACATTTGAAAATTCTTGGCCTGACATACTAATATTTCCTGCAGGTGCAACACAGCCCTTTGCACACTGTTCTTAACAAGTAATTTTGATGGCACATACTATATGAAGACGCCAAATACAGTAACCACTCACACTCCTATTTGTGTTTTTTTTTCCCACAATTTTTAGTCATGTGTTGCTGAATCAAAAGTATTGTTATGTAGGAATCATTAGTCACATTCAGGAAGACATTCATTTACGAGCTGATGGCTATGCGAGGCGTGCCTCCCAAAAGTCTATGTCCAGATGATAGATCAAGGGTTGTCTCCCTTGATGTTTTTGTGGTGGAGAATCTTAGATTATTAATTAGTCAACCTCCCAAAGATCAGTCTTGTGGTGTAGTGTAAGGAAAATAGTTGTAGCATGTACTTTTTTATTCGTTGGGCGTACTTATCTTGTGAGACCTGTGTGGAGTATGTGTGGGGTATCAGAAACATCATTCAGATCATGTATTTTTTGGAATGGCTTCTCACTTGTAAGAGCCTGTGACATGCTATGGTACTGTGAACAAAAACGGTGATCTTATTGAATTGCTAGTATAACATTTGGTTCATGGCACGTCTTGTAAAAAAAACATCAGATACCCTGTGTTCATGGTAAGAAATCAGTGGCCTGACTCATATGGTTTAGTTCGGAAACATTTTTGTAACCAATGTCATACATTTTGTAATCATGAAGTTGAGATTGGGGAATACATTTTTGTAACCACATGAAAAGAACCGAACAAAGTCTGCTATGCCTTTTGGTTTTAGCAAACTATGGCTTCCGATTTGAAATTGGAATATAATTGAAGGCAACGCATAGTACAGCAACGTGGAAAAATACCGTGCACTCCATGGTGCCAAAAACACTTTTTCAATGTACATATACATAGATGTAGATGACCACTCAAAAAACTTCTATTAGTTACTGACACGAGTTCTCTCTCTTTCTCTGCTATAATCAAATTTCAGTAAAGTCACGCTTGATTTTTTTTCCCCCTTGAAGCTGCAGAGTAAAGTTCATGACATGCCACCATAATAATGTCAGGTTGATCACCATCAAGCATCGATGAAAACAAATGAGAAAGAAACATCTTCACAAGAATTACTGTTGATGATTTTATTTGAAGAGCTGATCATCGACTGAACCTTTTGATTAGCACATTTATTTTAACCCCACAAAAGGACAGATATGACATGCATTTAGGCTGAACCTTCACTAAAAGTCACACAGACTAAGAACACCAGAAATGTGTTTTTGAAGTATCATAAATAGTGCTTTTAGTCTAGGTGCAAATTAACTACTACTAGTCAACTTACTAGGTGATAAAACTACACTTCAGACTTTAATCCACTGAGCAAATATTGAAAACTATAGTTTCCATGGACTACTGTACGTTCTGTTCCTTATTGTGATACTCATTCGGTCATTCAAAACAACACAAAAGCCTGAATTTTTTAATACTCGTTCAATCAACTGTTGCTTTACACGAAGTGACTTTGTTGAATGATATTCAATCTGCAACCGAGAACACACCAACACTTTGGCGAGCCAATAATGATAAATCCAGCAAATTAAGCTGAATCAAGAGAAAAAAATGCTGATTTGAGATATCAAATTCTATATCTCGCTGGCCAAATCGATTATGCCTCTCGCCCAGTTTTTTGTTAATAGGAGCAGAGCTTTGGTACATATGTGTGAAGGAGCCAATAAATTAAGGATGAGCTGCGGGGGAAAGGAGGAGCAACATGAGAATGGTTCATCGATTATTGGAATTTGGTGAACAGTAGCTTCAGACAAAAGCCTAGACCGAAATCCCCAACAACTTAAAGCAAGATGAAGAATTCAGATCTCACTAAGAATAAGCTCCAACTGTATTCAACTGCATGCTCTGATGGATTTCCGTTCAAGTGTCATGAAAGAAAAAATGCTTACATCTTGACCATTTGGACGATCATGACTCCTAAGGGGGAGGACAAGATGTTTTCCGACTCTTATGTTCCTCCTGCTCCTTCCGATATTGCCTTAGAGAAACACTCCGGCGATGGCGAGGTCCCGCGCAGTGGTCGGATAGAGGAGAAGCTATCCCGGCCGCCGTCGCCTCCAAATCAGCATGTGCTGAATTGGAACAGCTACTCCTTTGGAACACCCACCGCCCGGAGAAGAAAAGTTGCTCGCATCCTGCTCACATGGACAGTCCATTGAATCCATCTGACCTGCTCGTGTGAGGAACAGAATGCATTTTACGGACAGATGTAGAGAGAGAAAACAACCATGAATGTAAATCAAGATGTTTGTTTTGACAAGAAGTTTTCTCAACTCACCGTCGGTCTAATACAGTGAATCAGCAGCAGCAGGATCAACCATGGCGATCTATTTTCCCAGCCGGCAGCATTTCCGAGCGGCGAGCAAGATGTTACTGGAGGTGAAAGAAGGACGGCGGGGAGAAGAAATGATTGAGCGCTGCCCAGCTGGAGGAAGACGACGAGTACGCACGTGGGTGACGAGTCCCGCCCAGCACAGTGCCCATGACCTGCCCAAAATAAGGAGTGCTGGAAAAACATTACCAGGTATTAGGCATTGCGCATACGCGGTCCCCAAACAAGTTGATGTTTTTCAGCCAAGCCACCAGGCGCTCATCGGACGGCTGCATGCATGACGACATGTACCTCCGACGGCAAAAATTCCGCTTCCCGAAGCTATGTCAGAGCTACCTAAATAGAAGAAACCTGGAGATGCACCACTACATGCTTGGATCACAGTTTGCTTCTTCTGAACTATAACGCTTGAGAATCTGATAGTTTTTGGAGGAGAAGAAGTCCAAAAGAATTACTACGTTGTTTTTTATTCCTGTTCCATACACAAACAATATTTTGCAGCAAAACTATTGAAAATGATCTTATTAGTTAACCATAAAGAATGATAATGACCCCAGTGCATAAGAAGGATTCAAAAAATTAGTAACAAAAACAAATGTAAAAGGAGTCACCATGTTCGTTGTTAAGACCAAGAAATTATCATGTTAATGTAAAGAAGGAAAATATTATGGGCTGTTGATTTATTGATAATCTGATAGTCAATATTAAAATAAGAGTCCAAATAAAAAATAATCACATAAATTTGGACTAATATGTAAGATGAAAAAAAAACAGTCCCAAACTATTGATAAAATCTCACCTAGGGTTAATAAAAGAGTATGAAAATTAGGAAGAAAAACAAAGAGAGAAAAAATAGTCCAAAACTACCGAGAAAAGCTCACCTTCAATACGATATATAAAAAATAAAATATAGAAAAACAAAAGAGTCCAAAACTCCTAAGAAAAAGCTGAGGATCTATTATCTGTATTGATTATGTATATCTCAGTCCAAAACTCCTAAGAAAATTTCCATGTTAATCGGAAAAAATAATAAGAAAACTTTTCCACCTTTACCATTAAAAAGTAATCAGACAAAAGTACCACTACACATGTTTTTAAAATTACTCACATATTTCATTACAATAAATGGATGTATATCATTTTCTTCAATTACCAACTATTTTCAAAATTGCTCACATACTATTCTTTAGCAGTTGCAAAATTACTCATATGCCATTTTTTTTTTCTTGCTGAATTTCTCACATTCCATTGGACCTGTCTATGTACTCTCCGTCAAGCCAACTGTCAAAATATAATAGATTGAAAGATCGTTCCATTATGTCTCTATTAGCTATTAGATCTTTTTTTTTCCTTTTCTTGCTAAATGACTCTGTCACCAATGCTACGCGACCACCTTCACCGTATAGAGGTGGGGCACATCTGGGAAAGCACCATGATATTTTTAAAATTAATAAAATATTAGTGGTACGTGAGCTCCATCGCAGCTAATGCTTTGAGAGCAACTTTAAATAACAAGATAGTGAAGTTCTTAAATCGATAAAGTTGATGGCAAATGAGAAAAATAATCTAGAAACAGACTAAACATTATGCACATCTTGCGAGGATCTAACACAAATATGCAGTATATTTATGGAAAAAACATTTTAACTAATATGCACTATATATATGAAAGGAGGGGGTAAAATCCTTAAATAAGAACCATGAACCAATATAAACTTCAACAATTTTTTACATAATAATTAAAATAAAAGATACTCCATTTTCATGTGAAATAGTTTATAAAAAATTTTATTTATGTAAGGTGTAAGTACAAAATTTAAGAAAAATTTTCTCACTACTTCTAAAAAAGATATATAAACTAGCCCCACAAATACGCGGGCATATTGACTAGTTATAAAGTACATTCCACGAGGGCAAAACGATTAACGGTCAGGACAATTTTTATTACTTAAGCGGGCTCGTCTGTCTACCGAGGACGACTACGAGTACTAGTACCTGGGGCCGTCGTCGTTTCTTGTGTGTGGCCATCTATACGTACATGCCCTCCGACGTCAGTGTCTCATTGACGTGTTGCTCTCTTGGCTCCTGCACCGTGGGCCCTGACCGCGACGCAACAGTCAGAGCGAGGCATCATCTCGACCAAGCGGGCGCCGATGCCGATGCCGTTGCCGTTGCCTGACCGATCAATCGACAGGGCGCGCTGCATCCGTCCTGCCCCCGACCGGGCGGCCGGGTGTGGTCGATCCATCAGCTGCATGCTGCACGCCGCGTCCGTCCATGCCTCTCTATTGGCTGGTTGCACTTGGAACTGCATCACACCCCTGCATATGCCTTGCTGCCCCAATCCATGCATGGCGTCGATCCTATCCCCATCGTCTGTTTGTGCCGCACCACAATGTTGATCACATGCATGGACGTGTGTATATGTTCTCGTGCTGCACATCGTCGTCGTCATCATCATCATCACTGCTAGTGCTATAGCTAGTAGCCCTATATATCTGTACGTACTATTGCGCCGGGCCTGATCCGACTCATGCATATGACGACGCATCGCTTTCGAGCTCCAAGGAAGCAACGGCAGAGACTCAGCTCTAGATGCCGGGAGCTGGCTGCCTAGATAGCGCTTGGAGCATGTAGCCAGCAGCTGGCGCCGGTGACCACACAACAGCGAGTGTTCTCTTTCCTTGTCCCCCCAACGGCCCCACGGCCTGGCCTGAGAACAACGAATCCGTCCAGCCGCCTCCGTCCGTTGGTCCGCCGGGTCCGCTAGCTGCTCTTTGCCGTATGGAAATCTTGTCCCTCTCCGGCGCAGCAAAGACTAAGCATATGCTGCACGCGTCTTGCTTTGCCACCCAGGAGATTAGGAGAAGAACACGATTCAAACAACACGCTCTACACACGGATGAAGGTTTTTTGCGGATAATCATCCTCGGCTTAACGCTGATGATGCTCTGGACGGCGTTATTACAAGAATCAGGGCATACAAAATCTGAAGGGCCATTTGCATAGTTGCCATTGATTCGTTTTATAAACTGTATGGTTGCCACTAAAATTTTTGAATTAGCACCGATGCCACTGGTTTGCTTACGTAGCAGTTGAGGATGTCATTATTTCGTGACGGAGAGAAAACACTCTGTTTCTCCTGTTCTCTCTCAAGCTCTCACCCTCCCATGGCCGCTGGCAACCTTGCCGTCACCGGCCACCCTGCTGTATCTCCCCGCCGTCAGGCCATCAACGACTAGGACGAGTTTCCAGCCATGTTTTTTGAAAAATTTTATTTCCTAAATCTAACAGCAGCAAACGAAAGCTCACTCTAGTCACATTTGTGCCAACGGAAAAATTTTAATGGCTATGACGAATTAAGGTCTCAAACCAATGGCAATCATGCAATTTTCCCAAATCTGAAGACAACAAACTTACTCCCTCCGTCCCATTAAAAGTGTTGTTTTTAACTTTCATAAAATTATCTTTAACCATTCGTCTTATTTAAATTATTTGTTTAAATATTAAAATAAAGTTGATATCATTAAAAGTATTTTTAATGATAAATTTAGTTATAAAAAATAAATTATATTTATATAATCTTTTTTAAATAAGACGAGCGGATCAAACATCAGATCAAAAAGTCTAAAACAACACTTTTAGTAGGACGGAGGTAGTAGTTCATATATAGGTTAAACCTTCATATCGAAACATTGCGTCCCCGAAATGACCCAATTGATGATGCATGGCTTGCAGGAATTGCCTGGATTCCGTCTGCGCGATCTGTACAAGAAAGCAACGTAACCTTTGTATCCACAGTGCTGCGCTCTGCCACCTCCGTACGAATCCACAGGGCGCGCGCCGGGGCGACCAGTCCAAACAGCTGTGCGCCCCGTACGCGACACTGCACACCGGCATCGACATCATCTTCAGCCAGCGCGCTGTATAAATGTGCAGCCTGTGAAGCGAGCCCCTCGACCACCCTAATTAAGCAGCCAACAAGCACTTGTTGGCCACTCATCAGCAACCGCGCGCTTGGCAATGGAGGCGCCGCTGCAGCAACACTCCCCGGCCGTCCCGGCGCAACCACGGCGGCAGCACGACGCGACCGTCGCCGGCGCCGCCTCGCTCCTTGACCACCAGGCGGCGGCGGTGATGACGACGCCGCCGCAGATTAATCCACCGCCGCCGGCGATAATAACGGGTGGTGGTCGGGAGCAGTGCCCGCGGTGCGCGTCGCGCGACACAAAGTTCTGCTACTACAACAACTACAACACGGCCCAGCCGCGCCACTTCTGCCGCGCCTGCCGCCGCTACTGGACCCTCGGCGGGTCCCTCCGCAACGTCCCCGTCGGTGGGTCCACGCGCAAGCGCGTAAGGCCGGCCCGGCCCACCAAAGCCGCCCTCGCCGCCGCAATGGCCGCGACATCCTCATCGGCAGCGACGACGACGCCGGCCGCTTCCATGCGCGGCCCATTTCGGGCCGCGCCTGCGGCATATGTTCCTGCATCGGCCTGCTGCTCAACGGTGACGGCGCATCAGAGTCAGCGCGGCGGCGGCCTGCTCGGTTCGCTGCTGCTGGGCTCGGTGCCGCTGCTTGAAGGCCAGCCGGGCTTCGACCTCGGCCTCGGGCAGCCGGCCGCCGGTTCCACTACCCGCGCCGACGGCAACGTGGCCCACCAGCTGGGCTTCGGCGTGGGACCGGTGCAGTGGCCCGCCGCGGCCATGGAGGCCGACCGCGCGGCGGAGATGACGACGACGGCATGGAAATCCGGCGGCGCGTCATCGTTCCCCTCGGGCGCCATGCTGATGTGGCAGGAGCTCGCCGCGGCGATGCCGCCGCAGCTGCTGCTGTGACACCTGCGAACAAGAACGCGTGGCGATCGATGACACGTCGCCACAAAATCAGGACCCCGTCAGCAGAACAGATGATGGGCCTTCGATCAAAGTGTTGGAAGAAACGGCCACTCAGCTCAGCAGTCTCTTTTTCAAACACCATCTCGATCAAGCACAAAATCCTGACATCTACAAACCATGTTTCAAGCGCTTTCCCTCGGGGTGCTATAAAATGCAGTGACCTAGCTTGGTGTACCTATATATCACTGCGAGCATTTTAGCATAACAAAAATAAATGAATAGAGTATATGAGACGAGACGTACCCGCCCGTTGCTGTAAACACAAAGTCCTGTTATTCATTGATACCACCTGATATAACTATTTGTCGAGTACCGGTTCATGTGAAATGGACTTTTCTTACCAACTACTCAATCGGATCCACACTACATTACCTACCTCATGCTACAAAACATCCACTTTTCATGATAGTTATTTTTCATCAGTGTCTAATCATTCACTATTCAGAACCAACCATTTTTCTTGAGGGGTCAATTATTTTCTAACATATATCAATGGTACTCCGTCCGTCCTAAAATTAATATCCCTTTAACCCTTTTTAGTTTTTCAAAATAATTCTCATTCTCAAACTCATTTATCTCTTTCTAATACATATCTATCTCTCTCCTCATCATTTTCAGTGCACCCATATTTCTCACCATTTCTTAATTCTCTAGCCTAAACTAAAATATTAATTAATTAATTTAAGACGAATAGAGTATCATTCCCAAGATTTCTACATACCGATCACAGTATCAGGCGCGGACCTGCCTTGAGTCAAGGGTATTCAAATGAATACCTGTTATTTTTAACAAATAATATATTTCTATGTGATGTATTAGATGTATATGTATATGCATAGAAAAAAAAACTTCTTATCATATTGTTGTTTTATCCTCTATTTAGTTCACATATTACCACTTCAAGACCATCTAATATTTAAGACCTGTTTGGATTCATTGATATTTTAAGAATCTAGATTTTAGAATTCCATGGGACAGATTTTTCTTTTTGATTCTAAAATCTAGAATCCCATATTTTAAAAATCTCATAATCTGCTTATACCCAGCTAAAGTCACATTTTATATGTCAAAACACTTACTGTTCTTCAGATTTTAAGAATTTGATCGGTATTCAAGCGCCATCCAGATTTTATTTATAATCTGAATTCTAAAATCTTAAAATAAGAATAAGATTTTATAAATCTGAGCTGGATCCAAACAGGGTCTTAATTATGTTTCATGAATTCATAATTTAGATTATCAAAAAAAAATTGTCATAACTTTTTGAACGCCCATAGTTCGAATCCTAAGCCCGCCCTTGGCGGCATGTCTAGGTTTTAGAGCACAGTTGAACACATATGACATAACCTTATTTTTAACACTACAAAAACATCATCGTAATAAATTTTACAACAATGAAAAACTAACGCAGTTGATTTATAGCTAATATAGACTTGGCACATTTTGTATGAAGTACTAGAGGAGGAGCGCTCTTGTATCCAAATAAGAGGTTGGTGGTGCTTTTTTTTTTGGAACTGCTTTCTATTGCATTAATTAGGAGGATTACAATCAACTTGTAAACTAATGATACAAGAAGTTAGGTGTTTGATCCACCCAGAAAGCAGGACTACTAGAATTAACTTGCTTGGCACACAAATGAGCTGCACCATTAGCTGACCTCCTAACATGTATGACTGAGAAAGATGTGAAGGTCGATGCCATCTCGTGGATGTCATCCAGAATTGCGATTTGTGACATGTGGTTATGACGTGATAACCACAAGGACACAAACTCTTTTGAGTCGATTTTCAATATAATTCCTTCTGTCATGCCTCTTTGAATTAGATGGATGTCGTCTCTACAAGCTTCAGCTTTGGCCACCAGCGCAGATGCAACCGAGGGCAGATACCGACCCATGGCAAACTTAAGTGAACCATCAGCTCTTCGAATAATTGCTCCCGTAGCTCCTGAACACTGGTTGGTCGAGAAAGAAGCATCAGTGTTAATCTTCAGAGTACCTACAGGTGGGCGTTTCCAACTTGATCTCCAACATGCATCAAATGGAAACAGCACTCCATTGCCCACTCGATTGCAAGCTTCATTTCAATAGGGGCCTTGCCATGTCGACGATCATTTCTTGAGCACCAAAGCGACCACATACCACATAGAATAATTCCATGCTCTCGTTCTATGCATATGAAGTCATTCAGTAGGTCCACTGTCCAAGTTAGTGGATTAAGTACCGGCAATTTAACACACATAAGTCTTTTCAGTTGTTTCATCTCGCACACCACAAGTGTCACAAGTGCTCAAGTTATCAATATGACGTTGTCGATGTAATGGGATCAGGGGTCCCCATAACCGCCATGGGCCAGCCAGGACGGCCCACGAGGAACCAGAGCACCATGACGGTCTGATTGCGGCCTAGGCAGAGCGAGTGGGAACGGTTCCCAGCGCACACGCCTGTGCCCAACCACCAACCACCCGAGTAAATGCGAGCACTCGAGTGCCCGCATTCAGGGTGGCTGGACGAGACGCGGGGTGTCCAGGCCCCCCGTGTCGACTAACAGCCTCGCCTGGGGATGGCGCACATGGGATGAGTACCGAGAGGAGATACGCATTGAAGCCTCTGTAAGCCAGCAGATCCGGCTGTAGACCTGGTTAACAAGGGCAGCAGAGCGAGATTTGGGCAGATCCTATCTCGCGTCCCCTTTGTCGAGTATTCGGCTTGTCCGGGGCTCGGGCTGTGTAGTCCCCTCCCCCTTAGCCTATAAAAGGGAGAGGAGCACACCATGTAAAGTAGAGACCACAAAGTATATTCAGACAAGCAGCACGTAGGGTATTATGCTCCCGGGCAGCCCGAATCTGGGTAAACTTATGCATGTTCATCCTTTTCCCTTGCAAAGTCACATAAGCAATGTAGATCTATCCTCCCCGCAACCTATCTCAAGGGAGGCCTTACGGGCCCCCATTTGGAGGTGTACACACACACCGACAGAAGCCTATGAAGGTTAAATCTCGATGGTATGAACTCATTTGCAACTCGCCACCAGAAGACTGGCACCTTTGGTGGGACCTTGCACTTCCACAACTTCTTCCATCGTGGATCATTGTTGGCTTGAGAGTCTGAAGACCTCATCATGTTCAAAGTTATGTGATATGCCTCCCTCTCGACAAGCATATGATAGCCAGACTTGACAGTATATAAGCCATGACGTTCACCCGACCATGCCCAAAAATCATCTCCGGACCGGCCTAATGGAATTCTTTTCATAGCTTCTGCATTCATGTGCAGCAGGTTTTGGTCAAGACTCAGAGCATTCCATGTGCGCCCATCAGCAGTCATAAGATCACATACACGCTCGGCAGTTGCACCTTCTTTCCTACAGATTGGTTTGAGGACAATACCAATGGGAATCCATCGATCATTCCAGATGTTGGTCGAGGAGCCATCTCTAATACGTCTGATCAGTCCCATTTCCAATACCTTCCTTCCCTACAAAATAGCTCACCAAGTGTGCAATGAGTTTTTCTTCCTTGTTGCCCCAAGAAAATCCGAGTTAGGAAAATATTTGTCTTTCAACACTCTTGCACAGAGGGAGTTTGGGTTCGGGCTAGTCATGATGCGCCATCCTTGCTTTCCTAACATAGCAGCATTGAAATGCTTCATATCACGAAATCCATTCCTCCTTGTGGTTTGTTCAAAGTCATTTCTGACCAACGTCTCCAGTGAATTCTTCGATTATCCACAGCACTGCCCCACCAATAGTTAGATATAGCAGAAGTAATCCTTTTACAAGTAACTGGAGATAAGAGAAAACAACTCATAGAGTAAGTAGGAATTGCCTGAGCAACTGACTTGATCAGAGTCTCACGTGCCATGCAACTTAACTGCTTCTCACTCCATCCACCCATAAGACCACATATTTTCCTAGGAATTGGTTCAAAAGCCTCCTTAGAACGAACTTCTCCCAACTGCCGTTGGAAGCCCAAGATATTTCTCGCATAGTGCTTCAGTCATAATTCCGGTGATTTGTTTGACCTCCTCCTTTGTTGAGGCCTCACAGTTGGCACTGAAGAAAATTGCTGACTTTGCTAAATTAATCATCTGCCTAGATCCTTGTTGGTATGGTGCAAGAATATTCATGAGCCAATGCCCTCCTCTTATAGAAGCTTGTGTGAATAGTAGGCAATCGTCTGCGAATAACAAGTGAGAGACCCAAGGAGCATGAATACCCACTCTTATTCCTTTTGAAAGGAACTCTGGTCCTATAAACTTCAACATGCTAGACAAACCTTCAGCACATAAAAAAAATAGGTACGGAGATAATGGGTCACCTTGACGTATGCCTCGTGTTGGGGTAAAAATATCTAAAAAATGGCCATTTACTCGTACTGAAAACTGAACCGATTCCACGCATTTCATTATCAATTGCACCAGCCGATCATGGAAACCCAACTTCAACAAAATTTTGGGTAGATAGCACCATTCAACACGGTCGTAGGCTTTGGTCATATCAAGTTTGACTACACAAGCCGCTGATTTTCCTTTCTTTCTCCTTAGATAGTGAATGCTTTCATACGCAACTAAAACATTATCTGTAATCATGTGACCCGAAACAAAAGCAGACTGTTCTTCAGATACTATGTCATCTAGGACAAGCCTGAGTGAATTAGCAATCACCTTGGAGCAAATCTAATATAGTACATTGCAAAGTGCAATGGGCCTAAACTGTGTTAGTTCCTGTGGGTTCTAGAAAAGCAAGAACAGCTCTGGTCACATCATCCCCAATATAAGCCCAGTGTTTTTGATAGAAGCCCACTGTAAACCCGTCAGGCCCAGGTGACTTATTGGGATGCATCATGAACAAGGACGTTTCCACCTATTTTGCAGTAAAAGGAGCTGATAATATATCATTCATATCATCTGTTACCTTGCATGGAACAAACTGAACCACTTGTTCAGGCTTCGTATTATCCTAAGCCGTGAAAAGATTTTCATACAAATTAGCTGCAAGCGCCTCAATCTCATCTTGTGCAGTACATATTGATCCATCTTCCCGGTTGATTGTTGTGATTTTGTTTGTCCTTGACCTTTGTCTAGCTTTAGCCTGGAAGAAACTGGTATTCCAATCCTCCGCAGATAGCCAATCCACCCATGATCTTTTTCTCCATTGTTTCTTCGCCAGCACCTCGCCGAGCCGTCACATGATTTGTCTCTCTTCCTAGCAAGGTCCAGATCTTATATTGAGGTTGCGTACATATTCAAGCTGATTTCATAGTTGACTCAGTTCCTGACTCACTGAACCAAACTCTCCGCATTCCCAAGACAAGAGAGTCTTCTACAAAATGCTCAAATTGCCTTGTACATCACTCAGGTTGAAACAGTGGTTGTGCCAGGCACCTACAACAGTGCTCTGATATGTATAATGTCGCTGCCACATATTTTCATATTTGAAAGGCCGCTTCCCTCTTCTACCTTGCATTATCCCGGTCTTTTGCAGCCAGACAAGGAGTGCGCAATGATCAGTTTGAGCCATCTAAACGTGCACCACCATTGAATCCCCGTACAAATCAAGCCAGCTATCATCCGCTAAAGTTCTATCAAGACGAACTTTTATGTTACTTGTGTCATCCATTTGGTTGTCCCAGGTATAAGGAAGACCCAAGAAACCAAGGTCAGTGAAGCCACAGTACGAGACCGCCTCCTGGAAGCCATCCATCTGCCACTCCTCACGATCATTCCCGCCCCACTGTTCATGATCATGGAGTATCTCATTGATGTCCCCAGCACATATCCAAGGAAGGTTGGAGTCATTCCACAAGAACCTCAACATCCTCCATGATTCTTTCCGTTGGGATCGTGACGGTTCCCCGTAGAAGCCTGTAAATTGCCACTGTTTCCCATCTGCTTCCTTGAGTCAGAAATCTATATGGTACTTAGAATATGATTTGGTGGTGCTTTTAGCAAACAAAATAGAGACAAAACTAGTCCTGATTGTACAACAAATCAGGTGCAAGGGACATGTGCCCTATCTATAAAATGTTTTGCACTCCTTTTTGAAATCTTACCTCCATCCAAAAATAGAAGAATATATTGTCTTCTCTTACAACATGCTATGACCTTATCAGGACAGTGTTGTGCATTTCAATTTGTATACATAAACAAACGTATTATGTGAGCTTGAAATATAAAAGTACTATATATATGAGCTGAAGATAATCTTATAATCATACATTACATTGTTGGTTATATATGATATTTGAAAGAATCTTTCATTTTGAAATGCAAAGTGATTGATAAAAAACCAGATATAGTCCATTCCGTATATGTAGGACACACAGTTGTCTTCCAAAAAACAAAATTGTATGAAACTGAAAGGATATCATGTCTTGGTTAGAGGAAATGGGTTTCCTATTAAAAAATATAGGAAACATATGTAATTTGGATTTGACTAGTGTATTTAATTAAACTCATCTATAAGAAATCATTTAGCCTTGCATTTTTGTACTCATCGTGGTAGCCATGTGCTCCTGGCTGCTTGCCTTTTCTTTCTCTTCACAATCACGAGTGAGGACAATCAGGATGCACACCATATCAATCGATAATAAATGTCCTCTTACAGTTATATCATGTTGTACACCGAATCAGGTGCAAGGGACATGTGCCCCTATCTATAAAATAGTATGCACTCTTTTTTAAAATCCTATCACCATCCAGAAATAGATGAATCTATTGACTTTTAGACATGACGTTTAATCATTTATTTTATTCAAAAACTTTGTTAGCCATGACGGCCACGTCTTCTTCTTCTTCGACAGCAGCAGCGCCTCCGCGTACTCCTCCTCTGTGGTTGGGCCTTCACAGGCATCGCCACCGACGGCCCAGACCTGCGGCGGCGGCATGCTCATCAGCTCGCTGCTGCTGGGCTCCGTACCGCAGCTCAGAAGGCCGGTCGGGCATCATTGACCTCGGCCTCGGCCAACCGGCCACCGGGTCCACTATGGCACGGCCAACGACTTGGCCCACCAGCTGGGCTTCAGCGCAGGCCCGCTGCTCTGGCCTAGTGTGCCACCACAGTCCTAGAAGGCGGCGACATGACATGGAAATCTGACGGTGTGTTCCTGTCGGCTGCCGCGCTGTGGCAGGAGCTGGCAGCGATGGCCGGCACGGCGCAGCTGCTCTTGTGACACCTATGATCACGAACATGTGCTGATATCGTACGCAATCTCAAAATGTTTTTTTTAGTTCAAGGATGCAATCGCATCACCGCCTAATTGCATTGCAAAACGGCAGAGAGTTAGATCGTTTAAGCACCCAAGGACGAAACTCCAATTATTAGATCCAGACTTCCTGGAAACATGACCCATAACTGAAATGCAACACATGCTTAATAGCCTTCGATCATAACCACGTTCTCGCAAGCCTTAAAGTACACCTCACCGTCCACCAGTGGTCTTAGTGGTGTGGTGTTAGGTTCAGTAGTCTCTCTGGCCTCCCAGCACGGCTCCAGATTAAGCCAATACTTCGGTCCATCATATCTCTTTTTTAGATCTTCTGTCAATCATATCTTTCTGCCCAATTGACACGAGCGACTTTTATAGAGAGAGAGTATTGGCAACTCTCCTCCATAGCTCCTTCAGACTCTCCCATTTGAAATTCTAAAAACAAAAATCATTACTTTCAAATGTTCCAAAATAAGGCATAACTGATTATGTTATTCAGTTCATGTTTCTTTTTGCAAAGCCAAAGGCTAGCTAGAGATTCAAAACTACTACTACCTCCCTTCCAAAATATAAGCATTTGTTGACTTGAAGCTTCATGTTTTACTATTCGTCTATTTCAATCTATTTTATAAAACTAAAAAAACTAATTAGTTATATATAAAGTATATGCAATAATAAATCATGTTATAATAAAATAAGTAACAATTTTATATTTTTTCAAATAAGAAAAATGATCAAACATGACTATTAAAAGTCAGCAAATGCTTATATTTTGTAACGGAGGTAGTACCAGAATGTACTTCTAGAATTTCAGATATTTCAGTTCACATACAACTCGCTACTACACAGTCAAAAAGCAAGTGATGTACAAATTCTTTTTCTCTATAAAAACACAGGTTTCATCCTCTATTTTTTTGCTTTTTTCCCAGGTTATCTCTAGTGAGTACTCTGTTCTTAGAAACTAACCACAAGAAGACATGAACCCTAGGTGGAACTTTAATAAACCAACGAGTCGGTGTATGCACAAGAACAACACCTCTAAAGTTAATTACTTTATACAATGATTGTGAGGAACAAACACCATTGTCATTAAGCTACCAAATCAGTTCATCTTCTCTATCAGTGAAGTTAATAGCCGTGGGTAGTTGAATTGGAGGGATATGCGAGTGGAGGGAGGAGGGAACATATGTCCCACCTATAAAATGATATATGACTACTAATAATTTATGTTTGTCATGAGATGTGTCTTATTTTAGTTGTATCTTCAATTGAATCTAGAACCTGATGTTGATAGAGTAGTTAAATAAAAACTCTTAACCTCTACAAAAAAAAAAAGTATGTCCATCACATTGAAAAAATTGCTTTATCAATTGTCATGCTTTTACCTATTTTTATATCAATTTGTTGTAACAATCTCATGGATATATTTTTTGCCATGAATTGCATCACAGTGGCCATCAAGGTAAGAAAAAGTTTGATTCAAATGGTCCCTAGGAAACTGAAACTTTGTGATGTCCAATAGAGAAACCGATTTTTTTTAATGACCATTAGGAAATTTTCCCTTTGCTTTATGTTGAATGCTTGATGTTTGGTTAGTATATATTCATGATTATATCTCCAAGTGGCCATTTGAAATTACTTATATGTCCTAGAAACCAAAATAAGAGGGCAGAGAAGCGTGTGCATGTGTAAGGACCAATGAACAACATTGACGAGTCATGGGTTGGCTCTACTTGAAGCGGCAGAGACTTATTTTTATTCCCATACGTTGTAACTCTCCTCCAATAATGAAGATTGCCGATCGGTGTCTGGTTTTTTCCGTAAGGATTTTTTACATTAAATCTGTGTCTTGTTTCGATCTTGTTTATGTATTATTTGCTAATAAGTGGTATCAAAGCCAGACATAAGATTTGTGAAAAAAAAATTAGGGTTCGATTCACTGTTTGCTGTGGCCGATGTTATCTGATCTATTTATCACGTCGCCAGCCTGATCTACACGAGGCTCCTTCAGGCTTTGTCGCGTTCGTGCGTTTGCTTCTGCTTCCCCGTGTTTGCCATGGTTCAAGACGGGATCTAATCTCGTGTCACGTGTTGCTGTTGTTGCTTCATGTCAATCAAAGTCGGCGACTCGGCGTGTTTTTCCGTCAAGACGGATTTTCTTTTACCGAGTTGAGTCATCAGCTTCGACGAATATTATGGAATTCAATTCCGTTTTGAAGTCACCGGTTGTCCATCTGCAAAAGGCTCCGCACCGCAGATCAAAGCTGTTGGCTTCAATTATTGTCCAGCAGATCAAGCCGGTTGCTTGTTCACGGGTTTTTCCTTGGAGTTCTTTGATTCTCGTGATCGTGTTATTGTTACCGGGGCGGAGTGGTTGTATTGTCACAGCACCTGCAACCCACGTCTCAAGGGCGTGGTTATTTATGAGCAAATTCCATCTAAGTCATCAAAACTTATACCGATCCCTTATAAACCATTTAAAATTATAACTTTTCTTGCATATAATTATTTTAAATTACCAATTCCCTATGTGCCATATTTGCTATTTTATCAATTAGATGATTATTAAATTATGATACAACAGACCAATCTGCCCTCAAGATAAAATTTAGAATATTTCAGAAATATTATTTATAAGACTATGGATGAATTCCCACATAGACATAATAAAATTTTGATTTTTCTATTATAATTCTGGTATTAAAAATATGTCAAAAGTCAAAATAATCATATATTTTTTATTACGATACAACCAACAAAAATTTTAGATAATTTGCGAGATTTCATATTAAGGGTATATTGGTCTTTTTATCATTATTTGATAATAATCTAATAGGTAAATACCATAAATGGCATATAGGGGATGTAAAATTTAAAATAATGACATAGAAGGGAAGTTGTAATTTTGGATGATTCATAAGAAAACGATATAATTTTTGATAGCACATAAAGAATTGGCTATTATTTATCAATGGCAGAGTTGAAGACGGATTAATCTTCGTTGCGTTGATTCGACGACTCAGCGTCTCTTGGCTGCTGATCTACAAAGCTGCAACGCGCATGTTTCAGACTAGAGAATCCACCGCTGCTGCCTGGCTTCAAGTTGCGAGGAGCTCCATCCCTGCGTTCGTGCCTGAGTTGATCACTTTGGGCCAAATTGCTACGCGCACACGTTTATTCTACCAGGACAGGTTGGTTTCTGTATTATCACAGTGCCATTGCTTCTTGATCTATGTGATTTTTCCGTCACCGTGCAACACCTGGAGGAGAGGCGGAGTCCTCTCGTGTTACGATTTATATTATTTATAAGAAATCTATCTCTAGTTTTCATGGTTTTTTCCGTAAAAGTTTTTCACGTTAAATCAGTGTTGTATTTTGATCTTGTTTATGTTTTATTTGTTAACACACCCCGGCCCTCCGTCCTACCGTCCTTGCTGCGATGGTTGATCCGAGGATCGACACGCCGGCCAGCGGCAGTCCGCTACAGAGACAATGGCCGCTGGCCGTGACACTGCAAAGTAGCTATAGATGACGCGCATGCATGCCATGCCATGCACGATGCAGGCCTATCCAGCTATAGCTAGCTTTGCGGTCCACGTCCGGGAACTGCAGGCCGGCCGGGTCGCCGATCATGCTTGTCAAGCTTGCTTGTGCTTGGAATCAGAGATCATCAGGTATTGGTGTCGGACTAGTAGTTTGAACTTTGAATTTTGTTTCTAGTCTCTCTTGATCTGGGCACTATAATCCGGTCCCCTGCTGAAGTGCTGATGAATTACTGTGTTACACATATTCCACGAGGGCACGTCGATCGAGGACAATAAGTACGATGGAGCAACAGTAGCTGAGCCGTCGTTGGCACTGAGTGACGTGTCGCTCTCTCTCTTGTCTCCTGCTACCGGCCAGAGGCGGCCCTGACCACGACGATGAAGCAGTCAGAGAGAGGCATCGCACAGCCCAATCGACCTTGCCCGCATCCGCCATATATGCTCGTTCGCACGGAGTCGATGCTGCATGCGGCGTCCGTCCACGGCTCCGCATTATTGGCGGGTTGCACTTGGAACTGCATTGCACCCTTGCAATATGCCTTGCTCCCCCAATGACGCATCCCTGCACTGTCTGTCCTCAACTTTAGTCTGTCCCCCGCCCAGCAGCCAGTGTTGTGTCCACACATTTTGTACTGGACGGGATTATCTCCCGAATACAAGGCACGACAAAGGGATATCCACATTGTTGATCACATGCATGGACGTATATGTTCTCGTGCTGCACGCGTCGTCCTCTCGTCATCATCATCACTGCTAGTGGTACTAGTAACCCGCCTATCTGTACGTACACTACGCTATGCGTCATGGTTATTAATTATATAACCTGACAAACTAGTTAATTTATAAACCCGGCCTAAGCCTGACGACCCTGATCTCGATTCATGCACCGCGCATCGTTTTCGTAGTCCATCCAGTAAGCAGCAGCAGCCTACTCCCTCCGTTTCTTTTTACAAGTCGTGCCCGAGCAGTCCCTCTCCTGACTCCTGCCGCTGCCTGCCCCCTCCTGTGGAGTAGTAGAGGCAGAGCCCCACGCAGCAGGTCGCCGCGCGCGCTGTACTATAAATTTGCAGCATGTGTCACCGGCAGGAGACACAGCAACAAAGCAGCGGCCACCACGCATCAATCTGAGAAAAAACAATTGGCCATGGAAGCGCCACTGCGCCACTCGCCCGTGCCAACAATGCCCGCTCATCAACCGCGTCAGCAATGGAGCTCGACGACGCCTCCTCTGCCGCCTCCAATGCCGTCGGCGATAATAACGGGTGGTGGTCGGGAGCAGTGTCCCCGTTGCGCGTCGCACGACACAAAGTTCTGCTACTACAACACCGCCCAGCCGCGCCACTTCTGCCGCGCCTGCCGACGCTACTGGACCCTCGGCGGCTCCCTCCGCAACGTCCCCGTCGGTGGGTCCACGCGCAAGCGCCCGAGGCCCTACGCCGCAAGGCTGGGGGACCCACATCGTCGTCACCGGCAGCGACGACCCACATCGTCGTCACCGGCAGCGACGACATGTACCTATCTATTATCTTCTTATTTAATGAGAAAAAGGAGTCATCATATTCACTTTCAAGATTATAAAATTACCATGTTAATCTAAAAAAGAGAAAAGATATACCGTCAGATTTTATGAATATTTAACGGTCTAGATGAAGCTAAAAAAAAATTCATATGCAACTCCAATTAACAAACAGATAAAATTATAATCTATTATTATCTTCTTATTTGAAGAAAAAAATAAGACACCATTTTCGCTCTCAAGACCACAAAATTACTACGTTAATCTAAAAAAGAGAAGAGATAGATCATTGGATTTTATGAAGATTTAACAGTCCAGATGAAGCCAAAAAAAAGTTCATATCCAACTCCAGTTGACAAATAAATAAAATTATTAATAAATTGACAAATTAAGATTAATAAAAAAAGAAAACAGAATCCACTCCTCCCTCATTGGCTTTCTTATTATCAATTTATTATTTTTCTTTATGTTTGAGACACGATTTTATTTATGGACGATTCAAATTAAGAAAAAAATCATAACAAATATAACTTATATCTTTTAGGACTGTTTCACGATAATCCCATGTCTGTTCTCATGCACCTAAGTTTTATATTTTCTTTTTGCAAAAAAAATATACCTGCATGTAACAAGGTTATTTGTGTGACGAAAGACAAAAGATAGCCCTGCTATAGTCATGTCAGATGTCACTATAGGATGCATGTACCTATTGTGCAAAAGTTTTATATCCCACGAAGCGAACTGGGATCTTCGTGGAAGCATAATCTTCGTGGTACGGAAAACCAAAAGAGTTGGTCAATCAAATAAATTCATCTTTTATTTGAAACACTTATAGAAAAGAATCAACAGTTGATATTGCTATCTTATCTTGCACCGTGAGTGCAAGAGAATAGGCCTGGGACTATTGTAAAAGAGCCCAATAATAATTATCATATATGTATTACACCTAGGGTGTAAGAGATCATGGAGATCTACTAAAATGAACAGTCTATAGTTATTTAGAATTATCATAAAAAATTTCATCTTTTATTTTTAAAAAGTGAGTCTGATTTCCATATAAGAAAACATTGTCATAATAGCACACGGTGGAAACCCGCCAAGAGATTGGTAATCATATTTAGCCCTAAGAATAGTTCTCATATGGATTATACAGATATATGAGTGTTACTTTTATCCTTAGCACAAAATAGATATGTCTAATTTTAAAAAATCAATAAGGACGGAAGTTGGACATTTCTAACTTTTTTTTAGCAAACGAGTCGTTGGATGTAATGGCAACCAGGGGCGAAGCGTGACAAAAAAGAAAGTCAAATGTGATGCGCAACCACTACTACAAAAGTGATTTTCAGCAACGGGTTGTAAGCGGCTTTCGTGGCGGGCAAGCCGTTCACCAAAAATAATCATTGTTGATTACATCTTAAATTAGAGACGAGCTACATGTCTCATTTTGAAAATTAATATCGATGTTAGCTGATCTAACCGTGGTGCTTTGTACTAATTACTTTTTCCTATGGTGGTGCAAATGCACCGAGATTATTGTCACTGGTGACAACAAAACATATGAGGATTGATGGCATATAAGGGTCTTGCACACCATCAGACTTCGGTGGATCGTACTACCTATTACCGGAAAAACAATCATACATGTGAAAAGAGAGCCGGGAATTGGATAGACAAGGGCTTTCTGTTGATCCAGCTATCCAGCCAAAAGGCTGTATTATATCCATTGCCCACCTGTACTACAGTAAGTGCTCTGTATAAATTGATCAGTGATTCAATATCTCTCCATGCTCTTGTGCATCTAGGCACTCTGTCGCCTAGCCTTTTGTTGCCTCCATAATGAATTTTCCTAATCCATTTGACCCAAGGGTTTTCCGGTTTGGTGTGAATGTTATGAACAAATTTGAGCAGAAGGCTAGTATTCTGATCCTCCATTCTCTTCAGGGCTAAGCCCCCTTGTTCTCTGGTGTACAAACGTTCTCCAACGCCACCATGTATTTACCTGGGCTGTGCTGTTTTTGACCTACCCAGAAAAATGCTTTAATTTTTTTTTTCTATCTCCAGCACGTCGGTCTTATTGACGTTGAGGTTTGAAAACACACATTCTATCAATATATCTCGATCAGTGTCTTTGCATTGCTAGTAGACGGAGCACAAATCTCTTTCAGAAGAAGAACCTTTCCATCATTGTTAGCATCCTCTGTTCAACCACAGATAGGTAATAAATAATCTAGATCACTAAAGTATTGATTGGATAGATAAATGTTTGAGATTTTGAATGCATAAAGCATCCACATACGAAATGAATCACAAGAAGAGGAAGCGTAAGAAAACAAAAACGAAAGCGTTCTACTACAGACGAAAGGATCCAGGGGCTAACGGGCCACGCAGGGCTGGGGCTTACAAATACATGATGATTCTCAGACAAAGTGCAGCTGCTGACCTACATCAGCAATAACCATAACCGTCGTGATACACAATCTAAACAGTTGAACAGCAGACCTCGCAAATTTGGTCGCAACAGCCGCATTGGGCGCATAAACAAGCTGTTAAACGGGTGGTGGCGGTGGTGCCATTGTGGTTGAAGAGTTCTGAGTGGTCGTGCTGCGTGAGCAGCCGCCGTGTCCGCCCAGCGCCAACTGCTTTGTCATGGAGCGAAGCCGCATTAGCCATCATCAGGTGCCCGGTGGTCAAGACTAGGAGCGTGCAGAAGGCGGCCATCTTGAGAGCAGCTGAGGAAGCCATATAGCAGAGATATTAGTTTAGCTTGGCAAAGGATTTTCCTTACTGTGACTCCTGAAATCAGATATGTGATGTGAGGTGCGGTGCGGGATGCAATCAGAGGTTCCTTGCTATTTATTCTCACATCAGCATATGGGCTTGCGAGATCTGTAAAACTTCTTCTGTTAATAATGGCATGCCAATCAATCAATGACATATTATAAAACTGGAGGGAATCTGTAAATATACACGGAATAAAAAATGCATCTTAATTTTTTTAAAATATAAAAAGCTTGTGTAACTATGCGGTGACGACGAACTTATCTATCCAGATCCAGATCTATATCCAGATCCGAGTCTTCAAGTCTGTATAGATGTCTGTATTTATATGTAACTAGCAGGATATATAATATAAGTGAGTCTCAAGCTTTTCTCTTTATTTTTAGTCCAATACTTATCCGGCTACTATCGTTTATCAAATTATTTGTATAAAAAAAGTATCCTATTTGCTATCACTTATTCCACTAATAATACAGAAGAAATTTTAGAGAAGATATTTCTTTAGGCATTTAGCCACCCATCTCTAACCGAGCACCTCTGAGAAATAGACAAGTTCCACATGCGATTAATAAACTGCACGTGGAAAGAATTTTTAGAGTTACGTCATATAAGAGGCCTGGTGAAATCAAATGTTCAACCCAACCACATCTGAAAATCAGTCTACAAAGGATTCACATAATCATTGGTTCTTATAAATCAGTGTAGAAGAAACAGCAAAGCAATTTCAACCAAGTAGTCCTTAGGCTACTCCCAATGAAGTTGTCATATAAACAGTTTGAGGATATGACAAAAGGTTATGAAAGACAAGTGAAAGGTGTGTCGTCTAAATAAATGAGACTAGGTATACATGATTATCTAGGTATGAACTAGCCACGAAGGAGAGTAATTTAATTTCATCTTATATAGACAATCAATAAAATAAAATGGTATAAATACTATGAAACATCAAAGCTAGTGGAACTATGCATAGAGGAAATTGTTTCATTCCTCACATCACCTTTTTGGAAACAACAAAATAAAACCCTTTATTAGACTAGCCTTATAGAACTTTGAAAACGTAGTACTACTTAGAGCGTCCCCAAAGGCTGACTCTAAGCTAGCTCTTAGAATTGTTTATTAGAGAAAAAAGAAGAGAGAGAAGACAGCTAACTCTTCATGAAGAGTCAGTTTTAAGGAAAATAAGAGACGTAAACATAAACTTCACTCCTCATCAATCCTTTGTAAGAGCTTGTTGTTAGCTCTTAGCTAGCTCTACCTTTGGAGAAGGTCTTACAATAAACATTGTGCCCGAGGTCATTGTGTCCTCGCTAGAGTCTGGTGACACCATTTTATTTGTAGAATTATTTATGACTGCATAATAAATTAGAGAGAGTGGACTTTTAGTCCTTGGGAAAATAACTGAAAGGCCAATAATGGCGCCTATGTTCAAGTCCTTTAGAAATATCCAAGTAAATGGAACCAGTGGTATGGCAGCAGCATTTTGTTAAAAAAAAAAAGAACATTAACCGCCCTCGCTTAGTACATAAACAGGCAAATTGACCACGTGGCTTTACCGCTGACCCATTTCAAATTTTGGATCTTTCAGTCGTGAACTAAACTTTGCACGCACACATCTTGTGTTGTAGTGGAATCAATCCACTTATGTTCAATCTCAGATTTGATAGATACAGGCGTGCTTCGACATTTGACGCTTCGCCATGCAAATTTGGGTTCAGAGTTGTGGTTGTAATTCTCGGCTACTGGCTGAACGTGGCTGCAAGGAACATGTCCTCCTCGTTCCCGACCCACCCGCACTGGCCGCAGTACTCGCCCGCGCTGCAACACGTGTCCACGCCGCTGGCTTTCCTCCCCTTCGCTTTAAGATCACCGGCGACGGCGGCGTGGATGACGTCAACCTCGCCAGCAGCTCGTGGCCTGCAGGCGAGAGCGTCAGCCACCGCTCCGCCGCCGGCTTCGACGCAAGTACCCGCGACAGCGGCCGTCTCCCTTTGCTGTTCAACCCCAGCAACGCTGCCAGCCCAGACGACGACCTTTAATTGTGGTGTTGTTTGTTTTTCGATTGAGTGAGCCGCCGGCAAACGAATGAAGATTTCAGCAGCTTGTGTCATTGGCTGGCTGGCCCCGTATTCTCTCTAGCTCGTCACGACCTACTGTACAAAACCGATGGCCGCCTTTCTACATATACGTAATGTGTGGAGAGCAGGGTTTATGTAACTGGTAGAAACCGGTAGGTTATATCGATTAACCGGTGAATCAATCTTGGCCGGTCGCGCTAACCGGTCGGTTTCTCCCGGCTAACGCAAGTAGCTATTGTAGCTAAACGGCTAACCGACCGGTTTTCCGGTTAACCGGGCAGTTTTTTACCAAATCGATCCGACCAGTTAATTTGGTTATTTTAACCTTGGTGGAGAGCTAGCAATAATCACTGTAACATCATTGTACTCCCTCCGTTCACATTTATATGTTATTATAAGATTTTTAATTTTTCTTTAATTACATGTCATTCTCACTTCCCAATGCACATTTATCTCTTTCCAATATAATATTCTCTTTTCCCACTACATTTTTATCTCTATCTCTTTCCTTCTCGTTTTCAATGCATCCATCTTTTTACTTTTCCATATTTTCCATGTCTAACTCTAAAACAACATCTAAATATGAACGGAGAGAGTAATAAGCAGCAATAATAACAGTGGGATGTGATTTTCTGATTTGTGCAAACGGTCACGTAGCACTGTTTTTTTTTTTCTCAAACATACAGGAGAACCGTATAGCACTGTAGAATTGTCACTCGATCGTGTGCTTTGGTTTCGGTAGGCTACCAGATTGGATTGCCACTAACAGTGGTATCCTTAGCTTCCTCCATTGCGATCACCGACCAGTCACTTGTGTTGTGCGCGTTAAAAATCTGCAGTACTTCTCAAGTCCATGGTCGGGCTATTTTTTCCTTTCTTTTTATACATGCTCGATTCAAAGTGCAAGACAAATCTACACTGTCTCTACCTCTCTCCACGCCGTACCTGAAGAAGTTGAAAAAAATTATTTTGATTCCAAAGAAAATAAAATATACCTGCGTTTGCCGGGAGTCGAACCCGGGTCTATTGCTTGGAAGGCAATTATCCTAACCGTTGGACTACAAACGCATTGATACTAATTTGTTTAGAGAAGTTTTACCCATTAAGAAACTAGTTTGGGCCGCGCAAGGCCAGGCGAAGTATACCGAAGTTTGTTAATTAAACTGTTTTTTTATTTTTGCGGGGGGGGAGGGGGGGGGGACTAATATTGACATACCTATGCGTACTTTTGGGAAAAGAAAATGCTCGACTAGGCTAGAAAATTTGCACTTTAAAACTTTTCAATATCCAAGGCATACGAACAAACGCACACCAACTCCACGCAGGAGATTTTTATTCTTGAGGCAAATGAAGTATATATAAGGGCTTGGAATTAGAGGGAAATTTAAATGAACAGTGGCAAATCAAACCGAGCTAATTAATAACAAATTACCGTATGGCTGTTTCAAAAAACATTGTATGGCTATAACGACTCCATCCTCGTGAACCTGCATATAGCAGCTGGTAAATACTATTACTCCTCAATCAACCATTCGTAAAAGGTGATTGCAGAACGTCCACAACCAGGACTGAAGCCGTACGTGCCTTCTCGTCTCTCGGCAAGTCAGCAAGCAAACTCTAACGATCTCTCATTTCACTTACTCCACCCGTTCTTTCATGTTTGACCCCGGATAATTTAGTTTCGAACAAACTAGAGTGAACTATAAAAAAAGAGAGAGAGGTATCAAGATCTGACCATATCTTAGGCACGAGATCATAAGAAAAAGCACTGCTACCATAATGCCAATGTCACAAATTATCCACAAATAACTACCGAAATACAACATACATGTTGGACGCTATTGTCTAGGTTCAAGTCAACTGTCAACATGTCTTAGACAAAGTGTAATAGCATACTATCGGTAGGGATAAAATCGGATCGGATACGGGCGGATATAGCTTATTCTATATCTTATTCTGCATCTTTTTTCTCGGATCCAGAGCCAGGACGGATAGTGTCGGATAATTATTTCTTGATCCCGTATCATGTCCTATATTCTTATTTCGGAGTCAAATTCAGACACGGATACTATTATAAGATTCATATGGATGAAAAATTATATGATAGACATATAGTTAGAGTGGGAATGAATATAACAATAGCTAATATACGAAAACAAATCAACTTGTTTACCTATATACATCAAATTTTTAGATTTTTTTAATATTTTTATATCTAAATTATTTAAATTAAATCAAATTATATAAATCTCGAATCCCGAACGGATACTGCTTATCCCATATCCTATCTCACTAGTTTTCTCGGATTCGGATTCAGACACAGATAATATCGGATGACTATTACTGTATCCTATATTTGGCCATATTTGTTTTCTCAGTGATCGGATCGTCGAACGGTCGGATATTATCGGTCCCCTTTTTATCTCTAACTATCGGCACAAAGTGTATCACAATTCACAATCCACGTGACGCTTCCGACTCTTGGTTTTGGGAAAGGGTTCGATCAATGAGATTTCCTTTCAAGAGAACTGCAAGTTTCCCTGTGAACAATGATGACTGTTTTTCTTTTCTTTTCTTTAGCGGAAACAGCGATCATCTTGTACACTACTGAAATGGATAAACAGAGGATACTTTAAAAGAAAAACGGAGAAACAATGGGCCTGTAGGTTAGATGGGCTGGAGCTGAGGAGTTTCAACGGTATTGGATCAGGCCCAAGCAAGATTCAAACGCAAGCAGTGAGAGCTACCGCTAGCCGTTGCCCGTTCGTCCAATTGCTGCTACCAGCTACTAGCTGCAGCTGCATAGATTAATCTAACTTCACTGTTCGTATCGTGAGCTCTTATGACATGATTACTGGCTCTAAATGATGTTGTTGATGCTCACCGTCGGTTCCTCTGAACAATTAAGTAGTGTATTATTGTCAATTGTCTTTTTTTTGCGGGTATATTATTGTCAATTGTCATGCACGTCTTTCACACCAAAGATTCTTATGTCGTGTTTGTGAGGAATGCTTCATGCACAAGCACTTCAAAATAACGGTGAAAAATTTCCAGCAATCGTTGTGATTTTTTCAGTATCCATTGATACCGGTCCCTTTGATGCTCGTCTCAAACTCCCGCCTAATGACCGTTTTCCTTAAAAATCTGAAACTAACCTCGAGCTGAATTTTCGTTGGTGAGACAACGAACGGTAACCCATTTTCTTTCAAAACTGTTACCACTTCCGATCCACAAGAAAAGGAAGAAAAGCCACACTGCCGCCTCCCTCTCCCCATTTGCTCCATCCTCTCAAGTTACTTTTTTTTTTTGAGGAAACTACGGTGGGGAAGACCCCCACCTGAATTTTTCTCATTGCAAACAAACTGTTACAGGGTGCGTGCACAGCACTTTTGGTGACAGCAATAGAAAGACAAAGCAAGACTATTATCTAATTACATCCACCATGAAGGTGCACCAGTCCTCTAAGATACCCGTAGGCATTGAGCGTTTCGCTCTACACATCCAGAGACGGAGATGTTCCTGGAGAAGATCAGCAGTGGCAGATATGGACAGTGAGATGTCGTCAAACACTTTCTTATTCCTCCGACCGACATTATCTAAGTGTTGAACGACCGACCGTCCTTTTACTTCGCCTAACTAAAATACGAAAAGTAGTTACTCGTCTCTCAACATAAATAATAATGTATTGAGTGTCCTCTACTATTGCGTTTTAAAAAAAACAAATTTAGGTGTAACTGTTCCTAAATACCACAGGGCTTGCTAAATATGTTCTGCATACGTTCCCCGTCATGCAAAATAGTCAATTTCTGTCATAATTGGAGATCTCCAGTACAAAATGCATATTACTTTAACGATTTTTTCCAAGAACTTTAATTGTGCTTGCTGTATATATTATGTCTGACCTAATTTTGCTATTTTGTAGCATACTGATAGAGAGTTTGTTGTCCGCATGTCCTACATGGAAATTTTTAACGATGAAATTAACGATCTTCTTGTGCCGGAGCATAAGAATTTGAAGATTCATGAGAGCAAAGAGGTAACCGTTTCATTTTTTTAATATGTAACTGATCAGTAATGCCAGCTTAAATAATATTGCTGTGCACTTATTGTTATACTTGCTACCTACATTTAAAGAAAGGGATACATGTTGGAGGTTCAAAAGAAGAAACTGTCACATGCTCTGAACAAGTCATGGATTTGATGAAAGTCGGAGAATGTAAGCTCTCTTGATTTGCTTGCATCCTCAATTTCAACTATTATTCATGCTCCATACTAAACTGCTTGTGAAATTGCAGCTCATCGTCATATAGGACAGACTAACATGAATCTCAATTGCAGCCGGTCTCACACTATAATTCGAATGGTAGCTTTACATTCCAGATCTACTGTATTTTTCACCAAATGCGTTCTTTATTCTTATGCTACAAAAAATACTCAGATAGTTGAAAGCAGAGAAAAAATTGCTGACAATAAGAGGGGAGATTCTCGTAATGCTCTTCAAGTATCTGCTCTGGTAGTTGCAACTGCACGCTCTTATTGTCATAATGTTATCGCGTACTAGAGTTTATAGAGCAGAAATTGGTGGTCAAAGTTGCACTTTCAGGTCTATTTGTCCATAGCTTCTCATCATTGTGAGTATTGAATTATTTGCCTAGTTTCTCATTTTATTGCAAAATATTCCACATAGAATCTTGTAGATTTAGCCGGCTCAGAACGTTCTAATAAGACAGGTGCAAAAGGTGAGAGACTTAAAGAAGGTTGTAAAATTAACGAAAGTCTGACGGCTCTTGGCAAGGTCATAAAAAGCTCAGTGAGGGCATAAAGGATCAAGGGTAAGCTATTAGCTCTCTGACTGGTGAACTTACATGGCCTGATTTCTTTGGCCTATTTACCTCACTAATGAATTTTACCAGGGGACACATCCCTTACCGTGATAGTAAATTAACAAGGATATTGCAACCTGCTCTGGGTGGAAACTCTAACACGGCAATCATTTGTAATATAACACTTTCACAGGTATGCTATGTTGAATCATTTTAGGGTAACTTATCAGATTTTTATCTTTTTCTTAAGAAAGTTAAAAATACCACTTTTCCATCTGCTGCAACTTTGAACCCTCGGATATGGACTAAATCTCATTCCTTTTTTTTGTGAAAGTTCCATCCTTTAATGTAAACTTATAAAATTTGCTTATTTCACTTAGTAGCTGATGTTTGGTTGTGGAAATTGAGTTGCCTTATTGTGAATTTCATATATCCTACTTCAGCTTTATCCCCATTATTTTCCTATAATACAAAAATACACAACTCTCCTGTCTATTCGAGAA
Source organism: Eleusine indica (assembly GCA_030378355.1). Classification (NCBI taxonomy): domain Eukaryota; kingdom Viridiplantae; phylum Streptophyta; class Magnoliopsida; order Poales; family Poaceae; genus Eleusine; species Eleusine indica. The sequence goes on from CM059494.1 coordinate 14,263,259, forward strand.
AAAAAGGCTTTATCCCCATTATTGATATTTCTCAACCCTTTGTATCATATACTCCCGAAGTGATGTGTCATATAGCAATAAAATGGACTTTTGACATGCTTTTAGTAAGCAACAAATGTTATACATTTTGTAACTAACAGTTTTGTTATTTCTGGTCCTGTAAACTATTTTTCTTTATTTTATATACTTCAGGTGCATGCAGATGAGACAAAGAATAGCTTACAGTTTGCTAGCAGAGCATTACATGTTACAAATCGTGCAAGTGTTAATGAGGTATCAGTATTTCCTTCACGTCAATTTGATTGATCATTCTGTTTGGTTGCAAAAATCACATTAATTGCTTCATTATGTATGTGCAGATTTTAAAAGAACCTGAGTTACTTTGACGCCAAAAGACAGAAATCGATGAACATCATGCAAAACATAATGTATGCAGCCAAAAAATTTAGTTATACTTTACATGTGCATTTTGAGTGTAGAAAATTGATGCTCCTAGTTGCTTTAGGTCTCTCAAAGTTGTAATCACTTGGAAGAAATTCTTATTTTGCAGGACAAACTACAAAAAGTAATTTTCTGAATCATATTTTATTTCCAGACTTGACTTTATTGTCTATCAAGTAACATGATTGTTTGTTTGTAGACTGAGCTGGAAAACGAGAAAATTGTTTTAGAGTTGGAGGAGGAAAAGAAAATTAATGCGGAGCAGGCAAAGAGAATTGAAAATCTTAGCTCACTTGTTCTGAATACAGAGAGGGATAAAAAGAATGCTGTTTTTCGTAAGGTAAGTTCATTCAATTTATTTATGTAATATGAGGTATAGTTGCGAAATGCATATGCACAGAATTGTTTGCCTCCTCCTTTCATTGTTCCTATTACTTTTTTTTTCTGCTAATACCTAATAGCTTCAGATGGAATTTATTTAGGATCTAAGCTCGTATGTCATGCAGGTTGTTGAAGGCGGGCTCAGGCCTATAAGGCACACATTAACCAGCATGGCTTCCAACTCCAGTAGCTTCTTTGCTTCCTTATTCGGATCACGAACACAATGCTCACTGCTGACTACTTTTGAGGTTAGCTACTTTGTGGACGGTGTGAACTATTTCCTTATTCTGATCGCCAATACTCTACTTCTGAGTAATACCTCCGTGGACGGTGTGGAAACGCCGGAACCGTCAAGTGTTCGATGACATCTCCATGTCCCTGCTGACAACAGCTTCCTGACGACCCAAACGGGTCCCCGTAGAAGACTGGTGTTCGTCGGTTGTTGATGTAATCAGATAGTACAAAGAGTGTGTTTTTGCCTCTGCCGTGGCTGATACATGATGTACCCTGATGTATATTAATATCTGTATTATACTCCACTAGTAGCCTTGATTGATGTTTCCTCACTGAAAATCCATGTAACGTGGCATTTAGGCCTGCCACGGCCCAGTTTTTCTTAATGATATCAGCTAGAGTATAGAGACCTCTTCCCTCCGTTGACGTTAATCTATAAATCTTATGTGCCTTTCTTGATGAGGAAGATTGTGGTTAATCAGTAAATCTTCTCAACATGGTAGATTCATTGAACCTTTTGTGCCTCTTCTGCCAGACACTGGCACACATGCTTGTTTCGAAATCTGAAACCATTTGTAGCTAACAGCCCTAATAAGAACAATTGTAAGTCTAAAAAAAAAAAGAACAATTGTTTCAGATTAGCCAGGATTGTTGAAATAAGATGGAGAATAATGTAGTTGATTAGTCTTAATAATCCTCGAAAGGACTAATTGAGGTCAACCGGAGCTAATTGTGGTCAACGAACAAACAGGTACCGGGATGGGTTTCCTTAGCCTTTTTATGCGTGCCAAAATGGACATGTGACGGCACCAAATAATCAGCTGCATGAAGGAATCTGATGAAGCCATCAAGAATGGCCCAAGGCCACCCAAGGCCAACCAATAAGTATTTAAAATGAGGTAGCCGTTGGGCTCCTAGCCTTCACAGGTCGTAGCGGTCTAGTCAGCTGCCACCTCTCTCGATGTGCAGTAGCCCAACCAAATGCTTGTTTTTCTTTTTTTTTTTTTAACTCAACCAAATGCTTGTTTGAGGAGCAGAGTTCCGTAAATGTTTGGTTAATTTAGGTTTTGTGTAAGCAACGTATAGCAAGGTTAAACTTCTTATTATCTCTGACCAACAAGTCGGTAATTTGTGAATTTTAGATTTAAAAATCCAGTAGCGTTGGATTTTTTGTATGGAATAGTTTTCATATTGATAAGCAAGATGACATGATGAGAGACTAATTAACATCAAAATGGATCACACAAAGTCAAACTGCACCCTGCTTTTTCAAAGAGAGAATGTACTACTCGGTGAAGGATCAAAGAAAGGGTGCAGGCGTTGCTTTGGATCTCTAGTAGAAATTTCAGCACATGGCCATGTCGTAGAAATTGCATTGTACATTTTTTTTTCGAAATGAAAAACCCAGAGGGTGGTTTACACAGCTTGACAGAAAGGTTACGCGCCAACTAATGGCGTCCATCCTGTTCAAAAAGACTAATGGCGTCCCTCTCGAAACCTGCGCCGAGAATGGGTGTATACCGAGGGCACTAATCTTTCAAGCGCAGGGCTTTTCCAACTCAAACGGCCTTCCTCCGGGAACCGCCGAATCGAAGAAGCGGCTCGCCGTCCGCCGGGCCGCCACCGCCGTCCCAGGCCAGTCCGGCCGTCGCAATCCTTCGGAACGCCGCCACCGCCGCCGCCAAAACATCGACCTGCATTGCCGCCACTCGCCCAGGTACGGACATGCCTCATCGACGGTTGGGGAAAAGTTCGATTTTCGCCGGATTTCTCGGGCGCCGCCCCTCGCCTCATCAGCCGTCTTCTTCCTCCCCGTTCCCCACCTCCTCTTCCGCCTCGCCCCTGCGACCCCGCTTCACCGCTGCTCGCCATCGCCGCCCGCCTTGCCACTCGGCCCACCCAGAGCCCTAACTAAACCCTAGCATCATCCGCCCGTCGCCGTCGCCGGAACACCGCTTCTGTTATACCGCTCCACTTGTGCTTAATTATCGTGTTGATTTTTGGTTCGGAAAATTGAGGATTTTTTTCTGTGTGCCCAGGATGGTGCAGGACGTCGGCGCCCTCCGCCGCGCTCGCTGGCGGACCTCCGGCGCGGGAGTCGGGGGCCACGAGAACGCGCCGCCGGGCGCAGCCGCCCGGCCGCCCCTCCGCCCCATCCAGGCGTCGGCGTCGGGTGCGCCAAGGTGGTCGTTGCCCGCGCACAGGACGGGCTCCGGGGTAAGGGTGGGCAAGGCGCCGCCACGCGTGGGCTTGAGCACTTCTCTTGCGCTAAGGAAGCCTGGCGCCAAGCTTGTGGGGAGGTCAGGGTTGAAGACTGAGGGGACGAGTTCTGTGGAGGAGCCGCGTAACAAGGTCCGAGATGCTATCTCGTTCTGGGAGGAGAACAGCGGCAATGTGAAGGTGAATTGCATCTACTGCTATTGCTCCTGTCCCCGTTCATTCATACATGTGCATGTGTTGTTCCATACAGCTTAATATGTTCATGACTAAAAGGGCCTGTTTGTTTCTCTGCAAATGGGCCCTCAACACGCTTTGAAAGACTACAGCTTAACAACAGAATACCTTCAGAGATAGGAAAGACAACAAGACTCAGTAAGAATTTCGGGGTATTTCGTCCTGCAAGCTGCATCTCCAATGCCTTTCAATTAATTAAGTTTTTGCATGTGGAATGCAGTAATGTATAGTTCAGTCTTGGGTCAGGACATAAAGCTAAAAACTTCATCTTCTCATTTTATATGTATGCTCTTATGTTATACAACAATCCGTTAATCTATATCTATATAATAAGCGCAACCAACTTAAGGTCATTCATTGCTATTTCTTTGCAACCACATTAAGCCACATCACCTAAAAAATTCTGACCATCTGATTATCCCTTTTGCATAAATCACCACCGTCCACATCAGCAATGCAAGTAATCTACCATCAGTAATATAATTATAAGTATATCTAACGCCTTCTTGCCCACTATCACTTTCACGGCATTGATTACCATTTCCTCCTAGCCATAACTTTCTACTAAATAGTACCAGCAACGTTGGCTAGCTGAGATCTCACAATGCATTTGGCCTCTCCACAAATCACCTGCCTGTTGACCCTTTTTGTTCTTTGCCATATATACGCATGAAGAAACTATCGTCACTAGTATCCCAATACTACTACTACTACCTAATTATTGTTCCTTTTTAATAACCACACACACATGCAAAAACTGTTGTCGATCGCTAGAGGAAAACCAATATAAACGTTTCTTCTTTTAATTTCTCTCTCCCACGCTCAAAGGCTCCTTCTTAATTACCACACACGCATGCATGCAAACACTGCCGCCATTAGCAAATTAAAGAGATGTTTCTTCTTCCAATTTCTTTTCACTCAAAGGCTCCTTCTTATTAATTGCCACATACGCATGGATGCAGAAACTGCCGCCAGTAGAAAATTTGAGAGACGTTTCTTCTTCCAATTTCTCTCACTCAGAGGCTCCTCCCGACTCTATCTTTAAAATGCCGTTAGAGGCCACCACATTCTATGACCACCACCGTACATGCAGTGAGACAATGCTATCAGGCAAATGCGGAATACAAGCATAGTGTCAATCAGCTCCATTTTTGCAACCTCACCCAATACCTCACCCCACAACCATGGCAGTTAACCTTGCTACATTCCACTTTCGTTTGTGCCAATGTTAAATAGACTCCTTCAGGGAACTATATTTGCAGCTTCATATGGGAGTGTGTTATTCATTTCTTTGTATATTTATATTTTGTGCACAAGCACTCTGTATTTAGAGAAGTTATACATGGGCAAGAGGAAACATTCTCTTCTTTGTACAGAGCCTTCTTGGCTTCTTGGTGCGTAGTGGCATTTAGCAGTGAACTTTGTTACAAATATTTGGTGGAATGCATGCTCAAATCAATTCTGTGTAGAAATTTCTCTCTGCACACGTACATATGAATGGAAGATTTATTGACAACACGTAGATCGTCTACAATAAGATGGGCTGGCTGTAGTATATTTGTAATAAGGCTCCAATAGTTGAAATCATTGCTGCCTCTTTTCCCCACAAATCAGCAACAAAAAAGATCAAATTAAAAAAAAAATCTTTTATTCTCAAATTTGCACGAGAGGCAAGAGAGATGTTCCATTGAAAGGCAACATATGACCGGCATGTGTGATGGATTATCTTTTCTACTAGCAAACTGTGTCTTATATAGAATGGCATGCATAGGTTTCGTATCCCCCTCAAAACTATTTTCATTCCTGAAGTTTATTTCTTCGAGTCAATTCAGATTTTATCATGATCTTATTTCTCAAGAAAATATAACATGGTAGGTTTGCTATGAATTCCGTGGGTAAAATGTTGTATTAAATCTTAACAACATATATTTATTTCTCATGTGACTATAATTTCAAGATTTTAGTTTTCCTGCAAAACTGAAACCATCGTATTGATAACCAGAGAGTACTAATTAATATCTCCACATTCACAATAGCAGCACTGTCAATCAACTGCACACTTCTTTATTTCCATCTCTCAGTATAGCAAAAAGTCATTTCTATAATGCCCGCAGCAACTCGTGGGGTATCATCTAGTACACTGTGATGACTGTGAAACTGACAAAATATCAACACACACTATGCTATTTGATTTTTACAGAATGTTTCATCAACACTGCGACAGTACGACTCTCATGCACCTGCAAAGGTAGAAGACTGCTCTGATGAGGATTTCGTGAAGTTGCATCTGGAGTTGGACATTTTTAAAACAATTCTTGTGGCAGCCCATGCAGAAGTTGAGCAAAGAATGACTGACGAGTTGAAAGCATCAAGATATGTTATACAAGATCTTGAATCAGAGCTGGTTAGATCAATAAAAAGCAATGATCAAAGCTTAGAACTTATTCACAAGAGGGATATGGAAATCTCGAGGTTAAACAGTGAGCTTGACATCCTCCATAGACGGGAGTACTTGGTCACTGAAGAGCACAAAATCCAAACTTTGCAGTTGTATGATGCTGAAGATTCACCATTGAGTGCAAAGTTGAAAAGAATTGAAGCTTCACTTGAGAAAGCGCATGACTTAAATACAAGGTACCAACAGGACCTGGAATCTCACAGTTCTGCTGAGGAAGAAAAAGATGAAGTCCGTCGTCAGGCCGAGGTTGAAACGGTCAAGGTGATTACATCACTCCAACTGCAGCTCAATGCCAGCAAGAAGAACGAGTTATTGGCCAAAGAAAACCTTGAAGAGCTCCAGCTTGAAAAGAATAGGTTGAATGATAGGCTAGGCAAGGTGATGGAAGAAAATGAACGCTTTTCTTCTGTAAATTATGAGTTAAGCACTGACAATTCTCTTCTCCAATCAAAATTAACAAGGAGTGAGGAGGTAGCAAAGGCCTTGTCATTTGATCTTAGGATGGTATGGGAATCAGCATCTATAGCGAAAGATAAAGCAGATGAGCTTATTAAGGTGAAAGAATCAGTAATATTATTGGAACAAGAGCTTGCTTCTAAATCTCAGGAACTTGATGATGTTGTTTCTGATAGACAACAATTCAAAGATCAAATCATGAAGAATAATGGGAGAGTTGCTGCCCTAGAGAAAGAGCTAGCAAAAAAAATCGATGAACTTGACATGATTTCCAGTGAGAATGCAGAGTTGAAATCACAACTCAAGCGCACTGAAAGAATCAGTCCCATCGTTGAGGAATTAGCTCATAGAAGTAAATTCACAGGAAAACTTGAGGAAGAGCTGAGAAGTTTGCAAAATGAATTGTCCAAACTTTCGGATGAAAAGCATTCCTGTGAAGCTCAGTTGCTTTTTTTCAAAGATAAGTTGGAGATGGCTCAGGCACTCACAGCAGAAAGTGAATCTATCGCTACAAAGGCTCAACAGGTGCGTAGAACCTACTTGGATATCGACTTATCATGTTTCCCTAATACTGCTTGTATTCTTTTTTCTGTATATAAGATTTCCGTTATTTCTTTTTCGTTTCAGATTGTCAAAGAGAAGAAGAATGAAATCAAGCTATTAGAGAGGTCTGTTGAGGATCTTGAGATTACTGTGTGTGAATTGGAGAACAAGGTGAGTTGCACCACTTCTATTTTGTCGGTGTTCATTTGATCATTCTGACAATGTTTTTTGTCATTTATCCTAAGGTAAGCATCGTCAAGGAAGAAGCAAAACATGAAAAAATGCAAAGAGAAGAACTAGAACTGAAACTGCAGAGTATCAGACAACAAAAGTCAGTTATGCAATCCTTTGGGAATGCAAGTAGCTCCCTGAAAGATGAAATGGTCAGCTTAGTCGACTCAATGAGGTGTGCATGGTTGAATTTTTTTTCCCAGTTATTTATGTTTATAGCGGCAAGGGAGACCAGCCTAACACTCACCTTGACTGTTATGTGTCTTTCAGGCACTCACAAGATAAACAAAATGAGCTACTGGATGCTCAAGAAGTTTCTAAAAGCGAACAAGAGGTAAGGACATATTTCACTTTATTTATCAATTATTATATTTTAAGTTGTTATGACAATCTAAATTACTGGGAGAGTACTCTTATGTTGTTTAAAGGTTTTGATTTCAGATATTTCTCTAGATATTCTTCATTCTGAGTGTTTTTCCGTTCATCTTTTTCTTTAGCTGCAGATTGGATACTTGTGTGATATGCTGTGCTTATATTCATATCATATATTTCCTTTCATATTGAACCCATTGTCGGAGTTCGTCTAATTTACACATAAGAATTGAACTTCTCAATAAATACATGCAGGTTTTAGGACCTGTCCAGAAAGATTGTGCAAGCTGCATGAGCAGGGGAAAACAATGTGTGGGGATGACGCAACCCTTTGAAGAGCTGATGCAAGGAGCCAAGGCAAGCAATGGAGAGTATCGTGCTAATGGTTGCTCATCTGGTGATACATGGAATGGCAGCACAAATGCTTCATTTCCTTATTCGCATGCTTTGCCGAAGACTACAAACCAAACAAAGCCAACTGTGCAGGCAACCGAATCACCTACAGTAGGTGCTGAGCCAGCTCCTCTAACAGAGGATCCAGATGAGCTTAGTAAAGAGTCCTCTTTAGTTGAGGGCTTGCAGGAGCTCAAGGAGACAGATGATGAGATGGAAGATACACATTCATCAGCTGAAGATTACCGGCCAAAGATATCAGAGTTTGATCAGCCCAGTCCAAATGAGCACCTGCAGCAGTACAGTGGGAGTGAGCAGCCTGAGTTACATAAGGTTGGCGTAGTTAGTGACCAGTCTCAGTCTGAGTCTAGGTCAGAGGAACAATTGCCATCTCCATTTGTAGGGCCAGTGGTTGAGATCATTGAGGAGAATGAGTTGCCTCCATTTGCACCAATGCGTCATAATGATCCTGTTAACTATATGAGAGCCCCTTCGGATGAGCTGAAGAGGCTTAGAAGTAGGAATCACTATGAGGGGCAGAGAACAGCAACCGACAGGAGGTTCTGGTCCATTGAGCAACAGGACTTGTACACCTCCATCTATAGCAGGGCCAAATTGGTTGATATGAAATGGATCGACTGGGAGCACATCGATAGCGAAGAGATGTTTGCTGGTGTCAGAAAGCGGTGTGCACATTTGGGACTGGAGAAGATAATGGAATACGGTTGTGACTGGGACGATGAACTAATTAGGCAGTTTTACTCTACAGTGTATATCAGTGCCGACAAGACTTCGCTGACTTGGATGACAGATGGCCGAAAGATCACAACCAACAAGAGTGCATGGGAGGAGAAATTCAGCATTCCTAGCAGTGCTCACACTGAGATACACTCAGAACTTTTCCTTAACGATGATAACAAGAGTATCTTGTACACAGCTGCAGAATATACACTTGGTCGGATCAAAGGTCTATCTCCTTTGGCAAGTATAGCCAACAAGATTCTTAGGACAACTATTTATCCTAGATTTGGGAATACCACACATAGCTGGAATGTCCTATATCACATTGTGGAACAGCAATCTTTCGACATCATTTCTTTGATCTTTGGTGAGATAAGTTTACGTATTTCAGATCACAATCGCATCAAAGACCAGCTGCTGTATGCACCATACATCATGGGAATGATCATGAGAGCTTTTGAGTATAAAGGACCTAACGGATCTACGCATGATTCCTACAAGCCCAGGCCCCCGTACAAGCGGAAACTACCCCCAAAAGCTCGTCCTTCAGTAGCGGGAGCAACACCTGCAGTGGTATCACCTCTTGAGCCCACAATTTCAGCAGTTCAGCGAGAGGTTGCAGCAGCTGGACGTGAGGCTCATGTTGAGGAAGTTGACAACCATCATCAGTCTGAGGCAGCTGGACATCAGCCCCAGGTACAGGGAGTCCAGAGACGAGCGGTGCTAGTGCAACCTATTAGACACACGGATCTTTTTCAGGTTGTTGAGTCTGGACTCAAGCCCATTAGAGACACTTTAGCTAGCATGGAGGGCAGAATCGGTAGAGTTGAGGAAGGAGCATATGTCGTAGCTCAGCGTATCAGCAGCTCTTCATCTCAGATCCTAGCTTCAAGCTCCTCTCCAGCACCGTTGCCTCAGACTACTTCTGCAGCACCACCTCAGGCTCCAGCAACTTCTCATTTTTCTGAGCAGGCCAACATGGCGCATGCCGACAACCTTGGTGTATCAGCTCAGCCGGTTCATGTGAGACCAAGTCCTTTTAGTGGCTTCCGTTGGTATGAGAAGAAGTGATCATAAGGCGTGTGTAGTAGGAAAGTGTGGAAGATTGCCTTTGGGTTGTCACGACGGGTATCTTGTACTCTTCTCGTTGTTTTGTGTATATATATGACTTGTATATATTATTCTACAAAGACCTTTCAGGGAGAGCATATCCTATGTGTCTATGCCCTTACTGTGATCTGAGACTCTGAGGAATAAGCAAGCACTGCTGAATTTTTTTGTTTATGTACACTCCGGGATGAGGATGTTGCGGCTTGGCTCCTGAGCCTTCTCATGTGCATGGTTTTCCAAGTTTGGACCACTTCCATTACGTGCTTAGTTTAGTTCAGTTAATGTTTCCAGACGTCAGTCCCATGAGGGAAGAAGCTGTGACAAGGTCCTTTCCAGCAGCATAGAAGTGAGGTCGTGCCGTCGTGGCCTTAGTTTTGATTCAATCTTCATGTTTTTTTTCAGTTCTGTTCATTATAAGATTATCATGTATATGATTTGATTAACATGCATATATAATTGCTCATAAAAATGTGGTAATATTCAGTCTTATTCCGGAAGACCCTGTTTCTAACTATGCAAGTGTTTCAGGAGGAAGCATATATAAACTTCAAGGTGCAGTCATTTTTGTCAATCTGGTGGGTAGATGGATCTTCTATGCCAACGTAGGCAGCTTTGTCTTAATTCAGTTCAAATTTAATAAGTTGTGTTTAGTTCAGTTCAAATTTAACAGGGAGACTACCTCTGCTGACAATAACGGAGAACAATACTCCCCGGAAGGAGTAATGCCAGTGGCGAATGCTGCTTACGTTATTAATTTAGTTTCGAGTATTATTTGACTATTGGGGCTTCAATGCTTCTGGTTTTGCCATTGGCGAAGTTCCGCATTCTCATATCTTGTTTGACATGTATATAAATACATCCAGGTTTTCGGACCTGTCAAGGAACTCCCTTCGAGCAGCACTATCAGCCATGATGATTATAAGAAGGTTTACCAAAAAAAAAAGGAACGTTTATATGACGTGGATGGATGCAACCACACGTATTGCTGGTGTAGATAGACAACAATGGGCGTAGCAGCCAAGTCTAGACTCTAGAGTAGAGTGATGCACAAGTACACAAAACATGTCTTTTGTATAAAATTGTCCAATTTGGAAACACAGTGTTACTGAAGCGGTGTGCGTTCACCATTTCCAGTACCGCTCTGTGGTGATCCAGCTTCTAATATGAATCAAATTAGACATCCGAACTTCGAAATATTTTAGCTATGCCTTACCAGAAAGTTTTTTAGCTTTGATATATTTTTATATGTCTTTTTCAACGTACTTACTATCCCAGGCATCATCAATGTCTGAAAGTCCTTTTCCGTCCCAAGCAATGCCAACGTCTGTCAGCAGTACATGGACTAATAAATTGCCCGGCTTGGAGTAAACTCTTCTACAGTTACGTGATGAAATTAAACCTGAATGCCTTATTAGAAACCGATAGCAACCTGAATGCTCTATTATGGGAAGAAGAATTCTGGCTGATGAAATTGCCAACGCTATTCCAGTCACCTGTCACTGATACACCTGTGATGTAAATCAATTATTCTTTTGTACCTTCTTGGATATTTTTTGACCTGAGAACAGCGAGGGAGGCCCCACTGTGGTATTTAATTAAAAAAAATAAGAAGGAAGAAACAACTTACATAATTTACAACAAAGATCCTGGTTCAAAAAAAAAATTTACAACAAAGAAAAGAAAGCTCAGAAACTAAGGTTAAAAGAGAAAAAAAGAAGACTGAAGGAGAAGAGTAGCTGTAATCTGAACAGTATCATCTATACAAAGACTGAATGGACCCAGTTGATAAAAGGGATACAATGAGAATCCTTCAATTTGTACGCTTGTAGGTGACATTCATCTCTGAGGTTTCGTTTCCATTGATTAAGTCTTGCTACAGAGTTGTAAAAAATGACCCTGCGTTGCTTCCAAATTTGCCAGGCTACTATGATGAAGCATTCCATAAGGAAGATGTTTCCAAAATCTCTCTTTGCCTCTTGTAGCATATAAAAGAAAGGTAGCCCGAGTTGCCATTATTAAATTCCAATTTCCTGTCAGCAAGTTTGAGCAAAGGAGCAAAGAGTAGAGTGTGCCATCTCGAATATTGAATGCCATCACTAATAATAGAGTGTGTTTTGAGGCTGACTTAGAACTTCTCGACGTATCGCAGTTGGCATGGAATCAGAACGCCCAAGGTAATCAGACGGCGGGGGCCGTGAAGGAGCTTGTTCTCAACTGTCCCTATGCAATGTCAGGCGAGGGAGAGACGACAAACGCGGAGGAGCTATGTGTGGGTTGGTGGCCACCGATGCTCCTAACCGGCCCAAGGCTGGCATGTCGGATCCGCTCGAGTCCTCTGCTACCCTCTCGTCCCCGACGTCGCTCAGGCTCTCTGTTGCCCTCTCAACATCGACGCTGCTGGGTCCCTCTCAAAAGGATAATGCTCTATGCATAAACAATGCTAAGAAATAATATTAAGTGACTTAATAGATATGTTAGATTAAGATTCCCTTTATAAAAGAGTCATTTACATGTTAATGTATAAACATGACAATGCTTTACAATCAATTCCCATATAAATTATTTTTCCGACCTTCAAAATTATTACAGTATTTTTATAACTTTTTTACAGCTCACAACCATATCAACCCAACAACTTTTAGCTTTTTCACATCTCACAACCTACAACATTTTTTTTCCACCACAGAAACACATGTTAAACTACCATATTTTTAGTGTGCATGTAATGTAGCTGCAGTTTAGAAATCAACGGTCGGAGGCTAGGCTACTTAAAGGAAAAGAAAAACAACAAATAATTTACCAGTCATCAGGAACTATAGAAGAGGTTGCCTCACAAAAAAAAAACTATAGAAAGGTTTATTTCATAATAAGCAAAAATACCAGGAAGGGGAGGGAGGACAAAAATAATTAACTCAGAAAGAAGTTAAACACGCGCGGAGTCGCTGACAGGCAGGAGGGTTAAGGCGCCAACAATGGCGTCCCGTCAGCCGTCACCAGCATCAAGGAACCAACGGGCAACGGCGACCTTCTATAAAACTAGCTTCGGAAGCAGGCCTCTCACTCTCTACAGCACAGAAGCAGCCAGAAATTCGAAATTCGAAATTCGAACTGGCTTCCACCCGCACGCCCGCCGTTTGTCCGGGTTGCCGGCGCTAGTTCGCTCCAGCCATCGCCGTCCTCCTGCTCTTCGCCGCCATCGCCAACAACTACTCCTCCCAGCGTGCTTGAAACAAGAAAGCGCACAAAGCATCACATGGATTGGGAGTCCAGAAACCCATTTCACATTCAATCATGTTGCTTGCGAAACAGTAGATCAGGTAAGCGTGTATGGGATTTGGCTCATGATGCAAGTTTTAGTTCTTGGACAGTGGTTAACTGATAAACTTGCTTTTGTAGGAAACGCTGTTCCGGGTCACTGGTTTGCCAATGGTTGAGAACTGTATTGCTGGATACAACAGCTGCATCTTTGCTTATGGACAGGTCTTTTTCAACCTCAGCTGTCATTTACTGTTTCCTGTCCTTTTTATGTTTTCCTGCCCTTAATTTTTCATTTGTTTACAGACTGGAAGTGGGAAAACATACACTATGCTTGGCGAAATCAGTGATCTGAAAGCTAGGCCTAGTCCACACCGGGGCATGACACCGCGCATTTTTGAGTTCTTATTTGCGCGAATTAGAGCAGTAACACATATATTCCTTTTCCTCTCATTGAATAATAGATTAAATTATTGCTGACTATATGATAAAATATTGCATGATCCTACAATCTCCAAATTGCTGTGTGTATTTGAATACTGCAGGAAGAAGAGAGCAGGAGAGACGAGAATCTCAAGTACAGTTGCAAATGTTCATTCCTCGAGATTTATAATGAACAAATTACAGATCTTCTTGAACCTTCTTCCTCAAATCTCCCGGTAAACTTTCATGCTGTTGTGTCAAGTTAACATGGACTTTCGATATGGCTATATGTACTTAGTTAAAATAAAACAATGTGCAGCTCCGAGAAGATATAAGGAATGGAGTATATGTTGACAATTTGACTGAATCGGAAGTTGGCTGTGTTAGTGACATTATAAACCTCTTGACACGGGTCAGTGCATTTCCTCTAGGATTTTCATTTCTCTTGATGAATGTCCTCTGGTAAACACACATCTCATTTAAGCAATCACACTTGCTCAACATCTCCTTCAGGGTTCTGCGAATAGGAAAGTGGCTGCTACAAAAATAAATCATGAAAGTAGCCGCTCCCGTAGTGCTTTCACGTGTATCATTGAGAGGTGGGAGAAAGATTCGACATCAAAATTAAGATTTGCAAGACTAAATCTTGTTGATCTTGCTGGGTCTGAAAGGTGGATCAAAATATTTGCTAAGTTCTCGTGACATTTTCTGGTAAGCAAATCTCTAATTGTTGAGACTTCACTTGAGACAGGCTGGGGACATCTGGTGCTGAAGGTGAGCTGCTGAAGGAAGCTGTCAATATCAACAAATCATTATCATCGTTGGGGTGTGTTTCTGTCCTTAAAACGTTTAGACAGTTATTCTTTTTCTATGGGAAAAAAATTGTATGTTATATTTCTTAACAGCGAGCATTTTCATTATTTGTGGATTGCAGTCATGTGATCATGAGTTTAGTTGATCTAGCGAATGGAAAACAAATGTTCCTTACAGGAACTCAAGATTGACGTCTCTTCTCCAGGTATCATACTTGATACATTGTATTACTCTGGCAATAACTATACATTTATACCTGTGCTCCCTCGTTGATTTTTGTATTCCTTTTTCACCTGCAGGATTCACTTGGAGGAAACTCAAAAACAATGATCATTGGAAATGTCAGCCCTTCAGTATGGTAATGGATTTTGAATTTATAATCTGTCTACCCAGACCCATGCATGGGATTTTGTAAGGTATCTTAAATTCTCCTTTGTGTGTTTGTACAGTTCAACTAATGAACCACTCAGTACCCTCCAGTTTGCTCAGCGTGCAAGGCACATTCAGAACAATGTAGGTATCTGCCTCTACGTTCAGTATCTCTTTTCAAAATATAAATGTTACTAACAACTTGCAATTCTTGCTCTTCAAATTTGAAGGCTGTTATAAATGCACATTCTTCATGTGATAAGTTAGCTTTGCAACACCAGAAATGTCTCCTAGAGGTGATATGTGGAGAATGTTAGCCCTTCCCTGCCTTTTTGTATGTAACATCATCCTAAACTAAACAAGGTTCTTATAACAGGAGATTGCTTGCCTCAAACATCAAGGATTCAGTAGATGTTCATCATGCACCGGTGATAGATCTGGAGGTGCTTTTGATGGTATTATTGAAAACGTAAATATGGATACCGAGAGCAAAAGCGATGCTGAGGACAGAAGATCTCAACAAGATTTACAAATTTCAAACAATGAGGTACATCTGTCTCTATTATTCTTGTAATTTTATTCCATGACTATTTCAGATTTAACCCATCTCTAACATATTCCATGACCATTTCAAACAATGAGATACATCTGGAGTAGGCTCTTTATAGTTTAACAGCTGTAAAAAACTTTAATTCTTGTTTGTCTATTCTGTGCTTATATCCTCCATCATATATCAATTTCAGGTCATGGTTGACGAGGATCGTTCAGATGCCTTGAGCATGCATGGCTCTCTAGGCAGGCAGAGGCACCTTCCATGCCAGGAGGATCGACCTCTGACAACAAAGCAGCTGTGCACATATATGGTTCTGGTGTCATCCAACTCTCCACAGCCTCAATCCTCGGATCAGCAGGTTGTACTAGAAGTCCCACAGACTCACCTTCCAGCTCATCAGCCTATGCCAACCATGCAACCAGAATCAATGCCGCCTTGGTCTTTGTTGATCCTTCTCGACAAGAGCTTAAGGTTTCTGAAGGAACAACCAAATGTAAGGAGGATCCACCTTCCCTCTCTTCTCCCAGCATAGTCACTAATGAGGCTCCTTTGAATGGAAACATGCTTGAAGAAGCCAATTTGCGTCAAATGAATAAGCCCGAACCTTTGAATGGTATTAATGGGTGCACTGAACTTCAGTTGTGCAAATGGCTTGGAGACTATGAAACAGATTTGATGATAGCCAATATTCTTGCAAAAGTATCGAGAACACTGTTTTGTCTTTTGAACTGAAGCAACAAAAACAACAAATGCAGAAACAAGCAATTATGTTTGCTGACGTACTTGAAAGAGAAAATAATTTAAGACATGAGAATGAAATATTGAAGCAGAAAATATTGGATGCTTTGTTCAGGGAACAAAAGATGGTTGACATGGTGTCTAAAATTGAAGCTGATAGGTTATTTTTCACTATCCATGAAAGCTTGGAGCTGGTTATTGATCATGTACAAAATTATATAAGTGAGCAAATACACATGGTGAGCATGTTATTCGATGAGATAGGTGTCGTTCAAATATCATCTGAGAAGCTAAGCACCCAAAGCTCTCTTCTCGAATCTGAATTAGCTAGAAAAGATGAAGTAGCAAAAGGCTTGTTATTTGACCTTAGCCTTCTACAGGAGTCGTCATTTGTGGCAAAAGATCAAGCAGATGAGCTTACTGTTGCAACAAAGTCTTTGGAACACGCGCTTTTATCTATATCACTTGAACTTGATGCTGTTGTTTCTGATAGGCATCTATTAGAAGGTCAAATCGAGAAGGGTAATGAAGAGATTGCTGCCTTAAAGGTGGAGCTAGCGAAGAAAATTGGTGAACTGAACATGGTTTCTGCGCAGAATGCTGAACTGAAATCAAAACTCAAGAACAGTCACACAATGAAGAAGGAATTGGCTGATAAAATTGAAGCCACAGGAAGACTTGAAGTGGACTTGCTTCAGCTGAGAAGTTTAATTGAGGAAAAGAACAGCAGTTTTCAGAGTTTGCAAAATAACTTATCCAAACTTGCGGTTGAAAAGCAATATTGTAAAACTCAGATGCTTATCTTGCAAGAGAACGAGGACATGGCTTCGAAACGTGCAGAAGAAAGTGTAGCAATTGCTAGAGAATCTCAGCAGGTGCTCACAGTCTAGTTGATTATTGACTTATTGTGTCTTCAGTAGAACATCATAAATCAATTTTCTTGTACAACCGTAACTCTTGTAATTTCATTGCAAAATATTTTGCAGATAGCAGAGAAAAGGGAAGAATATGTGAAGCTATTGGAGAGATCAATTGATTACTGTACGTGATTTGGAAAACAGGGTGAGCCATGGAATTTCTTCTGTTTAAGTGCTGATTATTCACTGTACTCTCTAAACAATGTCTTGATTATTACTATATATGGTGAAAATTATTAAGGGGCAAGGAAAACGGTATAGAATGCAGCAAGAGGAACTAGAAATGGAGCTGCAAAAAGTCAGTCAACAAAAGATAGCACTGCCACCCTCTGGAAAAGCGTGGAGCTCTGTTGAAGATAGAGTAGTCGATTTAGCTGGCTCATCCAGGTTCGCGTGTTTATGAGTTCTGTGATTAGCTACCTAAGGGCAATAGTTAACACTCAACTCAACTCTCTTGCAGGCAAGAGACGTACATAATGAGCTACTGGGTGCTCAGGAGAGTATGAGTATACTTCAAAAGGAGGTATCTGAAAAGGATTAAGGAGTAATAATGATATAGTGTGCTAATCATTTATCTGTTCAAACTAAGTATCTCAGAGCATTTCGCGTAAAAAAAAGGACCTCAGAGCTAGACATTCACACTAGGCAGCAGTACATCATTTATTTTGTAATGTGTTTTAAAATGTCTTGCCCAGAAATATTGTATGTATTGAGTTATGTGTCTCTGTGAGTGCTTTTTTTGCATTTCATCTTTTTCTTTGAGTTTAGTTTAGATTACGTAAATGATCTTATGTTTCCTCTTTAATGCTTTCTTTCATATGGAATCCATTATGCTAGTTCTCCAAATTTGCACGAGTAAGTTTTTTTTAATATAAGTACAAATGCATCCAGGTTTTGGGACCTATGAAAGAGCAGACGATCAACACTGTTAGGCGAGAATATAATATGTGGACGCAGCCACACTCTGAAGAGATGATTCAAGAAAGTGATGCAAGCCACAGTGAACATTGCACTGATGCTGGCATATCTTTGGAAGATAAGGTGACCTGGACTTCTGTTTCAAAATTGTGTTTGGTTGTTCTCTAGCGACAATGATTTTATCTTCATCGGTAGTTAGGCCACTTTCTTCTCTTTTCCCATATAAGAAAGGATTTTGCTCAAAAAAATTGTGTAAACTATTTATGGTGCTGTATAGATGGGCCGTAAAGTAATATTTCTTTTGAATCTCTAGTTTTGTATTGATAGTTGATACTAAACATTTGTTCCCAGATATCCTTGCTTCCTTTTATGTATCAACAAATTTTGATGCAGATGAACATAGGATTTGTTGATGCAGTTGATACTAAACAAATGTTTATACTAAACATGTGTTCCCAGTTAGTAGTCGAAGTACTTGGTGTGCATGCAGCATAATTCAGCATTCCTCAGTGACTTAGCTAAGTTCTTTCGAATCATATGCATAGCTATGGACTTTTATGTCTTCAGTCTTCTGTTAAGAGTATAAGTAGGATCTGCCTGTTGTGATATAAATCCTATCCTACTATAGCAGCTGGATCGTACCTTATTATGTTCACTTTTTGCACCTTTCACATTGTACATACAAGTTCCAATATCTACTTTTGTATGTTCGTTATGTGAATGTATGTCTGGTTTATGTGATTTGTTAATATGCATTAGTCCTACCAACATAATGGATGAATACATATTTTTCCTGACCAATTCATCAGTTTAAATCTTGAATTTTTTCATGTTGACATTTCAGCCATTGCTTTTACTACTGTCATAGGCTCATAGCATACTCCCAATATTTGGTCTCAGACTTCCAGTGTTGTGTGCCTTCTCTTTATAGGTTGCCTAGCTGAACTTTCAGGTTGAGGCAGGACCCATGCCTGACACGGCATGGAGTCAGGAGGTGGAAGATGGTGGTGTTGACAATGCAGGAGAGACCGATTATGTCACTGATCCGGCTGCACATGTGTCAGAGCTGAATTTTCAGGCTGAGGCAGGACCCATGCCTGACACGGCATGGATTCAGGAGGTGGAAGATGGTGGTGTTGACAAAGCGGGAGAGACCGCTTCTATCATCGACCTGCGCCACCACCTGACCCGCTACAAGGTCCTGCAGCCCAAGGCCATCACGAAGAGGAAAGAAAAAAAAGATGAAGAAGTTGTCAGAGTTAGGAGCTTGCTAGAAGCTCGACAAAAGAGAGAAAAAAAAAATGTGTGGGACTGATTTTGAGCTGCAAAGACTGTAGCCATGGGTATAGGCTAGTAAATCAAGAGAGGTGTGCAAGACCCCTTTTGCTCAGAATTGATCACTTTATGAGTTGCACCCAGTGACTATCCGAGTATTAGTTTTTGTTGGAACGTCAATAATTAAAAAACAGAGGAGTACAATTGAACATGGCACAAAACGGTAATAGGATGTCAAGGGAAAAGTCCATCTTTTGTTTTTTTTTCTTTTGCTAAAAAAAAGAAAAAATCCATCAAAAAATGACACGTTCACCTATTTGCAAGTAGATAATAAGTACCACATAAATACGATACTGGTTATTTAACAAACAAGGTAAAAATCAATCGACACTTTTTTTGTGGGGAAGGGGCAATTTGTCCTTGGACCGGGCTGTGGCTGTACCCTCCAAATTCGAACCGTCCTGGCGGTGTCGAAAGTCTCAACCTCGATCTCATTCTGGCCGTTAACTGTTCGTAAGAGTGAGATCCCAGCCGCCCGTTCCGAAGGCCTCTCTGGCCTCGATTCAAAATCCGGTTGAAATCTTCGGTGCCCCACCGCCCAGTCCCCAACGGGAAAATCCTAAGACCAGACCAGACAGTAGGTAGTGCGAGCTCGAGCTCGAGGGAGGGGAAAAGGTGAGGTGAGAGAGGCGGATTTGAAAATTTTTAGCTCCCGTGTGACGAATCTCGATTGTTTAGGCGGAAGGGGCGCACCATTCGCCGCCTCGCCGTCCTCCTGTTCACTGCCGCCGCCGCCGCTGCCACCTCGGCCTCCTCGCCCACGTTCAGGTGCCTCCTCCGCCTCCTCCGGCATTCATAAACAGCTTCGGATTTTTCCACTGTGGGTTCGAGGTCTTGAGGGCGTCGGTTTCCGCGCAGGATGGTGCGGGATCTCGGCGCGCACCCCCGCACTCCGTCGAGGGCTTCCGTCTCGGGAGCCGGGAACGACGAGAACGTGCCGGCGGGGGACGCACCGTCCGCCGTCGCCGGCGCGGCGGTGGCGGCGGTCCCCGACGCGGCGTCCCGGCCCCCGCTCCTCGCCATCCAGGTGCCGCCCGCGTCGTCGGGCGTAAAGCGGAAGACCGAGTCACCGGCGCCGACGCCGTCCAAGCTCCAGTTCCGGACGCCCGAGAAGGCCGCCGCGCGGTCCCGGTTCGGCTGGGTCCAGGACCTCCCGCCGCGGGCGGGCGGGTGCGCCACCCCGTACTCCGCGATGACCACGCCCCGTGCGCACCGCGGCAAGGCGGCGGGCGGGTCCACGCAGAGCACCCCGACGAAGAGCGTGACCAAGCCGGCGTACGGCGCTGGGATGAGCGGGTCCAGGCCGCCGCTTATGAGCGGTGGACCCAGAGGGGCAGTGGCGGGGAGGGGCGCACTGCTGTCAGTTGGACAGCAAATGGTCGTGAACTCGGCAGAGGTGCCGCATTTTGAGCTGCGAGAAGACCCCTCGTTCTGGATGGACAACAATGTGCAGGTGAACTACAGCTACTGCCTATTCTGTTGCAGCCATATACTTCGTTGTTTTCAGATTGTGGGATTGTGGGGTAAACAAATAGAATTTAATTTGATGCATCCGATGGGTAAACCTTATCATTTGTGATGATTTAACTATGATGTGGTAGAGTAGTGTAAATGTTACTC
This sequence comes from Eleusine indica, assembly GCA_030378355.1. NCBI lineage: Eukaryota > Viridiplantae > Streptophyta > Magnoliopsida > Poales > Poaceae > Eleusine > Eleusine indica. The sequence continues at coordinate 14,284,014 of CM059494.1, forward strand.
AGTCATTGGTTGTTTGAATGTCACACCAATTCACTTGGATGATTTAACTATGATGTTCGTTGCAAACAAGCGAGTGGGAGTTTGAGCTTTGAGTTCTGAATACAAGTCAACCTTGCCATACAATTCTTACATTTGTGGTTCATTTTCCAGGTTGTTATCCGTGTTCGCCCTCTGAATAATAATGAGAAGAACACACAGAGTTATAATCGATGCTTGAAGCAAGAAAGCGCGCAGAGCATCACATGGATTGGTTATCCAGAAACCCGTTTTACATTCGATCACGTTGCTTGCGAAACAGTAGATCAGGTAAGCTTGTATGTGATTTGACTCATGATGCAAGTTTTAGTTCTTGGACAGTGGTTAACTGCTAAATTTGCTTTTGTAGGAAACACTATTCCGGGTTGCTGGTTTGCCAATGGTTGAGAACTGTATTGCTGGATACAACAGCTGCGTCTTTGCTTATGGACAGGTCTTTTTCAACCTCAGCAGTCCTTTACTGTTTCCTGACCTTTTTATGTTTTCCTGCCCTTAGTTTTTCATTTGTTTACAGACTGGAAGTGGGAAAACATACACTATGCTTGGTGAAATCAGTGATCTGGAAGCTAGGCCTAGTCTACACCGGGGCATGACACCGCGCATTTTTGAATTCTTATTTGCGCGAATCAGAGCGGTAACACAGATTCCTTTTCCTCTCATTGAATGATCGATTAAATTATTGCTGATTATATGGTCAATTATCGCATGATCCTACAATCTCCAAATTGTTGTGTGTATTTGAATACTGCAGGAAGAAGAGAGCAGGAGAGATGAGAATCTCAAGTACAGTTGTAAATGTTCATTCCTCGAGATTTATAATGAACAAATTACAGATCTTCTTGAACCTTCTTCCTCAAATCTCCCGGTAAACTTTCATGCTGTTGTGTCAAGTTAACATGGACTTCCGATATGGCTATATGTACTTAGCAAAAAATAAACCAATGTGCAGCTCCGAGAAGATACAAGAAATGGAGTATATGTTGACAATTTGACTGAATCTGAAGTTGGCTGTGTTAGTGATATTATAAACCTCTTGACACGGGTCAGTGCATTTCCTTTAGGATTTTCTTTTCTCTTGATGAATGTCCTCTGGTAAACACACATCTCATTTAACCAATCACACTTGCTCAACATCTCTTTCAGGGTTCTGCGAATAGGAGAGTGGCTGCTACAAAAATGAATCGTGAAAGTAGCCGCTCCCACAGTGTTTTCACTTGTATCATTCAGAGCAGGTGGGAGAAAGATTCAACATCAAACTTAAGATTTGCAAGACTAAATCTTGTTGATCTTGCTGGGTCTGAAAGGTGTGTCAAAGACAATTTTTCATGTCATTTTCTTGTAAGCAAAATCCTAATTGTTGAGATTTCACTTGAAATAGGCAGAGGACATCTGGTGCGGAAGGGGAGCGGCTAAAGGAAGCTGTCAATATCAACAAATCATTATCAACACTGGGGTGTGTTTCTGCCCTATAACCTTTAGACAATTATTCTTTTTCTATGGGAAAGGAAGATTCTATGTCATATTTGTATTTATAGGCAATGAGTATTTTCATGATTTCTGCATTGCAGTCTTGTGATAATGAGTTTAGTTGATCTAGCCAACGGAAAACAAAGGCATGTCCCTTATAGGGACTCAAGATTGACGTTTCTTCTCCAGGTAACATAATTGACACATCGTATTACCCTGGCAATAATTATATCTGTGTTCCCTTGTACATTTTGTTTTGATTCCTTTTTGACAAGCAGGATTCACTTGGAGGAAACTCAAAAACAATGATCATTGCAAATGTCAGCCCTTCAGTATGGTAATAGATTTTGAATTTATATTCTGTCTTACCAGACCCATACATGGGATATTGTTAGGTATCCTAAATCTCTTTTGTGTGCTTGTACAGTTCTACTAACGAAACACTCAGTACCCTCAAGTTCGCTCAGCGTGCAAGACTCATTCAGAACAATGTAAGTATATGCCTTTCTTATCTTCTTCCAAAACATATTAGGTTGCCAACAATTATGAATAGCACTTGTATTCAATGTGACACTTGCAACTCTTTTGCCTGTTTAAATTTGAAGGCGGTTGTGAATGAAGATGCTTCAGGAGACGTGCTAGCTTTACAACATCAGATACGTCTCCTAAAGGTGATGTCTGGAGAACTTAGGGCACATATCTTGTTGCATGTAATGTCACCCTAAATTAAAATAATGTCCTTGTATCAGGGGGAGCTTGCTGTACTCAAACGTCAACATGTCACTAGATCCTTATCATTTGCTGCTGACTCTTTTGAAAAATCTGAAAATCATGTTAATGCTGGTGATGAAAACATGAATGGGGACGAAAAGATTGATAGTGATGTCCATAACAGAAGCTCTCTGCAAGATATAAGAATTTCAAATAACCAAGTAAGCTCTGTTCACTGAGTTTTGTGTCAGTTGTACCAATAGCTTCTAGCTTCACATGTTAAATGCCAACGAGTTAACCAATCATTTTGTATTTACAGTTTCTTCTGAGATTTTTGTATTTTTTATTCAGTACGAATACGAAGAAAAACATCTTTAGATACATCGCTTGTCCACCTTTTTTTGTCACAGAAACTGATCTTTCCATATTTTGTATTAAACTGTACATTGATTTATGGACATACAAATTTTGATGCAGCTGAGATCATTGGAAGAGGCATTAGCAGGGGCATTACGGAGAGAATCGATTGCAGAAAATACTATAAAGCAACTTGAAACTGAAATCGAGCATTTGAACCGATTGGTAGTTTTCTGGTGACAGCATACTTCTTTCAAACTCATTGTAAAGTTTTATAAGGGGGTATCATAACTTGTTCTGGTATGTGTATAGGTTCACCAGAGAGAATTGGATACAAGGAGTGCCAAGATGTTGCTAAAATTTCGAGAGGAGAAGATTCACAGGGATGAAGCACTTGTTCAGGGCAAATTACCTACAGAAACATATCTAGTGGAAGAAAACAAAAGTTTGTCAGAAGAAATTGAGTTGCTTCGTGCCAGAGTTGATAACAATCCTGAAATAATTCGTTTTGCGCTAGAAAATATTCGTCTCTCGAACCAACTGAAGATGTATGTACAGTGTAGATCAGCATGCACATTACTCGTCAAATGCATGTATATACTTTTAGATCAGCAGACACACATGTACATGTTTGTGCAGTTGTAAAACATTTTTGTTTGTAGGTCCCAGCATTTCGACAGTGAAGGGGAGAGGGAGCTTCTGTTGAATGAAATTTCTGAGCTTCGACATCAAGTCTGTATTGAGCTTTTCTATGTAATTTACTAGTTAGTGTAATCGACTCTATCTTTTCATCAGGATTCTTTGTGCTGATAGGTGTCAGAAATACTTGGAGGGAGGATTGAAGCTGAGCAACAAAATAGCTTTTCTGCCAAGTTTGAGGTCAAGTTCTTGTCTACTGTTTTCTGCATATGTCCCCCCCCCCCCCCCCCCCCCCCCCCAAAATATATTCAATATCTCAATCCTTTCTTTTTGAATATTTTCAGGATAGCCAACATCAGTTCTCTACTTCAACGAGCGATGCTGAAAGTTTACTTGCGGAGGTATCTTCTTGCTCTCCAAACAAGCCTTCATCTATCTTGTCACAGTTATATAGACTAAAATAACAACAACCATCTATGTCATGCGATGTTCCTTGTCTTGCATTTCATGTTCAGTTGGAACGGACTGGCCAGAAGTTAGAAACATGCAAGAGCGAGCTGCAAGTTTGCTTAGAATCAAATAGAAAACTGACAAGGTAATGACATATTTGCATAAGAATATCATTAGCTTGTATTGTTCTTTATTGAAATTTCTATTATTTAAGAGAGTAAATCATTTTGCAGGGAGATAGCTGAGCTACAAAAAGAATTAAGTGTCATCAAAATCTCTCAAGAGGAACATGCTACTGTATTTGAGGTATGCTCAACACTTTCTGATGTTGTTTTTCACCAATCGTGCTATCTACTGTTGTGACAGTGAGTAAATATAACCTAGATTTGTTCCTTTTGATTTTATGGACAGAATGTTTCACCAGCATTCAACCATTGTGTTTCTCATGCTCCTGTAAAGATGGAAGACTGTTCTGACGAGGGTTTGATAATGATAGAAGATCTACTAAACCTGGAACTAGAGCTAGACATATTTAAAGCAGTTCTTGCAGAAGAGAGAACAGCTCGTGCACAAGCTGAGAATAGATCATCTAGTTTGGCTGATAAACTGCATGCAGCAAATTTACATAGCCTCCAAGCTTATGAGCAGAGTGAGGCCATGGAAAAGGAGCTGAATCATGCAAAATCTGTCATAGAAGCTCTTGAATCACAGCAGATAATGTTGATAAATGAATCAGAGGAGCTGAAGAAGAATAATCAACAAAGCCAAGAGCTTCTAAGTAAGAGGTGTATGGAGATCTCAAGGTTAAACATTGACCGTCAAAAGGAATATTTGATCATTGAAGACTCCAAAATGCAGCTTTTGAAGTGTTCCAACAATGAAGATTCACCTTTGCAGAGTAAGCTGAAAAAAATGCAAGCTTCGTTGGAGAAGGCACGTGACTTAAATACAAGGTATCAAAGAGATCAGGCATCTCACATATCTGCTGAGCAAGAAATGGATGAAGTTCGTAGGCAGGTTGAGGCTGAAACAACTGACGTGATTATGTGCTTACAAGAAGAGTTATTGTTACTTCAACAGCAGCTAGAAGCAAGTAACAATAATGAGTTGTTGACCAAACAAAATCTAAATGAGCTTCAGCAAGAAAGAAAACAGTTGAATGATAAGCTACATGAGGTTCTGAAAGAGAATGAAAGCTTTTCTTCCATAATCATGAAGAAGGAAAAGGAAATCGAAATGTTGACCAATGATTGGGACAGATTAGCTGCTGACATCGGAAGCTATCTTTTGGATGGAAATGCGGCTCTAGTTGAAGCCTCTGACCAGGTTGCCTTTATGTCCAAATCTTTTTCTCGAAGAAAATGGGTTGAGGATCAAATCCAGAAGATGTGTCAGGGTATATCTGAAAGAGATGAGCTACTTGAAGAGCTCCGAAACAGGTTGAAAGAGGCTGATGATATAAGATGTGACTTGGACTTGAAGTTAAAATCCTTAAGAGGAGCAATGCAGGCTGTACATGAGGTGCATCAGCAGGAAAAAAGTGATCAAGAAAAAGAAATATATCTTTTAAGGTCAGAATTATCAGAGCAAGGATCTGTGAACAATCAGCAAGTAAAACAAATTCATACAATGGAGCTATTGCTGGATGAATCCATAGAAACATTTGTGCAGAAAGAGGTTCTTGAACAAAACTACGTTTCTTTGCAACGGGGAATGGTAGAGGAAATTTGTCAGCTGAACACACAATTAGACAAGTCAAAAAGATATTTAGCTCATTTATTGAATCAGGCTCAGGACAAGGACCATGCTATTGAGAAGCTGAAAAATGAAGAGTGTACTGTTTTGTTAAATTTGATGTATGATGTTCTGAAGGCAAAGGGTATCATACATGAGCTTGGAGTTGGACTCAATGAATTGCGATCAAGCATTACTGTGCACCCTGAAGAGACCGTTAGTCAAAATTCAGACTTGAACTTTGAGGATCGGGTAAGCTAATGCTCTTGTTATTTGGTACCAAGGTGAACCATACAGTCCACTCTTTTATGTCAGTAAGTTCCTCGCATTTGATCAATTTATGTCAACTATGAGTGGCAACCTTTAATTATTCAGCAAATAACCATATTTAACTTTCCTGTCTAGGTTGACCTTAAAACACTTGAAGGCTTTGAACCTGCTGACCAACAAAATTCTGAAGTTCTTTGCCAATTTTGTAAGGAAATGGAATTCACAGTTGAACGACTGCAGATAATGCAGTCTGAAATGGCTGCAATTTTGCAAGAAAAAGATAACATGAAAGAATTTTATTGTCAGAGTCAAAGATCAATGAAGGATCTAAGTGCTGAGGTCGTGAGACTGAATTCAGATATAATTGAAAAAGAACAATGCTATGAAGCTAGATTGAAAGAACTGGAGATAAAGATGCAAGATAAGGACCATGCGTCTGCAGTATCAGTTATTTCATGGAATAAGGAAAAAGAGGTAATTTTTGAAAGGCAGTTAGGCTCGCCCCATCGAAGTTTTTTTCTCTAAAAGCTGTGTGACTTTGTGATAGTAATTAAGACCATTCACCGTGGGTTTTTGCAGCAAATATTATATTTGTCAGTCTCTAGTAGGAATAGTGATCTATACAGTATACTTATGTTCCACATGAAGGCATGCTTTCAGGTTTTGCTGCCTTGGTTTAAAATGCGATCACTCACCATTGCTTTGTTAATATCATTATTAATGAAACCAAGGGATGATCTGTGTTTGAACTTTCAATTATTATCTACTATGGAAAGTGGATGATGCGAATGTGGCTTGGTTGACATAACGCACCAATCTCTATGTGGTGGATTTTCTTATATGGATGTAACAGCTATTAGTGTTTGCATTTGATCTTGGACTCATGGTTAGCATTTGTTTTGTTTTCTTAGTTCATCTTGATTCCTCACTAGTCAATACAGCTGTGATCTGATTACTTTTATGCAATAATGCCAAACTAGGTATTTAAATGTTTCAAATATGCTTTTCTTTCAGGCACTTGAGCATGAGGTATGGGAGGTGAAACTTCTTGCGGCCCAGAAATCTTTTGAGGCATCAATTCTTATAGATAAGTTTGAAGAAGCTAACGAAAATGCGAACCTAGAAGCAGAGAAGTACAAAGAAAAGGAAGATTTGTTTATCGTTAAAAATGATGACATGCTAAACAAGATTAATAGTTTGAAGATGCTGTTGGACATGAAGGAACAGAATTACGACCTTATGGAAAAGAAATTCCAGGCAAGCCTGTTTGAAGCAAATGGGCTTGCTCTTGAGCTGGAAGAAGACATTAGACTTCTGCAGAATTTGTTATCAGAGAAGCTTGATTTGATTTCTTCTGATGTCAACTGGATGAAGACAAAAGTTCAACAGTCTGCAGAATTGACTAGAACCTGGTTAGCAGAGAATTGGTTGGAGATAATTGGAAAAGATTGTGCCATTTCTGTGTTCCACCTCTGTCACATGAGCATTCTTTTGGAGAGAATCATGGGGCTGAATGCAGAAAATGGTTTCCTTCAGCGTGGGCTCTGTAATTCTAATTCTTTGATAACTGAACTGCGAGAACATAATGACAAAGCCAAGAATGAACTGGAGATGTGTACTGTTCTCAAAGGGAAGTTATTACTTGACATCAACCATAGTTTCAGTCGGATTGCAAAGAAGGAGCACGAAGTAACTGAATTGAGCTCGAGATTAGATTCTTTTGAGAAGAAGATTCTGCACTTGCAAGCACAAGAAGAAGCCATGGTAGCACAGTCAAATTCCATGTATAGTGAACTCTCTTCTTTGAATGCAGATATTGATGCTACAAACAGAAGTGCCTTAGCAGCTGAATCCAAAGAGAAGGAAGAGCTGCGTCACCAATTGGATGAAGCTTGCTTTCTCATTGGAATACTGAAGGACAAAATGCTTACAGAATTAGATATGCTTCAAATGAATATCTCTAAACCTTCAACTGACATTAATGGGTGCACTGAATTTGAATTGTGCAAGTGGCTTGCAGATTGTCGAACCGATTTGATGATGACCGATATGATCGCAAAAGATATCGAGTTCACTGTTTTGACTTTGGAACTGAAGCAACACAAACAATGGCTTCAAAAACAAGGAGTTGTGTTTGTTGACGTCCTTGAAGGATTGAAGGAAAAAGCTACTTTGTGGAAAGTTGACAAGGATTTGGAAATGATTGAGTTCTGCTCTTTAAATGAGGAGAACACTAATATTAAATATGATTTTGAGGTTTTGAAGCAAATGAATGATGAATCTATGGAAAGTTTGCATGTCATGAACGAGGAAAATGCAAAACTCAAATCTACAATTGCCTCCTTGGAATCTAGCATCCTATCCTTTCAGAAAGGTCTGGATGTAAAAAGCAAAGCTTTTATGGATTTGGAATTCTCCCATGAAATCTTGTGTAAAGAAATGGAGCTAAAAACTGAAGCTATTAATTTTAGAATTGCCAGAGAAAATGATTTGAGTCAGGCGAATGAATTGTTGAAGCAGAAAATTCTGGATATTTTGTGCATGGACCAGCAGATGCTTGAATTGATGGCGAAAGTTGAAACTGAAAGGTTATTTGTCACCATTGATGAATGCTTCCAACTTGTTATTGATCGCGTAGAAAATTCCATTAGTGAGCAAATAAGCATGGTGGACAAATTATCCGATGAACTAGACATCATTCAAAAATCAGCTGACAAGTTAAGCATCCAAAACTCTCTTCTCCAATCGGAAATAACTAGGAAAGATGAATTAGCAAAGGGCCTGTCATTGGATCTTAGCCTGTTACAGGAGTCAGCAACTCTTGCTAAAGATCAAGCAGATGAGCTTACTGTTGTGGGAAAAGAAATTAAATCTCTGGAACAAGCGCTTGCATCTAAATCGCTTGAACTTGATGCTATTGGTTCTGAGAGGCAGCTATTAGAAGATCAAATCTGGAAGGCCAATGAGAAGGTTGCTGCCCTAGAGGAGGAGCTTGTGAAGAAGTTTCATGAAGTGAACCCCATGCAGGAGGAATTAGCTGATAAAATTGAAGCCAATGGAAGACTTGAAGATGAGTTGATTGAACTGAGAAGTTTAATCAAAGAAAAAAACAATAGGTTTCAGATTTTGCAAAATGACTTGTCCAAACTTTTGGATGAAAAGCAATGCTGTGAAACTCAGGTGCTTATCTTGCAAGAGAAGTTGGCGATGGCTCAGGCACATGCAGAAGAATGTGAAGCAGTTGCTACAGAATGTCGGCAGGTGTTCAGAATCTTGTTAATGACTTTTTGTGTCCCTAAAACTGCATGTATTAGAAATAAAGTGAAGTGCTGAATTTTTTTATTTTTATCTCTTTTTTTTTCAGATAGCAGAGCAAAAGAAGGTATATGCTGAAGAGAAGGATGAAGAAGTAAAGCTGTTGGAGAGATCAGTTGAGGAGCTTGAGAGTACTATATGTGCTTTAGAAAACAAGGTTAGTCATGGAAGTTCTTCTATTTTAGTGCTGATTATTCATTATTCTTTCTCAGTAATATTTTTGGTTATTTCTCGTAAGGTGGAAATCATCAACAAGGATGCTGAACGGCAAAAATTGCAGCGAGCGGAACTAGAAGTGGAACTGCAGAAAGTCAGGCAACAAATGCTAGCTGTACCATCCTCTGGAATATCATGGAGGTCCGTGGAAGATGAAGTGGTTGATTTAGCTGGCTCATCCAGGTCTGCATGGTTATAAGTTCAGTTACCAGCAAATCTATATTTAGGACAACACTGCAACAGTTAACACTCATCTCTCTGGCAGGCACCCAAGTGATTTACATAGTGAGCTACTGAGTGCACAAGAGACTATAAGGATTCTTCAAGAGGAGGTATCTTTAAAGGATTCAGAGGTAATGGCATAGTTCAGTATTCATTTATGAATTAAAATTCATGTATTTTTTTTATTTATTTGGACTTCCAGTCATTCCTTTTACTGCTATAAATAGTATTGATTGTAGGCTTTCATTATTAATTATTATTTATCAACTATATAGATTGCTCAGTGCAATGCTCATATCTCCGAGCTAAACATTCACGCTGAGGCAGCAGCACGAGAATACAAGGAGAAGGTAAGCATTTTGTGTGCCTTCATTTTGTGTTATAGAGCTGAGCTATCTCTTTCAAAAACTAATGAAATTTCATACGCCTAGTTGATGTTGCTGGAGACCATGGCACAACAGGTTAAGGCAGAAAATTCCTCAGCAAATGCTTGCTCCATGAGACAAGACAAGATTAGCTCGAAATCTCGGGGTTCAGGTTCTCCATTTAAATGTATTGGCATTGGCTTTGTACAGCAAATGAATTCTGAGAAAGATGAAGAGCTTAGTGCTGCAAAGCAACGTATTGTGGAACTTGAAGGTATAGCAGCTAGCAGGCAAAAAGAGGTAAAGGTTACTCTAAGCTTTCCATTTCTTTTTGTGGCAATTTTTCTATTATTTTACCAACCTGTCATTGCTCCTTTCTTTGAAGATATTCATGCTGAATGCAAGGTTAGCTACAACAGAGAGCATGACTCATGATGTGATTCGTGATATGCTAACAGTTAAAATGAACATGACTACTTGTGCGGTAGGACTACAATTCCGATATTTCAGGTACTCACTATAATATTATCACTGTGCATCTAAATCACCTTTATGTTACAGGCTTTAGTTGACAATCAGCAAAAGATGGAGACAAAAGAATCTTTTGTTTCTCAAGCTTATGAACCGAAAGAAGTAAGTTTCACACCATAGTTTTCCTGCATCCTATAGTCCTTTGGGTATTTACTTCGTAAATAATTTTTCGGCAGTCCAATGAACTGATTAAGTTAAAGAAGCAACTTGATGAATTAATCAAAGAGAGACAGAGGTAGAATTCTTCATCTATAACCTCTTGCAATTTCATTAAAATGTTATGATGACTTACATGCCAATGATTCCTTTCTTCAGTTGGCTTGACGAAATTAACCAGAAACAATCAGAACTTGGAACTGCCCGCATCACAGTTGAAAATTTACGGCAACGTGAGCACTTTATGGTAACTGAAATAGAGTTACTGAAGGTACAGTAACCCATTTCTGCATTAAAAAAATGGCCGCGTCTGTTTCCCTAAATTTATAGTTATGACAAATTTAGTGCTTATGCATTTACTGGGTTGATATGCTGTAGGCTGAGAATTCAAACAAAAAAACCATCATCCTTAATCTTGAAGATGAAGTGAAGAAGCTTACCAGACAACAAAATCTTCAGCTGCGAATTAATCATCATATCAAAACAAAGGTATTGGTTATTTTTTATATTTATTCTTGCTTTTTGTGAACATTCGTGTTTTCCATGTGATCAGTGCTCATGCATTTTTCCATGATTGAAAAGGAAGAGAATGCCCTGCTGAAAAGGCAGAACGAAGAGCTAAGTGCAAGGCTACAACAGCTAGGAGTGATCCTTGCCCATACCAAGGAAGAGCTTGCTCGCTACAGAGTTTCAGATGGAAAAGATCCATACAAGCAGATAGAAGAGGAAGAACTTTTGAGGAAGAAGTTGGATGTGCGTCTACTTTGTTTCGATTTGTCAAGAGATATTAGGTGTGAAGACTGATGATACTGATATTCTGTATGTTTAAATGTGAACAGGAAAGTGAACAAGATAGAAGCAAACTCTCAGAAAATCTATCGAGTTTGTGTACTAGCATTCTGAAGGTATGGATACTTTTACAAGAAAACAGTAATACCCAAGCAAGGTGTGCCAGATTACATGACCAAACATTAATCCTGCTGTCAACAGGTCGCTGGAGTTCAAAACCCTGAAGATGATTCAAATCTTTTGAAAGCATCAGAATGCTTAAATGAACTCCAGTGTCGTATTGCATCTCTGGAAAGTGAGGTTGAGGATTTGAAATTAAAGGTAAAATGATGTGGTAAATCTTTTTTAGTTGTGTCAACTTAGTCATAAGTTGGGGCTGTTACTCGATTTTGTACCAGAAAACTCTACTTTTGTGAGTCATCCGCTTTGAGTTTGATGTACCTGGTATAAACACGGAGAGATATTTATGCACTTCAAAGCATGCTCTGTTTTCATGTGACTCATGCTGGGAATTTGCAACTTTTGCAGTGCAAACTATTGCATGAAAAATGCCGTTTATCTGTGCTCCGGAGCGAATCCTCATCTTGGTGCTCAGGGACGAAGGAGCACTCGACACCACCTAGTCACTGCAGCTCTCCAAGCATTTCGTCTTTCCGATGATGCAGCGGGTCGATGCAGCTGAAGCCAAGTGTACATAATAACCTAATCTCTGTCGCATGTTAGTCGTCAGCTAACAGCTACCTGTAGATCTTGTTTTGGCACCTCCTAGTACAGTCAAATTGCAAGTAGGGAGGGTTAGAGTCCAGCATTCGTTCACTGCTGATGTTTGTATTTGCTGACACTTTGTACAAAGTGTATATATTCATCAATGCAATTCAGTGCAGTACCGGTTCAAAAAAAATTCAGTGCAGTGCAGTCATATATGTTTTTGCCCTCTTTTATTTTACCTCTTCTGTGTGTAAAAATAACATACCTTTGTGAATTCGGCCTTGTGAGAAATGTCCCAGTTCCCAAAAAAAAAAAAATCCTCACACAAGCTAGATCACTTGCAACTCCAAGCGATGCAACTTTACACAACCCCCCCCCCCCCCCCCCCCCCCAAAAAAAAAGTTCACACACGCGCACGTGCGCAGCCAAGTACACTTTGACCCGTGCATCTCATGTCACGCAACTCTCATGGCCTTCTGTATCCCTCTCTCCAAACTGGTAAGCGCGAAGAAGCCCACTACCCTGACGGCTGAGGCTGACGCGATGATGTGCCCGAATCCACGCCGCCGATGCTATTGCTGAGCGCCGCAGCATGAGATCGAGCCGCCACGGCTTTGGCGTCGGGGTCCGTGGACCCCGCGCCCCGGGCCCACACGTCATCCGGACGGCCCGTGCGGTCCCCAACGGCGGCGGTGGCCCACATGTCGTCGGCCCGTCACCCCCCGGTTGGTGGTGGAGGCCGCATGAACCACGCGCGCCCCCACTCCCCGGGCCCACCGCGCGTGGCGTCGGCGGACCCAGGAAAGAAACTCGCGTTACCAAAGCACAGATCCGATAACCACTTGACACTCAAAGACCCGCGGGACCATGCGCTTTGTCGGGCCCATCTGTCGGTGACCTAGAGCAGGCACAAGATGGGTCGAGACCGGATCGAGGGAGGGAGGGGGCGCGAATAAAAGAGCGGAGCAGGGGGGCGCCGCCGGAGAAGAGCATGCCCGTCCGCCGCCTCCCGTCCGCGCCGGCGCTTCCTCATCCTGCTCCTCCTGCTCCCCACAGCGCGAGATCGAGCGTGCGGCTCGGACCCTCCCTCGGCGAGCGGCGGCGGCGGCGCGGGGTGGCGGCGATGGCGTCCGGCGACGCGCGCGTGGCGCAGATCGCGTCCTCCATCCGCGTCATCCCGGACTTCCCCAAGCCAGGTTGGCTCCCCTACCGAGATCCTTTCCCCGTCTCCTCGTAGTAGTGTAATTCTAGGCCGGATTGGTTCGGCTGATGCTTGTGATGATGCTTGGTGTCAGTGGCGGCTGACGTTGACGTGGATTGGTTGTACAGTACTAACTAGTACTGTTTCGATTAGATTAGAGAAGGTGGCTGACGTACTCGGAGCTAGCAGTAAGTGCGCGAACATGCGTTACTGTCTTCACTTCAGTCCCAGCGGTCAACAATAGCTTACTGGGTGAAACCAAAGCTGTGTTGACTTACTGGTTCTGATAGCGAGGCCGTAGTTGGTACGGGAAGGACTTAACACATGTTCTGCGCCCTTCTGGTCCGTGATCTCATTTATTTTTCACCTAAGTACAAGGCGCGTGATGCGTGTGTGTCTGGGTGCTGAAACGGGCAACTTGCACCCTGATTTTTTTCTCCCCGTGCTGGGGAGGGGTGACTACTGACTTGTGCAACGTTTGTGATGTGGTGTTGGGTATTGCACCTTCAAAATGATGTGTCGTTTGGTGCTGCTCCGGGGAATACTTGAGTAGTTGGGCAGACGTTTCTCCTGTTCATTAATATGTTCTGGTGAGAATTGGACTCTGTTTGCCGAGTGACATCTAAGGTTCCTCTAGACAACTAATCTAAGGGAGATTCTCAACTTTAGTGGATAGTGGTTTTGCAAAATACTCTTGATTTTGATGTGTAAATAACTGTCTACAAGTTACATTATTTGCGACGTGTAATCACGTGTCGCTTTGTTTCTCTGCAGGGATCATGTTTCAGGACATCACGACGTTGCTCCTTGATCCCAAGGCCTTCCGCGACACCATCGACCTCTTTGTGGAGCGGTACAAGGACAAAGGGATCACCGTGGTTGCTGGTAATGTGGACAGGATTTAGCATTTTCTTTTCATTTCATTTAATTTTAAATGAATATGTTACGTAATTCTGAATAGTGCAGTTGATATCTGTATGTGTTATATCATATCCTCATTTCCTGTAATTGTTTGTATGAAAATCAGGTGTTGAAGCTAGAGGGTTTATTTTTGGCCCTCCTATTGCTTTAGCTATAGGTGCAAAGTTTGTGCCATTGAGGAAGCCGAAAAAGTTGCCAGGTATGGACTGTTTGATGTCTAGAGCTGCTACCATCGAACACCTATGCTTCAGATCTCAAGGAAAATGCAATGGCTAAGACGGTTCCATCTATATACTAGGTGCTGTGATTGCTGAAGAGTATTCTTTGGAATACGGTACCGACAAAATAGAGATGCATGTAGGAGCTGTAGACGCTAATGATCGGGCACTCGTTGTTGACGATCTTATTGCCACTGGTGGAACTTTATGTGCAGCTGTCAACCTTCTTGGTGAGCTCCTCGGTCCTATGTTGTATTTTGATACGTGTACACAATGTCCTGAAATAGTTAGCTATAAGTAATTCTTTTTATCATAAATAAAATTGTGGTAAGCAAACACTTTAGTTTCCTGGAGTTGCATGCATATGATTGTTTTTGGGTTAAAGTCCACTTATCTCCCATGGATGTAACATTTAGCATAATATCTCACCAAGCTGTTTTGTTTCAGATCCTAAGTGATTAGTGCATGTACATTAGATGTGTTGACACTCTAACTCTAAGTACCATGTTGGAAGTTGGATTGTGTCATCTGATTTGTTGTATGATGGTTATTTACTTTAATCTTACTTATTTTTTCTTTCTTTACAGAGCGTGTTGGTGCAAAGGTGGTTGAGTGTGCTTGTGTTATTGAGCTACATGAATTAAAGGTACTATTTGCTTCCTTCTTCCATGACCTCATCAGACGTTTCCATTTGTAAAGTCATGTTCTTGATATTTATAAAGTCGCAAGGCTTATCTTTACTTGTTATGAGAAGTTATCTCTGTTTACTATTCTAACTGTATCATGTATTTCAGGGCCGGGACAGGCTAGGGGACAGGCCAGTTTTCGTCCTTGTGAAGGCGGACTGAGCAGCATGAACACTACTTAGGACTTCGCAAAGAGTGGGCTGGTCGATGTTCCCTCTCTCGAAGCAACAGAGTTTCCCTTGTTACAATGTTGGCTAGGTCCTGGTTGATGTGTAATAAAGTTTCATCTTTACATTTGTGGGGGCATGAATTATTTGTCAACGCAGACATGATTTCCTGTCAAAATGTTGCCAATTATTCTTGTCAATCAAGGATTTTTCCTTATTGAAGTATGTACCCTTGCTAGTAAGGTTTACTTCCATCTTACCTGGGGACAGCCATTTTGTCTATTCATGATCAAAATACAACGGGTGGTTTATGTTTGGCAATGGGATTCTGCTATAACTTGTGAAGATTATGCTGTAGATCTGTTGAACTCTTGGTACTTAAAGCTTTAGAAATGCCCGTGGGAGTCTTTTTCCTGGAGCATTGATCCTATTTCGGCATGTGTAGTTTGATGTGTGCTCACTTCATATGCCTTTTTGCTTTTGTCGTATCCTTTATCTCAAGCTAAATTAGTTGCATTTTGTGATGATACAGACAGGTGAGCAAGATTGTCAATATTGAATTCAAGCATTATGGTTTTGACAGTGCATATGGATTCCATTGAAAAGCTTGGACACCTTCCTGTGATGTGAATTTTGCCTTAGCATCGTGGTACAATGAGACTGCTCCACATAACTCTGAGAATGTGATTTTGTTGGAAACCATAATTTTGCTTTGATTGAAGGAGCAATATGGCCCTAATCAACCTTAGAGCAAACTGTCTGGACCGAATCATACTTTTATAGAACTAAAGCTATGTGTCTCGCAGCTTTTGATTAGTAAGTCAATTTTCGATGCTTCCTTCTCAACACCTTGATTGATGATGCCCGAGTCATATTTGACTAGAAGATTGTTAAGGCTTCAAGAAATGGTTTCTCAATCATCCCCTTTTTTTTATGTTTGACAATGGATGTTTTGTATATGATCTTTGACTTCTAGTTTGTTCCATTTTCATTTAAAAGTCATCTATTGCTTTGATTTATTAGCCTTGCATTGACTGATGGACGTCCATTCTTAATATTTTTTGGAAAGTTTTTCTGTGTTGTGTTTGCTATCAGCAGGGTTTTGTGAGAAAGTTGTTAATTGTTGTGAGGATTTTAAGTAATGTTTCCTTTCTAGAGGCCGTGGCTGCCTATGCATCCCTGTTTAATCTCTCTTTCTACTAGCAAATATGGTTGTTATTTTGATGAGATCGTGCAGTCTCAGTGGTATCAGGCTAAGTATCTGATGACTTTTCCCATCAGTTAAAGTAAATAGAAGCATATTATGCGAATATCTTTTAGGTTATGTCATTTATAACGAGAAGACAAGTGGAACCTTGTAGATACGAAATGCATGTTGCATACCTACTTGTTGTTTGACTTCTGTTGGCCCTGTATTTTGCATCAGTACTTTGTTCTTGCCCAAGTTTGAAGGTACATAACTCAGTTAGAGGATAAATCTCTGGCTAGTTTACTCTTTAAGTGACCATTTACTGGTTACCTTCTCTTGGATATTTTTATTTTCCAAATTTCATAATCTTGTTTTGAGTTTGAGGAGACATATGGACTTAGCTTCTGAGTATAATAACATGTTGTTAAACATTTGCGATAGTCAATCAATTAAATCAAAATATATAATAATGGTGCATTAGTGTTGTCAATGAAAGTGACAAATAGTTCAAATCTCTTAATCCTTTCTATTTGCATGGTAATACATTAACTAAGGGAGTTAGAATCTAGTGGGTTTTGATTACTTAATGTTGTGAATATGAATATGAATTCCTTTGTTTACTAGAGATTTCACTGGACGGCAGGGATCAAGACTAACAATTATGTGCATGTTATTTAAATATTCAGTTTCACGCTTTTGGTGTTTATTTGCTTATTTGCTTGTTTGCCGAACCTTCCTGCCCACTGTATTCCCTCTTTGATTTTAAAACAGTG
Source organism: Eleusine indica (assembly GCA_030378355.1). Taxonomy (NCBI): domain Eukaryota; kingdom Viridiplantae; phylum Streptophyta; class Magnoliopsida; order Poales; family Poaceae; genus Eleusine; species Eleusine indica. The sequence continues at coordinate 14,301,135 of CM059494.1, forward strand.
TTGTTAGTCTGTCAGATCTTTGGGGAAAAGAAATACAAAATGTTAGAAATAGTTTAGCTATAGTTGTTTTTGAAAGCAAGTATACACGCCCTAAATTGTATCTGTTCTTCAGGATAGTACAATACGGCAGTGCTATCTGCTGGCATAATTTATTGGTATCAGTTTGTTAACTTTGTTTATAAGCTAATAAAGTCTAAGAAGAGAATATCTCTTAGGATCTCCAAAGAGTTGTCTCACAGCCAACTTGGCTTTCCCATGCTATGAAGTTGAACTTAGCAAAGTCAGAAAATAAACATAAGTGCTTACTTGGCAATGATACTGTATTATGTTCTTCTTTTTTGTGCTATTAATGATATGGTTGGCTGGTTGCATATTTTATAATGCATACTCGTGCGGTTTGGCCGCATAACATCGGAGGATTCATTGCTTCTTTCATACAACTAAAGGGTAAGAATCATGGGCCACAAACAAACCTCATCTTGTTCCACTTAAATCATTTTCCCCAGCATCTTAGCTGTTCCTGTTTGACAAAGAGAGGCAGCAAGTCCCTTTTCTAGACATGACAGTAGTGCAGCTGATTTGTGCATTGTGATGAATCTGATCTCACTCATGTGCAGCTCTTAATTGCTAGATGGATGCAGATCACTTCCTGCTGGTGAGAATATCAGCAGCAGATCCCAGCAGATTCAGATTTGTCGGGCATTGCGGAAACCTGACACCTTATATGGAGACCTACATTGTGGTTTCCATTTTGATGATGCACATGCTCATCGATTCTCAAAATGAGCCATAATCTGAATTTAAAATTAGATTATGATTTCTGAAGGCCTTTGGTATATTTTGCTGCAGCTATTACTCTTGTTGACCTTCAGAAAAGTTCCATTGTAATAAAACTTCTGATGGCAACCTACAAATTTGCGCACTATGTTGTCTGTATACACAAAGGTATTGCTGTCGAAAGTTTATATCAAAAAGTGCAATGGATTGATGCTGTTGTTGCTTCACTTGGCAAATGCAGATCAATGAAGCATTGTGAGTTCTTCTGAAGGATATACAGTGCGTTTAAATTGAAGTAGGTGTGATTCGTCTATATCAGCGGAAGTTCTAGCATATCTCGTCCAGTTCTTTTTAAGAATGTTCAGATTCCCCTCACCATGTTCGTGCAGGCCTCTCCTTGCATCTCCTATTTTCTTTATTCGATCTCTCTAGACAGTACCATTTTTCTATTCTATTTGCTGAGTTAAAACCCTGTTATCCCTATGTTAAGAGATAGTAGACTTCCTATCCCTATCCTTCATGAATCAATGATTGGTAAAATGTCTCCAATGATTGAACCTCCTTCGCAGACAGGCTAGAGAACTGTAATCTCGGATAAGTCACTGTCATGTCTTGTCTACCAACTAGCAGTTGAAGTTTTCTAGGGTTGCAACCTTCACATTTCCAGCAGAACATACCATTGTTATTCCTAATCTTTAACTTGTCACCTTAAACTTCGTCCCAACCGTGGACTGCCATTTCTTTAATCACAGTCGCATTTTTATATTCTGCAGATGATGTCTCCTGCGACCTTTCATAATGCCTGTTTTCTGGACACTATAAAAGCACCAGTGGTGCTCTGCAGTAGTCTTCATCCAGCAAGTATCTCAAGCACACACGCTACACAACCCCTCTGACCTCCCAAGTCCTACTTTCACATCACAATGGAGGCTGGAGGGTTGATTGCTGAGGTCGGCTGGACCGAGTTCGACTTCTCGTTCCAAGGAGAGGAGACTGAGATAATGGCACAACTGTTTGGCTCCTTCCCCTCCTATGGTGAAGGAGGTGGCCAAAAGTTGCCTTGGTCTGATCAAGCTTCAAGTGCATACTGTGACAGCACTGGCAGTAGCCTTGTTGTTCCATCTGCTTATGAGGGCTATTATTTGAGTAACTCAAATGAGGCCCTGGGGATCAGCTCCTGCGTTGGGTCAGATGATCTAGGCTTAGTCCAGGATCAAGATGCAGCTAATTTTCTGAATGGGTTTTCAAACCATTACCTCAGTATCTACGGGAATGCCAGCATCAACCAAGTCGATCTTGATGATTCCGGCATGAGTGTTGTCGACTCAGTAAGTGCAGCCAACAAGAGAAAGCACTTGACAGAAGAAGTTGATGGTCAAACAAGAGTAAGTCTTCATGTGAATAGTCTTGTAACTAGAACTAGAAGTTCAGATTGTTAATGCAAATGCTTACTGAAATGGATAAAATGCAGGGCCGTAAGCGTGCACGGAAGGGCGAAACTAAGGGAATGAAGAAGGCCAAACAGAGTGGGGATGAGGATACTGATATTCCCATCACAAGTGGAAGCCCAACGAGCTGCTGCACATCGGACAGCGATTCAAATGCTTCTCAGGAGTGTGAAGCGCGTCCGAAAGCCAAGGCTCGAGCTGGCCGCGGGGCGGCAACTGAACCCCAGAGCATCTATGCAAGGGTACAACAGATGATCGGCCATCCTGTTTTTTGGGGTGTAATGTGCCAGTCCTCTTCGTAACTGAATCTTAACATATTGCTGCTGTTCTCTGCTTGTGCAGAAAAGGAGGGAGAGGATCAACGAGAGGCTGAAGATTCTGCAGAACCTCGTGCCCAACGGGACCAAGGTATAGTTCTGAGAAAAGAAATCATTGATAGGAGTACTACTGAATCGCAGTCTCTAATACGACATGGCTTTTGTTGACATTGCAGGTAGATATCAGCACCATGCTTGAGGAGGCAGTGCAGTATGTGAAGTTCCTGCAGCTTCAGATCAAGGTGAGAATCTGCAGAGTCTTAGACTGTGTCCGTGTCACCAATTGTTGCGTAACAATTTTCAGCTAATAGATTTTCATTTCCTGATTCTGCAGCTGCTGAGCTCTGACGACACGTGGATGTATGCGCCGATCGCGTACAATGGGATGAACATCGGAATCGACCTGAACATGAGCAGATGATTCGATGCCACCAGCGCTTAAGATCAAAGAGTTTCGTTGCCTAACCAAAGAAATGTGTTTGTTGCAAAAGTCCACTTTGAAAGTTTTAACGCAATTCATCAGAACTTGATGAAATGCCACACTGAAAGGTACAGAACTAGCATACCGGCAAGGAATGCCAGTTGTCTACTGCACCACTTACACGCAGATACAGTTTTTCTCTAAACTGCCGGGAGCAAGTTTTTGTCTCCAGTTTGAGACGCCTTTTGACAGGATCTGTAAACTCAGATTCATGTTCTATGTGATTTTGCATGTAAAGCAAAATCTTAAAGACAGTACAAGTTTTCGTTTGTTCTGTTTGGAACAAGTATGAGCCCTGTGTCCAGTGACCGTTTTGCTCAAATCTGGCTCCACTTTAGTTCTTGCGCTTTTGAACATTTCAAAACGCAATCTTGTGGAAGAGCTATGCATGTATACAATAAACCGAAAGGGCAACACAAATCATATTATCATAAGATTGTAAACGCCCTCCTAATTGTTTGACCTTGACAAGAACTTATCAATAAACTCTGCACGTTGGCACAGCTTAAGCTGTCCATGCTAATACGAAATGTTGGCCCCGAAGAAACTTGTGAACGATCCGTTGAATTTGCTGCGCGTCCTTCGTACTGGTAAATCGCGGTCTCTAATACGACAAGGCTTTGGTTGACATAGCAGGTGGATATCAGCACCATGCTTCCTGCAGCTTCAGATCAAGGTGAGTATCTGTATACTCTTGATTCAGTTCATATCACCGTATTTGTTGTTGTACGAGAAATGACATATATGGGGGTTTAGCAGGAACCGTCCGTTGAGATTTGGTTAGGAGATGAACACGTTGTAATCTCTAAAAAGTTAATGTAATAAAAAAATATGAGACGATTTTACCCAGATTCAGACCATTCATAGGGTAAGAACCCTATATCCTACTTGTCTGCATTATTTATACATATTTTTTAGGAAAAAAAAATAATATGGAGAAGAGGTCTCATGCAGCTCCTATCTAGAGGAGAAAGAAAAAAAAGAGAAAGAAGTCCCATTTTTCCTGGTTCGGATCTTTTCTCCAAAAAAAAAAATACCAACATCGGACAGCACAAAGCAAAGCAAATGAGGTACACGTGTACAGTGATGGAAACAAAACCCCTCCTACTCTCCTTGTGTGTGTGTGTGCGCCTACTGCTGTTGTACTGCTATTGCTTTGCGGCCCCTAGCTTTGGGGCTTGAGCTCACTTCTTGTGTACTACTTCCTCTACCACATTTGTTGATATTTAGATATCACGTTTGACTATTCATTTTATTTAAGATTTTTATAAAAAAAATATTAATTTTATTACAATATTCTTTATTATTAGATATATTTTAAATTTATCTTTTTTGTTTTTATATTTTTATAATTTTTTTGAATAAAATAAATGGTCAAAAGTAATATCTGAAAGTCAACAAATGCTAACATTTGTGAACGAAGTAAGTATGTATGTGTTAGAGAGAGGTGGACCCCATACATGCATATTCGCTTTTTTTTTTTTATTATTGATGGTTGTGTAGAAGAGTGGAGAGAGAAAGATGTCTCGTGTAAGTATTTTATGTTTTCTCTTTTATTATAGAATATTATAAATCTTATGTGGCTGATTATATATAGGTGATATTGAGAATCCTAATTCGCGTAACATCGATAACATTGTAGCTGCTGAACTCTAATGATACGTGGTTGTGTGCGTCAATCGTGTACATATGGTGATTTGAACATTGCAAGATGATTCGATGTGACCTGCTTTTTAAGATAAAGGAATTTGTTGAATTTGTTGTCTAACCAAAATGTGTGTGTTGCAAAAGTCCTCTCCGAAAGTTTTTAAGCAGTTTATCAGCGGTTGATGAAGTGCCATGCATACTGATACGTACACAAGTAGCGCACTTCCCATAGGTGGATGCACTTGAAACATATTAAGGTACATGCCCTAAAAAAAACATATCATGCCACATTAAGTAAAAAGAAAATTGATTAACTTACTGCACTTTCGGTTACAGAAGCATAACTTACTACACACTGTTATCCAAGAAAGTATGCACATATGCAAAGAAATCGATCACTTGCAGCACGCCACTTTCATCTCGCTTTTCTAAGCCATCAGAGAATACGCCTAGCTAAACTCATTCCCTTAAGGTTCTGACCTGTGTATGAAGTGTGCAGTCTTCTTGAACATATGGAACCTGCGAGCCATCTCACCATGGTCGCGATTCTTGCCATAAGCCTTGCACCAGAGCTCGTACAAATCCCACGAGACTTCATCCGACTCGACGTTCTTGGCACCCACATCGAAACCAGGAACAGGGTCACTTCATCACACTGAGAAAACATCAGTGTAGCACAGGAGATCGAAGCCAGGAAGAATTCACAAACAAACCAGGAACTCATCAGATAGATAGATTGGCGTACGCGCGTGACGCATCGTCGTCGTCGCTGCAGTACAGTACTCCAAAGTCCAAACAGAAAGGGCGAGCTGCTCTGCCTGGCTACAGTATTTCCTTTCTTTCTTCTCGCTATATCGGAAAAAGAAAGTCGGTCATCCCTCAACTGATTCGGCCTGCCACTGAGGTGTCGGAACATGCCCATCCGGCCCACCAGATCTCTCCGTCGTATCACCCTGAGGTCCTGGACACATGGGCTGGATATGCTTGGGTGTTTCTTTACGGGCCTGCCATTTTAGAATCATTTGGGCCCATAATTGGGCTGCTCCAATTCCCAGGTAGGCCCAAACTGCGAATCGTTTCGTTCGTGTACCCAAGCCCACGTCCCGTGAGAGAGAAGGGAGGGAATCTCGCAAACCCCTACCTAGCCGCCGTCGCGCGCGCTCGCCATGGCCTCCTCCGCCTGCGGCGGCGCCGGCTGCGGGCCCCACTGCTCCGCCTCCTCCGCGGGCGCCGGGGAGGACGCTTCGGCGGAGGAGCGGCTGGGCCGGCTCTCGGTATCCGGCGCGGCCTCCGCCGCGTGCGGCAAGTGCGACGGCGGCGGCGCGGCCGTCGCGGTGCCGGGAGGCATCGGCATGTGCGGCGAGTGCTTCCGGACCCACCTGTTCGGGAAGTTCAAGCTCGCCGTCACCGGCAACGCCATGGTGCGCCCAACCGACGCCGTGCTCCTCGCCTTCTCCGGCGGCCCCGCCTCCAGGTCCTTCACTACCCAAATTTCTTCCCTTATATATATATATTTTTTCTTTTGAAATTTCAAAAGGCTGCCTCAGTTGCGTAATTGCTACAGAGAAAATTGAATCGATGATTTGCTGTACATTGCAGGGTGGCTCTGCAGTTCATACACGAGATGCAGGCCAAGGCGATCCAGAGCTGGGAGACGAGCAATTCCCAGGCCCTGCCTGTCTTCGGCGTCGGTGTGGCGTTCGTGGACGAGAGCGGTGTTCTTTCGCCCAAGCCGAAGCATGAAGTTGAGAGGGCTGTCCAAGATATCAGGTCGATTGTGTCAAGTTTGTCGCCGGGAGAGAAGGCGGTTCACATTGCTTCACTTGGGGACATGTTCACCTCCGGATCAGAGGATGGCGTGGGCAAGTTGAGAGAGGTGGTCGGCATGATTGGCGATGAGACTGGGAGGGACGATTTTCTTCAGCGCTCGCGTATGCTTTTGTTGCAGAAGGTGCTTCTTTTCAGTGCTTGTGCACGTTATTTGTTGCATATAAATACTTCTATTTGCATGCCTTGGGTTTCTGCCTTTTATTCAGTTTCTGAAGTTGTATTGTTGATATTTTGCCCAGATTGCATTGGAGAATGGCTATACCAAGATCATGTTGGGATCTTGTGCTTCCGGGATAGCATGTCATGTGTTGTCTGCAACTGTGAAGGTATTTAGTTGGCCTTATGATGCTGAGAGTTCTTGAATTGAACATGAGTGAGCTTACAGAGTATAGCGTGTTTGCTAATTATCTGTAGGGGCATGGCTATTCTTTACCAGCTGATGTGCAATATGTTGATACACGGTGGGACGTACCTGTGGTTCTTCCACTCCGTGATGTCCTTGCCCAAGAGCTTAGCCTGCTATGTGAGCTTGACAGGTAACATGAAAATTAATCATAACTACTTAGTTGAATTGTCCTCCGTGAGCATAGTCTACTCGGTTTTTTTCTAACAAGTTGTGTATGTAGCTTAAAGACGCAGCAACTTCTTGATAGGCCTTGCAGGGGCATCAACAGCTTAGTTGCATCATTTGTTGCACGGCTAAGGGTAAGTTCGTTTGTTCCATGCATGTCACTTGCTGGCTGACTTTGAATTCACCTGTTTAGTGATTATCTCGGTGCATAACATGGAGGTAAGATTATGTTGCAATCTTACTAGCCTATCATTTCTATTTACAGGAAGAGAACCCTTCTCGAGAGCATACCATTTTAAGAACTGCACAGAAGCTTAAGCCCTTCTCTTTTAACAAGTTTTCAGCAGATGGCTATCATGATTTCCTGCCATCAAGGCTTCGTCCAAAGTTCCAGAATGTCAATAGCGATGAATCTACTTTTTCTGAGATTCTCTGCCTGATATGTGGAAGTCCGTTCAGTGAATCAGAGCTACAGAATCTGGAAAGCACAAAGCACAATGCTCAGAAGAAAACTGATCTTTATACTGCACGTTGTTGTCAAAGCTGCCGTTTCCAGATTCTACCGTCTTATACAGATATGTCTGAACATTTCTTTTCACTATTACCGAAGTTTTGGACTGAGAAAGTAAACTCTGCCTCTGGCACCCATAGCTCATTAAGGTTAGATTGATGTCTCTTTCTTTATGGGCTACTTCATTATCTGGGTATATTTTAGTGAATGTTATCAGTGATTTACCGAACACAAACATTAAATCTTTGGATACTAGAGCTGGTTGTGATAACTTATAATTGATGTGTTGCTCATGTCAATCTTCTTTTCGTTTCTTCAGTACACTGATTGGTAAACTATTTATTACTATTTCAGAGATCAAATAGAGGACTACCTGCTGGAAGACGATGATGTTGGAAAGTGAACTTGTCTCGCATGAGTGAAACCCATATTTGTGGTAAGCAAAAGCCTGAAATTTCTTGATTCATTCATATCCATGGAGGCACAATTTTATTTCTGCTTATGGTGGCGCTTCAGTGCTGGTTTATACTGACACACATCCTTACTACTGTTTTGTTTGTTGTGCCAGAAAGCCAGTATAGATCCCTTCCTTGATGGGCTTCACACAAGCCCAACCTACAGAGAGCGATGTTTCTGTCCAGTATGACAGTGGTTTATTCTGCCTTCTGCAACGTCCATACAGTTAGCATACATGTATTCTTTACTCGATTGCTGGTATCCTGCAACTATTCAGTAATCAACTGTCCATGGATGAGGCTAACTATCACTTGCGGGCAAGTTATCACAGATCTCCCACAGTGGGCGTTGGATATCTGAAGGTTTCTACTTTCGTGCTGTATTAGAATTTTGATTATTCTCATCTCTTGTACCCACTATGCTTCTAGCAAAGATTGTAGCAGATGAATATGTCCAATGATTGAAAATCATTTTATATAGAAATTTTGTATTTACTTTGTTTGTTACTCCTGTATGCTCGATTTGTCCAATTGTAATGCCTTCTTAATGGATACTTTGGGGATGTACACAAAAAAAATGCTATGTCTTTGGTAGGATTGAATGGATGGACATCCTATTAACGATGCAAAATGGCAAACAAGTATACAATCATACACAGTACACATCACATACAGTACAATATACAAGCAGTGGTAGCAAAAATTATGTTAAGGCCACTATAGACTTGTGGTCCCTTGCATATTTGTTTTGTACAATCATCTTAATCAACTTGCTTTTTACTACATTATCATGCAACTCTGATATTTCATTTCTGACACAGCAAGTCATTTTCTACTAATCTCTTGGTGTCTTTTCATCTGCCGTTTTGTGCACTGTCTCATATACTCACTTCACTAGCACATTAGAAATGTATTAGAGCCTTTCATGTGAAACAAAAGATTAATGCCTCGCATGCGTGCTTGCTTGCATGTGCACTTCTTAGCGTTGCTGAACACTTATAATAGTCAAACATTGGGAACCTATCTTGTTATTAGGTTAAAGGTTGTAAAGGTTGTTCCTTTTGGGTTAGCCACTTTAATCTGATTGAGTTGGCATAAAGCCTGCCCAGTAATCTTAAGCAACGTGCAGGGACTTATCCAGCTTTTCATCAATGATGGCAGCACAAGTGCATACAAAGTCCCAAAGGGCCTACAGGTCTTTCAATCTAAGATGGTTTAAGGATTTATAAAACCGATACCAGACCTACTACCGGCTGGCAGCTGATGTCGATAGATTCTGGCAGAACTTACACAAAATTCAAATGGTCTTTGTTGTTTAAAATATTGGAGTCAAATGCAGTATTGTCGATTAAGAATCCGCAAAAATGACCCGTGAATCAGTGTAAACAGGGTAATATCCTCAAGGGCTGTTGCTTTGGTCTATGTTTTTACCAGCTCCAAAATTGCTATATCATCTTTGAAGGATTCATCGCTAATGGTTGCAATCGCCTTTCAAATTTCCTTTGAACCCGTTTTTCAAAAAAGAAATTCTTTAAAATCTTTGTTGATGTTGATGCAGCACGGATGTCAGGGAGTCTGTCTTGAGCTATCCAATCAACCCCGGACCTTGTGGTATTGTTGTCTATGGCATTACAATGCAATGGTACTGTGTGTTCTACCATCAACAGCATAGGCGCTGCTTCATGAGCAATTGTTTGTTCTTTGGGAAGCAAGACCGATCCCAAATAGCCTTGGAAGCAAAAGGTAACAAATAGGGTTACCAGATATTTCTCCTTGTACTTAGCTTCATGTTATAGTTCATTCATACTATAATAGCATTGGTGTTATGGTGACTCAAAAGGCTAAGGTAGACTAATGCTATAACTAGCATGATGAAGGTTGGCAAGTAGAGTTTAGTCACTGTGCGACTCTAGTGGTGTGTTAGTGAACAAGACCTCCACATAGTGTCCACTTTTGCTTACTTCATTCCCACAAGCAAAGGCCCATTGTGTCCCCTAGTGATTGGTACAGTCCCCTGCTTTCATTGAATTTTGGAGATGGGGAAGGGCCCCTCGTGATATTGACATGACCGAACCTGGGCTTCATTTAATTATTATCCAAAAGTTTGAAGCATGGTCAAAGAAAACATTGGTCAGTGGAGAAAGATCTGCAAGTGGCACAGTAGATAGCAGCATCAGTCTAGTTTCTGAATCCTTGCTTCATCAAAGTGGGTGCACTGCACACATGGAGGAACTCTCTGGCTTTAGTTTACTTGCTAGTTGTTGCCATTGTCTTCACGAATTGCATTAGGTTTGCCCTATGATTGGAAGAACTGCTGAGGGTTTAGTCAGCACTGGTGGCTTGATTGTTTGAATGATGCAGTCCTTAGGTTTATACAGATGGCTTCTCTCTCTCTGGAGCGCGCCTCTCTTGGCTGTGGCCTTGTGGGGCTGGAGGGAACCTGAATTCAGGGCTGGGTTATGCAAGGGCCTGTAGCAAACTTTGACATGATGTGTCCTTGTTTGTTTGATTTGTGACACATATCTGCTGACTTGCAATTCATAAATGCATGTCGATGAAAAACCGGTTCATATATGATGGCAGATTTGTACCATACTTGTACAATTGTCCATTGCACACATAGTTGGCAGAATGGCTTGTACATTCTTTAATGCGGTATATGCTGGTTCCACATGCAGGACCGTCGGTCACAGTAGATAAACATGGCAGCAGCAGTGAAATGGTACTAGTTTCTTGTAGAAACTTTTATTGATTCTGGAAATTTGATGCCACAAGTTCAGTTGAAAACGTACAGAATCTGAGGCTCTTACCTTAGGCTGTCCGCACCGGGAGACGCTATTTCGTCTTTCAGGATGACTTTGGCGTAAAATGGGCTTGCACCGGATACTGTAAAAGCTACGGTAAAGAAGAGTTCCACAAACGAATCCGCTACTGCTAGCGGAATAGAGAAGGAATGCTACGCGCACGTCAGCCCCACCACGCTTGAACCGTTGCTCTCCCAACCACCCGCGCGCCGACAGAGCGAAGAGGAGGATGGCCGGCGCGCGCCTCAACGGAGGCGAGCGAGGAGGAGGTCGGGGGAGGGGCCAACGCCGCCGGACACGAAGCACCGCGCCCAGTCCAGCCGAGTCACAGAGGAGGAGGAGGCGGGGCGAGGTGGAGCCGTGGAGGCGGGCTCGACGGCGGCGGAGGTGAAGGGGAGCTGTGGCGCAGGCGCCGGCGGAGGAGGAGGGCGGCGCCAGATCCGGACCACCGCCGCGACGAGGAGAGAGAGGTCGGTGGCGAGCTCGATGGCGGCGGGGCTCGAGAGCGGCGAGTCGGGAGAGAGACGAGGGCGGCGAGGTGGGAGAGAGAGAGGAGGACGGCGAGCTGGTGGCGAAGGAGGAGATTGCTCAACTGCGGGGAGAGAGGCAGAGAAAGAAAAGAGAGGGATTTGGGAGGGAGGAAAGAGAGAGAGGAGACGCTGACATGTGGGTGGAGTTAGTTGGGATAGAGTATGAAATATAGAGTATGACGGGTGAGAAAAAAGTTAATATAGAGTAAAAAATATTACTGACTAGGAGAGAATATTCTTTTTAAAAAATAGATTTAGAGTACCACAAGTACGGTCAGTCTTAGACTCCATACCCCACCCTGATTCTACTGTGTTATTTCTGAGATTAGTTCATCAAAAGAAACACCAAAATGGTTCATGTCTGGTAACAGTCATCCAGGACTGCCATTTGTTTTCTCCCCTCCATCTGAAAACATAGACACCTCTGACGATGATATAATCTTCTGTGCTCCATCCTTCGTTTTCAGGCGCGTATTTTCGCTCGTCCTCTTGCCTGAATCAACCACCTAATGCAGCAGCTGCAAAGACGATAATAAGAGAGGCCATGCCCTGTGGTGGTCCAATGGCTCCTTGATCTCAGTGAGCTCTGGCCAAATCTTGGCCTTTTCCCTTGCAAATTTTGTTTTTCAAATGGCAGAATTGGGGTGTGGCTGGTGCCTGGTGGTACTGAATTTACATCTTGGACGATGCGTGTGGAACGACACTGTTTCGGTTGTCCGAGACACTGGCCCTTGAATCGTGCGTTCTGTTCACTGGCCACCGTTTGCATCCTCGTCGCCTGTCATGTGAGCTCAAATTTGTACGTATATACATATGTATATTTATATATGATTATATCTCATGCCCCCACTATTAATAGCCTCTGGATGTAGTGTGACAGCGACGGCAAGGTAGCTTTGCCTGGTTCACGAGCCAGAGAGAATGGACACTGCAAGGTAAATTCGATGTATCGCACTATTTTTCTTAGAAAGAATGGGTGAGTGTCGAAAGATTTAGTCTTGAACTCTGTTGAAATGTTGCTATATAACTTGAATTTTGCGTTATGTTAAAAGATGCTATATATTAGCCACATGATTTCTGAGCAGATACCTTGTCGTGTCTGCATTATGTCTGCCCCCTTTCAAATGCTTTGCTTTTCTGAATGGATTTGTGTGGCACTTGGGCCTACACAGATTAGTGGCCAAACCGAGTGTTTTGTCTCACCCTTAGTACACTTCTGCAAGAGGAGCGTTGCGTTTTTTTGGCTGCATTAACAACTTTTGGGAGAGATGATGCTGGGAGGTAGTTGAGATTAGCCTATCAGCAAATATCCTTTAAAATATATGAAGCCTGCAGCCTGCCTTTTCCACGTCACTAGATTCTAGGTTTTGCATAGGAAGAACAATCCTTTTATGTGGAAAAGAAATTGTTGTTACGAGTCAGGTGGAGCGTATGATGGTTTTGTTTTCCATCGTCCTTTTGAGATGAGAGCAGCTGTAATTGGACGCACACAATTGCATACCATATCTTAATTTGTTTTCAGGTGGATCATATGGATAGTCGTATGTATGGTCTTTAATATGTGTATTATCAAAGCTTGTCTTAGCATTGTTGCCGCCTACCGTGTGTGTTATCGAATATCAACTCCGTGTTGTTCTCTTATTCAACATGTGCAATAACAGGGTTCTTGAGATAAGATGATGCTTCGTAGTATGCCACGTAGACACCCTTCATGATGCATGGTGCTGCTACTACGTATGAGAAAGGTAAAAAGGGTAAGTATCTCAGTATGTCTACGTTGTACAAATGCTTATGCTTGTAGAGCAGCCGACAAGAAAGAGCGCGTAGCGTGCAGCAAGGGCAGTCGTAAAGTGATTAGGCTCAATCTTTAGAGTAATAAATGGTCCATTAAAAAATTGAATGACATTATGTTTCTGCATGAATACACGGATGCACTACGGATACGTCGAGCCGTACTGGTACTTTACTACTAGCCAGTAATCACAGCAGAAAATTGAACCTTCACAAGAATTTCTTTAACCAAACTGTTCTGTTAATACCAGAAATGGAAATGGCAATAAGGAGGGAGGAAATATTTTTAAAAGATTTGTGAAGGGAGTGTCGACTTACTAATTAATCTTGTGGAAGAAAATAAAATGTAAGCGGTACACATTCTTATGCTTGTTGAGTAGCTGATAATTAGAGGGATTGTAATATACAGCAAGCATAGTGATTGGGATGAATATTCAGAGTGAACACTCCTGACTAACATCTTCATGAGCATACTAGAAAATTCATATGCGTAGGCCCACCTGAAAAATTAACCGGCACAAGGAATAAAAAAACCCTAATGCTGTTGTGAATAACCCGAAATGCAAACGACAACAAGGCGAGGCAAAAATAGTAAAAAGATTACTGAAGCCAGCATCAGTATTTGTTAGAATCTGACTGCTATGGAGAGTGTAGGGTCAAAAAATAGCAAAAAAGTTATACTCCACCATAACATCTCTGATATGATTTCATTTTACCATAAACAACCGCATCCTAGCATGCTCTGCTCTCAAAAGAGCCCTTCCACTTATATAGAGGGGGAGGAGGCGGCTCACTTGCCTTGTCGCTCCCGCTCCCCCCACTCCAGCTCCGGCCACCGCCGCCGCCAAAGCATCAGAGCTTCGCGCATCTCGCGCGTACTTCTTGCTTCTTACTCGTGTCGATCGCTGGCACTGTGAGTGAGTAAAAAGATTAAAGCTTGGTGCTGAGCGGCGGCGTGGCTCGATGATGCCGGTGGAGGCGGCGGCGGAGGACTGGTCGTCGTCCTGCGCGTTCTCGCTGATCTGCGAGGAGGACGGCACCGACCTCGGCGACGGCGTCGTCGACAACGGCGAGCTCTGCTCGCTGTACAATGCCGTCGACGAGGACGAGGAGTACGTCGAGCAGCTGGTGTTCAAGGAGGCCAGCTTCTGCTCCTCCTCCTCAGACTCGGCCGCTGAAGACGACGACGAGGAAGACGAAGACCAGCGGTCGCCCGCCTCCGAGGAGTGGTTCCGGCAAGCCCGCCTGGCCGCCGTCAAGTGGATTCTTGAAGTGAGCAAACAACTGCCTCTCGATTATTAGCTAATTAAGCTCCTTGATTGACGCGAGTCGTTTGGGCATGGCTGATTGTGATTGACATCATCGCCGCCATTGCAGACGCGCGGATGCTTCGGGTTCGGCCACCGCACGGCGTACCTCGCCATCGCCTACTTCGACCGCTTCTGGCTCCGCCGACGCGTCGATGTAATCTCACCAAAAAAAAATGCTATTTGTACTAAACAGAAAAATAAAAAGCTCTGCTTTTTTGGGGGCGGCTGCGAGTGCCTGACGCGGCGCGTGCGTTTGGGTGCAGAGGGCGGCTATGCCATGGGCGGCGCGGCTGCTGTCCGTGGCGTGCGTCTCCGTGGCGGCGAAGATGGAGGAGTGCCGAGCGCCGGCGCTGTCGGAGTTCGATGCTGGCGGCGGCTACGAGTTCTGCCCGGCGTCCATCCGCCGGATGGAGCTGCTCGTGCTGTCCACGCTCGGCTGGCGCATGGGCGCCGTCACGCCCTTCGACTACCTCCCCTGCTTCGCCTCCAGGCTCCACCACCACGACGGCGGCGGCCATGGCGGCGCGCACCTCGCTCTCATCAAGGCCATGGGATTCATCTTTGCCACGGCTGAAGGTTCACTCATTTCTTACCTTACCTGCGTACAGTACTGATCATTAAAAAAATCACATCGTTTGTTTTTTGTTCTGAAATGGACTGATCTTTTGTTCATTGGTCACCTAACTGATCTGTGTTGTGATTGTGCAGCTGGTAGCGTGCTTGATCACAGGCCATCCTCTGTGGCTGCTGCTGCAATCTTGGCTGCGTCATATGGACCTCTGCTTTCCAAAGAAGCACTGGATTCTAAGATGAGCCGTCTCTCGCCATCTTGTCTTATTGAGAAGGTTAGGAACTCGATTTTATATTTTAATGCTTGTTTTACATTTGGATCATATGAACATTCTCTTTGTATGAACTCAAAGTTTGTTTCTTTGATCAGGCGCATGTACATGCCTGCTACATTATGATGGTTGGGGACATGAATAGGAGTAGCAAGAGACCATTGCCATGCTCAGGCTCGAATGAGGCTGCTGCTAGTACATATGATTCTGTTCTTGTGGATGATGATGTTACCGACACCGCCGCCTTTGCCATGGCGGTGGTGGCAAGGAATAAGCGGATCAGGTTGGAGCTGCCGGGCATCCGTTGAGAAGCTAGCGCCACCGCGGACACGCAATTTTAGCCTGATGTCTAGGGGGCTTGGTTTGATCTTCCTTTTTTGTTCTTTTAACTTATATGTTTGCAAAGAGCATTTTTTAGGTTCTTTGAGCTAGTGCCATGGGTGGGCATTAGAAATGCTGTTGGATTGAATTGGTTTGTGAGAGGTGGAAAAAATGAACAAGGCAGGGGCTGAGCTTTCCTATGGAGAGGAGAGCTTAGGTTAAGCCCAATGCCAGTGTCCAAACGGGGGCACATTTCCAGTGAACTTTACTTCAAAGTTACACTGCTTGATCAGCCCCGCCATTGTGGATGCCATGTCCCATTGCAATTTGCATTTGCATATGCTGAGGTTCTGCTGGTGCAGAGAAGCTGCAAAAACAAGTGGTAACAACACTGAAAGGTCGGGAGTTTTGCCATTGTTTATAGGAGATCGGAGCTCTTTCCCTTTTTCACTTGTGCAAGTGGATGTGTGTGTGTAGGAGTGGTGTTTCACTCAGCTGGCACTGCCCTTGCATGGGTCACATTGGTTTGTAGCAAACCCTTGTGGAGTGGTTCTGTACTTATGTAACCCCTCCTGTTCCTGAGGAATGGAATCAGATTGCATGTTGTGCATGCCTGCCTGAGTGCAGGCTTCTTGATCAGTTCTGCTAGCTGACTGCTGCAAATTTTCAGTGCCACTCATTCAGTTCTGGGCCATGCTAGTGCTTCTTCTTGCTCTGCCTTTTATCAGGGGCATCCAATGCGACCTTTTTCCTGTTACATTGCAACCAGCTTGGTTAGCACATAAGTACTTGATGAATTTTGGCCAAACCCCACTATTGCACACCACTTCCAGAGCCATAATTAAAATAAAAGATGGTCTACAAAGCAACCCCTTGTCAACCACGATTCATTAGTACACTGTAGCCTTTTGTCAATAATTGTGCATGCTGAGGAAAGCATGCAACACAATGTGCTGCTGGAAGGAAGTGCAAGTGTTTCATATGAACGGTAATATTAATGTACAAGGCACAGGAAGTTAGCACTTTATGCCAATAATTGCTCAAAGATTAGCAACGTGGATGTGACTTCGAACTATGTATTTAGTTTAGGGTGCCCTAGTGCTTGAGCTCAACATTTATCTACACCTTGTGGAGCACAATGTGACATCTTGCAAGTTCTTGAAGTGAACTATCTAAAAGTTTGTCACAACTGAACGTTTTATAAGTGACAACTACAAATCGAAGGAAGTCAGATAAACGTTTTCTTGCAATTCTTTATAATTATTAAAATAAAGAAAACTCTAACAAGAACAAACCCCCATACATTAGTCAATGCAAGAATTAGGTGTCCAATGTGCCACGGTGCTTCTGCAGAGAAAGAGGAACACACATGGACAAAATATTACTACTTTCTTGGATACAAACAATGATGATATCTTTGCATGCACTTACTTTGTTTTTTCCTCTCATAAACCCTAAACCCAAAAGTTGGTCTTCTGGCCTCATCCACTAGCAAATGCAGGTCTTACATTGCTCCTGGCCTTACAGCTGGTAGAAAGAGCTTTTCCTCCTTTCCTCTCTGCACTCTGGCAATGAAAATGCCTGCATGCCCCCATGGGCAATGGAGTGGCTTTCTGAGAGGCAGCCACCACCTTCTCTGCAATGCATGCTGCCATTGCAAACCCTCTCTCTTTCTCTCTCATCATGTGACCTCACTGCATAGTTTTGTTCCTCCAATGTTGCTATAAAAAGGTTTGCATTGAAGCTTGGCCACAAATGCTGATGCTGCTGTGCTATTCTAAGTACCTGTTCACTTGGCCCCAAAAAAAGTACTATTCACTGTCATAGAAGACTATCTAGCTGGTAATTGGAAGATGTAACTGAAACTTGAAAATGTTTTATTTGGCATTTTTTGCTACTTCACTATGTTCAGCTGGACAAAACCATGTGTTTTATTAGAATAATTCAGTGGTAGATCAAGATTGTCCTAAGAGAAATCAGCTTTGAAACGTCAACCTCATAAACATGGAGGAGAGTGTTGTAAACAAGATCACCCAGGTAAAAGCTTCATCGGATAAGAGAGAATACATAAACATGAAGTTTTTTATTTGCCAAGTTTGAACTTTTTTGTGGAAGGAACAACATGGAGAAACTAATCGTTTGTATTACGTAGACAAGAAAGGCACACAAGCTCCACATCTATTTACTATTTATGTGGCCTCGACGATCGAGCTGGTCAAGAAGAATGGAGAAATTTATATTCACAATGTCCATCCAAGCAGATCAAATCGACATGTTTTGTAGATTTTCTCGAACTAATCAACTGTACATTGTAAAGATAGTCTACAACACATGTGGCAACCAATGGTAATAACTTGTATCTAAAGAGTGTAGAGGATATACTATTGCTGGCTTGTGTTCTGAATCTGGATTGCCCAAAGCCCCAAACCTAGGTGTGTGGATGGGGTGGATGCGTACGCATATGAATGGTTGTTGGGTGAATAAAAATCAGGATCAGGAAAGGGTTAACAAACCTGCGCTGCTTCTCAGTCACCAATGCGGTCAAAAACAGGCTTGGAGACAAAGCTTGGTTAAATTTTGCTGGTTCAAAGGAGTACCACTGCCACCTAGAAGTGAGTGGCCAACTCATCGGCCGGCCAGCTGCCCGGTCCTAGCAAAACAGTCTTTTTTTTTTTTCTAATACTTGGGAGTATTGTAAACAGTATTCAAATCTGGACCATACAGTGATATTGTTGGATAGATCAAGCATTGATCTAGTTTGGCATGTTACGCAAACAGAGACTCAAGAATCTGTTTGGAACGCATGAACCATTTTTTTTTTTTTGAAAGAATACAATACAGGAACAACTTCACTATAGGCCAGGTAATTTCCTCCGGATTCTTTTAAATTTATCATTTTTTAAACTTGCATCCTGTGCATTTGCAATACTCTATATCCATACTTATGAATCATACGAGGAAAAAGGAAAAAAAAAAAAGAAATAGCAAAGTTATAAGAGGTGAAGGATGGCAGTAGGATTGTGCAAGCTGTGAGCCTCAACTGAAAGCCTGGAGCAAAGATGGTCGGTTTGCATCAATGGCAGGGCGTGGCCCTCTACCTGCGCCACACAGCACTAGCATTTGAGAGGAGGGGACGCATGCAGGGTCTAAAGGCTAGCAACAAACATGCCTGCACAAAGACAAAGACGCCAACACAAAGATATCCTCCCATGCATCACGCAACACGGCAGCAGCACAGTACTGTAGCACACGCATATAACAGATCCCTGATCTGGTCAAGGAAACATATGGCCTTGTTTTGTATCGCTTGTTTTGTTTGTTGTGCGATGACACGTACTGCTTGTGAACGGGATGAACTGTCCCCCTTTGTAGTGTCGTAATTGCGTGATATGCTTGTGGATATGTTGCTCTCTCGTGACTTTTAGAAAATTTTAATTGTGAAAAAGGCATTGTTTGTTTATCACAGTGCATACGGCCCATGCATGACATATATATTCATAAAACGTAGAAACAGCATGGGACATTTCTCTAAAATCTGAAGTAATGCCGCACCATTGTCCTATATATGGATCGGGTAAGTAACAAACAATGGTAACGAACAATGTGGCCTAACGCGCAGCACTGAAAGCAAAAGCCCAAAGACGCAGATGATACATCATCCCTTCTGCATTCCAGCATCATTCCACAATCACCCAGAGGTTGCCAAAAGGCGAATTAGCAGCATGAACACCGGCTATAGTATAATAAACCTGGACGATATTACAAGCAGCAGCAAAGGTAGGGATGGTCGCGCATGTGCGGCGCATAGATAAAGAGCGTGAAGAAGGCGCAGACGTGTTTGCCGCCTGGTGCTTGTCTCGGACGGGCGGGCATTATGAGGATCCCGTGCGCTTGCCGGCTCGGGCTGGCCATGGTCTGGTCAACCTCGAGATCGGGGACAGCCAGTCCTACTTGATCAGAGAGCTCCATGCCGGTGCCGATGCCATGGCATCACCCTCCTCTGAGCAAGCTGCCGTGCATTGGTTGCTGCGCCACCAGCAAGATAAGCTGGCTGGTGTTTCAAAAAGGAACGTTTTTTTTTCCCTTTTCTTGTAGAAAGAAAATAATCCTACTTGGTTCCAAGCATTGGACGTTTTTTTTATTAGATATATTTTAAACATGATTTATTTGTTTTTATAATTTTAAAAAATATTTAAATAAGACAAGCGGTCAAATGTAATCTTAAAAAGTCAATAAATGCTTATATTTTAGAACGGAGATAGTATTCATGTGTTTACAAACATGGCACAAACCATGGCACACTATGCGATGCTTTGTTTCAGATGAGCAAAGCCGGTGTATGCTCACTTGCAATGCTCTTACAGTCAGATGAGCTGGGCTTTTCGGTCTCTCTTGCATCGGATCCTGCAACTCGGCAACTGCATGGGCTTGGCCGCTTTGGACTTCGCAGGAAAACCAAGGCCACTGCATGAACTTTACCGCCATGGACTTGTAAAAAAGAAAGGCTTGTTGTTTTTTATTGTAATTCTTTCATTATTAGTGAATGTATTGCGTCCGGTTTACGTCCCACTTGGAAGTTTGGAACACATGAACGAATTAGTATAATAATTTCCTATAAATCCTGTGGACTTCATGTGTTTCAAACTACGCGACCGTTGGTCTCTGTGTCCCCATGGACCATGGCCATTCCGTGGCCTAGGTATGTGCATTGGAACGGCCTGTATATACCAATTGAACTGTAACATTTTCTCCTATAACAGTTTTGAGTTGTTTTAACACAATATAGCCAGATTCAATTCAGAGTTAGGATAGGTAAAAGCTTCATGCTATTGTTGTTACATTTACCTTCCCACAGATCAACGAAAAGCTCACAAGTCATAACCGAGAAGGAAAATGTAGCAAGGACCAGATATCTACTGTTGAATGTCTGATCCCTATAGCGACACAATTCTGCTACCCTACTGAAGCTAAATCTTGCGTCCCTGTGCCAAAATACAATATGCTTTCTTACAATATGATGCAATTTACCCCCAAAAAAGAATTGTCTAATAGTGCAGAAGCTGTTCCCAAGCCTGCTCTCCATGCATTCCAAAAGTTCATGCATAGAGAGCCTAGCTCCACAAAATATTTCACCATTTGGTCAGTGTGAATACATTGGTGCGTTGTGTCTACGGATCCATCAGGCGTTGTTCTCATCATGAGGAGCCGACGGGGATCATCTTGACAGCAGCAGCGATGGGCATCCCTACGAGGCCAAGGAGCACGCTGGCGAGCCACTGCAGCCTGGTGAGCGGTGTCGTGTTGGCGAACTCGCCCAGGAACTGTACCATGATGAACTGGAAGATGACCGTACTGGTAAGGACGGCCATGAAGACATAATTCTTTAGGATGCCCTTGATCACGTTCACCCTCTCCATCTCCCTTGAACTGATCTCATTGAACACCTGAAGAAGATGTAGCAGATCATTATGGCCTAAGGTTCCTTCTTACAAAATTTGTCTTATTTCACCCAAATTCCATGGTACCCTATTTGTCTAACAATCCCATCTCCTCTCTTATATTAGCTAACTGTGTTAGGTGAATGTGTTCTACTCAAATGTCTAGCGGCAGACTATAATTATTTTTTTCCTGTGAGAACATTGCAGGACAAAAGAATGAGATTCAATTGGTGTTGTAGAGGAAAGGTTGACAATGACATGTATTCAATAATACAGAAAATGAGAAAAACAGATCCGCTTCTAGGCTACGCCAAGGTGCCGACACCAATGTTTTATTGCTACTTAGAAGACAAATCACTAGTGTAACGGAATGGATTTTCAGCAGAAGCCATACCTGACAGAAGACGAATGAGTTGAAAATTATTGTGTTCAGCACAATATCAGTATCAGAGCTTTCATCAAGACCAAAAAAGGATTTCCCTTGCGTCTGGAGATACCACATAACAAAAAATTGGTAGAAAGACTGTCCCATGATGTTCCTCCACATTACATTTGTAATGAATTTCCCTGTTCTTCCTACTGGCTCTCTCTTCATCAACTCATCGTTCGGTGGTTCCGTGGCCAATGCTAGTGCACCAAGGGTGTCCATGATCATGTTGACCCAAAGGAGCTGAACAGCCGTCAATGGTGCATTTCCTGGAATTAAAATAGCAGATAATCAGACAAAGACACACTGGAGGAAAGCAAAACAGAGTCGATGGGAAGACATATACCCGTAAAGCAAGCAGAAGAAAAGTTAACCAGCAGTGCTACTACATTGACAGTAAGCTGAAACTGCACAAACTTTTGGATATTGATGTAAACAGAGCGTCCCCACTTTGCAACAGTCACAATTGTAGAGAAGTTGTCATCCAGAATAATAACATCAGCACTCTCTTTTGCCACCTGAAAGAGCTTATATTAGGTTCACTAGACAATATGAATAAGATTAGTAGATATGATATCAAATCAGCAACACTAAGGTTCAGTAAGGATGATAAAATCTTAACTGTGTGTACTATATAATTCGACAAACCATGTTAGGTAATGAATGATTGTTGATGACATGATGTAGTATCCTTGATTATTAAGCATTCTTACCTCAGTTCCTGCAATGCCCATCGCAAGTCCGATATCTGCTTCATGCAATGCAGGTGCATCATTTGTGCCATCACCAGTAACTGCAACAACATCATTGAATGTCGTGCGCAAATGCTTTACTAGTGTATGCTTGTCAAGTGGCGATGACCGGGCCATAACCTTCAATACACAGAATCAGCAGTTAGTTATACTTTGTTTATCTCAGTAAAAACATTTGAAAATTGATAAGAAAGCAAACCTGGATTTTTGGAACCAGCTCAAGGAGTTCTTCAAGTTTTTTCTCTCTGAATTCAGGTCCTTCAATAGCCACACCATCTTCAGTTAGTATACCACATTCACGTGCAATCGCCTTTGCCGTATTTATGTTGTCTCCTGTGACCATTCTCACCATAATTCCAGCAGACCGGCAAGTTGCAACAGACTCCCTCACACCTGGACGGACAGGATCTTTAATACCTACAATACCAATGCATGTGTACCCTTGTAATGGTATTTGCTCTGTGGCAGGAAAACCTTCTTCCATTTCCCTGTAAGCAAGGCATAGTGTCCTAAGAGCTTCACCAGCAAAATTGTCGATAATACCATTGAGCTTTTCCGAAGTTGTTTTATCCATGGGAACAACACTGCCTGTCTCATCTATGAATTTGTCACATGCAGCCAAGATTATTTCTGACGCACCTTTACAGTGTGCACGGCAGCCTCCTCCAGGAAGCTCAAGAATGACACTCATTCTCTTTTTGGAGGAATTGAAAGGCTCCACTTTCACAATCTTAGCTTCATCACGTTTTGCCTTAAAATCTCCCCCTAGTGATAATGCAAACTCCAATAAAGCTGTCTCTGTTGGGGTACCTAGGATCTGACGTTTACCATCTTGGTTAATCACAACCTCACCACCTGTATTATTAAATATAGACTCCAGGAGTGTTTTGACGACAGTTTCCGGAAATTCAGAGCATAACTTGGATGCATTCTGAGGACCGTTAACCTCCTTGATTTTCCCACAGATGCAGGCCTTAACGACAGTCATATGATTGGTTGTCAATGTCCCTGTCTTGTCACTGCAGATGGTGGTTGCTGAACCCATAGTTTCACATGCAGCTAAGTTGCGAACCAGTGCCTTGTCATTCATCATTTTCTTCATGGCGAATGCAAGGCTCAGCGTGACTGCTAATGGCAATCCCTCAGGAACAGCCACAACAACAATGGTCACTGCAATAGCAAAATGCTCCAGAAGCTCCAGTGCATCATCTCCTGACCAGCTCAAAAGCTGTCCGTCATGATATTTATTGCCGAATAACCCTTGGGACAAGACAATGAAAGTTATAACAGCAAAGAATAGCCCAATCTTTCCAATGATAGTTGCAACACCATTGAGTTTGACCTGCAGTGGAGTTTCGTCATCACCACCCTCACTGAGCGTGGCCATCAGTTTTCCCCATTGGGTGCGCATGCCAACTGTTGTAACCAGCATCTTGCAGGACCCATCCTGCACTTTGGTCCCCGACAAAAGAAAAGGGTTATCTTCATTTACAGCGACAGGTTCACTTTCACCTGTTAGGCTGGATTCATTGATCAACAGAGAAAACCCTGAAATGAAGAGCCCGTCTGCAGGAACCTGGTCTCCGATTTGTAAATGGACAACATCTCCAGGAAGAAGGTCATATATCGATATCCACTGCCTAAACCCATCCCTTGTAACTTGCACTCGAATTTTCTTTTTCTCCTTGTCCAGGTCCTTGAACTGCAGCGACTGTCGGTAATCGCTTGTTGCAGTCACAAACACTACCAGGAGGATACTCGCAACAATTCCAAGACCGTCATGGGCACCTTTTGGCCACCCTTCCATCGCAATGCCAACGACCAGAGATACAAATGCGCACACAGCAAGAATTATGAGAGTTGTATCTTGAAGTGCTTCCCATACAAACACCCAGAAACTTCGGACCTCGCTTTCTGTGAACTTGTTGAGTCCATAAATCTCTTGCCTGCGCTTAATGTTGTCCTCAGCTGTACTCAGACCATCCGTTTGTGACGTCGCAAGCTTTGCAGCAATTCCATCGACTCCTCCATGTATAATCAGCTTTTTGCTATCGTGGCCCTCCACAATGGACCCAAGCTCATCGGCACAGATCTCAAACCCTGCAGCCTTGACTTCCTCAGGGACAACATACTCGCTCCGAAGTGAGAGACCTGAACATTCAGAGATACTGCATGAGTCAGGTAGTCGAAATGCCTAAAAAAACATCGAATTCAGAAAGCATGACATGTTTTGGCTTTTGCTGCTGTATAGAGCAATTGGTTAATTTGTTGGGTAATTACCATGTAAGAACTGAAGCGCGGCCTTGGAGACCAGCACGGCAACACGCAGTTTCTCCTGCAACACAACCGCAGGATGAGCTCCTTCAGTAACATCTCATCAAAACATAATCTAATATGGGTGGAGTTCATTCAGCAAGGCCAGCATCAAGATTGCGCGTTTAACCAGCTAGGAACACATCTATATTGCTTGCTGTTGCTGCGCTGTTTTGGGTAAAGCTGTAGCAAATTTGTGGAAGGTGTGCTTCTAAAAGAGGAACTGAAAGAGTAGCCACACCCAACACATCCCGCTAATTGGTCCTAAACCAATGCCTCTCACTGTGCCAAATCGAAAGATGGCAATACGCTGTGACGATGCCAGATAGGAACGGCCCCATCGTAGCTCAGCAGATATCGCCATCCTTGCAACAAAAAAAAAACACTAATTTTGAAGTTTCAACTCCCCCAATTCACCCCCCTCTAGAGCTAAAAAATCCATTTTTTTCCATTTCAGGAACTACAAAAGAAGGCCCCAATCCAGTTTCCCGGTGCGAGTCCGTACGGAATCTCCCGCCCCCGCCGGCGGCGCGGCTCCAGTCCAGATCCCGCCGCCGCGAGCGAGGCGGATCCCGGCGCGGAGGAAAGGAAGGAAAGGGGATGGATGAGGGAAGAGGAGATGTGTACGGACGTGGTTGGCGTGCTTGATGGCCTGCGCCTCGCCGCGCTTGTCGAGGTTGGCGGTGAAGCGGAACCGTCGCTTGGGGTTCTTGACGACGCTGCAGAGGCGGCGCCACCGCCGCAGCGCCTCCTCCGAGGAGTTCTTGGCCTTGACGCCCCCGAAGTTCTCCTCCAGGTAGCTCTCCATCTTTCCCTCCCTCGCGACTACCGCGCAGCAAGAGGCTGCCGCAACTGCAGGTCCGACTCCTCTCCCTCCTGAGCTCAACTTCTCAGGTCAGCGCGGCTGACCTATAGTTGGTTGGTTGGTTGGCTGGGTTAGTGCAGTGTGGTGGGGACGGGCGTGAGCAGAGGAGTACTACAGTAGCAGGGCTGCACGAGGAGATCGCAACAAGCGAGCGACGAGAGAGAGAGACTGCCGCGGAAGCAGCCGGGAAACAGGGGAGGGAGGAAGGGTGACGTTGGAAGTGAAGTGCAGAGTGAAGGCGACCAATCGCAGCAATGCCGCGTCCGCTCTCTCTCTTTCAATGTCGTCGTCTGGTGGGGCCGGGTCTTCAGGTCAAAAAGCAGGGCATGGAGAGAACGAACGAGCTCGATCGATCATGGTCCGATTTTTATTGGATCATAAGTTCATAAGTAACCAGGCCCCGGTGTGAGAAATCAGGATCTTTCTGATTTCTTGATCAAAGAGAGAAATGTTTTTCTGGGGAAAAAAAGAAAGTTTGCTATGTTAACCATTTGGTTGGGTTCTTTTTTTCCACCATTCTGTTGACTGTTGAGTGTAACAATGAAACTAAAACCTAACAAACAAAAACTTCTAGTTGGTGAGTTAGTCCTAGCGACCGAAGAACTTGCCAGAACTAGGTGCAATAACCATATATCTTTGTTCTTGAATTATTATCGTTATTAATTTTTTAAAATTATGTTTAATCATTCATTTAATTTAATTTTTTAAAGATTAACATATATTTTATATAATTTATTTTATCACTATAAAAATAAAATATACTGTAATATAATTTGTATATTTAAACTAATATTTTTAATAAAACAATAGTTAAACATATCTTAAAATATTTAATTTGTTGTTATCTTTCACAGAAATTGACCGATTATGTTTTGTGGAGGATGAGTGTGAACACCCTAAGTGCAACTGACTTCTCAAAGACCTCAATGTTAGTGGTATCCTTTCAAATGCAAGAATTCCAATATAGAACCCATGAAACAATCCTACATCCCAACCAATGGGCCTCAACGGCTAATAAAAGGCGGGATCAAAGCCTCAAAGGATAACTCTTGCATACTTCCTCCGTTTCAGTTTCGTTGTCGTTGATTAGTTCAAAGTTGAACTAGCCAACGACAATAAAAAAAGAACATAGGAGTATATGTTACTAAGAGAACAAAAGGAACCATAGCTTTACTTTATGCAACCACCAGTCCCACCACCTGTATGTATTCTCTGAAAACCTAATTGGCGGAACAAAAGTTGCAGATATCTCGTTCTCAAAAAAACTAGAGATGCTAGGGAGATTGTTCCTTTGGTTTTATTCTACACAAGAACTGTATCTAGTCATCAGCCCAACAAAAAAGAACTGGGCATAAATAAAGCCGTGAAACACGAATATGCATGCACACAAGATTCAATTCGCTCACTACCAATTGTTTAGTTGAGAAATTAACCTGACCAAACAACATAACAAAAGGCCCATCCGTAAGATCTGGATCGTCTTCTTCGTCGCGCACTCCCCACCTGGCCCTAATCACCTGCTTAAACTAATACTCCATGGTCTCGCGCTCGTGTCAGCTGCTGCTTCTTTTACTTAACAGTAGCCAACCACTAATATTCTGTACACTTTTTGTTTTGTTTGTTTAATTATCCGAGGCCCTGTCACGATCGCACGCGTTTTCGGCACATGCCCTCCATGTGAGGAACGATGCACCTCACGGCCAATCATTGTTGTGCCAAGTGCCATGCTTTTCTCATTCATGGCCATGTCAATCAACCGTGTCATAGGACTACTGGCACAAAAATGTATGTTATCGCTAAGATAGGTGACTTTTCATAAAGTGCTCGGTTCTTCTCTGTTTCTTTCTTTTTGCAACAAAGCGAAAGTGTTGAAGCGCATATGCAGTCCACTATCATGTGATTTTCGTGGTCGAAACTCGATAGGCTATTGGAGCTTATAGCAAGGGTTGCAATTTTGAACTCAATGACAATAAAATGAGGCTAACTGGAGTCCAAATAGACCGTAGCACAGATGACGAGCATCGCACATAATTTTTCACGATAAGGCGAACGCGTCATGAAAGGTGCAAAAAAGGAAGAAGGATAACAAAAGGGCACGGCTGCAATGAACAGGGATGTGGTACATGCCTTTCAAAAGGGAGCAGGATGATTATCTGATCTTGTGATCTGAATATTTCGGGCTTCAACATGCAGAATGTCACAACATACGCATGTGGTATCCAACGCATTCAGCAACTCACGAACATGACAACAAAAAGTGTTAGTACGTGTTTTGTAATAAAGGTCACATTCTGGTGACACTGCCAAAGAAAATTCCGTGCGCCTTCCTCAAAATCCTTAATTCTCGACTCACAGAAATGATATTTTCAGACAAGACGATCAAAGCACAAGGCATATGTGGTAAGTCAAAACTGAAAAAGAAGTCTAGACTTACTCTGCATTCCTGAATTTTGCTGCACAGATCTGAAGTTCAGCATCTGATCTAAAACCCTGTAGAATGTTGCAACAAATGCATGTGGTGTGCTGGTGCATCGTGCACGTGCATAAGATGCAGGTTGCTCATACAGTGACGCGACCTAAGCTCTCGGATCTCATCGCCCATTCTTCCACACATACAAGAGCAAGATTCAGAAGCACATCAACTGCCAACTCCACACGATCACAGTTCAACCGAGGGAACGCTTCACAGCTCACCACAGGTTCCATGCTAGTATAAAGCTGAGTTCATCTTCGTGATACACTGAGCATCTAATCAGAATCTGACGAAAAATCCATCTCAGGATAAAACGGGCGCAGCAGCTTCGCCAGGTGCTCTCCCATGTCCTCGACCTCTTCCTTCCCGAAGCCCCAGTCCCGGAGAACCTGGGAGCCCAGAGAGCCTCTGGCCAGGCCAAGCTTCTGAAGGCTTGCTGATCGCTTCTCTATGAAAGGCAGTACAGCGCTGCTCGATCTTAGACGTGCCGCCATCGGTATTGAGACGACGTCGAGCGAACCCTTTGGCCGGATTCCTTCTGAATGGTCCCTGAGGATCTCACCTTGACGGCCTATGCTGCTGCCAAAGATTGAGGGGAATGGGAGTGGGATCGGGAGGGGGCATTGTGATACTGAGAGATGAGAGAACTTTGGCTTGGTCGGCCTTCCTTCAAAAGCTGAGTAGACAGAGTCCTTCACTTGTACTATGGAAGCTCTATGTCCACCTATATCAACAAATGTGGATTTGAGTAGATGCAAATGTTAAAAGAAAAATTTAACCATAAAGATTAGCTACAAAGGAAGTTTGAAATAAACTCTATAGTAGAACGACAGATTATACAACTAAGAACTGACTCCAAGGAATAAGATAGACAAACCTGCATCAAGAGTTCCATGGACCATTAATGATTCAATGGCATACGGATCTTCATCATCATCACCAATTTCAGGGGTCAAAGCGCGCAAGCTCCTCTGTAGGTTGTCCAGATCATTTTTATCTGGAAAACAGGAGTATATATGGTTACCAAGCATGACCCAAGTTTTCATTCAGATTTGGTCAGGCAAAGCATATGTATACCTGTCAAAGAAGGTGCGGGCATTGCAACATCCAGAGCTGTAACCATGTTCAGCCTACCCTGATCAGATATTATGTGCACAAGCTCACCAATATCAAGGCGACCAGATGAATGTACCAAGTCTGAAGCTGGGCTCACATGTTGTTGTCTAAATGGAACAGTTACTGAGTGAATTGCTGCAGCACAAATGGCACTAGAGTGGAAGTGTTTCTCATCTTGTATAGAAAGAAAAGGTGAGAAATAACCTGATAACGCAAGGTTCAAAAGAAAACAACTGTCAGCTGACGAAATCTTTTTTTTATTCCTCTCGGAATACCTAGCAGAGCTAGCTAAAAAGATCTGACGAGGTGTTCAGTGTTCACTATGCCTGCAGAAGTAATGCCATAAAAATGACACTGTTTTTTTTGTGAATAAAAAGATGGCATTAATAGCCTACTAGAAAGGCTAATAAAGCTTTTTTACAACAGAATGAGCAATTGCATTAACAGTTGGAGATCTTAACTACTGTCTACAATTGACTTGTGGTCACGCTTCATAATCTGGAAAAGGAACAGTTGCAAAACTAAGGTCTAATCTCAACTGAGGATCATAAGTCCAGCAAATGAATTTCCTATGTATTTATTAAAATTATACGATCATGATAGTAAAAGTGCTAGAAGAAAAGGACATTAGAGGGACATATTGAAACATACTAAGAGAAGGCCGTCCAATTGGTACCACCAGATTGGAAAAGGATGAAAGTTTTGAAAATGACACAGCATCATGCAAAGATCTTATAATGGATTCACGTTGATTCCTGCGAGATCCATAGGAAACTGGATCCCTTGCACAATACAGCAATATAGGTGTATTTGTGTAATCATCAGCGATGTTCTCCAAATACTGTGCAGCTACACTGGAAAAACCTCCTGAATCATCAACAATAAGCTGGATTCCCTGTAGTGAATATGGATCAATCAAAACAAAGAATTAAGATGTCGAGAAAAAGGCATGAAGGGAGAAGTTCTACAAAATTCACTGAGTGCATGTGAACATAGCCCATAATACAACTGACTTGAGTAGAGTGTTTACTAATAGTTTGTTGGGGAAAACGTAATACCTGAATATGGTCACACTCTTCAATGAAGAACCTGAGCCTCTCATTCATCTCTTCCATTTGAGACCATTCTGAAACCACCTCCCTTCCAGCCCCATAATTATCAAACTTGTCAAAGTCTGTCCATGACCCATGCAACTCGTACAAGCTCTGTGGATGATACTGTACTTTCGAATAATCAGTCCAAAACTTGACTCCAGTCTCCAGACTTGCAACCAGGTCCTTATCTTCGATACTTTTCTGTGAATTGTTCGGAGCATTGCTAGTGCTTGGGTTCTGTTCTTCTTCAGATAAGCTTTGCAGAAACAAGTTCCGTTCACGAGGTTTTGCAGCTGATCTTGTTACATTTCCAGACCTACAATAATTCAGACTAATAACTTGTCACAAAATGAAGCTTAACACGTTATGTCAGACTTGTGCTCTTTTATTAGTCAGAACTAAATGGCTGGAACATGAAGTGTGCATAAGCAACACTATAGAAAACTAGTGCTCTTTTATTAGTCAGAACTATAGAAAATTGATAAGCGGATGACCAGATGTCTGATAAAAACTTTGGAGCACCTGGATTAGTATATAGAAGATCATTACAGTACAAACAGTTTGAGGCTATGAGTGGTTCACTGATCCATTATCCTGCAACAGATTTCCCACAAATTTTACAACCAGCTGTTTAACCGTTTGTTCGAAATATAAGAACCTATAAACATACAGATCCAAGGTTATGGACTGAAGCTTGTGCATTTTTGTTGCCCTACTAAGTAAGCAATCCAAGCTACTGAAGAAAAGCCACCCCATATCTAGTTCAGAAACATTGAAATAAAATGAATTACTGATGCACAACCGACTTGGTAATACGAAAATATACCAAAGAGTAAATTCTGCAGTAAGTTAAAATCACTTGCCATGTGACGATGTTACCCTCATTGGAGGCAGCACTGCTCGAACCCAGAGTACCAACGGAACTTAACGAGCCAAGAGACCCTGCAAATCACGGCATTGTGTAATCTACACCATCATCATAAACAAAATGACCAGCACTGTACATTCATTGAGCCAGATAGAATTGCTAATGAACATGCTGAAACAGCATTCTCTGACAAAATTTAGCATGGAAGCGCGCACAGAAAGAAGAACAGGGGGCAATCAGTTACCTCGACCACCGACAGATACTAAACGGGGGCAGTAGGTGGCGACGCCCTGAAGAAATTGAGAAGTGTCACACAAGCACTAACCACTACTAAGAGTGAGCAAAACGTCGTCTTTCGACACAAGCGAGTAAGCGCTTCTACCTGGTGCGTCTCGCCGGCGCGGTACAGGACGTCCATGTCCAGCGCGGCGGTCCTGAACACCGGGTCGGCGCCGGGGTCGTTGGCGAGACCGAGCAGCTCATCCTGCGGAGCAAAAGAAGAAGGCGGAGTGAAGAGGCCTCGTCGAGCTCAAGCGCTGCTTCGAATGCAGGATTGAGCCGAAGAAATCGAAAGACAGGATCTTGTGGAGCGTGAGGGTGGGGAATCGAGAATCGATGAATCACCTGGAAGTTCCAGAAGTGGGCGCCCACGAAGTTCGCGAAGCCGCCGACCTGCACCGTCACCACCTCCCTCATCTTGCCTCGCAGGATAGACAGGCACGCGTGCCACGGCTAGGAAACGGCTGGTATCACCGGAATCCGACCTCGGCGTCGGGGGAGCCGGCGGAGGAGCGACGAGGCGCGGGGAGTCGGCGGGCGGCGGCGGCTTGGAGCTTGGACTCTCGGAGAAGGGAAAGAAAGCCTCACAGCAGCAGGCCCCGCGCATCGCGGACGTGGACCGTATTTTGGCCCAAATAAAATTTGACTTACCAGCCCAGTTGTGATTTGGTTGGACTGTTTCTTACGTGATGATTTTAACAGGATGTTTAATTGTTTATCATTTGTTTTTATCAAATTAGCATATTGTAGAATCATCGAATATAGCAATTAAATATAAAATTTTGAAAATATTTAATGTTTTAAATAATTGTTTAAATAATCACACCCAACGAAGCCATAAAACTTTAAATGAAAAGAATTCATCTTCATTTAAAATAAGTTTCAAAGGTGATTACTATATGTTTCAACTTCATACAAAAGGATGTTTCATAGTTTCAAGCTATCAAGGTACCACAAATGTATCTCCCAGGTTCTATTGTATTAGTAAAGAAGTTCCATTGTTCAAGTAGTTTAGGTTGAACAATTTTTTTTGTCCTGGATAACAATAATATAATGGAACATGTAATTAATTTTCTCTTGTATAAGAAACATGGAACAAATAATTTTTTTGTGTCGAAGAAATCAATATAATACCTAGAACTATCAATTTTCTCATGTGGACAAAAATTAGTGTAACATGCGGAACAATCATCATTCTATGGATAACCATTGAATTTGGCTCTGCATTCCTTTACTTGTGTGGCAATGCTGATAAAGATCCAATTGTTTTCTTGGTGTCCGTATATATACTCTCAATTTTTATTTTTTTTTGCTTAGAAATGCATTAGCTCCTGCCCCTCGATCCTAAGTTTTCATCTCATGACGTACAACTGCCATGGAATCTTACGGACTAGTAAATGAAGAACGATGAGCCGTAACCATCAAGCGACGGGACCATGGTGGGTAACCGCCTGAAATAAAATCCGAACGGCAAGCACGGCAAATGAGCAATCAAAGTTCATAATTCGGATCATATGTACCACTGGATCCCGTAGACAACACACCACTTGCAGATCACTGATCGCGAGAATCACATCCAGATTATTTGGCAGCTGCATGCCGAACACATGCAGAGCAGCAGCCTAATGCCGCAAATGGCAAATGCAGCGGTCCGTTAACCGTGATCCAACGCACAGCAATGACCGGAGTCCAGCGAGTGCCCATCCTGAAATGCTGGAATATGAACAGCGGCAAACAAGACACACCGTCAACCAAAAAAACAGAGTATACTCTGGAGCTATGAATGTGCTGAAAACTGCAGCGATCATTCTAAAGGCACTGCTATTGCAGACGCGAAAAATCGATGTCGACGACGCGATTCAACCCGAAGATTGTACAAAATAACCTGATAATAACTCATCTCATATCTCACACCCCTACAACATCTCAAAATCAATCACTCACTCACTCAAATTGGTTCATCACTCTCTCTCTCTCTCTCCACAAAAAGAATCCTCTCAACTTCTGTACACAAAATGCCTCACTAGCTGTTCACGACGAAGTCGACTTGGTCCCACGCCGCTGCATCTCCCAGCTGTAGCCCTCCTCCTCCTCCTCCTCGTCGTCGCCGTCGCAGCTGTCGCCGCCGGTGACCGACACGGCCCGGCTGGACACGGCGAGCTGCAGAGGCCCCTGCGGCGACCCGGACTGCGACGTGCTGTGTTGCGACGTCGCGTACTGCTGCTGCTCCGACCACATGCTCGTCGCCACCGCCGCCGCCTGCTGCTCGCCGCCGTCGGACGACGCTCGCCGCGTGTGCAGCCGGTACTTCTGCAGAAACGATCGACAACAATCTAATTTCGTCAAAAAAGATTGGAAATTTGGGGATTGTCTGTGTAATCAGTCAGACGGCTGTGAGAGAAAGAAAAAAAAAATTGGACCTGCAGGTGACTCTTGACCTCGTCGTTGGTGAGCCCGTCCACCTTCATCAGCTCCCTGATCTGCTTCGGCGTGGCCACTGCAGCCAGTAAAAACACCAAATAATAATAAGGCTACGAATTCAGTAGTACAAACGATGGAGACAGAAGACGTGCTAGTAATGCGAGAGATTCAATTTCATGGCAACAATAAAATAATCCCCACCTTGCGCGCCGCCGAGCCGCTGGAGCGCGGCGACGAACCGGCGGTGGAGCTCCGGCGACCAGCACCGCCTGGCCTTCCTCTGCGCCTGCTGCTGCTGCGTGACGGCGCTGCTGGTGGCGCTCGGCGCGGCGTCGACCGCTGGCGACGAGAGCGATAGCTCCGGGACCGGAGCCATGGCGGCGGGCTTCTCCTGCGCCGAAGCGTCGGTTGTCGGTCTCGCCAACGGTTGCAGGCCGTTCATCGGCATGAACGACGCGTTGGACACCTGGAATTATTGAGCATAAGGAACACAGTGAGATTCATGCATGGATATTATCAAATTGATTAGCAGGCTAGGCTTTTCGTTCTTGAAGAGCTGTAGTAAATAAATCATGGAATTGTTGCATCACAGAAGAGCTGAAATGACCCTCCCTGATCCCTCGTTGAAATTTCCGTATCTCTTTTACATATGGGCTCTTACAAGATTATTGAACTCTCTGCCAATAAAGTAACGGGCACGTTTTGTTGAACAGGCAAGCTGTACGGATTTCTATTATTCTTATTTTTTTCGCCCTCTCAGTGTCAGCTCGCCTGGTGCCTAAAATTGCAATCTTGCTTCTAATTTCGTGTGCTTGATGAAGGTAAAGTTAAAATTCTCGTCCCTTCGCTCATACCAAAAAAAATCCGGTTTCAGAAACCCTAAAAAAAAATACTTACTCCGTTCTTAAATTATTATCATCGTTGATTTTTTCATCAATTTTGACCATTTATTTTATTTAAAATATTATTTTAAATATGCAAAATTTTTAAATTATGCTTTAATTTTATTTGATAATAAAATAAACTATATTACCTAAAATTGTTTGAAAAAGACAATCAATGAGGATAACAATTTATAAACGGGGGGGTAGAAAAGAAGAAACGCAGTCCTCTGTTCCATTCCTCCTCCTACCTTGCTGGTTGGTTTCTTGGCGCCAGCGACGGCGCCATTGCTGTCGTCGACGACGCTGCCGCCGCAGCTCCAGAGCTGCGCGGAGCTCATCCAGCTCCGCTTGTCGTCCGCCTCCTCCGGCTTCACGCCCTCCGGCGCCGGCGCCGCCGCGACCAGCTCCGGGCGCCGCCGCCGCCGCTGCTGCTTTGCGAGCTCCTCTTTGAGCCACTCGATCACTGCGAACGGTAAAAATTGGAGGTGAGCCGAACGGCAATAGTAATCCGGTGTAACTGAAGCTGGGAGGGTAGAGGTGCCCGCCACACTGACCGTCGGCGACGAGGTGGACGCTGATGGGGAGCTCCCGCCGGAACACCTCCATCTTGGCCTTCTCGGCCTCCAACCCGCGCACGCACTCCTCGAACCGCTCCGCCGCCGCCACGCGCAGCGAGTCCGCCGCCGCGCGCGCCGCCGCCGCTCGCACGTCCTCCGCCGGGCCCATCGTCGTTGCTTCGCTGGAATCGGAGTATTCGGAGATGGTGGTGATGCCGTGTGCGTGTTGCTGCTGCTGCTGTGGCCGCTGGCGTTTATACTGGCAGCGCAATTGGAGGGTACAACGGTCAGAGCGGTGGTGCTTAGAAGTGGAGGGGAAGGGTAGGATGGTAATTTGGGAATGGGGAAGGGGAGAAAAGATGCCGCCCTGCGTTGCGTAGGTGGACAGGAGAGCCGGAGCAGAGGCGTTTCGTCGCGTAACAGCCAAGAGGCCCACGACCAAGAAAAGAGGCGTCTTCCACAGCTTAGGCCGCATCCAACAGTTTATAATTATTAGATGACTGAAACTTTGAGCCATTGAATTTTGATCCAACAGTTTATAATTATTATATAAAAAATTATATAAAAAAATAAATCAAAACACAAAGTAACAAAACTTTCAATCAATTGAAGACTAAGAAATATGAAAAAAAAAAAGATTATGTTAAGTTGAGCAGCTCATGAATTTAATTCTCATCTCCGGTGGAGATGTTGGACTGACATGATTTTTGGACGACTAGCATGGCTAACATGGCGATATCACAGAAGCTTGAGGTGTCGGCTGGGACTTCTTGGCTGGAAGATTCCCTCTCCTTTGATTGTCGTTAGCCGTGAGGTTCGCGCCTTTCCTCTCTCTCTTCGGTCTATTCCACCAAGGAACTGTCCTGCTACTTCTTCTATTCGCCCGTCGTCCGTGTAAGATTCGACTATGGTTGGTGACAGGTCGGTGTCAATTTCCCTTCCCCCTGGATAATAACCAACAAGGATTATGTTGTGGTTCCTTTTACAATTATTTATTGCTTGGAGATGCACAAACGTGAGGTTATTTAGAACAGTTGATTACTCCTCAGGATTTTAGTTGGACTTTCTAGATGCAACATTATTTCTTGAGTCTTCCCCTCGGATTTGAATCCGCTGATATTTCTCTTGTTCCTCCCATTCAGTGTAGGGAATCTATATTTTCAATGCACTAATGTTCATTATACAATACCACTTTTATCTATTGGATATGCCTTGTTTACTAACATCAATTGTGTGAGTTCATCGTGCAATCTGAACTAACTAGATGTCGCGAAATTTCCTCGAGCAAAAAAAGCGTGCTAAGACTTTTGCTATCGTTAACGTTTCACACGTCATGCGCGAAGCGTGTGGAATGGTAGACGCCGATGCTTATCGAGATCAAGTGTCCATGTCAGCATCGAAATAATAATAATGCATTGTCATGCAAACTATGGATGGGGTTGACAGCAATTGCGAAAACCACATGCACATCCTACTTTAGGACGAAACGCATATATATCTTTGGTGGATTAAATTTGCCTTTGATATGCAAATGCATCTTTTTGTTTCAGAATGTCGGTAGAAAGTCAATAGTCTAAATTGATTGTTGAGCAATCTTTAACGGGCTCCTATCATATACATGGTACTCCAAAAGTACTATACAAGAATATTAATCACAGTTAATACTGAGTTACTCTCACAAGGTACTTGTACTAATCACCAAGGACAGGTAATCATACTATCCTCGAAGTACAATTACCTTTGTTTAACTAAGACATGAAAGTAAGTTCAGTGTGCAAGATAGATCGTGGTGAGTTCGGCAAGTAATAGTACTGCCCCCTAGATTTATGACGAGACTGTTCTTTCCTTGCAACAAATGGTTTTCATCCATATGGCAGCGGTTTAGGCAATCGAAAGGGTGACACTAATGAAAGATTCCCTCAGCTCAAGTGCTACGGAGGAATTATTGGCAAAGGGATAAGGATTCCATGTATTAGTGGGCCAGAGAGAGAGAGAGAGAGAGAGATCTCAACGGGATTTTGTTTTGCCATTGCTGAAAGGACACGGCAAGGAGAGAGTGAGAGATTCCACTCTCAAAGGGGCAACAAGACAACCCAACGTCGCATTGCTAAAGCTACAAAGATTCTTTTGTTTACATGGTTGGAAGAGTAGGAACCGCATGAAAGATCTTCTACCAAATCTGCTCCTATTCATAATTAGATTTCAATTGCTGAATAGATATAATTTAAGTTTGGGCTGCTACCCAACCTAATATATGAGTGCTACTTTAGCTAAAAATTATTGCATGGTTAAAATTTTGGCAGACAGCAAAATGTGTTGTCTTACATGTAAGTCATATTATGGTACAATTCTTGCTTTGAGAAAAGGGGTGAAGAATTCAATAAAAATGATCAGAGCAATAACAGTACTTAATTTGATAAAAAAAAGACTTGACATGCGGGGGGTATGACGGCCCCCAGACATTGTATTTAAGGAGAAGATCCTCTTACGCAGATCAAGAAAACTCCTGAACCCCCCTCCCCCCTTATATTGGAGCCACCAGCCTTGTGAGAATCTGGGTCGGGGTCACCATGGGCACCGTCGCTTCCAGAGGCGAGGCCTTAACCAAATGCTTTGGTGCGGGGAGATGCGAGGGGATTTTTTAACCCAGATCACAAATTCGCTCCCACTGAAAGTCGAACCTGGGAACTGGGAGGTGCTACTCAGGCACCTTAACAGTGAGGTAAAGGCTCTTTTGCTTAATTTTGATAAAAAGAAAAACATGTTAAAAGAAATGTAAAATTTGCAAACCCTGGACCATGTGGAAATATGTAATTTGCAAACATGTTAATAGAAATATATGTAATTTGCAAAGCCTTTCCTTTAATGAAAAGGGGGGGATAATGATGTTTATTAGCTTGCTTCCGATGCACTTCGAAGGTTTAGTGCATATCAAATTTTCAAGATGTTTACTAGCTATTGACTATATCGAGTGCTACCTAGCTCTTAGTCAAACCTTCAATTCAGAATTCAACAAGTTGAAGGTTAACATTTTGAATTTTCAATGGGCTTTTGGTCACATGAAAGGGCAGATCAATGACCAAACCAAACCTAAAAGCAAAGCAAGAAGCATCACCGCTTTGCAGCCTATGATGAGCCTTGGATCTGAGGAGATTCTGATGAGCCCCACATGCCTGCCTTTGGACGCAAGGATGGCATATCGAGAGATGCATGGGTCCTCAAAAAAAGGTCAAGCCCTGGATAATAGTAGCCAACGTGTTCACATGCGTGTGTTTCGACGGATTAGTCAGATTATTCCCTTTGGATTCTTTGCTCTTGTTTTAAGGAGTGTATCTTACCGTACAAACGAATCTTAGGGCTTTCGTGCTTGTTGCGGCACAGCACAAGGATTTCATATCAAGCTTTGCATGCTGTGTGAATTAATTTGAGTCAATGGGAACAAGCCATATATATATGGGTGTGTTTGGTTGGGTGGGCTTTGTGCTTGTTTCTTAGTGTCCTTTTTTTTTTACAAAATATTTGGTTTCTTTTTTTTTTTTAATCTTTTGTGGAGGAAGACCGGTGTATTGCTTCTAGTAACAAAGGAAAAAGGAAGAACACTTTTTTTCTAAGCTAAGGGGGAACTAATTTCCTTTGTAACCGCGTAGTTACAATTATTTTATTTGTCTGTACAAGATAATGGTGCATGTTATCTGCATTATATAGTAAGATAACAGTCAGTTTCATGTAGCACTTATAGTGGTTTATACTGGTATCGAATACTTGTAAGTCAAAACATAGTGGAGGTCACAACAAAATTACGAACTGGCACCCTACCCTACGGTTGTTCATGTAGCGTCTTGATTCCTTTGGCCAGAAAAAAAACAAAGAGAGTGATGATTCCACGTGGCCGTTTGTGCAAAAGGCTTCCAACGCCATTGGCTATTATCTGCTATTGTATACTATTGCTTTATGGCAACACTAAGGGCGTCCGCAATGGTTTCTGTACCTTATCTCTATGGTGGAACGTGTCACACACAGATTTATTTTAGGCCTCTCACTGTGGTGCAAAACAGGACAGATCATGGAGCTACCGCTCGCAGCAACACCTATGTATATCTAAGCTAAAAGTTGGATATCGCCCAACTCGACGCCAGCGGACGCGCTTTGTGGGCCGCGTTCCTCTATTCTCGTTCTTCTCTTCTCCCGTGACGCAAACTAAAGTGGCTTATCTTTAGGCAGTGTGTTATAGCTGATACATTTAAGTGGTAATATTTTGTCTTATCTATTTCAAATTATAGACACCCATCATAGTGGACGCTCTTATATAAGTACTAGAGATATATAAATTAAATGACTGCTGGAGTTTAGAAAAAGCTGGTCCTGCAATTTGATTCACGGGCTGCATGATCACTAAGAACTAATTATTAATAGTATAAGGTTGTGTGAAATCAAACTCCCAAAAGTAGATGAATGCAAACAATGGAGCACGTAGAGCATGCTATGCGATAGTACAAAACAATACTAAAAGGCAAAGCAAAATGGCATTACATTGTAACAACAATAATAAGTAGGTTGCACTTGAACATCTTTGCATTTATGCTCAATTAGATAATCTACCCAATGCAATATTGTTGGCTTCCTTAAGAATGGATGGTTGCTGCCACATCCAAAATGATGTTTCCAGCTACTCTTGAATTATTTGTAGTAGAAAAACTATTGCTGTTCTCATATATTAAAGTTGTTTTAAAGTAGAAAACATAGAGATATAGATCAATCAGTTTTTTTTTCCCCTTTTGTACGCCTGGGACTGGGACAATAGTTATCATTCACTTTCATCTTTATCCCCATGCATGTCCTTCCTCCTCTGGTCCCCTTACACAGATTATGAACGATGAAATCATGAGAGAAGTGGATAGCTCCATGGTGGGTGCCATTGTTCATGGGCCATGCCGACACTAGATGCTGCCTCCCTTTTCACGAACCGTAACTTTTTGGTAGAAAGAGATGAAGTTCGTGCATGCCGTGGACTGCGCACTTGCACAGTGAAAACATGCTGTTGCTGACGATAAGGCGAGATGAAGAGAGGTCCCCATGGGACTAAAGCTGTGCAGGGAGTTAGATAGAGGAGATGATGTCCATCACTTGCTACTTTGTTATGGAATATGGAATGGTGGTGGTTTGCCTTTGTATTCCTCTAGCTCGAGCTCTCCTTGTTCTTGTTGTCAACGCACAAAAAGATGGCCAGGACCAAGGAAGTATAGACCTCTATGCGTTTGTCTGGTTATCAACTTATTAGGTATCCTTTTCGACCTTGAAAAAATTAAGTGAAATTGGACGTCTAGAACAAAGGAAATCACGGTGTTTTGACCGATGCAATGGTGGCGACAATGTTACAGCTGTAAACTGTAGTTATCATTTGAGGTAGTATACATCGTGTTCCAAACTTCGTTTACTCAATTGTGACCGAAATTTGAACTAGTAAAAGGCTGAGTTGCTGAGAAAACATATATACGTATACTAATAACAAGGTGAACAAAATTTTTTTTCCTTGTAACAACTGGTTCGAGTAGATACTGTACTAATTATTGATAGAAAGAAATATAAGGTTGTCAACAACCGTACATGTAGCCCCTGCAGCTATCGAGATCCTTACCGTATCTCCGCGCGCGTCCATTGTGCGTTGCTGCACAGGTCACCAGATATTAGGTCACTTGTCCTTTTGCTGTGGCGCTTGTGCTGCTCATTTCAGAACCGGATTTCAAGATCGACTTTTGCTGTCCCCCTAAAGCTATCCTGCCCGGCCATCTTATCGTACCCTCTTGCAATTGCACAGCTGTCTCCCTGGAATATTATAAGCTGTGGCCTGTGGAATAATCTGTCAGGGGGCACATAATTTTTTCTGCAAGATACACCTTTTCTCACAAGGACTTTGGTCAGCAATCATTTGTTAATATAAGCTCCATCCTTAATAGTTTGTTAACTCTGAAAGATGAACTATAAACTTCCATGGAGCTGGTCTTTACATTACTACTAGTAGCACTATTCAAAGTTGATGCCAATGACCAGGGTCCAAAGGGAGATATTCAAAGTCCTAAAGCACGCAGGTTTTTCTAGAACGCAAACAACAAATGGTTTAGGCTGGAAACGTGAACCAGGAATTGATTAGCCGACAAATGGCCCCTCCTAGGCTCCAAGAGACACGTCTTGAACTCTTGATATATCATGTTTACACCAGTTTGAAGGACAGGAGAATCTTTGAGATCCCCGAAGATTACTCCGAAGACTTGTTCACCTTGTCTTCTCTCTCTCTCTCTCTCTCTCTCTCTCTCTCTCTCTCATTGTGCACGAGATTATTATCTTATCTTATCTTAACCCCCTGGTTTAATACTAGTGGGGAGTGAGGTGAGGTCAGATCCTAATCTCTTCCTTTTGGTTGGCCCATGAAAGCTTGGAGATGCAACCCACATGTTTGTTCATTCTCCTTTTGTTTGAGGGTGTTGCCATGGGGCACTTACACAAGATTCGCACAAGATTGTGACAGGGCACTAGCTAATAAATTAGCACAAACTGAGTCAGGAGTTTATGCCAAAGTCCAGCTCTTCTTTTATTAACGGTTGGCAAATTGGTGGTATGCAGAGTCTTTAAGAAATAGGGTAGGATCAAATAGTGCCAACTAACTGTCCAAAGTTGTAGTGGTTGCACCGAGCTGAAAGACTTGAGTCAAGATGGATATACACAGCTTTAATTCTTGATTTCAAATTAGTAGGTGCTTGTTGACAATTTAGGTCCCGGTGATATTTCTTTATGAAGAAACCATTCATGAAAGGATTTTGTAAGGTTCAAGGCTCAGCGAAAAAGAGAGGTGTATCCCAGAAATTTCTACCAAATAGATGCTATCGTTGCGTAAATTCTTGCATGCCTTATGATCAAAACACTTCATAAACATGTAGCAACTCTGTTAGTTTGAAAAAGGGAAATGGGAACGTAGAGAGTAGAGTATACTACCCAGAATCTTTTGCAAAGTACTAAAGTGCACTACTATCTCCGTTTCAAAATGTAAGTATTTGTTAGCTATAGAACTCACGTTTGACTGTTTGTCTTATTCAATTTTTTTTTATAAAAATATAAAAACAAATAAGTCATAGTTAAGATATATCTAATAATAAAATATGTCATAATAAAATAAATAATATTTTCAATTTTTTAAAAATAAAATAAATGATTAAACATAATATTTCAGAGTTAATAAATACTTATATTTTAAAATGGATGTAGAATCAATTTCTAAGAAGATGCTCGAGGGCTCACATAATTGTACTGTTTTCTTGGAAAAGATAACAGAAATGCAGAGGAAGAGAATCGGAATCTTAGGAAGTGGACTGGCATGGTGCTGGATGCTGGTGTCAGTCTCTCTCTCTCTCTGTACAACGATGATGTGGCTATCTGTCAGCGAGACAGAGGCATCGATTCGCCGCATAAAGGGGCCCACTGCTTTTGGAGGAGAAAGAGGAAGTGCCTGACAATATACCCCGAAAAAAAAATGCAACAACTTCCCTAAAAAAGAAAAGTCTTTGCATGAGCACTTAAATTTCTGAAAAAATAAAGGAGTCGCACCAAGTTTGTGGCAACGTTTTTTGGAGCACAATAACATTGCAGGAATGCCAGGAAATATTTCGATTTTCACAGAAATGGAATAAGTGTTTTCAGGAATGGAAAAGAACTCCAACGTTCCAAAGGAAAAACTTAAATGTAACCTCTTGTTAGAAGTCTTTCGTGTAATGGTGTTTGAGAGTTTTTTTTGGGTAAAAGGTGCCAGTATTAAGTAATATTGTACAACACGTAGAACATATTAGCACAAGCAAAAACTGAATACTCGGAACCGTGTATTTGATTTGCAGTTTATTGTGGTTACTGAGAATATTCGAGGCGTGGTGGTGGACACGGACCACGTTCCGGTTGCGACTTTACGTACAACGTGATGTTGGCTTTTGGTGGACGTGAAATGCAGCAAAGAATCAGAGTTGGAAACTCAGGTTTCGGAATTTCTTTTTCATTCTCAACTCTGATTGGAGTGATGAGGAAGAATCTCATGCCGTAGCCAAACAAACTACGGAGTAATAGTTTACACACAAGGGCTCTCGTCAGTTGTCACCTTCAGAAAATCAGAAAGAATCTTATGCTAGTGCTTCCTCAAAACCAGAGTAGGTGCTACAGTGTCGCACTCTCTTTTCTCTACAGTCTACACAAACAACATTTCAGATTCCACGAAGACCACTGGCAACTGGTCGACCATTTCCTAGCAAGAAAACCTAGCCTTAGGTAGTGCGCTGCCCTCCCTTCACCTTTTCGAGCATGGAAGAACCTTGTGAAGTTTTCATTCGCCTTTCCTTTTCATAGGAAAACGACCGAAAGATGCATGGCAGGTAAGAAGATTGGAAGAAGATGGCACCATCAGATCTGGTGAAATCTTAATTGGATGGCACTAGAGCAGTCGGAGCTG
Source organism: Eleusine indica (assembly GCA_030378355.1). Classification (NCBI taxonomy): domain Eukaryota; kingdom Viridiplantae; phylum Streptophyta; class Magnoliopsida; order Poales; family Poaceae; genus Eleusine; species Eleusine indica. The sequence continues at coordinate 14,344,739 of CM059494.1, forward strand.
CTGCACCCACCTTATCCATGCATCTAATAAGTGAGGCATATTATGTGACCTTGATTCCTCTGTCACCTTCAAAGGAAAAAGAAATCACAATCTCTACTTGTAGGCATATGTTTACGCTTTGTCTCCAAGAAAAGTGACAATATTCACCATTCAAATTGTATATTTTTTGCATAGAAATTCGGCATGGTATATAATATAAGTTTAACCATTCATTGATTGAGCTTCCACATGCTGAAAATGACTCCTACTTAAAAAAAAAAACTCGATCTGTCGGGGGAAGAAGCCCCCCCTCCCCCCTCTCCCCCCCTCCCGACGGCTTTGCATTAAGGAGAAGAGCCCCTTACGTAGATCGAGAAAACCCTCGAACTCCCTCCCCAACCATACATAGGGACTCAGCTGATCGTTGTGAGCTACAACACGAGTCTTTACTTTATGCTTTGATCTAGGAAGAGCGAGAGAATTTTTTTACCACGGTGTGACACCAGAGTTCGATCCCAGGGATCGAATCGAGTGGGCGCGCTGCCACTGAGCCAGCGGCTCGTTCGCAATGACTCCTACTTTTATCTTTGTTTTGAGTGCTGGGGTCTCAAATGATAAAAGTGAATCGAGAAGGGTAGTAATACTTTTTTGTTTTTGTTTTTTTGACGTCAGCACATTGAAAGTTAGTACACTTGGGTATGGACTATAGTTTCTTGCATTGCATCCAGTGGCAAAACTAGAACTACGAAAACCCGAGTGCCATTGACTTTTAGTGGTTGTTTATTAGTGTCTCTTAAGTGATTTTGGGTGGGGCACATCTAGTGAAAAGCTGAAAACTTCCACCGACTCTTTCATTTTCCTTGTTGCCATGGCACTCAGGAGGGTGTAACTAGCTTCGCCCCTGATTGCATCTATGAGTAAGCATACTTTTATATTTTCTTGGATTGGAGGCTTGGAGCAGCATACAGGCGTAGAGGTGTCCAAACGGGTGGTCTGGCCTGGCACGATCCGGGTCTTAAAAGGCCCGGACACGTTTAATATAGGGCCGGCATGACCCATGGGCCTTTTTGGGCCATGCCGAGACAGCCCTAGGGCTCGCCCTCCGGCCCATGGCACATGAAATTGTCTAAACGTGTCGGGCCGGCCCACTAAGCATGATGAGCTAACTAAGAACGATGACCCAATTAGAATTAAGGGTGTTAAAATAAGGAAAATAAGATGCTAAAGATGAGAATTGAACTAGAGATCTCTTGGAAGAGAAGAGATAACCTTACCACTAGACTAAAATGACTTGTTATATGTAATGAAAGTTATAATTCTATTAATATATTTCTAAACGGGTCGTGTCATGCCGGCCTTGAGGCTTGCTCCTCGGCCCAGGCATGACCCTTACCACCGGGCCGTGCCGATACGGGCCCTAAAATCAGTAGGCCGTGCCGGGTTCGCGTCGTGCTTTTTTTAAGGGCTTCGTGCCAGCTCATTCAGCCCGGTCTTTTTGGACAGCTCTATACAGGCGCTTGCATTATTCACTTCTTTATGTGGGCCTGTAGTTGTGGAGATAGGCCCATCTTTACGAGAGAAGATGACATGTTGAGCCTTGGGCTGGCTCAAATCTCATGGCCCCCCTGCATGTCCGTCAAGAGCCACCTCAGGCCTATTGTTTGATCATGTCGCTCAGGCCCAGGAGCTTCAAATCACTCTTACCGAATTATGGATTATGTTACTATCAAGTTAATTAAGAATCAATAAAAATGAATAAATATGGCCGGCAGGTAGGCGAACGAACAACTTGGCCGTAGCCTGTAGTAGGCCGTTACGGCACGAAGCGACGGCCGAACGGATCTACGCTACCCCACGCGCGCCGGTCAACCCTTATCCGCCGTTCGATCACGATCCGACCGCTTTCGACAACTCTCGACAGACAGGATGGCGGTTCGGCGCGCGCTTTTAGGGCCCACCGCCAGATATTTCCCGCCGCACCGTTCCTCACAGACATGTGGGCCCCACCTTGACGACCCCATGCCTCCGGGGTTACTGCTGGCGGTGCGGTATTCTCGCGTGTCACGCATTCAGTTTGTGCTGATGCCGTCTTCGACGAGGTGGTTCCGGGTTTTGTTGATTGACATGTGGGTCCCAGTTTGGATGGGACCAGCGTTTTGCTGTGTGTGTAGAGGAACAGCGAGTGCGGGTAGGGGGAGCAACTGGATAACGTTCTTACTTCATCTTCCCCACTGGGTAGTCGCAGCATTAAAGAAAAAGCGAGCAATTAAAGGAAAAAAAATAAAAAAAATATATACGCGGCATCGAGGAGGGAGCTTGCAAGTTGCAGAGGAAGGCGAGGGAGGAAAGCGGGCGCCGGATCGGCGAGGGATCCGTGTTTTTGGGTCGCCGGCGACGGCGGCGGAGGAGCAGGGGAAGCGGGCGATGGATAGGACGGCGGCGACGACGGGGCCGCTGGGGATGGAGATGCCGATAATGCACGACGGGGACCGGTACGAGCACGTCAAGGACATCGGGTCCGGCAACTTCGGCGTCGCGCGCCTCATGCGCAACCGCGCCTCCGGCGAGCTCGTCGCCGTCAAGTACATCGACCGCGGCGAGAAGGTGATCCGCCCACTTCCCAGAGCTGTCGTTTTCCCCCCGCCCCCTTTTTTTGAAAGTAGCATCTATATGCGAGTATGGTTTGTGTTGTGCAGATCGACGAGAACGTGCAGCGGGAGATCATCAACCACAGGTCGCTGCGGCACCCTAACATCATCCGATTCAAGGAGGTGACGACGCGATCGCGCTATACGGCTGCAGTTTCTGTTCTTTGGATGTCACGCTGAATATTGTATGCTTGCGATTCTTCAGGTTATCCTGACGCCGACTCACCTCGCCATCGTCATGGAGTACGCTTCTGGAGGGGAGCTCTTCGAGCGCATCTGCAGTGCCGGAAGATTTAACGAGGACGAGGTTTCCTTTGATCAATCGTTTCAGTAGCTGTATTATGCGTGCTGCTGTTGCGTCGATGGCTAACTCTGAGTTCTTGTGTTTGTTCAGGCCCGGTTCTTCTTCCAGCAGCTGATTTCTGGGGTCAGCTACTGCCACTCCATGGTATTCAATTTGATCCCAAATACCACTTGGTTTTGTGCTCTGTTTTAGGTAGTTTGCTCTATGACTAAAGTTGTTCTGTTCAATGATTGCGTTGTTGTCAAGCAAGTATGTCATCGTGACCTGAAGCTCGAGAATACATTGCTGGATGGAAGTACCGCTCCACGGCTCAAGATCTGCGACTTTGGTTATTCAAAGGTATTGCTGTTTTCCTCAGTTGTCTATGCTATGCCTCTAATATGGAGCCTGATTGCTGTGAGGACAGCATCTTGGTCTGGATGTTGATCATGTTTAAAACCTTTGAGAACACATTTACATAGTATGATTGACCTTGTGATGTGCTAACTTAATTAGTAGAGAACCTGTGCTGAACACTGATCGGTGTCATATTTGCCTGACTGTTATTTTCCTTTTTTGTAGTCGTCTGTTCTTCATTCTCAACCAAAATCAACAGTTGGTACTCCAGCTTATATTGCTCCTGAAGTTTTGCTCAAGAAAGAATACGATGGCAAGGTATTATCTATCCCCTTTGTGCTTTAAGTTGGTCCCCACATACACCGCTACCATCTGCAGCCAAATTCTGTGCCTTTCCCTTGACGATAGAAAGGTGTATTTGTGCTGTAGAGGTCCTATCAACTTTCGGTTACATCAGTAGTGTATGGTCCTATGGAGTATCTTTTTATGTAGTATATGAGCATAATCGCCTTTATGTAGTGTATGATCATAATCGCTAATAATTTGTCTTTGGATGGAGATTGCTGATGTGTGGTCATGTGGTGTAACCCTCTACGTCATGTTGGTTGGCGGATATCCATTCGAGGACCCGGAAGATCCGAGAAATTTCAAAAAGACAATTCAGGTTTTGTTGCCAACCATCTTCCGCTTTGCACCTCCACTGCATTCATAACCTGTCAGCTAATTGTTGTTGTCAATTTGCAGAAAATATTGGGTGTTCAGTATGTGATTCCAGATTACGTGCACATATCTCCAGAGTGCCGGCACCTCATCTCAAGGATTTTTGACGCCAACCCAGAAACTGTGAGTTTTTAGTTGTTTGTTGTTTAGTGTGACTTGCTTTTTCTGCTGTGGGATAACATATATTTTTTAACTGAACTGGGATAACATATATTGTTTGGTTTTCTAGAGGATTACCATGCCTGAGATAAAAAGTCATCCTTGGTTCGTTAAGAATCTCCCAGCAGACCTCATGGATGATGCCACAATGAGCAGCCAGTATGAGGAGCCTGACCAGCCTATGCAGAACATGAACGAGATCATGCAGATACTGGCAGAGGCAACTATACCAGCAGCTGGTACCCGTGGAATGAACCAGTTCTTGGTTGACAGCCTTGACCTTGATGATGATATGGAGGATCTAGACTCAGACCTTGACATCGACATTGAGAGCAGTGGAGAAATAGTGTATGCCATGTGAAGCTTGGGCGACAATTGTCTTTGCAACCTTCCTCTGTTGCGAATTATGTCAAGTAATCAATCTGTCTAGTTGCACATGGTTCGGATCTGATGGAGCTTCCGAAGAGATTGTGTATCTGTCTAGTTGCACATGGTTCGGATCTGATGGAGCTTCCGAAGAGATTGTGTAGTATGTATCTGTACAACAATTTTAGCCTGGACATAACCATGTAAAACATGTTTGTTGTTGTTTTTGAGAACATACTGCTTGGAGCCGTTACCTGTATTTCTCACTAAAAACCAAAAATGGCAATTATGTTTCTCTTTGTATGTGGTTTCTCACTAAGACATGTTTCATACATTATCTTTCTGTCGGACTCGACTCCTCTACCTTTAGGGGGTAAAGACACCACAGAACAGTAATTCGTGTCTAGGTAAACAATGCCGGAACCATTACTGTTCACGAAACACTGTAGCTATTTTGCTTTGTTGATTTTTATTGTTTGCCTGCCGGATATTGTAGCCCCTGTGCTATACCAATAAATCTGAACCTTTCTTCCACGGATCAACGATGGAGAGGGGGGGGGGGGGGGGGTAAAGTTACAACCGTGACTTTACCCATCAAGGTAGAGGATATGAGTTCTGTATGCTTTTCTATGTTGGATATGGATTGAAGAATTCAAGATTTGGCTGTCAATGAAACGTCAGTGCGTGAACAAGGCTACAACATGTCAAAATTGCCTGGTAGATTGATTACCCTTCCTGCATTACACAGGGAATCATATACACATCATATGTACACGGTCAGTTTGGAAGGCAAAGCATCCAAAACATGGTATCAATCTACAAGCCAGTCTAGGTCATAACATTCTTCTGCCACCTGCACTCTGAGGTCCGGGATGACCTGCTCGGCCTCCCTCCACAGCAATGCTGTCTCCTCGTCACACACGACGTGACCAAGTGACTTCAAGGAGGACGATGACCTCGGGAGGCTCCTCAGCCTTGAGCATTCCCGCATGTCAATCTTCTCCAGGTTTGTCAAGTGACCAAGCTCCTCTGGGAGGTCTGTCAGGTTAATACACTGAGATATGTCAAGATACTTCAACCTCTTCAGGCTGCACACAGACGCGGGGAGTCGCCACAACGCCGGACAGGCATACACTCGTAGAATGTTTAGGCAATGCAGTTTGCCCAGCTCATACGGAAGCTCAGTGAGATCATGGCAGTTGGAGATGGAGATGCTCTCAAGGGAGCTGATCTCACAGATAGTGGATGGCAGCTCCTTCAAATCTATGCAGTGGTCAATGGTGAGGTTGGACAGGCGCGGAAAAGTCACTGACAAATCCATAGTTGATCCTCTGAGACTGTTGTTCAATTCGCAGAGGACAAGGGAAATCTTGCGCAGGTTCTTCAGGGGGATCGTGGTCTTTGGCAGTGGTGGGAGTGTGATCTTCTCGAGCCAGAGACTCCTGAGGCCATTGAGTGTTGTGAAGGCAGATAAATTATCAAGGGCTGCACTGCTTGTACCGTAGTTGATCAGCACTAATGCTTTCAGGTTCTGCATGGTTGAGATAAATGCTGGGAGGCAGTACACATCAGAGGCGAAATTGAGGACAAGCACCTCTGCCTTAGGGAAGCTCATCTGAGTCCAGTCAGATTCTTTCATTTCACCTGAAGTTATGAAAGCAGTTGGTCAGATCATTGTGTTCGAGGGAAGAAAAGCACATGATAGAAGTTACTTCTAGCACTCCAAATAACAGAAGTGAAAATCAGTAAGTAACCAATGAGTACCTGTATGAATGGAAACTATCTGAGCTTCAAACGGTGTGTCCTTGTTCCTCAGCCAATCCCTTGGAAGTGATTCTTCCCTTCTTGGCATTGCGAGCCGCTTCCGCTTGTTCAGAGAATCCCTTCCACTCATGTGTAGCGCTAGATCCCGCAAAACATCATGTTGTGTTACTGAAAAGTCATGGTAGCTACTGTGCAAATCTCCAGCTTTGTTCCTGTATAAAGAGCAGAAAAGAGTTAATGTTGTTTCTTACGATACCCCAATTCTAAAAATTCTTTGAAGCATAAATATGGAAGACGGTACGTACTGTGCATCATTTACTAGAGTAAGAAGGTTCTTGTTTGATAGCTCAAGTAAGATGGCAAAAGCATCTGGCTCATCCAGATCATGAATCTCCATCCAAATGTTGATCAGCACATCAAGAGGGATCTTCTTGTCCTCTGGGAAGCACCCCATATCAAGGAAACATTCTCTGACCTTCTCTGCAAGGCACTCAACACTGGCCGCCATTCTATCCAAAAGCTTGGTCTCATGGGAGTCAGAAATAGCCTCTCCTCGTGACAACCGATTCTTGGCACTCAGCCATATCTTAGGAGGCTGTTCCCGCAACGATGCTCCAATGACCTTCAGAGCTAGAGGAAGACCTCTGCACTCTGCAGCAACCTGCTTAACCAGTTTCTTGTCAGCAGTTTGTGGGATACACTCCTGATCGAAGGCGGCACGGCAGAAGACAGATAAAGCCTCCTCCTCATCAAGCAACGGCATCTCGTATGTATTCTTTACCAATGTCGGAAACTTGAACCTCGACACAACAAGAGTCTTGCACCCTGGGAACTTGAAGACGAGCTGCTCTAGCTGTGAGAGAGACCACACATCATCAAGGATAACAAGAACTGGACCTCGGTCCCTTGGTCCTAACTTGAGCTGCCATTCCGGGATCTGGTTGTATGTCCCAACCACCATGTTGCCGCTGATCTGCTCCCAGAGATTCATCTTGATGGCCTCCAAGTTAGCAGATTGCGATATCGTCTGAAAGAATATCCTGTCGCTGAAGTAGGCTGAAGAAAGAAACAAACGATGTCAGAATTACGAAGGCAGACTATGCTGACTGAAAGCTAAACTAGGATTGGTTTGAAAGATGCATGAAGCATGTCATCTGAAAACAAAAATACTAGTATGTGAATCGCAGAAAACTTGCTTCACTTGAGATCAATTGAGATTGTGGTAGTTATCAACTAATTTCCAACTTGTTGCACAAACAGAAGATCTGGAAGTAGGTAAAACTCCAGGAATTTTAGTTTGAAAAAGCTCGCTACATGGATCTGAGTTCCGAAGATAAGAAGGGGCAGTAGTCCCATGTTCAATTTTGTTTTCAGGGCGACGAGTAAAATTTAGGGGGCAGGTCATGCAGAAGCTTTGCTGTCAGACGAAGAAAGGTATTATCGTGAGATTGTTACAAAACTAGGGCTGAAATAGGAGACAGGCAGCCTGCTAATTGCGTGAAATTAGGAATCAATCTTTCTAATCTAATCCCAATCCTGTCACACTGGTACACTCAGCCACTAAGCCGGCGGGCGGCGGTCAAAGCGCCAAATTTGACCAAGCCACTGGTGTAGGAAAATACGAAAGCATCCGCCTCAGCTTTACCTAATTATACGACACGCACGCAAACCTACCCCCCGAAAAATTCCCCAAATCTCCAGATTTGGCACTTGTGAGAATTGAAGCAAAGATTCGATTTTTGCGCATGAGATTCGAAGAACCGAAGGGAAAAAACAGCAGAAAGAAATTGATTATGTTAATTAATTTGATGTTTGTTCGTTTCTTACCTTGGACCTTGGGATCTCTGAAGATCTCCATGGCGAGCGTGGTCTTGCCGCTGCCGCCGATGCCGGAGATCCCGACCACCTCCCACCCGCCGCCCCCGCTCATCACCTTCTCCTTGATCCACTCCTTGGCCACCTTCACGCCGCCGCCCACCATCCCAGCTCCCTCCTCGTGCCCCTCCACCTCCATGGCCATCACCCCTTCCTTGGGCTGCGCCACGGCCACCACGCCCTTCTGCGGCATCATTGCCTCCACGGCCACACCCTTATGCGGCCCCACGACCTCCATAGGCACAGCAGCGGAAGCGGCCATGGCCTTATGCGGCGGCGGCGCGACGGCGACGGACATGGCCGGCGGCGGGGGACTAGCAGAGGCGGATGCGGCGGCGATCTCCTCGACGCGGCGCTCGAGCCGTCCGATCCGCGCGTCGGCGTCGTCGCGGAGGCGGCGCACGCTGCCGATGACGTGCGCGGGCGCGTGGCGCGCCAGCCACCGCGCGATGCCGCGGTCGGCGGCCTCCATCCTCCGCGCGAGCTGCGCGGCGCGGTACACGTTCCAGCGCGGCGCGGCGGCGGCGCTGCGGGCCAGCTCCAGCGCGTCGCGCACCCGCGCCGCCAGCTCGCGCAGCTCGCGGTGGCCGTGCGGGCCCTGCACCAGCGGGAGCAGCGGCTCCACGCTGCGCCGGAGCCGCTCCGCGTTCGACCGGCACAGGAAGGTGCCCTTCACCGCGCGCAGCACCTCGCGCAGCGCGTCGCCCGCCAGCTGCTCGAAGATGAACTTCTCCATGCTCCTCTTCTCTCGTCGTCGTCTTCCTCAACTCCTATGCGTTAGGGTCGTACGTGTTGCTTGCGTGTGCGTGAGCTAGCGCGGTGTCGCCATCGGAATCGGCCGCCGCGTTTGGGTCTCTCGGAGCCCGGGAAGGCGAAGAAAGTGGGTAGTTATAGGAAGGCGGGGAGGTTGGGGGTCAACCGCTGCGGTGAGGAGGGTCGTCGGTTGCTTCAGCGGAGTCTCCGCAAAGGCGTGCTCACTGACAGCGCAGGTGCAAGCGTGGGCCCGCGCTACCGCGTGTACGCTGCGCCACACTGTCCGGTAGTAGCAAAAGGACCCCGAGTGGATCAGCAGTTTACTCTACTACTAGCGGTTAGTCACCGTGGTCGACGAGAGGAGAGACGCACACGGCCGATTCCTCACGGAGAGTGTAGACCTCACCATGGTTTACTTGGACTGGCGGACCTTCGTATGTGGGTTAATCGAAAATAAAATAAAAAGTGAATTGCACCCAAGAATTTGTTTCGGGTTTTCACGTACATTTCCATACTTATTTTAAATTTGAAGTACTCTGTCCGTTTTAAAATATAAATATTTGTTGACTTTTCATAATATGTTTAATTATTTGTTTTATTCAAACTTTTTTAAAAATATTAATTTTTTGTTACGAATTGTTTTATTATTAGATATATTTTAAACATGGTTTATTTTTTTTTATAATTTTATAACATATTTAAATAAGACAAATGTCCAAATGAACGGAGATAGTAACACTATAGTTTGAAGAGCCCGCAACTAAGTGCAGAAAAGTATCGAAACCGCTACTAGGGTCACAAAAATAGTTGTGGGCACCTCATGCCCGCTACTGAGGGCAATAGGATCGCTACTGCGGTTCGCACCGCAGTAGCAGGCATTGTTTGGCCCGTCGCTAAGGCCTGAAGGCCCAGTAGCGACGGGCCTATCAGAGCCGGCCCGCCACTGAGGGTGACTTAGTTATATAAAAGGGGAGGCGGTTCGGCCTCAACGCGTATCCGTGCGCGCCGCACCGCCTCCACCCGCGCCGTAACTAGCTAGCTAGGGTTAGGATTTGCCTCCCGCCGCGCGCCACACCGCCTCGCGCCCGACCGCCGCACCGCCTCGCCTCGCCCGGCCGCCGCTCCCTCTCCTCCCTCGCCTCCGGCCGCCACTGCCTCTCCTCCTCCCTCTCCTCCCTCACCTTCGGCCGCCTCTCCTCCTCCCTCTCCTCCCTCACCTTCGGCCGCCGCCACCTCGTCTCCTCCCTCTCCTCCCTTGCCTTCGGCCGCCGAACCTCCAGATCCGCCGCCGCCGCCGAACCTCCTCCCTCTCCTCCGGCCATCGAACCTCCAGATCCGCCACCGCCGCCTCTCCTCCCTCACTTTCGGTCGCCTCTCCTCCTCCCTCACCTCCGCTCGCCGCCGCCTCGCCTCTGGCCGCCGAACCTCCAGATCGCCGCCACCGCCTCTCTTACTCCCTCTCCTCCGGCCGCCGAACCTCCAGATCCGCTGCCGCTGCCTCTCCTCCTCCCTTCCTCCCTCTCCTCCGGCCGCCGCACCGCCATAGGGGGTAGGCGCCGTTGGGGCCGCTCGCGCCGCGGATGGCGCTCGTGGGGTCGGGTGGCGGTCGTCCACGCCAACACCGGCCTCCGCCTCCCCTCTCCACCTCCGGGCCCGGTGGTCCTCAGCCCTCCGCGCAGCGGCGCGTCAGCGGCGGTGGCCGCGGACGGCTCGGTGGAGGGCGCCGTGGAGGTCACGTCGGCCCCTCCTACGGCGCCGGCTCCGGTGGAGGTCCCGGCGCCCCCTCCTCCACCGCAGGCTCCGGTGGCGACTTAGTGCTAGGCGGGCGCGGACGCGAAGCAGCGGCGGGCGATGAAGATAGTAGCGGAGGCGTGGCTAGGGATTAGCTTTTAAATATCCTAGCTAATTTTTTTATGGTACTGCCACGTGTGTTTGTAGCGGGTATTAACCCGCTACTAAGTATGTAATTAAGTAGTGACAGGATGAAGTTGATGAGGGAGGGAACGATGAGGTTGTCTATTGTAGACATCTTGTGCACAATGGAGTATGATGGTCCAATGGCCGAGATTTAGAAGTATCGCAATATGGATGATATTGATTAGTAAATTTAGTGATCCAAACATCAAGATTAGAAAATATTAGGGCATGAACGGGATTGACTAATAAGTTCTAGGACAAAAATATCATGATTTAAAAGTAGATTAGACTGGTTAGCAAGTTTTGATACCCTAAAATCAAGATTTAAATAGAATTGCACGCACTACTTGACGTTGAATTCGACTACTATGTCTTCATCATTACCTCTTGCATGTATCTACCACTTTAACATCTTGTAGTACAGTACATCTTTTATCTTTACCCTTTCGACCACCCTGCCATGCGTGCGTTCTAACCATGTCCCTACCACCCTAAATCTGTCATTTCTTTACCCTTTTGACCACCTTAATCTACATTCTGATATGTTACATATAATACAAGAATCAAGATCGACATGCTCCCTTTCTGATCGATCAGTGAGATATCTCTAGTGTCGTTTTGAGGCTGTGACTTGCCAAAGTAGTAATTGGAGTACATATATATTTAGCTATTCTTACATATATCTTCAATCAGTGAGACACGACTAGGTCGTCGTGGGACATAGAAGCATGGAGGTGCACCCACTGCAGAACCATTTCTACAATTAAATGAGCAGCAACAGATTTGCTATGGGCTTTTGACCAAGCAATGATCGGATGTGGGCAGTGGCGGCTCTAAATTCGTACGCACGAACTACATCTTCATTTATTGTCTCAATAAGATGTAAAAAAATGGGCCTTTATGTTCAAATATATCTTGCATATTCGCTTTTCAACAAACTACGGCAAAAGGTTTTGAACCCACAAAAGGATATACTGCATGCCATTCCAATTTTAAAAACTTAAGGAATATATATGGACCTCGTGTTGGTGAATGAATCTTTCATAGGTATTCATTGTCCCAAACCATCAACATTTAACCATGTCTCTTATAAACTTGATGTAGCTATTTTTTTTTCTTTTCTGAAACACAACGTAAAAATTCAAACAGATCCACACGTGAGAGCGTTTGTGCATGTTTTTCAAATGGATGTCCATTTTATTCGTGCCATGTTATATTTGCAAGTGTTTAAAAAATATATATTTGCAACGAAGAATGAAGACGTCAAATCGCCAGCCACAGAACAACCTGAAATCTTTGTGAGCTCCTCTAGTACCCACGCCTTTTTATTATTTTTATAAGCTTCGTATGTATTTTATCGTATAAATTACTACTACAATATGAACCTTACTAATTGTTGGATTTTTACTATAGTGACGGACATTCAAAAATAAAATTAAAAACCATCAGTACACGGTAGGACGAGAGGGTTGGGAGTCAACCGCCGTGGGCGAGGGTCGCCAGTAAACTAAGCGGAGACTTGGGCGTTCTCACTGATAATGCCGGTACAAACATGGGCCTGCTGTACCGCGTGTACTCTGCGCTGTCAGCCTTGAGTAGTGGTTACCAAGGTTAGCATAACCGGGGTTAACCGGTCGGTTAACCTAACCTGGTTAACCGATAAATCGGTCCGGGCTGGTTATCCCGGCTGGCCGGTTAACCCCCGGTTCGGATTTGAATTTTTTGAAAATTTAAAAAATTTTGAATCTAATATTTTGTAAAAAAAACTAGAAGAATAATAAGGAGATATGGTGAAAAAATGGAATCAAAATCATGAGTGTTGATAGATGAAAAAATTATGTAAAGAAAATAAAGAAAAAGAATAGAAAACCAAACCTTATCCGCTCACGGAGGCCTCCGTGCCTCGTCCTCCCTCCTCCTCGCATATTCCTCCCTCCCCGACCTACCTCTACCGCCTTGCCGTCGATCTGCGCCGCCGGACATCGTGGAGCCGCCGTTTGTCCGTCGGCCGGACGCGTGGAGGCGGTCGGCTAGCCCGATTAGCCGGTCGGATGGAGTAGTCGGTTAACCGACCGAGCGAGGGCGGTTAGCCACTGCTGGTGGTGGCCTTTGACTCCCCGGGCAGCCGACGGCATGAGCGGTTAGCCGGTCTGGGAGGTCGGTTAACCGACAAGGAGGCGCGGTTAACCATCGACGACGCCCGGTTAGCCGCGCACAGAGGTAAGGGTTGTTTTTCTCTCTCTCTTTTTTTTAGGTAATTTAGATAGGAAATTTAGGTAAGCAAGTGATGAGCATGTAGTTAATTTAGGTAGCCATGTATAGCTTAGATTTTGAAACATAGATAATTTAGAAAGGAAAGAAGCATACTAAACATGTAGCATATTATTAGTACAATTATTGGCTACTTGCGGCATGGACTGGACAAACTTGGAATGAGTACAAGGCCGCATTGTTGGCTACTCGTGGCATTGCACTCATATCAACAGAAGAGTATCAGTTCGCATGGTAGTCGCGCCCATGGGTGTGAGTGTAATTATTAGGATGATATGTATTCAATAATTATATTTATAGAAAATCATTATATAATTATTTATAGAACAACTATATTTGGATGCTTTGTATTGAATTATATAGATGTGCTATGTTGTATGAATTCAATGTATTGCATATTTGTGCCTAATATTGTGCTCAATATTTAAGAAATGTCATACCTAAATTTTTCCTATTTTTCAGATCAATTTCCTATTTTTTTTTTCAATTCTCCGAGTTGGTTCCTTCTGTAACCGGTTAACCGTCGTAACCGACCGGTTAATCGGTGTAATTGGCCGGTTAAACGGGCAGCGACCGTGCGTCCCTGAAATCAAATTTTGTTCGACTAACTGCCGGTTACACCAATTAACCAGTTAACCGCTGAACCGGACCTGGCCGGTTATAGCGGTCCGGTTGGTTTTGTTAACCTTGGTGGTTACTGGTTAGTCACATGTGAGACGAGACACGGTCACACGAGATCCCTCACTTAACTAGTAGACCTGATCACACAGTTTACTTGGACAATCTTCAGCGGGTTAACCAGAAGTAAAATAAAATGCATGTGTTGCCCAGCATATATTTTACAATGTCACTAATTAATTGGACGATCGTCTTGATCATTCTCTCTCCCATAACCTGTTGCATCTTTCCTTTTGAGCACCCCTCCAGTTTCTTAAACAAAAAAGTAGGATGAGACTAGGTCGTCGTGGGACACAGCGACATGGGATGTCTGCCCACTACAACACCACTGCAGCAATTAAATGAGCTTCAACAAACTTGCTATGGGTTTTGACCAAGCAATAACCTGAATCTGGCGGGTGGCGATGACCCAATTAAATATGCAAGGAATGCATCTTCATTTATTGTTTTGTTTCATGAGATGTTAAAAATAGAGAACTCTGCCATACTAGTTCCTTTACATTCTCTTTTCAACAAGCTAATAAACGGGCTTTGAACTCATAAGGGTATTACGCATGCCATTTACAGTGATAAATTAAAGTTTCAGGACTATGAACCTAGTTTTTCAGTTAATAAACCTTTCATAGGTATTGAACAATCGAACATGTAGCCCTGTCCTTCAGAAAAGTGAGTCATATTTTTGCAAAAAAAAAAAGAAAAGAAAAGAAAATTGAGTCATAGCTATTTCTCTGTTAAAAAAATAGCATCTAAATATTCAAAACATGCTGGCGAAGATGGAGCCTGTGCTTGTTTTTCAAATGGATGTCTACATCGTTCGGTCACTTCAGTCTCTTTGCAACCATATATTTGCAAGAATATAAGCCCTGAATACGTGCACCAATAGAGACCTGTGCATCTTGTGAATTCTGTTTGGTCCATAGACGAATTTATTATTTATTTTCTAATTTGCATATATTAAGTCATATGACCTATACTTTTCTATTGTCCCGTAATCTTCTTGTAGGGTACATAGCATACATGTGTCGCTCTCATATTTGACATGCACAAAAACCATTTTAGCTGCTGCTGCTGATCAAGAGGAATTAATATATCATTGGTAGAATCATCGCAGCAATACATTTACAAAATATCTTCCTATCAGCATCATCCATAACCTTTATAGTATGTCCGAACGTCACCCTTAAAACGACATTTTGTTTGCAGCCGGCCCTGGGTGCTGGGCATCTGTCTCGTAGCGTGCCGCTGGAGCCAAGTAGCCACCCAACCAACCATCCAACCAGCATCATCCGGATAACCATTGCCCGTGTAACGCCACCATTAACGATGGACCAATAATTCTGTCGATTTGTCATAGACGTCAAAGCGGCACAGCGACTGGCCGTCCTGGGCCACCAGGAACAAACAACACATGCTAAATATGCATTTTGTCATACACCATATGCACAGCTTGTTGCCACTAGAACAGAGTATTAATTCCATCCAAGCCACACGGCACGCAGCAGTCAAGAGTCGCTTTCACAAACACATTTCTTTAAATCCACTTTAGCTAGCGATTAGTGGAGACTCGTGAGGGCATTCTCACTGATTAAAGCCGGTATAAACGTGGGTCCGTTTTACCGCAGCTCACCATGGTGGACACGAGTCCCTCACTTAACAAGTAGACCTGACCACAGTTTACTTGGACGGGCTTCATATCAGTGGTATATAATCAAAAGTACAGTTGAAAATAGAAATGCATGCATTACTTCTTTATGATTACCCCTTGCTTGCCTCTACAACTTTAACTTGTTATATAGTACATTTCTTTTGGACCACCCTGCTTGTCCCTACCACTAACCTCCCGTCTCCATTTCCTTTCCACCAGACCACCACCTTGATCTACATTCTCACAAGTTACGGACAATATAAGATCGGCTTCCTCCCCCTTTCGTCCCTGATATCATCTTGAGGTTGTAAGACACACACAAAAACTAGTGCATTTTATAAGAGTTTCACCAATTTTCAAACACTAGTGCATTTTAATTAAAAGGGCTAATTGTATAAATCGACCCCTAAATCAGTATAAGTTTAAGATTCTGTAAAAATCACTCCATCATACTGTATTTGGTTGCAAAAATCACTCCAGTTCGCATATGCTTAATCAATTTCATATGTTTTCGTTGATATAAATTCAGAAAACTAAGCTAACTAAGTTTGGCTTTATTTAAGTTTTTGCATGAGTCTTATTCACCTTATTTTCATGAAAATTGTTTATAGATCTCACCAGTATTTTTTAGAAAATTTTGTAAAAAAAATTATAAAGATTATATTTCTAAAACTTTGTAATATTGATACGAACACCATCACTGCTCCAAACTGATTGAATGTGAATCGACGTGTGTTTGTGCAATAAAACCAACTAGGTGTGTGGTTATTGTAACAAAATAGCTGATGGGTAGAAATCACAATGGGGGCACTTTACCCTTTTGATGGTGATCTAATGGCTCATATCTATGAATTAATTATTTGACTAGAAATGATTAAATATGATATTTTTATATGTCAAATTATGAGTTTGGCATATGATGAGATATGTGGAAGTCCAGTGTGACAGGTTTAACAAAATGTTCATAGGTTTAATAAGAATATATAACAATAATTAATAATAAGAAAATTAAGGTGGGCATATGCCCCTATGTTCATAAAAATCACACACATAAAAAGTAAGTACTTTCTTATAAGTTCATGTTATTATTATTAATGACAATATTAAAGTCATTCTGGGATAGAGAAACATCCTGGTTCACCCACTGTAGTACCACTTCAATATTGTTTTGTTCAACGTAATTCCTTGATTGTGATTATTGTCTCCCCTTTGTCTCTACAATTCTAACCCTGTTAGTCTTCTTCAAAAATTTATTGTTGCCACATGGATGGGCAAATGGATACTAATCTACCTTTAGCTCTAATAAGTGAGATAAGATTAGGTCATCGTGGGACGTGGTATTGGATGTGCACACACTGCCGTACTGTTTCAACAATTAAATGAGCATCTACAAACTTGCTATGGGCTTTTGACCAAGCAATAGCCAGTGGCAACTCAATTCATACACACGGAATGCATCTTCATTTATTGTTTCATAAGATGTTAAATTTGAGCTCTTCTATTCAAACATGTCCTGTTAGTTCTCATTTCAACAAATTACGAAAAGGGTTTTGAACTCCCAAAGGGTTCACCGAATGACATTCACAATTAAAAAAAGCTTCAAGAATATACATGAACCTCTTTTTTTGTTAATAATTTTTTCATAGGTATTCATTGATCCAACATTTAACCATGTTGCAGTATGTTTTTCAAATGGATATCTATTTCGTCATGTCATGTCTCATTTATTTGTATGCGCTAAAAAAAAATAAAGCTTACATTTGCGAGGAATGGAGCCCTGAAATACCGGCAGCGACAATTATGCATCTTGCGAACTCTGTTGGGTGCCCACGACTTTTCTATTGCTTTTATTAAGCTTCATGTGTATACATGACAAAAATAAGTCGCTTTCATATTCGATATATAAAAGAACCATTTTAACAGATCAAGTGGAACCAATATTGTCACTAGAATCAACGAAGATTTACATTTAAAATGTCTCTATATAAACTTTTATAACCTTTACTAGTATTATACAGTGTGTCCGGAACGTTCGTTACCATGTGGCATGTGATCGTCTAAAACGAGATGCTTTTGCATCCGGCCCTGGTGCTCGGCATCTCGGTTTCGTAGCGTGCAGGTGGAGCCAAGTAGCCACCTATCCGTCCATTTATTATGCGGAATTATTCCAGATAACCGTGGCCTTGTAATACCACCACGATTAACGGACCAATAATTCTGCCAATTTGCCACGAACGTCAAAGCTGCATAGCGACTGTAGATCTGGGCCACCACTAACAAACAACACATGCTAAATCTGCATCTGCATTGCCAACCACGCACCTTGCCATCAGAGAATGGAATATGCCATCCACACCACGCCACGAAGCAGTACGTCGCTTTCCCAAACACGTCCTTTAAATTCATTTTAGCATTTTTTTTCTTCCGGTTTTGATTCCTTTCAATGAATCTGGTCAAAGTTTTGGACCGCCGACCGCTGGCGAGTCATTGACCTTGACCATATAATATGCAATAGGGGCACTGCCATCCTTTTGATATCTGCTAGCACACATGAGTCGGTGGATGGTGATAGCAACACGAACATCATCCATTCATTCGCTGCCAAGAATTTGTCTAGCTCGCCATATACCGTCTCGTGTGCTAGTTTATTAGAAAATCAAACAATTTCTGTAGCTATCGTGATAGCTGGATCGACAGCGACATGGATCAAGAATAGAGCATACCAGCACCTGAAGCTAAATTCCTAGATGCATATATATATGCACCACATGTAGAACAGAAGGTGAGCGTTTGCTGTGTGTAGACATACACACAAACAATCGCAGCAACATTGATGCCAAGTGGCGTATACATATTTTTTATTTTTTACGAAAATGGGTGCTCATGATCAATATGCTCAATGCAAGCTTGACAGCACTAGCAATCTATATTGACCTCGGTATTGTGAGGTAAGAAATAAGAGTTCGTCGACAGTGGCTGGTCCCGGAGCCCCGTCAATTCCTAGTGCACGATATATAACAATCATAGTGTAGTACATATATACTAGCACACCATGAATCCAATCCCAATGGACACACAAGACGAATCCATTGTAACGTGTCCGATCTAGCAAGCAAGGACCGCCTAACACAACCTCAAGCTACCTCCTATCTGTCGATCATAGCTTGTTGGCACGGCGTCAACCATAGCCAATCTTCCGACACGGGTATACCCTAGTGCACGATAACAATCGTGTATACAATTATTAATTGTTGCTCGCGGAGAAGAGAAGTTTATCAGTTATAGTGCTGCAAAACATCATCTTTACATCGATCGATAATGTATATAGCATATACTAGCAGTGGCGAAGCTTAGTTATGGCCAAGGGTGGCCATGCCCCTCCCCCCCCCCCCCTATTATCAGTAAAATACCACTAAATAAACAGTATTTTGACTAATGTTCACGAAATTTTAGATAAAATTAGTGAAGCCGGCCCCCCTCTTGAAGCTTCGCCACTGTATACTAGCACACAATATGAATATGACCCCTACAGATGAACAAGGAGAACCCCATTGTACTATAGTGGTACCATGTCTGTACGTGCCAAAGGCCTACCTAACCTAACCTCTAGCTACCAAACATCCGTCTATCATATAGCTTGTTGGCACCAGGGTTTACATAACCGGTAATAACCAGCCAGTTAACCCGATTAACCGGAAAACCGGTCCCGACCGGTTAGCCAAAGAAAACTAAACCTACTACTGTAGCAATTCGGTTAAACAGTCAGTTTTCCCAGTTAACCGGCCGGTTTTTTATTGACCCGAGCCGGCCGGTTGTACCGGTTATGTGAACCCTGGTTGGCACACATGGAAGATCAATAAAACACTAACGATCTAACCATTCTTTTCACACCTTTTTAATAGGAGAAGAAACAAGGGTTAAAAATACGCACACAAGAGGATCATCTGTAGATAAGAGAGAATTTAGTTATTTTCACTAGTACAGAATAGGCCTTTAGTGTCGATGAAAAAACATCTATTTTGACGGTTTTCCGAGCCGCCACTAAGCTCCTGCCACTGGGAGGAGCCAAGACCTAGTGGCGGCTCGGCTCCACTGCCAATGTGATGAGAGGAGCTCAGTGGCGGTGGAGTTACAGCCACACCCACATTTCCCCTTCCTTATCCCAAATTTTCGGACACTGTATGTACATCTATTCGTGAGCCAATTTTCGAAATAGCTACAACCCGAATCGAGGAAGAAGAGAAGGGGCTATTTATAGACGCGAAGCTAGTGATGGTGAAAACTAATATCAGCACACACCGCCAATGTGATCCAGTCCCGGTGGTGGTGCGTGCTGATGTCAGTGTGTACCACCACCAGCTTGCATTCCTAGTGGTGGTGGATTAGCCGGACCCGCGCCCCGATCTCCTAGTGGCGGGTGGCATGTCCACCGCCACTGCTAGTTTCTAGGCATGGTCACTGTAGACCTTTTTTTATAGTAGTGCCTGCTTGTGACACAAAATATCATTGTTATGCATGTCAATTGGTGGCATAGCACATACTAGCACGCCATGAACAATCCAACCCCTATGGACAGACAAGCAGAATCTCATCGTATAATGGTCATCGTGTCCGGCCCGGCAAAGGACTACTGACTGCCTAACCTAGCTCGATCATATAGCTTGTTGGCCACTGAGGTCATGTCTCTTCTCCCACGCACGACGACGACGAACACGATCATGACCGGATCGAGAACTGAAGACTCAAGGAGGAAGAACGAATCGTCTGTTTGCTGGTTATTATTTGCAGCAGGCAGCAGCGATCGGTCACCCAAAAAGACTTGATGAACTGATGTGCCGTTTCATGATCGCTTCGCTGTCTGTTTTTGTTCTTGGGCGCGCATTGTGTCCTGGTGCGAGGCTGCGTAGCCGAGCCTACACGGCAGAGCACACGCGGCAACGCTTGCCTTTTTATGAGTCAAATTGAAAGAGAGAGGGAGGGAGATGGCAAGTAGGATTTTGTGTTCTGGAACACGTCGCTTTTCATTAGACGAATGATTGCCTGCTTTTAGGGGTCTTATTACGTGTATTATATTATTTATGTATAAGAAATAATTAATGGTGATGTTAGCTAATCTTGAGGTCGTATTCATGGTACCCGCGGCCGTCGCTTTGTATTAGGACGTGATTGGGTTGCGGCTTAATTGGGACAGGTCATGTTAAATACAGTATTTGTCAAAGAATGGTGACACTACGTCTTAGCGACGCACCACTTTGTTGTGGAGCCATTGTTTTTGTGTTTTGAGTATTTCTTGGGCAGTGTCGAAATCACCCGTGGAACGGACAGATTTGTGTATCATAAATGAGATGTAACCTATTCCTGAGCCAGGTTGCGTTCATGCAATGGTATTCGGTTGCCGTCGCTAACGGCGTGATTGGTTATTAGCAATCACGACAGCTGATGCCGAATATTTTTGAGAGAGTGTGACTCACTGAGTGATACTGCAGTAGCATCGGGCCAAAAAAAAATTCAAAGGAAATTATCGGGTTGGGTTCGAAGTCGCTAGGGTATATATGGACATTCTTTAAAGAAAAGGCAGCGGTTTACAAAATTCAGATAAAACTATGTGAGATAACAGCGAGCTACTTCTGCCTTTTTTTCTCAGGAAAAAAAAAGAATAAAGAGCTCCTTTCAGTTGATTGCTGAGGTGTGAAAAATGGTGATGTGATTGGCTTGGCATAGGGAGTCACATTTTACTAGTAAAGCGTCATTTTCTTGTGAAGCCATTTTCCTTTGCTTTTGTTTTGAAGGCAATTATAGAGCAGTACCGAAATCACCGTGCAGTCGACAGATTTATGACGTAGAGTCTGTGCTCTGTGTCCGTCTTTCTAAGCATGGTGCAACGTGCAACTAACTTTTTTTTCTTTATAAATGTGGTGTGGTGTCATGTACTGTGCTCCTGAAGACAGGTTCATGGTATCCCTGACATTGCTAATGGCGTGATTGGTTGCACCCATGGTCCCAATTACGATGAGTGATGCCGATTGATTTAGTACTCTCACGCCACATCTTTTGATCAAAATTGTTGTGATGCAGTGTCAAAATCACCAGGGTTTCATTCTAATAAAGCTATCAAAATCTAGAACTTTTAAAAAAATGAAACTAGCTAAGTGATAAGAGGTACCGCCCTTTTTTCATACAAAATAAAATAAAATAATAATGAGCACCTTTCAGTAGATTATTGCTGAGGTGTGAATTGTGATGTGGTGCATTGATCTGGTTTAGTGTGGAGGCAACTGGTAGGTGGTGGTGGCTTTAGCGGCTAGCAGGCCGTCATGTTCAAGCTCCATGTCCTTTTCTAGGTTCCCTCCTCAGTGGAACGCTATTTTGTCATCCGAGTCAAGATCTTGAGAGGATTTACGCTCGCCTCTTCGCTTGCATTCACAACAGTCTTGAGCTATTGAGCAGTCCTACTTCTGTTCAGGTCAGATTCAGTTATTCTTGGTCAAGAGCTCAAGTAAACTGCAGCAAGAGATTTGAAGTAAACGCTGTCGGAAGATCATTGGTAAAATTACAGAAATGGTGTCACTTTAATGACAAGCAAACAATGGAATATCTTATATCTCTATCTGCCCTCATTAGCACTCGTTTATGCCAATACATTGTAAGGCAGTGGCTTTGTCCCTTAAACTCGAAAAAAAAAATCTTTAGTCTGTAAGCAGCACGTACAGTCCTTCAAGTTTTGGCAGTCCCGGGACTGCTATATGTTGAAACTGGAGCAGATATAAAGTCAGTGGCGATGCATGCGAGGTCAAGAAATCCAGTATGCATAACCACGAGCAAGAATTTCAAAGATCAGTCACTGAATATACTGCTCCACTAGGTCCAGAGTCTTTTCTGAATGTCTGAACCCTAATACAGGTCGTATGAACTTTGACCAAAGAAAAAGAACGAATGCGATCTAGCAACTACTACCATCACATGCTTTTCCCTCAACATTATGGCCAAAGATATTTACACCTCTTGCACGAAAAGAACTGTAGTTTTTCGCAGTCGCAGACTATAATAAAGCGCAGGATGTAACCCAGAATGATGCTTCAACTAGTGTCACAAGGGGATCTGTATCGAAACTGTAGCAGATAACATTCCAGTGGTTAAAGAAAAATGGACACACACACGTATGCAAGAAATTCGTATAACCATGAGCAAGATTTCAAAGATCACTATAATTTACCGCTAGCCTGAACCTTGAAAGGTTGATAAACTTTTACGGTAAGAACAAAAACAAGACGAAATACGCTGGATGTTGTAAGTACTATCATTACATTATATTTTCTTGTGAAGCACATGCATGCATGGACTATCTGACAAGTGTAGCCCAGCCAGTATTAAATCTGATATGATTCAGTGCACTGCATCTGATCCTAGTTCTGAAGAAGAGATATCTCCTTGAAAAAATAAAGAATGTTATAGTACAATCTTTCAGATAAGGAGGTGCAATGTTGTGGTCAAGAGTACAAGCCCAATTTAACAAGCAACATCTAGAAGCTCACGTGCTGAATTCTTCTGAAGAGTGGGAAAAAAAAGCGGCACAATAAAAGGTGGTCACTAAAGTCTCCACTAGATTCTTGAAGCGACATCAACCAACAGTAGCTCTTTGCTTCCTCCATTTGCCACTTAAAACATTTTCTTTATTGTTCTGAAGTCAATACTTACTGTTGGCATCTTGTAAAAATATTCAACTAATTGAGGGATACCACATGATGGATGAAATCAGCCGCCGCGTGCCTAACTACGTTTACTCGGCATTTTCGGGTTTATTTAACTGTTCAGTTATTTGGATTTTAGGAATGTCATCGGTACGTCATTCTGTATATTCCAATGTAAACTTAAGGTACGGCACATATATACAGAATGTGAAGGGTAACAGGACATATATACGGCGTGCACTTTGCAAGTCATGTTGCTTTCCGCTCACGCTGCTTTGGCTCATCTAGAAGACCAGTTTGTTGGTTTCTTGCACTCCTGACGCAGATGTCCGTGGCCCACGGCTCTAATGGTTGAAGAAGATGGGGATGGTCATAGGCCTGTCACTTCGATAGGTTGTCAGTGGATCAACCACAGTCACAAAGTGACCAAAATTAGGCAGTCAAATCGTCACATCCCCTTATATTAGAAGTGAGACGGTATCAAACAAGGTCTCAACTGCTTCATCTCTTTGCGCGAGAAGCCTGGGGATAGCTCGAGAAGTCTCAACTGCAGAAATGTCTGGGTTCAAAATATGACAAAGTGACATGTGGTTCGAGTTAGTACAACCGTGCATGTAGGACTTTCTGTGCTACTCATCTCTTTGCGCGTTATGAAACAAAGTTCACATGTCTGTAAATTTTGAAGATTTGTATCGTACCTTTGCACTTTGCTCTTGCATTTAAACCTGTAAATGGCCTGACGACGAAACCAAACCCGGAACAAAGTACTCATCTCTTTGCGCTTTATGAAACAAAGTTCACATGTCTGTAAATTTTGAAGATTTGTATCGTACCTTTGCACTTTGCTCTTGCATTTAAACCTGTAAATGGCCTGACGACGAAACCAAACCCGGAACCGCATCTTTTGCTGTATCAAAACTGGCCCGATCCAAACCAGCCCATCACTGATCTGTTCAAACCGGACCGAACAAAACTGAATGAAAATTCGGCCCAAAACCACAGCAGCCTATTGGGCCAACTCCAAAACATCATGAGTCCAGGACGACTAGATAAGAGATTTATTATCTTATTGGATGAATGATGTGTTAGTTCAACTAGTGACTTAGGTCGACGGTGCATAGTTTTGTAGTAGACTGCTCTGGCCTTGCCTTTATTTCATCAGCACTGGTTTGAAGCATTACATTAGTCTAATCTTTTCAGCACGAGAGCGTCACAAATAGGTAGGCTCCTCTGTTTCTTTGTCCCCAATGGCTGGAGTGGCTGGCGACCAAACTGGGCTCCAGAAGTTAATAAACAGAGTAGCAGCATCAGAATATCCAACAGTGGCAGCGTCAGTATCAGCAACATTGCCGACTAGTTTCTTGCACTCCTGATGCAGATGTCCGAGGCTTCGCCTCTCCAATGGTTGAAGAAGGTGAGATGATCATTGACCAGTGTGTCATTTTGATAGTCTGTCAATGGATCCATCATATCACAGTCACAAAGTAACCAAAATGTGGCAGTCAAATCGTCATGTCCCCTTGTGTTTGTAGAAAATTGAACTGCCAAACTTACTGTACGGACTTCACAACGATCTCCATCTGCAGAAAGTCTAGATAAGAACTACAGAATTTTGGACTGCAGAAATCCGTAAGTCCAAACCATGACAAAGTGATACATGTGCTCTGTGTGAGTGCATGTAGGGCTTTTTAATGGAACTGAAATAAGGTTAGGCACACAACTAGTTAGTAAAATTCGAGCATTTGTATTGTAGCTTTGCTCTTGCATTAGTATGCGTTAATTCTCGCCGCAGATTTTGGAAATTGAACCAGACATATGGCCACACTTTATGATAATGCATCTAGGCATTATGACTCATCTAAACCGGTATCATAAAGTGGGTTCCTCTGTTTCAGATGGGAGATTGGCCATCTGAACCGGACTCATAAGTAGGAGCCTGTCTATTTCCATTACAACCCATCTGCTGTGAGATATTGGCATCTTAGAGTACTAAATAAGGGACGCCCGGGAGGTGTGGTCCTCGTTGGTGCTCCATGTGAACTGGGTCACGATGTGCCAAATTTGTTGGGCAGGCTATGTGTTTTGTCAGTTCAGATAATAATTACTGTATTTTGTAGTGTGCCATAGCTGGACCACCGTTATGTCCTAAAAATCACACTATCAAAATCACACCATATGATAAACAAAAATAACCAGCATAATCTTAACAAAACAAAAGAGTCAAATCTAAATATTGATTAGCACATTTAGGTAAGAGAAACGAAAATAGAAAATAACTCGCCTAATCTCAAGAAAACAACAAAATTAAATTTGTATACAAGGGCTACATAGATACTCCCTCCGTTTTTAAATTGTTGTTGTCGTTGACTTCTTTTGTTAACTTTAACCATTTGTTTTATTTAAAATATTATTTCAAATATATAAAATTTTAAGTTATGCTTTAATTCTATTTGATAATTAAATAAACTATGATAACATATATGATGTTACTTAAATTTTTTTGAATAAGATGAATGATTAAAATTAACTAAAAAAATTAATGATGATAATAATTTAAGAACAGAGGGAGTACATAGGTGCAACTAGACACGCGCATTTACATCTCTCATTTGGTTCTCTCTCTCTCTCCATGGATCCATCCTCGGTGACACAAATGGCACCATGGCGGCTAAGTAGCTTATGTGGCCACATCGTTCACAATCAACTTTAATTGCAGCGGACACCAATGACATCAAGGGTGATCCTGCTTTAATTCCATTTGATAATTAAATAAACTATGATAACATATATGATGTTACTTAAATTTTTTTGAATAAGACGAATGGTCAAAGTTAACTAAAAAAGTCAATGATAATA
Source organism: Eleusine indica (assembly GCA_030378355.1). NCBI lineage: Eukaryota > Viridiplantae > Streptophyta > Magnoliopsida > Poales > Poaceae > Eleusine > Eleusine indica. The sequence goes on from CM059494.1 coordinate 14,370,698, forward strand.
ATAATTTAAGAACGGAGAGAGTACATAGGTGCAACTAAACACGCGCATTTACATCTCTCGTTTAGTTCTCTCTCTCTCTCCATGGATCCATCCTCGGTGACACAAGTGGCACCATGGCGGCTAAGTAGCTTATGTGGCCACATCGTTCACAATCAGCTTTAACAGGAGCGGACACCAATGACATCAAGGGTGATCCCAAAAGAATTGTTAGATAAATCATAGATATATTTTTTTGTTACTCAACTTGTGACCTTGTAAGTCATAATCCTCATATCTATTAACATAGGAGTGTGGTAGTGGCCATTCTTCTTGTTCAATTTGTTTAAAAGTAAAGATTTCCTAACAAAATAAGTGTGACCTGGCAGACATTTCACCTTCTTTTGTATTTACTCTTAAATAAGTGTGCATGTGGTCTTGCAAGGCTACAAGTCAAGAAAGGAAAACCAACATATCCATGACTTACCTAAATTGTAGGAAACTATTTTGGTGGTTGAAGCCGATTCTGAATCATGTGGCCAGATAAGCCGCTTAGCCGCCATGTTGCGTGGTTTCCTCTGTCGCTTCGTGATGGGATAAATAACCAAATCACAGTTGTAAATGTGCTTGTTTAGTTGCATGTAAGGTATTTATATATACCTTGTATATAGATTCCATTCTATCGTTTTGTTGAGATTATGCAGGTTATAATTTCCATGTATCATTTTTCTCTTACCTAAAATGCATTAATCATTATTTAGATTTGACTCATTGTTTTATCGAGATTATGCTTGTTATTTTCCATTTATCATTTCCTCTTAACTAAATGCAATAATCTTACCGTATGGCTACAAATAAGTTTCGGATTGGATCATGTGATTTTTCTTTTTCAGGGGTGGCCCAGCTTTGGACATTGTGTAAATAATAATAATAATTTTTTTTTCTAGAATATGCAGAAGAACTACGTATTGTTATATTCAGAAGAAGATTAAGGTCGACAACCTATTTACAATGCACAACCGCTGTGACGGGTGCCAAGTAGCTTCACACTGGAATAATAATAATAATAATAATAATAATAATAATAATAATAATAATAATAATAATAATAATAATAATTAGGGCTGGCTGACTCAACTCACATGGGCTGGCCCGACAGAATTTGGTGCATCACGACTCAATTCACATGGGGACACTAGTGCACGCCACCTCCAATGCGTCCAGTATATAGTGGCGTAGGGTAACCTAGCATTTTTTTGTTGGGTGTACAGTTAATTTTTTTTGAACCATAAATTGGGTACAATAGTATGAAATTTACAATATTTCAGTATGAATTTGGTCATAATGTAACAATGTGCATACAATCTTGATGTTTTTATAGCAAAGTTCATTAAAAAAACAGAAAAACTAAGCGAGCGTTCAGGTGTACCGCCTAGCGCTTAAGCATCCTAGGTGGTCCTAAGAGGTCTCGGGTGTTTGTACTTTAAAAAGATGTAAAAAATAGTAAAATTGTGACACTCCTAGTGTCATTAGGGTCCCAAAAAGGTGTCACCTAGGCAGTATAAAACCATGACACCAAGCTTTGGAATTTAAATTCAAATTGCAATTCAATTGAATTCAAAACCTAATTTAATGCCCTTTGAACTGCAAGTCCCAAATTTTCAATAAGACTCACCTTTGCAAAAATTATATGTTGATGGTCTTGGTCAATTAGAATTTTGGGAATTTTCTCAGAATTTTAGTCCATCAATAAAGGCCTCAAATAATTGTTAGAATGGTTAAAAACCAGCTCTGTTCATAAAATTCCTGAGCTTTTTGTATTGGGGACTGTTGGTAGTTAGTATTTTTGTAAAAACCAGCACATTATGGGGAGCCTACCATAATTTTGGTCTGATTTTAGCTGATCTGGATTAATTCTAACAAAATTTGCAAAGGCAGTTGGCTGAAAGGATTGGAAAAAGAAAGGAAAAGAAAAACTGCCCGTGGGACCCGCCACACGGGACCCGCCTGTCAGCGACTCAGAGAAAACACACCGACCGCAGCCGCGCTGCCCCGCCCGTCGCGCGCCGCGTGGTCACCGGCGTACGGCCAACGGCCGTTGCCGCGGATCAACGGGCCCACGCGCGCGTTCGGACATCCCTTTTGCCGACCGCCGCACTGTCCGAGCCCCGCATTCACTCCGCGCTCCCTCTCTCTCTTCCGCCCGCGCGCCGCGCCCATTGCCGCCCGGTGCTGCTCCACGCTACCGCCGCCTCGCCGTCGCTTCCAGGAGCTCGTCGACGTCCACGGCCTCGCCTCGGCGTCCTCAAGCTCCACGTGAAGCCACCTTCTCCTTTCCGCATCGAGCCGCCGCGAGTCGACCTCTTCCTCCCGGTCTCCAACCGCCACCCCACCGTGTCGCCCGGCACCCACGGTGAGCCCCTGACCGATTCCTTGCTCGAGGAGTTTCCCATCTTGTTCGCGCACGCGTTTGAGCTCGGGATGGGCAAATCCGACCACGTTTTCCCTTAGTTCTTCGCTCGAGGCCGCCGCCAACCGCCGCAACCCCTACCTCACCGGTGAGACCGCACCCCCGGCCTCCCTCTTGCAGGAGAAGCTCGGTGACTTCCTTCTCTGTGCTCCAGTGAAGCTTTCCGTCTAGATCCCGAGCCCTACCGCCCTTCCCTTGCCGTGCTAGCCGACGACGACCCCTGCCCTGTTTCCGCCGCCGTCGCTGGGCTACGTCCGGCCATCGCCGGTGGTTTCTGATAGCTTAGATGAGTGCGTGGTGTTGAGTAGATCATTTCTCCTTTCTGGACCAGCCTGAGCCAGGGATCGCAGCGAGCTGCGGCGAGCCCCCCCTGCCGGCGCCGCCGTGCTCCGGCGAGAGCACGCGCGCGCGCGCGCGCACTCGGCCCCGCTGGCCACTGGGCCGCGAAGGCCAATGGGCCTGGCCTCGCTCTGGGCCGCGCTCGGCCGAGCGCCCTCGCGCTCGCGCTCGCCGCTGGGCCGCGCGCGAGTTCCAGCCCAGTGGGCTGCCTGTTTGCGGCCCGTGATGTTAAATCGGTTTTTCTTATTTAAAACATTTCCAGAAATAGGTTAAACTGGTAAAATGCATAGTAAATTGAATAATAGGAATTTTGTAGCAAGGTAAATTTTGTTAGACTTGTGTGAACTTGTACTGTTGTAGAAAAATGCTAATGCCACATGCATAGTAATTTTTATACCAGGGTTAAAATAAATAGAAAAAACACTAATAGAATTTTTATTAATTACAGAGAACTGATAAAATATTAAAAATTGGTCACCAAGTAGGGTTTTCAGTTTTAGTCTCCCTGGAAAAATTTCATAATGTAATTCTCTATTTATTAGCTGAAATTAATTAAATGCCTTTTTCCTTATAATAATTAATAATTAATTTTTGGCTTAGTATTTGATAGGGAAACTTAACAATTAATTCTCTCCTGGTGTAACCTAATTATAATTAGTCACCCCTGCCCTTTTGAAGAGCAGAACCTTGTCGACGAAATAAATTGTGCCCCAAGTGCAATTTTAACCGTTGATAAATGGTTCCGCTTTAAGGCTGTTCACGGGTACTTGTACTTTGCGAAGGTTTTGCTCACACTAGTGCTATTTAGTTAGCAGCTGCAAACCCTGGGCGGTACTTGCACAGCTTTGCCCGGCACCCACCGACACACCGTACTTGGATGCGACGTCGTCGCGGTCAAGTACTGGAGTCCATGAAGGAAATACACGAAGTACCCTCGTCCTGTGCCCCACTCCTGGAGTGATGCTTTCGAACGTCTCGCCGCACACCGTTTAATTCCACTGATAACAGTGTGCATTAACGTATTTATTGAGGAAGTGCCATGAATCTTCTCTCATAGCATTCCCTCTTGCATCATATAGATCACGCCGTGAACCACGTGGAGGCAGGATCGGAGCAGGATCTCGAAGGAGCTGTAGGTGCCGTAGTTGACCAAGAGCAGAACCAAGGCAAGCCCCGGTGCATAACCCGGTTTGAATTTTTATTCTATCACTAGCTAGGAATGTAAGCTTGTCTGTGCATTAAGTGATAGGAGTTGATTGAAACCCTAGAGTGCAGTAGGTCTCTCTTCCCGATTATTAGCCTCAGGACGATAGTCGCTCCGCTTAAAGTAAGACGACTGTTTATCGAGTGGTATGGAGACCACTCGTAGATAGGAATTATTATCACTGGGAAATGGGTTTGGATGAAGAAAAAGGTGGATGGAATCACAATAAAGACCGGACGGGCAACTAGGTGGAAAGGGAAGGACAGCTTGTCTTCAAGGAGGTAGCCCCGTCCGAGTCCCCCCTAAGGCTACGCCTCGTGTCCGGCCTATGAGATCAAGTTTGAACGTACTGTTTGCATGCTGGAGATATAGGCCCAGTAAACCGACGTAGCTACGACTACCGCTTGGTCTGAAGATAGCCTTCTCCCTTCTTTGGTGGAACTGGGGCTGAGAGGAGGGAACAATCCACCCACGGATGGCGGTATGAGGCGCATCGCGATGGGGGACCCTTCTCGGGGGAGTCTAGACCCGGAAGACCCTGCGGTACCGTAAGCGAAAGGTTGCTCCATGCGGCTTCCCGGAAGCACGTATGGGTCGTGCAAGCAGGTTTCTCCTGCAGGATGTAAATCGATTCGAGTCGCTGCCCCTCACAGTAACGAGTACCACTTGATCGCTGCTACGGAACAGTGCCGGAAGCCATTAAGATGCTGTGTGGGTTTAATACTGCTGTTTGAAATTATTAAGATTATATTGCAACTATGATTGTTATAGCTCTAGTGCAAACTAAATTTATTCTCCGCATGACAACTCAACTTGATGCTAAAACTTGAAAAAGTAGGGAGCCACTCTTAGGCGGGTTTTCTGGCAATTTAAAACCCTACTCCCTAGCCTTGCATGACTAGGTGTCGGCTGTAGTTGGCCATTTTGACGGGTCAGTCTTGTTGAGTAAACTAGTTACTCAGGGCGTAGCTCTATGTGGTTTTCAGATGACCAGGTCGGAGAGTGCCACTGTGGAGGAAGGTTTCATTGGGAGGGCCAGCGCCCCGATTGTTGGAACATCGAATGGGAGCTGTGCACAAATGAAGATGAGGATTAGGTCCTTGCTTGCCGGTACGGTGCTTGGGCAAGGCACCTATTATGGCCGGATGATCTCTGTGTGTCGCCGTGAGAGGGCGACTTGTATCTTAGCTATTTCGTCAAACTGGTGAACCAGTGTTGAACTTTTCGCTTCCGCAATTTATTTCTGTCAAACTCCGGTTTGTAATTATAACTTCGGATTTATGTAAACTCTGCTTCTCCACCTATGTTCATGTTGCAATTATTTTTCTCTATCATGTATTGTACTATTGGGCGCCACAGCGCGTGTCGCCACCCGAGGGAGATCCTGAAACGGAACCGTCTCCGTGGTAAGGCGGGTCCGTGACAAAAATTATTGCATCACAATATATAATTATTGAGAAAATAGAGAAAAATGTGATTTGAATAGATTATGTGTGGCCTACACGGCCGTTTTTTTAAGTCGCTGAGCATAAAAGAAACGAGATTAGAAATTTGTTTCGTGTTTTTAATTATGATGAATATATCTGAAGAATTTTTATTATTGTCTTTTGTCCTCAACAGTTTAATTTGAGTGGGAATGCCAAGGTTACTCATACTGCAGAACTTAACAAGGACCCTGGTACCTCAGATACGCAAACCAAGTCCTGATCTGGCCAACGGGATAAACAATAGACATCAGAACAATTGATCGACTGAGGTCAGCAGCAGATGTCCACGGAAAGGAAGAAAGAACGAAGACATTCTGCTCTTTTGTGGCATGGAAAATCCCCTACGGGCATAGTACTGAAATGAAGCTCCATAAGCCTCACTGTGTCATTCTGTCGGTGCAAGTCCAAAGCCTGGTTTTTTTTTTTTTCCACTCTAGTCTCTATTGCACCACGAAGGCACGAAAGGCATGGCCTATCTCCCCATGCTTTGGGTTTAAAAGACAACTATGAAGTTAAACAATCCTGAACCATCTGAAATAGCCGAGATGAATATTTAATCAATCACAGGACATCTCTCAATAGGTTAAATCAAGAGGGTTTACGACCTACGAGTGCGTGCATGTTTACATCACCAGCCTTCACACATGTTGGGGACAGACGAGTGCAGTCGCCCCATTCAAGGTAAACTCTACTGAACCGCATCTGTGTTGCTCCAACAAATAGCCTTGTCCTCTGTAGAACATTTGGAAAGGGTAGGGGTTTGTCCCATGGTAAGGTTTAAGGAACCGCTCCACCTCCCCTGCTGGTTATATGAGCTTGAAAGCCCGTCGCTAAGCCCACAAGAAGTTCCATTTCAGCGCTTCAGTGGAGTGACTCGCCTGCTGGAAGATGGAGAGAATGTTAATGTAAGACATCCACCTTTGTTTTCTGTCGACAAAAAATTAGCTGAATCTTTTAAAGCAAAAATACTAACTAGCTGCTGTTGAAAGCTTAGTGCTAGAGCTCCTGATGCATCCTATGCTTACGTGTGATACTAAAACCACTAAGGTCAGCAGCGTACATGAAAAGGTATAGTTCGTGTAGGCACCCAGGTTGCAACACCTGCTCTTTTATAGCCAACATATCGTAAACTTTTTACAAATGAGGAGGATGTACTATCTAATTTAATGCACATAGTACTATAGAAGTGTAACCATCATCCATTAAAATCAGGTTACAACTTGCATTGTACCGTTATAATCAAGTCAAAATTGTGTAAAAACTTTGCTCATATCTTCCACATTTAAAAATGACCATTCAGGGTGCCCAAGGTTCTAACAACAGCATACTTAATTAGTTGGACTGAACATGGTTATGGCACTCGGGAAAAGGTCCTAAGACACTCGGTAAAATCTTTGTCGTGTAACTCTCGGCAAAGAGTACTTGGCAAAAAAACTACAGGCAAAGCGCTCTTTGCCGAGTGTTTTTCATTGCGGTAAATATAAATCACAAAAAAACCTAATAAAATAGCAAAAAAAATTCTAGAACCCCCACCCACCCGTCTTGGTGTTTTTTTGCAAGTTTTAGTGATTTTTCACGCGTAAAAGTGTGACTGGTGGGATTCAAACATGCGATCTCTCCTTCGCGTGAGTAGTCCCCTACCACTGCACCACACTGTCACTTGAGTCTAGTCCCTGTTTTAAATCTTTTTTATATTTAAACACTCGGCAAAGACCTTCTTTGCCGAGTGTAAAGAATAATACACTCGGCAACGAGTTTCTTTGCCGAGTGCTAAGTTAGACACTAGGCAAATAAATTTTTCTACGAACTTTCAAAAAAATTTAAAAATATCAAACAACTTTCAAAAATAACCAAATTATAAAATGATACAATTTATGTAATCTATAACCTATATAAAATAATTTTGAGTCAAATTCAAATTTTATTTTCAAGATGACTTCAAATCTTAACCACTAATTTTCGACTCTAAAGTTATTTTTCAGAGATTCTTCGTTTAGTAAGCAAAGAATATGACAACTTGTGTGAAACCTTCTCTATCTTTTATTATAAATTCTACTTGTAATACCATAACATTGTGACAAATCTCATGGTTTTTATACTTTATTTGAATTTTTTAGAATTTAAAAATTATTTAGACACATGTTATTGTGGTCATGATTTCCAGATTTTATGTCAAATTTCTTTTTATTTCATGGGTAAGGTCTCTAATTGGCCTAATAACATGAATATAATTTTTATACTTATTAAATTCTTATATTTGAGTCACTTGTAGTTTAAATTTGACTTTATTCAATAAATTGCTTCAAATATAATTAATTAACTAAATATAGCAAACAATAACAAAAAGTACCAAATTTTAACATGGACTCACACATGTTGTATGTGTAGAGCAAAAAAATTTTGGGAGTAGAAGAGGAAAAAAAATTGAGTTTTTGCCGAGTGTCAAGAAAAAACACTCGGCAAAGACTAGCTTTGCCGAGTGTCAAAAAAAAAAAACACTCGATAAAAATTAGCTTTGCCGAGTGTCAAGAAACAAATACTCGGTAAAGTATTTTTTTTGCCGAGTGTATTTTTATTGTCAGTCGGCAAAGCATTTTTTGTTGAGTATTTCTATTTTGCCGAGTGTTTTCTAATTGACACTCGGAAAAGAGTGCCCGAAAAAAAAAACACTTAGCAAAAAACGATTTTCCTGTAGTGATTTCGGAGGTGTTGGCATCAAAAGACTCGGTGTTGAGCATGCTTTGACATGTATCGACACTATCTCATACGCTGGCTTTTAGTTCAAGAATTAGAAGATGACGGAACACTGCGTTGCTCGATCTAGTGGCAAGATAAAGATCACAGTAGGTGCAGGAAAGTAAGAAAATCAAATGAACTTATACAACACAAACAAGCAGAGTGCAAATTGCATTATAACTCCAGATTAATCCTTTTGCACAAATCTAGGACGAAAGCATAGACGAGTTACTACCCACTTTCAATGTGCTGCAGCATGCATGATTTAGTTTAGTTTTATCCAAACCAGTATTATTGTGGCCTATAGCAACTACCTCACCTGCTCAGAAGGTCCAGGTAATAAAATGCACAGCTTTTGCTCATCATCATCATCATATCTCTCTAGAAATGGTGTAGATACCGAGTTAAGTATCAGGCTGAAGTCTCTTCCGTAAATATCTGAATTCAGTTCTAACAAAATGAAAGTTCACTACACAGGCATGTTCAGGGTTGTCCCCTTTAAAATCATCCTTTAGTAGGAAGGTAACAATAGTCTAATTACTGAATCACTTTCTTAATACAAATTAAAGGCTACAAGAGCACCAGATAAACGCTGTGATACTCTGTGATCATTTGTCTCCCACCGAGAGGGGCAGGGGTGGAGAGTAGTGTGACTGCCAGTTTGAACGCCAGTGAACTGATGCACAGGCGGCGTCTGTGAGCTTAGTGTGTTAAGACCTCTAGTTGGTGCGGAGAGTTAGTGCTAGCACCAGGGTCCTCAAACCGTTGAACGCTTTATACCGAGAGAAATCACGATTGAGCAGGTCCCGTGCCAAATGCTTCAAGCAGCAGGCAGAGCATCAAATGCATGCTCCAGATGATGCTATCTTTGTTTTCGCTGACCTTGAGCTATGGGGCACGAGCACAGAATCATCTTCCAACGCGTGGCATAGGGTGGCCATTGTGACTGCGACGTCGATGTCATCTGGAATGATCTGCAAGGCCCGTGCAAGATGGAATCATGGAAAGCGGCGGCGTACTGGAGACTCGAGGCGCGAAGCAGGGATCCGGCAGAATAGAAAACGAAAAGGACTTTGCTCTGTTTCGCGAGCCATGTGGCCTGTTGGCTTACGCGAGCAGGTCACGGCGGCTAACACGCTGCTCGATCGACGAGGACGTCGAATGTGGGTGTCAATCCTCTGCTGCTTCCTTGTAAGGGCTCGGTTATTGTCAGTCCACATGAATTAGAGCGGGATTAGAGTGGGTTGATTTTCCATTATAAGATATGTGTGGATTTAATCTCACCCGTTCCGCTCCAACCCACTCCAAACCTAAACTAACGGAATAAGGCCTAAACTAACCGAGCTGAACAGTGTCCATGAACGCATACCTCAGTCCTCAGTATCCCGTTCACCTACTGTTCGATGTCAAATGGCTTTAGTTGTAACAATGGTGCTGCCACGTAAGCTACAGAATTCCTTTGTTCCTTTCCTTTGTCCCCACAGACAGGCGACCCTGCCGCGGATTTGCCAAGTGCCGAGTCTCCAAGCGCACCGAAAATGTACCCAAACCCTGAAGAATCAAATCAGCGAACTCCAGGTTCATTTCAGCAGAGAAATTGAGGGGTCGTGCGAGCACCGGGTTTTTCCTGCGTTTTTACTGGCTTATCCGTACATTTCTGCTCTGGATCGGGATAGCAACTGAGATGGGTGAAAACTTACTGCCTTTGAACTTGTTGGGTCTAATCTTGTTGTTCATTTGTTTCGTGTACGTGTGAGTTTATTAGTCGTGTCAGTATCTTGAGTCAGGTAGTGTGTCCAGATTAGTTTTTGAGTTCATGGATAAGTGAGTCGGCAAGTGTGATAGACATGCAGGAACTCCAGGCGAGTGCAAGCCGGTATGGAGTTGTGGCCTGAGTCCAGCGTGTAGCATGTTCTGGTGCTGATTACTTTGAGTTTGTTGGTGATGCACGGAGTGCGTGCATGATCAACGGTGCCGGAAGATTAGTGCGTGCGTGGGCAACGGATTAGGAAAGGCATGTAGGAACTAGTGGAGAAGTACTGTACGCATGCAGTCAGCTAGAGGAGCTAGCGTCAGGCCGGGTCATGCGCAGGAGAGCACGGAGGTGGGTGAGTGCCGGTCACGGCAGTGCGTGGCTATTTAATCCTGTAATCATTCTGTATTCGGTGCCGGTGGTTATTTGTGAGCGCTGGTGTGCAGTGCTGAAAAATCCTCGTGTGTTTGCTACTGCTTTTCTCCAAGTGAGCTGAGTGTCTAGTGTGTTCGTGTGTGTTTCCTGTGCGTGAGTGGCTGGGAAAACAATTGGTATTAGAGCCTCCTTTGAGTAATAGGGAAGGTCGGCGACGGCAGCAAGACTGCCGCCAACGGCGGCGATGACGGCAACGTGGTGCAGCAAGTGAAGGAGGCGGGGGTGACGCTGCGTTACCCCATGCTCGTGGAGAACAACTACGGCGTGTGGGCTGTCAAGATGAAGATCTTCATGCGTGCATAAGGTGTGTGGGCGGCCGTGGAGGGCGAAAGTTCGGTTTATGAGATGATCGATTAAATGGCTCTTGCCGCCATTGTGCAAGCTGTGCCGGAGGCTGTGGTGATGGCCATTTCCGAAGAGGAAACAATAAAGAAGGCGTGGAAGGCTCTTGAGGAGATGCACGTGGGTGAAGAGCGTGTCAAGAAAGCCCGAGTACAAACTCTCAAGAGGGAGCTTGCTGGTATGTACATGGGTGAATCAGAGAAGGTTAGTGATTTTGCTTTGAAAGTGACCACCATCGTGAATGAGATACGCTGTCTCGGCACGAAAGTGGAGGAGGTGACTGTCGTTGAGAAGCTGCTGCACTCCGTTCCCGACAAATTCCAACCCCTTGTGGGCACCATTGAGCAATAGGGTGATGTGGCGGCGATGACGGTGGCGGAGGTAATCGGGTGCCTGCGGTCGTTGAAGAGTCTTCAAAGGGGCGCCGTCGTGGCAAGGAGGGGGAGCCACAGCTGCTGGTCGCGCATGCCGAGCCAAGGCTCACGCATGCTGAGTGGGAGGCCATGGTCGCTAAAGAGAGGAGGGATGGTGAGGGCACCGGCAGCAACAGCAGTGACAAGAAGAAGTACCGTGGCAAGTTCGACAAGTCCAAGATCGACTGCTGGAATTGTGGTGAGTTCGGTCATTTTGCTGATAAGTGTGGCAAGCCAAAAAAGATGATCAAGGGAATGGCGCAGCTTGCCATCGCTGAATCTGATGAAGAAGGGACGTTACTGTGAAGACTGAAGTGGCGGTGGAGAATAATCTCAACAAGATTAGGGGGGTGATTGTTGGAATAATCTTGTTGTTCATTTGTTTCGTGTACGTGTGAGTTGATTAGTTGTGTCAGTGTCTTGAGTTAGGTAGTGTGTGTCCAGATTAGTTTTTGAGTTCATGGATTAGTGAGTCGGCAAGTGTGATGGACATGCAAGAACTCTAGGGAGTGCAAGCCGGTGTGGAGTTGTGGCGTGAGTCCAGCGTGTAGCATGTTCTGGTGCTGATCACTTTGAGTTTGTTGGTGATGCACGGAATGCGTGCATGATCAGCGGTGCCGGGAGATTAGTGCATGCGTGGGCAACGGATCAGGAAAGGCATGCAGGAACTAGCGGAGAAGTGTTGCATGCATGCAGTCGGTTAGAGGAGCTAGCGTCAGGCCGAGATATGCGCCTAGAGAGCACAAAGGTGGATGAGTGCCGGTCATGGCAATGCCTGGTTATTTAATCCTGTAATTATTCTGTATTCGGTGCCGGTGGTGATTAGTAAAAAAATAACAAGTGCTTGTGTTGTGAGCACTGGTGTGCAGTGCTGAAAAATCCTCGTGTGCTTGCTACTGCTTTTCTCCAAGTGAGATGAGTGCCTAGTGTGTTCGTGTGTGTTTCCTGTGCGTGAGTGATTGGGCCAACAATTGGTATCAGAGCCTCCTTTGAGTAATGGGAAAGGTCGGCGACGGCAGCAAGACTGCCGCCAGCGACGGCGACAACGGCAACAAGGTGCAGCAAGTGAAGGAGGCGGGGTGATGCCGCGTTACCCCATGCTCACGGAGAACAATTATGGCGTATGGGCTGTCAAGACGAAGATCTTCATGCGTTCACAAGGTGTGTGGGCGGCCGTGGAGGGCGAAGGTTCGGTTTATGAGAAGATCGACCAAATGGCTCTCGCCGCCATTGTGCAAGCTATGTCGGAGGCTGTGGGGATGGCCATTTCCGAAGAGGAAATGGCAAAGAAGGCGTGGAAGGCTCTTGAGGAGATGCACATGGGTGAAGAGCGTGTCAAGAAGGCCCGAGTACAAACTCTCAAGAGGGAGCTTGCTGGTATGCACATGGGTAAATCAGAGAAGGTTAGTGATTTTGCTTTAAAGGTGACCACCATCGTGAATGAGATACGTTGTCTCGGCACGAAAGTGGAGGAGGTGACTGTCGTTGAGAAGCTGCTGCACTCCATTCCCGATAAATTCCAACCCCTTGTGAGCACCATTGAGCAATGGGGTGATGTGGCGGCGATGTCGGTGACGGAGGTAATCGGGTGCCTGCGGTCATATGAAGAGTCTTCGAAGGGGCGCCGTCGTGACAAGGAGGCGGAGCCGCAGCTGCTGGTCGCGCATGCCGAGCCAAGGCTCACGCATGCTGAGTGGGAGGCCATGGTCGCTGAAGAGAGGAGGGATGGTGAGGGCACTGGCAGCAGCAACAGTGACAAGAAGAAGTACCGCGACAAGTTCAACAAGTCCAAGATCGACTGCCGGAATTGTGGTGAGTTCGGTCATTTTGCTGATGAGTGCGGCAAGTCAAAAAAGATGATCAAGGGAATAGCGCAGCTTGCCATCGCTAAATTTGATGAAGAAGGGACGTTACTGTGAAGACAGAAGTGGCGGTGGAGAATAATCTCAACAAGATTAGGGGGGTGATTGTTGGGTCTAATCTTGTTGTTCATTTGTTTCGTGTACGTGTGAGTTGATTAGTCGTGTCAGTGTCTTGAGTCAGGTAGTGTGTGTGTCCAGATTAGTTTTTGAGTTTATGGATTAGTGAGTCGGCAAGTGTGATGGACATGCAGGAACTCCACGCGAGTGCAAGCCGGTGTGGAGTTGTGGCCTGAGTCCAGCGTGTAGCATGTTCTGGTGCTGATCACTTTGAGTTTGTTGGTGATGCACGGAGTGTGTGCGTGATCAGCGGTGCCGGGAGATTAGTGCGTGCATGGGCAACGGATCAGGAAAGACATGCAGGAACTAGTGGAGAAGTGCTGCATACATGCAGTCGGTTAGAGGAGCTAGCGTCAGACCGGGTTATGCGCCCGGAGAGGACGGAGGTGAGTGAGTGCCGGTCACGGTAGTGCGTGGCTATTTAATCCTATAATCATTCTGTATTCGATGCCGGTGGTGATTAGTGAAAAAAATAACAAGTGCTTGTGTTGTGAGCGCTGGTGTGCAGTACTAAAAAATCCTCGTGTGCTTGCTACTGCTTTTCTCCAAGTGAGCTGAGTGCCTACTGTGTTCGTGTGTGTTTCCTGTGCATGAGTGGCTAGGCCAACAGAACTCAGCACCATTACTGCATAGTTCATGCTGCAAGGTGCAAAGCTTTGGTTAATAACACATACATCGCCTTGTTTTTCATCGGTTGACTTAAAGGTTAGGTGAAACATAGGACGTCAAAACAAAGCAAGGTTGGAATAGCTTACCACCAACTAAGAAGAACGTAATGCAACAAATCCCAGTGCCTCCTATGCCTACGTGCCAGTACTACTACGGGATCAGAACGCCCTCTATCAGAAGTTGGTTTGTTCATTGATCTCTCTCACCTTGCAGGTAGCCGTAGCTTCTCCTTCAAATGCTCTTTTATAGACGTGATGTTTATTAAACCGAGAATTGTGAAACCTGCATTGGCATTAATTTTTTTTAACTATCTTTCCTGACATGATGTTTATTAAACCCAGTGGCGGCATTGGGTGACATCAGCAGCCGACCATCGATTTTTTAAATTATGATGGCGGTTTTAGGTGAAATGAGCGGCCCGCCACTATGGATAATTTAACAACTCATTTCGCTATTGAACTTATAAAACTCAAACCCTAGCTACCCAACATCAAGCCCTCTCTCCCCCACCGCATCTCTCTCTCTCGCTCTCAAACTTTCTCTTTCTGTTTCTCTCTCTCTCTCTCTCTGCTGCACCGCCCTTTCTCCCCACCCCACCGCCCCTCTCCACACCACCCCTGTTTGCCAGATTTGGTGGCATGAGGGAGCATATCACGATGGACGGATACAATAACGTAACTCCTTCCTTACCCTCGTGCTCTAGCGTCGCCCATGGAAACGTGGATCAAGGTGGCACAACCATAGGCGGTCTCAAGCGGCGCCGCCCTATAGGGTCTTTGGTGACATGGTACCAGAAGCGGCCTCCTCCTCATGTGTGAACAACAAGGGCAGCGGCAGGCGTCAACCTCCTCCTCATGCACAGACATTGACAGTGATGACAAGGCATCGACCTCGTCCTCCTCCTCTAGCGACCCCGAGCGGTGGCAGGCAGATCGGATCAAGCGAGGGCGAGCTCCTTGAGCATAGATCCATGCACCCTGGACGGCTGGGCCAGGGCAGTGGTGGCCACGACTTAGAGGGATGACATCGGATCCAACCTCCTTACTCCTTAGCCACATATCTAGCGTCGGGTGGGCGTGGCTCCTGATAGCGATGGATCTGGCCTCCCTAGCTGGCGGGAGATCTAGATCGGGTGTCGGGCTGCCATAGCTCTAGGCGATGGCACGGATACCAAATGGTGGTGCTCGGTTTATATGGGCCTGATCTACCCACAATACTTTTTATTTATATTTTTAATGGATTCCTAGTGGCGGTACTATCCCACCGCTACTAGTGTTTTTTTTACTAGTGACGTTAATGTAGTGGCGGTGGAAATCACCTGCCAGTGGGCTCTTTTGTAATAGTGATCATTACGTCCAATACCATGAGAAAAAGAATTTCAACTGATTGAAGAATTTAGATCATGATGTACAAGGAGAGGTCCATATGCTCGGCTTTTCAGCATGACAGCTTATGTTCTACCAATCATAATTAGTTTTTGTTCTCTTTTTTCACGTACTAGAGATTTTTATCATGGAGTGCTGAAAGGTAAACAAGATGGTGCTGGACCAGAGAAAATGAGTCTCATGAGCATTTTCCAAATTATCTCAACGAGGAAGAGGATAATTTTCATTTTCCTGCTAATTTGCAAACAGTGCATCTGTAGCTTCCCTCCTATGTTTCTGATAGCCAGCTCAAATCAAACTGAGCTTCTGAGTAGTCGTGTTCATGCTACATTATGTAAGGGATGCATATCCTTTATGTTTTGGCCGATTTAGTTTTAGCTGAAACAGATATATAACAAAATAAATTATAAGCAAGCTGAACCTCGTTACTTGCAGTGAACCTGCGTGTAATGCAAGAGCTCCAGTTCCTTCTTAGACGGCAAAATGATCAACACAAATAGATACTAGTTCATTTATCTATCTCAGAAGCGTCCAGAGCATTATCTGTTTCTTTATAGACAAACTCAAATACGGTAATACGCGACAGGAACAAGCAGGGCAATAGCACCTGAAGATGTATTACTGTTGGCCGATTCATGCGCCTACTGCCTTATAGGTTATTGTTTAGTCATCTAGAAGTTTTAGACCAGTTAGGATAATGCATGATAACGAAGCCGGTGCTAGAATAAAACAGACTTGACCAAGAACCTCTATGTATGTTTTATTTATATATCACCCCCGTTCTGCCGTTGTCGCAGGAGTGGCCTCACACAAACCTCCATGTCTTACATGGTCTCACACAGACACAGACGACGTCCCTGTCTCAAATGGCCACGCGTGAGCAGCTGTCTCCGTACTTCCTTGGATGTGCATGCCGCAGCGACTGCTGAACGGACTCCTCTCCTCTCACAGGCAGTGCTCCTATGCAAATTGCGGCGCACACGATACTGCGTGGTGCAGCCTGAACTGGATGTGAAGTAAATTAGCCAGATGTATGTGGCTACTGCATCCATCAAGAAGCACATTCACAGAACAATGCAGGTGGTAAATTCCCGATCCCTCCTAACCCCACTCCAGTAAAACAGTAGAGTTGCGCACACATGTAAACAGGTGCTGATCGCCCTGGAGTCGCTGCTCACCACATATTTATAAGTAGAAGAACGAAGCAAATATACTATGCTACGACTACAAAGCGTGCGAAAAAAACTGCACATGTATTTCACTCTAGTATTTTTTTATTTAGAAAATAGATAAATATCTGGCCTCTACAAACGTACACAACCTTCAAGTTATTACAAGAAAATCAGTTGAAATTTCTGAACACGCAGAGAGATAAAACAAAGGAAGAAACATCTAAGCCAATCTATTATTGTGTTTCCATCCATGATTTACAAGTTCTAAAGCGATGACTTCTAGAGATGAGCTCGCTTCCCTAAACATTTCCTTTGCTTCATTTATCATCATGCTGCAGCGACCAAATCCGCAACTAGTATGTCCCCCCTGAAGAGTGACTGCATAAATAAAGAGTATCTGGATTTGTTGAATATAATATCATTACCACATCGCCAAATAGTCCAACATAAAGTAATAACCCCCACCAAAACGGAAGGCCTAAGCCTATCATCTATGTTAGCCAACCAAATCTCTAGCATATGGGAAACTGAATTTGGTGGGGTGAGACCCGTAGCCGTATAAACTATCCTCCATAGCTTCTTAGCATGGTGGCAGTCAAAGAAGAGGTGTTTAATAGTCTCACCACAATTACAAAAACTGCAATTTGACTCCCCTTCTAATTTTTCCTTGCTATATTATCACTTTTTGAAGGTACCAAAAGAAAATCTTTATCTTAAGAGGAATTTTTAATTTTCAAATTGTCGTAACACGTTGATTCAACATGTGGAGGTACATGGACCGTACTGAAAATAGGACATGTTGATGTGAATTCCATTTGAATACATATCTCCCATCCACCAAAGAAATACTAAAAATTTTTGCTACAAGATCTAGCCATTCACGAAGCTTTTCAACCAACAGAGCTCTTCTAAATGATATATTCAAAGGTCTTGAGTTCAACACCGAGGCATGCGTTTGGTGCACAATGTTTTAGTGATGGATATTATTCTTTGAATGGTAATGGATCTACCCATGAGTCTTCCCAAGATCTCACTTGAGTCTCATCTCGAATAAGAAAGGACCCACAAGCCAAGACCTCATATTTTATCTTCATAAGACCTCCCCAAAAGTGAGAATCATATGGTTTAGCCTGGAGTTGTGTTAATGATTTTGAGCTCAGGTATTTATTCTTGAGTAACGATTGCCACGGTCCATCCATATTAAGCAAATTTACAATCCATTTGCTGAGAACACTTTTATTTTAGATATCCAAATCAATTATTCTGAGACCCTCTTGATCTTTTGGATGGTATAAGATGTCCCACTTTGCAAGGCGATATTTTTCTTATCTGATTCACCTTGCTAGTAGAAACATGACCTATATTGATCCAGCTTCTTTAGTACCCATTTTGGAATTTAAAAAAAAAAGGACATCATAAACATGGGTAGACTGCTAAGCACCGAGTTTATGAGAACTAATCTACCTCCATAAGAGAGATGCTTAGCCTTCCAACACGAAAGTTTTTTCTCAAAGCACTCTTCCACTTTACTCCAATTATTGTTAAGGAGTTGTTTGTGATGCATATGAATCCCCAAATATCTAAAAGGGTATTGTCCCGCATTACAACCAAAAAGTTCAATGTATTCATCGAGAAAATCTTTGGCCTGACCATAGCAGAAAATCTTGCTTTTGTGGAACTTAATCTTGAGACCAAATACCTGCTCAAAAGCACAAAGTAACAACTTCATGTTTTTGACATGTTCCAGGTCATGATCTAGGAAGATGATGGTGTCATCTGCATATTGCAGTAACGATAAACCATCATCTACTAGATATGGAATAATTCCGGTAATCTGACCATCAACCTTTGCTCTTTTAATCAGAAGCACCAGCATATCTGCGACAATATTGAACAAGATTGGGGACATGTGGTCACCTTGTCTAAGTCCCCTTTTTGTTTGGGAGTAGTTGCCAATGTCATCATTAAATTTGACCCTTACACTTTCTCCCGTGACCATTCCTTCAATCCATCTACACCATTTGGGTCAAAACCCCTTCATTTTGAGTGTTTTTGTTAAAGGAATGACCATTTGACCTTATCATAGGCTTTTTTTTTAGAAAAGAACTCCATTTCGTTTTTTTTTGTTTGAAGCTTGTGGATAGTTTTATGAAGGATAACCACACCCTCCATAATATTCATGCAAGGCATAAAGGCGGTCTGTGAAGGGCCCACCAAATTTTGAGCCACTTTGTTTAATCTGTTTGTGACCACTTTTGTAAAAATCTTGTAACTCACATTCAAGACACAAATGAGTATATATATTGTTGTACCTGCTTTGCATCTGGTGTTTTTGGCAGTAATGTAATTATCCTAGAGTTGAGACTAAATAAAGGAAGGCGCTCTTTGTAAAAATCTCAAAAATGTGCCATGATGTCCCCTTTTATTATCTCCTAGAAAACTTGATATAATTTTGCTGGAAACCATCCGTACTTGGGGCCTTGTTATGTTTCATCTGGAACACAACTTCCTTGACTTCCTTCTCTGAGAAAGAGGAAGTAAGAATCTAATTCTCAAGGTGGGTCACATGTGGAATATCTTCTATTCGATCGTCAACCATAGAAATATTATTTTCCTCTGGTTGGCCGAATAGGTCACTCTAGTATCTTGCTTTTAGTTTTTTCATAAATTCCATTAACCACAGAAAAATATGGTAGTAAGTGTGAATTATAACCACTCTGCTATACACGGCTGTGTGTTTGTCCATTCGTGTTGTGTATGGCGTGTGCAGTTAATAAGTGTGTGGCATTTGTACCTTGGAATCAAGCTCTACGATCCTCTCCAGAAAAAGGTGGTTCAAAAGCTGTCAACAAAATTTATTGAAAATTAATTATTTATAGTGCCTGCTTATAGTCTGAGCAACTACTTCTGGACGAACACGTCTCTGTTACAATAGCTCGATGGCTCCGGATCCTAGACCAACGTCCCATAGAATAGGCCATTGAAATGCATGGCCTTTATGATCTCGGACTCTTGCCTTGCAGCTGCGGAACTAGCTACTTCATCCGTTCATATTTATATGTCATTTTAAGATTTGCAACTTTTCTACAATTATATATCATTCTTGCTTCCTAACGCACCTTTCTCTCTTCCCAATACAATATTCTCTTTTCCCACTATATCTCTATCTCTATCTCTCTTCTTCTCGTTTTCAGTGCATCTATTTTTTTACTTCTCCTTATTTCTCGTGCCCAACTCTAAAATGATATCTAAATATGAACGGGGGGAGTACTTCTGAGGATATGTAATAATATCCCTTACCATCCGCCGCATGGACGTGCAACCATTAAAACTTTTCAGGTCCACACATCTCTTATCAGCTGCATCGTAGATGGGCAATGGAGTCGCGTGGGTAGAAAGTTGAAATACTCCCTCCATACTTCTATTAGATGTCGTTTTGAACATGATTTACAATACCAAGGAGTGTTTAATTAGAAGGTATTTTTCCTCTCTCTTGTTATTAAAGACGTCTTGGAACTAGCTTAATCAATAATATGTGCTCACCTGAGTGGTTACTACTATGTATCAAAAGTATTTTAACCTATAAGGTCTCTGGTTTAATTTTCCATAACAATAATAATTTTTTGCTTTTCGAGAGAACGACTTTCTTTTGTAAAATGAGTTATGAAGCCAGAACGACATCTAATAGAAGTATGGAGGGAGTACGTGTGACAACTCAAAGCATTAAACTGCTTTTGAGATCGTCTTTTTGAGAATTGACCAGCAGAATCTGTAGTGCAACTGATTGATCGTTGTCTCCTGCAACTATCAAATGTCTTATATCTGTAGCGTTAGCTGTATGTGCTTGCTTCAATGATTTAATTTGATGCAGAAATCATCGATGCCATATAAAACTTATTGCATGAGAGGTTAGTCTGAGTTGAAAGGATACAATTTTAATGCAGCATATAGGCTTTGGAAGTGCTGGTCATGAGTGTTTTCGCCATAAACGGCTGGCCATTTTTTTCTCAAGGTCCAAGAACCCTTACAACACATCCCACATACTAAAAAAGGATTACAATCGCGCCTGTAAATAAGAGAGCACGACCAAAAGAAAAGAAATTAAACCCCACCATGCAGGGCAGATAGGAATGAAATTCCTTTAGCCCAGCCAACTCCCAAAGTTTCTTCTCTTCTCCAGCTTGGGCTAAAGCCGTGGCCAGGTTAGGGGAGACATGATCAAAAACACATCTGTTCCTATGCTTCCAGATGACCCATGCTCTGAGAATGATTAGTGAGTTGAGGCCTTGGCATATTAAACCCTCAACTGCACAGCTTGTCGTTTTCCACCATGATTCAAAGGAAGTGACGTCTGGTTGAGGACAGAGATATTGTAGGCGGACCTGATGCAGTAAGTAGAACCAGAATTGACGTGCAAAGATGCAGGAACAGAGAAGGTGGTCAATAGATTCAGGTTCCTGATCGCATAGCAAGCAACATTCTGAGTGCCCCAAGCCTCTGCACGCCAGACGGTCAGCTGTCCAGCATCTGTTGTGTTCCACCAGCCATATAAAAAGACGATATTTGGGAGGCGCCCAAAACCTCCACACTCGTTCATAAGGATCAAACTGAATAGCACCCGTGAAAGCAACTGGTACGCTTTCTTGGCTGAATATTTGCCACTGTTTGCAAACCAAATGTGTGAATCTGGCTGCAACTGGAATGTGTTGAGAATATCCCATAGATAAAGGTATTCAATAATAACTCCCACTATAAGTGCACCTTGGATGTCAGCTATCCAAGACCTACTCATGAGTGCCTCTTGTACAGTTCGCAATTTTATTCTTCTCTTTGGGATGGTAGCATATAGACGTGGAGCCACATCAGCAATCTTCTGTCCATGTCACCAGCGATTTTCCCAAAATAAGGCGTTTGCCCCATCTCCAATTTCTATCTGCATTGCAATAGAGAAAAAAAAAACTCAAACCTTATCAGGGACTTGTATGGGTAGAGTTGCCCACGGTCGACCTGGTTCAGTTTTCTCCAGCCACAACCATCGCATGCGAAGCGCTAAAGATAACTCCTTGAGGCTAGAAATTCCCAGTCCTCCCAGCTCCAAGGAGCAGCAGACTGTTCCCCATGCTACCAGGCAATGGCCTCCTCTGGCCTCCTTGAGCTTAGGATTTGCTCATAGCCTTTTTATCTTTATGTTTCCATTTGACTGCTTGTATGGGGGTTCTGAACTTTCTAATAGTGCTACTATGCCATGGGCCGTATGCACCTTGTGCTAAAAGGCCGGAATGTTTTTCCATTTTCAAAAAAACTTTTAATGCAGCAGACAGCACCGATCGATGACTAGAAAACTTCAATGCTAACTTTAATGACAAAGTTAGCATGTCTACATCTGACACTCCGAAAATGAGACAAGAAAAGTGCATTACACAATCAACCGTTAGTGACAAAAAGGGCATCCTTGATGACCCTATAGGATACAGTGGCGATTGGTTAATGGCACATTCTTGTTATGCTCACATAGTTTTTGATAAAACTTTCAAAGACGATGTGAATAGGGCATGTGACACCCGTACTGCCATACTAGAGTCATCCCCACATGATCAAGAGCCTAGGACAAAATTTAAACTAAAATTTGATCAAATTTGAAAGCAATTTAAGCAAATTTGAATATCCATTGATCTACAAGGCCAATATTTCTAACATAACCTAGTGCCACCAAAAATATATGTTGTATATCCTGGTGAAATAGAATTTTAGTGAAATTCTCATATTTTTATCTCACCATTTAATGCCCCAAATAAATGATCAAATTCCCAAAAACCACCCCTCTTTAAAAAATTCCTATATAAATTTTATTAAGAACTAATGGCAGTTAGCATTTTTATAAAATCATTCACATTATATAGAGCCTGCCCATATTTTTTGTTTGTCGAGGTCGACTCCCAATTAATTCCAGTAAAAACAACAAGCATCAGTGGTTTATAGGGATTTGGAAATAAATGAAAAAGAAAAATCCCACGGGATCCACCTGTCATCGACGCCGAGAAAACACAACCGTGCCGCCCCGCCTCGCTCCAGCGCCGTACGCTGCGTGGGCGTCAACGATGGGCCGGAGCGGCACCTGAGCGGATCGACGCCCCCACACCCCGTCCCGACATCCCTCTTGCCCCTTCCCTGGTCGGAACGTTTCCCACTTCTCCCTCCCGCTCTCGCTCTCTGCTCACTCACCGTTGCGCGCCCGCCATTGGAGTCGCCGAGCTGCTCACGTCGCCCGGCCGCTGCACCGCCTCCCCGCCCTGGCCGACGACCTCCGGAGTTTTGCCTCGACGCCCTCGGTCCTCTCGTGAAGCCTCTTCCCTTCCCCTGCACCGAGCCGTCGTCGATTGCCGGTTCTTCCCCGCCTCCAACCGCCGCTCCACCTCGTCGCACGAGCTCCCCAGTGAGCCCTGGACCGATTTCTCCCACATGCACGTCACCCTCGACCCCACAAACCTTCCGGTGCTCACCTGGCCTCCTTCCGTGCAGATCCGGCGCCGGAACGCCTTTGCCGACCGCCGTCGCCGCCACCGCTCGTCGCCGACCAAGCCAGGTGAGCCACATTGTGCCTCTTCCACGTGCCGCCCAACCACTACCACCTCCGAGCCACATTCGCGCTCGCTCTGGGCACCGCCGTCGCCCTGGCCACCGGCCTCGCCCCCGCCGCCGCGCGTGGCCAGAGCGCCGCCGCGCCTGCGCTCGGCTCGGTCGAGCTAGCCGAGGGGCCAAGCTGGCCATTGGGCTGCGCCCGCCTAGGCCAGATCTGGCCCAGGAGCGCCTCCCCGCGTGGGCTTTGGTCCATTGGGCTGCTGGAATGCGGCCCGCGAGCACCAAAAATGGATTTTTCTTAGTTTATTAATTCTAGAAAATGGTCCAACATTGCAAAATGCATAGTAAAATAAATACTGCAGATTTTGGGATGGAGTAAATTTTAGTAGGCTCCTTTGGACATGTACTATTTAAAAAAAATACCAAAACATCCTGTATGTCAGTATTTTTATCAGCATTAAATTAAATGTCAAAAACACTAATAAATTTATTTATAAATATGGGTGTCTGATAAATTCTTGATACTTGGCATAAAATCATGTTTTGGCATGTTGGATGACCCAGCAAAGTGACATGTGCTAGTTCTCTGTATTTTAGTAATAACTAGTTTTGTACCTTTTTTCCTTGTATTAATTATTTAAAATCAATGGTCCCATGCATGTAATTAAAACTCGGCCTAAAAATCACTCCTGGTGTGCACTACCTACAGTAAGTTCGCCGATGTTAAATTGACTTCCAAAACCATGCTAAAATATTAATTGCTCACTTAAGCTCGATAATTTCATCAAAACCTGCAAAGGCAAGTAATACTCTAGTATAGGACACCCCGTTCACTCCTACATGAAATATTATTGTATTAACATATTCGTTGAGGAAGTACCATGAATCGAATATGGTTCTCATGCATTGCACCATTCGCATCATGTAGATTACGAGGTGAACCACGTGGAGACGGGACAGGAGCAGGAGCCACAAGGACTCGGTGGTGTTTCAGCTGATCAGGAGCAGAACCAAGGCAAGCCCCGGTGCATCCCACCAATTTTTCCGCTTTTTATTTTATCACTAGATAGGGGTGTAGTCTTATCTGTACATTAGGTTTTCAGGAGTTGTTTGAAAACCTTGAATTACAGTAGGTCCCCTTTTTCCCTATAATTAGCCTTAGGACGGTAGCCACTCTGCTTAATTTAGGACGACTATTCATCGAGTGGTATCGATACCACTTGTAGACAGGAAATATTATCACTGGGGAATGATGTCGGATGAAAGAAAGTGTGGATGGGATCACGATGAAGACCGGACGGGCCACTAAGTGGAAAGGGAAGGACAGTTTGTCTTCAAGGAGGTAGCCCCGTCCGAGTCACCTAAGGCTATGCCTCGTGTCCGGCCCATGGGATCAAGTTTGAACGTACTGTTCGCATGCTGGAGTTATGGGCCCAGTAAACTGATGTAGCTACGACTATTGCTTGGTCGGAAAATACCCTACTCCTTAAGGTGGAACTAGGGATGAGAGGGGGGAGGAATCTATCCACGGATGGCGGTACGGGATGCATCGCGTGGGGGACCCTTCTGGGGGGAGCCAGGCTCGGATGACCCTGCGGTACCGTAAGTGAAAAGTTGCTCCATGCGGCTTCTAGAAAGCACGTATGGGTCACGTAAGCAGGTTGCTCTGAAACAGTGTCGGAAACAGTGTCGGAAAAAGTTGCTCACAGTAACGAGCACCACTTGATTGCTGCTCCGAAACAGTGTAGGAAGCCATTAAGATGATGAGTGGATTCAATACTGCTGTTTAGAATTTTTAAGATTGTATTACAAGCATGATTGTTATAGCTTCTGTGCAAACTAAATTTATTATCTGCATGACAACTTAACTTGATGCTAAAACTTGAAAAAATAAGGATCCACTCTTAAGCTGGCTTTTTGGCGACATAAACCCTACCCCTAGCCTTTGCATGTCTAGGTGTCAGCTGTAGTTGGCCATTTTGAGGGGTCAATCTTGCTGAGTAAACTAGTTACTCAGGGCGTAGCTCTATGTGGTTTTCAGATGACCAGGGTGAAGACTGCCACTGCAGTGGGAGGTTTCACTAGGAAGGCCAGCGCCCTGACTGCTGGAATATCGAGTGGGAATGGTGCACGGACAACGAGGAGGAGTAGTTTATTGATTGCCGGCACGGTGTCTCGGGCAATACACCTATCATTGCCGGATTTTCACTGTGTCTCACCGTGAGAGGGCGATTGTATCTTACTTATCCCTTCGAACCATTTAATTACTATTGAACAAATTTTGCTTCCGCATTTTATCTGTTTAAATTTCTGTTTGTAATTTAAATTTGGATTTATGTAAAACTCTGTATCCTAACTATGTTCTTGTTGCATCTATATTATTTTATCATGTGTTGTACTATTGGGCGTCACAGTGCATGTCGTCACCCGAGAAAGATCATGGAACGGAATCGTCTCCGTGGTAAGGCGGTTCTGTTACAGCGTGGTATCAGAGCAATTTCGAAAATAGTGTAACATTCAAAGATATATTTTCGAAATCCCCGTAACGAACGTGTGAGGATGTGCCCATTAGGTTATTATTAGTTATGATTCAGGTGGCAAAGCTAACTGTAGGAGGTTGTTTGTTTAAATATCTGCATCTATGGCCTCGTCAATGAAGGTATGTGTCCTGCCCTGTGGACAGTAACATGGGAAGCTAGCACAAAGGTGTGAACACAGGCTGATTGCGGTAAACATCAGTGTTCTGCCCTAGGACAATAATAAGGGATTATTTTTAGCTCATTTCTTTTCTATTTGATGTATTATTTCTGAAATCAATCTTTTGCAGGTACGCTAACCACGAATCAGGTAAGAAACGTGTAGAGAGATCGTCTACCACCGACTATGCATATGATCCTATTCGCGGCTAACTTTTATTTTTGTGAGGATGTATAGGTCGAAAGCATATGCATCATGTAAAATATTAAAGCATTAAGTCGTTGTGGAAACCTGAAATTTCAGCACACATATTGCTCACATAAAATCGATATCTTCCCACTCGAGAGTTAAAATCGTGCAAATAAATACTTATAGAAATCATGAACGAACTCTCTGTACATCCAGCAAGAAATTTTGATTTAAAGATTATCGGACAATACTGTTTTAGGTCCGTCCGAGTCAGCATGTCAAAGTATAGTCAATCTGAAATTCAGATTCATGATCCAAGTTGTAAAAGTCATAACTCTTTGCACATACCACCTCTAGGGCTGTATGTGCACTTTCTGAAAAGGTTATAAAAAGTGCTACAACTTTGGTAGTCAGACAACTTCAATTTGAAGCTTGTAAGATATGTTAATGAGCCTATTTTCAGAGCAATATCATTCTGTCCCTAAACAGTTCAGCAGACATGTACCAATTTATAAATTCTATATGTCGAGTTCTACAAATTTGGTGGAGGTGTGCGAGTATGCATTGGAAAGATGCTAAGATCTGCCATGATGCTGACAGTTTATTTCTAAGGTTAAATGAAAAGAAACCTAGATTTCAGACCCTTTTTCAAATCAAACACAGCACTGCCATAATAGATTCTCAGATATTGATAGCCAACTTGAAAAATCCATATCTCCTGATCCCCTAATTATATGAAGTTGAGTAAGTACTTGTTAAAAAGGTGTTGAAATACTCTACCACTTTGGTATTCAATCGCTGTCCAAAATCAGTAAGTAAGTTTGCTTAAAAGCTCGATTTAGTGACTACTGTACCCTAGGACAGAACGTACCCCTTTTTGAGGAGTATCCTAATCCACCCTAGAAAATGTAAACAATTACGGTGGTCAAATTCAGTATATCATTCATCGTACCATATTATTTTGTTGTTGGCTTGCACTCTCTGCGTTTGGAGCAATTACTCACCATTGGGTTTGTGTTGCAGATGGACTAGCACGGGTTCGAGGTGTTCTAGCACGATGGGTGGCGCTATACCACCGGTCTACACCACCGTGGCTTTCCCACCCTCCCGAGGGAGATGCTGTGCGCCTTGGGCTATGAGGAGCAGCCTTCCTACCGTTGGCATGAGACCCGCCGTCATGATGTGACTTTTGCAGAGGTGCACATCAGCGTCTCTCCCCACCTGCGCAGCCTCGACTTGGCAGGGATGGAGAGCACGGTGACGTCTGGGAGCCTCAGAGAGGGCTTGGAGAGAGTCGTCCACAGGGCTCTCACTCACTTCTGTGGGTGCAACATAGCAGCGCTCTCGGGGACTCTGTTCAAGATGATCCCTATCTAGCACCAAGCAGACCCGGTTTGGCAGAGGCGCGTGAGGCGCGTCTCCCGCGATGACTACCCGGAGTACCACGCGGGATACCATTGCGTATCTCACTACTTAGAGTACCTCCTCAACTTGGATGAGGAGTCTAGCAGCCACAGCAGAATTCTACTAGCTGATGCTGAGCATGTTTGGGTGCAGAGGAATGACCTACAAGAACAGGTTGATGCACAACAGAGAGAGATTCAGCGGCTGACCGCTGCTTTTGAGGCGAGTGAGACTCACATTGCAGAGGTAACTGGACAGGGCGACACCCTCACGCAAGAGGTAGACAGACAGGGCATGATCATGCAGCAGCGTGCCAACCACAACGAGCACCTGCAGCAGCAGCTGGCAAGTGCCCAGCAGGAGATGGAGCTTATGGTAGAGGACCTTGAGACCCTGGCTCACGAGAACCAGGACCTATAAGCTCAGTTGGACGGGATTGCTGTGCCACCGGCAGCACCCGCAGAGGAGGACCCCGAGGAGGACCCTGAGGAGGACATGGGCGAGGAGTCTGACGTGGACTACGAGCCACCCGCTCCGATAGGCGCAGACCATCCGGGACCCTCTGGCACAGCTGGAGGCAGGGCTTATTAGTCGTTATAGACATGACTAGGCCGTGCATGTTGGGCAGGATAGATGGGTAGCTTTTGACGATCCACGCATGGTTGTTGTATTTACGGGATCACCCACGTGAATAGCTTTTGGTAACTCGATGGCCACATATTCCGAGTTTATGTAGTGCAGAACTATTGACTTGTATTAAGATCTGTGTTAATCTAGGAATGCCAGCTTTTATCAGAATTATGTTGTCTACATTATTGCTGCCCTATGTAGCTATGTTACTTGATTTGGTATCCTATAATGACCTTGTTGGATAAGAGACTAATTGGAATCCTTATTCTTGCATTTCAGAATGGTGCGCACTCGTAACACCAACGAGCTTCACGGTGAACAGCCCGAAGGTTCCAGGGCTAGAGAGAATAACTCTTAGCAGGGGACTCCACCACCCCCACCCAACCCCATGCAGATGATGGCACAGTTCTTCGCCACCATGATGGAAACCCAGCAGCAGCAAGCAGAATTTATGCGGGAGTTGGCACAGCTGAACATGGCAAGCCGGAACGCTAGGGGTAACAACGACGGCGCACCATAGAACAGTACCTACGACAACTTCCTCACCACCAGGACACCTATGTTCAGCTCCACCACGGAGTCCATGGAAGCGGAGAATTTCCTTTGCATGCTCGAGCCCAAATTTGGGCTCCTCAACTGCACGCATATGCAGAAGACGTTGTTTGCAGCACAGCAGCTGCATGACGCAGCTGGGGCATGCTGGGCTAACCATGTCGCTTCTGTTGGTGCGGACCAGCAGATTGCTTGGGACAACTTCAAGACGGTGTTCCTGGCCCACTATATTCCTACAGGACTCATCCGCAGGAAGGCACGAGAGTTCGCGACACTGAAACAAGGCAACCGCAGCGTCGAAGAGTACTGCGAGGAGTTCAACCGTTTGACACTGTATGCCCCGAAACAAGTAGACACCCCCGCCAAGCATAAGGATCGTTTCTTGGAGGGGATAAGCGTAGAGCTGCAGGACCGCCTCAACCTTAACATGGGTGGCACATTCGCTGAGTTTGTCAACAATGCTATCATCATAGAAGATGGGTATCGTAAGGTGATGGCAGAGCGGAAGAGGTCCGCTAGTGCTATGGGGCCATCCAGTGGACCCCCGCAGAAGTTTCGCATGGTGTACACGGACCCTTCGGGATAGAGGTATCGTTCCACCCCCGTGGCAGCACCATTTCCACGTCCACCTCAGCAAGCACAGTAGCGACCCCAGGCACCGCGTCAGCAGCAGAGCCGAGGTGGGTATCGCCCACCACAGCAGCAGAACACCCAAATAGGACCCTTTCCCTGTTACAACTGCGGCCGTCTTGGACACTTCTCGAGGGAGTGCCCGCACCCCAAGAAAAGCACTGGTCAGAACCCGCCAAGGAACAACAACAACAACAACAACAACAACAACAACCGCAACAACAGGGACCTGCCCGCATTGGCCGGGTGATGAATACTACTGTGGAGGAGATTTCGGAGAACAGCCCCATCCTCGCAGGTATATTCTCTATTCGAGACCACCCCGCTCTCATTCTATTTGATTCGGGGGCTTCCCACAATTTTATTAGTGCGTCCTATGCTAAGACTCGGCAACTACCCCACCACCTTATGAAGTCACGATACCTCATTAGGTCAGCACATGGGTACACTTCCACCAAATATAAGGTTAGGAAAATACCTATAACACTAGCAGGAGGGGTGTATCTAGCGGATTGCATAGTTCTTGAGGGAAGCAACATTGATGTGATTTTGGGTATGCCTTGGATAAGGTACCATAAGGCCCGCCTAGACACAGACACCTATACCATACACCTAAACTCCCCCGCCCATGGCGAAGTGAGCTTTCGAGTAAATTATCCCCGACTAGATGCCCCCATAGTCCACCACACTATAGCCAAACAACTAGGAAATATTCCGGTGGTTAGTGAATTTCCAAACGTGTTCCCGGATGATCTCCCTGGACTCCCTCCTGATCAGGATGTCGAATTCAAGATTGAGCTTCAGCCAGGCACTGCGTCCATATCCAAGAGACCGTATAAGATGGCACCCAAGGAACTAGCTGAGTTGAAGGAGCAGTGGAAAGAGCTGCTGGATAAGGGATTTATCCGACCAAGTTCTTCACCTTGGGGTTGTCCGGCTTTGTTCGTGAAAAAGAAGGATGAGACTTTGAGGCTATGTGTGGATTACCGACCCCTCAATGCCGTGACTATCAGGAACAAGTACCCACTGCCTCGCATTGACATTCTCTTTGATCAGTTAATAGGAGCTAAGGTTTTCTCCAAGATCGATCTACGTTCTGGATACCACCTAATTAAGATCCGTGCCAAAAATATCCCCAAGACAGCGTTCTCCACTTGATACAGACTTTATGAGTATTTAGTGATGTCGTTTGGTTTGACAAATGCACCGGCACACTTCATGTATCTCATGAACTCGGTGTTCATGCCAGAGTTGGACAAGTTTGTTGTGGTGTTTATTGATAACATTCTAGTCTACTCCAAGTCAGAAGAAGAACATACAGAAAATCTTCGCGTTGTACTATAGAGGTTAAGGGAACATCAGATATATGCTAAGTTTAGCAAATGCGAGTTTTGGTTGAAGCAAGTACCATTTCTGGGCCATATCATCTCGGAGGAAGGCATAGCGGTGGACCCCAGCAAAGTAAAAGACGTACTAAATTGGAGGACACTGAAGACCGTATTTCATATACGCAGTTTTCTTGGATTAGCTGGTTACTACCACCGTTTCATCCCAAACTTCTCCAAGATTGCAAATCCCATGACCGAGTTGCTTAAGAAAGAAAAGAAATTCGTATGGGACGAAGGCTGCGAGAATGCTTTTCAAACCCTGAAGAAGCATCTGACCACTGTCCCAGTATTAGCTCAACCAGACCTGGGGAAGCCGTTTGATGTTTATTCTGATGCTTCGGGTATTGGATTAGGGTGTGTGCTCATGCAAGATGGAAGAGTCATCGCTTATGGATCAAGACAATTGAGGAAGCATGAGCAGAATTACCCTGCACATGATCTGGAATTAGCAGCGGTGGTGTTAGCATTGAAAATGTGGAGACATTACCTGCTTGGAAATCTAGTTCGTATCTATACCGATCACAAAATCTTGAAGTACATCTTCACCCAGGACACCTGAACATGAGACAACGTCGTTGGTTGGAATTGATTAAGGACTATGAGTTGGAAGAGCACTACCACCCAAGAAAGGCTAATGTCGTGGCTGACGCACTAAGCCGCAAGGCTCAATGCCACCACATCATGATCATCCCACAAGTTCAAGATGGTCATTATGTCCAAGTAACACCCCACGGAGCTCTCTATAACCTAGCATTGATTCCTACCTTGGGGGAAG
The DNA here is from genome assembly GCA_030378355.1 of Eleusine indica. Classification (NCBI taxonomy): domain Eukaryota; kingdom Viridiplantae; phylum Streptophyta; class Magnoliopsida; order Poales; family Poaceae; genus Eleusine; species Eleusine indica. The sequence goes on from CM059494.1 coordinate 14,401,902, forward strand.
AAATAGTAGCAGCTCAGAGAAATGATGTTGGCATAGCACACCTCAGAAGGAGACTAAAGAAGGGCAACGCTAAGGTTTAATGTTTTCGGGAGGATGCAGAAGGTGTTTTATGGTTCAAGGATCGCCTAGTGGTGCCTAAGAATTTGGAACTTCACAAGAAGATTTTGGACGAGGCTCATATTGCAAAGTACTCCATGCATCCGGGCAGCAACCAGATGTACCATGATTTGAGATGCAGATATTGATGGACTCGTATGAAGAGAGAAATAGCACGATATATCACAGAGTGTGATACCTGCCGCCGAGTCAAGGCCGATCATCTGAAGAGGGCAGGCCTGCTACAACCCTTGAGTGTTCCAGCTTGGAAATGGGAGTATATCAGCATGGATTTCATTGTTGGCCTACCACTTACATCACGCAAATTCGATTCCATATGGGTCATTGTCGACAGGTTGACAAAAGTTGCGCACTTCATCCCTGTATCGACGTGGTTCAAGATGCAGAAGTACGTACAACTATACATTGAGCGAATCATATGTCTACACGGAGTGCCCAAGACCATTGTATCTGACAGAGGCTCACAGTTTGTTGGACGGTTCTAGGACCAGCTCCATGTGTCCTTAGGCACAAGGTTGATTAGAGGTTTTGCATACCACTCCCAAACGGATGACCAGATGGAAAGGGTTAACCAAATATTGGAAGACATGTTGAGGGCCTATGTATTGAATCACAACAAAAAGTGGGATGAGTGCCTATCCTTGGCAGAATTTGCATACAACAATAGTTACCAAGAAAGCATCAAGATGGCACCGTTCGAGGCTCTATACGGTCGCCGTTGTCGCACACCATTGAGTTGGTCAGAATCAGGGGAGAGAGTAATATTCGGCCCGGAATTAGTACAGCAGGCTGAGGAGAAAGTACTGGAAATCCAATCAAACCTACGAGCAGCAAAATCCAGGTAGAAGAGTTATGCGGATAAAAGATGTCACCTGCTGGAATTCAGAGCCGGTGACATGGTCTATCTCCGAGTGTCACCAACCAAAGGTGTACAACAATTTGGAGTCCGAGGGAAACTAACACCCCGTTACATTGGCCCCTATTCGATCGTTGCAAGATGTGGGCCTATAGCCTACAAACTCCAGCTAACAGTGGAACTTGCTGGAATGCATGACACCTTCCATGTGTCCCAACTCAAGAAATGTCTGAAGATACCGGTGGACGTTCCCTTGGAGAGCACTGGACAACTACAACCCGACCTGACATATTCAGAGCGTCCGGTGAAGGTGCTAGACGAGAAGGAACGAGTTACCCGTAAGAAGACGCTCAAGTTCTACAAGGTTCCATAGAGCAACCACACCGCAAGGGAGGCTACCTGTGAAACTGAAGAGTTCCTGCAAAGCCACTACCCCGAGTTCCTACGTCACCACCTATGTAAACCGCTACAACATCCCTTAATCTCGGGACGAGATTTCCTTAAGGGGGGAGGGTTGTGACACTCCTACTGCCATACTAGAGTCATCCCCACATGAACAAGATCCTAGCACAAAATTTGAACTGAAATTTGATCAAATTTGAAAGCAATTTAAGCAAATTTGAATGTCCATTGCTCTACAAGTCCAATATTTCTAACATAACCTAGTCCCACCAAAAATATATGTTATATATCCTGATGAAATAGAATTTTGGTGAAATTCTCATATTTTTATCTCACCATTTAATGCCCCAAATAAATTGTCAAATGCCCAAAAACCACCCCTTTTTACAAAATTCCTATTTAAATTTTATTAAGAACTAAAGGTAGTTAGCATTTTTATAAAATCACTCACATTATATAGAGTCTGCCTATATTTTTGGTTTGTCGAGGTCGACTCCTAATTAATTCCAGTAAAAATAACAAGCATCAAAGGTTTATAGGAGTTTGGAAATAAATGAAAAAGAAAAATCGCACGGGACCCACCTGTCATCGACGTCGAGAAAACACAACCGTGCCGCCCCGCCTCGCTTCAGCGGCTGTACGCCACGTGGGCGTCGATGACGGGCCGGAGCGGCATCTGAGTGGATCGACGCCCCCACACCCCGTCCTGGCATCCCTCTTGCCCCTTCCTTGGTCGGAACGTTTCCCACTTCTCCCTCCCGCTCTCGCTCTCTGCTCACTCGCTGCTGCGCGCCTGCCATTGGAGTTGCCGAGCTGCTCGCATCGCTCGGCCGCTGCACCGCCTCCCCGCCCTGGCCGACAACCTCCGAAGTTCGGCCTCGACGCCCTCGGTCCTCTCGTGAAGCCTCTTCCCTTCCCCTGCACCGAGCCGTCGTCGATTGCCAGTTCTTTTCCGCCTCCGACCGCCGCTCCAATGAGCCCCGGACCGATTCCTCCCGCATGCACGTCACCCTCGACCCTGCGAACCTTCCGGTGCTCACCCAGCCTCCTTCCGTGCAGATCCGGCGCCGAAACGTCTTTGCTGAACGTCGTCGCCGCCACCGCTCGTCGCCGACCAAGCCAGGTGAGCCACATTGTGCCTCTTCCACGTGCCGCCCAACCACTACCACCTCCCGGCCACATTCACGCTCACTTCGGGCACCACCGTCGCCCTGGCCGCCGGCCTCGCCCCGGCCGCCGCGCGTGGCCAGAGCGCCACCGCGCGCGGCGTCGGCTCGGTCGAGCTGGCCGAGGGGCCAAGCTGGCCACTGGGCCATGCCCGCTTGGACCAGATCTGGCCGAGGAGCGCCTCCTCGCGTGGGCTTCGGTCCATTGGGCTGCTGGAATGCGGCCCGCGGGCACCAAAAATGGATGTTTCTCAGTTTATTAATTCTAGAAAATGGTCCAACATTGCAAAATGCATAGTAAAATAAATACTGCAGATTTTGGGATGGAGTAAATTTTAGTAGGCTCCTCTAGACATGTACTATTTAAGAAAAATACCAAAATATCCTGTATGTCAGTATTTTTATCAGCATTAAATTAAATGTTAAAAACACTAATAAATTTATTTATAAATATGGGTGTCTGATAAATTCTTGATACTTGGCATAAAATCATTTTTTGGCATGTTGGATGACCCAGCAAAGTGACATGTACTAGTTCTCTGTATTTTAGTAATAATTAGTTATGTACCTTTTTTCTTATATTAATTATTTAAAATCAATGACCCCATGCATGTAATTAAAACTCGGTCTAAAATTCACTCCTGGTGTGCACTACCTAATGTAAGTTCGCCCATGTTAAATTGACTTCCAAAACCGTGCTAAAATATTAATTGCTCACTTAAGCTCGATAATTTCGTCAAAACCTGTAAAGGCAAGTAGTACTCTAGTATAGGACACCCCGTTCACTTCTACATGAAATATTGTTGCATTAACATATTTGTTGAGGAAGTGCCATGAATCGAATATGGTTCTCATGCATTGCACCATTCGCATCATGTAGATCACGAGGTGAACCACGTGGAGACGGGACAGGAGCAGGAGTCAGAAGGACCCGGTGGTGTTTCAGCTGACCAGGAGCAGAACCAAAGCAAGCCCCGGTGCATCCCACCAATTTTCTCGCTTTTTATTTTATCACTAGATAGGGGTGTAGGCTTGTCTATGCATTAGGTTTTCAGGAGTTGTTTGAAAATCTAGAATTGTAGTAGGTCCCCTTTTTTCTGATAATTAGCCTCAGAACGGTAGCCGCTCTGCTTAATTTAGGACGACTATTCGTCGAGTGGTATGAAGACCACTCATAGACAGGAAATATTATCACTGGAGAATGATGTCGGATGAAAGAAAGTGTGGATGGGATCACGATGAAGATCGGACGGGCCACTAGGTGGAAAGGGAAGAATAGTTTGTCTTCAAGGAGGTAGCCCCGTCCGAGTCACCTAAGGCTACGCCTCGTGTCGGGCCCATGGGATCAAGTTTGAATGTACTATTTGTATGCTGAAGTTATAGGCCCAGTAAATTGATGTAGCTATGACTACTTCTTGGTCGGAAGATACCCTACTCCTTAAGGTGGAACTAGGGATGAGAGGAGAGAGGAATCTATCCACGGATGGCGGTACGTGACGCATCACGTGGGGGACCCTTCTTGGGGGAGCCAGGCTCGGATGACCCTTAGGACCGTAAGTGAAAAGTTGCTCCATGTAGCTTCTAGGAAGCGCGTATAGGTCGTGCAAGCAGGTTGCTCCTGCAGGATGTAAATCGATTCGAGTCACTGCCGCTCACAGTAACGAGTACCACTTGATTGCTGCTCCGGAATAGTGTCGGAAGCCATTAAGATGATGAGTGGATTCAATACTGCTATTTAGAATTATTAAGATTGTATTACAACCATGATTGTTATAGTTTTAGTGCAAACTAAATTTATTATCTGTATGACAACTTAACTTGATGCTAAAACTTGAAAAATAAGGATCCACTCTTAGCCTGGCTTTTTAGCGATATAAACCCTACCCCTAGCCTTTGCATGTCTAGGTGTCGGCTGTAGTTGGCCATTTTGATGGGTCAGTATTGCTGAGTAAACTAGTTACTTAGGGCATAGCTCTATGTGGTTTTCAGATGACCAGGGTGAAGACTGCCACTGCGGTAGAAGATTTATCTGGGAAGGCCAACGCCCTGATTGCTTGAATATCGAGGGAACGATGCACCGAAAACGAGGAGGAGTAGTCTGTTGATCGCCGATACGGTGTTTCAGGCAATACATCTATCATGGCCAGATTTTCACTATGTGTCGCTGTGAGAGGGCGATTGTATCTTACTTATCCCGTCGAACCATTTAATTACTGTTGAACAAATTTTGCTTTCGCATTTTATCTTTTTAAAACTCTGATTTGTAATTTTAATTCGGATTTATGTTAAACTCTGTATCCTATCTATGTTCTTGTTGCAACTATATTATTTTGTCATGTGTTGTACTATTGGACGTCACAGCGCGTGTCGTCACCCGAGAAAGATCCTGAAACAGAATCGTCTCCGTGGTAAGGCGGTTCTGCTATAGGACAAAAGCTGCTTATTACCAAGAGGTTTCACTTTAATGAAAAGCAATACTGTTGCATGCTTCCTTGGCCTCCATGAACCTATATATCTATAAAAGATGCAACCCATTAAGAATCCTTAATTGCTATTTCTCTTTTATGTGATGCAGCCATATCATCTTTTTTTTTTTGTTTGCACCGTCCGATGTCCCAAAAAGCTCCACATCCTGGCCGTTCTTCTTATTCTTCATGTTTTCTCCACTAACTCTGACCTCCTGGAAAGCAACCACTACTCAGACGTAAAGGCCATGACTCGCTCCCAATGGCAAAACATCCGTCCTTTTTTATTTTGAGCAAAGCTTCTTTACTTACTAGGGGTGGTTACAATCCTGCTGTAAACAGCGGAGTAAGAAGCTAGGGGGATAATCTTCCCAAACTACAACATTATGACTAGTGGCATTTTTGGCACACACATGAGCAGCTGAGTTCGCCTCTTGCCTCGCATGAACCATAGTAAATGAAGCGAAGCCCGCCGCAATCTCTTGAATCTCTGCAAGAATTGGTGCAATTTCTGAGCGGTGATGGCAGCGTGAAGACCACAGCGCAATCAGCTCTTGCGAGTCCGTCTCCACCATCACCCTTTGTGGCCCCTCCGTAGAAACCAGCCGGACTCCATCGCGGCAAGCTTCAGCTTCGGCCACTAAAGCAGACACCACTGATGCCAGGGATCGTGCCATGGCCTTTACGAATATGCCATCCGCCCGTCGGACGACAACTCCTGTAGCTCCAGTAAATGTCTTAGCTGAAGAGGCTCCATCAGTGTTAACCTTTAGGACTCCTGGTGGTCGTCTCCAGGAATGCTCACTTTGCACTTTTATCTGTTGTTGCTCCTCTGTGTCACCAGCAGCCATTAGGTGGAAACAACAAGCCAGCGCCCAATCTATCGCTTTCCTCATTTCGATTGGTGTCTTGCCATGTCGTCGATCATTTCTTGAATTCCAGAGCGACCACATACCACAGAGAATAACACACCTATTCCTTTCTCCGCAGATTGAATCATCAAATATGTCAAAAGCCCAACTTAACGGGTGAAGATTGGGAAGTTTGACTCCCGTGAGCTCTTTCATTTGTGTCCAGAAAGAGCGAGCATATGAGCATTCAGTTAAAACATGGTGTGTTGTTTCCGCAAGAGCGCCACAAGTTTCACATGTACTGAGCTGATCAATGTGGCGTTTGTGGAGATTGGCCCGGGACGACAGAAACTCATTTGCTACTCTCCACCAAAATACTCACACTTTCGGCGGTACCTTGCACATCCATAATTTCCTCCATCTAGGGTCGTTATTTGCACCTGAGTGTGACACCCTTCCCTCTGCATGGTCAGCTTGTTGAGTTTCAGCTTCAACCAGGAGGCGGTATGCTGACTTCACTGTATATAAACCATGGCGTTCAGCAGACCATGCCCAGAAATCCTCTTCAGCTCGGCCTAGGGGGATGCGCTTCACAGCTTCAGCATCCATCTGTATTAGATTTTGTTCTAGTGCCACATCATCCCATGCTTGGATACCCGGAATCATCAAATCACTAACTTGTTGTGCATCTGCACCTTCCTTCTGACAAATGGGTCTGAAGCCAACCCCATTTGGTATCCATCGGTCATTCCAGATGCTAGTCAAGGAGCCATCCCCAATCCGCCGTATGATTCCTAGCTCTAGTGCTTTTCTCCCGGCCAGAATTGCCCTCCACGTATGTGAAGAATTCTTTTTCTTTCTTGCTGCCAGGAAATCAGAGTTGGGAAAATATTTCCCTTTGAGCACTTTAGCACATAATGAGTTCGAATTTGTCATGAGTCTCCATCCTTGTTTGCCAAGCATAGCAATGTTAAACATGTGAATGTCTCTGAATCCAATATCACCACATGATTTTGGTCGTGTCATGTCCTGCCATCGTCTAGAATGTATTCTTCTACTATCAACTGCACTTCCCCACCAATAATTAGATATAGCTGATGTGATCTTTGTGCAAGTGACTGGTGATAGCAGAAAACAACTCATGGAGTAAGTCGGGATGGCCTGTGCCACTGACTGTATCAAAGTTTCTCTCGCTGCACAGCTTAGTTACCTCTCGCTCCACCCTCCAATAAGACCCCGTATCTTCCCCGGGATCAATTCAAAAGCATCCTTGGTACTCCTTCCTACCGCTCTAGGTAGGCCAAGGTACTTTTCACATAGCGCCTCAGTGTTGATACCCGTAATTTGTTTCACCTCCTCTTTCACTATGTCAACACAATTGCTACTGAAAAAAATGGCAGATTTATCAGTATTCACCATCTCCTGACCCTCGCTGATAGGTCCTCAGAATGTCCATCAATCTTTGGCCGCCTCTTGCACTTGCCTCAGTGAACAATAGACAATCATCAGCAAATAACAGATGTGAGACCCATGGGGCGTGGATGCCCACCCGCACTCCCTTTGCGAGAAAATGAGGTCCTGTGAATTTTAATAGACTAGACAATCCTTCAGCGCATAAGAGAAATAAATAAGGGAACATCGGGTCACCTTGTCGAATGCCTCGAGTTGGAGAAAAAAATTCAGAAAGCTGACCATTCACTCTCACTGAGAGCTTGACTGATTGAACACACTGCATTATTCTCCCCACCAGATTTTTAGGGAAGCCAAGCTTTAGCATTATACTTCGTAGATACGATCATTCAACTCGGTCATACGCCTTTGCCATATCAAGTTTGATGGCGCACGTCGCAGATTTTCCTTTCTTCCTTCTCAGATAATGTATACTCTCATAAGCAACTAGGACATTATCTGTGGTAAGACGTCCCGGTACAAATGCTGATTGCTCTTCCGACATAATGTCATCCAAAACTAGCCGTAGCCGGTTGGCAATTACCTTTGAACAAATTTTGTAGAGAACATTGCACAAGGCAATTGGTCTGAAGTGTGTGAGCTCCTGGGGATTTTTAACCTTGGGAATAAGAACCAGAACAGTATTATTTATCACGTCTGGCAAGTCGCCTCCATTCAAGAAATCCAGGACCGCCACACAAATATCATGGCCAATGTGTTCCCAGTGCTTCTGGTAAAATCCAGCTGTAAAACCATCCGGCCCTGGCGCCTTATCCGGGTGCATCCGTCCCTTAATCTCCTTCTTGCATTATCTCAGACTTACATCCAGCCGTCAATCTTCCTTCATCACGTAATCCCCCTGATCCCCCTCCATCTGATAACAATATGTGCAAACGCCGGCGTCTCGTCCTGGCTCCCGGTTCCGATCTGCTCGATAGGATTCTCCCTCACGGGATACTCTGTTCATGGGCGTCCTAGATGCTATAGGCAAGTCCCACCATGGGCAACGAGAACATGGAACATCATGGGCATGACGAATGAGATCGGCGCAAGATCGTGAAGAAGTCCACTCGCAAGTAGGGCGCTGAGGCTAGCTTATTGATGCTAGACAGCGTGTTGAAGAGTTGTCAGATCGATTTGGATGCTAGATTGGTTCCACCGTGCTCATGGCATGGTGAGATGGGTGATGACAGTCGATTTCCATTGCTGTGAGCCCAAGCATACCACGTAGCATGCGCCAAGGAAAAAGCAGTTCAACAGCCCCGTCTGGTACAAATTATGTCACCGTTGCAGGCAGAAATTTGGTTTGTCCCGTGCCATCTCTTCCATGGCATGGAAGCATGGTGTACCTTGTAGGCGCTGCCCTTTGCTGGCCTATGTCTGAGGCAGCAGGCCAACTTCAGAAGATTAGCCACAGTGTTCACTACAATAATGACATCCTAAAGCTTGGATGATTCTACGCCCCTTTACTCTGCCCGTCCTTCCAGATGGTAATTACCGATTGCTCTGAACAAAATAAAAATTCCTTCTCTCTGTTTTATCCTGATTGTTCTCCGGAGAATGGATCCCATTGAAAATTCCAATCGTGTGAAATTACTACATTACTATGTACACACATATATACATGATGTATTAAAAGCTACGTAACTATTCTGCAAACTGAATATACATTTTATTTTACAGGTGGATTCGATATCAGGAACAATAGGTGGAACCCATCATATCCTAGCTATATATATGCATGTATCTATGTGTATTGTGCATCCATGATATGCACGTGCACTAAATGCTGTTCCAGAGGTGTATACAGGAACAGGAGAATGAAGACTACCTTGACACGATCAGTTCGGGCAATCTATGTCTCAGGTCTATACGGCAGCAGCGTGGATCTACAGAAGCAGATGATGGGCGTGGAAGCGATATACATGTTGAGAGCGTCCAATTGTTGCCGAACAGTTGAAAGCTGCAAGTTTTTGCCAAGGTGAGATGGTTGTCCTTGGACTCACCTTTCTGCATGCATCACTAGACAATTTCATGACATTGGAATTGAGATACTTATAAATAATTATGAATGTTTGGTATGAATTATTAATCTTCCAGGTACGAATCATAATAGTGATAGCGGAGGCGCAATGAAAACAACCACATAAAAGGTATACCATCTTCTCTAAAATAGTAATTATCATCGCTATACTATTTGCCTTACTCTTCAGATACATACCTAAATCTATGACATTTATAGATGGACTGATATGGAGCTTATGTGGTTCCAAAGTAATCGAATTTGTATATATATTTGGCAGTTGAAAAGTGTGATAAATTTTAAGTAAATTTTTTAATACTAAGTTGCATACATGTGTTCATGTGGGAACTAATAAAATAATTTTATTTTTATTATTATACACATTACCTTGCATGTTTTCTTTCTTTTATTCAAATCGAGGATTCTAGATAATCTTAAAATGATATTTGCTTTTAGAATGGCTGATATATGCTTTTGTTGTTTAACATCTGTTGATAAGCATTACCTTATTTAGCCTTAGAAGAAAGTTAGACTTGATAAGAAAATTCTGATGATAGGTTGTTATGTTCTACATGACATATCAATTCCTTGCAATTCAATATATATTGTCATCTACTTTGATAAATACAGATTAAGTTACATGAGAAGAAACATAGGAAAAAAAAACAAATGAATAGAATAATGGATGAGCGATGCCAGAAGTATATAAATTATATTGTGGGAGTTTTGAAATTAGAATATTTATTATGATTTATGAAGCAAAGATAATGAGTTACAATGTTGTAAAACTATATTGCAACACATTTCTCAATATGTACTTTTAAAAAGCAATAATTGATAAACAAAAGGTGCATCTATATCCATTTCTATTTAAGCAATAATTTCTCAATATATTCATTCTCTGTTATTTAAGCTAATACTTATTCATATACATCTTTTGACTGTTTTTTTTTAATCAGCTCTTTTTTACTTTATATAATACTCTGGTGATTTTTTAGTTGGTGCTGTCTAGCTCAATTTTAGTAGAGAGAATACCTTTTATCCTTATTTTATTATAATATAGCAAGGTTATAAGTATTGATTAACATTCTTTGTATTTAATTTAGATTAATAGGCTAGCCAAGCATTTGTGATACTAGCCTTTTTTCTTACCTAAATATGTTTTATCTTAATATGTCAATATATTCCAACTATAGTCTATATTTCTTTATTAATATTAAATGACCCAAAAAAGGTAATATGAATCTAAAGTATCGCAGAGGTCTTCAGTGTCTAGCCTGCGCAATTGTGTGGGCCATACAATCTAGTTGTATATCTAAATACACATAAAATTTTTGGCTCCCATTCAGGTAAAAAAAGAATTCTTGCTCACGTAGAGATAGTTCCTCCATCCAATAAAATTCACAATGGCATTAGCAAAATCAGCAAATCCAGCAATATGATGGACGTACGATGGAGAATCAGTTTTGGATGGTTCGTCCAGAAATGACCAGCGCTTGATTTCCTACAAGAAATCAGTTTTCCGTATTGAGATGAGTGGAAACTTGTTCAAAGACATGCTAAGTATTAGGTACGACTTTACCTCAAAAGGTTAAAAAAACAAAAGGCTAGGCTTTGCTACGGTCTAAGAAGCAGACCAAAATACTAAGTCTGAACTTCTGATCCATAGCATGCAGCTACAAAATATGAGGCCTTATCGGTACAAACTAAAGCGTGTTCAACAAACAATGTTAGAGGGTAGTTCCTCCACCAATATATAAATAGCCTCCGAAGCATGTTCTTGGGACCTCTGGACATATATGGCAATTTGTAACACAAATGCTAGCTCACAGCCCTAGTACCATAAGAAGCTCTACATGCATTGTTATTGCAATAGAAGCTTCTGCTTCAACGCTAATAGTTCAGTATCCATCTTACTGAAACCGGCTTGTTGTTCTGTCCAGGGCAAACATGTCCTAATATTTTTTCGAAAGCTGACCCGCAGCCTATATTATAGTATAGCTAGGCTGGGCTGAACTATCTTCATGATTGCGTCAGTCACTGTGTCTGTACTGTGCTTTGCTTGTGCTTCTTACCGCACCAGACGTGCCTCAGAATGGACGTACACCTAGCAAGAGTACTCAATCCTAACTGATAGTTGTCTGAACACAGATCGTTCCCTCAGCTGCTGCTACTCAAGAATGAAAGATATGTAATTTGTAATCCCAATGCCACCCAGGCTTACCAGGAGGAAGCCACACTAGATGCTCATATTCAACTGGACCAACACTCTCATAGCTCCATGTGATTTTGTTTGTGCCGCTCCCAACTACTGAAAGTGAAAGCTCTTATACATATAGGGATTTGTTATGGTGTATGGATTTAATAGCAATCGTCCATTTGATCAGATCTAATAGCTACAGGTCTAATGGCTAAAAATAGTGAGGTACCTACTAAAAAGTACTTTACGTTATGGACAAGTACTAAATATTAGTGGACCGGATACTAATTATTTTTCTTTTTTGTATTTCCTCAATGGGTAGTTTAGTCCTTTCAGTTTACGTAGAAGGCATCAATGATGATGATCAAATCACAATCATAAGGAGACTGGCGCCTGTGGATCACGTCCCGAACAGGGACAAGGTCCGGCGGCTTATCTGAATGCTAGAGGCCAAGTGTGTTGCCATCTGTTACTTGATCCGTTGTGTGGCAATTTGTCAATATTACCATAGTTTATAGAACCGATAAAAACTTGTTGGTTTTCGACTGACAAATCACCATGCAGCAGATCCGGCGGCGGCGCCGCTCCCCCTTCCCTTCTTGGCGCGCGACGGGGGCGGATCTGGCAGTGGCGCCGCTCCCCCTTCCCTTCTCGGCTCGTGGTGGGGGCGAATCCGGCGGCGGCAGCGCCCATCTGCCTTCCCTTCTCGGCGCGGCGGCGGCAGCGGCGCCCCTCCCCCTTCCCTTCTCGGCGCGGCAGCGGGCGTGGATCCGGCGGCGGCGGCACCCCACCTCACCTTTGGGTAGCGGCGGGCTCCGAGCAGGCCGGCGCTCTCCTTTTTTAATTATTTTTTTCAGGGTTATGGGTAGCGGCAAGTGAAGATGTCATCCACCGCTACAAATTGTTTTGTAGCTGCGGTTAGTTCAGTCCAGAGGTCCTTCGCCGCTACACACTATAATTTTTAGCTGCAAAAACATAGGTTTGGGGCCGCCGCTATTGAATGTTTTTGTTGTAGTGCATGCTCCTCACAACTCCTTCAAAGTTATAGTACCATAAAAACTGTGTCGTCTTGCCTCTCAGCTCCATCTATTACTTTAATCACTTGCATGGTGATTTGTCAGTACCTGTTCGATAGACAATGATCGTGGCGGCTACCCATAGAGGAGCCGGGCAGCCGGCGGTGTTCCCTGCTATGCCGCCCATGCATGATGAAGCACTCTATTTTCTGTTGTCGCACAAACCGTCCCACGCTCAACACCACACTGCCCATACTTTGTTTGGCCATGACACGTGTAGGTGCTCCATATCTCACATGGACATGCGTGGGTAGTTATGTCGACTCCCCCGCTGTACTTCATGACACAGTCCTGTGGCAGGGACTTCACTGCAGCCTGGATTCACCGCGGCTGAGCGTCCCAGACATGATCCTCTCCTCGTTGTGCCACCGATTCCGCCGCGGGGTGCAGCCTGTGCTCCCTCCGCCACTCATTCACATGTCTCGGTCATCCTGATGTAAAGGAATTTTGCTAGATGTATGCAGCTGCTGACACACCCATCAACACGCACATCGTGAATTACAAGCACAAGATAAATTCCCAAATGTCTCCTAGCCCTACTACTCTTATAAAATATATTTGAGTTCTATATGAAGTGCTTGCCACGTCTCATAGTTGTTGCCACCACACACCTATTTTTTATATGGGGCAAAGAAAAGGAAAAATATCATAATACAAAGGATGAGAGAAACAACTGCACATGTATTCTACTACTCCAGTATCTTGCTTTTCTCTTCATTATTCCATAATAATCTTAATAAATTCGTTGGGTCATAGTAAGAGTGTACAAATAACATTAAGCTGCATGCACGCATATCTAGCTTGGTCACGTGAACACTAGATGATTTCAATGTATTACTATCAGGACTCAGAATGTTGGATACAAGAAGGGCTAGTGGTGAGGTCGTCCTTGCCAGTGCAGTTTTGCTGCTGGTCTTGCAGCCATCTCACTGGTCACGCGGCAGGCCAGGCAGGCATTGCTTTCCCCTCTCATCCGTTGTTCGTCAAGGAAATCATGATCAAGGAAGCATATGTCAGCTCTCGAAAAAGGGCAGCCTGCCATTGCAGTCGGGCTCGACTTCTTTGATTGGGATTTGTTTTTTCATCTGAAGGTTGATAACCAGAACGATTACAAAACTACCCCGTGTTACTGTTTAATGCATGCCGTTGCTGTTAGAGAAAATTATTCATCATAAGCAGGGTATTCTAGTAAGTGCTGCTGTGATTAATCACCTCCCACTGGCGGTTGGTTCGTCCATGCATATCTTCTCCGGTATCCCGGCTGCATGGTGCAACAGGGCCGGTGGGTTCATCAAGCAGGAAGCCAAGGCAGACCCTCACGATGTGGCCCGTAATCTTTTGGCCCCAAATTTCGATGCCAACGAGCTTCAGGAAGCAAAGGCAGACCCTCACGATGGTCCCACATCATGTCGATCGTCCTCCCTTCAGACATTGATGATGCTCCTGGTTCTTAATTGAGACATCGAATCATCGATGCTCTTACTTTGTGAGTTCCTCCCTACGGATGGGATCAACGACGTTCTTCAGAGTTCACATGAACAAAGAATGCATCGAGCAAGCAATGGACAAATGTGTGGATATTAGACTAGAAGAGCATGTAGTGGAGTTGAGGACATGCGTGTGCAGTGGTGACAGGTATCCACCAAGGACATGACAAGGTTTGCATGTGATGTTTCCCAATGTCATCGACGCTGAGCAAGCCAACAACTTCTTGTCTGATGGCCTGATCCCCAAATTCGATAGTCAGAAGAAAATTATCAATGTATCATTTCTATTTAATTACTTCCTGGGCCACCATTTAGGGCACTGGTTTGCAACTAAAAACAAATTTCATTAGGTTCCTTGTATATCTTAACCATGAGATATGAAAAAATAAATGGTTATTATGACTTTCAAGCACCCTATCAAAAAAAAAAATCCTTACTCGTTGCATATAGGGATATTATTTCATTTGAAAATTCATCAGAGAAAATTTCTACACACAATGGCCTACGACGAGTACGTGTGCCAACATCTGCACTTGGTAACAATTGGTTTCAGCGGAAAAATAAATAAACAAGACAATTGTTGTGGTGGGGTGTGGTTGTTTCATACTACGTAGTAAATAATGCCCCGGTGCTCTAAGTTGAGGCTGAATCTTTGTGGAAAAAATTACAGTGACAATACGTCATATCCCTCAGATCCTATTTCTTGCAATGTTGGCCTGGCACAAGTCATTTCGCTGCCCGTGGCATGTCATGGCAAATCCGACAAGCAGATCCTAGTTGCCTGCAATGGCCGCGTCTCTATTGACCAGCATCCCACCCTGTAATGCCTGGTTGGGTGCAGCGTAGCCTGTGTGACTTCCTGCTCTAGCGGCCATGCCTGCATCTGCGACCAGTCTCTAGCTGCATTCGCTCGTCGCCACAGGTCAGCCACATGTGTGTCAATGCAGCCCACGCAAGTACATCAGGAAAAGCGAGTTAAAATTGTCTTCTTGATGCCACCCAGACCTACAACAAGAGCACTGGAATAGCTACGGGATGGAGCATCTGTGTGTCGTTCCAAAGTCCAACCAAGTAGAAAACGATTCATCTCGCTCTTCGGTCTCTGTACCTGTATTTTACTCCTTCAGCTGATGATTTATAGAGTCAAAGAAATGCCAATATGTTTATGTAAGAAATGTATTAGCATTGATGGAATCACATGACTGCCAGTGCATGCATAGTATAATTTATTGAACGTTGGTAACCAATCTGTTCCATCCGGTGCTTCATTGTCAATCTTACGAGTTAAGACCAATACAGAGATAGATTATAGATAGCAATCTCATGCAAGGATGCATAAGTGAACTCAAGATAGGTGATAGTAACTACGAACAAATCTTCTGAAATTTCAGAGCAAGTTTCAATCATTGGTCTGTGCTCGCTATATATATCTAGATGAGTTTTAATCATATCAATAGTCTATTTGTTTGCTTGAGTAAATGGAACCTCGCCTTTATTTGAATAGAACATGAGTTATGTCACCACTAAGAGCTCTCCGAATCTTGGGATTCTTGTGAATGATAATGTATCTTGTTACAGATAAAAGTAAGAAAAGACAACATGTTTTTCTCTTCAACAAAAGGGTACCTGTACCAGAAACCGACAGGTGAGTAGATAGCAAATACCTAGGGGTGCGAGATAACTCTCTCTAATGAACTCAGCAAAATGGCCCTATACCTTCGAGAGAAGGGATGCCCCTCGCAAAAGGGGTTCATATTGACATGGCCCGGGTGACTGTTTACCAAAAAATACAGGTCTCTGCAATGTCGTAAAACCATGTATGGGACCTGACGGCTGCCAGTGCTGGAAGGTCAAGGAAATTGGTGAACTTATGATTGGGAAGCCGGCGACCGAAGCCCATGCAAACGGCAGCCATAACTATATTCAGATGTACAGAAGATATGCTTTTCTTTCTTAATCATTACAACAATTATAAATGCCGGATGATGGCCAAAGCTTACAGCTGTAACTCTTTCTGTACTAGCCAACCAAAACTTGGTCTCCAGGTGTCGCCATGCTTACGCGAGCTCTAGGTTTACAGCAAGTAGTGATGTCGCCTGACAGTCATCTAGAGTCGATCATGACATGAAGTGTGTTACCTTGTTCAGATGGAAGAAAGGGGCAGAAAAGAATACATGAGCATCAAGTCTTGATCCTCTGCACACTGCCTTTCTTACCAATGCTATGCATCTTGATTCTTGAGCACATGGATGGTGGATGCTCAAACAGTGTGAACCTCCATACAATAAATCTACCATTGCTAAAACCAATCATCACCACCTGCTTTAGCTTTGGGAAGGATCAGCAAGGCGGAGCCGTACCAGGCATATATGGTTCTGCTTATAGAGTATCCAAGGGAGCGACATCTTCTTCTTGTTTTTTTTTTTTTGATAGGAGGGGCATCCTTCAGTAGACAGCAGAAAACATAGTCGACCACAGTGGAGCCTCTTTATTTGCTTTCGGTGAAACTCTTGCATCTTTCCTGGACTGCATTACACACAAATTAAACGTTGGTTGGCGACGATGCAGTCCATGGCATCCTCGAGTGCTTTGCTCTGTTCGGCATGTTTCTCTATCAATGTGTTCGACACTCACAGTGGTGTAATGGCCTGGCTTCGAATCGTCCAAGCACAGACGATGCGTTGGCCTCCGTCGCTGTCGAACATAGATGCACCATCGACAGGCACTGAGCTGCTCAGGACCGCATCCATGCACCAAACACCCTTCACCATGGGCGCACTCCTGACCATTGTATTCACAACGCAAGTCAGGGTTTTCCACGTGTTTCCTTCTCTCTGCAGTCCACACTTGTTCCTGAAAGACTAGTATTTCCGATGCCTCCCAGGTCTAACGAAAGGAACCCACACAAGAGTAGAGTTTCGTATCCATCTGAACGAACACTCACCATATCAACAGACTCTTCGACTTACTCAAGTAGCTTTACTGGTGTAAAGTTGGAACTACGATTTTCCTGTAAATTTTGTGATAGCAGCACTCAAGCCACTATATGCCGTGAGCTGGGCTTCTTATTTGCATGCCATGGCCACTGCCCTTTCAATGTCCTGTCAAAGTCACCATCTGGGTGTGGAGAGCGGGGGGCACGCGTCGAGAGTGGCTGGGCGGTTGTGAGAGCCAAGAGAGTTAAATGCTTACCCAGAAAGGAAAGACAAGGCACTGGCTCGATTATGATGCAAATCCATCGCTTGTCAAGGCATTATCCTATTAAGGATTGGTTTTGTTGTTCGTATGTCCAGGACTGGTACGGTTTTTGTCACGGACCCGCCTTACCTCGGAGACGGTTCCGTTCCAGGATCTTCCTCGGGTGGCGACACGCGCTGTGGCGCCCAATAGTACAATACATGACAGAGATAGAAAATAATTGCAACAGGAACATAGGTGGAGAAGCAGAGTTTACATAAATCCGAAGTTATATTACAAACCGGGGTTTTGACAGAATAAAGTTGCGGAAGCGAAAAGTTCAACACTGGTTCACCAGTTCGACGAAATAGCTAAGATACAATCGCCCTCTCACGGCGACACACAGGGAACATCCCGGCCTTAATAGGTGCCTTGCCCAAGCACCGTACCGGCAAGCAAGGACCTAATCCTCATCTTCATTTGTGCACAGCTCCTACTCGATGTTCCAACAGTCGGGACGCTGGCCCTCCCAATGGAACCTCCCTCCACAGTGGCATTCGCCGTCCTGATCATCTGAAAACCATAAAGAGCTACGCCCTGAGTAACTAATTTACTCAGCAAGACTGATCCGTCAATTGGCCAACTACAGCCGACACCTAGACATGCAAAGGCTGGGGATAGGGTTTTAAATTGCCAGAAAACTCGCCTAAGAGTGGATCCCTATTTTTCAAGTTTTAGCATCAAGTTGAGTTGTCATGCAGAATAATAGATTTAGTTTGCACTAGAGCTATAGCAATCATAGTTGCAATACAATCTTAATAATTTCAAACAGCAGTATTAAACCCACACAACATCTTAATGGCTTCTGGCACTGTTCCGTAGCAGCGATCAAGTGGTACTCGTTACTGTGAGGGGCAGCGACTCGAATCGATTTACATCCTGCAGGAGAAACCTGCTTGCACGATCCATACGCGCTTCCTGGAAGCCGCATGGAGCAAC
Source organism: Eleusine indica (assembly GCA_030378355.1). Lineage (NCBI taxonomy): Eukaryota > Viridiplantae > Streptophyta > Magnoliopsida > Poales > Poaceae > Eleusine > Eleusine indica. The sequence continues at coordinate 14,420,170 of CM059494.1, forward strand.
CTTTCGCTCCCGGTACCGCAGGTCTTCCGGGTCCAGACTCCCCCGAGAAGGGTCCCCCATCGCGATGCGCCTCATGCCGCCATGCGAGGGTGGATTGTTCCCTCCTCTCAGCCCCAGTTCCACCAAAGAAGGGAGAAGGCTATCTTCAGACCAAGCGGTAGTCGTAGCTACGTCGGTTTACTGGGTCCATATCTCCAGCATGCAAACAGTACGTTCAAACTTGATCCCATGGGCCGGACACGAGGCGTAGCCTTAGGGGGGACTCGGACGGGGCTACCTCCTTGAAGACAAGCTGTCCTTCCCTTTCCACCTAATTGCCCGTCCGGTCTTCATTGTGATTCCATCCACCCTTTCCTTCATTCCAACCCATTCCCTTGTGATAATAATTCCTACCTACGAGTGGTCTTCATACCACTCGATAAATAGTCGTCTTACTTTAAGCGGAGCGACTATCGTCCTGAGGCTAATAATCGGGCAGAGACCTACTGCACACTAGGGTTACAATCAACTCCTATCACTTAATGCACAGACAAACTTACATCCATAGCTAGTGATAGAATAAAAATTTAAAACGGGGTTATGCACCGGGGCTTGCCTTGGTTCTGCTCTTGGTCGGCTACGGCACCTTCCGCTCCTTCGGGATCCTGCCCCGGTCCTGCCTCCACGTGGTTCACGGCGTGATCTATATGATGCAAGAGGGAAAGCTGTGAGGGAAGATTCATGGCACTTCCTCAATAAATACGTTAATGCACACTGTTATTAGTGGAATTAAACGGTGTGCCGAGACGTTCGAAAGCATCACTCAAGGAGTGGGGCACAGGACGAGGGTACTTCGTGTATTTCCTTCATGGACTCCAGTACTTGACCGCGACGACGTCGCATCCAAGTACGGTGTGTCGGTGGGTGCTGGGGCAAAACTGTGCAAGTGCCGCCCAGGGTTCGCAGGTGCTCCCTAAATAGCCCTAGTGTGAGCAAAACCTTCGCAAAGTACAATTACCCGTGAACTGTCTGAAAACGGGACCTTTTAGAGAACGGGTAAAAATTGCACTCGGGGTAATTAGGTCGACAGGGTTCTGGTCTACGAAAGGGCAGGGGTGAGTACTTAAAATCAGGCTACACCAGGAGTGAATTAATTGTTAAGTTTCCCTATCAAATACTAAGCCAAAGATTTACTATTAAATATTATAAGGAAAAAGGTATCTAATTAATTTCAGCTAATTAACTGAGAATCTCTTTATGAAATTTTTCTAGGAAGACTAAAACTGAAAATCCTCCCTGGAGGCCAATTTTTCATATTTTATCTGCTTTCTGCAATTAATTAAAATTCTATTAGTGTTTTTCCTATTTATTTTAACCCTGGTATAAAAATTACTAAGCATGTGGCATTAGCATTTTTCTACAACAGTGCAAGCTCACACCAGTCTAACAAAATTTATTTTGCTACAAAATTCCTATTATTCAATTTACTATGCAATTTACCAGTTTAACCTATTTCTGGAAACGATTTAAATAAGAAAAACCGATTTTTACTCCGCGGGCCGCAAACAGGCAGCCCACTGGGCTGGGACTCGCGCGCGGCCCAGCGCGAGCGCGAGCGCGAGGGCGCTCGGCCGAGCGCGGCCCAGTGCGAGGCCAGGTCCACTGGCCTTCGCGGCCCAGCGGCCAGCAGAGCCGAGTGCGCGCGCGCGCGCGTGCGCTCGCCGGAGCACGGCGGCGCCGGCAGGGGGGGTCGCCGCAGCTCGCTGCGGTCACTGGCTCGGGCGGGTCCTTAAAGGAGAAATGATCTACTCAACCCCGCGCACTCATATAGGCTATCGGACACCGCCGGCGATGGCCGGACGCAGCCCAGCGACGGTGGCGGAAACAGGGCAGAGGTCGTCGACGACTAGCACGGCAGGGGAAGGGCGGTAGGGCTCGGAATCCGGTCGGAGAGCTTTGCTGGAGCACGGAGAGGGAGGTCACCGAGCTTCTCCGGGAAGAGGGAGGCCGGGGGTGTGGTCTCACCGGCGAGGTGGGGATTGCGGTGGTCGACGGCGGCCTCGAGCGACGAACTAAGGGAAAACGTGGTCGGATTTGCCCATCCCGAGCTCAAACGCGTGCGCGAACAAGATGGGAAGCTCCTCGAGCAAGGAATGGGTTAGGGGCTCACCGTGGGTGCCGGGCGACGCGGTGGGACGGCGGTCGGAGACGGGGGGGACGAGGTCGATTCACGGCGGCTCGATGCGGAAAGGAAAAGATGGCTTCATGGGGAGCTTGAAGACGCCGAGGCGAGGCTGTGGACGTCGACGAGCTCCCGGAAGCGGTGACGAGGCGGCAGAGGCGCGGAGCAGCTCCGAGCGGCAATGGCGCGGCACGCGGGCGGAAGAGGGACAGAGAGTGCAGAGTGAATGCGGGGGCTCCGACAGCGCGCTGGTCGGCAAAAGGGGTGTCCGAACGCGCGCGTGGGCCCGTCGATCCGCGGCAACGGTCGTTGGCCGTACGCCGGCGACCACGCGGCGCACGACGGGCGGGGCAGCGCGGCCTCGGCCGGTTTGTGTTTTCTCTGAGTCGCTGACAGGTGGGTCCCACGGGCAGTATTCTTTTTCTTTTCTTTTTTCCACTCCTTTCAGCCGACTGCCTTTGCAAAAATTGTTGGAATTAAACCAGAGCTGCTAAAATCAGACCAAAATTATGGTAGGCTCCCCATAATGTGCTGGTTTTAACAAAAATACTAACTACCAACAGTCCCTACAGAATGTTCCTCAGAAATTGTATGAACAGAGCTGGTTTTTGACCACTCTAACAATTATTTGAGGCCTTTGCTGATGGACTAAAAATCTGATAAAATTCCCAAAATTCTAATTGACCCAGACCATCAACATATAATTTTTGCAAAGGTGAGTCTTATTGAAAATTTGGGACTTGCAGTTCAAAGGTCATTCAAATGGGTTTTGAATCCAATTGAATTGCAAATTTGAATTCAAACTCAATTGCTTGGTGTCATGGTTAATCCTGCCTAGATGACACCCTTGGGACCCAATGACAATAGGGGTGTCACAGTTTTGCATGTTGTACCAAATGAAATCATATGCTTCAGCGCTTGTGCAGAGCCCCATCAATACCATTGAGCTCCGGTCCAGTGTTCATGCACCGCAGCAGGAGTATTGTACAAGTTAGCTGGGCCCTTGTGACATCGCCACCTCAAAATGAGGGGTTAGTCATGGATCGATACTCGGGTGACACTTGACAAAGCAAGAGTCCATCAATACATAAATAAACATAGAAAATAAAGTGCAACGTTAAATTGAAGTTATTACAATTTAGGTTCAAATTTAGGATACATAAAAGAGTTTGAAGTTCGAAAACAAAGTCTTAGCAGAAGCGAATAATCTCGATGATACATATCTTACAATAACTCATGGCAGCCCATAATCATGAATAATTCATCGTGCTTCTCTGGAGTAGAGGAAGCGGAAACCCATTCCATGGTCCATCCCTTCGAGGGTTCACCATCCTACTCTACATAATTTCCACTCTCGATATACACAACATGTGACATATCTGTACAAAAAATTAAACAACAAACCCTAAGCAACTAATATTTAGCAAAACTTACCCGTCAAATCGGCACGCTAAGGCCGACACCTAGCATGCAGGGGGCTGACCAAAGGTTGTGAAAATAATTGCAAAAAACAGAACTAATGATTTATCCAGATTTTTGCCAAGTTAATAGAGTTTTTGCATAAAACAAATATTATGCATCTATACTAGAGCAAACATGGTTGTAATATAATTTATAGAAATACAATATCATCATTATCATCTCACTTGTTTTACTTCGAAATGGCAGCGATCTCACAAGTGGTACTCAATAACCGTGAGGGACGACAACTCGAATCGATTTACATACTGCAGGAGAAACCCAAGCACACGACGCACGCACACTCAAAAAGAGTCACGTACGGCCACCTTTCACGAGACACCGTAGAGCCGATCCGGGGCCACCTCTCCCAAGTACACGTCACCCCATGCGATGCTCCCGTCGGAGCCATCCATGGACAGCCCATGCACTCTTCCTTCCGACACATACCCTAATTCCACCATATCCATCTTCATCACCAAAAGAGAGGTCGGGTTGCCGTCCAGCACTACGATGATCAAGTTACATCAGTTTCCCAGTTCCCATATAAAGGTATGTACTTGATACTATTCAAACTTGGTCACGGGTCCATACGAAGGGGTTCTTAATCGACATAAACGGGGCTATGGCGAACAAGGTCCAACCTTGTCACCTTGTCCTACAAATGCACTTCCCCGTTCGGTCTCCATTTAATTTCTTTCTCATCATAAGAGGGTAATAGCGATCAACTACCAGGTATCGAGTAATCTCCGGACTACTCGATGCTCGCTATCAAGACTCACCAATTCAGCTTAGCATTTCTAACGGGGCTTGTATAAACTAAACCTAAACCAATAGGATTTGGTGTGCTACATGCAACTAGGCTTCAATCAAATCCCTATACGTAATGCACAATACATGACACGTATATATGTGGTACAAAATAAAACTTTTAAATCATAGGAATGCACCGGGGCTTGCCTTGGTTCAGATCACAGTTAGCACTCTCAGAAGGATTAGTCTCAGCTCCGGGCTCCTCCGGAACTATCTCCACTTCCACGTTCCTGTCGTTGAGTTCTATAAGGATAGAGAGGATTCATGACATTTCCTCAACAAATGCATGCAATGACATGATGCATGTATAAAGTACAGGGGTGTGCATTAGAGAAGGACAATGAGTGATTTCTTGTTTTATTTTATTTTGGTATCGTGAAATGCAAACGACGTTTTAGTGATGATGATTACAAATGGTGAATCATATGTACACTAACTAGATGAGCATGCCATGATGATAAGAGGCAATTTAAGGTAAATAACAACCTAAAATGAAGAGAGCAATGTGTAAAAATATTTACAATGTTAATACATGTGCTCAAGTTACTAGTAATTACAAACTTGCCATTACTAGATATAAAGTAGCACTTTTATTATTAGGCATGGTTCTCGAATATAAATACCAGGGAAAAAAAATATATGATATGGGGGACACTAAGCAAGATTTTTATGCCAAAACTCACAACAAGATTATGCACCAATATTTCTTTTTAATTAAAACAGTGAAAACACTAAAATATTCATTATAGAAGAAAAGCTTAAAATTTAAATATGACATTTGGTGAAATTCTTGGAAATGATGAAATGGTCATGCATGCAAAATATGATAATTATATCTTGTACTGAAAATTAATTACAATTTTATTTTTGGATTTTTAATCATTACATACATGCATAAATAAATGGGTGCTTTAGGGGTGTCTCAGTATTTTCATAAAATACTACATACTAAAGGGAGTCCAAAAAGTATTTTTTGTCCCCTTTTCTTCCAAGAAATTAGTTTTTTAAGAGGGCGTGCGGGGCCTTACTAGTCCGGACCTGGCCCCTGTGGCGGTTGCGGCCCGAGGCCACAAGGCCCACCCGACGGCTGGCTCGCCTGGAGCCAAGCCAGGCCAGGGCGCTCGCGTGCACGGGCGTTGCGACAGCGGCGCGTCCACTGCCGCGCAGCGGCGGCTCGTCGGAGCTTGTGGCGGCAGGGGTGGATGGAGGAGTGCCGAGCCGGGGCGCGGCGAGCAAAGGGAGGCGTGGAGTCTCACCTGAGCAGCTGCACAACAAGGGAAGGCAGTCGGCGGTGAACCGAGGCAGCAGGGCGGTGGCGACGAGCGGCGTTCTGGCGTATTCTCTACAAAAACTAGAGCTGACGGAGGTTGAGCTAGTGCGCACGAAAGAGAGGAAGGCCTGGGAGAAAGGAATCGCACCCTGGTTTTTCGTCAAGCCAACACGACGGTGAGTGGTAGTGGCAGGAGGCCCGAGGCGAGGATCTCGGTTCGTCGTGCTCAGCGTGAGGGAGGGGGCGAAATCATGCAGGCCGGGAGAGGAGGACGAGGCGAAACTTCAGGCATGGTCGAAAGACGGCGGGAGGCACTACAGCAGCGGGGCGACGCGAGGAGCTTGCGCGGCTCCAATGGTGGTGTCGCTGGGGAAAATGAGTGAAATGAGCGAGAGGGAGAGACTGAGGCCGACAAAGAGGGGAAGTAAGCGTCTCGGGGGGTGGGGTACTCGATCCGACCAGGTCATTTTCACCCACTCGACGGTGGCCACGTGGACATCGAGCACTCGGTAGGACGGGCGGCACACCGGTGTGTTTTCTCAGAGTCGCTGATAGGTGGGACCCGTAAGGGTTTGAATTCCAGGAAAACAGAGAGCTCAAGGATTTTCGAGTAACAACTTCGAACACTAGATGCAATTGCTTGGAAAAACCAAAGGAACCATCTTATAGAGTAAAGTTTGTAGAACAACATGGTCCAGACATGCAGAATATGCACAGGGAGATCTAAGAGGTATTGGTTTTTGAAAAAGGTTCATTGATTAGAAAACTTAGAAGATTTCTGGTTTGCCTGAAAACCTGCTCACTTAGGCACTTTGCAAAATCGATTTGAGTCATCAATAGAGTTCCAAATTTGAATGTTATTCCACATCTATGAAGAGAAATATTTGTAGTAACTAAGCATTGAGGATGTAGTTTTGAAAATGCACTTATGAAGTAATTATAAAATTTCAAAGTTGCTTAACTGCCAAGGCTGAAATTTGCCCAGAAACTTGATATTTGATAAAAATTCCAAAAGTAGTAGTTATTAACTTTAATAAATCAAGCCAAAATTATATGTTGCTCCTAAAGATTGGATATTAATTATGAGTATGATCTGGTTCAGTGTATCTTTACAAATTTGAAATTTGAATTTTCAAAGTGACACTGTTTGTGAGCATAGTTCAAATTGTTTGGACTAGTTGTCCAAGTGATAAAATCACCATAAATTCTCCAAAATTCTTAGTTGGTGCATATATCAAGGGTATGAAATTTGTTTGGGTCACTTACATTAAGAAATTTAAACTTTTAGTTTGAGGCTTATTTGAGTGAAATTTGAATAAATTCAAATTTGAGCCATTACGCTGTGATTTTCTTTTTGTTATATCTTCCTTGTTTGCCTAAGGTGATAGGGTGACCATGGGTGTCACAGCCCTGATCCGTGCCATCAAAGGGCAAATACTCAGCATACGGCGTGGCATCCTCAAAAGATTATACTGTAGCATCTCTTCAGGAGTAGTCCACTGTATGGACATCTTTGTCGGGCCTGGATGGCCTTTGCAGCATTAGTTTTGCTTGTAGTTTCTGTTTTGCTTTTTTCTTGTTTGTTATGAGAATCAACTCTCCTATGCTTTGTAAAACATGGTGACTGAGGCTGTATGCATCTAGTATGCCAAAAAGGCAGAAACGATTTTTCCATTATCAAGCAAACCTCTTCAAAAACTGTGTTGTATAGAAACAGAGATAATGATCAGGTACGCTGTAGAACGACCATGTTGTCTGATACATCGACAGCAGATGCTTGCTCCAGATGCTGATGGTGCTGATGCCACGGTTGTCATGGCTGACCATGAGCTGTGGACCATGGCTACCTAGCGTCAACATACACTCCTGCGGGTCACTTGTGCGTCAACGGTTCGACTAGAACAGGATCATCTTCACTCCCGTGGTGGAGGATGTTGTTGATCTAGGATGGTCGGCAAAGGCGCGCATGAGCTCGAATGCGGCGGCATACAATAGACTTGAGGCGTGAAGCAGAGGAGGTGTGGTCGACGACACGGATCTTGCAGTATAGAAACACATGGAGCCATAGTGGTTGTTGATCCAAATTAGACGACAGATATATATGAACCTTCTCTTGTGTGGCTTTTGGTCTCGGGTGGCCTGGGAGGCATGGGGAGTACTTCACTGTCGTACTCATACAAGGGCTGCTGTCAAAACAACTGGGGGAGATGACCCTTATTAGTTCATCCGTGTCGTCGAAATAAACAAATGAAAGTTAATGAAAGGTCTCTTTGTTTTCCAAAGATTACTGGTTGAGAAGCCTGGAAAATTACGTGGAATCAGAGGAGAACCACCAAGCGGCATTCATATCATATCTTACAAAACCCACATTGCATAGCTTCTGGAACCCCACGTTGTATTTCTTCGATATTGGATGGCAATTACGAAGAGTGTGTTCTTCTTGACGGAGCTGCTATACGTGCATTATGTTAGTGTTGTAGATTCAAGAGACTTACAGTCCATTTCAGCTGAAATCTTCAGGTTGTATCATAATCCCATCTGAAGGGAACAAGCCAGAGCATGATTATCCAGCCATCCTCGTGTGGCACAGAAAATGAATGTGGCCCCAAGAACAACGGCGCTTGCTTTATTGATCTGTTTGCTAGCGAATTCCCCTAAAATCCCCTCAGTATTTCAACCTGCATGACAACATGTTTGTAGCCAACATCTCACCACTGATGTGTTTTTTTTGGCGATGAGGCCAGAAACTTCGCAGTGCCTCATGTAGGCAGTTGCACGCTTGAGGAACCTCAACTAGAGGAGCTGCCCATTCTCTTTCCAAGGACTAGCACTGCGCAGCGGAGGGCCTGTGGCGGTTGGTATTTTATTCACCAACCACCCCAAGGACCATCTTTGCCTTTAGACATGGAGGGGCCACTGGCCTGATGCACGAACGGCGAATGATAATCCAAGAGCATATGGAGGGTTGGTTGCAGCCATGTTGACAACAACAGACACACCGTTCACAAGTATTCATCGAATCAGGACCATGTTCCGCACGATATGCCCTTGTCCACGGGCATATCTCTGCTGTGTATTCCCTCCTCTGCTGAGTTCAGAGTCCTCTTCATAGACCCTTGCCTCGGCAATTTTGACTTGTGCGTGAAAGTCGGTCACTCCCATTGCCTCCCAGGCCGAACGAGATGAACAGTCGCCATATTTAGCGACTCTTGGTCTACTCTAGGAAGCTTTACTGAACAATGTCAGCACTATGCTTTTCCGGTGAATTTTGCAATGGCAACAGTCATACCATTGTATGCCGCATGTAGCATTGATATTTCCACAGTTAGCGAGCATGCATCTCCCGGTGCTCTAGTTTCTGCTAAAGCCGGGTGCCGGGGTTTTTATTTGCAGCCAGTATCTACTGCCTGTTCAATGTGGCCTTCATTGTTCTGCCACTGCACATGGGTGGGTCCATATAGATTAACCGTCCAGGCTAGTTAGGATTAATGTTTATGAAATCAATTTGTCAAAATATCAGAGTAAAGTTTCATCAATCTTTGGAGGAAAAATATTTGTGCAATAGTTTGCCGTCAAAGTTTGAAAACAAGTTTGAGCAAGCAGGGAGTAAAACTTTCCAAATAAGGAAAGGTGTGGGCTATCGGAAAGAGGCCTCTAGTTAGCTTCCTAAAGCATGTGCTCATATTAGTAGTATCCTAGAGAAAGACCACAAGTTTGAGAATTTCCTTTTTCTTTCTTCCAGTACAGGTTTGTGAAATGCGTACTGGAGGATGTGCTTCCTTGTGAAGTCAAGGTTTGAATTTTAACTCTTGAAAGACAGAGCATAGTCTTGGCATTTCATATACGGGATGGCAGGAAGGAGATCGAATCCCATGTTTCCTTAGCTTATTACGGCTGCTGCATCTCTCCTTCCCTAGCTCTTTCCTTCGTTCTGCATGCTCAAGTAACTGATGTGGCAGACCTCCTTCCCTAGCTTTTTCCCCTTTGTTCCCAGTTACGACGCAATGCTAAACTAAATCAATTTTCACTTTCAACAACATGCTTTCCCAGCATTGACAAATACACATTTGTAACAGAGACATTTGGCTGTGAGTGTTGTTCTACTCTTGGTAATATAGTCGAAATTTTGTGAGAAATTTGTACATTTATCTATGTGATCGACAGTCAATTGGCACCATTTTATTCTTATTTGTAGTACTGGAACCTTATTAGATTATAGAGTTATTTTTTTTAAATATCAAGATTAATTAAAAATACCTGTTACAATTAAATCAACATCTGAGAAATGCAGGAGCACTGACAAAAATGAATGTACTGTGATGTGGTGAGTTTTTGGATTACATGGAGAAACGGAGTAATTTTTGTTGTGAAGAATTACATGTCTTAATTTCGTGATTGAAAGTTGCCTAGAGGAGTGGGGGGGACAATAGGCAATCTAAAAATTAAACCTGAAAACAACACTTGAACTTGATCAAACTGAGACTGACCAAACTTTTATCAGTCTACAATGGAACTTCTGTGCCACGAAAGTTCTGTCAAGTGGCAGAACAAAGGTAAATACAGATGAAAGGACCGGGAAGGAATACAATACTTCGGCGCGCTCCCTCTCCCCCTCCCCCCGCTCCCCTTCGCCGCCCCAGGTGGCCGAGGCTAGGGTCCTGGTCGACGCCAGGGGTCCGCCTCCGCCTCCGTGGGGCCGGCGTGCTGGTAGGCGCGCTCCGCAGGAAGTCCAGAGGAAGCCCAAGGTAAGATCCATCATCGTTTCAGGTTCCATACCCTTCCAGCCGGCACGCGGACAGCCTCCTCGAAGCCGTCACAGCAACCCTTCTCCGCGTCTGCTCCAGAGCTGCAGTCAGCACCATCCGGCCGCTGGTGCTGACTGCAGCTCCCTGGACGCCGGGAGAAGCGGTCGCCCTCGGACGGGCCCAAGTTCTTCCCCGCGGAGCTGGATGGCAAGTGCCTCAATTGCCTCTCTACGTCCCACCGGGTCGCCACATGCCGACGTCCGCGCCGGTGTCTCCACTGCCGTGGCCCTCATCACACGGCGCGCGACTGCCCTCGCCCCAGGCACACTCGTGCGGCCGGGGACGACGCACTACGGGCCGGCGACGGTCGCCGGTTCTTCTCCGCGGCCAGGAGCGACTCCACGCCAACTCCAGAGGGTTCGCTGGCTCCTAGCCGCACCCCATCGCCCGGCCCGCCGCAGGTCTCATCAACGTGGCCTGCTCCGACCTACGGCCGACACTGCCGCTATGACGAGTTCCAGCCAGGACTCACCTCCGAGCCCCCTGGCATGGATACCTGCTTCCTCCCTCGCTCCGACGAGATCGCAGCCGAGGAAGCGAAGCTGAAGTTGGGCCCTCATTGCTCACGCCGGCAACGCCAGCACCTCAATCCCTCTCGTTGCTGCCCGCGCTGCAGTGCGCGAGGTGCTGCGCGTCCCTGAACACGAATTTTCGGTGCGGGCTTTCGCTCCCGAAAACTTCCTGTTCCAGTTCCATTCGCAGGCTGCCCGTGACCGCGTCTTGTGCGCCGGCAGGGTGCCTGTTGGCTCGACGGTGTTGTTGTTCAAGGCCTGGACTCGGGTCTCCACGGCAGACGCACACACTCTCTTGTTCAAGCTCAGTCTCGAGCTCCATGGTATTCCCCCCGCATGCGTGGAGCTTAACCTCTGCTTCCAAGCTTCTTTCTTCATGTTGTTGGATCATGACCCGGCGACGGAGAGCCGGTCGGACCTCTCTTGTTTCCGGCTTACGGCCTGGACCGACGACCAAGCACGTGTTCCCCTTGAGAAGAAGCTCAACCTCGCAGAGCCTACGGTGCCGATCACCCATGCCACAGCCCTGCTATCCAGCAAGAAGGTCCTCAAGTACACCGTCCGCATCCACATCCGCAGCGTGACGGACTACACCCCGCGGTCACCCTCGACCTCGCCGGGAAACTCTCCACCGCCTTCCTCCGATGGGAATAGCGGGCACGACGGCCACCCCGACCGTGGGTTCGACGAGTACCATGGAGCTGGGCCCAAGTTCTACAGCTACCCCAAGCCGCGCCACGCGAGGCCTTCGCCACCGCCGGCCGTCGGCCGGACGAAGAAGATTTTGGCTTTGGAGGCGCCGCGCAACCGTACAGCCACGCAGAAGTGGGTCCCCAAGAAAGTGCACAAGCAGATTCACTCGGAGGATGAGGAAGAGCTCAAAGACCTGCACCTCCAGGGCCGTTGTTTCACCTGGAGTAATGAGAGAGAGCGACCTACCCTTGCGAAGCTAGACCGCTTCCTCGTGTCAGTAGACCTGGACCTGCTATACCCAAACTCTCTTCTACAAGCTTTGTCTTCAGATTTTTCAGATCACGCCCCACTATTACTGGCAACAAACGTTCGCTTCCACAACAAGAGGAGATTCCACTTCGAGAAGGTTTGGACTAAGCTGCCAGGCTACCTCCAAGGCAGTGCAGCGTGGCTGGAGCTGCAACATCCCTCACCGCGAGCCTTTTCGCCGGCTCGATGCACTCCTTCGCAACACGGCACGAGAACTGCAAAGTTGGGGACAGAAGAGGGTGGGGATAATCAAGACCCAAATCCTGCTGGCGCGTGAGGTCATACTACGCCTAGACAAAGCGCAAGAGCATCGGAGGCTCTCGGCGGACGAAGCGCGCTTGCGGAAAGAACTCAAATGCAAGTGCTTGGGATTGGCTTCGTTAGAACGCACCATTGCCCGTATGCGTTCACGCATAACATGGATAAAGGATGGTGACACGTGCACTCAATTCTTCCACACCCAAGCTAGTTACCGGCGCAAAAAGAAACATGTCATGAAGCTCAAAAAAGAACAGGGCATCGCGATCAACCACTTTCAGCACATCATGGGGACTGAAGTGGAAAGGACCCACGCCATCAATCTCCAAGCCATTGGAGTTCCGAGTGCGGATTTGCTGCACCTAGATGTCCCATTCTCGGAGGAAGAGTTATGGGCAACGATCAAAGCGTTGCCAGCAGACAGGGCGCCAGGTCCCGACGGGTTCACGGCGGAATTCTACCGCTCGGCCTGGCCTATCATCAAGCACGATATGGTCTTGGCAATGAATGCATTCAATCGCGCGGACAGGAGGGGGTTCAGGGCAATCAACAACGCCTTGATCACTCTGCTGCCAAAAAAGATAGACGCGGAGGAACCGGGAGACTACTGACCGATCTGCCTAATTCACAGCTTTGCCAAAATCATGGCGAAAATGATGGCTCGGAGGCTAGCGCCAGAGCTTGAATCCTTGGTTGACGTGAACCAGAGCGCCTTCATCTCAAAGCGATCCATTCATGACAACTTTATGTTCGTCCGAGCATCAGCAAGGCTGTTCCAGCAAAAAAAGCTTCCCAAACTGTTGCTTAAACTCGATATTCCAAAGCATTCGACACAGTTTCCTGGTCATTCGTTCTACAAGTTCTGGAGCACAGAGGCTTTGGTCCAACATGGCGAAACTGGTTGGCCCTGCTCTTCTCCACAGCTTCGACCAGGATACTTCTCAATGGTGACACAGGGAAGCCCATCAACCTTGCACGCGGCCTACGGCAAGGCGATCCCCTCTCCCCAATGATCTTCATCCTTGCCATGGATGTGCTGCACCGGCTCTTAAGCCACGCAGCGCGACAACAAATGTTGCAACCGATCGGGAACCGGTCAATTACCCACCAATGCTCGATTTATGCTGATGACGCCATCTTGTTCATCTCTCCCTCGGACAGAGACCTCATGACGACAACAGCAATTTTGGAGCTGTTTGGATCGGCTTCGGGACTATTGACGAAGATGCGGAAGTGCACCATCACCCCAATACGATGCTCTGAGGAGGAAATAACCAAGGTCAAATCCTACCTGCCCTGCCAACTGGCAGACTTCCCAATAACGTATTTGGGTATGCCTCTATCGACAGGCAAGTTGAAGAAAGCACACCTCGAGCCGGTGGTAGACAAAATCAGAGGCCGCCTTCCAAACTGGAAGGCCAAGCTCCTCAACAAAACAGGCAGGTTGGCTCTAGTCAAATCAACACTGTCGGCCATTCCAATTTATCCCCTCATTGCCATCAAGCTGCCGGCCTGGGTCATCAACGCAATTGTCAAATGCCAGAGGGGATTTCTCTAGGCGGGAGAAGCTTCTGCCCAGGAGGCAAATGCACCATCTCATGGCCTAAAGTCACACTCCCGTACCAGCTAGGAGGGCTTGGAGTTCTCGACCTACAAATCATGGGATACGCTTTGCGCTTGCGCTGGCTCTGGTTAAAGCGAACTGACAACTCCCGCCCATGGAGCAATCTAAACATTGAGTGCGAGCCAGAAATCCAGCAAATGTTTGATGCATCGCTGGAGATACAGATCAGAGATGGCAAGCGATCCTTCTTCTGGACGGATAGGTGGCTAGATGGCCAATCCATTCAGTCGATCGCTCCGGACCTGGTATGTGCCGTGGGGGCGTGCACTCTGAAACAGAGGACGGTGCACGAGGGCTTGAACAACAAACAATGGATACGGACATCATAGGACCGCTAACGCTGGTAGCCATTGTCCAATATTTGCACCTCTGGTCTCGGCTATAGAGCATCCAACTTCTACACACAGAGGATGCAATTTGCTGGAGGTGGACCGCATCCCTTCAGTACACAGTGAGATCTGCTTACAACATGTATTTCTGTGGATCAACCGAGTTGGCAGGGGCAAAAGTATTATGGAAGACATGGGCGCCGCCTAGAGTCAAATTCTTCCTCTACCTAGCTCTCCACCGACGGACGTGGATAGCAGAAAGGAGGAAATGGCACAGCCTACACTACACTGATGAGTGCGCAATGTGTGATCAACAATCTGAAACCGTTGAGCATCTTCTCCTTCAATGTGTTGTGTCCAAGCAGGTATGGTGGGGAATTCTATCCTAGGTTGGGCTGCCCAATCGGATGATCGCCGCCGACCTATCAATCGCCGATACATGGAGCGTCATGAGAACTGGGTTGCCTAAACAGACACGCAAAGGTCTGGACTCACTCTTCTTGCTCACGGGGTGGCAGATTTGGAAGGCGCGCAACGACAAGGTATTCAACAACAATGATGCAACACCAATGACCGTCATAGAGAGCATCAAAGCTGAGGCCAAGCTGTGGATGGCCGCTGGCGCAAAAGCCCTAGGTAGTTTAGTATCGCGAGAGTAGGGATAAGTAGACAAAGGATAAAAGTTGACAACCTACAGATATGCCACTCATTATAAATCTTGCTCGGCTGTCAGCGAGCACCTAGTAGTGCATCGCGTTGTACCGGTCATCGACCTTCTTCTTTCTTAATGAAAAGATACGCAGCTCTCCTGCATATTCTAGAAAAAAAAGAGAGACTGATGAATTGCTGCAAGGCCTAGGCCATGCACGACACCTTCCCACCCTTGTATTTGACATGTGTTGGATCTTACCTCCCTGCTCTGCCGCAAGAACCCTCATGTTTTCTTTGATCTTATAAGTTGTAGCGGTGAGACACATGCAGCCTACAGAGTAGTTATCGTGCTCAGGAACGACACTGGTCATGCCTATCTCGGGACATCCTATCAGAGGCTGATGTCAAGGAAAAGTTTGTGAATGACCTCGTCACCATGCCTTCATGCACCATGTTGTCCTTATGCTTCTTAAGATTGCACAACGTCTTTATGCCTGTTTTGATAGTAATCGAGCATTACAATGTCGGTGTCAACCGAGACATGAAGCACAGGAAGTTTAGCATCAACCGCTATCCTGCTGCGGTTGTGCCAATATCGGGGCGCAAGGATAACCGGGGAAGTGAGCATGCAATACACAGGCATTGGGAGCTCCCCTGTCCGGAAGGCCTATTGATTATGTTATTTGATTGATTGATTGATTTAGTTAATCTATGGTACATGGGTAGATGCATCTATGCTTAGGCTTATCTATTTACGTTGGTCCTACACATGCATCATGATGGAAGTTTTTTACTCTTGGATGACTCTTATATTGGAAAGTTAGAATTCTTTAATGTATTTGTTTTCTTCTTTCCTCATGGTGGATTCCAAAGCCAGAGTTTGAATCGTATTCTTGTAAAATAGATATTATACGGATAAATATAAATCACATTATTTTTATATTATGAATTTGTTTGAATATTTGGATTAATCTAGACCACTAGATCTTCAAAAATCCTACGGCCTATATCTTCTCTTTTTTTCTGATTAATGTGATTATTTTGTAACCTTAAGAGCGAATGTAGTGACTCCTTTTTTTTCTTCAAATAAGAAGATAACAGATGCACAGGGACCTCAGTTTTGTATTTTCAGATTATCAGGAGCTGGATTCATAATGCCTTTAATTTGAAAGCATTGAGGGACATTTGATGAGAACCGGTAAGGCCGAGTTCATTATAGGTGACAGGAAATCAAGTACACTACAATGTAGAAGTTTCAGCCAAAGTCTATAATGCATTTTGCTTTGGGTCAAAATCTACCAAAAGCCAGCCGAACAGTTTCTCTCCGTCTTTCTCTGGACCATGTTATTCAGTCTGTATTGTGCCAAAGGTGTACAATTCTCATCTCTAATAAAAGGAATGTTGATGGTTAAGTAAATTACCTCACCCATGGCAGCATATTCCGCCATTGTAGCAATATGATGACTCTACGAAGATCAAAATTTGGTATAGTCATGAGGTAATACTCTGTTCTCCACGTGCAGCTTCAGCAACTCGAATATTATATGTGTTGTATTACGATAGTTGTGGTGTGTTCGAGCATTATGTTAAGTGTTGTGAAGTCAACACTTATAGTCAATTTGAGCTGAACTCTTCCGGTTGCTTCATAACTCAATCTGAAGCGAACAACCTAGAGCATGACTATTCAGCCATCGTCGTATGGCGAAGCAAATGACTGGCCCCATGAACACCATCGCTTACTGTTCTGTTTACTAGGGAATTCCCCTTACATGCACTCAACATGTCTGTTTACTGTTGCAGTTGGCGGAGATGAAGCCATCACCTTCTCGGCACGGGTGCGCGGCGAGACCACGTCACTACAAGAGCTGTGGATTCTTTGACCAAGGACCACCACTGCATTATCTCCACAACACAACGTCTATGCATGGCGGTAGGTGTTTCGTTTCCCGACCACCATGAGGACCATCTTGGCTGTTTGATCACGAACTGCTCCTGATCGCCCAAGCACATATGGGCTGCAGGTTTCCACCACTACGTTAAGAGGAGACGCACCATCGACGAACACTCATCTAGTCAAGACCGCATTCCCGCACTAGTTCACTACGGACGCGTGCCTCACCGATGTACTGACTGTGCCCAAGTGACTGTCGCCTATGTAGATTGTTCCGTCTGCTTTCCTTCCTTTTGCTTGCCAGACGAGTAATCCGGTGCCTCTCAGGCCTAACATGAGGAACCCGCACTAGAGTTCCACATCTGTCTAGACCAAAACTCACCGTATCTACTCTAGCGAGGCTTGGACTTACTCAAGTACCTTCACTAATATATGTGCAAAGTTACCCCTACATTTTTTCTAGTGAATTTTGTGATTGCGAGATCATGCTGTTGTGTGCTGGGTGTTGGGCTTTTTATTTGCATGTCATGACTAGAGCCCGTTCACTGTGTTCTTCATTGTTGTGTACCACGCCTCTCGAACCTGGACATTAAAAGGGACAACAATTCCCTAAACACTGCATGTGTCACATGTTCCCCTTCACCTTTTTATGGGTAAATAAGATCATGGCGCAAATAATATAACTACTGGTATCACTACTACCAAGCAGAGGCGGACCTTTCAATATGGCATGGTATGGCGGCCGCCATACCTACCTTTGGCGTCAAGTACCCCCTTCCCCTTCTCCCTTGGTCGGTTGGCCCTGCAGATTTGACGCCACGAATGGCTGAAGAAGCTAGCAGTTGCGTTCGTCGGTGTTCAAAGGAAGAAGAAAGCGCAACATGCCGAAGGGGTACAAGGCCATGGGCCCCACTTCATCAGATGGCTTTAAGGTTTTATGGCCCATATCAATTATAGTCCATGCAACGCTGGCACAAACAAGCAAAACAGATAATTCGTTCCAGCACCAAGCAAAACCTTAAAACTTTGTTCCAATTTAAAAAACATATTGTTTTTTAAAAAATGGGATCATAATTTATGATAACTTTAAACCATTTATACATGATTTAACTATATGTTTTTATGGTTGTTTGAATATGTTTGAGTAACGTGTTAATGTTCGGAAAAAAATTATTTGTTAGGGAGAGGGGAGGATAAAAAAAATGTTGCGCGACTTTGCCATACCTAAAATTTGGTGTTGGGTCCGCCACTGCTACCAAGTACTGAAGTTACTTATTGCAATCAAGTAATAGTACCTTTTTACAGAGTTGTTTTAGTATAACTTCTGGTATCACTATTATCAAGTACTGAAGTTACTTGCTGCAATCAAGCATGGTTAAATCTGCACGAGTTCATGGCCTTATATGTTGGCTACAACAAGGTGTGCTGAACTATTTGTCTACAAAATCCATTTATGTCAAAACTTGGAATTAAGAGACAACAATTTCTAGTTGAGCCTGCAGTGAACAAAGAATGCATTAAGGAAGAAGCAGATCAACAAAGTCCTATGTACGCAGTGTGGAACACACATTCCTCGGGTGGCGTCCAGAAATCTCACCAACATTATCGTAGCAATCTCCAGTGAGCCTTGTCAGTGGCTAACTACAGCAATCACAAGCTAAGGGCCCAGTATCAAAGGAGAAGATGGTACAGCTAGTCCATAATACATACCAATATACTATTGAAGTTCAGATGGCTTATTAGACATGTCTAAGTCTGCATAACAAAATTTTGAACAGGAGCACTAATACGTGGCTAATCCCTTGTCACTTGAAAGAAAAACATTACTAACCCTTTAAAGGCTATAAGAACCGAGTCAAATTTGATGATTATAAGAACCGAGTGAAACCAGTGCCATTGGAAAATTATGACAGAGCCTTTAACTTTTGTTTTATTAGTTCAACAGTCGGAAAAAATCATGCACACTCCTAAGACAGAATCAAAACCTACGACGAAACCTAGTTCTTTTAATGAAAAGTAATGTACGAGTTTGGTTCTCAGAGTAACATAGCAAAATGGACACCAACTTCAAAACTATGATCTTTCCTGTTCACCGTATTTTCATTCCTCTCGCCTCCTGTCTATTATTCCATTGGGCAGATAAAAACATAACAGAGCAGTCTTGGGATTGCTAATGTCATCTACTGGGCAAAGAAACATCACTCGTGGATGCTAGCTATCAAATTGTCATGGCCAATGTCATTCCGGTGGTGGTTGGCTGAAACAATTTGGCACAATCTGATGCTCTGCATCTGGTCAGAGAAACGAGTTAAGCATTGCCCTGTTGATCTACGCATGCATTAACAGTAAATGTTGTGTTTTCAACACAAAAAAATGTGTGTTTCATGACGGGAACTGTAAATGTTCTTTCAGTTCAGTTCATATATCACATATCAGGATGAGATATGTCTAGTCATGCCTTTTGGTCCAGCAGAGTTGTCGGATCTTGATAATACCATGTTAATTAATAAAGCCAATGAAATCATTCGACATTTAAAGTTTAGTAATTGGTGCGAGCTCTGCAGCTTGTATCGCTCCAATGTGACACTCCTGGTGTCATAAAGGTTCCAAGAATAACACTTAGTCATCACAAGACCCTATCACTAAGAATTTGAATTTAAGTTGTCTCATTTCAAATCAAATTCAAACCAAATTGAATAACACTTGCACTACAAGTCCCAAATTTTCAGTAAAAGTCACCACTACAAAAATTATATGTTGATGGCCATGGTCAAGTAGAATTTTGAGGATTTTCTCAGATTTTTTGTCCATAAATAAAGGCCCCAAATAAATGCTAGAATGGTCAAAAACCAGCTCTAGTCACAAATTTTCTAATTACATTTTAATGGGAACAGATGGTAGTTAGTATTTTTATAAAAACCAGCACATCATGGGGAGCCTGCCTTATTTTTGGTCTGATTTTAGCAACTCTATATTAATTAAATCAAAAATATCAAATACGGTCGACTGTTAGGATTGGAAAAAAAAAAGAAAAAGAAAAATCCCTGTGGAACCCGCCTGTCAGCGACTCAAAAGAAGCACACCCGGCTGCCGCCCGTTCCGCCCGACTCGACGCCGCCGCGTGGATGTCGGCGTACGGGCAGCGGCCGTTGCCGCGGATCGAAGGCCCCACGCGCACGCTCGGACATCCCCTTTGTCGCCTGTCATCCTGTCCGAACGTTCCCCCCCCCCTCGCTCTCTGTCTCTCGCCCGCTCGCCTCTCCTTCCGCCGTCGCCCCTCCCCCGCATCGCCTGGCCACCACCGTCCACCGGAGCCCAAGCCAGGCCTCTGGGAGCAACGCCGGGACGCCCCGAAAACCCTGCACCCGTCCCCTCCGCTTCGCTCGGCCGACATTGGGAGATCGACACGGTTCTTTCCCGGCACTGGTAATCGACCCCGAGCCACTTCTCCGCGCCGCGTTCACCCCGAGGTGAGCCAACTCCTGATTCCTCGCATGAGGAGCTCTCCCTCTTATTCGCGCGCGTGTTTGAACCATGCTTGGGCGAATCCTCCCACCGTTTCCCCTAGGTTCCTAGCTCGAGGCCGCCGCCGACCACCGCAGCCACCACCCCGCCGGTGAGTCCGCATCCCCGACCTTCCTCTCGCAAGGAAGACTCGGTGAAATCCTTCTCCGTGCTCTGGTGAAGCTCTCAGGCGAGATCCCGAGCCTTTCCGCCCTCCCCTTTTCATGCTAACCGGCACCGAACCCTGCCCCTGTTTCCGCCACCGTCGCGTGGCCATACACGGCCATCGCCGGTGGTCCCTGACCGCCTGGGCTGGTGCACGACGAAGAGTAGGGCGTTTTCCCCTCCAACTCCAGCTCGAGCCAGGGCCCGTAATGGGCTGCGGCAAGCCCCCGGCCAGCGCCGCCGTGCTCCGGCGAAGGCGCGCGCGCGCACGCGGTTGACTCGGGCGAGCTGGCCAGTGGGCCAGCCGGTTGCTGGGCCGTGCCCGCCTGGGCCGGATCTGGCCCAGGAGCGCCTTCCTCGCGGGAGATTTAGCCATTGGGCTATCGGGATTGCGGCCTGTGTAATAAAAATTTGATTTTCTTATTTTGATCATTTCCAGAAAAGTGATAGACTTGTAAAATACATAGTAAAATGATTAATAGGAATTTGGAGGCAAGATAAATTTTGCTGGCCTTGTCTGGACTAGTTCTAATAGGGAAAAATGCTAAATCCCAGTGCATGTTAGTTTTACTTTTAGGATTTAATTATATGATAAGAACACTCATAAATTCATAATTAATTATAGGAAGCTGATAAAATATTAAAATTTGGTCACCAAGTAGGTTTATCAGTTCTAGTCTCCCTGGAAAAATGTCATAGGGTAAGTCTCTGTAAATTAGCTAAAATTAATTTAATGTCTTTTTTCCTTATAATAATTAATTGAAATTATTGGCTTGGTGCATGGGAGTGAAACTTGGCCAGTAAATCACTCCTACTATAATCTAACTATATTAAATCACCCCTGCTCATTTGATGATCAGAACCATATCAACTTAATAATATATGTCCCGAGTGCAATGTTACCCGTTAATAAATATGGTTCCACTTTAGGGCTGTTTCACGGGTACTTAATACCTCAGCGGGGTTACGCTCGACACATTAAAACATTAATTAATTAACACCTACTGATCGGGGGCATCACTTACTTTGGTGCGACGTCGTCGCGATTAAATACTAGAGTCCATGAAGGAAATACACGAAACGCCCTCACCGTGTGCCCCCACTCATCTAAACTAATCATCACACCTCGCTTACTTCCACGACTAGTAGTGTGCATTAACGTATTTATTGAGAACGTGCCATGAATCTTCTCTCATAAGCATCATCTCTACATCATATAGATCACGCAGTGGACCACGTGGAGACGGGACCGGAGCGGGAACCCGAAGGAGCCGGAGGTGCCGTTGCTGAGCAAGAGCAGAACCAAGGCAAGCCCCGGTGCATTATCCCCGTTTTTAATTTTTATTTTATCACTAGCTAGGGATATAGGCTTGCCTGTGCATTAAGTGATAGGAGTTGATTGAAACCCTAGCGTGCAGTAGGTCCCTCTTCCCGATTATTAGCCTCAGGACGGTAGTCGCTCTGCTTAAATTAGGACGACTACTCATCGAATGGTATGGAGACCACTCGTAGATAGGAAATATTATCATGGGGGAATGATATTGGATGAAGAAAAGGGTGGATGGAATCACAATGAAGACCGGACGGGCAACTAGGTGGAAAGGGAAGGACAACTTGTCTTCAAGGAGTTAGCCCCGTCCGGATCACCTAAGGCTACGCCTCGTGTCCGGCCCATGGGATCAAGTTTGAACGTACTGTTTGCATGCTAGAGATATGGGCCCAGTAAACCGACGTAGCTACGACTACCGCTTTGTCTGAAGATAGCCTTCTCCCTTCTTTGGTGGAACTGGGGCTGAGAGGAGGGAGCAATCCACCCACGGATGGCGGCACGGGGCGCATCATGATGGGGGACCCTTCTCGGGGGAGTCTGGACCCGGAAGACCCTGTGGTACAGTGAGCGAAAGGTTGCTCCATGCGGCTTCCCGGAAGCGCGTATGGGTCATGCAAGCAGGTTTCTCCTGCAGGATGTAAATCGATTCGAGTCGCTGCCCCTCACAGTAACGAGTACCACTTGATCGCTGCTCCGAAAAAGTGTTGGAAGCCATTAAGATGATAAGTGAGTCTAATACTGTTGTTTGGAATTAGTAAGATTATATTGCAACCATGATTGTTATAGCTTTAGTGCAAACTAAATTTTATTATTTCGCACAACAACTTAACATGATGCTAAAACTTGAAAAAAAAACAAGGATCCACTCCTAGGCTGACTTTCTGGCAATTTAAACCCTATCCCCAGCCTTTGCATGTAGATGGCCATTTTGACAGGTCAGTCTTGTTGAGTAAATTAGTTACTCAGTGCGTAGCTCTATGTGGTTTTCAGATGACCAGGATGGAGACTGCCACTGCGGTGGGAGATTCCATTGGGAGGGCTAGCGCCCGATTGCTGGAACATCGAATGGGAGCTATGCACGAATGAAGACGAGGAGTAGTTCCTTGCTTGCCGGTACAGTGCTGGGGCAAGGTACCTATTATGGCCGGGATGTTCCCTGTGTGTCGCCGTGAGAGGGCGATTGTATCTTAGCTATTTCGTCGAACTGGTGAATCAAGGTCGAACAATTCGCTTCCGCAATTTACTTCTGACAAAACTCTGGTTTGTAATATAACTTCGGATTTATGTAAAACTCTATTCCCCACCTATGCTCTTGTTGCAATTATATTTCTCTGTCATATGTTGTACTATTAAGCACCACAGCGCGTGTCCGTGACATCAAATATATATGTCCAGTCATGTCTTAATCTTGGATTGTAATAAACGTTAGGTTCATGCCATGCTGAGCCTATTAGATGATGCGATGCGACACTTAGTCAGAGTTCAAGGCTTCCTAGTACATTGATAATGGTCTTCCAAATGTCTTCTAATGAATCCAACATGGAGCACAGCATATGCGTTACCGACCATATCCTGTTTCTACCGTCGAATCATTTGGAGAACCCCTAGCGCATCTTGTCCAACTTCCACTAACATTGGAATTCCCCATGCCTTCCAAGTCTTGTGCTTCTATCTTCTATTCTTCGATCAAGTAGAATCATTCATCTCCGTCAGCTTGATCAGATCCCTGGTGTTGTGCTCCTCCAAGTGATCTTATGTAGACCAATGGAGGCCATCATAGAGACTTGAGTGTATGATACTTGCAAGCTCACTTCTTTTGCCACAAATAATGCTTCTCGATATATTGCTAGTTTAGATTTACAAAGTTGAGGGCAGGAGGTAGCACTACTACAAAAGCGATTTGTAGTGACAAAAAGGCTACATGCACATACAAAGTAAATGGTATTAGACGGCTGGTCGCAAAACTAGCCCTAGGAGCCTTGTCCGTTACTATTTGGCTTAAGATTGTGACGGACAGCTTAAGGGCCGTTATTATATATCTTGGGGACCAAAGATAGTAAAGGGAGCTGCTGCTCTATGCAGTTTTTTTTCCTTACTATACATCCATTGGAATTTGGAAACACACGTGTCCTAACAAAAAAAAAATGGAAATAATATGTGGAGGCAGCCCCTCGATTTGTTCGACAAGCAGCAACGTTCTTATCCGTTCTTCTTCGTGTTCATCGGCGCTGCGCTCCTCTCATCGATTGGTGAAAGGAAAGAGCTGTGTAGAGATTGAATTCGTGCCTACCATCATCCAGGCTCTTTTTTCTTTGCGCCTCATCGTGTCCACCATCATCCATCCTCTCTCTCATCCATGTTGAATTTGTGACATAAAAAAATGAAATCATTGGACGTAAAAAGTTTGGTAATTGGTGCAAGCTCTGCAGCATTATATCGCTCAAATACGTTGTTTACATATGTCTCGCAATGTCCAGGCCTCAGGAGGTGGGGCGTCCTTTTGGATGGCCGTGGCTGCATAGTTCTGCCTCGACCAGGTAGCTCGGCACCACGTGACGCGTCGAAGGTGGCCATCTTCGTGGCATGGAAACCGTAGGAGACTCGTTATCTTGGGTCATCAGGAGCTCCATTTGCTTGCTCTGCTCGGCTTGGAATGGTGAGGCGAGGAGTCGAGGACCCAGGAGCAGCACAGTAAACAACTATCAGGTCAGCAGCCGCACATACTACATGACAAGGAGCTGTGCGTTCTCTCACCAGGACATTCACTCAGTCCAATCGAGATTCATCCATCCTGAATTTTCTGCCTGCATCAGCTTCTTCTGTGTGGAACAGAAGTGCTCCCAATGCCTCCTAAGCCAACCAAGAGAAAGCCACACTAGTTTCATATATCCACACTCACAACAGCCCCATGTGTTCCGTATCTCTCCCAGCTCAAAGATCTTTCAAGCTCTTACTTATAACTCAAGGGAAATCACATCCAGCCATGAAAAATAGAACAGTAAATGTACACGTACGTAATATCTGACTCCATGTAAAGTTATTCAGCTCTCGTGTAGTTCCACATGCACAATCAAGGCATTGTCTCGGTTAATACGAAACAGAATCGCTGCCTCATAAATTTGAGGTCAGTTGTGTTCATCTTTTCCTGACTTTCTACTCGAGCCTGGAATTTGTTCGAAGGCAAATATTAGTGTACCACTAACTGAAAGTCATGGGCGCACGAGTGACTTGCCTCGATAAACTATATTTTGGTCTCTGTTCATGCAGGAATTATTTTCTTCACCACTTTTGCATTAGTCATCTCAGATTCTCAGTCGTTGCAACTAGACGTGTGGCAAGATATCCGAACCAACCCAGGTCATGGTGATCGTCTTGTGATCAGCTGAATCCCTTGAATAACATGAGATCTACCCCAGAGCCCGGCTCCCCTGCTACCATCGAAGCTGAGGAATGGAAAGCGCCAATCGTGAAGGTGCAAACCACTAGCAAGTAGCAACTGCGAGCTGCAGTACATCGGCTGCATGCATGAGGTGCTCTGCTAAATGCGTGCCTCCATGCTCTGCATTCTCTCCCATCCTCTGATCACAGTTCGTGCTATTAAGTATCAACCCAGCTTATGAGTCTGTCTGTTCATATTACCTTATTTAGCTGAAGAAAAGTACATGTTTATCGGTGGTGGAGTGTAATCATTCTTATTCTGTTGTTCGAGGCAAGTTGATGTAGTGAGATCAGTGGAAGCATCAATTGGGTTCGGTTCGGACATTTGACCGACCATGATAGACGAAATTCAGTGTCCCAAAAGCATCCGAGCTAGCTCTCGGCATTAGGTTACCCAAATAAATCTGGTCATGATGGCCGCATCCGCTACTAAGCCTTGGTGGAGGCACAGAGATCCGGCATTCGGCACGGATCTATTGGATCTGTGCCTTCGCCCTTTGTCGCGCTGGTGACTGCCGTTACTTCCCAGCCATGGACCAAATCCACTTGATGTTGCATCCGCCACCTACAGATCCACGAGCCGTGCTGGTCCTAGTGGCCTTTGATAGATCAAATTGATCTATAAACTTAGCAGGATCACTAGTCTAGTAGAGATCACACCTAGAAATATTAAGCTGTTGCTTAATTGAGTTACCAGTCATGATGATCCCTAAAGCCTGCTGTAGTGTAGATGAAACAGACCTTTAGCCACCGTAGATGAAGTAGAATGCCTGGATGTCGATGTAGAGGAGGGACACCGAGCTTCCACGCCTTCCAGCACCTTAGGGATTGGTTATGTGAGGGTAAAAACACCCCTGACGGCTGAACTCATGATTAACACACGATTAGGGAAACCTAGGGGTCTCCCTTTAGTTATATAGTGCTGTAGGCCTAGGGTTGGGCCCTTAAGTGGGCTGATTTTGCCTTCCAATCAAAAGCAACTAATAGGGATTAGATTAGTATTAGTATTGGACCTGATGGCCCAATTAGACCAGACCGAGGTCAATTCTAACATTAGACCAGACCAGACCGAGGATAAATCAGTTATTTGAGCACTCCTGGTGCCCTTCCTTGCTCCACATGACACAACACGTGTTGACGTCACGTTGCCCTCCTCGCGCCAAACAGGCTCTTGATCCTGCTCGCACGCTGTCCTTCGAAGGATGACGGCTTCATCCTCCGAGGGTGCGGAGGTACGCTCGAAGGGTCTTGGTTTTACCGTGGCCTCCGATGAACACCTGTACCTCGAAGTTACGGTTAATAATGAATCTATTTATTAATAAAAGGGGATGACCTTTCAACCACGGTGGCTAGAAAAAAAGAAAAATATGTTAGAAGTTCTCATAAAAAAGCAAAACATCTGATCCTTAATCAAATCTTTATAAATCTTAGATCAAAATCTGACCCTTGGTTTTCCCCTCTCGTGTGATCCCTTAGTCAGGCGGTCAAACCAACCAAAAGAAAACAGAAGTGATTGTCATGGCTGCCGCAACAACCACGTCCATACATGGTTTGCATCGGCCTTGCCCTACCTTTTGATGTGCCATGCTCCGCCGCGCACAAGACCTAGCCCTACGCGAGAGCAGTCGCCTCGATGCACTATGACCAGGCAATAGGAACCCGTCTACAAACTTGTGGACAGATCAGCAACTACTGGAAATCAGCAATCAGCAGAGTAACTCGCGAGCGACGTACTCAGTAGCCGCATCCTCCAGAATCTTCCTTAAAGTAATGGTGATGTGTGACTCTGCCCTGATGAAACCAGCAAGGATTGTGCTGTTTTGATTTGTTTTTTCATACGGACTACCCCATAATTTCGATCTAATATGTCTTTTTTTATCAATTGAATCTTTACTTTGTAGTTCTAATCCATGTCAGCGTTCTATCCTGCAACCTCATGAACTAAACTACAAAAGCTAACAGGACAGGCATGTGGTATGGAGGACAACGGCATAGTGGCAGTATACAAGGATCCCAGAAACGGTTGCCTTGTGCGCTTGCCTTCCAACACCAGCAGTAGAGCAGCACTCAAACATGCAGAATCAGATAATAGGCCTCAACAGGACAAGCTACTGCATCTCCAGGAAGGTTTGAGAATTTATTTTTCCATTCAGTCAGCATAGTATCAATGTGCATATGTTGAATAAAGCATGCAAATTACTCTAGGACTACGAAGCGTAGTATTAATGTTCAATAGTTAAAAAAAAGTCCCTGTGAATTTATAGTGTTAATATTATCGATCATAACAACTAAACTTTGTTATTAGTTGGCAATAATACTTTGAAAATGGTAAAAAAGATTGTAGGAATCTATTGTATGCTACTGTTGATATCTATTTAATAATAAAAGGAGATAAACTTCCTACCATAAGGCCTAGAAAAATAGAGGAATAAGCTAGAAATTCTAAAAAAAAGTAAAACTTCTGACCTTTGATCTCAATCCCACATAAATCTCGGCATCGGGCCCTTCATTTGCCTAGCTATCCTCACATAGAAAATAAGATTCTACTGCCAAAGCCGACTCCCAATGTCTGTCGATGCTATCGTCCCAAACCTCAAGTATTCACGAGCGTCTACCTTGCGAATCGTAGCACCTCTATGTCGTAAGATGCCAGATGATTTCTCAATCGAGCCCCAGAAACATAATTAAGGCTTAGGAAAACATGATTAGCACTGCCGCACATAGCTGGAAGAGCCGCGATGCATTGAGCAGTTGTTAGTTGGGTATAGCAGATGCAATCATCAGAGGTAAACCAATCTACCTTGTCCTTGCCGCATGATTTGTCTGTTCCATCTGGATCAAGACTAGGTAAACGTAGCTGGAAGTGATGCGATGCGCTGAGCAATTGCCGGTTGAGGATAGCAGATGCAATAATCAGAGAAACTATCTACTTTGTCCTTGCCAGCGAATCCAAGTGGTGAACACGGTTGA
Source organism: Eleusine indica (assembly GCA_030378355.1). Classification (NCBI taxonomy): domain Eukaryota; kingdom Viridiplantae; phylum Streptophyta; class Magnoliopsida; order Poales; family Poaceae; genus Eleusine; species Eleusine indica. The sequence continues at coordinate 14,448,351 of CM059494.1, forward strand.
GGATAGGCAGGTTCGATTATGCTTCATGTAGAGAGTGCTGTGACGACCAAAAGAAGTTTGCTATGTAACCGCCTTTAATTTCTTTGCTATGTAATCTCATCTAGCCATTAATCTCCTAACAAGATCCTCATGAACGCCACATCCTTTTGTTGTAGGTCTGCTCTTCTATTTTTTTACAATATTTTTGGAAACTAAAGCACGTCCAACATTGTTTCATCACGGATCTCAACCATGCCATTCTCTTGTTCTATACGTATAGTAACTGGCTATATGAAGCGCCGGCGCCGGAGTTGGTCGCCAAGACATAACTGACTGCCACACCCTGCAAGATCTCCACACGCGCATGGAAACAAGGCTGTTGTGAAGTCCACTAGCACCGAAGCTTATGCATGCCAGACAAGAAGCCAGCAAGCCAGGTATATTCTGCACTCCTTTGATTATTTTGTTTGCTGATTGGTTGTTTCAGTTCATACATCGGTCGTAATCATTGATGCGAGAATATATCCGTCCATGGGGCATGGTTTAATATACCCATTGATGCAAGCCACGGTCTATCGTGGGGACAGATCAACAAGCAAAGATTCAGATCGATTGATTAGTAGATTGATTTTCACATACGGTAAATATGGATCAATCTACAATGACTGGGTTATAGTAGCTCTGTGAACTTGAGGGCTTTAGTGGCGGACGGGAGGAGCACAAATTGGCGACAGTGGGTCAGGGCTGGCTGGGATCTATCGGAAACAACAGGTCAACGACTCCAGGTGCCGCTTGAACGAATGATCAAATTAGTCACGACGGCAACAAACGAGTGCGCCGAGAAAGACATGGCGTGCCGCTGCTTGCCGTCCTCTGTCTGTGGTGACTACAGCATTGTAATTAGAAAATACATTACCTTCCTAAGGATTTGTGTGGATCATTGATGGTGTTTATCACAATTTCTCATACTTCCTGTTTTGTCCTGCTACGTTTTTGGCGCTCCATTATTTTTCAACCCATGATTGTACCTGTCATAGATTCATTGTTGTATTCTACTCTATCTAAGTTGTGACGAGCAAATTAGTCGCCAAACCTTAAATCATATTTTGTATGTGGTATTGTGCTGTAGTTAATAAAACACATCCATAGCCAAGCCCTACGGCGACCTCACCAGAACCCTTGGATTGCGAACTATGTATGCAACTTGAGTTGTTTGCTTTAACCATGTTTCAAAAAAAAAAAGAATGATGGAAAATTGAAAACGTCAGCTGCCAAACCACTGCCAACAGTTGTACCTGTAAACGTCAGCTTTACAGGTGCTGTACAATATTCAAAATTGAGAAGCAGCAATTCTGTACCTTTTGGATCAATGGACTTTCGTGGACCTAAATACAAGTACTTTTCATTGGTTCCCATATAATACTGACTGTTGATTATTGCGCTTCCTCCCATGATAAATTTTGGCATTGGCATGTGTGAAAGGGATGGTGCAAAGAATACTATTTCAACTCTCATGGGCAACAGACAAGCAAGAACATGAAGGCTGCATTGACTCTTTTCAGGTGAATTGTAAGAGTCGAAGTATTTGCATTCTGGTAGTGGATCTTAAAAAGGTAAATGCTCTTTGTTGTCTACTTTCTTGGTTACAAAAATACACGTGGGTTAAAGCTATAAAATACCAATTGGTTGGCAATATAAATTTCATAGAAAAAAAAGAAAAGCTGTCTAAATATCATGGTTGGGTTCTGTATATTAGTTACTTAGGTCAAAGATATTGCAAGAAAAATACCAATTGGTTGACACATCTGATCAAAGGTAAAATTCATATATATTTCGAAAGAAAATTCATCTTAAGAGGAAAGCCGCCTAATAGAAAATGGACAAAAAATTGATATACGATTATAAAGGGGTCACTCACTAGTCCGAGCAATTGTGTGGGCTAACATCCTAGCCGTTTTAGTGTCTAGCCACACAATTGCGCGGGCCATTCAATCTAGTAATAAATAAAGAGGATAACAATATGTTGACTTTGACTTTTATTCGCAGCCCGACTTTGATGAACCTTCGAAGGGTGGCTTGCGAAGTGATCCCCCCAACACCTCTCATGCCGGCCGAGCGGACGCGGAGGTGGGCTTTGGCAAGCAGCAGCGGTGGCATCCCGGTGGCGTGACGACGACGGCCAAGGATGGTGCGCCGAGTGCCTCGTGCGGCGGAGGCTTATGCTGCACAGCTGGATCTAGTCCCGGTGGGGCACGCGCATAGAACTGACACGCGCTGGTGCCTTGACGTCCGTGCACGACAGCATGCCATGTCGGAGCGAGGTAGGCCTCAACTTAAACTTAGATCTTAACATGATTAGGGTTAGATCCTAGTTTCAATTAGGGTTAAGGTTAGAGGATAGCTAAATACTTGTCACCTTCCTCTGAGCAGTGAGAAGAGAGCGGGAGGATGATGGCGTCGGCTCGGGGTCCGGCGCCAACCTGAGTAACCCTAAAAACCCTAGATCGATTCGATTAGGGTTCGACTTAGATGTGGTTGTCGCGCGGTGCTTATGTCGATCGCACGCGGCTCACATGCCACGCGTGGCCGCCAAGCACTTTCTTACTGATCTACTAATTTGCTTAAACTGATTAACCATAGCCTTATATTCTTAGATTGAAACATGAAAATTGACTTAGAAAACGCACTGATCTAATATTTCTAGGCATGAACAGGTACTGCTTTTGTAGAAAACTGACTTAATCATGGCTAGAAGCATAAGAAAACATCTCTAACAGTACTAGATCAGTGAGCTGAATTTAATCATACTTAATTTGAACTAGGGGATCTAACAGACTAGTTTAAGACTCTGATACCAATTGATAGATCAAATTGATCTATAAACTTAGTAGAATCACTAGTCTAGTAGAGATCACACCTAGAAATCTTTAACTGTTGCTAAATTGACTTACCAGTCATGATGATCTCTCCCTAAAGCCTGTTGTAGTGTAGATGAAACAAGCCTTTAGCCACCGTAGATGAAGTAGAATGTCTGGATGTCGATGTAGAGGAGGGACACCGAGCTTCCACGCCTTCCAGCACCTTAGGGATTGGTTAGGTCAGGGTAAAAACACCCCTGACGGCTGAACTCATGATTAACACATGATTAGGGAAACCTAGGGGTCTCCCTTTAGTTATATAGTGCTGTAGGCCTAGGACCGGACCCTTAAGTGGGCTAATTTTGCCTCCCAATCAAAAGCAACTAATAGAGATTAGATTAGGATTAGTATTGGGCCTGATGGCCCAATTAGACCAGACCGAGGTCAATTCTAACAGCCTTGTCTGGCATATTAGTGCTGCTCGTCGTTTATGAAAGGTGTGTTTCCGCCTCCGTGGTTAATCCAACAATTGCTTTTGACTGTTGCCAATAGGGAGGATAACAATGAGCTAGAACGTATCCTGAATTATATTTGTAGATATATTACTAAGGAGACTCTTGATAAGGGCTTAGACCATTTAACCTGTGATCTAGGTGATTCACAAGGACCCCAAAACATGGAAGAAAATGAACAGGTTACGCACCACCATAAGCCATCTAAACACATCTAAACACTCAGAAGTGGTTTCACAGTGAATGGTGTGTTCTCGAATATCAGAGGTCTAGGAGACGTCGTATCCTAGGGGTCCATACTCTTGTTGGACCGAAGGATTGCTCACATCATTGGTGACATCCTGATGTATGATTGCGGCAACCCACATCCATACTCTCCTGATGCCTTTCTAAAGAGGCTCGCACCCTCTTGCATTGCTACGTACACCATGACGCCCATCACAATCTGACTCCTGATCTCTACAAACTCGGCCGAATAAATTTAAGACTCACAATGCTATGGACGCTAGACCTACTCGCCTGGAACAAACCATGACCAGTTTTTTTTCCTAACAGATCGGCGGTAGGTGTGGCCATCTTCCAATGCCTCCAATTCCTCGTGGTATTGGAGTATCTTTCACCAACGGCTCATACCGATTTCTACCCAAAAGAACCAAAAAAGGGTTTCCCATGTTGACAATGGAACAGTCTCGATCGTATCCCGTAGGCTCGCTCTCCGTTTGCTCTTTTATCGACCAAAAAGGCTGTGCAGTCATTTCATGTACCTAATATTAGCCGTGCATGTTAAACATCATATCATCATAGCATACAGTAGCCGTGCATGTTAAACAGGTCGTAGTGGCTGACTACGATCTATGCTCAAAATAGCTAAATAGAAATAAATATGACATTTATAGAGTTTGCTGTTGCAGAAGCCAAAAAAAAAAATGATATATGGCACTGGTCAATGTTATGAAACATGAAATCATGCTCATCAAATTCGTTCACGTCTGATGGTGAAAATTAATATCAAATATCTACTACACATAACATTTATGGCTCCCATTCAGGTAACAAAAATTATTGCTCACATAGGGATAGGTAATCCCTCCACCCAAAATTCACAAGCACGCTCGCAAAATCTGGAAATCCAGCAATGATGGAGGTAGAAAAATATGTTTGCATGGTTCTACAAGAAATGACCAGTGCTCGTGGAAAAAAATTTGGTGCGAACCGTCCGCAATTAGCAGCTATGCGGACACCCTCTGGATTGCTGCCGCATGGACACAAAACTTCATCCGAGGATGGGGCTTAATTCTGACCCTCACGAAGCTTGGCTCCCGCATGACTCTGCAGTATCCGACTCAACAAACGCCCACAGCTCGGCTCCCAATCAATGAAAGCGTCCTCATGTTTCCGCTGTCACGCCAGAAAGGAACCGCCTCCAGCTCCAGCGAAAGGCAAACACAGTACTCTCCTCGGCGATGGAGATTAGAAGGCCCTGCAATTGAATTTCCACAGCCAGTCATCATTGTCCCTCGCCCAAAAAGCTTGGCATGGAGGCCTCCAACATACTGAATCGAAATATTCAAAGCATCTACTAGTATTGTTTGGGAACTGGCAGCTTCAAATATGATTCAAACTACATCTTGTCGAGGAAGCGAACAGATTTATAGGTGGAAGGAATCCGATAAGGGGATCTAAGAAAGGGAGCAAGCTACTGTAGGACGCAAGAGAAGGAATGACCTAAAGGTAGGTCTCGTGGCGTGCGCTGATGTGTTTCATGTTGCTACACTGATGAACTTACAGACTCAACAATGATGGTGGAGGTGACGACAGCCGCAAGACGAGAGAGGCAATGCCGAAGTCAAAGTCCTCGAGCCAAGCTGTTGCTGCACGGGAGATTCGAGCCGATGCATTTCGCCTGGAGCCGAGCCGTCCGCTACCACTCCCATTGGATCTCCTGCGATGTCCACGCGTCAGCGATCCAGAGGGGGATCCGCACAGCTGCTAATTACGAACGGTCCGCAGCTAATTTTTTCCAGTGCTCGGTTGGTACCTACATAACCTGTTTTCCGCATACAGATTAGTGGAAATATTTTCAGCGACAGGCTAAGCAATACATTAGAGACTTTGCCTCAAAAGATAACGAAAACAAATGATAGGCTAAGTTTTGCCACAGACTATGCAGACCAACACACTAACTTTGAACGTCAGCTACTGTTAGAAAATACAGCTACAAAATGTGAAGCACTTTCAGTGTAAATTGCAACATGTTCAAGGGCCGCTGATAGAGGCTAGTTCTTCCACCAATATGGTCTCAAAACCATATTTTCATACCTTGCCCCTCTCTTAATCAACGGTTGAGATTGTAGTACTTCTTGGTACCTCTTGGTACCTCGCAAACACAATAAAAGATCTCAGAAGAATAAGAATAGAAGCAGTGTAAAGCACTGCCTTGCACGTGAAACGTAAACCAGAGTGTTGCATGACTCTGTATGACGACATATAATTAAGGGCAAGGGCGCTAAAGCCAACCAAACAGACGAGCATGACCCTGTTGATCAACATGCAGCAAAAAGAAAGTTGGTCGAAGGTTGTAGTGCGTGAACATACGTACTCGACGGCCTGCATTCTCTTTCTTTTCATTTTAGGCTCTATTCGGATGTAAAAGTCCAAGCACTCTATGGTCCATCTCGTGTAAACCATTTAAGTATCCAACAAGACTGGTACCCAGAAGTAGTGTCATATATGAAAGTATCAAGGACAAACTGAACCCGGAAATAATATATACTCATTTTTAGTCTCAATTCATTTTATCTTTGGAGTATGCTGTTAGTAAGTTCAGTATGGAAGAAGGGCAGGAATTATTGAAAATATCTAGCCTTGTCAAGCAATCATCTGCCTTGATTAGACAATGCAAGAAATAAGTTGAAATTTGGGCAAGACATCATGGCTATTTAAACATGTTCATAATGTGTTGTTGGACGGTATTGTTGTATCTGCTTAGCATCCGGAGCCATTGGGAGTAAAGTAGTTATCCCAAAATTTAGACTAAAGAAAGGGAGGAGCTCCTCATAAAAATCTCGGAAAGAGGACCATGATGTTGTGCTTTATTATCTCCCAGAAAACTTGATAGAATTCTACTGGAACTCCATCAGGACTTTGGACCTTATTTTGTTCCATCTGGATCGCTGCCTCCCTAACTTCAGTCTCATTAAAGACGGAGGTGAGGATTTCATTCTCTGGTTCAGTCACGTGCTTAATATCTTCTATGCTACTTTCAACCAAAGAGATGTTAGATGCTTTTGGGTGGCCAAAGAGGTTTTTGTAGTAATTAGTATATACTTTTTTATTTCGATATCACCAACAATTATTCCATCTTCTTGCTCTAATATGAAGATGTGTTGTTTTTGGTGTTCATTGTTGGCCACTAAATGAAAGAATTGAGTATTGTCGTATCCTCGAAGCAAATTATAAACCTTTGCTCTTCCATACCATTTAATATCCTCTTCTCTTACAACAAGAACTAATCTCTCTTTAAGATAATGTTTTAGGTTTGTCTTATTATCAGAGAGCATGCCGGATTCTGTTTTTTATCAAGCAATTCCAACATAGTGATGAGCTTTTTCTTCTCTTTCTTATAGGTTCCAGCGGTGTGCTTAGCACAACCACCTAGTTTGTTGTCTGAGGTATCTAATCTTATTTTGCCATCTCTACGAAGCCGTGCCTCCACAGGTTTCGGATATCCAGATATCCGCGACCATGTCAAAGAAACCATACCTAATAAGCCACTCCCTCAAATTTGAAGTCAGTCTGTTTATTATTTTGATGGGTAGGGGATCTAGTGTTTATGACAAGGGGAGTGTGATCAGAAATATTTCTGTTCCTAGCCTCCACGGTTGATAGTGGGTATTTATCTTCCCATTCTGTACTAACTAGAACTCTGTCTAGTTTTTCAAAAGTTTATAGGCGGCCGGACATGACAATCTCCTTTAAGTCCAAGAGTACAATAACCTCATTAAATAGGTTAGGCCATTTTGTTTCAAAATTATCTATGCTCTTATGATCAAGGTGCCTCATGATATTAAAATCTCCACCAATAATATATTGGAGCGATTCTCTAGGGCATGTATGTGCCATTTCTGTTAGTAATACCTCATTGTTTTGTTGTTGTGCTGGTCCATAGATGAAATTTGAAGCCATCGGATTTATCTCGACGGGTGAATTTTACAGACACTAAAGTCCCCTTCAACGATGGCTCGAATACCAAAGAAATTTAAATCTGTGACCAACAGGAAGCTGCCAGAGTGACCGTGGGGTGCCATTCTATGCCATATAAAATCTCGGACTCCACAAAAGTTTTTACGGTAGCATCTGAAAATTAATCTCTGTCTGTTTCTGAAAGAGCAATAAAATTAGTTGGCCCCTCTTTTACCATATCCAAGAGATATCTATGCTTTGCCAAGTCCGCTAGATGTCTGCTATTCCAAAAGACTCCTTTCATTGGCATACTTTGGAAGGGGTTTTTGTTCTTTTGTTGGGTTTGGTAATTTTTTCTTATTGGAAAAAGTAACAAACAAAACAGAAAAACATCCAATGGCAAGCATTTGTATTAATTATAGAGCAAAAAGGAAGATGCATTCACCAATAATCTATGAGTAGACTATTCATTATGCACATCAAACAAGGGTTCAACACAAATATGCACTATATTGATGGAAACAATATCTGAAAGTAAATTTCAGATAATTTCTGATGACAATACGCTTGTTCAGTTTACTGTTGAAGTGACTTCCTTTTAGCTACATCATCTTCCAACGGTTCGATCAGAGAAAAGGAATGGTTGATTATATGTATATCCCAAAACTGGGATTCAATATATGAAAACATCTATCAGGAAATTAAATGACGTCGTTTTCCCTTTTCTGTAATATTCTTCATTAGCTAGAGCCTCTGAAAGACTTCAGTACTTAAGGAGTGTAAGTGGCATGCTACTATATGGAGTTCGTTTCAAATCTCATCGCTTGGACCTTACTGTTCTTATGTACTCGCAAAATAGTGTTGCTGTCACATAAGAATGCCACACTGACGCTAGTATAACCCTACGAATGCGGTAGCTTGCACACAGGATTATTTTTTTTTATGTGGAGACAATGAATTTGAAGTGTATTTTCTTGCAGAAGAAAAGTTGAAATCCTAGGAAATTGATGAAACTACTAATGGAAGCATAAAGGCATGAAGTGTCCTGGATGAAGGACATGAGGCCATAAAACCAGCCTCTTCATTTCTTGATCAAATTTAGGTGTACCATTGAATACTATCAGTATCAGGTGGTTGATGAAAAAAATAAGTTGACATAACTGGTAAACAGAGTTACTTCCGACCATAAGGGATGATCGAGTGCTTTATGGGGCAGTTACTATTATGAGATGACAGTAGACCATCGGTATACAGCATGTTCTAGGTGTTGAAAAGAACAAAACTTCTGCTACTGTAACACTATAAATACAACGACACTTTTAGTCACATTTGTTTTAATTTAATTCTTAATGGAAGCTTCCTCTACATTGATATGCAGTTTATGATTCATCTAGCTGAGCCCTGCCCTTTGTTCATTCTACGGGGCAACCAGTTTTCATTCCGTTTTTAATCTTCTAAGATTTGACGAGCATAGCTTATAGCACAGAGGCTGCAGTACCAAGGAGCGGCTCGACGAGCATCGATCGGGTCAGGCAGCGCAACTGCACGTTCTCTCACGGGAGGCGAGGCACTCTTCTACCATCGAACTCAAATTGTTCTGTTCCACCCTTACAGTAGCCGACGGTTGCGGACAGGTGGTTTGCTCTGCCGCGAGGCTGCGTTTGATTACAGAGAACGCATTGTCGAGGAATGATCCGGGAATGGTCGGGAATGAAAACACTGACCACCCCTTTGCATTGGGGTTATCTCGTGGGTCAATGATGCAAGCCGCGGGCACTGGCGAGTCCCAACTCCCAACCGAGGGCACTCTTCTCAGAGAAATCTGATGACACCCAAATGCAGACTGCTGTAGGCATTTCTCGCTACGCCGCCATGATGTTGTGTTCCAACGTGTGTGCAAGAAAAGAAAGATGCTGGCGGTGCCATTGACCTAGCGAGAAGTTTCTGTGTCGCTGCCTTGGCCCGGATGCAGGATGGACAATCCTGAACTTGCTTACAAACTATACCAATGTACATGTCACATGTGACATCTATCCACCCAGTCCTGCTGACTGCTGAGGTTCAGCTGCCTTGGTAGTTCAGTCTGCGGAGGACACATGAGGATGACAGAGAAGTACTCCCAATGCCTCCCGTGCTTACCAAAAAGTTTCATCACCAATGGTTTCATGGGTTCTAAAGCCTTGGCTTCAAATTCAACGCTCATTTCAACTCTTAGTATTTATAAGTCGAGGGAGATCGCATCCAGCTATGAAAGTAAATGTACTTGTACTCTCTGGCTCCACAATTATTCACAGCTCCTATGCAGTTGTATGTTTACTAGCCATTGCACATGCAAACTCATTTATGTGTCTATTGGGTGTGTCGCGTCAAGGTATAATGATTTGTTCAGTTCAAAACTGTCAGCTAAGTGCTTCTGCTGTTCACAGTCGTTGCCATCTATTGTGTTCATCTGTTGATCTCAACGTCTTTTGCTACTTCAATCGCGTGACAGTGTATCGGGTCTACCTCCACCGCAGGAGAAGTAAAAGTTGAGCTTGATGACTTCAAATATCTGATTGAGATAAGCTTCTGTGCAAATGAAAATTCATGACACAATTCTAGAGTAATAGGGGTCTTCTTGGAAGTTGATTAATACAGGACAATGCGTACTATTCCAGTGGATAACAATTCAGAACCTTGGAAAAATTATGTGTAATCAAAGGAGTGAAAACAATAAATAGGATTAATTTCAACGATTCATATAGAGTGATGTACAAAGGCAGCACTGCACAAAGGTCAAGATTTAACAGGCAAGCATGTTGCTCGACGGCAGTGCTCCTTGACGATCGGTCCTTGGTTTTCCAGCTTATGTTCAGTCTTTGACTACATGACATGTTTGAGCGTATTTTAGCATGTGCTCCATTTTGTATATATATAGGTATGGTCTTTTGTGTCTCTATTGTAATTTGTGTTCTACATGTATTCGTTGCATTGTGCCTGCACATTTTTATGTAATCTGTGGTTTGCCACATCATATAATGAAAAAGTTCAGATGGGCTCTCTGCTTGGCCTACCATATAGTATCTAAAAAGAAAAAGGCAGCACTGATGAAAATTTGACTACAACACATGATGGCCACAAAGAGTATTTGACACCTTGAACACCGAGTTTGTTTCCATCTATACATCCGGACAAAGAATCTGACCTAAGTGGCTGCGATCTCAATAGAATAATTTGCAACCTAGAACAATCTTGAACCAGAGCCTTTTTCAAGAGCAACACACCCATTTTCATTCCATGACAGACTCTCTTTGTTAAAGTACAGCAAATATGACAACTAGTTCGTCCAAGTTGTGTTTTGGTAGACTGACTTGAAGACTTGAAGTACCTCTAGTGCTCCCGATGCCGCCCACGCATTCACTCAGTAGTGAAGCCACTAGAGTGGCCTCATGTTTTCCACCAATACAAAATGTTCATCTCTGGTATCATGCACACGACCGCTTGTATTATATTCCTTTGGAAGCTATTTTGTGGACGAAAAGAGGGGACAATATATTCTCATATAATTAGTGGTGCACCTACGGCTGCATTATACGTAAAAATATTGATGGTAAAATAGTAAATTTTGTAAAACTCTATGTTTAATTAAAAGACTCATAAAATCCAGGTGTTATATATAGCCCGTGACACTTTTGTGCTATATTTTTTAACCAATTAATCTAGCAAAACAAAATGCTATAAAGACCAATGGTTAACTAAATATACTCATCGTCACCATTGGCATTGCAATTTAACAAATGTCTGGGGCTTTGATCTTAGAAACTCTATTTAGGATTTTAATTCAGCAGTGTAATCAAAGAGTGCACTAGTATCCCAAAACAAGAGGGTGTGTCCCACCCTGTTTTATTTTCTGTCTTGCAGTTTATCACACTGCTAGCCTGTCTAGGCTGCTTGCTCCAGTTTATCTGGACTGTTGTTGACGCGAAAATCTACACGCGCGACCTGGAATATCTGCTTAGCTTCAGTGCAGGCTCAATACGAAAACCGGAGCATGCCAGTCAATTTTCCCTGCAAATCGACAAAGAGAGCGAACAGTCAAATTCCCGTGTCATCAGCCCCTGACAGGCCGATGAGAAAAACCGATAATCACTATTAGTGAAAACCAGCCCATGGCTATAAAAAGCAAATAATAATAATAAATAAACTAATCGACTGATTTATATTGGCTTATCGACAATTCAATAAATGAGTATTAAATAAAGCATAAATAGTACTACTGATAAGTACTAAGTTGATAGAGCGAAGTCAATAGATCTAAAATCAAGCATGCTAAGACTCACTCAGTCAATAAATCTGGTAGCTGGTATTGCAAATATGTCTTAAAATCATAGATCTAATCTATTCAAATAAGGGGGCAATCCACTATAAAAAATATTAGAATAATCAAATAAAACACTAGAAAGTCGATCGAACCGTGATAACCTATCGGCTAAACGTTCCGGTAGAACCCTATCGACTCTACCTATAATCGGATCGTACCTAGCCCTATCGACTCAGCGAGAGGTCAAAGTTGTTGTAACCTCGCTGGTTCAAACGGATCAAACTTAATCGAGACAGTGCCTAAACAAAGTAAATAAGGCTAGATTCAATCTAATTATAGATAAAAATCAATAAGGTGACTCAAATAATAGATCTAAATCGAGTTCATAAAATGTTGTAAAATCACAGAAGATCGGACATAACCAAGACAGTACTGCAATACAAAGTCGATAGAACAAACCAGATAAAGATCTAATTACCGGATAACTAGCAAATTCAAAGATAACAACTAGAATATGAAATCAATAAGAAAGTACTAGTTGAAGTCGATGAAATTACCGAGGGTGACTAATCCAGTCCCTCGCCGAAATCAGAGCCGATGCAGCCCACATGAGACGAGGATTTTGTCGAGTAGGAAAAGGTGGCGATGCATCAAGTTGTATTGAACGAAACTGTTAAGTTTTCTCGTCTAGACCCTATTACATATATATAGCCCCATGCAAAGAGTTCTGATCCGACTCGGTCAGGACTCTTTAGTTTCTAAATGAGCATAAACTGACTAGATTTATTTTTAAACAAAATCTAAACTAAAAACAGAAAGAGATAAAATAGCCCTAGCGAGCCCACTTTACTCCCTACGACCATTGTGCTTCTCTGACCTGGCCGACTTCAACTCCACATCTCCGACTATTGGGACCTGTCACGGAACCGTCTTACCACGGAGACGGCTCCGATCCAGGATCTTCCTCGGGTGGCGATACGCGCTGTGATGCCCAATAGTACAACACATGACAAAAGCAAATAATCGCAACAAGAGCATAGGTAGAGGATAGAGTTTTACATAAATCCGAAGTTATATTACAAACCAGAGTTTATCAGAAGTAAATTACGGAAGCGAATTGTTCAACAATGATTCAACTAGTTTGACGAAATAGGTAAGATACAATCGCCCTCTCACGGCGACATACAGGGAATCACCCGGCCATAATAGGTGCCTTGCCCAAGCACCGTACCGGCAATCAAGAAACTACTCCTCGTCTTCATTCGTGCACAGCTCCCACTCAATGTTCCAGCAGTCGGGGCGCTGGCCCTCCCAGTGGAATCTTCCACCCAGTGGCAATCTTCGCCCTGGTCATGTGAAAACCACACAGAGCTACGCCCTGAGTAACTAATTTACTCAACAAGACTGACCTGTCAAAATGGCCAACTACAGCCGACACCTAGACATGCAAAAGCTAGAGATAGGGTTTATATTGCCAGAAAACCAGCCTAAGAGTGGATCCTTATCTTTCATGTTTTAGCAGCAGGTTAAGTTGTGATGTGAAATGATAAATTTAGTTTGCACTAAAGCTATAGCAGTCAAGGTTGCAAACAATTCTTAATAATTTCAAACAGCAGTGTTAAACCCACTCATCATCTTAATGGCTTCCGACACTGTTACTGTGAGGGGCAGCGACTTGAGTCGATTTACATCCTGCGGGAGAAACCTGCTTGCACGATCCATACGTGCTTCCTGGAAGCCGCATGGAGCAACCTTTCGCTTACGGTATCGCAGGGTCTTCCGGGTCCAGACTCCCTCGAGGAGGATCCCTCAACGCGATGCGCCCCGTGCCGCCAGTTCCACCAAAGAAGGGAGAAGGCTATCTTCCGACCAGGCAGTAGTCGTAGCTACGTCGGTTTTTACCGGACCCATATCTCCAGCATGCAAACAGTATGTTCGAACTTGATCCTATGGGCCGGACATGAGGCGTAGCCTTAGGTGACTCGGACGGGGCTACCTCCTTGAAGACAAGCTGTCCTTCCCTTTCCACCTAGTTGCTCGTCCGGTCTTCATTGTTGTTCCATCCCAACTTTCCATCATCCGTCAATATTTCCCCAAGTGATAAGTCCTGATCTACGAGCGGTCTCCATACCACTTGACGAATAGCCGTCCTAAGTTAAGCAGAGCGACTACCGTCCTGAGACTAAAACTGGGTACAGGGATCCTACTGCAATACTAGGTTTTCAAACAACTCCTATAGACTTAATGCATAGGCAAACCTACCTCACACTACCTAGTGTTAAAATAAGAAGAGTAAAACTTGGTGGGATGCACCGAGGCTTGTCTGGGTTCTGCTCTTGGTCAGCTGCGACACCATCGTCTCCTTCTGGCTCCGGCTCCGGTCCTGTCTCCACTTGGTTCACTGTGTGATCTATGTGATGCAAACGATGATGCTTATGAGAGAAGATTCATGGCACTTCCTCAATAAATACGTTAATGAACACTATTACTCGTGGAAGAGAGCGGGGGTGGGTTGATTGGTCCGGCAGTGTAACGTATTACGTGGAGGCACAGGGTGGGGGCGTTTCGTGTATTTCCTTCATGGACTCCAGTATTTAATCACGACGACGTTGTACCAAAATACGGTGTGTGGGTGTCGGCCAGGGTTAAGCTACATACGGGATGTCCATGACCAGTAGGTGCTATTTAATTGATGTTTTAGTATATCGAGCACAACCCTCGCAAAGAACTAAGTACCCATGAAGCAGCCCTAAGGTGGAACCATATAGATTAAAGGGTAATATTACACTTGAGACACAATTTATTAAGTTGACATGGTTCTGATCATCAAATAAGCAGGGGTGATTTAATATAGTTAGAGGATACCAGCAGTGATTTATTGGCCAAGTTTCACCCACATGCACCGAGCCATTAACTTTAATTAATTAACGTAAGGAAAAAGGTGTCAAATTATTTATATCTAATATACAGAGACTCACCCTAAGACATTTTCCAGGGAGACTAGAAACCGAAAAACCTATTTGGTGGCCAAGTTTCAAGATAATATCAGCTCCCTATAATTAGTTATGAATTTATAAGGGTTTTTACTACATATTTTAATCCTAAAAATAAAACTAACAAGCAATGTGATTTAGCATTTTTCCCTACTAGTACTAGGCCAAACAAAGCTAACAAAATTTATCTTGCTTCAAAATTCCTATTAACTACTTTACTATGCATTTTACAAGTTTTACACTTTTCTGGAAATGAATAAAATGAGAAAAACCGATTTTTGTTTTCGCGGGCCGCATCCAGGCAGCCCAGTGGGCTGAACCCACGCGGGGGAGACACTCCTGGGCCAGATCTGGCCCAGGCGGGCGCGGCCTAGTGCCAGCTGGCCCAGTGGCCAGCTCGGCCAAGCCAAGTGCACGCGCGCGCGAAGGCAGCGCTCGGCCGCGCGCGGTGGCGCGAGCATGGTGGCCGATCGAGGCGGAGAGGGCACGTGCCCTGACTTCTGACGGGTCTGGGGGTGTGTGGGGGGGGTGATGCGGTACGCGGAAAAGAAGGCAATACGGCACGCTCCCGTGGCCGGCGACGAGCGACGACGGCGGTGGCGGCGAGCAACGGCAGCCGCACGGGTAGGGGACTCGAGCGTGAGCCGACGGTGGCCGGGAAGGGGAGGGAGGTGAATTCGCGCGTGCAAGCGCGAGGAATCGACCGGGGGCTCACCGTGGTGGTTAGGCATCGGGGTTGAGTGGCGGTCGGAGGTGGAGAAGAAGGCAGCGATTGACGGTGGCTCGGTGCGGGAGGGGGGATGCGGCTTCACGCGGAGCTTGAGGGCGTCGAGGTGGTGCTGTAGACGTCGGCGGGCGGTCGATGACGGCAACGAGGCGCCGATGGCGCGGAGCGGCTCCGAGCAGCGATGATGGTGCGGCGAGTGAGTGAGTGTGACAGAGAGAGAGTGAGTGGGGGGAGACCGTTCGGACAAGGGGAGTGGGCGACAAGGCGGATGTCCGAACACGCGTGGGGTCGTCGATCCGCGGCATCGGCGTTCGACCGCACGTCAACGACCACGCGGCGTACGGGCAGGCGGGAGCTCTAGGTGGCGCTGGTTGTGTTTGTTTGAAGCCGCTGACAGGTGGGTCCCACAGGGAGTTTTCTTTTTCCTTTATTTTTCCAACCCCGATAGCCGGCTGCATTTGATCTTTTCATGTGAATTAATTTGGAGTTGATCAAACTAAACCAAAAATCTGGCAGGCTCCACATACTATGGTCGAATTTATAAAAATGCTAACTACCAAAAATCCTTTATAAAATTTAAATGGGAATTTTGTAAAGAGGGGTGGTTTCTTGTCTTTTAACCATTTATTTGGGGCAACAAATAAAGTATGAGTCATCAACATATATTTTTGGTAGGTATGAGTCATGTGGAAAAATCTAGACTTGTAGTTCAAACTACATTCAAATTTGCTTGAATTTGGTTCATATAGAGGTCAAATCTCAGTTTTAAATTTTGTCCTAAATTCTCATGCTTGTGGGGATGGCTCTGATGTGTTTCCCATAGGGATTTCTGACACCACAGGTGTCACAGGACCGGTCCGAATTCTGGTGCCAACACATGCCCCCCGAGTCCAGGGTACGAAATCTTCATGCGTCGGATTTTATTGCCTCGTTTACCACAAGCTTTTACCGTAACCTACTGTAGTACCATCCTTATAAATGCACCTTCTTCCTTTCTTTATTTTCACCCGAGCTCGAGCCTTTTCACCTCCTTCTCTCTCCGACTTCGCCGACGCGCTTCATCTCCCGGACCTAAGCATCGACCAACACCGACGAACTCAACTTCTTCCTTGGCAATGGTGAACCTGCATCACGTCCCTGAGGTAACCTTATTTTCCGCTTTCTTTTGCCCTTAGGTTTCAACCTTAGATTCAATCCGTCATGTTCCTGTTCTCTTGTTCATTCTTCATGTATACTGTAGCAACCTAGCAATGACTTTGGTATTTTCTTAGTTCCTGCACTGAGAGGGCCCAATTAAATCTGCATCCCCTCTGCCGTCACAGCAAATCACTTTTACTTGGGCCCTCTCAATGATTCTGAACCCACATATTTCATTAACTACAAAATGAACAGAATCCCTTTTGAATCCACCCTGGCTATTCCTGAACCTTGGAAAACCGTTTTTTAGGTCATGGCCATCAGAAATACTAGGATGGTGAAATTGGTATCGTAGGGTCACATCTTCTCGTGCTGCTACCCTCCTGGATGCCCAAATAGATGAGGCACTGCCATTGTTAGAATGCCTTCCTGTTCAATCAAGGACCCATGGCCCCTTCCCTCATGGATGTGGTCATGTTGACTGGGTTGAACATCAACCAATACTTCAACACCTTTTTAATCAAGAACACCAAGCAGCAACGCAAGTTTGATACCAAGGGTGCGAACAGTTGGCCTAGGTACATTGTTGCAAATCAGAAGACCGACACAGTCACCCATCGAGAGCTCACTGCATTCTTGAACCTCTGGCTAGAGCACTTCATTTTCTGCGGGCCTTCTTGCATGCTGACTACCAACTTCCAAGGCATGGCTGAAATTTTTGCCGACGGCCAGAAGTTCCCCCTAGGTAGATTCCTGCTGGGTTCTGTATACCAGCTCTTGCATCGGGCCACCATGACTCTTCAACTGAACCAGACTATCGCAGCAGGGGGCCCATGGTGGTTCATACAACTGTGGCTTAATGTTTACTACTCCCAGGCCATGGAACTAGGCCCTTTCTCAGAAAACACATTCTCATCCACAAAAGAAGTAGAGGATGAAGAAATCCCAAAACACCGCTGCACATCATTGGTCGAAGCTGCCATGGTGTCCCTGGAGGGAGGATGACTAGGGAGGACTTTAATATTTACTTCACTCTCTTCTATAATGGCATCCAAACAAAAAAGCAAGTTTGGTTCCCTTATGAAGATTTGGAGATTGAAAATCCTTCCAGATTGCCCTGACAATCCCTTGCAAGACAGAGAGTCAGCACTTATCTTAGAAGCCTGCATCAGACGCGACATCCTTCTTGTCAACTTTCATGGCGGATAGTGCAGGACTCATTCATACGTGTTTTATAACCCAAAAGTGATATCTTGTCAGCTCGGGTTTGGACTCCTTCCTACCGGCTCCTTCTACATCAATCGACTTCGAGCCAGACAGGTACTCAAGAGCCACCTAGAGTATAAAAAGATTTATGATATGGCCACAGAATCCCAATGGTTAATCTTGCCAACCTGATGCAGCTCCCCTCCTATTCTGCATTGTTCAAAACCTGGTGGAGAGAGTGGAAAAAACATCTCTTATGTAACCAGTTGACCAGCCACCTCATCGGCGTCGAAGATGCAGCACGTCCCTTCAATTTCCTGCAGCTCATGTTATTTTCTCATCAACTCTTAATAATTAACTATCTCATAATGCAGGACCCGGCAATAACTCCTCCAATAGTGAGCAACAGTGGGCAGCCAATTGAGATTAAGCAAACGGAAAACAACCCAATCATAGGTTGTGATGCACCAACTGCTGCCCAAATCTTGAGCGGCCGAGGCTTGAAAAAAGCAGTCCGAAAGACTGTAAGAAAATTGTCAGAGAAGAGAAAAGATGCTCCTACAACTCAAGCAGCCGATCAAGAAAAACGTGCAAGAGTTGCAACATCTCCATCGACTCTGTCCACTCTCGTATCGACAATCTCGGTAACAACTCTTGAGCTTTTTAAAGCATCCATATCTTCATTTCAAATCATTAACTTATCTATTCATCAGACCTCTTTATTGACCCCGGTCGTCATACATGAAGTGGCCCAAGAAGTCATCACTGGTCTCGCTCGAGCTGCTCAGATGACATGCTCAAATTCATATTACTTGAGTTTTAATTTGCACCAGTCTCATAAACTTTCTTCTGACGTTGCCATCAACTCCTGCTATCCCACCAACGGCATCGGCGACTGTATCAGAAGACTCGATGAATCCTCCCTAGCCGATGGAACATCCTTCATCTTCATTAGCCATGGTAATCTGCATTTCTCTAGTTCAAATCTTTCTTTTCCTTACAAGACGCAGCTTACCCTCCTAGCTTTTCTTGGACGATTGTTCCGAACTCTGGGAGTCGGTCCAACAGCATAACTTTATCAGACCACCCTTCGTTGCACACGGCCTCTATCGACCCCGAAAATGTCGATACCACTAATTCTGAAAGAGCTACTGAGGAAACCATCTCCACAGCTTAAGTCACATCAACTTGGGCCATTATTCCCTAGGTGGACCCACACATACTATCTTTGATTATTTTAATATTCAATTGCTTCATACCTTAACTCCTCGAATTTCCAGGCATTCTTATCATCGGCCATCCAAGCTTACACTCCTATGAACACCACGCCGACCGATGCCCCAAGACTTGCTTCTCCTCTAGAATCAATGGTAGAAACTTATTCTTTCTACTTCATTAATTTACATGTTTACCCTATCTTCACCAACTCTTTCCTCTCAGGTCGAGCTCTCCGGGCGCATCTCATCTTTATATCTTCCTTTAGAGATTCGTGCTGCTCTTCAGTATATTTGGTGACGCTTGGACATGATCCTAATTGAATGCATGGTGTTGGATGCTAGTCCCATCAGAGAGAGATACATGGAAATCAAGGATCATCTTCATGTAGGCCTCGTCTCGGTGTTGCAGCCACTCGCCTATATTGAGTTTTGCCAGCTAGAAGTGCTCGAAGTCCAAACTCGCATCGAACGACGAGCAAGACAAAGAAGCCAAGCAGTAACTGTCAATAAAAAGGAAGCAGAAGAACAAAACAAGTATGTTTCTTTGGTTTCTGTGTCAGCTAACATCAATACCAAACTGGAGGGCCTGCGGAAAGAGCATGATGAAATCCAAGCTGCTCTTGAAGAAAAAATAAGGAAATAGCCGATGTAGAGGTAGCTCTTGCTTATGACAATCTTGACATCCCTTGTAGTACTTGAAGCAATCTTCTAGCATAGTAGGCCAATAATACCCAGTTCTTTTTAATAGCCATCTCATCTTATGGGCCGATTGATGTGTACCGCAGAGGCCTTCATGGACTTCACACATAACCACTTTGGCTTCTTCTTGATTCAAGCATCTCAACAACACACCATCAATTGTCCGATAATAAAGCTTTTATTCTAACAAAACATACCTCAACGCCATGTAACGAATCTTTTGGGGAGTACGTTGAGTTGGATCCTTAAGATACTGAACAATCTTGAACCTCCAATCTTCTTCATCGACATCGGCTACATCGACGATGACCCCATCGGTGTTCAACTGGTAACCTGATGCCTTCTGTGCCAAATCATTTGCTTCCATATTCTGTTCTCTCGGGACATGCTTGAATCTTACAGCTCTGAAATGTTGTATCATTTCCTGACACTCAGCATAAAATAGCCTGAATATATCATCTTTGCATTCAAAATCTCACGCTAGCTACTCGAGTATCAGCAATGAATCTCCAATGACTTCAACGCAATAAACCCCAGTTTCTCTCAAAATCTATAATCCCTTAACAACAGCTCTATATTCAACCTGATTGTTAGTCGATGTCTCTACAACAAATGAAAATTCAAATCATGCCCCCCCCCCCCCCGAGGCGATATAATGACATACCCGATGCCACACCCATTCTTGCACACAAAACCATCAAAAAATAATAACCATGACACCGGCTCTACCATTGAGACATCTAAACCACAATGCTCAAAAAATAAATCAGCCAGAACCTGACCCTTGATAGCTTTAGCAGATTCATAGGTTAAGTCATATTCGGCCAATGCTAGAATCCACTTCCCAATCCTGCCTTTCAAAATCGTAGCCAATGGCATATATTTGGTGACATCGGCTTTGTAGACTACCACACCCTCGGTCGATAACAAATAATGCCTTAACTTCACACATGAGAAATATAAGCACAAGCATAATCTTTCAATCTCAATGTACCTGGTTTCAACATCAATCAATCATCAACTCAAATAAAACACGTCCCTTTCTTTGTCATCTTGCTCTTGAACCAAAGTTGATCCAATCGGCTTCTTTAGGTTGCACTAATGCAGGAGGCAAGATCAGATAGTTCTTTATATCATCTAAGGCCTTCTGATGTTTAGGCTCCTAGACGAATTTCTAATCAGCCTTCAACTTCAACAATGGAGTAAACAAATCAAGCCTTCCTGACAAATTCGAGATGAGTCTTCTTATGAAATTGACTTTGCCGATCAAAGACTGTAGCTCGGTCTTGTTCACAGGATGCTCGATATCGTTGACAACTTGAAAGCTCTTTGGGCCAATCTTGATTCCTCTTTCATGTACAATAAAGCCTAGAAACTGGCCAGCCGATATGCCAAAAGCACACTTCTTAGGATTCATCTTCACATTGTGCCTCCTAGTTCTCTCCAGTGCTTCCCGCAAATCGGCTATATGATCTTCTGTTCTCCTAGATTTAACCACCACATCATCAATATAAATCTCGAGTAACCTACCAATCAAGTCATGCAATATGTAATTCATAGCTCTCTGATGCGTGGCTCTAGCTAGGGGTGGATGTCGAACTGGCTCGGCTCGACTCATGTTAGCTCGTTAGAAAATTGGCTTGGCTCGGCTCGTTCGACAACCGAGCTCAAAACTTGGCTCGGCTCGGCTCGATAATAAGCTCGAGCTGGCTTGTTAGGCTTGTGAGCCACGTATATGTTACAACTCAAACATTAGATTTTAGTAAAATGAAAGATTATAACATAAAATAATTAAGAATATAGTATATAGTTAATAGAAATAACTTATAAATATAACTTAATTTAAAATAGGTCCTAAAATAATTAAATATTAGTTTAATATTTCATATTTTATCACTAGTGATCATACTTTTTGTGAGTCTTTCAGGGCTCGTTGAGCTTGTGAGCCACTCGTGAGCCAGCTCGACTCGGCTCGTAAATTTGACGAGCTATATTATAAGCTCGGCATGGCTTGTTAACAAAACGAGTCGAGCCGAGCCGAGTCGAGCTTGTCACGAGTCAAGTCGAGTTACGAGCTTCGAGCTTTTCATCCACTCCTAGCTCCATCATTCTTCAACTCGAATGTCATAACGACCCACTCATATAATCGAATAGCCCCTGGAAACCTGAAAGTAGTCTTCGGTATGTCTTCTTCTGCCATAAAGATTTGATTGCAACTAGCATTGTCATCCATAAAACTAACAATCTTTTGCCCAACTCCTGCATCAACCACACGATCTATTATCGGCATCGGGTAATCATCCTTAGGGATGGCTTTGTTCAATGGCCTAAAGTCGATACACACCCTAAGCTGTCCACTTTTCTTGAACACAGACACAATATTCGAAACCCACTCTGGATATTAGCAAGGTCTAATGAACTTAGCATCATACAACCTAATGATCTTGGCCTTGATATCATCATATATCTCTGGATATATCCTTCTCGGCAGCTGCTGATACGGACGATATCCAGGTTTGGTGGGAAGCCGATGTTCAACAATCGATTGGCTAAGATCGGGCATCTCAAAGTAATCCCAAGATAAACAATTCTGATACTTCTTTAATAACTTTATTAATTCAACTTTAAAATCTACATCTAATTTCTTACTGGTAAATGTCGGCCTAGGTTTATCACCATCTCCTCCATCGTCCACTTCTTGTAACCCATCAGCCGACATAAATCCTTTTCCCAACTTGCCATCTTCTGCAAATTCCATTAGAGTGTCTGTTAGAGAAACAATTTTAAATTTGGCTAGTCCACCACTTAAGACCCTAGGTAGTAATCTAAACATAGTCTCCGTCCCAAATCTTGCCAAACAGACACTCTATATCATCCGCATTCCATGGAACGAAATCGGCCGATGCAACATTGATGGTTTCATCGACCGGGACCACCTCCACTTGATCGTCGATCCAGTGGACTAGAAACTAGTGTATTGTCAATGGTACACAGCAATTCACATCTATCCAATCACAACTCAGCAGAAGGTTGTAGGTTCCCTTTCCATCAATGACAAAGAAAGTAACCGACAAGGTCTTGCTGACGATTATAAGCTCTACAATTAAGACTCCTTTGGCTGCTGCAGTATGACCACCACAATTCCGTAGAATCATGTTAGTATCAATGAAATCATCATCAGTCTTACCCAATTTTTTGGCTGTGGTGATTGGCAAGATATTGACTGTAGCACCTCCATCAACCATCATCTTTCTCATCAGCATCCTGTTGATGAAGCCTTTCAAGTATAGAGCCTTCAAGTGCCAATGTTTAGATTCATCTGGTTTATCAAAGACTGCTTGTGGTATATCAAACACTAGCTAAGGCACTTCATCTTCATCAGTAAACAATTCTTCTTCTGAAGCCATAAACTCCTGTGAAAGCATCATCACCATACCCACGGTGGCACTAGGTATCTGCACTTGTGACTGCACTTTTGGCCTCCACACTTTCTTAGGTAGCTGATCATCTCCTTCGTCGTAAAAATATTGGCCAGCCCTAATCTGGTTGCAGCACATCCTTTGAACTCTACGCTTCTGGCTTCTAGAAAAAAAATCCCAGACGAACACCACTGATCATTCTGCTCTTGTTCCTCTTGCAATTCTTTATCGACTTCTTCATCAAAGTGGGCCTCGTTTTCTGTCTTCTTAGCACCCAAACGATCGAAAGCCAATACTCTGTTATGCCCATCGGTTGTGCCCACCATCGACTCTTTAACATTGCTTTGTCGATGTTTGTTCTGATGGTTCTTTGGAGTTTCCCTATACATCTGATCTGCACGCCTGCTACAACCAGAACAATTGTCGGTTGATGTAAGCTTCATGTTGTGATCCCATCAGTACTGAAAGAATGGACACTCCCAATACGGATCAAACTGAGACTCTTTTACTTCCCTGTCTTTCTTCTTCTGATATCGGCTAATGAAGGTGTCTACGTTGTCAATACTAGCCATGTGAACATTTACAGGGAATAGATGCCCATTGATGTTTATGGTTCCCTTTGTGAACTTAATCTTCCCCAACTCAATCGCCGACTGTATCTGTCTAATAAATTGGTATGATGAGACAGCGATTGTCCCACTTGCAGTACTTCTTCTTCTTCTTCAAATCTTTAGCAGGTGGAAGCACGTGGTTGGATGGTAGCTGAATATGTTTCTCCTACAGCAACATATCGAATATCTTATCGGCCTTGGTCATATCAAAATCATACTTCTCCTCCGGCTCATTCTGCATCACCCAAGGACATGACAAAACATTCTTATTCCTAGTCCACTCAGGCATATCGACATCTTCAGTTTCTTCATTGGTCTCAGATTCGTAATCATTGCAGTTGACGTGTATCGTCCATGACCGTGCCCCTCGAGTCACGTTCTCCTGAATCGACACCTTCTGCACCAATTGAGATAAGCTTTCAAATTCTGCGAAAGGAAACTTTTCTCTCAATGGCACGACCATGCCGTTGAATGCGATCTCTACCATTTGTTCGTTCGTCAACTGCAAGCTGAAGCATTTGTTGTGCACTTCCCTGAACCTCTGCATGTATTAATACACAAATTCTCTAGCTTTTTGTCTCACAGCAATCAAATCTAACAACCTCAGCTCCCTTGTCTCAACGAAGAAGTACTTGTGAAACTTCTACTCCAGATCGGCCCATGTGATGATAGAGTTTGGAGGTAACGATGCAAACCACGAAAAAGCCAGTCCAGAGAGTGACGAAGGAAACAACCTAATTTTCAAAGCTTCAAAACCATGGGGTGTGATCAAGACAGCGAGGTTGACCAAGTCAAAGGTGATCGGGTGTCGGTGCAAGTAGGGGCTTCCAATGGACCGGAGGTGGGAGAGACTTGCCGACGAGGAGGATCACGGGACAAGATGACACGAGTAAAGATCAAGAAGTTGCACTTTGAGAAGCATGCAAAACGGTTTCTCGGTTTAGGCCTCAAACCCGGTAGCGGTGATTGAAGGTGCACATGGCACCATCGCGGAGCTTGCATCGAGGCGAAGCAAAGTTGTGAAGGGCTCGATGGCGTTCGGCGACGAGGAAAAAGATGGACGGTTATGCCCCAGGTGGTAGGTGGCAGTGTATTGTAGGTGAGGGGTAGGATGGTCTTTAGGACAATCCCTAGGCCTATCTAAGGAGAGGTAAGGCTGGTGGAAGAGGTGCCTCTCTTTCCCTTAGCCGTGCCTTAAGTCTTCATTCAAAGTGCTAGGAGAGGTCTTCATGTAATAGAGGAGAGGAGTGGGTGTGTGAGAGACATCTCTTTCTCTTCCAAACAGTGGGAGAAAGAGGGTGGCTTCCTAGACATGTATCCATGTATCTTGACTTGATGAATCAATGATATGAGATTCAAATTCGTGCTCAAGTTCTTCCTCTCTTCCTAAATCCCGAATCTCTTTTTTCTCTATTTTTGGAGCTATTTTCATGAGAATTTTTTATCTTATTTTTTAGTTAGTTTTTGGGTTGGATTTCTTGAGGATCTTGGTGCTATGATGAGCTAGAATAGTCCTATATGGGTCCTTGACCGAATCAACAGATCTAGCACCTTCAATTTCAAAGATTTCTCAAGTTTTCCCTTTTCGGTGTTCTTGGCATGAGATCTGAAATTCATGATGATTCCTTGTGCTATTTGAGTGGATCTCTTTAGAGTAGAGTCGTGATGTCTTGCGGATGATCTGGTCCAAATTTCATGATTTTTGGAGTTCGTTTGATAGGGTTTTGGTAATTTTCTTTCTGAAACAAAGTTGTTGTTCTGTCTAGGACAGAACTTTGGTTGTCAGGACAGAACTTCCATCAACATGACGGAACTTCCGTCAAGGACCATGGAACTTCCATGAGTGACAGAACCTTTGTTGTGGACTTTGGAACTTCCGTCAAGCTCAGTTTTCTGATTTCTTGGATCTTCCTTGTTTCCTTTTTGTCCATCTTGAAGCTTCTGCTATGTGTTCTTTTGGTTTGAGTCATTCCTATGGTTAGCACATCACAAGTTGGTGTGTGTAATCTTGATGACTCGGTTAGAGGTTGGTTTGGATAGTAATTGGGAAATAGGCCAAGTTCTTGTGAAAAATTTTAATTGGCTCCCATTCACCCCCCCCCCCCTCTGGTCGCCTTCTCGGTCCTTCAGAGGAGGATCCTTTGCCACTACAAAACATAATGGACTTGAAGTTCTTGGTCCCACTTGCCGTGCCAAAAAGCATGTTGACGCAAAAATCTACATGCGCGACCTGGAAGATCTGCTTAGCTTCAGTGTAGGCTCAATATGGAAACCGAGTCGTGCCAGTCGATTTTCCTTGCAAATCGACAAAGAAAGCGAACAGTCAAATTCTCAGGTCACCAGCCCCTGACAGGCTGATGAGAAAAGCCAATAACCAATGTTAGTGAAAACCAGCCGATGACTATAAAAAGGAAATAATAATGATAAATAAACTAATCGGTTGATATATATCGGCTTATCGGTAATTCAATAAATGAGTATTAAATAAAGCATAAATAGTACCGATAAGTACTAAGTCGATAGATCTAAAATTAGGCATGCTAAAACTCGCTCGGTCGATAGATCTGGTAGCTGGTATTGCAAATATGCCTTAAAATCACAGACCTAATCTATTTAAATAAGGGGGCAATCGACTATCAAAAATTTTAGAATAATCAAATAAAACACTAGAAAGTCGTTCGAACCGTTATAACCTATCGGCTATACGTCCCGATAGAACCCTATAGACTCTACCTATAACCGGATCGTATCTAGCCCTATCGACTCAGCGAGAGGTCAAAGTCGATGCAGCCTCGCTGGTTCAGACAGATCGATCTTAAATGAGACAGTGCCTAAACAAAGTAAGTAAGGCTAGATTCAATCTAATTATAGGTAAAAATCGATAAGGTGACTTGAATAACATACCTAAATTGAGTTCATAAAATCTACTAAAATCATAGAAGATCGGACCTAACCGAGTCAGTAACGCAATACATAGTCCATAGAACGAACCAGATAAAGATCTAATTACCGATAACTAGCAATTTCAAAGATAACAACTAGAATATCAAATCAATGAGAAAGTACTAGTTGAAGTCGATGAAATTACCGAGGGTGACTAATCCAAGTCTCTCACCGAGATCGGAGTCGATGCAGCCCTCGCGAGATGAGGATTTCATCAAGTAGGAAAAGGTGGTGATGCGACGAGTTGTATTGAACAAAATTGTTAAGTTTTCTCGTATAGACCCTATTACATATTTATAGCCCCATACAAGAGGTTCTGACCCGACTCGGTCAGGACTCTTTAGTTTTTAAACAAGTATAAATCGACTAGATTTATTTCTAAACAAAAACTAAACTAAAAACAAAAAGAGATAAAATAGCCCTAGCAGGCCCACTTTACTCCCTATGGCCGTTGGGCTTCTCTGACCTGGCCGACTTCAATTTCACGTCTCTGACTATTAGAATCGGTCCAAATTCCGGTGCCAACAATTGTCTATACATTAAATGATAGGTTTTGATTGCAAAGCCCACCTGCATGTTATATCAAATTCCTATTGGTATACTGCTATGCTTAGTAATGTTGGTAGCAACCGTACTGTTCTTTACATTGGAAAATTATGGTACTGTCACATGATGATGAAATTGAGGACAAGACATGATGTGTAGGTTTCTAGCAAGACATGGGTCTTGGCTGATGGTTAGTGTGTCGTTGTCGTATAAGTACCGTAAGGGTTGTTGGCCTTGCTAATCAAGTTGAATAGTACCGAATATATGCTAGGTGAGAAGCCTAGTAAAGCTGACGTAACATTGTTGTTACAATACATGGAAGATACCCACATCTATGGTTGATTTAACCTAAGTGGGGTTGACAGAGTCTGCCACGGTGTTGGAGGACCATTACTCAGCTGCTTAGAGTAGTCAGTGCCTGCCACAATGTTGGAGAACTATCTACTCGGAGTTGTGGACCCTTTTGATGTTGTGGGCACTTTATGAAAGGTTGTGACGTGCATATCGGGTTTTTCCTAATGAGTACCGCTTGTGATCTCGCCAACTCGTAGTAACACGAGAAAGTGATGTTGGTAATAATGTGACTGGATGATGATCTGAATATTGCTTTGTCTGCATGATTGTTATTGTTGTAGCTTATTGGTTCATAATTATCTCATGTCTATTATAACTTGGCTAAAATATTGAAAGTAAGGATCAATTGTAGTGCTGCTTTTTAGCAAATAAAATCAGCCATGCTATGAGCCTATGCATGTCTAGGAGTCAGTTCGATGAACTATCTTGACATGTAAGATTTGCTGAGTATTAGTTTCTCAGAGCTTTTGCTTATGTTGTTTTGAGGTATTGATAGTAATGTCTATGAGCTTCCTTTTGGTATACTTCCGTGGGATGTGTAGCAGCTTTAGCGCTGGACGTCTCACTAGGAGTCCTACACGCTTCCATAAGATGGTTGGTTACATGGTCATTCGTACGGGCTTGAATGATTCACTACTATATGTATCATCGAGTTGTATATTTCAGACGTTTGCTTCTGCTAAGTTTATTGCTTCTGTACTTTGAAAACTTTGTTTAAGATTTGGTTTTATTTTGGCTAAACTAAAATATAATAAAATGACATGTTTATGTAAATTATGTTGGGATTGTGTTGTATTGTCGTAGGTTTTCTATCGGCATCAGATAATCGTCTTTAGGTGTGGCTTTGTTCAACGACCTGAACTCGATACACACTTTGAGCTACCCACTTGTCTTGCAAATAGCAGCAATGTTTGAAACCCATTCTGGATATCGGCATGGTCTAATAAACTTAGCATCTTACAACCGAGTAATTTCCTCCTTAATTTTATCATATAACTCGGATCTGTCCTCCTCTGTGGTTGTTTATAAGGCCGATATCTAGACTTAATCGGCAGCCGATGTTCAACTATAGATCGGCTGAAACTAGGCATTTTAGAATAAGACCAAGAAAAACAATTCCGATATTCTTTCAATAATTTTATTAACTTGATCTTAAAATTTACATCTAATTTCTTACTAATAAATGTTGGCCTTGGCTTGCTCATATATCCTATATCAACTTCCTGCAATTCATCGACCGACATAAAACTCTTTCCTAACTTGCCTTCGACATCAATATCCATTGAGGCGCGAGAAATAGCTTAGAATTTGACTGGTCCACCACCTCAAGACCCTAAGTAGTGATCTTAACATAGTCTCCATCCGAAACCCTACCAGGTAAGCATTTCATCTCTTCGGTCTGCCATGGCAACAAATCGGACGATTTCATTGGCCAGGACTACCTCCACGTGATCGTGGATCCACTGGATCAAGGACTGGTGCATAGTCGATGATACACAACAATTTGCACGTATCCAATCCCTGCCCGGCTATAGACTGTAGGTCCCCTTTCCATGAATGACAAAAAAACATAACCGGCAAAGTCTACTGCCCATTGTCAATTCAAAATTCAGGACTCCTTTGGCGGCTACACTACGACCACCATAATCCCCCAAAATCATATTTGAGCATTTGCCTTTGTTGCCATGTGACAGTTCGTGACTTGCATTGTGTTGTTCTTTCGACAAGGATTTGTTGCCTTGTCACAACAACTTACAAGCATTAATATATGAATGTTAAATTTATTTTTATGGCTTGATCAATGTCCATGTACATTATTTATGTGCATGTTGATTGGGTCTGTACACAGGTGTTATTGTAAATGAGTGATTAATTTTGAATTAATGTTAATAATAAGGGTATGTGTTGGGATTATGTCAATCATTAGCAACAAATGATGGTTCGGTAATTCTATAGTTGTTTTACGCTACATATTACAACCAGTAATTACTAGTGGTAATTAGAATCTATAGGTCTAGATAAGTTACCAATCCACTATTAGTACCACCAGTAGTTTGAAGTAGTATGATTTTACTGGGTAGTATTGGAAAAAAATCAAAATGGTAGAGCTGTAATTATTTTTACAAATTAGGATGAATGTGACTTCATCATTTCATTTCGTCTGTGGTTTGTGGCCGCGATGCGGCACGCCTCCATGTGTGTGTATGTGTTGGGTTGGGTTCGGTGCAAGGACAGCACGCAAGCCCCTCACTGGAGGTCAAAGGGTGATGTGGCACGGCTCCGTGTGTGTGTATGTGTTGGGTTGGGTGCAAGGACAGCACGCAGGCCTCCTCACTGGAGATCAAAGGGCGGCGACCCGACGAGGTTGCAGAGGAGGCGGATGTAGTGCCGTCCGGCGAGGCGGCACCCCTGGCGTGGGCACGATGGTCCCATGTGAGGAAATCAAGCGTTGAGGTCCCATCACAAGGAGCCCTTGCAGGACCGATGATGAACCCCTAGGGATCTCGGTGGCCCTTTGGGGGCAGATGGACAGGCTGGAGGCGGAACTGGTGGTGGCTCAGAAGTGGGGGCCGTGTTGGAATCGAGCGCGTGGCAAATGGCGGGGCTGGAAGCTATCATTGTCTTCCTTAACATGCATGTGCACGTTGCATGTGATGAGCTCGACGGAGTTCAATATAGCTGGCCTCCAGCACCCGGCTCCGCAAGCAGAAAGAAGCCCCTTTTTTAATTATCTCTGTCGTCCAGATCCAAAAAATAAACCACCGCTGACCTCGCCTCCATGCCATTGTTGGCCTCTGATCTTTCCCGGCAGCGATGCAGCAATGAAGTTTAGGAGTACTGCAGGACTTCAGGGGCGGAGCTGCACCCCGTGCTGGGGGACTGCGGCACCCCCTTGCACTGGCGAAGCTTCAGCAAGGAGGTAGGGGAGGGGGAGGGGGGCGGTCTCCCTTGTTAACTCCAAAATAAGGATGAATAGTACATAATTCACTGTTTATTCAGTGTAAAAATATAATAGGCAGAGGGGGAGGGCATGGCCTACCTTGGCCTCTTCTAAGCTGCGCGACTGCCTCCTTGATCAGGAAAACTCAAATATGTGTCCATGTGTTCACAACCCAGCATGATGTTTTATCGGTAAAAAAAAAAAGAAGCTCACCAGCTGCCTCATTACCAAATAAACACAACAGCAAACACAAAACCATAGCTTATGTGGTAGTGTTTGAGAGATAAAATTGCGTGCCTAGTATATTTTTATATTGTTTCTTGATTTGTGTTGTGCCAATTGACATTTGATTGTGAATCATTAGTTTAAACTTACTTAGCACCCCCTTAGCTAGTTTTCTGGCTCCGCCATGGATGCATGGACCTTTTTCCCCTCTGATGCAACACACTCATAATTGCACGTATTGTCATTTGCAGGACAGGCAATGTCGAGACTGTCGCACTACGCGTGACCATCGTAGTGGGAAATATAGCTCAGGCTGTTTAGGCATATAGCCATGCGGAGCTATTACTGGCAATTCCGCCGCGACGGTCGCGATCATGATGCAGGCATTGTTACATCGTACACCACACCCGTTGGAACGCTAAGCAAGCAGCTACGAATTTGCTTCCAAAAATCTATGGCGTTTTCTTTTTTCAACAGGTCAGACTTTCTTTGTCAGAGTTTTATCTGGCAGATGCACATTTAATTACCTCAATCATCTGCAGCAGAGTTATTTAATTACTTCAATGATTTTTCACATGGTCCATTATTTATTTTTTTATAACTGCAAGTGCTCTTTTGCAACGATTCAAAACGGAGGCAGATCGAAGCGGAATTTAAATTATCGGATGATACCTCTTTACGTAGAGAAATATATATTGATTAGGTATTTACAATATAAATATATGATCACAGCAAACACCGAGAAGGGACAACCAAAACACACAAACCAGTCCTTTTTGGTAATTACTCCATGCAAAAACATATATGTGTTCTATCACTACCACAAAAAAGGCCTATAGCGACGTTATAAAAACACTCGTAGCAGCGATTTTATCATGAACCGTCGCTACATATGAGATTTTTGAGCGGCAGTCAACAAAATCAACCATCACTAAAAATAATTTTCAAAGGCGGCTCATAACCTGAAATGCCGCTATAAATAAGCTCCGATATTTATGGCGGTTGGAACAATGAACCGTTGCTAAAAATACAAGCTGACATCATCAGACTGATTTTTAGAGGCGAACAACAATGCGAACCACCTCTAAAAATATAATATGCCACATCAATCCGGTCTTCTCTTCCTCAACCAATCACGGACCTGCACACGGATTATGTGCTTTCTCCCTTCCTCTCTCTTCAAAATCGACTGCCCTGCCCCTCTCTCACTGTCTCTTCAAAACCGATTGCTCTGCTCCCATCTCTCTCTCTCTCTCTCTCTCTCTATATATATATATATATATATATATATATATATATATATATCTCACACCATCCCCAGATCTTGGGCCATGGAGGCAGGGTGGATGGGCGGCGACTGAGAGGACGGGCGACGGGCAAACTCCCTCGCGCGGGGGCAGACGGGCGGCGGGCAAGCTCCCTGGGGCGGCGACTGACGGGCGGCAGCCGAGATCCCTCGCGTGGGTGCGGACGGACGGCGGGCAAGATCCCTCGTGCTGCAGTCAAGCTCCTTGGCTTGGCGGTGGACGGGCGGCGGGCAAGCTCCGTCGTGCGGGGACAGACGGGCGATGGCCGAGCTCCCTCGCGCAATAAAAGAGCACTCTTTGCCGAGTGTTTTTTGTCGCGCACTTGGGAAAGAGCACACAGTAAAAATATTGTCGCCAAAATGCTCTCTGCCGAGTGTTTTTCATCGCACACTCGACAAAGAACCTCTTTGCCGAGTGAATTATTTTTTGCACTGGATAAATAAGGACTTTGTCGAGTGCCAAAGAAAACACTCGACAAAGGGTCTTCTTTGCCGAGTGTATTTTTTTTGGCACTCGGCAAAGCATTCTTCACCGAGTGTATTTATTTTACCGAGTGTTTTTTATATAGACACTCGGTAAAAAGAAGACACTCAGCAAACATAGATTTTTCCATAGTGATGGTCAATGTGTTAAAAGGCAAGTAGCTAGAATATTAGACAAAGATGAACAGGGTAAGGCATCCATAAATCTCACTATGTAAAAAAGTATCAAACAAGACATTAAAAATAGAGACGGATTTAAAACATGTCACCAATGAATTATCCGCAACGCATTTTAATTACACGTGTCTTTAATAAGTTTGTTCCTGTCAAAACGCGTCACCAATAGAGCATAATCGCGATGCAACTTCATTGAATGCATCACCAATAAAAGCATTGGTTCATTGGCGACGCAGCTCAGTGTACTATGTCTTCTTTAAATTGGACCGGACCCAAAATTTTTATTAACTCGCATTTGTTATGCACTTGCGCCCATCCGGCGCTGCCTCACTCTCTCCCATGCCGCTCCTCCCCTGCTCCCCTCCCTGTACCTCGCCTCCCCGGCCGGAGTAGCCACGGCTCGCAGTTCCCCGTGGTCGACATCCTCCACGCCCCTCCCCTCCCCTAGAACCCACATATTTGGCCTCTCCCCTCTTCCAATACCCATCCGCAACCCTAACCCTAGCCGCCATGGAGCACGAAGCCGATGACGGCGAGGCCTTCTACACCACCTGGTCCGTGCGCAAGGAGGAGCTTGCCCCGGCGCCCCCGATGCTGCCGCTGACTGCCGCAGCCGCGGCTTGTCCCCTGGCGCGGCGTGGCACGGAAGTGACACGGCATGGTGGTGGCGTTACCCTCCTCCATGACTCTGATCCAGTCAACCGGCTGTGGTGGCGACACGCTGCTGGACGAATTCGATGGCCTGCTGCTGTGGCGGTGCCCTCCACGACTTATCTGATGGGCATGCTGCGGCGGCGGTACCCTCCTCAATGAATCCCGTCAGATGGCTCTTGCAACCATCGCCATGGGCACCGTCCTCCTCTTCACCTGACGTATCTCTCTCCACTGGGATGACCAGGTAAAATAACTGGTCATTCTTCCTTAATCCTGCTTGCTCATACTGCTCTGGTCTGCTTGATTGATCTCTGTTGTGGTCTAATCACTGGACTTTCTGCAACTTATTTGATAAATCCATAAAAATATCTCATGAATTTTGACCAAAAGAAACATCAAGCTTTAGATTAGTACTGTTAACGACGACCATGCCAAGAGTGATTTGATATGTTACACCTAATTTTGAGCTTTTCCGTGCCTGAGTTTTCTCATGTAGAAAACTAGTCCATATGCCCGCGCATTTGCGCGGAGATTTCCTTTTATAGAAATAGTAAGATATTTTTTCAATGTTATACTTGCACCATATACAAATTGAATTATTAATCTATTTCATAAAATCTTGAGTCCAACACAAAAGTTGAGTATCATTTTTAGTTATTATTTCAAAAGTTGTTAAAGTTTATTCAGGATTTTTTCTTTAATACACCATATCTTTATGGACTACTGAGATGATTTGAAATATTTTTCTCTTTTTCCTTCAACTTTAATCATTCAGGGAATTGAACATGATTATTTATCGTTAGTATTGGATGATTTATTGTAATATTTTTTTTTGCCTTTAATTTTATTGATTCAAAAACTTTGCTACCTTGTTACGTTAAGTTACTCTCAAAGCACATATTTATGATTGAGCTTATATACCACTAATACTTTGTTGATTTAAAAAATATCATTGTATTTTCACCGTCCTAGTTTCGTCTAACACTTCGTCATTCCTTTGCTTTCTATTCTGTCGATGGAGCTATAGAAATAATGAAAACTAGATACAATGATAGGAGAGGCGAGAGTTTCCATGTAACATAGATTAGGAGCAGAAGATTTTATTAAGATTTATTTATTGGGCTAAGGCGAGATGGGGTCCTCGGAAAAAAAAGGACAAAGATCTAATAGCTAATAGAGAATGAATGGAATAATATTTTAATATGTGATTTAGACTATTAGTTTGACGGTAAGTACATGGATAGGCCAGTGCTATCATAGAAATTCAGAAAAAAAGAGAAATACTGCATGTGGCCAATTTTGTATTCAAAAAAAAAATAGAGAAATATGACACGTGAGTAATTTTACGACTGTAAAAAAAGAGTTGTACGTGACTTATATTGAAAAATAATATATGATCTACTTATTATAATAGCATTGGTGGGTAATTTCAAAAACATGTGTACGGGTATTTTGGTCTAATTATATTATAATGGCAGGTGGGTAAATTTTTTTCTTATTTTCTCGGATTAACGTGAGAATTTCTAGACCCTGAGAGCCAATGTGGAGACTCCTTTTCTTGGTCAAATATATATATAATAGATTCTCTTATGATTTTCTACGTGAGATTTTTTAGACCTTGAGAGCGAACGTGGATGCTCCTTTTTTTGGTCAAATATATATATATAATAGATATAAATATATATATAGATATGGTCAGGCTGATAGACCGTCCAGAACATCAGGCGAACTGCTTGCATTGCCTCAATCAGTGCGTCATCCAAGGGCTAATAAGGGCGTTGCTGTTCAAACCCATGCAGACATATTTATCTACTACTTTTCCATTGGTCTTTTACCTTTTTCTTATATTTACATTGCTCTTTTATTTTGCAGGGCACACAGAAATAAAAAGTTGATTATGTGTAATGATGTAATGATTTAGTTTGCTTATTATGAGGTATATCTACTTTCTACACTATTATTCAGGTTCTCATTTTCATTTGGATAGACAAGATATGGTATTCATCTTAAGAATCTGCATAAGTACATGAAAATAATGCAATATAATATCTTAACAAATGAATTCTAAGTATCTATGTCATGATGCCTTGCTTGAACGATAGACTTCAATACAAAGGGCATGTTTGGTTGGTAGTAAATCAGACTGCACTCATGTTGCTAAGAAATTTACTTCCCTGTAAGACAAACCACTACTACAGAAATGCAATTTAGTGATGGTTATCTAAGCACTTTAGTGACGTAAAACATAGCCGTCTCAATTTTCGCATCTCTAAATCTAGGCCTATAGAGACGGGCATTTACCTGTCCGGTTCGAATGAACCCGAGATGGGCTTTGGAGCCCGAGATCTAGCAAGCTCGAGGGCCGCCGCCGCCAGATTCGGCGAGCTCGAGTGCTTCCGCCTCCGGCTGAGGGGAGGAGGGCCTCGCCGCCACCGGATCTGAGGGGGAGGAGGACGTGGCTGAGTCTGCCGCCGCCAGATCTAAGGAGAGAAGGTGGATGAGGAGGGGAGGGGAGGGGAGCCGACCGCCGCGAAGGAGGAGGGAGGCGGGCGGCGCAAGGGGAGGGAGGCGAGCGATGCGAGGGGAAGGAGGAGGGAGGTGAGCGGCGCAAGGGGAGAAGGGAGGCGGGCGGCGGCTAGCGCGAGGGGAGAAGGGAGGCGAGCAGCACGAGGGGAGAAGGGAGGAGGGAGGCGGTGGTGGGAGAAGGGAGGCGGGCGGTGGCCGGCGCGAGGGGAGAAGGGAGGCGGCCGGCGGCCGGCACTAGGGAGAGGAGGAGGGAGGCGGGAGGCGGCGGTGGAAGGAGAGGGAGGCGGGCGGCGGCTGTGGAGACCGGAGAAGAGGAGGAAGAGGCAGGTGCGGCTAGGGTTATGAAGGGCAAAAAGAAAAAAAAAGAAAAAAAATAATTGCCGCCCATGAGATTGGAACTTTGGTGTCCTAAAACAAAGGATGAGGTCTTGACCAGTACACCACCTATAGGGATGGTTATAATATTAACGTCCCTGCTATTTAAATCAGACTGCACTCATGTTGCTAAGAAATTTACTTCCCCTGTAAGACAAAACTATTCTAAGTAGCGACACAAGAAACGAAGTTTGGATTCAGACCAAAGGATTCTAAGTAAATCAGACAGCACTCATGATTCTAAGTAGCTACACACGAAATCCTAGGAATATTGGTTGAAATCATCTCTGAAAATAGCTTTGATGTTTCTGGGATATGAAAGAGAAAGATTCAAGGTCTAATTCTTTTTATGCCTTCTTCTGTGATGGAGGCATAGTATTGAATGAGTGCTGCATCATGACTGTCCAATCTGCTTCACATGGGAGAGACTGGACATGGAGCTGTCAAGCATGTATGATATAATGGGTTATTTTTCCAGGCTTGAATTCATATTTCTCAAATATGTTAAGACAAACACACTTCTTTCTTGTTTTCTTCATTGGCATGTTTCTGAATATTGTGTTTCTTTCCATTTGCTAATGAATTGAATAGATTCAAGTGTTGAAACTACCTCTCTGTAGCTGTCATTCTTTAGCATTATGCCCTTGCAGCTCGTGTCTTGAATACAAACTTGTTGAAACTATTTGTGGCAAATTGACTTCACACACTGTTCTCTACCATCGATAGAATGTAGCATCCAACTGATAGTACTTTTGTTCCTAATTGCAGGACAAGAACTCGAGGATCCTGCCTGTCTTGAACTTTTGATGCTCATTTGAGGTTTTTTTGTGGCATGGCTAGCATACAATACTTCTGCATTGTGCACTATCGTGGAAGATCACTAGATAGTTCATTACTGAACTAGTTTGGATCCTTATGAAGCGTGATGAGTTGATCCTAGAGGTAAATTGTTACATGCAATTACAGACACATGCTCTTTCACTGAAGAAAAGAGTGTAGAAATAAGTCTGTTCTAGGTTCTATAATGAAGTGTTATAGAAACAAGTCTGTTCTTACTATTAAGTTTTGTTGTGATTTGTGGCAGACAAACATATTGATCTACTTTGTAACTTAAACGGATAAAGCCAAGATATTTGTATTTGTAATCTATATAATGAATGAAGCGTGCGTATTTTTGTTGTATATATGGAGTAAATGGTTGTATTTCTTTTTTTATGGTTTTTATTTCATCGTTGGCGACGCATTTTATCAATCTGCGTCGCCAATGAGGTGTCATTGGCGACACATTTTTATCAATCTGCGTCGCCAATGAGGTGTCATTGGTGACACAAATTATCAATCTGCATCGGCAATAAGATGACATTGGTGACACGTTTTTACAGAAAATGCGTCTCCTATAAGGTAGACATTGGCGACGCTGAAAATATGCGTCGCCAATGACTTCGCATTAGCGACGTAAATTTGGCGACGCAAAAAAAAAATGTGCCTCCTATGACTCACGAGCTGTGTCTCTAATGACCTTTTCTTACATAGTGTCTGTAATTGTCCCATTTTTGTCTGAGTGTGTCTAAAGAGCTTCACTGGGTTTGGTGCCTAATCTTTAAACTAACAATTACCCATGAACAGGGTAAGTCATCTTATAAATAACTAGTTGATGACCCCGCGCGTTGCCGTGGGTGTTACTGATGTTACGTAAGCATGTAAGAAGATATAAAATTAAACCTCAAGTAAACAAACACAATTGCATGTTTTCTTTTTAACTGGTAGGAACTCATGAAAAAAAAGCACTTATAGACATAAAGTACCACACATAATAAGCCCTCATGAAAAAAAGCACCTATAAACATAAAGTACTACACACAATAAGCCTAAAACTATATTACAGCAGGGGGTATGAAATGTTTGGATCTCATAAAAATAGTGCACTTGTGGAGATAACCGGAGCATCCGAGTTTATAGTACAACATCTGAAAAAAAAATGATGAAGGATGTATAATCAACAAATAGAGCACTCACATTACAGAAGTCTATCTTTACTATTTGCAAGTTGATAATCAATCTCTCATAAAATAATTAGTGTAACATTTACAAAGACATAGACGTTCTAGTTCAGAGCAGATCATGGTCATGGGTTGAGATCCTCACCTTGCATCGAAACATTCTTTTGAGCACTTGGCGGATAGTCCACATGGAAGGATCAATGGTTGCAACTTTTTAATGAACAACTGAATAGTAAGTCCTCTATCCTGTTATAGCAAATTACTTCTGCATTAGAATCATTCAGAGAATTGAAGAACTCCAGTAAATTTTCATATGCTGGTTGGATTTAAAATTTACTTTACTGACTAATGCATCAATATATGAGCATTGCCTTCTAAAATTTATCAGGACAACGTGCATGTTTAAGAAATGTCTTGACACAACAAATCTCTAATGTAGGCCTACATCATTTGCTATGTCAAACTGCCTGGGGATAAAAAAAGCAACAAAACGTCACCCACCTTAAGCACAAAGAAATAAGTATTCTATACAACCAAACAATTGTAGCTATTTTACAGAAATCCTGAAGAGCATAATTCAGCTGCGAATAGTGAAAAAAGAAATAATTAAGTAGAAGCATATAGGTACATTTGTTTTGTACAAAAATGAGATAATTAATGCATGCTTATTAAAACAACAGGCAAATAGTAGCGTCAGTGAACAATATAGAAGGTGAAACAAAAGTTTTCTTTTGCTATTCAAAACCCAAAGCCTGAGTATACTTAAATGATTTTTAGATCACTATAAGCAGTCCACCTGTCCAGTGCGTTTAAGTCTACGTAATTTAACCTGAAGGAACTTGAACTGAAAATACAAATCTAATTATCTCACATAAGGAAGAATGCATGACTGGGAAGCTACAGCTGCCTTTTTCCACTATGATGGGAACTTAGGTCTGAAAAAAAACATAGTATTACCTCAATAAAAATTATTGGGCGCATGGTTTGGCATGAAAATAGGTCAATCTGCATTTGTATGAGATCAAAATACAAGTGCAACATAATGCAGTGCTTCTGTTTCACTCCTAAGCTCATCCAAATGATATTTGTGTGGAAGGAAAGGAACAATGTAAGATGGAACACTGAGTAGCATGTTGAATAAAAAATTATGGGGTCGACATATAATTGTTAATCTATTACTGCATGGTCACCCAATACATTATGCAAATGTCTCTGCATACCTATATAGCTTCCCTGGGTGCTCGTCGTTGGGCTACAGCTTGAGTAAGAGAAATCTAGTTGAAATAGTCATCAAGCAAGTTCTTTAGCTGGCAATCAACCTCCTTTGACATCACAACTGGTTTTGACGGGGAGAGGATAACATTTTCATCACGGACGGCTGTGGGCGGGTTGTGACAGCATACGGACGGCCAAGATCATCCAATACGAAAGAAACAGTAAACAGTGAAGCAACAGTAAAACAGTGCCTTGATGGGGAAAACTATGGATAACACTGAGCAATTCAATCCATTTGATACAACGACATGACGTTCCATTTCAATGCAGCTCACAAGCAAGGTGTCATTTCAAGATTGTACCATAACCAACCCCGTATATAGGATGTGATTACTGAATAGTGACTAGTAATTGATTTATATATTCCGTACAAAGCAAACCATACCTTCCCCAAGGAATTCCAAGCCCTACTTCAAATTACTAGTACTTAAACACAATTGTATTCTTATATTCAGTAAACAAAAACTGTAACACTCCTAGTGTCATTAGGGTCCCAAGGGTGTCACTTAGGCAGCATAAAACCAGAACACAAGCATTGGAATTTAAATTCAAATTGCAATTCAATTGAATTCAAAACCCAATTGAATGACCTTTGAACTGCAAGTCCCAAATTTTCAGTAAGACTCACCTTTGCAAAAATTATATGTTGATGGTCTAGGTCAATTAGAATTTTGGGAATTTTCTCAGAATTTTAATTCATCAATAAAGG
Organism: Eleusine indica; assembly: GCA_030378355.1. Taxonomy (NCBI): domain Eukaryota; kingdom Viridiplantae; phylum Streptophyta; class Magnoliopsida; order Poales; family Poaceae; genus Eleusine; species Eleusine indica. Next base: position 14,488,705 of record CM059494.1, read on the forward strand.
CCTCAAATAATTGTTAGAATGGTTAAAAACCAGCTCTGTTCATAAACTTCCTGAGCTTTTTGTATTGGGGACTGTTGGTAGTTAGTATTTTTGTAAAACCCAGCACAGTATGGGGAGCCTACCATAATTTTGGTCTGATTTTAACAGATCTGGATTAATTCTAACAAAATTTGCAAAGGTAGTCGGCTGAAAGGATTGGAAAAAGAAAGGAAAAAGAAAAACTGCCCGTGGGACCTGCCTGTCAGCGACTCAGAGAAAACACACCGACCGCAGCCGCGCTGCCCCGCCCGCCGCGTGCCGCGTGGTTGCCGGCGTACGGCCAACGGCCGTTGGCGCGGATCGACGGCCCCACGCGTGCGTTCGGACAGCTCTTTTGCCGACCAACGCGCTGTCCGAACCCCGCATTCACTCCTCCGTGCGCTCTCTCTCTCTCTCTCTCCCGCCCGCGCGCCGTGCCCATTGCCGCCCGGTGCTGCTCCGCGCCACCGCCGCCTCGCCGTCGCTCCCAGGAGCTCGTCGACGTCCACGGCCTCGCCTCGGCATCTTCAAGCTCCACGCGAAGCCACCTTCCCCTTTCCGCGTCAAGCCGCCGCGGATCGACCTTTTCCTCCCCGTCTCCGACCGCCGCCCCACCGCGTCGCCCGGCACCCACGGTGAGCCCCTGACCGATTCCTTGCTCGAGGAGCTTCCCATCTTGTTCGCGCACGCGTTTGAGCTTGGGATGGGCAAATCCGACCACGTTTTCCCCTAGTTCTTCGCTCGAGGCCGCCGCCGACCACCGCAACCCCCACCTCACCGGTGAGACCGCACCCCCGGCCTCCCTCTTGCAGGAGAAGCTCGGTGACCTCCTTCTCCGTGCTCCAGTGAAGCTTTCCGTCTAGATCCCGAGTCCTACCGCCCTTCCCTTGCCGTGCTAGCCGACGACGACCCCTGCCCTGTTTCCGCCGCCGTCGCTGGGCTACGTCCGGCCATCGCCGGTGGTTTCCGATAGCCTAGATGAGTGCGCGGTGTTGAGTATGTCATTTCTCCTTTCTAGACCAGCCCAAGCCAAGGACCCCAGCGAGCTGCGGCGAGCCCCCCCTGCCGGCGCCGCCGTGCTCCGGCGAGAGCGCGCGCGCACGCGCACTCGGCCCCGCTGGCCACTGGGCCGCGAAGGCCAGTGGGCCTGGCCTCGCTCTCGGGCCGCGCTCGGCCGAAGCGCTCCGCGCTCGCGCTCGCCCGCTGGGCCGCGCGCGAGTCCCAGCCCAGTGGGCTGCCTGTTTGCGGCCCACGATGTTTAAATCGGTTTTTCGTAATTTATTCATTTCCAGAAATAGGTTAAACTGGTAAAATGCATAGTAAAGTGAATAATAGGAATTTTGTAGCAAGGTAAATTTTGTTAGATTTGTGTGAACTTGTACTGTGGTAGAAAAATGCTAATGCCACATGCATAGTAATTTTTATACCAAGGTTAAAATAAATAGGAAAAACATCAATAGAATTTTAATTAATTCCAGAGAACTGATAAAATATTAAAAATTGGCCTCCAGGTGGGATTTTTAGTTTTAGTCTCCCTGGAAAATTTTTTATATAGAAATTCTCTGTTTATTAGCTGAAATTAATTTAATGTCTTTTTCTTATATTAATTAATAATTAATCTTTGGCTTAGAGCTTGTAGTGAAACTTAGCAATTACATCACTCCTGGTGTAACCTAATTTTAAGTACTCACCCCTGCCCCTTTTGAAGAGCAGAGCCTTGTCGACTTAATAAATTGTGCCCCGAGTGCAATTTTAACCGTTGATAAATGGTTCCGCGTTAAGGCTGTTCACGGGTACTTGCACTTTGCGAAGGTTTTGCTCACACTAGTGCTATTTAGTTAGCACCTGCAAACCCTGGACGGCACTTGCACAGCTTTGCCCGGCATCCACCGACACACCGTACTTGGATGCGACGTCGTCGCGGTCAAGTACTGGAGTCCATGAAGGAAATACACGAAGTATCCTCGTCCTGTGCCCCACTCCTTGAGTGATGCTTTCGAACGTCTCGCCGCACACCGTTTAATTCCTCTGATAACAGTGTGCATTAACGTATTTATTGAGGAAGTGTCATGAATCTTCTCTCATAGCATTCCCTCTTGCATCATATAGATCACGCCGTGAACCACGTGGAGGCAGGACCGGAGCAGGATCCCGAAGGAGCTGGAGGTGCCGTAGCTGACCAAGAGCAGAACCAAGGCAAGCCCCGGTGCATAACTCAGTTTGAATTTTTATTCTATCACTAGCTAGGAATGTAAGCTTGTCTGTGCATTAAGTGATAGGAATTGATTCAAACCCTAGCATGCAGTAGGTCTCCCTTCCCGATTATTAGCCTCAGGACGATAGTCGCTCCGCTTAAAGTAAGACGACTGTTTATCGAGTGGTATGAAGACCACTCGTAGATAGGAATTATTATCACTGGGAAATGGGTTTGGATGAAAAAAAGGGTGGATGGAATCACAATGAAGACCGGACGGGCAACTAGGTGGAAAGGGAAGGACAGCTTGTCTTCAAGGAGGTAGCCCCGTCCGAGTCCCCCCTAAGGCTACGCCTCGTGTCCGGCCCATGGGATCAAGTTTGAACGTACTGTTTGCATGCTGGAGATATGGGCCCAGTAAACCGACGTAGCTACGACTATCGCTTGGTCTGAAGATAGCCTTCTCCCTTCTATGGTGGAACTGGGGCTGAGAGGAGGGAGCAATCCACCCACGGATGACGGCACGGGGCGCATCGCGTTAGGGGACCCTTCTCGGGGGAGTCTGGACCCGGAAGACCCTACGGTACCGTGAGTGAAAGGTTGCTCCATGCGGCTTCCCGGAAGCGCATATGGGTCGTGCAAGCAGGTTTCTCCTGCAGGATGTAAATCGATTCGAGTCGCTGCCCCTCACAGTAACGAGTACCACTTGATCGCTGCTACGGAACAGTGCCGGAAGCCATTAAGATGCTGTGTGGGTTTAATACTGCTGTTTGAAATTATTAAGATTGTATTGCAACTATGATTGTTATAGCTCTAGTGCAAACTAAATTTATTTCTCTGCATGACAACTCAACTTGATGCTAAAACTTGAAAAATAGGGATCCACTCTTAGGCGGGTTTTCTGGCAATTTAAAACCCTAGCCCTAGCCTTGCATGTCTAGGCGTCGGCTGTAGTCGGCCATTTTGACGGGTCAGTCTTGCTGAGTAAATTAGTTACTCAGGGCGTAGCTCTATGTGGTTTTCAGATGACCAGGTCGGAGAATGCCACTGTGGAGGGAGATTCCATTGGGAGGGCCAGCGTCCTGACTGTTGGAACATCGAGTGGGAGCTGTGCACAAATGAAGATGAGGATTAGGTCCTTGCTTGCTGGTACGGTGCTTGGGCAAGGCACCTATTATGGCCGGATGATCTCTGTGTGTCGTTGTGAGAGGGCGATTTGTATCTTAGCTATTTCGTCAAACTGGTGAACCAGTGTTGAACTTTTCGCTTCCGCAATTTATTTCTGTCAAACTCCGGTTTGTAATATAACTTCGGATTTATGTAAACTCTGCTTCCCCACCTATATTCCTGTTGCAATTATTTTCTCTGTTATGTATTGTACTATTGGGCGCCACAGCGCGTGTCGCTACCCGAGGGAGATCCTAGAACGGAGCCGTCTCCGTGGTAAGGCGGGTCCGTGACAAAAACCATGGTCCATCATGTCCTACCATTAGACATTTCACAGGCATTTCATCAAAGAACCTATGTGCAACCCAGTACTTACCATTCATTCACATGATAAAGTGTAATCTCAGGCAGTGACATAAATAGCTACCATTTGTTCATATCCTATGCACTGATTCACTAACAAGTAATGTTGCATCGTATTTACCTTCACCGATGAGATGTGGCATCAGGCAGGCGTGTCACAGGGAGCTTGTGGCAATCTGGTGATTGCGCGGCAGATTGACAGGGCCGTAACAACTGGCACATGGCTGCTCTGGAATCCCCTCGAGACGCCAATTAGATGAGCGACGCCAACTGTTTGTAGGGGCGGGGATGCAGTGCGTAGCCATGCAGAATTGGCTGGAGCGATCCGGTGCACGCCACCACAAAATTGATCGCCGGGCTTCAAACACTTCATGGCAGTGAGGGAGGAAGACAGCTCAGATCCTCGGCCATAAAAAACAAATCTCTGTAGCCGGATATAGCTGCTGGTAGCGGGCACCACTAAGCTAATCCACTTTTGCCGCTAAGCATTGTGAGCCGCTAATAGTTGGCTAAATGCTGCTTTAGCTGCTAAACAGGCTGTAATTTAGCCGCTAAATGGATGCACAGCCTGTTGGCAAGTATTTGAACAGGTAAAAAGCTCTTGTGTTTACATTTCTATTTCCTACTGCAGGGTGGGGCAGCTGCCCCAGCTAGCCGCAGCAAAATTTTTGACCCCTCAATCCTTTAGTCTAGCGGCTAGCTAGACTTTCCATTGTTCCCACCAAGTCACATGCTTGACTAGTGTTATGCTCGTCCTCATGAATCATAGACGAGTGCTGCTAGCATTTTGACTGTACGGGCTTGGTCCATCGCGTTTTGATCACCTGGTATTCTACCCACGACGCAACAGGCAACACCAAAAAGAAACAGCGCCACTGCTGGACGCCGGAATACAGCTAGCCGCTAGACTAGAGGATTGAGGGGGTCAAAAATTTTGCTGCGGCTAGCTGGGGCAGCTGCCTCACCTTGCCGTAGGGGAAGCTCCGCCAGTGTGTTGCATACATGGCTTCTCCACCGTCAGAGCTTTCACATGACAATCCATGGGTAGACCCTTATTTGTAGCAAACTTTAACATACCCTGGTTTATATTTGGTTATTAGCTTTAGTTACACATTATTCTCTGTCAAAAAATGGTTGTTTAGCCAAATAAAAATTATTGATCTGTTCGCTTTCAATATAAGCGGGGTGGGGACTTTTGTCTAAAAAAAATGAAAATTATTGATAACTCGGTAATACTCCATCCGATCTCTTTTTCTTGACATTTCTGACAACTTTGGAGAGAATGAGGAAGCGGTAAAATGACAACCCTGCCCACATCCTCAGTTGTGATGTCGTGCGCCTGACTCGCACGATTATGGAAAAGAACTTGGCTGATTCCTTTAGTTGTTCGTAGTTGACCAGTTAGACGTCCGCTTGTCACATTCAGTCTCCATACTACATCTGATAAGGTGTTGTATTGGCTACTGTTGATGGTCGCTATTGGTTACTGAAGTCGCCATCTCAGTGTTTCTCATCCAGGCGGCCTCTGGAGATATAGTAGTGGTCGCCATTCATGATCGGCATGCCGAGGAGCTAGCTTATCTACTCAAGTATATGACCACACATATTGAGAAGTCAAGCAGATAAGAACAAGAATAGAAACCAACCGGCGTGTAAAGCACTGCCATGCACGCGCAACGTAAACCAGGTTCGTGCATGACCCTGTATGATGACATATAATTAAGGCCAAGCCCGCTAAAGCCAACCGAACAGATGGGCATGACCCTGTAGATCAACATGCTGTAAAGAAAGTTGGTCGCAGGTAATATTGTGTGAACATACGTATTTGACGGCCTGCATTCTCTTTCTTTTCGTTTTAGGCTCAATTTGGATGTAAAAGTCCAAGCACTCTATGGTCGATTGTGCGAAAGCGGATCAATTATCAGGATCACTTACTATTTATCCCCAATTAATTATCAGCCACTCGATAGCATTTATTCTCTTCCAACTCTTTGCTTAGCTTTATTTGCTGGTTCTGGAACCAAGCTATACATGCCATCATAGCCACAAAACACCATCAGTATCTGAACCGTGTAGAGGTTAAACGCCATTATTTAGCCACTCCATCTGACGACCTGTGTCGCATCCTAGCTAGAGAATCAAATGATGTGCCACCGATGATGGGCTTGACCATCGGGATAACCTCGACCAGCGGTGTGATGAGCAAAGGGACAACTTCAAAAAGCAGGAAAACATGATGGCGCCTAATCCTGTTTCCATTCCACCGAAGGGAGCAATGCAGAATCTCTGAAACACCATTGTGAGTCGATTCTCTATTGATAGTATAAAGATAATCACTAACGTGTTTATCCATATTTACCCAGGCAATGCATGTTAGGAGCTGTGCTGAGGGCGCCAGATCCCTCAAGTAAAACCGTTGGTCCAAGTCACATAACTCATCTTGGCTAAAAATCCATCTCGTGTGACTGGCACCCTGAAGTTCTGACATATGTGAAAGTATCAAGGACACACTGAATCCAGAAATATATACTCCCTTTTAATCTCAATTCATTTTATCTTTGGAGTATGCTGTTAATAAGTTCCGCATGGAAGGAGAGCAGGAATTATCAAAAATATCTAGCCTTGTCAAGCAATCATTTGCCTTGATTAGACAATGCAAGAAATAAGTTGAAATTTGGGCCAGACATCATGGCTATTTAAACATGTTCATCATGTGTTGAAAGCATAACAAAATTACTGTCCAAGGATATCTAGGTTCTGAATATATGAATGTGAACCACAGATTGCCATCTGCACTGGTACACATACTAGTACTCAACCTTTCTAACCAACTTTATTGAGCAATTCGACTGCATCTTCCACTGTGTTTACACGAAACCATGAGGAAGATTTCTTGAATTTGAGGCCGCTCCTTCTCTATTGGATAGTAAGGTATCTGCATATATATCACAAGAATATTTAGTTTAAGAAACTTCTATTCTAAAAAATATTTCAACTCATCATCAGAACGAAAGGTACAGTGCAGACTGAATATGGGTCAACCCCCTAGACTCGTGGAACTCGTCAAGTAATGTATGTAATATTCCTTGAAAGTATTTATTATGTTTTACAAGGGGGTCCACTATCACAGACAAACTAAAAAATAGTTCTTTATGCTTTTTTATTCACACTCCCATTCAAAATGCCGCATTACAGACAAAATAACATAATACTCACTCAGAGATCATGTGAAACCTATGTTTCACACCTCTGTTAGTAAGTCTCATTTCCTGTTTTGGTCACTAAGGAATAGTTTTGTAAAGCTACAAATGTGATTTTCTTATTAGAACCACTAAGCATCATTTGTATAATTAATTCAATCCTCTCGAAATAAGTGTTCAAATGAGAAATGAAGTTGTCTGCCTCAAAGAGGAAACAATGTAGTTTCTGTGCAAACTTTGAGTATCTAGAAATCTCAAACTCAATCTTAGTGTGTTGGACTGATGGAGGGTAGAGTAATATGGCTTTCCAATAAATATATATGCCTTATTATTGGAGATATGCCTAGCGCGCTCTCTCTCTCTCTCTGGTGAAACAGGCTAAAAATTCTAAGAGTACGTGAAAATAGAAAAAATCTTGGACTAACCAATGCTACAACTACAAAGTTAAGAGGCAGGCACACTTTTACACCATGTCTTTGTGTACATTGATACCCAAGCCGCAATTTTATATAACTCTATACATGTAGTAGCAAATGTAAACTGAATGTGGCTTAAAAGTAGGAATTAGACAAAACCTTGATGGGTAATAAATGAGGTACTTGAAGTCTGTCGTCTCGTCCATGTTGAACAGCTTGGACCTGCATACATAATAATAAAAAAAACTGAGAGACATGTTTCCGACTAAATTGAAGTTAAAATAACCACCACTACTAAAATGATTTATAGTGGCAATACCCAGTATCTCTACTACTATTAAATTAAGTGCAGTCATCTCTTCACGTAAAAATTTCTGCCCCTTGCCCCATAACCTCCCTACTGCCCTACGTATGTATCTGCCTGTAGTGTTTGCAATCCCCCGTAATGTTCATCCGCTCAACTGTCCTTTCCGTTCATGTTTCCGTCCATCTACTTCCTTGTCCTGTCTGTTTACGCTGGGTTTCAAGAGTTTCATCATTCTACCCACGCGGGTTGGGCTTCTTGAGATATCCGATGGGGCGATGGGCATAGGACGGAGGGTGTTATTGCTGGGCGACGGGAGGTTCTTCAGGTCGTGACTTTCCTTGAACCTTGAAGCTCGCCGATCCAAGTTTCCACAATCCCATCGTCGTCTGCATTGTGTCGACACAAGAACTGCTCATCAATCGTGTTCGATGTACCGACATTGCTGATGAACAAGCCGGTGTCTTCGCGCCCTGGCATGTGCGCGCCACCGTGCCAGCGTCGCCTGCCCTAGCGCATGCATGATTCGCATTGTTGTCGTCGTCTGCCCTAGCGTGTGCCTCCACTGGTGACGGCGTTGCCATCTTCAACATCTTCAAGCGTGTGATGTGCTTATTGTGTGTGGCGTCGTTGTCGTGCTGTCCTTAGTCAAGCGCTGTGTGTGCACCCTCTCCATGGCCAGCGTGGCATGGTGGATGATCGTGATCCTCCTAGGCGGCGGAGGGCCACGGTCAAGCCCGCGTTGCAGCCCTGGTGTCAACTTCGTTCCTCCTCCCGTGTCCCGTCAGTTTAATTTGTGTACTGATTTCATGGATTGATTCTTGCCGTTTCGAGTAAGCAGCTTCTTTCATTGATGCAATTTAATCTGTGGTCCGTTTGCCATTCAGTATTTGACCTCAATTTTACATCTTGTGTTGATTGCTCTTAGGTGATTCAAATGAAGTCCACATTTAAGAAATAAAAATACCAGCTCCTTTTGATTGTCTTGCACCGTGAAGACTGAAGCACAATTTTAAGCAGCTCCTATGATTGTTATTTCTCATGCTACAGCCTACAGTAAGTATTCATTGCTTGCCGGCTTGCACTTATAAAGCGATTGTTTAATTGGGTAAACATTATGCTACGGTGAGGAAGTAGTTTTGTTTAACCCTTTGAACATATCATCAAGTGTATGAGAAATAGATTTTCTTGTTCCTGTAGGCCATTAGCTTTATCATCTTTGGTCTGCTGTAGCACGCATATATAGTAGTACGTGCACTTGTTTCAGTTAGATCATGAATATTTACTAGATTGCATAGATCTCCATAAAGAGAGATGGATAACTGTGTCAACATATGTTGGCTCTATTCAAGTTTGAGAATCAGGAGTCTATTCGCTGACACGGTTGCTTCTATACATATGATGATTGCTCTGGGTGGCCTACATGTGCTTTGTTGGCATGTACAGTATGCATGAACATTTGATCTATCTGTTCAGTACTAGGTGTTTGAGCATTTAATGTATACTATTTTAATGGCAATAATACTACAAAGTAAATTGCATGTAAACTGGTGTATTAGTTTTCACAATTCATTGATTCCATTGAGCACATGAATTGTGAAGTTACAGTATCAGTAATCACACGAATAAACTTGACATGGTTATTTTGGCTAGAAGTTGCAGTTTATCAAAATCTACATCATAATAACTAACCGCACATAAGTTCCTTTGAAGGCCTCTTGAAACAATTTTATGCTACTTTATGTATTCTATATTTTGAAAACTCCAATTTATGGGCTATCTGTAAATTTTGTATGTGAGAGCAGTGTAGTTGGTAGTCATCCGCATCTACAGCTATTCCACTTTTTTGCACTGGAAAATACTTGTCAGTTTTAGTCACAAGAAACAGATAATCCATTTAGATGTTTATCTATTGCCCCTCAATGGTGATAGCCTAGCCTGACTGCTTGCGTCGATTTTTTTTTTTTGTGTATGGTTATAGGAAAAGGAAGTTAGTGAAATGCTGCTGGAAGGAAGCAAGAAGCTTCAGGGACCATAGTGTGCTGAAGCGAAAAAATATTGAATGTTGAGGATTGAAAGAATAGAGTATCAAAAGAACCTCAGCTGCTAGAGTGGTGATGTTCGACAGGAGGAACCTTTTTTTGATCAACAATTATTAATTTATTAATATATTATTAATAGTTTGATAATATGGATATTTATTTCTTATTCTAAAATAGCAGTCATTGTCACTTGTGAACTGAATATAAATGACAAAAAAAAGGTGTAGAACCATTTTGAGTTAATAAAATAGTTACCTGATTACAATTAATAATTAATAAAATTGTTACTTGATTGTAATTGTAAACCACTAATTCATGATAAAATTCAAACACCCGTAGTAACGCACGGGCGCTTTGCTAGTAATATCTATTGCAGTAGTTAACTGAAAATTGAATTTTAATATTAACAGTAAACTGTCTCTTGTATCGGCTTATTCAGAAAATATGAGTTCTTTTTTGAGTGAAGTTGGAAAATACTCCCCCAAATCAGTTCTCATTAGAAAAAAAGCATAATTAATATCTACGATTATCCTATTATATTGTATTCTCAAGTTAGTTACGACGACAGTGAGAGAAACTGTGAAGGTTCGAGTAAGAGAATAAAGATTATCAAATTACCCGAGTCCTGTCCACTTGGATCAGCTGATCTCTGTACATAGATGAGAAGAAAAAAATAGTATCAGCTACTATATATACATCTCCATATAAATTATATAGTAAATACGAAGAATGCAAAAAAGGAAGCTAGGCACCTTCTTCTGGACAACTTTCCCATTACATTCTCCTGTCGCTAGAAACTCGGTAACTTCACGTTTGGAGCGGAACGTACGTGCGTAATTCTTGTGAGCATAATACTGACAATAGGAAAGTTTAACAAATATATATGACATGTATGGAAATCATGTGGATATAATCAGTCATATTATTGTGGAAAACATTAAGGGCTTTTTGCACCATTGCCATTGTTTGGGTATCTAAATTGTACAGTTGCCATTAAATTTCTTGAGTCGGCACCGTTGCCATTCCTTTGCTTATGTGGCATCTTTGGTTGCCATTGTTTTATAACAGAGTACAAACACCGTCAAAAGTTCATAAAAAGGACAACACTATCCCTGTCCCCTTTTCATGTCGTCGCAGGCAAGCTCATCGAAGCTTGCTACTGGTCCGCTGGAAGCCGAGCCGCCGCAACTCATTTGCGTCCACACGCCTGCCTCAGCCAATTCCTGATTTAATAGGTTGGCCTTTGTATCGGCAGTAGATTAAGGAGAGGCAATAGCAGAGCAAATCATTCAAAAATCTTGCAATAGAAGAAAAACTACCGATTATTCCCACCCATCGTAGCAAAGGTGCAAGATTTGCTCAAGCAGAAGTAATGAATCTACTCGAATACCTCCATGGACCATGGATTTCAATTCCACATCACACATGCAAAGCTAGAAAGATAAAGTCGATCGAATCAGGATGAACAGCAGTGCCTCTCTACACAGCTCGGCAGGCCGAAGCTGGGTGCAGCTTAGTGACCGCGGGTGGCTGCGGATCCACGCGCGGTTGGCCCTGCCGCCCTGGTGGCAGCGAACTAGTCGCGGCGACACCAGCTGACCTTCGGCGGCCGCAGCAGGCCACAACGAGGTGTCCGCGGTGGCAGCGACGTCGGGCCGCAGGCGACGACAAGCTGGTGGCAGCAACATCGAGCCATGTGCGATTGCGAGCCAGTCGTGGCGCACGACGACCACCTTGGGTTGGCGGCAGCGTGGCGCCGAACTACAGTAAGGACACACAGATGAAGGGGGGAAGATGAAGGGCAATTCTGTCCTTTTCAAGCATCATGAATTTCCAACAAGTTTTTCTTATTTTTTTATTTGTTAAATCTAACAACACCAGACGGAAGTCCATTCCAGTGGCATATATGTCAGTCGAAAATTTTTAATGGCTATGAAGAATTGAGGTCTCAAACCAATGGCAATGATACAATTTTCCCAAGCATTAAACGAAGCGAGGCGATATATTGTTTTGTTAGAAAAAGGAGATAATGGTCATCAGAGACATAAAAATGAAATTACAACAAGTCCAATGAAAAATTATGGTTAGTGGATTCACATAATGATTTTTCTGTGGCATATAAATAAAATATCAAGTAACTCGGGATAGATTGAAAAATATTTCTTCAATTTATGATAGGACTTGCCAGAACGAGATTCTTTGGACAAACAAATCTGTTCTATACAAAAAAAAAAGCATTAGTTTCTATTTATTCGTCGGTCACTATGGAGGGGATAGAGGTGACTAGATAAGGAAATTCATACTTCTTTAATAAAATAATGCACTTGTTCAAAAACCTTTTTCATAATGTTTTGAGTTAGTTTGTTGTATTTTGACCAGCGGCTACAATTCACTGCCGTGCCACAAAACTCTATTACAGTACAAGGAATCTATATAAAGCCTTGAGACGAAGTGAAAGAACTCTAGATATGAAATTGACCTTCCCTGTACCTACTAAAGTTAAAGTAGAACAGGTATGTTTTATAATGAGCGCCAGTTATCAAACAGTAGAGCGAAAAAATCTTCTCAACCCAATAATTATATTTGAAATTGAAGAGATGCCATATTATTTGTGGGACAAGAAATGCAGCAAGACTATGTACCCAGGCCTTGATTCCTTGTTTGCATGTGGTTAGATGACCAGTGCTCACGTTTCCCTTGAGTTATGTTAATGAGTTCCTCTATTTGATAACATCCGTAAGAGTATGTGACAACAAAAAATACACAACTACTGACGTTAGAAAGCATTCACAATTGTACGGCTATATGGTGAATTGTTCATTCACAACCTAGGCTTGTCCTGATTGAAATTGACAAAGTAATTTTATCACTACAAGATTAAAGTTCACCATATGATTCTCAGGTGTAAAAATAAACACCATTTAGTCGAAAAATGATCACTAGTGATGTAGATAAAGGTCAAAAGAAATGATATTTCAGGGAACGTCAAAAAGGTTAATTGACTAGTTTTCTGACCTTGTCCTTTCTCCCAATTCCTTGGACTTCCCAATGCAGCCATCCATCTAAATTAATTTTATAAGCTATGAGCCAAGCTGGGAGGTCCAAGTAAGTCCTTTTGTTCTGAACTTGGTGTTGGGGTACTATATTGAGACTTGTCGCCCCAGCATGGGTACAAACAACTTGATCCTCTGCCTGGCCAGATCCTGAAGATGCTCCTATATAGTAGTCTCGATGTCCATTATTTGGGACACTTCTAAAGCAAGTTTTTCTCTACAATAGGAAATCATCATGTTAATATATGTACAGGTAGTCAGACTCTTTAAGAAATTCCGATTCGATGGAATTAAAAAAAAAGATTACAAATTGAACAATATGGTGACTATTGACCAAAAAGAAGAGGAAGGACAATCATTTATAGTTATAAGTAATAGTCAAGATACAAAATATCTCATGAATAATCAGTAAGCATGGCAACAAATTACAGAACCATGAGATAACTTCATTACTCTCCATATGAATCATGTATTTATCAGCAATGAATCATGAAAATATTGCTAGACACATGTATCAAGCACCAGATAACATCGCATGAAATTGTAAACACAACATGTATAATTATTTGTGCTTGAACTGCACTAAGGAGTCATTGGACACATAGTTAACTTGATTATGGTTTCAGCTTCCCTGTCCCCTTGTAATTACTTTGTTTAAATTTTTTAACATCTCTGAAAGATGGTAATATATTTTTTGCCGCACAAAAGTTTCAGTTCAAGTTCAGATACACATGTAAGGTAGCAGTAGCATAACAGTTACAATAGAAAATTTTCAAGAAATAAGATAGCCTTGACAATAGCATATTCAATCACAAAATCCTAAATATTATGAACCATATACTCCTGAAAAAAATGAAAAAAATAAATCATTATATGCTGAATACAAGACCTGAAACTTATTCGAAAAATGTTTGTTGTCACTTGTTTTGGTGGCCATGATGTTATTCTTCTGGACGATCTTTGAAACGCCTCTCCTCGTTGGAATTACAATCTTCCCATGAAAATTAGGTTTTTGGAGCAGATTCATGCCACCAACAGTCTCAGTATCCACTCTAGTGTTCTTTTGCAGAATCTTGTTGTCACATGAATCGCAGGTTACCTTATTACTGCCAGGTACGATTTCCAAGCTCTGACCTTTTTCTTTCTCTCTCATAATAACCTGCTCGATGTCCAGGGTTAAGAAATTTGTGCTTGTTAGTATGGCATCTCTTTTTCATGTCCCTGGGACCAAATAGTCCTAAAAAAACATTTGTTGCAAAGTTGCACCTACAGATCTACTATAAGCACCAAAAAGAAGAAGCACAGAATAAAGGATTTACTGATTTTTCTTAAATAAGCATGAGCAGTTGTATCTTAGTTACCTCAGCACCATGAGGTTTGGCAGTAATTCCTGTTTTCCTATGTCCTGAATCAGCTTCAAAATAGTCTCCTAGTCCATCATCATCACGAGAGATTTGTCCATGGAGAGCAGTGTGCGTCCTTTCACTGTCGCTGGAATCTTCTTCTGAAACAGGTGGAACAATCTTACCAGAACCGACCTCCCTCTGCTCACCAAAACCAACGCTGGTGGGCACAAGAGAATCTATTATGGTCTTCTCGCTGTCACTGCTTGAATCTTGTCCATTTTTCATGTTGTCACCTAATTCTAATCTGCTCAAGGATCCTTGTTGCTGGATCTTGTCTCAGATCTGGGATGGAGAGAAGAGAACTGAGATAAGGAGAAGGTAAACCTGCTGTTATGTATGGGTAACAACGAAAGGAAGATGTGTTTCAATAATTAACAGGGCATATGTGAAATTGGGCACTTCCAGCCAGAATACGGTAGCAAATTAATTTGTACCCACAGTAGAGGTTCCTGTTAGCAGGAATTATTAATTCCTTCCTGTTCTGTCTTACTACAATGAGTGACAATTCACATGAACCCAAAGCCAATTATTTGTTAGGTGTGAAAGACTCCAAATACTAGATTTGGCTTTTTCCACGTAGTGACCAGATATGCTTGTATTAGCTGGCCATTATTGCTAAAGATGTTTCCATGTGTATTCTCATTCTATGCATGCTGGTTCGGGGGATCTTTTTTGTTTTCTGTTTAGATGTGCTTGAGCGATGTAGGCAAATACTGTGTCATAAAAAGCAAACTCTCTCTCCCCAAACTGCTGTTGATGGCACTAACACCATATTGCTAGCAACCCTACTCTCACGTACCTAGAATAACTACTTGGGACCAAATACTGTGTCATAAATAGTAAACTCTCTTTGTCTCTCTCTCCAAACTGCTGCTAATGGCACTGACACCATATTGCTAGCAACCCTACTCTCACGCACCTAGAATAACTTGCTAGGGTTGCCGCTCCTTATTATTCCTCTATTTCCCCAGTACCTTCTCCGATTGCCCCCATAACAGCTAGTCGATGGGGATAGTGGTGAGCTTGTCTGTCTACTAAAGTATGTACCCAGACATCTTAAGGATTCACACAAATAAGAAACACGATAGATCCAGAAAAAACGAAGCTGTTCCTATATATGTGAATTCAAATGTCCACCAGTTGAATCATTTGTTCTAGGAAGACCTCAAAATCGTTCCAAGGAAAAAATAAAAATGTTAGAGCAAGAGCTCGAATTTGTTCCAGGGAAAACCAAATTATTTCAGTAATTAAATCCTACAAATGTTCCAACTTTTGGAATCTTTTGTTCCAGAAACCGAGAGAGTATTTGTTCAGCAAGTTTTGATCTCAAACCTATGGTTCTCTCTTCCATGTTAGCCAATGGACATTTTATGGAGAGTGGGAAGAGAGTTGCGTGT
The DNA here is from genome assembly GCA_030378355.1 of Eleusine indica. NCBI lineage: Eukaryota > Viridiplantae > Streptophyta > Magnoliopsida > Poales > Poaceae > Eleusine > Eleusine indica. The sequence continues at coordinate 14,504,265 of CM059494.1, forward strand.
GTGGCCAGCAGGGTAAAGAAGATCAAAGAAAATGGAGACGCTATGAGCAGTGTCCGACCAGCAAGGGGAAAATTCTATGCATATTCGCTCCACACCGCCTCTCGTGCAGCACCAACTCAGATGCATGCCACCTGTCCTGAAAATAAATCACGTGGCTCCAGGCCGAGATGTGTTCTTGCAGGTTAAAATATGATTATGTGTCTTAGAAATTCACAAAACTTTTCTCGACAAACAGATGTGTTCTTGCAGGTTACAAGTGCTACTGCACTTGGTAATATTCTCTCTCTTTTTTCCAATGGAATACCAATTGAGATGCTTGAGAATGACGTGTAATCCGGCAGTGAAGGAAAACAACACAATGAACAGCACCAAGCCTGAAGGATCACCATGCAGATCTAGCTGGCGGCGCGATAAACAAATTGCAATGGCAAACCAAGGAATGGAAGCCTAAATTGTTTTCAACAAACTTCATTGGCTCCGATATCACTTGTTAACAAATAATACATAAATATGATCAAAATTAGATACTAAATTTTATCTAGAAAATTCTTTTGGAAAGAATCATACGCACTGAAGGTCAACCTTCACTATACAAGCAGAGTTACAACGCAGGAGAATAACAATATGCCTCTCTTAATTCTTCCCATATAACACAGCAAATGTATATATAAGTAGAAACTAGAAAAATAAATATCCTAAACAATACTCCATAATATGGGAGGACTCCACCTCTCAGGCCTCCTAGACGTGCACTATATAATGCTAGAATTCAAATCATGTTCCAACAGCGTTGGTCGTCGTTGTCCCGGCCGCCTCTAGTTTGATATGTAAGAAAAGTACTCCCAATGCCTCCTATGCCTACCTAGACGTAGTCGTATTGAGCAAAGTTGCATATCCACATATGTTAACAAACACTCATCAATCACAAATTCTCCTTTGTCTTTTTTGTGTCGCTCAGCTTCAGATGCTCTTTTCAGCTCCTATTTACATGTGAAGGGAAATAACATGCAGGTACGGAAATAAGAACAATAAATGTACGTGTGTGATCTGACTCCATCTAAATACTCAGCTGCCATGTAGCACACGTGCACAAGCCATTGCATTGTATGTAAACGCTTTTATTTGTCTACCTGGAGACAACGCATGCATGAAGCACTACCACAAAAAGACTCTTTAGCGGCGTAACAAAATATAACATAGCGGCATGACCAAAGAAAACCACCACTGCAGTGGTAAAATAATTTGTAGCAGTGGGTCATAAAGTCATTCGCCTCTAAAAATCGATTTTTTTAGGTGGATCTTATTGTGAACCACCGGTATAAATAACAGCTATTTATAGAGACAGATCACATTGTGAACCACCTCTAAAAATCAATTTTTAGAGGCAGACCATAACATGGGCCACCGCTAAAAATCTAAGACTCATTTCTTTTTTCTTTGCCCGTTGGCCTAACCCACCCTTCATAGGAGTATATAAATATTCCTAACCCTAATGTGCTGGATGACTTCACTCCTCATGTGCACCCTCCCTCTCTCCCCACGTGCGGCCTCCCTCCTCTCTCTCCCCGTGCCCCCTCCCCTCCTCTCCTCACCTCATGGGGCGACGGCGGCACGATGGCCCAGGGCGACGACGGCACGCCAGAATCCACACAGATCGACGGCGACCTCCCCGAGCCCCCTTACCCTCCCCTCGTCCTCGCCGGCCTCCACCACGGTGGATCTGAGGGAGGCAAGATCCAAGCGTCACCCTTCTCCTCCAGACGGCACCCTCTGCCCTCCTCGCGGCTTGTGGCAGACGGATCCGACCACCTCGAGGTGCGGCGACGGACGGGGCTCCTTGAGAGGCGGTGGCGGGCGGGCCATCTCGAGGCGCAGCGGTGAGTGGGCCTCCTCGAGGCGCGGTGGTGGGCATGGGCTCGTCGATAGGCAGCAGCGGCCGGGCCACCTCGAGGCACGGCGGCGGGCTGGCCTCCTCGAGGCGCGGCAACATGGCTCAGCGACGAGCGAAGGGTGCGAGGTGCGGCGGCGGGCAGGAGATGCGAGCACAGGGCACAGACCATGGGCCATGGGTTGGGGCCCATATTTTGTTTTCTCTTTTTATGCGTAGCGGTGGGTGATTTTTTTGACCGCCGCTACAACACCCTTCTTTTGCGGCGGGGAACTTGTATCCGTCCTTATTACAATTTCTTTTTACCTATGGTGATGTATCGGTGGCCTGGCATCCCCGCTGCTACAGTATCTATTTGTGGTAGTGAAGGTATAATAAGTGGCTGAGTTCGCATCTCAGTTGACAACTCTCAGCTAATAGGAGCGTCCACAATGGCTGCCATCAATTGGTTCATTTCCTCTCAGCCTGTTCTGCTATTTAAATCATGTATTGGATAAATCGTTAAGGCGGCCAGATGCATGCACAAAATTAGTCATGGGCGACAAGGGATGAGGGGCCGACAAGGGATGACGGTCCCATAAGGGATGGCGAGAGCTCGGAGATGTGGCGCTTGGTCATGTCAACAATCATAGCGCCGAAGCATTCTCTAATCATTATGTGAGATCGGAGGTGTTGACGTACGGAGCTAATTCGGAGTGTGAGCCAACTCGAGGAGAAGGAACTGCGGTGGCACAACCGTTGGATGAATTGGAGGAGGCTCTGACAAAGATCGCTAGATCACTGGCCAATGGCACATCTATATCTGTATTTATTATATATATATATTTGATCAAGAAAATAAGTCTCCACATTCGCTCTCAAGACCAAAAAATTACCAGATTAATCAAAAAAATAAGAAGAAAAAAATTACTCACCAATGCCATTATAAAAAAACTCGACTAAATTACCCCTATATATGATTATAAAATTACCCATCATGCCATTATGGAAAGAAATGACTAAATTACTCCTATTTATGATTAAAAATTACCCACCATACCATTATGAAAATAAACCATAAAAATAACTATATATATGTTTTCAAAATAAAAATATATAAACCGATCGTAATACGTAAGCAGGGTAGCGTAGTTCACTCTCTCTCATTCATCTCTATTTTCCCTCATTCAAAGAATTATAATTAGTATTGTAATGTCTAAATTAATCTTGGTTCTCTGCATATAGTTGACCTCAATGATGATAAAAATATTGAGCTCTCTGTAGTATCAAGAACACAAGGACGATGACAAAGTTGAGTTGCTTTCGCTATATCAAAAATTGAAACTATGGTAGCCTGTCTCCAATGTAAGCTTAGGATCGGAGCCATAACATTGACAGAAATGTAAGTGTTTCTAAACATGTGCAACAAATACCACATCATACAAAATCAACATATGCTCCGTGCTTGTTTACATTTGCCATACTTTGTAGGAAAAATATTAAAAATGATCCTAATAGCGAGATAATGGTATTAAATCCTAATGCATGCATGAGTTGTAAAATACAAGTAACAAACATAAGTATATATTACCCTAATTTTCTACATTCGAGATAAAAGAAAAACACTTGCCTTTATATTGAGTTTTCAATGAAATAATTTAATATTTGATTTGTACAAAGTGTACTACAATATTGAAAGAAAAAACTTTATTAATTTTTTCAACAAAATATTGAAACTTGCCACCCAAATGCGTTGGTAGGTTGACTACACTACAACAGAATAGGCCATTAGCGGCGGTTGAATAGCAACTGTAGTGGCGGGTATCAAATCCGCCGCTACCAATTCACAGCTAAAAATCAACGATTTGTAACGGCAGATACAAACAAACCGCCGTAAAAAACAAAACAGGGGCTGTAGCGGCGGGTGACATCTTCACCCGCCACTACGATTAAATCGAGAAAACTAAAAAAAAAAAGCCTCCATGAGCCGTCTGTAGCCTGGAGGAGGGGGCAGGGCCGGAGCCGTCGGCCGCTGGGAGGAGGGGGGCGGGGTCGGAGTTGCTGTTGTTGGTAGGAGGGGGCGGGGTCGGAGCTACCGTCATTGGGAGAGGAGCCACCGTTGCCCGAGGAGACGCGTCCGCTTCCCAGAGAAGCCACAACCTCTGGATCTGCCATGCGCTGCCAGGATAGAGGAGGGGGTGAATCCGCGCGCGTCGCCGATAGGGAGGAGCAGGGCGGGGCCGAGAGGAGCAAGGCGGGTCCGGATCTTGTCGCACGCCATCGGGAAGGAGCGGATCTGCCACACGCCATCCTTCGCCGCGTGCCGCTGGGAGGGAGGAGGGGGGCGGGGCCGGATCTCATCGTGCGCCACCAGGAGAGAGGAGGGCGGCGGGGGCGGATCTCGCCACGCACCACTGGGAGGGAGCAGATCCGCCGCGCATTGCCGGGAGGGAGGAGGGGGCGGGACCAGATCTTGCCGCACGCCACCGGGAGGGAGCGGACCCGCCACGCGCCATCCTTTGCCATGCGCCGCCTGGAGGGAGGAGGGTGGCGGGGTTGGATCCCGCCGCGTGCTGCCAGGAGTTCACCGCGCGCCGCCAGGTGAGAGGAGCATGAAGAGAGGTGACGACTGTCTGGTGGTTTAGGAGAAAGGGGGGAGAGAGTGATGGGAGGGCGCGGTTAGGGTTGCTTCGTGTTTATATATAACTGGGCCATGGGGGTGGGCTAGGCTAAAATAGTGGCGGGTTAATTAGTGGGCCGCCGCTACAAATAGGATTATATTTATAACGGCGGGTGAATTTTGGACTGTCGTTATTGCAATTTGGCCCGTGCTGCTATTGAGCCTTTTTTTGGTAGTACTAGTCTCCACTATAAAGGCTAAACATCTCTTCTCAAAACCCGTTACCTGAGATTATACCTATCCCCACCTATTAGTGATTGTTTCTAATTTAATTGTGGGTCCAGTTAATTAAACCCTCTAACGCAATCAGCAGATGACGTATGATTAAGTGGGCCTTCGCTTTAAAGAGCGTAACATCTTATGCTTTTGACACTTAGTGTCATCCGGTTTTCTGTGTCTTTTTTTACCGACGAATTTGCGTACCCAGTCGCACTCCCGCAGACATCAAGCGCGTGATTCTAGGATCGGCGAGGGAAAGATTGTTTTCCTCGGTTTTCTTCTCTGGTACCGAGACACTACCGGAAAAATTGATAGAATATAGGAAACAGGTCAATATAAATACCATACTTTGTCATTGATTGTCATATATTATACTAGTGCAAAGAGAAAATAGACAAGTGGTGTTTGATAGAGTTTTTTTTCATAGTTGCCAAGTGCCAGAGGTAGACACTCGGCATATAGACCTAGTTGCCGAGAGCCGCTGTAGACACTCGGCATCTGTGTCAGTTGCTGAGTGCTAGGTTTTCGCACTCGGCATCTCCTAACAGCGGTGGCTACTCCATCATCGGCCAGCGCTGCGTCCCTACTGGACATCTAGGGATTGCCGGGTGTTTCTAGTTGCCGAGGGCTGAAGGCTTGTTGCCGAGTGTGCGGTCTCCTTACACTCGGCAAATGGCCTTAATGCCGTATGTGTCATAGATGCCGAGAGGCGCCCGTCTGACACTCGGCAATGACCAAGATGCCGAGTGCCCGTGGTAATGCCCTCGGCAAACTTCTATGCACTCGGCAAATCGTCGGTTTCCGGTAGTGAGAGGGTCGAAGGCGAAACCTAGGCCGTGGGACGACACAGGCGCGAGGTCCTCGCTGTGGTCGTCGTGTCTGCCGCCAACGCGGACCGGGCCACCGATGCCAAGAGGAGCGGAGTTCGCATCGACGACAGCTACGGTGGCATCCAGATGCCTGGAGCCGATTCTGCACCGACCTCCCGCATGGTCGTGCTTCTAGAGGTAGCTGACGGTGATCCACTCGCAGATGAAGGCGTAGTCGAAGAAGCGCATGCCCCAGCTGCTGCTGCGGGCGGCGGCGGCCGTCGGAGTGATCTCTCCCCGCTGCGGCAGCGCTTTCCACGGCCACCGTGGCAAAGTGCCTGTCGAAGGGAGTGGTTGGCCGCGGGCGGCAGATCTTGATGCCGGCACTACGTGCAGTGCGCTTGTTACAGCTGACCTGCGAGCTAGGCCACAAGTCCGACGGATCCTATCAAGGTCGGATCTCTCTTCTCTCTATCCTCTGCTCCATCGTCTTCTTTGCACTTGTGGCACACACGTGCTACTTTCTTGTGCGCGTGATTGAGGGCTCGGTTTCCTCGCGCGCGCCTCCTCCTGCACTCCTCCTCCTCCCAGGCGCCTCCTCTGTCGGCTCCTCCTCGGCGAGATCTGCCCGCTCCTTGGTGTCGTCGCCACGGCGGTGGCCGACCATGTCGTCCTCCAAGAGAATCCGAACCAACTGAACGAACTGCTTCTGCTTCTCGCTTCGTGTCCAGGCGAGGCATGGTTGGCCGTCTCCGCCTCCTGGTGGATTGGCGGAGGCGCGACGCCCTTCGCCTTGCCCAAGAGTGGACCTTGATGTTGCGGTCCTTCACGATGCACTGGTTGAGACGTCCCCATGGTTGAAGCGGACCAGCCCCATGGTCGCCACAATCATCTTCGTGGATCCGCTGACATAGGATACAACATTCAAAACAAAACCACATCCCCCTTGGACCTACGGCCCCTGGTTGTCCATGACATCCTCCTCTTCATCCATGAACGCATGATACTTTACCTAGGTGAGTCGATCGGCTGCTGTTTAAATCATATAATGTTTTCTCAATTTAGCAATTTTGTAGATAAATTGTACCCTGATTATTTAGGAGGGATGAAAATTTGGACATTTGGAGGCAACCACGTCCGGCAGCAACACAATGCGTTGCGACTTGTTTGACCAAATTGCATCGTTGTCTGGCTGATTAATGTTTCAGGTTTGTTTGCTTTACAGGCTAATGACTTGTCTACTTTAATGTCTCGTCGAATTTTATTTTTTCATCGGTTGTTTCTACTTGCAGATGAGGTGTATCAGCTGACTATATATCAAGACGAGCGCTTACCTATAAGTGCATGAAAGGTAATTTTTCTTATTTTGGAATGTTTTTTTTCATGATTTTAACTTTACACAACCTTTGCAGATCTCATGTGACAACAAGCCTGAAGTATCTGATAGGAAGGGTAATTATTCTCTTAAGTACCTCACAGCCATTTATTTGGACCTTTGGCATTGTAAGTTCAAACTAGGAAGTATATGAAGTGAAGGCTAATTTTTCTCTTAACTGCACAACCATGCGTTCGATATATTTTATATGCTGTAGAGCTTTAAAACCACATCATTAATTCAAACTAAATGAAAATGTTAGCTATAGGCCTATAAGAGTCTGTCCGACGTTGGTTCCTGCTAAATTTATCCGACAAACTATGTGGAGTTGATGCACACATACTATAATATTCTCTATTATAAACTGACTTCCAATTATTATTATTTTCTTTTGGGTTGAGAATGCTTATAATTTCTGTGAATTTTTGCTCGCTCTCTTGACCAGCGAAGATCCGAGTCCCTAAGGAGCAGCTGGAGCAAAATTCAAACCAGTATCAGTCTAAGCAAAGGACTGAGGTAATAAACAACTTCCTATTAGCATTTGAGGTATTGATTTACGTAAAACATAATAATGCTATATCTTGCTTGTTGTATTATTGTCTCCATTAGTAATTTATAACCTTATTTTAGAAAATTGTTTTTACCCAATGGCAGTATTTGTGTGACTAGTATTTGTGTGAAAATGAATCGCTGTTTGCTGCGGCAAAACATGATAGGCATCTATATCTTTTTTTTGTGTGTGTGTGTGAAAAACAATTGTATAGATGTATCAGAAAAGATACTTAGATGAATCCTTACCTGAGTGTAATCTACATGATATAAACTATTGTGCAGCTATAGTTGTAACAGCAAAAATAGTTAATTGAAAATTTTATTTCTTGTGAATAAATTGTAAGGATTTTCTTGATAACCTTACATTAGCTTGAATGTCGTGCATATTTGATGGTTAATCCAATGCCAGTCAACCTTACACTAGCATGAATGTTTCAACTCATTGATTATAGGTGCCCAAAGATATTATTCATTTCAGTTTCTGTGGAGTCTTATGGTTGGACCTTGCTGTTGGGAATCTGTACCCTATATATATACCACAATATAATTTTGGCTTTGAGAAAGTTTCTTTAGTTGAATTGCTTTACTAAGGCTGTTCAAACATGATCACTTATGTAAGGACACTTTTAGATCTGCTCATAGTTCATTTGTCGAATACATGAAAAATTTGATATTCGTATTTATTTCCTTTTTATTGTGTTCAGTTTTCACATTTTAATACTGTATTGTCACAGACCCGCCTTACCACGGATACGGCTCCGTTCCAGAATCTCCCTCGGGTGACGACACGCGCTGTGGCGCCCCAATAGTATAATACATGACAGAGAAAATAATTGCAACAGGAACATAGGTGGGGAAGCAGAGTTTACATAAATCCGAAGTTATATTACAAACCGAAGTTTTGACAGAAATAAATTGCGGAAGCGAAAAGTTCAACATTGGTTCACCAATTCGACAAAATGGCTAAGATACAATCGCCCTCTCACGACGACACACAGGGATCATCCGGCCATAATAGGTGCCTTGCCCAAGCACCGTACCGGCAAGCAAAGATCTACTCCTCATCATCATTCGTGCACAGCTCCCATTCGATGTTCCAGCAATCGGGGCGCTGGCTCTCCCAATGAAACCTTCCTCCACAGTGGCACTCTCCGACCTGGTCATCTGAAAACCACATAGAACTACGCCCTGAGTGACTAATTTACTCAGCAAGGCTGACCCGACAAAATGGCCAACTACAGCCGACACCTAGACATGCAAAGGCTGGGGATAGGGTTTTTATTGCCAGAAACCCACCTATGAGTGGATCTTTATTTTTCAAGTTTTAGCATCAGGTTAAGTTGTCATGCAGAATAATAAATTTAGTTTGCACTAGAGCTATAACAATCATGGTTGTAATAAAATTTTAATAATTTCAAACAGCAGTATTAAACCCACACATCATCTTAATGGCTTCCGGCATTGTTCCGTAGCAGCGATCAAGTGGTACTCGTTACTGTGAGGGGCAGCGACTCGAATCGATTTACATTCTGTAGGAGAAACCGGCTTGCACGACCCATACGCGCTTCCGGGAAGCCGCATGGAGCAACCTTTCGCTCACGGTACCGCAGGGTCTTTCGGGTCCAGACTCCCCCGAGAAGGGTCCTCCAATGCGATGCGCCCCGTGCCGCCATCCGTGGGTGGATTGTTCCCTCCTCTCAGCCCCAGTTCCACCAAAGAAGGGAGAAGGCTATCTTCAGACCAAACGGTAGTCGTAGCTATGTCGGTTTACTGGGCCCATATTTCCAACATGCAAACAGTACGTTCAAACTTGATCCCATGGGCCGGACACGAGGCGTAGCCTTAGGGGGGACTCGGACGGGGCTACCTCCTTGAAGACAAGCTGTCCTTCCCTTTCCACCTAGTTGCCCGTTCGATCTTCATTGTGATTCCATCCACCCTTTCCTTCATCCGATCTCGTTTCCCAATGAGAATATTTCCTATCTACGAGTGGTCTCCATACCACTCGATGAGTAGTCGTCCTAATTTAAGAAGAGCGACTACCGTCCTGAGGCTAATAATCGGGAAGAGGGACCTACTGCACGCTAGGGTTTCAATCAACTCCTATGACTTAATGCACAGGCAAGCTTACATCCCTAGCTAGTGATAGAATAAAATTTTTAAACGGGGTTATGCACCGGGGCTTGCCTTGGTTCTGCTCTTGGTCAGCTACGGCACCTCCGGCTCCTTCTGGATCCTGCTCCGATCCTGCCTCCACGTGGTTCACGGCGTGATCTATATGATGCAAGAGGGAATGCTATAAGAGAAGATTCATGGCACTTCCTCAATAAATACGTTAATGCACACTGTTATCGGTGGAAATAAATGGTGTGCGGTGAGGCGTTCAAAAGTATCACTCATTGAGTGGGGCACAGGGTGAGGGTGTTTCGTGTATTTCCTTCATGGACTCCAGTACTTGACCGCGACGACGTCGCATCCATGTACGGCGTGTCTGCGTGTGCTGGGCAAAGCTGTGCAAGTGCTACCCAGGGTTCGCAGGTGCTAACTAATTAGCATTTTAGTGTGAGCAAAACCCTCGCAGGGTATAAGTACCCGTGAACAGCCCTAAAGCGGAACCATTTAATCAACGGGTAAAAATTGCACTCGGGGCAATTATTAAGTCGACAAGGTTCTGCTCTTCAAAAGGGCAGGGGTGATTTATTATAATTAGGTTAAACCAGGAGTGATCTAATTGTTAAGTTTCACTATCAAGCACTAAGCCAAAAATTAATTATTAATTATTATAAGGAAAAAGGCATTAATTTAATTTCAGCTAATAAACAGAGAATTTCTTTATGAAATTTTTCCAGGGAGACTAGAACTGAAAATCCTACTTGGTGACCAATTTTTAATATTTTAACAGCTCTCAGCAATTAATTATAATTTTATTAGTGTTTTTCCTATTTATTTTAACCCTGGTATAAAAATTACCAAGCATGTGGCGTTAGCATTTTTCTACAACAGTACAAGTCCACACAAGGCTAACAAAATTTATCTTGCTACAAAATTCCTATTATTTAATTTACTAAGCAATTTACTAGTTTAACCCATTTCTGGAAAATGATTAAATCCAGAGAAACCGATTTTTACTTCGTGGGCCGCAATCCCGGCAGCCCACGGCTGCCTCGCCCGCGGGAGCAGTGCTCGTGGGCCAGATTTGGCCCGGTCGGGCATGGCCCAGCGCTAGGCTGGCCCACTGGCCAGCTCGCCCGAGTACCGCGCGCGCGCGCTCTTGCCGGAGCACGGCGGCGCTGGCCGGGGGCTCGCCGCAGCTCGCTGCGGCCCCTGGCTCGAGCTGGTCTAGAAGGGGAAAACGGTCTACTCAACGCCGCACACCCATCTAGGCGGTCAGGAACCACCGGCGATGGCCGGGCATGGCCCCGCAACGGCGGCGGAAACATGGCAGGGTTCGGCGACGGCTAGCACGACAAGGGAAGGGCAGAAAGACTCGGGATCTTGCCGGGAAGCTTCACTAGAGCACGGAGAAGGAGGTCATCGAGCTTCTTCTGCGAGAGGGATGCCGGGGGTGCAATCTCATCGCGCGGGGTGGGGGTTGCGGTGGTCGGCGGCGGCCTCGGGTTATGAACTAGGGGGAACAGTGGAAGGATTTGCCCAACCAAAGCTCAAACGCGTGCGCGAACAAGAGGGAAAGCTCCTCGAGCGAGGAATCGAAGGTCGGCTCACCTCGGGGTGAATGCGGTGCGGAGGAACAGCTCGGGGTCGACTGTCGGCGCCGGGGAAGAACCGGGCCGATCTCCCAATGCCGACCGCGCGATGCAGGGGAAGCAGGTGCAGGTCCGTCGGGTCGTCTCGGCGCTGCTTCCAGAAGCTTGGCTCGGGCTCCGGCGGATGGTGGCGGCCAGGCGAGGCGAGGCAGATGCGACGGCGGAAGGCAGAGGTGACGGGAGAGAGAGCGAGAGCGAAGGAGTGAATGGGAGGGGTGTGCGTTCGGACAGGCGACAGAGGGATGTCCGAACGTGCGCGTGGGGCCGCCGATCCGCTGCAACGGCCGTTGGCCGTACGCCGGCGACCACGCGGCACGCGTCGGGCCGGGCAGCGCGGCTTCGGCCGGGTGTGTTTCTTCGGGGTCGCTGACAGGCGGGTCCCACGGGAAGTTTTTCTTTTTCAAAACTTTTTCCAACCCTATCAGCCGACTGCCTTTGCAAAATTTGCTAGAATTAACCCGGGTCTGCTAAAATCAGACCAAAAATAGGGTAGGCTCCCCATAATGTGCTGGTTTTTACAAAAATACTAACTACCAACAGTTCCCACTACAAAAAGCTCAGGAATTTTATGAACAGAGCTGGTTTTTAACCATTCTAACATTTATTTGAGGCCTTTACTGATGGATTAAAATTCTGAGAAAATTCCCAAAATTCTAATTGACCAAGACAATCAACATATAAGTTTTGCAAAGGAGAGTCTTACTGAAAATTTGGGACTTGCAGTACAAAGGTCATTCAATTGGGTTTGAATTCAATTGAATTGTAATTTGAATTTAAATTGAAATGCTTGGTGTTATGATTTTATGCTGCCTAAGTGACACCCTTGGGACCCTAACAACACTAGGAGTGTCACAGCCCTTCCCCCTTAAGGAAATCTCATCCCGAGATTAAGGGAGGTGTTGACGGTTTACCTAAATGGTGGTGTAGGAACTCGGGGTAGCGGCTTCGCAGGAACTCTTTAGTTTCCCAAGTAGCTTCTCTGGCGGTATGGTTTCCATTGGACTTTATAGAACTTCAGTGTCTTCTTACGTGTCGCTCGCTCCTTCTCGTCCAGCACTTTTACTGGATGCTCGACATAAGTTAGGTCAGGTTGTAGTTGTTGGGTGCTCTCCAGTGGTATGTCCACGGGTGTTTTCAAACACCCCTTGAGTTGGGACACGTGAAACGTGTCATGCACTCCAGCGAGTTCCACTGGCAGTTGGAGCCGGTAGGCTACTGGCCAGCATCTAGCAATGATAGGGTAGGGACCAATATAACGGGGTGCTAACTTCCCGCGAATTCCAAACTGTTGTACACCCTTGGTGGGTGACACTCGGAGGTAGACCATATCGCTGACCCTGAATTCCAACGGGCGGTGCCTTTTATCTGCATAACTCTTCTGCCTGGACTTTGCCGCACGTAAGTTGGATTGGATTTCAAGCACCTTCTGTTTAGCTTGCTGCACTAGCTCCGGACCAAAGATTATCCTCTCCCCTGATTCCGACCAATTCAATGGTGTGCGACAGCGGCGCCCATAGAGAGCCTCGAATGGTCCCATCTTGATGCTTTCCTGGTAACTATTGTTGTAAGCGAATTCTGCCAAGGGTAGGCACTCATCCCACTTCTTGTTGTGATTCAGCACATATGCCCTCAACATGTCTTCCAATATTTGGTTAACTCTTTCCGTTTGACCATCTGTTTGGGGCTGGTATGCGGAACCTCTAATCAGTCGGGTGCCCAGTGTCTCGTGTAGCATCTCCCAAAAGCGTCCCACAAATTGGGAGCCTCGATCGGATACGATAGTCTTGGGCACTCCGTGCAAACACAGGATTCGCTCAATGTAGAGTTGCGCATACTTTTGCATCTTAAACCGCGTCGACACAGGGATAAAGTGGGCGACTTTTGTTAATCGGTCCACAATGACCCATATGGAGTCGAATTTATGTGCCGTCAACGGTAGACCAACGATGAAATCCATGCTGATATCTTCCCATTTCTAAGCTGGAACACTCAAGGGTTGGAGTAGGCCTGCCTTCTTCAGATGATCGGCCTTGACTCGGCGGCAGGTATCACATTCTGCGACATAACGTGCTATTTCCCTTTTCATACGAGTCCATCAATATTTGGATCTCAAATCCTGGTACATTTTGTTGCTGCCCGGATGCAGGGAATACTTGGTAACGTGAGCCTCGTCCAGAATTTTCTTGCGGAGTTCCAGATTCTTAGGAACCACCAGTCGGTTCTTGAACCATAAGACACCTTCGGCGTCTTCTCGAATGCACTGTACTTTAGCATCGCCCTCTTTTAGTCCCCTTTTTAGATGTGCTATGCCTCTATCATTTTTCTGGGCTGCCACAATTTCTTACCGTAAGGTAGGAATTAATGCTAAGTTGTATAGGGCTCCGTGGGGTGTTACTTGGACATAATGACCATCTTGGATTTGTGGGCTGACTAAGATGTGGTGGCAGTGAGCCTTGCGGCTTAGGGTGTCAGCCACTACATTCGCCTTTCCTGGGTGATATTGGACTTCCAGCTCGTAATCCTTAATCAATTCCAACCAACGACGCTGTCTCATGTTCAGGTGGTCTTGAGTGAAAATATACTTCAAGCTTTTGTGGTCAGTGTATATGCGAACTAAATTCCCAAGGAGGTAATGTCTCCACATTTTCAAGGCCAATACCACTGGTGCTAATTCCAGGTCATGCACGGGGTAATTCTGCTCGTGCTTCTTCAATTGCCTCGATCCATAAGCAATAACTCTTCCGTCTTGCATAAGCACACATCCGAATCCAATACCCGAAGCGTCACAATAGACATCGAACGGCTTTTCCAGGTCCGGTTGAGCTAATACTAGGGTCGTGGTCAGGTGCTTCTTCAAGGTTTGAAAAGCATCTTCGCAGCTTTCATCCCATATGAATTTCTTATCCTTCTTAAGCAACTTTGTAATGAGCTTTGCGATTTTGGAGAAATTGGGAATAAAACGGCGGTAGTAGCTAGCTAATCCCAGAAAACTGTGTATGTGGAACACGGTCTTCGGTGTCTTCCAGTTCATCACATCTCTTACTTTGCTGGGATCTACCGCAATGCCTTCTTTTGAGACAATATGGCCCAAAAATGGTACTTGCTTCAACCAAAACTCGCACTTGCTAAACTTAGCATATAGATGGTGTTCCCTTAATCTCTGTAAGACAACACAGAGATGCTCTGCGTGTTCCTCCTCTGACTTCGAGTAGACTAGGATATCGTCAATGAATACCACCACAAACTTGTCCAACTCGGGCATGAACACTGAGTTCATGAGATACATGAAGTGCGCTGGTGCATTTGTCAATCCAAATGACATCACTAAATACTCATATAGACCGTATCGGGTAGAAAAGGCTGTTTTGGGAACGTCTTCGGCACGGATTTTAATCTGATGGTAACCCGACCGGGGATCAATCTTGGAGAACACCTTAGCTCCTATTAACTGGTCGAAGAGGATGTCAATACGGGGCAGTGGGTATTTGTTCTTGACAGTCACCGCATTGAGGGGTCGGTAGTCTACACACAGCCTCAGGGTCTCATCTTTCTTCTTCACGAATAATGCCGGACAACCCTAAGGCGAGGAGCTCGGTCGAATGAATCCCTTATCCAGCAGCTCCTAAAGTTGCTCCTTCAACTCAGCTAGTTCTTTAGGCGCCATTTTATACGGCCTTTTGGATATCGGTGCCGTCCCTGGCTGAAGCTCGATCTGGAACTCAACATCCCGATCCGGTGGGAGTCCTAGGAGATCGCCAGGGAACACGTCCGAAAATTCTCTAACCACTGGAATATCCTTTAATTGTTCGGCGATGGTGTGGCGAACGTTCCGTGCGACCAGTTGGGGTGGCCGTACTCGAAAGCTTACGCTACCATGGGTGGGAGAGTTTAAGTGCACCGTGTAGGTGTCTATGTCCAGCATAGCTTTATGTTGCCTCATCCAAGGCATGTCCAAGATAATGTCAATGCTACACCCATCTAAGACTATGCACTTCGTAGGGTAGACCTTCGATCCTAGGGTTATTGGAAGTTTGTCTATTTCATATAGAGCAGGGGTTTGTCCACCGGCTGATCTAATGGTGTACCGTGCTCTGAAAAGGGTATGAGGCAGCCGGTACTTATCAACGAAGAATCCACTGACAAAGCTATGAGAGGCTCCTGAGTCAAACAGAGAACATACTAGCAAGGATGGGGCTGTTCTCCGAAATCTCCTCCAGGGTAGTGTTGTTCACTCGCCCCGCACGAACTGGTCCTCGGTTGTTGCGGTTGTTGTTGGTGTTGTTACTCCTTGGCGGGTTTTGACCAGTGCTCTTCTTCGGGTGCGGGCACTCCCTCGAGAAATGCCCCGGACGACCGCAGTTGTAGCAGGGGAAAGATCCGGGTTGAGGGTTCGGCCGCTGGGGTGGGCGAAATCCACCTTGACTCTGCTGCGGACGCGGTACCGGGGGTCGCTGCTGTGCTGGCTGAGCCGGGCGCACAACAGGTGCCGGCACGGGGGCGGAGCGGTACCTCTGTCCCGACGGGGTGGTGTACACCATGCGGAACTTCTGCGGGGGTCCACTGGCTGGCCCCATAGTACTTGCGGAGCACTTCCGTTCTGCCACCACCCGGCAATATCCGTCCTCCACGACGATCGCGTTATTGACAAACTCGGCGAATGTGCCTCCCATGTTAAGGTTGAGGCGGTCCTGTAGCTCAGCACTTAGCCCCTCCAGGAAATGGTCCTTGCGCTTGGCGGGGGTGTCCACTTGTTCCGGGGCGTATAGCGCCAACCGGTTGAACTCTTCGCAGTATTCCTCGACACTGCGATTGCCCTGCTTTAGAGCGGCAAATTCACGCGCCTTCCTGCGGACGAGCCCCGCAGGGATGTAGTGAGCGCGGAACGCATCCTTGAACTCGTCCCACGTAATCTGTCGGTCGGTTCCCATAGAAGCGACATGGTTGGCCCACCATGCCCCAGCCGCACCATGCAGTTGCTGTGCGGCGAACAGTGTCTTCTGCACCGGCGTGCAGTTAAGGAGTCCAAATTTGGACTCGAGCATGCGAAGGAAGTTCTCCGTCTCCATGGGCTCGGTGGTTGAGCTGAACGTGGGTGGCCTGGTGGTGAGGAAGTCGGAGTAGGAGCTGTTCGGCGGTGCTCCGTCGTTGTGGCCCCTAGCATTACGAGCTGCTAGGTTCTGTTGTGCCACCTCCCGCATGAACTCCGCCTGCTGTTGCTGGCTCTCCATCATCGACGCGAAAAACTGCGCCATCATCTGCATGAGGTTGGATGGCGGGGGCGGTGGTGGAGTTCCTAGCGGAGAGTCAGTCCCCCTAGCCCTGGAACCTTCGGGCGGCTCGCCATGCAGCTCATTGGTGTTACGGGTGCGCACCATTCTGAAATGCAAGAATAAGGGTCCAATTAGTCTCTTATCCAACATGAGCATTATAGGTTACCAAAGCAAATAACACAGCACACGGGACAGCAATGTGGTAAACAACATAATCTCGATAAAGCTGAAATTTTCCAAGTTAACATAATTCTAGTACAAGTCAACAGTTTCCCCTCTACAAAGACTCGGAAAAGGTGGCCATCGAGTTTGCAAAAGCTAGCCACGTGGGTGATCCCCAAAATACAACAACCACGCGTGGAGCGTCCCAAAAGCTATCCATCTACCAAGCCCTACAAGCACGACCTAGTCGCGTCTACTACTACTGCCAAGCCTGGACACCGGCGGTGCCAGAGGGCCCTAGTCGGTCCGCGCCGGTCGGAGCGGGTGGATCGTAGTCCACGTCGGACTCCTCGCCCGCGTCCTCCTCGGGCTCCTCCTCTGCGGGTGCTGCCTGTGGTGTAGCGACCGCGTCCAACTGAGCCTGGAGGTCCTGGTTCTCATGAACCAGCGTCTCCAGGTCCTCCCCCATAAGGTCCATCTCCTGCTGGGCACTGGCCAGCTGCTGCTGTAGGTGCTCGTTATGGTTTGCCCGCTGCTGCATAATTATACCTCGTCTGTCCACCTCCTGCGCGAGTGTGTCCCGCTGCTCAGTGATCTCCGCCACGCGAGTCTCACTCGCCTCAAGAGCAGCGGTCAACCGCTGAATCTCTCTCTGCTGCGCATCGACCTGTGTCTGCAGGTCGTTCCTCTATAGCCACACCTGCTCAGCATCCGCCAGCAAGACCCTGCTGCGGCTGCTAGACTCCTCATCCAAGTTGAGGGGGTACTCGGAGTAGTGAGATACGCGGTGGTACCCCGTGTGGTACTCCGGGTAGTCGTCACGAGAGACGCGTCTCACGCGCCTCTGCCACACTGGGTTAGCCTGGTGCCAAATGGGGATCATCTCGAATGGAGTCCCCGAGAGCGCTGCTACGTTGCGCCCACAGAAGTGAGTGAGAGCCCGGTGAGCGACTCTCTCCAAGCCCTCTCGGAGGCTCCCAGCCGTGACGGTGCTCTCCATACCCGCCAAGTCGGGGTTGCGCGGGTGTGGGGAGACACTGAGATGCACCTCTGCAAAAGGCACACCGTGGCGGCGGGTCTCACGCCCACGGTACAACGGCTGCTCCTCGTAGCCTAAGGCGCGTAGCATCTCCCACAGAAGGGTGGGAAAGCCATGGTGGTGTAGACCGGTGGTATAACGCCACCCGTCGTGCTGGAACAGCTCAAACCCGTGCTCGTCCATCTGGACCACAAACCCAAAATAGTGAGTACTCGCTCCCATCGCAGAGGGTGCAGGCCAAAATAAAACAATTTGAAGCAGTGAGTAAAATACAGACTCTAGTCTAATACTAACGCGGAAGAATCCTTCACCACTTTCCCGAAAGCGCAGCTACAGCCCTAGGGGTGATCGGAGCAAGGAATTACGGACTTTGCACAAAAGGTTAAAATCCGAAAATTATATTAACCCGATTTCGACGTGCTGACTCGGACGGCCAAGATGGTGTTGTCCGGTAATTCTTAAACCAACTTTTCTGGCTGGAGTCAGAGAGTTCGTTTATGAGTTCAAAAGTCACGAGCGAGGAGGTATCGATTTGTGTGCGGAAGACATTTCTGCTAGAATTTCAGTTTCTTGTTAACGTCGCGGCGCTTTAACATTTTCACTTCTGCAAATGATTTCGGCCTACCCGTCCTCACCAAATAAAAAGTTGGTCACGAATAGGACCATTCGTATAGTCGGTGGCAATCGATCTCTCAAGTCAGTCGGACATTACCCGTTTCTTATGAGAATCGTGGTTAGCGTACCTGCAGAAGATTTATTCCAGAAACATTACATCAAATCAAAAGAAACGAGCCGAAAATAATCCCGTAGATGTTTTACGCAATCAGCCCGCGTTCACACCATTGTGCTAGCTTTCCACGTTATAGTCCACTGGGCGGGACACATACCTGCGTTGACGATGCCGTAGATACAGTATTTAAACAAGCAACCTCCTACATTTAGCTTTGCCACCTGGATCATAACTACTAATAACCTATTGGGCACGTCCTCACATGTTCGTTACGGGGTTTTCGAAAATATGTCTTTGAATATTGCACTATTCCCGAGATCGCTCTGATACCACGCTGTCACAGACCCGCCTTACCACGGAGATGGCTCCGTTCCAGGATCTCCCTCGGGTGACGACACGCACTGTGGCGCCCCAATATTACAATACATGACAGAGAAAATAATTGCAACAGGAACATAGGTGGGAAAGCAGAGTTTACATAAATCCGAAGTTATATTACAAACCGAAGTTTTGACAGAAATAAATTGCGGAAGCGAAAAGTTCAACATTGGTTCACCAATTCGACAAAATGGCTAAGATACAATCGCCCTCTCACGGCGACACACAGGGATCATCCGGCCATAATAGGTGCCTTGCCCAAGCACCGTACCGGCAAGCAAAGATCTACTCCTCATCATCATTCGTCCACAGCTCCCATTCGATGTTCCAGCAATCGGGGCGCTGGCCCTCCCAATGAAACCTTCCTCCACAGTGGCACTCTCCGACCTGGTGGTCTAAAAACCACATAGAGCTACGCCCTGAGTAACTAATTTACTCAGCAAGGCTGACCCATCAAAATGGCCAACTACAGCCGACACCTAGACATGCAAAGGCTGGGGATAGGGTTTTTATTGCCAGAAACCCACCTATGAGTGGATCTTTATTTTTCAAGTTTTAGCATCAGGTTAAGTTGTCATGCAGAATAATAAATTTAGTTTGCACTAGAGCTATAACAATAATGGTTGCAATAAAATTTTAATAATTTCAAACAGCAGTATTAAACCCACACATCATCTTAATGGCTTCCGGCACTGTTCCGTAGCAGCGATCAAGTGGTACTCGTTACTGTGAGGGGCAGCGACTCGAATCGATTTACATCCTGCAGGAGAAACCTGCTTGCATGACCCATACGCGCTTCCGGGAAGCCGCATGGAGCAACCTTTCGCTCACGGTACCGCAGGGTTTTCCGGGTCCAGACTCCCCCGAGAAGGGTCCCCCAACGCGATGCGCCCCGTGCCGCCATCCGTGGGTGGATTGTTCCCTCCTCTCAGCCCCAGTTCCACCAAAGAAGGGAGAAGGCTATCTTCAGACCAAACGGTAGTCGTAGCTACATCGGTTTACTGGGCCCATATTTCCAGCATGCAAACAGTATGTTCAAACTTGATCCCATGGGCCGGACACGAGGCGTAGCCTTAGGAGGGACTCGGACGGGGCTACCTCCTTGAAGACAAGCTGTCCTTCCCTTTCCACCTAGTTGCCCGTCTGGTCTTCATTATGATTCCATCCACCCTTTCCTTCATCCGATCTCGTTTCCCAATGAGAATATTTCCTATCTACGAGTGGTCTCCATACCACTCGATGAGTAGTCGTCCTAATTTAAGCAGAGCGACTACCGTCCTGAGGCTAATAATCGGGAAGAGGGACCTACTGCACGCTAGGGTTTCAATCAACTCCTATCACTTAATGCACAGGCAAGCTTACATCCCTAGCTAGTGATAGAATAAAAATTTAAAACGGGGTTATGCACCAGGGCTTGCCTTGGTTCTGCTCTTGGTCAGCTACGGCACCTTCGGCTCCTTCTGGATCCTGCTCCGGTCCTGCCTCCACGTGGTTCACGGCGTGATCTATATGATGCAAGAGGGAATGCTATGAGAGAAGATTCATGGCACTTCCTCAATAAATACGTTAATGCACACTGTTATCGGTGGAAATAAACGGTGTGCGGTGAGGCGTTCAAAAGTATCACTCATTGAGTGGGGCACAGGGTGAGGGTGTTTCGTGTATTTCCTTCATGGACTCCAGTACTTGACCGCGACGACGTCGCATCCATGTACGGTGTGTCTGCGTGTGCCGGGCAAAGCTGTGCAAGTGCTGCCTAGGGTTTGCAGGTGCTAACTAATTAGCATTTTAGTGTGAGCAAAACCCTCACAGGGTATAAGTACCCGTGAACAGCCCTAAAGCGGAACCATTTAATCAACGGGTAAAAATTGCACTCGGGGCAATTATTAAGTCGACAAGGTTCTGCTCTTCAAAAGGGCAGGGGTGATTTATTATAATTAGGTTACACCAGGAGTGATCTAATTGTTAAGTTTCACTATCAAGCACTAAGCCAAAAATTAATTATTAATTATTATAAGGAAAAAGGCATTAATTTAATTTCAGCTAATAAACAGAGAATTTCTTTATGAAATTTTTCCAGGGAGACTAAAACTGAAAATCCTACTTGGTGACCAATTTTTAATATTTTAACAGCTCTCAGCAATTAATTATAATTTTATTAGTGTTTTTCCTATTTATTTTAACCCTGGTATAAAAATTACCAAGCATGTGGCGTTAGCATTTTTCTACAACAGTACAAGTCCACACAAGGCTAACAAAATTTATCTTGCTACAAAATTCGTATTATTTAATTTACTAAGCAATTTACCAGTTTAACCCATTTCTGGAAAATGATTAAATCTAGAAAAACCGATTTTTACTTCGTGGGCTGCAATCCCGGCAGCCCACGGCTGCCTCACCCGCGGGAGCAGTGCTCGTGGGCCAGATTTGGCCCGGGCGGGCACGGCCCAGCGCTCGGCTGGCCCACTGGCCAGCACGCCTGAGTACCGCGCGCGTGCTCTCACCGGAGCACGGCGGCCCCTGGCTCGAGCTGGTCTAGAAGGGGAAAACGGTCTACTCAACATCGCGCACCCATCTAGGCGGTCAGGAACCGCCGGTGATGGCCGGGCATGGCCCCGCGACGACGGCGGAAACAGGGCAGGGTTCGGCGACGGCTAGCACGACAAGGGAAGGGCAGAAAGACTCGGGATCTTGCCGGGAAGCTTCACTGGAGCACGGAGAAGGAGGTCACCGAGCTTCTCCTGCGAGAGGGAGGCCGGGGGTGCAGTCTCACCGCGCGGGGTGGGGGTTGCGGTGGTCGGCGGTGGCCTCGGGCTATGAACTAGGGGGAACAGTGGAAGGATTTGCCCAACCATAGCTCAAACGCGTGCGCGAACAAGAGGGAAAGCTCCTCGAGCGAGGAATCGAAGGTCGGCTCACCTCGGGGTGAATGCGGCGCGGGGGAACAGCTCGGGGTCGACGGTCGGCGTCGGGGAAGAACCGGGCCGATCTCCCAACGCCGACCGCGCGGTGCAGGGGAAGCAGGTGCAGGTCCGTCGGGTCGTCTCGGCGCTGCTTCCAGAAGCTTGGCTCGGGCTCCGGCGGGCGGTGGCGGCCAGGCGAGGCGAGGCAGAGGCGACGGCGGAAGGCAGAGGCGATGGGAGAGAGAGCGAGAGCGATGGAGTGAATGGGAGGGATGTGCGTTCGGACAGGCGAGAGAGGGATGTCCGAACGTGCGCATGGGGCCGCCGATCCGCGGCAACGGCCGTTGGCCGTACGCCGGCGACCACGCGGCGCGCGACGGGCCGGGCAGCGCGGCTTCGGCCGGGTGTGTTTCTTCGGGGTCGCTAACAGGCGGGTCCCACGGGAAGTTTTTCTTTTTCAAAACTTTTTCCAACCCTATCAGCCGACTGCCTTTGCAAAATTTGCTAGAATTAACCCAGGTCTGCTAAAATCAGACCAAAAATAGGGTAGGCTCCCCATAATGTGCTGGTTTTTACAAAAATACTAACTACCAACAGTTCCCACTACAAAAAGCTCAGGAATTTTATGAACAGATCTGGTTTTTAACCATTCTAACATTTATTTGAGGCCTTTACTGATGGATTAAAATTCTGAGAAAATTCCCAAAATTCTAATTGACCAAGAGCATCAACATATAATTTTTGCAAAGGAGAGTCTTACTGAAAATTTGGGACTTGCAGTACAAAAGTCATTCAATTGGGTTTGAATTCAATTGAATTGCAATTTGAATTTAAATTCAAATGCTTGGTGTTATGATTTTATGCTGCCTAAGTGACACCCTTGGGACCCTAACGACACTAGGAGTGTCACATGTATAATTCATAAAACTATGAAACTTCAAAATGCATGTCAATCATTTTAATGTACATGCATTTTACTCTATGATAAATGTTGGATGCATTTTACATATCCGGTTTGACTTAATTGTTTTTTATTCAAGACGCTTGGTACTTTGAATTTTGGGTGTAACACTTCCATCCTTCATTATTCTAAAACCTTTGTGAGACAACAGTATAAAGAAGGCTCATAAGCTTTGGAACTCATTACTGTTGCTTAAATGGGATCTCGGTAAGCAAAAAGTCTTTTTTTGCTTTCCTGAGCTTTTCTAATTATATTCTGTCATAAAGAGTTCAATTAAGTCGAGTCGAGCCTATTTTTTGCGCTCCATGATCAGTTTTTACTGTTAATTGCTTGGGGACACCTTTAAGTTCTTCATTTGATTTGTAATTAGTAATTGTGCAATTCTGCTTTATGCACAAGCAGCCATTGATAAAAATTCTTTTAAGGTGCAGCTGATTCTTATGGCTTTGCATTGCTTTGTGATAAGAGATGTGATGATCTTAAGGTGGAGGAAGTGGCAGTTGTGGTGGAGCAACAATCTACGAAACCACACGAAGGTGAGATGCTTTCCCAAGTTTTAACATTCACAATTCCTACTGTTTGTAACTTATTTTTTTTTATATCTGTAACAGAGGTTATAACTTGTGAAGTTCTGAACCCCTCCATGTATTCCTTGTATCCAAAATCCAACCATTTTCCCTTTATTTATATGTAGCTATTGAAATTCTGAATTGTGGGTTTATGGCACTCTGCAATCCATTACGTTGTTGTCAACCATTTTCCCTTTCAGTATTCGTATAGAACTGGACTGAATTTTTTCTGAATATTTATATGTAGATGTTGAAATTCTGAATTGTGGGCTTGTGGCACTCCGCAATCTATTACGTTATTGTACTTGCTTAGTTTTGAAACACATAATTTGCTCAACCTTTTTGCTGATTCTGAACCACGGTGCGTCATTGTCAAGTCTTGTGGAAGAATATAATTAGCTGGTGAAGTTGCTATTAAAAACACAATGTACCATAAAACTATGAGCATTCAAAAATAAATGATAATCCTCTTTTGATTTTAGGTTTAGTAATCACATGTGTTGCGAGTAAAGTGTATGTTATCTAAAATTTAAATTAATTATTCACCATCGGTTTTAATAGTAATATATATCTTTATTAAATATTCGTAGTGAGAAAGTAGCACGTGTGTGCCACACGTGCAAAGTACTAGTTCTATAAAAGCACAACGAGGACGAGAAGTCTAAGTATGAGCGCTGACAGATACAACGATCCTCTGACATCCCCATGGAGAACAGCGTGTGCATGTAGCTAGCCTTGGCCTCCACCGTGCAGAATAAACCGAGATTCAGGCCATTACAACCCCAAGAAAGATGAGATGCGATTTGGCACTAGAGGACGCTACTTATTGTTGGTAGGCTCAGTGCCTCAGTGGTGATTTGGCACAAGAGGACACTGCCTTGGGTCGCAGCTATTCCTGGCCAACGGGCCATGCCAGGCCAGCCCGGCACAAGCCTGTCACGGGCCGGGTCATGCCGTACCGGCACACTGGGCCTGTGGCTAGGCCCAGGCACGGCTCGCCTTACACGGGCCATGCTAGGCCAATCGGCCCGACAGGCTTCCAGGTCGTGCCGGTCCAAAGTTAGATTAAATTTTATATGTTTTATTTATTCTTCTAAATTTAATTATATATATAAATAAATATATATATTATGAATAAATTTGAACTAAAAAATGATTTTCAGTATAAATATTGAAATATTAATCATTTTATTTGACGGGCGGTAATGGGCCGTGTCGGGCCAGACCGTGCTTCATGGGCTTAATGGGCCCTATCTCGTGCCTGGCGGGCCGCATTAAATGGGCCATGCTCGGGTCGGCCCATCATGCCCGAGGCCGGGCCCAAGCACGGCTCGTGTCATGCTTCGTGCCGGCATGGCCCATTTATTCTGGGTCATGCCGTGCCTGGGCCGCTCTAGCCTAGCCCAGGTGGCCAGGTATAGTCGCAGCTGCCCGACCCACCGAACTACCACTACTACAAAAACTATTTTTAGCGACAAATGGCATTTACACTTTAGTGGCGAGAGCCCACTGCTAAATTAGGCCTCGGAAGCCTGCCTCTCACTAAGTGACGCACATTAGTTATGTGCATGCCTATTGCCACCACTAATTTTGGTGCCTGCTTCTCACAATATTTTTTGACCAACCGAGTTCAATCTATTGGTGCCCACTTTTGTATAAATCTTGAAGCTGACATTCAGTAGACAGATTAGACGGTATTGTTGTATCTGCTAAGTGTCCAGAGCCATTGGGAGTAAAGTAATTATCCCAATGTTTAGACTAAAGAAAGGGAGGAGCTCCTCATAAAAATCTTATAAAGAGGGCCATGAGGTTGTGCTTTATTATCTCCTAGAAAACTTGATAGAAATCTACTGGGAATCCATTAGGACTTGGGATCTTATTATGTTCCATCTGGATCATTGCCTCCCTAACTTCAGTCTCATTAAATATGGAGGTGAGGATTTCATTCTCTGGTTCTGTCACTTGCTTAATATCTTCTATGCTACTTTCAACCAAAGAGATGTTTGATGCTTTTGGGTGGCCAAATAGGTTTTTGTAGTAATTAGTGATATACTTATTTAGTTCGATATCACCAACAACTACTCCATCTTGCTTTAATCTGAAGATGTGTTGTACATGCCGGAGTACAACAGGATGGTAACGTCCCAGCGTAGTTGAATGCAGGTCATGTGACGATAATACATGCTAGTTGAATGCAGGTCTCTAATTCAGTGCCTTCAATTCAGTTAAATATTGGCCGACCATTGATGTGCCATGTTAGACAGCTCGATTCGAAATGTCAGTCTTCATATATGGCAAGGCTCTAGGTGCTCTGTTATGGAAATAAAAACAGAGAGACACAATGTCACATAAATGAACCACAGTTCGATTCAACAAAATGTGCACCCACAACTGATGTTTCACGCAAAATGTGTGCAGTTCAGCCCAGGTTTCTTTAGACGATGTATTTTCATCAAACCCAAAAGGCGGAAGGGTTAGAACATCTCCAACAGCATTTCCTTCAAAACCGCTATTTTTAGATAATGTATTCCAATTAACATTTACCCTGTAACAGAATCTAAAATCTGCATTCTTTGTCTTCACGGCTCCTTTTCTATCTCACCAACAGGGCAACCCCGCATGTCACGTCCATCTCTCTGTCCCAGCAGCAAGTAAGGACCCACTTCAGAACTTTGGTGGCAAATGGCTTGGCATGGACACAGCCGAGCATCAGACCCAGCTCACCGGTTAAGGCATGATCACGAGCACCTCGTGGTGATGTAGCCTACTGGACGCGGATCGCTTGAACGTGCATCCGCATCCCTTCCCTAGCTGCCCTCTCCCCCAGATGTGCTGATGCAGCCGACCAGACTTCCTCCAGCTACAGAAATGTGTGTGAGACGAGTCTTCTTGATGCCGCCCAGACCTACAACATGAGCAAAGAACGGCAATTGGCTTCATTGATGGCTCGTCACTCTTTCAGTGCCCGTATTGTGCTCCTCCAACAGCTCTTTTATGGAGCATATTAAAGAGAGGACAATATTCAGTACCTGCAAACTGCAACCACTATTCAGTTAAATGATTTTTTAATAATGGGATTAAATTCCAGCCTCTGTGTATCACCATACAGCTGACACACACACAACCTAGATCATTTCAAACATCTGAGAGAAAAAATATTCCAAATCTTTACTACATGAAATCAGTATTAAAGGTCGCTTCTGTCGAGTATCTATTTGGATCACTTGTCACCCTCATGAATGCCGACCTTCTTGTGATCTCATGTCTTCGTCGAGTAGGAAAAGAGACGTCAAACATTTCATTGTCATTCCCCTGCGGTCTTTGTCAACATATTAGAAACCAATAACCTTGCTACCACCGTTTCGATTTGTCAAACACAAGTAAATCCGGTCAACACCGACCACCACCTCATGAATAACATCAAAGTGAGGTCCCATCCATTGGACCAATAATATAGTGACATGCATACCATCAACATGAAGAGGTATCTTCCATGCAAACTGAGGTGAAACAAGAGCAAAAGGCCCGCCAACCTACTCACCGTCCGAGCAGTCTTATGTAGCAGATAAGCCGCCACCTTTATCTGCAACAGACACATCCAACCAACACCGGCAGCCACCTTGGCGAAGGAAAACATGGTTCCCATAGGCTGCGATGGAAGATGAGACCAACAAGAAAGGGCATACCACATCGGCGTGTGAACCCATAAATATCGGGTCACAACACCAATGCAACATGCCGGCATAACTCAGGCCACATTATCTAGAACATCTTCAATAGTTGGGGAAGAATTGACCTCATAGGAAGAATGAGACACCAAAATCTTCTCGTCTCAGCCCATTATGTCCACAACACCTACCTTTATGGCATGCATGGTGCACCAGATCGCTCCGACACCATTTCATATGGCCATCACCATGGACGGTTGTGGCTTCTGCAACAACTGTGCACCACGCATCCGGCTCGCTGCTACAAATCTAGCGGCTATGCACGCGTCACCACGGCTATGAGGTCAGTGTCGCCAAGTTGCACCACCGCCATGAAGTAAGCGCCACAACACTGAGCACGCCACCCTGCCTCGATGCGCGCCCCGCCTGGCCCCAAAGCCATCAGACCTGAATCTGACGAGCACGGGGAGCATAGGCTATGGTTTCAACTTGGGGACAAATAGAGAGAGGGGAGCCTGGAGGCGAGCACTTCAGCAGCCATGGCGCCGGTTGCTGCACTTCAACTCTCGCCACCACGTTGCAGATGCAGGCACCATACAGGCCAACACACGAGGGCTGGTGGGTCCCATGAATCACCACTGCAGCAACCGCCGCGTGCGTGAAACGCGGGCGAAAGCCCTACCGACACCATCCTAGCAATTGAAATATTAAGTTGCACTTGACGCACTAACTTTTGATGCCATATTTCTTGTAACTTTATTGACCCTTTGGCTACCATCTTTAGCATGAATAAAGTTCTAATGGCTATTTCTTTCTTTATCCTGGCTAATCATGAACATCATGGAGTGGCATGTCTGCTAAGTAGGGATCCATCTATTATTTGTTTCTTGGTCATTGCTGGCCGTGTGGATTGCATAACAGTATGCAATAGCATGGACGTGAACGGTGGAGGACGCATAATCATCAAAAAACCAAGGATGGCGACTGCATGGTGATGAGGAAGTGACCAATGATTTTGACAAAGGTCACTAATGGCTGCCACAATCTACTTGGCAGACACAATTCACAAAGACTTAAGGATGACGAGTTGTTTCTCCTCGCTATGATGGTAATAGAATTCTTAATCCGTAATGGCTTAGTGGCCACGATCACTCATGGCCGCTAATTGTAATGATTTTAATGATAATCATCATCGATCCAAAATATAAAAATAACAACAATACTTGACGATGAGAGGACGATGGTAATTTTTATTGGTTTATAAAGGTCACAAAATTTGAATGGTTTCATAGTCTTATCTGCTTGTGAATGTGGTGTTTTATTGAGAGAGAGATGGTGAACGTGGTGCTTTTACCAACATATTTAGAAATATTTATTTCTAATTTATTTATAATGACAATAGTGGGTAATTTATTAACTTTCTTTGGTGTATTTCAGTCTAATTTCTTCATAATGGTAGTGATGGATAATTTAATAATTTTCTTAGGGGTATTTAGTCTAATTTTATACAGTGGTAATGGGCGTGGTGTTTTAGAGAGAGAGATGAGTGAATGTGGTGCTTTTATAAATGTTTAATTCTAATTTATTTGTAATAATAGTAATAGTGGGTAATTTAATAACTTTTTAATGGTTATATATATATATATATAAATAGATTTGTAGCCTATTTTTTTCCTAGCCATCTTGGTACAAACTTCATCTTCTTTTATTATTAAAAGATAGATTTTTTTTAGATAATGGAATGATTATATTAAACCCAACTTTTGCTCTCAAAAGAGAGTTGCAACTAAATACAATAATTGAGAATATATGTTCCCATCAACGAGCAGAATGTCACATTGGTAAAAGAAAATGACAAATAAAGAAAAAAATATCTGCTCCAAGCAGCTTTATTGTTGAACATCTTGTGCAATACCAAGATGAATGGAGATCCAAAAATGCGCAATATCTGAAATTAACTGCACCAGTTGATAGTTAATCATAAAAAAATGACTGTTAGTCACTATAGGTGCCGCCTGATCCGATCCCCTAGAGAATGGGAGAGGAGTCAATCCTTAGTACCACCTATCAATCTCTGTCGCTAGATTGTTGACCTAGCGAGTGACCATCCCCCAAAGAATGAGAGGGGGATCAATCACCGATGCTGTTAGACGGTGCTTGTGACCACCACAAGGATGACGAGCAGTGATGCTTTTGTGACCCCATCCCCAAGAGCGTGCGAGGGGAACCGACAACAAATGCTAGCACAGTGTTGAATGCGATCCAATTGTCACCTGTGTCGCCCTAGGAGGCGACGCGGGGGCCTGCTCATCGAGCCTTGCAAATAGTAGACGCAAATAGATAGGTTTTCTGCTTATGCATGGCCGTGTTGGACTGGATTTGTTTTTACACCCCTGAAACATCACCATCAGCTGTTCACCTGCGTCGACAAAGACACAGCAGCAGGCCCACATCTGTACATCCACCAAACAGGCAAGCTGCTGCCCTTGTCAGTAGCGGCACAATCGCCTCCAAGCACGGAGCTGTTGTCAATCCCATCGCGGACACTCATTGAGGCTGCAGCGAGGTTCGTTTTTACGGCACTCATGATGAAGGGATCGCCGAGCTACGACACCCAACCCTTGCTTATATATATAATCACCAAGCGGATCACACGGTACACCTGTAGAAACCGGCCAAGAGTCTATCGAGGAGTCGACGCCATCGATGTCGAGATGCTACAGAGGGAGACCTCACCGTAGAAGGCGTCACCGAAGCCACCAGCGTTTTGTGGCATAATGCCGCTTCCTGACATCACATACTGATTGAACCCTGCGCATGCATGACGTGGATTTCAGGACCACACATGACGGCTGCACACTGCTGCATGCGTTGCGTATATGAGTGACATGTACCCACATCCACATCTTTCTATATTATACTATTACACATACACGAAGCTAGCTAGAAGCCACTTAGCAACAAGCACGCAAGAACTCATGGATGTTCTTTACGGTCTTATAATCTGACCGAGGGTGGCTGCAATCTCAATACAAGAAGAATCGCAAATCTTGAAGAAGTTGCTCGAATCCGCACTTGGCTTTTGATTCCTGGTTCCCTCAGCTCAAAAGCAACAACCCGTTTCATCATAGCACGACTTTACCCTCACTATCAGAGTATACAAAACTCCCCTTGTTTACAATGCAACTTGAACTCAAGTTTTCAATACAGGGACAATTTTAGGGTACCTTAGAATAACGGTGAAAATTATCAATTTCTGTTCAAAACCCTATGATTCCCAGCTGCAGCTTGCTGCACAGCACGTTACAAAAGATGATTCAAGATTTTATCTCCGCTGGATATTCCAAAACCTTGTGACAAAGTGGTTGCCACATCTTTGTCGAAATCATCACACTGATGTGGGAGAAAACGCCCCTGAGTCATATCCTTTGTGAGGCAACTCGATGTGACCCAGGCGCCGTTCACAGCCAGGAGCACGGGGGCCATCAGCGCAGGTGCACGTGACATCTTCCTTTGTCCATCGAGATGTGGTACCTTGCAAGTGACAACCGTTCTCTCTATGCATCGGCGACCTATGGCGTGTGATGCAAAAGCCTTGCTCGGCTTCCTGCCAGATGGCAAGAATGACGCTCTGGGGCTCCATTCCCCCTTATGATGGTGTTACTGTCCCTGAAATCCAGTGCTCGTGCTCGATAGGGGTTGTGCTGCACAATCTCTTGCTCCAAGCAGAATGGCTATGTTAGGAACTCGCTCCCTTGAATACATGGCTGGTGGGTTTTGCAACCATGCTGGTTGTACTGCCTTGCTGCACGTTGTTTGTGGGTTGAGCGCATGGTGGTGGTAAAGTGAACCTCGGCCGCTCAAGTATGGATGATGTCCAACAAAAGTACTGCACGTAAAATTCTGGGAGGTGTTTACATCTCCGAACAGTTTAATGCTTGAGCTGATTGACATGTGCTCTCCTCGTCGTGAAGCTATTGAGGTTTTGTGTGTCTTTGTGTCCCTTGTCCACTAATCTCGTAGGAGCTGGCCTACTGTTTTGGTCTTGTTGATGTCCTTCGCTATGGTTTGGCAGGCGGTTGTTACCGGCGCCTCTGCTTAGTTCTAGATTGCTGGACAGTCGAGGGTCATTCTGTTCTCAATCTTTCTTTGTTATTTTCTCAGTTCTAGGTATCTGTTATCTCCACTGTACATGCCGCTGTGCTTTGGACATGCTGTTTTAAAAATCTCTTGAGCCATCTTGGGGCTGCACATTTAATAGAAAATGAAATCTCATATCACACCGATGTATCATTTTGTTGTAGATACCCCAAATAGGAGTTTTCTAGGGTGGTGATTCAGATCGAATGATACAAAAGCTCTTTTGGAAGCTGAACGGGAAGTCTTTGTGAACTTGGACGATGTGCTGGCGGCAGAGACATTTGCAGTTAGTGAATGTCTTTGGTTAGCTATGAGCCGAAGATGAAACCAAGGTGGTAATGGTGATGGATATTGTTCCCCTTTTTAATATGCTCAAGTCTACATGTGTCAAATGCTCTGTAACTTCAGCAATTTGGTGAAAGCATCCAGGAAAAACGTCACTAAAACTAGATCTCCCGATGTCGCCCAAGTCTTGTATTGGTGTGAAGCCACTGGAGTACCTCAGCTAATATGTCATCTAGACTTTCATCTAGACAAAAATGTTCATTCCTCTTATCAGGCACCACTCGCATTGTGCTCCTTTGGCTGCTCTTTTATGGACAATATTTGACATAAGTAGGTGCTCAGCAATTCATGTATGCCTACCTCCCAATCTTTGAAGCATTTAGTGCTCCTATTAGTCAGTACTTTCCCAAAACTGTTATAGTTTTGACCCAACAATGTAGTCATGAAAATTTTAATCTAGTGAATAATTTAGAGTAGTTTTCTGGTATATATTAGAATCAGTAATTACTGGTGCCATCAGTAGTTACTGGTTGTACTTACAATCTGACGTTCTAGATTATTTGTCATCCACTACTAGTATCACCAGTAATTTTAAGTAGTAATGATTTTACTATGGTACTTTTAGAAAACAAATAGTCGAGTTGTAATCAATTTATATTGATAAGGATGTCCTGATTATAAAAATCATATTGCTCTACAATTTCCCATTAGTTCATTTCATTTACCCTTCTCATTTCTCGATTTACTAGCAGTGAATTCGAAGAGACTGTGGCGCTGGTGTCGCCAACGGTCGGGTGAGGTGGCACACTGGCAAGGACGTCAGTCCCATGCATGGAGATCTGCCATTGGGCCTTGTTGCCCAGAGCCCCGACAGGAACCAAGAAGAAGCCCCCACAAAGGAGTCATGGATGGGCACTCTATGGAGAAGACAAGCACGTTGCAGACATCATCCTAGTGCACGAGTGGCATAGAGCCCATGAGCTGCTACAGCATCCCCATAGCCCTGAATCAGAGCTCGTCACGAGTTACTGGCGACCCAGCGCACTCCAAGGCCTCCAGGGTGTGTCCATCTTCCTGGATCATGTCGCCAGCCACCACGGTGCAGGGAACCGTGACAATCTCAGGCATTGGGCTCTTGCTTTCATTGTATGCTACAAGCTCCTTCTCCGATAGAAGCTTCCATATGGTGTACTCAAGACAAATTGTGGTAGAAATTATGAATTCCTCAGCTAAGCATGAACAAACGGCTGTGAATATTTCCGTATGGCTTTACATGGAATTGTTCATTCCGGTGACGGTAATCGACAATGAGCCGCGTCTAGTAAGACTCGTCTATGACGTCCTTGAAGTAGTGGAATCCGCCTTAAGCAGCGAAGAAGATGTCATTCTGCCAACATGGATCCCGTGCTTCACCATCTTGGACTCTGCGCATTTTGCCAGAGGATCATGTCGATACTGGTGTTGCAATGTGGAGAGGTGGCGCATTCGGGGAGGAAGGAAGTGAGATGCGACAGACGTGTCCGGGCTGGGATTTGGTGCGATGAAAATTATGGTTGTACTCCCAATGTCATTCAAGATAAATATATGCAAGGTTATGTCAATTAACTTACTACCCTAACAATTACTATCAGTAATTTACTAATTGTAGCCTGTGCTGCAAAACTCCTCAATAATTATTTGTTCGTCGGTTTAGGGTTGCTGTCTTCTCATTCATCTGTCATCTCTCATTTCTTTATTACTACAATAGGTTTTTTTAACATTACAATTCTTAAACAATCCCTAGAATATTGAGCAATAGTTTTCAGAAAATATTAATTAGTATTTTGAACAGAAAAATAACCAAATTTTAGAACAATAATGTGGTTATAACTATCACGGCCTCTTCTACAAGTGCAAGGAGGTGATAACGCTGCCGGCCTCCCCTACAAGCTCAAGGTCGTTATTGCACTATTACAGCCTCATCATATCCTTGGTGGTGTAGTAGTGTAGTTTATTGCTTCAGTTTCTTTTTTTTTTCTTACAGATCAGGCAGTTGGTGGTTTGTTGATTGTATCAGATTGAAAGAACGCAAAGCATGTCTTTGCTGGTTGTAAAATTTTGATACCTACGGATAACTAATCAGACATCTTGTGTCCTTGAGATATATAGTCTCCCTTTTTCTTACGTAAGTTGAATATTGTGAACAATAACAGTTTCTCTCCTAGCGATACAAAACTTAGGGATCTTCCTAATACTTCAAGAGATGACCTAGCCACGAAATGGTCTTTCCATTCGAATAACTCCAATCATGAGCATAGAAGTTGCCTGATCAACGCACGTCCTCCTCCTACTGTCCAAGCACACGTAGCAACTAGCAACGCTAGCAGAATCCCAATGCCGCCCAAGCCTTCTGCTTCTATCTTAGCAAGCCATTGGAGTGGCCTCCAGAACAGTTCATATATGTATCTTCCATCAATATGAACCACTTCATCTATCTAACTTGAATGGGCCTCTAGTGCTGTGGTCATTCAGCTGCTCGATTTTTTATGGATAAATGGAGGACGTCACTAAGAAATTAATGTTTCGTACCTTGTACTAGTTCATTTATTTGCACACTTAACAATGTTTGCTCAATAAACTGCTAGTTTAATGCTTACAAGTTGAGAGCAGGAGCAGGGCATTTGGTGTAAAGTAGAACCTACTACATACACACAGGGCCATCTGATCCAGCCCCTCATACGAACCAATACCCTTTGAGTTGGCAAGGAAAAAGCCCTAGAGCCTAGTCCACGAAGCATAAAAATTGGAACAAGAAGAAAACATGTCTAGTATCGAATCAGTGTCCTAAAATATATCTAGAGATCTTTTAAGGCATTTGAAGGTACTAGTACCTACATGTTATCAGCCGTTGAGTTGCTTGGAGGTAATTTAGGTAGGGATTCTTGTAAACAAGGTAAGTCAAAAATAACAAGAACTACCACAAAACAACACAAAGAACACACCTACATTAAGGACATCATATAAAAATCCTGTCACCAATGACTCATTAGTGACTTCTTTGCTAGATTGTGTCACTACTATTTGATATGGAACCCTACAGTGACAGAAAAAATAAAAAAAAATCATGACTAGTAAGACAACTTGATGGAAGGGTCATTCATTTAGTAAATATTTAGTGGGGGTATTAGATAGATTTTGTATTTATTTATTATGAGGTGTACATATAAGTTACAATGGTGTAAAACATAATTTTCAGTAGCAATAGTTGATATATACCTTCAATATCCACTTTCCTTCATCATCTTACTCACGTACAGTATGTTTTTTTAGTCTATTGTTAATTTGTGTAACATTTTTCATTTTATGTAATACTCCTGTTTTTTCTAGTTGAGATTATAGCCAATCAACAATTACTAAATCAGAATGGAGAGAGTAACTTTATCCTGATTTTAATTAGTATGATATATCAAGCCTACAAGAACTGATTAGCATTCCTCTATTTAACTTTGATTAACTTGATGCTCAAGCATTTGAGATACTAGATAACTTAACCATTTTATGCTTTATATAATAATTTTTAATCCGTATATCAATCAATATATTCCAACCATAGGCTAAATATATTGATTAATATAATAGGTCACCAAACAAAAACATCAATGATCCTAAAGTGTCTTAGAGATGACTACGAATCTGGCCTGTGCAACTATGCAGGACATACAATCTAGTTGAGCTTAATGGTGATTGGTTGCCTTTACGATGCCTGCATTGCATCATCGGATGCAGCATCTTTTATTTTTGTTGTGTTTGGTATCCTGCACCCCTCACTCGGCCAGGCTCCCATGATGCAAAAAGGGCCTTCGTGCCTACACCGAGAGAAATGAATAAGCAAACCATTTCTCCGGAGCCAGGCTCACACGAGACGCGTCGGGAACCATGCAACCAACTCTAGTCACCGCTGCACCATACAACTCTGATGTACCCAACTTGTCTTGTTCTTGTCCTAGGACCATAAACATTAAGAAGGCAGTGGTAACTCTCCCGTGTTCTTAGTGCAAAGTAAACATATCTGGCCATGCAAGGTACCAATCAATATTAGTGTAGAACCTGTCCCAGTACATGCAGACTACCAAACATGAAGATTAAAAAGGATGTTGCATGGCAGTGGCCTGGCTCATTGAGGCCTGGCTCTATAGTATGATGCTGGATCAAGGCATACACTCAACCAAACAGACCCTAAATGTTCTGTTCCATCCTTTCAGTAGCTGACAGGACTCCGACAGGTGGTGGCCACTGCGGCGAGGCTGAATTCTATTCACCGACCCGGAGAGGGGAGGGGAAGGGGGGGGGGCTAAAGAAATACTGACCACCCTTTTGGGGTCATCTCAGTAGTTGCACATAGATGCATGGCAATATACGAATCAAAGCAAGACATCGTGACCCTCTCGTGATGCAGCCCAACATAGCCTAGCTCACCTGCTACAATCCAAGCCCAGAAACTGAGAAGGTGCAAACCGCCGGCACCGGTGAGTCTCGACACCGAGGCACTCTTTTCAGTCTGAGAGAAAACCAGCAATGCCCACTTAGCCTCAGATCGTCTAGCCTTTCTTCTCCGTCGCCGCATTCAAACGCAGCAGCTGCAGGAGGTGCTGTGCTTGGTGTCTTCCGGTTGGCGTTCATGCTCTGCACTCGTGTTCTCTGATCACCTGTCGTGCTGTTAGCCCAGCTGACGCGTCTCTCTCACTGCGTATCAACATCCAAATGAAAAAGTACTACATCTGTTCTATTCTCTTTTTCCCTCCACGCAAGTTGATTTAGAATTTGTGGTAACATGATTACAAGAATGGGGTTCAGATATCTCGTCTATACATGTATGTATGCCTGAGAAATCGAAGCTTGCCAATCCACGCATCATAACAAATCATGTTCTAGGATGGTACGATGGGAGTCTAAATATTCATTAGACTGGATTCTTCTTCGCTTTCTTAGCTATGCTATCATAACCACACCTATGCTTCATGTGTGTGTTCAAGGAAGGAAAGATGCTGGTGCTGCCGTTGGCTTAGCGGGAATTTCCGCGTTGCTACCTTGGCTCCGATATATGATGGACAATCCTGATCTTGATTACACAGCTTATGGCTGTACACATCATATCACAATATCCACCGGGTCCAGCTGAGAATCAGCTGCCTTGCTTGGTCGTTCAGTCTGCAGCGGCCACCTTAGTATGAAAGAGAAGTACTCCCAATGTCTCCCGTGCCTACCAAGCGGAATGGAAGACACTTTGAGTTTCATCAATGCTCTTTTCAGCTCTTAGTATTTATAAGTCAAAAGGGTGGTCACATCAAGCTATGAAAGTAAATGTATTTGTACTCTCTGGCTCCACATAGCTATCCACAGCTCCTATGTGGTTCCATGTGCACCAGCCATTGCACTACATGCAAGCTCATTTATGGGTCTATTCAACGTTGGGCGTCATGGAATAATGATATGCCCAGTTCAAAACTGTAAGCTAAGTGCTTCTGCTCTTCCCAGTCGTTACCATCAATTGTGTTCATCTCCTCTCAGAGTCTTATGATACTTCAATGACGATGTATCAGGTATAGTACCTTCAAAGCCGGAGATATAAAACTGAGCTTGATTCAGTTCTAATACCTGGTTGAGACAGTATTCTGTGTCAATGAAAATTCACAACACAAAAATTCAGAGTACTAGGGGTTTTCTTGAAAATTAATTACTGTCGGACAATGTGTGATATTCTCTTTTTGTATACAGAGGAGAACATTGAAAAAATTATGTGTAATCAGAGGAGTGAAAAAACTAGGTGTGCCGACGTTTTTAGACCCCAGGCTGTTTGTATTCCTCCGTTGCATGGTGTACAAAGACAGCACTAAGGGGTTTTCAAAAAAAAAAAGACAGCACTAAGGGAAATTTGACTATAACACATGATGGCCACATAAATGTTTAACACCTCAAAAACAATGTTTGGTTCCATCTATACAAGAGGACAAACAATGACTAAGGTGGCTGCGAGCTCAACAGGAGAATTTGTGAGGTAGAACAATCTTGAGCAAGGATGCACTTGGCTATGAAAATAGTATTGTTTTACTTTTGTCCCTTCAAGAGCAAGACATCCCATGCCCATTTCACAGCGGACTCTCTCTGTTAAAGAACAGTAAACAAAAGTACCAGTACGTGCATGATGTGTTGTGGTAACACTAGGGCCCCTTGTAGAAACTCTTGATCTCCCGATGCCGCCCAAGCCTTTATTATAGTGAAGCCACTAAGTGGCCTCCACGTACAGGTCATACGATTTTCACCAAGACAAAATGTTCATCCTTAGTATCATGCACCACTCGTATTCTGTTCTTTCGGATGCCATTTTATGGACGAGAAGATAGGGCAATATATATTCTCATATATTCAGTGGTACACCGTACCTACCGCTGTGTTATCTGCAAAAATATTGATGGCAAAATAGTCATTTTTAAAAACTCTATGTTTTATTATTAGTCTCATGAAATCCAGCTAGTGCTATACATAGCTCGTGTCACTTACATGTTATATTATTTAACCCATCTAACCTAGGAACTGGATACTATATAGACCAATGTTGAACTGAATGCTCGTCATCACCATTGACATTGCAACTTAACAAATGCCAGCCGCATTGATGAAGAAAATAAGTATTCGATACTATCAGCAGCTTCTGTTAGGCTAATCCAAATGGATAGTTTCATTTCTTACGTTTCCAAGATATCATGTCATATTTAGTGGTTTATAACCATAAATGAAGCATCTCCAATGCGTAGTTTCATTTTTGATGTTTCATAGCATTTGCATCTATTCATTTTATTAGTTCTCTAAATGATAAAATAAAATTACTCATTCTCCAATGCTAGTTTCATGGTGTTTCAATTTTAGAAAACCAAATATATTTAGTTTCATCTACATGAAACTCCTCGTCTCTCTCAGAATAAAATTTTCTGCAGTTGTGCTGCAATCACTTGATGCAGACCGATGCGCAACACCGCTCTGATGCGCGCCATGTGCCCTACTCCCAAAATCTGAATGCAATAGAAGCCCCGCTTTCACCGCAACTTCTCTCTAGCATTAAAAAGACGGGGCCATCGAGGGCAGAAATTGTCATTATTTTTATTGGAAGGATATCTCATAATATTATAATCTCCTCTGATAATCATCGGGTTATAGTCTCGGCACTGCAGATATTAGCAAACTCAGTGAGAAACTGAGCCTTGAGCTTTTCTTGTACCGGACCATACACCGCATACAACGCCCAGGTGAAGCCATCACTTTTGTTCTTAAGAAGGAATTTGGAGTAGAAATCACCTTCCGCAATGGCTCCCACATCAAACACGTTCATATTAACACCCAGAATCATACCTCCTGACCTCCCTCTAGGTGGCATGACATGCCAAAGGTATTCCATACCCCCCCCCCCCCCTAAATGCTTAAGTAAAGAATTAGAGATAATTCTCAAAGAATACTAATAATATTTATGGGGAAAACGCCACGATACCCTCTACTCATGAGGGGGCTGATTCCGATGATGGTTTAGAAATTCTCTTGGGTATATTTGTAGGGATCTTAATCACGATCTCTATGATGACAACTCTGAGTATATGCAATATGATCTCAGTCCAATACCTAGGAAGAAAAAAGTCACTCCAATAAGGCCAAGGGCACGGTTTCTCACCAGCCCAAAAAGCCAGTCACCCCTTCCAAAATTGTTCTTTAATGAAGGGAGTCTTCTGGAATAGCAGAGGTCTGGAAGACTTGGCTAAACACCTAGAAATACATGAAGCTACGAAAATCAAATTACAGCCAAATTGACAAAAGCGCACATGCTATTGGACCGTCTGCAGATGTGTCAATTTCTTTTCCCCATCCCTTGTCACCCATGGTGCGCTCGGCCATGCCCATTGCTTTTTTCTGGCCTTCATGCCTTCATGCTATAATATTAAAGCTGTTGTATATTATGTTAAATAATGGTGGGTAATTCTAGAAAGATATATAGGGGTACTTCTGTTAAAAAAATAATAATGGCAATGGTGGGTAATTTTTTTTCTTTTTTTCTTCAATTAACATGGTAATTTTTACGCCTTGAGAATGAACATGGTGACTTTTTTTATTGGTCAAATATATATATATAATAGATTATATTATCCAGATTCTCATTGAATGTGCACTCAGTCCATCTCTGTCCCATTTGTTTCTGGCACGAGCTTTTTTGAGTGAAATTATGGTAGGCCAAAGGCAACATGAGCAAATTTTAGTTTTACTGTTCAAAATACTGATCACTAGTTTTAAGAAACTACTGACCAGTACTTTGATCTAATGGTATAGATTTCTTAATCTAAATTTGTAACTATTGGCCAATAGTTTCTCAATTTCAGGCAATATCAGAAAAATAAGAGTTGTAGATTTATAGTAATAAGTTTTTATTGTTATAAATAAAGTTACATTAACAATCTTATTAATAACTAATGTTTTATATTTTTTAAGATAAACTAATGTTTTAATGATTTGGTAGACAATAATATTCTATTGTAAAAATAACCATAAATTTATCAATTAATAGTGCAATTATGAAATTACCCTCAAACTACTGACCAGTAGTTTTTCAAAACTACTAACTAATATTTTTGACAATAAAACTTCTCGAATTTTATTGATGCAAAAAGGATTGGTTACATCACTGTTTTGAGAGACTGGAGGGTAGGGTGAGTGTACAACACACAAGGGGATCAAATTACATGAAACAGTCTTATCCCCCCCCCCCCCACTCACACAACCCTCTAATCCTAAGCTTTTGAATCTCTACAGACTCATAAGCCACAACATCTTCCGGCACAAGCTAATACAGAACTACGGAGGCGTCACGCAGCGGAGCAGCAGATCCATTTACTTGCAAAGGCATGTTGACGAGCACGTTGTAGTTATGTACTCCCTCCATCCCAAATTATTTCTCATTTGGGCTTCGTACCAGATTAACTGAATATTTTTTAAATCTAGATAAACCGTCTGTCCAGATTCATTGAACATTCTATAAATCTGGACACTTCAAAATCCTCCTAGATTGACAAGTATATTGGAACGGAGGAAGTAACTTACTGGACACTTGGTGGCTAGTGCACATGAACCAGGCTACCTCCTGCTGCAGTGGCCAAGCCTGCATCCGCAGCGCTTCCCTAGCCGCGCTTGCCGTCGCGGGTCAACCACGGGCGTGTTGATGCGATCCATGCAAGAGACTAAAGGAAAGAAAGTGAGACATATCTTCTTGATGCCGCCCAGACCTACAACCGGAGCAGACCACTGCAATGACTTTATTGAACCACAGCAGCAGGCCCCCATCTGTACCTCCGCTAAACAGGCAAGCTGCTGCCCTTGTCAGTAGCGGCACAATCGCCTCCAAGCACGGAGCTGTTGTCAATCCCATCGCGAACACTCGTTGAGGAAGCAGCGAGGTTCATTTCTACGGCACTCACAGTGAAGGGATCGCCAAGCGGATCACAATACAGTACACCTGTCAAAACTGGCCAAGAATCTGTCGAGGATTCGACGCCATGGATGTCAAGATGCTGCAGAGGGAGCTGTTGCCAACACCATTAACAAAACATTGCCGAGAATCTGCTGTGTCTGCGACCGGTGGCAAACAAGCCACGGCCGAAGACCTTGCCGTAGAAGACGTCACCGAAGCCACCGGGTTTTTGTGCCATAACGCCGCTTCCTGACAATCTGACATCACTTACTAATTGAACCCTGTGCATGCATGACGTGGATTCCAGGACCAACACATGACGGCTGCACACTGCTGCATGCGTTGCGTATACGAGTGACATGTACCCACATCCACATCTTTGTATATTATACTATTACACATACACGACGAAAGCTAGCTAGAAGCCACTTAGCAACAAGCACGCAAGAACTCATGGATGTTCTTTACGGTCTTATCATCTGACCAAGGGTGGCTGCAATCTCAATACAAGAAGAATCGCAAATGTTGAAGAAGTTGCTTGAATCCGCACTTGGCTTTTGATTCCTGGTTCCCTCAGCTCAAAAGCAACAACCCGTTTCATCATAGCACGACTATACCCTCACTATCAGAGTATATAAAACTCCCCTTGTTTACAATGCAACTTGATCTCATGTTTTTAATACAGGGACAATTTAACGGTACCTTAGAATAACTGTGAAAATCATCAATTTCTGCTCAAAACCTTATGATTCCCAGCCACAGCTTGCTGCACGGCACGTTACAAAAATGATTCAAGAGTTTATCTCCACTCGATATTCCAAAACGTTATGCCCAAGAAGTTGCAACATCATTCTCAAAATCATCATACTGATGTGGGAGAAAGCACCCCCGTGTCATATTATATATATATATATTTGACCAACAAAAGGAGTCTCCATGTTCTCTCTCAAGGGTAAGAAATTCTCATATTAATCGGAGAAAAAAAAAGAAAAATTACCCATCATTGTCATTATAAAAAACTAGACCTAAATACCCTCATTCATATTAGTTAATTATCCACCACTGCCATTATAAAAAAATTAGACCTAAATACCCTCATTCATATTAATTAATTACCCACCACTACCGTTATAAAAAATTAGACTATAATACCCTCATTCATGTTAATTAATTACCCATCATTGCAATTTCTTTTGTTTTCAACACGAGGTGTCATTTGTTTTTGGGAATAATACCATTGCCATTCTTTTGGCAATTAACATGAGGGACTAGTAAGAAAAAAATATAAGTTAATTAACTATTCTCACACTTCCTTGCTGTGGCTGTTGTATTATAGTCTGTACTCCCATTGCTTGAAGTCGTCAATCCGTTAGGTTGTTTTTCTTTCTTTTTTATTTTGATAATAAATATTAGGGAATGAAAAATAAAAAAATGAGTTTTTTTAATTTATTTATACAAGGACTTCTTTGCTCCGGTCCTCCTCCCGTTACCATGTGTGGTCCCCTATGTAATTCTTTCTCTAATTTTTCCTTGGCAATGGAGTGTCCGTCCGTATGAATACGTGTCGTGATTTGCTTTTATAAAGAATTACAAAAAAATAATATAGCCCCACCATCAGTCACAAGGAAAATTTTCATCTAAGGTCATCTAAGGTGTCATCAAAATCGAGAACTCGCTGGTGCATCTCACCAAGATAAAGAATCGACACAAATGCATAGGTACCCCTTTGTTCTACTGATCCAAGTGTGATGAGATGACACAAGTTTTAAATACCGGCCTCCAACTTGACAATGGAATGACCTTGTTCATAAGCTGCATTGC
Source organism: Eleusine indica (assembly GCA_030378355.1). Classification (NCBI taxonomy): domain Eukaryota; kingdom Viridiplantae; phylum Streptophyta; class Magnoliopsida; order Poales; family Poaceae; genus Eleusine; species Eleusine indica. The sequence goes on from CM059494.1 coordinate 14,546,938, forward strand.
AGAATCCGTAGCTATTCATGCATTTGTTATATTTGCAATTACATGAGAGAATCAGTAATTTGAAAACAAACATAATTTTACACTTAGACTACGCTAGCACTTCCTGCTCCGGCTGTTCTCCCTTCATCTGTACTCTCATTACATCACAACTGTTAGAGTTGTAGATTAGAGATGCTAAAACCACCTAGATAAAAAATTAGAGTAGAATTAGTATTGATTGAATTTGACGTATTGGATGACTTTATACAGAATAAAACATGTGTCATTTAAAAATAGATTGATAAATTGTAGAATATAGAAAGGATGTCCAAAAGCGTTAATGATAATAAAAACAACTTCATAACAATAATCTAGAACCGCGCAATTGCACGGGCCATCTCACTAGTTCCTTTTATGAGGCGACTCGGGGTGACCCGGGCGCAGCTCGAAGCTAGGAGCGTGGGGGTCATCGGCGCAGGTGCACGTGACATCTCCTTGTGTCCACCGTGATATGGTACCCTGCAGGTGGCAACCATCCTCTCTATGCATCGCGTATGGCGTGTGATGCAAAAGCCTTGCTCGGCATCCTGCCGGACAGCAAGAACGACCCTCTCGAGCTTCGGTCCCCCTTATGATGGTGTTACTGTCCCTGAAATCCAGTGCTCGGGCTCCATAAGGGTCGTGCTGCACAATCTATCTCTTGCTCCAAGCATAATGGCCATATGAGGAACTCACTCCCTTGAATGTGTGACTGGTGGGTTTTGCAACCATGCTGGTCGTACTGCCTTGCTGCATGTTATTTGCAGGTTGAGCGCATGGTGGTGGTAAAGTGAACCTCGGCCGCTCAAATATGTATGATGTCCAACAAAAGTACTGCACGCGAAATTCTGGGAGGTGTTTATATCTCCGAACAGTTTAATGCTTGAGCTGATTGACATGTGCTCTCCTCATCGTGAAGCTATTGAGGTTTTGTGTGTCTTTGTGTCCCTTGTCCATTAATCTCCTAGGAGCTGGCCAACTGTTTTGGTCTTGTTGACGTCCTTCTCTATGGTTTGGCAGGCGGTTGTTACCGGCGCCTCTGCTTAGTTCGAGATTGCTGGACAGTCGAGGGTCATTCTGTTCTCAGTCTATCTTTGTTATTTTCTCAGTTCTAGGTATCTGTTATCTCCACTGTACATGCCGCTGTGCTTTGGGCATGCTGTTTTAAAAATCTCTTGCCATCTTGGAGCTGCCCATTTAATAGAAAATGAAATCTCATATCACACCGATGTATCATTTTGTTGTAGATACCCCCAAATAGGTGTTTTCTAGGGTGGTCATTCAGATCGAATGATACAAGAGCTCTTTTGGAAGCTGAACGGGAAGTCTTTGTGAACTTGGACGATGTGCTGGCGGCAGAGACATTTGCAGTTAGTGAATGTCTTCGGTTAGCTATGAGCCGATGATGAAACCAAGGTGGTAGTGGTGATGGATATTGTTCCCCTTTTTAGTATTCTCAAGTCTACATGTGTCAAATGCTCTGTAACTTCAGTAATTTCGTGAAAGCATCCAGCAAAAACGCCGCTAAAATTAGATCTCCCGATGTCGCCCAAGCCTTGTATTGGTGTGAAGCCACTGGAGTACCTCAGCTAATATGTCATCTAGACTTTCATCTAGACAAAAATGTTCATTCCTCTTATCAGGCACCACTCGCGTTGTGCTCCTTTGGCAGCACTTTTATGGACAATATGTGACATAAGTAGGTGCTCAGTGATTCATGTATGCCTACCTCCCAATCTTTGAAGCATTTATTGCTCCTATTGGTCAGTACTTTCCCAAAACTGTTATAGTTTTGACCCAATAATGTAGTCCTGATAATTTTAATCTAGTGAATAATTTAGAGTAGTTTTACGGTATATATTACAACCAGTTATTACTGGAGCGATCAATAATTACTGGTTGTACTTAGAATCTGACGTTCTAGATTATTTGCCATCCCACTACTAGTATCACCAGTACTTTAAAGTAGTAATGATTTTACTAAGGTACTATTGGAAAACAAATAGTAGAGTTGTAATCAATTTATATTGATAAGGATTTCCTGATTGTAAAACTCATATTTCTCTACAATTTCCCATTTGTTCATTTCATTTCCCCTTCTCATTTCTCGCTTTACTAGCAGTGAATTCGAAGAGACTGCAGCGCTGGCGTCGCCAACGGTCCGGTGAGGTGGCACACTGGCAAGGGCGTCAGTCCCATGCATGGAGATCCGCCATTGGGCCTTGTCGCCCAGAGCTCCGCGACAGGAACCAAGAAGAAGCCCCCGCTAAGGAGTCATGGACGGGCACTCTATGGAGAAGACAAGCGCGTTGCAGACATCATCCTAGTGCACGAATGGCACAGAGCCCATGAGCCGCTATAGCATCCCCATAGCCCTGAATCAGAGCTCGTCACGAGTTACTGGTGACCCAGCGCACTCCAAGGCCTCCAGGGTGTGTCCATCTTCCTGGATCATGTCGCCAGCCACCACGGTGCAGGGAACCACGACCACCTCAAACATCGGGCTCTCGCTTTTGTTGTACGCTACAAGCTCCTTCTCCGATAGAAGCTTCCATATGGTGTACTCAAGACAAATTGTGGCAGAAATTATGAATTCCTCAGCTAAGCATGAACAAACAGCTATGAATATTTCCGTATGGCTTTACAAGGAATTGTTCATTCCGGTGACGGTAATCGACAATGAGCCGCGTCTAGTAAGACTTGTCTATGACGTCCTTGAAACAGTGGAATCCGCCTTGAGCGGCGAAGATGTTATTCTGCCAACATGGATCCCGTGCTTCATGAAAATCTTATTGTTTTACTTTTGTCCCTTATCAAGAGCAAGACATCCCATGCCCTTTTCACAGCGGACTTTTTCTGCTAAAGAACAGTAAACAGAAGTGCCAGTATGTGCACAATGTATTGTGGTAACACTAGAGCCCCTTGTAGTAACTATAGATCTCCCGATGCCGCCCAAGCCTTCACTATACTGAGAAGCCACTAAGTGGCCTCCATGTACAGGTCATACGTTTTTCACCAAGACAAAATGTTCATCCTTGTATCATGTACCACTCGTATTCTGTTCCTTCGGATGCCCTTTTATGGACGAGAAGAGAGGACAATATATTCTCATATATTCAGTGGTACACCGTACCTACCGCTGTGTTATCTAGAAAAATATTGATGGTAAAATAGTCATTTTTAAAACTCTATGTTTTATTATTAGTCTCATAAAATCCAGGTGCTATACATAGCTCGTGTCACTTATAAGTTATATTATTTAACCAATGCAAACTAGGAACTGGATGCGATCACTACTATAAAAACGGCCTTTAGAGGCAGGTGAAAAACTACTGGCAGATCGGCCGAACCACCACTACATAATCACTGCTAAAAATCATGAGCTACAACAGCGGACAATCTGCGGTCTAAACCAACCACAGCTAAAAAAAATTTAGTAGCGGCGGGTGACATCTTCACCCACCGCTACCCTTAAACCCGAAAAAAATTGGTGCCCCGCACACACACCGCTCGTGCCACCGCCCCATGGCCGGATCTGGTCATGCCAAAGCCGGATCCTTGACTAGGGAGGGCACCACCATCAGGAGGGGCCGCTAGGAGTTGCCAGGGAGGGGATCGCCGAAGCTGCCGCTCGATCTGCCCGTGCACTTGCTTGGAAGGGGCAGAGGAGTGGAGGAGGGGTGGCTGGAGGAGGATCGGATCGTCATCGACGTCCACCCGGCCTGATCCATCGCCGTCATCCAGATTGAGAGGCTGCCATCTGGATCCCACTGCCATCGAGAGGGAGAGGTCGCCATCAAGATCCCACCGCCGTCGGCATCGAGAGAGAGCCGGAGAGGTCGGGGGGAGCTGGGTCCGCGCTCAGGGGAGGTTGAGGGTGAGGTGCGTGCCACCTGGGGAGTTGCGGCCTCCTAAGCCACAATCGCTGCCTCTCAGAGCCGCTGTCGTCGCCTCCATGTGCCATCACTACCCCCCCCCCCCCCCCGAGCCGCTATCGTTGTCTCCCGGAGCCATTGTCATCACTGGCCATGAGCCGCCTAGGAGCCGTGGCCGCCTCACGAGCCTTCATCGACAAGTGGGGAGGGAGAGGCGGTTCTCTAGGGTGGTTGGGGGAGGGAGAGCGCTCAAGGGTGGCCTAGGGAAGGAGAGGTGGCTGGAGAGAGAGAGAGAGAGAGGCGGTTGAGGACGGAGGGAGTGGGGTGCCCAATTAGGGTTCAAGATTTTATATAGGATGGAGGGAGTGGGCTGTGGGATGGGCTATGGAGTGGGCTTTAGTGGCAGGTCTATGTTTTGGACTGCCTCTACCGGGTGTTTATAGCGGTGGCTAAAGTTTTGCCCCATCGTTTAAATAGAAGCCTATCTGTAGCAATGGGTTATTTTTGAGTCGTTTCTAGATGAATTTGGCCCACGCTGCTAAAGACCCTTTTTGTTGTAGTGCATATAGACCAATGTTGAACTGAATGCTCATCATCACCATTGACATTACAACTTAACAAGTCAGCCGCATTGATGAAGAAAATAAGTATTCAATACTATCAGCAACTTATGTTAGGCTAATCCCAATGGATAGTTTCATTTTTTATGTTTTCAAGATATCATGTCATCTTTAGTGGTTTATAACCATAAATGAAACATCTTCAATGCATAGTTTCATTTTAGATGTTTCATACCATTTATATCTATTTGTTTTCATTAATTCTCTAAAGGATGAAATAAAATTACTCATTCTCTAAAGTTAGTTTCATGGTGTTTCAATTTTAGAAAACCAAATATATTTAGTTTCATCTACATGAAACTCCTTGTCTCTCTCGGAATAAAATTTTCTGCAGTCGTGCTGCAATCACTTGATGCAGACCTGATGCGCAACATCGCTCTGATGCGCGCCACGTGCCCTACTCCCACGATCTGAAAGCAACAGAAGCCCCGCTTTCACCGCAACTCCTCTCCAGCAGCGAATCCAGCCACCAAGCGCGGCTCCAAGGTAGCATCAGCATCATCTCAATTTTCTTTAGAAAGTTTGTTCGACAGGAAGATCTGGGCGTCCATGCCCTCTCCGTTATCATGGACGGCAAGCTCCTGCTACCCCATCGGCATCGACAACAATCTGTAGCAGTCCTGCGCTTGCAGCCATCACGCTCCCGGATCTCGGCCCAGCATGCTCCGTCTATATCTGTTGCAGGTACCACGGAAGATTTTTTTTTTTCACCATTATGCTGCAGCGAATGTGGTAACTTTTCACGACAAAAGAATCCAAACAGGCGTGTCCCATGCATGATTTCAGTTAGATTTCATCTGTAATATCGAGTGGTTATATGAGCGCCGATGAGGTGATGGCACCAGACGACGGTGACAAGCCCGAAAGGCGGTGCACGTTGACAGGCGCCAAAAAAAAAAGGTTTTTTCTTTTGTTGGCTTGATTCTCTCGTTTGTTCGCTCAGGGTGATTGGTTCAACTTGAGCCGAAGCCCAACTGAAACGTGGGAGAGAAGGTGTAGTTGAGATTGATGGAAAGGGACACGTGGTGAGAATCTGAACAGTGCTGTAAATGACTCGATTTGCAGCACGGCTGCGGAAGAGAATTTTCTTCCCTCTCTCTCTTAAATTTCTTGTCATGTCACCGGATTTGCTTATGTGGCATCTCATTTGATGAAAATGAAGCTTCCATTGGACATAGATACTATGAGAATGTTGATGAAGAAAATAAGTAAGAGCATAAAAGGAGTAACATATGGCCTTTGGGCATGATCCAGCGCTTTATGAGCAGTTTCTGTTATGAGTTGAGAGTAGAATATCTGCATAGACCATGTTCCTTGTGGTGAAATGAAACCAACTGCTGCTACTGTAACACTATGAGATACTACATTGTTATATCCTCATTTTTTTTGTTTCGTCCTAATGGAAGCTTGCACATGATCGGTATGCAGTTCATGATTCACCTTAACGGAGCCTGCCCGGCAGGTTGTTCCGTGGTACAACCCCATTTTTGTTGTGTTGTTCTTCCAAGAGCTGGTGTGTAAAGCCTATCAGATGCCTGACGAGATTCCTTTGTTGTCACTACCATAAAACGGGCCTTTAGCGGCGATAGCCCAAAGGTCATTGCGGCGTGGCCCAATATGGGCCGCCGCTATAGAGCCATGAGGGCCGGGACTTCCTATATGTAGCGCGTGCTACGTCGAGCTTAGACGTAGCGCGCTTTACGATTCATGCGCATGCTGCTTCGGTCCGTCCAATTCACGTCGTCTTCTTCCTGGTCCTTCCGAGATCAGTCACCGCCATAACCTTCTCTGCCCGCTCGTGCTCCTACGCTACACGCGTCCTGCCCGATCCTCCTCCTTCTCCTCCTCTGCTGCTTCATCTCGAGCCTGCCTCGGCTGCTTCAATCTTGAGTCTGCCCCCTCGCGCCATGCTGATCTCTTTTTACCATGTATTTCATCTCTAGCTTTCTCTTCGTTGCGGTTGACATTGAAAGCTCCGAGCTGTTATGGCTAGAACAATTCGATTTGGTTTCCAGAACAGTCATATTTAATAGATAGAACAACTGATTTTGCTGCGCAGAACAATGGAACAGTATATCTGGAACAATGGTGTAGTGTGCATGGAACAATGACCTATATGTGAAACAACAGAAGGAGTACCGTCGACGAGCACGGATCCGACGGCCAAAACCATCAGAGACATGGAGGGTAGAGCAGGGGCGAGAGCATCGACCGATTAGCGCGGGATGGGCTGGAACCACAGATTTGGTGGCTGGAGACAAGAACGGCGAGCTGCAGGAGGTTGACGACGACGAGGAGCGACGTGGGCTAATTTTTAGACTGTATTGATGGGCCGTGGGCTGCGCTACGTCTAAGGTCGGTGTAGGTCGCGGTACATATAGGATGTCCCATGAGGGCCTGTCGCGATCGAAGCAAACCGCCGCTAAAGATCCCCTATAGCGGTGGTTAGCATTGTTAACCGCCATTATTGAGGACATAATAGTGGCGGTTGATAATACCAACCACCGTTATAAAGTGCTCAGGCTATAAAAGCCGCGTTCCGACCGATCCCCTATTTCACTCGAACAGTGGTGCCCCAAAAATTTGGGCAGATCACGAAATTAAGAGGGAAAGGTTTTGAGTTTGTTTGTTTTTTTGTAGGAACTTGTTGTGTGAGGTGAGAGGAACTCATCCCATATATTTTTTTGTGATCTTATTTCGAAATCAAGTTGAATTTTGCATTTTAAGTTTGTTAGGTTTTCGTCAAATTTTAGCTAAATTCATTTGATTTATATGATTCTATTAGGTTCTAGTTAAAGTTTATAAAGGCATATATTATCTATTTTTATCACTACACAAAAAAATTATTATATCTAGCCTCTTTTATGCCAATGAAAATCTAGATCTAGTTTGGTTACTAGAAGAGAGAGAGAGTGTGTTAGGGCAAAAGGGGATATGAATTTTTATTAATTCTCGATAAAAGTTAAATATATATAAAATAAATTTAATGTTTATTTTATTTTATCTTACATAATATCTCTCACTTCATGTAATTTATTTTTTAATATATATAGTAAATTTTTAATTTTTTATTACACGTAATTAATTAATTAATTTAAAATATTTTTTTGCCTCTTTTTCTTCGTGATGGATAGATCTTGAATGTACGAGGCAATAAAACTGGGTCCAATATTTTTACGCGTGCTCATGAGAGTCAGATATAGTTTGGTACAGCTGAATTCGTTCATATCACTCGCAACGGCAAGGCGTCAGGAGCTGGGCACCTTGCGACGGCCATGACTGTAAACTTTTGCTTTCCACCGGCTGCTGGAGGATATCTGATGCCTCGACGATGGCCACGTTCGTGGGATAGCAAGACAGACACCTAGTGCCAAACCGCACGCTCTCCTTATCACCGCATCACCGGTCGTCAGGAACTTCATCGCTGTGCTTTCCTCTGCTCTGCCCGATGCGACACCTGGCACCAATGAAGATAGAGAGGTCGGAGCACAAATCTTGCATCCAGCTCAACATTTGAAAGTAGAGCATGACTTCGGATGTCATAAGAAGTTGCCTGATTGGACGATTAAAATCTCAAACCCCTGTGGACTGGCTGCAAAGAAGTTGGATATCTCAAAGAAACATAACCAAATAAGTGTTTCAGTTAAAACTATGGAAAGGAAGAAGGGTAGGCTTTAAAGAAAATTCCCTGTATGGCCTTTAAAAAAATGTCCCTTCCTTCTATGGCCCTCCGAAAATGAAATTTCTCTATGAGGTCAAGAACCATCTTTTCCTTCCTTGTATGGCCTTGTCGTAAGATATAGGACTTAACACCGTTAAGTCCAATATAAAAAGACCGTTTTACCCCTAAAATCAAATGAACTTATTATTTTTTTGGAAAAATTATTCCGCTAGAAGTAATTATTTTCTGGTTATGTTATATATTGGAAAAATGTATTTCAGCTTGTTTTTAAATATTGGATTTTTAAAAATTAAAATAAAATGCCACATTTGAACACACTACCACAAATAGGGCCTGTAGCGGCGGCAAACAAACCGCGGTAGCGGCGCGACCCAAAGTCGTCCGCTGCTACAGAGCCAATGGGCACTGCCCCTAACTAAAACCGCCGCTATAGGGCACCCAATAGCGGCGGTTGACATTATCAATCGCCTGCCCCTAACTAAACACCTCATGTTTATAGCGGCGGTTGGCATTGTCAACCGCCGCTATTTATGGCATACTAGCGGCAAATGACAATGCCAACCGCCACTAAAAAGTGCTTAGGCTATAAAATTCACGTTCGGACAGCTCTGGCCCTCACTCGAATAGTGACGGCCCGAAAATTTGGACAAATCACGAAAATCAAGGGGGGAAGGTTTTGAGTCTGTTTTTTTTTTTTGTAGAAATTTACTCTTTGAGGTAAGGGGAAGTCATCCCATATATTTTTTGTGTTATTATTTTGAAATCAAGTTGAATTTTGTATTTCAAGTTTGTTAGATTTTCATCAAATTTTAGTTAAATTTGTTTGATTTATATGGTTCTATTGGGTTGTAGTTAAACTTTATGAAGGCATACATCATCTATTTCTATCACTACACAAACAAATTACTATATCTAATCTCTTTTATGTCAATGGTAATCTAGATCTAGTTTGGTTACTAGAAGAGAGAGAAAGTGTTAGGGCAAGAGGTATATTCATTTTTATAATTTTTTAATAAAAATTAAATATTATATAGAATAATTTGATGTTTGTGTCATTTTAGCTTGCATAATATTTCTCGCTTTATGTAATTTATTTTTCACTATATGTATAATGAATGTTTAATATTTTTACTATACATAATTAATTAATTAATTAGAAGTTTTTTGGGTTCACGTTCAAGGTCTAGCAACCACCGGCAAGCTTGTCCTGCAAGAATATGATGCTCGGGATGTATTATCGTACGACGATCAAATTTTGGACAATCTTGCGGACGATGTGGACTACCTGAAATTCATATTCGGTAAACCCCTTATATATAAAAACATGTACAAGAACTTGCCGTGGGAGATGTGGAAGTTGCACGACTGGTACATGATGGCATCAAAAGAAGGGGTCACCGAAATCACTTGTAGGATTTCAAAAGAGGTGTTCAACGAAAAACACGAATAAATATTATACCTATTTTGGGAGGATGTCCACTCGATGTTTCGTCTAGACAAGATGGACGTCACCTTCATCACCTTATGGTGCATGTAAGTGTCGCTCGATCTACTTCGTATTTCAAGCATAATTCCATATATTATCTTATGCTTTTTTTTCTAGCATGAACTCCTTTTTCCAAAGAAAGGAGACCAATAGAAAAGATTGGAGGATGGCCTACATCAACCCGAACCGGATCAACCAAAGCTCGATCAACCCTACGGTAAATCCAGAAAACAATCTGGATAAAACACCGACAGAGTTTGCTGACATGAAGACGGTCTTGACAATAGAAGCAAGGACTGATGTTGTAAATTACTTGTACAACTGCTTCATGAGGTGGCAAGATAGAGAATGCATTATGGCCCCTTACAACTTCAAGTAAGTTGGACAACTACTGCCTTCGTCATGTATCCTATGTTAAAGTTAAATCCAATCATAATTAACTTGTTGACAACATTGTTGTAGCGATGATTGGATCTGTCTGATGATATTTCCCAAAAAAGGGCACCTTCTAGCGATTGATAGCCTGGACCTCGACAAGAAGTTATACAGCGACATTTTAGAAGTCATAGATCGGTAAGAAATTGGTCTACGTGTGTATGGTTTGATGATATTAATATCATCTAATGATAAGCTTTTGTCGATCACACAGTGCTTACGAGAAATATGCCGTAGCCGGCGGGTCATGTCATCCTACAAGAAAAAAGAACATGTACTTCCATCATAAGGTTTTGGGTAAGATTTATATGCATCTCATACACGTCCTTATCGTACTATCCATTCATATAATTATCTTAAGTGTAACAAACTTGTGTTCTCTAATTTATAGTGTCATAAGCAAATACGAGGAAATATGCATTGTGGTTACTACACTTGTGTGTTCTCGGCTGGCACTTTAACTTATCTAGACCATATCATTAAGGAGTTTAAATAAGAGGAAAGTTGATTTTGTTTATATCTATTTTACTTTATTTTGGATTTTTAATATCTTATATATTAACAGACTCTGCTCATGTGACACAGAAAGCCGCAAGGGCAAATAAAGAATGGGCTGCAAAGATGAAAAGGAACGATCAGATCAAAAAGAGTATAATTCCTGAATCACGCGTTCACTTAAGTACAAATGTCATATATCTAGTTGTAGCTTCTCTTTATCGTTTTATGTTGAGAGAGGTTATTAGTCCAGAAGGGAAGTGTTTTGATTCGAAGGGTTTACTAGCAAAAAAACATAGGTCCCTTTATGAGTGGTCTGATTCGAGAGCACCATATGAGTCCAATGTTCCGCAAAAAGATGATGACTATGCATTAGGGTTTATATAAGATATTTTATACTATCCATTGAACATTTTGATGAGATGCTGTATATATATTCTGTGATCACATGTTGTAAATTTCTGTGATAAGATGTTGTAAATATCTGTGATGAGATGTTGTAAATTTCTATATGAAGAATTTGTGATTTCTGTATATTTGCTTTATTTTTTTGGAAAATGACAACTAGCGGCGGTTGAAAATATCAACCGCCGCTATTGTTAGCTATTAGTCAACTGCCGCTACTAATAGCTAACATTAGCGGCGGTTGACATCTTCAACCGCCGCGTAGCGGCGGGGTGGCCTGCCTGCCGTTATAGGGCTTTACGAACCGTTGCTTTAGGCCGTTTTTGTTGTTGTGACAGCATACACTATTTATTAACATGAATGCACAAAAAAATGGACGACAGACATAATTTCCTTTACAAAAAAATAAAATTCAACAAGACAGATGAATTTGACAAGTGCACTAGATTCAGTTCAAACATAAATTAGGCAAGACATGTAAAGTTGCACACATAATGCACATAAAGTGACATACATAGACCAAGCATTCAAAAACATACAATCACATTGACAGAACATGCACTATATAGGGGGTGAAATCATAGGCTAAGCCACTGATACTTGGGCCACTTCCAAATAACATGGAGGATACTTGCCGACCACTGATTCAACAAGATCTTTTAAAGTAGTCACATCTGAATCTACAACTAACTCAAAACTAATACATTTCACATCGTTCTATCCTTCTAAGGTTTGCCAACCAATTTAATCTTTAGCAATAATGTTGTATCCGGATCCATCCTGTTATTGAATAGAAAACATCCTACTTTAACAAGATGCAATTTCTAGCAATTGAACATGAGCAAAATCGATAACGCACTTACCGTTCCATCCAATCCTGGTGGCCTTTGTTGCCTCTGTTCTGGCTGCATTGACCTTTGGCCGTCGTTGCCTCTGTTGAGCGCTAGATAGAGGAGCCGCCCTCGTTAGCACGTGCCTCGGCCCGTGGCGACCATGGCCCTGCCCGCGGTGAGCGTCACCCTGCCCGCGGCGAGCAGCCTATCCCTAGCCCGATTCACCTGCTCCTGGCCGCCTCTTTAGCAGCCTGCCCCTGGCCCGCCGGGCGCCTGCCTCCTTGGCAGCCTGCTGGCTCGTGCAATCTGCAATCCCAGTCGCGGCGACCTCCAGATCCGCCAGGTCGCGAATCGCGGTGACCTCCAGGTGCTCTAGGCCCCTGGGGGCGCGGCGACTCACCGGGTCGCGTCGGCGCCGGAACACTAGCACCGCCGGCCTGGCCTTCCTCCATCCCGGTCAGCCAAGCTCTGCCTCCCGTGTCTGCTTGCCTTGGCTTGATTCATGAGTCTCTGCGTCATAACCAAGGGCAAAATCAATATTAGCCACAACGCCCAAAGGTGAATTAACGGAATCAGAGGGTAAATCTCACAGCAGGCCATACAAGAAAAGGAAAGATAGTTCTTGGTCTCATAGGAAAATTTAATTTTTGGAGGGCCATAGAAGAAAGGGCCATCTTTTTGGAAGCCATACAGGGAATTTTCTCTAGACTTCATCACGAGCGAGTTCTCCTTTTATCTCTGTGCTTTTCTATCCTACAACCACAGCAAGGGATTGCACTCGCCTCCACTAATAGTTTAACCTCTCTTACAAGAAGAAGCATTTATCTCTGTCAGGTTACGAAGTGGTTTGGCGGTGGGGATGTCTTCGGCTGCACCGGGATAGAACGGGCACCGATCAGTGTTGAAGGAGCCAAGACAGTGGATGCCATTAACCGCGATTCCTCGTCATTCTACTCCAGTTGACGGGAGCAAGGTTTGTTCAGACTCCTGTTGGCTTCTAGAGTGATCTACCCTCTGCGTGCTGCATGCGACCCTGCCTCGTGGGCTTGATAATCTTGTAGGCAGCGCCGGTTGTGAATGCGTGGGACGAGCATTTTGTAAGCACTAGGCATCGTGAAGTTGATGACTCCGTCAGTATGAAGGAGCTAGTAATAAACTTTACATCTACTCAAGGAAGAAGGGTTTAGACAATTACCGTAATGAATAATTGTGAAACGGGTGTTCATGATGCTTTCCAAGCCTACCACCAGATACTGTAATTGCCTTGGTGAGTAGTTTCATCTCTCTTCACAAAAGAATGAGACGTTCGTTTCTCATCTCTGTCACATCACAACATTGGGACTGTGTTTTCCCACTCAAGCTCCATCTTTTCTTTTATGTGGCAAAAATAGAGTACATTGACATATAAAAAATTGTAACAAATATGTACCACCGTTTGATTCCAGTTATTATCCAGCAGTTCATTAAATGTGCACTCAACTTTCCACCATAAAATTATTGCGCAGACCATCTTTGTTGTCCCATTTGTGTCTGGCACACAAGCTTTATTGAGGGAAATTACGGTAGGCCAATGGCCAACCTGAGCGAATTTTATTGATGCAAAGAGATTGGTTACATCACTGCTTTGAGAAATTGGAGGGTAATAGGGTGAGTGTACAACACAAGGGGATCAAATTACATGAAACAGTCTTATCTCCCCACTCACGCAACTCTCCGATCCTATAAGCTTTCTAGCTCTGCTGACCCATAAGCCACAACATCTTCCGGCACAAAGCCAGTACAGAACTCTAGAGGCGTCACGCAGCGGAGCAGCAGATCCATTTACTTAAGAAAGCATGTTGACGAGCACGTGGTAGTGATGTACCCTACTGGACGCTTGGTGGCTAGTGCACATGAACCAGCCTACCTCCTGCTGCAGTGGCCAAGCCTGCATCCACGGCGCTTCCCTAGCCGCGCTTGCGCCGCGGGTCAACCGCAGGCATGTTGACGCGACCCGCGCAAGAGACTTAAGGAAAGAAAGTGAAACAAATCTTCTTGATGCCGCCCATACCTACAACCGGAGCAGACCACACTGCAATGACTCCACTGAACCACACACAAAAAAAGTTTCATCGCTCTCGTTTCTCTACACGTATAGTGCTCCCACGGCTGCTCTTTTTATGGAGCGAAAGCAAGGAGAATATTCAGTGCATGTAATTCGATTAAATGTGGGCCAACAAATTTGCTCCATGATAAATTAAAACTGCTCTATTAAATTCAGTTAAATATTCGCCGACCAAAGATGTGCCATGTTAGACAGCTCGATTCGGCATTTCAGAGTCTTCAAAGTTAACACCAGGATGAAGATACATGGCTAAGGGCGTGGAAGGCCAAGAATCTAAGATCAGGTTAAGTGTCGCGTCAAGAAGCATTCGTCTCTACCAAGTTACTACAGCACTGACTCTGTTCTGCCCCCCGCTCCAGGTGCTCTGTTATGGAACAAAAATAGAGACACGCACTGTCACATAGAAATGTACCATGGTTCGACTGAATAAATGTGCACCCACACCTGATGTTCAACCCATATAAAATTTGTGGTTCAGCTCAGGTTTCTGTAGACAATGTATTTCCATCAAACCCAAAAGGCAGAAGGGTTAGAACATCTCCAACAACATTTCCTTCAAAACCGCTATTTATAGATTCATGCACAGAGTCATTCCAATCAACATTTACTCCACCCTGTAACAGACTCTAAAATCCACATTCATGGTCTTCACAGCTCTTTTTCCTATTTCGCCGTAGGACAACCCCACGTGTCATGTCCATCCTCTCTGTCCCAGCCAGGGATGCAAGTTTTGACCCAGTGGGTCGGTGGGTTGGCTCAAAACTCCTAAAAATGAACTAACATTTTTTTCACCTCATAAAACTAGTACAATAAATGAACTATAGGTTGATCCACAACTACCCAATGGTCCACAAACTTGCATCCCTAGTCCCAGCCTAGGTTTGAAAAGTCGCCAGAACCGGCCGGCTCGGTTTGGCGGAAACCCGGCCGGTCAATCGGGAAACCGGCCGGTTACCGTTTAGCTACAGTAACTAGCTACGGTTTGCCGGGAGGAACCAGCCGGGACTGGTTTCCCGGTTAACCGGGATAACCAACCGGTTAGCATCGGTTCTGTAAACCCTGGTCCCAGCACCATCCAGTAAGGACCCACTTCTGAACTTTGGTGGCAAATGGCTTGGCATGGCACAGCCGAGCTGCAGACCCAGCTCACCGGTTAAGGCGTGATCACGAGCAACTCGTGGTGATGTAGCCTACTGGATGTGATCGCATTAACCGGACCGCTTCGCGTGCCAATAGCAAACGTTGCACCCGCATCCCTTCCCTAGCTGCGCTTTTCCCCAGATGTGCTGATGCAGCCCAACCAAGTTCCTTCAGGTACAGAAATGTGTGTGAGGCGAGTCTTCTTGATGCCACCCATACCTACAACAGGAGCAGAGAACGGCAATTGGCTCCATAGATGGCTCTTCACTCTTTCCGTATCCATAATGTGCTCCTCCAACAGCTCTTTTATGGAGCAAAAAGAGAGGACAATATTCGGTGCCTGCAAGCTCCAACAACTATTCAGTTAAATGTTTGCCAACCAATATTTGTCCCATGATAAAACGGCTCCGCTCCGCTGCCTCAGTGTCGATATTTAGATATAAAGACCAGGACAGAGGTAGATGGCAGTCTCATCAAGCATAAGCATGCAGGACAGAGCTCAGATTATTTTATATTTATTAATTGAAGGAGGCCTCCACATCTAGAAAAATCCTATTTTAACTTCTCATAAAATAGCAAAGTATCCACCCGTTAGTTTAATAGAATGTAACTAGTGAGGCGGCCCACGCATTTGCATGGTTCTAAATCATTTTTATGAAGCCATCTTTGTTATCGTGGTTACTTCTCAACACCCCTCAATATTTCATAATCTATCAATCTATTTCCAAATGATGCAAGCCTTAGTCCATATAAAATCATCGAATACCTTAAATTCAATAAATAGTAATTATACTCCAGTTTGGTTGTACTGATTGCCACTGCACATCATCCACATATTTAACTCTAGCAGTTGTTTCCTATTGTTCCTTTTCCATTTCATTGCTATTCAGCCTAGTAGGAACACAAAGAATCCATGCTTTTTTTTAGCATGCTCCCTGAGAATATATTTATTAATTGGACATAAGGTCAATGTAAAGTATCGTATTTCTGATGATATATAATTATGTGTTTTCTACTTTTATCATATTTCCAAAAGTTTTGTGTTTGCTCCTTTTTTCATCTATGTCATATATCTTCAAGCTATTATGCAAGTTGTATGAAAATTCTACAACAGAAACAAAATTAAAGAAGGAACAAATATGTCGTTTATTTCTTGCCTTGTCCATGGCAAAAGTATTAAGCAATATCAGAATGCTTGGCAATGCATGAAAACGATGATTGCTATGAGAACTCATGATTATCAATGAAGCTGCACTAAAACTTCACTCAATGCAAGATTTATTTTGGAGGCAAGCGCAATCGCTGATTTGATGAAGTGTGGAGGAACAAACAAGCGATTGATTTCTGCATTTCAAGCATAGAAATTTACTGTTAAATGGAGGATGATAGTGATAAAAAAGGGAACCCCAAAGGAGGAACATCCTAAGAGACAACAACTCTATGTAATGTTATTCCAGGTAGGAGCACATTCGCTGGAGTAAGGAAATGCTAGCATACTCTAAGTGTAAAAGTGTGATTTTTCCTAATTGATTCTCTCATGTTAATTACCAAAAAAAATTTTGCATGAACAGCTACGGATTTTGCAATACAACATGTGAACAGATCCTTCCAATGTCATGTTGGAGGCCGGTATTTAAAACCTACGACACGTCATTGCACTCATGCTAGTAGAATAAAGGGATACCTATGCACTGGCATCAATTCTTTATCTTGGTGAGCTGCACCAGCGAGATCTCAATGTCGATGGCTCCTTAGACAAAAAATATCCATGCTATTTATGGTGGTGCTTATTTTGTCAGTACTTTGAAAAAGCAGCTAATGACATGTACGGACTGACACTCCATTCCAAGAGAAAAAAAAAGGGAAAGAATGACCTAGAGGACCACTCCCAATAACAGGAAGAGGATAGGAGTACAACAGTCAAGCAAAAAATTCCTTGTATAAATGAAGTAAAATCAGTGAGCTGCACCAGCGAGATCTCAATGTCGATGGCTCCTTAGACAAAAAAAATCCATGCTATTGCTGGTGGTGCTTATTTTGTCAGTACTTTGAAAAAGCAGCTCACGACATGTATGGACTGACACTCCATTGCCAAGAGAAAAAAAGGAAAAGAATGATGGAGAGGACCACTCCCAGTAACAGGAAGAGGACCGGAGTACAACAGCAGAGCAAAGAAGTCCCTGTATAAATGAAGTAAAAAAGTCAGAATTCCTTTTTTGATGTTCATTCACTCATGTTTGTTACCAAACAGAAAAAAAAAAGCAAAAAACAACGGACTGCAGCACAATGTTAGCCTGAGCAAGGAAGTGCTAGCATAGTCTAAGGACAAAAAACAGGATTTTCTTTTTTTACTTTATCCCTTACGTTAATTACAAAATGGTAGCTTATAACCTAAAATTGCAATGGTCCCTCACGTAATAACAAAATACAATTGTAACGATGGATAATTAATTAACATGAGTGGTGGTATTTTGGTCAGTGGTGGGTAATTTTATTTTTTGTATTTTTTCACCGATCAATGTGAAAAATTCTAGGCCTTGAGAGTGAATATGATGAAATTATTTTTTTACTTGATCCCTCATGTTAATTAACATAAAGAAATTGCAATAGTACCTTATATTAACTAAAATTGCAATGCCCCCTCACGTTACAAACAAAAGACAATTGTAATGGTGGGTAATAAATTAACATGAGTGGGAGTATTTTGGTCTAATTTTTTCATAATGGCAGTGGTGAGTAATTTTCTTTTTCTTTTTTTCTTTGATTAACGTGGAAATTTCTAGGCCTTTAGAGCGAATGTGGTCGTTCTTTTTATTGCTTAAATATATATATATATATATATATATACTAGCAAAGTGCCCGTGCGTTGCCACGGGCTTGATTTTTTTACAACTTCAAATTAGAATTTTTAAATTCATATTAGATTATATATATATATATATAGGATTATATATATATATATAGGAGGCGTTTTTCCTACTCCTAGGAGTAGTTACTCCCTACAAATGTTAGTGGGATTTGACTAATGAATGTGGGAGTAACTACACCTAGGAGTAGAATAGATTTTCCCTATATATATATATATATATATATATATATATATATATATATATATATATATATATATATATATATATATATATATATATATATATATATATATATATATATATATATATATATTTCTTTATATTTATTCAAAAAGCCTAACAAAAGTTTTATTTTCACATGAGTCCATATTAATTTACATATCGAGAGACAATTTAATATTATTTTCAGTTACATGATATTACATAGTCTAGCATAATTCTTCCATAGAAGGTCTTTAATCTCTTTTACTCTTTCTTGATGTTCATTTGGACCTTTACAAAAACAGCGTAGAACATTGATAATCTTATCTTTTGGTGGATCAATTCGTTTGTAGACGATCCCCCGTCACTTTCAGTTGATGATCTCTGAGATTTCATTTGATAACTTATTAATCTTATCTTCAACATACTTTCCCATCTTTGAAAACATCCATTGCCTTCACCGTTAAAAGCAACACCTATGTCTTAACATACCTTTTACTTTTCTTCATATCACTTAATACAAAGTAGTTGGTATCTTTCGTCTGGTTGAATCGTCCATAGTTGAGGCTGAACCTCGTCTTCGGCAACCTCGCACGCCACCCTCTAACGCTTCTACCAACAGACCTATGACTCAAACACACGCAGCACTCTAACGCTTCTATGTGACTATAACCACCTAATAGACATGAGCTCTCTCCACAACTTGTCTGCTTGGAATGGACTCAACCCAGATGAGCCGGAACATGACATGACATCTAATCTTGCATGCAGCTTGCCTACACACGCACGAGCATGCCTCCATGACACACACAATGCACATAGCCATGCGCGAAGCCGCCATCTACCTTATTGGTGTCCCGTTGAATGGGATCATCACATTCATTTCGTCAATTTCATCTTAGTTCGCGTCTGTAAGTGGAGATCAAGACATCGTCGTTATGCCGTTTTCCAGGAACGAAGTTCTTGCCAACCGCCTCTTCTGTCTGTGCGCAAAACATTTACTCTCTTAGTGGCCCACGACAACCCGCAACTGGCTGGCAGCCCACGTGATAAGAAAACATAAAGGCCCATGACGAAAAACATAAGCAGAACGACTGTTGTCTTCTTCGCACGCCTCACGCCACCCTCCGCCATTGATAGAAACTGGAGCTCGAGTTGATAGCTAAACGTGACTAAAGATGATCGTGGGTTATCAAAACAGAATATCGCACACATAGAGAACTATAATTTAGGGTGTTATCAATGACTAAACTGGACAAAGATGTACGAACAGGAATACCTCCAATGGAACTGGCGACAATTGATGCGAGGAGCGCCTCCAATGACGTCGGCCACGCCTGATGCTGAGGTGAAGCGAGGCGTGTTGGAATAGAGAGCAGTACAGGACAAGTTTTCAGAACATCAGGCTCCAAGCTACTACATAGGATTGAATCTTACTCTAGTTCGATCTCTAGATCACAAACGATCGGAAAACAACTCAAACTTGAAAACTACGTACAACAACACCTAATCAGCTCGAGCGGACACCAAAATTTGATGTAGACGACCACACCTAAATTAATAGATTATAGAAATCATAGATAATAATTAATACCAACAGCCAATCACTACAACTAAAAATACTATAGCGGTGTTGTAAAAAAATTTGTAAGGGCAATTTTAGGATCTGTTTGGCATAGTTCCACTTCAAAACTCTAACGTAGAGTTGGAGAAGCTCTAGTTTATTTTGTTGAAGTACCTCTTTTCCAACTTCAGAGACTGTGGAGTTGTACATCCTCATGGAGTTAAGGTGAAATTACCTAACTTTGTCACTGGATACACAAGGAAACAAGTGAATCATTTTCTTCTTCTTTTTTCCTTACCACCTCCTCGCTCCATGAGTCTCCACCTCCTCGGCGGCCAGCCTGCTATGGCACGAAGGCCCCGCGCAGCCCCCTAACTCCCTGCTCCAGCGCAGCCCACTCCGCGTGATTCCCGCTCCGGCACGCAGCCTGCCCCTCGATTACCTGCTCCGGTGCACAGCCTGCCCCGTGCAGGTCCCCGCGCGATTCCTTCTAAGACACGCAGCCCGCCCCGCGACTACCTGCTCTACTCGCAGCCTGTCCTGCGAATCGTTGCTCCGGCACGTAGCCCGCCCCGCGCAGGCCCTCACGCAATTCACGCAGCGCCACCGGGAGCGGGCCCCAAGGTCGTTGTCGGATGCATTGCCGGCAACATTGTCGGTCGCACCTTCCTGCTCCACCCAGGACATCGAGCACCCATTCATGGTCCGACGTTGGCCTCCCATCGTGCTAGGGAAGAAGATAACGTCGAAAGAAAAAGGGGTAGCAATGGCAATTCATCTTGAAAAATCTCTTTTTTGGAGCTGGAGCAAACTCCACAGTAGAGTTGCTCCACATTGGAGTTTTGGAGCAAAGTTGCTCTGGTATGGAGTGGAGCCATGCCAAACAGGTCCTTAGTATGGACCACCGCTATAAATAAAATCTTATTTTTAGTGGCACCAAAGAAGTCAATCATTACTAAAAATCAATTTTTAAAGACAGTTCATAAATTAAACCAAAGCTAAAAATAGATTAAATTCTTAGCGGCGGTCAAAAAATAAGTCTAGGCTGTAGAGGGGAGCCCGAGGTGGTGGTGCGGTCAGGCGAGGCGAGGACGGCGGCATGAGTCAAGGGAGCCTACCTCCATCCAACGATCATCAAGGATGGCGAGAGTGAAGACGAGTCTTGTGTCCCTGTCGACAGATCTTCAAGTGACGGCGGCGGCTGGATGAGAACGGCCATAGGCAGGGACGAGGGCGGTCGTCGAAGGTCATTGTTGCATGCGCACTAGTACAAACAGGGCCTAAAGTGATGCAGACCCTATTATGCCCAGTGGCGGTGAACATTTTCCACCTGTGGAATGGCACGTGCCATTGGGTGCGGGCATCAGTGGCGGTGAAAGCTGATGTCAGTAGCACTGCCGTCAGCACATGATGACAGTGGCAGTGTGTGCTGATGTCAACAGCAGCACCACCAGCTACGTGCCTATCTATAACCTGGTTTTTCTTCCACCTCGTGACTGTAGCTGGTCCGAACACAAAATCGTGTTTCTATGTCCATACAGTGTCAGAAAAAATTGATAGAAGGCAGGGGAAGGTTTTGATCCTTTTTTTTTAGGGGATTGCTTCTAGGAGGTAAATTCACACTACCACATCATTACTTGCATTTTTATGCTCTATTGTTGTCTATTTTTTGCAAAATCTTCTCATTAAACCTAACTTAGGGTTAGCCATGCATTTTATCTATTATACTTATTTTCTTGCATCTATATTGTCTTTTTTATATATAGCAAATCAAAATGTGTAGATCTAGTTGTTAGTATTTAGGGTTCATATATAGATCTTAAGGTTTTTAATATTATTTATTCATATATATCATTTAGTGCATTAACTGCATTTTGAATACATATATTATTTATTTATACTAAATATAATTTACTCTATTTGCATTTTCTAGAGATGATGGATAGGCTTTGGATGTACAATAGAGCTAGAGGATATGCCATGGCATGGTTTTGTCGAATCAATGATTTTGTTAAAGCCGTAAGATGCACACTTTATGAGACAAAAGGAAAGAAATATATTGTCCTTGCGAGAAATGTGAGAACAAATGGATGACAACTAACACTAAAACTATTTGTGAGCACTTGTTGCATAATGGTTTTGTTGCGAACTATATTATCTGGACCTACCATGGTGAAACAGATGTGAATGCTCAGCAAGGCAATAGGGTGAATGAGGCTACACAAGAGGATATAGATGAAAGAAACACGGAACAGGCGAGTGCAGCAAACATTGATGAACATGATATGGCCAATGAACGTCACAGTCTTGATGGCCTTGATGTGGAGGAACTATTGCGCAACATTGTGCACGAGGACTTGTAGATGTGTTAGCAAAGTCATCAAATGAACTTCTGTATGAGGAATCCAAAGGGTGCCAAAAGGAATGCATAGTATTGCAGACGATTCTTGATCTTGTCACCATCAAGGAAGCCAATGGGTGGTCAGATAGAAGCTCTTTTTGCTATTTCGCCGCAGGACAACCCCACATGTCATGTTCATCATCTCTGTCCCAGCCTAGGTTTGAAAAGTCGCTAGAACCGGCCGGCTCGGTTTGGCAGAAACTCTGCCGGTTAATCGGGAAACCGGCCGGTTAACTATTTAGCTATAGTAACTAGCTACGGTTTCCCGGGCGGAACCGGTCGGTTAGCACGACCGACCGGGACCGGTTCCTAGGTTAACCGGGATAGCCGGCCGGTTAGCTCCGGTTTTGTAAACTCTGGTCCCAGCACCATCCAGTAAGGACCCACTTCTGAACTTTGGTGGGAAATGGCTTGGCATGGCACAGCCGAGCTGCAGACCCAGCTCACCGGTTAAGGCGTGATCACGAGCACCTCGTGATGATGTAGCCTACTGGACGTGATTGCATGAACCGGACCGCTTCGCGTGCCAATAGGAAACGCTGCACCCGCATCTCTTCCCTAGCTGCGCTTTTCCCTAGATGTCCTGATGCAGCGCACCCAAGTTCCTTCAGGTACAGAAATGTGTGTGAGACGAGTCTTCTTGATGCCACCCATACCTACAACTAGGGGTGAAAATGGTTCGGATTATTGCCGACCGACCGATTAGCCGGAGCCTTTCGGCTCGAAATCGGCCAGACAAGTCGGATAAAACGTCGGAGCGGAGCCGGCTTCGGATAAACAACGTCGGAATCGGCACCGAAATTGGGAGAGCAACTATCCGTCGGCTCGGATGTTCCCGACAAAATTTTCGGATAGCTCCGAGAAATTGCTTCGCGGATAATCGATCGACACACAATCAAACGCGCAAAGGAGCACTGACCAGCAAGATGCAGGCGGGGGGTGAGCTCCAGGCCCCAGCCGGCAGCGGCTACTCCCTGTGGCGACCTCCACCGCGCCGGCCACGCCTCTCCTTAGCCTCACCGCTGGTGGGGGAATCGATGGGCAATCGAGGAATGAGACCCGCATCGCCGATCCACAGTGTCCCTGTTTCCAGCGAATGCCCAGGAACTTCTATCGCACTTCCGCGGTTCGGATCTCAACCTTGGTCTCGATTGGTGTTCGCGGGAGAGAAAATTAAACGATAAAATGCGAATTCATGGCTGAAAGAAACGGCGCCATGGAAGAAATAATACTAAATTAATGAGAGAGAGAGAGAGATTGACTGGGTTGAGGGCCGGTCTGTTGGTTATTTAGATACTTTAATTTACATTCACCCTCAAAATAAAGTTACAGTAAGATGTACAATATTATATAACAAAAAATATTATTATTTTTGATGTAAAAGTAAAAATAATTCTTAGAAGCATATACAAATTGCTTTTTATAAAATGAATATATTATTTACTTTCATTCTATGTTAGACTTTAATTAGTCATTTGCTTTCATGCATTATCCGATATATTATTATTTGTTACCGCACCGACTCCGATCCGCAGCCGCTCCGTATTTGTAACCGATATTATCGGTATCGTATTCGTATCTGATACTATCCGTATCCGATTTCGAGTCCGATAAAAAATATGAAATAGGATATGGATGAGTCTATATCCGTCCGATTCCGAGCCGATTTCACCCCTACCTACAACAGGAGCAGAGAACGGCAATTTGCTCCATAGATGGCTCTTCACTCTTTCCGTACTCATAATGTGCTCCTCCAACAGCTCTTTTATGGAGCAAAAAGAGAGGACAATATTCGGTGCCTGCAAGCTCCAACAACTCTTCAGTTAAATGTTTGCCAACCAATATTTGTCCCATGATCAAACGGCTCCGCTCCGCTGCCTCAGTGTCGATCTTTAGAGATAAAGACCAGGACAGAGGTAGATGGCAGTCTCATCAAGCATAAGCATGCAGGACAGAGCTCAGATTATTTTATATTTATTAATTGAAAGAGGCCTCCACGTCTAGAAAAATTCTAAAAACTGTGACATGGCATCGAATTTATGATGAGAGAGAGAGGAATTGAGTTTCATGGAGATGAAACCTAGTGTACATGATTACCTAGATTAAAACCTCCGGTGAACGAATTTTGTTGATGCGAAGAGATTTGTTACATCACTATTTTGAGAAACTACCGGTACGGTGAGTGTACAACGCAAGGAGATCAAATTACATGAAACATTCCTATCTTCCCACTTATTCAACTCCTGTCTAATTCTAGCATCTCTAACTCTTTTTTAAGATAATGGAAAAAGGTTCTAGCCGTTTGCAAGTATGCATTCGACCAACAAGTACTACATTATTACAACGCTTTTCATCAGCATACCAATGGCAAAAGAATAGAAAGTAGCAAAACACCGAGGTCCATTGAAACTTTCACCGGCTATCCATTCTTGGTGATGTCCATGGCCACCACCTCCAACGAATGATAAACTCTGTTGATGTCGTCCCTAGGATATCTAGATCTGTTGACCCACAACATCTACTGGCACAGGTCAATGTGGAACTCTGGAGGTATGTCTGTGGCGCACGCAAGCAGCAGGTCCAGCTCTCCTGCTCAAGACTACAATAATCACTTTTAGTAACGGGTCGTAAGCGGCTTTTGTAGCAGGCGAGCTATCCGCCACAAAAAATGCATTCTAACTTATTTTTATAATTTTTTCATGACAAGCTAAATGCCCACCACTTACTACGTGGTTAGCAACATAAAAAATGAGTCGTAGTGACCGCACTATCAGCGGCCCTAAAAAAAGTGGGGCCCGCACCAAAAATTGTTGGGTCCTACAACAAACCCTAACCCTGGGCCATGGTGGCATATGATGCTGCCACCATCCCCGTCATCGCGGCCATCCTCGCCATCCCCGCCTTGAACACCTCGGCGCCAACGTGCCTGATGAGGCGGAGGGCATCTCCCGTCTACTCGGAACCGTTCGGGAGGTCACCAAGAGCCTGTGTCGTGTTGTGTATGGCGTCCATGTACCTTCACTGTTCCAGCCATCCCCCCCCCCCCCCCCCGCCCAATGTCGGCGGTGGCCTTGGCGACCACGGTATTGTGGCCACCGTGGCGGCCACTATCCCCTCCCTCAGATCTACTGCGCAGGGGCGCGGCGGGGAGGAGGCAGAGGCGGCAAGGACATAGGCACCTCCACGACCATCGTCGTTGCGTGGCGGCCGTAATTGTGCTAAAACGGATGGCACCCACAAAATGGCGGAGCCCAGACTTTCGCTTCTTCAGCGGGCCGTCTCCGTCAGTAGCATGCGCCAGGCCACGGCCCTATAGTAGCGGTGGTAGCGTTGCACCCAGATGTGGTGCAGCCTGCTGACGACACTGACAATGCGGGGGGAAAGGGCCTTGGGAGCAGATGTAGCGGAGATGAAAGGGCGAAGAAGAGGAGCAAAAGTGGTAGCAGAAGAAGGGGCGTAAACGGAGCAGATAGGGTTGCACTCCCCCACCCCCCCCCCCCCCCCGACCCTACCTTATATATGAGGTGGCAGAACTTAGTGGTGTCATGTTTCTGGCCTGCCACTAATCTGCCTTCTTCGCCCGCCACTAGTTTTGGCCACTTTGTGACGGGCGCACACCCCCGGCCTCAATTTAGTAGCGTGCTTCAGTTTGCCCATCACTAATGCCAATCGGGCTTTTGTTGCTGAAAATCGTTTTTGTAGTAGTGCGTGTTGATGAGTACTTGGTAGTGGTATACCCTACTAGACGCTTGGTGCATACACATGAACTGGTGTAGATCGTGGTGCAGTAGCCAAGCCTGCATCCGCGGTGCTTCCCTAGGTGCACTCGCCACCATGGGTCGACCAAGGGGATATCGACGCAAACCGCGCAAATTCCTCAAGGAAAGAAAGTGAGACAAATCTTCTTGATGCCGCCCAGACCTACACAGCCAGAACGGACCGGTGCAATGGTTCCAGTGGTGGCTCGTCTCCAATTCCAGGTTCCAACCAAAAAGAAGAAGTTTCATCGCTCCCGGTTCTCTACCCGCATTGTGCTCCTTCGGCTGCTCTTTTATGGAGGGAAAGCGAGGACAATATTTAGTGCATGTAATTCAATTAAATGTTGCCCAACTAATCTGCTCCGTTATAAATTAAAACTGCTCCATCCGGTGCATCAGGACTGCAAATCACCGGTGGTTAGCAGTTAATGGAAAACTGATATTGAGTTTCAGAAAAAAAAAGTTTATCTAGTCTCCTCATCTGCTAGTCGATTGGTCCTGTGACATCTATATATGTAAGGATTCTGGAGTTGAGGAAGGCAAATTTGAGAATGAAAATATCCACGTTGGTGAATACTAGAAGGAATTTGTGAATTGAAATTCATTTCTATCTTGTTTTGGGCGCCTCTTTTTGATCCATTTTACACTGCATTCTAACCGCTACATCAGTCTAAGATGAAGCCACAATGGCGTCAGAGAGATGAACGCATGATGTCGAGATGAAACTAAAAGAATCCGAGGGACGAGGTGATGGCCAACGGCGGCACGACGATGAGCACAAAATTGGCTGCAACGTCAGGTTTGCAATGCAATGATATTGTGTTATCTCCATTAGCTGCTATTTTGTGGAGTAAAAGAGAGAATAGACTGTGCTATCCTTTGATTCAATAAAATTATCCAGTGCCTGTAGTGCAGTTAAGTGTTGGCCAACTAATGATAGTTACTAACAGCTGATGCGTTAGTGTTCAGCTTAGGTCATAGTAGCTATGAACACATCTTGCGGGATTTAATTTCAATTGTAAGCAGTGCTCACCATGTCATGAGTTCTCTGTCTCTCAAACTAAGCGAGTAGTTTATTCATCTCTCATCGCACAAAGAAGTGTTTGCCTCTATCACGTTACAACATTGGGACCGTGTTCTGCTCTCCTAGCTCCTCCAGCTGCCCGTTTATGGAGCAAAAGAGAGAACCAAAATGTCAAATAAGAATGGAGCCAACGTTTGCTTCAATCTCTTTGTCCAATTACTTCAATTTCACTCTGTGTGCACCCACCACTGATGCGCTAGTATAGAAAATTCTCGGTTCAGTATCGTGTATGCAGAGTTCAGATGCGCATGTGCCATGACTCAACTACAGTATCAGGTGACATCACTTTGTCAACCATTAGAAAAGTGTTAACCACGTCAGCTGGTACAGTGTACCAGTGCTGGTACTCCTTGCTAGTGTTACAGTCGTGCTACATAACGGAGCACAACACGATGGTAACGTCCCTGCGTAGCTCTTGCTACACTAATAATCATATACTAATGATACATGCAAGTTGAATGCAGGTCGCTAATTCATTGCCTTCAATTCAGTTAAATATTCGCCGACCAAAAGATGTGCCATGTTAGACAGATCGATTCAGTATTTCACATCCAGGAGGGAGATACATGGCCGAGAACATGAAAGGCTAAGATCAGGTTATGTGTGTCATGTCAAGAAGCATTCGTCTCTATCAAGTTAGTACAGCACTGACTCTGTTCTGCCCCCCAAGGCTCCAGGGTGCCTCTGCTATGGAACAAAAATAGAGAGAGATAATGTCACATAGAAATGTACCACCGTTTGGTTCCATAAATGTGCACCCACAAAAAAAAAATGTGCGGATCAGCTCAGGTTTCTGTAGACAGTGTATTTGCATCAAACCCAAAAGGAAGAATGGTTAGAACATCTCCAACAATATTTCCTTCAAGGCCGCTATCTATAGATTGATGCGCAGAGTCATTCTAATTAACATTTACTCCGCCCTGTAACAGACTCTAAAATCCACATTCTTGATATCGACAGCCATTGTTCCTATCTCACCGACAGGGCAATCCCATATATGTCATGTCCATCCTCTCTGACTCTATCCCAGCACGACCCGCTTCACAACTTCGGTGGCAAGTGGCATGGCACAGCCGAGCAGCAGACCCAGCTCACTCATTACGGCGTGTTGACAAACACATCGAGGTGATGTGTTCTACTGGACGATTGGTTCGCATGAAAAAGACCACATGCGCACATCCCGTGCCAACATCCAAGACTGCATCCGCAACCATTCCCAAGCTGCGCTCGCCGCCGCGGGTCCGCCACAGGTGTGCCAATGCAGCCCACGCAAGTGCCTCTAGCAACAGAAACGGGTGTGAGACATGTCTTCTTGATGCCGCCCAAACCTACAACGGGAGCAGAGAACTGCAGTTGGCTCCATGGATGGCTCATCTCTCTTTCTGTACCCGTATTGTGCTCCTCCAGCTGTCTTTTTATGGAGCAAAAGAGAGGACAGTATTCAGTGCTTGCAACCACTAATCAGTTAAATATTTGCCAACCAATATATGTCCCATGATAGAAACGGCTCTAAGAGTAATGATAATGGTTTAGTCAGCAGCTTGCTAATGTAATGGCGCTGTTGTTTATAGTCTTTAAACATAGTCATTCATATAATGAGGTTGGCTATTTAGTTGGCTAAGAGGATGATAGTATTAAAGTATACAATTTAAGAACGCAGGTTGTTTCACTCCTGACTGAGAATGGGCTTCTTTCCTCTCGTGGCTTGTGCTTACTCCCGGCGACTCACGAAGAGCCAGCTTCTTTCTCTCTCTTCGTTCCTCTTCCTTCCAGCCAGCTAGGATGCTTCCGACGTGGCAATGCTTTCAGCCAGTTCACGAGGCACCAGTATACTTGCTCTAAGCTACTTAGCCGCCTCAGTGTCAATCTTCAAAGTTAAGTTCAGGACAGAGATAGATGGCAGCCTCATCAAACATGCATGGGACGATCGAGCTCAGATTATTTTATATTTATTAATTGAAGGAGGCCTCCACGTCTAGAAAAATCCTATTTTAACTTCTCATAAAATAGCAAAGTGAGAACCGCCGCGGAAGGTCCCAGCGCGCCGACCCGCGTTCGAGCGCTGC
The DNA here is from genome assembly GCA_030378355.1 of Eleusine indica. Classification (NCBI taxonomy): domain Eukaryota; kingdom Viridiplantae; phylum Streptophyta; class Magnoliopsida; order Poales; family Poaceae; genus Eleusine; species Eleusine indica. The sequence goes on from CM059494.1 coordinate 14,575,975, forward strand.
TCGCGCGGGAGGCCTGCGCGGGATTTTCCAGCGCACCCACCTGCGTTGAGTTGTTGACTCACGTGGGTGTCTCATCGAAAATCCTCTTGTCCTTCCTACTCTAAAACATAGATAAAGACTCATGTCATGGCTCACATGGCCAGCTGAGTCCCTGTGTATGGTTGGGAAGGGGGTTCGAGGATTTTCTCGGCCTGAGTGAGAAGGCTCTTCTCCTGATAATGCTGTCGGGGTGGCTTCTTCCCCGACAGGTCGAGTTTTTACAAAATAGCGAAGTATCCATCCATTAGTTTAATAGAATGTAATAATAATTAATACCAATAGTCAATCACTACAATGAAAAAATACTATAGCGATGTTACAAAAAATTGTAGCAGCTGTTTTATGATCTGTTTGGCATGGCTCCACTCCAAAACTTTAAAGAAGAGCTATGTGGAGCCAGCCAAACACCCTAGTTTCAAAAGTCTTTGGAGCAGCAGCTCTACGTGCAGTTGGGGGAGCTTTAGTTCATTTTGTTAGAGTACCTCTTTTTTAATTTTAGAGACTGTGGAGTTGTACATCCTTATTGAGTTGAGGTGAAATACCCACCTTTATCACTAGTTACACAAGGAAACAAGTGAATAATTTTCTTCTTCTTTTTTCCTTACCACCTCCTCGTGGCCGTGAGTCTCCACCTCCTCGGTGGCCGGCCTGCTCCGGTGCGAAGGCCCCCACGCAGCCCCCCAACTCCCTGCTCCGGCGCGCAGCCCACCTCGCACGATTCCCGCTCCGACATGCAGCCTGCCCCTCGACTACCTGCTCTGGCACGCAGCCCGCCCCGTGCAGGCCCCACGCAATTCCTGCTAAGGCACGCAGCCCGCCCTGCGACTACCTCCTCTGACGTGCAGCCTGTCCTATGATTCCCTGCTCCAGCGCAGCCCGCCTCGTGCAGGCCCTCATGCGATTCTTGCAGCGCCGCCAGGAGGGAGCCTCAAGGTCGTTGTTAGATGCATTGCCGACAACAACACCGGTGGCACCTTCCTGCTCCACCTAGGACACCGAGCACTCATTCGTGGTTCGACGCAAACCCACCATTGTGCTAGGGAAGAAGATAACGCTGAAAGAAAAAAGAAAAAAAAGGATAGAGAGGATGACATGTACGGTCCTGAGTTAGGAGTAGAAATGGCAATTCATTTTGAAAAGTCTTTTTTTTTGGAGCCAGAGCAAACTCACAGCAGAGTTGCTCCACATTAGAGTTTTGGAGCAGAACTGCTCTGGTGTGGAGTGGAGCCATGCCAAACAAGTTCTTACTATGGACCACTACTACAAATAAAATCTTATTTTTAGCGGCAATCAAAGTAGTCAACCATCGCTAAAAATAAATTTTTAAATACGGTTCATAAAATAAACCAATGCTAAAAATAGATTAAATTCTTAGCGGTAGTCAAAAAATAAGTCCAGGCCGTAAAGGGGAGCCCGAGGTGGTGGTGCAGTCTGGGCAAGGCGAGGACAGCGGCATGAGTCGAGGAAGCCTACCTCCATCCAGCAGTCATCAAGGATGGCGAGAGTGAAGACGAGTCTTGTGTCCCCATCGACAGATCTTCAAGCGACAGTGGCCACTGGATGAGAACGGCCATCGGCAGGGACGAGGGCGGCCGTCGAAGGCCATTGCTGCAGGCGCACTAGTACAAACAGGGCCTGCAGTGACGTAGGCCCTATTATGCCCAATGGCGGTGAACATTTTCGGCATGTCGGCCTGGCTAATCAACCGCCATTGGGTGCGGGGGTCGGTGGCAGGGAAAGCTGATGTCAGTAGCACCGCCGTCAGCACATGATGACAGTGGCAGTGCGTGCTGACATCAGTAGCACCACCACCAGCTACGTGCCAATCTATAACCTGGTTTTTCTTCCTCCTCACGACTGAAGCTGGTCCAAACACAAAATCGTGTTTCTATGTCCGTATAGTATCAGAAAAATTGATAGAAGCCCGGGGAAGGTTTTGATCCTTTTTTTAGAGGTTTGCTTCTAGGAGGTAAATTCACACGACCACACCGTTACTTGCATTTTTATGTTCTATTGTTGTCTATTTTTTGCAAAATTTTCTCATTAAACCTAACTTAGGGTTAGCCATGCATTTTATCTATTATACTTATTTTCTTGCATCTATATTGTCTTTTTTATATATAGCAAATCAAAATGTGTAGATCTAGTTGTTAGTGTTTAGGTTTCATATATAGATCTTAAGGTTGTTAATATTATTTATTCATATATATGATTTAGTGCATTAAGTGCATTTTGAATACATTTTATATGAATTTATACTAAATATAATTTACTCTATTTACATTTTTTAGAGATGACGGATAGGCTTTGGATGTACAATAGAGCTAGAGGAGATGCCATGGCATGGTTTTGTCGAATCAATGATTTTGTTAAAGCCGCAAGATGCACACTTTATGAGAAAAAAGGAAAAAAAATTGTCCTTGCAAGAAATGTGAGAACAAATGGATGACAACTAAAAACTATTCATGAGCACTTGTTGCATAATGGTTTTGTTGTGAACTATTTTATCTGGACCTACCATGGTGAAACAGATGTGAATGGTCAGCAAGGCAACAAGGTGAATGAGGCTACACAAGAGGATATAGATGAAGGAAACACGGAGCAGGCGAGTGCAGCAAACATTGATGAACATGATATGGCCAATGAACATCATAGTCTTGATGACCTCGATGTGGAGAAACTGTTGCGCAACATTGCACACGAGGACTTACAGAGCAGAAAGAGAGGCTTGGACAACATAGATGTGTTAGAAAAGTCATCAAATAAACTTTTGTATGAGGAATCCAAAGGGTGCCAAAAAAGAATGCACAGTATTACAGACGGTTCTTGATCTTGTCACCCTCAAGGCAGCCAATGGGTGGTCAGACAGAAGCTTCAATGACTTGTTAGACATCTTAGACAATTTATTGCCGAAACCAAACAAATACCGCCCACCACCAACTTTGCAAAGAAGCTCTTGTCTCTGTTGACACTGGACGTACAAAAAATACGTGTTTGCCCAAACCACTGTATCTTATACCGTAAAGAATATGCTGAGAAGACAACGTGTCCAACGTGCAATGTCAGTCGATACAAAAAAAATAACAGTACTGATGAGGATTGTTTCGCTACCACCGGGTGTAGAAAAAAAAAGGCAGAAGGGTAGCAAAAGTCACAACAACGATCACTGGGACCAAGGGAAATAAGAGGATGATGATACAAGGAAGGTTCCCATACTTGTGATGTGGTACCTTCCTGTAACCGGTCGCTTGAAACGTCTGTCCGCCAACCCTCATGATGCCAAGCTCATGACATGGCATGCTACAAAGGATGGACGCAAGAGGGATGGGAAGCTTCGGCATCCCATGGATGCACGACAATATAAAGCCTTTGATGATAACCATAAAGAAGTTGCCTTCGATCCGAGGAATGTGAGATTTTCCTTGAGTACTGGTGGAATGAATCCTTTTGGTAAGTTCACAAACCCATACAGTACTTGGTCAGTGATTCTCAGTTTATTGAACATTCGCGCTCGCCTGGATCTAGCTGGGCACGTCAGTGGGAAGAAGGCATGTGTCGTATGTGTGGACCAAACAGTGTCAGTATACCTTCCATTTTCCTATAAGTTGGTGTTCATGCATCATATACATTTCTTACCCAAAGGTTACAAATATCATCGTTGGGTGAAACTATTTGATAGTACAGTGGATAACGGGTCAGTCCTAAAACCTCGCGATGGTAGATTTTTGTTTAAATGGTCAGAAATATCCAATTCACTTTTGGAAAGAAGACGGCTAAGGGACAAAAACAGAAGAGAACTGATAAGGATTATGTGCTATTTAGAAAGCAATCAATTTTCTTTCGGTAGTTAGACTATTGGAAAGACCTTGAGATTGCCCATGCCATGGACCCCATGCACATTGGAAAGGGTGTGTTCGGCAATACTAAGAACACCTTAGTGGATGTACCAGGAAAGACAAAGGATGGACTCTGTGCACGTAGAGACCTAGAGAAGTTAGGATTAAGGAAAGAGCTTCACCCTCAAGAACGACCGAATGGAAAGTATTATCTTCCACCGGCTAGCTTTAACCTGACACTTGAAGAGAAAAAGGCATTTCTAAAGTGCCTATATGGGGTGAAAGTTTTCTTAGGTTTCACATCCAACATAAAAAATCTCGTCTTAATGTTTGAGTTGAAGATAAGGCTACTCCGAATGGGAGTTTCATTTTCAATAAATGAGATGCCACATAAGAAATTTTGATGATACGGCAAAGAAGTTATGAGGAGAGAGAGGGAAGGAGTTTCATTTAGATAAAACTGGGTATACACAGTTTCCTAAATTTGAAACACTATAATACTAGCATTATAGGAGAGTAGTTTCATTTTATCCTATAAACAACCATGCATTGGAGAGATTGTTTCATTTGTAATTTCAAATCATTTTTTATGACATTTTACTCTTGGAAACAACAAAATGAAATCCTCCATTAGGACTAGCCTAAGTGGATATAACACTGGTGACTGTCATATGATGCTTTCGCTCTTTCTTGCTATCGCGATTAGTGTTGTGAAGCACCCATTTCTCAAGATGGTCATTATGAGGATGTGTTACTTCTTTAACTTTATATCCAAGAAGGTTATCGATACTGATGATTTGTTGAAATTATGATCCGAGATGAGGGAGACTATGTGCCAACTTGAGATGTGTTTTCGTCTATTCTTTTTTGATACTATAGAGCATTGTATGATTCATGTGGCGGATCAGATATTTGTCCTGGTCTGATGTACTTACACCACATGTTTCCATATGAGCATTTTATGTCAGTTATGAAGCGCTATGTATGCAACTCACCCTGAGGGTTCCATGATAGAGGGTTATACAACGGAGAAGGTTCTAGAGAGCTATAATGCTTACATGAAAGATGGGAAATCCATAGGTCTTCTAGTGTCATGGTTCGAGGGTAGGCTACTATCCAAGGAAAGAAAACATTCAACGATGAGAATTACAAATATGTGGTGAATTCACCAATTGGAACGTTATGATCCTTCAGCCATGAAGTGAAACAATGCCTATGCTCTTTGATTATCAAATTCTCGTCGGAATGTGGATTTTGTATGCGAAGTTGTTGTATGTGTTGCTCAACATATGGTGTTGCAACCTCTAACTGAAGCAAGATGCTAAAATGTGCAAAAGTTGATGTATCGATTGGCTATGGGCCCACTAATGTCTATAAAATCATGGCAAGCATATGAAATAAATAGATGTGTTTCACACAATAGCGAAGGACATAAAGAGCCAACACCAAAACAACTGTGTATCCATATAAGCAGAAGATAGTAGCAAAAACAAGAACCTATATTATGGGTATATTGATGCCATTTGGGGAATCAACTATGGAGATGGACTATACATCCCTATCTTTAAGTGTCAATGGATGAAGCACCCACAAGGTGTAGAGGTGGATGAAATTGGCTTCACAATCGTTGACTTCAAGAAGACAGGTTACAAAGATGACCCCTGAATACAAGCTCAACATGTGGCACAAATGTTTTAGGTACTTGAGCCTAAGCATGAGAAAATGCATATCGTGCTCTCTGGGAACCACAGGATAGTTGGAGTTGATAATGTCACAGATGATGAAAAGTACAATAAATTTGAAGAGGTTCCTGCTTTCATTAATAGGAACAATATAGAACTCATTGAAATAAGACTCAACTATGAAAGAGTGGTTTCCTAGTTATGCACCGATTGTGAAGGTTAAGTAGTTAAGCGTTGACAAATGTATCTTTATTATGTAGTTAAGTGTATTTGATATAGTTATGTGTGTAATATATGGTACCCTTACTAAGAACTATGTTTTTCTATTTTTATTTTTGAAGTACTATATCATAATATGAATTTTGTTGAATTTTATCATAACAAAAATAATAGATAGATTTAAAATATTTAGATAGACTTTAAATAGTTATATTCTTGCAAAAGATAACTAGTAATGTAATTTAAATAATAATAGATTTTAAAATATTTAGATAGACTTTAAATAGTTATATTCTTGAATAAAATAAATAGTTATGTAATTTAAATAATAGATAGATTTTACAATATTTAGTTACACTTGAAATAGTTAGCTTCTTGTAAAAAGATAAATAATTACCCACTGCCACCGTGCCTACCACCTCAATGGCGGTGGAGCCGAGCCGCCACCGGGGCTTGGCCCCTCCCAGTGGCGATACCTTAGTGGAGGCAGTTTTCCAATGCCACTAAAGACCTTTATTGTATTAGTGACGCGTGACAGATATGGACCACAAAGCGAAGGAGAACGGAGATGGGGCGAGGGGCAGATGACGACGAGCAAAGGAAAAGCTCGAGAAGTGACGTCAGATGTGCTTTTCTGCTTTTAGTACAACCAGCTTTTCGCGCTTCTGTGGTTGGAAAAAGCGAACCCGTTTGAAGTAGTTTTTCCTGCTTCTCGCGTTACCACCTCAGGATCCCCTCTATAGCCTCCCCTCTCCCCGACTATCCTCCATCTACGCTGTTCCGTGGCCACCTGCACGAACTGGCAGCTGCAGTGTACTGATGGTCCTTTACAAAAAGAGTTCCCCAAACACACAACCTTACTCATCTAAAATGTGGCTTTCTAAGCAAGCCAATCTCACTTCTCCGAAACGCTACGTCTAGGAAAAGCGTAAAAGTTGTCACTCTGCAGTGTCTTAGAGTATCTCTAGTGGGACATATAAAATTAGGCTCTTAAATCTCATTTTGCAAGTTCACTTGTAAAATTTGAAAACCCAAAATTACAACCAACTCCACAGGGGCATGCATTGCGCCTCTGCTCTGGTCGTTGCTCCCCTGCCCTCGTCAAGCTCCACAAAAGGTGGGCTGGGACAGGGCTGTGAGGCCCGAGCTCAGCAACTCAACCAGAGTTGGCCCGACGAGGGGGGGGGCGCGGTGGGCACGGGCGCCCATTGCGAGCGGTGGCGGCCGGGTGCAGGCACCGCGGATGATGGGAGGAAGTTTTGAGGAGGACGGCGATCGGCATCGATCCAATGGTGGCGAGGTCTGCTTGTTGTCTTTCGTGCCCAAAACAGACCTTTCAACTCCGGCGAGCTTAGATCTCGCAAGGTGCCAGCGGCGGGGATCGAGGCGGCGGGTGGACAGTGACGGGAGTGGCGGCCGGTCTTTGTCCGCGCCATCCGTACTCGGAGCCCGCACCCGATAGAAAAACAAGAGGCAGGGCGACGGCGGCACACCGGTCCAGCGGCGGAGGGCGAGGACGGCATGGCATCAGGTGCAGGAAAGAGGAAGAAGAGAGAGAAAGGGAGCAGAAGAGAGGGAAAAAGAAAGAAAAAATGGGGACCCATGTTTAGAAGAGGTATGGGAGGCTCCTATTGTTGGAGGTCTGGGATTAAAATTTAGGAGGCCATGCAAAATGGAAGCCAGTTTAGAAACTCACTGGAGTGGGTATTTTTGGGCTAGACTTTTAAATTTTAGAGTACGAACTTGTTTAGGAGCCTTCAGTAGAGATACTCTTGGCCAGCCAGCCCATGCATCCTCTACGACATCCTAATTTTTGCCTCCTGCTCATGAGTAATATTGTCCAAACAGGCCACGTGGCATGGCCTGGCCCAAGCACGAAAGGGCACGATCCAGTTAATTTTGAGCCAGCATGGCACGGAATTAATTACAGGCCATGTCGTGTCGACCCACGTGTCTGGGTGTTAGCCCACGGCATGGCACAGAATTGGATAGTCGTGTCGGGCTGGCCCGATAAACACGATGGCCCAGCCAACATGATGGTCCCGATAGGCAAGTCAGCTCGCTTGCTCTATCCTGGTGTAGTCGGGAGGTGTCCTCCGTGCGGCTTGAGTTGGGAGGCGTCCTCAGACCGGCGGCGGCGAGGTGCACGTGAGGACCAGGCGGCACAGCGAGCGGGAGAAGTTGCGGCGGCCTAGCAGGCGGGGAGTGTCTGGGTGATGTGGGTGAGGAGTGATAGCGGTGGAAGCACAGGCGAGGACTGGCGGACGCCGTGCTTGGGCATGCGGAGCGAGGAGCCTAGGAGCGGCAGCAGTGACGGCGTGATAGGGCACGATGCAAGCGAGGAGCAGCGAGATGTCAAGGAGCGGCTGCGGTGGCAACGCGGGTGAGGACTGGCGGCCGCCGTGCTTCGACGTGTGTTGACAGAGGAGCCCAGGAGCAGCGGCGGTGTGCTCGGGGCGATGCAGGCGAGGAGCACCAAGGAGCGGTAGTGGCGGCAACGTGCTCAGTGCGATGGGGGTGAGGAGCAACAGTGGCGGCGACGTGCTCGAGCGGCGGCGACTTGCTTCGACGGAGACTCCTGAGGATGAGCTAGGGTTCATTCTAGCCTAGGGGAGAGTGGGTTGGGAGCCTGGAAGTGAAGCTTGGTCTGCCATGTGCTGTTAACGGGTCGTGTCTTAACGGGTCAATATGGGCTTTACGTGTCTGACATTAATCAGGTTGTGTCTGTGCCGCTCGTTGGGCCGCGTCCTCGCCCCAAGCACGGCATGCAGGCGGGCCCGCCCTACATGAAATTAAACAGATTGTGCCATATTTAAATCAGGTTAAAAATTATGTATTTTGAGCCGATCTGTTTGGACAGCACTACTCACGTGTCACGAGAGGAGGAAGATAACAGATAAGAAAGCGTTTGAGGTAGAGGTAGCTTTCCCCGATTCTCGCTGAGGCACAACAGGCCAAAATGACGGACTCTGATCCAATCAACGCTGAGGCCCAACAGGCCAATTTTGATCAACACACGAGCCCGCAAGTCCTAGGCAATAGGCATCGTGTCAATACCTACAAGGCCTAGTAGACTAGTAGATCCCCTCAAAAAAACGTAGTAGACTGTAGTAGATAAATTGACTAGCAGTACGTCCGATTAGGACTTTTCTTCATTTACCATTGCATGTTATTGATTTTTTTTTTTAATACTTAACTAGTAGTACTTGTTCCAGTCAGGACATTTTTTCATTTACCTTTAGTTGTGTTATTTTATTAAAAATACATATAAGATATATATGCAATCCGTTTCGTATGTTACTGATTTTATTTATGATGTCTCTGGCCCGGCCACATAGAAATATGTGCGCTCCGCCACTGATCAGAAGCCATAACCTTTGACTAATTACATACCAACACATCATACTAAAGTCATCAATAAGTGAGGCGCTATTCTTTAGTTATCCTTCCGGAAAACATACATCTGAGCATAAGCCTCTACATTATCATGTAATCGATTCTTCTCCCAAAGTTGGTAAATAAAGCAGAAGCCCTAAACATTCTTGTACCCTTATCCAACTAGAAAAAAAAAGTACCAATCGCTACATGTCACAGGAGTAAGGACTAGAAAGAACAAAGAGATTTACATGAACAGCACAAGCACCCATCAGAAGTCAGAGAAATCGACTCGGGACAAAGTCGTGAACCCTGATTGGGAAGCTGTAGAATTCCTCATTTCTTGGGTCTGAGAAACCTTTTCGACGGCGCAGGAATGGCGTGAACCATGAGAGCCCTCGGTCAGATTCACTACTTCTAACCTCCAGTGTGTTGTCCAAAACAGATGCAACAATCAGCGCCACCGTTGGGCCAGAAGCAAACACCGTGTTTATGATGTCATTGAACTGCGGTAGAAAGATGATTTGGTTGTCAAAATTCATGTACAGAATGTCTAAAATGCAACTAAACATATACTGAAAGCATTAGTTAAAGTGCAACAATGAGAATTGTGCCACGATGCTTGTATATATATAAATAAAGATGCAAATATAAGAGATGTGAAAGGAAATGCAAAATATACCCATCCTGCATTTGTTCGGGCAGGTCCACGGTCTGCAGAAGAGGTATATTCATTGAAGTATTGAGGGATTGAGATGCCAAGGAACAACGCGAGGCCAATGATATAGATGTTCCTCATGGAGTTCTTGTTGGCGAACTGCATGAATGAGACTCCTACGGCAGCTGAGAGCAAGGGTAATTCTCAAATCAGGCAGGAATAGCGGATCCTAACCAAATTTTGATAGTACGTTCATTTAGATAAAGACCAGGAGGAAGTTGACTTACCTACGATGCCAAATAAGATGCAGTAAATTGCGGCAAATATTGGTAACGGAATTGATGCAAAGAAAGCCCCAAACTTTCCTGGAAGAATAGACACAAATTTGAGCAAGAGAGGTGTACTTCTCTTTGTCGCTTGTTTCATAGGCAGTCAAAGACAAGAAATGTTACCAAATATGGAGAAGAAAATCATAAATCCAGTTGATATCTGGATAACTCTCCTACTTCCAACTTTAGTCAACCCAAGGAGGCCAATGTTTTCACTGCATTATATAGAAAGATAAAAATGTTCAGTTCAATGAGGTGCACCAAAACCAAAAGTAGCAAAACATGTAATATAACCACTTCTCTCCACAGCCAATCAAATGAACTGCATTCAAGTAAAATCTGCTACTTGAAACACTACAGCATTTCTAACAATAAGTAGCTATAAACAATACATTGGATCTTATTCGAATGTCTCTTAACATTTTTAAGAACAGGGGTAGAAAACGCAAATGATTAAATATGTTTCAGAATAATAACCACATAAACAGGGGGTTAAATTTAAGATTTTCTTACACAGATACAGATGATCCAGCTGGAGCACCAAAGATCCCTTCCAGGAACATCCCAATACCCTACATGAATATATTTTAATAGCCACCCAGAAAACTTGAACAACAATCAAAGCAAGAATACAGGGCAAGAGATTATCATCTCAGATTAGAATATCTCACAGTAAGGAATCAAAGTGGATCAGCTAATCAAAGCTTTTTTGGGCAAGTATGAAATGAAAATTTATCAGATGGACATACAATGAACCAAATTAGATGCTCATTTAGTACTTGATGAATTAACAGAAGAGGCTTTTTTTCAATTTCAATATTAAAACGGATGTTATTTGTAACAGGATAACACCAGCAAAGACCGGAATAATGTAAAAGAGAAACTCGGAAATAGGTTCAACCTGCAAGCCAACACTTCGACTGAGAACATGACCTGGAGGTGGTGTAGCACCTGCAAGACGTGCAGTTGCAAAGTGTGCTCCAGTTGACTACACAAGCATAATATCTATAAATAAGAATTGAAAAGAAAAATTTGACAAAGGACATACAAAAATCTGAGAAACAACAGGCATTATTCTAAACCTCAAAGGCTGAAACAAGTACGGCACCCATCATCCCAAATGAATGACCCGCAGTGAAGATCGGCGTACCCCATTGGAAGGGGTATGGAATTTTGATCCTGAAAGAATATGTGTGTAGACATGTACATGAAAATGACTCTTAATATATGTACAGTGTTTAAGATATAGATTATAAGAGCCATCTTTTCAAACCATACCATGGTGCAGAAGACATGAGGAAAGACCTATCTGTGCGGCAGTGCTGCTGCGTCTTTAGTGAAACATGGTTGTATGCACCAGCAACAGTGAGGATAGCTGCAAAGGCCCACACGATGCCAATACAAAGAAGCAACGAGTACCTCTCAAACAAGAAGGTTGTCCTTTCATGGATATGCCTGAAGTAATGTGGTGCATACTGCACACAGCATATTAAATAGTTAAGTCTCCTAGCTAGTTTGCATAGGATTGACATAGAGTCCTTCCAACAAATGATTCCCCCAAAACACAGGGAGAGAAATTAAGCCATACCTGTTGCACTACCACTGCAAGAATTAGCATTGGCAGCCCAATCTCCACACATTTTCCAACCTAAATTGACAATCAAACATTATAAAGTTTCTTCCATTTTCTACTTTATTTTCACATGAGCTACTAAGTTTTGCAGTAAATACCTGGGGAAAGCCAATTTCGAACAATCCAAGACCAACAACACAAACAACAGGGGTCATTATTACAGGACTGAACTTCCTGCAATGAAAATCATGTCAATGTCAATTTCTAACAAATCTAGCATGAGAAGACTGGCAGAACTCAAATCTAAACATATATTGCACTCTTAAGAACAGATACATACTTTGCATATGTCCCCCATACTGTGCTGAAGCCAAGAATCATGTTGAGGATAGAAGCAACAATCAAAGCCCCTTGTGTAGTCCTCATTGTGTGGATAAATCTCTGCAAACGCCCTAATAGGTTACAAATATTTGTATTACAATGCCACAATAATAGAATTATCCAAACAAAAATTCCCAGAACCCAACTAGGAAACATGATGATGGGCAAGTAGTTCCAACCAAATGTGATAGTTTGGGCAAATGAGCAACCACTGTACCTGATGATTAGTAGCAAAGTTGTTTGAGTCAAATTCTCTGGCTATTGAAAGCACTGGGACAACAAATGCAAATGAAGCATTCATAACTGTCGGAAGCCTCGTTCCAACAAGTGTTTGCAGCAAAGTGTTAATGCCGCTCATAAAGAGGAATGATTGGATAACGCGAGCCTTGTCTCCCTATCACCAGCAAACACAAATGTAAAAAAAAACAGTTATAGCCTTCAAACACGTGTGATAACATGAAACAAGTAAGAAAAATTGAACACTTACAGGGCCACCACCCATTGCAGGAACAATAGCAGATGCCAGCATGACGGTAGAGCCTAACATTACAAGATAGTGAAGGAATGCAAGTGCTGCCACCTGAACTGAAGATAAGGCAAAAACAGAAACATAGTAAGCAAAAAATTCCATGTCCTACTCCTAGTCATGTCTAAGAGTCCATGTGAGTAAGTTTTGGCAGTACAGACCATACCAATAAAATCTGTGATAGTGTATAGAATTACCAAATGCAGCTTCAAGCAACTACGTACAAATTAGTCTACGCCTTTTCTAGGAACTAGGAAATTAGGGTCCATGCAGACACAGCTTTTCTTACTTGAGGCAAATGACAACCATTGCCTTTTATAGCAGTTCATAAAATTGTTCAACAGTGAAGTCATACATTCTATATTTTAGCTCAGTTGGTTAGAGCCTCCAGTTGAGAGGCCTCTCACCAGGGTTCAAATCCTGGTGTTTGTGGACTAAAAAAATCCACTCGCTGCATCCCATTTACTCGGTTTGATCCGACTTGTGGTGGGCGGGCCCTCATGTATGGGATGGGCTCAAAGCATGAGTTAAGGCCCGAACCATAAGGGGCGGCTCCTTGAGGATGGGACCAGGGTTCATGGATTTTCTCGGTCCCTGCTTTGCAGGTGCTTCTTAAAAAGAATACCGCGGGGACGGTCTTACCCCCGGGGCCGAGTTTTTTTTATATATATATTTTTGACACATACTTTATAATCATAATCAGAGTTCACTTTATGCATTTTTTTTATGGAAATCACTACTTAGATATATCCACTGATCGGCACTAATGAAAGACACAACCATTTTTTCTTTTAAGCAGAACAGTAAGGGAGCCTCCTACCTATATTTTTCTTTCTGTATTGAAAAATGTAGGATAATACGGTTTAAACGGGTTGTAGACCCAAAGAAAGACCCTAAAAGAGAAAGCCAGCGGAAAACGACATAGCCGTTTCAATGTAGCATGTGGCTTTTTATGAAACTAATACAATCAATGAATTCAACTATATTAACGGTTCTGAAGACAAATAGATCAACTACAAGTGGAGCTTTGTTTTCTAACAATTAAAACAAGAAAATAGTATGAGAAAGTCCAAAAAGGGCATTTTAGCGCGACCAATTCAAATCAAATTTAGCGCCAATCTTACAGAAAGAAATAACAAGTGAAAACATCAATCGAGACACAGCTAAAATATAGCTTAACGTAAGAAACTACGCATTCAAAATCTCATTCAACAAGAGGGGAAAAAAATCTCTGCCGCATAAACCTAAGCCCCACTAAAGAAGCCAAATATCATCCCCAAAGCAGTCTAATTTCAGGGAAATCGAACGGCTAGTGTATAGAAATAGGTCAAGGGTTACCAATGTGCATGCTTCGTTTCAAAAAACAAAACATTCGTTTTACCGGCAAACATGCAGAAGTATTGGATTTCAAGGCTCCTATACACCGAAGCACACATTTTAACAGAGGAAGATTGGAGTGACTTACCCCAAGACGGATTGGAGTGGACGCAGTAGGCGAGATGGTGAAACTGCTCGTGAGGCTGGTGCATGGCGCCGGCGCCGACAGGCGGCCCCATCATGGGCTGCATCGCCATCGGCGGCGGAGCAACCACCGGAGGCATGGGCGGCGGTGGCTGGTTCGTCTCCCCCATTGGATCAGCAAACAGGAACGCTTACTCCGATCAGACTCCTGCACACAAACGGAAAAGAGCAAATTAGGAAGCTTCAAGCCTCGCCTTTTCCTCAAACCTTCAATTAATTCTCGAGATTTCTGTGACGTAATTACGGCAATTAAAAAGATGCGATTTTGAGTGATTGATGTGGACTGGAGACAGACGAGAAAAGCTCAGCCAGAGCTCCAAAGATCGAAACCTTTTCTTCTAAAGAACTCAAAAGATAGAACTTTGTTTCTGAAGATTCACAACAAAAGAGGCTTCACCTTTGCTGCTCCTTGTGTCTTAACCAACTCTGCAAGAATGGACCTAGACTTGGGTAGAGACTAGAGTGAGATGTTGCAAGGGACTGCACTGGTGAAGATTCAGATTTCTGGAACATTCATATGTGAAGGGGCCAATCTTGAGGAGTAAAAGACTCGACCTTTGCCGATTCTTTTTAACACCCAGCAATTGGCAAGAAAGGGACACCAAGAAATGACTGTCTGATGAGAAGGGCTTCACTCTAAAGAATTGCCCGTGCGTATTCAAAGAACAAAATCTAAATAAATGCAGAGAAAACGATGCAAGATTTCAAAATCCAACACCTCACATCAACGCAGTAAAATAAGAGCAGATTAGTCCCCACCACCACCAAATCGACACTCAGAAAACACAAGCAAAAACACTCACAAATTCAGAAGTCCAGGCTGCTCGTCTGTCTCCCACAGAACTTTCCAGGGAATGAGAAAAAGATATGCGAGAAGCTAAGTCTTCAACTTTTTATTCGCCCTTTTCCTTTTCGTTGCTTCTTCTCCTTCTTATCTCCTTTCTATGGCCCTCCTCTAGATATCCAGCCGCAGCATGTGCAACAGGACAAGCCGCAGATTTGTAATCTTGTGGGAACTCGGAAGACTCTCGCCCTTTATGCCAGCCGCAATTATCACCACTTTTTCAATCGTGGTTTCGTGCTAATCACTTCGCTAATTACCAAAGCAAAGCCAAACTCGTGTGTGAGCCAAACAAAGGCTGAAGAAGAGCAAGAGAGGTGTTGCGCTGTTGGAGGCAACAGGCAAGCAGTGCAGTGCTGGCAAGTGGGCCCGGGCTTTGGATGGATCTGGCTAGCCAGGAGTGAGCCTGCTCTTGCTGCATTAAAAAACCATTGTTTTTTGAAAGGCGTATTGAATGCAACAGATTCCGAGGATGGGGTGTGCGTCTCGGCATTGAATCGAGCTGTGGGCATGGTGACTGGTGTGAGGTCCCTTCACTTGGCATCAGTTCCACGCTGCTTCGTCCTCCTCGGTCCACGCGCCTCCCATAGCGTACGGCTGATTGGTGATTTCACATGGTCAGCGACTATAATTGTACAGCACGTCGATATTTAACTCGAATTTTGTCCGGAATCACCAGCTTAAATTTTGATCAGGAAGTACACCATCAGTGTTGAACTGTCGATTAGTGGCACCACAGCATCACGCACAGATACTGTCGAGGCAGAAAATCACGGGAGAAACGTCGTTAGCATTGCCTCGACAGTTTAAGCATGATGAGCCTTTCAGGTACTGACCATTTCTTTAGTGTGTTTGACCTAAACCCGTTGACGCAATGAAGCCTATACTTAACTGTTCCGAAGGGCTCACCTGCCACTAAATTACTAGGACTACTACTACTGACTAATTAGAGTGACCAAGAAGAATCAGAGGCCCCATGATCCTGGCACCACTAGCCTCCGAACTCGCCGAGCTTCTTTTGATCATTGTGAGGAGACCACCTAACCTCGTGCCGTGCCAGACCTGAATGAGTTGTGAAAATTTGGCCATTTGCTAAGGCCCTTTCTGAAAGTGACCGTTGAAAGGGAATAGAAAGGGGGATTACGAAAGGAGAGAGTAGCTGCTACCGCACCAGACAGGAGCATGTTCCTTGGTAGCAACTGTTACCTTTATAAAAGTAGTTTTTGTATCTCAGAAATGATAGTTTCGAATAGGTTAAGAATTTTCTGGGTAGTGGAATATTTAATTGGTTTAGAGGAAACAGGGCCGGCACCGACCAGGTGGTGAAGTGAAGTGTGTGCATATTGGGCGACGGGCAGCTGATTGGCAGGTGTAGTTTATTCAATTACTGAGAAAGTAATTAAACAATAATATTGTTTTGAAATCAGCTACTGGGTTTTAGGTTCAAAAGTAATGAGATACTAGTATACTGTAGGAGCCTTGCACTGCAATTTACACACGGTTTCGTTATCGGCAACCTGACGGTGACTTCAGAAAGGAAGGAAAGGGGGCTCCAGTGATGTTTGACGGGTGGAAAATAATGCTTCAGTCATGTGTTTCAGGCTTTAAGCGTTTGGTATCATAAACATTTGTCCTTTATATTTGTTGCCAGAGCAACCTTGCCAACAGTATATCACAGTCTCTCTTTGTCTCATATCCAGCCGAGATTCTGTGATTTCCAACCCCTGAATTTTGACGCTGAAAGGTGCGAAGCTTCTGTTTGCATGCTGGCGACGACAGAATCAGAGGCAAGGTTACAATAATCATTTGGGCCGGTATAACCGGTTCACCGGTTCACAGGTTAACCGGTATAATCGGTCGGTTAACCGGGCAAAAGTTATTTTCATTGGCAAATAGTCGTCGTCTGGTTAACCGACCGGTTACACTGGTTAATCTGATGTAACCGGTTGGTTAGGTCAGTTGTAGTGATTTATTTTGGATATATATTTTTAAATTAAAAAAATTATTTTTTGTGTGATTTCACTGGTTAATCGTTCGGTTATTACAGTTAACTAATCGATTATATCGGTTTCATCTAGTTTTAATTTTTTTAAATTTTAAAAAAATTTAAATTATAACTAGGGATTAATCGGTCGACCGGGATAACTGACCCGTACAGATTTTTTGGTTAACCGGATTAACGACCGTTAACTGCCGACCGGTTAACCCCGATTATTTTAACCCTGATCAAGCCGAGGAAAAAAAGGGAATAATGAGAGGCGGAAACATAATTCCCCATTGCTACGCAGGAACAGAGGCGCCGATCAGAGAACAGCACAGCCTAAGACACTGACAGAGAAGAAAAGATTAGTCGCGCGATTAGGATCACGATGACTCATAACCTTATCGTTACAGCCGGCAGGCGAGGTCAGGTCGGACTTGCTCGGGATAAGATTGTGACAGGACTGACGAGAAATTAAACGAAAGAAGAGCAGAGAGAGCGAAACATCGCCGGTTTCATGAATCATCCATTACCTTTTGTGAGCGATGATTGAGCAGTCATGATCCGATAATCAATCACGGAACTTCACGTTTTTTTTTTTTTTAAATTTTGTTTCGAGCGAGAGCGAGTAATGAGCGAGCGTCCCGTTCCTCTGAAGCCATTTTCGGGAACCGTCACTAACTCACTCCGTCACCGTCAGTGTCTCGCTCGCGCTATTGTAACTGAAGCTAACAACAGCCTTAAAGGCCGGACTTCTAGGCCCGATACATGTTGGGCCGTATTTGTTACGGCCCGCTTGTAAGTCAGCGACAGGATAATAACTCTGCTGGGTCGTTTCCGATCCAGCCCATTGAAGCAACCAGGCCGGGCTATACCGACTGTAGGGCCTTGTCGCTCGTTTTGAGCTCAACAGTTTAGTTCCGCGCGGGAGTTGATTAATCATTAAAAAAAAAAAAAAGGTTGAGGACTCGCCCACAAGTCAAACGCGCTTAATTTCCCTTCGGAGCTAAGCACTCTGCAGTCCTCTATCAATGGGAAACAGAGGAAAAAATATTACTTGTCCTGCACCCAATCACGCGTTGTCATCAGGTGCGGTGCTTACATTTAAGATTATACTTTGATCGTCAACAACAGGTTCGTACTAAAACGTCTTATGAACTTTTTTTTTTTTGCGTCGAAAACGTCCTAAGGGTGTGTTTGGTACAGCTCCAGATTCACTTTGAATCAGAAATATTTCAAATTCTCTCTCGGAACGTTTCTCTAGTGAATCACTCTAAACGTTTGGCAAAAATCCTAATTCGGATTCTTGAAGCAAAATGAACTAAGTGATTCATGAATCAGCTGAAACATCATTTTAGATGATTCAGGTTGTTAGTGTAAAAAAATTAAAATGTTTCAAGTGATTTACCCCTAAAACGTTTCACCTTTTTGCTGTTTGAAAGTGATTCAGGTGATTCAGCCGTGAATTTAAAACGTTTCACTTAGCCAAACGGACCGTAAGTCTGAGGCCAAAAGTACTTGGTCTCTACCTGGAACGAAGCTTCTCTGACAGGAAAAGTAGCACTGCTGCTAGAACTTTAGTGCGAAGCAAAGCATAGATCATCAACGCGTAGAATGAAAAGTTTCCGTGGTCTGTGGTCGTCATTTTTTTTGCGCCCCTCGGTTCACACACCACACGGCATATGCACAAATTGTTAAAAGGAAAAAAAAAATCTATGAAGCTGTGCGTTTGATGTTCGTTTTTTACCCACTATTTTTTAGACCCGTCTTATCGAATATTGAGATACTAATTAGAAATAATAAAAATAGATTAATGATAAAATTCAGTTCATAACCCACCTACTAAATAATAAGACGAATCTATTAAATCTAATTAAATCATGATTAGATAATATAATACTATAATAAACATCACCTAATAATGACTTAATTAAATATCACCTAATGATAACTTAATTAAATTTAATAGATTTATATCATAAATTAGCATTTAATTTTATAATTAGTTTTATATTTAATTTATATTCAATCATTATATTTAACGTTCGAAGAATTAATATGACAATACTAAAATTTAGACCTTATATTTACAACTAATATAATAAATTGGGCTAGCAACGACTGACCCATCCACCACCGGTTGAACTTACTAATAGCTTGGTCAGATTGGCGAGTATGTAGAGCCGCCAAGCAGCCACGCGGTAGCAACAGCTACGCACACCGAGACACACTCCGGCTGCGGCGTCGCGTCTTGGGAAGTGTTTGTTTCGACGTTTTGTAATGTAATCGGATTGCGGAAGACATATCATACCGTTAAACGTGTTTGTTTAGATGTCCACCATAATCAGGTCTGGTGTAATCGAATACGGGCCTATTCATATCTGAATCCCTCCATCCAGCACCGATTACGTAGCTCTCTGCAGCTTTTCTTGTACAACCACCAGTAATAAGTAATAACTTTACTGGCACTAACAACTCATGGTGCTATAGCATATAGATGTTGCTGTCGTGCACTTGTGCTAACTGACGAAGATGGAACGCGTGACTGAGATTACCGTACAATGAGACTTTAGTGACGTTTGGGATTTTTGTTCTAAGGGAGATTTTAATTCCAACCGATTAAAAACAATGTTTTCTTACAATTGAATTTGCGATCTGTTGATAAAAAATCAACGAACACTATTTCATCTTCAATCTCACACAGTTTTCTTCTCTCACATGCTCCTCCACCTCTCGCCCTCTCTTTTGGAGCCACTGCTCATAGCCTCTACCGCTGCGGCTCCGTCATCTCTCCCTAACCCCTAAAGCTCCAGTGACAGCTTTACTGGCAGTAACAGCTTACGGTGCTAGCATATAGATGTTACTGGCGTGCACTCGTGCTAGACTGATGAAGATGGAACGCGTGACTGAGATTACCAAGACTTTAGTGACGTTTGTAATTTTTATTCTAATACAAGGGAGATTTTAATTTTCAGCCGATTAAAAATGACATTTTCTTTGAATCCAATTTGTGATCCGTAGATAAAAAAAACGGCCACTATTTAGTCTTCAACCTCGCATCGTTTTTTCTCTCACGTGCTCCCCACCTCCTGCCCTCTTTTGACCCCTCGCTCAGCCACCAGCGTTTTCTTCTCTCTCACAGCCTTTGCCTCTGTTGCTTCATCTCTCCCGTCATTACCGTTGGGCCGGCCTGCCACCATCCCCCTCTCCCCCCCCTCCACCACACCCCCCAACCAAGGTCTCTTCTAAGCCTATACCAAACAAGTTCTTTCTGGCAACCCTAACCCCTAAAGCTTCGATGAACTTCATCGGTGACTGAAATCTGAAGAGGAGCATTTTTCTTTTTTTTTTCTCATGACAATGAAACTTAAAATCCATTACTGGAGTGCCGGGATGCCCCCCCCCCCTTCGCCACCCACCCCATCACCTCTCCTCCTGTCAAGCGATTGCCCCGTTGTCACGTCACATAGGGGTGTTTGTTCGGCACCTAGGTCAGATGACGGGTGACACTGGTCTACAAATCCGGCAATGGGCAATGTTGGTATGGAGATCTAACCAAGGGTTTAAAAAACGCTACAGTGCCAGTTTTTTTTTCTTGCTAAAAACCAATCTGTAATTCAAAAAAATCGATTGAAAACCGTTTTTTGCTATAGTATACAGGTTCAGGTTTTACGATAAATTGGATGTTCGGTAAAACTGGACCGGACAGCTTTCACTAAAAACCGTAAAAATCACTCAATTTTCAACGGTTTTTAAACCTATGAATCTGACCGGCATGATGGCGGTGCGTCGACTCACAGGCGACGGCTTGGTGCAATGGTGAGTAACGGCACGACGGCTATGGTTTCTGAAGGGCGATGAACAAGACTAATCCTGGCCCGATCATATTTTTTATAATGCTTCAATGTCTTACGAGTGACAGTGTATCATTCCGCCACTGATAGGGATGTAGTAGCGAGGCATTTACCCGCTACTTCAGGCCCTTTTCCACCGTCTTGATCTGTAGCAGTGGTAGGCACATCTCCATCGGATAGGAACGCAACGCACCGCTGTCATGCGTATGGTTTGAGCTCCAGAGATAGCGAGCGGGGAAAAGGGAGGACAGACACGCGGTTCGGTTGATTCTTCGTCAACCAGTGCCGTTTCTAGAAAAGAAAAGGCCTAGCTTTCTCCCCCCGACTTGCCGGATCAGGTACTAGTACTTGTCCCTGTTGTCCACACCACACCAGCTGTTGGTGAAAGAGAGGTAAAGACGAGGAAGCCACCTAGCAGGTGACGTCAGCGCGTGTTACGAGAACCCTCCACGTGGCCGTGAGATACATCCGGCGGCACCGAGTGCTGCCGTCGCCGTGTCGAGAGCAGCACCAGATGCTTCTAACACCGTACCGTCCCCGGCCCTTCCATTGATTCTTCGTCATCAACTGAACTGCTCTGGCCCCTCGATTATTATTAGCTTGATTAACAAAGCTGTGCTACTTGTTGCATATATGTAGCACACACACTGTTGACACTCCAATCTCGCATATATACACGTCATGTGAGCGCAAGAGATGAGCATATATTTATCCACGTTGTCCGTGATGATGTGGCGTGCTGGCACAGTTGGGCGCCGCCTCTTTGTCCCGGGCCATTCCACGGCGAATTTTCCATCTCGTGGACCGCGTATACCCACCGGGTTAGTCTTAGTCAGCCGTCCTCAGCACACAGTGTCCTTGCTGCACACTGCACTCCTCGTGCATGCTGGCCAAGTTTATTTCCTTTGTTGCTTTATCCTCCCGCACACACGGTAGTAGTAGGTAGTAAGATTTGTTAACTAATCCAATCCCATCAACCACTCACTCTTCTAGAGCTTTAGCTAGTCTTCTCTTCCCTCCTCTCTCATGTGATAAACACTGGATACATGGATATGTGACCAACACTTGGAATCAAGTTGGAAGCAGCATCCCGCCCCGGCTGCGTCCCCATCCAGTCGAGGTGTTTGACCCCGAGACACTTCCTCCCTCTTCTCCCTTTTCCAGTGGTTCTCGTCGTCCCTAGCTGGTAGTATAAATAAAGCCACTCCCTTGCCCTACTCTTCCACTCACTCCTCATACTCTTCTCTTCTTCTTTCCTTTCTGGCCAAGCTACTACTACTAGTACAAACTCGCACCTTCCAGGCTTCCTTCCACACAAGGATCTTCAAACAACTGTCCATCAAGACTTCAAGAGCAGGCAGCAGGCATCTCCATTTGATCAGTAGTGCCGCCCCTTGTTGCCATATGGCGGTAGAAGCGGTCCTCGACGCGGCGGCGGTGGTGGTGCCGTCCCCGATGATTCGCAGGGACGACGACACGATGAGGACGACGAGCGGCAGCGAGGAAGATGCCTCTTCGACGGCGACGGTGAAAGAGGAGGTCGAGGAAGCAGCGGCAGGAGGGTGGGCGAAGCGGAAGCGGTCGAGGCCTCGTCGGCAGCAGCGGCACAAGGAGGAGCCGAGCGAGGAGGAGTACCTTGCGCTGTGCCTCGTCATGCTCGCCCGCGGCCGCCGCGACGTCCCGCCGGCGCCGGAGCTCCACGCGTGCTCCGTCTGCGGCAAGACCTTCTCCTCCTACCAGGCGCTGGGCGGCCACAAGGCCAGCCACCGCAAGCCTTCTGCTCCGCAAGCAGCAGCAGCAGCACCGGCGGCGGCCCACAACGACGGCGATCAGAAGCCGCAGCTGACGCCGACGATAGCCTCGGCCCCGGCGCCGTCGTCGTCGTCCTCCGGCGGCAAGGTGGCGGCGGCGGCGCACGAGTGCCACGTGTGCGGGAAGGCGTTCCCGACGGGGCAGGCGCTCGGCGGGCACAAGCGGTGCCACTACGACGGCACCATCGGCAGCGCCGCCGCGCCCGCCGGCTCGGTGAGGAAGGGCAGCGGCCCCGGCGGCCGCGTCGCGCCGGTCGGGTTGATCGACCTAAACCTCCCCGCGCTGCCGGAGCGGTGCGCGCCCGAGGACGACGACGAGGTGCTCAGCCCCATGGCGTTCAAGAAGCCCAGGCTCATGATCCCGGCTTGATGATTGCTCAAATCAAGCACTAGCGTCGATCTGTTCCTTGATTATTTGGTGACTAGCGAGCTACCTCCTAGTTCAGTCATAGTGATTGTGTTTATTTCTAGATTGATTAATTGCCGGTGGTGGTGGTTACTAGCATGTGTACATACATACTACATAGCATACTGTTTTATTATTCGTTCCTCTTGTATATTCATTTATTACAGGTAGCTGAATAGTTATCACAGGCTGCAGTTCTTGTGTATTATTTCACTGTTAGCTGCATAGTTATCAGGCTAGAATTAGAAAACAGGACCATTTCATTCATTGGATGCATAATATATATGCATGTATATATGTTCAATAATTTATACAAGAATAAAGGGAAAGTGGAATCGATTCTTCTTTTCAGCAGAAAAACATGCTCGATCTCGGCAATATGCAACTTGTTGTACTCATCAGATAATTACGCCGCGTTTGCTGCTTTGCTTGCCGTGTCAACCTAGCAACCGATGGCTGCTCAGCAACACCAACTGGATACTACTTACTCTCAGCTTTGTGTGCACACATTGGTTACCTTGCCAAGCGCTAACTAATTCAAGACAGATCGATCTGCAAGCCGTGTCAAATTAATTAAGCACGCCGCGCGTGTGTACATGCTACCGGTCACATGTGACACGAGAGGCTATGACCAGGCTGCAGCTTAATTTGCTGATCCATCAGCATCAACTGTTTCCAGACGATCGACGAGAGACGCGGAGGGAACTTGCATTGCAAACGAACAAGAATACGGCTCCAAGTCGTACTCTGCTGGTTAACTCAAAGACCAGGTGTACGGGCGACTGAAGGGACGCGTGGCTGGGTTGGCTGCTTATTAGTAGCTGATGACCGACGGCTTCATTAATTGCAGTGGTCAGTGCGTAAGCCCGGGTTAGGTTTAACACGCGACCGAGGACTCGCATATTTTTTGCGTGGCTGGGTTGGACTTAGCCTTCGCCTTGAACAATCAGTCAGCTTACCTCTGTGGTCAAATTCTTCCTTGCCGCCGCACGCATGATAAAATGTGTCCTTAGTTTCTGACTTCAGACATTGTTCATGTATTGACGATGAAGTGGCGTCGAGGATTCTGGATGAGCATATATTACTGAAAGCAATGCACTACAACAGAGTCACCCGTGGCAACTGCGGCATTCGTATCCCTGGGATGATCTTCCACAGCCTGAATTTTCCACCCACACAGTCGGGTGGCATGAGCCAAATCTTTCTATCTCACAAAGGCATAAGATAGGAAGATTCAGTAAAACTTTGAATTTGTTTCGCCAAACCCAAGGAACAGTGCAACGCTTGAGAGTCACGAGACCCTCTCCCGCAAAGAAATTAGCTTAATATCATTGGAGGCGCCTCAACAATATCCGATATTAAACTGACAAGACCAAATAATATACTCGGTCCTAGCCACTAAGGGCTATGGTGACGGGTTTATAGCGGCGCCCTTTCTTTTATATCCGTGCCCACCGCCTGAGGTGACTTGTGGCCGCAACGTGGTTTTATCCAGCCCGCGCTCTGATCGATGTCACGGATTACCAATAATGTAACAGTGCAAGAAAGATCGGGCCAAGTTTTGTGTTGGGCTTGGCGGTCCTAGTTGGCCCAGGAGCCTAGTTTCCCCACCGACTTAAACCACGTCGTCGTTGGCCCATGAGCCTGGTTTAACAATAATCTAGCAGCCCAAGAAAGACCAGGCCAATTTTCCAGTTGGGCTTGCCGGTCGAAGTTGGCCCATGAGCCTGGTTTTCCCACCGACTTGAACCACGTCGTTGCTTCAAATGCAGGTGGTAGAAGCCGGGGTTCTTCGCCTGGACCCACGGCAACGAAGTCATCCTCCGCCCATCCCCTCCCCCCACCACCACTGTTCCTCCTTATCGGTGATCCGTAGATCCTAATATTCGGTGAGACATGTCTAAAAATTAAAGAGTAAGAAACAAACACACATCTCATTGAATATTAGGATATTAAATAGAAGTATTAAATATAGGTTACTGATAAAATCCACTCCATAATCATCCCACTAAATGACAAGACAAATCTATTAAGACTAATTATATCATAATTAGATAATGTGATGTTACACTAAACATCTTCTAATGATGTCTTAATTAAGTTAATAGATTTGTTTTATAAATTAGCATCCAATTGCGTAATTAGTTTTATATTTATTTTATATTTAATTAATATATTTAGCATTAGAATGATTGATGTGACGGTACTAAAATTTAAAACCCCAACAAACACTGGTGGCGAAATAAACCCGGGACACTACCCCAGGCGGGGCAATCCATGCACACCTCAAGCCCCGGGTGCGTGCGTGCCGCAGTGGGATGGAATCCCCGTGTCCGTTTGGGGCTGCAGCGACGCGAGGTGAGACGGCAATGCCTGCCGACGACAAGACGAGGTAGCAATGCGATGTGAGGCGGTGGCGGCCGGCGGTGTCACAAGACGAGGCGAGGCGGCGGAGTCGCAAGAGGAGGCAGTGATGCAACGCGGGACAGAGGTGGCGAGCGGAGTCGCGAGATGAGGCGGCGGCGGGCGGAGTCACAAGGCGCAGGCGCTCGGCGAGGATTTCTTTCTCTGTGTTGATGGGTGATTATTTCTAGCCCGAAGCAAAAGGTCTTCCCCGTGGCAGACCGTCTAGCATAAATGGGCTTCCAAACGACACGACGGGCTCCCGCGAGCCTCCTTCCTCACGGACGGCCTTCCCCGCGATCCCCGCTGGATCCCTACGGGGATTGGTGCTCCCAAACGAGCCTTTAGAGTTGTTCGGGTTGCCGGGGAGAGGCCCTCTATGCTGTCGGGTTCCAAATGCACCTCAAATCGAGTGCTGTCATGGAGACTCACTAGGGAGAGCTCCCTACCACCACCATATCGATCTCCTTGCTATCGCCTTGAGCCAAGCTCAAGTTGAGCGCGGCGAGGAAGATCTCTTGCCCACTCTCTTTTCCAACCTGCCACCCGCTCTTCATGTTCAACTCAGATGAAGACTTGGGCTAGATGCATGGGTCTTCATAGTGAAGCCCAATAGTTGGATATCTACAACATATTTTCCTTTTCTAAGCTTTTTTTAATAAGTATCCACCGTTTAATTACAAACATCTAGGTGTGGTCTAGATGTTAGTCTGAGACTCTTCGCTCACATTTTGTTCCTCTTTTTTAAACATTGAGTAAAACAGACATTTTCTTTTTCTTTTCCTTGTAACATAAAAAATAGAGCAACAAACCCCAACCATTTTTTATGGTAAGTACCATGCATGGGTCGAACCCAAGTCATAATGGTCTCACCCTTTGAGACTTTACCAACTGCTAGTTGCGCCAAAATGTGTGTTGTACCAAAACCCAACATTTCTGGCAGCGCAAGCAATGCACCAGTAATGATTGTTTAAAAGAAACTAGCTAATACCCCGCGCGTTGCTACGGAATTTTTAAGAATATATGAAATGATAGCTTAAGAATTTTTATTTAAGATTATAAATGTAACAAAAATGATGCTTCATTGCAAGTTATTGTAGATATGAAAGAAAAAGAGACAGTATGTACTCTGCATCCAAATCGTGTGTTAAAATATCATATTTTAGGGTATGAAAGAAAAAGAGGCAGTATGTACTCCGCCTACCAATTGTGTGTTAAAATACCATACTTTAATAAAACACACTTTTGGCACAGTGTAATACCAAATAGTGTATCTTTTTGAGCAATTAGCAATTGATGAAGATATGCTGTATATTGCAGTGACAATAAAAATTAAAGATAAAGATTATGATAAAACAACGCAAGTTTATATACTCAATTCTCTAATTTAAATTCAACGTTTTGTGCTCATGATGGATCAATTCATTGTAATAAAGATCTACATATTAAAATGCATTTCGAAAACATGCTCAAGAGAGAATACAAAAAAGTCTATATAACAAGATTCAGTGTTCTGTGATCACACAGGATCAATTGACTGTAAAGAACTATAAATTATAATGCAAAAGGCCTATGCAAATTAAGACAAACAGATGTGTAAATATGCTGCTAGCAGGAAAGCATATACAATATAAAAGATCTGAAAGATGGTAGGAACATCAAAACAGGAATACAATGAGAAAAAAAATTGTGCAGCGACCCATGCATTACCCTCTCATCTGCTCTGGTGTATAAAATAAAATGAGTGCATGCAGCCCTGAAACTGTAACTTATGAGTAGCTAGTCTACTTCGTTAGAGAGAGGTAAAGAGATGAATTACATAGAGTGGAAGGTGGTACATAGCTCCACATGGTGCGTCATCCTTTATATAGGGAATTATTAAACAATGAGGTACATACGGGAGAGTGAATGTAATTAGTGGATGCTAAATGGGATGATTTCAGTTATAGTGCTTTTAATAGAGAATAAATATATGTAATAGGGTAGAGAAGAGGATTAGTACCACTAATTAAATTGGTCTCTTATTACACAGACTCTACCCTCTCGTTATTTACTGAAAAATGTAAAGCACTTAAGTGCTAGTGAAACATATCTCCATTCGGTGCTTTAGCAAGTGGCTGGAAGGGGACGGACAGATGGGACCCAAACCTCATGATCTAATGGTGGAAATTATTGTGATGATGTGGCTGCTTGAGAGATGAGAAAAATATGAGTCAATGATATATAGTGGGTTGCATCTTTTAAAGATACTAGATAAATTCTCCGCGCGTTGCTGCGGATATTTTAAATTCTTATATTAATATCTATTAACAATAGATATGGAATTCTTTGAAGAAAAGAAATAAGCTGCAAACAAAATAATTTAATGCGCTCAATGTGATTCTATTTATTTTATTTGCATTAAAGTTCTCCGTGGGCAGGTCCCAAAGCACGTCTGTTGACATGTGTGTTGGCATGTGCTTTCCTGAAAAAAGTTACTTCCTCATACATACAGTTGACAGTTGTAGGAAAGCGCAATCACACTAATGAAGCTTGGAATATAATAATTTTGTTAATTGTACTGAAAAAGCTGCAAACTATATATATGAAGACCTTGACATGGAGATTTCTGGTTAAAATGGAAAATATTAAAAATAGGGAATAAAAAATGATGAAGTTGATATATGGGCTCCATTAGAAAGTTAAAACCCAGCGGATCTGCGAGAGCTTCACACTTTTCTAATATAATTGATTGATGATTAATACATGTAAACCATGACAAAGAAAGTAATGACACATAACTAACTTGTATTTAGGACGCACCTCTGATGTGGAGGCGAAGTTGCAAAGAGCATAGCCATGAGTGCTGGTACGTTATATTGCAGAACGATGATGTATACCAATGAAGAAATCAGTAACCATGACAATGTACTGTCGAGGACTGGTCCTAACCTGTCTTGGTTTTCTCTTCGAATAGGCAGCTTAGGTTAGCTACGGTGGAAGCTGCCGCATGGCTGCTGTGATGCCAGGCCAGGCCCAATGAAAAAGGTGAGGGCGCGTCTGGTAGGCTGGACACCCCTGGCCTGCATTGACGAGATGGGCCAGGCCGGATGAGCCAGGCCGAATTCATGCAGAGTTGTTTTGTTTGGTAACCTGCATCCAATGGCCCAGGTGCAGTGAAGATTTAGTTTGGTAGAATGGATTGGAGGTGGGCCAGTACTCACTATCAGAGAGGGAGGACGTGCACGGGTGCAGCAAAGTGGATGGCCGGAGCCTGGCTCCAGAGAGAAGGCCAAATTGACATGTTTTGCATCCACAGGGCCTGGCCCAAAGCTCCGTCCAACCTATCAAACACAATCAACTGCATGTGCTGGGCCTGGTTAGGGTCTATCCAACCTACCAAACGCGCCCCGAGTGTGGTGTATAGTTGGGAGAACTGGTCGAAAAACCTGAAACCAAGTTGGAATTTCAGAAATCTGAAATCATGATGGCCGTCGAACTTGACTGTGGTATAATTGGAGCAACTGATCGTCTCATACTGCCAATGAAAACACTATGCTTTAAACTACTTTGTAAAAGAATAAAACATAAGAACAAAAAACTTGATGCTGGAAGAGAAATTGATTGCAGGCAAAGTTGGACTCATTTACAGGGTTCAGGAAAAAGAGGAGAAAAGAATGCTCAAGCGTACTGTCAGATAGAAATAATTCTGAAAACAGTGGAGAAAAAATCACTGAAAAAGCAAATGACTAAAACTGCACCGCAAAATTGGGCCCACCTTTGCGTCTTGTCTTTGTGCTTACATTTTTCTGGTCTGCAACACATTGCATACTATATACAGATAGCAAGAACTGATTATGAAGGGTAGAAGAACAACTGCATGAGCACTGATACTTATGAGGACGAAGAACGGCTCCATAAATATCAACATTTGTGGAGTCTATTTGCAGCCGAAGTTGATTAGATAGCCAAAGTAATCAATGCTTAATCTTAATGCTGCACGTGAAAGGAAACTGTACTTTGAAGGGCGCCAAACGTTTTCTCTCCTGCACCAAACGGACAGTGATGATTGAGATTTATTACTGATGCAAGAGGTGTGCTTTGAGGTGAGGCCATGAGAGACATTGGCAGATGGACGGACGGATGGGGCTCTAAGCATACGATCTGACGCTATAGAATTAAAATATGACATGTCAGTCTGTGGGTTGAAAGAAATAGCTATTAAAGCTTATTAGTGGGTTGCACTTTCTAAAAATATGTAGATGTAGATTAGCAGCACAAGAAATTAGCTTATTACCGAACCTCATTAATCTAGTATTTTGTGTAGGTCTGTGTCGTGGCCCACACGGTTGTTAATATGAGCCCCCAGCCCACTTATCTGGCGGTATTTGTCTCTTCATTTTCAATTTACGGCCTCGTGTGAGACCCTGAAATTTTGGCAAACACAAAAATATACACCCTAAAATCATTTTATTTATTTCAGGAAACTATTTACAAGTAGAGGGGCAAAATCTAAAAGTAAAGTAGACATAGACTAAAACCCGTTTTAGAAATTTTAAAAACTTGGAACATGACAAGTGTTTGCTCTCATTTCCTTGGATGTTATTTGCACCTTTTCTCTGAAAATTATTTATTCTTAGTGTGAAGAATGTTTGAAGTTGTGTTGAGAAAACCAGAGAATAAAAGAAAAACCAAAACCCTTAGCAGGCCACTCTCTCTCTCCCTCTCGGCCCAACCAGTCCAGCCTCTTCCCCCCCTCTCTCTCCCTCCGCGCAGCCCAACACCTCGGCCTACCCTTCGCCCGCGCGCGCTCGCTCGGGCCGCCGCCCGCTCCCTCGCTCACATGGCCTAGCATCTCGGCCCGTGCCCTCACTCGGCCCGTGCCCTCACTCGGCCCAGCTCTCCCCGCGCGCCCATCTCCTTCCTCCCCGACGCCGCTCCACGCCGTCCTAGCCAAACGCCGTCGCACCGACACCCGCTCTCCACCTACCCGAAGACGAACACAGCACCACCTTCACTCCTCATCGCGACACGGCTAGAGACGGGTCTCATCTCGCCCTAACGCACGCCGCGACGAGCACAATACCTCGCACAGCCCACCGACACGACTTCACCCACCTTGTCGTTGCTCGCCTACCCGCCTGCTCGACTAGACCACTCCTTGCCCTCGTCGTCATCTATTGCTTAACCCCGCGCAGCGATCGATCGCATCGCCCTAACCACCCCTCCGTCGCAACGCGCCCAGCAACAGATCACATCAATTGAACCACGCCGTGACACCGCCGCCACCAGGGCGTCGAGGCGACCTTACCCTACCATCACGTGACTCCTCCCTGTGAGCCGGCCCAGTCGCCGTCACGACGCCCTTGATCACCAACGCAGTGCTTGGTCACTTCACTCCCGCCACTGCCCTTGCTACACCACCACGACTAGTCACCTAACCCCATTGTTCCAGCCACGCGCACAAAACGCTGATACCATGTTTTCCATGCGACGTCGATGCCTACCATCCGATTCTGCCTATAAATAAGCCCCTCCCCCTCGCCTAACACCTCACCGCCGCTCGCAGCCGTCTGAGGCAAGTGCACAACCCCTCTTCCTCTTTATCTCTCTCCGATCACGACACACGAAGCCACCAAAGCTAAGAACTAGCCCTAGGCCTCCCCTCACCTCATGATCACCTCCACTAATCGCGACACCACCTCTGCACCCCCCCCCGGAACTCCTTGTCGACCAAGCTTGGCCACCGTAAGCCCTGCACCGCACTCACCGGAGTTGGAAGCCATGGCGCCGCCGCCTCCCTCCCCTCTGGCCACCGTGCACTGTTGCCCTCTGCCCTCATCCGTCCATCACACAACCTACGACCACGATTAGATTAGAAAATACCCCTTCGGTTATTTAAATCCGAGCCCTCCATCTCCCGATCCACGGTCCACAGACCACCCCCGTGCACCCGACCCACTAGGCCTGTAGACCTATTCTATAGGTTTTCCCATAGGAAAAATAATTTAGAAAATCCCAGAACCCTATAGTTTTATAGTTAGCCCCCTAAGCTTTAGTTTATTTCTGTTTTAGCCCAATATTTTTATATAAAAGTACCTCAACTTTTCTATAATTATATTTTAGCCCCTACTGTTTTACACACAAGCCCTTGATATTTTCTATAATTACACATAGGTCCCTAGAACTTCCCAGAAATTGCAAATAATCCCCTAGACCTTCCGAAAGCCCTAGCTTTCAAACCGTAGCTCTGATTTTGGCGATTCCTGCGTCGTTAGAATCGTTGTCTCAAACCCTAGCCCATGGAACCCTTCCCCTAGCCCCTCTCCACCTAGTTTTATCCTCATTTGGTTTTCTCTTGATTTTTCATGTTATTTAATGTCATGATAGCTTACGCGTAGTTCGCGATTGCAGACGAAGAGAACCAGAAGCAGGAGCCTGAGGACCCAGACTACGAGGAAGACTTCAAGGACACATTAGGAGGCAAGCTCTATCTATTCCCTGATCATGATTGCTTCTATTATTTTAAAAATGCGCCCAACTTAGAGCCTACTTCTTATATGCATTATTCCTTGTCACTTTAACATTGTTTAGTTGAAACCCACTTATGTGAAAGCTAACATTCTTATCATCGATATAAGATAAGAACGTTAGATCCTTGTTTGGCCGCAATTGTTATTGCACCACCTTGATAAACATAGGAAGTTATCAGTAGCCTTGCTAATGATGACGCTACCCTTGCTAGTATATGCTTAGGACCCTGTGATTTATATCACCATACCCTTACACTACAATGTTTTACAAAATGGGTAAAAACGCGTTCGGTGGTGTATGGGCGAACGGGTGGGTGTTAAATTAACTATGTGATGATGAAGCTGGGTGGGAGAGATTGGGTCGAGGGTGAGACTCCTTAGTACTGGTGCAGAGTACTCGATGATGGTGTCTTCGGTGTGGATCCCCCTATCGTGGATGAGTGCTTGCCCGACCGCTCATGAACGACTAGTTAAGACCTCAACTTGGTGATATTCTCAGTACGACCATAGAACCTGTATGGGCAGGACTAACGTGGATCCTAGGTAACACAACACGGAGGTATTACCCGGCGAAGTAGAAACGGACTGAGGGATTGGTTTGGTGCAGTGGTGATAGGTCCAGGACTGGGCAAGGTTATATGACTGTGTGTCATGGTGGAATCCCTGAGCTCCGTGGTGGACTTGTGGGCGTGCCTGGGTGAAGTGGGAGCGTTAGGTGATCCGTAGCTAAGAGCACATAGCCTGTGGGTACAACGTACTAAGCTCTGTAGAGTTAACCCCTAAAACATTCGGATGTCCGTTGTCACTGGTATGACAAACCAAATCTTGGACTCTTAAGATTTCCTTGATGTGTGAGTGTGTATAGTAGATACACGTGTTTTGGTGAATGATGTTGGCAAGGTGTGCCAGAGTCGTTATGACTGTATGTTCGAAGGCTCAACTAATATATGGGAACTGTTGGGATCGATTGTAATCTCCCTCAGGTCCAACCAACCATAAGATACAAAACTGTTTTCACCCCTCAACACCCCCTTTGCCTCTATAGAAGCCCCTGCGTATGCGCTTTCCGTAAAACTCTGAAAACCTAGGCCTATTCCTTGACTACCTGCCCAAATGCAAATGCATGATATTGCCCCTTTTGCTAGATGTAGGGCTTGTGGGGTACCTTATGTACTCATCCTTGCTTTAAATTAAATTACTCAGAGGACAAAGAAGAAGAAGAAGCATCCGTGGAGTTTGACGAATAGGTTTGTTCCTATGCTCGAGTTGCCCGGGGAAGTTGAATAAAGCTTGTGTGATATTTTCTCTATTTTCAAGGATGACATGACCACCTCTTTGGCTTGTAATCTAAGACTTGTGTGACTCTATTGTCCCTGCGTGGACTTAATAAAGACCGTTATATCGCCTTTTGAATCATTTGTATGTGTGTACCAACTACTGATCCAGAGATTGGTATGGAATACACGACGTATCCCGGATAGGGGTATGACAGATGGTATCAGAGCCGATACTTGACCATAGGACAAAAACTACTAGGACACACTTGATGCTTCACCATACCTTATATAGAAAACATTGGTTCTTACTTTTCCCATACTTTGAAATCAAAATTTTGCTTCTTTCTCCCCACAAATCCCTTAGCCTTCTCACTGGTGAGATGCTTGTCTTATAGATGGACGACCATGCATGGACCTACACCCTCGCCTTGGAGGAAGAAGGTTTCTCATCGCTGTTCCGACATGTTATCCAGTTATTTAATGGATTCTCTATGCCTCAGTACCGATACCAGGAATATGAAGAAAATGGAGTCTCTAAGTGCACCATGGAAGTACATGCCCGTCAGATATTCGGGACCATTACTGACCCATATTTCATCACCATGGGTCAGACAGGAGTTGCTTTTGATGACACCATACAGATCCTAGCAAGAGATGTTCTACTACACCTATGTAGCAAAGGCCTTGGAACGACCGGCAACACACCCATCAGATACTTCCCGGTGGAGAACCCGAACGATGCGGTGTGGATTCATCGTGAACTCTGCCTCAGAGGACCTACTCGCACGATGACGGACCCTACTCTGGCAACCACTGTAGAGTACCAACTAGCACCGGACCACCTCACCGAGACCCTCCTACATCACTGGATAGATGAGAAGAACCGCTCCCGAGCATTCATGATAGATAAACAACACCTAGTCATAGAAACGGAGGCTCAGACCCAACAAATGCTTCTAGACAAGGCTGAAATCGAGACCCTCAAGAAGCAACTATGTGTTGCTCGAGCCGAGATAGGAGAAATCATCAGGAAAAAGGATTCTTTCATTGAGGAAGTCGTGCACCAGAGGCACGCTGTACGTACGGAATTGGAAGCAGCACAGGAGGAGATAAAGAACCTGAAGAAGGCTCTCGATGAAGCCAAGGCCCCGAAGCCTAAGGAGGATGGACCGTCCAAGAACGCCTGCTCACGCACCACTCCACTGGCACATGGTACAATGTTCACATGGCGTACCCTAGGAGCCATCGACTCCCAGGCTACAAAGACTCTTCAGGAAGTGCCTCCACCGCCCGGATACAGGGTCAGACTCACCCCCCAGAAGAGGGCGTTCATACAGCTACCAAGTGGACGTTACGTATTCCCAGACTCGACGCCCGTGTTGAGCCCCGAGACACACGCTGCCATTAAGCGCAGGATAGACGAGATGGCATTTTGTACCACCCCGAGGAGCCCGGAAGGCTACTTGGACATCAACTCTAACTCAGAGACGAACTCTAGCAGCAATTCCGTTGGCTCGACCAGCCACTCCTAGGAGGAGACTGTCCCAGAGACCGATGAAGAACCAATGGAAGTATTGGAGGAAGACCCTATCAAGATCATCGATGAGTAGACCTTAGAAGTCCCAGCCTTAGTCTAGATCGGTAGTACTAGGCACATGCACCATGTACCATGAATAATGCAGCATGTACCCAGTACTTGTACCGTGTGTCATGTATCATATATCATGCATCATGTGTCATGTACGCTTAAGAGCGTTGTGTAAGATAAGAAATGTATGGTGCTTGATTGTTGTGTGCTATTTGGATCTTTGATTGATTGAAGTTGTGTGCTAAATAAACATTCATAAACAAACACTAAGGCCAGAAGATCTGACCCTTATCCCCTCACTAAGGAAGTCAACCTGCCTCGGTTGTAGATGGACGGACACAGCTAGCATGGGGAAAATAGTGCAGGAGGCAACACTAAAGTCAACAGCCATGGGACTGGAAATGTGCAACTACTACCCCCACCGCCACAACCTGCCACCCTAATAGAGTTCATGAACGTACAACTACAATTACTCCAGGCCGCAGGAGGAGGTCATGGACATGGACCCTCTAAGATGTCAGAATTCATGAGGCTCAGGCCACCGACCTTTGAGGGTAACTTGAAAGACCCACTGGCATCTGACGACTAGTTACGTGAGATCACCAAGAAGCTGAAGATAGTTGCTGCTAATGACCAAGAGAAAGTAGCTTTAGAAACCCATCAATTGACCGGACCTACGGTAGAATGGTGGGACAACTACTGCGAAGCCGCAACGGACGCCGCTGCCATCAGCTGGACAAAATTCCAAGAGGCCTTCAGGAAATACCACATCCCTAATGGGATCATAGACATGAAGAAGGTCGAGTTCAGAACCCTGAAGCGAGGTTCCATGATTGTCAACCAATACATCAAGAAGTTCATGAAGCTGGCCCGCTACTCACCTGATGATGTGAAAACGGATAAGGCAAAGCAAGACCATTTCAAAAAAGGACTGCAAGGGAAGCTGAGAACCTACACTATCGCCAACACATATGAAGACTTCAACACCTTGTTGAACAAGTGCATACTACTGGAAGAATCACTGGCTCTGGAAACTAAGGATCTGAAGCGCAAGTACCAAGAGCGCCAAGACAGGATGAAGAAGCAGCGCACTGGGTACACCTAGAAGCCCTAGTATCGCTCCACGATGCAGTATCGTGCCCCCAGCTCCAACTCGCCATCTCAAGGACGTCAGATTCCAAGTCAGAGCAATGCACCACCAAGAAGTCACTCCACTGTCAATCAGACAGCCACCAACCATAGGATGTGCTATGCCTGCGGAGAACTTGGACACATGGTAGCAGCCTATCCTCATGCGAATCAGGGAAATAGAGCCCCTACTAGCACATGAACCAAGTCTGCAGGATCAATTGCACGCAATGCACCACAAGGCTTGGGACAACAGTACAAGACCTAGAGCTACAACCATGGAAAGGTGAACCACATATCCGTAGAAGAAGCGGAGGCCACAAACAACGTAGTGCTCGGTGAATACCTAGTCAACTCATGACATCACTTAAAATACCTCTTATGACCCAATCTCCGGGCGCCATGATAAAGTGCCAACATGGCTGCTTCGGGGTAGAGAATATTTTAAGTGGGGTATCCTTCCGAGCAGACCTAGTAGTATTAAACACTAAAGGAGTCGATGTTATATTGGGAATGAACTGGTTATCCAAGCACAAGGGAAACATATCGTGTGAAGACCATATAGTGACGGCCGTCAACCATCAAGGAATCTCCGTGACTTGTCAACCAAGCAAAGTCGGAAAAAGTAATATGATTTGCCACCTAGACGCCCCATCCTTAGAGACGGTGTCCATAGCCAGAGAATACCCAGATGTATTCCTCGAAGAATTACCAGGAATGCCACCAAACCGCAAGGTTGAGTTTGTCATTGACTTAGTCCCTGGAGCGAGACCCATCGCCAAATGCCTATACCGAATGGCAGCTAACGAATGAGAAGAACTAAAGGCACAATAATCTGAATTGCAGAAGAAAGGATACATCCGACCCAGCTCATCTCCGTGGGAAGCACCAGTGGTATTTGTGAAAAAGAAGGATGGAAGTTTGAGAATGTGTGTAGATTACCACGCACTGAACAAAGTGACCATAAAGAACAAGTACCCACTGCCCAGGATCGACGACCTCTTCGATCAATTTAAAGGAGCCAAGTACATCTCCAAGATTGATGTTAGGTCGGGATACTACCAACTCAAGATCAGAAAAGAGGACGTTAAGAAGACAACATTCATAACACGATATGGATAGTTTGAATTCCCTGTTATGACCTTTGGATGGACGAATGCACCGGCGTACTTCATGAATTTAATGAATAAGATATTTATGGAAGAACTGGATAAGTTCGTGGTGGTGTTCATAGATGACATATTCATATACTCTAGGAGTGCCGAAGAGCACGAACAACATCTGAGGATAGTGCTAGAACGCCTCAAAAGACACCAGCTATACGCCAAGTTCAGAAAGTGTGAATTTTGGCTTCAACAAGTTGGGTTCTTAGGACACACCATCACTGTTGAAAGAATAGCAGTAGATCCGGCCAAGGTTGAAGCTGTAAAAGATTGGAAACAACCTAAGAATGCCACTGAGATCAGGAGTTTCTTGGGACTAGCAGGCTATTATCGAAGGTTCATCGAGGGATTTTCCAAGATTGCCAGGCCCATGACGGAGTTCACTCTGAACGATAAGAAATTCCAGTGGAACCCTAAATGCGAGCACAACTTCCAAGAATTAAAGAAAAGGCTCACGGAAGCCCCAATACTCACCCGGCCAAGGTTGAAGCTGTAAAAGATTGGAAACAACCTAAGAATGCCACTGTGATGCATCGTGAAATGGACTCGGGTGTGTGCTGATGCAGGAAAACCGAGTCGTTGCTTACGCGTCCGGACAACTAAAAACCCACGAGCAGAACTACCCAACCCATGACCTGGAACTGGCGGTCGTAGTGCACACCCTGAAAATATGGAGGCACTATCTGATAGGTAATAAGTGCAAGATCTATACAGATCACAAGAGTCTGAGGTACATTTTCACCCAACCAGACTTGAATTTGAGACAAAGAAGATGGTTGGAATTGATAAAGGACTACGACTTGGATGTGCAGTATCACCCCGAAAAAGCCAATGTTGTAGCCGACACACTTAGTCATAAAGCATATGGCAACACCATGTGCAACGCCTATTAGCCCAGAACTAATATGGGAAATGGGTAAATTAATCGTACACATTGCCTCCCTTGGAGAGATACAAACTCTGCAACTTCAACCGACTATGGGAGAGAAAATCCGAGAGGCTTAGCTTCGGGATATCGAGTTACAAGAGCAAAATAAACTTACGAAAGAGGCAAGTGCTTTCGGATATCGGGTAGATGACAAGGGAACGCTATGGTTCGAGGATCGGATATGTGTACCCAACATAGAAGAACTCCGGAAGATAATACTAGAGGAAGCCCTTGACTCAACTTGCTCTATTCATCCCGGAACTACCAAAATGTATCAAGATTTGAAACAGAAATACTGGTGGAATGGCATGAAAAAGGATATAGCGGAGTATGTAGCTAGATGCGAAACTTGTAACCGGGTAAAGGCCAAACATCAGAGACCAGCTGGACTATTACATCCATTGCATATTCCATTCTGGAAATGGGACGACATCACAATGGATTTCATCATAGGACTCCCAAGGACCTCGAAAGGAAATGACTCAATATGGGTCATAGTCGACCGGTTAACCAAAGTGGCACATTTCATAGCCGTAAAGATGACACATCGAGGAGACAAGTTAGCCCAACTATACATTGACAACATTTTAAAGCTACATGGAGTACCCTCTAGGATTGTGTATGATTGAGGGACTCAGTTCACGTCGCATTTCTGGCAAAGCCTGCATACACATCTATGCACCAGATTAGACTACAATTCAGCCTATCACCCCCAGACAGATGGACAGACTGAGCGAGTCAACCAAGTTCTCGAGGACATGCTAAGAGCTTGTGTACTAACGTACGAAGCCAATTGGGAAGATAGCTTGTCCTTTGCGGAATTCTCTTGCAACAATAGTTACCAGACAAGCATTAAGATGGCACCTTTCGAGATGCTCTATGGCAGAAAGTGTAGGACCCCGCCGATGTGGTCAGAGGTAGGAGAAAGATCCTTCCCGCGGTCATCAAGGAAGCAGAAGAAAATGTCGTTGCAGTTAGAGAAACGCCAAAGGCCGCATAAAGTAGATAGAAAAGCTACGTGGACAAGCACCATAGGGAGCTGCAGTTCAACCCAAGAGACCATGTCTATTTGAAAGTATCGCCCATGAGGGGAGTAAAAAGATTTCAAATATGAGGCAAACTAGCCCCTCGATATATAGGACCATACAGAGTCCTAAAGAGGGTAGGCGAGGTAGCTTATCAGCAAGAGCTACCTGAAGCCCTGTCAGAGGTACATCTAGTGTTTCATGTCTCCCAACTAAGGAGGTGCCTGAAGGTGCCAGAGCACAAATTGCCGTTAGAGACTATCGACCTGCAGTCGGACCTTTTCTACGAAGAATGCCCAGCCAGGATCTTGGACACTATCACTCGACGGACTCGGACAAAGGCCATCAACTTCTGTCGAGTGCAATGGAATAATCACACGGAAAATGAGGCCACGTGGGAAAGACAAGACAATCTCAGGAAGGAGTACCCCTACCTTTTAGAGGAACAATGCGAGTCTCGAGGACGAGACTCATTTTTAAGTGGGGTATGTCCGTGAGACCCTGAAATTTTGGCCAACAAGAAAATATACACCCTAAAATCATTTTAT
Organism: Eleusine indica; assembly: GCA_030378355.1. Taxonomy (NCBI): domain Eukaryota; kingdom Viridiplantae; phylum Streptophyta; class Magnoliopsida; order Poales; family Poaceae; genus Eleusine; species Eleusine indica. The sequence goes on from CM059494.1 coordinate 14,615,579, forward strand.
TTATATTAGAAAACTATTTACAAGTAGAGGGGAAAAATCTAAAAGTAAAGTAGACAAAGACTAAAACCTGTTTTAGAAATTTTAAAAACTTGGAACATGACAAGTGCCTGCTCTCATTTCCTTGGACGTTATTCGAATCTTTTCTCTGAAAATTATTTATTCAAAGTTTGAAGAATGTTTGAAGTTGTGTTGAGAAAACCAGAGAATAAAAGAAAAAACTAAAACCCTTAGCAGGCCACTCCCTCTCGGCCGAACCTGCCCAGCGCCTTTCCCCTCTCTCTTCCTCTGCGCAGCCCAACACCTCGGCTTACCCTTCGGGCGCGCTCGCTCAGGACACCGCCCGCTCCCTCGCTCACACGACCCAGCGCCTTAGCCCGTGCCCTCACTCGGACTAGCTCTCCCCACGCGCCCATCTCCTTCATCCTTGACGCCGCTCAATGCCGTCCTGACCAAACGCCGTCACACCGACGCCCGCTCTCCACCTACCCGAAGACGAACACAACACCACCTTCACTCCTCCTCATCGTGACGCGGCCAGAGACGGGTCTGATCTTGCCCTAACCCACGCCGCGACGAGCATAGCACCTTGCACAACCTACCGACACGACCTCACCCACCTTGCCACTGCTCGCCTGCCCGCCTGCTCAACTAGACCACTCCTTGCCCTCATCGTCGCCTATTGCTTAACCCCATGCAGTGATTGATCACATCGCCCTAACCACCCCTTTGTCGCGACGCCTAGCAGCAGATCACGTTGATTGAATCACGCCGCAACACTGCCACCACCAGGGCGCCAAGGCGACCTCAGCCTACCGTCACGCGACCCCTCCCTACGAGCCGCGGCCCACCTGCCACCGCAACGCCCTTGATCACAACACAGTGCTTGGTCACTTCACTCCCGCCACTGCCCTAGCTACACCACCACGACTAGTCACCTCGCCCCGTTGTTCCAGCCACGCACGGAAAACGCCAAGGCCACATTTTCCATGCGATGTCGACGCCTTCCATCCGACTCTGCCTATAAATAAGCCCCTCCTCCTAGCATAACACCTTACCGCCGCTCGCAGCCATCTGAGGCAGGTGCACAACCCATCTTCCTCTTTCTCTCTCTCCGATCACAGCACACGAAGCCACCAAAGCTAAGAACTAGCCCTAGGCCTCCCCTCACCTCACGATCACCTCCACTGATCGCAGCACCACCTCCACACCCCCTGAACTCCTTGTCGACCAAGCTTGGCCACCGTAAGCCCTACACCGCGCTCGCCAGAGTTGGAAGCCATGGCGTCGCCGCCTCCCTCCCCTCCGGCCACTGCGCGCCGTCGCCCTCTGCCCTCAGCCGTCCATCACACAACCTACAACCACGATTTGATTAGAAAATACCCCTTCAGTTATTTAAATCTGAGCCCTCCATCTCCCGATCCACGGTCCATAGTGTTTTGGTCCACAGACCAACCCCGTGCACCTGGCCCACCAGGCCCGTAGACCTATTCTATAGGTTTTCCCATAGGAAAATAATTCCAGAAAATTTAGAAAATTCCAGAACCCTATAGTTTTATAGTTAGGCGCCTGAACTTTAGTTTATTTCTGTTTTAGCTGAATATTTTTATAGAAAAGTACCTCAACTTCTCTATAATTATATTTTAGCCCCTACCATTTTGCACACAAGCCCTTGATATTTTCTATAATTACACATAGGTCCCTAGAACTTTCTAGAAATTGCAAATAAGCCCCTAGACCTTCCGAAAGCCGTAGCTTTCAAATCGTAGCTCCGATTTAGGCCATTCCTGCGCCGCTAGAATCGTTGTCTCGAACCCTAGCCCATGGATCCATTCACCTAGCCCCTCTCCACCTGGTTTTCTCCCCATTTGATTTTCTCTTGATTTTTTATGTCATTTTATGTCACGATAGCTTACGCGTAGTTCGCGATTGCAGACGAAGAGAACCAGGAGCAGGAGCCCAAGGAATCGAACTACGAGGAATACTTCAAGGACGCGTTAGGAGGCAAGATCTATTTATTTCCTTATCATGATTGCTTCTATTATTTTAAAAATACGCCTAACTTAGAGCCTACTTCTTATATGCATTATTCCTTGTCACTTTACCACTGCTTAGTTGAAACCCACTTGTGTGAAAGCTAACATTCCTATCACCGATATAAGATAAGAATGTTAGATCTTTGTTTAGCCGCAATTGTTATCGCACCACCTTGATAAACATAGGAAGTTATCAGTAGCCTTGCTAATGATGACGCTACCCTTGATAGTATACGCTTAGGACCCTGTGATTTATAACACCATACCCTTACACTACAATGTTTTACAAAATGGGTAAAAATGTGTTTGGTGGTTTATGGGCGAACAGGTGGGTGTTAAATCAACTGTGTGATGATGAAGCTGGGTGGGAGAGATTGGGTCGAGGGCGAGACTCCTTAGTACTGGTGCAGAGTACTCGGTGATGGTGTTTTCGGTGTAGATCCACCTGTTGTGGATGAGTGCTTGCCCGGTCACTCAGGAACGACTAGTTAAGACCTCAATTTGGTGATATTCTTAATACGACCACATAACCTGTATGGGAACGACTAATGCAGATCCTAGGTAACACAACAAGGAAGTATCACCAGGCGAAGTAGAAACGGACTCAGGGATTGGTTTGGTGCTGTGGTGATAAGTCCATTACTTGGCAAGATTATATGACTGTGTATCATCAATGGTGATATGACTGTGTGTCATGGTGGAATCCCTGAGCTCTGTGGTGGACTTGTGGGCGTGCCTAGGTGAAGTGGGAGCATTATTTGATCCCTAGCTAAGAGCACATAGCCTGTGGGTACATCGTACTAAGCTCTACAGAGTTAACCCCTAAAACATTCTGATGCCCGTTGTCACTGGTATGACACACCAAATCTTGGGCTCTTAAGATTTCCTTGATGTGTGAGTGTGTATAGTTGATATACGTGTTTTGGTGAATGCTGTTGGCAAGGTGTGCCAGAGTCGTTATGACTGTGTGTCGGAAGGCTCAATAAAGTATGAGAACTATTGGGATCGAATGTAATTTTTCTCAGGTCCAACCAACCATAAGATACAAAACCGTTTTCACCCCTCAACACCCCCTTTGCCTCTATAGAAGCCCCTGTATACGCGCTTTCCGCAAAACTCTAAAAACCCAGGCCTACTCCTTGACTACCTGCCCAAATGCATGATATTGCCCCTTTTGCTAGAGTTAGGGCTTGTGGGGTACCTTATGTACTCACCCTTGCTTTAAATTAAATTACTCAGAGGACGAAGAAGAAGAAGAAGCACCTGTGAAGTTTGACGAATAGGCTGCGTTCCTATGCTCGAGTTGCCTGTGGAAGTTGAATAAAGCTTGTGTGATGTTTTCTCTATTTTTGAGGATGGCATGACCAGCTCTTTGGCTTGTAATCTAAGACTTGTATGACTCTATTGTCCCTGCGTGGACTTAATAAAGACTGTTATATCATCCTTTGAATCATTTGTATGTGTGTACCAACTACTAATCTAGGGATTGATACGGAATACATGACGTACCCCGGATAGGGGTATGACACTCGTGCTCTCATCCATTCACTCCGATCCTGCCACAGTTAATAGTGTTGAGTTATCAGCGAATCACAGGCACAAAGATCACGACAGAGAACGAAAAAGTAAAACACAAGAATAGAGAAGATGAAGTTCTTTATTTCTGTAGTTCTTACAAATTTACAAAGGTGTGTCTCTATGAGGACCGAAGGCGTATCGAGAGGGGGGGGGGGGTTGAATTAGAGAGCTTCGTATTCTACAACATTGTTCGAAGTGGGAAAGTGTAACCGAATATCATACTTCGTACATACCCCAAGTGAAGAGACAAGCACCAGCCCGACTCTTGTGCCCTTTCGCATCAATGATCCATCGAAGTACGTGACCTAATATTCTTGGTTGATCAACACTGGACATAGTTGGATCTCGGTCTATTCCACCACGAAATCGATCAAAGCTTTGGACTACATTGTGGACTGGGGCGAGTAGGTAATGTCATGAGCCATCAGCTCGAGTGCCCACTAGAGGAGCTGCTAGAAAGCTTTTGCAATAACGTTGTACCCACTAGAGATCGGGTAGCTGACGGGTTCACAAAGGCGATTTTTGTTTGACAATTGGAGAATTTCAAATACATTCTCAACCTTGCACGATTGTGACTATGTTTTTTTTATATAACTAGGAAATTTGCCTGTGCGCTACACCTATGACTTTTACATATTATTAAAATACATCTATGTCAAAATCTAAATTAAAATATTCATAAATTGTGATTTCTATTGTTTTCTAGCATGCTATGCCATAATATGCATTTTTCATATATTTTAATGCAAAAAATGTATTCATAGTACTAATTCATAAAGAAACAGTGATATCCAATATATTTTCTTGCATTGGTTGCCTATATTTTAGATATGAGTATTTTATTTCTAGGGTCAAGCCAATAGGACGGGGCAACTTTGTTTAACTTCATTATACAGACCTCCGTATATTGATTATATTTTGAATTTATAAGACTAATTAACTGACCCATTATATTCTTTAATTTTGATGTTATCTGTGAAATACTTACTTTATAGGTATCCATAGTTATGCCTAAATCGGTAGACGACCGGGTACCTCATCCATAAGGTAACCGACCGAGTCGGCTTGGACCGCAAGACAATTAGAGATAAACTTTCTATCTGAATCCTTGTAGACTATGAATAGGACTCTGCATGTACCCCTTGTCGACCGGATATATAACACGGCAGGGAAACCCCATCAAGGGACAACAACCATGACAACAGACAAAACACAACATCAATGACCACAGAACACAAGACATAGGGTTTTTACTCTCATCGAGAGTGCCCGAACCTGTCTAAATCGACGTCTTGTGTGTTAACCATCGAGTTCTTAATCCTGACGTAGCCCTATAAATTTATTGCCGAGTAGAAGTCTCGATATTATCCTTCAAGTTTAAATTGGTTTAGAAGTGTGATATTTTAAATACTGGCATGCGTAAGAAGCATAAAACTTGACTAATGTCTTCTTCTAGAATAACACCAATGTACATTTTTTGATTATTTTGATAAATCTACCAATCTCAAGTTTAAATTAATGCTTAAGTCTATGTATAGAGAGTTATATATTGATGTCCAAAGCTTATATAATTGGATTGCAGAAAACAGCAAATGTAACTCTACTAATTGAAGTTTCATTGGATAAATAATACGTAAGTAAGCCACTATACCTGAAGTGTTAAGATCAGATTACTCCTTCCTCGTGTCTGTAATCTGAAGTTTCAGTCACTATGGTGAGTGAAGCGAATATCTGATGTCAAACAACTTTTTTGTTCTGAACCTGAAGCCTGCAGAGTTTGTGATTCGTCATACCTGGGGTGCATGATGACTGATTCAATATCGACTCTTGTAGGTGACATGCCTAAAATCCATGAGGGAAGGATGGCCCTGCATGTTTCCAAACCTGAGCTCTGAGACGAAATAGAGAAGATCTAGAAACATGCTCTACATAAATGCCAAATTTATGTTTATTTTAGTAAACAGTAAACTGAAATCATAACAATAATAAATAGCTCAAACTATATTTAAAATTCGGAAGGATGCTGCAGTAAACAGCGTCAAAACTGGATGCCAACCAGTGGACCGTGTTTCGGCACCTTTGCCTAGCACCGTTAAAGCCATCTCTAATTAGCGTACTTATTGCCAGAGAAGTTAGCCCAAACGCTATTCTATCTATGGTTCTCGAATTATAGTATCCCTCTAATTTTCTGATTGCATTTTACCTGGTTTCATCTTACTGCATTTTGTAGATTGTTTCTTCTAACGCTGTTGAATGCAGGACACATGAATGTCCAAGACTCCAAGCTGATAGATTAAGTCTTAAGTGGTTATATCTAGTATTAGCATCTACTTAGCTTTTTTCCAGATTGCCCTTATATGACCTGACTATATATATATATATATATGAGCTGAGTAAGTGAATAGATTCCAATTTGAGCCAACAATTGGTACCAGAGCCAAATTCACAAAATTGCCACTCTCCAAGCCCTAGCCTCTCAGCTCCTCCACTCCTCTCTCTCGTGGCGCTATAGTAGCCCGAGCTACATGCAGAGGCGACGGCGGTGCAACACCCACCCCTGCGAGCGCCTGAGCAGGGCAACCCCGATCCGCGCACGCGCTCTCCTCCCCGACGCCGGCCCGTCCCCCTGCGGCAAGTCACGCACCCGGCGGCTCAGATCCCGGCCCCGACCACCCGTTCCTTCCCGATCCACGGCGCGCTCGACGGAGGTGGCCTGAGCCGGCAACGGGTGGTCCAATTCGGAGGAGAAGGCGGCTGTGGAGGCAGTTGATTTGCAAGGAGGCGGCGCGGATCCGGCAGTGCGGTAGCTCTGGCGCTCGATCCGGCGGCAGGAGGCGGCTAGGTGCCGGTGGCTCAACAGCAGCGACCCGATTCAAGGCAGGCAGCGGCGGCTGTGCCCGATCCAGGCGGAGGCGCGTCGATCCTAGCCCCTTTCCCGACTCTTCTCCTCGCGCACGCGCACGCGACGACCCCGACCCGGCGCGCGCGTCTGGACCAGTACCCGACGCCCGTGCGCTCGTCCCCGATCCATTGCTTCCTCCTCTTGCCTAGTGACGAGGCAGAGGAGTTGGAGGCAGCGTAGATCCGGCTGCAACTCATTCCTGACATCCTCTCCGATGGTGGACCGACGCGGAGCACGTGCCCGCTCTCGCCCAGCCTCCCGCGTCTCGCATCTGAGCAGCCACGGCTCGATGACATTGAGTGCGAGGCGTCGCGCTGACGAGGCGGCGACAGCGGCAGTGGTGGCTGAGCGTGAGGCGGCGGCAGCATGGTAGGCCGGCCAGGTACGCAGGGAGGCAAAGGAGCGCGAGGCTGCGGCGGCACGAGCTGCGCGCCTCGTGACGGCACAGGCGGAGGCGACACGTGCGACTGAGGCTGAGTGGCAGGCCGCTGCCACAACTCAGGCTGCGGTGGCTACGCAACACCAGGCGTCGGAGGAGGCGCGAGAAGCCCCTGCGTCACTAGAGGCAGGAGAACGTCCGGCGCCTGCATGGGGGAATCGGCACGCGGACGTGGATCGGTGGGTTACGGATCCACACCGGAGGCAGGGAAGTCATGTCCACGACAACGACTACCGGAGCCACGACTCATGGCATCGTATCTCCTATTCTCCAGAGTGGCGTCGTGGTCACCATGATTGGTGGGACTCTCCCGTCGTCATTCGTGAGGCAGGCGGGGGCACGTCGTGGCCGATGCTGACCAAGACTAAATACACCGAGTGGAGCGCTGTCATGAAGGTGAAGTTGCAGGTCTGACACATGTGGAATGCCGTCGAGGACAGCGACATCGATGACCATGAGGATCGGCGGGTGCTGGAGGCATTGCTTGCCATGGTCCTGAAGGAGTTGGCGGCAGCCTTGGCGGAGAAGTCGACCACCAAGGAGGTTTGGGATGCTATCGTTACGTCCTGGGTCGACAATGATCATGCTCGCAAGTCCACCCTCTAGAAGCTTCACAAGGAGTGGGATCATCTGGCTTTCAAGCTGGGTGAGGACATCGACAACTTCGCCCTTCGCCTTCCCGGCCTGATGCACCAGCTGGCGTGGTTTAGGGATGACGATCACCGAGGAGAAAGCCGTCGAGAAGTTCCTCTGCATCATCCCCAAGAAGTACTCCCAGATCGCCATCTCCCTTGCTGAGTCGGTGACCTCGGGCGGCAAGCTGCTTCTCACTGAGGAGTAGTGGCTTCAGGATCGTTTTTCGGGCGTGCAAGTCGCCCACGGGGGAAGGGCAAGGCGGCCCCACCTCATGGTGGCGATGATGGCGATGGTGGTGAGCGCAAGGCCACTCGGAATGACGCCTGTCACAACTGTGGCAGGAAGGGCCATTGGGCCAAGGACTACAGGCAGCGGAAGCACGACGGCGGTGACAGCGACGGTCGTGGTGGTGGCTGTGACGACAGTGGCGGTCATGGCGGCTAGGCTCACGTCACTGAGGCGCAGGAGCCGACGCTGTTCCTGATGCACGGAAGTGTCGAGCTTCACTCCACTCTCGGGCAAGCGGACACTGCACTACTCCACCTCGACGAGTCTCGCGTTCATGCCTTCCTCAGGAAGGGTTTGACTAACGAAAAGATCGATGGCTGGTACCCACCACATGACCGGTCGACGCGAGTTCTTCTCTGACCTGGATCACCACCGTGTGAGGCTTCGTCAAGTTTGGTGATGCCTCCGTTGTTGACGATCGAGGGCATCAGCTCCATCATCTTCATCGCCAAGATCGGTGAGCACCGGCTACTCACTGGTGTTTACTACATCCCCGCGTTGAGGAACTCCATCATCAGCTTGGGACAACTGGATGAGAATGACTCGCGCGTGGAGATTGACGATGGCCTCCTACGTGTCTGGGACACCCGCATCCATCTTCTCGCCAAGGTGAAAAGGGGGAGCAACCGACTCTACGTCCTCCACGTGGAGGTGGCACAACCATTGTGCCTTGCAGCATGGCAGAACGACGACGCGTGGAGGTGGCACGAGTGCTTTGGGCACCTCAACTTTGAGGCCCTGAAGGAGCTCAGTGCTAAGGAGATGGTTCGAGACCTGATGCACATGAACCACGTCGAGCAGCTCTACGACACCTGCATGCTGACGAAGCAGCACCGACTTCCCTTATGATGCCAGGCAAGCTATCGAGCCCAGGAGTGGCTTGAGCTCGTGCACGGTGACCTCTGCGGGCCGGTCACGCCAGCCACTCCAGGAGGCAGACGCTACTTCCTCCTCCTCATCGACGACCTCTCCCGCTACATGTGGGTTGTCCTCCTCCACACCAAGGCTGCTGCTATGGACGCCATCAAGCACCTTCAAGCTGCAGCGGAGAAGGAGTGCTGCCGCAAGCTGCGGGTGCTCCACACGGACAATGGCAGTGAGTTCACGGCGGCTGAGTTCACGGAGTACTGCGCTGACGAGGGGATCCAGCGCCACTTCTCCATGCCGTACACTCCACAGCAGAATAGCATCATCAAGCGGCGCAATCAGACGGTTTTGGCCATGGCACGTGCCCTCCTCAAGCAGAGGGGCATGCCTGCGGACTACTGGGGGAAGGCGGTGATGATAACAGTTCACCTCCTCAACCGCTCGCCCACCAAGGCTCTCGATGGCATGACGCCATATGAGGCTTGGCACGGTCGCAAGCTAGCGGTCGGCTACTTCCGCGTCTTCGGCTATCTGGCGTTCGTCAAGGAGCTCAACCACGTTGGCAAGCTCGACGACCAGAGAATGCCCGGAGTCTTCATCAACTACGCAGACGGCATGAAGGGCTACCACATCCTCGACCCTCGGACACAGCGCGTGCGGGTGGCACGTGACGTTGTGTTTGATGAAGGGCAAGGTTGGGCGTAGGGCAAGACAATGGACGACGGGACGCTGTTGACTACCAGCAACTTCATCGTCAAGTACGTCCACTTCGAGGGAGCCGGGGGAGTGGGCAGCTCTCCTTCACCGAGCGTGCACCCCTCAGCTCCGGCATCACCAGCGGCTTCACTGAGCCCCTCTACATTGACCCCTCAGGCTTCGTCGTGCTCTTTTACACCGACTCCTCAGGCTTTGCCTCGTACCCCTACAACGGCACCCACACCTCCAGGCACGGTGTCAGCAGCTTCGGTCCTCAACGACCTTGTGGAGGTTGTCATGCCGCTCCCTGATGATGACGACCGCATCGACGTGTACCATGACGACGAGCCACTGCGGTACCGTATGGTGGAGAACATCCTCGACGAGCAGCCTACACCTGAGCTGGTGCAGCGTGGCATGCATGGGCAGCTGCATCTGGCACACAACGATAGCGAGCCCCGCTCCTTCGCTGAGGCGGAGACGAATGCGGCATGGCGGGCCTTGATGAAGTTGGAGATGGACTCCGTCGAGCAGAACCGCACATGGGAGCTAGCTGACCTTCCTGCCGGCCACCGCGCCATCACCCTTAAGTGGGTCTTCAAGCTCAAGAAAGATGAGGCTGGGAAGGTGATCAAGCACAAGGCACGCCTGGTGGCGTGTGGCTTTATCCAGTAGGAGGGAATCGACTACGACGATGCCTTCGCACCCATCGCACGGATGGAGTCCGTGCGTCTCCTCCTCGCGCTGGCAGCCCAGGAGGGTTGCCGCGGCCACCACATGGACGTCAAGACGACCTTCCTCAACGGCGACTTGAGGGAGGAGGTCTACATGCACCAGCCATCGGGATTCGTCATCCCCGGCCAAGAGGACAAGGTCCTTCGGCTGCACAAGGCTCTCTAAGGCCTGCGATAGGCGTCGCGAGCATGGAATATTAAGCTGGATACCACCCTCAGGGCGATGGGCTTCGAGCAAAGCCCGCACGAGGCGGCCGTCTACCGGCGGGGCCGAGCTGGCTGTGCCCTGCTGGTGGGCGTCTACATTGATGACTTGATCATCACCGGAGGCTTTCAAGGATGAGACGAAGGCCGCCTTCCAGATGAGTGACCTAGGGCTCCTCTCCTTCTACTTGGGGATCTAGGTGCACCAGGACGACTCCGACATCTCACTTTGACAGACCGCCTACGCCAAGCGCATCGTTGAGCTGGGCGGTCTCACCGTCTGCAACCCTTCTCACACTCCCATGGAGGAGAGGTTGAAGCTGAGTTGCCACAGAACCACCGAGGAGGTCGACGCCACGGAGTACCAGCGTCTTGTGGGGAGTCTTCGCTTCCTCATCCACATGCGTCCGGATCTGGCATTCACCGTCGGCTACGTCAGTCGGTACATGCAGTGACCGACGAAGGAGCACCTGCAAGCTGTCAAGAGGATCATCCTCTACCTGGCGGGCACTCTCGATTACGGCCTACACTACCTGAGGTGCCTTGGCATGGTACACTACATCGGCTACAGCGATAGCGACCACGCCGACGACATCGACACGAGCAAGAGCACGAGTGGAACACTCTTCTTCCTCGGCAAGTGCCTGGTCAGCTGGCAGTCGATCAAGCAGCAGGTGGTGGCTTAGTCCAGCTGTGAGGCCGAGTACATCGCCGCCAACTCAGCTACGACCCAGGGTCTCTGGCTAGCTCGGCTGCTTGGTGGCCTACTTGGTCAAGACGCCGAAGCAGTGGAGCTCCGGGTGGATAGAAAGTCTGCTCTTGCCCTGGCGAAGAACCCCGTCATTCACGAGTGAAGCAAGCACATCCGCGTCAAGTACCACTTCATTCGGAGCTGCTTGGAGGAGGGGAGCGTCAGGGCCGGCTACATCAACACCAAGGACCAGCTCGCTGATCTACTTACCAAGTCACTTGGGAGGGTCAAGTTTCAGGAGCTTCGGTCTCGGATCGGGATGGTCATGTTACCACTCAAGACTTAGAGAGCGAATGATAGATTAAGTCTTAAGTGATTGTATCTAGTATTAGCTTCTACTTAGCTTTTTCCCAAATTACCCTTATGTGGCCTGGCTATATATATGTATCCAAACGCTTAATGGGCTGAGTAAGGTGAACAGATTCCAATTTGGGCCAACACAAGCTGCGGCTCCAGGGCCTGTATATGCATGCGTTGTGCTGTGTTCACTAAGGGAAGACATTGGATTAAGGAAGATGTCTTGTTTGCATTCCCAGCTTCAACCACCGTGGGCACTCGGTTCCTGAACATCTCTAGACGTGGCGCTCGATGGTTCCTGACAATGAAGGATTGTGCGGGCTGATCTGCCAGCTCGTTCACCATGCAGCAGTTGCCGCCGATCATGCCGAAGCGACATTCCTGGGTGTCGGTTGCTACGAGATTCTTTGATAAGAATGGAGAGGCGGCGTGGTGTTCCGTGACCTAGTCTTGTTTTGCAGGTAACAACACCATCACGTGAGGAAGGATCTGCAGTTTCTTTGATGAAAGGATTAAGGATCGGTTGTTTCGCTTTTATTAATAAATAGATTATTGTGACTGAGGGGTTGTATTAGAGATATAGATAGATAGACCTCATTCAAATCAATATATATTGTGTTGTGTAACAGCCTAACCAATTAAATCTAGTAGTCGGTTAGGCTGCTGATCTGACTTGTAATCCAAGGCATTGATGTCTATATTAATACAGAGGCTGGCTGCGGACAAAGTACGCTGCTTATCCCCATTGCTTCTGCACCTCTGAATTGTTTTTAACTACAATTGCGACCACATCATTCTCTTAGCGAAACCACCGGACATTATAATATACTAGGGTGATGTGTTGTAGCAAAGAATCACAATTGTATAATGTGCTAGCTCCAAAATATGTGTTGTAACCAAACCTAACATTTTTGGCAGCACAAGGAAATAGCAATGCACCAGTAATGATTAGGGAGAGTGCAATGATTTTCTTAAAAGGAACTAGCAGCCCACGAGAAATCGGCTTATCACTAAACATCATTAATCAAGTATTTTGTGTAGGTCTCTATCAGGGCCCACATGGTTGTTATGACTTATGAGCCCCTACCCCACTTGTCTGACAGGATTTGTCTCTTTATTTTCAACTAGTCAACCTACCCGCATATTTGCACGGCTAGTTTTTATCTTTTTATAAATATAAATAAAAAATAACCTCTCTTATTTACATTACATCTTATATCAATAAAAATAATCTCTCTTATTTTATCTCCTTCCTATTTCTGGATAGATCTTCCTGTCATCGTTTAATCTTCAAAAACCTACACGTACGAACCACCACGTTCTGCTCCATCCAGTCACGACACAATTCAGCAATCAGACAGTTACCATTGTCCTCTTCTCTTCCCCAGCAACAAAATCATGGCCGAGCTAAACAAAACACTACCGGAATCCTGCGGAATGTCGAGTGCCAGCGGCACTCGGCAAAACCTTGTTTCCCCTCGGCATCTTAGATGCCGACGGTAGCCGTCGGCATCCCCGACTCGGCACCTGTGCAGCCGGCATCTACCTAGTTGCCGAGTGTCACAAATCGAGCACTCGGTAACTAGGTCCCCGAGGGTCAGCTCGGACACTCGGCGCAAAAAAATGACGTGATAGGGAGGTGACGAAGAGGGCCTAGATGCCGAGTGCCCAAGTACGCAGCACTCGACATATCTCTCCTATATGCCGAGTGCTCAGGTCCGTGGCACTCGGCATCTATCCAATATATGCCGAGTGCCAAGCTGTAACACTCGGCAACTTCCTGACCGCGTTGCCAGTAAATGGTCCTTTGCCGAGTGTTAATGCCAAGCACTCGGTAAAGGTGCTGAATTACAACAGGTTTCTTTTTATTTTATCTAGCCACGGACCACTAAAAATCACAACAATTATATATATCATCACAGACATATCATCTACACCTCAAATACATATCCATGAAACATCACAAGCATCATGATCGTTAATCCACAAATTATAACATAACAAGCATCCACAATTTGGTCCTCAAGTCCACAAACACACCACATCACAAGTGGTAGTCATAAATGATAACAATTCGGTCCTCAAGTCCACAAACAAACACACCACGTCGCAAATGCTAAAGTATCAGAAACGATCGATCACCACTGTCGCCATTGCGATGGGATAAGTCTTGATCCTGTGGATTGGGGCAAGGATTGGGATCGTTCGATGTCCACGATTGACCCTGCACAAAAAAAAGGAGATTGCATGTGTGACTATAGTTGGTGACAAGTATAGGAAGTTTTGCTTAAAGCATAATTTGGCGACAAGTATAGTAAATGTTGCTAGAAGCGTATAGTTGGGTTATAAGTATATGAAATATTGCTAAAAGTATGGTTCGGTCTAAACAAGAATAGTTTGCTCTAAAGTAAAGTTTAGTCACTTGGTAGAAAATGATAGTGTAAAGTGACAAGATAAGTAAATTCACTCACAGGAGTACTCGCAGGGGGAGGTGGAGCAGGGATTGGAGGTGGAGTATATATCATTGGTGGGATAGGCTGACCCATCTTCTCGCCCAGACTATGCATCCAGCGACACATGTCCTCCACCCTCTGTCGGTCGGCTGCAATCGCCAGTCGGTTAGCCTCAATCTGCTACTGGGCGGCTTGGACCCTTTGTCAGTCGGCTTCGACTGCCTCTCTTTGAGCTAGCATGTTCCGTTCAATCTCCTCCCGTCGTAGCTTCTCTTGTTCCAGCTGGGCCTACAATATTTGTCCCTAATGTTACAATGGAGAACCAACATTGTCAAAATAAATGAATGACAAATGAAACTGAAATATACCCGAAGCACCTCCATCTGAGCGTGTGTAGTGGTCGGCGGGGAGCGTATAGCAGGGCTCGAGCTCGTGCTCCTCGCTCGGATCTGGGAGAGAGACGGTGTACTGGCCGTGTCGATGGTGCTATCACAAATCTAGTAACGCCCGTGCTTCTTGCCTCCTCTCACCCTCATGACGATCTCTGCATCAAGGTTCTCCACGCTTGGATCGTACTCAGGCCCATGGACCTCCCGTGTCATGGACATGTAATCACTGAGACGGCTATGGATACTCGCATTGTTATAGGCCTCTGGCGGGTCCTCCGGGTTGTAGTTGACGTCAAACATCGCCTTGCCCTTGTGGGCCATAGCCCATGCCTTGAACTGGCCACAAGCCTGACCACCATGTGAGCCAGACTGTGAAACAAAAGAGTAAAATGATTAGACGTTATGTAGTATTGAGGGTTGAGCAAGATGGTTGAATGAAGAAATGAATTTACGTACCCATCTAGACGCATACTCACTGAGGGTGAGGCTGCCTTGATGGTGGGGTGCACCTTGCATCATCAGCCTACGCTCCCGGCTAGCATTGTGCTGCTCCTCCCACTGGGGGTCAACCCACTTAGCCACGATACGCTCCCAGCACTGAAGATTTTGAGCAAGCCACCACGCAGGCACCTATGTCTCATGAAGTGTGAGCCACATAACAGAAGTACAAAATCTCAAATGCATAAGTATGAACCTTTTATAGTTACCTGTAGGTATTGTTCCCGAGTGAGGTTCATAGTCCTTGCCTGCTCTTTCTTGATCATCACTTTAAGATATTGGGCATTGTAGTCCACAATCGCCTGGATGCGCGCCTCGTAATGCATGTCCTTCACTAGTTTCCGACATCCTCTGTGAATCTGAGCATCCGCCTAGTCCTTATATCCAGGCTCGCATCTGAAGAAATCCTGCATACAAATGAGATGTATCATGTCATTATTTTTACAATATTCAAATAATGCGAAGTATTAAACAATGTAGTACAAGAAATTCCTACCCACAACTCATTCACCACCCGCTCTGCCTTGTTGTTGAAGATCCTGCCCTCCAAATCTCGTGCATCGGGGCAGGCGATGTAGTCGTCCCACGTGTTGGCCGGCTCCGTCACTGGGCCGTGCACAACCAAGCCAGTGAAGTGCCGCCTGCAAAGAATCCCTATGATGCCAGACACTTTGCGATTGTGGTCGCCTCTAATGGTCGTCTTCCAACCCTTGTCCAAGTGATGAAGAAAATTATTAGTTTGCATATATGAAATGAAAACATAATGACAAATTTTAATACCCCGAGTTAAGATGCCGAGTGTCCCGATCTAGGACACTCGGCATAAACAGATATGCCGAGTGTCCTTCCAGGTGGCACTCGGCAACATCGGTTCAAATTATCAATTCAATATTCAGAACATGTAATAATGTTTCATGAATTAAATACTTTTGAATACAAATGTTTCAATAATTCATAAAAAACATACTATAATCACTTATCAGTTGAAATTTGAGTATTGAATGAAAAAATCCATTATTTGATGTAGTTACAGCTCTAATTCAATTTAATTCATTTCAAACTCGATCTTTTAAAAAAATAACAATTATCATATAGAACAAAAAAATGATCAAATTTTGATAGAACTCATTGTGTATGATTTTATGCCTATATAAAAAGAATCAAAGGTAAATTTGAAGTCAAAGACGAATTTGATTCGAAAACCTAGTCACTCACCTTCAACTATTAGAATCTTCAACTAAGTTTGTTCGATTTGTAAATAACATTCGTGAAAACTTTTTCGAAACCTTCTTCAATCTTTACTACAGTTTCCCCATAAGATGTCATGATGTCATGCGAAGCTTGATGATCTTTAGACATCATATGCTTTTTATATAATTTAAATAGAATTAGATAACATGTGTGCGCTCATATTTCGTAAATAAGATGCATGAAATATTGTTTCGTTTTCATGCATACGGACTTAAATTGGACTTAGTAACCTAAATATTATTTTTCCTTTTACTATATTTTATTATTTTAAGTAGATGCAGTTCAAATTTGATTTTTAACAAGAAATTGGACTTGAACAAAAAATTGACATAATATACCAAACAGGTCAATAAAAATACCATACTTTGTCATTGATTGTCATATATTATACTAGTATAAAAGAAAATAGACAAGGGGTGTTTGTTATTTTTTTTTTATAGTTTGCCGTGTGCGAGCTTTCGACCCTCGGCATCTAGGGGTAGGTGCCGAGTGGGAGGATATGACACTCGGCATATTCGGTAGTTGCCGAGTGCGAGTGTCTGCCACTCGACATTTGTGTTAATTGCCAAGTACAAGACGCGTGCTCTCGGCATCTCCTAACGGCGGCACCTCCACCGTTATCAGACCCCACACGGATTGGCGGGTGTGTTTAGTTACCGAGGACGGAGGGCATTTTGCCGAGTGTCGTGTCGTATGACACTCGGCAAATAGCCTTAATGCCGTGTGTGGCCTATATGCCGAGAGCCTACTCATGTGGCACTCGGCAATGAGCGAGATGTCGAGTGTCCATGATAATACCCTCGGCAAATAACTTTGCACTCGGCAAATCATCGGTTTTCGGTAGTGAAATGTTACACAACCTTCGTCTCTGATGTCGCCAAAGCCAAGGCAGCTTACGCCAGCGTCGAGAACGACCATGGACCATGGTGGCAATACACCTCTGGCAGAGCACAACGGTCGACAGGCACCACAGTGCTAGACGTACGTGCTGCGACCTGACTGTTGTCAAGGCACTTGCCACATTGGTCATGTCGCTCACCGGTGCTCAAGTTGAGGTACTCGACGCTATTTATGAATCAAGTCCGTGACATCAAGTGGCTCAACGTACACATCGACACCAAGTCGTCTCGGCCGCCGCGGATCAACGTCACTTTGGTGGAATTTCAAAAAAAAAAATGTCACTCTAGTGGAGAGAATAATCTGGAGGAACCCAAATTACGAGTCCCTGCCGGTTCCGTGCCAACGCCACAGAAATCTTCATCGATGGCTGTGGACAGCATGATCTACGTGCTCGGCAGATTGTACTGACACCACAAGAGCTCAAAAGGTTAAAAAAAATGTAATATTGAAAATAAAGGGACAATGATAAATGTTGATGGAGTACGTGTACAAACAACAGAGGTCCTTACATCATAGAGTTTAAGATAAATTGATATCTGCCTATTCATTTCCATTATATATTGAATGGCTTCAAATATTTATGAGGTAATGTTGAAATGTCTATTTTTTCCCTAGGGAATATTGAAGTACCTGATGTGTGGAGGTCCAAGCTATGTAAGGATATCCATAGATTGATTATTGCTATGTTTTATATACTACATGTTAAAAATATTTATGTTTATAGTTTGTTGTAGTTTTTAAATCTCATAGCAACACACGGGCACATTGCTAGTATATTATAAAATTTTAAATCTTTTTCCTTCTTCCCACTATAATCGATCGGATCTTTTGATTTTTTTTTCCGAATTTAGGTCTAAGATTTTATGGGTTCTATCTATCATATTCTTTCAAATTTAATCTAGACCATCTAATCATTATAAAATCTAATGTTCTATCTCTTATCTTTTTTAAGATTAATATGGTAATTTCTTGATTTTAAGAGCCAATATGATGGCTCTTTTTAACCTTCAAATAAGAAGATAATAGATAGATTTACAGCCTTGTGCTCTCGCGTCTCTTTACTCCTGTCACAGCTTATTATCTTAAAATAAAAAGATAATAGATAGATTTACGGCCTTGTGATTCTCTCGCATCCCTTCACTCTTGCCACAGGTAATACAAGAACGAAAGCCTGCCAAACAGGCTGACATCATCCTTTTTTTTTTAAATTTCCGAGCGATTCCAGAAGTTAGTGCTTCGTCTTATCCGCGGTTGAGAGCAAACTGGCGTCCGTCCGGCAGGGCACGCATAATTAAAGCTACCGTAACAAGCACTACCACAAAAGGAGACTACAACCGCGGGTAGAAATATACTGTAGCAGCGGATCAATCTCTCCGCCGCTGTGTTTTCGCAGCTAGAAATATTAATTTGTTACAGCGGGTAGTGCGTGAGACAAAACACCCTGCTGCTGTGATTACTACTGTAGCGGCGGGTGATAATGTCACCTGCCGTTATGAGTATATCGGAAAAAATAAAAAAAATATGGACCCAGTGGGAGGCCCACCAAGCTCAGCCCACCGCCCGTCCGGCGTCGCACGGCCCGCCACGCCTCCACCGCACTCGGCCTACCGTCACGCTTGGGCTCCCGTGCCATCGCGGCCTGACCACCGTGCGCGGCTCGGCGTCGCACAAGAGCTCGGCCCGCCGCGCCTCCACCAGGCTCCGCCTGCCGTTGCGCCTCGCACACGAGTGGGGCGGCCAAATCCGATGCTGCCGCCCCCTGGGCTCCCATGCCGCCTCCGCTCGGCCCGCCGTCGCACACGAGGCTGGTCGTCACACACGAGGCCGCACTCGGTCCGTCGTCGCACACGGGGCGTCTAGATCCGATGCCATCGCCCCCTCTTATGCCGCCGCCGCTGATCACCACGCTCGGCCCGTCGCCACTTGACCACCGTGAGGCCAGCGCGGGTTCCACCGCCTCCACCGCGAGGCTCGGCGCGCCACCGCGAGGTCCGCCGCACGCTCTGGTGGGCCTCCGCCTATCGCCAGCCACCGCACGCTCTATATATATATATATATAGAGAGAGAGAGAGAGAGAGAGAAAAGGGAGAGTGAGTGAGGGAGTGCGAGAGATTGCCGGAGTTGGAGGAATAAAGAATGGGAGTGGAAGGAATAAAGAGAAGAAACACACAATCGGTGTGAAACAATTTCATTGGCTGAGGGAGGCCACCACAGATTGATGACGTGACGCTTTATTTTTAGCGATGGATAACAACTCGAACCGTCGCTAAAAATTACTCTCACATTTCAAATAGCTGCTAAAAATTAAATTTTAGCGACAGCTCATATTTTAAGCCGCCGTTAAAATAGAGTTCATTTATAGCGTCCGCTCACAATGAGAGCCGTTGTTAAAAATTGATTTTTAACGATGGTTTACGTTATGAGCCGCCGCTAAAAACTGAAGGCCCATTGTAGCTGCAAATCTCTTCAAAATCGCTGTTACTAGCTTTTTTATAACGCCGCTATAGACCCTTTTTATGGTAGTGAAGAGTGCCAGCCAGTACTGGCCGACCCTGTGACAGGAGCTTCTCAACTAATATAACTCGATCCCCACCGAAATATTATGTATCAGTGGTTTGGTTTCCATTTCACTGGCATTGAATCTGTGCTTCAGTGCTCTGTGCGCAGAATCAATCTGACATTACTTGTCTTCTTACGTAAGCTATTCTATTTCACATTCATCAGTCCCTTGCATATGGTACGTTTAAATATGGATCCAATTCCTAACGTGGGTTCTTTGACATTATATTGTGTTTGATCTGCAGACACTTATTTGAGGAGCAGATAGATGAAAGTTGATGATGTTATTGATGTGTGGAACAAATGGGGTATACGAGCCGTCGTCTTGCTGAGCTTCATTTTGCAGATATTCCTCCTCGTCTTAGGTGAGATCCGTCGGCGTAGCTCCTCCACCACGCTGAGGGTTTTCCTCTGGCTGGCCTACTTGCTGGCCGACTCCACTGCGATATACGCACTGGGTCATTTATCAGTCGTTAGTGGGTCACGCGAGCACCAGCTGGTGGCGTTTTGGGCGCCGTTCCTGCTGCTGCATCTTGGTGGCCCGGATAACATCACCGCTTATGCGCTCGAAGACAACAGTCTGTGGTTGCGCCATCTGCAAACTCTTTTTGTTCAGGTCTTAGGAGCTGCTTATGTCATCTACTTGTACATGTCTAGCAGTGAGATCTTGCTCCTACTGGGCGCCTCCATCGCCATGTTTGTTGCCGGTCTTCTCAAGTATAGTGAGAGGATCTGGGCACTCTACTGTGGCAACATAAGCAGCATCCGGGACAACTTCAACAAGACAGATCACGAGGTCAACCCTTTGAGATTTGTGACAGCGGGTACTAGTAGGACCGGAGAAGTCCTGCTTAAAGCTCACTACAATTTCTCAGTCTGTCAAAGTGTCTTCCTTGATACCACTTTGGAGCCAGGCGACGTTGAACCAGGATTGGGTCCTATCAATGTGGGGGTGGAGATATACAAGCTGGTCGAGCTGGAGCTGGAGCTGTCGCTGATGTACGATATCCTCTACACAAAGGCACCCGTCACCCACACGCGGTATGGCTTCTGCATCCGCTTCATTTCACTGATCGGCACATCCATCGCGTTCTTTTTGTTTCAACTCAGCATCAGCATCAGCATCGTCTTGCTCAAGAATAAGTTCAATAGGGGGTTTGCAGCCGTTCCCAATGAATCAAGGCTCATTGAGGCTACAAGAGTGCTATCCAATTACATGATGTTCCTGCTAGTGAAGAAACCGGACATGCTGCCTGGCCGCACACGCCACAACTTATATCTTGATATATGCAAACAATCCGAAATACAATCCAGAAGTTCCACACAAATAGAAAGGCTATCCAGCGGTTGCGCAGAAAGGCCATCTCCAAGAAGCTGCAAGTGGTACTATAGGCTTAAGAAAAACTTCCAGCGTGATCCTCCTAATTGCTCCAGGATCCAACACAGGGAGAGGCTTGCCAACAGGCTGTACGAATCTGTGCAGGTGCGTGCTGTGGAGTTCTCTTCCATACAATTTGACTTGTTTTGATACGGGACAATAGCTCTAGCTCTGTCATTTCGTTGGTTGCAATTTTTGTATTCAGGCATATACTCCCTCCATTTCAGAGAATAAGTTGATTCATAGAGTTATCCTATCTTACTTTGACTGAATTTAGAAAATAGTATGGATATTTGTGCCACTAACTTAGTATTTTGATAGTGAACTTATTTTGGTACGTATATCGTAGATGATGTTCTCCTCTATAAAGTTGGTCAAACCTATGGTAGTTTGACTACTAGTAACCAACTTGTTACAAGAGTTGGAGCAAGACAATTTGGCTCGAACACATTTGTTAGTAAATATTTCCCCCAAAAAAAGATCCTAAGAGTTTTGCTTACATTATTACTGCAATATACAGGACACATCTACATTCAGTAGTGCACAGACAAAGCAGTTTTTTCATTGAACCACATACAAAACATTCGAAGTTGCGTTAAATCTTGTAAGGTTACACGTTACAGAGTTAATCTCATCGCTATATATATATTCAATGTGAACTAATGTTACTTGCCTTAGGAATCGTGCCTAAGCCTAATAGGAGAGGCACAGGATCCACGTCGCATGCCATTCCGTGAATCTGGTATCATGTGCGGAATCTGGCTCAGCAAACAGCTATTCGACTTGGGTACATATGACACGTTGAAATTGATATTGGGGGTGTGGGTCGAGATGATGGCTTATGCCGCAGATCACTGCAACCGAGATTCGCATGCGAGGCAGCTCAGTAATGGTGGTGAGTTCCTTACCATCGTGTGGCTTCTCATACACCACCAGATCTACATTGAACGATACAACGAATCCATTGCAACGTCATCTGACCCTGCGTAAGTCCCAGATCCGAATATGTGAGTTTCCACTTGTTCTAGAAAAGAGTTTAAACGGAATAAGAAGAAAGCTTACTGCATAACTATCAGAGTTGGCACCTCATTGTGTACTTTCCTTTTGTGCTTTAGTTGTTTTATTTGTAAGTCGTTGGTGTAAGGGATCTATATATCTATACTTATCAATATTTTAATGTAATTCACTTTAGTATTCGTTTTTCTATAATTTTTTTCTGGATAGATTTTTATTTCAGTTCACAACAAAAATGCTTGAGAATTATCATCTAAAAAAGAAATCTTATTTTGAAATGAGAAAAATCATGTACATATATCTAAAAAAATTAATACTATTGACACCGGCCGCCGTCGAGATCGTTATCTCATTGGCACGCTCAAATCCTCTCCTCTTCGCCTGATTGAAGTTGTTTCAGCGAGAGACACAGAGAACCGGAGATCAAACTGCAGGTAGAATAGCTGCCGCAAGAAGAATGAACAAACATTGATTCAGGAGATTAGCAAGGTGGTCTGACAATATCGAAGATGATTTTTGAACACATCATTGGTAGTCCAATTAAATCCATGCGAATAGGCCAACCAGGTGAACGATCTCGCCGGCGCCGGCGCTGCCGGCGGACAAACAATCCTGCTCCCGCGCCGCGTTCCGTCGGCGCGAGTATTTCCCGCGCGGCAGCACGGTATACCATCTGTATATTCAGAATTAGTTTCCAAACAATTGATTTTTAATGGAGCTGCCAAGGATACATGGCGCACAGCTATTCACCTTTCGGTAGCGGACAGGGTGCGGTCGCAGAGGCGGCGATGGATGCTCTGTCGTCGCTGCCAGCAGGAGATAAGGCATGCTGGGGAAATTCTTCGGGCAAGGCATCGGCGAGAGCATCTCCAGCCGGCCATGTAAATTGGAGCCCGCAAACTTCATTTACAAGTCGGCCTGAAAAAATAGGAAGCCCCAAAATGACCTGCTAACTCCAGTGACAAATTCAACCTAGGCCTCCATTTTTTTCTCTCACAAATGGATCCCGTCTGTCATGGAGCCGAGCACTTCTTCCACCTCCACGCGCCGCCATGCCACGCCCACGCCGTCGCAGTCCACCCGTAGATCCGGCGTCGTGGTGGTGGCGCGCACCAAATACAGTTTCATCCGCAACCGCACTGTGGCGAGACAGAGTCTGAATCCGCCGCCGGCCTTCCACCCCATCAGTCATGGACCGGACGCTCGAATCCGCCGCCGTAGACGAACGCCGGGCTCGCCGCCACCCAATGCATCATTGAGGAAAGGAGAAGAGGAGGGGCGAGGCGCGGGGAGAGGAGGAGCTGGGGGAGGGCAGGCGCGGCTGCACGGGGGACGAGCGATAGTACGCGGCCGGCAGGCGAGGCGCCGGACGGGGCGACGAGTGGGCTTGCCGGCGGCGCGGTCAGGTGGCGAGAGGAGGGGCCGGCGGCAGGATTCCCTATCAAGAGGGAGAGGAGACGAGAGAGAAGAAAGAAAGGAAAAGAAAAAATGAAAAATGAAAAAAAAAAGGTGGGGCTCACATTGGGAAGGGGGATAGAAGGCTTCAAAATTTGAAGTTGAACTGGAACAATTTGAAAGAACATGTATTTTGCTTGTTTAAGTAGAGACTCTGCTAGAGAAAATTTGGCATGCAAAAATTAAGGTGGGAACGTAGATGCATGACCCTATTAAAAATGCTCTAGGAACACATCTCAGCAGTCTTTGCAGTGTGGATCAGGATCTCGACGGCATGCTGGACGCGCTGATGAGAATAATTGCAGACCGGGCAGAGGCACGGGCTTCATCACCGCCGCATATGCTTCTGTGATCTGTCCAGAGGCGCTGCTCCTCAATGCCAACAAGGCCCAGGCTACCCATGATCGATTCTATGCCGGATATGGTTGTCTGGGTAACAACCGATCATGATGCTAATAGTGTTAAGCAGACTCGGTAAAGATTTGCAGCCCCTTGGGAATATTGGCCGGCGTGGATAGCATGAGCGGTGGCCACGTCTGTCTAAAGTCGACGTGCTCGCGTGTGGTTGATCCACGTCTTCGCTTGCGCCGCTGGGCCTCTTGTTATGTGTTGTAGTCTTCAGCTCGTTGCAGCCCATGTGCGACCCTGGTTTTGTGGCTCTCTGGTCGTTTTTTTCTCGTGTTGGCTGACCCTGCTTCTTCCTCCTTTATCCACGCATCAGCCATACCATCGGAGGCTGAGTGAGACGGAGCGGAGCAGCTGAGAAGAAAGAAAGGGGCGGAGGCGGACAACCAGATAGGTAGAAAAAAATGAAACAGATACACACAAACGATGCAAAATGAACCAACACATGGAAAATCAATTGTGGAATCTCAGAAACGATTCAAAGAAAATATTAAAATCTACAAAATAACTCTCAGTCCAAAACAAAGAAACAATTTTTCAACTAGTTTTACTAGACTACTACACTACACACTATGGGAAACCGGTTGTATGCCGTGTGCCTTAACGTTTGCCGAGAGTCTTATATCAGGCACTCGGCAAACATCATATTTGCCGAGTGTCCCAAGACCAAATCCTCGGCAAACGAGTAACACACGCCACGACAGTATTTGCCGAGAGCAGGCACTCGGCAAAAGTAGACGCACGGTAAAACCGCAACTTTGCCGAGAGCCTAGAAGGTAGCACTCAGCAAATATAATAAAGCCCTCAGCAAAAATTGAATCCTCGGCAAAGAACTTCTTCCGTTATTTCTTTCCGTGACGTTACGGTTTGCCGAGAGCCTCACGTGAAGCTCTCGGCAAAGGGTGCACCTTTGCCGTGTGCCGAGATCCACGGCACATGGCAAAGACACGCACTTCTGTTTAAGACACACCGCCGACGCACACCACTCACTCACACACACACACACACACACACACACACACACACACACTGCTCAGCCGCGCCGCCTCACCGCCGCCCACCGCCATGTCGCCGCCCACCGCCCCCCTGTCGCCCCGCGCCTTCCTGCCGTCGCCCTTCTCCCTACCGCCATACGCCTCCCCGCGGGTGACACTTGAGGCCCTACCTTGGTGCGGTGACGAGATGAGCTCGGAGGCCCCAGAGCTCAAGTGAGTAGCATGCTCCATCTCTTTGATTCACTATTTATGCTTCAGCCTCTGCATTCTTCAAGAAAAACAATATTGAATTAATCAGTCCGTTTAAAAATTTTCTAGGTGATATAAACAAAAGCATAGGATCATAGGGTCATTGAAAGTAGAGGTTGGAAAATTAATCAATTTTTATGACAACCAAAGTAGAGACTGCTCATAGGCTGCTCCAATTTGGATCTTAGTTATCAATTTTAGAAAGTTTAGATATAGAATTTGTGGTGAATTAGTGATGTATAGAAATGTATGTTTAGAATCTTTGGATATAGAATTATAGATACATATTGGATCTTAGTTATGAATTTTACATATAGAAATATATGTATAGAATTTTAGATATAGAATTATAGATATAGAATTTTAGATATAGAATTTTAACTTGCCAGGCCGCTTAATTTGACTTGTCAAACTTGTCAATTTGACCTCATGTCGAGCGGCATCACATGATATGTTTCCGGCCATCGAGCTACGAGAAGAAATTTTTTGTGTGGCCCGATCTTCGTGTTGTGCCTTTTCTTGTAGGTCTTGGAAACCTCACCGTGCAGCGGAGATGTTGACGAAATTTTTAATTGACACTCTTATGTTGATTTTTTTTAGGAGTTGAGCACCGACCTCCGCCATCGGGTTCCCGCTGCCTTCCTCCGCCTGGGGTCCGTAGCTGCAGCCGCCATTGTCTTCAAATCAGCAAGATGTGACAAATTTCATTGTCTCAAATGACGACCTTTGTGATTTTATTCTTGTTACACATCAATCATGAAGATTTTATTATAGTTACACATCAATCTTATTTTGCAGGCGAAGATGTCTAGTTTCCACCGTAGGCACCTCATGATCTTTGATGAGAATGATGTCAATTACAATCATTCACCTGGTCAAGGCCTCATATTACTTGTGAAGCTCGAATCTCCACATGTCCACATTGATATCAGCCCTGTGCAGATACAGTCAGCAATACAGCAGCAGACGGGTGTGCATGTTTCGCAAGGCCTGATCTTGAGGTACCTTTCTGATTATGTGGTGATAACCGGCTCATTTGAGATAGCCAATTAGATCTTGGGTGCTGATACCCTTCGAGTTGGGGAACATTACCTTGCGATCTTACCGCTGAAGCCCGGGTATGGTTCCATCGAAGTACCCGTTGATCCCACAATGCCCACCTCCGCGTAGCAACCTACAGCCCCACTAGATACTGGAAATTACCAACACCAAGAACCACTAAAGCTGATAGTATTCGGAGTGCCACCAGTCTTTTGGGGTTAGCATGGATTAGTACCTAGAATCTTCAGGAACATATGTGATGTTTGCGATGTCCGTTACAACTCAAGAGATCTCGCATTCAGCACGATAACATATGCATCCCGATCAACTATACCTACGATGGCATCTGTAGGCATCCACAGAGCAGTGGCAGGCGGTGGTGACGTAATGAACATATGGACAATTTGGATTCATGTAACACCAGCTCCACTGAGTGATCTAGAGAGACTTCACGCCAATGATAACTGCAGTTACAACAGAACTTTGCTCTAATAATGTTACATTGTTCCCTCTAACAATTGTCATCTTACAATAGAATGCCCCAACCAACAAATCCGCTACACAATATATCAGCAAAAAAATGGTGACGAGGGTGCGGGGCATTCCGGAGAAGGAGGTGCACTTGAAGCAGTTTGTCAGCAACCAGGTATGCTACAACTAGTCTATACATTGCCCCCTAACTACAAACTTGAGCACCTAGACAATCCAAAAACTACATGCGCTACCTCATGTGGATCCTCATGCATCAGGTTACTTTCTTGAAGCGCCCGTCGATTCATCAAACGATAGTTCAAATCAAACATCAGAGGACTTGGGAACAAGTGGCACCGTAGTATCGGAGACACCATCTCCGGAGATAACATCACCTCTCAACATTGAAGGGTACATTTTGTTGAACTTCAATCCTAACGCATACAACTATCAAATTAATTAAAACAATATTACAGCTATCTCTTTGCTAACACATCTCCATTACAAATAAATCCAAAGATGAGGAGACATTGGAAGGGGCAAGTACTCAAGAAAAGTACACGGCAGACGCCATCGTCTTAGATGCCACCCTGGGCTTGGCCTTCGTAGTAGCCGCCTCCGCCGCAGCCTCCGTTTCTATGTATCGACTCTGTATGAACTAGTTATGCACTTTGGACTCGTATCGACTCGGTATGAACTTGTATGGACTTTGTATGAACTCTGTACAACTTCTATGGACTTGTATGGGTTATGGTGCGCTTGACATGGTTAAGTGATATATCAAATGCCTGTGATGCATATAAACTGCCTGTGATGTTTATTGTGATGCATATAAACTACCTATGATTTGCTTTGTTGATTAGGGAAACATTTAAATGCGAAATGAAAAAAAATAGGGAGGGAAAGCAAGTTCCGTGTACAAGAATACCCCTTCTCCATCTTCAGAACGGCGGGCTTCAAATCGTGTAAAAGAACCTCCTCGGGGCTCCCACCATCTCCAAGAGCTCACCGAGAACTCCAAGGTCCACAAGACCATCTAGATGCCATCAAACAACAAGAGTAACAAGCACAATCACTCTCACTTGACCTCACTAAGAACCCTCAAGAGATTGATGCACATCAAATAACCGAGGGGTGGTGTTTATATAGGCTAGGGACTCAGTGCTAGCCGCTAGAAAAGTGCAGCCTAGAAAAGTAGCATGGACCGGATGATCCTATGTATCTTAATTGCGAGGAACGGATAATACGGTCACTGTAGCAAGCAGATCTCATCCGATGTATGCTCTAATGCTTGATCGCTGATCCGGTCCTTAAACTTGGACTATGTCATGCATGACATGCTCTCTGGTACCCTAGCACATTTTCTTTTTACGATCCGATGTCAGGGCACAGGATGATCCGGTCCTATAAAAAAGTTTGCCTTCTCTAAAACCTCACTTCTGCCTAGAACCTTTTATCCATCCTTTGGAGCACCGGATGATCCGGTGCTGCTGTGGCAGGCACCTTGTGAATGGCCAGTAATTCGGTCTACTCAAATAGGTGCGCGTCGGATCATCCGGTCCATATTGTTTTTCTGTGACTCGTCTAATTCATCATTTTTCGATTCCTTTGCTTGTTTCTTTGATTCCAAAGCCATGCCATGCTATCTCTGAGCCATATATGCTAAGTACTTAAAGTGTGCATCTCTCTCAAGGTAAGTCTTAGCTAGGTCAAGCTACTAGCTCATGTGACCTCTTAATAGTACGGTCAAAGACTAAGAAAGCTATAAGGCCTATACTACACCTAGTGTCCTTCATCTCCTTGTGACACAAGGTTCTAAAACAGTCCTTAATCTTCACGACCATTTTCTTTACTCATTTCATTTTTATTGAGGGGTCTCATTTTATATCGAATGCCATAACTTAACAATTTAGATAAAACCTTCAAAACAACTTGTTAGTTACAATAATGCGGTTGTCATTTATCACCAAAACATGAACTCACATACACATGTAAGGCCTAGATGTTTCAATCTCCCCTGTTTTAGTGATAGATGACAACACACGAGTAGAGATAAAGATATGGAATATAAGTGCAAGAAAAGTTAATGCATGTAAAGGATAAAACAAGTAGCACACAAACATATGTACACATGGCAACACATATCATACACAAGATCCAAATGACATGTCCATATACGAAGAAGGAGCAAAACAAGTCCAAAATAAAATACAAAAGAAGCCAAAAGTCTATCAAGCTCCCAATAGCCCCCCTATCTCTACCCCCCCTATCACTCTCCCCCTTTGGCATCTAAGCACCAAAAGCTAATCAAGGGCCAGAGACGAAGGCGGTGACTGGGCCTCCTCGCGAGTAGAACAAACTGTGAAATGATTCGTTACATCGTTGTCAGTGTCAGAAGACGAGGAAGAGCCCTGAGTCAAAGTGGGGTCCACTAGAGTGCTGGCAGGGTCCTTGGAGGTAGGTGTCGGGTCTGCTGAAGGAACTCGAGGTGAAAAAGACTCAGTGAGGACCTGGGTGCCTGTGTCAGAACTAGCTGCATCACCTGCGCCTGTCTGAGTAGTTGTGGAATCCAACTCCTGCTAAATCTGCTCGGAGATGCCACATAGTATGGAGTTAGGCTGCTCAAGCTGGTCAAACGAGGGTACTAGGACGGTGACACGTGGCAAGGTCATAGTAGTAGGAGTAGAGGTGACATGAGGTGGCAGCTCGAACGAGGGAACACCAGCTGGGAGCATAGCGGAGACGGAGGAGGACTGCTACTGACTCGACCGGATCTGCTCAGGAAAGATCTGCTGCTCGAGGTACTGGGCGTGGTGCTCGGGAGTCATGCGGGGCTGTGCAGAGAAGATCCTGGTCTGTATGAGTGGCCTGAGTGGAGAAACTAACACGGGAGTCTTTAAGAAGCCACCGGCAGGAGGAGGCAGAGATAGAGGGTCATAGTGGAGCCGCTAAGAGGTCGAAGGGCGAGGTAGCTCGAGTCCAGTGGCCTGGTACAACTGTCCGAAGCAACCAGAGAAGAACGTGAACATCTATGTCATGACCTGCTGCTGCTGGAGTGGCTGAGTGCTCAGAGCCTACTATGACTGCCACAGCTCCTGAAGGAGGAGAGTTTGTGTGTCCCTCTATCGTGCAAGCTTTGTCTAGACCTAGTTACTATAACATGTAACCTAGTTAGCGGTATGACAAAATTGATATTTAGCAATATTAATTTCTTAACGAGAAACCTAGTTACTATAACACGTAACCTAGTTAGCGGTACTTCATCATTATCGGTACTTTATTCATGTTTATAGGCCATATGTAACCTAGTTAGATGCCTCCCATTCGAAATAGATACTGTTGGAAATATGCAGATCTTGGCATATCTATAATCATTTCTATTTCAAATTGTCCATGTTTTTCGGACAGCCCGAGGATGCGTAGGTGGTGTTAGTTTCCATGGTCTATTTTGGTTTGAGGTAGTGTTTTAGCACCATCTCCCTGTTGTTCTCCGGATACACAATCTCCCTCCCAGGACGTGTATTTTGAGAACAACGTGGAGGTGCTACCAAAATTCTGTCTCTGACTGGAGTAGACCTTGGAAACTAACACCACCTATGCATTGTCGGGTAGGATTAAGACTTATCTTCACCTATTAGACAGGCATCGTGTAGAAGTCAATGCATTTTAATTTGCTCGCTAATATGGTAGGGGATGGATGACCGTGAGTGGATGTACACGGGTCGCCCAAGGCAGGGTTCTGAAACAAGGGAATGGGTTGACAAGGCTGATGCTTTCTTGGAACAAGCATTTGCCAATGTGAAAAAAGGTGGAAAGAGTTGGTGTTCCTGCAGCCGTTGTAACAACACAAGGAAACAAACAAAGGTTGAGATGAGTGCACATATTGGTAAGAATGGATTTACGACAGGCTATACCCGATGGGTCTACCATGGTGAAGCTGATCGCATGAGGGAAGAGGTCATGAGACAACGCGTCGATGATTGTGATGCTGATGCCGGGGTAGGAGACATGTTAAATGACTATCATAAAGCACAGTTCCATGAACAATATAGGGAGGATGAGCCAGAGGAGACCGCAAAGGCGTATTACCACATGTTAGAAGCGGCACAGCAACCTCTTCACAGACATACCAGGGTTTCTCAACTGGATGCCATTGCACATTTAATGGCCGTAAAGTCGCAGTTTAGCTTGAGTCGGAACGCCTTTGATGTTATGTTGACAGTTCTTGGTAGCCTGCTCTCAGAAGGTCACATTCTGCCAAAGAGCATGTATGAACATAAACTCCTTAGTGCACTTAAGATGCCATATGAGCAGATACATGCGTGCCTGAAAGGATGCGTGTTATTTAGGAAAGAGCATGCAGAAACAAAATACTGTCCAAAGTGTGGATCCTCTAGGTTCATGGAGGTAGACGCTGGTGATGGAGAAAAGTGGCAGCTCACAGTCATCGTGAAGATCCTAAGGTACCTTCTGTTCTTACCGAGGATCCAACGGCTTTACATGACCGAGGAATCCGCCAAACAAATGACATGGCACAAACATGGAGTTCGATACAAGCCCGATAAGCTTGTACATCCATCCGATGGTGAAGCGTGGAAACGTTTTGATGAGATTCATGATAGGAAAGCTCTAGAGGCTCGTAATGTAGGTGTGGCACTGGCAACAGATGGGTTCAACCCTTATGGAATAGGGTCTGCTCCGTACAGTTGTTGGTCCGTGTTCATTATACCCCTCAATCTCCCCCTCCCCCTCCCCCCGGTGTCATCATTCAATGACGGAACATTTTCTTGTCACTGATAATTCCTGAAAACCCGGAGAGTAATATGCGTGTTTACATGGAGCCTCTGATTGATGATTTGGTCCATGCTAGGGAGGAAGGGGAATGGACATATGATCAAGCTACAAAGACAAACTTCAGAATATATGTTTGGTACTTCTATTCTCTGTATGACATACTGGCGTATGGTTGTTTCTACGGCTGGGGCATTCACTCGAAATTTCCTTGCCCGATATGCAAGCATCTTGTGAGGTGGATTTGGTTGAAGAAGGGTGGCAAGTTTTCTTCATTTGATCAACACCGACAATTTCTCCCTCTTCACCATCCATTCAACAGAGACAAAAAGAACTTTACGAAAGGTGTCACAGTTCTCGACCCTCCACCATAGTTCTTGACAGGTGCGCAGGTGTGTGCTATGTTAGGCGCTCTCGAGGTCGATGAAAAGAAGGTGGTTTTTTGGGATATGGTGAGCTACATGCCTTCACTCAAATCTATGGCTTGTATAGGCTTCCCTATATGGATGACCTTCTTGTTCCATTTAACATTGACGTAATGCACACTGAACATGGCATTGGCGTTTCACTTTTCAGAACAATTATGGACATTCCTGATAAGACAAGAGACAATGTTAAGGCAAGAGTTGATCAAGCAACTTTATGCAATAGACCTAAGCTTGACATGGCACCTGCTACATCCGGTAAGTCATAGAGAAAACCTAAGGCTGATTTCGTCCTGACAAGACCCCAAAGAAGGGAAGTACTAGAATGGATCAAAAAATTAAAGTTCTCTGATGGACTTGCAGCGAATCTAAGTAGGGGAGTGAGCTTGACTACTATGCGAATCAATGGGACCAGACTCATAATTACCACATCTGGCTTGAGCGGCTTCTTCCAGTCATGGTTCGAGGCTATCTCCCTGATCATGTGTGGCAAGTGCTGGTAGAGTTGAGATTTTTCTTCCGCCAGCTTTGTGCTAAGGAGATATCTAAGACTGTGATGGCAGATATGGAAAGAACGACACTTGTGTTTCTATGTAAGTTGGCGAAGATATTTCCACCAGGCTTGTTCACTCCGATGGTGCATATGATTTTGCACCTCCCGTATGAGGCACGAATGGGAGGGCCCATGCAGAACCGTTGGTGCTACCCAATTGAGCGGTGCCTAAAACTTCTTCGAACTAAATGTAAAAATAAATGCAAAATTGAAGCTTTCATGGCAGAGGCACACAATTTAGAGGAGGTGTCAAACTTCACAACCAAATACTATTATGACAACCTTCCAAGTGTGCACTATCCACCCCCTTGTCACAACGTTGGTGAAAATGAATCGACCCTCAGCCTCTTCCAAGGGCAATACGGACGTGGAGGTGAAGCGACCGACAAGAACTTGACATATCAATGAGTGGCACACTATCATGATGTATGTGCTGACCAACCTTACCGAAATGGTGTCGTATATCAAGTAAGTTATAAATAAGTTACATAATTCTGCATTGTAGCCAATTATTCTACATCCAACCCACTTGTTCCTCATTGCTATAGGGAATTTCTTGATGGATTCTAGCATGCCTCAAGGCCTCCTACCCCACATAAAGTTGATACCCTTCTTTACAACGGTGCGGGAAATGGATCACCCGATTTCATTTCTTCGTTGAAACGGAAGGTATTTATCATTTTCTTAGTATGTCATTACACAATTGCTCTTACGTGCGAATAATATAGCTAACTATCCTGCTTCAATGTGCAAGCCCAAACCAATGTGTCTATGAATGCCGAGCTCAGACAGGTTGCCAAAGGCTGTGTCTATCGGGTCAAGTCATTCGGAAGATATGACGTTAATGGGTTCCGCTTTCAGACAACAAGCTACGAGCAGAATCGGCCTAATCGAAGAACCACTAATACCAGAGTTTTTACTCCAGGTGACGATGGGGTCGAGTATTATGGAAGAGTTGAAGAAATATATGAACTCATGTTTGATGGTTGCAAACCTCTTTCTCTTGTCATATTCAAATTCCATTAGTTTCATCCCCAAGAAGTGAGATGGACCCCTAATCTTGGGCTAGCCAAAATTTGACAGTCATACGTATATTCAGGCGACGATGTATATATTGCGGCTTAACAGGCCACACAAGTTTATTATCTCTCATACCCATGCCAAACCGATGACCGTCTCAAGGGTTGGGATGTTGTATTCAAGGTACCGCCACACAGTAAACTACCTGTTCCAAACAATAAAGATTACAATGTAGACCCAAACACATATGTTGACAGAGAGTTCTTCTAAGAAGATGGGCTAGAAGGGGGTTTTGTGATAGACTTAACCGAAGATATCAAAATGGATGTAGATAAGGAAACGGTAGACGATGATGCTGGAGACGAGGTTCAGAATGTGAACGACTTGAACTTACTTGAGCATTTACAATTAGGCATGGACAATGATGACGACATTCCTCCTCCAGTGCACGTGCAAGATGATGTTGACATCCGTGGTAGTGATTATGAGACATACAACAAAGCTAATCCCGATCTTGATGATTATTTCTAAAATACATGGCTGGTCCGTACTAATTAATTTAATATTTGCATTGCTTTCCAATATATGTTTTATTTATTTTGCATAGATTTTGAAATATTGATGAATTTAATGTTTTTAATTGCAGGTGATTGATCAAAGATGGTGGGCAAGGGTATGCTGAGATCGGTGACATCGCTTTACAAAAGCGCAACTGGGAAGGGGTCCAGGTCCGGTGCAGTTGAGGGGTCCGGGAGGGGTCGAATGAAGGGTCGAGGCAACAAAGGTGGCGGCAGGCGTCCAGGGAAGGTTGTCAGGGAACCGTCACCAACACCTTCTGTGCACGAGTCTAGTGAGCAGGAGGAGGAGGAGGAGGAGCAGCAGCAGCAGCAGTCTGAGGAGGTACCTTCTGCTCACGGCTCGGACGAGGCGGGGAGAGGGGAGGACGAGGCGCTAGATGCTTCTAGTTCTGATGGCGTGCAGAGTGTGTGGCAAAGAGGTCACGCACAACTCCCGACGCGACCAATACCAGTTGAGAAATGCCCATTGGTTCGACCCACGGGGAAGAAGTAAGTAGCTTTAAATGTTTACTCTTTTGATATCTTAAAATTCTGATATAAAGTAATCATTTGTCTTCATTACTTGGGCAGGGGTTGAATGAGGGTTTCTGCAGGTGACCATGCCCGTTTGCCAAATGGCATCCTAGGTCTTTTGTGCAGGAAACTCTTCCCTGGCCTGGTGCCTTTTCGCACGAGCCAGGAGCCCGCCTACACGTAGGAGCACTACAAGCGCGTCCCCGATTTTCTAGATCGGTAGGGCAGGGTGTTTGCCACCTTGGCGGACCGGGTGGTGGGGGATCTGTGGGTAAGTTTTTTTTTGCATTGTTCAATACATCGTATTCATTGGATATTTTTTAATATAATCATAGTATACACCTCATCTATGTGTAGGATTTCTTTAGAGTCGAGCCGGAGTATATGGAGCGGGCACGCACCCAGGCGTACAACACAAGTCCCAAACTAATTACAGACATGATTTATGAGGCGCGCATCCAGGCGGTCATAAACCACTATGCCCCCCGGAACATTAGGGTGGTTAAAACTGAGGCTCGAAACATGGAGCTGACCGAAGAACAATGCATTGCAGTAATTTGATCTTCTCATATTTCCTATACTTGATTAAGTATGCTTAATTTGATCATATCATATTACTTGATCACTTGTGGGTGATTCCGTGGTGGTGCGCCCCTTATATGGATTGCTGGGAACAAATTGTGAAGAGGTGGTGTGAGCTCGAGTGGAAGGAGAAGCATGAGGCTTGCTGTGCACGGAGTTTGATGATGCCTGGCCCAGCACACCATCAAGGCAACCTTACCCTTGACCAGTACGCGGCTAGATGGGTATGTGAATTCATTTTGTTGTTATATCGCTCAATTTTGTATCATTTGTAATCATCGTTTTGTTTTCTTTGTAGTCGGCGGTGAACGGTGGCGCGCCTTGCCCCCCCCCCCCCCCTTGAAGGCTTGGGCTATGGCCCACAAGGGCAAGGCAACATCAGGGGTCAACTACAACCCGAAGGACCCTCCTGAGTCGTACACCAACGCCACCGTCCACAGTCGCCTGAGCCAATACACAGAGGTGGCTAGGGAGGTCCATGGGCCAGAGTGGGACCCGAGCACCGAGGACATTGATAGAGAGATCGTCATGAGGGTGGGTGGAGGTAAGAAGCATGGACGGTACTGGATTGCCGACAGCACACTACACACGACTTCTACTCCCACCCTCTCCCAGATCCGAGCAAGGAGCTCGGCCTCAGCCCCGCCCATCCGCCCACGGCAGAGCATTGCACAGATCCAGATTAAGCAAGTCCAGGTTAGTTTTGTTTTATTCATCATTCTTGACATGTGGTTTCTCTGCATTGTAACATTGAGATGAAATATTGTAGGCCTACCTTCGGGATGAGATGGAGGCAAAGCTAGAGGCAAAGATACAGGAAGAGCGGCAGAGGTGGGAGGGGATCATGGCGCAACAAATGAGTGCGATGTTCCAGTACATGCAAAGTACTGGGGCACCACCGCCGCCTCCAGGGCTGTTCCCGGGACTACCTCACTTTCCCCCCCTCATGTCACTCCCCAAGACACTCCGGTGAGTCACTCGAGATCCTTGTGGTTTTTGCTTATGCTTCCATCTCAATTCTTCTTGGGTTATACATGCAATATTTCCTTTTTACAGAATCAATCCGCGGGATCTAGCAATCCGACTACTTCCCCTCCTAATGTTTGGTCGCCGTGGCATACTCATCCTCGTCCAAGTTAGCTTGTAGTTGTGCGTGCTTGCACTTGATGTACACTTGTGGTTGTCGACAACTTTTATTTGAACTGTTTGGACACTTTTTATGTGAACTTAAGGTTATGCTTATGATATATATGTATTTGTGAGAATTTATATGTATTTATAAAGATTTAAATGCCTATGATGATGATACATATGTGTGTGTGATGATGATGAGCTTGTATATGTAATTTGATGTGATTTTGGTCGAGGTTGAACTCGATTTGAATATTTTATTCAAATCTATGGAATTAATTTACCGAGTGCGGGGAAGGTACTCGGCAAAGTTACCATTCTTTGCCGAGTGTTGGGAAGGCACTCGGTAAAGTTACCATTCTTTGCCGAGTATTTTGAACGCACTCGACAAAGTTATGATTTTTTATCGAGTGCTGGAACGACACTCGGCAAAGTTACCATCAAGTTTATCGAGTGTCCTCTGTCAAAACTCTCGGCAAACATGGTGTAACGGATGTTTGGCACCGTTCTCCTACTTTATTTTACCGAGGGTCATATAAACTCTCTGCAAAATATTTGTCGAGTGCCCGACAAAAGGCTCTCGTCAAAGAGTTATTTGCCGATAAAAGGCTACCGTGAGCTATTTGCCGAGCGTTACACTCAGCAAACGTTTTACCGAGTGCTTTCAGACTTTGCCGAGCGTCTCAGACACTTGGCAAATGGCCGGATTCCCGTAGTGACATGCATTAATCTGCAAACCTCTCAAAACATCAGGACACATGCTGATGACAGGGTCAAACGAATCAGTAGCCAACTCCCAACTCACGATGAACGAGCTCTCGCCCTCACCTAGCCATGTAGATTTATATAAAAAGGACAAGAACTAAGAAATTGGGGAGGAGAATGCGATGGCTATGATGACCATAGATGCGACCGACGATTTGGGCAGCAACATCTGACGACGAGGTGCTCTGAGATTTAGAAGATGCCTAGCTAGACTGGGTGAAGAGATTCAACAGGGAGCGAGCGCTAAGGTATTTGTCATTTTTCGATGGAACAATCGTGGACTCCAGGAAACACGTGGATCGTGGATCTCCACGTCGCTCATAGACGTGGTCCACCATGTAGCCGACGGAGCTTACCAGAATACTACTCCCACGCTCTGCCATGATCACGGACAAAGCATACAACTCAGTCGTCTACACATAAAACATGTGGGGCCAAACGAAACAAGAGCCCAGCCCAAGGTAACTTTCAAGCCCGACAAAGCATCTGCTTCCACCACAAGCAGGAATCAATCCAGAAGCAAATGGACCCAACAAACCAGCACGACAAGCATACATTTCAGCCCAGCGTATTCTCAATTAAAAGCTGAAGCGAGATATCCTCATTTATAGAAACAAAAAAGTGGAAAATAACCCGTAAGCTGATATATGTCACTTTACGAGCGCAGTGAAGCGCGCAAGATTAGCTAATGCCTTTGATTTCTTCACGCCTCTGTTGCTATAGAAGGTGTGCAAACAAAATGGCAACATACAGTTGCTACAGAAGGTGTCCAGACAAAATGGCAACCGTGTCAATATGACAAACAGGCGCATGGCACCAATTTTTTTTATTAATAACTGATTTTAAAAATTATTTAATATTATTAACAGCTCAATTTAAAATTTTGTAAGAATAACAGCAGAGTCGCCCAAGCAACAGGCGACAAGGAAAAGTCGCCCATTGGTCGGGCGACTGGGCCCACCATGCACAAAAATCGCCCAGCCATTGGGGGCGATAAGGTTTCTAGCCCTTTCGATTTTTTCTCTTTTTTTCTACCTTAACACTTAAGCCTCTTAAAGCGTGAATTAAAAATACTTTTAACTTCTAAAATCTTCTAAACCTTTTTATGCAAATAGAATAAACATTAATGCACCCATTTGAATGAAGAAAAGTTGCAAAAGTTTTAGAAATTTTAAAATAAAAATTCATAAATTATGCTACTTGTTAAGAAATAATTTAATTTTTTACCATCTTATGATTCTCTAAAAATTAAACAAAAATCATATAAATTCATTATGTCATAAGTACTATCAAAATATATTTTTATTTAGGTTAGTTTCTTTACAAAACTTATGAGTTCCTTGACTTCAATTCAAATTTGAATTTGAATTCAAAGTATAAATGATTATATTTTAAACTATAATTTTTCCTAAGACACAATTTGTATAACACATTTTCTAAACTCTTGAACAAATGATGTTAGAAGTAGTAATTATTAAGACTAGACTTATTTGTGCTTTAAATTTAAATCAAATTTGAATTAATTTGAAACCACTCAAATTTTTGAATCCAACATAATCTTAATAAAAATATATTTTGATAGTGCTCATGACACAATGAATTTAATGATTTTTTTATTTTTAGAGAAGGTTAAAATGCTAAAAAAATTCAATTAGTTCTTAACAAGTATCCTAATTTATGAATTTTTGTTTTAAAATTCCTTAAATTTTTGGAACTTTTCTAAGTTCAAATGGGTGCGTAAATGTTTACTCTATATGCATAAACTTTTTCTAAAAGTTTTTAATTGATATTTTAGGAGGCTTAAGTGTTAAGGGAGAGAAAAATAAAAAAATAAAAAGAAAAGGGTCACAAGCCTATCGCCCATTGGATGGGCGATTTTTGTGTTGGTGGGCCAGTCGCCCGACCAATGGGCGACTTTTCCTTGTTGCCCATTGATCGGGCGATTGAGCTGCTATTTTTACAAAATTTTAAATCAGTCTGTTAATAATATTAAATAATTTTAAAAATCAGTTATTAATAAAAAAAATTCCGCATGGCACGGCTGTCCTGCTGGGCTTGCTCAGTCATTCAATCGCCAATTGGGCCGGAAGCCTGTTAGTTGTATGCTGCCCTTTACATACGGCCCGGTTGGATACACATGTAAACTAGCCTTGGTATAAAATCACTTATTATTTTGTGCCAGAAATCTTTTTTTGATCAAGCACATGATGTCACCTAGTGTCGAAAATTGATATCGGTAATATATTTATAGGGCTATATCGAGATTAAGAACTCGATGGTTAAGACACAAGACGCCGAGTTATACAGGTTCAAGCCCTCTCAATGAGAGTAAAAACCCTACGTCATGTGTTCTGTGGTTTATATTGCAATGTGAATTGGTGTCCTCGATGGGGAGGTCTCTGCCGCCTTATATATCCGGTTGGAAAGGGGTACATGAAGAGTCCTACTCGTAGTCTACAAGGATTGATATATAAAGTCTATCTCTAATTGCCTTGCGCTCCAAGCCGACTCGATTGGTTCCCTCATTGGTGGGCCTTCCGGTCGACTATCGACTTAAGCAAAGCTATGGGTACCGATAAGATGAGTATTCCACAGCAGTCCCCGAGTGCTTTCTGATTTGGAGATGTAACTTGCCGAGTGATTCTTCTTCATTGCTTGCTGTGAATAGGTCACAAATTAGGAAGACCTGTTGATTGAAGTTCCTGATAGATCTGGAGCACCAACTAGGTGCACCTAATTACGTATAGCCCCCCGACTCTTGTATCATTTGAAAATTGCAAATAATGCAAGAGTCCAAAACAAGAATAATTGTGTTGGCTCTTTTTAAAAAAAAACAATCAAATCATCAAATTCAAATGATAAATAACTCAGTAGAGTGACATCAATCACTGCTGAGTAATAAATAACTCAGTAGAATGACATCAATCATTAACGAGTGATTAATGACTCAAACCAATGACTTCAATCATTGCCGAGTGCTATATGATATACTCGGACGACATCAATCACAACCGAGTGATCATTAGGAAAGCTGACTGATATACACTTTAGCTTGAGTGATTCAAAGACCCAAATACCATGACATCAATCATGTTACTGTCCATAGAAAACTTTATGACATCAATCATAATACAGTACTAAGCAAAAATGACATCAGTCATAAAATATCTTTTCCTTATCAAATCATCAGTCATATTATAGTAAGCCCATTATTAATATTAAGTTGCTGACATCAATCAGCAACATACAAATTGAACTCATACATGTACGACCATCAAGTCCTTTGTACATGATTATCAAATCACGCAGATACGAATATATTTTTAAGTGGGTTTACCACTGCTTCTCATCAAAGAAGCCCCCGAGATTAACTCTAAAGAAATAATTACTTAGCAATAATTCTTTTTAAAGAACATTGCCTTGCTTTATTTTAATGAGCAAAACACACTACAAGAAAAAGGCCTTCT
Organism: Eleusine indica; assembly: GCA_030378355.1. NCBI lineage: Eukaryota > Viridiplantae > Streptophyta > Magnoliopsida > Poales > Poaceae > Eleusine > Eleusine indica. The sequence goes on from CM059494.1 coordinate 14,655,887, forward strand.
AGACATGATTGTGTTGTTACCTTTTTATAAGGGTTACTACATCAAGACCTAAATGCACTTTTTGACATGTTTCTAAGAACATGTTAACGAGACATGATATTAGATACGTTTCAACGTTGCTAAAAAGATAAACATGCTTTTGACATGTTTTTAAGCACGTCTCAAATTGACACGATAGTAGACATATTTTAAACTGTCAATAGCCATCATAGGAATGCTTTTTTTATATGTTTTTGAAAATGTCTCAAAATGATACGATATTAAACACACTTTGGACCATCACTAGTCCCCTCAAATATTATTATTGACATGGTTTGGGAATATCTCAATGTGATATGATATTTGGACACATTTTCATCATATCTAGCTTCAGCTAAAGACGCTTGTTGACATGTTATTTAGAACATATAAAAATAAAATGATATTAGATACGCTATGGTCGTATATACTCTCATCTAAAGATATTTTCGACACGCTATTAAGAATCCTTGAGACATCAAAACACCTAGAAAACATAAGTAGAAAAGAAAAGATGTCCAAATTACAATCAAAATTACTTACTTAGATGAGATGGTTAAGTGTGTTTGTAAGAAACAATGAGGTCATGGGTTCAACTCCTGCTACTTGCACGATTAAATCATTCATTTAGGACAGGTGCTATTTTTTGAAATATTATATAAATCTTGTCTATGTTAGTAGATACGTAATAAAAGTGGATCAACCAAAATCATGTTTAACTTTATTAACACATCACAAAAATGTGTCTAGTATAGCTGACATGTCATGTAAATGTAGCTATGAAAGCGTACATAGATTTGTAAACACGTTTAGATCGTCTCAAAAAAACATCTTATATGTTCTACATACGTTTTTAAAATCCATATCTACAAGCACATGACACGGTCCGTGCAGAGACGCCTCCAACACGTTTTTAAAATCCATATTTCTAATAACGAAACCAGAGAGATGCCCGATCCACCGAACTCTGCTCTGCGCAAAGCTTGTCTGGGCAAGATGTTTGATTCGATAAACCCTCAAGATCATGGATTGATCAAGAAGGCTTACAACAAGGGCACTCATCGAGCTCGAGTAAGCAATAGCTTTCATTGCATCCTCAATTATTAGTATAGCAGAAGCTTTGCTAATACTGTCTTTATGTATATGTGCAGGTACTTGACACTTATGTGTCTCATCCTCCGCTCCCGCCGATTGATACAGAAGGAGTGGACTATGCCACCAAGCCACTTCCGTAGACCAACCCAGCCAAGACAAGCTCATCAGTGAGTGCACTTCAGACCGATTCGGTCGATGCAGGCGGCTCTACTGTTCCTGATGTCAATCCGTTCTCCACCGGTCAACGAGTCAAATTAGTCGCCCACCGTTGAAGACAGTACCGAGGAGATGATGATGATGATGACAATGATCAGGAAGAGTGCCCTCAAAGCGTTGAACAACACTCTTCTGCTCCCTCCGACCGACCTTCAAGCCAGTCGGAGCTCCCGCATCAAGTGTCTACTGATATTGGAGCAAAAGAACAATCTACGGAGGTATTAAAACAACCTTCTTTGAAGAGGAAACAATCTGATTTGCAAACCACTTCTCTGAAAAAGAAGGTATTCCGAATCAAAATTAAACAAGCCTCCGAGTAAGTTTCCTTATCATCAATCTTAATTGATTTAATCCAAAGTCTATCTGACCACTGAATTTTTACCTATAGTGGAAATGCCTCTCAGTCGACCGGTACACCGAGCGGGTCCACGTCTAGGGATGTGGTGCTGACCCCAGCTCCCGGTATGACCAATCTAACTCAGTCATTCAACACGCCATCAAGCGTTTCAACTGAGCCGGCTAAGTATCCAGAGATCCCTGCGCTGCCAAAGACCGCTGCCTCTCCACAAACTATTGTGCCGGCTCCTATCAAGGATAAAGCTGTGCCAGTCGAAAAACCAACGGGTCAGCCAGAGGCAGAAGATATGGAGATCCTTCAGTGACACCGCGAAGTATCCAAGGTACCTCAATACCAAGGTTTTTGCCCTACTTAAGTTACATGAAGTACTGATTCACTCTGCTCATCTTTGATCAACAAATGTATTCTCTTCTTGAGAGAAAGCAAGCGCGAATAGAATTCCTTGAGGCTGAAGGCTTCGGTAATGTAGTTTGAATCTCCATTGTAAAAGCTTTATCCCTATTTACTGACACTGTGTCACTTTGATTACAGTCACCGGTCAACAGTACTCCAAGGCGAAGGAACAAGTAAATAAGCTACTAACTGACCTCAAACGGTGAATGCTTCTTTGGAACAGAGCCGTTTCAACAGCGCAGGTAAAAGACTGATAAATCCTTCAAGCCTAGTTATTTCCCATGCTTAAATCTTAACATATGTCCTCAACTTATGAGAAGAAAGCAGTCGACCTGGAGAAGCTTACTTCAAACCAGCAGATGTATTTGGACACTCGAACTAAATAGAAGAATGACCTTGCCAAGTTCCTTAAAGAGCAAAGCGCCGAGAACGCTCAATTGAAAAAGAACCTGGAGGAGACCGAGGAAACGTGTAAGCAAGCCAAGTGCTCCGAGGAAATATTTAAATGTAATCTTGCCAGTAAGCTCTTCTCCATCATCTCTGTCATCCCCCTAGTTAGTCTCATCTTCTGACATTCACATACCTCTTGCAACTTTGTCTTATGGCGCTCAGAAGGCATTGGATTATATCCATACCAACCAAGTCGAGAAGACTGGGCACTCTCTGGAGTATTTGCTGGAACACGCTCCTGAAGCAATCAAGCAGCATACCATGCGAGTGGCTATTGAAGTCGGAAGCCAGGTGTTGGCGATCTGCAAATCTTGGAATCCTGAACTCTTCGAAGATCAAGTGAAGGAGGATTTCAATCCCAAGAAGACAGTCGACCAATGCCAACTACTGCTCGACTCCATGGTGGAGACTTCTCGAATCTTGGTGGAAAACGTCGACATCACTCTAGCCATCCCAACTCCTCCAGCAACACCAGATGTAGAATTGGAGGATGACGCCTCTTATCCTTCACAAGAAGTGTAAACATCTGTGTAATGGAATACATTAGTCGTATTTAAATATGGAAACAATATGTTCCTTGTGTATATAATAATTGTTCTTTTTCTTGCTTAATTACTAAACAAGTTAGAAAAATCAACTGCATAGTCTATAAAGCAATCTCCTGTCACTTATGACAGACCAGTCGGCACTTACCCGCGTTACTCGCGCTTTAGTACCGAAACCGTTCTACAATAAGATCTTAGAGACAACACAGTAGACGCATCGGTCTGCCTTATCATGTTAGGTCGTAATTCATAACTGTGCAACAATCAGAGTCAACCAGTCAACACATGACCTCTCGCACTTTGGCTCTGGGTTTAGTGTAGTGGCAGTCTACTGTGCAGAACAAATTGTATGACCAAGTGATTTGCCGTTAGACCAAAAAATTAAGACCATGTCAAGATATGAGAAATCAGTCGGAACAATCCAAAACCAGAATTTGTCAAGGTTAAGGAGTAGTGGAACATTGTTACTAGCCCCCTGGCTCAATTGTTTAATAAAGAGATTAAGGAATCGAGGCAAAATAAGAATGAAAATCATCAAAACAACTTTCATCAAATAGGCTGAAGTTTCATTCAATAATAATGTATATGTAAATACATAAAAGGACTAAGTATAGAAGCAACGTAGCTGATTAATGTTCTAAGAATTTGGTACGTCATCGCCATCTTCATACATCAGTCGATAAGCCCCCGGCCGAGTGACTTCTTTGACCACATAAGGTCCCTCCCATTTAGGGGATAACTTATGACAATTCTTAGTTGACTGCACTTGGCGCAGCACTAAATCTCCAACATGGAACTGACGATTTCGAACATTCTTGTCATAGTAACGTCATAAGCCCTGCTGATATACTGCCGACCGGAATAGAGCGCGATCACGCATCTCCTCTGCAGCAATCAACTCAATCTCTTGGCTATTTTCCGAAAGCTTCTCATCATACCCCTTGACTCGCGCTGAAACAAGGTTTACCTCGGTCAGCAGCATAGCCTCAGAACCGTAGACCAACGAGAAAGGTGATTGGCTAGTAGCTCGATTGATATTGGTGCGCAGCCCCCAAAGAACCAAAGGTAACTCGCGAACCCATTGACTAGCATATGGTTTGAGCCTGTCAAAAATCCGGGGCTTCAACCCCAGAAGAATCATACCGTTGGCCCGTTTGACCTGCCCATTGCTTTGAGGATGAGCCATCAAAGCAAAGTGGATTTTTATTTCCATCTCATTGGCAAAGTCATGGAATTCCTCAGATGTAAACTGAGTATCATTATCGGTGATGATATCATGAGGGACTTCAAACCGAGTGAAGATATCTGTGACACACTCAATCGCCTTCTTGAAAGTTATCTTGCCGATCGGCTTTGCTTGAATCCACTTGGTGAACTTATCAATAGCAACGAACAAATAAGTGAACCCTCCTGGCGCCTTTTTGAATGGACCGACAATGTCGAGGCCCCAGACCACAAAAGGCCAAGTCATAGGTATCATCTAAAGTTGCCGCGAGGGTACATGCGTTTGCTGAGCAAAGAATTGACACCCTTCACACCTCTGAACGACTTGGTGTGCATCTTCAACCCCCATGGGCCAATAAAATCCTTGCCGACCAAAGTTTTGGAAGCCGCATGATTGCCACATGCTCCTGCATGGATTTCTACCATTAACTATTTGCCTTCAGAAATAGAGATACATCACATCAGGATATTCGTCCCTCCTCTTCGATAAAGGAGGTCATCCACCATCAAATATCCTCGACACTTGGCCCTCAACCTTTGTTGCTCCTTGGAGTCTGTAGACAGCGTACCCTTGGTCAAATATTGGATAATCGGTTCATGCCAGTCGGCCTCTACGTCTATATCCATGGCTGGTTCAGCAACTTCGGTCGTCAGTACGTCTGACCGAGGGGAAATAGTAGGAACATCCAAAGTGTGAAGTAAAACACCAGGTGGAACCACTGACCAAGGTGATCCCATCTTTGCCAACTCATCGGCAGCTTGATTATTATAACAGAGAACGTGCGTGAATTTGAGTCCATCGAACTTGTTCTCTAGTTTCCTTACTTCTTGGCAATAGGCAGTCATGTTGTTGTCTACGCAATTTTAATCCTTAGTGACGTGGTTAATGACCAAAGCCGAGTCACCAAAGATGTCGAGGCGTTGAATGCCAAGTGATATGGCTATGCGCAAACTATGCAGAAGAGCTTCATACTCCGCAGCGTTATTAGAGGTGTGAAACTTGATTTGAAGGACATACCGAAGTTTCTCTCCTTGAGGTGAAATAAGCACAATTCCTACCCCCGCACCAGGCAATTGGAGTGATCCATCAAAGTACATCTTCCAGTACTCAATATCTTACGGTGCTAGTGGCATCTGGATTTCAGTCCAATCGGAAACGAAGTCAGCCAACGCCTGTCCTTTGATCGCCGAGCGAGGTACGAACGTGATGGCATATTGACCGAGTTCGACTGCCCACTTAGCAATCTTGCCGACCGCCTCGCGGTTATGGAGAACTTCTCCAAGCGGAAAAGTAGTATGAATTTCAATCGGATGAGCTTGAAAATAATGCTTCAACTTTCTCGAAGTGATCAAGAGTGCGTATAGCAGCTTCAAGATCTGGTGATATCGGGTTTTGGAGGCATTAAGGACCTCACTGACAAAATACACCGGATGTTGTACTTTTTGTATGTGACCCTCTTCCTCTCGGTCGACCGTTAGAACAGTACTCACAACTTGAGTTGTGGCCGAAACGTAGAGTTGAAGCTTCTCTTATGGCTCCGGAGGCACTAAGACCAGGATGTTGCTGAGATAATCTAGAGCCGACTGCGCCTCGTCCATCCAGATGAAATTATCTTGCTTTTTGAGCAATTTGAAGAACGGTAGACCCCTGACTCGCAGTCGGGATATAAAGCTACTCAAAGATGCCATGCATCCGGTCAGCTTCTGAACATTCCTTTGAGAATTAGGTGGTCCCATATCAAGGATCGCCTTGATTTTATCCGGGTTAGCCTCTATACCTCGTTTTGAAACAATGTAACCGAGTAGCTTTCCCGAAGGAACCCCAAAAACACATTTCTTGGGATTTAATTTCATCGAGTACTGCCTCAGATTGTCGAACATTTCTGCCAGGTCAGAGAGGAGTTCTTCAACGTTCTGAGTCTTGACCACGATGTCATCAGCGTATGCTTCTGCGTTCTGACCGATTTGAGCTTCGAGGCAGCGTTGAATACCACGTTGGTAAGTCACGCCAGCATTCTTCAGACCGAAAGGCATAGTGATATAACAGTAAGCGCTGAAGGGAGTTATAAAGGACGTCTTAGTTTGATCTTTGACTTTCAGTGAGATCTGGTGATAGCCTGAATAGGCATCCAGAAAGCTTAAAAGCTCACACCTGACTGTCGAGTCTATGATCTGATCAATTCGTGGCAGAGCGAAAAGGTCCTTTGGACAGACCTTGTTCAAGTCAGTATAATCAACGCACATACACCACTCTTTATTCTTCTTGGGAACAAGGATTGGATTAGCCAATCTGGATGGTACACTTCCTTTATAAAATTAGCATCTAAAAGCCTAGCTATCTCCTTCTTCATGGCGTCCTTGCAATCTTGAGCGAACCTTCTAAGACGTTGTTTGTCGGGTGTAGCCCTAGGAGGTACCCTTAACTCATGCTCAATCTTTTTTCTAGGAACTTCCAGCATGTCAAAGGGCTTCCATGCAAAGATGTCTCTGTTTTCCTGAAGGAAAAGAGTGAGCGCGAGTTCCTATTTCTCCCTAAGATTTGCTCCTGCATAAGTGACCTTAGCAGGATCCTCAAGGTCGAGCGGAATTTCCTTGGTCGGCAAGTCATCCGTTTGCATCTTCTCCTTGCTGGGCTTCTTCGTGGGGATCTCCGCATCAGTCTTCACCTCATTGCCGACTGCCTTCTGGATCTCTAGCCGGTCGGACAGCATCAATTGTCGGTCGGCTAACTCACAACTCTGCACATCTCAATCAAAAGAGTTCCGAAGATCAGAGTGGAGAGAGATAATTCCTTTGGGGCCTAGCATCTTCAAGGTAAGGTACGGATAGTGAGGGACAGCCATGAATTTCACCATTGCCGGTCTGCCAATGATAGCATGGTAGGCAGACTCAAAATCGGCTACTTGGAAGATGATGCGCTTAGTCCTGAAGTTCGCTCGAGTACCAAACGTAACAGGCAGAGTGATCTGCCGTATCGGTACTGAGGTCTTGCCCGGCACAATCCCATGGAAGGGAGAGGTACTAGGTTTGATGAGGACATCACTCCTATGGATACACATAACACTCCTCCAATTCTAGACTTGCAAGGTCCAATGACTAGAGCTCATGCACGACGACTAAGTTTAGAGGTGAGCTCGTTCCTACGTTCTTTGCTATATGTTACTTTTAAGAATTGTTTGCTACCTAATGATTATTATATGATTAGGAACAATGGAGTGGACCAGGAGATGATGGGATAAGGACTTGGGAACGTGGAGGACCAGCAAGGGCTCGAAATTCAAGGTGGAGGCCCAATCAAAACCGACTTCAAGTCTGTTTTGGGGCCCAGGACCAGTCTACACTAAAACGGACGCCCAGGTTGCATACAGACTCGGATTTGAACATTATACATATGCACGGAAAGCTAAGGAGAAGAACTTTCCGATGCCACCAGCCTCATGTCAAAATTCATCCGGAGTCATCAGGAATCGTTGAAACAAGAGAGGATCCAGAATCTGTGTTCGTGCTGTGTTGCCTGTTTTTTTGGCCTTTGGGCTTTGTATCCAGTTGAGCCCAATTAGGGGCGCGTCCAGAGGGTCTTGCATGACCCTAGGGTCTTCATATACAGCCGCCACTGCACCATTATGGTTCAGGTTTTGCTTAGATCTATTCTGTTCATAAACAATATCGTCGTTCATCGATTTGTGAGACTCCAACTTCGTAAGTTTAATTATACATCTACAATTGTGTTGCATTCTTTGTTGTTCTTGCATATGTTCTTGATTCGCAGCCAGGGATTAGCCTTCTCAGTGAGGTCAATCATTTTAGGACAGTTGATAACCAGAGGAGACGTCGTGTTGTGATTGCGAGGTTTAGTACGTGCTGTTCTGAAGTCGGATCGATTTGTGTGTCGCCTCCGACCAAATCAACTTACCAAGAACCTTTCGGAAGATCAGGAACCCTTGTCCATATCAAGTGGTAATCAGAGCTTCAGGTGCACTGTCAGGTTTGCACTATCCTTTAGTTTTGTTTTCGTGTTCTTTCTATTGTCCACAGAAAAGCAAAAAAAAATCCCCCCCCCACACCCATAACACGTGTTTAGCCTTTGCATATTTCAATTTTAGAGTCCATAGTGTTGAGTTTTTTCCGTCGTTCTTGTTTAGTCGCTGGTTTAGTTTGTGTTTTTTGTCATCAGTAGTGTTTCCCTTGCAACCCTAGCCGCCATCCCCTCTCACCACCTTCTGTTTTGTCGACTTTGTGTGTTAGGGTTGATTGATCAACACAACCACCCTAATCCCGTCCTAAACCCACCCTCAACACCTCGAACCAATTCTCACAAATTCTACTTTCCGCTGCATCCACCCCGCCAAAAAAATCCCTACCCGACCCCAAACCCAACTCAGGTTTCACTCAAACCCCGGGTTTCTTCAAAACCAGTTTCGACACACCTTCGGTAAAAAGGCCATAACTTTTCGCTCGGTTATCCGCTTTGTCTGAAATTTTTATAAGAGCTTCGTGACTTGAAAAGGGGCCTCCCCAAACTGCCAAAGTCCATTTTCCCTTCTCAAAAAAATTTAAAAAATCAGGAAGATAAAGAAAAAATTCATTCAAGTTGAAACCCGATGTTTTCTTAAACTTGCAGAATTTCTGTAAGCCACCTCCTACCTTTGTCTGAGCTGAAAGTTTATGTGAGTTTTCTCCCATTGCCATTGAGTTGGAGAAAAATATCAAAAAAATCAAATACAAAAAATGAAATTTCATATTTCTACTAGTGCTCCATCTAGGCCCGTGGAATTTTAAGGTTTGGCTATTTTACACCTAGCCCCCTGTTGTGCTCTATTCTCCTTTCACACTTATTTCTACCATTGGTACCACTACTGTTCTAAGACATAGTTAGATCAGCAACTAAGGACAAGTTACTTGGGACACTTATTCAGCTTTACTCTCTGTTTTTTATTTGTGTGTCACTCACATATATATATTTGGCCTTCCTAGCTCTACATATTTCTTCTGGACAGCACACAGGTTATTTTGTGAGCCTTGCAATTGTGGAACACACCTCTCTAGTATCCTTTGTTTTGCTTTTCAGAACTTTGTAAGAGCTTTGTAAGGAGCTTTCTTTTGCTGTGTTGAGAGCCACCACTGCTTAGTAGTTTTGTAGGAATAACCTTTACTGTTTGTTTCCTGTTTTGGTGTTTATGATGTCAGGAAGCGATGGAGCGGGTGCTTCACCCTCAAAATTTGATGAGTGCGTGAGCCAAGATCAGCTACAGAAGGCTTTGCAAGCGGTTGAGAGTGATTTGGCAGAGAAAATCACCAAGGTCGTCACTGATGCGATCACCAAGCTTCACCTGGGAGAAAGCATTGAGCAGTTGGATAAGAGAGTCTCTATGTTAACCGATCAGGTTATCGAGTTGGAGACCGCTCACAAGACCATCAACACCAACACCAATACCAACGACATTGAAGGCGACCATGATGAAGACACGGTGTATAAGGCTGATGGCACCGTGGATAGGGCTGCTACAAGGACCGCAAGATTATGACGTCGTTTGCAACATAACACTTAAGGTATGGGTGGTTTCCACAACCACAATCGTCGCCCACAAGTTAACCATGCTCCAGATGACCCGTATGCTAAAATTAAGTTTCCAATTCCTTCGTTTTCCGGTCAGTATGATGGTGATGCTTATCTTGATTGTGAGATGACTATAGATAAAAAATTTAATGCCCACCTTGTTCCTGAACAACATAGATTTAGAAAAGCCACTAGTGAGTTTAAAGACTTTGCTATTGTTTGGTGGAGTGGTCTAGCTGCTGAAACTGATTTGTCTACTACTTGGGAAGAACTTAAAGTAGCAATGCGTGATCATTTTGTTCCTCCTTCTTTTTGTAGAGAGGTTCGTAATAAACTGCAGCGCTTAGATCAAGGAGATAAAACTGTTTAGGAGTACTTTAGTGAGCTTCAGAACGGTTTGATTCATTGTGTTATAGTTGAAAAAGTAGAGGATCAGATTTGCCGCTTTTATTCTTGTTTGAGAAAAAAAAATTCAGGACATCCTTGATTATAAAGAATTTTATACCCTCAACCAGTGTTTCCAGTTTGCTATGGTTGTAGAGAAAGAATCACAGGGACTTTTCCAGGCTTTTGAGGAGTACGGCAAGTCCAGGACCTTCTACCCACCACGGCCGACGGGGATTTTGGTGCTGCCCAAGCCATCTTTCCGACCACCCCCACCAGCACCTGCCAAGGGAACCAGTGTTGTTTCTACAACACCAAGATCAGCCCCTGCACCTTCTACGCGCTCAGGTAAAAATTCTGTGCAGGTACCACCTAGTAGTGCCTCCTCTGTTGCTTCGACGGGACGCACTACAGGGATTCAGTGCCATCACTGCCATGGACTTGGTCATGTGCAGAAAGCTTGCCCAAGTAGGCGGGCATATGTGGCGACAGACGATAACGGTTACATGAGCACCTCTGATGTGGAGGATGAGGAGGAGGATGTCGCTGCCACCAGCGGCGATCTCGTCCTTGGAGGCGGAGACACCACAAGCTACATGAATATTATTGTGCAGTGTGTGCTTAGCACACAAATCCAGCAGCTCGAGACGATGCAGCGACATAACTTGTTCCAGATTTTGTTCATCATCAAGAACCGCCGAGCACGTGTCATCATTGATGAAGGAAGCTGCAACAATTTGGTGAATTCTGATGTGGTCAAGAAGCTTGATTTGACCACATGCCCATATCCACATCCATACTACATTCAGTGGTCAAATGACTCTGAAAAAGCTAAGGTAACACAAACTTGCAGAGTTCTTTTTTCTATTAGTTCTTATATGGATTCTATTGATTGTGATGTTGTACCCATGCAAGCATGTTCACTTTTATTAGGTAGACCTTGGGAATTTGATAATGATGTTGTACACTATGGTAAAAGTAATAAGTATACTTTTATGCATAAAGGAACTAAAATTACTTTGTTACCAATGACCCCTGCTAAAATTGTACAAGCTGATTTAGAAAGAGCTGGTAGTTTGAAAAATAAAGGTCCTGAAATTCAGCAACCTGTTAATTTTGATTCTAAACCTAGTAATGTTAATGATCCTTCAAGTTCTAAGGATGCTGGAATTAAATTACAAGGTCGTTCATGTCTTGTAACAAAATCTGAACTTGCTGAAATTTCTCCTGATGATGATATTTGCTATGCTTTGATATGAAAACAAGCTTTGTTTTCGCTTGATGATATTGCTTCTAGTGCTTTGCCTCTTGCTGTCACTAACCTTTTGCAGGAGTATGAGGATGTTTTCCCAGCTGAGATACCCTTGGGATTGCCATCTTTGAGAGGGATTGAGCATCAAATTGATTTGATTCCGGATGCTACTTTGCCAAACCGTGCTGCTTATAGGACCAACCCTAAGGAGACTAAGGAGATACAACGTCAAGTCCAAGACCTTTTGGATCGTGGGTATGTTCGTCAATCACTTAGTCCTTGTATTGTTCCTGTACTTTTGGTTCCTAAGAAAGATGGTACTTGTCATATGTGTGTAGATTGTAGAGCCATTAATAACATTACTATTAGGTATCATCATCCTATTCCTAGGCTAGACGACATGCTTGATGAGTTATGTGGTACTATAATTTTCACTAAAATTTATTTGCGTAGTGGCTACCATCAACTTAGAATGAAACTTGGAGATGAATGGAAAACAGCTTTCAAAACCAAATTCGAGTTGTATGAGTGGTTAGTAATGCCTTTTGGTTTAACTAATGCACCTAGTACTTTCATGCGTTTGATAAATGAGGTTTTAAGAGTTTTTATTGGTAAATTTGTGGTAGTTTATTTTGATAATATCTTGATTTATAGCAAATTCATGGATGAGCATATGAATCATTTGCGTGCTGTTTTTTATGCTTTACGAGCTGCACATTTATTTCGTAACCTAGAGAAGTGCACCTTTTGCACAGATCGAGTCTCTTTTCTTAGCTATGTTGTGACACCACAGGGAATGAGGTGGCTGAGACGAAGATTGAGGCCATAAAGAGCTGGCATGTACCAAAAATTATCACATAGGTGAGAAGTTTTCTTGGTCTTGCAGGTTTCTACCGCCGCTTTGTCAAAGATTTCAGCACCATCGCTGCACCATTGCATGAGTTGACAAAGAAGGGCATCGAGTTCCATTGGGGTAAGGTACATCATGAGTCCTTTGATGCTTTGAAGGACAAACTTACATATGCACCATTGCTACAACTATCCAATTTTGATAGGACTTTTGAGCTTGAATGTGATGCTAGTGTTATAGGTATTGGTGGTGTTTTGATGCAAGATGGTAAACCTGCTGCAAACTTTAGCGAAAAAATACTAGGCCTGTTTTGAATTACTCTACTTATGATAAGGAATTATATACTATTGTACGTTCCTTAGAGACGTGACATCATTATTTGTTGCCCAAAGAATTTGTTATTCAATCTAATCATGAATCGCTTAAGTATATTCGCTCACAATGCAATTTAAACCGTAGACATGCTAAATGGCTTGAGTTTATTGAGTCTTTTCCTTATATTATTAAACATAAGAAAGGGAAGAATAATATGATTTCTGATGCTTTATCTAGACGCTATACTTTGTTGTCTCAACTTGATTGTAGAATTTTTGGACTTGAGGCAATTAAAGAACAATATGCTGATGATGCTGATTTTAAGGATGTAATGCTGCAATGTAAAGAAGGTTGTGCTTGGAACAAATTTGTGTTGAATGATGGATTCTTGTTTAGAGTTAACCGCCTATGTATTCTAGTTGGTTCTGTTCGTCTTTTGTTGTTGCAGGAGGCGCATGGAGATGGATTGATGGGTCATTTTGGTGCTAAGATGATGGAGGATATTTTGACCACACACTTCTTTTGGCCAAGGATGAGGAAAGATGTTGAGCGCTTTGTTGCTCGCTGCACTACATGTCAAAAAGCTAAGTCTCGCTTAAATCCACATGGTTTATACATGCCACTTCCTGTTCCTTCTATTCCTTGGGCAGATATTTCTATGGATTTTGTTTTAGGACTGCCTAGGACTAAGAGGGGGAGTGATAGCATTTTTGTTGTTATGAATCATTTTTCTAAGATGGCACACTTTATACCATGTTATAAGACTGATGATGCTAGTCATATTGCTGACTTTTTTTCAAAGAAATTATACGTTTGCATGGTATGCCTTCTACTATTATTTCAGATCGTGATGCAAAATTCTTGAGTCACTTTTGGCGCACACTTTAGAATAAGTTGGGTACCAAGTTGTTGTTCTCTACAACTTGTTACCTACAAATTGATGGACAAACTGAGGTTGTGAACCACACTTTGGATACTATGTTGAGAGCTATTTTGAAGAAAAATTTGAAGCAATGAGAAGAATGTTTGCCTCATGTTGAGTTTGCTTATAATCGGGCAACACATTCTACTACCAAGGTAAGTCCCTTTAAGGTAGTGTATGATTTTGATCCCCGTACTCCACTTGATATAATTCCTCTACCTATTAATGAGAGAGTTCATGTTGATGCTAAGGAGCGTGCTAAATTTATTTTACAAATGCATGAGACCACTAGACTTAGCATTAAAAAGATGAATAAAAAGTATAAGATTGCTGGTAGTATAGAGGTAGAAAAGAAGTAAAGCTTGATGTTAGAGATTTAGTGTGGTTACACTTGAGGAAGGATAGATTTCTAGAATTAAGAAAGTCTAAACTAATGTCTAGAGCTGATGGCCCATTCAAAATAATTAAGAAAATTAATGATAATGCATACAAACTTGAGTTGCCTCCCGAGTTCGGGATTAGTCCTACTTTTAACATTTCAGATTTAAAACCATACTTGGGAGAAGAGGATGAGCTTGAATCGTGGACGACTCCACTTCAAGAGTGGGAGGATGATGATGACATCACTCCTATGGATACACACAACACTTCTCCAATTCTGGACTTGTAAGGTCCAATGACTAGAGCTCGTGCATGATGACTAAATTTAGAGGTGAGCTCGTTTTTAAGTTCTTCGCTATATGTTACTTTTGAGAATGGTTTGCTACCTAATGATTATTTTATAATTAGGAACCATGGATAGGACCAGGAGGTGATGGGAGAAGGACTTGGGAATGTGCAGGACCAGCAAGCGCTTGAAAGCCAAGGTGGAGGCCCAAGCAAAACCGACTTTGACTCTGTTATGGGGCCTAGGACCAGTCTGCACTAAAATAGATACCCAGGATGCATACGGACTTGGATTTGGACGTTCTATATATTCACGGAAAGTTAAGGAGAAGTCCTTTCCAATGCCGTTGGCCTCATGTCAAAATTCATCCGGAGTCATCGGGAATCGTTGAAACAAGAGAGGGTCCAGAATCTGTGTCGGTGCTGCATCGCCTGTTTTTTTTTTTTGGCCTTTGGGCTTTGTATCCAGTTGAGCCTAATTAGGGGCACATCCAGAGGGTCTTGCACGACCCTAGGGTCTTCATATACAGCCGCTGCCACACCATTAGGGTTCAAGTTTTTCTTAGATCAATTTCGTTCATAAATAGTGTCACCATTCATCAATTTGTGAGACCTCAACTTCGTAAATTTAATCATACATCTATAATTGTGTTGCATTCTTTATTGTTCTTGCTTGTGTTCTTGATTTGCAGGCAGGGATTAGCCTTCTCGGCGAGGTCAATCGTTTTAGGACGGTTGATAACCAGAGGAGACGTCGTGTTATGATTACGGGGTTTAGAACGTGTTGTTCTGAAGCCGGATCGATTTATGTATCGCCTCCGACCAAATCAACTTACCAAGAACCTTTCGAAAGATCAGGAACCCTTGTCCATATCAAGGTTTAAGGTCATCGACCGCCAAACCTAGCTCTCTAAAGGTCTTAGTGAAGATCAGGTCAAGGCTGCTTCCTCCATCAATGAGTATTTTGTTGAACATGACCTCCTTCATGGATGCCTGGTTTCAGCAGGTGCTTAGGGTGATCCAACCGATCAAAGGTGATCGGGACTTCAGACCACCTCATGTACTCGAGAGCAGCTGGTTCCACAGAGTTGATTTCCTGTAATTCCAGCTTGTTCTTGCGCTTGGACGTGTAGGCGTTGGGCTCTCCAAAGATGAAGGTGACTTCCTTCCAGGGCTCCTAAAACTCTCCTTCTTCAGTCTTGTCGTCACTGTCGTTGGCCTTGTCCTTGCTGTTGTGCGTCGGTGGGTCTTTGGCCACCTTCAGCGTGGCTGTCGCAAAACCCTTCAGACGATAACAGTCTTTTGCTTTATGGTTTCCCTTGGGATGCCATAGGCATGGGCCACTCAGCAAATCATCCATGGTCTGCTGGTTCATTCACGGATTCTTCCTGGATCGGTCTACAGGAGCAACCAGGTTGTTGGTCTTCCTCTTCTTGTCCTTTTTGGAGGACTCAAACTTGTCCTGGCGCTTCTCCTTCCCTTTACCTCGGATGTCGTACAGAGCCCACTCCCCTGAAGCATACTTGTCTATGATCTCGAAGCACTCTCGAGCGGTCAGATCGAGGTTATGATTCCGTCGATCGATCTCCCGAACCAGGTCATCACTCTCCATCTTTTTGGCGCAGAACCGTTTGATGAAATCATGCAAGGGTTCGTCTGGCTTCTGCTTGAACAGAGTGAGGTCGAAGTGGTTGCCCGGATGATTGTAGGTAGCTTGAAAACTATCAATGAACTGCTTATTGAGCCCCCCCCCCCCCCCCCCCCCGAATTGGAGATCGAATTCTCAAGAAGAGACGTGAGCCAAATCCGAACGACGGGCTCAAGACAGACCGGCAGATAGTTGGCCATGACATAAGTGTTTCCCCCAGCAGACCGAATGGATGTTCTATAGATCTGGAGCCACTCCTAGGGGTTGGTTTCGCCATCATACTTTTCAATAGCAATAGGCTTGAAACTCCCTTGAAACTTGCACCTGCGTAGCTTGGGAGTGTAAGCCTTTATTCCGCCAAACTCCTCATCGGTCGGTGACGGAGTCCTACGCCGACGGTCTGGAGATCGCGATGCAGAGGGAGTACGGCGCCCATGGCGCGGACCCACATCATCGTCATGACGGCGGCGACGATTATCTTCGTTGTAGTTTTCGCGCTGATCCCGATCGTCACATCTATGTCGGTCGTCGTGGTTATCCCTCGAAGGTGGGTTGCGTCGGTCTTCTCGACGGTAATCATCGCTCCGGTTGCACCTCTTTTCTTCATAACGGTGGTTATCTCGAGCTCGCTCCTCATAATGAGAATTGATGACTTGTCGAAGGTCACGAGAGCCTAAAGAATCTCTTAGATCATGATGCCCTCGATGACCACGTGAAGTAGCATGGCTGGAGCTTGCTACCGACTAAGGTGGCTCTTTGTGAGCTTCTTGAACGGCAGCTGCTTTGAGCATGGTCACGACCTTCTTCATCGCAGGGGTCTGGTACACCTCATCAACTATCAAGCTATCGAGTAACGTCTTTTCCCCGGTGATGTTATTCTGCGGGGTGTCGTACACCTTGATGCCATCCATCTCGATCTCGAGGCCCCCGAGGTTCAATTGCCACACAAGACGAGATTTGTGCAATCCTCTCGGTCGGCGATGATGGTCGCCTGATGTGGTCTCTTCATCGTGGTTTTCTTCTCCATCGTTTGCTGGTGGATTTTCCACGAGATCGACCATATTTATGGCCAATGGATACGGGCAAGAAAATCCATCTGATTTCTCATCAAAGGAGTGAACCGACTTTACGTCATACCTGGTAGGTAGGTCAATCCCGCCGAATTCGAGTGGTACTAAGGCTGGGATCGAATCTGACGCGCCCGATGATCGCGCCATAGATCTGGTTGCGGCCAGGTCAGATCGATGCTTCACCCGGCCTAACGCTCCATCAGTGTCCATGAGGAAGTCGAGTGATCCGAAGGAGATCTTAAAGTCCGGCGAGTACTGGATGTTGGGAATCTCTGCCATCGAAGTCGTCGGTGAATCCTGGCGTGCCTTGTCCCCTACCTGGCACGCCAACTGTTGAGACTTGATCTCGGCAATATATTTATAAGGCTGTGTGGGGATTAAGAACTCGATGGTTAAGACACAAGACGCCGAGTTATACAGGTTCGGGCCCTCTCGATGAGAGTAAAACCCTACATCTTGTGTTCTGTAGTTTGTATTGCAATATGAATTGGTGCCCTCGATGGGGAGGTCCCTGCCGTCTTATATATCCGGTCGGCAGGGGTACATGAAGAGTCCTACTCGTAGTCTACAAGGATTGACATAGAAAGTCTATCTCTAATTGCCTTGCACTCCAAGCCGACTCGGTTGGTTCCCTCATTGGTGGGTCACCCGGTCGACTACCGACTTAAACAAAGCTATGGGTACCGGTAAGATAAGTATTCCACACCTAGTTTAAATCCAAACTATAGGTCGATCTTAGGTTCCCTTTGGTTGCCTCCCATGTAGTAAAACCATAGAATAGCTTTGACCATTTAGAAGGAAAAACGATTTGACCTGATTCACTTGCTAGTTCTAGAAAGAACTGAATAACGATGCTAGCTATAGCTTCACCCAACGGTATTAATCATATTGTGGGAGGTTGGCTTGGATCCTAGGGAAGGCAAAAAGAACTATCATTGTAAGTATTACGTCTATGTTCCGAGCCATATGCATTAGCCGTAATGATATTGTTTTTAACAAGAAATCTTCATAAATCTTATGCAAGTGATTTTCAGGGGCTCCTACTGGCTAAGGCAATGAAGATTATTGCAAAAAGAGAAGGACATGGATGTAATCATCAAAACATGTCATCATGTAGAGGTGGTAGCCATGAATATATTTGCTGAAAAAAGGATGACCATCTCTTTATCGAATAAAAACGTGTCAGCATGTGGAGAACAAGCAATAATAAACAAAAATAGTTCTAACAAAGTCTATTTTTATGTTTTCAATTATGATATACGAACAGCTCCAACACCGTGATCTCTAATATTCTGCACATCATCTTGAATGATTTTCTTGTCTCCTCATCACATCCAAAACCACAACCAGTATGCTCCTCTGAATTAAGTTGTTTGCAATTTTTAAAAATTAGATCATTACAACATCTTCAAATTTAAAGAATCGATTATGCCGTGGCCACACAGTAATCCCCATTGAGATGGGGATAATCTCCTCTTGTAGAATCTACACAAGACCATGCGCATGTGGCTTGGATCGGTTGACAGCATGCAAAAGGTGTTGGATGTCGTGTGTGATGACGTGTTCGGTGCTAAGCCAGGAGACCCATGCAGTCAGGCGCCACACAATACATGCATGAATCTGACTGTAACCAGTCCAGATTAGTTGCTTCGAGGAAATCCCAATTTAGGCACTATTCTCACTGGACTCTTTGATCGAAAAGGTTCATCAGATCCACCCATGAACATGCACGCACAGTTCTAAACTCGTGGCTGTCTGGAGTCTCTAGGCTTCAACGAGAGATCTGGGACCCAAAATCTGAAGGCCAGTGTAAGATTTGGTGTTTCAAACTATATCTCTCGATGCATTCACCTAGATCGAGACCATGTGGTATCATCCACAAAGGGCTCAATTATTTGCGAGTGTAATGCAACAAGAGAGTTCTGTCAGATTCGTGTAAATCTTTGATACGTAGAGTTCAATGATTGCATGATGTACGTGTCATCGTTCCCGTTTTGCAATTCATCAGGTAGCGCCCCGTGTGGCAATCAGTTGGTTTCCAGAAAGAAAACGAGAAGTTATCAGACAAGCACGTTCCAAGCTCGTATGCATCTATCTGTCCATAGCGACTTGCTAGACATCATTGAACAGTAAGCAGATCAGGAAGAAGAACTAATCTGCAGTGACAAACAACTAACGGCTCCTGGCCACACAACAACTAGGGCACGCACGCACGAACACAGCCCTAGCTTTTCAGTTAGAATAGTCGCCCGCCTAATCCAGGGTCCCAGCTTAACTCAAGGACAGGGAGAGGGATCCAAATCTCACTTTGACTTAAAGCTGCATGCCAAAGCACTGCCTCTCACTTGATCGTCAGTGTGCCCATCGACATGACAGTGGACGGATGTCGATGGTTAACCTGTTCGGTGGTCAGATTAGTCCTTCTTTTGGAGGACAGGACTGACTGATTGCGCCATTGGTTGGACATAAGAAAGTGGGTGCGGGATGCCGTACATGCTCAACATTGGGCACATCCTCCGCATCAGCAGATGCAGTGCAGGGAAAGATGAGCTCAGGGGATTTAGGCCAGTGCTTTTTAGAGCGTATTTGGAGTGCAGAGTTTCATAAGCAGAAAACGTTCACGTCTCTGCAGAATCTGGGTGGAAAAAAAACCTCCTGCTTTCCAAACAGGTCCACGTCTCAAATGGTTGCGCTATTCAAACAACAATACTGTTTAAGTATATACGGAGTTATGAACTCGTCCATTGCTTTGCTTGGTCGGTTGGTCAGCCTCAGCCATCAACAACTACGCATGCACACGGCCCTCGGCGATGCCAGCCGGGCAACCTGCAAAATATGCCGACGGATCTACATTCAGATCAACGTAGAGCAGGCACGAAAAAAAAAATGTCCATTGGGACTTGTGAGCCTATCAAGACGCCGGGCAAGAATCCTAGATCACCTACCTACCTCCTGTGAGCTAGTTTGATCTCCAAATCTTGCAACAGAGTACAGATGTAAAGAAAGGCTGGGCTAGTAGTATAGTAGTACTAGGCATGCCCACAAAACAATGGACAGATTCCTGATCACAAGGGTGGGGAGTCAGCACCATGTGTTGGTGGCTTGGT
Source organism: Eleusine indica (assembly GCA_030378355.1). NCBI lineage: Eukaryota > Viridiplantae > Streptophyta > Magnoliopsida > Poales > Poaceae > Eleusine > Eleusine indica. The sequence continues at coordinate 14,675,957 of CM059494.1, forward strand.
GCTCATGGTGTGACAGATTAAAAGTTACAGCATCATAATACAAAAGAGTTTCCAGTATTGTACTCTATGTTTGTTTAGTTTTATTCAGTGTGACAGATTGAAAGGTCTAATAAAATTTGTGATCAATGTTGCTAAAGTTTGTGTCTGAAGATTTTCAAACATTATAAGGTTGTAAGGAAAGCAAGACAGAAAAGTAGATTAGATTTAGGGGAGGGGACCAAGAAAGGTGAAGTGAGATAGCCTGTGTACGTAGGCCACAAGTGTGATATGCTGAAGGATCAAGCAGCATCATTGGGAAATGGTAAGAGGCGAGGGATATGATGAGATCTTCTTAATAAGCGACGTTCATTTGTATATATTATGCTATGCTGCATTGACATCAGAAGACTATATATATATTATGTTCATTTGTTTGCATGCACTCTTGTTTATATCAGCATCTTCTTAGTAGCAGGCTGTCAAGCCATAATTGACCGCATTAGAGAAGAAAAGGTAGCTATATCTATTATATAATCATGAACTGGATATGCTTCTTCATTTAGACTATAGTCAAACCTATGCATCACTGTTAAATTTGTAGGAGGCAGCAAAATGGGAAGGGGGAGGGTGAAACCGTCAAATGGTCCTGGTAAAGACTCTGATGATCAAACATGATCTTTCAGCATAGGTTACTTAAACACCGTTTCAGGTGGTTTGACTGATTCTGTGCTTCAACTTTACTCCTATTTTCATATTTTTTATAAACTGAAAAACATTTGCTCCTTAATATGCTGCATCAAGCAAGATCGCCATCAACTAAAGAAATCTCATAACTGTCAGCAATGAACACCCCAATTAGTGTGGGTCCCAATCTGTTTACCTTAGAGGGGGGCAATTCTGCAATCTTGACCACCGATGACCACGGCCGATTTTATCATTTTATTACACTGTGATGGAGTAGTATCTCGCGTAGTCGCGTGCATTGCAGAGCAATTATGGATGCAGTGTCATGACGCCTAACCTTCCCTGTCACTCGAATGTGAAGTATCATGAACGTACCCATTTTTTTCGTCGGTCGCAGCATGGGCTTGTCCCTGAAAGTAATTGATGCAGTACGCGTGCAGATTTTGCAGATTTTCTCAGACTTTCTAGATTCTTTTTATTCAGAGAATAGTTTGACTACATTAGGACACAAAGTAAAATAAAGCTATTGCCAAATGAATGAAAAGTATTATATATGGGGTAAAAAGGAAAACAAATCAGAGATAGAGAGAGGGACTGTAAGTGGACAGAAAAGTCCATTTACAGCACCCTACGCCGTGCCACCCCACCCCGACCAGCTTTTAAGCTAACCTAACTCCATCAGACCATCACTCCTTTGCGTTGGAGTAGCAGCAAAGCGAGCCAGTCCCAGTCTCAGTCTGTGTCCCGGACTCCCGGTCCCGGGAGGAACACACACATACAGGAACCTGAAGCAGAGATGTCTGCTTGATTTGCTTCTTCCTGCACTGTTCTCCCTCGATCTTCTGCGACAGTTCCTGGCCTCGTGCAGCTTCCATTGCGGCTGCTTCAGAGATCAGAGGTAGACAGTGACGGAGAGGCCGAGGTCCTGGGTGGTGGTAAGTTCTCGAATCTCCCCCTTTCCGGCCATTTATCCCCGTGGAACTTGTGGGGCTTCAAGTGATCGGGTGTTGTTCGTCAATTCAATCCGTCTTTCCTGACTTGTGTGGAGTAGTAGTGATTGGTGGCGTGCATTCGTTTGTTTCTGCATTTCTACCAAGGAAAAACATGTGCTTCTTTTTTCTGTCAAAATTTCTGGGATTGATGGTTCTTTATAGCAATTCCCATTTCCCTGAATCCTAATGTGATTTGAGCCTGATCTTTTCCGTTAAGCACAACCCATGCTTCTTGTACATTTCCTTTTATTTTCCTCCGGATAAATTCTAAACTTGTGCTCCTTTCTCAAATAATTTTTCGTTTTTCTCCATTACAAACTCCGATTACAAATCAATTGCTTGAAGCACTTGAATAATCAATTTATTTGTTTTTGCAATTCTTTGTTTACTCCTTGTTTGACTGCCTTCACGTGCGACTGATTCCTGAAAAAAAAAAGTTTTTTCCCCTCCATTCATGTGTTTTTCTCTCCACTGTAACCTGATAAGATTCCAGCCTCACCAGCGCCTGCTCCCTTGATCTCCCTACACGCCATCCCCCATTGCATTAGCAATTATTCCAACTGTCCCCTCACTCCCAAGATTCTGCCCTTGTGCTCTGCAGGTGCTGCTCGATCTGTCTGCCGTGTGCTGCGATCCGATCCAACCTGTGGGAATTCCTGGATTCCTGTCTGGCATTGCGGTTTCTTGGACACAGAGCCTCGCAAGATTTGTGGAGTAGTTAGCTCACCCATCTAGAGAGAGCCTACTTGGTTTACTTCACTGGGCACAGCCTGGCAAGATTTGTGGTGATCAAGGTTTCTTGGAAAAGCTAGAGAGAGCCTATCAAAATGAAGTATATGAAGCTTGGATCGAAGTCAGATGTCTTTCAGACAGATGGGAATAATATCAGGTGAAGTGGTCTTTACTTGCTCTTGACTAGAATTTATAATATGTAGATATCTGAACTGTTTTTCTTTTCATTCAATAGTTTCACTCCAATTGGCTTAACTCCTTTGAACATGTAGCAAGAGCATATAATTAAATGACCGCTTGTACATTAATGTCAATCTTAGTTCAATGATTATCAAAACTGTTACGAATCACCACTTTATTGATGCACCATGGACTAAGATTGAAACAATTTTAGTTAGTAGGGGGAATCATACCGTTAGCTGGTAGTAGCATGTAAAAGCCTTTGGCTATGTGGTGTGAAATGACGCCCACTTTTGCAGTTACTTCATTTGAAGTAAAATAAGTTTATTGTACTGAAATCAATGTGTTATTTGTCTATAGTTTATTGAGTTGTTGCAGTACTAATCTCCTCAACCATTATGTTGGCTCCCTAATTGTGAATAGCCTTCTACAGTAAGATGAACAGTTACCTGGAAGTTTATTTCTACAAATTATGATTGCCTGATTTTTTTCTCAGAAGATATATGTGCCATATATGTCATATAAAGTTTGAATCTTTAATCTCAGTTTAACAAGCAAGGAAAACAAATTGGCTTCTTTAGTTTCTAAGGATGGTATTTCTAGTAACTAACTCTAATCTAAAGCACTTGCAACGACCTTTTGAGTTGTTACTTCTATTTTGTTTGACAATGATTGGCACCATTAAAGGATCTTTGTGAAAGTGAGGACATGTGGTGTTAAGCACAGGGGTTCATGATGGCATCCAAAAGGTGTCATGTTCATTGATATCCTTTACAGGATACATCATCTCTGATTCCTTACGGATGGCATCTGTCCTTTAGCTTACTGTATAGTTCAGAGCCAATGTCAATTCATGGTTGATTGATAGCCGTGTGGTCCATTTTGAAAACGAGACTATAATTTTCCCTAGCTTTTTGTAAAATATTTTTTTTCAGAAATCATGCTCTTTGGACCACTTAGTACCTTGATTAGTTATGTTCTACCTGTCATGCATAGGCCTGGTTTCTAGGAATATCGTGTCTTCACTTTATTACTTTGCTCTTGGTATTTTATTTAGGCTGAAATTGCCACTCTTTTTCTTACACTTGGCTGATTCAGCGGGTGAGGACTTCATTTTACCATTGCGACTTTACTTTGTAGTTTGTACGTGTATTATTAAATTATTTGGGTTCTTGCGACTGTTTCTTATCCCTTCACTTTTCTTTAAGACAACGTTTTTCACTCCATAATGAGTAATCATTTCTCAAACAATTATTGTGGTTCTGGCAATACTAAATAACACGAGACACTTCACTGTGTCAGCCATTTCTTTTACTATTTTCTCCACTGTAATATTCATTTGGTTTTACATGAGCTTTCATATTGTAAAATCTATGCATCTACATTCTCAGGGGGTTGCATTTCACAAATAATCGCTGGATATATGTGAACTAGAAAAATCTTCATGATGCTCATGTATGGATATATACTATTAGAATGAAATTTGCCCATGCAAGTTTCAGAGTTATCTAGCTGCAGTTGTTGCCGTTGTTAGTCACATGGAAAACAGTAGCCTTTACTAGTTTTCTTGCTCCTTTTTTTTTTAAGTACTGAACTTTTGGATGATAGCTTTATCTGACTAAGGTTTGCAATTCTCCTGCATATTATTGAAAAGATACTCTCTCAGTTTAAGTTAAAAAGGATCATGCAATCAATATAAGATTAAGCTTCAAATCCTTAGAACTGTTTTAATCAACAATATTTTTTGCTTATCTCAAATATTTTTTCTCACTTCTGCGTTATACCTTCACTCAATTTGTAGGCCAAGTTTGACATGATGCTAACTCTGAGTTCATTGTTTCATATGCTTTTCAGGTTTGTTACAACTGACCTGGCAACAGACATTGTTATCACAGTAGGAGATGTTAAGTTTTACCTTCACAAGGTACTCTTCTTCCTGTAAATGTTACAGCCTTAGGTTAAGCTTATCCATTTTTTACTTATTTTGTCTCAGCTCTTAACCTTGCATTGGTGTATGCTCTGTTCTTGTTCTATTTGTGCATCCATTGGTGTTTAATGAAGCATTTCCACTACCGCATTCATTGATGTATTGCTTCTGGTGCTAGTGTTATGTTAACACAACAAATATGTTTGGACTGAGAATGTGATTGAAACGTTGAGTCTCTATTATTTTTATTAGCATATACTCATGAGGTCTTAGCTGTGGGCAACTGAGTGACAATTGTTTTTGTTTAAATACATGCAGTTCCCTCTCTTGTCGAAGAGTTCCCGCTTACAAACATTGGTAGCTTCAACAAATGAGGAAAGCAACGACGAAATAGACATCTCTGATATCCCTGGTGGACCTGCGGCATTCGAAATCTGTGCCAAGTTCTGTTACGGTATGATCGTCACGCTCAACGCCTACAACGTCCTTGCAGCCCGCTGCGCCGCCGAGTACCTTGAGATGTTTGAGACAATCGACAAGGGAAATCTCATCTACAAGATTGACGTGTTCTTGTCTGCAAGCATATTCCGCACATGGAAGGACTCAATCATCGTACTGCAGTCGACAAAGTCGCTTCAGGCCTGGACAGAGAACCTGAAGGTGATCAACCACTGCGTTGATTCCATCGCTTCCAAGGCTTCCATTGATCCGTCAGAAGTAGACTGGTCATACACCTACAACAGGAAGAAGCTTCCTTCTGAGAACGGCCTCGATTCGCACTGGAACGGAGTGAGGAAGCAGGTGATGGTGCCTAGAGACTGGTGGGTGGAGGACCTCTGTGACCTCGAAATGTGTCTGTACAAGAAGGTCATCTTGGCCATCAAGGCCAAGGGGAGGACAAGCAGCGTGGTTATTGGTGAAGCGCTGCGGGCCTACGCGTGCCGACGGTTGTTCAGCTCCTTGGACAGTGCTGTCAGCAACGGTCTTGACTGCACAAAGCATTCTGCAGCTCTCGAGACCATCATCTCCCTGTTGCCGTCCGAGAAAGGTTCAGTCTCTTGTAGTCTCCTTCTGAAGCTACTGAGAGCTGCGTGCTTGCTCGGGTCAGTTGAGACCTACTGCAATGACTTGGTCAAGAGGATCGGCACAGAGCTGGACAGAGCTTCAGTCTCTGATCTCCTGATACCCGCGAGTCCTGATGATAAAGGAATGTACAATGTGGACCTGATCGCGGCAATGCTGGAGGAGTTCGTGCATCTGCACACGGATGATGGGAGTGAACCGAAGTTGCAAGACGATGATGAAACACTGGATGCAGCTGAAAACCTGGCCACTTCGAAGCTGGCCGCTGTCGTGAAGCTGATGGATGGATGCCTCGCTGAGATCGCCAAGGACCCCAGCCTTCCTGTTGCAAAGTTCATCGAGCTCGCCGAATCGGTGCCTGCTGCTTCTCGACCGGTGCACGACGCGCTCTACCGCGCCATCGACATGTACCTCAAGGTATATATGTTCATGCTCTGCATTTCAGTAGGTAAAATGTTCACATGGCACATGCTGTTGTGTTGATCAGAAACTGAAGCAGTAATAAAAATGTGCGTTTGTGCCATGTGCAGGAGCATCCTGGCCTGTCGAAGAGCGAGAAGAAGCGGCTGTGCGCGGTGATGGACTGCAAGAAGCTGAGCGCCGACGCGAGTGCGCACGCCGTGCAGAACGAGCGGCTGCCGCTGCGCGTGGTGGTGCAGATCCTCTTCTTCGAGCAGCTCCGGCAGTCTCAGTCGTCGGCCTCCGCCGCCGCCGCTGTCCCGCCCGCCGCGCGCTCGATCCTCCTGCACAGGGAGGACGGCACCTCGTGCGGCAGCTCCATGTCGGCGGCGACCACGGCGACGACGGAGGACGAGCAGTGGGCCGGCATCGTCGCGGCGACGTCCACGTCCGGCGGCGACGCCAGCTCGCTCCGGTCAGTGAGCCTGGCCAACACCGCCGCCGCCACCAAGAAAAAGACGAAGAAGGGCGGCAAGGTGGCGCCGGCGCCGGGGAAGAGGGTGTTGGGGAAGCTGTGGTCCGGTAAGGCGGGCAATGGGGAGAACAGCGGCTCTGACACGTCGGAGAGCCCTGCTGGCTCTGTGAACCTTGAGGAGACTAAGTCAACGCCCACACGGATCACGAGGCATTCTGTGTCATAGAAAACTTCTTCTTTTCTTCATCCTTGTTTTGGAAGTTGCTCATGGTTTTGTTGCTGCTGCCTGGATTTGTTCTGACAAAAATATATTTAGTGTATGGTCATTAGCGCGAGATAGATATATATCCTTTTCTGGTAGCAGTATAGAAAGGTGGAATGTGCTTTGTATTTCTGAAACTTCTGAATGGCTAAAGTTCAACAGGTTGCAAAGTCTGTACTCCCTACGTTCAGCTTTTGTACTACCCACAAGCAGGGTAAACATAACCGACCGAACCGGTGTAACCGGCCGGGATCGGTTTGGCGGTTAACCGGTAAAACCGGCCGGTTAGCCGGACAAAATTTGTTTTTTAACTCGCGCAGTTGCTCTCCAGTTAACCGGCCGGTTTTATCGGTTAACCGATAGGTTTTAACGATTAACCGGTCGGTTATATCGGTTTTTATTATAAAATTTTAAAAATAAATTTTTAAATTTACATTTGGCGGTTAACTGACCGGTTATACCGGTTAACTGATTGGTTTTTTTGATTAACCGTTCTATTTCATCAGTTTTAATATATATAAATTTTTTTAAATTTTAAAAATATTTAAATCAAAACCGGTGGTTAACCGGTCGATCGGGATAATCGGCCCGGAGTTTTCAGGTTAACCGGATTAATCGGCCGGTTAACCGTGGTTTTGTTAACCTTGCCCACAAGTTAAATTTTGTGGTCCGAACATAATTGGCATAATTATGTCACGAGAGCTGTGGCTCGCACAATCAACAAGATCTGAAACAAGATTGGTTGGGCGCAACAAGATGTGCACGCAGGCGCTATTCGCAGACGCTATTCTTATATGTTGGGCGCAACAAGAACTGAAACATGACTTTACCGTCAATTTTTCTAAAGTGATTGGTTGCCAACAGTCAAGTTGGATAAATTATTCAGTATAAATTTTGGGAAAAAAATCACGGCATTGTCTTGAAAATTCCGAAAATACTATTCCCTGGAAACAAACCTTTTTGCTTCTACAAACAAAGTAATTTGCGTGTTGCGGTGGATCTAGAAATCTTTGGGCCTGAACTTGGCCCATGAGCCATCCTCATCAAATACCCAAAAGGCCTAAAGCCCGAATCCACCAAACCTCCTTGAGCCCAACGAGGTCGTCGTTGCGGCGCCGACGAAGCCATGGCGATCTGCCTCCTCGTTGTCTTCTCCGCGCTCCTCGTCCGGCGCCTCCTCCGTCTCCGCCGTCAGCCCGCGGCGGCCGCGGCGTTCTTCCACCCGTACACGAACGACGGCGGCGGCGGCGAGCGCGTGCTCTGGTGCGCTGTTCGCGCCGTGCAGGAGCTCCGCCCGGACCTTCCCTGTGCCATCTTCACCGGCGATGCCGATGCTTCGCCCGAGGGTCTTGCCGCACGCGCGCTCGACCGGTTTGGCGTCCAACTCCTCCGCCCTCCGCAGGTATGGCTCGGACCCATGCTTAGGGGCTTAGTTTTTTTCTCTCGAGTGAGATGAAAAAAATGGATCTTGCCGATACTACTTGATTGGTGTCCTGCAGAATTTACTCGGTTCAGTTTAAATGATGGATTCGCAGCGGTTTATTAGTTGTGCAGTGCCAATTTTTGTCAACATTTGTTTCAGTTGGTCATTATGCTACCATGGAAGTTACCTGTAGTTGGACCGGCTTTGTCACTATCCATGAGCAATCCTCCAGTACCTAGTCTGCCTTTCTCGTATTCTAGGGAAATGACATCACAATTAAGCAAAATTACAGTTTATTTCACTGCCATGGTGCTTTATGTAGACATTGCGTGTGAATGTGTGGGTTTGATGAAGTTAAGAGTATCAGTCTTGGATTGAAAGATTGAACCATGTACTTGTTACGTTTTGATGATTTCTCATTGGAGCTACTTGAGGCATCATAGTAGATTTAACCAACTATCTGGTTGTGGTGTGTAGTTTTCTAGTTGATACCAAAACCCTGTGATGCTGATCCCCATTTACATAGGATTTGTTGTTTCTTAAGTTCTCCGCTGTAGTAGAGATGCAAATTGGGCCCAGCTCATTGTGCTGTATATATGGATTATGGATATAAAACATTCTCCAGTGATCTTTAGTCGCCTTAGAGACTGCAGCATAAATTAACTCCCTGAAACAGAGATATGCATGCCATGTTTTATGCTTCATGTGAGTGCATACTATTGTGTTTCAAAAAATTAGAGAAGTCAGTTGTTATGGATGTAAATTTTTGGCTCTTACTAAAATAGTTTGGATTTCATTTCAGGTTATTCACCTGAGTAAGAGAAAATGGATCGAAGCAAGCACATATCCCCACTTCACAATGATTGGGCAAAGTCTTGGCTCAGTTTATCTAGCATGGGAGGCTCTTACCAAATTTACCCCACAATTTTATTTTGATACCAGTGGCTATGCTTTTACATATCCACTGGCTAGGTTATTTGGAAGCAAAGTCATCTGCTACACCCATTACCCTACAATCAGTTCTGATATGGTTGAACGTGTTAAGCAGCGCAGCTCTATGTACAATAACGACTCACGTATTGCTGGAAGGTATGCGCTCAACAAATGATGGTGCACTTTAGTATCTGTGAAATCAAAATCTTACCATACATGCTAAAATCATGCCTGCTCACCTCTATTTGATCTATCCTATGTTCTATATTAATAGGTGGTTTCTTCCTCATAAGATATAATTGGATGCATGTGTCTGAACTAAAATAAATATTTATCATGAATTAAATCTATTGGGCTTTGACAATCTGAACATTTTACAGTTAGTATAGCTATGTATTACTTAAATGATTAATTGTGATAATTCTACTGTTCTTGAGTAATGATATTAATTCTGAAACTAATCAGTACTCTTTCGTCTTTAGCATTTGGTTGTCGCGGTGCAAAATCCTCTATTATACCATCTTCAGTTGGTTATATGGTATAGTTGGTTCATGTGCACATCTTGTTATGGTGAATTCATCTTGGACAAGATCCCATATTGTAAACATTTGGAAGATCCCACAACGTACTAAGAGGGTGTATCCTCCATGCGATACTTCTGCACTACAGGCATGTCCAGATTCTAACCATTGAAGTTCATTATTTTTTTTACTCGATCCTAGTAAGTAATAAGTGGGTCATGTGATCAATCACACATATTTTGTAAGAATTTAATTGATTAAACTTACTTGGGGCATTATTTTTTGTGCTACTTGTTTTGCAACTAAATTGTAATTATTAAGTTGGAGCTCATCAGAAACTTTTGGTGAATAAACAGATGCGTCCCCTGGAAAGACCAGTAACACCTCCTATTTTTGTATCAGTTGCACAGTTCCGCCCAGAAAAGGTATGCAGCTTATTACTATGTCATGTTCTACCAGTTACTTATGTACATCCACCCAGTTCAGAGTAGCATGTACCTCGCTTGTTCTATCAGGCGCATGGTCTTCAGCTGGAGGCATTTGCACTTGCTCTTCAAAGGCTGGATCCAAGCTTTTCAAAGCCAAAGCTTCAATTTGTTGGGAGTTGCCGGAATAAAGAGGATCTGAAAAGATTACATAAGCTCAAGGACAGGTCCAGTGAATTACACATAGATGAGCATGTGGAGTTTCACAAGGACATCTCGTACAGGTATTTCATTCGAACCTAGTAGTCATACAGAATTCTCAACGCACATGTTTGTTTACTAATTAGCAGGTATGTTCGTGTATTGATCAGGGACTTGGTACAACTTCTTGGAGGTGCCATAGCTGGGCTCCATTCGATGACAGATGAGCATTTTGGAATAAGTGTGGTTGAGTATATGGCAGCCGGAGCCATTCCAATTGGTACGTAACTGCTCGGATGTCCTGCTTATCTTCAGTAGATGGCCTCAGTTTCATTATCCTAATGCTCAAGACAACTCTTCCTCTTTTTGCACTTTTGTAGCCCATAAATCTGCAGGTCCGATGATGGACATTGTTCTGGATGAGGATGGCCATCAAACAGGATTTCTTGCTTCTGAGATGGAAGAGTACACGGAGGCAATTATCAAGGTCTTGGGGATGCCGGAGCCAGAGAGGCAAGAAATGGCTGCGGCAGCACGAAAGCGTGCTCAAAGATTTTCAGAACAGAGATTCTATGAAGATTTCACAGAGGCAGTCCGCCCAATCTTGTCAGCAACATAAGCTTGACAAACCAACGTTTGAAGCACTAACAAGTTTCACACTGACTTACTGAAACTGAAAGAGCTGGATCTTGTACTGCCTTGCATAGTTTTGTCCTGAGTTCCTTTTTTACAGACATGTATCATGTACATTGTAAAGAAATCATATCACAGGGAAAGAAAATGTTCTTGACTTAATTTGTGATATACTACTACGTGATTACCATTAAATCCGTGATGAAATACTGATCATTATTTCAGGTGCCTGTCGAGTTTGCTCCTGTTCTAACATTCTTAGGAAAAAAAAATGAATGCTTCAAACACACGTTAATTTTGGAATCGTGAACCAGGACTTGAGGCATTACAGTTTAATCTCTGATGCGAGATGATGGATTATGCTGTCGAACAGAATAAAACATTCCAGTTTAGCCAGGACTTAATTGTTTTTTTAATGTCACACAAGAGATACCTGTGCTATGGAAACTACGGGAACACAGAACAAATGTGATTGGAATTGGCTGCTTTTGATAGAGTATTTATTTTTGCAAAACCCCAATTAAAAATGGCATACCCATGAGAAAGTGATTGTTAACTGGGACAGCTTGACATTCCGGACTCAGAAAAGGAATGCTTTTGAGCTTCCGAGCAAGCACGGAGCCAAGCAGAAACTTTTTCGTTGCCAAGATGGATCCACTACTTCAGGATGATTCAGAGTTGTTCATCAACGGTGCTTCTTCCCTTGCAATCCATCAAAGTCCATCCCGAGCGAGCGCTGATAGCAAGCTCATCATGTGAGAGGAGGAATCCAATTGAGCAATATTTAAGAACAAGTAATCACACAAGCTCCGCTTTTGGCCACAAGTACTTTTCAGTGGCTGTAGATGATGACCTTATTATGACGGCCGCCGCGTGGATGAATCCTCGACGAACTCCGACCTCCCCTCGCTCCGACGGTGACCGATCTGGCTCAGGCCGCGGCCGTCATTCTCCCGCCCGCGGCATCTCCGCATATTCGCCTGCCCGGTCTTCTTCTCCGAGAAGATGGCGGCGGAAAGCGGCGTTCGGTCACCAGCCGCGGACTGGATCGAGGAGGAGCGGGGACTCGATCCGCGCGCGGCACGAGGCAGGCGCCGCCGCCGCCGCCGCCGTATGGGAGGAGCAGTGGCGGAAATTGGATCGCGGACAGGGGCCTAACTGCAAAATATTTGGATCGCGATTAATAACCGCGATCCAAACCTCGGGGTAAAGTGTAAATATTTGAATGGCGGTTAATATCCGCGATCCCGTTTAGAGGTGTAAATTGACCGCGATCCAATCTAGAGGGTCTTTTGCGGTCTTTTATAAAATATCCAGGTAATGGAGATTGACCAGGATCTACGCGGACTTGGACTATTGCCAGTCTTTGGTTCTGAACTCTACGGCTCGAATCACGGCCAACAGGCTCGACAACCAGGTTTCTGCGCGCTTCTCTTTCCAATTGCTGGCCGCCGCCGACGACGAGCAGGGCTCCTTCCCCTTCCGCTGCAACTCGGCTACGTGCTTCTCCTCTAGCGTGGCGCAAGAGTTTTGCGCCTCATCAGGGATTAGGCTGCCTCTCCTCGACATTCGATGGCTCAACGTTGCGCCGCCGCCCCACCTCGATTGGGCTCTGGTTGACCCCGTCGTTTCAGAGCTCCATTGGGCGGCTGTGCAGAGCTTGAGCTTCGGCGACAGGTCGTCCGGTGATGGCGCCTAGGGCTGGCTATCGAGCCAGCTCGGCTCGGCTCGACATCAGCTCGTTATAGCTCATTAGTATAACGAGCTAGCTCAGCTCGACTCATTATACTAACGAGTTAATATTGTAGCTCGGCTCGGCTTATTATGCTCACGAGCTAGCTCATTATGACTCGTCGAGCTTGGTCACTAAAATAAATGTTTTTATAGGAAGATAATACATTCACATAAATTTAATAACCAAGTATTCATTATAAGCTATATAAGAGAAAAATAATAGTGCTTCAACTTTAAGTTTGTCACTATAGCTTATTAAGAGTAGGTTATTACTATCTTTATATGTTAAAGGTTTATACTTATACCGTTGAGTTAACTTGTGATATGCTGGATCATGGTACATAGTCATAGGTAGGTTATACTTTAAACATTATGTAACTCGTTAGGCTCGTGAGCTGGCTCACAAACCCGCTCGAGCTGGCTCGTTAACATAACGGGCTAATAAATTAGCTCGGCTCGTTTGAAATTGAAATGAGTCGAGTCGAGACGAGCCGAGTTCGCCTCCGAGTCGAGCGAGCTATCGAGTTACGAGTTTTATTGCCATCCTAATGGCGCCATAGGAGGAGGGCACGTTCAACACGCAAAAGCCAGAATTAAAGAGGGATCCGTGCAAGGACTTCAGCTCGGTATTTGGTCAAGGTCTGAACCCGCGAAGCGATACAGTCGCCTCGTTTATGTAAACACTATGGCCGGCAGCAGCTCAATGATACTCTAAACAGAGTGCCTTAAGACTGACTGCACTGGGTCTGGAACCCATCCCACTATCCCCTACTGCAGTATGGGTTTCCAGTAAAAACAGCTACACCGGGGTGCACTGCCCCGTCCGGCATCATGGCGCACGGGCTCCCACACGCCAAATCTGGCGGGGTAGCGAACGAACGCTACCACCGACGGTGGCGTGGGGCCCGTGCGCCATCCCAACCGCCCCGTGCCATCCCAACTGCAACGGCGAGATCCCAACTGCCGGCGTGGAGGAGAGAAAGAGGAAGAGCCGCACCGTCGTCGTCGGGAGGAGAGGGATAGGAAGACTCATCGTCATCGCCCGGATCTGGTTCGGAGGAGGTCGGGGGAGGGGCCATCGTCGCCTGGATCTGGCCGAAGGAGGGGCACGGCGGCGCGCAGGGGAGGAAGACGGGCGTGGCGGCGCGGTGGAGGAGGAGGACGGGCGCGGCGGCGCTGTGAAGGAGGAGGAGGGCGGGGGAGGAGGAGGGGCGCGGCGTAAGCCGGAAGGGGAGAGTAGGAGGAGGGCCTCCGTGGCGGAGGCGGGCCCCGGCGGCGGCGGCGGCATGGCAGAGGCAGGCCCCGGCAATGGCGGCGTCGCGCGCGGGGGAGGGGTAGGTGCGTGGAGGCGGCCGAAGGAGGAGGGCACATGCGCGGAGCTAGACACGGAGGAGGAGGTCGCACTCATGGTGACCGTAGGAAAGAGAGAGATTAGGGGAGGAAAGAGGATGGGGAGAGAAAAAGAGGGAGGAGAGGCAGACGTGTGGGTCTTACAGAGGATAGTTAGGATAGAGGATGAAATATAGAGTATGATGGGTGCGGGAAAAAAAGGATATAAAGGAATCTTGATGACTAGAATAAATAGAGGATGGATTTAGAGGACCACGAGTGCAGTCAGTCTAACAATAAAAACAACTGGAACTGGCTCGGTTTCCCACAGAGTAAAAAAAAATCCAGGGGTGGATGAACACCGAGCATCCTTCTTTGCTCTTCTAATTAGGACATGAAGCTCGTCTCATTAAGCGTGAACAAATGCCACAAGGTTAAATGTCTGTACAACCATGCTTTATTCTTGAAAGCAGTGGAGGAGCCGGTGCTAAATGATGAAGTGAGGATCGGTTAAACCATAGTGCTAAACCAGAAAGCTACTTAATTTGATTTCGAAAAAAAAGAAAGCTACTGAATTTTGTCCTTTAGCTGGATGTTGCTAGACAATTTTTTAATGCTCTTTATTGAACTTTCTTTTTTTTAACAATAGGAGGCTTTATTGATCAAGCATTAGGGTTAATCAATCTAATTGGGATAACATTGTACTTTGAGAATATAGAGCATAGACAACACCTGAAGGCAAATTTAAGAAGCTAGATTTGCATTAGGAGAGTATAATGATTTAAATGATATCGAGCCTAAGTTTAAAAAGTCAAAACTGCAATGTAAGATTATAGGAATCTAAGTAACACAACTAGACAAGTTTAAAAATTGATTGTGCACTTTACTCTTTTGAATATGTGATTCATGTCAGACTTGTTTAAAGCAAAAAAAAAAAAAAACTTAATTAGGGAGGCTGAGGAGATTGTGTTTAAGAATCGGTTGAAACAATCACTGATAAGAAGAGAACAACAAATGAGCTGAAACTCGTTGATGTTAATCACCAGCAAGATCTGAACACACACGCTACCCTGAAGATTAGCAGAGCACAAGACTATAACCATGATGAGGTAGCAGAGAAGCCATAACGGCACCAGTGCGGATGATAAAAATAGCGGAAATGTTGTTGTTTAATCGACTGAAAACGGAACTCTGTTTCAGTCGATGGCCAAAAGAGTTGTTGCTTTTGTTATTTATTTATTTATTTATTTATAGGATTATTTGTATTAATTAGTGTTATATATAGACTATGAAAAAGTTTTATCTTTTTATATTCATTGGATCTAGATACAAGAGCTAAAAATGTTGACTGAAAGTAACCTTTATTTTTAATCGATTAAAAATTAGATATTTCCTAAAAATAGACCACCGATGGCCCGTGCGTGGAGGTTTGAACCTCTACAATTTTGAATTTGGATATCTATTTCTAGTCGTGTTTTTTCCTTTTAATGAAAAACCATATAACACCTTCTAAATTAGGTCTCCTTTTTACAAGTAGATAACCATGATGGTACAAGCTCGCTGGCTATTATATATAGGAAATAGTAGCAATGGAGTGTTTTCTAAAAAAAAATGTTTGAAAATACTATGAAAAATTTGTGGAGAAATATAGGACAAACATTTAGCACGTCCTGAGCAGAGCTGTTTGTCATCTGAACGATCACTGATCAGTAACTATGCATGGAGGCACGAAAAGAATACCACCACTCGCAATCTAATTAAGCTGTCACGAACTCGACAACACGCTGATCCTCCAACTACCACTGCTGCAAACAACGGCATGAACATAACGGGGCCAGGTCCAAGGAGCTCCACAGCACGTCGCCGTCGTCAACATCGCTGTCCCCGGACGACGACGTCTCCGCCGTGTCGCCGCCCGAACACGTTTCTTCCTCCTGAGCTGCGGCCGGTTCTTGCCCTTCCTGATGATGCTGCGGCTGAAGCTGAACGGCAGCAGCGTCGTCGTGCTTCTTCCGGCGGCAGGCGTCCCTGAGGCCGGCGAGCTGGTCTCGCATCATCGTGTCGGCGGTCATCATGTTGATGCACTCGGAGACGCCGTGCAGCGCGTAGAGCGACGCCGACACCTTCCTCTCGTACTCGATCCTCCTCACCACCTCTTCCACGGCCGACGTCGCCCTCTCTCCGCCGCCGATGTTGTCCACTACCTCTACCGCGCCGCCGAGCTCCGCCGCCACCACCTCGAACGGCGAGCACCCCGCCGCCGCCGGGGACGCGGCGGCGTCCATGAACTGGAAGTCCAGCTCGTCCTCTTCCTCCTCCTCTGTTTCTTGGGAGGAGGAGGAGCTGGTGGTGACGTCACTGCCGCCGCCGTCGTAGCTCAGGTAGTCGTCGACCTGGAACCCGGCGCACTCCTCGCCGGTGTACGCATCTTGGCACGACGACGTCTCCTCCTCCTGATGAATCTGCGCCTTGGCGGCGGCGGCGGCGTTGAGGAGCTGCTGCTGGTTGCGCGCCCGCCGGAGCCGGAGCAGCAGGAGGTTGGCCACCTTGGGCGGCAGCGCCGGCGGCGAGGTCGGAACCACCGCCGGGACACGCTGCTGCTGCGCCTTGATGGGGGGCCAGAAGTTTGTGCGGGTGTTGTTGCCGCGGAGGAGGCAGGCGGCCTCGTCGTATGCGCGGGCGGCGTCCTCGGCGGTGTCGAAGGTGCCGAGCCACACGCGGATCTTCTGGATCGTGTCCTTGATCTCCGCCACCCACCGCCCCGACGGCCGCTGACGCACGCCCACGAAACGCTTCCTTGCTCTTTCTCCCTGCTGATGCTGATGCTGCTGCTGCTGCTGGGCCATGATCATGCTGCTGCTGCTGCTGCCCGACGACGCCCACGCGTCCATCGACACTAATAGCGACGAACATGGTGAATTGTTCAACTCTTCCACGAACGCCTTGCGCTTCCTCGTCGCCATGGACGATTACTGCCGAGATCAAGCTCAACAGCTTGGTGTGGGAGGAGATATTTGAGGACGAGTAAATGCTGGCAGTATATATAGGTGAGGCGAGGATGCTCTTCGTTTGACGTTTGCGTTTGTGCGTGTCAGCTCATTTGTTCATACTCGTAATCATAGTTTGATTTGTTCTACTTGTATCTGTCTCTGCTGATGCCAATGGATCATTTGTATCATGTATTATATTTAAGCGCTCCAGATACAGGGATTACTCAGGGGACAAGGAAATCCAGTGAGTGAGATTGTACATCTTGTTAATTCTCCGCGTTTTTGTCATATTCAATTTACAGTGGCAGCAAGTGGTATTATTGGCTTCTGCTGACTGGGTTGCTTACTCATTTGACAGGTAAGTCGTCGGCCTTGCATGTACACAAGCATCTCAGTAGTGTTAAAATCCTGTCACTTGTTACAGCAATAGGATTGCTACCTACATACACACTAGGGGGGGCGTCTGGTAGGCTAGACGTGCCCTGGTCTTGCATCTGTAGCTGCAGCCCAACATGTTTGGTAGGTTGGAGAGACTTTTGAGCCAGGCTGTGCGGGTGCAGCTGAGACCAAAGATGTTGCATCTGTGGAAACGTTCAAATCGAGCTTCCCTCTGGAGCCAGGCTCATTTCATCTCTTTAACTGCAGCAACCCATGTGTTTTAAGCCTCCTCCCTCTCTAGTGATCATAGTTGGCCTACATCAGTGCACCCAACCAAACTCAATCTCAACTCATTCTGTACCATCACGTGTAGCCTATCAAATAAGAAACTTTTACATGTCTTCAGCCTGGTCCAACTAGTGCTTGCCCTACTCATACGTGTATCTAGGAGACATGCAGACTACCAAACGCACCCTAGGTGTCACACGCTATCTCATGTGATGCTACTACATAGGAGGGGGACACCGAGAGAGAAAGAGAGTGATGATGGGAGGCTACAGAAATGTCATTACAGTGGTTCGGTGAGACTATGAGGCTATTAGCATTAATTCATAATTCATAATTCCTTTGTGTTTTGATTTTCTTTTTATAGGATTTTTTGTATAGTAATTAGAAACCATTGGATATAGAATCTATGACTCAAAAAGCAGTGACTGAAAGTTAAACTTTCAGTCGCCTGAAAATTAGCAACCCCCTTATAAGCCACCTCTAAAGATTATGCGTCACTCTAACAGTCAGCATCCAAAGATGACAATGGAAATTCAGTATGTTACCTAACCAGTTATGAGAAGGAATCATCTTCTAGTCTTGAGGGTGATATTTGTCATACATTAGCTTCATGTTACTTAGTTTATCACAGTACTTCGATGTGGGACGATGAAAAAGGCGGTAAGAAAGGCATTGAAAGGTACCCATATACGTCGTCCTTTGACTGGGTCCTTTTCATGGCCAGATATCACCTTTTGGCAATTACCTCATGTCTTACGTGGCTAACTAGAGACGCTAAAAGCTTGATGTGATCCATATTTATATTTGGTGAGAATGGATGCCGTTTTGAATTGATTAACCGGCCAGCTAATGTGATGCTTGCGATGCCAAATATGATCCCGCAATTCTCGAGTCATGAACTAGCGTGGTAACTATGGTGGTGTTATATATATAGACACGAAATACGACGAAATCCCAGAAAAAAAAAAGAGAAGAGTTGAAGAACATTGTGCTAATGGCTTTCTTGACCACCTATTAAATCAACTGGAGCTTACTTGATGCTGGCTATAGAGATGATTTTTCCTCTCTTATCATTGTGTGGTTTGTGTTTGTCATACATGACCATGACGGAATAACCAATGTCCCTTTATGCGTCCTCCTTTCAGCTAAGGCAACCTAAAGTATCTCCATGTAGCATATACCTTAACGTCTCCATCGGATATGAAAAGATGATGCAATCTAAAGTCATATGAACTCATTAGCTAAACTTCTATCTACTAAGTACTAACATAGTTAATATTCCATGGTATATAGGATTTTTTTTGTTCGGATAGTTAAATTTCAAATTATTACAAACTTAGAATGACTACAAAAATTTCCCACCAAAATTGCCCTTCATTATCTAAGCTTCTCCAACATATCCACCATTTCTCAAACACTTATCCTTGCCTTTTATCTTAGTGTTTAATTAACTCCCCGTCTTTTTAGCCCTGCTGAAGTCTTGTAAGTGGATCACATGTGTGACAAGGTCAAGTTGAAATTGCAACCGGAGGCCCTGGATCTTGGCAAGAACGTCCTAGTGAGAAAAGGACTTGCACTACCGAACATTCCATTCTGGTTTACGTCACAATTGCTTTTCATGCTTTGCGACCCGGGCAACGAATGTGTCATCAAGTATGACAAATTTTAACCACCGTGTGACACTTAGATTTATAGGAAAACATGCAAGTTGGCAGAAAAAAATAGTATCACTATGATGCATAGATTCTCAAGTTTCTGCACCCTTCCCCGGAAGTAAAAAACAGTACTATTAAATAATACAATAGAATCCGCACTCTTTCCATGGACGAGGACAAATGGCACGACTTCATACGGAATGCGGACCTTACATTAAGCAGACAAAACGAAGACAAATGGCACTACAATGTTGCAAAAACAAAGATGATTAAACCCTGTAAAAAAACTAAGACGTCTGGTTACTGGTTTAGATTGATTACCAGGACGCAATCTTTCGTTTAGCTCCAACTGGCAGCCACATACATGGACCACAACGACTATCACTCTTCTTTCCCGTTCAGCCCCGTATACTAAAAGAGCAATAGGTTTTGGAAGCTTGTACATGTGGACAATACCTACCTTATGTGTCCACATGGGGAGAACATAATGTGAAGAAAAACATTATGTCCATATTTACAAGAAATTAAACGTTGAAAAAAGGTTCATGCAAACAATTTCAAGAGCACGCTAAGTTTGCATTTGCAACAGAACAATGAAGCAGCAATTCATTATTCATCTTTGAGAAGTCAATACATTTGAGAAGCGACTACAACTCATGATATACAAATAATAACAACAAATCAAACTCCTCACAATCGGGGAGAAAACATTGCATAACAGACAACAAATACAACTATGCATATTCAAAGTTCTGATTTACAGTGTGGCACTTTTTCTATATTGTATCTGATCATCATGGCCAAATCAAAACTCACGCCATGCTCAGCTGTCACCTCCGATTCATCAGGAATTAGCTGGAAGATAAGAGCGGTGCAGTGTGTTCATCTGAGTTCGAAGAGCGCTGGATAGGTTTCAGTGCCGGGTCACAGTACGCCGTAGCAAGATTACTGAAGAATTCTGTCATCTCTGGTTTGCTCTGCTCCTCTCTATCTTTCTTTATCAAAGACTGCATATAAAAAGTTGAAATGTGAAGACATTGTTATGTTATATGGAAGATATGACAACCAAAGGACACAATAACAAGATAGCGATCAGTTTATATGCTTGTACAAATTAACAGAAAATAGTACCTCAGATGAATATGCTTCAAAAATAGGTAAAAATCTCTTCCGGCAGAATTCATTGAACAGTAGAGTCAGCACTGGAAGAGGCACCAGCAAACTTGATGCAAGAGGAAGCTTCTTTAACCCAAACACTCCAATAGCAATTATATGCAGTAGTACCATAGAAAATATTGTTGTACTGTGTACGACGGGCCAAAATCTTCCACCAGTATCATACTTGGGTGAATATACATTAAAAAGCTGCAATGGTACCATTTGAAGTTACACGTGTAGATTGCAAATATCTTATCAAAATCAAAGAACAAAACATAGATATACTTGGATCAACTACACCATCATTTGAAATTTCAAAGTTAAGATTGACTATATTTATGCAATAACAGAGCACTCCACATCTAGTGATCATGTGTTTCATTTATAAATTTTTACATTTCGAACTAACTCATTGTCTAATCACTTATCATTATCATAAATAAACTAACTACATCAAAAAATAGTTAAATAACCAGGAATCAAATTTCAGCAAATTCCAGTAAATTATAGAAATTTAAAGTTTTCCTTTCTGATTAGGTGCTACCCACCTTTCAACGTAATACGTATCAATATCACAGTCGTTTCAAACTTATGCAGGTTCATAATGAGATGCTGAGTGTCACAAAAACATATGAAGGAGAAACTGCAAAATTCTCACCTGATTACGAAATATAAAGTAGCCCAGGCAGAAGTAAGCCAATACAAATGGGAGGATAAGAGGGGCTATAATAAAATATGTCAGTCCAAGAAGTCCAAACAAGAGAATTCGCGGAATTTCACTGTGATAAGGCATTGATGGAGCCTGGGAGTCATCCCTCTTGCAGCATTTTGCACACAAATGAAAGAAAAGGGCAGCAGTTTGAGTGAGTTCCGATGTTATGCTTGTCCATGATGTCACCACATAAGCAATAAAGAAAGAAGCCTGCACAACAAATGCAAAACCACATAGTTTAGCAATGCAAATAGAGACTGATGCCGTACAAACAAACTGAATATATAATTTACAAAGTTAATGCAGAAGCTTATATACTTGTTACCAACGCTATTAACATAAGCAACAAATACTTATATAAATATATATGTATCATGTCTGCAGGAAAGAAAAAGATTACGTCATATGAAGCAAAAAATGAAGGAAATGTTCCTAGATGTAATTCGTTGGTAAGTCTAAAAAATTCCAAAAGATGGACAAAAGGTGTGGCATGTCATGATGCATAATGCAAAACTACCTGTGCTGGAACAACAACTGCAAGTCTTGAAGGTATCTCCTTTGGATCAAGGAAAATATCGAGGCCTAAGGCTGAACCGGAGAGAACATTGGCAAAGAACACAGTCCATATTGTAAACCGAAGCATCTTATTGCAAGCACTTCTCTCAATCCCACTAACAGAAACAAACCCTTGCATAGTCGAAAATAGCTTCATTATTGAGGGCACACAAGAGGAAACAAGTAGAAGAATGACACTTGGAAGGTATCCTGTGACCAGCTGACTCACAACAGCTCTGCAGGGACCATATAAAATAAAGCTAAGTTAGTGAGCACACCATGTAATGCACTACATTAGATGAAGTATTTCGAATGGTGAAACAGGGTAACTGTAGATACTAACATTTCCAGTATGTTCTTCAGGAAAGGCAACCATTTCTCCAATTGTTCCAAATAGGTCAGTCCTTGAACAAATACCACAACCAGGAGAAACACAAGTATCAGGAGAATGGAAGCTACAAATACTACAAATTTGGATATCCATCTTTCCATGAATGATGTAGAGAAAAAAGACCAATAAACATCATGGGGATCAGGAGCATGCTCAGTTTGCCACTCAGTTGGATTGTCTGACTGCCTTATGTAAATTGCATTTGCAGCACCATATCTAGTTTTGAATGAAACAAAAGCAGCAGGAATTTCCTGGAAAGATGTAAAACAATAATAGAGATCAGGTAATCGAAAAAAAAATTATATCATGAACCTCAAAACAAAAAAAATTAATTCAGGTGTTCCCTCCGTTTTTATTTTATTGTCGTTAGGACAAGAAAATTAACGACATCAAAATGAAAATAGAGGGAGTATAACATTACACATCCAGATGACTTTTTCAGAATCAATAAATACAGAACTATGCACCTGTCTCCTAGTAGCATCTGATTGTTCCATTCTAACATTCTCTTCTAGGTCTTCCAACCTTTTCTGATATTTTCCACGAAGATCATTTCTGCCAAATAATCCAAGAAATTTTCTTGGAGCATCTCCAGAGGAACGTGGTGTATATTTTAAGTTGGCAATCTTTGTACAAATATTCTCAGCATCATTCTGGAAAGAAATTCAAATTCAAGAAATTTTAAAACTATTTGCAACATATAAATGAAATTATTCGGATACATTTAGGATAAATAAAAATGTATTCCATGAAAACTAAATGCTAAAACACCGATAGAAAAAAATGATGCACCAAGCAAGGAGGAAAAAAATTAGATAAGAAGTCAATCATTTGACACCCCAAACAAGAGTTTAGAAACTTGCATGAAGTAAAGGGTCGTAAGGCCTCTATTCATAATTAAGCTATACAAAGTAGGAAAAAAATTATATCTTACAATAAGGCGACGAAGCTTGCCAGTTTCATGAACAACTGTGTGTGACAAGTAGGTGGATGGATGATACTCTTTGAAGAACTTATCAACAGCATCACTAACTGAAACACCTTCAGATACTGGAATAGCTCGAACAAGAACAGTGAAATGC
The DNA here is from genome assembly GCA_030378355.1 of Eleusine indica. Taxonomy (NCBI): domain Eukaryota; kingdom Viridiplantae; phylum Streptophyta; class Magnoliopsida; order Poales; family Poaceae; genus Eleusine; species Eleusine indica. Next base: position 14,699,078 of record CM059494.1, read on the forward strand.
TGAGGGAGTGGCTTTGAAGTCATAAAGTAGTCCAGCCTCTTTCCAGAGATATATTTGTACTCCTGCAAAAGTGACAATATGGACATGAAACAGTAAAATATTGGACAAAAAAAAAGTTGTAGAATCGAATGCTAGGCCCAGAAAGTATGCATCGAAGAGGACAATGAGACATAATGAACACTACAGATAATGGTTTATAGAGTAACAGAAATGTATACTATTGGGAAAAGGGAATGCAAAAGTGAAACCAAAAGGAGATAAAAGCTAAATTACTTACACGATACAGTAGGTAGCAAGAAATTCCAGTTAAGATATACACAGCAGAAAAGTGAAGCCATAATCTGCCAACAACATTAAGAATGACTTGTAACACTCTCCAGTGGAACAAATGTGTCAATATGGAGAATATACACTAAAACAAACACTATGGACGTGATGGCACATGTCATCATTATCAAATTGTAAATACTGCTAAAAACATTTTCCCTCTTATTCTCAGTGACTCCCAATTGTTTCTTATTGTACTAGAAATTTAGTAAGGCGCAACTAATGGAAAAAAACGTGAATCAAGATTAATACGTACCTTTAGACCGATACCGTATAAACACTAAACAGTAGGGGAAAAGTAAATGTCTTGCCAAATTAAGCATCCTAAGAAAATAACTTGGAAACGGTACAGTATTACATGAACAGGACACTGCCTCTATCAAAGCACAAAATCAACCTGAGCCGCTAAGCTAAACTGAACAGGACACTAAATCAACAACTTGCAATTAGCTTGAGACACTGAACAAAAGGGAACAAAACCCTCGAGAACCCCTAAATTTGCATCAAATTAAGCGTGAACGTGCTCGAATTCCTCACTTTTTGGACCCGTCCTGGACGTTGGAGATACTGAAGAGATCGACGGACTTGTTGGGCAGGTCGTGGAAGTCGATATTCCGCAGCTGGTCCCCAAGGAAGTTCACTGGCAGGAGCACACCGAGCCCAAGCACCACGGCCGCGGTGAAGACCCTGATGCTGCACACACTCAGGAGCACACAAGCTCCATGGAGTCAGGAAACGGAACCCAATTGGGAAAGGGGAACAGAGTCGCGAAGCAGAAGATGAAAGGGGCTTCCACCTGAAGACGAAGATGCGGACGAAGACGACGCCATCGAGCCCCGCGGCGGCGTGGATTTCCTCCTCCGAGCGGCGCCACGCGGCGCAGAGCCACGGCTCGAGCGGCGCGTAGGGCCGGCGCGGGGAGTAGACCTCGACGTACGCCGGGCGGCGGCGGAGCAGCGTGTAGGCCCCAGCGAGGAGCACGGTGAGGGCCAGGTTGATGCCCACCGACGTCGCGAGCGCCGACAGGATCATCGCGGAGGCGGCGGCGGCGTCGGGAGCTCCCCTTCGCCGGAGAGGTGGGACCCGTCAGTCAGTGGGAGACGAAGGGCGGGCGGGTACGTCTTCTTCACTTCCGCTTTACCGCGCTCGCTCGCGGCGTGGCGCCCGCTCTGAGCTCCAGACGAGACAAGATCTCGATGGGCATTGACAATGGTGGGCCCGATTACGGTGCGGCCCTGTGCTGTCAGAGAACCACGTGGCGATGGTGGTCCCACTGGTGTGACGTGGTGGTCGGCGCAGGTTTATCTATAGATTCTGGAAGGAGTACGTGTGGCCCCGGCCTTGTGACGTGTATGCCGGTAGTATATATGTATGAATACACGTATGGTATCAATCTATCTATACTATAAAAATTAAATATCTATCCATCTAAACCCACCTGTAAATCCTTATATCTACCACATTCTCAATCTTAATTAAAATTTAACTATTTGATTAATTCAGGACCCATCATAACATATGACATTACATTCTCTTCTATATAAAACCGATCTCGTCTACCACCTAAATCACGATTTTTTTTCACCACAGAAAACTTACCCGCCCGCACGTACCCATCCCAGATTTTTTGCTCACGTGATTTCCTTTCACTGTTTTCCCATCTCCATCCCCACAGCCCAGACCGCTAGTGGCTCCTCCTACATTCATATCCTCTCCTCACCTCCTCCTCGATTCAGATCCGCATCGACAGAAGCAGTTATTCGAGGGAAGCTACGACGGCTAACCTCGCCCTCATGGCGCGCGCGCCGCGATGGCAGCGGCGAGGCTCACACCAGCACCTAGGCGACCAAGGCTCTGACTCCACACGCTCTCCCATGATGGGTTCTGTCACGGATGCTGGCGCTGCGATGGTCGCTCGCTTCTGGTGGCCCCCTCCCTTCAGTGGCGGACCTAGCTTTTAGCCGAAGAGTATGTCGCGACAAAATTGTCATACATAATTTAGTTGAATCAATATATAATACGGTAATAAAATATAAGTTTACTAATGAATTCAGTAATTAAGATTCAAAATACGCACAAAAGAAACTTACACGCCTACAATTCAAATCTTCTTGTTTGGCCTATGGTTTCTGGAAGCCATAAAAGTCTGAATTACATTCTCTTCATCCACTTCAAAAAAAATGTCTCGTTCAATGAAAATGACTAGACAATCATCCAAAAGACTATCATCCATCTTATTTCTCAACTTGCTTTTGATGAAATTCATTGCAGAAAACACTCTTTCGACACTTGCCGTCGTCACCGGTAGAACCAACGCCAATTTGAGAAGCAAGTAAACTAAATCATAAGCTATATGCATTTTAGTCTCAACAAGCTTAACTGAGAGGTCAACAATATTTTTTATGTCATTGAACCTAGCATCTTGTCTTATAACATGAATATAACCATCAAGTTGCATTTCAAGTTTTAGCAAATCAGAGTCGAAGATGTCATTAGGGTAGAACTCGGCAAGCCTACATACCTTCTTAGCATCAAAACAAGCATATGAGTTGGTAGGATCAAAGGCTGACATACAAGATAGTAGCTCCATGTTGACCTCATCAAACCGATTATCAAGCTCTTGGCTAATTTGATCAATCACCCCAATATAAACTTCTCTTCTAAAATGATCATTATTTGTTTGGTTCCGAGCACACCTTACTGATTTTTCATAAGGCACATAATTATCCTCCATAACAGGAACTTGGACACCATATTTGTTGTAAAACAAGGTGACCCTTTGAAGGAATTGATTCCAACGCTCAGACCTCAATTATTGCATTCTACTCTTTGCCATTTGAAAGTCCCTTAATGTCGCCTAGAGGGAGGGGGGAGGGGGGGGTGAATAGGCGTTTCTAAAAATTAACAAAAACTCGCAGCAGAATTAAAAACGTCAAAACCGGTTGCTCCGGTTATACCGGTTTTGTCAGAGAGCTTGGAATAAAAGTACTAATGAAGAGAAAAGAACCAAGCGCTCAAGATAAGCAAGCTATCAAAGCAAACACAGAAACCACCCCAATTAGATTCACAAAGAATCAATCTCAGAAAATATACTTCCAAAACCGGACCCACCGGTTTAGCAAACCGGCTACACCGGTTTTCCTGGAACAGATAGAAATAAAACAAGTAACACACTAACTAGAGGGACTACACTAGTGTGAACTACACAAGAGAGTAACCAAGATACACATAAACTAGATTCACCAAGAATCTACACAATTGAGCACCGACTAAAACCGGTCTCACCAGTTTGAGAAACCGGACACCAGTTTCCTCGGGGCAGAGAGTATAAAACAGGAAATAATCGCGTTCCACTTAGTTCTAGCAAACTTAAAGATCCTAATAGAGCATGCAAGATCTAGAGCAAGTAATCACTAAGAGTACTAGCACAACTACATATGCAACCTATGAATCACAAATAAAAGAAGCAAGAACTAAAGAAAGGAAACTAAATGAAGCACGCGGAGATTTGTTTGCCGAAGTTCGGATACACCCGTGAACCCTACGTCTCCGTTGAGGAAGCTTGAGCTGCCCACAAAGCACACTCCAAGCCGGGTCTCTTTCAACCGCTTTCCCCGATCCACTATCTTGGCTTCTTTCCTTGCGGAGGAGAAGCGGACCTTCACAAACTTTCCCAAGCCTCACCACAAGCTTGGAAGCTCTAGGGCGACGCCTAGCCGACTAGGAAGATTCACCTCCAAGAGTAACAAATGCTTCACGGATTTGCAACACAACGCTCAAATGCTCAAGTGTAGGATTTTCTCTTTTGTGCTCTCAATCTCAATCCCTCTCAAACCAATGCTTAGGATTTCTCACAAATCACTCAAACCTCACAAAGAGGTGTTGAGCTCTACAAGGCTTTGGATGTATTTTATTTGTGTACATGATCAGCCCCTTCCAAAGAAGGTGGGAGAGAGACTATTTATACTTGTCCCCCAAAAACTAGCCGTTATACTGAACCAGCCAAAACCGGTCCCACGGTTCCCAAACCGGTACCATCGGTTTTCCTGAACTAGCCGTTACAGGTTTGAACCAAAACCAGTCTCTCCGGTTTGGTAAACCGGTTACACCGGTTTTCCCTGTCACAGTGAGAGTTAGTGTGAGTATAGGTATTGTGTTTCTCTCATCTCACTTGGATTTTTATTTGAGCATTGAGACCTTAAATGCAAACCATGTAGCATCCCTCTTGATAGAGCGGCATGCCTAAAACTCAAAATAAAAATAAAACAAGTCCTCAACTTGAGCTTGCATGATTAATGAATTTTGCCACTTCTTTTCTTTTAAGCTTTATGAGGGCTGCCACATGTCCTTTTGCTGAGCATCATCACCTAGAGCTTGTGACTTGGAAACTCTTTATTTATCATGTCCATTTCCAATCTTTTGGTCACAAGTCACATTATGTCTTCACATTCCAATAATGAATAATACTTGGAAATGCATGACCACATATAGCTTGATCGGTCCATCGCGATTGCGCTCTACCTGCCCTTCACCATGGCTTGGGTCCCTCGGCGCCAAGACTCCATCTTGCCCTTCTCCCGTGCATGGTCCATCGCGGCCAAGTCATGCCAACCCTTCACCATCTTGCTATCTTGAGCCACACATAACTTTATATCATCGTTATGCCTTCGTTTGAGTTTCTTCTTTGAAATATTATTTTGATCAAGTTGCTTCCAAGATCAGTGCATAGAAGAATAGCACTTGATCACATCTTTTTCTTGACAACACCAATTTGTTGAGACCATCCCCTATCGATGGTTTTCATGTCCCACATTCATTTCAAACCTTGGCTTGTCACAATATTGCTTTATATGGACCTATTTATTTGACACTTCTCCTTTTCAACATATAGGCCCATTTTCCTTATACAAATGTACATTATTGAAGATGATCATTTAGATTCATGAAAAGTATATTCTTCATGTTCAACCTGCTCATATACTCATAAAGAGGATTAGTTCTTTAATCACGTTGTCATACAACCACCAAAACCCACTAGGGACATATATGCACTTTCAATCTCCCCCTTTTTGGTGATTGATGACAACCTTGATTAAAGCTTACAAATGATATTCATTAAGAAATTTTGAATGCATCCATATAGGATGAGCTCCCCCTAAAACTGTGCATATGAATGAAATTCATCAATTTTGGCCTCAAATGCCAATTTGCATATTTTTGAATTAAGTCCACAGGAGCTCCCCCTATATATGTGCATTCGTGGGGTACAACAAGTGTGTGCGAACAATTAGTACGTGATGCATATGACAAGAGAACCACAAAGAAATAAATCAAAGGAACCATATGTGCTGTCTGGCAAAACCGGTTTGCTCCGGTTTGCCAAACCGGTGCCACCGGTTTTTCCAGACTTCACATATTCACTGGAAAAAAAATAGTACAACAATTCATAACAATTCAACCAGTATCACACCATAGCACAAATGAAAGATTCTAGAGACTTATTACAAGGTTCATCACATAAAGAGCACACATTACAAAATATCTCAAGTCCACGAGGTAAAACAAGGAAAATGGACAAATTGGTTCTGTCTGGCAAAACCGGTTGCTCCGGTTTGCCAAACCAGTGCCTCCGGTTTTCCCAGACAAACCATAACTGAAAAACAGAAACCAATGAAGACTTGGAGCTTTAATCCTTCTCTCCCCCTTTGTCATCTAGCACCAAAAGGGGTCTTCCTTGTCATCATAGATCACTCCTCCTCCTCGTCTTCCTCATCATCTTCATCATTGTTGGGCGGAGGAGGTGGAGGGTTAAATGGTGGCACTTGTGAGGTCCCCGCTCCACCAGGCCCAAAAATAGCCCCACTGATGTCTGTATCTCCAAGCCAAGAGGAGTAGGGGTTCTCCTGCTCATAGCGACTCATCCTCGCCTCAAATGACTCAATCTCTGGACTTTGTTCACCTTCAGAGGCAATAGGAGAGCGAGGAGGCTGAAGATTGCTTTGTTGGTGGAGGAGTTTCATTGTCCTTGTGTCCTTATTTCTTGCCTGCCTCTCATGATGTGCCCTCACATTAGCATCATGTTGGGACCTACACATCCCAAAGAGCATACCAAAGAGTTTCTTGATAGGTGAGGGAGGCTTGTCCCTTTGCTGCCCACTCCCTCTAGGTGCTACAGAGGTGGATGCACCATGAGTTGGTGCTGCTGCACTGCTGTCCACTGCTGTACTTCTCAAGTCATTCTTGATTCTCAGGGGAAGATGCTCCTTGTCATAGTCCACAGTGCGTCCTGTCACCCTCTCAATCATATGCATAATGTATGGGGCATAGGCACAACTCTTCAATGGGCTCTTGGAAAGGACTTTTATCTCCTCCCAGATAAAGTCAAAGACTGAGAAGTCATGCCCATTTGCTCCCATGGAAGCAAGTATGTTTCTGTTGTAGGAGGGAAGCTTTGTGGGATCACCTTCCCTAGGAGTGAGGGTCTTCCTAAACAACTTGTTGATGTAGGCATAGAAGGGAAGCAAGTCTGTGATAGTGCCATAATTTTCTTGCTTTCCTCTAGGATACATGTGCCTCAATCCTCTATCACCAAGGCGGGTAGCATAGTGAATCCTAGGACGATTTGCATCAAGCCGCTCAAGACCAAAAAGCCTAGCAAACTGTGCATAGCTCACCTCATACCACTGGCCTTCTGTCATCCAATGCATCTTTCTTGTATTTCCATGCTCCTCCACATACAAGGTGGCATAGAACTGGGCAACTACTTCATTGTTCCAATTCTTCTGAAAGCCAAGAATGTCATTCACATGTTTTGCCTTGCATGCAGTAATGACTTCATTGAATATGAGATCATCCTTGCTTTCCATGTATGCCCAATCAACCCATTGTGCATTTGCCACTGGAGTGTGCTTCTTTGACAAGATCACTGACTCATAGAAATCCTGCTGAAAGAATGTGTGAAACCTGTAGTCAGTGGCCTCTCTCTGAAGAGGTCTAGGGTCCTTGGCCCTCATCTCTCTCACAACCTCTGTGTGTCCCTTGTAGCTTATCTTCTCTCTCCGTCCTGGGTTTTGAGGTGGCCGGAATGAGAGATGTCCTAGATGCACATAGGCCTGAGGGATGATCTCATCCACATCAAATTCCTCCTGCTCTTCCTCCTCCTCATCACTCCCCTCTGAGCTGCTAGTTGCTGCTGTGCCAGAGCTCCCAGCTGCTGTCCTAGGAGCACCACTAGGAGAGACATAGGCCTCATCCTCCATATCATCATCATCAGATGACTCATCTTCCTGCACTGGATTTGTAGGAGCGTCATCGATAGTCACAGTACCTCTGGGCAGCCTTCTCACTGTCTGCTTCCGTCTTTGATAGACGGTGTCAAATTGTGTCCCTTGCCCATCATCATGCCTTGCCTTTACATTCCTTTCCCTTTCCTCGTCTGACATACTGACCCTGTGATAGATATGAATGAACAAGGTCTTAGGATACAATAGGGAATGATAAAAGAAGGTTTGGATAACAATTAGAGGTAAAAATATGAAAATAGGTGCTCTCTGGAAAAACTGGTGCCACCGGTTTGCCAATCCGGTGCCTCCGGTTTTCACAGAGAAAACGTATGCTCATAATTTTATCTAAAAGTGTTTTAGGTAAACTCTAGGCATGAGCAATACTTGGAAACAATTCTAGGACAAGATGAATCAGAGAATCGATCAAAAGCTTGAATTAGGGTTTCTCTGCCAAAACCGGTGCCTCCGGTTTACCAAACCGGTCCCACCGGTTTTCACAGAGAAAACCTAGTTCATGAATCCGATCGATTTGTCCAAGTTTTATGGGGATTGGTTGCTAGGGAGGGCTCTAGGACAATCTAGGAGGCAATGTACCAGAGGAAAAAAAATTGAATCTACCAAAGGTGCTAAGAGATCGAAACTTGAGACGATAGATACCTTTGGAGAGGAGAAACTCAAATCCGGTGGAAGAACTGGAGCCTCCGATCCTAGGGCACAAAGATCCACCCACGAGCCGAAGAAATTCATGGATAGAACTTGAAATCGCCAATGGAGGAGAGGGGTGGCCGCAGCACGGTTGCTTTGGGAGGAGGAGAACAAATGAGGGAGAAGGGGTAAGTTATGGGGTCGGGCTGGTTAAATCGACAAAACCGGTGCCTCCGGTTTTGTCAGGATCTGAACAAAACCAGATTGAGAGGAGATCTTCAATGAATATTGCTTCCAAGCCTTACATTCTTTGCATTTTCCTTTGTAGATCAAATCCTTGACTTTGATGATGAAGAATATGATAATGATCAAGATTTGATTTGAAGAGATTTTGGACTTGAGAGAGAAGATCTCACTAATTGTGGTTAGCCAATCAAACAATCAAGGAGAACAATAACCACAAGTAGCTAGACATGATCACAAAGATCAAGAGTCACAAAAAAAAAACTTAGGACAGGATATTATATATATATATATATATATATATATATATATATATATATATATATATATATATATATATGTCCTTTATTAATTTTGAAAAGTCTTATCTTAACTCACAAAGAGCATGTTTGTGACATGAGTCACACACAAGCCAAGGCATATCCTACCATTTGAATTCTATATGCATAATAAAGAACAAAAGAGGTCATGAGGACATACCTTTGGTGGCTATCTTCTTCATTTCAACAAATGAAGGTAACCAATTTCCTTGTGCTTATTTATTCTTTATTATTTGTGTTTAATTTTTCAAAAATCACTTTTGATGCACTTTCAATGATAGACACTTAGAATTAGTAGCACAAGATGGATTCTCACACATAGTAATTATCCATTCATATCCAAGCAAGAACCACCTCAAGAAATAGAATATATGTTTTCTGTCTAAACCGGTCCCTCCGGTTTACATAGATAACATATATTGAATTAAAAGCTAAACTGAGATAGAGAGTTACTCCTTTTTACTTGATCTCAGCATGAGGCATCATTCATCATAACTTATTCCATATTGAGACTAAACACAAAACAACTCAGCAAAAACATTAGTCTCCTTTTGACTCAAGATATAAAATGAATCTCCCCCTAAATATGTGCACCAAATCTTTTAGATAATTTGTGATGTGTGCACATGTTCTATTAGGAACATAGAGAGGTTCAAATTATATCTTGGTCAAGGTTGGAAGATAATTAAAACCAAGAAAGGAGAACAAGTCAAGGAATACTCACAACTACAAAAGTTCATCAGGAGAAACCGGACCCTCCGGTTTGCCAAACCGGTGCCACCGGTTTTTCCATATTCCCTGTTTCTTCACTTCATCGGACATATCCGATGGTCATCGGACATGTCCGATGACACAAAGTGGCAGAGGCACTGTAGTCCGATGAGCTTGTCCGAGACGTCGGAGTTTCCACACGGCATCAGACAAGTCCGATTAGTGTCGTACAAGTCCGACGGCCATATGTGGCATCTTTACTGGAGTCCAATGGACTTGTCCGATGTATCGGACAAGTCTGAGAAACCGGTCCCTCCGGTTTTATAAACCGATCCTACCGGTTTTCCTAAGTTCTTGATTTCCTGATATTTCATTAGAATTCCTTTCCTTCTTGCTTTGTGTTGCTTTCTTGGCTCCTTGTTTCTATTCATCAATTCTGAGAGATATTTATATAACAAATTTTCTCCAAGGAAGACATTAATTGCATCTCGTTACAAAATCATTCATGCTCGTATACTTGAGAGCATTCCACAAGTAGTAACATGAACTTGTGGGATCATTGCTGCAGAAATAAGGAACAAGACAAAGAGTGTTTAGTGGTACTTATTCTTTTCCTTGATGTCATTGATGTAGATAGTATTTTAATGTCTCCATGCTTGGCAAGTTTGCATGTTGTTCCACCATTCTTGTGTATGCCAAGTCATCAATGCATCACCTGCAGCTTATAAGCTCTTTCAAGCACTTTTTGGTACCCAACGCTTGTTGGGTCCTTGAGGGTTAGTTAAATAAGATTTTGACACCCAAGTAGATTTTGTGCTAGCAATAGGTGAGCTAATCACTTTGATAGCACAAGTGTCATTGTTGGCCTTAATAGATACAAAATCATAATTGACCAACTTGGAACTAAGAACTTGAGTCAAGGGGCAATCCTTACTAAGATGTCCTTTGTCCCGACACGTGTATCATGTTTGATGCTTAATTCTTTTAGACTTGTCCATAATTCTCTTCTTGATGTTTTCATTCTTGTCCATATGTCTTGTGTATGCTGACACTAAGACTTTCTCTAATTGCTTGATGGAATGGAGCTTTTCTGCAGAAACCGGTCCCCTGGGTTTGGCAAACCGGTCCCTCCGGTTTTGACAGACTTGCTCCATTCTTGTATCTCTTGGACATGAGACTATCTTGTGTCCTTTCTCCTTGCATCCAAAGCATCTTCTTTGAGATAGACTTCTTTGTCTTCTAGAGAGTGTAGATTGGCCATTTTTTCTTGATGGGCATTCCGAAGTAAAATGTCCCATTGATGAACATTTGAAGCACTTGATGTGTAATTTCTTGTTAGTCTTTTTCTTGTTTCTCTTATCATGGATCTTCTTTAAGTCAGTGGGAGGGCTTTTGGCACATGTGGCTGTTGACCCCTTCTCAAGCTTCTTAACCATGATATCACGGTTATTTTGAGATGGTTGCACATGGCCTTTGCCTTTCAACCGACTTAAGTCCATGTTGAGCCTCTATACTTCTCTTTTGAGGTAATCATTTTCACTTGCAATAAGTTCATCACAAGTTTCTACAATTACTTGCTCATCATGTGATGGCTTTGCTTGAGAACAGCAAGTGTTAGCACAAGGTAAAACAATTGATTGTGTTATGCATGTGCATGTGTGAGGTTGTGAAGATTTTACCACAGTAAGTGCAACCTCATGAGTTGTTTCTAGCATGGTATATGAGTCAATGAGCTTCTCATGTGAGCATAGAAGATCACCATGTCTCTCTTGCAATTTCTTATGCATGCTAGCAAGCTTTTGAAACTCAGCCATGATCATTTTGTTTGCTTCCTCTAGCTGTGCTATATAAGAAGATTTGTTAGTAGCACTAGTATGATCATTCCTTGAGTTGTTAACCTTTTCAACTAAGGATACATGAGACTTTCCATGTCTCTTGGCCATGATTTTGAGCATGAGCTTCTTGGTGACATAGACTCTTCACTTGGTCTAAATCTGCAACTAGGATCTTCAACTTGATCATTAACAGAAATAGTTTCTGTTCTGCCAAAACCGGTGCAACCGGTTTGGGAAACTGGTGCCTCCGGTTTTCCCAGATTGGCAGTTTGAGTCTTTTCTTCTTCATTGTTGGAATCATCATATATTTCTTGAATACAAGTCCACATAGAATGAACATTCTTCAACTTGTATATCTTATCGAAGACGTCCCTACTCAATGCACCAAATAGGGCATTAGTAGCTTGGGCTTGGAGACGTAGGCATTTTTCTTGTGCTTGTGTGGTAGATTCCCTGTCAATGTTATGAGAAAAACCTACATCCACAACCCACCAAATTTTGGGACTCATCTCCTAAAAATATGAGATCATCTTAATTTTCTAATTAGCATAATTTGTGCCATCAAAGTATGGTGCCTCGTATGAAGGTTGTGAAATGATAGAAAACGAGGCGCTAGAACAACCATAAGGAATTTGACACATTTTACCTTGCGACATGATTGATTCTCCAAGTGGTTAGGCCTAATGAGGAGATTAGGCTCTAATACCAATTGAAAGTCCCTTAATGTCGCCTAGAGGGGGGGGGGGTGAATAGGCGTTTCTGAAAATTAACAAAAAGTCGCAGCGGAATTAAAAACGTCAAAACCGGTTGCTCCGGTTTAGCAAACCGGTTACACCGGTTTTGTCAGAGAGCTTGGAATAAAACAACTAATGAAGAGAAAAGAACAAAGCACTCAAGACAAGCAAGCTATCAAAGCAAACACAGAAACCACCCCAATTAGATTCACAAAGAATCAACCTCAGAAAACAAACTTCCAAAACCGGACCCACCGGTTTAGCAAACCGGTTACACCGGTTTTCCTGGAACAGATAGAAATAAAACAAGTAACACACTAACCAGAGGGACTACACTAGTGTGAACTACACAAGAGAGTAACCAAGATACACATAAACTAGATTCACCAAGAATCTACACAATTAAGCACTGACCAAAACCGGTCTCACCGGTTTGAGAAACCGGACCCACCGGTTTCCTCGGGGCAGAGAGTATAAAACAGGAAATAATCGCGTTCCACTTAGTTCTAGAAAACTTAAAGATCTTAACAGAGCATGCAAGATCTAGAACAAGTAATCACTAAGAGTACTAGCACAACTACACATGCAACCTATAAATCACAAATAAAAGAAGCAAGAACTAAAGAAAGCAAACTAAATGAAGCACGCGGAGATTTGTTTGCCGAAGTTCGGATTCACTCGTGAACCCTACGTCTCCGTTGAGGAAGCTTAAGCTGCCCACAAAGCACACTCTAAGTCGGGTCTCTTTCAACCGCTTTCCCCGATCCACTATCTTGGCTTCTTTCCTTGCGGAGGCGAAGCGGACCTTCACAAACTTTCCCAAGCCTCACCACAAGCTTGGGAGCTCTAGGGCGACGCCTAGCCGACTAGGAGGATTCACCTCCAAGAGTAACAAATGCTTCACAGATTTGCAACACAACGCTCAAATTCTCAAGTGTATGATTTTCTCTTTTGTGCTCTCAATCTCAATCCCTCTCAACCCAATGCTTAGGATTTCTCACAAATCACTCAAACCTCACAAAGAGGTGTTGGGGAGAGCTCTACAAGGCTTTGGATGTATTTTATGTGTGTACACGATCAGCCCCTTCCAAAGAAGGGGGAGAGAGACTATTTATACTTGTCCCCCAAAAACTAGCCATTATATTGAACCAGTCAAAATCGGTCCCACCGGTTCCCAAACCGGTACCACCAGTTTTCCTGAACTAGCCATTACAGGTTTGAACCAAAACCGGTCTCTCTAGTTTGGTAAACCGGTTACACCGGTTTTCCCTGTCACAGTGAGAGTTAGTGTGAGTATAGGTATTGTGTTTCTCTCATCTCACTTGGATTTTTATTTGAGCATTGAGACCTTAAATGCAAACCATGTAGCATCCCTCTTGATAGAGCGGCATGCCTAAAACTCAAGATAAAAATAAAACAAGTCCTCAACTTGAGCTTGCATGATTAATGAATTTTGCCACTTCTTTTCTTTTAAGCTTCATGAGGGCTGCCACATGTCCTTTTGCTGAGCATCATCACCTAGAGCTTGTGACTTGGAAACTCTTCATTTACCATGTCCATTTCCACCCTTTTGGTCACAAGTCACATTATGTCTTCACATTCTAATAATGAATAATATTTGGAAATGCATGACCATATATAGCTTGATCGGTCCATCGCGATTGCGCTCTACCTGTCCTTCACCATGGCTTGGGTCCCTCGGCGTCAAGACTCCATCTTGCCTTTCTCCCGTGCATGGCCCATCGCGGCCAAGTCATGCCAACCCTTCACCATCTTGCTATCTTGAGCCACACATAACTTTGTATCATCGTTATGCCTTCTTTTGAGTTTCTTCTTTGAAATATTGTTTTGATCAAGTTGCTTCCAAGATCAGTGCATAGAAGAACAGCACTTGATCACATCTTTTTCTTGACAACACCAATTTGTTGAGACCATCCCCTATCAATGGTTTTCATGTCCCACATTCATTTCAAACCTTGGCTTGTCACAATATTGCTTTATATGGACCTATTTATTTGGCACTTCTCCTTTTCAACATATAGGCGCATTTTCCTTACGCAAATGTACATTATCGAAGATGATCATTTAGATTCATGAAAAGTATATTCTTCATGTTCAACCTGCTCATATACTCATAAAGAGGATTAGTTCTTTAATCACGTTGTCATACAACCACAAAAACCCACTAGGGACATATATGCACTTTCACCATTTTAACAAGAGAGATTGCATTAAGAATATCTTGCTCCCTTCTTTGCAAACACTCGGATAACTCATTTGCGTACCCAAGAATAAGAAACATTAAGTGTGCAACCATAACAAACTCAAAGGACTCAAATGCTCCAAGCACATAATGTATTTTGGTCCAATCAGCCTTATGTATAGGATCATCTCCAAGAGTGATGAGTACATCATGAATTGAAGGATACATAGTAATGATGTTGCATATAGTTTTGTAATGGGAGCCCCGTCGAGTCTCACAAGGCCTAGGCAATCCCATCTCTGATTTAATCCACTCCCCGTTTCAAGTTCACCATAATCAAGTGCATGAACAATTTGCTCAAGTCTAGCATTTCAAAGCATTCCATGACGCTTACAAGAAACTCTAACAATACTGAACAAGAGAGATACTTGATCAAACAACCCCTTACAATCAGTATTGCCTTTTGCCATAGCAACAAGTACTAGTTGGAGTTGATGTGCAAAACAATGGATATAGTAAGCAGAAGGTGACTCTTTCATTATCAATGATTTCAGCTCTTTAATTTCACCTTTCATATTGCTAGCCCCATCATAACCTTGACCACGAACATGACTCAAAGTCAAATCTTGACTGACAAGTAAAGACTCAATTGCTTCCTTAAGTGATAAAGAGGTGGTATCATCTATATGAACAACTCCAATAAAATGCTCACATGGCCTTCCCCATTTATCAACATAACGCAAATAAAGGTCTAGTTGTGTTTCTATGTGATATATCACTAGACTCATCAGCTAATATTGCAAAGGGTTCCTCACCAAGTTCTTCAATTATTTTCTTTCTAGTTTCTATGGCACAATATTGAATAACTTGCTTTTGTATCTTTGGGCTGGTTAAGGTGCAATTACCTGGAGCATTGTGAAGAACATACTTATGCTCTTCTTCATTATTTGATGCAACAAAATCCAATAGCTCAAGAAAGTTTCCTCTATTGCTGGAATCCTCACTTTCATCATGTCCATGAAATGCTAATCCTTGATGCAAAAGGAATGTGATACATCGAAGTGTATAAGTCAATCTGATCTTATAAAGTCGACGATCCTCACCACTCCACTTCTCAATTTTATCATCAATTGCGGCATCAGGATTCATAAAGCCAATGCATTTCTCTTGAGTTGTCTTATGTGCAAAAGAATTCATATGTTTCAGAAGTGCTTTACCTCATATATTCCAATTTCTCTAACTTTGAACTGTAAATGCATCTGCCCCCTTGCCCCCCTTTTTTCTCTTTGAACAAGTAGCAAACAAAGCAAAATATAGCATCCCTCTTAACACTATATTCAGTCCAACTATAATTGTATAGCCATAAAGGAGAGCATGAACGATCTCTAGTTCCAATTTTTCTCTTTAGAAATTCATGTCCAATAGGTTTCAGTGGCTTAAAAAGAATATATGCTCTTCTAATTGCATCTTGATCATTGACATTATAACTTACAATGGGCAACCTTTCACCTGGATCATGTGGAAGACGATTAATATTATAAACCGGTTGTGGCGGCGGTGGTGCTGATGGTTGCGACGATGGCAGTACACCTTCAACTTCTTCTAAAAGCAAAGAAGATGACACAGGACTAGGATTCAAAATGTCTGAAATTATTGTCTCTTTCTCTTGACTGTCCTCATCTCCCACAGTTGCAGCCTGAGCCGGTGAAGGAGATGCGGATGGTGCATCAGCAAGCTTCTTTGCTGCATGTTTTCGGAAAAGTGAAGCAATGTCCCCACCCCTCTTCATAGTTCAACAATTCTGTAGCTAAATTTTCATATGAATCTCCAATCAGCAGTGCGACACATAAATTCCCCAATTAAATTTACAAATTTCCTATTTGAGAATTTAAGAATGTGGTTGTTATATATTTAATTTTTAAGCATATACTCAATTATAAGGCAACTACGTAAGATTCATGGTTAGGATGCTATATTGAGTAATGTTCAAGTTTGATAGAGTGAATCAAATAATACCGCTTTATGTAGTTTACTTATTCTATTTCTCCTAGAATAATACCGCTTTGATGAGTGATTCCAATACCTTTAGTTAATTTCATTAATCAAAAAATCTTGGTTGTTTTTGGTTTAAATATGCATTAAAAAAATTATATGTGCATGCCGCACGTGCATCACTGCTGAATATTGATTGATCTCGCAATTTTGAGTAAATTATTTCTTGTTTGTGTCATAAATAGGCTTTGTTGTTGTAGTTGTAGTACAGATGTATTTTGTTTACTGAAGTAACAGTTATATCTAGATAGATTATTGTTCAATCAATATTGTTTACTGATTCTTATTTGAGTTTGAAATTATGGGTAACTGCTTAGACTAAAATCATATGAATTTCTAGAACATAAATCAAATTGTATGTATACTTTTTCTGTTTAAAAAAATGGTAGCAAGTTCTACCAAACCGTTTCATGACTTGATAAACATGAAACTGAAACGGAGAAAAATAAAAAACAGAGATTACACCATTTGATGTTGTGTTGTTTTGGGCAGAGTGCTTAGCCAGGGGACTGTTTGCATTGCTTCCTGCTACTGCTCTATTTGTAGACTAAGGATTTCGACCTTAAACTTTAAAACATCACGCCTTGGAGATAACTTTGAGGCATTATTGGAAAAAAAATTATGTGACTCGTACTTCATACTGAGCTCTGCCTATGTGGTCTTAACATTGCCGATCCCAAACCCGCATAAAGGAGGAGGGATTATGACAGACTTGGCAAGCCAATAATTATTTTAGCCATTGAATCTCAGTTTCATATACCATTGTACAGGTAAATGGAAACATTAGTAGTGATAGTCAAAATATGTTTCCAGGTGTCTCCATGCATGATGAGGTTCAATTTGTATCTTTAGTCTTATCTATGATTTCATATTTTGGATTACTGCCAAACCAGGATAAGGTACTACTTCTATAAATGGAGATTATTGAGACAAAGGTACTTACATGTCTGGCCAATTATGATGTTCATTCAGTTAAATGCATATTTCGTGAACCACATGACTATTGCTTGGCCGAACAAACTCTAAATGAATGCACATCTTAAAAAAATGCTTTGAGTGCCATTTCCATACTTAAAATAAAGAACTTGTTGGAAGATTGGTCAAAATAATTTATATACGCAGCCACACAAGTGTCCTCAAACATTTTGGTCTTTTGCCATGTAAGCATAAACGATACTAATTTCATTCCACCATGTACTATTTTCTTATTCAAACCCATGGCATATGTCTTTACTTTAATTTCAGAAAAGAGGTATAAATCGCTGATTTGCACATGACCATTTGGCATGGTTTACCATAACCTGCGAAAGAAGCATTGTGTTTTGAAGAAGACACGACCCTGCCAGTTTTGTAGAGCCAAATGGTTTTTAGAGAAGTATTTTGTTGCAGACAAGGGAGGGTGATGATATATATTTCTGATATACCATATGAATTAAGATGACTTTACATGAGTCTGATATAATAGGATGTAATACATTTTTGGAAGCACATATATTACTTCAACTCACATTTCTCCTTCACGTATGGCCAAGTTTATCATTGCCTCTATTAGTGTCCGGTGCGAGAGGATTTTAGCATATGCAACTATACTTTTATGATATGAATGAGACTAACGAATATGGATTGATACACTTAACGCATCTTGATTATTAGTCTGTCTTTAACACATGTTTTCATTAAGTATATGATAGCCTTGTAAAACAATGACAACGTGCGTGTCGCACGTACAAAAAACTAGTATATATAATACTTTATTTTCAAACTAATTATCATATCACCTAATTCACGCTATCAGACAAAGTAGAATAAAGTAGAATATATCTAACAAAGTGGCTAGCATGACAGTGATATTGTCCTGCAGGTACAAATTCAAAAAGGAGGGTTCCTGATTATTACTATATTGAGCGAGTGATTATGCGGACTAAGATACCCACAGAACTCTTACACACGAAAAGTGTACTTCCTCCGTTTTTAAATTATTATCACTATTGATTTTTTAGTTAACTTTGATTATTCGTCTTATTTATTTTTTTTTAAAAAATATCATATATATTGTTATAGTTTGTTTTATCATCAAAGAAAATTAAAATATATCTTAAAATTTTATATATTTAAAATAATATTTTAAATTAGATGATTAGTCAAAATTAATTAAAAAATCAACCGCAACAATAATTTAAGAACGCGAGAATATAATACTTGCTCAACTATTACATTTTGTACGTCTAATCCTTTGTTAGGCCCCGACGAGCAACACGGTGAGGCCTGGCAGGATGCCCATCGACGTCGCAAGCGCCAACAGGATCATCGTGGCGGCAGCGGGAGCTCCCTTCCACGGGAGAGGTGGGACCCGTTTCATCGTGCTCGCTCGCAGCATGGCGCACGCTCTGAGCTCCGGACGAGAGAGGTTCCCCTTCGGTTCACATCAGTCCCTACCCCCTCCCCCCTTGTCATGGCCCAAAATCAAAAGAGACAGGATAAGTTGCAGCCATTGGTGACGGTGAGACCATTTTGGGAAGCTCGTTAATTAGAATGAATCTCGTTTAAGAGTGAATCAAAAAAGAATTGTAATAGGAAAACAAAACAGTACTTATTGGATCACTTGATCGCTTAAACCAGCTAATTGGTTGATTTGTATTGTCACTAAGAATGATTTAAATTTGGATGGATTTTATATTTCATAAGGAAAAAAAGATATTATGTTTTGCATGAGATGATGTAATTCATCTGTGATGTTATGACAATCATACGTTTGACTTTATCTTCACACATTAAATATTACAGATATAACTTTCTCAAATTTTTATCTCTAATACTAAAAAATCCCAAATGCATTATAACTCTCACCTGCAATCCTCCTTCAACCTGCAAACCATTGTCCCACTTACGACCAAATTGTACCCTGCGAACCGGTACCCCCCGTTCGCCGCACGCTTCCCCCGCCTCCCCGTTCGCCGTACGCCACCCCGCCACCCCGCCTCCGCCTCTGCATCCGTCTGAGTCTCGCCGATTCGATGCCCCCGGCCGCCTCCATCTGCGAGTCACCGGCCTGCGTCGCCACCTCCGCCTGGATCAGGCCTCGTCTGCCGCATTCGTCGCCCACGCTCGTCGCTTCCGGCCGCCTCCTCGCTTACTCCTCCGCCTCCGTCTGCGAGTTGCCGATGTCGTCCGGCCGCCGCCGCCTGGATCAGGCCTCGCCTGCCGCGTTCGTCGCCCGCGGCCACCGCGTGCGTCCCCCGACCGCCTCCGCCTGCGACTCGCCGGCGCTGTTCGGATCCGCACGCTCGTTGCTTCCGGCCGCCTCCCCGCTTCCCCCTCCGCCTCCGTCTGCGAGTCGCCGGCGTCGTTGGACCCTGCCGCGTGCGTCGCCCTCAGCCGCCTCCTCAATTGGTTAATTATTTTCTCCAGTAAGTATCTGTTGCTTGATTTTTATTTCGTTTTTTCGTTGCCTATGATTCAGATTTTGTTCATGTTGGTTTGTTTGTATCTCCTAACCGTTGTTATGCGGCCACTTAACTCTATTGATATTTAGAGCGGAATGAAATGAAATTATGCGTTTGATTATCTGTTTCGAACAGAGCATTGTCTGTCTGTTTCGAATAGAAAATTGTCTGTCTCTGAAACATGAATTGGATGATTTGACAAAAACATATTTTGCGCTTGCCCGTGCGTTGCGTGGCAAGGTGGTTACTAAACGCATGGAAGAGGACATGATGTTTTCTCCTTATTATTTCAGGTAGGTGCAAGGGATGGTTAAATTTGTTTGAATTGTATGTTGCGCCACAGTTGAAAAAAAGAATCATATCTGTTGAACTTGGGTTTTATAGAATATCAACATGACTGAACTGATATTTTTATTCCAATGCCTTTCATTCGTGTAGCAATAAGATGATTCTCAACATATCAGTGAACTTGATAAGAAGCCTTTTGTCTCCTCAACTTGTTGTTTTTGCGGCAAATCCTGTTTGTTTTTCTATCTGTGCGTGAATCTGATAGTGCTATAATATGGGTTCAGTAGTTGAGTTTTGTTGCTTGAAAGGCTTAGGCTTTTAGTTTAGTGAAAGGCTTAGTTCTTGACAGCTTGTTAAACCTGTGGTTGAAAGCATATATCATGAATTAAACCCAAAATGGGGGCAGTGAGCATGAATCTGATGGTGCTAAAATTGCAGACTCAATTTTCAGTGCTACAACCTCAACCAGAATTTTCATTTAGCAACTGAGTTCAAGCGCAGGAACCCTTTGTGGCTCACAATTAGATGAGCACGGACCTTCGAGCATGCATCTAGCATGCCATTGCATCAAATTCATTGTTACTTCTCTTAAAGTGTTATTTATTTTCCATTCCCTATTAACAACAATTTTTAAGTCATTATTACTACTCTGCTAACAATATAGTTCCTATTACTTCTATCTTGTATCATGAGTGCCTCCTTGTTTCACAATGCAATGCTCTTGCAGAGCATTTTCTGGGTGAAGTATGCTATTATATATCTTCAAATATGTCTGTAGTCAAATGGAAAATAAACTCTACACAAGACATGATGACACTATATAATGAATAGTTTTTTCAATACTTTGCAGGATGAGTTTGGCCATGTTTCATTCATCGTTTCTTGAACCTTATTCAAAATCTCATTAGGTGATTCATGTTCATTGGATACAAAAATCTCATATATAGAAATAGTGAAATTTCTTGATGCTTTGGTATGACACTGCTATTAATTCGTTTTTATAAAGTTAATAATTCATATTTAAGAATGCTATAACAGATGCTTTTGTTTAACTATGAAAAAACTATCAATATGTATTTTTCTACTTGTAAACTTTTGGTTATATGCAAGTAATTACTAAACAAAATAATCAAATTCCTGTTATGATCAATAATAGATGAAATCCATGGTTTCGATGCTTCATGACTAAATTTTTGTGCTCAATTTACAAATTTATAATAGACTGAATGAGCAAAGACAGTTTTAGAACGAAGGTTCCAAAAAGCAAGCAAGGAAATCTGATTATTTTGTTATGAACTTGGGAATTTCTTTGTGTTGCTCAATTTACAAAGTCATAACAGACCGGGAATTCTATTGGGAATTCCACAGGTGACAAATCTCACCAGCGCAGCTCTCAGTTTGAATTTCTTCCTTGCTTTTTTGGGGCCTGTTTACAACCTGCTCCACTTTTGTGTTACAACCTGTTAACAAAATCTTTCAGTCCCTATTACTACTCTGAAAACAATATGTTTCCTATTACTTCTACCTTGTATCATGCGTGGAAGCTTGTTTCACACTATAATGCTTCTATACACCATTTTTTGAGTGAAGTTTGTTATTTTATATTTTCAAATATTTTGTGTGGTCAGATGGAAAATAAACTCTACACATGACATGACATGAGCCTGAAGGTTCATGTGTTCTTTAGTTTAATCTGGGGCAGTAGTACTAGCTGAACCAGGATTTATATGAAATAGTTGAGCACTCTCAGTCCCTTGTCTTAGAATTTTAACACTATCATGCTTTTTTCCCTCTTTTATGTTGTAGATAAAAAAACTATCTCAATATTGATTTGATTATACAGGCCTGGATTTGAAAAAACATGTAATACATTTCCTGAAGAGCATTACACAGAACAGATTCAGCGGCTGTCTAAAAAGGTATATGTCATATACATTAGGATTCGGATAGGATTTATGTTTCTTTCGTCTGTATTTGAGAAACATGAGTATCTTATTTCAAATGCTGATAGATCTAGCCATTAATCTATGCTCTGATCACCCTATGAATTAGGATTTCGCAACGATAGTGTTGGGGAAGTTGCATACATCTCTGAGTACTGATGTTGAACTCATCATAGATTATGATATTTCGTACAATCTTTGCAGAAATGCAGGTTGCAGACCTGAAAGTTTGTGTGTAACAAGATACAAACTGCATATTACTCAGGCTATTTTTATCGTTTTGTACATGATATCAACAATACTTCTGGTCCAGAACATTATTCTTTTAGGTGATTATTGATAGATACCAATCTCAAAGTACTACTTCTCTTCAGTTGTAAGTTTGTAGGGGATGATCTCCGTCCTGCCTTGATCTCCGGATCCTGATGACATGTTGCACCGGCTGTTGCACTCCTCAGTGATATACAGGTATGAGTGCCCTCCTCTAGCGATATCTGTAGGATCTCTGTTGACTTTAGCTGCTACTCCGGTGAAGTGTACCTTTGCTACTGCTATTTGTTGGTTGAGACTTACGAATAATATATACTGAATTTTGGCGCCTTGTACACTGAGACTTACGAATTTGCCTCACTATCTTATTTAGTTCCCATTGCAAGATCATATTAGCTCTTGACGTGGCTTATATTGTTCATGTTGCAATGATGAAATATAAGAGAAACATTGTGAACCTGTCGTTCCATGTTAAGTTACAATGAAATGGTCACATCAGATGGTTCGGTGTAAGAGTTCCTTTTTTTCTACATAAACCATGATGTTTTGTTGTTCTTCATTTCTAATGTAGCTTGGGTGGATTTTTGATCTATCATATGAAGCATATTGACTCTGAATATTAATACACTATTAGTTTTTTTTTTTGTTTTTTCATGACAATATGATGTGCCTTCAATTTGACTCAAGCCAATTATGAATGCTATTTGATTGCAGAGAGGAAACACCGGATCAGAACCAAGCAAAGTAGCAAGTGGACCCTGCATGTTTTAACTGGTACTGTACATTAAGTTTGTTAAGTGAGCAATGCTGCATGCATAGTTCAGTTCCTTAATCATCTATACACATGCTTTTTGTGAGAGACGTGTGGAGTAGAGAGACAGAGATGAGGCTGCATCATGCATGCACTTGGACTCTCCCAAGAAAATCAGGGATATAGAGTGAAATTCTTCGTCTTTCAAATTTTTAGAAAATTGTTGAGATAAGTACTTATCGTGGCATACACACGAATGTAACCTTATTTATTGTACTTAAGGGGCTGAGATATCTATTCTTGTAAAAGGATTAGCGAGATAAATAATTGATTGTGTTGATATCGCCTGGCTCATCAAACCAATTTGAATGTTATGAGATAGTTAATTGTTGCATCGTTGGTTTTATATTGTTTCAAGTAATGAATAGGCATGGAACTACTATGATATATATATATATTTTAAACTATGATAAAAAAATTTAGTTCTCAATGCAATGCATGAACATATAGTTATGGTGTTCCATATGATTTTCATCCGACATGTAACTAGTTTCAATATAAATAGTAGAATTTTTATTCAATTGTAATGAACTAATTTCATGCTTTGGTGTACAGCCAAACCAACTCTTAACTATTACTGCAGCAACAATAAAGACCATCATGTACGGGAGCACGCTGGCACGTTGCATCCTTCAATATGTAGTCCCTATAGTCATTATGCTGCTCTATACAAAACTGCTGACACTTATCAGGGGTACACCTCGGCATCACATTGCAACTTTCTGAAAAATGAGAAAGTAAAAACAATAACTATAATCAATTTTACCGATGTACAGATAGATTAGAATAAAGAAAATAATAAAGGTTGGTGCCCTACCTGTACTCCATCCAGTGTTATCTCCTTGCACAGAGCACGGTGACAGGATGAGGGCCATAACCAAGATGGCAACAACTAAAAGAGAGGTACTAGATTTCTTACTTAAAAACAACATAAGATGAGAGGAAGTTTTTACCAAGTGCTTTTGCCCGGCCAGATTGATCCCTTTGGCTGTGTTTAGGCTGACTCCAATAATGAGAGGCATTTTAAGAGGCAAATGAAGGTTTGCTTCATGTGTACAGTAACAAAAGCGGCATGCATTTTATGGTATCTCCAGCAGAGATTGTATTTTGGAGAGGCAAACGGGGCTAGCGCTAGCGCCAATGCGTCCTGTGCTTGACGGTGGCATGGCTGCGGCGGGCTAACGTGGCTTCGGCGAGGGCTCCGACTTCGATGAGTAGGACCAGAGGGCTAGGGCAGAGGAGCGGTGCACGGGGAAGAGCGAGGACTTCAAGCTAAGACGCGGCGCGATGAGCGGCGGCGGAACTCGATGATCTGGCGACGTGGCTGGAACAAACGGAGCCGAATCGGGTTAAATCGATGCGCGGAAGGTAGGGTAGGTTGCCGGTGAGAGAAATTGAAGGGGGACTCACCGAAGAAGAAGAGCGAGGAGGAAGAATGGCGTTCAACGTCGACGGGAAAAATCTCAAATCCGAGCTCGTCGTTGCGGGAGGGAGCGAGCTGCTGCACAGAGGGGAGGAGGGGGTCAGGCCGGGGCGTGAAAGCTGCAGGGCAAGTGGGCGACGAGGTTCGGGGCCATGGCGGGCGAGCTGCTCCGATCGTTGTAACTGGCTAGCTCTTGTTGTTGTAACTGACCCATCATGTCGTTGTAACTGGTCACATCTCAACGAGGAAGGCGAGGAGAAGGCGGAGGTCTGCACGCGCGTCAGCGTCCCGCGATGCTGACCCACCTCCGTGCTAGCTGACCGCACCTCGCTCACCAAATGCAATCAAGGAGAGAGGGAGTCCATTTTTAGCTCACCTCTCTCCTCCGAATGCAAATTGACTCTCCATTTGTCTCCTTTGTTGGAGACCGTTTTAGAGAGGCACGGTGTAAATGAAGAGGCAAAAATAGCTTTGCCTCTCATTGTTAGGGTCAGTCTTAGCTTTTATAGAAGCATCTGATTGATGCAAATATTGTATAGAATTAATTCTCGTATCTGTAAATTAATATAATAGATTACCCCCTCTGTCCTATAATATAAGTATTTCATGATAAAAGAGAATATGTCCATATATATAGCACTTCCTATATATTTGAATAGTTTTATATCCATATTTATTAGAGATATTATGAATCTGGACCAGTGGCGAAGACAAGGGGGGCGAGCAGGGCTGGGGCTTCCATGTGCCGCTCCCCCTGTGCCCATCCGTGTGTCGCACACGTGGAAGCCAGCCGTTATATCTACACAAAAGAGCTGGCCCCCTAAATTCCGTCACAGTTAAACCAAAAGAGATTATTCCACCCAAATCCTCGCTGTCGAGAATCGACCATCCCCATCACCCACCTAGAGATTATTCCACCCAAATCAACATTGTCACAATTGAAAGCTTCACACGATTCAGATCGAGTTTCGCCCTGTGGAGTCTCACAGCTTGAACCTCCAAAACTGATTCCATCTAGGGAACTTCTTATACTGGTGCAAGGTACCGGAGCGATGTGTTCTTTTTTCCTCCATCGATGGGGAGGTGACGGCCCGTTCCGTTCGGACGTCAGGCGGTGGAGAAGAAAACAGGCCCGGCTGACATGCGTGGGCCCGATGCCTGGTTTGGGGATATGGGATATGCCGTCCATGTGTGCCGGCGCACGGATCGGCACAGCGCATGGGCACAGGGAAGCCGTGGCCTGGTCCCCTAACGTCCTGGTTTTCTCAAGGGAAACTCTTTAATTTCTGTGCTAATTATATACCTAAAGCTTCACTAGCAAGCCCGATTGGCCCACTAAGAAAATACCTTCGCCCAACATACGACAGCAGCCAATACTTCTGGAATAAATCGCTGAGTCGCCTACTGTTCCTATCTGTTATTCGTTCTGCCGCCGGTGCCCGTTGCCCATAGAACGCCAAGCCAACTGACCACTGCATGCTACTTCAGAATTAGAGCAAACTGTAACTGTAAGTCCCTAGAAGGTATGCATCGTGTTTTCTCCTTGTCAAACTAATCCCCAACCGTACTAGGACTAGAAATCTAGAATTACATGATTAATCAGATAGGGAAAGGATCATCAATTGTTGATGATACCATGTGTAATCTAAATACATGTAATATGTTTTTAATTTTTGGCATAAAGAGGTGCATCACTCATACTTTTTGCAAGCCACTTATTCGTGCATGTTCTCTAGGCAGTCGTAATGCTGAAAATCCTAGTGTGGTTGTGACTGATATATGTACATATGTATGATCATGTCATATATTTTTCCTGTAGGTTTTTGTCTTCGACGGGTTGGCCCTCCCTATGTCCAATTCCTGGCTCCACCCCTGATTTGGACCAAATCTTTGGGATGGAGGGAGTTTTAGTTACTGCTCGTATCTACAATTAGTGCCGATGTAAGGGCGTGTTTGGCATGGCTCCACTCCACAGTGAAACAGCTCTGCTCCAAAACTCTAGTGTAGAGCTGCTCCACTGTGGAGTGGAACCATGCCAAACACTCCAACTCTAGAAAAAACGAGTCAAACACGTAAAACGGCGATACGCCTCTCAAATCATCCCCGAGCTCCTCTGACTTCTTCCTCCCCGTCTCCGCTGGCCCCTTCCTCTGCCTCGGGGCAGCGTGAATCGCAGCCGGGTGGTGCAAATTGGAGCGGCGACGATGCGAATCGGGGCTGGCGGCGGAGCGAGCGGGAAGAGGAAGAACGGGAGGGAGAAGAGGAGAAGCGAGTGGGAGCGGCGGGGGACGGCAGGGAGAAGGCCCGGTGGGGGGACGGTGGGGAGGAGGACCGGCGCGGGGGACCGTGGGGAGGAGGTCCGGCGGGGGGAAGACGGGGAGGAGGACCGGCGCGGGGGACGGCGGGGAGGAGGTCCGGCGGGGGGACGACGAGGAGGAGGCCCGACGGGAGGACGGCGGGGAGGAGGCCCGACGGGGGGACGACGGGGAGAAGGACCGGCGCGGGGGACGGCGGGGAGGAGGCTTGGTGAGGGAACGACGGGGAGGAGGCCCAGCGCAGGGGACGATGGGGAGGAGGCCCGACAGGGGGACGAGAGGACCGGCGCGGGGGCGCTGCCGAGCGAGAGAGGAGCGACCGAGAAAGAAAACGAACCGTTTTTTATGTAACCGATAATATTGCGGGTAATTATCTTCAACTCCATGTTTTTCTGGTCTCCGGAGCTGGGTTTGAGGTGCTCTGAAAAAATGAATCGGAGCTCCTCAAACTGCTTAAAGTTGGCTGTTCCGAAAATTTCTGAAACTGAGATGTTTGGTTGGCTCCGCTCTCAGCTGGAGCTCGGCTCCCAAAGCATGCTAAACACCCCCTAAATGGGCTGAGCAGTCAGCACCTTTGCAGCTCGATGGGATCTTTTGCAACATCGCGCAGGAGGCTGGACGGCTGTTCAATTCGCGATCTCGATAGGCGTTGAAAATAATGGGCCCGGATACGGTGTAGCCCGGTGCCGTCAGTGAAGCACGTGGCGAATGCCCCGGCCTTGTGATGTGTATGCTGGCAGTATGCTAGTGATCATACTGACTAAGGTATCCACGGAAACCTTAAACACAAAATGTCTATAATACTAGCTATATATTGCGTTTGTACGCTTAACCCTTTGTACAAAGTTTTTAGTCATTTAATTCACCTAAAAATAATTCTCTTTTTATTTCTTCCTATACAAGTTGAGTCTAATTACTGTTCGGATTTGGTGTGGGCTCTGGATGACCTCTCCCACACTCATGTCAACAAAAATATTTATTGCATATTTGTTTCTTGACTGTTTTCCTAACTTGGGAGCATCTTCCCAAGCTTGGAAAATGAATGCAAAATCAGCAGTGAAGTATTATAGCATATTTTGCAACATAAAGTCTTGTGTAATAAACATAATCTCTCTGCAGAGAGAAAAGAGTAAATCATTTCTAACCCTTTATACAAAGTTCTAACTCATTCAACTCATACGTCAATAAATAAAGTCTTTGTTTTTATTTTTTCCCGTAAAAGTTGATGATTTTGAATTTTAAGTTTGTTGGGCTCATATGGATGACCTCACACACCCATGTCCGCGAAAATAATTGCAGATTTTTTGTTCATGTTTTCATAGCTTGGGAGCGTCTTCTACTTGTTTTGCTTTGGAAGTGTGGGAAATTCATGAAAATAAGCACAAAAGTAGTAAACTGCTTTCATGGCTTAGAGAACTATGCATTCTATTCTCATAAAATTTTGAATAATGTAAAACATATATTCGCGGTTGACATAAAAAGAAATAGATTGTGTCGAGACTTGATCTTGGCAATATATTTATAGAGCTACGTCGGGATTAAGAACTTGACGGTTATGACACAAGATGTCGAGTTATATAGGTTCGGGCTCTTTCGATGAGAGTAAAAACCCTAGGTCCTGTGTTCTGTATTATAATGTAATCTGGTGTCCTTGATGAGGGGGTCCCTGCCGCCTTATATATCTGGTCGGTAATAGGTATATGAAGAGTCCTACTCGTAATCTATAAGGATAAACATAGTAATGCTATCTCTAGCTGCCTTGTACTCCAAGTCGACTCGGTCAGTTCTCTTATTGGTGGGTTACCCGGTCGTCTACCGACTTTAGTATAGCTATGGATATCAGTAAGGTAAGTATTCCACAGATTGTTTCATTAGGGGTTGAATTTATCTAATTTGATTAGTTCACGGAGTTAATAAGTGAGCTAAAAATTTATTTGAGGTGAAATTTAGTTACTGCAGTAACTTTGGCTTCTTTTAACAATAAGATAAGGTTGTTACATCATCGTAAAAAAAATATAAAAGTTTGTTACAGGTACGAACTAAATTAAGATTCATTAGTTGTAGATTCGGCTGTTCATCAGCAAATGAAGTTGACTAGCTCACTAATCTGGTTGTTTTTCTGCTTCTTACAATTTTTTTCTAACAATCTAACAGGATCTGGACATATCCTAGTTGTTAACCTGTTAATAAGCACCTGATAACTAATAGATTATTTTTAGATAAAGACCTGATAACATATAATATTTTTGCACACTGAATCCAATAGCTTTAACTAATAAGAGATATTACGGTGCTTAGAGTTAATAATAACCGTTTGTTTTTTTAGATCTAACGGTTGAAAACGGAGGTAGCGTACTTTAAGGTGTGGGTCGGTACCTAAAAATAATGAGCTCAGTATCAATTAAATCTTTTTTTTTCCTATTTACACAAAGGCTAGTTTAGTAATTTTATAGTTTTATATATATGTATTATACCTATTGTTGACAATATGTCCACTTGATGACGAAAATGATAACCAATGCTCTCGAGAACATCCTCCGCTACCGCTGCCGTTGTTGCAGTCCACCACCACCGCCATCGCAGGCCGCCTCCTCCCTCGTGCGTGATTGCGCTGCCGCTTTTTCCTCCTTGTGTGCCGTATCCATGGCCTTTCAATTCTCGCGTGACAACGGCAGTAGGCAGCCTCTAGTCCAAACATGAAGCTAGGGATAGCAACGGGGCGGGTTCGGGCGGGTGGAGCAAAAGCCCCCCACGATGAGAGATGTTGCGGGTGAAAATTCCCACCTGCACCTGCACTTGCGGGTGGAAATCCACACCCGCGCCCGCGCCCGCACCCACCGGGTTTTGGGTGGGTGATAGGTCCCCGCGGGTTTTGATATGCACGATAAAATACATTTTTAGTTCTATTTTATATGATTTTAGCATATTTCATATAATAAAAAAAATATAAACTCATTCATAACTTGATAGTTAACACAATATGACAACACAAATATACTTGTAAGGATTATTACACATATAATTCTCACTCTCACAAAGGAACATTAGACTAAATTTTTTGATAACCCTTTTTTTGACCCCCCGAAACACTCGTGGATAGGAGAAAAAACCCACACCCGCCCCACGACTGTGCGGGGCGGGTGTGGATGAGCCTCGTGGGTGAGAAAGCCCACCCACACCCGTACCTGGCGGGTGCCAAACCCGGCGGGGTCCCGCACCCGAAACTCGAATTGCCATCCCTACACGACGCCGACGAGCGGACTCCAGCCCGGACGCGGCGGCAGCCCTCCATACTCCGTGCTGTGATGGCTTGAGGCCGTGAGTAACCGTGCATCAGCGGTCGTTGCGAAGTTAAATCAGGGCATGATGTTTGTACGGGGCTTACGCTATAAGCAGCGTTGCGCGCATCCCATGGGGTGTGCTGGAAACACGACGACAGCCGCCTTGCCGGTGCTAACACGGAGCGGATCCGGCGAACCGAGGGAGCAAAAGCGTTGTCAAACTCATCGGGGCTATTGAATTAGTGAGGATCTAGACATCTAGTTACTAAATTATCCTTGATTATAATTAATGAGGTTTCTAATATTTTTTAATACGAACGGTCAGGATTACTTTTTTTTTATCAAACATACCTGTATATTAGATAAGCAAAACATACGAAGACAAGTACAAGTACAGGTACATCCAGAAGGATACAGAGGACAGCTGTCTCAACCAGATAATAGAAAGGACCCTACAGAACAAAGAAATTACAACCAAGTCCTTGGGCCCCTTCATCCGCGAAGACGACGAGATCTGCTGACGCCGGCCACCGCTGGACAACGACGAGCCCCTGCACCTCCTTCCCGAGATCCAAAGGAACTCCTTCACACAAAGGCTTTGGTAGAAGCCGAAGAAGACACCCGTCCCCAAAGATGAGATGAAGCCACAACGGTCAGAATTAATTCAAGGAGAAGGAACCTCTAGTTCCCCTCAAGCACCGTAACAAATCTTTTAACTAATACTCTATGTAATCACTATTTGTACACACATAGATCCATCTCATAAAAGTCAACGGTCATATCTGCATAAAGTCTAGGAGCCTGGCGAGTAGTGCTTTCTTGGCTGTGTACAGGAATCTTATTCACGTTCTCGTGACAAAATCTTAAAAGAAAGGATCAGAAGAACGTTTGATCAGAAAGAACTCTTCTTCAGGCAGAGGTTGCCTCTTTAACAGAAGACGACATCGAATTCCACAGAACAGAAGAGAAACGAGCCCCTAATTTCATTGTCTACTAAGTTGTAGTTGATTTTGCTTGTGTCAGTCGAGTGCAGTGCCTTCTTTCTGTTTGTTGTCACGCTTAATTAGAATCTGCAACCCTAGATTGTAATTTTTTCTTTCTTTCTTAATGAATGGTAAAAAAAAAAGACTACCAAGCATATCTTTGTATCACAGGGGTTTAAACTATCAGTACTAGAATCCTCAAGTTTTCCAACTAACACTATTGCCAAGTCGCTCCCATTGTAGTGATCTCATACGTGTTTTCCACAAACTGACAAACATGTCATTTTCATAACCTTCATCATCAGAGTTACCGAGAACATCTTATTATGGGAGTGTCTAATTTTCGATTGATTGAAAATAGGTGTTTCTTTCAATCAACATTTTTAGTTTTTGGATCTAGATCCAATGGATACAAAAAAACAAAACTTTTCTATAGTCTATATATAACACTAATTAATACAAATAATCCTACAAATAAAAATATAACAAGTAAAATAACATTTCTTCCTCTCTTCAAAATGCTGTTGATTGAAAGGGTGCTCTATTTTCAATCGATTGAAAAGAAGCATTCCCGTCTTATTATTCATATTCCTGCTCATATTGCGATTCATCAATGATAACTTTCAGAGTACATGTCTTCGTAACCTTCATCAACAGAGTTAATTCTCTGTTCATCTTCAGAATTTGGACGGGACTGCTTGCTGAGCCGTGGCTTAAAGGTCGTCATCGCACTTCAACACCCACTACATCTGGCTGTTAGATTCATCAAGGAACTAAACTAGCAGCCGGCTGTGATATTTTATTGCATAGTAGACTCCTTTCTCTGATCTTCCTAGATGAAGAAGCTCGTTAAATCCTAATGTATGAGCTTGACGCCAACGGTTTGATTAAGTCGTAATTGCCGCTAGACATGTTTATTCTGCAAAATTGAAAACATTAGTAATAAAAAAATTAACATTATGAGAAACACAAATGACATATAATGGCGGCGCGAACTGCTCTACGGTGCTCAAGCGGCGGAATCTGCTTCGGTTTCGGGAATTTTGGTCGCTGGCTCACTAAAAACTTGCTTGTGCACCTCCGCGCCAGAGACGGTAAAGTTCAGTCTAGTAAGTCCTGTGCAACGGTACATGAGATAAATTTACCTCTATGAGGGAGAATTGGAATTTTGCCACGCATAAGCGCGACTGTTTCAAAAATACTACGCCTAAAAGGTCCGTCTCAAAAATGTCACGGAAGAGTGTTCTTTCAAGCAAATTCACGCTATCTTCGATTTTTAACATGTTTTGTTTTATTTTTGCGCCAAAAAACAGAGGAGAAAGGTCGACACTACTGTTGGCTCCCTCCCAGGCTTACCGAAGCTGCTGCTGCTCCTTTTTTTTTGAACCAGCGCGCCATGGCTGCGAGCTTGCCTAAGAGCTGGGGAAGCCGCGCCCGGAACTTGCTTCAGCGCGCTGGAGAAGCCGCGCCCACAAGCCCTCACCCCGCCGCCCGCACCCGTGAGCCCCGCCTGCACCCGCGAGCCGTGCACCGTCACCCGCGCCCGCGCCCGCGAGCTCTCGTCCACCGGCGAGCACGCGCCCGTGCCCATGAACCCCGCCTGCACCCACGAGCCACGCGCCGTTGCCCGCGCCCGTGCCTACGAGCTCTCGTCCGCTGGCGAGCACGCGAGCCCCGCCCACGCCCGTTAGCCACATGCCGTCGCCCGCGCCCGTTAGCCTCAGCCCGGCGCCCGCGCCTGCGAGCCCTTGTCCGCCGGCGATCACGCGCTCGCGCTCGCGCCCCGCTGCCTTGGCTGCGTCCTCATCCGCCGCCTGCCGCCATCGCACGCCGTGCTAGGGTTCGCCGCCACTGCCCATTCACCCAATCTCTCTTCTCTGTTCTTTGGTGGGCTCCCTTCTTTTGTTGGAACTGGAGAACAACAGGGGTAAAACCGTCCCTTCGCCTGGGTTTCTAGTTAAAAAAAACACAAAATTCCATCAAAAGTCGAAAATGGCGTGGATTTGCTTGAAAGAATACTCTCCCGTGGCATTTTGGGACGGGCCTCTTAGGCATAGTATTTTTGGGACAGTCACGCTTAGGTGTAGCAAAATTCCAATCCCCCCCCCCCCCTGCATGACAAGGCAGTAGTGCCCAAGATTTACCGACCAACTAGACGAAATTACAGTAGGTTCGAACGTATTTGCATTGTAAAGTGAAGCATAAGTAAGAAAATTAAAGCAAGTCCGTGGACTACTGAGCGAATGATCGTGCTGACCAAGATATATATCCATGGAACTCCAATATAAAATATTAGAAGTCTATTGTATTATCTCAAGTGTTATGTTTATTCTTTGTACCCTAGGAAACCACGCCATAAAGGCCTTGCCCGGGTGGCTTCTGCCGCGGTTGGGCGATAACCAAGGCGATTCCCAAATCCCTCGAGGCCTAACCATTCCGGTGAGATCCTCGACTGCTCCGTCGTGTTTCATTCGATCACGACGTCCACGCCTTGGTCTCGTGATGCCGCGAGAACGACCACCGCAAATCGACGGTTAGCTGTTCCTGCGCCGTCGACCAAAAAACCCTATTCCTGACTCGAGGATCCTTGCGACGCTTAGGAACCTAGAATCTGGGAACGTCTTTGTGCATGTTTTAGAGCGTGTCACAATCTGCTGTCCCCCTGATCTACGCTGCCATGGCTGCGATTGGAGGTGGAAACCCTAGTTCTCCAGGAGGCCGCTCTGGCGGCCAATCTGATGAATCGGCACCAGATGTTGCGGAGTTGATGAAGAATCTTTATTTGACTACGGAAGAGGAGGAATTGGTGGCCTTTAGTGACGATGAGGAAGATGATGAGATGACTCCTATGTCGGCGTTGATTGGCGAGGTCTTGTCCCCTTTGGTGGTGCATGCTGCCACCATTGCGGGGGCCATGAAACCGGCGTGAGGCAACCCGGCCAGGCTGAAAATCCGATTGGTTGGAGATAAAGGTGATAACCTATTTGTGGCGGAATTTAACAATCCTAGAGACATGGATCGAGCTCTCGGGGCATCCCCATGGCTAGTAGGGAAACACGCGGTGATTCTTCAACCCTATGATGGGAAACTCAAGCTGACAGACATCAGGTTTGATAAGATGGAGTTATGGGTTCGGCTACTGAACCTACCGTTGGGGTGGATGAATGATAAGAAAGGTACCCGTGTTTTGAGTATGATTGGAGATGTTATCAGAATGGATGTTGATAGAGATGACAAGGCTAGCGGTCCGTTTCTAAGGGCTTGGGTGGCAATTGAGATAGCCAAGCCGCTTCGCCGAGGGATCTTGCTAAAAGTGGATAAGGTACGAGAGCCGGAGTGGTTTGATATTCAGTACGAGAAGCTTCCGTTTTTTTGTTTCTCATGTGGAATCATGGGGCATACGGAGAATGAATGTGAGACGCCGGCTCAACGAAATGCGTTTGGCAAACTCCCATATAATGTCAAATTGCGTGCCCCACAAGAGAAGAAAAGAAGATTGCAAGGTTTTGCGTAGGCGGCGGCGGAATCTTTTGGCAGTTCTTCTACGGGTGCAACTCGAAATTCCGGGAACTCAGAACGAAGGAGAGAGGACCGCCAGGAAAATAGAGATCAGAAGGGGGAGTGTAGGACTGAGAAGGCTGAAGTGTGCTCGCCACCTAAGAACCCAGTTGAGATGAACAATGAGTAAGTAGGGGTAGAAGAGAATGCAGATGCAAAAAAGCAGCTCTTTCTATCAAAGGTAGATGACAAAGGCAAACAGGAGGTCAGGAAACGCAAGATAAAGAGCTCGGGAGTTGCTGCGGCACCGGACTTTACCATCCTGGTGGGGAATAATTCGGCTATTGTCCCCATGGCCTTGTATTAGACCGCGTGTCCAAGCTGGATGCTAGCACGGGTGAGGGAGAAAGCTCGAAGGAGTTGATCAAGAAACAGAAAATGACACGTCCCCATGATGCACAATCGACGGCGGCTACGGGAGGCAGCCCCCACCGGGCACAATGAAAATATTAAGTTTGAACTGCCAGGGTCTAGGCAAGCCCAAGGCAGTTCAAGAAATACGTAGTCTGATTAGGCTACATGGCCTGAGTATTGTGTTCCTGTCAGAGACGCGTCGTTTTAATAATGATGTTGATGGACTCGTAAGCTACTTCGGCCTACATAATGGCATTGGTTTAGGCAGCTTTGGGCGGGGTGGAGGTTTGGCCCTATTGTGGAGTCATGATGTCAAGCTCAAGGTGCAGAGTTGTGATAAATTGCAAATTGATGCTGCTGTCTTAGACCCTGATACGAAGGTGGAGATCTGGCGGATCACAGGATTCTATGGTGAACCTCGGAGAGAGATGAGGCACATGAGTTGGGACCTAATGAATTTGCTTCATACACGAGCCAACCTACCATGGCTGTGTGTGGGTGATTTCAATAAGGTGCTGGAAGCGAATGAGCAGTTTGGTGGCATTGGTAGAACTGAATCTCAAATGGAGGGTTTTCGAGATGCTGTGGCTAGTTGTGGCTTTCAGGACCTCGGCTTCATCGTCCTTCCTTATACTTGGGATAATAGACAAGATGGGCCAAATAACATTAAGGTGCGGTTAGATAGAGGTCTGGCAACTGCTGAATTCTTAGAAAACTTTCCAGCGACGAAGGTGAGACATGTGCAGACTACGGAATTAGACCACTGTGCTCTAGTTGTAGAATGCTATGGCTAAGGCGGGACGAGAAGGAGCACGAAGCAATTCTGCTATGAGAACATGTGGAGACGAGATGCTTCTTATATGGATATAGTAGCATCTACGTGGGAGAATGGTCCACCGGTTGAGGATATGACCCAGCTCAAAGATCGCCTGCTTCAGATGCAAGGCACTCTTCAGGATTGGGAATATAATGTGTTTGGATCTGTGAGGAAAGGGCTAGCAAAATTACGCAAGGAGCTTGATATGGTGCGTGCAAACTCAATCGATACAGGCCCACCTAGGAGAGAATGACGATTAATGTCACAGATATCAGAACTGTTGTCTAGAGAGGAGATTATGGAGAAGCAAAGATCACGACTCGATTGGCTTCAGACTGGTGATCGCAATACATCCTTTTTCCAGGCAAAATCCAAAGAACGAGCGTGTACTAACCACATAGTAGTGCTTTGGGCGGAAGATGGATCATTACTGACCAAGCAGGAAGATATGGAGGAGCGCGCCATCACCTTCTATCAGGAACTATTCCGAGGGGAGGAGGAGTTGCAACCAGATCCGGTGCTAGACACAGTGCATACTAAAGTTACTGAGGAGATGAATGCTGGGCTGGGATCAATCTATACTACAGATGAGGTGAGACACGCTCTATTCATGATGGGTCCGAACAAGGCGTCCGGGCCTGATGGTTTTCCCGTGGGCTTCTATCAGATGCATTGGGACTTAATTGGAGCATGGGCTTCTATCAGATGCATTGGGACTTAATTGGACCAACGGTGACACGAGTTGTTCTCAAGTTCTTGAATGAAGGAGTGATGGATGAGGAGGTAAATCAGACAACTATAGTGCTGATTCCTAAAGTAAAGAATTCGCAGGACATGAAGCAATTCCGTCCGATTTCTCTTTGTAATGTCATCTACAAGCTGTGTTCGAAGGTCTTGGCTAATCATTTGAGATCTTTTCTTGATGACATTATCTCTGATGAACAAAGTGCATTTGTACCCGGGAGACTTATTTTAGATAATGTCCTCACTGTGTATGAGTGTATACAGTATCTCAAGAGGAAGAAAGGAAAGAGTGGGGCGTGCGCTATTAAGCTGGATATGGCGAAGGCTTACGATCGTGTTGAGTGGAGATACCTAGAAGGGATCATGACAAAGCTGGGTATACACACGATGTTCATTCAAAGAGTTATGAGTTGTGTGTCATCAGTCTCCTTCTCAGTTCGGGTAAACGGGGTGCTTTCAAACCGTTTCAGACCAACACGTGGTATTCGGCAGGGGGACCCTATATCCCCATATTTGTTCTTATTGTGTGCGAAAGGCCTTTCATCACTCTTGAAGTCACGAGGTCCAGTGCATTTATCCAGAGGAGTTCGTGTAAGTGTGCATTCTCCATGGATATCGCACCTTCTTTTCGCGGATGATTGCATTATTTTTTCTGAAGCGTCACGAAGAGGGGCTGAACGACTAAAGGAGATTTTACAGCGCTATCATTGAGCATCAGGCCAAATGGTTAATTATGATAAATCAGTAGTTTTCTTCAGCACCAATAGCACTGACGTTATGAAAGATGATGTGAAGGAAATATTGAGAATTGATAACGAGGCTTTGGCAGAAAAGTATCTAGGTCTCCCCACAGCGCTTGGACGTAATGTCAAAGGTGCTTTTGAATATATGCCCACCAAGGTGAAGGGATTAGTAGGGAGTTGGACTAGACGTGAAGCCAGTTGTGCAGGTAGAGAGGTTCTTCTTAAATCCAAAGCTCAAGCTATCCCTACATACCCTATGAGTTGCTTTCTTATCCCAAAGAGCAGCTGGAAGAAGATGAAGACTACTATTGCCAATTATTGGTGGGGCAGCTCAACTGATAATAGGCGCATGCATTGGATGAAATGGGACTCTCTCACCTAGCCAAAGTGTCAAGGTGGAATGGGTTTCAAGGATCTACCGATGTTCAATGTGGCTATGCTCGGTAAGCAAGGATGGAGATTAATGACCAAACCAGAATCACTGTGTGCGAGGGTTCTAAAAGGTCGTTACTTTCATGATGGAGATTTCTTAGGGGCTACCCGGAAGAAACACTCCAGCCAAACTTGGAGGGCAATCCTTGCGGGAAGGGATGTACTTAACCAAGGACTGATGAAGAGAATTGGCAATGGGACTACTACTGATATATGGAGAGACAGATGGATCGTAACCATCCTCTCGGCACACCTTTCACCCAGTGCAAGCCTAATTTAGTGACATCAGTGTCAGAGCTGATGACAAATAGTGGACAGTGGAATGAAGATCTGATTTGCCAGACCTTTTGTGAGTTTGATGCTGAGGCAATATTGTCTACAATGGTCTATGGCAGGGGTCAAGATTTCTGGGCATGGGTGCCGGAAAAGCATGGTATGTATACTGTGCGATCAGCATACAGAATCCTGGAATCAAAGAGAACTCAGGCGGCTAATGCCCACACGTCAAACACGTCATCGGATTATGACTGGCGAGCAATTTGGAGACTTGAAGTGCCGTCGAAGGTGCGTGTTTTCTGGTGGCGTGTGCTACATGAATTTCTGCCAGCGAAGCAAGTGCTCCACAACAGGCACATAGAGCCGATTGCAAACTGTGATACATGTGGTGCAGAGGGAGAGTCGATCAAGCATGTGCTGATGGACTGCACGATTGCCCGATTGTTCTGGGATCATACGAGACAGTTGACTGGTGTGAAAATACCCAGACTCCATGACCGAACGTGGGCAAGAGATCTCCTTCGACCAACCATATGTGCAAGAAAAGATGCAGCTGTTATTCTCTGTGGGATGTGGTCTCTTTGGACAATGCGAAATAAGAGACGACATGGTGAATTGCCGATTCCTATACACAAGGCGGTAGAATGGGCAAGAGATGCAACCTTTGATTTGTGGCAGTTGTTGCACCCACCGAAAGAAGCGAAGGTGAGAAGTAAACAGAGATGTCGAAAACCAGATGAGGGTTGGCTTAAATGCAATGTGGACGGAGCTTTTTGGGAGGATGATCACACGGGAGCAACGGGTGCCATAATCCGCGACTCAGCGGGGCTCTTTGTGGCGGCCAGAGCACAATGGTTTTGTCGGAGCACTGACGCCCTGCATATGGAAGCAATGTCTTGCATACATGGGCTGGAGCTTGCTAGACATGTCGGAGCATCAAAGGTGTGTTTGGAAACTGACTGTCTTGAGCTAATTAACCTATGGAACGCGGTGGATGATCAACGGTCACCGATTAAGCTACTGCTAGAAGATTTAAGAGCTCTAAGCTTTTCTTTTGATCAGTTCTCTTTTGCTTACATTAGTAGAATCTGTAATCAAGTAGCTCATGAGTGTGCTCGACAGGTATCACGGGAGCAGGTAAGGGAGGAGTGGCGTACAAGTCCCCCTAGTGCTCTACGTAACCTGATCGAAGTAGATTGTAATCCCACTTTAGGTGATTAATAAAATGCCTATTCTTAAAAAAAAGTGTTATGTTTATTCTCTTAACCCCTTCTTACAAAATTTTAACTCATTAATCAACTCACGCATGAATAAAGTCGTTACTTTTATCTGTTTCTATGCAAGTTGAGTTTGAAGTTCAAGTTTGGTGGGCTAAATAATAATTGGTCGTTATTTTTAATGGATGACCTACCCATGTCGGCAAAAATAATTGCAGATTTTTTTTTTTGAATTTTTTCATAGCTTGAGAGCATCATCTACTTGTTTTTCATTCGAGCTATGGAAAACGAATGAACATAAGCACAAAAGTATAGAAACATTTTTTTTTGCAGCATATAGAGTATCATGTAATAAAAACAATCTCTGTGAAGAGGGACAAGAAGATACGATTTCATTAGGGGGTGAATTGAACTGATTTAACTGAGTATTTTGAGGTTATCATCAAAGAGAATATAGCTACTGTCATTTTCATGGAAAAGAATAGTTACTGTCGCAAAATGGACTTCTTGGAACAACAAGACAAAGGTTGTCAAGATATGAACTGAATGAAGATTTTAGTCTACACCTGGCATGTTCACGAAACAAATAAAGTTGACTAACACGCGCGCCAATCTGGTTGTTCTGCTTTCTGTACACTTGTCTATTGTCTCTAATCAAATCCACATGGATCCTGACGTATCTCAGTTTCTTAACCATTGTTCTGCACCTGCTAATAGATGTCATTACACACCTAATCCAACAGATGACAGATCCATCTCATAAAGTCAATGGTGTCACCTCCGCATAAAAGTCCAAGAGCCTGCGTATCGCAACACTGAGCTCATCATCGATGCATGATATAAGCATCAGAAAACACACCTGTGCAGGCAGTGTGATCAGCTAGGAGGAGAGACGCGCGCGGCCATGGAGATCTCATCACAAACCTTTCTCTTCGCAGCCGCCCTCCTCCTCCCTTTCTCATGGCTACTCCTCCACTTAATGTCAGGCTCAGCTTTTTCTAAACAGAATATCTCCAATGGCCGCCGCCGCCGCATCCCAATCCCGAGCCCGCCGGGGCGTCCCATCACCGGCCACCTCCACCTCCTCAAGAAACCTCTCCACCGCTCCCTCGCCGCGCTCGCCCGCCGCCACGACGTCGGCGGCACGGGCCTCCTTCGCCTCCGCTTCGGCGCCCGGCCCGTCGTCCTCGTCTCGTCGCCGGCCATCGCCGACGAGTGCTTCACCGTGCACGACGGCGCCCTCGCCGACCGCCCCTCGCTCGCGTCGCGCAGGCTGCTCACCGGCGACGACTGCCCGTCCATATCCACGGCGAGCTACGGCCCGCTCTGGCGCCGCCTCCGCCGCCTCGCCGTCGTGCACGCGCTCTGCGCCCACCGCCTCGCCGCCACCGCCGCCGCGCGCGACGCCGAGGCGCGCGCCATGGCAGCCAAGCTCTGGCGTGCCGCCGCCGGTGGGCCCCGTGAGGTCAGCGTGAAGGCGGTGGCGTACGAGTTCGTGGTCAACGTCATCATGGCCATGGTCGCCGGCGAGCGCATGCCGGAGGAGAAGGTACGGATCGATGCTCTCTCTTTCTTGGTGATCGCAGTCACGTGACCAGACAAGTAAATAAATTTACTGTATTTATTTATGAGCCCTCGTACGTCGATGTGCGTGCAGGTGGTCCAGTTCAAGGAGATGACGGAGGCCGGGTTCGCGGCGGCGGGGGCGGCGAACCGGCAGGACTTTTTGCCGGCGCTGCGGCTGCTGGACGTCTTCGGGAAGACGAGGAAGAAGCTCGCCGGACTCGCCAAGGTGCGCCACCAGTTCGGCCAGAGCATCGTCGACGACTACAGGCGGCGGCGGCACCGCTCCCGCAACGCCGCCGCCGAGGAACCGAGGACGGTGATCGGCGACCTTCTCCGCGAGCAGGAGCGGTCACCGGAGTCGCTCGACGACGTGGTCATCCGCACCGTCTGCCTGGTGAGTCACGTGAGTCAAACCACGTTTGCACGTTAAACACGCCCACCACGTTGATGTCGCGCACGCATGCATTCTGTCGTCGGCGCCGAAATGCGGCCCATGTGTCTGCACTGGTCACACATGCATTGCGAGATTGGTACTTAACAAGTGATAATAATTTTGCCTTGTTAATTGCAAAAGGAGTTACAATCTGATGATACGTACTTACTGCACTGGCAATGCGCGCCTGTCGCAATACAGTGCAGTGCTTGTTTTTCAGCTGCTTACATACAAGAATTCAACACAACAACCACTTCTTGTTTTAAATTAATTTAGATATACGCTCAAGTCAAAACACTCTCTGATTTAGAATGCGTGTAATATAAGGCAGTTGAACTTTAAAGTTTGACTGTCATTTCTTTTTTGGGAGGTGCTAGGCGTACGAAGAAAAAGCATACAAAGGCATTACAAAGGAAAAACGTGCCGCTGTTTGCCAGACCCACTCTTTTGTTTATTAGCCACGAAACCAAATCTCCTTAACTGCTCAATGCTTTTCCTCTTTCCTCACGATTTTTCTCATACCTGCAAATTCCCGCGAGCACGGTTGACATTGCCTTTGCTGAGCTCTGCCTCTCACCAGCCTCGCCTCTCTCTCTCTCTCACCTGTGTTCTTCAGTCCTCGAAACAAATCGACACCTGATCTTGCTTTTAAGATCGGATCATGCAGAAATGTTTATTTGGATGGCTGTCACGTTATTTCTGGAGGGAACAGCCGAGGATTGGCAGATAATAGCAAACCAGGGTTTAAATAACCGCGGTTAACCGGCCGGTTATCCCGGTTAACCGCATAACCGGTCCGGTCCGGTCATCTCGGCCGGCCGGTTAGCCGCTAATAACCGACCCTAGTATTATAGCAAATCAGTTAACCGGTCAATTATTCCGGTTAACCGGTCGGTTTTCCACCGAACTAAACCGACCGGTTATCTCGGTTATTTAAACCCTATAGCAAACTCGATCTATTAGTGCTGGGCCCACCATCCAAAGCTGATTAGGAGAGAGAAAGAGCGCAAATCATGCGCCAAACTGAAAATTAGTATGACTAGACTTTTCCCTTTTTTCGCATGACTTTCAATTTCGTGAAGTATTGTTCCATTTTTGTTCATTTACACACTATACTGTAACAAAAGTCAC
Source organism: Eleusine indica (assembly GCA_030378355.1). NCBI lineage: Eukaryota > Viridiplantae > Streptophyta > Magnoliopsida > Poales > Poaceae > Eleusine > Eleusine indica. The sequence continues at coordinate 14,741,459 of CM059494.1, forward strand.
TTATATTGCAGCAATGGGATTCATGCGAAAACATTTTGATAGAACTATTTTATAGTGATTATATATATCATCCTTATTGCTCCCTGTTATTGTACACCTATTGTGTTTGCGGTTTTTGAGTTATTGTCAACTTATTATTTTTACAAACATCCATGCACAGAGCTTGCTCCAAGCAGGGACAGACACATCGTCCTGCACAATCGAGTGGGCGATGGCTCTCCTGCTCAACAACATGACCGTCCTCACAAAAGCGACCGCCGAGATCGACTCCATCGTCGGCACGTCCCGGCTGCTCCTAGAGTCTGACCTCGCTGACCTCCCCTACCTCCACTGCATCATCACTGAGACGCTTCGGCTGTACCCGCTCACCCCTCATCTCGTACCGCACGAGGCGTCACATGACTGTGAACTATCTACTGGCCATGTCATTGAGCGTGGGACCATGGTGTTGGTCGATGTGTATTCCATGCAAAGGAATCCTGACATATGGGACGATCCGAAGAAGTTTCTTCCTGAGAGATTCATGGGCGCAAAGAAGGATGGAGACAGTAGGTGGATGATGCCATTTGGGATGGGGCGGCGAAAGTGCCCCGGTGAGGGTCTCGCCTTGAGGACGGTAGGGATGGCATTGGGGGTTTTGATTCAGTGTTTTGATTGGGAGCGGATTCGTAAGGAGGAAGTGGACATGAGTGAAGGGTCTGGGCTCACCATGCCTATGGCTGTTCCTCTTGTTGCCATGTGTCGACCACGTGTAGAAATGGATAAGATACTTAGTATGCTTTAGTGAGTATCTTGATATGTTATATGTTTATATATGTTGTCACAATGAACCATATATGTACTAAGTTTTAAATCTTTCTAATATTTCAAGCTAGAGACTTCTAATTGCTGTCCATGATGTAAGTAAAGTATATCACTTGTTAGTGATATACAAGACCTTCATCTAAATTATGATCTCTCTCTCAAGTTTGCATCATTGATGGATTCATAATAATCATATAGAAGAAGAACTTATGTTAGTTTTATGTGTTGTGTAAGTCATATGAAATGAATAACATAATTGTTAAAATATTTTTCTTCTTTAAGATAAAGCTAATGACATATTTAATGTTAAAATTAAGTAAAACATTGGCTCAGGTTGGCTCCTCCTACAGGAGCTCTGAGTAGTAGATCTATACAATGATGCAAATATGGACATCCCACACGACCATGAATGTGAAGGTCAAGACAGAAATGCTGGACATGCTGTCCGTCCTCCATAGATCTTCCTCTTGTGGCCGAGTGCAGTAGCAGGAGATAGAGTGGTGTTGAGATATGGTGTCAGCATCAATAGATTGAAGGGACCAAACTTGATTGCGAGGCAGAACCGTAGTACGACCATCATTGACATGACAAGAGGCACATAAACCACTCCTTTGACCTGAAAATGATAAAAGAAAATTGAATCTTGTTTTCAAATGATGGAGGGCAAAAAAAATAATTAGATTATACACACAAGAATAAGAAGAAAAGCAAACGGGTACTCAAACTTCTCCTGCTCTATAGTAGTACAAGAAAAGAAGATAGGTTAGGTCGAAACCCCAGAGAATGCATAAATTTGCTAGTAATTAAAATCAACCAAAAATATTGTTTCGATATGAAGAGAAAAGCTATTATTATCAGGCAACATGAAACATGAAGAAGAACTGAAGAAATCAAGAAAGTGGAAGCAAAAATATAAAACTCAAAACTTTATGGTGGCATACAGAGCAAAGCGCGCCAATTTAATGTCTCACTAAGGAAGAAGAGAAAGTTATTTCTGCATTCATACCAAGAGAAAGAACTTTAAATAAACACATACCAACGCACATGAAAAAGGAGGAAGTGGACATGAGTGAAGTGTCCGGGCTCACCTTACCTATGGTTGTTCCTTTTGTAGCCATGTGTCCACTGCATGTAGAAATGGACATGATACTTAGAATGCTTTAGTGAGTATCATACCTAGTAAGCTTATATACGTCATCATAATAAACCATGTATGTACTAAACATTAAATTTTTTTCATATTTAGAGCTAGAGACTTCTAATTGTAATCATGTTGTAAGTGATGTACAAGACCTCGGCCTCAACTATGATGTCTCTCAAGTTTGCATCATCGATAGTTTTTAAGTTGTCGACTAATTATTTTTGCTAACATCTATGCATAGAGCTTGCTCCAAGCAGGAACATATACATCATCCTACACCACCGAGTGGGCGATGGCTCTCCTGCTCAACAACCCAATCATCCTAAAAAAGGCGATCACTGATACCGATTCCGTCATCGACATGTCCGCTCCTCCAAGAGTCCAACATCACCAACCTCCCCTACCTTCTATGTATCATGACCCAGATGCTTAGGTTGTACCCGCTCACCCTGCATCTGGTCCCACACAAGTCATCATGTGACTGCAAGCTTTCTAGTGGCCGTGTCATTGAGCACGAGACAATGGTGCTGGTGGATGTTTACTCCATGCAACGAGACCTGCTTGACATGTGCGAAGATTCAGAAAAGTTTGTGCCTAAGAGATTTGTGGGAACAAAAAAGGATGGAAATAATAGGTGGATGATGTAGTTTGGGATGGGGCGGCGCAAGTGCCCCATCGAGAGTCTCGCCTTGAGGACTGTTGGGATTGAACTGGGGATTTTGATTCAATGTTTCAAATGGAAGCGGATTGGTGTGGAGGAAGTGGACATGAGTGAAGGGTATGGGCTCACTATGGCTATGGTTGTCCCTCTTGTTGCCACGTGTCCACTGCGTGTAGAAATGGACATAATGCTTAGGGAGCTTTAGCAAACATCCTCATACATTGTACACTTACATCTTTAGTCACAACAAACCATGTGGGTACTAAACATTTCCATCTTATCGATGTACATGACCTTGGTGACTGGGCTAAACTATGATCTTCCGCAAGTTTTTCTTATCGATAGATTTACAATAATCATTTATATAAAGAACTTGTGTGTTAGTGAGTTTCATGTGAAATGAAATCATAGAATTGTTAGCATAATCTTTCTTTTAAATAAAGCTAATGCTACATTTAATGTTAAAATAAAAATAAGAATTTGGCATCAAATAGTCTAAATCATGACAGAAGGGTGACCAAACACCCAAAATGAGAGAGATTGTCGGCACGACCTCATGCATGGGGACTGGCACCCCCAATATTTGAATAGAGAGAGATTGTTAAATGAAAGGCACATAACGGGTATTTAATAAGGGCATATAAGAAAAACTAACCTCTTTTTAATGATGTATTAGTAAGTCAAATGATTTTGAAAAGGACATCTAATTGTGATATGGAGGAAGTATTCACATAGGATACCTAGTTAAGCTAGTTTCAATGCACAATTGTATCTCATATTTTTTTTAAGTGTGCTACATCAGATTTATGGTATTGGTTTAGTAAATGAAACAACCTCTCGATGGATCCAATTTCATCTCACATTTTCATAGGCAAGGCTAGCATAAATTACTTTGTTGAGATTGGTCAAAACATGTGTGAGATGAAACTATATTCTTTGAATGGGTGTTTCAATAGTGTTTAATCCGTTGGAAACAGTGTCAACAGAGTCATCCCCCGTGAAACCCATCTACTCTCTCTCTCTCTCATAATTCTTATGCCATATCATCCCTTTTTTTGTCGACTTGGCACCTTATAAAATGTTGATGAAGATTTGGCATGAATTTAAAAGTAGCCTTGGTAATTAAATCTGATATTTATTCTTATATAAGGTAATCAATGGTCACGAATTCAAAAGCAGCCTTGCAAAACGTGACTCTCTAGATCCCTAATCAAGTATGTATTCAGGTAATCTCTGGATAGGTAGATAGTTTTCTTTGCTGATTAGTGATTACTACCTAAACAATAGCCATGTTCAAGTCACTTGCGTCACGACCAAAATACCAGGTCAATTTTATCTCTAAGGCCATTATCAATGCAAGGTTCTATTTTGTTATTTTCAAGAGTGCCATGTCATCCCATAGTTTTGAAATGGATGAATGAAACTAGATTTCTTAATACAAAGTTTCGTTTCACAATTTCATATGTTAGTGTAACATTTTAATGTTTCATTCAAATGACCAATGAGAGTTGTTAAATGAATAGAGATGAAACTCAAACACTCTCAATGTAGTTTTATTTTAGTTTGAAAGTTTTGGTAATTGTGTATATGGAGTTTCATCCCAATGAAACTCAAATCTTCTCTCTCCTCATAAATTACATGCCATATCATCATTTTTGCATATGTGGCATGTCATTTATTAAGAATAAAACTCCTATGAAACTACCGCTGAGATTGGCCTAAGGCCAAGTTTTATCCCACTTTTCAAGCATAATTCCGACTTGATATTTCTATTTTACACGAGCAAGGATGAGAGATCCAAATGTCTAAACAATCTTTGTGAGCTCTCTATTATAGGCTGGTTGAAACAAATAGGTATGTTCCATATGATTTGGTGTACACGTGCTTCTAAAATTAGAACTGATCCTACAGTGGCCATTGCAAGAGTTGAAACTCTTTTTCTGCATTGAATCTAGTAAATCATAAGTTAAGAAGTAAAATACTCCCTCTCCGTCCCTCAAAGAGTGTCGTTCTTGTCAAAATTCACTAAGTCTGAAGAGAACATGAAATTACATTGCTGCCCTCATTAATCATCATAGCACCAACCATTGGCAGCGCTGCCTCTCCTACCGCGACACAGTGTGTTTCCACGTCTTAGGTGGTTATCGTCCGATCAGCTCATCCTCGTCTCCATGCAGCTCATCCTCGCCCAATGCCGAGTCGCCACTCATGCCCTAGCCAAGATAGTCATGCTACTGCTTCTCGCTCTCATCGTTGGGGACCACCATGCCGTGTAGGTTCCCTCTATCATCGAGGTACCACATAGCCGCTCCTAACCCACATCGTCGTGGTCGTGGCTCCGCCTCGTTGTCAGGCCTCTGTGCCCTTACAATTCCTGTCACGGGCTCGTGCTTTGATCCATCGATTTGGAGGCCGATGCGTTGATTTGATGGCTGGATTCGCTGATGTGGTGGCCAGATGTGTTGATTCGATGGCTGAATGCATTGATTTGGAGGTCTGATGCATTGAATTTGGTCTTTACAGCAACTCCTACAGTTTTTTTAATATTCTATTTTTAATATGGAGTTATTAAGGATGGACATAAACTATTTTCTGGATATTGAGAACCTCTGCTTCAGCAGTTCTCCAATAGATCATCCTGATTTTTTTTTTTGAGGCAACTACGGTAGGCGAAAAGCCTACCTGAACCATATATTGAAGCACAAAATCAAGAGTTACACTCAAGTAGTGACATATGAATGCCACATACCCTTACAAGGAGAAAGAAAAATACATCCCTGAATTCTGTTCGTTGTGCTATGAAATTGACCGAATTAGTTCTCCCGCCGTTTGAAGAGCTGAGCGATGAGATTGCTTGACTGCTCTAAAGGCCCAAAGGTGGATGTCTTGCGCACACTGCTGAAGAGACCGTTGTGTAGTGGTGTCGATGCTATCAAAGGCTTTTCTGTTTCTTGTCTTCCATATACACCATAGATCATCCTAATAAAATAGCGTGAAGTTAAAAATACTCTTTCTATTTCTTTAGTCTCCCTTTCCTTCATGACGGCGCTCGGATAGAGGTAGACGATTGCCGCGAGAAGGGTGTCCGTGACAGCCAGCCAGGTGACCGGTGACGGTGGGTATGAAAGCAGCGGCAGCGGCATCGATTTGGGCGAGCAACGGTGCTTGGTGTCCAAGACCGGCAAGCCGGGGTCTTCTCTCCCCTTCCTGCTGCTCAATCGAGACCGGCAAGCAAGTGAGCTGCATTGCGGGGATGACGTGGTCATGTGGAGTGGGTGGGCGTGTCACGAGACCCAGCGGCGGACCAGGAGCGAGATCCGTGAGCTCGCGCTGTCCATGGAGAAGAAAATGGGCGACGGTGGCTCACCGAGGAAGATGCCCAGATTTGGACGGCTCGCAAGTCGCCTCGCCTCCCAAACTGGGTCAACCGCCGGCGGCGAAGCTCCCAAATTGATTCGGAGGCTCTCTCTCACGTGACCAGACAAATGAAATGGATGAATTTATTATTAGCCCAGCCCTCATCGTCACGTACGTGTTCGTGACCGTGTTTCGATGTGCGTGGGTGCAGGTGGTCACGTCGAGGCTGGCTGTCAGCGATTGGAACAAATTGCTGCTGCGAAGTGCGATTTGGAGGCGACCTGATCTAGTCTGTGATGTGAGCAAGTGATTTGGGGCAGGTTTGAGCGCTTTGGGAAAGCATGGCGGCGTGGCTTCTCAAGGGAGAAACCAAAACAGCGATAAATTCGATCATCTGCCTGCGAACCACGTCGATGAGTTCGTTGGCTGCTCTGTTTTCTTGGTTTTGGGCTGTCCTGCGCTCTATATGAGCTGTGAATTTGGGGGCCCTGTTCCGTCGGCCATGTTGGCCTTGCTAATTGACGGGCCTGCAGACGTCCAGTGCAAATTTGAGCAGGAGCGGTCGCCGGAGTCGCTCGACGACGTGGTTATCGGTCGTATGCCTGGTAAGTCAACTTGTTCCATATTGCACGTTAAACACGCCCACCACATGTCCTGACGTCCTGGGGACGGACGAACATGCCGTCCATGGCCAGTCGAACGCTAGCCATGTCGTTGCGCATGCATGCACTGTCGACGCGAAAGAATGCGGCCCGTGTGTCCTGCACTGGCCACTTGTGAGATACTTAACTAGCGACAACAATTCGACTTGTTAATTATAATCTGATGATGCGTACTACTGCGCATATGCTCCTGGCAACAATGGCACCAATGTTGTACTAGTACTTGTTTACAGCTTATATGAATCAATCACAATGCAACCACCCGTATTTAATTTAATTTATCCACTAAATTCAAACTTTTTACTTTTTACATTTAGAACGCCTAAAGTTTTCACTGTAAATGTTTCTTTTTTTCTTTTGGGGTCGCACTATCAGTCCTTTTTACCAATAGTCAAACTAGAGATATGAAAAATCTGAGCATGACTTCAAGTCTGTCATGTCTTGCTCCTTTTTGCTCATTTACACTACTGTCACAAACGGCCACTTATATCACAGCCAAGGGAGTAATATGCTAAATATATATTGATACAACTACACTTTCTTGTTTGCTTACATCTCACTATTAGGTAGCTTTTGACATACTGTAATGTAGTTTTTGAGTTGTTGACTAATTATTTTTCTGCAAACATGGATGCACAAAGTTTGCTCCAAGCAGGAACAGAACGTGATCCTACACGATCGAGTGGGCAATGGCTCTGCTGCTCAACAACCAAGCCATCCTCAGAAAGGCATCCACCGAGCGATCGATTCCATTGTCAGCACGTCCCGGCTACTTCATGAGTCTGACCTTGCTGACCTCCCCTACCTCCAGCGCATCATCACCGAGACGCTCTGGCTGTACCCACTCACCTTGCATCTCATCCCACACGAGACATAACATGACAAAAAACTATCTAGTGGCCATGACGCCATGTCATTGAGCCTGGGACCATGGTGTTGACGGTCAACATGTACTCGATGCAAAGGAACCCCGACATATATATGGGACAATCCAGAGAAGATTTTGCGTGAGAGATTCACGGGTGTAAAGAAGGATGAAGATGATAGGCGGATGATGGCATTTGGGATGGGGTGGTGGAAGTGCCCAGGCGAGGGTCTCACCTTGAGGACGATGGGGATGACATTGGGGGTTTTGATTGGGAACAGGTTAGTAAGGAGGAAGTGCACATAACTGAAGGGTCTAGGCTCACCATTCCTATGTTTAGTTCGTTTTTAATATGACGGTCGCATGGAACAACATCGGCATCAACATGGGTGAAGCTTGAGCCATGGATCAAGGGAGACGAATTTAAGTAATTGAACTAAATTTCTTAATAAACAGTAGGCAGATACTGTTCAGTTAGTGCAAATTTGAGAGGGGGGGGGGCATAGGCCCCTTTGGCCCTAACAAACTACAAAAACCTAACACCATGGGATAGAACATCGTAATGAGAACAAGGGGCACGTGAAAGACTCTTTTGACCTGCAAATTACAAAACAAAGACAAACTCGTGTAGAGAGGTAGTCAAACTTCTCTCATTTTGTTAAAAGAGGAAGATAAATGAGGTTTAAATCTAGTGAATAATAGTTTACAGAAACAAGAGAAGAAAAAAAAAATAAACCACCAAAATAGATGAACTAAAATCAAAAACACTAACCAATACGTTGTGCTTCCTCATGCTGGCTATAGCCCAAGCACTTACTTGAGCTGCCTCAGCAGCCACAATAGGAGCATCAGCAGTAGCCTCAACCTTAGCCGCGACATCAACCACATCATCAGTAGCAATGACGAGAACGCTAGACACGACCCATCGTGCACTGCACAACATGAAATCCAACCTACCATGAAGCTAGAGTATGCTAGAGGAACCTACACCATGTTGTTTGGGCGTCACTACTTTGACAACTCGAGGTTTCACGAGGTTAATCTGTTGCTTGGCCTTTTCTCTTCCAAAGTGAAGAGGGTGCCTCGTGCTCAGTCAGTCCACCATGACGTGAGGGTGCCACTATATGCACGCTAACTTTGCTTTGTCTGCCAAACTACATCGCATGGACGGGTGCCACTACGTAGAGCTTGACACACATGCAATGGTACATTGATGGGAAACCATCTTAATTAGGGGAGAGAGAGAGAGAGAGAGAGAGATGAAAGTCTTCGCGAAGTACTGTTCCTTTTTGTTCATTTACACATTATATTATAACAAAAGTCACTTATATTGCAGCAACAGGATTAATATGCTCGTACAAAAACATTTTGATATAATTATTTTATAGTAACTATATGTATCCTTACTGCTCTCTATTATTGTAAACTTATTGTTTGTGGTTTTTGAATTATTGTCAACTTATTGTTTTTGGAAACATTCATGCAAGCATGGGACAACATCGGCCTCAATATGGGTGAAGCTTGAGCCATGGATCAAGGGAGGCCAAACTAAGTAATTCATCTAAAATTCTTAATAAATACTACGAACATATTGTTCTGTTAGTTGCAAATTTGGGCAGAGTGGGGGGTATGGGCCCCCTTGTCCCTAACAAACCTTCAACACTAGGCCTCAGGTCGCTCCTCCTACAAGAGACCTAAGAAAAATAATGTAAACTTTAGATATAGCATACCCAGATCATGAACACTATAACCATAAGAATGATGCCTAAAGTGATTTTAGCTCCAATACTTTCACCATATCCTGATACTTTCTTAAAGTAAATCACAAAAAAGTTGAAGATTAATGAGCAACACTAAATCTAGCAACATCAAGATAATCAATACTAGTATTACTAGTACGAGCATTTCATCATCTCAATACTTTTCAATTAGTGCAAATTTGAGCAGAACAAGGGAGCCATGGCCCCCTTGGCCCCAATGAAGCTTCACCATAGGGTCTTATGTTGCTCCTTCTGGTGTTGAGGTGTGGTTTCGGCATTACCAGATTGATCGTGAGGTAAAACCCTAAAACCGTGGGATAGAGCATTATAGCCACAACAAAAGCCACATGAACTATTCATTTGATCTAGAAAATGGAAAGAAGCCAAATCTTGTTCTCAAGCGATTAGGACAGAAATGAGTAAATCATAAACACAAGCAACAAAAGAAAACAAACCCGAGCAGCCAGAGCGAGGTACTCAAACTTCTCCCATTCTATAGTAGTACAAGAAAAAAAGATGGTTAGGTTGAAATAATAAGAATGAACAAATTTGCTAGTAATGATCCAAAAATGTTATTCTGATGTCGAGAGAAAATTGTTATTTTATGAAAAAAAAATTCCACTCGGTACAAGTAGTAATCCTATTGGAAGAACTCGTCAAAATCAACCTACATAAAGCACGAGGCAAGAAGGATAACCAAAGAAATTAAGGAAGTGGAAGCACAAAATAAAACTCTAAGCTTTACAGCGGCATAGAGAGCAAAACACGCCACTCAATGTCTTGTCGAGGAAGAAGCTATTGCTGCATTCATATCGAGAGAAAGAACTCCAAAGAAACATATAGCAAGCAAATAAAAAGCTCAGTAATAGAACATACCGACCAATAAAGAAGACCCAAAACAACAAAGAAAGAGTGCACGCTGACACACCGCACACATACCAACCTATTGTGCTTCAATGTCACCATTGGCGCCGGCCACAACCCGAGCACGAGCTTGTGCCACAGCCGCAGCGCAACCTCTGGCTTAGTCTTGGCCCCAACCACAGCCTCAGCCTCAGCCTCAGCCACAGCCACAACCCTGAGATTGTGTGACCTCTGCATCTTGTTGTCCAACAACTGCTTCCTTTGCTACTACTAGCTACAAGCTATGAAAACCCTATCGCTAGCCCTAGTTGTAGGTAATGCTGTCCAAATGGGCCGTGCCAAGCAAGCTGGCCTGAAGCATGGAATTTTTGGCATGACCCAATCATGGCACAACCGGATTTAATTTTGTATGGGATGACAAGACCCGAGGCTATGGGCTATGCTTGGATCAAGGGGGCGGCCTGACAGGCGGAATGAGCATGACCCATTTCGCCGACGGCTCATGAAGCACGAAATTAACCCGTGACACACCGCCCGTTATGTAGCCTGTCAGCACATGTAGCCGACGAGACGTAAAAACTAGCCCGGCAAGAAGCCAGCCCACGACATGCAACCCTACCATTCTCTTTTTCACCCGCGCCACCACACCATACTGACCCACTCTTTTCTTACTTTCTCCTTTTCTTCTCCTCTCCTGTCCTCCTCTGTCTCCTGAGTTCTGCCACATCGGTCAAGAAGCTCCTGCACCACTGTCATCACCATGTTGCAGCGGATGTAGGCGTAAGAATGGGTTTGGGCATCTTCTTCGGCCGAGCAGTCTCTGTTAGAGCCGGGCATGAGGCCTCACCATCCCGATGCCCAACGCACAAGCTTCCCGTTCTGCGTCGGCTCCTCCCAACATAGCGCCTTTGTCCCCGTCGAGCTCAACCCCCCCGCTTGACGAGCTCTATGACCTAGCCGATAGATCGGGTCAATGACGCCTGCCATGCCTAGAACCCTAGCCTGCAAATCGGATTGACACCGGCCACCATGGCCACCGTCCTCCTCCACCCTTCCTCCTTTCGCGGCAGTGGGCACGGGTGAGGGTGGCACCGGGAGGGCATGGTCAGCATTGGACGCAGGTCGTTGCATCCTTCTTCTCCATCAAACGCGGGATTGTTGGGATATGGGCGGCCTCCAAGATCCTATCGAGGGCGGCAGGCAACTAGGGGGGGGGGGGGGGGAGGCGACAAGCACCGAGGGAAGGGGAGGGGGGAGCGGGTTGTGGGGAGCGCCAGCGAGGTGGACGGCGGGTGCTGGCATTGCTGCCACGGCTGTCGGTGCTTTGTTTCTGCGATCATAATTCGGTTTCCTCTTCTCACTGACAAACCGGGCCCATATACCAGACGAAATAGGAGGTATATTTTGAGAGGGATTGCTGGAGGTTAGAGAGGAGTTTGAAAGGTGAGATTGAAAAATCACCTCTCAAAAACAGGAGTAGGAGGTTGTAATTGAGAGGTGCCACTTAAGATGCTCTTACGCCATGCATCAGCTCTACGCGGCACAAGGGTGATGCACAAGAACGGCCTCGTGCATAGCAGGGACATCAAGCGGTCCAACATTCTCGTCTCCGATGATGAGTACACTGTATGGATTGGAGACTTCGGGTGTTCCATGTCGACGGCCGAGGCACACGCGCCGTTCTGCGTTGCCGAAATGAACAGGTACATGCATGGCGCCCGAGGTCCTGCGGTGAAACGCGGAGCACGGCACGGTGGCGGACATGTGATCCCTCGGCTGCATAATAGCGGCTGTCATCACCTACATGTGGAGGTTCCAAGAGGGCGATAATACTCAACTCAGAAGCTGTACAAGATCTTCGACGTGCTCGGCATTTCGGGCAAGAACGCGTTGAAGGCCCGGGCGCTCACCGACAAGGTGAAGCAGTAGCGTCGGCTCGGGCACCGCAACCTGCTGCGCAATATAATGCCGGAGGAGGAGCTCTGCCCGGACGGGTTCGAGGTCTTGAAAGGGCTCCTTCTCCTTGCGTCTAACCTGTGGTAGCGGCTCACAGTGGACGTCGCGCTCTAGCTTCCGTGGTTCACCACGCCGTGCAACACGTCCAGAAAGACACTGCTGTCACTCAGGCGACGACAGTTGTTTCCGACAACGAGGACGCGCTCACTAAACCGTGGTCACCGATCTGGAAGATGGCAGTGTCAATCGCCGGGAAGGCGCTAGGATGGCTTAGGGCCACCACTACGGCATCCCCTAGGACGAAACGACTTCTATTACGGTGGACTATACTACTTCAAACCTGAAAGTAGTATAAATTTAATCCAACCGTTGATTTGGAAGGTTAAAATCATAATTGACAGCACCATCATCAAACAGTTATCAATCTCAGGGGAAAAAATAAGGCACAACGCCTCGCACTACCGCAGGCTCGCACAGCGCTCGCCGGCGTTGCCGGAACCATTGATGCCCGGCAACAGGGTTAAGAGAAACGAAATCTCAATCTGCTCGCTCCCATCTTCTCCATGTCATTTCTGTGTGTAGAGGAAATAGACTGAAATGCACGACTTGTATTGATGTACAACAGTCCTACTTATACAAACACGGCATGAGATCGATCAGGGCTAACGGATCGATCCTGCGTGCATGGAAACATGGACGAGACTTCACGGAGTGGAGTTACAGGCCGAGATGACCGAGCTATGCTAACTGTCTAACAGATAGGATCCTAGTCACGTCCTACACCCCCCTCAGTTTGTGCATCATTCCGTCGAATGCATAAGCTGGACTTGAATTCTTCAAACAACGTCGTGGGCAAGCCTTTTGTCATAATATCTGCAAATTGGTGCTGTGTAGGGACATGCAGAACGCACAGTTCGCCTACGGCCATGCGCTCGCGCACAAAATGAATGTCGAGCTCGACATGTTTGGTGTGGTGATGGTGGACTGGATTTTCAGATAGATACACAGCAGATATGTTATCACAGTAGATGACAGTGGCCTTATCAATCTTGCAATGCAGCTCACCCAGCAGATTTCATAACCAACAACATTCTGCGGTTGCATTGGCCACTGCCCTGAACTCGGCTTCCGCACTGGACCTTGACACTGTTGTTTTGTCTCTTGGACGACCATGAGATCAAAGAATCACCAAGAAAAACGCAGTAGCCTGAAGTGGAACGTCTTGTGTCAGGGCATCCAGCCCAGTCGGCATCTGAATAAGCCACAAGGCCTGACGATGCTGATCTGTTGATGCGAAGGCCATGATCAGCAGTCCCACGCAGGTAACGGAGAATGCGTTTGACAAGGTTCCAATGTGAATCCTATGGCGCATGCATATGGAGGCAAACTTGATTGACAGCATAAGCGACGTCCGGCCTGGTGACCATCAGATACTGAAGAGCGCCGACAATGCTGCAGTAATGACCTGCATCAGAGGCAAGAGCACAATCATTTGCAGAAACCTTCGGCTTAGTGTCAATCGGTGTTGTTGTTGGCTTGCAGTTGTTCATCCCGGCATGATCAATGATGTCCTCCGTGTACTGAGCCTGACTGAGAAAGAATCCAAAGGAGTCTCTTGTGACTTGAATACCCAAGAAAAATTTCAGAGGTCCCAGATCTTTCATGGCGAAGGCTTGGCGAAGATGGGTGACGATGTGCTGAAGGAGAGTGCTCGAGGAGGCCGTGAGCACGATGTCATCGACATCGAGAAGGAGATACGCCTTGTCGTGACCATGCTTGAGGACGAACAATGAAGAATCAGACTTGGTGGCCACAAATCCGAGCTTGCAAATGTGCCCAGCGAAACTATCGAACCAGGCTCGTGGAGCCTGTTTTAGGCCATACAACGACTTGGATAGAAGGCAGACGTAGTCGGGATGAGCAGGATCCACGAATCCGGCAGGTTGATGACAGAGAACGCGCTCAGCCAGCTCGCCGTGCAAAAATGCATTTTTGACATCGAGTTGGTGTACTGGCCAGTCTCGAGCTGCAGCAAGGTGAAGTACAGTGCGGATTGTTGCAGGCTTGACAACCGGAGAGAAGGTTTGATTGAAGTCGATCCCTGCCCTTTGAGTGAAGCCCCGGACAATCCATCTTGCCTTCCTGCGATCAAGTGTGCCATCTGAATTGAGCTTGTTCTTGAACAACCATTTGCTAGAGATGATGTGTGCATCCTTCGGCCTAGGAACCAGGGACCAGGTGCCATTGAGTTGCAAAGCATCGAACTCTTCCTGCATTACGGCTTTCCACAATGGGTCACGCATGGCAGCACGAATGGAGGATGGTGGCAGGGGGGGGGGGGTGGCGAACACAGTGCCGCATTGGTGAACCAAATCTTGGGCTGGAAAATTCCATTCCTGGACCTGGTGACCATGTGATGATGTGGTGCTGCCGGTGGTGGAGCAGCAAGCTGGGCAGGAGCTGTTGGTGCAGTCGGCGATGTGGCAGCGGCAGGCGGTGAGGCTGGAGCCGTTGAAGCACCAGGTGCACCATCCGTGTGCGGAGCAGAGGGAGGGACGCTGGCAATGGGCGATGCCAGTGGTGCACCGATTTCAGTGGCGTCGAGCTGAGCCGACGGCCCCGGCGCAGGAGCTGGCGATGAGGCAGCAAGCGAATCAGGTGGCACTACAGGTGGTGGCGTCAAGGCCACCCCACGCCGACGCCGACACGGAGGGGCTGGCAGTGGAACGGGGACGACATCGTGGTCGTGAGTCGACGGTGGCGAAGGTGTGGTCGATGGCGCCCTAAGTTCCTGAAAGGGAAAGCTACTCTCGTCGAAGTAAACATGGCAAGATGTTAGAACGCGTCGAGTTTGTGGGTTGTAGCACCGGTATCCCTTAGTATCGGCAGGGTATCCGATGAACACGCATGCCACAGAATGCGGCGCAAGCTTATGGGGCGTGGTGGCAGCAGTATTTGGGTAGCAGAGGCACCCAAAGACGCGCAAGTGTTCATAGTTAGGTGCACAGCCAAATAGGAGGGCGTATGGGGTGGCATGGTTGCGCTGCTTGCACGGACGTCGATTGAGCAAATAAGTGGAAGTGGCGAGCGCATCAGGCCAGAAATGAGCAGGCATGTGGGCATGGAAAAGCATGGCACATCAGGCCAGAAATGAGCAGGCATGTGGGCATGGAAAAGCATGGCACGCCGGCTATCATTGATGGTGCGGAGAACGCGCTCGGCCCGGCCATTTTGTTGTGAAGTGTATGGACACGTGGGCACAAGGCAAGACCATGAGCGGCAAGGAACGAGCGAGTGGCGGCATTGTCAAATTCTTTTCCATTGTCCGTTTGAAGGCACAAGAGAGGCAACTGAAATTGAGCACGCACGAAGGCATGGAAAGAAATTAAGGATGGGAGGACGTCAGACTTATGGCGCAAGGGGAAAGTCCACACATTGTGAGAGTAGTCATCTAGAACAACCAAATAATATTTGAACCCGGAATTGCTTACAATGGGTGAGGTCTGTCATAGACCCGCCTTACCACGGAGGCGGCTCCGTTCCAGAATCTCCCTCGGGTGGCGACACGCGCTGTGGCGTCCAATAGTACAACACATGACAGAGAAAAATAATTGCAACAAGAACATAGGTGGGGAAGCAGAGTTTACATAAATCCGAGGTTATATTACAAACCGGAGTTTTGACAGAAATAAATTGCGGAAGCGCAATGTTCAACATTGGTTCACCAATTCGGCGAAATGACTAAGATACAATCGCCCTCTCACGGCGACACACAGGGATCGTGCGGCCATAATAGGTGACTTGCCCAAGCACCGTACCGGCAAGCAAAGAGCTAATCCTCATCTTCATTCGTGCACAGCTCCCACTCGATGTTCTAGCAATCGGGGCGCTGGCCCTCCCAATGGAATCTTCCACCGTAGTGGCAGTCTCCGTCCTGGTCATCTGAAACCACATAAAGCTACGCCCTGAGTAACTAATTTACTCAGCAAGACTGACCCGTTAAAATGGCCAACTACAGCCAACGCCTAGACATGTAAGGCTAGGGATAGGGTCTTTATTGCCAGAAAGCCCGCCTAAGAGTGGATCCTTATTTTTCAAGTTTTAGCATCAAGTTGAGTTGTCGTGCAGAATAATGAATTTAGTTTGCACTAAAGCTATAACAATCATGGTTGCAATACAATCTTACAAATTCCAAAACAACAATATTAAACCCACACATCATCTTAATGGCTTTCGGTACTGTTCCGGAGCAGCGATCAAGAGGTACTCGTTACTGTGAGGGGCAGCGACTCGAATCGATTCCATTGGGAAGGGTCCAGACTCCCCTGAGAAGGGTCCCCCAACGCGATGCGCCCCGTGCCGCCATCCGTGGGTGGATTGCTCCCTCCTCTCAGCCCTAGTTCCACCAAAGAAGGGAGAAGGCTATCTTCAGACCAAGCGATAGTCGTAGCTACGTCGGTTTACTGGGCACATATCTCCAGCATGCAAACAGTACGTTCAAACTTGATCCCATGGGCCGGACACGAGGCGTAGCCTTAGGGGACTTGGACGGGGCTACCTCCTTGAATACAAGTTGTGCTTCTCTTTCCACCTAGTTGCCCGTCCGGTCTTCATTGTGATTCCATCCACCCTTTCCTTCATCCAATCACGTTTCCCAGTGACAATATTTCCTATCTACGAGTGGTCTCTATACCACTCGATCAACAGTCGTCCTAATTTAAGCAGAGCGACTACCGTCCTGAGGCTAACAATCGGGAAGAGGGACCTACTGCACGCTAGGGTTTCAATCAACTCCTGTCACTTAATGCACAGGCAAGCTTACATCCCTAGCTAGTGATAGAATAAAATTTAAAACGGAGTTATGCACCGGGGCTTGCCTTGGGTCTGCTCTTGCTCAGCAACGGCACCTCTATCTCCTTCTGGGTCCTGCTCCGGTCCCGTCTCCACGTGGTTCACGGCGTGATCTATATGATGCAAAAGATGCTGCTATAAGAGAGGATTCATGGCACTTCCTCAATAAATACGTTAATGTACACTGTTATCGGTGGAATTAAACGGGGTGTGATGATGCGTTCAATAGTATATCTTATTGAGTGGGGCACAGGGTGAGGGCGTTTCGTGTATTTCCTTCATGGACTCCAGTACTTGATCGCGACGACGTCGCACCATAGTACGGTGTGTTTGTGTGTGCCGGGGTGAAGCTACGAGAGTGATGTCCATGACCAGTAGGTGCTAATAAATTAAGGTTTTAATGCGTCGAGCATAACCCTCGCATGGGACTAAGTACCCATGAAATAACCCTAAAGTGGAACCATATTTATTAATGGGTAATATTGCGCTCGGAACACAATTTATTAAATTGACATAGTTCTGATCTTCAAATGGGAAGGGGTGATTTATTATAATTAGATTATACTAGGAGTGATTTATTTGCCAAGTTTCACTTTCATGCACCAAGCCACTAATTATAATTAATTATTATAAGGAAAAAGGGCATTAAATTAATTCCATCCAATATACAGAGAATTTCCCCATGAAACTTTTCCAGGGAGACTAAAGCTGACAATCCTAATTGGTGACCAATTTTTAATATTTTATCAGCTCTCTGTAATTAATTATAAATTTATAAGGGTTTTTATCATATAAGTAAATCCTAACAGTACAATTAACAAGCACTGTGATTTAGCATTTTTCTTTATTAGTACAAGTCCAGACAAGGCTAACAAAATTTATTTTGCCTTAAAATTCCCATTATTCATTTTACTATGCATTTTACAAGTGTAACCTATTTCTAGAACTGATTTAAATAAGAAAATTCGATTTTTACTTCGCGGGCCGCAATCCCGGCTGCCCACGGCTGCCTCGCCCGCGGGAGAGGTGCTCCAGGGCCAGATTCGGCCTAGGTGGACACGGCCCAGCTCCCGACTGGCCCACTGGCCAGCTTGCCACGGTCTCGCGCGCGAGCGCTCGCCGAAGCACGGCGGCGCTGGCCGGGGGCTCGCCGCAGCCCGTTGCGGGCCCTGGCTCAAGCTGGGTTTGGAGGGGAAAATGGCCTACTCTTCGTCGCGCACCCTTCTAGGCGGTCGGGAACCGCCGGCGATGGCCGGGTATGGCCCCGCGACGGTGGCGGAAGCAGGGCAGGGCTCGGCGCCGGCTAGCACGAAAAGGGGAGGGCGGAAAGGCTCGGGATCTCGCCTGAGAGCTTCACTGGAGCACGGAGAAGGATGTCACCGAGTTTCCCCTGCGAGAGGGAGGCCGGGGAGGTGGGCTCACCGGCGGGGTGGTGCATGCGGTAGTCGGCGGCGGCCTCAAGCTAAGAATCTAAGGGGAGCGGTGGAAGGATTCGTCCAATCAGAGTTCAAACGTGTGCGCGATTAAGAGGGAGAGCTCCCCGTGCGAGGAATCAGAAGTTGGCTCACCTCGGGGTGAATGCGGCGCGGGGAAGCAGCTCGGGGTTGATTATCGGCGCCGGGGAAGAACCGGGCCGATCTCTCAATGCGGGCCGAGCGAAGCAGAGGGAACAAGTGCAGGGTCGTCGGGTTGTCCCGGCGTTGCTCCCAGAGGCCTGGCTCGGGCTCCGGTGCGCGGTGGCGGCCAGGCGATGTGGGGCAGAGACGACGGCGGAGACAGAGACGAGCGGAAGAGAGAGAGCAAGAGCGAAAGGAGTGAATGGGGGGGGCGGGGTCTTCGGACAGGGCGACAGGCGACACAAGGGATGTCCGAACTCGCGCGTGGGGCCGTCGATCCGCGGCAACGGCCGTTGGCCGTACGCCGGCGACCACGCGGCGCACGCTGAGTCGGGCGGAGCGGCAGCGGTCGGGTGTGTTTTCTCAGAGTCGCTGATAGGTGGGGTCCACGGGGAGTTTTTCTTTTTCATTTCTTTTTCCAATCCTATCAGCGACTACCTTTGTCATTTTTGTTAGAATTAATCTAGGGCTGCTAAATTCAGACCAAAAATAAGGTATGCTCCCCATGATATGCTGAATTTAATAAAAAATACTAACTACCATCAGTTCCCACTACAATTTGATTAGGAATTTTATGAACAGGGCTGCTTTTTAACCATTCTAGCATTTATTTGAGGCCTTTATTGATGGATTAAAAATCTGAGAAAATTCCCAAAATTCTAATTGACCATGACCATCAACATATAATTTTTGCAGTGGTGACTTTTACTGAAAATTTGGGACTTGCAGTGCAAAGGTCATTCAATTGGGTTTGAATTTGATTTGAATTGAAAAATTTAAATTCAAATTCTCAGTGTTAGGATCTTATGCTGTCTAAGTGTTACCCTCGGGACCCTAATGGCACTAGGAGTGTCATAGCCCTCCCCCCTTAAAGAAATCTCATCCCGAGATTAAAGGATGTGTTGACGGTTTACCTAAATGGTGGCGTAGGAACTCGGGGTAGTGGCTTTGCAGGAACTCTTCAGTTTCCCAAGTAGCTTCTCTGGCGGTATGGTTGCTCCATGGAACTTTATAGAACTTCAGTGTCTTCTTGTGTGTCGCTCGCTCTTTCTCGTCTAGCACTTTCACCGGATGCTCGACATAAGTCAGGTCGGGTTGTAGTTGCTGGGTGCTCTCCAGTGGTATGTCCACCGGTGTCTTCAAACACTTCTTGAGTTGGGACATGTGGAACGTGTCGTGCACTCCAGCGAGTTCCACTGGCAGTTGGAGTTGGTAGGCCACGGGTCCGCATCTCACAATGATAGGGTAGGGACCAATATAACGAGGTGCTAACTTCCCGCGAATTCCAAACCGTTGTACACCCTTGGTGGATGACACTCGGAGGTAGACCATATCGCCGACCCTGAATTCCAACGGGCGGCGCCTTTTATCTGCATAACTCTTCTGCCTGGACTTTGCCGCACGTAAGTTGGATTGGATTTCAAGCACCTTCTGTTCAGCTTGCTGCACTAGCTCCAGACCAAATATTATCCTCTCCCCTGATTCCGACCAACTCAGTGGTGTGCGACAGCGGCGCCCATAGAGAGCCTCGAATGGTGCCATCTTGATGCTTTCCTGGTAACTATTGTTGTAAGCGAATTCTGCCAAAGGTAGGCACTCATCCCACTTTTTGTTGTGATTCAATACATATGCTCTTAACATGTCTTCCAATATTTGGTTAACTCTTTCCGTTTGACCGTCTGTTTGGGGGTGGTACGCGGAACCTCTAATCAGCCGGGTGCCCAGTGTCTCGTGTAGCTTCTCCCAAAAGCGCCCCACAAATTGGGAGCCTCGATCGGATACGATAGTCTTGGGCACTCCGTGTAAACACAGGATTCGCTCAATGTATAGTTGCGCATACTTTTGCATCTTGAACCGCGTCGACACAGGGATAAAGTGGGCTACCTTTGTCAACCTGTCAACAATGACCCATATGGAGTTGAACTTATGTGACGTCAATGGTAGACCAACGATGAAATCCATACTGATGTCTTCCTATTTCCAGGCTGGAACACTCAAGGGTTGTAGTAGGCCTGCCTTCTTCAGATGATCGGCCTTGACTCGGCGGCAGGTATCGGACTCTGCGACATAACGTGCTATTTCCCTTTTCATACGAGTCCACCAATATTTGGGTCTCAACTCATGATACATTTTGTTGCTGCACGGATGCATGGAGTACTTTGTCATGTGAGCCTCGTCCAAAATTTTCTTGCGGAGTTCCAGATCCTTAGGAACCACCAGTCGATCCTTGAACCATAAAACACCTTCTGCGTCTTCTCGAAAGCATTGTACCTTAGCATCACCCTCCTTTAGTCTCCTTTTGAGATGTGTTATGCCTCTATCATTCTGCTGGGCTGTCACTATTTCTTCCCGTAAGGTAGGAATTAATGCTAAGTTGTAGAGGGCTCCGTGGGGTGTTACTTGCACATAATAACCATCTTGGACTTGTGGGCTGACTAGGATGTGGTGGCAGTGAGCCTTGCGGCTTAGGGCGTCAGCCACGACATTCGCCTTTCCCGGGTGGTAATGGACTTCCAACTCGTAATCCTTAATCAATTCCAACCAACGGCGCTGTCTCATGTTCAGGTGGTCTTGAGTGAAAATATACTTCAAGCTTTTGTGGTCGGTGTATATACGAACTAAACTCCCAAGGAGGTAATGTCTCCACATCTTTAAGGCCAATACCACTGCTGCTAATTCCAGGTCATGCACGGGGTAATTCTGCTCGTGCTTCTTCAATTGCCTTGATCCATATGCAATAACTATTCCGTCTTGCATGAGCACACATCCCAATCCAATACCTGAAACGTCACAATAGACATCGAACGGCTTCCCCAGGTCCGGCTGAGCTAATACTGGGGCCGTGGTCAGTTGCTTCTTCAAGGTTTGAAAAGCACCTTCGCAGCTTTCATCCCATATGAATTTCTTATCCTTCTTAAGTAACTTGGTCATGGGCTTTGCAATTTTGGAGAAATTAGGAATGAAACGGCGGTAGTAGCCAGCTAATCCTAGAAAACTGCGTATATGAAATACGGTCTTCGGTGTCTTCCAGTTCAGTACATCTCTTACCTTGCTGGGATCTACCGCGATGCCTTCTTCTGAGACAATATGGCCTAAAAATGGTACTTGCTTCAACCAAAACTCGCACTTGCTAAACTTAGCATATAGCTGGTGCTCCCTTAACCTCTATAAGACAACACGGAGATGCTCTGCATGTTCTTCCTCCGACTTCGAGTAGACTAGAATGTCGTCAATGAATACCACCACAAACTTGTCCAACTCCGGCATGAACACTGAGTTCATGAGATACATGAAGTGTGCCGGTGCATTTGTCAACCCGAACGACATCACTAAGTACTCATATAGACCGTATCGGGTAGAAAAGGTTGTTTTGGGAACGTCTTTAGCACGGATTTTAATTTGATGGTAACCCGACCGGAGATCAATCTTGGAGAACACCTTAGCTCCTATCAACTGGTCGAAAAGGATGTCAATACGAGGCAGTGGGTATTTGTTCTTGACAGTCACCGCATTGAGGGGTCGGTAGTCAACACACAGCCTCAGGGTCTCGTCTTTCTTTTTCACGAATAGTGCCGGACAACCCCAAGGCGAGGAGCTTGGTCGAATGAATCCCTTATCCAGCAACTCCTTAAGTTGCTCCTTCAACTCAGCTAGTTCCTTAGGTGCCATTTGGATATAGGTGCCGTCCCTGGCTGAAGCTCAATCTTGAACTCAACATCCTGATCCGGTGCAAGTCCGAGGAGATCGTCAGGGAATACGTCCGAAAATTCCCTAACCACTGGAATATCCTTTACCTGCCCGGCGGTGGTGTGGTGAACGCTTGGTGCGACCAGTTGGGATGGTCGTACTCGGAAGCTTACGCTACCATGGGTGGGGGAGTTCAAGTGTACAGTGTAGGCGTCTATGTCCAGTATAGCTTTATGTTGCCTCATCCAAGGCATGCCCAAAATAATGTCAATGCTGCACCCATCTAAGACCATGCACTTGGTAGGGTAGACTTTCGATCCTAGGGTTATTGGGAGTTTCTTTATTTCATATAGAGCAGGGGTTCGTCCACCGGCTGATTTAATGGTGTATCTTGCTTTCATAAGAGTACGAGGCAGCCGGTACTTATCAACGAAGAACCCACTAACAAAGCTATGTGATGCTCCTGAATCAAACAGAACTAGTGCGGGGTGGTCTCGAACAGAGAACATACCAGCAAGGATGGGGCTGTTCTCCGGAACCTCCTCCAGGGTAGTGTTGTTCACTCGCCCAGCACGAACTGGCCCTCGGTTGTTGCGGTTGTTGTTGTTGTTGTTATTCATCGGCAGGTTCTGGCCAGTGCTCTTCTTAGGGTGCGGGCACTCCCTCGAGAAATGCCCAAGACGACCGCAGTTGTAGCAGGGAAAAGATCCGGCCTGAGCGTTCGGCTGCTGGAGTGGGCGAAATCCACCTTGACTCTGCTGCTGACGCGGTACCGGGGGTCGCTGCTGTGCTGGTTGAGGCGGGCGCACAACAGGTGCCGGTACGGGGGCGGAACGGTACCTCTGTCCCGACGGGGTGGTATACACCATGCGGAACTTCTACGGGGGTCCACTGGATGGCCCCATAGCACTTGCGAAGTGCTTCCGTTCTGCCATCATCCTGCGATATCCATCTTCTGCGACGATCGCGTTGTTGACAAATTCAACGAATGAGCCTCCCATGTTAAGGTTGAGACGGTACTGTAGCTCAGCACTTAGCCCCTCCAAGAAACGGTCCTTGCGCTTGGCGGGGGTGTCCACTTGTTCCGGGGCGTATAGCGCCAACCGGTTGAACTCTTCGCAGTATTCTTCGACACTGCGGTTGCCCTGCTTTAGAGCGGCGAATTCACGTGCCTTCCCGCGGATGAGCCCCAAAGGAATGTAGTGAGCGCGGAACGCATCCTTGAACTCGTCCCACGTAATCTGTCGGTCGGTTCCCACAGAGGCGACATGGTTGGCCCACCATGCCCTAGCCGCACCATGCAGTTGCTGCGCGGCGAACAATGTCTTCTGCACAAGCGTGCAGTTAAGGAGTCCAAATTTGGACTCTAGCATGCGAAGGAAGTTCTCCGCCTCCATGGGCTCGGTGGTTGAGCTGAACGTGGGCGGCCTGGTGGCAAGGAAATTAGAGTAGGAGCTGTTCTGTGGTGCTCCGTCGTTGTGGCCCCTAGCATTACGGGCTGCTAGGTTTTGTTGTGCCAGCTCCCGCATGAACTCCGCCTGTTGTTGCTGGCTCTCCATCATAGTGGCAAAAAACTGCGCCATCATTTGCATGGGGTTGGATGGCGGCGGCGGTGGTGGAGTCCCTCATGGAGAGTCGGTCCCCCTAGCCCTGGAACCTTCGGGCTGCTCGCCATGCAGCTCATTGGTGTTGCGGGTGCGCACCATTCTGAAATGTAAGAATGAGGGTTCAGTTAATCTCTTATCCAACATGAGCATTATAGGTTACCAAAGCAAATAATACAGCACACGGGCAGCAATTCGGTAAACAACATAATTTCAATTAAGCGGGAAATTTCCAAGTTAACATGGTTCTAGTACAAGTCAATAGTTCCACTCTACACAAACTCGGAATATGTGGCCATCGAGTTTTGCAAAAGCTAATCACGTGGGTGATCCCCAAAATACAACAACCACGCGTGGAGTATCCCAAAAGCTATCCATCTACCATGCCCCACAAGCACGACCTAGTCGCGTCTACTACTACTGCCATGCCCTGACATCGGCAGTGCCAGAGGGCCCTGGTCGGTCCGCGTCGGTCGGAGCGGGTGGCTCGTAGTCCACGTCAGACTCCTCGCCCGCGTCCTCCTCGGGCTCCTCCTCCACGGGTGCTGCGGGTGGTGCAGCAATCGCGTCCAACTGAGCCTGGAGGTCCTGGTTCTCATGAGCCAGTGTCTCCAGGTCCTCTGCCATAAGGTCCATCTCCTGCTGGGCACTTGCCAGCTGCTGCTGCAGGTGCTCGTTGTGGTTTGCCCGCTGCTGCATAATCAACCCTCGTCTATCCACCTCCTGCGCGAGAGTGTCGCGCTGCTCAGTGACCTCCGTCACGTGATCTCACTCGCCTCAAGAGCGGCAGTCAACCGCTGAATCTCTCTGTGCTGTGCATCGACCTGTGCCTGCAAGTCGTTCCTCTACAGCCACACCTGCTCAGCATCCGCCAGCAAGACTCTGCTGCGGCTGCTAGACTCCTCATCCAAGTTGAGGAGGTACTCGGAGTAGTGAGCTACGCGGTGGTATCCCGCGTGGTACTCCGGGTAGTCGTCACGAGAGACGCGTCTCACGCGCCTCTGCCACACCGGGTCAGCCTGGTGCCAAATGGGGATCATCTCGAACGGAGTCCCCGAGAGCGCTGCTACGTTGCGCCCACAGAAGTGAGTGAGAGCCCGGTGAGCGACTCTCTCCAGGCCCTCCCTGAGGCTCCCGGCCATGATGGTGCTCTCCATACCCGCCAAGTCAGGGTTGCGCAGGTGTGGGGAGACACTGAGATGCACCTCTGCAAAAGGCACACCGTGGCGGCGGGGCTCACGCCCACGGTACGACAGTTGCTCCTCGTAGCCCAAGGCGCGTAGCATTTCTCACAGGAGGGTGGGAAAGCCACGGTGGTATAGACCGGTGGTATAACGCCACTCGTCGTGCTGGAACAGCTCAAACCTGTGCTCGTCCATCTGGAACACAAACCCTAAATAGTGAATACTCGTTCCCAACGCAGAGGGTGCAGCCAAAATAAAACAATTTGATGCAATGAGTGATATATAGAATCTAGCCTGAGTACTAAAGTGGTAGAATCCTCCACCACTTTCCTGAAAGTGCAACTACAGCCCTAGGGGTGATCGGAGCAAGGAATTACGGGTTTTACACCATAGGTTAAAAGCTGAAATTTAGACTAACCCGTTTTCGACGTGCTAACTCGGACGGCCAAAATGGTTGTGACACTCCTAGTGCCATTAGGGTCCCAAGGGTAACACTTAGACAGCATAAGATCCTAACACTGAGAATTTGAATTTAAATTTTTCAATTCAAATCAAATTCAAACCCAATTGAATGACCTTTGCACTACAAGTCCCAAATATTCAGTAAAAGTCACCACTGCAAAAATTATATGTTGATGTTCATGGTCAATTAGAATTTTGGGAATTTTCTCAGATTTTTAATCCATCAATAAAGGCCTCAAATAAATGCTAGAATGGTTAAAAAGCAGCCCTGTTCATAAAATTCCTAATCAAAGTGCAGTGGGAAATGATGGTACTTAGTATTTTTATTAAATGCACCATATCATGGGGAGCATACATTATTTTTGGTCTGAATTTATCAGCCCTGGATTAATTCTAACAAAAATGACAAAGGTAGTCGCTGATAGGATTGGAAAAAGAAATAAAAAAGAAAAACTCCCCGCAGACCCCACCTGTCAGCGACTCTGAGAAAACACACCCGACCGCTGCCGCTCCGGCCGACTCGGCACGCGCCGCGTGGTCGCTGTGATATCTCGGGATATCTCGAGATCGCTCTGATACCATGCTGTCACAGACCCGCCTTACCACAAAGGCGGCTCCGTTCCAGGATCTCCCACGGGTGGCGACACGCGCTGTGGCGCCCAATAGTATAACACATGACAGAGAAAAATAATTACAACAAGAACATAGGTGGGGAAGCAGAGTTTACATAAATCCGAGGTTATATTACAAACCGGAGTTTTGACAGAAATAAATTGCGGAAGTGAAATGTTCAACATTGGTTCACCAATTCGGCGAAATGGCTAAGATACAATCGCCCTCTCACGGCGACACACAGGGATTGTCCGGCCATAATAGGTGCCTTGCCCAAGCACCGTACCGGGAAGCAAAGAGCTAATCCTCATCTTCATTCGTGCACAGCTCCCACTCGATGTTCCAGCAATCGGGGCGCTGGCCCTCCCAATGGAATCTTCCAAAGCAGTGGCAGTCTCCGTCCTGATCATCTGAAATCACATAGAGCTATGCCCTGAGTAACTAATTTACTCAGCAAGACTGACCCGTCAAAATGGCCAACTACAGCCGATGCCTAGACATGTAAGGCTAGGGATAGGGTCTTTATTGCCAGAAAGCCCGCCTAAGAGTGGATCCTTATTTTTCAAGTTTTAGCATCAAGTTGAGTTATCATGCAGAATAATAAATTTAGTTTGCACTAAAGCTATAACAATCATGGTTGCAATACAATCTTACAAATTCCAAAACAACAATATTGAACCCACACATTATCTTAATGGCTTCCGGCACTGTTCCGGAGCAGCGATCAACCTTTCGCTCACGGTACCGCAGGGTCTTCCGGGTCCAGACTCCCCCGAGAAGGGTCCCCCAACGCGATGCGCCCCGTGCCACCATCTGTGGGTGGATTACTCCCTCCTCTCAGCCCCAGTTCCACCAAAGAAGGGAGAAGGCTATCTTCAGACCAAGCGATAGTCGTAGCTACGTCGGTTTACTGGGCCCATATCTCCAGCATGCAAACAGTACATTCAAACTTGATCCCATGGGCCGGACACGAGGCGTAGCCTTAGGGGACTTGGACGGGGCTACCTCCTTGAATACAAGTTGTGCTTCTCTTTCCACCTAGTTGCCCGTCCGGTCTTCATTGTGATTCCATCCACCCTTTCCTTCATCCAATCACGTTTCCCAGTGACAACATTTCCTATCTACGAGTGGTCTCTATACCACTCGATCAACAGTCGTCCTAATTTAAGCAGAGCGACTACCGTCCTGAGGCTAACAATCGGGAAGAGGGACCTACTGCACGCTAGGGTTTCAATAAACTTCTGTCACTGAATGCACAGGCAAGCTTACATCCCTAGCTAGTGATAGAATAAAATTTAAAATGGGGTTATGCACCGGGGCTTGCCTTGGGTCTGCTCTTGCTCAGCATCGGCACCTCCGGCTCCTTCTGGGTCCTGCTCCGGTCCCGTCTCCACGTGGTTCACGGCGTGATCTATATGATACAAAAGATGCTGCTATAGGAGAGGATTCATGGCACTTCCTCAATAAATACGTTAATGTACACTGTTATCGATAGAATTAAACGGGATGTGATGATGCGTTCAATAGTATATCTTATTGAGTGGGGCACAGGGTGAGGGCGTTTCGTGTATTTCCTTCATGGACTCCAGTCCTTGATCGCGACGACGTCGCACCATAGTACGGTGTGTTTGTGTGTGCCGGGGTGAAGCTACGTGAGTGATGTCCATGACCAGTAGGTGCTAATAAATTAAGGTTTTAATGCGTCGAGCATAACCCTCGCATGGGACTAAGTACCCATGAAATAACCCTAAAGTGGAACCATATTTATTAATGGGTAATATTGCGCTCGGAACACAATTTATTAAATTGACATAGTTCTGATCTTCAAATAGGCAGGGGTGATTTATTATAATTAGATTATATTAGGAGTGATTTATTTGCCAAGTTTCACTTTCATGCACCAAGCCACTAATTATAATTAATTATTATAAGGAAAAAGGGCATTAAATTAATTCCATCCAATATATAGAGAATTTCCCCATGAAACTTTTCCAGGGAGACTAAAGCTGGCAATCCTAATTGGTGACAAATTTTTTAATATTTTATCAACTCTCTATAATTAATTATGAATTTATAAGGGTTTTTATCATATAAGTAAATCCTAATAGTACAATTAACAAGCACTGTGATTTAGCATTTTTCTTTATTAGTACAAGTCCAGACAAGGCTAACAAAATTTATTTTGCCTAAAAATTCCCATTATTCATTTTACTATGTATTTTACAAGTTTAACCTATTTCTAAAACTGATTTAAATAAGAAAATTCGATTTTTACTTCGCAGGCCGCAATCCCGGCAGCCCACGGCTGCCTCGCCCGCGGGAAAGGTGCTCCTGGGCCAGATTCGGCCCAGGCGGGCACGGCCCAGCGCCCGGCTGGCCCACTGGCCAGCTTGCCCGAGTCCCGCGCGCGAGCGCACGCGCGCTCGCCGGAGCACGGCGGCGCTGGCCGGGGGCTCGCCGTAGCCCGTTGCGGGCCCTGGCTCGAGCTGGGTTTGGAGGGGAAAACGGCCTACTCTTCGTCGCGCGCCCTTCTAGGCGGTCGGGAACCGTCGGCGATGGCCGGGTATGGCCCCGCGACGGTGGCGGAAGCAGGGCAGGGCTCGGCGCCGGCTAGCACGAAAAGGGGAGGGCGGAAAGGCTCGGGATCTCGCCTGAGAGCTTCACTGGAGCACGGAGAAGGATGTCACCGAGTTTCCCCTGCGAGAGGGAGGCCGGGGAGGCCGGCTCACCGGTGGGGTGGTGGCTGCGGTAGTCGACGGCGGCCTCAAGCTAAGAATCTAGGGGGAGCGGTGGAAGGATTCGTCCAATCAGAGTTCAAACGTGTGCGCGATTAAGAGGGAGAGCTCCCCGTGCGACGAATCGGAAGTTGGCTCACCTCGGGGTGAATGCGGCGCGGGGAAGCAGCTCGGGGTCGATTATCGGCGCCGGGGAAGAACCGGGCCGATCTCCCAATGCCGGCCGAGCGAAGCAGAGGGAAAAGGTGCAGGGTCATCGGGTTGTCCCGGCGTTGCTCCCAGAGGCCTGGCTCAGGCTTCGGTGGGCGGTGGCGGCCAGGCGATGTGGGGCAGAGGCGACAACGGAGGCAGAGACGAGCGGAAGAGAGAGAGCGAGAGCGAAAGGAGTGAATGGGGGGGGGTGTTCGGACAGGGCGATAGGCGACACAAGGGATGTCCGAACTCGCGCGTGGGGCCGTCGATCCGCGGCAACGGCCGTTGACCATACGCCGGCGACCACGCGGCGCGCGCCGAGTCGGGCGGAGCGGCAGCGGTCGGGTGTGTTTTCTCAGAGTCGCTGACAGGTGGGGTCCGCGGGGAGTTTTTCTTTTTCATTTCTTTTTCCAATCCTATCAGCGACTACCTTTGTCATTTTTGTTAGAATTAATCCAGGGCTGCTAAATTCAGACCAAAAATAAGGTATGCTCCCCATGATATGCTGAATTGAATAAAAATACTAACTACCATCAGTTACCACTACAATTTGATTAGGAATTTTATGAACAGGGCTGCTTTTTAACCATTCTAGCATTTATTTGAGGCCTTTATTGATGGATTAAAAATCTGAGAAAATTCCCAAAATTCTAATTGACCATGGCCATCAACATATAATTTTTGCAGTGGTGACTTTTACTGAAAATGTGGGACTTGCAGTGCAAAGGTTATTCAATTGGGTTTGAATTTGATTTGAATTGAAAAATTTAAATTCAAATTCTCAGTGTTAGGATCTTATGCTGTCTAAGTGTTACCCTTGGGACCCTAATGGTACTAGGAGTGTCACAAGGTCCATACATCATAGTGTATAAGTTGGAAAGGAAAACTGGAGATATTATTGGAGGTGCTAAATGGCAGTCTAACATGCTTACCAAGTCGACATGCGTGGCATGAATGACTGTCAGATTTCTCACAACTAAAATCAAATGTAGAGAGCACTCGTTGAAGAGGTGCACGCCCAAGGTGACCCGGACGCGCATGCCACAGATTAGTGTTATGTGTAGCGTTGAGGTTGATATGCTTGGCCTGGTTGGTGGAGCTGGTGCGCAGAGGATAGAGCTCGCCGGAAGAGTCACAGCGGAGGAGAACCGTCTAGGTGAGCAGGTCCTTAATGGAGACACAAAATTATCACGAGTAAAAGCACGCACAGAAATGAGATTCTTGATGAGCTGGGAGGAAACGAGAACATTATTTAAATGCAAGGTGGAAGAAGAAGTAGGAAGAGTAACATTGCCATTGTACTGAACAGGGAGTGGAGCACCATTGCCAACTACAATGTGCATAGGAGAGGGTGGGCTGGAGAGATGAGAGGCAATACCAGGATTGGAGGCCATGTGTGAAGTCGCGCCAGTGTCCAGGAGCCAGTCACTACCACCACCGTAGGGAGCAGTGGTGGGCATGCCATGGAGGGCAGAGAAGAGTCCCGGTGGCGTCGATGGCGATGGCGCGGACATGCCGGTCCAGTCGGTGTAGGCAGTTGGAGAAGCGGCGATCATGGCCTGTGGCGCCGTCGGACCCGGGCGTGGCCCAAGCTGCCCAGCCGGAGGAGGGCGCCACGGTGGTAGCGGCCAGGCCTGGACCACCCCCGTCCATGGATTGGGGGCCATGCCCCACTGAGGTGGACCCGGCAGTGGTGGGCGAGGGCCGCCGCCGTGACCGCTGGAACCGTTGGTGATGGCACGGTTCTTGTTGTTGGAGGCCTTGCGCTTTTTGCGGTGATCACCACCATCAGTGGGCGGAGCCGAGGGAGCCGTTGGCGGTGGCGCATAGGGGCGTGGCGCAGGAGGCGAGGCCGTGGCCATGAGCGCCATCGCCGCCTCCATCTTGGCAGTATGACTGGCCTAGCGTTCCTGCTGCTCCAAGTATGTGCGAGTATAGAGGAAGTTGGGCGGAGGAACCTTAGATGTCAACACGGAGATGGCGGAGCAGAATTTAGAGTTGAGGCCGCGAAGAGTGTTGATGACGAGCGTCTGGTCGGTGACGGGAGCGCCCACATCGCTGAGGGTGTCGGCAAGGGTCTTGAGCTTGCCACAGTATTCGGTCACAGTAATGTCGCCCTGGTACAGACTGTGGAATTCCTGCTGGGCGTAGACGACGCACTGGAGGGAGTTGTCGAGGAAGAGGCCGCAGATCGCGTTCTAGATGATCTCCGCGGTCAGCTTGGAGCGGCACACGATGTTCATGATGTCCTTCGTGACGGTGGAGTAGATCCAAGACACGACACATGAGTCGATCTGGAGCCACTCGGCGTCGTGGTGAATCATGGCAACGTAGATGGTGCCGTTGACGTGGTCGCGAAGCCCAAACTTCGTGAATGTCAGATCGAAGAAGGTGCGCCAGTCGGAGAAGTTGGAGGCTGCCATGTCCAGCGTGATGGGGACATGGCCATGGATGTTGATCATGGAGATGGTGGCGGAGGAGAGAGGCTGTGGTGCATTGGATTGGGGAAGAAAGGGGTTGGTGTAGTTCACGGATCCAGAGGAGGAAGAGGAGCTCGTCATCATGGCGGCGACGAGAGGCAGCGGAAGAGATTGGATCGAGAATTAAGCTGATACCATGTAGAGGAAATAGACTGAAATGCACGACTTGTATTGATGTACAACAGTCCTACTTATACAAACACGGCATGAGATCGATCAGGGCTAACGGATCGATCCTGCATGCATGGAAACGTGGACGAGACTTCAGGGAGTGGAGTTACAGGCCGGGATGACCAAGCTATACTAACTGTCTAACAGATAGGATCCTAGTCACGATTTCCTACACTGTGGTCGTCCTGTCAATCGAGTCGAAAGCGCCGCGCCATTGCTAGATGCGTAGAAGGTAGCGGTGGCGGCTGCTGCGGCGGCTTCTCGTGTCAGCCACGGTGGTCATAGCGCCCTCACGCGTGCGCAGGAGACCACGCCGCTGGATGTCGGCGTCTTCCGATACCGCGGGATGTACACGATCGCGGAAGACGTCATGCTCGAGGAGATGAGGCTACTTCGTTCAGGTCTTGATCTTCATTTCTCTGAGCTGAACTAAAGCCGGTGGTGGACACATGTGCTATCCATCTTGAAGATCATTTGGACATTTGAGACGTTCGTATGGTGTTATGATGAACGGATATCTTCTCTATTTTGTTCGTGCGAAGGACTGTCGGGTCAATCATGCTCAAGTCGATGAAGAAGAAGGCGGCGAGGGACGCGCTTGGCGCTCCCCAACCGCAGCATGCGAGGTTACCACGCCATCGAGCGAATCAAGGCCCAGCTCGAGACCCTCTGCCCGCTCACCGTCTCCTGCGCCGACATCATCGCCATCGCCGCCAGGGACGCCGTCTCGGCGCGTCTTCAAACGCCGCGGACAAGCACGTGAGGCAGGCGCTGCTCGAGGAGGTTCTTTTCACACGGAGCAGTCGTGACCTGATGAGTGATGACTGAGTGGTGGCAAAGTCCGTCGGCGTGAAGGCGGTGGAGGAGGCGAGGGCATCGAGGGCCGACAGGAGGTTGGTTCAGAGCGGTGTCGCTATCCGTGGACGGCGGCATAGACGCCAGAGTACAGTGGAGTAGAGGCAATGAAATTAGTCATTTTCTCCCGATAATACCCTTACTTACTTCATATTACTTTAAAATACTACTTCATACTACTTAAAGGATTAATGTAGTATAATTATATCTTAACCATCGGATCAGACCAAATGGATGGCCCATGTTAATTATAGCCCATTGTAAAGGTCCTCGACTGCTACCAGCACATCGTGTCGGCTTCACCATCAGTTGTTTGCGATGGAAAGCTTTTCATTCTTTTAATTTGTCCCAACAAAAAGCTGTGCCGATGGTTTGCAAAATGGCTTGTATTAATGTCCCCTCGGCTGCAATGAGGTAGCTCTGGAACCTGACTATGGCCCCGCATAACTTGATATTTTCTGACACTGAGAAAGAAATTTTGCGCATGTATATCTCTGCTTCCAGGAAACGGAGGCAAGGGCTGCATTCTCGTGTTTAAGAAAAATAAAAGCAGGTCATTTAATTAGCTGGCTGCTTTTAGATTGGTGCCATAGTTTGAGAAAAAAAAAACTCCACTGGAGCACTTCTCAAATTTTCTCATAACTAATGCATATGAAAAATACTAGTCTCCTTGCTTCCTCATATGAAAATGGTAGATCAACATCCATATTCTGAAACAAAGGAGTACAAATGTAATGGGGTGTAAATTAACTCGGTTGATAAGCTCGAAGATTATATTCTGTTTCAAGCGTATCGTCTGCGTTCAGCTTTCTGATTATAGCCCAAAAGAATGCACCCACCAAGAGCCCGATGAATGCACCCAAGGAGTGGGCTCTCACTCGCGTCAACATGCTGGTTGTGTTGTTGACAAAAGCGTAGCCCACGTATGCTCCAAAAAACATAAAAGCAAAATGCCAAAATACGAACCAGATCTGCAAAACGAAATATGAGCAAAAACATATCATGAAAACGAATACAAGTAAATGCACAAACGGTGTGCTTCAAATAAGAGAACTGCAGACTATTATTATATATACTTACCGTGGGCTTATAAAAAAGGGTTTATGATTCCTTTGCATGCCTTGTTCACCTCGTACTGTTCTTGATCCTCGAAGTAGGCCGATGTGTGCCTGTGGTACCAATATTTACCACTCGCCCCTCCCAGCAGACAAACAGCTGCAATATCGACGTGTGGCGGGGAGGAGGAGGAAGAAGAGAAGGGAAAGTGGCTGACATGTGGGCCCCACAAAGAGGTAGTTAAGATAGAGTATGACGAGTGCGGAAAAAAATGATATAGAGGAAGGAATCTCACTGACTAGGATAGAAGATTTCTTTTAGAGTATGAGTTTAGAGGACCATGAGTGCGGTCAGTCTAAGGTAACTTCCATGGTCATCAACGCATGGAATAAACAAATCCTCTTCCATTAGACTTCGTGCCTCCGATGAGTTCTTCTCTTCTTCACTCTTCCGTGGTTCTTCCATGTTGTAGGATTCAGAAGAAAGAGGACTAGAAGATGAATCGAAGAACTTCATGGCCAGGGCCATCAACAACTAAGTATCGATGATTGTGTAGAGGCCTGTGCGTCTCTGCTCTGTTTCATCGAAGCCTCAAAAGCCTAGGCGATTCCGATGAATTCATCGCTCCTCCGTGATTTCTCCGGTGCTCTGTACTTGTCGACTAGCAGCGAGTGAGAGCAAGCCTTGAACTTGGTGGTTGAGCATGTCTAGCGTAGTGGTTAGAGGAGAGCAAAGTGCTGATAAGTGATCAATGTAAATGAGACAATTGGAAAAACATGAGTACAATTTATAGTAGGAGGAAGAGTAGAGATCAAGTAATCTTTATGTTCATACTATTAATGTGTTCACACTATAATTAAAGTAGAGTGATGTGATTGGTCAATAATCCATCACAAGGATTCTTAACAGATAGCACGAAGGCAGAACCGTTAAGTGGTGCGTTTGGATCCCCCATCATCCATCAAACTATCAGAGCTTGCCTCTCCTAGTCCAGCAAGAATAAGAATGAGGTTTGGATGGCTAGCAAGGCTCAAGGCTGCATTGATGCTTGTGCGGGAAAGGTTTTTTTTTCTTGCTGCTGCCGGACAGCGGATTTGACCCTCTTGGCATGTCAAGGATTTGCTCGCCTGGGTGAGCAAGGCAAAGGTAGTCTGGGAACCAAAGGGACCCTACATCCTGTGGTGCTTGTTTGCTTGCTTCTATTTCTTTCAGGTTTTGGCCTGTTGATTGTGGTGGTCATCTAAACACTTGACACTTACTTTTTTAAAAAAAAAGAGTAAAAGAGGTAATTCTATTTGGACCCCTCATTGGTTTTCAAAGTAACTGGCCCAGATCTACTTCCGGGCAAATAAAAAGTCCGTGCGAGGGGAAAAAAAAAAGGTTGTTCTGTTGTTGCTGTGCCACGACAGGATCTCCATGATTTTAGTTCCACGCATTCACAACCAACCTTGAAAAATACCCTCTCTCTTTGTTCTTTTTTTTCCTACTCATCATTGTTTGATGTGGTACTTTGATTATTTATTTACTTTTTGTTAACGAATCTCCAGAACCAAAAGTTAGGGACCCGGACAGTCATTGCATGTGGTACTCACCATCAGTTGTTTGTTATGGAAAGCTTTTCATTCTTTTAATTTGTCCCAACAAAAAGCTGTGCCGATGGTTTGCAAAATGGCTTGTATTAATGTCCCCTCGGCTGCAATGAGGTAGCTCTGGAACCTGACTATGGCCCTGCATAACTTGATATTTTCTGACACTGAGAAAGAAATTTTGCGCATGTATATCTCTGCTTCCAGGAAACGGAGGCAAGGGCTGCGTTCTCGTGTTTAAGAAAAATAAAAGCAGGTCATTTAATTAGCTGGCTGCTTTTAGATTGGTGCCATAGTTTGAGAAAAAAAAAAACTCCACTGGAGCACTTCTCAAATTTTCTCATAACTAATGCATATGAAAAATACTAGCAAAAGTCTCCTTGCTTCGTCATATGAAAATGGTAGATCAACATCCATATTATTCTGAAACAAAGGGAGTACAAATGTAATAGGGCGTGAATTAACTCGGTTGACGAGCTCGAAGATTATATTCTTCTTCAAGCGTATCGTCTGCGTTCGCCTTAGTGATTATAGTCCAAAAGAATGCACAGACCAAGAGCCCGATGAATGCACCCAAGGAGTAGGCTCTCACTCGCGTCAACATGCTGCTTGAGTTGTAGACAAAAGCGTAGCCCATGTATGCTCCATAAAACATAAAAAGAAAATGCCAAAATACGAACCAGATCTGCAAAACGGAATATGAGCAAAATCATTGTCACGAACAAATACAAGTAAATGCACAAACAACGGTTGCTTCATGTAAGAGAACTGCAGATTTATTATATATACTTACCGTGGGCTTATAAAACGGGTCTATAATTCCTTTGCATGCCTTCTTCGCCTCCTCGTACTGTTCTTCATCCTCGAAGTATGCCGATGTGTGCTTGTGATACCAGTATCTGCCTACTCGCCCCTCCCACAAGGCAAACAGCGGCAATATCGACGTGAGTGCACCGTCGGCGTCCGGATTGTTGGTCACAACAACTCTGAAGCAATAGGTTCTGCAGATACAACAACGCTTGTTGCGGTTGAAGAATCGGTTGAGCGTCATGCACTTGGGACATACAGCACGGTGGCCGCAACGCCCGATCGCCACCCACTCCAGGGGCTTTCTGCATCCCACACAGCGGTCGCTAGTATCGCTCTCGTTATCGATGATCACGATGTGGCAGTCTGCCGTGCCGTCGTTGCTTCCGTCGTCGTCGTCCACGGATGAGTGGCATTGGGCGCTCTCGTGTCTCTCAGCGTTGTTGACGGGTTGAAGTTGGAAACCCACGACGTTTGGGCATGTGGGTTGAGCTTCTTGTTCCATATGTGAACGTCGAAATTGTGAGATTGGGGGCTGGGTCGATATATGTGCGGCAAGAGCGCTCGTGCCTTCGGGGGAACGTATTTCGTGTGCTTTTATTGTAGGAAATCAATCGTCAAAAGGAATCAGTTACGGTTTAGTAGGACGTTACACCCTTTTTTTTCAATCGTCTAAAGCATGAGATCGATTCGGTTTCAAAGTGTAAAGCATGAGAACGACTGGCTTTACACCCTTTTTTTTTCGAAAAAGCTTCAGTGGACTGCCCTGCTCCGGCGTGTGCGGCGAAAACTTTGAACCGGCGTCGTCCGCGGCGGCCACATCACGGCTAGCTCTCACACACTGGCCGGGATCCTTTTGGAGATCGACGGAACGGAATGCATCGGCGGCTGGTGATGGGGAGGAAACGGGATCCAGTTGGCATGGCGTACCGTCCTAGAGATTTTCAGGAACGGCGTGTGGGGCGCCGCCCGACACGGACAGCTCCCCCGTGCGGTGCGTGCTCTCCAACCAGAGCGTATTAATATGTGAGATACTTATGCCGAAGGGAATTAATTGATCAAGCAAATTCCATGTACGATCATAGCAGTATCTCACATTTTAATCACCCACACCTTATCCTCCCTTTCTTTCAACACACATAACAAGGGGCATAGACAGTACTAAGTGACACTGGATAGGAAGATATTATATTTTTATTAGCGCGTCAACTGAAATAAATCATCGAGACTCCAATGCGGAGGAGACACTACTACATATATACACTTACTAGCAAAGTGTCGTGCGTTGCTACGGACTTTAAAAAATTACAATAAACTAAAGACATATATATCTATTAACATGTATACCTTGGACGACAACACGCCAGACTCGTTTTGCTTTGGCCCAGCAAACATCAGTCTGTCCACACTCTCGCCAGCAAAGGCAATGTATAACTCGAGGTAGAAGAGAATGTCGAACACCACACATAACATTCAAGAGACCAAGTAGCGCTACCACTAATAATTACCTGGTAGCTCCATTAGGACGCCATGCAACTCCATCAGGTACGAAAAAGACCTCATAGCTCCATGCTCCGTCACGTGGGAGTGCTGGAGACCATGTATATGAATACGGACAGCAAGAGACCTTGTAACTCTACAAAGACGTCAAATTAATTTCATCCCTGATCAATCTACTCATCATGTCCAATGTACTCATCTGAAAATAATCATATCTCCTAATTTCAGGGGAAAAACACTGGAAGAACGCCATGCCACTCGTCCAAGCTCGCTCCTTCTCATTGCCGCTACTCATGCAAACACAAACCCTCTGACAAATTTCACACCTAACAATCAGACCACCTGAAAAACTGGATGGACTGTTATATAATGGATGAGGACAACAACTATCATTTATATTTAACTCTCTGCATGATATCTAGTAGAACACAACCTCAGAATTGTGGTTGTTCAATCTAGAGGAATGAGGAACCCCAATGGACATATAATTGTGACATAACACAACACATAATAAAAGAAACAAAAACATGCTTCAATCAATAAGACATGTAAAAAAATTACATCAGAGTCAGATAAATATTGCCAAACATTATATCTTTCATAGTAATAACTGCTACCGAAAAACTTTGGTGCACTACTCACCAAGATTAATCTGCAACACATGAAAACGAAGACATATAGAACAACCAGCAGCACTTACGATACAAATGGGTCGGGGAGAGCACGCAGAGGCCTAAAGAAGTTAAAAAACTAATTCACCAAAGAAGCAACCTTTTCGATCCCCAAGCTGATCTACGTCATTTGCTTTATGAAATGGTTTATCTACTGGTTTATCAGCAATACAAGCTTTGCACCGCCGGCAGGATCATACACAATCTCCAAAAAGAACAATAGCTGATATTGCGTTAATTTACATTGTACTTGTACCTAATAAGCTATAAACACCTAGCACTTCATATACTCGTCCTTCATGACAAACAGTGCCATGGTCGCTGTCGTCGGTAGCTATGGCCCGTTGAACAAATGGCACAGTGGCAACAGGGATCGCTATGGTAAAGTGCAGAACAACAGCAAGAAATTCCAGTCTTTAAGTAAAACAATTAGCAATTCTCCATTTTTAAGATATCATAATACCAAACACAAACAAATGGGGTAAAAACTTAGTAAGCGCAACAGTGCAGCTACAAAGATTTTAACTAATGGCCAGATATATGTTTATATTAAAGGAAAACTGGTACACAGAATATATATAACCACTGGGATCTACTATAAACAAGATACAGTTGAAACACCTATACCTTTTCATTGTTTTGATAGGTTAAGAGTTAAGACTTACAGAATCGAAATGATTTTGTCTTTTCAGTTGAATATGTGCAGCACACCGCCTGCATGGGCCTGTACCATATATGGCAAAGGGTCTAAGAATGACACATCTCCACATCTATTGAAACACTTTAAAATTTTCATTATTTTTATAGGTTCAGAAGTAAAGAGTCAGATATATGTTTATTAAAGGACAACTGATATATAGAATATATATATATAACTACTGGGATCTGCTATAAACAAGATACAGTTGAAACACCTTTACCTTTTCATTATTTTGATAGGTTAAGACTTACAGGATCGAAATGATTTTGTCTTTTCGGTTGAATATGTGCAGCACACGGCCTGCATGGGCCTGTATCATATATGGCAAAGGGTCTAAGAATGACACATCTCCAAAACACTTTTACCTTTTCATTATTTTGATAGGTTCAGAAGTAAATAATTGAAATGCTTTTGGCTTTTGGGTAATTATTGGCCTGCACAAAATATGAAGGTTACCACTGTTGTCCAACCCAACAATCAACTACGGCATGAAGTAGACCTGAACATAGCAGATAAAGATAAGATACGTAAACAAATTATAAGTTTACAAACTCAATATTCCCACAAGATAATTCACAAGTTACCCAGGATTATTAGGAGCAGCAATCAAACTTATCCAAAAAACAAAATCGTAAGCAAACCGGAAAGCGCTTCTATAGGTAGCAAAAAGTGTTCTGGACTTCTTGTTCGTCACCTGATGAGCCCTTTACCAGTGACCAAAAAATACTTCACTGGAGGGCTGCCTAAACAGGCATTCACATGCCGACCACAAACATGAATGTTTCATGCTCTCTGTGACAGATACTCAAATACGTCAAACAAAAGAGAAGGAGAAAAATAGCAGGAAAGAAAAATCTGTCACCTGAAAGGCTGAAACGATAGATGAGGTCCATGTCTGCCATTGACAGGTTCTACAACATGCTCAATTGCTCATCACCTCGTCCACGGACTGTGACAACACCACGAACGTGAAAGTTGTTTTTTAAAAAAGAAATCTTGTACGTGAGGATGGAGCTACAAACGACATTGTAAAGTTACAATTACCTTGCCATCTGATGAGGAGCAGTGTGACGACGGCGAACTGATCTTCTTTGATGGAGCAGTCGTAGGAGAGGAAACAAGGACAGGGCTTGCTAACTATTTAGACGGAGGTAGGGCTCCACAAGCAAGAGCACCTCTTCTCCGTGGTAGAATAAGGGGTGGTGGCGGCGCAGCCTACTACAATGGCTATGCAACCGCATGTGCAGGCTTTGGCATTGGCGTTGGATGTTCAGATCCCATCGGAGAAGAGGCAAGGGGTCAAGTGGTGACCAATGCTTCATTTGATCTCGTGAAGAAGGCTGCCGTTCGATAGCTAGCAGAGGAGGGTAGCACCAATACAATGAAGAGCTCGCCCTAGTTCTGGTGGTTTATTGGCATAGATGGCTATTGGGTGGGGATTTTTGGAGGCGTCGATGGGGAGGAGAAGACGGGGTTTATTAGCATCGTGATTCGTGAACTAACCGATCACCACTATGCCATCAGAAAACCAATGACACCACGCAACCACGGAAACTAATAAAAAAAAAGTGGAAGACCATACCTCTCTTATTATTAGGAGTAGAGATGGCTAATATAGTCTAAAAGTTTATTATATTGGTACATAGCTCATAGACAAGGTACAAGTCCCGACTAGTCCTGGGACTCGGGCTGTGCCAGGCCCATTGTACTTCGGGCCGTCTCTTGCCATGCCTCGACGACACATCGGATCGTGACAGTCGGACTGACCTAACAAAAATACGGCCTAGGCATGGCACGTGGCACAACAGGCTGCTGTCGAGTCGTGCCAAGCCAAGCCACGTCCCAGTTTCAGTGAAGGTGCCCCGTTTTCAACATAGAGAAGGTGTACTTTAAATGTTTAAAGTGATTGTTTTTATAATATTATATAAATCAAAATATTTATTAAATTTCATCAAATTTATATTAGTTTTTTAAGTCTATGTTACATGTGACCATCAAATTTGAATTTCAAAATCGTCATAATTTAAGTGTAATAAAAAACAAATGAATTTATTTAATATTTTTTATCTTCAAAAATATATTGAAATTTGAACATAATTTTGGTGTGGGGTTTTTCCAAGGCAACACTAATGTCCACAATTTATGGAAATTATTTTTTTTTCTTTAAAGCGTGTTCAAATTCTACTCAATAATATAGAAGGTATGAGGTTTTGAGATAAATGAAGAGTATTTTGAACTTAAACAAGTCTAGGAGTTTTGAAAAAGGTTCTACAAAATTTCTATAAGGGGTTATATAGAAGTTGTACATATACACAAAGTTTCAATCAAAATTTCAATTTCTTTAAAGATCTACAAAAAAATGAAGAGAATGTTGAGTAGTGACTATTAATAAGTTGATGAGTCATTGCATAATTGAACTAGACTAGCAAACTAAAAATCTAGGCACGACACGTCCAAAACTCCTCTATGTCGTGCCGGGCCTTGGATCGTGCCAAACGTCCGTGCCATGGGCCACACGAATTTGGCCTGGCCCAAGTCCCAAGACTAGTCACGACTCGGTAAATAGGACATAGGTAGAACAAAATGAATTACTCGGTACATAGTGTCCTTTGGTTGTGCTGGCAAGTTCTCCTTGCCTAGAAGCATGAGTTTCATGGTTCGATTTCTAGTATACTTTTTGGGCTAATCTGGATAGTTTTATTTTTATGTTTATAAGAGTGACATGTCATTTTTAATGGTTTGAAATCAATAATGAAACCACTCTTTTAATGTATAGTTTTATTTTTGATGTTTCATGACACTTCTATATGATTTTATTGGTTATCTAAAAAATCAAGTGATATTACTCTTCTCCAATAATAGTTTTTTTGTGTTTCAATTTTAGAAAATTATATAAACTCAGTTTCATCTACATGAAACTCTTTCCATCTCTCTTTTTTATAAATTCCTTATCATTTCACTAAATTTGATTATGTGATATCTTATTTAATAAAAATAAAATTCCTATTGGGAATAGCCTTACATTTTGCTGCGCGTGATTTTGCTTTTTATTTTTTCCTGCTAAAGGATGCAGCGGTCACCGTATTTCCTGCAACGTCCTGATCTGTTCTACCGAGATTACATACACATTTAAATGTTTCGACAGCTCAACAAATTACTACTCCCTTCATCTCAAAATAAGTGTCGCTATGGTTTCCGTGCCAATCAAACTTTCTTAACTTTAACTATATTTAGAAAAAATATTAGTAATATTTGTATATCTAAGTAAGTTTATTATAAAAATAGATTCAATGAGCTATCTAATAATATTAATTATATATTATAAATATTAATATTTTTTATATATAATTGGTCAAAGTTAAAATATTTAACTCCTCGAAAAATAAGAACGACACTTATTTTGAGACGGAGGGAGTGTATCTATTTTATCTTGCCGTGGTGGCGTGTTCATAAATTGTTGCCATCTGAGACTTGACCCTACTAAACTACTGTTCTCACGAATTGTATGTGAGAAAATGGTATCGTGATTCGTGAATTCGTGACTGATTTAAAAGGCCCGCCAGCTTTGGGCACATGCTTTGCCATTAGTCATGGGACTTGGCGGTCCAAATTTGTGCAGCCCATGGCTATTTTGTCCGACTAAGTCCCGGTATGGCATGAGCATCGGGCCATGCCGGTACAGCACGAGGTCTCCGACCATGGCGGCATGGCTAGATTTTGGACCTGACACGGCATGAACTTTGGGTCGTGCTTGGGCCGCCACGGTATAAAAATGGCTCGAAAGCATGATGATATGGTTCTTACACCAAGGTCCATTCTTTTACTTTGATTCTTATTTCAAATTTAAATTTGTATAGATTTTATGTTTGTAATCTAAATGCGATGATTCTATTTTTTTTATAGGACAATTGTGTTTCTACCTCTAGTTCTAATCTCAATTGTGATTTTGTATCGCTTTTCAACTTTGTCATTTTACCTCTGGCTTTAAAAACTGAAGACAAAGCTTATCCCTCCTAAAGTAAAATATATGATTTTATCTTTAGTAGAGGTAATGTTTGTCTTAATTTTAAAATTGTTAGGATAAAATTATAAAGTTGAAAAACAAGGAAAATCATAATTAAACATCGGACCAAGGGTGATGACGCAATAACCCCTTTTTTATAATCTCAAAAAAAAATATGCTCTATCATTAGGAAGCTTATTATCATGTTGGTTTAGTTCAGTTTTGCAATAACCCATCAACTCATTCATAGTCACTATTCAACATTATTTTCATTTCTTTGTAAATCTTTAAAGAAACTGAAATTATAATTGAAACTTCGTGTAGATGTAAAACTTCTATATATCTCCACACAGAATTTTTGTATAATTTTTTTCAAAGCACCTATACTTGTTTAAGTTCATATTGTTCTTCATTTATCTCAAAACCACATACCTTCTATATTGTTCAGTAAATTTTGAACATGCTTTGAACGAAAGAAAATAAAACATTTCTTGTGGAGATTGGTGTTGTCTTCGAACTACCCTACAGAAAAAATAACTTTAATAGATATATTTTTTAGATAAAAATACAAAAAAAACACTTTTTGTTTGTTTTCAATATATACAAGATATTATAAAGATAAAAATAAAAAAATAAAATTTAGTGGTCGCATGTAATATAACTTTACTAAAGTAAAATAATTTTGGTAGAATTTTAAAAATATCTTGATCTATATAACACTAGATAAATAATCAGTATTATTGTTGGGGACACTTTGAAATTACGTTGTGTCTGGACCAGATACGACCCGATAGTGGCCCGTCGTGCCTCATGCCATGCCCGTGTCACATTTTTTACTTCGGACCAACTGGCACGGCATGACGTGCCACCAAGGCACGAGAAATAAGGACGGCTCAAAGCACGATGGACTCGCGTCATGCCAGCCCAGCATGATCCATATCGTGCTTCGAGTCGTCCTTATTTCTCGTGCCTTAGCGGCACTCATGTCGTGCTGGTTGGCCCGAAGCAAAAAATGTGGTTGACAAAAGACATCAACTTCGCTGCCGCCGGTTGAACCACTCAATTCCTCGCATGTTTCATCCTCAAAGAAGCACTCCAATTAACAAGTTATGCTAATGTCATCGAAGCCCACACTTGAGTTGATTAGAGTCTATATTCGAGCGTTTCTTTTATCCTATAAGGGAACGTATCCTATGAGAACTAACTTCGTGTGAGAATTATAAGAACTCCAATCAAAATCACAGGATCCTCATCTAATGATCAGATTATTTTGCACTTAAACCTCTCA
Organism: Eleusine indica; assembly: GCA_030378355.1. NCBI lineage: Eukaryota > Viridiplantae > Streptophyta > Magnoliopsida > Poales > Poaceae > Eleusine > Eleusine indica. The sequence goes on from CM059494.1 coordinate 14,785,589, forward strand.
CTTATCCCACCTATCTCTTATTTTACAAATAACCCCAGCTAAAATAAACCACCTTTATTCCTGGCCATCGGATGAGGATCGTGTGATCTTGATTAGAGTACTCATAGTTCTTATACAAAGTCAGTTCTCATAGGATATGTTCCCATCCTATAAAGACTAAACATCCTCATATATATTCTTACCCAGGTTAATATGGATGCAGGGCGGCCCGAATATTTTGGAGGCCCGGTGCATGATTATGTTGGAGGGCCCTTTTATAATATAATATTATAATATATTCAAAATTATTTTAAAATGTATCACTAATATTTGGGTCTGCGTAAGTAGAAATACCATAAAACAAGAAATTATAATATTTTGGCTAAAATTTTGTGGCATTTTTGCCTTCAAAGTGCAGGCACAACCATTTGTTTTTACTTTTATTTTTTAAAAAGGAAATTCTTGCTTTGAGCAGCAGGGAGCGGCAATCAACATGGGCCTTTTTCTCTTGTTATTTCTACGGCCAGCCACTAGCCCAATTACTTAGACAACTAGATAGGCCCATATCCTTTCGTGGTCATCTTCTTCGTTGGATTGAAAGAGGCATCACGGTACAGCGCCGTCATGGCTCTGGTCATGGCGAAGACGACGGCCGTAGGTACCGCAAGACCTGCGCACGGGAGCACTAGAGGATTAGTTTGTAGGTCTAAGCAGAGGCGGATCTACGTAGAGCGTCATCAAGAACTTGTCCTACGAGTGGTGTATCTCTGTTGTTGCTCTCAACGGGGCCCCTAAATTTTCAAGGGCCGGTGCGGTCGCACCGCCCCAGGGCCGGCCCTGTGTGGATGCTAGCTTCCGGGAGAGTAACGGAAGGGCGAGTGCAGGCATTGTTATTAGAGACCATGAAGGTAAAGTGGCCCTCTCATCATGGCGCCAATTGTTCCACTGCGTTTCGGCAGAAGAGGCAGAACGGATGGCATGTAGGGAGGGGCTACGATTAGCCATGCAATGGTGCACTAGCCGCGTGTTCATAGAGACGGACTGTGCCAACTGTGTTCACTTGATTCGGATGAATGATGAAGGCCTATCACAGCAAGCTGCAATCCTACAGGACATCAAGGACCTGAAGGGGGGTATTCTGGAGTTGAAGATAGATTCTGCTTGGAAGGAGTTTAGCTCGGCTGTATGGTTAGCTGGGGTTCCACCTGCCCTAAAGCAGGATGTAATGTTGGACTCTCTCCCATAATTAAATCTCTCTTTACCCACAAAAAAAAAAATAATCATAGTCACTCGTGCTGCCCGCCCGGCGATCCAGAAGTGCATGCCGGTGTGGTGTGTATCAGCAAGAGCTCTGAGCATATAATTGATCACACACAATGCACGGTCAAGTGCAGGCAGCAAGAGAGCTATACTACAGTACAGTAGATATATATTTCGAAGCAGCCAAGGCCGAAAAACATGCATTTCATGGAGTACTGCCTTGTTGGCAGATGGTTCCTTTGATCGTTTCTCACGTGTTCAAGATGGCGGAGGCTTGGCTTGGCTTTGTTATGGCGGCATCGCATGCAATGCAGTGCATGGGCTCCCTCCCGGCCTCTCTCCATCTCTGGTCTGCTGGTCGGAGGACAGCATGCAGCGAGCAGTGAACTGGTGAGTCCTGCTCCTGCAACTGCAAAAAGCGCTGGTGGTCGCGGTCTACTGCTAGCTGGTGATTCAGTATACAAAACGCTGTGCAAATCAAAGGACAAGTTTTTCATACTAGTAGTGCATTCGACTCGATACATGGACTCTTGACACCGAGACATGACAACTACTCAATCGGTTCAGAAGCTGCTAATCAATCGGCATAGTGCCACTACAGCTAATCAATCGGCATAGTGCCGCTACAGCTAGACTCATAAAGAACTCACAAGAACATACGGCAACGTGCACTACAGCACGAGACACAAGGACACACAAGGACAGGGGCGTCACGCCAGCTGTTCATGCTCACACAGTCACACTTCTGCTGGCGCTGGTGCTCCTGCTCCAGCCAGCCCGCCCACAGCCTCTTTCGTTCCCCACGGCACCTGAAAGTTCACAGCATTACTACATATTAGTACTCCACATGTCAAACGATAGCCATGAAAAACAAAACTAAATTTCACGAAAACACTAGCCTACCCAGAACATTAAGAGAGTAGCCACCAGAATACCGAAGCAAGTGCATCCGGCACCAATCCACTCGCCCTTCTTTGCCCCATACCTGCAATGCATCACAAAGTTAAAGATGGTCAGAAGTAAATATAGCAATCAATCAATACAGATACAAGTAATTACTCCAATCTCACACCTAGCCACACTGACGAAGTAAAACAGATAAAGTGATGTCGCCGCCCAGAATATGATCGCAACTGCAAGGGACACCCCCCGCTCCAGACATGCTGCACCTGCAGGAGCCCTGAGCAGCACAGCCCAAGCAATAGGCATGTGAATAGCAACCACCACGGTGAACGTGAAGACCAAGAGGCAAATATTGGTGGTGCCATCTGTCCTCCATAGGTCTTTATCGCTCCCGAGTGCTGCAGATGGGGCTGGAGTAGAGTCGAGCTGCGGGGTTGGCATTAGAAGGTCAAAGTGACCTAGCCTAATGGCCAAACAGAAACCCAAGACGGTTGGATAAAGCATCAAAATGAGAACAAGAGGCACGTGAAAAACACTCTTGACCTGCAAATAAAAAAAATAAATCATGTTTTTCAAGATTTAGGAATAGAAACACAAGAAAAACCAAAACATACCCGTGCAGAAAGATACTCAAATTTCTCTCGTTCTATCAAAAAAAAAAGATAAAGTGAGGTTCAAATCTAGTGAACAACAGTTTACAGAGAAAAGAAGAGAAAAGAAACCAGGACAAAAAAAAACAAAAACCAAATACCGACCAATCCTTTGGGTTTCCACCTCGCCGCTATCCGCAGTCCGAGCTCTTGCTTCAGCTGCCTCAACAGCTGCAGTTGCAGCATCAACCGCAGCTTTAGCCTTGGCCACGGCAGCAACCACATCGGCAGTAGTTGTGGCCGCCTCATCAGTGGCAGCCTCAACGGCGGCAGTGGCGGCTTCAGCTGTATCCTTAGCCTGAGTTGCTGCGAGGATCGCCTTCTCTGCTTCAGCTGCAGCAGCAAGCATCGCCTGAGTCGTCTGTGCCGCAGTTGCAGCAGCGGCCGGAACCTCCGTCTTTCGTTCACTCTCCATGTAGGTACTAGGTAGCCCTAGCTGAGAAGGATGTACCAGCAATGAATGGTACAGTAGTATTAAGTGGAACGAAGGCTGCGAGCTGGTCTATTACGCTGCTTCTGCGTCTTTTATAGGGTAGCCAAGCTATGGGATCCCCTATCATATGCGAATGCGTGTAAAGGAAATGATCCGTTAGTGATGGTGCCCCTTCTCTTTGGACTATTTACGGGTTTACCACAACCACAACGGGTGCTGGTCTCGTTCTGGGGTCCTTAGGAACGGTGCTGACAGCCCACACCACCACCACAATGGGTGCTAGAGTAAAATAATACATGAGACTTTTAATTAGATTAACATACTGGAGTAATGTATACATCTATTTGTGCTAACCTTTTTGTGTACACCATAATTTCCACATGCATGAGTTGATTAAATTACCTCTTCGTATCAGACGTTTAACCCAAATCCAAAGCGTTAAACAATGCTTCACTGTTGGGCTAGGCGTACTTCCTTACTTTTGAGAAAGAAAAATGTTTTTTACTACTACTAAGTACTCCATCCATCCCAAATATAAAAATTTATTATTGACTTTTAAAATTATCTTTGATCTTTTATCTTATTCAAACTTTTTTATTAAAAATATTTATTTTGTTATAATATATTTTATAATTATATATATTTCAAATAAATTATTTATTTATATTTTGAGATAGAGAGAGTATTTAGGACAGTACTAAGTGCAGACCTAGCAGTGCTGCTACTACTGTACGAGTCTAGTGCACTGTGCAATCGTTTGGGAGAAAGAGAGAGCACGATACGACAGACGCTCTCCCTCCCTGTCACCTCTGATCCTTTGGGAGGGAGAGAGAGCACGAGCACGATATGAGTGTATCGAGGAACAAAACAAAATAATTTACTGTAGTAATTTTTGCATCTGTGCATGCATAGTGCATGATGTGTGACGAGAATTTACTGTAGTATGTTTGGTGTGCGCATAAGATTTAGCACAAACATTTGCGAGCCAACAAAAAAATTGAAGTTACCCTTCACCAACGCTGGCCAAAGCAACGAGCAAATCGCTTGGCCGCGCTGCGGGCGAGGCCAATGGTACGATTGTCAGGAAGCTAGTGGTAGCACGGGTTTCTTTTTTTTTTTTGTGCGTGTGTGAAATCAACTTCTACTGATGGTACTGTACTATCTCTTAAACGGTGCATTTAATTTACTATCCGATTGCATCATAATTTTTATTGTGTTAGTTAGATCTACAAAATAAGATGTCATTTCAATATATTTTATTATAAGGATAAATATTATGGACATGTGGACTTCACTTATCATTTTTATAACGTTAGAAAAAATCAATAAGGTTATACGAAGTACTAGTACATCAATTTTCTTCATTTGTTTTGGCATTACCCACGTGTTAGTGGTGTGCAACCGATCCGTGGAGCACAGGGCCAAATCCTGAAGCTTCAGGTTTGTGCTGGTGACTAGTGGTGGTGAGTGACGCGACTAGATTGGTGCTTAGGCGGGCCCCACCTTCGAATTAGAGCGTGCGGACAGGCAGAGAGGCAGCAGGCCCAAAGAGCAATCCACCCACGATCGCCTGTGCCGGTGCGTCTGGTGCGACAAAAGCTTTCGCTGTGTGTGTCAGGAGCAGATACAGCACTACCGCAGGCGGTTCCCAGTCTCTCTATTGATTGATTATCTCCTCTCGTGATCTTGCTCTGCTTTCTCTTACCTTCCCCAGGGCCAAAGCAAAGAAGGAAACGATCGGAAAGCAGAGAGAGATTGGTTTGAACGGTACACGGAGCGAAAGGTGGAACTTTTCTTTCTATTACACGTATATATATGAATATATCATCACGGGATCAGCGAGCGGTGTTTTCAAGGAATCACTGGGCTAGTTTCGGATTTCAAAGAGCAAACGAACGAGACGTTACATGTGCGCGCACCCGTGTCTATCGGCAACGACGGCAAGGCAAAAGAAAAACACACCAACGGCGAGAAAAAACGGTCCAACACGCGTCGAGACAAGCACGCGACTGCTGCCCTAGGGATTCTTTCACACGAATGGAAACTGCTTGACCGCCAAAGCTCGGTTGCTATGCTTAATGGCTGCACCGAATTAGACAATGCGCAGTAAGGAGGCAGAGATTCTTCTGCACTGACACTGGATTCGGCTGCTCCACGACCTGGCCGTGGGACACATACACACATTAGTTAGTCTAGCCTAGCCTAAGCCTACACCGATGCTCCTCCTCATGCGTTTCCAGATGGTAGTACTGTAGTATAGCTGTGCTTGAGCGTTTGTTGTGGTCTTGCGTGCGAGTGATGATTGCGTTGGTGCGTAAATACAGCACCACCGACCACCCCTGCAGCGCGTAGTACAGCAACAGGCCCGGGTTGGGCCTCGTGATTGAAGTTGACGAACGCGTTGCCCTGCCGCCTGTTCCAAACCACAAACGGATTCATCGTTAAAAATCTTGAGATTGCAATGAACGAGTTTGATTAACAGTAGACAGTACAATTAGCAAGTGTTCGTGTCATCCAGTGTCGAAACAGTTTTGCTCATCACAGCAACAACAAGGAGTAGAGGACTAACTTCTTTTGCTCATCCAGTGGTGAATGTGAAACTTGAAAGAAAAAAAAAATTGCTTCAAATTTCATCTGTGCCGTTTTGTCTCATTGTCCTTTTGCCTTTACCAGAACAAGGACGACTGCCCTTGTGCATGCACAAAAGTAGAAAAAGAAAACGAAACTCTAAAGTGCATGTACTACTACTGGAGATGAATCCTACGCACACTGTGTGGCCAAACTTATAACCAGAGAGAAAGTGCATGTGGTGGTGTTCACCTATTAGTAATGTTCATTCAAATCTACATTCGTGCGCCACCAAAATAAGATGTTGGTGATAAAAATCTACACTAGCTAGCTAGGAGAGCATCTAAATTTCATGTAACTAGTCCTGTCTAAATCTTCGTCTGATACATTGTTAGTACAATAGTACTATTATTGACTGAAACATGCGTTTATTAACCTAGGGAAAGATGAACAGGCAGGTACTGAAACCTTCTTTTCATTTCGTGCTTGAAGATTTAAACCTTTTACTTGCAACGAAATTTCATGTTCAACTACTGGTAATTTGTACAGGCAGCGCGATCATCTCATCGCCCCTGCAAAGCACCAAGCAATATGGTCAGTACTACTGTAGTGTACGTAATAACGACAACTGAATCCACTCTTACGCTCTAGTACTACTCGTACTGCCACTCTTTGCTGCTGGGGATGCGTGGACGGGGCTTCGGTTTGGTACTTTTGGTTTGGAGTCGGCCTCCCCACGGATCGTTATCGGGGAACGTGCCGCTCTTGGTGATAATCATCATCATCACCTGGAGCTTAGTACTATCAAGGTTTTTCGCTGGTTAACGATCTGCACAAATTTTTTAGTCCTGTAATGCCACACAGAAAACCAAACAAAAAAGTACGTACCGTGTGTGTCAGGCATGCGTGCCACAGAGTAGGGAGACAGACTAGAAACACTGTGCTGCACCAGCGCTAGGGGCAGGACCGTGCTCTGTGTGCTTTATTGTTCTGAACCGATGATGGGGAAAGGTCTGGCTGCTGACTCTTGTGTTGAGATTCGATTCGATTCTCTCCTCCCTTTGTTTGGACTTTGGACCGTTGCTCACACCGACGCAGGCAGGTCGCTCCTCTCGATCGAGAGGTAGCCGGCCAGAGACTTGTGTTTGATATTTATATCAAGTAAACGTAGGGACATGTTACTGTGCAGACAAATTTAAATTTTGTGTGATCAAGGCATGCCTAATCCTCCAGCAAGCTCTCCGGACTGCTCGCTCATCGTTACAGAGGGCGAAGCGGCCGTGCGTTCCACTGGCGTGGCGGTTCCGATGGGGAGACTTGGACGCGCGCTTCCATCCGCTACTTACTGTGGATACCGGGAAGCGAAGCGCGGAGTCCTGGAGTCCTTGAGCGAGCAGATGGGCTGTCTGGGGCGGGAGGCGAAAGCTGCGCCGGCGGCCCACATAGGCCCATTTCTGCCCAGTAGGTTCCTGTGGAGCTATGATCATCAATCAATGACTATATCATCTTCATTCAGTAGTACATCGTAAATATCTGAGTTATGGAACTTATGTTGAAGTAGATTGTTCAAACAAACATTTTTTTTTCCTCTTAACCTCTTCAAATTTGAGAACAAAAAAACAAACAAACTACGCATATGGGATATTACAACTATTAACATTAGTGTTGTGCATAATAGATTAACATGGACACAATGTATACTACTGCAAGTGATTTACTTGAAAAGAGAAAGTGCATTCTGAGAAGAAACATCCATGTGATTTATGACAAGATTCGTTTTCCGTCAGAAGAATCACCGTGTGTTGTAGGATATCTCACCAAAATTACTGCAGTTATTTTCAGTGGATCTTTCTCCTCAATGGCGAATCTATGCAATAAATAACAAACTAAGGGAAAACAGTACCGCATGAATAGATCATAAAGCACGCAATACTTGAGGGCCTTCATTATCCTCCGTCATTGGAATAAGCAGGTCCAGGTGGCCTTCTCTTGGACTACTGTTATCATTTGTTGCTGTAGTGGTGGTATTTGTAGCTGCTGTTGTGATCTGTCACACTTCAGGCTTGGGCCGGCTGGTGCCAGTGCTTGATGCATGCTGCTATTGAGTGGTTTGGACTTGTATTATGTTAAATTAATTACTTCTTTGTTCAGAAAATTATAAAGTTCAAACTAAGACTATTGTCTATCTATAAACACACAGAATTCTATGAAAACGCATACTGAAAATTAAGTTTTTGTCAAGTGAAACAGGTACTGAAAAAAAAAAACGAAAGGCAACACAATACTTTAGAAACAAATTAAACAAGGTAAGAGAAACATGTGAGTTACAACTAAACATGTGCTAATTAGCAGGTCACGTGTTCAAATCTCCTTAGATCCACTACCCACTGAACATGGAATTTTACACCGAAGCATGGGCATAAAAAAGCCACAAATCAGAATCTGTAATAATGCGTAGCTGCTCATTGCTGAAAGACTAAAATTTGCACCTCGAGCCAAACACACGGATAAATAGCTCTGCTCATTTTATGCCTAATTATAAGGAACCACCCATTGATTGTCCATCCATACTTTATTGATCAGTTTTTAACGCCCGTTACGCCGTCTCTGATACAAAGGGTATGAGTCTTTTACTTGGATGGTGGCATTGATATATTGGCGTGGATAGTTACACTTACAAAACTTGCGTCCCTTTGTGCACGAGCAATTGGGATTTAGCCTGCCACATGGACCATGCATCATATGTTTGGTTACCATGCTGTAAAGAATAGGGTACTTTTTCTCGTCTGGGAGTTCAGCAGATATGAGCCGATCGTACTGTTTCGAGCAAGTGAGCTTGTACCTTCCTTCCATGATAAGCAAGAAATGAGCATGGAGCAATCCTCTCTTTTGGAACTCCACGACATACACGTGTGCTCTCACCCTGCATAGTATATGTTGTTTGAACAATTTGTTCTTCATCTCCTCGAGCTTTGCCCTGACCACATGAACAACCAGATCTGGACGGTCCACCGCTGTCTGGCCAAGGTACAAATTTTCTTGGATCTCATCCCATTTTGGGTTGCACGTTATGGTTAGGAATATGTCGGGCTTGCCATACTTACCAACTAACACCATGGCATCCATATAGCGTTTTTGCTTATCCCTCAGACCACCGATAAACGACTTGTTCAACACAATGCATTTTCCAACAACAGCAGCTTTGACCTCCCCAGCATCTAAACTATCCCAAAGACCCTGATACAAGTCGGCTCGTAGTTCGGTCTGATGGGTCCGTATGTATTTCAATCTGTTGCTCTCGATCTTAATATATGTATCCACAGCAAACTGCTGAAACAAACGCTTCCCGTGTAATATTGGATTAAATATTTCCGGACAGTCTTGAAACTTATAACAGTAATAGTCTCAAATTGAAATAGTCAGTCGTCCACCTCCAGATCCTATCATAAATGTAAAAAAAAAAATTCAAACGACTATTTAAAAAATGGTATAGACACTCGAATAATTAATGCAATTAGCAAAGGCTTACCTTCGTTATCTTCTTCTTTGCCCTCGGCCTTTTTTCTAGCTGACTCGGCTAGAACTTCCTAGTATTTTTAACCAGATTTTGGAATATCGGTGTGCCATCCAGGTTCACCGCGAGGAAAATATAAAGGATATGACAAAGGGTCATATGATGCATGATACGACCCGATATTATGAATTTGTCGGTCCTTTTCTTTAGACAAACACTTCTATCAAAATGTTTTGCCACATTCCTTCCCTTGACCCATACAGCAGCAACTTCTGAAGATGTTGGTGCATTGTACGTCCTCTGATCCATTTGATGGTCTAGATTAAGTGTTATACGGTAGTCATCAACCTCTGTAACATCACCAATTATATTAAGTCTGCTAGAGTATGGGTTCCCTTTCATTATGCTGACCAACATCGAAATAACATCTTTATCCTTCTTCTCTTAACCCTCGCGAGCGCGGCGATAGTGAAACTCCAGGGTAGAATCATTATCATAGAAGTACAGTTCCAGATGGCTTGGTTCCAGGCTACTTTGTCTCTCAAAACCACAAATATTATGGTACATTTGACCATGTGCTCGAAATGTATAGATTGGGTGCTTCTTGGCATTCATAGTGCTTTCATCCAGGCTACACTAAAGTGAAGTGAATGAGAAGTGTCCATTGAACCATCGGATATTATCACGAAAGTGTCTGGATGTAGAGTCCTCCAATGTCTATAGCTTCACCATCTCAGGTGGTGTTTGTTGCTCAGCTAGCTTGACTTGTCCGCTACGGCAACAGAAACCATCCATCTCAAACTAAAAACGCTTTGCACCATAATAGTTACAGTTGTTTTTGGGTTCCAGCTTGTGCACGTTCTTAGGAAGGTTGCTATATACGATGTCATAGGGATCGGACTCACATGAGTTAGTCGAACTACAAACATCAATTTACATGTTGGGATTTACATCCACAACAATTTCCTCATCTGTCGATACACACAAAAAAAAGTGAGTAAAAAAAATCAGTAAAAAGTTTAATAAGTGTGAAAGGAAAAACTTCTCTGATACCAATTACCATGTCCAGGCCATATGTGCTCATCATCATCATCTTCTGAGTCATTCCCGTATACAACCCTTTCCCCATCAACTACGGATGGGTCTGGTAAACTACAACCATCATTCATCGTGGTTTGTGGTTTTGTTGAAATGTCCTTTATGTTAGTTGAAGTAGTTTTTCCTATAAAACATTCACTCTTTCTCAGTATAAAGATGACAAGAGCACACTATAATAAAAAATTGTAAGATGTTTTTAATAAGATTATTGTTGTCATTCATATCTGTTGTGTGACACCTGGCCATTTTATCATATGGTAATCTGGGGGTCTGGAACTTCTCATTTTGGCGTGCACGCAACGCTTGTCTCTCATCATGTGACATGTTTTGATGGCCTATAACATGTGGAATGTTTGTCGCATTTTCAACATCAGTATCTATGGTCTTATCTGGGACAGGTGGCATGTAAAGAGGCCTCCATATGGGACCCAACATTGAAATATCAAAAGGCTCTGTCGTTGTGTCACTATTAGGCTTCCGTTGGGTAGAACTATCTGGAAATATCTGTTGGATTGAACCATCTGAAAATACCAACTCAGGGACAAACATCGGATTCTCCATTGCGATAGACTCTGAGCACAAAACATCCCTTTGCCTTTTTCTCTGATCCTTGCGTGCCTGATTACTCTCATCATGACTTGGTCGCGACCTTCTTTTCCCCTCTTGTGTCATTTTAGCATAGCGTATCTTTTCATTTGCACGTTCGGCTTCCTTTTGCTCCTCTGTCAATACTCGCTTTTGATTTGGTCCGTGGGGTAGTTTCAACTTCATTTTTAATAAAGATATTATCAGTGTGATATATAACATCTATCCCAAAATACAAATATGCATTGTGTAATAATCTGACAAATAGATATGATAAAAATTCCTACACACCTTCCATGTTCTCTGCTCGGACAGATGTGAAGTCTATATCCACTGGTGGGTTGGTTGATGATACAGGCACAGTTTTGTTAGCTGGCAATAAAAAACAATTAAGATAGTATATGACAACTTATATGCCAAATAGACCACACAATAACATAATATGGTATCTGTCAGATTCTTACAAATATTGTTCACGTGGAACAGTCCAGCACTCCCATCATGGACCATGTTTTCCATGTTGCAACCTTGAGTTTCACATTTTTTTTGAATGAGCCTTCTTCATATGATAATTATCTCGGTGCTTTTTATTTTGTTGTTGTTTTTCTTTATCAGTCATTTGTGTTCGCTTCTGCCTCAGTCGTTCTCGTACCTTTTGCCTATTTTGTTCCTTAGAATTGATGGACTCTATGTGTTCATTGGTTGCCTTCTGATTTGTTTTACTGAAGTTTGCCATGTCTGCATCAAGTACATTTGTGTAAAAAAGTCATTAAAAAAAGTGTCTGTCTTTTTCACAATCTTTGTGTATATATACAACACACTGCTGCAGCTCTACTGATGTTCATCAAATGCATATGACATTATGTATTTCTAAAATCTGTCACCGCTATTTTATTTAACATGTCACTTTTTTGGAATTATGCAGCTTGAGGTGGGAGGCCAAGGGTTGGTGAGGTGGGAGGCCAAGGGTTGGTGAGGTGGGAGGCCAAGGGCTAGTTCATCTTCAGCATTTGGATCACCTTACTGGTATCTAATACTAACTTTCTCTCTAACAATATTATTCATAATAAATGTGTTTTCTCCATAGTTTAGTGTTAACTTTCACCATTGAAACATAAGTAGTATTTTGTAGTGGAGTTCTGATCTAGAGGGGGTTTGGATAGGTGTAGGTTGTTGCTATTACAACAATGACATAGATTAGCTTAGGACAACCTGTTAAATCCTATTACCAGGTATAAGCCCATACTTTGACTCTGCATTACATGTGGTTTATTTTTTGCAATGTTAATTTGTTCTTAGGCCTAAGCAACTGATATGAATAAATAAGTTAGTAGATACCTTTTTCAATGCAGAAGCCTTCCTCACCTTCCTCACCAGGGGTTTGTGCGTCCACCGTAGTTTGAGGGTGAAGGTTTCGTACCTCGAAGTTGCGCTCGTAGGTGACCTGTGAGTCTCGCGGCGCGGCGCGGCGTGTGGCAATCGTGGTGTCGTTGCAAGGCTCGCGTCAACTTGACTGCTTTCTTGTGTATATATTATTTTTAATTAATCCGATGTGGATTTGCTTTTGAAAGCTGATTTTCTTTCATGGATTTGTTTGGTACGGACGGTTGCCCACGTCAACTCGACTGCTTTGTTGTGTATATATTATTTTTATAATCCGATGTGGATTTGCATTGATACGTTTGGTACGTTTGCTTCCGAGTCTGATTGGTCAACCGGACGGCAAAAGAATTGGTGATTGGTGATTGGTGATTGGTCAACCGGACGTCAACCTTTCTGTAATATATGCTTCTGATTATGATTGGTGGCAAAACAACCAGAGTGACCAACACCAAAAAGCAACCGGACTATACTCGGATCAACACCAAAAGAATACAGGACAGACAGACTCACCTAAAATAATAAGGCATAGACATAACTAATAAAAACTAGTAGAAAGTAAATCGAAAACTGATTGGATCTCTGTATCGGAATTCGTATCCTCTGCCATACCGCATCCTATGGCAAACTTTGTCATACTCCATCGGAGCCGCTGATCACGAAATTGATGCCGGCCACAAAAATAGCGTAGATCTTCTGCTATTGTCATTTGCATGCGCCGTCAGTTTCCATGATTAAGCAGCGACAAGAAAAAAACAACAACTACACATATCACCTACTCCCTTTATTTATTTTTACTTGTCGTTCTGGCTCTTTACCAGATTCATTGAACATTATCTGAATCTAGATAACATGTATGTCCAGATTTAGAGAATGATTAATGAATCTGGACACCAAAAAACACCTTCAGAACGACAAGTAAAAAGAAACGGAGGGAGATCATATTTTTGCGGCAAAAAACAGAGGGTAGCTCACACCGACGCCTCCACAACTTATTCTGCATTTCTTTCTTTCTTTTCAACCTATCACAAAATTACGGCATTGATTATATGATCCCCGGCAAGAAGCACATTGCAATCCTCGATCATCCTACCACACACCACGTTGGAGAGGACCTGCATGAACAGATGGATTCAACGCCTGACATCGAGGCTTCAAATGGATAAGTAATGCATGCTGAATTGATCTTTTTTGGATGAGCACATTATAATCTTGTTGCACAAATACCTTTCTAGAGATCAAACAAGATCTAGTTGGATTCCTCATGTTGGCATGACATTTAGTAGTCCTGATGAGACATGGCAATTTTGGCTCACTTATGAAGGTCGGATAGCATTTATATGTTGAAAGAGAAGTGGACTGAATGCTTTATGAGGAATGTGCACTTATTAGGAATATGGAGTACACAACTAAGTGAGAGTTTGAACAGTGACATAAAGGATTATTTGAACTCAAAGTTGAATATTACTCATTTTTTCAACCACTTTGAAAGAGTTGTGCAAGAAAAGCGAATTAAGGAGATTGATTCAAAGTTTGAATCAAGGAAGAAGTTTCCAAAATTCTCTTGGTAAAAACTCCTATGCTACTGCAGGCAGGTGCACTACACACATCACAAATTTTTCAAGTCTTTCAAAAAGAATATGAACAGTCCCTAGCAGCATATACTAAAATTTTAGATGACGGGACTGGATATATTGTTAGGATAACAGCTCTCAGTGACCATTCTAAGCGTGAAAAAGAGTACCTGGTGGTTGTTGGTGATCATACTCAAGGGACGGTTTCATGTAGCTGCCAACAATTTGAGAGAATTGGAATTTTGTGTAGCCATGCATTGAAAGTTCTCGACTTGATGAATATCAAGTAATTACCTGAACATTATGTCCTAAAACGATGGACAAGAGAGGCACGAAGTGGTGTTGTTCAAGACATCTTAGGAAGACATGTGGTGGAAAATCCTAAACAAGGTCCTTCAGCCTAGTGGTTGAGGTGGCTTAGTAGCACCTCCAAAATCCCGGGTTCGATTCCTAGTGGCAGCGAATTTACGGGTTAGGATAAAAAAAACTCTCCTCACTTGTTACCATGCCAAAGCACAGGTCTAAGACCAGGCCTAGGTCGTGGTCGTCTCACACGAGCCATGGTGCCGCTGTGTAAAAATGGGGCAGGGGTTCGGAGATTTTCTCGACCTGCGTGAGAAGGCCTTCTTCTTAACAAAAATGATTGGGGCTGTCTTACCCCTCCCTCCTCCCATAGGTCGATTTTTTTTTTCTAAACAAGATGTTTCACGCCGCCACAAGTTTTTGTCATAGAGATTTAATAGTTTGGCTTCCCGGACAATTCATTCTGAAGATTGTTTTGTGTTCTTGGACAATGCTCTATATGCTCTTGAGAGACATATGGAAGAAAAATGGGGAGGATTGTCTACAAACACGAGCCATTCTAATGTATAGAGAATGTATCATCAACTATAATGCTCAAGAAGAAAGAGAGGAAAAAGGGTGAATCAAAGAGAACAAAAGCCTGGTTAGACAAACTTGTGGCAATAGTCTTGTTTTTCTGAAAAACTTTTTTGTAGTACTAATCATATTCTGAAAAGTGAGTGGAAAAGCCATCATTTCTCTTATGATATCGGGAAGTACATGAACTCAATTGGATGGGTTTAAAAATGTCAACTACTATGCTGAACATTGTTTTCTGAGAGCTGATTCAGATGATCCAGTTCATCGATTTCATGGTTATCTTACCTAAATGCTTGGTTTCAGATTGGAGTAAGTTGCTGGAAAATGGGTACTCTTTTTGGCAAATTTCCTTGTGGACAAGTTGAAGTAGCTAGACAAATTTGGAGATGTTGGCAGGCATGCCCATCGTCGACTTCTTCCCGGCGCTGTGGTGGCTCGACACGCTCCGCGACGTGGACGCCCAAAGGCGCACTTGTGTGGTTGCCGTGCGTCAGCGCCCTGTCGAGACGTGAGCAACGGCGACGATGCCGGTGGCGGCTGAGACGTGGAGAAGACAGGTGGCAGCTCCTGTCGCTGCAAGAAACCAACCCCGGCTGCTCCACCGACACGTTCTTGCATCGTCTTGGCGCACAGTCTCAACTCTCAACTCGACGAGATGTTCCAAGCAACAGAGTGGTTTAGAAACAAATTAAACCAAGGGAAGATAATACATTTGACTCACACCCTAAGTCTGCAGATAGTTGGCCTTTTAAGTCTCTGCTCAAAATTTCCACCCTAATAAAGTTGAGTCTTTTGGAACCCGTCATCGACAAGCCCATTATAGGGTCCAGGTTGCAAGGTTCACTCATACTGATGAAGCGACAGGAGCAAACGGTCCAACTTGCTTGACGGAGCTCTACCTACCATAGTATAGTAGTATATGAGCCTGGAGTGAAGAAGGGCAGAGACTTTCAAAGACTTGACTTCTTTCCTTCCCTGAATTTCCTGTGAGACGATCATTCAGTCTGGTTGTGTATGGATGGCCCTGTGCTGTGGCATCCATATAACAAAAGTTTCTCCTTTTTTTGGCGATGACAAAAGATTCTCTACTGTTCATAAAATTGGTACCATACTTTATAAATAATATACTGAATGTGTAGTCGTTTTTATACATATTAAATACAACTCATACTGCTAGCTACTGAAGCAGAAGACTTCATGGCATTTTCAAATTCATCGTCACATGGCCTTTTCTCTTCTTATTTTGTATTGATAATCAGGAAGATGTTGAACTGTATTGGCGTATTTTCCAAATAAACACTCCAACCTTGTTGCTTTAACTTACTTGTCTTGGATAACTCATAATTTCTTTGTAACAAAGAAAAAGTTTAGAACTAGCTCCTTATTTCAGGAGTGACTTGTTGCAATAGTCTTCTTGTTCTGAAAAGAGTAAAGTGCATGAGTGGTTCTTAAACTTGTTTGATTGTGTCACTTAGGTCCTCATACTATTAAATTGTATCTTTGACTCCCTAAACTTAGGTTTGGGTGTCATTTAGGTCCATATACTTTTAAAATGCATATCTAAGTCCCTAAATTTGGCTTCAGCTGCCATCTAGGTCCCTAAACTTAATTTTGGTATCATTATATCTCATACTTTCAAAATATAGTGTCATTTTAATTAGATTGATTTAAATAATATATATTTATCTTATCACAAAAAATATAATATATATTTAGAAGTGGCACAAAAACCAACCAAGTCATCTTTAGCTCATTCATATAATATATACTTGTTCCGTTCATTCATATAATATATATTTTGATAAATACACAATAGCTAAATCAACATGAATTTTAGCTCAAATGTCTATCTTGAATATTGATAGGTGTGGATAAAAATCATGCTTTATTTTTTAAAGCAGTGGTGGAGTTAGGTGCTAAATGAAGTGATGGTCAATTAGGTCACATCATGATACTAAATCACAAAACTATATTTTATTAATTAGCTATTTGCTAGATATTTTTTAAAAAAATTGCTCTTCATTGCCTTTTCTTTTAAAAAGTGATCAGATTTGTATTTATTATTTCAATATAATCAATTTGATTGAGATACATTGTATTCTAAGATAATAGGATCTAGATGACATCCAAAGCTAAGTTTAGAGAGTTAGATTTGTATTTTGAGAGTATAGGGATCTAAATAATATCCAAGCCTAAGTTTAGGGAGTTAGAAGTATAATTTGAAAGTATGAGGACCTAAATGACACAGTCAGACAAGTTTAAGAACCGGCCACATACTTTACTCTTCTAAAAAACATTTGCAGTACCACTACTCTTCTAAAAAGTGAGTGGACAAGAGATCGTTTCTCTTATGATATCGGGGAGTAGTACTTGCACTCGATGGATGGGTTTAAAAATGTCGACTACTGTACTGATTACTGAACATTGTTTCTAAGAGTTGATTCAGATGATCCGGTTCATGGATTTTTTTTTATTTTAGAGAAAGGACTCACGGTTATCTTACCTAAATGCTTGGTTTCATATTCGAGTAAGTTGCAGGAAAATGGGTATTCTTTTGGCAAATTTTCCTTGTGGACAAGTTGAAGCAGCTAGACAGATATTTGGAGATCTAGTCCCAAAATATCCATTGCCGGAGTCTCAAGTTTAAGGCATCAGCAGGTCTATTTCCTTTTGATGAGTGGAGTTTCTTAGTGTCTCAGTCTTCTATAAGTTTATGGAGGATGATCATTGACCTTATGATATGGGATAATATGAATACCCACTTGGGGTTTGGTGAATAATAACCATATCATATTAGCAGGTAGTTAACCAGAGTATATGCTCCTTCTTACTTCTCTGAAGAAGAAGAAAAACATGGCAAGAGGGGCTGAATCGAACAGATAATGCGCGGTTGTTGATTGCTGAACGACTGAAATCTGCACCTCCAACCAAACACACGGTATAAACCAATCCGGATTTTCTCTCGCGGAGGGGAGCTACCGCCCCTTATCGGACGGATGTGGGCGTGCGGAGGTGCGTGGAGATTACGAACGGGAGTCTAGCGTGGATGGGGAGCGACGAGGTTAGGGTGTTAAACATGCCAGCGTGGCACATTTGGCGCCCGCGGGAAACGTTTCGTTCAAACCAATTTTCGTTTTAGCCTGCTGAATTCAAGTTGGTTGTCAGAGACATTTACTTCGGGGGAGAAATAACACTCCAACGCTACAGTCGACGGGAAGCAACTCATCCATCTGAGGAGCAGCCATGGCCGGCAGTGCAGCCATGGTAGCTCTGCTCGAAGCTTGTGAGGCAATAGAGAGAAGTGAGGAAAGGGAGAGGGTTCAGAGCACGATGCATCAGGGGGGCAAGCGTTGCGCATTGCGATAGCTTGCATGCTGAAGGAGGCGATTCAAGCTCTCCGTCAGTAGCAGCCATGGATGCAAGGTATTCTCCGTTGCAACTGTTTTTTAGTCCTTTTTTTTTTCGAAAATGTGGCAGGAGCGCTGCCATTCATTAAGCAAGAAGAGCAAAGTTACAGCTTATTTTTAAATACTTACTACAAAGTTGCAACTGTTGGATCAGGTCGTTGGATCTGCTACCTACAAAACAAGGTACGTCATCCTCACCATGTCAAGTCGGAGAAGAAGGTGGTACTTAATCAACTCCTAGTTTGTGTCTTGTATTTCTAGTACAGTTATGAGATCAGTGGAACAGTTCATACAAGAAGGTGCTGCTCAGAATGTGATTAGGTAGTTTCTGCATTGAGTAAGTACATCATGTTATTGTTCTAGATTAATCTCTTCAGTTTCTACAGTTTCCATTATTTGATAGGTGCTCAACAGATGATAGAATGAGTATGCAACAAAAAATGAGCCTACATTCTTAAGCTTCTATGACAGATTTTGAGGTTCCATTCCTCAATTTTTTGATTGATAACATGCAGAAGTTAGCATGAAAGCTTTAGGTAATACTGAGTATGCATTATGCTAAAAAATGAAGAAGCTTGCAACTGAAGAACATCAGTTAATTAAGAGCCTGCATGCTGACAGAATCTTCAGTATGCGAAAAAAAAATAGCCTGCATTCTGAAGTTATTGAGATTGGTAGTATGAGAAAACTTGCATGACAGATTCAGTTGGTAATTGAAGAAAATTATACGACATGATTATTTTTTATTCTACACTTTGCAGGAAAAGAGGAAAAAAAGGCCCTGATGCAAAGATGACACCTGGTATTGAGAGCGCAATATCAAAGGCTATTAGAGAATCTGAAAAAAGGAAGGGGCACCATATTTATATTTCAAAAATAAATTGAAGTTCGGAAAAGCACAGAATAGCATTACTCAAAATCAAGAAGGGATGTATTGCAAAGAAAAAATGAACAGATTAACTGAAACAAAGCAGACCAGTGGATTTTTACTTGGAATTCAAACAGGGACTGCAGAAGCCTAAAATGTAAATACAATCACGGCAGTCAAATATTAAACATGAACATGTTGTATCCAATATTACTAAACAACAATGGATCAGATTACTAAGAACACTGAACTTGAACTCAAACTACAGAATCTAAGCTCCAGAGGGACCTAGCAACTGATCCAACGAGATTGAATTGCCTTTGCGCTGAAGAAGCTTACAACATAACGCCATCATACATTTCTCTGCTTGTAGCTGAAAAAATATTTGCAAAATAAGAAGACTGGTATGTACTATATATGCAATTTTATCGATATATTAAATACTCAACTGACCTTAGTGATGAGGTGCTTCAAAATCCTTACACCATCAAACTCATTTGCAAAAATAGCGACTAAAAGGCCGTGCTCGAATCTGAGAAAAGGTAACATATCAAGAACAGTTTGATATAATAAAAGTATCAAAAAAATTGCACAAGTAACTAAACTGATAGGTGAGAAACTAAACCTTTCAGCCTTTGAACCATCCCATTCATAGAACTTCGCAGGTCATCCGGGATAAGTAGAAAGTGAAGAATTGCAAAAGGACTTAAAAAAAATATATGAGCCTATCAAGCAGGCGTCTGGCAGCATGGTACGCAGCAACTAGGACAAGACCTTTAACTAGCTTGGGAAACCTGGGGTCTATTATTGTAACTAGCAAAGCATTTCGCGCTCCGCCGCGCCCGTTGAGGCTTAGTAACTGTTAAATTAGCATCGTGTCGCCTCATAAAAAAAATCAGCATAATGTCTTTTCTGACTATTAGATGAACTCGGTGGAACAGTTTCACATGTGAGATCTCATTTGTTACTTCTTTCATCTGTTTTGCCAGAATCATGCAAAGCAAAGCAGAAAAATAACAACGGCATGCTCTATTTTTTACACACCATTTGTTTCCTTTTTTTAATCTCTCTCTAGCTTCCCACGACATGCGCACAGGCCACGCACGCCACGCGGCCGTCTTGCCGCTCCACGTCAATTGTAGTCTTCCGCGTTGCGCCTGGCACCAAGTCTCTGCTCTCTCTCGGCTCAGTCTTGCAGTGTGGCACGAACTGCCCTCTCTTCGCTCTATATGAGCCTCCTTAATCCTTATCTCTTCCAGTCCTCCCTCGACTTCTTCATTCTGTAGCAATCTTCGAGAACCAGCCCTCTCTCGATCCTACTCCTCACCAAAATGATTTTAGAACATAGTGTATTACTCCTCTACCTCCTCAAAACTGCAGGCCCAAATCTCTCCTTTCATATCTAGTATCCGTCTTGTGGCATTTGCTCCTTTGGTATGATGGATTTTGATCTTTGCTCTACCAATCGAGCTTGACTCTGTTTACATTGCCTTCCCTGCTGCCCCGCACAAGACTCTTTTGTCCTCCCTTCATGGTGGGTGACAGCATCTAGACGTGGCACCCGCCTCCTCCTCCCTCTTGCGAGTGCTGCCGTTCCTCACGGAGGGTGAACAGAGTTGAGGCCGCACACGGTTAAGGAGGATGAAGAGAATGGAGGCTGGCACACGGGCCAAGCTCATCGGGTCATCTAGACTGGCGTTCCAACATCTGTCGGGCGACGTGCCCCTTCAGGAAGCCCTCCACGTCGGTAGGAGATGATGCGTCGCAGCGTGGAGGTGGAGGTGGCCACGCCGGGTGCACGAAGCGGTTTTAGATTAGAGGGTGTTTTGGCACCGTTCTCCTTGCGGCACCCGAAGCGTTTTTAGATTAGAGGGTGTTTTGGCACCGTTCTCCTTGCGCTGGCCGTTCCTAATGCAAAAGCGGCAAAAAAAGGAACAAAAACCAGGCAAGCTCTGCACTCGAACCCACAACCTGATGCTTTGGAATTTGGAGTTGGGCGTACTAACCAGTCCGGAAGGGAGAGAGACTTATTAGAAAACAGCTCCGTGCTGTATTTAATAGCTCCTTGGTATTGTCAATGATGTCTTAAACACCCTCTAATTTGAGTATGAAGGGAGTATGCTATGGTTCTTTATGTCATATGCAAAGCATGTCCAGGTGCCCTCAAGTAATGCGGGGACAAACACCTAAAAAAAATGAAAATATGAATTACTCTGGAAATTGAAAAAGGTAAAAACTTAAAAAAATCTTTTAGGCAATTTTCATACCAAGTGACATAAAGCAGGGTTGAATGTAATGAAAGGATTTGTGAAGTAGTTGGACCACTTCTCTTCAAGTTCAACATGAGGACGCTTCAAACAATCCTCCTACATATAGTCTATATTTCAAATGAAGAATATAGAAGAAAGATAGTCTATATTTCAAATGAAGAACATAGAAGAAAGATAGTCTATATTTCAAATGAAGAACATAGAAGAAAGATAAAGAAAACGCAACCACTGGGGTTAAAGAAAAGGAGGTAAGCAAGCACATTTAAAAAAAATAATACTTACAGCCCATTCAGGATGAAAAAAAAACGCGAGCGAATCTTAGGTGAGCCATGAGGAAGAGAATCATCTAGCTCCCGGTAAAGCGCCATAATAGCAGCCATTGTCTGCTTTCCCAATGGTTCGACACAAGTAAACTGGTTACGAATATCAAGACCATATACCTGTGCACAAGGGGGGGGGGGGGGGGGGGGCAATCTACCCAGATCCTAACAGAAATAAAAAGAATCAATGCCACTTTCTGCTATTTCGATAATGTTGCATAAAATTGCACCTTGAATATTTGGAATAATCAATGACATCTTGTTTGATAAATGATCAATCCATGCGTCATCATTCACCACGCCTGGCCCTGCTCGCCACTTCACCAAGTAGGCCGGCGCTAAATCTCTCAAGCGACAGAGGACGGCGGGTTGGCGTGGCGCTCGATCGGATGGGGGTGAATCGAACGCGCGCTTCGATCCGCTGCTTCTGCTTGGAGTGGGATACCGCGGAACGGAGAGCCAATGCATAGATCTTGAGCGAAGATGGAAGTGCTGACGACGCCGGCGGCGAGCGGCGGAGGCCGGGGCGGCCGACGGAGGGCTTTCGTGCAAACTTCCAGACCGCAATCCAAATATTTTACAAAACGACCCCTGGTTTGGATCGCGATCAATGGTCGCGATCCAATTTAGGGGGCATTGTGCAATATGGCGGTCCAAATTTACACAAAACCCCCTGACCGGTGTCGGCGCGGCGCCGAGCCCGCCGTCGCCGCCGGCGTCGTCCTCGTCGCCGCTGCCTCTGACCGGTGTCGGCCAACTCCACCTCATCGGCAAGCCGTCGCTGCTACGATCCTCGCCGCCCTCGCCGGCGGCGTGCCCCTCCTCTCCCTCCGACTGTGCGCGCGTCCCGCTCGTCTGGTATCGTCGCACCCCGCCGACGACGACGAATGGTCGGGATTCGGGAACGCCCTGAACTCTTGCTGAGCGCGCCCGCCAACAGTTTGACAGAATGACGGCATGATGCACGCGCCCAGCGAGCCTTAGTTGCTGGATGGTTGTACAGGTGTGCTGGCATTGTGAAACAGGTAACATCTTGCCCTTGGACATAAGATTTTCATTTTTCTTTGTACACTGCATATGAATGTTTGGAGTAATTTTAGAAGGACAGAAGGTTAATGACTATATATCTTTCTCTGCGCTACTACTTGGATTGCCTGCTCTTTTCAGTTTCTATATTCCTTCCACAATGACTTAAGAATTACGAGACAATGCCCTGAATTTGGATTACAGATATATTTTTCAATATCAAGTAAAAACAATCTATCAATAACAAGGTTTATTTATTGAAAGCATTAAACAAAGCAACACCTTGCATTTCCTGATCCATCATACTGAGCCCCTAATACATAATGGTCGTCGCATCGAAAGCATCCTTTTGCTCATTCGGCATCTGCCTTCCTTGTCAAGGGCGCCCACTTTACAACCACAAATACAAAGATTCTGTCATACAGTTTATCAATAAACTGGAAATAAGCAATTCTCCACGTCTTCTTAAACAGCAGAGAACAAAACACCATCCACAGACCTGCCACAAGTCCCAACACAAGACCAACATAAACGGGCACCCACTCAAGTTTTTGCCTACTGCTTCTCTGATTGCCATGGATGGCATTACCATTTCCTGAACAAGTATTTCGAATAGGGGGGGGGGGTCGCAAAGCCCACTATTGCCGATGTACATAAGTGACGGGTCATCTGCATTGAGGGTCTCAAGTTGCCGGCATGAGGGTATCTTTCTAGACAAATTGTTGTAGGATAAGTTCAAGTAGCTGAGGGATGTCAAATTCGATAGGCTCGATGAGATTTCACCAATGAACTTGTTCTTTGAGAGGTCCATAGATTCCAGTGACCGCATGGCTCCAATTGTATTAGGAATATTTCCTTGCATGCAGTTTGATGATAGATTCAAGTTTATTAAGGCATCAAGGGAAGTAATACCTAAGGGAATTTCACCGGTCAAGGAGTTTCCTGACAAATCAATGCTCACAAAATATGCCAATCCATTGCTGTATTTAAGTTGTTGTCCCTTTGTAATTATTGAAATCATTTCTCCAAACTGACCAGATATATTTACGTCTACAATAGTATTTCCATCTCCATCTGGAAGATTCGTAGCTGTACCAGATAATGGTCTGAAGCCCTTCAATGTCATTGCAGTCAGATTTGATAGATTTCGAGGTATAACACCAGACAGGTTATTGCGTGATAGATCCAGATATTGAAGACGCCAAAGATTTGTGATTTCATCTGGAATATTACCAGAAAATGTATTGTGACTTAGTCTTAGAAATTGTAAATTACTCATATTCCCAATCCATGAAGGTAAACTCCCAAAGAAGTTGTTCCATGCAAGATCCAAGAACTGCAAGCCTGTGCTATTGCACAAAAATGTTGGGAATGTTCCTGATAAACTGTTATTAGCTAGCAGCAGAAATTGGATGTAGAAACCAAATCTAGTTTCAAAGCATTGAGGTATCTCTCCTTCAAAAAGATTGCTTGACAGATCCAGGTCTGTCAAGAAATTCAATCTGCACAAAGATCCTGGAATGGAGCCACTAATTTGATTTGAATACATCAGCAATGTCTCAAGTTCTTGAGCTTCAAGATCTGACGGCAGTGCTCCTGAAAATGAATTATTGGAAATGTCTAAAATAGAGATATTTCTTGGTAGTGGTGGTACTGGTCCAGTAAGCTGATTCGAACCAAGGTACAGTTGTACAACGGCCATATCGCGCAGGTGTGCTGGCAGGCTGCCACTTAATTTATTGTTAGAGATGTCTATATAATTGGCCTGTGAAAATATAGGCCAGAACCAATCTGGAATCTTGTCCATTAGTCCTGATTTTGAAAGGTCAAGTTTAGTGATTTCTAGCTGCCACTGAAGCCAAGCAGGAAACAGAGGACCCATCTGGCAAGATCCAAATACTGCAGTTTTTAGGCTGAAGAGAGGAAGCCAATCTTTATCAACTACAAAATTCAAATTGTTTGAAGATAGATCTATTCTTTTTAATCTTGTTAAACCTGCAAAATGCTCTTCGGTGATGACACCAGTGAAGTTGTTTCTGCTTAGATCCAACAACATCAAATTAGCAAAGGCACCAAGTTCAGTCGATACAATACCACTGAGCTGATTATTGGAGAGATCAAGGGTGACTAAAGAAGAGCAGTTACCAAGCTCCGGCAGAATACTATTGAGGTGATTATTGGAGAGATCAAGGGTTACTAAACAGGAACAGTAGCCAATCTCAGGTGGAATACTCCCAGTGAGGTTGTTATTGGAGAGGTCAAGTACAGTCAAGCTGGTGAAGCTCCCAATCAAAGTTGGCAAAGCTCCAGTAAAATTATTATCACCAAGATGCAACTCCTGCAGTATATCCAGTGCACATTGTGATAACCACTCTAGGAACACCGCTATATCTCCACC
Source organism: Eleusine indica (assembly GCA_030378355.1). Classification (NCBI taxonomy): domain Eukaryota; kingdom Viridiplantae; phylum Streptophyta; class Magnoliopsida; order Poales; family Poaceae; genus Eleusine; species Eleusine indica. The sequence continues at coordinate 14,810,704 of CM059494.1, forward strand.
CATCCCATTGTCGGTAATGTCTAGGATTTCCAAACTGTAAAGATTATTAAAGTTTCCTTTTGTCCCTAGGTTTTTATTGGCATTGAGTGACAAATCAAGGACCTGGAGGGATGACATGTTTTCCAATGCGTCATGAAATTGGCCAAATAAACTGTTATCTGCAATATCAAGGTACTTGAGGCCTGTCACCTTCCAAAACCAACAAGATGCAATTTCATGGGAAAACAAATTGTCAGAAAGATAAAGCTTCTCGAGTTTTGTGAGATTCAGATATGGAATTGATTGGTTTGCACCAACAAGGGAGCAGGACGAGAGATCAATGACCTTTAGAGAAGGAATACTATTTAGCATATGAGGCCAGTCTGATAACTGTGAGAGACGTACATTCCTCATGATTAGGTATTGTAGCATAGGAAGATTTTTTAACCAGGAAATGTCCGCTGAGTAAATGTCGGAGTCATCATTGTTGGAGCCAAGGTCGAGGTGCTGCAACTTAGATAGGTTACCAAGCTGAGGAGGCACTTCACCACTGAAAGGTATGCCAGAGAGGTTGAGATATCTCAACTTTTTCATTGAGACCAAGAACAATGGTATATGCCCCACGAAGCAATTCATGCTAAGGTCCATGTGCTCTAGTTGTTTCAAGGAAAGCAAAGAGGGGCTTATCTGGCCGGATAAAGCATGCTCATCCTCACAGCCGTCAAGAGAGTGACTATCCGGATTCTGATTGCGAATGTTTAGCTTGAGGATGTGGCCAGTCTCATTGCTGCACATGATGCCTCTCCACCGGCAGCAGTCTCGACCATGCCATGAGGATAAACGATTGACAAGGTCACCTGTGATGCCCTTCCTGAAGGATAGCAAGGCATCCCTCTCGGCAGGGATGCAGCTTCTTCCATCTGGGTGCTGCAGTTGTATTGCACTACCAATCAAGAATAAAGTGGTGCAAATGAAGGAGAGGAGGACAAGCAAGGGACTGGTTGTGGCATGCATGCTGGAACAATTTTGCATGTGAAACAGCATACACTGATCGTAAGCACCTGCAATGGCTTGGTAGTTATAACTATGAGAGGTTTTGCTCTTCCGAAAGTTCCATGCTACCATGGCATACAATAATTCAGCTACAAGCAGAACTGTAACCTGTAGATAGCTGACCAATTAAGTCTCTGGCAAAATTTTCACCCAAATAAAGTTGAGTCTTATGGAACTGGTCATCGACAAGTGCATTATTGATACTTGACTACTTTGCAAGGTTCACTATGGCATACTGATGAAGCGACAGGAGCAAACGGTCCAACTTGCTTGACGGAGCTCTACCTACCATGGTACTATATGAGCCTGGAGTGAAGAAGGGCAGAGACTTTCAAAGACTTGACTTCTTTCCTTCCCTGAATTTCCTGTGAGGCGATCATTCAGTCTGGTTGTGTAGGGATGGCCCTGTGCTGTGGCACCCATATAACAAAAGTTTCTCCTTTTTTTGGCGATGACAAAAGATTCTATGTTATTCATTAAATTGGTACCATACTTTATAAATAATATACTGAATGTGTAGTCGTTTTTACATATTAAATGCACCTCATACTGCTACCTACTGAAGCAGAAGACTTGATGGCATTTTCAAAGTAATCGCCACATGGCATTTTCTCTTCCTTTTTTTTTCTGAAACTTTCTCTTCCTTTTTTGTGTTAATAATCAGGGAGATGTGGCACAGTATTTTCTAGATGAACCGCTCTAACCGTGTTGATATAACTTACTTGTCTTGACTAACTCATTATTTCAGGAGTAACTTGTTGCAATAGTCTTCTTGTTCTGAAAAACATTTGCAGTACTACTCATCTTCTGAAAAGTGAGTGGAAAAGCCATCCTTTCTCTTATGATATCGGGGAGTAACTCGATTGGGTGGGTTTAAAAATGTCGACTGTATGTTGTACTGAACATTGTTTTCTGAGAGCTGATTCAGATCATCCAGTTCATCGATTTCATAGTTATCTTTCCTAACTGTTTGGTTTCAGTTTTGAGTAAGTTGCTGGCAAGTGGGTACTCTTTTGGGTAAATTTTCTTGTGGACGAGATGAAGAAGGTCGATAAATTTCCAGGACATCATGGACGAGACGTTCGCGGTACTGCCCAGCCTCGGCGACATCTTCCCAGCGCTGCACTTGTCCGTGAGCAACGGCGTGGCGGCCGAGACGGGTAGAAGGCAGGCGGCGCCTTCGCCGAGCTCCTGTCGCTGCAAGAAATCTACACCGACACTGTCATCAAAGGCTTCGTCTTGGTGAGCAGTCTCACAACATGCCTTTGGCTCTGACAACAAGTCTGTCTGTTCTGTTAAAACCACCTCCGTGCCATCATGCTGATCCCCATATGACCATATACATATGTGAATGTATTATGTACACGTGCAGATACTACTCACCGCCGGGACCGACACGTTCGGCAGCGGGTTCCGAGTCCGGCGCGGCATCATGGCCCTCGTCAACAAGTCACTCATGGGACATCCACCATGGTCACCGCGCCCACACTCCACTGGCACTTGGTGTGACACTCCTAGTGTCATTAGGGTCCCAAGGGTGTCACTTGGGCAGCATAAAACCAGAACACAAGTATTTGGATTTAAATTCAAATTACAATTCAATTGAATTCAAAACCCAATTGAATGACCTTTGAACTGCAAGTCCCAAATTTTCAGCAAGACTCACCTTTGCAAAAATTATATGTTGATGGTCTTGGTCAATTAGAATTTTGGAAATTTTCTCAGAATTTTAATCCATCAATAAAGGCCTCAAATAAATGTTAGAATGGTTAAAAACCAACTCTGTTCATAACATTCCTGAGATTTTTGTAGTGGGGACAGTTGGTAGTTAGTATTTTTGTAAAAACCAGCACATTATGGGGAGCCTATCATAATTTTGGTCTGATTTTAGCAGGTCTGGATTAATTCTAACAAATTTTGCAAAGGCAGTCGGCTGATAGGTTGGAAAAAGGTTTGAAATAGAAAAACTGTCCGTGGGACCCGCCTGTCAGTGACCCCGAAGAAACACACCCGGCCGAGGCCGCGCTGCCCTGCCCGTCGCGCGCCGCATGGTCGCCGGCGTACGGCCAACGGCCGTTGCCGCGGATCGACGGCCCCACGCGCACGTTCGGATATCCCCTCTGTCGCCTGTCTGAACACACTCGCCCCCGCATTCACTCCTTCGCTCTCGCTCTCTCCCCGCCATCGCCTTTGCTTCCGCCGTCGCTTGGCCGCCACCGCCCGCCGGAGCCCGAGCCAAGCTTCTGGAAGCAGCGCCGAGACGACCCGACGAGCCTGCACCTGCTTCCCCTGCATCGCGCGGTCAGCATTGGGAGATCGGCCTGGTTCTTCCCCGGCGCCGACGGTCGACCCCAAACTGTTCCCCCGCGCCGCTACCACCCCAAGGTGAACCATCCTTCGATCCCTCGCTTGAGGAGCTTCTCATCTTGTTCGCGCACGCGTTTGAGCTCTGGTTGGACAAATCCGACCACGTTCTCCCCTAGTTCTTCGCTCGAGGCCGCCGCCGACCACCGCAACCCCCACCTCGCCGGTGAGACCGCACCCCCGGCCTCCCTCTCGCAGGAGAGGCTCGGTGACCTCTTTCTCCGTGCTCCAGTGAAGCTTCCCGGCGAGATCCCGAGTCCAACCGCCCTTCCCTTGTCACGCCAGCCGCCGCCGCACCCTGCCCTGTTTCCGCCGCCGTCGCTGGGCCAGGCCCGGCCGTCGCCGGTGTTTCCTGATAGCCTAGATGGGTGCGCGGTGTCGAGTAGGTCGTTTTCCCTTCCAAGGCCAGCCCGAGCCAGGGACCGCAGCGAGCTGCGGCGAGCCCCCCTGCCAGCGCCGCCGTGCTCCGGCGAGAGCGCGCGCGCGCGGACTCGGGCGCGCTGGCCACTGGGCCGCGAAGGCCAGTGGGCCTGGCCTCACTCTGGGCCGCGCTCGGCCGAAGCGCCCCCGCGCTCGCGCTCGCCTGCTGGGCCGTGCGCGAGTCCCAGCCCAGTGGGCTGCCTGTTTGCGGCCCGCGGAGTAAAAATCGAATTTTCTTATTTAAATCATTTCCAGAAATAGGTTAAACTGGTAAATTGCATAGTAAATTGAATAATAGGAATTTTGTGGCAAAATAAAATTTGTTAGCCTTGTGGCAACTTGTACTGTTGTAGAAAAATGCTAATGCGACATGCATAGTAATTTTTATACCAAGGTTAAAATAAATAGAAGAAACACTAATAGAATTTTAATTAATTACAGAGAGCTGGTAAAATATTAAAAATTGGCCTCCAGGTAGGATTTTCAGTTTTAGTCTCCCTGGAAAATTTTCATATAGAAATTCTCTGTTTATTAGCTGAAATTAATTCAATGCCTTTTTCCTTATATTATTTAATAATTAACCTTTGGCTTAGAGCCTGATAGTGAAACTTAGCAATTAAATCACTCCTGGTGTAGCCTAATTTTAAGTACTCACCCCTGCCCCTTTTGAAGAGCAGAACCTTGACGACAAAATAAATTGTGCCCCGAGTGCAATTTTAACCGTTGATAAATGGTTCCGCTTTAGGGCTGTTCGCGGGTACTCGCACTTTGCGAGGGTTTTGCTCACGCTAATGCTATTTAGTTAGCACCTGCGAACCCTGGGTGGTACTTGCACAGCTTTGCCCGGCACACCGACACACCGTACTTGGATGCGACGTCGTCGCGGTCGAGTACTGGAGTCCATGAAGGAAAGACACAAAATACCCTCGCCCGGTGCCCCACTCCTTGAGTGATGCTTTCGAACGACTCGCACCACGTTTAATTCCACTAATAACAGTGTGCATTAACGTATTTATTGAGGAAATGTCATGAATCTTCTCTCATAGCATTCCCTCTTGCATCATATAGATCACGCCGTGAACCACGTGGAGGCTAGACCGGAGCAGGACCCAGAAGGAGCCGGAGGTGCCGTAGCTGACCAAGAGCAGAACCAAGGCAAGCCTCGGTGCATAACCCCCTTTTGAATTTTTATTCTATCACTAGCTAGGAATGTAAGCTTGTCTGTGCATTAAGTGATAGGAGTTGATTGAAACCCTAGCATGCAGTAGGTCCCTCTTCTCGATTATTAGCCTCAGGACGATAGTCGCTCTGCTTAAAGTAAGACGACTGTTTATCGAGTGGTATGGAGACCACTCGCAGATAGGAATTATTATCACTGGAAAATGGGTTTGGATGAAGAAAAGAATGGATGGAATCACAATGAAGACCGGACGGGCAACTAGGTGGAAAGGGAAGGACAGCTTGTCTTCAAGGAGGTAGCCCCGTCCGAGTTCCCCCTAAGGCTACGCCTCGTGTCCGGCCCATGGGATCAAGTTTGAACGTACTGTTTGCATGCTGGAGATATGGGCCCACTAAACCGACGTAGCTACGACTACCGCTTGGTCTGAAGATAGCCTTCTCCCTTCTTTGGTGGAACTGGGGCTGAGAGGAGGGAACAATCCACCCACGGATGGCGGCATGAGGCGCATCACGATGGGGGACCCTTCTCGGGGGAGTCTGGACCCGGAAGACCCTGCGGTACCGTGAGCGAAAGGTTGCTCCATGCGGCTTCCCGGAAGCGCTTATGGGTCGTGCAAGCAGGTTTCTCCTGCAGGATGTAAATCGATTCGAATCGCTGCCCCTCACAGTAACGAGTACCACTTGATCTCTGCTACGGAACAGTGCCGGAAGCCATTAAGATGCTGTGTGGGTTTAATACTGTTGTTTGAAATTATTAAGATTGTATTACAACCATGATTGTTATAGCCCTAGTGCAAACTAAATTTATTATTCTGCATGACAACTCAACTTGATGCTAAAAATTGAAAAATAAGGATCCACTTCTAGGCGGGTTTTCTGGCATTTTAAACCCTACCCCCAGCCTTTGCATGTCTAGGCGTCGGCTGTAGATGGCCATTTTGACGGGTCAGTCTTGCTGAGTAAATTAGTTACTCAGGGCGTAGCTCCATGTGGTTTTCAGATGACCAGGACGGAGAGTGCCACTGTGGAGGAAGGTTTCATTGGGAGGGCCAGCGCCCCGATTGCTGGAACATTCGAATGGGAGCTGTGCACGAATGATGATGAGGAGTAGATCTTTGCTTGCCGGCACGGTGCTCGGGCAAGGCACCTATTATGGCCGGGTGATCCCTGTGTGTCGCCGTGAGAGGGCGATTGTATCTTAGCTGTTTCGTCAAACTGGTGAACCAGTGTTGAACATTTCGCTTCCGCAAATTTATTTTGTCAAAACTCCGGTTTGTAATATAACTTCGGATTTATGTAAACTCTGCTTCTCCACCTATGTTCCTGTTGCAATTATTTTCTCTGTCATGTATTGTACTATTGGGCGCCACAGCGCGTGTCGCCACCCGAGGGAGATCCTGGAACGGAGCCGCCTCCGTGGTAAGGCGGGTCCGTGACAGCGTGGTATCAGAGCTATCTCGGGAATAGTACAATATTCAAAGACATATTTTCGAAAACCCCGTAACGAACGTGTGAGGACATGACCAATAGGTTATTAATAAGTTATGATTCAGGTGGCAAGGCTAACTGTAGGAGGTTGTTTGTTTAAATACTGTATCTACGGCATCGTCAACGCAGGTATGTGTCCCGCCTAGTGGACTGTAACATGGGAAGCTAGCACAATGGTGTGAATGCGGGCTGATTGCGTAAAACATCAGTGTCCTGCCCTAGGACAATAATAAGGGATTATTTTCGGCTCGTTTCTTTTGATTTGATGTAATGTTTCTGGAATAAATCTTCTGCAGGTACGCTAACCACGATTCTCGTAAGAAATGGGTAGTATACGACTAACTTGAGAGATCGTCTGCCACCGACTATACGATTGGTCCTATTCGTGACCAACTTTTTATTTGGTGAGGACGGGTAGGCCGAAATCATATGCATATTTGAAATTGTTAAAGCGCCGCAACGTTAACAAGAAAACTGAAGTTCTAGCAGAATGTCTTCCGCGCAAATCGATACCTCCTCGCTCGTGACTTTTGAACTCTTAAACGAACTCTCTGAATCTAGCCAGAATGTTGGTTTAAGAATTACCGGACACCACCAACTTGGCCGTCCGAGTCAGCACGCCGAAATCGGGTTATTACAAATTTCAGGTTTCTGCCTATTGCGCTAAATCCATGATTCCTTGTTCCGCTCACCCTAGGGATGTAGCTGTGTTTTCGGGGAAGCGGTTAAGGGTTCTATCACGTTAGTATTGGACTAGAGTCTGTATTTTTACTCTGCGTCGATTTATTTTGTTTTATTTTGGCCTGCACCCCCTGCGTTGGGAACGAGTACTCAGTATTTGGGGTTTGTGTTCCAGATGGACGAGCACGGGTTTGAGCTGTTCCAGCACGACGGGTGGCGATATACCACCGGTCTACACCACCGTGGTTTTCCCACCCTTCTGTGGGAGATGCTTCGCGCTTTGGGATACGAGGAGCAGCCGTAGTACCATGGGCGTGAGACCCGCCACCACGGTGTGCCTTTTGCAGAGGTGCATCTCAGTGTCTCCCCACACCCGCGTAACCCCGACTTGGCGGATATGGAGAGCACCGTCACGGCTGGGAGCCTCCGGGAGGGCCTGGAGAGAGTCGCTCACCGGGCTCTCACTCACTTTTGTGGGTGCGACGTAGCAGCGCTCTCGGTGACTCCGTTCGAGATGATTCCCATTTGGCACCAGGCTGACCCGGTGTGGCAGAGGCGCGTGAGACGCGTCTCTCGTGACGACTACCCGGAGTACCACGCGGGGTACCACCGTGTAGCTCACTACTCCGAGTATCTCCTCAACTTGGATGAGGAGTCTAGCAGCCGCAGCAGAGTCTTGCTGGCGGATGCTGAGCAGGTGTGGCTACAGAGGAACGACCTGCAGACACAGGTCGATGCGCAGCAGAGAGAGATTCAGCGGTTGACCGCTACTCTTGAGGCGAGTGAGACTCGCGTGACGGAGATCACTGAGCAGCGGGACACTCTCGCGCAGGAGGTGGTAGACGAGGTATAATTATGCAGCAGCGGGCGAACCATAACAAGCACCTGCAGCAGCAGCTGGCCAGTGCCCAGCAGGAGATGGACCTTATGGGGGTCAGTGGGTTCTTCGTTGATAAGTTCCGGCTGCCTCGTACCCTTATGAGAGCACGGTACACCATTAAATCAGCTGGTGGACAAACTCTTGCTCTATATGAAATAGACAAACTTCCAATAACCCTAGGATCGAAAGTCTACCCTACCAAGTGCATAGTCTTAGATGGGTGCAGCATTGACATTATCTTGGGCATGCCTTGGATGAGGCAACATAAAGCTATGCTGGACATAGACACCTACACGGTGCACTTAAACTCTCCCACCCATGGTAGCGTAAGCTTCCGAGTACGACCACCCCAACTGGTCGCACCAAGTGTTCACCACACCACCATCGGACAAATAAAGGATATTCCAGTGGTTAGGGAATTTCCGGACGTATTCCTTGACGATCTCCCCGGACTTCCACCGGATCGGGATGTTGAGTTCAAGATTGAGCTTCAGCCAGGGACGGCACCCATATCCAAAAGGCCGTGTAAAATGGCGCCTAAAGAACTAGCAGAGTTGAAAGAGCAACTTAAGGAGCTACTGGATAAGGGATTCATTCGACCAAGCTCCTCGCCTTGGGGTTGTTCGGCATTATTCGTGAAGAAGAAAGATGAGACCCTGAGGCTGTGTGTAGACTACTGACCCCTCAATACGGTGACTGTCAAGAACAAATACCCACTGCCCCGTATTGACATCCTCTTCGACCAGTTAATAGGAGCTAAGGTGTTCTCCAAGATTGATCTCCGGTCGGGTTATCACCAGATTAAAATTCGTGCCGAGGACGTCCCCAAGACCGCATTCTCTACCCGGTACGGTCTATACGAGTATTTACTGATGTCGTTCGGATTGACAAATGCACCAGCACACTTCATGTATCTCATGAACTCGGTGTTCATGCCCGAGTTGGACAAGTTTGTGGTGGTTTTCATTGACGACATTCTAGTCTACTCGAAGTCGGAGGAAGAACATGCAGAGCATCTCCGTGTTGTCTTATAGAGGTTAAGGGAACACCAGCTGTATGCTAAGTTTAGCAAGTGCGAGTTTTGGTTGAAGCAAGTACCGTTTTTAGGCCATATTGTTTCGGAAGAAGGCATCGCGGTAGATCCCACTAAGGTAAGAGATGTGCTGAACTGGAAGACACCGAAGACCGTATTCCATGTACGCAGTTTTCTGGGATTAGCTGGCTACTACCGCTGTTTTATTCCCAATTTCTCCAAAATCGTGAAGCCCATTACAGAGTTGCTTAAGAAGGATAAGAAATTCATATGGGATGAGAGCTGCGCAAACGCTTTTTCAAACCTTGAAGAAGCACCTGACCACGGCCCCAGTATTAGCTCAACCGGACCTGGGAAAGCCGTTCGATGTCTTTTGTGACGCTTCGGGTATTGGATTGGGATGTGTGCTTATGCAAGACGAAAGAGTTATTGCCTATGGATCGAGACAATTGAAGAAGCACGAGCAGAATTACCCCGTGCATGACCTGGAATTAGCAGCAGTAATATTGGCCTTGAAAATGTGGAGACAAAACCTCCTTGGGAATTTAGTTCGCATATACACTGACCACAAAAGCTTGAAGTATATTTTCACTCAAGACCACCTGAACATGAGACAACGTCGTTGGTTGGAATTGATCAAGGACTACGAGCTGGAAGTCCATTACCACCCGGGAAAGGCGAATGTAGTGGCTGACGCCCTAAGCCGCAAGGCTCACTGTCACCACATCCTAGTCAGCCCACAAGTCCAAGATGGTCATTATATCCAAGTAACACCCCACGGAGCCCTATACAACTTAGCATTAATTCCTACCTTACGGGAAGAAATAGTGGCAGCCCAGGGAAAGGACAGGGGCATAGCCCATCTCAAAAGGAGACTAAAAGAGGGTGATGCTAAAGTACAGTGCTTTCAAGAGGACGCCAAAGGTGTGTTATGGTTCAAGAATCGACTGGTGGTTCCTAAGGATCTGGAACTCCGCAAGAAAATTTTGGACGAGGCTCACATGGCAAAGTACTCCCTGCATCCGGGCAGCAACAAGATGTACCATGATTTGAGATCCAAATACTGGTGGACTCGTATGAAAAGAGAAATAGCACGTTACGTCGCAGAATGTGATACCTGCCGCAGAGTCAAGGCCGACCATCTGAAGAAGGCAGGCCTACTCCAACCCTTGAGTGTTCCAGCTTGGAAATGGGAAGATATCAGCATGGATTTCATCGTGGGTCTACCGTTGACGGCACATAAATTCGGCTCCATATGGGTCGTTGTGGACCGATTAACAAAAGTCGCCCACTTCATCCCTGTGTCGACGCGGTTTAAGATGCAAAAGTATGCGCAACTCTACATTGAACGAATCCTGTGTTTGCACGGAGTGCCCAAGACTATCATGTCCGATCGAGGCGCCCAATTTGTGGGACACTTTTGGGAGAAGCTACACGAAACGCTGGGTACCCGACTGATTAGAGGTTCCGCATACCACCCCCAAACCGACGGTCAAACGGAAAGAGTTAACCAATTATTGGAAGAAATGTTGAGGGCATATGTGCTGAATCACAACAAGAAGTGGGATGAGTACCTACCCTTGGCAGAATTCGCTTACAACAATAGTTACCAGGAAAGCATCAAGATGGCACCATTCAAGGCTCTCTATGGGCGCCGCTGTCGCACACCATTGAATTGGTCGAAATCAGGGGAGAGGATAATCTTTGGTCCGGAGCTAGTGCAGCAAGCTGAATAGAAGGTGCTTGAAATCCAATCCAACTTACGGGCGGCAAAATCCAGGCAGAAAAGTTATGCAGATAAAAGGCGCCGCCCATTGGAATTCAGGATCGGTGATATGGTCTACCTCCGAGTGTCACCCACCAAGGGTGTGCAACGGTTTGGAATTCACGGGAAGTTAGCACCCCGTTATATTGGTCCCTACCCTATCATTGCTAGATGTGGGCCAGTGGCCTACCGGCTCCAACTGCCAGCGGAACTCGCTGGAGTGCATGACACGTTTCACGTGTCCCAACTCAAGGGGTGTTTGAAAACACCGGTGGACATACCACTGGAGAGCACCCAACAACTACAACCTGACCTGACTTATGTCGAGCATCCGATAACAGTACTGGAAGAGAAGGAACGAGCGACACGTAAGAAGACGCAGAAGTTCTATAAAGTCCAATGGAGCAACCATACCGCCAGAGAAGCTACTTGGGAAACTGAAGAGTTCCTGCAAAGCCGCTACCCCGAGTTCCTACACCACCATTTAAGTAAACCTTCAACACCTCTCTTAATCTCGAGACGAGATTTTCTTAAGGGGGGAGGGCTGTGACACTCCTAGTGTCATTAGGGTCCCAAGGGTGTCACTTGGACAGCATAAAACCAGAACACAAGCATTTGGATTTAAATTCAAATTGCAATTCAATTGAATTCAAAACCCAATTGAATGACCTTTGAACTGCAAGTCCCAAATTTTCAGTAAGACTCACCTTTGCAAAAATTATATGTTGATGGTCTCAATTAGAATTTTGGGAATTTTCTCAGAATTTTAATCCATCAATAAAGGCCTCAAATAAATGTTAGAATGGTTAAAAACCAGCTCTGTTCATAACATTCCTGAGATTTTTGTAGTGGGGACAGTTGGTAGTTAGTATTTTTGTAAAAACCAGCACATTATGGGGAGCCTACCATAATTTTGGTCTGATTTTAGCAGGTCTGGATTAATTCTAACAAATTTTGCAAAGGCAGTCGGCTGATAGGATTGGAAAAAGGTTTGAAATAGAAAAACTGCCCGTGGGACCTGCCTGTCAGTGACCCCGAAGAAACACACCCGGCCGAGGCCGCGCTGCCCTGCCCGTCACGCGCCGCGTGGTCGCCGGCGTACGGCCAACGGCCGTTGCCGCGGATCGACGGCCCCACGCGCACGTTCGGACATCCCCTCTGTCGCCTGTCCGAACGCACTCGCCCCCGCATTCACTCCTTCGCTCTCGCTCTCTCCCCGCCATCGCCTTTGCTTCCGCCGTCGCTTGGCCGCCACCGCCCGCCGGAGCCCGAGCCAAGCTTCTGGAAGCAGCGCCGAGACGACCCGATGAGCCTGCACCTGCTTCCCCTGCACCGCGCGGTCAGCATTGGGAGATCGGCCCGGTTCTTCCCCGGCGCCGACGGTCGACCCCAAACTGTTCCCCCGCGCCGCTACCACCCCAAGGTGAACCATCCTTCGATCCCTCGCTCGAGGAGCTTCTCATCTTGTTCGCGCACGCGTTTGAGCTCTGGTTGGACAAATCCGACCACGTTCTCCCCTAGTTCTTCGCTCGAGGCCGCCGCCGACCACCGCAACCCCCACCTCGCCGGTGAGACCGCACCCCCGGCCTCCCTCTCGCAGGAGAGGCTCGGTGACCTCCTTCTTCGTGCTCCAGTGAAGCTTCCCGGCGAGATCCCGAGTCCAACCGCCCTTCCCTTGTCACGCCAGCCGCCGCCGCACCCTGCCTTGTTTCCGCCGCCGTCGCTGGGCCAGGCCCGGCCGTCGCCGGTGTTTTCCGATAGCCTAGATGGGTGCGCGGTGTCGAGTAGGTCGTTTTCCCTTCCTAGGCCAGCCCGAGCCAGGGACCGCAGCGAGCTGCGGCGAGCCCTCCTGCCAGCGCCGCCGTGCTCCGACGGGAGCGCGCGCGCGCGCGGACTCGGGCGCGCTGGCCACTGGGCCGCGAAGGCCAGTGGGCCTGGCCTCACTCTGGGCCGCGCTCGGCCGAAGCGCCCCCGCGCTCGCGCTCGCCTGCTGGGCCGTGCGCGAGTCCCAGCCCAGTGGGCTGCCTGTTTGCGGCCCGCGGAGTAAAAATCGAATTTTCTTATTTAAATCATTTCCAGAAATAGGTTAAACTGGTAAATTGCATAGTAAATTGAATAATAGGAATTTTGTGGCAAAATAAAATTTGTTAGCCTTGTGGCAACTTGTACTGTTGTAGAAAAATGCTAATGCGACATGCATAGTAATTTTTATACCAAGGTTAAAATAAATAGAAGAAACACTAATAGAATTTTAATTAATTACAGAGAGCTGGTAAAATATTAAAAATTGGCCTCCAGGTAGGATTTTCAGTTTTAGTCTCCCTGGAAAATTTTCATATAGAAATTCTCTGTTTATTAGCTGAAATTAATTCAATGCCTTTTTCCTTATATTATTTAATAATTAACCTTTGGCTTAGAGCCTGATAGTGAAACTTAGCAATTAAATCACTCCTGGTGTAGCCTAATTTTAAGTACTCACCCCTGCCCCTTTTGAAGAGCAGAACCTTGACGACAAAATAAATTGTGCCCCGAGTGCAATTTTAACCGTTGATAAATGGTTCCGCTTTAGGGCTGTTCGCGGGTACTCGCACTTTGCGAGGGTTTTGCTCACGCTAATGCTATTTAGTTAGCACCTGCGAACCCTGGGTGGTACTTGCACAGCTTTGCCCGGCACACCGACACACCGTACTTGGATGCGACGTCGTCGCGGTCGAGTACTGGAGTCCATGAAGGAAAGACACAAAATACCCTCGCCCGGTGCCCCACTCCTTGAGTGATGCTTTCGAACGACTCGCACCCCGTTTAATTCCACTAATAACAGTGTGCATTAACGTATTTATTGAGGAAATGTCATGAATCTTCTCTCATAGCATTCCCTCTTGCATCATATAGATCACGCCGTGAACCACGTGGAGGCTGGACCGGAGCAGGACCCAGAAGGAGCCGGAGGTGCCGTAGCTGACCAAGAGCAGAACCAAGGCAAGCCCCGGTGCATAACCCCGTTTTGAATTTTTATTCTATCACTAGCTAGGAATGTAAGCTTGTCTGTGCATTAAGTGATAGGAGTTGATTGAAACCCTAGCATGCAGTAGGTCCCTCTTCCCGATTATTAGCCTCAGGACGATAGTCGCTCTGCTTAAAGTAAGACGACTGTTTATCGAGTGGTATGGAGACCACTCGTAGATAGGAATTATTATCACTGGGAAATGGGTTTGGATGAAGAAAAGAATGGATGGAATCACAATGAAGACCGGACGGGCAACTAGGTGGAAAGGGAAGGACAGCTTGTCTTCAAGGAGGTAGCCCCGTCCGAGTTCCCCCTAAGGCTACGCCTCGTGTCCGGCCCATGGGATCAAGTTTGAACGTACTGTTTGCATGCTGGAGATATGGGCCCAGTAAACCGACGTAGCTACGACTACCGCTTGGTCTGAAGATAGCCTTCTCCCTTCTTTAGTGGAACTGGGGCTGAGAGGAGGGAACAATCCACCCACGGATGGCGGCATGAGGCGCATCGCGATGGGGGACCCTTCTCGGGGGAGTCTGGACCTGGAAGACCCTGCGGTACCGTGAGCGAAAGGTTGCTCCATGCGGCTTCCCGGAAGCGCGTATGGGTCGTGCAAGCAGGTTTCTCCTGCAGGATGTAAATCGATTCGAATCGCTGCCCCTCACAGTAACGAGTACCACTTGATCGCTGCTACGGAACAGTGCCGGAAGCCATTAAGATGCTGTGTGGGTTTAATACTGCTGTTTGAAATTATTAAGATTGTATTGCAACCATGATTGTTATAGCCCTAGTGCAAACTAAATTTATTATTCTGCATGACAACTCAACTTGATGCTAAAATTTGAAAAATAAGGATCCACTCCTAGGCGGGTTTTCTGGTAATTTAAACCCTACCCCCAGCCTTTGCATGTCTAGGCGTCGGCTGTAGATGGCCATTTTGACGGGTCAGTCTTGCTGAGTAAATTAGTTACTCAGGGCGTAGCTCTATGTGGTTTTCAGATGACCAGGACGGAGAGTGCCACTGTGGAGGAAGGTTTCATTGGGAGGGCCAGCGCCCCGATTGCTGGAACATTCAAATGGGAGCTGTGCACGAATGATGATGAGGAGTAGATCTTTGCTTGCCGGCACGGTGCTCGGACAAGGCACCTATTATGGTCAGGTGATCCCTGTGTGTCGTCGTGAGAGGGCGATTGTATCTTAGCTGTTTCGTCAAACTGGTGAACCAGTGTTGAACATTTCGCTTCCGCAAATTTATTTTGTCAAAACTCCGGTTTGTAATATAACTTCAGATTTATGTAAACTCTGCTTCTCTACCTATGTTCCTGTTGCAATTATTTTCTCTGTCATGTATTGTACTATTGGGCGTCACAGCGCGTGTCACCACCCGAGGGAGATCCTGGAACGGAGCCGTCTCCGTGGTAAGACGGGTCCGTGACACTTGCCCCCGGGAGTTTGCAAAGAAAATGAACTCCGCTTCAGCGTAACGAGCTGAATACTGGAGCTTTCTGAAAAAGGAACAAAAAAATTGATTATGCTGGGTTACATTGTCCGGTAGTCAACCATACTACCACCGCACCACGAGGGTTAAATTGCTGCTTAACCTATTCTCCACTCTGCACCAAGTGAAACCGATGAAAACTGTCCCGGTCCAAATCAATATTTGTCTTTCCGGAAACTGAAAGTTCTATAAAACATCAGTTTCGATTTGCAACAAGATTTACTTGGAAGCTAAAGGATACGGAACAATCCACAACAAGAATACCAAGACAATGCCGACTTCAGTTCCCACAACAGCAATGCACTCTGTTTCAGAGAATGGGCTGTTGAGGAATGCTTCTCAGTTAACAGCAGACCAGTAACTTTTCTGATTCAGGGACCACCTAATGGTCAACATTCTTTTTTTTTTACGCGAAAATGGTCAACATTCCGAACATAGAGGGCGGCGCCGGCCGATGGGAGGCTCGCCGGCAAGAGGAGTGGGGTGAAGCTGAACGAAAGGGAAGGAGGTGCCGGAGACTGGAATAGATCGCTCGTACTGCCGCTGCCATGGTAAGCCCTCTCCTGCATCTATCCTTACTCCCCTCAAGATACTGCAAACATCAAATCTGCACGCTGAATGAACCTTTGTATTTGCATTAGCCATTTTTTTTTTTTTTTGCCTGGTGAATTGAAACTGATCGATCTTTGCATTTTTCGCAGAAAGAATGTTCTCTAAAATGTAAGTTGCAATTAGCAACGACATCATACTAAGAAGTAAAAAAACGCAAAACAATTCACAAACACGATACCAGGCACTTCTGTATGCTCACTGAGATCATTCATGAGTCATGACTTCAGTGCGCAGCAAGAGAAATGTCCTCTGCTCGACATTGTGGCATTGTGAGACACTGAGAACTGCTTCTGCAGTTCTCTTACTTTGTCATTCAGAGACAACCTCATCTCCTACTGAATCCTGATCTGGAGAATATTTCAGTCTGTTCTTCCATAAACGCTTCAGTTCCTAGTTCCAAAATGAAACTGCCGGTCGCTTGTTACAGCATAGCAAAGGGAATTCACCAAGGAGCCCGTCCTATCTGGCATCCAGTTTAACAATGTTATTACCCTGTGCTTTTCGCAGACACAATGAAGCAAACCATATGGAACATATGTCCATAAAATTTCTCTCCGAGATTCATTGTGTGTACCTTTTCCACTTCTTTGTAAAGTCGAAAGCTGGGATGTCATCTTTTGGCCGGTTGATCTGAAACGGCTGAAGGGGCCAAGGTGGATGATGTGCTGTTCTGGGGCACCACCCACTTACAGTGTGTTGTCGGACTACAACTGTACAGTCAGCTTATGGAGGAGATGGTGCTAATCTTTGGTACTTTCATTTTAAGTTGAAATTAATCAGAAAGCTTAAGGAAAATACTTGTTAGGACTCAAAAACATATAGAACGAAAGTGCAACAAGTGTCAGTATTTTGGTATCACAAGTTTTGCATGCATGCTGATTTCACCAGACAAAATCTTCAGTATATCCTATTAATTGTGAGGAAATTGTTTTTTTTTTCTTGAACATGCAGGAGAGTAGTGTAGCATTATATTAAGGTAAAGAAATAAAAACAATATATAAATAGATATAGAAGCCAAAAGGTAAAGAAGTTTCTAGTTATCCACAGCTAGTTGCTTGGCCGGTTATCTGCGTTTGAAGAGCAATCTCCTTACTACTAGCTAAGATTGAACTGAACCACCCTACATAAAAGACTTAAAAGTAGTCTTGGTGTTCAGATCAGCCACGCAATCTGCATTTCTACACGCGAAAAGTATTCTCCGGTGTCCAGATGAGCCTTGTAAATCTGCATATGAAAAGCATTAGTATAATACAAATACTATCCTGTGCACTTGTCACCCACAAGATTCAGTTTCAGTTACCTTTAACAGGCTTAACCACCACTGAAAATTACTGGCCAATGTCTTCAGACGCCACTGTATCACTCTGCCCATTCTCAACAACGGTGATCTTCGTCAGGGAGAGGTCAGATTTCCTTGCAACCCATGTCAACTATTCTCTTATGGACTCTGGCAGCACTGGCCATGCATTGGAGGAGACAAACAAAGAACAAGATTCCTGAAAGCTCCATTGCCAGAGTTCTGAGTATAACGCATCAGTAGGTGTATTCCTTTTGATGAGTGGAGTTTATGAGTGTCTCTCAGTCTTTAATAAGTTTATTATATGCAGGATGATCATTGACTTTATGAGACGATGGGATAATATGAATATCTACATTAAATTAGGCAAATAACCATATCATATTTTCCTTGAAACAATAACCATATTATATTAGCAGGTAGTTAACGTTCAGTATATGCTTCTTCCTACTACTCTGAAGACTGAAGCCACGACTCAGGACCTTATTAAATTCTGAATTTTCAACTTCTCTGGAAAACTGTAAACCTCTGGATGTACCTACATATGTGAATGAGGACAAGATCGAGTTTGTTTCAACGGTACTGAATAATACGTACCAAGCAACACACGACACAGTGGTTTAGAAATGTATTAAACCAAGGATCTGAGTTTTTTTTTTTAACTCAACCAAGGATCTGAGTTAATTACACCTGAACGTGTTCACATGTTCAAATCTCCTGTCGGATCCACTGAACATGGTATACTACAATGAAGCATTGGCATAAAAATCGAGATATTAGGATGTGTGACTGTAACAAAATGCACAGCTGTAGATTTCTGAAAGACTGAAATTTGTCTAAACAACTGAAATTTGTACCTCGAACCAGACACGGTATAACAGCCTCTAAAGGCAACAGACTGACAGGACTCTCCTCATTTCTTGAACTCAGACTGTCCGCACCGGGATACTTATCCCGTGCTGGAGGACGGGGATAGCGTTTTTTCTCCCGGGGGACGCTATCCCATACGCCACCGCTCCGCACTGGCTCCCGCATGCTAAATCCAGCGGAGGTACCGTTCCTACGCTACCGACTGACTGGTGTAGGGCACGCATACTGCGCGCCATCCGTCGGCGCGGGTGGACGACAACCGGTGCGGGAGGAGGAGAAAGGGCATCGGCGCTGGGAGGAGAGGCGGGATCGGGACCGGATCCAGCCGCCGAGGACCCAGCCCGGGAAAGAGTGGGGCGGCACGAAGCTCGAAGGTGAGGGCTGCCGTCGGGAGGAGAGGGAGAGGCGACCTCCGTCGAGGACCCAGATCCGGCCGGCGCGGCGGCGGGCTCGCGGACGGAGAGCTCGCGGGCGGCGGCGAGCGGGCGTGGCGACGGGCTCGCTGGCGGCGACGAGAGGGCGCGCAGCAAGGAGCTCGCGGGGCGCGGCGGCGGGCTCGCGGGCGGCGACGAGTGGGCGCGCGGGGCAGCGGGCTCGCGGGCGCGCAGAAGGGAGCTTGAGGGCGGCAGCGGGCTCACGGGCGGTGACGAGTGCGCGCGGCGAGGAGCTCGGGTGGGCTATTTGCCTCCACACCATCCATAAGCAGCGCCCTGTCCTGGATACCATTAGTAAAGAAGCATTGTCCCCAATACCACTCTTAATATAGACCCACTTTTCTCAATACCAAAAACATACATGCCAGTAAAATTCCTTCCCGTTTTACCCTTCTATCTTCAACCATAGTCAAGTCCCAGTCGAATTCCTCTCCATCTCCCGATCTGGTCAGGCAGGCGGCGGCGGCGGAGCTCCACGCGTGTAGGCCACCGGCGGCAACGGCGCCAGGCGGAGCACGCGCGCGTGCAGGCGCGTGCGGGCGGCAGGCGTCACCAGATCTCGCATGTTGCAGACAGTGGCAGGCGGGCATCGCGGGCTCGGGCAGGCACGCACGCGCAGGCTTGGCAGGCGCGCGTGGCGGGCTCAGGCGCAGATTGCGCGTGCGGGTAGGCGCGGGATCTTGCGCGTGCGGGCGGCTGGCGTCGCCAGATCGGCGGTGGCAGGCGGGAGTCGCGGGCTCGGCAGGGGGCTGGCGCGCGGCGCTCGGGCAGACGGCTGGCGCGTGTAGGATCGAAGCTCCGGCTGGGCAATGCGGCAGCAGGCAGGCCAACGGCGGCTAGAGGCGGCATTGCAGCATGGACAGAACGGATGGAAGCGAAGACGGTTCCGGCAGCCACATGGATGAAGCTGGGAGCAACCGAAGCTTTACCGGAAGGTGCGTTTCCTTTGTCATTGCAATTTTGATTGTTTTAGAGATGAATAGTTGGATAAATTAGTCCATTGTGCCATGTTTAGGAATGTTTTACAGCCAAAGATGAAAATCTATTATAAAGTTCCTGCATATACTGCATATTTGGAGGATGACATTAGTTTGGAACTGGAAGCTAAGGATTATACTTTTGAAGTACATGAGACCGATGAGTATTCAATGTCAAATCTAGTAGCTGATATAGCTAATAAAACTAAGTGGGGTATATGTCAACAACCTACATTTTGGCATTGGGATTTTGAAAAACGAGGGTTACAAGTTGTTGCAACAGATGAGGATTTGAATATGATTTTTCAGAAATTTCAGCCCCACAAGATAGTCTCATTTGTTGTTGAATTTCTAATTAAACCTGCTTATAAGAGTAGTACAACATTGGAGGCAAAAATGGAGAAATTACCTGTGAGGAGGAATCCAAATTTACCTCATATGAATGATGATGACATATTCATGGAGGATGATGAGGAAAGTGGTGATGAAATTGAGGAAAATGTTGATCCTACTTGAATGGATGATGGTGACATATTCATGGAGGATGATGAGGTGTTTGTGTCTTTAGGTTTGAGGGCCGAGGATGTGGATACAAGGATGAATTTAGAAAATGACGGGGTTGGCTTCAATGACGCTGAAATTTGTGTAGATGACTATGATGAAAATGAGCCAAGGTTTGCAATTGACAAGGAGAAGCCAAACATCAGGAAGGGTGAGAAGTTCCCATCCATGGTGGATTTTAGGATGGCTCTAAAGCAATATGCCATCCTAAATGAATTTGAGGTGCACAAAGTTATGATAGATACAAAAAGATATAGGGCTGAGTGCAAGGCAAATGGATGTCCTTGGAGGATTGTTGCTAATAAGCTTGTTGGACAAGCAACTGTGGAGGTATGTACCATTCCATCTTATGTGCATTTATGTCTTGGTTATGTTATATGTGTGAAATAACTAATGATTGTTCTTTTGTCTTCCTTGTAGATCTCTTTAATTCCTAACGAGCATGAATGTATGGGCACTAGCAAAAGGGCGAGCAAAATGGCATCTAAGTATTGGGTTGCTGAGAGAATTGTTGCATGGCTTAGGAAGAAAACAAGTTGTGGGACAGCTGAGTTGCAAGACAAATTGCTAGAGAAGTATGGCGTTGAGGTTGGTTATCACACTATTTGGAAGGGAAAGCAGCTTGCAATGGAATCAATTTATGGTTCTTGGAAAGATAGCTTTAAGTGTTTGTTCAACGTTAGGGCAGCACTACTTGAAAGGTCTTCGGAGACTATTTTTGAAATTGCAACCAAGCCAAGTGGATATGGTGTAATGTTTGATAAATTGTTCATAGCAATGAAGTCGTGTGTTGATGGATTCTTACAAGGATGTTGACCCTACCTTGATATTGATGCAACCGTCTTGAATGGAAGGTATAAAGGGCAATTGGCAACTGCTACTGCACTTGATGGTAATAATTGGATGTATCCTGTTGCATGGGCATTCTTTGAGTCTGAAACTTCTGACAGTTGGACATGGTTCATGAGACAATTGGAGAAGACAATTGGTCATCCACCATCTCTAGCTATATGCACAGATGCATGCAAAGGCCTTGATGTTGTTGTTAAAGAGGTGTTCCCTGACATCGAACATAGGGAATGCATGAGGCATTTGTGGACAAACTTCAAGAAGTATTACTGTGGAGAAGTTTATGACAAGAATATGTGGCCAGCAGTGAGAGCTTATAAGTCTAAGAAATTTGATTATCATTGGAATAAAGTTGTGGCTGCAAATCCAGAAGTTGTGACATACATGAACCAACACCATAATCGCAAGTGGAGCAGGTCCATGTTCTCTAATGATGTAAAATGTGACTATGTGAACAATAATCTTTCCGAGAGCTTCAACAACTAGGTCAAGAAGATAAAGGATTTGCCTCCTATTGATTTGATCAATGCATTGAGGTTAATAACCATGGACTTATGAGAAAAAAGAAGAAGGATCGGCAGCAAGCTTCATGGAACCATTCTTCCAACAATACTTAAGCAACTCAAAGCTAAAACAAGAGGTTTGACTCATATGAAGGTTCATAAAAACCATAACACCGCTGAAGTATTTGGTTTGTATCATGATATGACACCTTGGGGCCATGTGGTGGATCTGAATGCTCAAACTTGTACTTGTGGAGAATGGGAAATGATTGGGAAACCATGTCCACATGCTTTGGAATTCATTCCAATGTTTCCAGATGTTGACATGGCCACCTTTGTTCATGATTACTACAACGATCAGAGATTTAGGACACCATATAGTGGCTCTATTCCACATATGACCGACAAAACACAATGGCCTGAAGTGGACATGGGTTTCAATCTATTGCCCCCACCATTGAAAAGAGCCCCTGGAAGACAAAGGAAGAATAGGTTTAACGCTAGCCATGAACCGGGAGCAAGAAAACAACAACGGTGTCATAAATGTGGAGAATTTGGACATCGAGAAACCGGCAATTGTCCTCTCAATGACACAAAGAAAAGGTAAATTTAGTCAAAATTGTTCTCATGTACCTTGATAAATTTATGCCCTACTTACTTATCATATACCATGTACGAAGAAAAAATCATACCCTCCACGGAAGCCAAAAATGCCTAAGACAATCCCAGCTGATACTATTTCACCTGGATCTCTCACTAGAAGAATTGTCACTCTAGCACATGGGGATGATGAAGTTGGTACATCTACCTCTTCCATCTCAGTTAAACGGTTGTTTGTGCTTTCCGATGACCAAGTAGGTAAGGCGACATCTAAAGAGCCCACAAAAGAGTCAATTGTTGGTTCTATCGAATAATTGTGATTTGTATGCTTTGAAAACTTGTATGGTTCCATAATATGTATGATGGACAATGTGTATTCCTTAAAATTTATGATTTGTATGTTTTGAATGTTTCATAGTTGTGATTTGAATGCTTTGAATGATTGGTGGACAATATGCATGTTGAATCAATAATTCTTCTATGTAATTGTTGGAATCATACACAAATGTAAAGGGGTCATGGCCAATTTTTTAATTTTTTATTCATAATTAGGGGGGAAAAGATTCTGGAATTTTTGGACATTTTTAATCAATAAATTCTTTTCATTTTTTAGGTTTTTTATAATTTTTAGTGAATTTTATAATGGTATAAACAGCCACATGGGTAAAATGGGTAGAAAATAATGTGCTGGAAGGGTTTTTTGTATTGGAGAGAAGAAAACAGCTCATGAGTGGTATTAGGGATAGGGTATAGTTTACTAATGGTATCCAGGACAGGGTGTCCCTTAGGAGTGGTGTTGAGGCAAAAAGCCTGAGCTCGGGTCAGCCATGGAAGAAGAGAAAAGATAGGTGGGGGGGGGGAGGGAGGAAAGAGAGAGGGAAGAGAAAAAGAGGGATGAAGAGGCTGATGTGTGGGTTCTATATAAGGGTAGTTAGGATAGAGGATGAAATATAGAGTATGATACGGGAATACTCCCATCCAACAATATAAGTATTTCTAGATATTTGGATTTGTCTAACAATATAAGCATTTGTAAAGTGTGAACGTAATAAATAAGGTGTGTGAACATAATAAATAAGATATGGTTAAATAAGAAGAGAAACTTTTTATGTGATAAAAGTAGAGGTATGATAGTTTTTTTATCTTATATACTTATTTTGTATTGGAATTCTATAAATGTTTATATTCTTGGACAGAGAGAGTATAGAGGAAAGAATCTTAATGATTAGAAGAGAATATTTCTTTTAGAGTTCCACCAGTGCGCAGTCATACATCTGAAAACTCGAAATTGAATAGACAAACCGATTGGATATTCATATTTGCAGTGAAAGTTGGGGTCTGTGCAGGGTGCAGCTGAAATTGGTTTCATCGATCCATGCGCTCAATCATCCACCACGCTCGTCGGAGTGCTCCTCGTTCTCCATGCACTCGAACAAACTCCCTGGCCCAGCTCGCCTCTTCCGCCGCAAGACATGGTAGGCAGTAAACCTTGGCAGCTGCTGCTCATCGGCGGTAAACCTTGCAATCGACAGAGAACGGCGGATGGTCTTGAGCGAATCGAACGCCCCGGCGGTGAATCGAACTCGCGCTTCGATTCCGCTACTTGGAGTGGCATATCGGGGAGCGGAGGGCCGGTGTATGGATCTTGAGAGCGGGAGAGATACCGGCGGCGTGCGGCGGAGCACGGAGCGGCCGACGGAGGGCTTTCGTGCAAAATTCCAGACCGCAACCTAAATATTTAACAGAAAGGCCCCTGGTTTGGATCGCGATCCAATTTAGGGGACATTGTGCAATATCGCGCTGCAAAGTTTACAGAAAAGACCCTAATTTGAATCGCGATCCATTTTAAGGGGCATTATGCAATATTGTGTTTCAAATATTACACAAAACCCCTTAAGTTGGATCGCGACCATTGACCGCAATCCAAATTAGGGGGTTGTTTGCAAATTGTTCGGAGCGCCGCGCCGGCGGCGAGCTCCGCCGCCGTGAGTCCCGTGCGATCCTATGCAATCTCTTCCGCAAATGCCCACGGCCGTAGATCCACCGGAGATGCTCCCTCCCATCCTTGTTCTTTCCCCCCTTTCGGCGTTCTCCCCGGGCCGCTGGGAGCAACGGCCGACGGAGGTTCGCCGGAGAGAGAGAGTGGGTGGAGGAGCGGTCAGGAGGCGCCGGAGACTGGAATGGCGGAATGGGTCGCTCGTCGTTATGCCATGGTGAGCCCTCTTACTTCATCCGTCTCCCCTCCCTTAAACAGAGTACTGCAAACATGAAATCTGTATCCTCAATCAATCTTTGCGTTTGCATTTTCCATTATTATTGGTGAACAGGTGTAAGTGAAACTGATCAACCTTTGTACTTTCTCAGAAAGAATGTTCTATAAAAATGTCATTTGCAATCAGCCACAACATAGTAAGATCTGTAAGGAGTATACTCTATTTAAAAGTGTGTTTGCATGTGTTTCGGCTGAAAATAATAATAATAATAATAATAAGGTCATGGTATAAAATGGAGACTTGAAATCGAACTGATGGCAAAGAGTCCTTACTAATGGTGTAGTCTGCATTCACCACTTGTCCATGGCATAAATCTAATTCCTCCTAAGAAAATCCACAACCACGATACCAGGCATCGTTGTATGTTCACTGAGATCATTCATGACTCCAGTTCCCAGCAACAGAAATGCACTCTGTTCGAGATTGTGCCACTGAGAAATGCTTCTGAAGTTCTCTTACTTTCTGGATCCTGATCAAAAGAATATTTCAGTACCTTTGTGATTTAGAGACACCTCGTGGTTAACGTTATTACCCTACTGTTTCCTGATCCCGAGAATATTTCAGTTGGTCCATAAACGCTTCAGTTCCCAATTCCAAATGAAACTACTGGACCCTTGTACAGCATAACAAAGAGAATTCACCGAGGAGACCGTCCTATATCCAGTTTCACACCTTTGCCCAGTGCTTTTTGCATTACAGGGATTCAATGAAGCAAACCCATACGAAACATATGTCCAAAAAACATTCTCTCCAAGATCCATTGTGTGCACACTTTCCACTGCTAGGAAAACGCAAATTTGGGATGTTATCTTTTTTGGTTGATCTGAAACAGCTTATGTAGCCAAGGTGGATGATGTGCTGTTCCGGGGCCACTTACTCAGTGTGTTGTCGGACTGTAACTGTACAGTCAGCATATGGAGGAGGAGATGGTGCTATTCTTTGTTTTGTGCTTAATTGGTACTTATTTTTAAGTTGAAATTAGTTGTAATGTCTGGTTTCCCAGAAAGCTTTAAGGAAAATACTTGTCAAGTGTCAGTATTTTGGTATCAGAAGTTGCCGTGCATATTGATTTCACCTGGCAAAATTTTCAGTATATCCGATTCATTGTGCAGCACTCTATTTTTATTTGGGTTTTGTAGTTGTTAAAATGAGGGTATGAAGAAACCAGGGTTTTAGAAGCCAGTGTGAAACAAAACCATTGTTTAGAAAAGAGGTCAGGATTGAAGTTTTTAAAACTCCAAAATGGTTGCAGTCTATGGCAATACTCTGGTTTTTAAAACTGCAAGACTTGTTACAGCCAAATGCCTCCTTACTTTCCAAAACCAAAGTATTTTGCTAAACCGTAGTAATCTTAACTCCAAAAATACTTTGTTTCCAAACAGGGTCTAAATAGATATAGAAGGTAAAGAAGTTTCTAGTTATCTGCAGCTAGTTGTTCAGGTTATCTGCATTTGAAAGAGCAATCTCCCAGCTACTAGTTCAGATTGAACTGAACAATCCTACATAAGGAAAAGGTGTTCAAATCAGCCACGAAATCTGCAATTCTGTACGTGAAAAGTACTCTCCTGTGTCCAGACGAGCCTATTAAACCTTTGTGTGAAAAGCATTAGCATATAGCAAATACTATCCTATGACACTTGTCACCCATAAGATTCAGTTTCAGTTACTTTAACAGGCGTAACCAGCACTGAAAGTTACTGCCCAACGTCTGCAGACGCCACTGCATCACTCTGCCCATTCTCAACAAGTACTGTGATCTTCTTCAGGAAGAGGTCAATGCCGCGCCAGTAAGGCGGCTAATATGGACGCGAGATCGAGTTAGGATCGAGCCGAGATTTCCTTGCAACCCATGTCAACTACTCTCTTCTGGACTTTGGCAGCACTGGCCATGCAACACGTCGCCAGTAGATGTCTCTCTCTATCTTGCTGACCTTCCTTTTTCCTGCTTCTAGACATGCTTCAGGGTCCATCCTAGGAGTGCTGTTGTGGCCAAACATGGTCCGAAGGAGTGATACATTTATTAGGTTATTGTATATGACTACACACATGCATCTACTACGGATTCTTCAGTGTCATGCCTGGTGAGTCAGCAATCTATATCACATAAAAATGGAATGGCAGACAACAGTAACCATCGAAAGAAAGAAAAAATTGTATCTGCCTTTTCGAACAGTGGGTTTGACTAATCTTCCTCGTTTCCTCCCAATTAGGAACAGGTTTGCACATTTTCCACATGGATCGGCATCCAACTTTCCAATTAATTGGTCAGGAAATTTCGCTCAAATAAGCCTCTCTCTGAAGCAAGGAATATGAGAACAAATAGGACTGTCCCAGTACACACTGTCACATTCAGGTTATAGAGGTCGGGCCGATAAAGCGAACAAACAAAACAAGAATTGAAGTTAAGATCATGCTGCAAGTCACAAGACCGATGGCAATTTGGTACCTAAACTGACATCAGCTTCGCACTTGCAACAGTGTAAACAAAACAAACGATGTGTTCCTGTTTAGGCCAGAGAAAATAAAGCAGTGATCAGGAAACAGAGACAGGGACCTCACCTCACCCCTGGCATGATGATCAAATAAAGAAGCAATCGAGAGTGGACAAACGGAAAAGAACTGGATACCGCTGGGTCCCTGAGAAATTGTGCACGTAGATCCGCATGATCTTACCGACAGCGACCCGTGTTAGAACTGCTGCCCCCTGCAGATATGGTTAAGTATGTGGGAGCAAGCAAGGAAGGAACCCTAGGTGCCTCTCCTTTTCTATCTTGATGAGCAAGTTGACCCGGTATCATGAGGCATAAGCTCTCTATCCGTCCGTCCCTATAAAGCATCCCAATGCCGCCGCTGACATCACCATCGTGGATGAAGGGGTTGATGAAGATGGCAAGAACTCAGCTTCATTCCATCTCGTCTCCCCAGGAAAGACGACCTATAAAAAGTACAGGTGGTCAGCTTCCATTGCACTTGCGACAGCAACAGTCTCCCACTAAGAAAAAGGAAAATAGAGTTAGGAGAATAGCATATGGCCACGATGCCTCTGCAGTATACAACTCAATTATTGGGTCTCAAAAGGGATAACACTAGTAGGCATAAAACAATACTATTGGCCTTGCTGTTCCGACTTTAGTAGTTGTAGTTCTAGTTCTTTTTTTTTAACAGATCACATGGTTATAATATTTTGATAAAGTGAAGGCTGTAAAGGCTGTACGTTTTTAGAACGTCCACGATCTTTGAATAATGGTCAAGAATGATGGTCTGTTCAGTAGGTTTGCTGTTGTCGTCTGCTGATATGGATTAGTGTGAGTTCATTCAGACCTAACCATCACACGCATCCGTGCTTTAAGTGCAAGCAATTGGTTTCCAGAAAAAGTTCGCTGTGCCATCAGAATTCAAAAAAGCAGGAAACAGATTGTCTGCTCATGACTGAACAGTAGTGTGCATCACACAATGTGTTCAGCAGCAACGCATAAGACAAGGTGGATTGCCTGATATGGCCTAACCTAATAGTCATCCTTGAGTCCGAAACCTGTGGGCTTTTCCTGAGAGTCTAGACACAACCGAAAATCCCAACAAGATTCATGACTTTTCTCAATGACTAATCGCTTTCATCACCGCCCCCTGCGGAACAGCCAAATGGCACCTGTATGATGCATGCTTGCCAATGGGAGAAATCTTGTCACTGAAATGCCGGGAATTGGTGCGTCGTTATGTATCCATTTAGAGAAAAAAGAAGAGGGGTGCACACTTCAACAAATACGAGATATCAAATCGATGTGGCAAGTGGAGAAGAGGATGACAGGAGCGTGCATTAGGCTGCCCCTAGGAAGCGTAGCACTGCTTACAATACATATGGCATGGGCCAGACAAGGGGGAGAAAAAAGGGGGGGAAAAAAAAGAGGAGATAAGCAGCAAGATAGATATCCACTAACTTGAGACAAAGTTCTTTACCTCCAGATTCCTCACAAAGACACTCCACAAGCCTCAATTATTACCCCCAAAGAAATTCCCTGCTCCGTCCAACCTTGTCCTCCTATAAAGGAAACTGGCAAACTGGTTCTGATGCACCATACACACACGAGCTGCAAGTCTGCAACCTAAAGCAAGAACAGGTTAGTTGCAGACCACCTAGAGCAGGAGCCCAAGGAAAACTTTGCATGGTAGCAGATGGAGCAAGCAGCAGATGAGGTGTCGGTGAACAAGGAGAGCTCAGAGCGGCAGCAGCTTACCGGCAGCGAGCACGACGATGACGGCTCGACATGGCTGAACCTCACGCTGGCTGCTGCCAACAACGGTTCGCCTGAAGCGGCGGCGGCAAGCGGCTCGGATTCAGAGCCCAAACAGCCTTCACCTTCTGCTCCTCCTCCACACAAAGTGTTCTCCTGCAACTTCTGCATGAGGAAATTCTTCAGCTCGCAGGCGCTGGGCGGGCACCAGAACGCCCACAAGCGGGAGCGCAGCGCCGCCAAGCGATCCTACCACGCGCAGAGGATGATCATGGGGCTGCCACTGGAAGCGCATGCCGCCTTCATGCACTCACTGAGACTCAACCCGAGCTCGGTGATCCACAAGCCCAGCCAGCAAGCGCCGATCAGGACGGCACCAAGGTTCCATGAAGGTGGTGGCGCCATAGCTTGGGGTCCAGTTCCCTGCGAGGAGGCGCCGAATTCGACGTGGCCTGGGAGCTTCAGATTAAGAACACAACCTTCAGAACAAGCAGCAGAGCAAAGTAAGATAGACTTGAATCTCAGGCTTTGATAGGTTGATGTACCTACTCTGTTGACCACAAGTACATAGTTAAGTTCATCGAGTTCTTCTGCTGAATAAACTGGTTTGAAGATGTATCAGGTTCAGCTCACCATCAGATGAAAAAACACATGTTGGTGATGAATTTAGAGATAGTATTATAGTTCTTTTTGAATTTATGCTGAAATTATTGGATGGAAATGCGATGATGTACTATTCAGCTGGCGATTTCCTATTAACAGAATATTTTTATTTTTTCACATCAGCAAGAACAACCAATGAGTTCTGCACTTCCTACTAAAACTACAGTCCGAGTTTTATCTGGTGTTCAGTTTCTTTCTGTTAACGCTGCAAATGATCCAGAGTATAATAACTGTACATAAACTGTATAATTTCCCACACCCAATAGTTGAGGATAAAAATATAACAAATATAAGTTCTCTGGGACAAAAACAGCAAAAGAAGCATGAAACAACTGAAGTTTAAAAGGGACATCCCAGTAAAGTACATTCAACTTTTGTTATGTTACACACGCTTATCACAATTTCACAACATAGCATCTGAATTGTCACAGTTGTGACTGGAAAGTAAGGTGTCTTTTGCAACCACGAATTGAAGTACAATATCTTGCAAAAGTTGCACACTGGCTATCAGCAGAATAAGTAAAAGAGACGCTTGCTACAAGCTTCGTATATTTACATAATATAAGTGATAACAGCGGTAGCCCAGTCACTGAAATCTCACCGCAGCACCTTTACTGAGACAGAGACTCACGCAAATTGTGCCAACTTTGTTATGTCACGACAACCATATTGCAGGCACCTAGCTTGATATATTTCCAAACAGATCGTTTCATTTGGGCTAGCTACCAATACATAACATTACCAGAGTTATGCAATAAGCAGATAAACTTTGCTGTGAGAACAAAAACCATCCATTATTCATCTGAGACCAGCATCTTGTCAAAATATCATGCTTCAAGGGCAACCTCGACAATCATTAATGTGCAACACATCAGTCTTCACTTTCAACTGGCTCCATACAATTAGGGTAAATGACAATTAATTCTAACCATAATGATGCATAAGCTCTGAACAAAAGACTATCTACATTGATTTCAATCATTAATGTGCAATACATGCAGCTCTAATTACTGCTATGTTGAAAACAAGCACGCTGCCAAAGTATAGCAGACATTCTTACCATTGCATTTTGTTCATAGGGCAGTTTCTAGTTTGGCCCCACACATAAAATCAGGCACTTTGCACCCTTGACTAGCAGTCAACATTGTTACTGAAATCAATTGGATTGAAGGGGCTAGCATATCGAAGATTACAAATTTCTGTTCAGCAGACCAAGGCAACACACATTCTACGATATGATACAAAGGTACAATTCACAAAACAAGATAATGCCCGGCCTCCTACAAACAAGTGATTCAATAACTCCAAAATGAACTTCCAGCATCTAAACAGCTCTCAGCACCCTACTTCACTGAGAAAGTGAGAACCAGTTCCTCAGAAGCAATTCTTCCCCTATTCCTAAGAGCTCAGGGCGAGCTCAAAATGTTAGCCTTACATTGGTGCAGTTCTGGACAGCTACTCTGCTACGTCTTCCAAATATGATGTGGGGATCACGACAGAAGGAAGCAGCGACGATACACATTTAAACTGTTACCAAAGATCACAGAATTAGACCAACACTGTCATTAGACATTGGCATTAATACATGCAAGACTGCATAGCACTGGAAAGTGTCAATACCTTGTGTTGTTTGTACTTGTCTCGAATTGCTGTCGATGATGAACATTTCTTATTGAGCTGCAAGCTATGTATGGCTATGATGCAATCCTTGAGTTCTGAAACCTTGTAGCCTGTCATCTTCTGCAGCTTATAGTTCTAGAACCATGTAAAAATATAATATGGTTAGCCTTGATAAACAGAAAACAGAATCCATGTTTGGACTTGAAGAGGATAGTTAGTTATTACCCAAGGATTGGTGTGGGGATCAATGGTTAGGTTAGCAACAAACACCACTGAAGCAGCAACCAAAGACGGCAGGTACTGGAGGCAGCCATAGTCCAGGAGACTCAGCTCAGCAAGATAACTTCCCAAGAACTCAAATAACAACATGGAGCGCTGCAACACGTATTGGAAGAATAATATCAGACATCAACGCACCTGGAACCATTAGGCAAGAACTAGACATTTGGGATACTGAAAATTAGAAGAGTCAGTAACCTTTTTGTCATCGTGGACAGCTCTTGTGAACCGCCTGAAATAATCAAAAGAAAAGGCAAAGTACAGAGAATGCATTAGCTGCAAGTTCAGATGCAATGCAAGCAGCAGCAGAAAGAAATGAACTTTTGAATCAGTGAGTCAATGTGGCACCTCAGGAAGGTCTTAATGGTAGGATTGCCCAACTCAAACTTCATAAGCTTGAGTATGTCACCCTCCATCTCGAGAAGCTCCTGCTTGGTGTAGGTGTTGTCAGTGATGTAGCAGAAATCCTCCACATGCGGCGGGCTGATCTCCTCGTACTTCCTGCGACCCACCACCAACACACAACTCAATCCCCAAATTCTCGAATCTCCAATCAGCATAACCAACAGACGCAATGTAGTAGGTGGCTTACGCTGCGATGAGCATGGCCGCGACGCCGAGGAGCTGCAGCTTGTCGCGGCCGAGGGCGTTGACGGAGAGGAACCGGTCGATGTAGTAGATGGCGAGGTAGAGCGTGTCGGCGAGGAGCTTGTACTCCTCAGCGACCTCGACGAGCCAGTCGACGAGGATGGCCCGCATGTTGGCCGACACGTCCTTCTGCACCGCCTCGATGTAGTCCGCCCTGGGCCGCCGATGCGGCTGTGCCTGCAACACCCGAAGAAGGCGCCGCAATGTCAGATCGGAGGAACCCGACGGCGAGAAATGGAAACAGTCGAGGGGGAGGGGGAGGGGGAGGTACCTCTAGGGCGCGGAGGTAGGAGTAGATGTCGGAGGCGTAGGCCGGGCAGAGCTGGGCGTCCGCGGCGGCGGGGCGGGACGGGAGCGGGGAGGTGGCGGTGGCGCAGGGGTCCGCGACCTCGGCGAGCGCGCACCGCGGCGGGGACGAGGAGGAGGCGCAGGGGTCCGCCGCGACGGCGGCGGTCGCCGACGCGCGCGGCGGGGACGAGGAGGACGCGGAGCTGTCGTGGTCGGGGCCCACCTCGGCGCGCGGCGGGGAAGGGGGAGCGGGAACGGCGGCGGCGGCGGGCTTGAGGGCCGCCTCCTTCTTGGCGGGCCGGGCCGCGGGCTTGGACTTCTTGGCGGGCCGGGCGGCTGGCGCGTTGGTTACGGCGGGGAGCTCACCGAGCGCCACCCGCTTCCGCTTGGCGCCGGCAGTCGCAGCCTCCGCGGCCGCGCGCTTCGCCGCGGCCCGGGTCACCCGCGGGCCCACCGCGGCGGCGACGGGCGGCGCGGCGTTCTCCTTGTCCGACATCCTCCTCCTGCTTCTGGTCGACGGCGGCGGCGAAGGCGGAGGGATTAGGGGAGGAAGGCCGCTAGGGTTTAGGAGGGGGCGGCGGAGGGAAATGGGGAGCAGATCGAGGCGGTTAATAAGAGAGAGGGGGAAATGGAGATGGGGAGGAGCTAGGCCGCGAAAACGCGAATTCGAATGGGGGGAGGCGGCGGTGGCGGGCGGCTCCGGCGCGGAGGAGGCGGGCGGCTCTCCGATCTGGGTTTGGTTTTTCCCTCTCCCCTGATCTAGTAGTACTACTTACCGAATACGCGCGGTGGGGGAAGCAGACCACCAGGGTTTTCCGGCTTTCGGCGGAAAAATTAAAAAAACTCGGTGAGGCGACGGAGTGGGAAATGTTTTTGACTCACTGGGCGGGAAAAATAATAAATTCCCAGCGGTAAAAGTTCTGAAATTTCCAGCGGGGAGCCGTCGTGCCCCACCTGGGCTGGGCCACCGAGGGAAGGGACAAGGCTGGATATCCGTCTCCCCTCACAAAAGACGTGTTTTAGTTTCCTGGGAAAAAACAGGTCCGTCTCTCGGGTGGCCAGCCTGCTCTCCTGCTGCCTAGGAGTACGCCTGGATCGAGAACATTTCCAACGCTTCAAATAAATTAAGAGAGATAGTAAAGGACCTGTTGGAGTTAAGATTTTAAACCAGACTGCCATAATATGAAATAGATAGACTATTTGAGAGACCTGTTGTAGGGTGCATTCGTTTCCTGCTCGCTAGTTTTTATAGCTGTCTCATCAAACATTGGTATACTAATTAGAAGTATTAAATATAGATTAATAAAAAAACTCAGTTCATAATTCATCCACTAAATAATAAGACAAATCTATTAAATCTAATTAGACCATGATTAGATAATATGATGCTACAGTAAACATCTCCTAATAAGAATTTAGTTGAATTTAATAGATTTATCTCGTAAATTAATATTTAACTATATAATTAGTTTTATATTTATTTTATATTTAATCATTATATTTAGCGTTTAAATGATTGATATCTCTACTCCTTCATAAAACCGGTGTGTTCTTCCACTTTTTTTCTTTCGTTGGTGTCCATGTTCTTTTGTTGGTGTCCACGTAAATAGTCTCCTGGACGTTGGTTTGTTCACGTGTATTAAAAAAAATAGTCTCATGTTCCACATTGGTTTGTTTGCACAAAAGACAGTCTCCTGGGCAAACTCGCATCAGAGTCAGAGGGACATGAGGTCCATGCCTGCACAGCCATGGAGGCGACAGCGCAACTCAACAACACCTACAAAGCGCTAGACGTCTAGCCGTCTAGGGCTTCCAATACGCTTCCTATTGGAAGGGAGAGATGGAGACGGCTGGTGCGAACTAACCGCGGTCACAGAGCAAAACACGAAGCGAAGAGGCGGCCGAGATTGAAGAAGGCAGCAACGTAGCTAGCTTAGCTCTTGCACACGTTCACAACGAGAGTGGCAAGGTGAGCGTTCCAAAGAAACTGCAAAAGGGATCAAGCTGAAATTCATATAGAAGGAGAAGAGAATGTCGTGGATCAGGAAACGGATCTTGAGATGGAGGAAAACTCACCAACAAGGGGACAAACGATGACGGCGATGTTACTGGGCAGCTTCGGTCACGAACTCAAAACTCAGTGACAGCAATGGCATCGCTGGCAAGGTCATTGTCCCATGGCTTCTGCGGGGAGACGATGTCCCGTTCTGAGCATAGGGTAGAATCGTGAGGTAAAGATGATGAAACGTGAACAATAGTGCGACGAGGCTCACCACTGCTATTGGGCGTGGCCTCGGTGTCCATCTCACCGTTGCGTGCTCGGCTGCGATTGTCCGGTGTTTTCCGATCGGGATGGCAGCGAGAGGGTAGAAACTTTCTATGGAAGAGACACCCTCACCTTGTTAGAACTCTGGACGAGATCAATTCAGATCAACCGAGACGAAAGTTTATAATTCAGACAATCATTGAGGTGCATGACTGTTGTTTTGTTTAAAAGAAAACTACGGTAACCAAACGAGGAACCAATGACGTCACCGTGGAAACCAACCAAAAAAAAAGTGAAAGACCACACTTGTATATTACATGCTCAGCCCGTTGGTATTCCGCCCTTTCATCGAGAACCATTTGCCTGCCCACTCCAATCGATTCCTAAGGAAAGCAAAAAAGAAAACCCGGTCGAATGCGTCATGTCGTGGGTTCTCTGTGATCTTCGTGGTTCTCCCAGGCTAACCGATCTCGGCGTTGCATTTAGAGGTTCATCCACCAGTAGGCCTTCTTGTGGATTCCTTCTGATTGCTTTGGTTGTTCTGTGCGTACGGGTGGACTTCATATCTATGTATATAGCCTTTGTTGGTCTCGTAACATCGTTGGCTGCGAAGACGTGTGCTCTCGTCGTCTTCATATCGTCGCATGGCCGCTGGACTACGAGGGACATGGAGCTGGCTGGCAGTTCAGGCTCCCGAGAAACATGCACCTCATCACCACCATGTCGCAGTGTTGATCGACGACCTCGCTGTCGTGACGCCACTAGATTCTGCTGTCACCAGGAGTGTAGTCGAAGCGACACCGTCGCGTGCTCACGATGAGCCGGTGGCCACTCTCTAATGCGGTCTGTCAGTCTATCCGTTGAAGGAGGCACGCAAGGCAGTAGACAACTACGTAAAATCCAATTATTTTTCATGCCCTGCTACCCAAGTCCTTGATTCATCAAGCAATGATGGAAGCACTGATTCTGTTTGATTATTGTCCTACTTTTTGATTAGGTCATGTCCTCTAGAAGGCTTGCATGTCGCCATCCAGCAATTGTGGCATCATGACGTGCAGTTCGTGTTTGTTACAATTTGATCTATTAGCCTACAATTCATGGTTGTTACAATTTGATCCATTACCCTACGGAGTGGTCTTTGCCATAGCGTCCACCTCCATCCTGTGCATCAAGTGTCACAAGACCCAGGTACATTCCTGCGATCATTGCCTCCACATGTGTTTAGGTTAAAGTTTCAGTCTTAATCACAACTATGCATGTGTTAGGTTGAAGGTTTCAACCTTTATCACCTATCTACCTCAGCAGAGATATCAATAGTTCTGTTTAGTATTCGTTCTTGGATCATGCATGATTTTGAAGATCTACTGGTATAATCAAGATAACAATTTAATATGTTATTTGTTATTTATGATTTGAGTTCCTTGTCTGCATCCTGTCTTTTCCTGATGATCTCAAAATTAGGGTCTATGTTTATTGTATCCATCTCCTTTCGTTCGCATTGATAGGAACGACATGTAAGTTTTCTATGTTCTAATTAGTTGACATGAATTTCTTCAGAGTACGGATAAGTTAAAATTCTAAAATGATCCAGTTTTAATAAGAAAGCTACTTATTTTCCGAAAACAGACCTTCTTGAGATGTGGTGACGCTTGTGTGCTAAGAGCATCTCCAATCATTATGTAAAAAATTACCCTCTAAAGACAAAATTTAGGAGGTTTCTAAATATGTAGGGAGTAAAAAAAAAAGTCATGTCCTCCAACAACTCCCAATAATTCATTTTCTAAAAATTAAAATCATATCACATATGGAACAATAATCTGTTGGAAGTAAAAAAAAAACATAAGAATCTGCCTTTAGGAAAAATATTTAATAAGTGATAGAGTTGAAGATTTTTTACGAAAAGTTATGTAATATAAAATGATCTTTTTATATGTAAAAATAAAATATTATCTATGATACTGTACCAATCAAATATATGCAAGTTGTCAATATATTGTTTTTTAATCTCATAGTAACACACGAGCATTTTGCTAGTAATAACACTAAAATCTAGACTCCAAAAACGAACACACGCGTGGTTACTCTAGAGCATATCCATCCTTCTGAAATTCACCAACGACAGCTGAACACGACGTGTAATCCGAGTTTCACCAACGACACCTGAACAGGGCTAACATGATCTCCGGCCAAAACTCACGGTGGCTGCAGACTTGCAGTGGATCAATCAAGCGCCGTTTCCACTCGCGGCAGCCGGCAGCAGGTTGGGATCCGACAGACGAATCTGGCAGCTTCAACTATACCATCTGTACTAGTACTCCTGTGCAGCACGCCAGCACGGTTTAAGAAAGAACAGTCCCGCCTTTGAAGAACGCGCGCAACCGCTGCGTCTTCAGATTCAGCGTGCCAAATCAGAGCCTGCGTCCTTTCCTCAAACAGGGTGGCAAAGCGAGGGTTCACGCAGGGGCCTTGGAACGCATGTGCGAGCATGTGCATCGTTTGAAATGGTAACTACGGGATGCACATGAATGAGCAAGCTGAAAAGTGAAAACTACTACCGGGTGGTCCAGTCCAGGCTTAGGCTCTTTCTTTCTTTCTTCACATGCACTAACAGCTCGAAGGGATCGTTCTTGGTTGTTTAAGTTCGAAAAGCTTGGTAAAGTGACGACGAGGATAAGGATGATTGATTACTAAAGAAGGGAGGGGAACAAAAAGTTTGATTGGCATATCACAGCCGGACAGTACGTACACTTTCAGTTCAGGCACAAGTTCAGAGAGGTACTAAGTGTTTTACTTCCATTCAAGATGAGGAGAGTACTAAGTGTTTTACTTCCATTCAAGATGAGCGCCACGCAGGTAGCTGATCCGAGTTCAAACATCGTTACTAACTTTGCAAAAGATAATACCAAGGTTGGTGACTTTCTTTTAAAAAAAATGCCATCGTAAGACGAATGAGACTAATATGTATTTTGTTTTTGTTTCAGAACAAACCATTTTTTTAACAAAAATATATTTGTATCTAACTTTCTATTTTTATTTAATTTTCATATGCAGTGGCGGAGGCAAGAGGGTGCTGGGGTGCTACAGCATCCTTTTTGGCTTAATCCAAGTGCTAAGTATCATATAATTATCACTATTCCATCACTTAAATTAGATCACTCCTCTAATTCTAGCACTGGTTTCAGAGGAACTATTAACTCATCACCCCCTGATCTCCTATCCTGGCTTCGCCCCTGTTCATATGGATGAATGAAATTACAATTGTCCAATCCAGAATAGGTGTTATATGTCGTTCATGTGAAGGCGGACCTAACCTCACCTCCTCCTCGTCTCGAGCTCTAGCCCTGCTCTCCGATGTTCAACCATGGCATGGCTGGCGTATTATGTGGGGAGTTCATGTGTTGAAGGAAGAAAAAGGCAACCCAAAATCTAGGAAAGAGGTATGGGCCTGACTAACTGTCACATTTGGACCCGCTTGCTAAAGGGCCTAGAGCGTTGTAGTTGTTCCTAGATGGGAAGAAGTCATATTTGAGGGAGGTGCATATTTTGCCTTCAAATATAAAATCGGGTATTCTAACTCTCTTAATTTTTTGATAGGGTGTAAGTTTCCTCCCCGAACAGTATTTTGAGTGGTTTTGACTCACTAAGCACGATGGGGTCCACATGTCAGTTGCCACGTAGGCATGATGGGCCCATATGTTAGTTGTAACTTTTTTTTCCTTTCTTTCTTTCTTCTCTCCTCCCCTCTCCGCACATGCAGATGGCGCAAGCGCGCTAGGCACATGGGACGTGAGAGCAGATGTGCAAAATAAAGGTCAACCAATCAATTTTTACCTATCCTGGTCACATACAAATAGTTAATCAATCACTTTGCCTTTACAAGCATTGAGTCTGCCTGGCGAGGGCCTGACTCCTGGGTACGAGCCATGCTTCGCTAGTACGAGAACCAATCACGTCCTATCCCTATAAACCAAAGGATATTTTTGGTCGGAAATGAAAGAGAAACATTAAATTGGCTCGCCAAGGAAAAAAAGGGATCTAGTGGTTTGACATGAAAAGCTCATAGATTGCATGGCGAATGTTGTGAGTCTCACTCTTCAACGAAAAAAATCTGAAAAGCTCTGTTAGTTAGATGTTTTGCTGACCCGAGCCTTGTTAGTACACCTGAGAAAAGTGGTATTGTACATAGTACAACGTTTTTCATTGTATATTTTATGTACAGATGTTTAGTAACATTAAAAATATATGCTTCGGATTATCACGTATTACTCCATCCGACCCAAAATATAAGCATTTGAAGCAATATTCTAAATTCATAGCATGTCACATGTAATTGGACACTTGTGTGCCCATATACATGAGAGATGTTATGAATCTGAATATTTTCTGTCTTAGACATAAATAATTATATTTTAAGACAAAGAAAATACTTCCTCCGTCCCTATTTACTTGTCATCTTGAAGGTGTATTTTATTGTTCAGATTTATTGAACATTCTCTGAACCTGAACATACATGTTGTCCAGATTCAGAGAATGTTCAATAAATCTAGTAAAGAGACAGGAC
This sequence comes from Eleusine indica, assembly GCA_030378355.1. Taxonomy (NCBI): domain Eukaryota; kingdom Viridiplantae; phylum Streptophyta; class Magnoliopsida; order Poales; family Poaceae; genus Eleusine; species Eleusine indica. The sequence continues at coordinate 14,849,578 of CM059494.1, forward strand.
GACAACTAATTGAAGACAGATGGAGTATATATTACTCCCTCCGTCCCAATTTAGTTGGTACTTTGGAGTCCGGCACGGGAATTAAAGAGAAGTGTAAAAAGTAGGTGCACAGAAAACAAAGAGAAAAAAGATAAAGATAAAGGTGTATTAGAAAAAGGGAAAGATGCATCGGGAAATGGAAATGCTAATTATTTTGGGACAATTGAAGAGGGATAGAATGCCAATTATTTTAGGATGGAGAAAGTAGTCAATTACTATTAGCTACTCTTTCTGTTTCTTTTTACTTATCGTTCTGGCTCTTTATCAGATTCATTTAACATGTTGTTCAGATTTAAAGAATGTTTAATAAATCTAAACACCAAAAAACACCACCAGAATAACAAGTAAAAAAAACGAAGGGAGTAGCAATGTTGACTAACTGTGTCCAGGTACGACAAGAGATGTGATTATGATGTTATTGCAGCCTACGGGCCTATGATAACGACCAGTGGCGGCTTCTCCTTCCATCAACCTCACATGATAGTTTATCTGAATACGTTGACCTGGATTCCGCAACAAGTTGCTTGCCGCTTTCGTCTCCACAGAAACGCAACATATGTAGCCATGCTTAAATGTGGCTTCCACAGCCTACAGAGGAGTAGTAATACAATGTACCAGGTCGCGAACTTGTCCAAAAAAAAAAAATGTACCAGGTCGCGTAAAACAAAATGAAAACCATGGACCAATATTAACCCGTAAATTTTCAGCGAAAAACAAATAAAAAAACTACCCTGCCGATATGCCAATTGGCAAGGGCCCTGCAGCAGGCCAGCAGCTACGGAGCAACGTGCACACAACACGCAACTGAAAAACAGACGCGCCATGCTTGGACAGAAATACTGAATCAATCTTCTCCGGTCTCCCATTGCAGCCAAGTCAGTGTCTTCAGGGTGCCAGAGACGTCGTCCCTCCGGATTACAGTATACGGTAACCTTCTATTTTCTTGTCGAAGCATCAGCCATCAAATTGGGAGCCAAGGTTCCGTAACTTTCACCATATTCTAAAACCATTCAAAGTGCTTAATGAATCGACGAGCCAATACAGTGGCACCACCGTGACGATGAACACTGAACAGTACCCGAAACAGGAATGCTGACGACCTACGAAGATAAGATTTGGCAAATTGGCATGCCATGCCAAACAGATAAGTCGGTGAAAACGAAATGATCTTTTGTCGAGCTTGTCTGCACTCAATTCGATCTGCAGCTAGTACTTGGGCGCAGGTACCCGAGCGCGTGTTCAGTTCAGAACTTGGCGCAATTTCCGTACGTTCTGTTTGGTGGCCGAAACCTCTTGAATTGCTCCTCTCCCTTGAGACGACGATATGATGCTCCATTCACTGCGCTGCAGATCGGCAAGGCTCTCCTTCTCTATCGCATAATACTTCTGTGAAAATAAAAAAAGAAGATGAAACTAGCAATAGCACGCATATCCTACAACACTCTGCCGGGTCCTCCCTTAAACATAGCCATAATTCAGGAGTCTTCTTCATGTGACGTGTAACAGCGATGTGCAAGCACTACGCGTTATCCGACCCTGAAGGGAACAGAACAACACACCACAGCAAAGTCATGCGGTATCAGAGTTTCAATTTGTTGGTCTTCTGGCACCTGCAGGGTACAGTTAAGAGGCGATCACTAAAAATCGATGATTCATTTGTCTCCGCATTTTGATGTGCCATCCTTCGAAGAAATCATATTACACGTATGCTAGATGCATAAAGCCTTCCCTCGAAAAAAAGAGAAAGAAGGCATAAAGCCGTGCTTTAAATTTGTAGTGATACCAAAGCAAAGGTACGTTCTTTTTTTTTTAATGCGCTTAAAGCAAAAGATGATTTGACTAAGTAGCGATATATTTCTCACCCGACGGAAAAAGAGTTAGTATAGGCTGCAGTAATAATTTATTAAGTTAGTTTGCCTCTATATGATGGTCAGTTAACTCATTAAACTGTCAGGTCAAGCGAGTAGGATATGGAGGCTAGTAGTTGGGTGATGTAGGTGCTAACTCTGGTTTTATGGAGAGGGAAGGAGAAGTCATAAACAAAGATAATCTGATGTTTGCAAGGTGGATTGGGAGAAATTTCAGCTGTTTTTTTTTTCTTCCTCTTTCGAGAGAGATTCGTTAACCTTTAGAGCTCAAGGCCCACGCACCAACGTAGTTTTCCTTGTTCATATATATAGTTCTGAAATGCTCTCTTGTTTTTCTCTCCTAATTAAGATGCAAATGTTTGCATGAAGACATGCCCATTAACGTTGTACAATACTCCAATTATAACGAAGGAAAGTAGATCAGATTCTCTTACTATTCATTTTTGTAAGCTGAAGCATCACCTGTCAGGTGAAGCCTGGTCTAACTTTTGCAGCTACAAGTTGAAGAAAAAAAGCACTCGCCTACGTACTTAACATCGGGCCCCGCTCTGGCCTGCGATATGCTCTGAGTCTCAGCTAGCAAAATATGTGCACACTAGCAATCTTGCGCACCTTTTGTGAGTACTGAAGTGCCATTTGGATCATGCACACAGGATGCTACTAGTACAGTATTCACTGGTTGATTGCGCTACAGCCGTCCGTATGAACACAGGATGCTAGTAGTACAGTATTCATTGGTTGATTGTGCTACAGCCGTCCGTATGAAATTCCAGGGGCAGGGTCAACAAAAACAGGGGATGTGATAGCCGTTTGATCAGAGCAACAGGGGGAAAAAGACATCGTTCAGTACTTGCATATATATATATATATGGGTTTGAGCTTCCATGAGAGTTGTGTGTATAGGACCATAGTAGTTCTATATAGATCAATTGTCATGGATAAAATTTGTTTCGAGGTAGAAAACTTTGAGGAGTTTTGTCCACCAACGAATAAGTGCTCTCTCTCTTCTCCGTATGCATAGTACTTCTCGTGAATCATAAATCATAATGGCTTTATTCCAAATCCTCATCTCCATCAGATCTACCTTTTACGGCCTTTTTTGTTTTCCTCTAAAGCGACGGCTATCTAGCTATCAACGCTTACAAAAAAAAAAAAACACTACTTTACAATTACTCGTCCAACTACAATTCCACCGGTGAGATTTTTTAAAACCGTTTTAAAATTACGCATGTAAAGTTAGACATCATCAAACAGACCATAAATATTCCAACATTGGTCAATTGGAGTTCATCACTTTTGCCGATTTGGATACAAGCGTTGGACAATGTCAGCTCTATCTGGGTGTAGAGCTGTGAATACCGAGTCGTATCGTTAATATTTTATTTTTCTTCAGCACGGATTCATGTGCAACTCCTATACAAAATCAACGTAGTAGCTTAAGCCAAAAACACTGGTATACATAAACTATAAAAGGGTTATTAAGGCACCAAAAGGGATTATCAGTGGCCGGGCATCCAGGAGGAGCGAGACGGGCACGTGCCGACCACGTGCCCTTGCGGAACACGCACACCGCACCTCCCCCGTTCCGCGCGACGCATCTCGATGGCCACCTCCGCCGGCGCCGGAGACGCCGCCGCCGCCGCCCCTGCCCCCGCCGACGAGGAGGCGCGCGCCCTGCTCCCTTCCTCCGCTCCCGATGACGACGAGGACCTCGAGGAGCGCGCGTACGAGGCGGCGGACAAGGTCATCGTCTCCATCTCCGACGGGCCCGACCCGGACGAGGACGACGACGGCGACGCGGCGCTCCGATCCTCCGCGGCCTCGGGTACGACTCCGCCCTTCTCGTGGCGGAAGCTGTGGCTGTACACGGGCCCGGGGTTCCTGATGAGCATCGCGTTCCTGGACCCGGGCAACCTGGAGGGGGACCTGCAGGCCGGCGCGGTGGCCGGGGACACGCTGCTGTGGCTGCTGCTGTGGGCCACGGCCATGGGCCTCCTCGTGCAGCTCCTCGCCGCGCGCCTGGGGGTCGCCACGGGCCGGCACCTCGCCGAGCTCTGCCGCGACGAGTACCCCGACGCGGCGCGCCGCGCGCTCTGGCTCATGGCCGAGGTCGCCATGGTCGGCGCCGACATACAGGAGGTCATCGGGAGCGCCATCGCCATCAAGATCCTTAGCAGGGGGTATCTGCCGCTCTGGGCCGGCGTCGTCATCACCGCTCTGGATTGGTGAGTCTGCAGTTTTTTTTTAATTTGCTTGTTTGTAGTGTTTGCTTCTAGCTCTCCTCTCCTTCAATTGGTGGACGTTTCGCGCGCGGCTGCTGGAATCGGTAAACGGCTGCAGATAGTTCCAAAAGATTAGAGCTTTCCTTTTCCCTTTTTTTTTGGTGGAAAAGATTGAAGCTTCTTTTGTCCGGCATTGGACAATCCCCATCGATTGAGATTTTTCCTTGACATTAAAGACAAGACACAATTCAAACTTCAAAAATTATATCGCTAGGAGGAGGATTTGGGTGAGATTTTGACAATAGTGAAGGTGTTAGATCTCAGTTATGTTCTGGTTTTGAAGTGAGGTTGTACTGTAGGTACCCCTCCAATTAAAATTTGACTTTACTGTGCCCTTGCAGTGTTGGAAGGTTGGATATTTGATAGTATTCGAGATGTCAAGAGATTTTACTCTGGGTTTTCGCTTCATGGTTTCAAGTTTGAGATTTGATTATATTTTGTTTCTTGGTACTACTGGACAAATCAGAAATCTCTGAACCATCAATATAGAAATATACCAGGGAATCAGTTAAGAAAGAGTAATTATTTTTACAAATTCCAACTACTCTCACTCAGTTATATCTACACTGCATGCCAATCCACTTGGGCTTATAGTGCTTTAACATGTGAGATTCTCTTCTCCAAATAATCAGTGTACTTCTTTCTTAAAAGAATTGTGCTATGATAAGCTGGCTTGTAGTGTCATTTGTTCTGTCTGTCCTGATTTTGTGAAATATAAGCTAAATGAATTGTTATGATGATTTTTTTTTGAAATAAATTGATGCTGTTGACCGGTAGATATCTTTCTTTGTTTCACAAGAATTGGAAGGATGCGACATGAACACGACATCTGAATGCCTGTTTCTTAGTGCTTAAACCATATGATTGGACATTTGGCTTTTGCTACTTGTTAGAACAGTTGGAGATGCTTTGATAGCCATTTATTTAATATTGATTCAGAGTTTTTCTTGATAGCCATTGCTTTTCTTATAAAGCAATTAAGGTGTACTTGTTTACGATTATTATAAAATTTATATGTTGTACACGTCTGTCAAAATAGCTAGAACGTCACAATTAAGGTGTACTTGTTTACGATTATTATAAAATTTATATGTTATCTGTGTGAATTTCTGTCTTGTTCTTTGCACCTGGATGTGATAACATCAGTATAATTAATTACATGTTTATTCATGTCCATTGTAGTGATAAGTATGCTTTATTACTTGAGTCATCACTTACCTAAATGTTAACCTTTGTCAGCTTCATCTTTCTTTCACTTGAAAATTACGGGGTGAGGAAATTAGAAGCTGTATTTGCATTTCTAATTGCAACGATGGCCATTTCCTTCGCTTGGATGTTCACAGATACAAAACCTAATGGGAAAGACTTATTGGTTGGTAAGGATCTCGATGACCAGCTTTGAATAATTTTAAGTTTCCGGATGCATTCTTGTCTATTGATCAGAGATAATTTGTATCACCAGGTATTTTGGTTCCAAAATTGAGCTCCAGGACAATAAGACAAGCGGTGGGGGTTGTTGGATGTGTTATCATGCCCCACAATGTGTTCCTTCATTCAGCACTTGTACAATCAAGGAAAATAGATCAAAATAAGGAATACCAAGTCCGTGAAGCATTGAGATACTATTCAATAGAGTCAACTGTAGCACTAGCTGTCTCATTCATGATAAATCTCTTTGTCACAACTGTTTTTGCAAAAGGATTCTATGGCAGTAAGGTAGCAGGTAATATTGGCCTTGAAAATGCTGGACAGTATCTACAAGAGAAATTCGGTGGAGGGGGGTTCCCTATCCTCTACATTTGGGGAATTGGGCTATTAGCTGCTGGGCAGAGTAGTACCATAACAGGAACTTACGCTGGTCAATTTATAATGGGTGGATTCCTGAATTTACGGTTGAAAAAATGGATCAGGGCATTGATCACCAGAAGCTTTGCGATTGTACCAACTATAATTGTTGCTCTGTACTTTGATGCATCTGATTCTGCACTGGATGTTCTAAATGAATGGCTCAATGTGCTCCAGTCAATTCAGATTCCTTTTGCACTCATTCCGCTGATAACCTTGGTTTCTAAGGAGGAAGTTATGGGAGTCTTTAAGATTGGCCCCAACGCCCAGGTACATAATTATGGTCTGTCTTGTTTTTCTTTATTATCGGTTATCATCTAATAAAGCAGCTCTGTCTGTTGGAGTCTTATAATGTTGCCTCTGCTTTATGGCATGGTCCATGCACCTAGAACCTCAAACCTTATACTGGAAGCATCACTCAGTTATGTATCCTAGCTAGCACACCCTTATGATTAAGAGGCATCTATTCAGCTATGCATTGTAGGCTTTTAAATAGCTAAAACTAGATAAAAGATGTTGTCCTGGATTTGATAGGGTGTTAATTCGTAATCGGTCAAGGTAATCATAATTGATAGCCCATCACACAAACTCTTGTTTTGTTGCTAGTGCCTGGTTTTGTGGAAAACTGATTGCTTATGCTTTGAGACCAGCTTGACTCAAAGTTCAGAAGCCGCTAATATTTTTGGGTGGATGGTTTGTCTGCTGAATATTATTTTCATTTTAGAACATATGTTGAAGTTGAACAAAACCTGCACATAAATCACACGCCCACTAGCTTATGAGCTGAATAGCTACTCGATCTGTACTTTGTCAGTTTATTGGGCATGTTAAACTTCAAAATTGTTATTGTCCTCACTCAGTTTCGACATCTTTATGCAGGCTGTAACCTGGACAGTGGCAACATTGCTGATCACAATCAACGGCTACCTTTTGATGGATTTCTTCTCTAAAGAGATCCAAGGCCCATTATCCGGATCACTTCTCTGCCTGGTGGTGCTCATTTATGCTTCTTTTGTGTTGTACCTCATTTTGCGGGGTACTGAGCTGTCTGAGAAGATTGTCAAAGCGATACGCAAGAGTTTTTCATTACAAAGATGACTCAATTTTGCTCTTTTACACCATCTTAACGACAAATATCTCTTGACGAGTGAGACATATAGAGATTGAAATGGTATCGGACTCCATTTGGAGGTTACAAACTTGACACAGCACATCACTGTACAGTGACAATTGAAAGGGCCGTCAGTTGCTGAGAGGAACTGCAAGGCTGCAGCTGCCTGGATGAACAGCATTTTTTTATTGGCGCTGTCGAAAGCAACAGGTACAGATAATTGAACTGCTGATGTTGACATTTAGATACGATCAAAATTTCATTTTATACTTCTTTTCATCAGTAATGTAAGCATAGAGGACGAGAACTCTAAGAAAGGAACAATCGCACCAATATACCGTTTCATTTGTACATGAGGGAAGTTTGTAGCTTCTGGACACTCATGCTCATCTCTGAAGTCTGAATATGAGACCTTTGCGTTTTAGCTTTGATTTGCGTCCGGCATGGCGTGAAAGCCACATGTGGGTTGAGCTCACGGGTACCATTTCATTTGGCCGTCGTACCTGGATTCAGATTCGATTATTTCAGGTATAGGCGCTCGTGCCACGATTTGAGTTGGGCAAGGAAGAATCGCCGTTTTTATTGTGTTCGTAATGTAATGCACCTCCAGTTCAAAGGAAATCTAATTTACTGAATTTTGCTGCCGCTGCTGCACTCCCTCTGCAAGGGCTGAATGACAATTATTAAAACGTGAAACTGCCTCTAAGCGCCTGGCCTCGTGAGTGCTTTGTACAAAAAAAAATTTCGATTGTAATTGCGTTGTACATGTCCTAACTCCTAAAGCATTTCACATAAAAAGTGTGAGCAACATCTTGTACATAAGCTAGTCGTAATACGAAGGGAACATATGCCACAAAAAGTATTCCAAGGTCCGCTCCCGTTGCCCGCCGCCATGCTAAGTCCTTTTTCGGCAGCACTGATTTGATTCCGGACCACTTTTCATTCTTGGGCTAGAATTTCAGTTGTATTTGTTCCGGAGGGTAATAGATGGGGATTGTTTTTGACGCCATAGAGGGAGAAGAATAGTCGAGATGGACCGGATTACAATCCAGGCCAGATTTAACCGAACGCCCATTCCAGTTGTGGGATGACATTCGTTTCATATCAGGCTGATCTGCAAGTAATGGAGAGTGTTCCAAGCCGTTTTGGACCAAACGAATGAGGCTTAAGAAAAAAACATTTATATGTTACTGGTTACATTCCAAATAGCTTATATGTTACTGTGAGTGACTAATGAGTCCCATGTGTTATAGACACATCCATAGCATATTAGAGATTAGAAGATTTATCAATGGCACATAAGAAAATTCCCCCACCATGCTAACTTGATGGCCTGTGACTCCCCGCTTCAGCTCTGCCGGCGCCCTGCTCGCCGCCCCCGAGAACCGCCATGTTAACTCCTGCGACGCCCGACACCAACGACCATTATCGCGGTAGGTGTCGTCGCATCGCTCATCGTTAAGCCTCCCTTCCTTTGTTTTTTTTAAGTTCAATGTAGGGAGCAGGAAATTTACAACCTTTGTGCATTTAAGGATTCTATGACGCGCTTGATGATAGTGCTAGTCGGCGACTGCGGTGGCTGCGTTGCGGAATAAAGGGTCAAAGGAGGAAAACGAAGGCAACCATGTTAATGGGCCAAAACTGACGCCAAATCAATCTCATCCCGTGCCTCTCATAGTTTACAAATGACCGTTGAATTTGATCAAGATCAAGTATTTACACTTCTTCCTATAAAACAAATATTGATAATTAAGTGTGATTTAAATTGTTGCACTTGCCCTCCTTATTCAGATCCCAATCATTAATCACAATCTGAATACTTTACACATAGACTTCGCCATACGATATAATTTGTGCCCCGACTCCTATTGCCTTCCCCACCTCCTTGTTCACGTCAACAATGACTAGCTGGTCTTTTGGTTCCCTCTTTTTGTCAATTCATCTCACCATTGGTGTAGACAAATATATGACTATTGGTGAAACTTTCTTGTGGCCTGGAGGAGGGGGGGGGGACATGGGCTCCTAGTTCTTAGTATTTTTCTCATATGAAAAGTATCTAAGGCATGAATTTTGTTGTAATTTTCTCTTAATTATTAGTACTATCACCTCTAATTTTGTTATGAAGTTTCACATGGATGTGATTAGTATAGGGAAGGGATGCGAATATGCAAGTAAAGATGTGATGACGGTTGTGTTATTGGAGCGAGGAGATGTTGGATTTTGGAGAACTCGTCAACACAACATTAAAAGTAATTCTCACAGCCGAAATGGAAGTTGTTAGCCAAAATATGTCAATTTGTTCTTAAAATTTTTTAGAGTCAAGAGGCCTTGGTGCTTAATTGGATTTCTTCTTTCATGGGACGATGGCAAATCCACTCCAACAGCCAACAGCTTACTTGTTTTAGATGAAGAGAAATTGTACTTCATCAAGTTAATGAAAGTATCTCAGCCTCTTCATCTAGTGATGCATGTGACCGGTAATTATTACAAAGCTATACTATATGGTAGACTCCATTGCATAGTAGTGACGCTCAGTAGCCATAAAAAATGGTTGAGATATAGCCAAAAAGTTCATCACAAACCTGTACCAACGAAGATCTCCGTTGTCAATGATTTTAGGAGCCAACATGCATTTTGCAAAGAATTCCGCTCCTCCAACTGAAAAAAAAAGACCACATCATGATTTAGTGTGTATCCTGTATTCCTGTATATGATTTGCATGAAAGAATAGATAGGTGTTTTGTCAAAAACAACAACATTCCGATTTAACTACATGACCAATATATGATGTCTGCACATGTGTGTAAACACACACATGTAAACTTCACTTACAGGAACCTAAGACCAAAAGTCAACTTTACCACTTTCCAAACAAACCAAGCAAATGCATGGATAATACTGGCCACACACATCTCGGAGCAGTGCTAGAATACTAATCATTTTAATTACTGTCTACCCTTGTTCAGTTGTTCGGCACGGAATAAAGGGAATGATGCCTTTTTTCTGTTTGTTTCCACTTATTTTTTTTTTTATCAATTCTCATTTTTTTTGGGCAAAAATAAGCGATAATCTCATCTAAACGCTTTGATTATTTTTATCAATTCTCGCTTATTCTGATAACCGCTTCAGAGTTTTGAACTATGTGAAGTAAAACGCAAGAAGTGAGAAAATCTTCAGTTCAGACTATACGTAGCTAACGGGCCGTGCCGGGCCAGCCCGTCACAGGCCGGGCCGTAGGCTTAACGGGCCGGCACGGCCTGTCTACTTAATGGGCCGTGCCGTGCTGGCCCGATGGGCCTGTGCCCAAGCCCAAGCACGGCACGGCTCGACTTACATGGGCCAGGCCGGCCCATAGGCCCAATGGGCTATTTGGGCCGGACTGGCCCGAAGCCCGATTAAATTTTATATGCGTGATTTTTCTCTGAAATTTAATTATTTATATAGAAAAATATTTTCTATCAATAAATTTGAACTAAAAAAATTTTGATTTTCAATGTAAATATTAAAATATTTAATCATTTTATTTGACGGGCCATGATGGACCGTGCCGGGCCGGGTCGTGCCTTACGGATTAAACGGGCTATTGCACGGGCTAGACGGGTCATGATAAACGGGCCATGCTCGGGTCGACCCGACGGGCCTGTGACTAGGCCTAGGCACAGCCCATGACAGGCCACAGACCGGCACGACCCGTCAAGCATCGTGTCGGGCCGGGCCAAAATAGCCGGGCCTCGTGCCGGTCCATTTAGCCGGCCTACTTGGACAGGTATACTTCAGACCAGTGTTCATAATGGAAGCATGGCTAAGAAAATCACTAACAAATATGACCTTTGTATGACCAGATTAAACCAACAGGTGATGTTGGATCTTTTTTCGAATTTAGAACGAGGCCAAGAGTCTCTAGCTGCTGTCAAGTTGTACTGCTAATAACTCGAAGTTCTTATATTCCACGGCAATTTCTTGAGCTATTCTGGACTCGTAGTATATGGATGCATTCAGTTGTTATAGCAAGGAACAATGCAGATTGACCACGTCAGACAAGGAAAAACATGCTGTATGCGCTACAGATAATATGGAATCGTTAAACTGACAAAATGGGCAATACCAATACCTCCATAAAGGAAGCGGCAGCCATTGATCATTGCTTTAGGAGTATAGCAAAAGGAAGAAGTCTGGATAGCAATCATGTTGAAGTGTCATGTAGGATGTCACTTCGAGAAAAAAGAACAAAATCTTTCGTCAACCAAAAAAAAAAAGTGGGCTGGGATCTGACTTCGGACCTGTTGGACCGAGGCCATCTGGTTCCGTCGTTTCGCTGGCTGGCCTGACCGATTCCTTCTTCAATCTTTCATCTTGTACATGGATCGCTTAGAACGGGCTCTCTTAGATGGGCCGAGATCCCCCGTAGGCCTACCTTGATCTGTGAACAATTACAGATTCGGCCCCCTCCCCGCCCTGGACGGGCTTTTCCCTCTTCCCGAGGCGCGAGAAAGCAAGGACGAATCTTTCTGCATGCACTCACTGCTTTGCCTGGACGGTTAGCTGTGCAACAAGCTGCTCCATCAAAATTTTGCTCGGTTAACCTTATCATTACTACCATCTCGTTGACCAGGTCATGTCACGGTGACGTAATCGTTGACCGGGTTATGTGACTCTCTGTGTGCGCACGTGATGTACGTTGTTACAGTCAGCTGGACAGTTTCCACCGTCAAACGTCGCGTGTGTGTCGGTTACTCGGTTTACAGAATTAGTACGTACACTATCTTGCTGCAACATTAGTACTCATCCTCTTGTAAAAGTAAAAAAAAAAAAAACAAATGGAGGAGTGCGTGCGTGCACGCGACGCTCACAGTAAATAATAAAGAAGATCATCCGCTGGCCTGGCTTCTTCGACCGGTGGCCGGCCACTTGGCGTTGTTTCACCGTCTTTCACCAACACCACACCATCCACGGCAATAATACGGCATGCTTCTCTTTTACCCCACTAACAACAACAGTCCCTGAGCTATCTCACCACCCGTTGTGCATCCTCATTAGTTAGGAATGAAACTTCAAGTATATGCGCTCGTCCAGTAATACTACTAGTTATTAGAAACTTACACTGCATACACTCGATCGAAAAAGGAAGGCTACGATGTACCCAAACAAGGTAATTAAATCACATGCACATGCAGTAGCAGTGGTAGTGAGTAGTGACCCGACCCGACCCGACCCATGAAATGCATTACATATATTCAACGACGACAACGACCGACGGATCTGAAGGGAGGCGCCGCTGGTCAGAAGAAGCATAGACTAAGTAAGTTAATAACAAGGCGCACGTGCCGTGTCCCGCTCTTTAATTACCTTTTTCTCAGCTTGCTTCCAGACCAAGCACACCAGCTAGCAAAGTTGAAGCGATCGAGCTGGTAGAAAAGGTGACAATAACCATCATCGAGGAGTGGTCGGTGCTGGCCGATCGATCGATCGTGGTTCGTTGTTGGAATTTTGATGGGACGTACGTGTAATACGTGCGTGCATGGGTGGGCCTTTTTCCATGAGTGAAGAATGCGCTCACCTGAGCTGTCTCATCACCCCCTCCTCTCCACATCTCTGATGACCGAGCGAGGTCAGCTTGTTGCTGTGCCGAAAGCCAACAGCGCCGTGCTGTAGCTAGTGCTTCATCCACTGGCCAGTTTTCATTTGCCCTTTTTCGTTACAGTGGTCGTGTTGCATACTTGCATGCCTTTGTTTGCTACGGTGACAGCAATGACGTACGCGTTGTGATCTAAGAGACCCATGATGATGTTGTTTGTACACAGAGAGACGATACATATGCGGCAGGTACTATTGTGTACTAGTACTAATCAGGTCTCATTTGTGTGCACCACTAATGCTTTTCTTTTCTTTTATATTAAAAAGAAATCTATCATAGTAGTGTGAAAAATAAAACTGTTATATATGTCACAAATAGAGACGCGTCTTTCAGCTGGTTATATACTCTTCCTATTCTTAAATTGTTGTCACCGTTGATTTTTTTTAGTTAACTTTGATCATTTATCTTATTCATAATATTATTCAAATATACAAAATTTTAAGTTATATTTTAATTATTTTTGATAAACAATAATAATATATGTGTTTCTCTTGTGGTCAATATATGATAAACAATGATAATAGAAATATTATTTTAATATATGTGTTTTTTTAATAGGATAAATGATCAAAGTTAACTAAAATAGTCAATAACAACAATAATTTAAAAACGAAGGGAGTATGTGTTTCTGTTGTGGAACCTGTTCACCCTGCTATAAAAACGTTCTACACTCAGCAGACCAAGTGTCCAGAATTATGCCCAAATTAGTCTTTGAACAACGTCTCATCGTCCGCGCGATGCCCAACAAATATCTGCCGGTTCAGTCTCGTATACAACATACAAACGTGTGATGTTTTGTATGTTTGCAATAATCCAACGTCTGGTTCTGTGCATGCATGCATTGGATTTGGACAGGCGTACCACGTTTATAGGTAGGTCGATCAACGATCAAATTATGACGCGAAGAAGAGAGAATATATAGCTCGACGAGCCTGATCATGTACATGCATGCATGCAGCCCGATTCCGGAGTCGCTGGCCACGCCTGGCCCTCGCTGCCACGTCCCCTGTAGTATTATTAGCCATTTAGCCGGCGGCGCGCTAGCATGACATGTGCCCCCGCGGCCCCCAGGTGACTACTAGCAAAAAAAAAAAAAAAGCTACTCATCCTAAATCTTTCATTGTCACAAGTTGATTCCCTTGGTAGCTTGACATGCATTGCATCCGTCCATGGACATGGACCAAAGTTCTGAATCTCTGTTTGTTGCATCCTTTTGGGTGCGTCCAACGGCTCGAAAACAGCCGCTGATTCGATCGGTCCGTCGACGACGACGACATGCATCTCTTCTTCTTGCATGCATGCATGCAGGACGGAACGGACCACGTTCAACTTTATACATGCAATGCAGATGTATATATTAAACATGTGTATGTACCCGCTGGAGGCCGGAGCACTGATGCTCGATCCTGTCGTGCAAACACCTAGTAGCTACACACACAATGACACATGTAATCAGCGTGTAATTAAGCGTGTTAATGGTGAACAGCTTTATATATGTGCCACACAGCAGATAGCACAGTGGCGCGCGTGCTTGGTTCGTTCACTGCTTGGCTACATAGTATCCTGCTGCCTGCAGGTGACCAGCTGTGTTGGTGTGCCCCGAACTCAACCAAATAAAAGGGCCTTTTTGTCTGTCGATGGATCGTCACTGTCTCGCGCTGCGCTCAACATTATTAGCAGGACACGTGCACAGTGCACGAGTTTGTCGTGCCAATATGCGTGTACGTGCATCATCGTTAAGGTTCGTAGCTAGGCCACCTTAGTGGCTAGGCCAGGCAGGTTGCACACTACGTACATACACACTGCTCATCATCAGCTGATTGTGCGCGCTGTACACTGAGCCCGGCCAGTAAAAAAGTTTCATGTGGTCCCTGCTTCATCTAGTAGCTACTGTTGGGTCATTGAGATTGACCGAGTGTATTCACCGTGTGGGCCTGCGGCGCGGGAGCTTGACCGTGTGACGAGGACGTACGACTGACTGACGATCCATCAACGAATAAGTAATAATTTAGACCGGAAGGGACCACTACGTTTTGTTTGGATACAAGCATACAACGAATAATACCGCTACCTTGTCTCTTGTAATCATCTATTCGTTCATCTATCTCTGGTCCTCGCCGTCGCTCTGTGTAATTCGTGGTGCTGCAATGTAATTAGAGTGAGTTCCGCCACACATATGCATGCATGATGACTAACACCATGCATGCGTATTCATTCGAGACCGATCGACCAAAAGACGGATGGGATGGTCTCCGTCGTCCCCCGCGTACTGTAGATACGTGCGTACAAGCTCCTCGTCCTTGACGCAAATACTACAACTGTAACGCCGTTTGTTGGAGAGGCTTCCGCTGGACTTGCTTGTTTGTTTTTGCAGAGTATTGATGCATGGTGTCGTTGGTTGATGCATGCTTGTCGCTACCTAGCTAGCTAGCTGTCACGCCTCGGCCGCGAGCTGCGTGCTGCTCATGGCAGCGCGTGCAGGCCCCACAGCGTTACAGCTAATTAAGCTCGTATTAACGGAGCTTGAGTGAGAGGAGAAAGAGAGAGAGAGAGAGAGGGTACGTACGTGCCGGTCCCTTTCCCTGTCGATGCATGGTCCCGTAGTACGTGCAGCTAGCGGTGCAGAAGCAGGACCATCGATCGTCGCCAACAAACACACCCGACCCGTGCACGTACACATCGCGTGTCGTCGACCACACCACATAGATGTATTACGTATAAATAATAAATGTGCCCCGCGACCGGCCGACGGGCCGAGACAGGTAGAACGAACCCGCCGATCGACGGGTACGTGCCTGCATGCATGCGAACACGCTCTCGTTGTCCAGCAGTAATCGCTCGTCGCGCCGTCCACGTGTCCACAATAGTGTAGCTATTTTGATTTGATTAATGTATAAGCTAGCTTCCTTTGCCTGTGAAAACCGTTAAAAAAACCTTTCTTATTAACTAATTATGTTATTTCTAGTTGAATCTGCCAACTGCAAGGATTAAGCTGAAAAACTATCTAGCAGAAGTTGGACATGCAAGATTTCAGCGCTGAAGACGTCGCCGAGGCTCAAATTTATGCAGCCTAAGAGCATCTCTAAAAACTCCCCAAAAAATTAATTCTAAAAGAGTATTTTTTGAAGCAGCTTAAAAATTATTAGGACGAAGTTTTCTTATCTCCTCTAACAGTTCTCCCTAAAAATAGATCAATAAAACTTTTAATTGGGTCACGTCAGCATCTAGGACCATAACAATATTAATTTTCTTCTCAATATAAGTATTGGGGTCCCCAATTTTCTCCTCGTTTCTAGCTACAAATAAGGAGAATTTAGGAAGATAATAAATCTATGAGTTATTTAGTGGATCTGTTGGTTTTTTAGACTAAAACTTATTAATTTAATTTAGAGAGAGTTTTTGGAGAGCTTTTGAAGATGCTCTAAAGTCTGTCTAGTTAGCTCATTTCCTCAAAGAAATTCATGCAACCAATGCTAAAGCAATTCGGCTCTATAGTGACAAACACAATTTTAATATTAGTGGCGGGCATTTTAAAAACCGTTGCTATTTTGAGTGAATTGATAATGTCCGCTACTAAACTATAAAAATAGTGACAGTTACCTTGTGTTTGCTACTAAGAGGACAAAAATAATGACGGATAGTACAGTAAAATATTTTAGTGGCGAGCACTGATGACGTTATTTTTTCATCACTAAATTTGAGTCATCCGCAACCGTTAGATCAAAAATAAACAGACTACCTCCTAACCCTACAATATAAAAGCACTTCTTCCTCCCCACCCTTCTCCCTCCCCACCATAGTTGCCACCCCTCTTCTCTCTCTCTCTCTCTCTCTCTCTCTCTCTCTCTCTCTCTCTCTCTCTTCTCATGCAAATCCACCTCCACGCGACGGCCAGCGACCCCCTCCCTCCCCGCGGCGGCCGGCGGCCCCCCTCCCTCCCTGTGGCGACCGGCGGCCCCCCTCCCTCCCCACGGTGACCGGTGGCACCCTCCCTCCCCGCGGTGACCGGTGACCCCCTCCCTCCCAGCGGCGGCCCAACAACGGGGATCTGCGAAGCCCTCCCCCCTTTGGATTTGAGGGCCCTTCCAACGGCGACCGGTGACCCCCCTCCCTCCCCATGACGACCGGTGACCCCCTCCCTCTCTGGGGTGACCCCCCCCCTCCCTCCCTCCCCGCGGCGGCCCAACGGCAGGGATCTGAGGAGCCCTCCTGATGGCGGCTGCCGCCGGCGGGATGCTGGTGGCCACTTTTTTTTTTTTGGAAAATATAGCAGCGGTCGTAGCCCGCTTCTAGTTTTTTTAAGTGAAAAATAATGGCGGGCAAAAAAACATCACTACGTTTTGATCTCCGTAGTGACAGATGCTTAGTGGCGGAATTCGGTTCCGCCACTAAGCCTCTTTTTCACCGTCGCTGTAGAGTCTTTTTGTAGTAGTAAGAAATTCATGCAAGCAGGACTCGATCTGAAATTCATGCAAAGAAATCAGTTGAACCATGCTCTCTCTCAAATGTGCTTGTAGCGGTAGGATGTCATGCATACTCTAGGGGCACATATATACTCTTTGTCTCATAATAATAATATTATTTTAAGGATCCATCAAAACTAATATGAGTTAAATTTGACTAAGGTTATTGGAAAATACAGTTTTGATGACATTTAGTATATCCGTCAAAAAACAGAATTAAGCTAAACTAATATTGAGTATATGCCAACATTATTTACGACAATTTTTTTTTTTGCGTGGAAATTTATGACACAGTTTTAGGATTGGTCAAAACCAAACTGAACTGAAGCCTACCCGGTGTACTATCCAATTAATCGTCCGCTCTTTCTGCCGCACATTTAATTTGGCATCACGAGAGTAGTTAACGGCCATGAGCTAGAACTGGATTCAACTTCCCTACTGCAATGACATCTGCAGAATGCAGCAACCTGCGTGACATTTAACCTGTTCGAGATCAGCTGGAGGAGTAATTAACTAGCCGCCCACGGGCCGTACAAGCGTGAAGGACCATACAAGCGTACGTGAACGTACGCCGCTCACGCGATAAACGAACATGTTAGGACAGTAGTAGCTGTGTGAAGTGATTATTAGTACTATGATGTATGTACATAGTACTAGGACAGAAAACACTTGCATTTTAAATATTTAGCAGCACTGCGCGAGAGAGTCAGCAGGTATAGCAGCTAATTGCGTGACTAGCTTTAATTAATTAGAGCCTGTTGGACCAGAGATTGATTTATGCCTTTTACTTTTGCACGAGCAGGGCCAATATTCTGAATTGGATCGCAATCTACCCTTCCGGACACGGCCAAATATCTAGTTGGAAGTTCTTGTTAATAATCAGTACGTAGTGCTAAAAATCTTGCTTTGGGCTATAGCAAAACTCATGATTTTCTTTTGGCTCTCTAAAAATGTCCCATTCACACTAAAGATATGTCTTGGCCATTTGACAATTTCCCACAGGGATGTGCCGTAAGCCGTTAACTGGAATGAATTGGGAGTTATTGTTAGTAAGCAGTAGTACTAAAAATCTAGCTTCTATAGCAAAACCCATGATTTTCTTTTGGCTCTCTGAAAATGTCCCATTCACACTAAAGATATGTCTTGGCCATTTGACAACAATTTACTACAGGGATGTATGCTGTAAGCCGTTAACTAGAACGAACCATGCTTCGTTCTTCTCCAGATGAGATTAAACTAAAATCTGAAGAAGATGAATTAGCCACCCAGCTCTAAATCCTAGGAGAACGGTAACGAGAAGATACTTGGACAGTGTCTTTGTGTCGGCGAAGTTACAACTGCCATAGCCAGCAATTCCTAGATCATCATCATCAGCTGTCTTTACATTAGGTGGACGTACATAACCAGCGCCGCACGGTACAAAATTAACAGCCAAGCGTGCATGTGTGCGCGCGTACGTTCGTCTTAAAGCCAAAGCGCTAATAATCGTACCAAGTTGGTGAGATGAGTTAATAAACCTCCCTGTTTCTTCTACAGTAACATACTGTATCTGCCGGTACACCTACCAGCAGCTGCACGCACGCATGCAGGCATTATTCGTAATTTGGAGATTACTAGTACTATAGTTTAAAACCTGCATGCTTTGTCTGTGACTAATCATTAATGTCGTTTGGCGCCGATGGTACACTACATATACTGTAGGTACGTGCTCTGCCCAGAATTTGCCCTGCATCATAACTGTAGGTACGTACTCTGGACTCTTCAAAATTAACTGGTTAAGACGACGAGCTTATTACGACTCTAATTCTTCTGTTCAGAAACACTATGGACGATATTGTAGTACAAGTACAAACTCACAATACTTACTTTACCCTGCATCAAATTAAGCTATTCTTTAACACTGTTTTATCACGAAATCTAGGTTACAGCCTCAAAAGAAGAAATGAGAAAATATCCCAGATCGCGAGTCCACAACGAAGGCAATCCGGCAAGGAATTCAACACCTACAGAGCAGACAGCACAGGGCCAGGGACGTGTACGTGCTATGTGTGACCAATAGCGACGCTACCTAAACAACTTGCTTTATCCTTAATAATCACCATTATGGCCATCATTGGCCGCGTGCATACATAATTTGGTTCTCAACTTTTTGGTAGCTGATCTGCAAAAACTTTGATCTGATACAACTATTAATTCGGTCCAGAACAGTATATGTATGTTGAAAATAATTCTATGTGCGCGGTGAATGGAGCTGTCGTGCATTATTAACAGATATCGAGTGGCTAAGACCTTCATTATGTCAGGCTTCTTCATCTCCATGTGCTCTCCCGCTGAAAGTGGCGTCCCAACACTTTCGATAACATTACAGCCTCGAAGCGTCACTGTTGGGGATCAATGGCGCGAGGGCGACCAAAATCTGATACAGTTGGGGGCGAAAGAAACCTGAACTGATTAATTGATGATGATCATGAGCGCGCATATCCACACAACTAACACATGACGGGTCACTATCCGTAGATTTGTAGTCGCTGATGTCAATTTCTTAATATAATTTTCGTGTGAAATAAATCAAGTACTAGTCAGTGTACGTGCCGCTTATTAATGGGTTTCGACAATTAATCAGATGCAAATTGTCCAGTGATGAGAATATTAGTTATGAATGGATTTTAGAATACAAATATTTAAGAAATTGGACAGTACATTTTAAAATATGTTACTATTACTTGAGTCTCTGTCAGTGAAGATAAAGTGATAAAATAATTGATCAGCCGATTGTTTGCATAACCTTGGCGCTGTTTTTCGGTATTTAAATATGCATCGAGTTACTTTGACAAGTCAGTGAAATAGAAAGATTTGATTGAAATGCTAGGAGGAACTACAGTGAAAGTTACCACTGCTCCTCCAATAATATCGCTAGTAAATTGAAACGGGTGTGCAATTGTTTTCTGATGGGTCTTTTTTTTTTGTGTATATATATATATATATATATATATATATATAAATATGTAGCACATATCATCACTCTAACACATTACAAAAATTGAGATGCAATGGCCATTTGTGTAAAAGAGAAACAAAAAAGTAAAATCATCCTGTGAATAGTGTGGATTGAAACCATTGATTTTAAACCCGCAAGCTATTACTATTCATATGCAGCTTTCTCTTTTTTATTCCTCTTTACACAAGTATCCATTACTCCCTCCATCCCAATTTAATTGATATTTTAGAGACCAACACAGGAATTAATGAGAAGTATAAAAGGTAGGTGTACAGAAAATAAGGAGGAAAGAGATAGAGATAGAAGTGTATTGAGAAGAGAGAAATATGTATCGGGAAGTTAGAATGTCAATTATTTTGAAAAAACTGGAGAGAGCTAGAATGCCAATTATTTTGGAACGGAGGGAGTACATCTCAACTTTTGCAAGATGATAGATGATGATATCAACTACATATTCATATTTTTGTTATAATTTTTAATGTGTCCATTACGGTGCTACTAGCGTTGAGAGCACGGTAGCACCACAACACGCGGCGGCACTAGATATGCTCTTTGTCAAACACTTTTCTTTAATGATATTCCAATACTCAATTATCGGTCATCCTATATTATAATATTGGTTAGGCAAGTACAATGATATAGTATTATAATGGATCTCATGCATGACATGTTATCTTAAGACTTTTTGAGACCCTCCATCAGACTACTTGTGCAATGGGTCATTGTTTTAGTTATCTCATAATAATTTCACATCTCTTAATTTATGGATCAAAATAAAAATATTTATGAGTTGCATGACAACTATAACTCGTATAATAATATATAAGTTGTCTCATACTTCTAAATTTTAGCTTATGAGGTGGTTGCCTCCCGAACAAACGCTTCTTTCTCTCATTATTCTCTCTCTCTCTCTCTCTCTCTTCCACATCATCAAAAATACTCTGTGACAGTGCATGAGACGGTCTATGTGTAATGTTGTGCCTATCCTAAAAAATAGCACATAAAAATATACATTGTGCTAAATTAGGCCAACGCTATATATATTTACAGAGTCAACTGAACCCACACTAATTTGTTACCATATGTACCAATCTTAAGCTATTAATACCCTAGCTAATTATGCAAAAGAAAGTATAGTGTTTTCTTATATTTATCAATCCTGGGAGCAAGGTTTAAATAACCGAGTTAACCGGCCGGCTCAAATCGGTGGAAAACCGATCAGTTAACCGGGATAACCGGCCAGTTAACCATTTTACTATAATAACAGGCTCGGTTATTGGCGGCTAACCAGCCAGCCGAGATAACTGGACCGGACCAGTTATATGATTAACCGGGATAACCGGCCGGTTAACCCGGTTATTTAAACCCTACCTGGGAGTAGCTACTCTTAGAAGTAAGAAAAATATTTTCTCTATATATAGGATAAGATTAAAAAATATTGCTAGTCTTTGTTGTAACCTTGTTCTCGATTCATTAAGATCTAGCTCAAATATATAGAAAATATATCGAAGTCTGATAAACATCTTATTTATTACAACATCACCAAGATTGAGAGATTTTATTTCAAATGTTAGGACGAATGAAAGTAAATATTATTCTAGTTGCAGTGAGTGCCTACTTACTATTTTTGAAGTGGCTCTATATTACCCCCTTCTCTAGTACTCCCTCTCGACATGTTTACTCCACGAACAAGGAAATTAAACTTATTTTCATGTCTAAACATGATGGAGGGAACAATATGTAGAATCACTTTCAAGAGTTCCTCAAGATCATATTGTTTTATCCAAACTCCATGGGTGGTGCACGACATGAAGTTCTTATTCTACCTCATTCTACCAAGTTAAATGTGAAGGTATAGAAGTAAGCTATGCTAGAGCCTTTTCGGAATGCGTGTTTGATGGCTAAGAACCATAGGGGTCTCACCAAGAAGCTAGTTAGGCTTAGTCCTATTCTATATTTAGACGGCAGTTTCGTAATGATTATGCTCTTAATTTTGGCCACGTTGTCTTGGTCGTATTTGTATTCACTACAACAAAAAAGGCTTTTAGGGGCGGGCTAAGATGGACTATAGTGGCGAGCCAACCAGCTCGCTGCTATGAAAGCGCGGCTAAAAATCAAATTTTTTTACGACGGGTAATCCGTGGGAGAAACAAACAGCCGATGAAAATCATAATGTAGCGATGGGTAACATTGTCACCCGTCGCTCCGGGTTTAAAAAAAAGAAAGAAAAAAAGCAGTGCACCCACGCCCCGGTCGGGCCGCCAGGCCCGCTCGAGCCGTCGCCGCTGGCGTCGCCGTCGAGACCAGATCCAGCCGCCGACGTCGCCCTCGAGGCCAGATCCAGTCGTCGACGCCGCCCCCGAGGCCAGATCGAGCCGCCGCACCCCCCCTGGATCTGGCCGCTAGTCACCGCCGTCATCGACCCCGAGACGAGATCCAGCCACCCCGAGG
Source organism: Eleusine indica (assembly GCA_030378355.1). Classification (NCBI taxonomy): domain Eukaryota; kingdom Viridiplantae; phylum Streptophyta; class Magnoliopsida; order Poales; family Poaceae; genus Eleusine; species Eleusine indica. Next base: position 14,872,270 of record CM059494.1, read on the forward strand.
ACGGCCCTAGCCGCCGCTCGACGCTGGAGGCGACACGGGCTGGGGAACGGCGGTTTGCTCGATGAGGGAGGCCGGAAAGCAGCGGCACGCTCGACGGGGGAGAGGCCGCGGTCTGGGGAGCGGTGGCGCGCTCGACGGCGATCGGAGCCGGCAGATCTGGAGGCGGCCGACGCCCTTGCATGGCCCGCTATTGCGCCACCAACTTGGCGCCGCCGCTGCTCGCGCTCGAGGTGAACAGATTTGTCGTCGCCCACCCTTGCTTCGCCACTCGTAGACCTTGCGCCGTTGCCGTCGCTCGCGCGCGAAGGGGACAGATCCACCGCCGCCCGGCCTCGAGGTGGACAGGTCCGTCGTAACCCACGCGCCGCTAGCCCGGCTAGGGGAGGGAGAGGAGGGGGCGACGCGGGGAGAGAGAAGGCAGAGGGGTGGGGAGGCGCAAGGAGGGAGAGGGGTGGGGCGGCCCGAGGAGGGAGAAGGGGTGGGGCGGCGCGGGAGCCAGAGAGAGGAGAGGATAGGGTGAGTTAGGGTTAGTATCTGATTTTATACGTTTCAGTTGGGCAAAAGTGGACAGAGAAAGAAAAGAACTAGGTTTCTATTTTTAGCGGCGGCCCACATTGTCAACCGCTGTTAAAAATTGATTTTTAGCTACGGTTGACAATGTGAGCCGTCACTAAAAATTAGACCGATTTTTAACGGCGGCTCATATTGTCAACCGCCGCTAAAAATCGATTTTTAGAGGTGGGTGACAATGTAAACCACCGTTAAAAATCATTTAGGCACTGTAGTGGCGGATTTATTCATACCCGTTGTTACAACATTTTTAGTACCGCCGCTATAAAGCCTTTTTGTGGTAGTGATTCTTGATCGTATAACTTAAAAATCATGTATTCTTTCTCTTCTTGTTAATGCGAAACATGCCCAGGCACGATATAGAAAAAAATGGAGGGAGTAATATTTCAGATCACTTTCCGTTTACTCAAAACAATAGTATAAACTTGATTCCCGGGAGTAAGCATATGAAGAATGTGAAAAATATTATGTTTTTATGATTTTAGCATTTGCATATTGTTAATATAACTTTTATATATTTAGTCAGCTGACTTAGTATTAACTAATTATATGAGTTGATCTTACCAAGAAGCCATGTGTACCGATATCTAATAATTAATCAAAGTCCACACCCCAAAACCATAGTGCAATGCGATCTACTCATATAAGAGTACTTTATAAATATACATACACACACTTGTGCCGAATGAGATCCACGAACTGCGCGCTCTCGTGCTGCTTGTGATGACCCTACATGTCATCATGCTCTGGGGGGTGATTATATAACATCAACTACCAAACAAACTGATTACGAACAACGCATGCATCCATGCCAGCTCGTGAGAGATTATATCGAATGAAGGATATTTTAAGTAATGACACCCCAACAAAACAAAGAACAATCCACTGCCAAACTCCACAACCAACTTGGCAATTTTAAATTGATTGTGAGTGTGTACAACAAGAGATCTCACTGGATTATAAGTAATTCCTACTGTCAGATTTGTCGTCGAAACCTGGTCCCACCTGTCAGCCGACAATGGAGATAGTTTTGAAGAAGTTTAATTGTATTTATGTGTGCATCGAGGTCGCTGAAAAATAAATTTGGCTGCCCCTAACGGTCGGGGAGTGAAGTTCCAAGAAGCACGCACTGTCACTGTTAATATAGTATATAGTGTGCAGACATCTGATAAGTTAATTACCGCATTACTATATTACTTAAACCCACGAGCATTTGACATAGTGAACCGTTGCAGATTCAACCTGCTTTTGCCAACTCATGTTCTTACTTGGTGGCTTGGATGGATCGATGATTTCTAATATTCTGAGACCATTTCACACTAGCGCGGAACAGAATAGAACATGCATCTCTCTCTTCATTATTCATCCATGACACATGAGTACAAGTACATGAGACACCATAATACCATGAAACTAAAGGAGGAAAGCACATCATGGCCAATGACCTGCTTTGAGCCTTTGGCCGTGATTAAAGAGGGGCAAAGGTAATTAGGGGCACTTGCTTAAAGCTAACTAAAGCATATGTGAATGTAATCTAAACAGGATTAGAAGAAGTGGCTGCTACTCCATCGGTCCAGCAAATGGGAACGAACTAAAGGCTTCTTCTCATCAATCTGAAAGGGAAAAAAAAAAGGAGGAAAAGAGATCACGTGTGTAACGGCACCCGGGATTTTCCGTCGCAAGCGCAGCGTCACGCGCCGTCGAAACATCCGAAGCTTCACTATGGCGCCGTCACGGCGCGGCACGGACCCACATGTCAGGGCTGGCTAGTGAGTGGCTGTGCTCACATCACCAGGTGGATACTCTGAGCTTTTGTTTATTTTTCCCGTACCTTTTGTCTTTGCAGCCAATAGTCGCTTGCTTGCTGCTGCTACTTGTGCGAGGGGGAAAAAAAAATTGTAGGGCCAGCCATGCATTGCATCGCTGTATGCGACGAAAGGAAGTTGCAAAAATTTGTTTTGTTGTTTTGGGCTTTCGAGAGTTTCAAGTCATGGTTCTGATGATGCACTGGATGGATTGAGGTGATGAAGTATATGTGGACTAGATTGATGTAGATGAGCTTGCGCTTGTTCTTTAGCAAATGTTGCGGCGGACCAGTGGATTACGCCGGGGATGTGTTGGTTGCATCATACGGATACCGGTCCACATCGGTCAATATGCGGTATGGATATTTAGAGCTTTTGTATACACGTATTTGGTGGATTTCAAGTTCTAGCCCGAACAGGAAATGCTTTCAAAGATGGAACGTGTCAAGCATATCCACAACAGAAACAAAATATACGTGTTGTATTACTTTGTACTCCTTCCTTCCTCAAACTATTGTTGTAGGACAAAAACTATAGTTCTTCAATATTTGAAAAACAGAGGGAATTTTATTTTTAGTATCATATTTCTTTGTGTTTAATCAACTGAAAGCAACCGATTCTTTCAATCAACGTCTTTTTTTTCAGGTTATATATTGATTAGCAAAAAATTATCTATATAGTGATTATAGAAAAATATATAATATGTTAGTTGTTCGATCTAGATTTAGATGTGAAGGGTGATTGAAATCAGCCCAAATTTTCAGTCTATTGAAAAGTAGGAAGATTCTTATTTTATCACAACAATAAATTGTCCAATTAATTATATATCCATTTGTTAAAAATTTGCTCTCCTTAGTATTTAATTACACGCTTACACACAAGGCAACACACAAAGGTTGTAATCATAACCAGATGTTAAGGAAAAGGGTAGTTGCATCAAGATGAGGACTTTACGAATCAGGATTAATCTAAAACCGCACAAAAACAACTTGCAAGTTGCCACCACGAAAGGATTAGTACAGTCTCATGCCAAAAGCCCCAAAGGTGAAAGCACCAGTAGTCTAGCACAGTTGCGGTAACGTCACCGCAGGCGGTGAAGGGAAGCAGACTGGTAACCGTATAACCCCCTCGCAGTTGCCACTCCCGCTGCTTCACGCAGTCGGCGCCTCCATTCTGTTCACTGCTCATCCCCGCCTTTTCCGCGCAGCCCCCTCGATTCCATATATATTCCTGCCCCGTCCCGCGCCTTCCCGCTTCCCCAGTCCTCACCACAAGTGTCTGGGGGGCTTCTTCTGCAGGGGTGCGCCGCATTCCTGGTATTCGCAAGCAGGTCCCTGCCGCGCCATGGACAAGAAGCAGGGCTTCTTCTCGGCGCTGCGGGAGGAGGTGGCGCGCGGGCTGTCCCCGGGGCGCGCGCGGCGGCGGTCGGCGTCCAACGCGGCGGAGGTGGCGGCGGCGCTGCGCGGGTGCGGGGAGGCGCTCGCGCCGCTCATGGAGGGCCCGGATCCGGACGGCGGCGGCGGAGGCGGCGCCGCCGGGGAGTACGGCGCGCGCGCGAGGAGGGAGGGGTGGGGCCGCTGGGTGCGCGGCCAGCTCCAGCTCGCGCGCGCGCCGGCGGACGCGGCCGGCGCCGGCGCCGGCGGCAGCGCGGCGAGGAGGAACGACCTGCGGCTGCTGCTCGGCGTCATGGGCGCGCCGCTCGCGCCCGTGCACGTCTGCGCCGCCGAGCCGCTGCCGCACCTCAGCATCAAGGACACCCCCATTGTAAGCGCCCTGCTGCTGCTGCTCCTCTTGCTCTGCTGTTTGTTCTTCAGTCACCGGTTCTTCTTTGCTCTAGATTGAACTCTGCATGCTCGGTGAAATTCCGGAACCGGATGAAATTCGTGCATTTTGCAGTGGAGCCGTCTGGATTTGAGCTCTTGGTTGCTAAATGTGCTTCCATTTTAGGTTGAATCGGTGGCTTCGCTGTAGTTTCTTCTTGACCTTGTGCGTGTGCTTCAGTTTGATGTGGAAACTTTTGTCTGTTGTTTCCTTCTGACATTTATTCTTCAAAACCTGTTGGCTCTCTTGGGGAAACCATGTAAAAATAGGTTCTTAGATGTGATGTGTGAGGGGGAGTTCTTGCATTTCCTAAAATATTGGGCATCTGAGCACATTACCGCTGTAAAGTTGGCTCTGCTTACCTGTTGTACCGTGTGTGTGGCTGATAGGCCGTTTGCAGTAAATTATTACTGGGGAATTATTTGCTGTAAATAAAGATTAATTGAGATCTGTTCGCTGTAAAATTTTTATTGTTCAGTGTTTAGCTGTATAGTTGTGTAACAGACTAACAGTGAGGTGTTGAATTGTTCTTCGCAGGAAACCTCGTCGGCGCAGTACATTCTGCAGCAGTACCTGGCTGCATCCGGTGGGCAGAAGCTGCTCTCCTCTATCCGGAACGCCTATGCCATGGGCAAGGTGCGGATGGTGGCTACCGAGTTCGAGACGGGTGGCCGTGTGGTGAGGAACCGCATGGCGGCGCAGCGGGCGGAACCTGGCCGGTTCGTGCTGTGGCAGATGGCCCCGGAGATGTGGTACATTGAGCTGGCTGTCGGTGGGAGCAAGGTGCATGCCGGCTGCAATGGCAAGCTTGTGTGGCGCCACACGCCATGGCTTGGCGCGCATGCTGCCAAGGGCCCTGTCCGCCCTCTCCGCCGCGCTCTCCAGGTAATAATGGAGGTTCAATATCATGTCTGTACGTGTGTTGTCTTAGTGCCCCCCATCAGAGAGGAAGGAGGACCCTAAATTTGACTCAAATCTTGTGTTCCTCCAGGGCCTGGATCCATTGACCACAGCAAGCATGTTTGCCGGAGCGCGGTGCATTGGCGAGAGGAAGGTGAATGGGGAGGACTGCTTCATACTGAAGTTGTGTGCTGATCCTGAGACGCTGAGAGCACGCAGCGAGGGGCTCGCAGAGATCATCCGGCATGTTCTCTTCGGGTACTTCAGCCAGAAGACTGGGCTTCTTGTGCATCTTGAAGATTCACACCTCACCCGAATCCAGTCAACAACCGGGGGCGATGCAGTTTACTGGGAGACTACCATCAATTCATTCATCGAGGATTACCGTCCAGTAGAGGGTATAATGATTGCACATTCTGGGCGGTCAGCTGTGACCCTGTTTCGTTTCGGTGAGGTGGCTATGAGCCACACCAAGACTCGCATGGAGGAGGCATGGAGCATTGAGGAGGTTGCGTTCAATGTCCCTGGCCTCTCCTTGGATTGTTTCATCCCGCCCACTGATATCAAGTCTGGATCTGTCAGTGAGACTGTTGAGCTTCCGCATGGCGAGAAGAGCAAGGGTGGTCTTCTCCCATGCCATCGTGCTAAGGTTGCGGCTCTAGAGAAGGCAGATGATAATGTTGCTTGGAGTGGATCCCTGCAGTTAGATTGCAAATGATTGATAGCCAGTCCATACATGCTTCTTGCATTGCAGCTAACTGATTTTGATGGCTGTAGGGTAGAATCAAAGAGCCAAGGAGGATTCTGGAGCTTTACCATTCCAAATGTCCTCTGTAAATAGGAAGCTTAAGGCGCTCACATGGTCTTCCATATCCCAGAGGAGGCCTGGTGTGAAGAATCCTGTCCGATCTCATTCTGAGATATGGTAGTAGGTAGTCTTATTTGTAGCTTCTGGCTTTCTTTTGTCGGTGCCTCATGGAAGACGAACCATGGGTGTTCTTCTCCATCCAGCCACGTGATCATCAGGATCATGGTGGTGGTGGTTATTTCTGTCATAGCAACACTAATTTTCAGAGGCCAGCGAGGAAGAAGGATTTCTTCGTCGGCATCAAGAGTGATTTCGTCATCGTCGTCGTGGTCTAATTAGCAGTCCAAGTATGCTTTGGTTGGTGATAGTCTTTGGTCAAACTAACTTTTAGGGTAAAAATATTGTAAGCTGTGGGTGGTCCTGATGGGTCAGGCTGTGTACCCTTTCCTTCACATCTCTCTTATTTAGCATGAGATGGTGGTTGTATTCTGCAGAAGTTTGATGTAAGCCAAAACTTCTATGAATATCATGGCTTAAATTGTTTTTTGTTGTGCACTAATTCGTGCCTTTTCCTTTTGCATGCTAAAGCGGTAAAGCCAATGATATTAGCTTTTCGAATGTTAAATTGTCAGTATTATAATGCAGCATCAGTGTAGCCTTTCTTTTTTTCTCCCCCAGCATGCATTCAACTTTATAGCCTGCTATATACTGGGGAGTATGATTCATTAATATGATGGCATGGTGCCCATGTGCTTCACCTCCCAGGTGTTGTGATGCATGCTGCTACAAATTTAATCTCTCTTAGGAGCTGTGATTAGCTTTGCCGCTTTGATCCTTTTTCTTTGTACTGCATTCCCTGAGAAGCTTCAGGCTTCAGCTCCATGCCATCATGCTCAGGGCCTCATGCCATTGGCATTGATGATGGCTTCGCCCCCATCTTTCTTCGTGGATGTAATAGATTTATTCTTAGGGCTGTGTGTTCTCCTTGGGAAGAAGAGTCCAATGCCTAAACTAAACAAGCAGTACTCTCACCTCCCAGCTCTCTGTTTGACTCAAATTCTTCTAGATTTGAACTTTGCATAGCTTGCCCTCGTGGATCTCAGCTTCCACTAGTTTTGAGGAACGCATTTCCAGGAAAAATAGAAGTTTTGAGGAACACATTTCCAAGAGAAATAGTAGACGGCTTGAGGGACACAGCCTGTACTAGCTTGACGAATGACAATGAGGCCGTCTCCTACGCACAAAGGCTACAAAAAGTTGCTAAGAAAAGGCAAGCAACAGCGATCTCAATCCTGCTCGCCACAGCACCACAGCAGAACAACAAATCAAATTATTGATGCTAAAAGCACTCATTTCCCACACGGTTTTAGTCAGGTGTTACCAGACCGGGAGAGAAAACGCCAAAAGAAAGAAAGAAAAAATCCTGCCCTGATCCAGTCCAACTCATCAACAAAGATCAATCAAAAACACATGAATCCAGCAAATTTTCCACAACTTTTCCCCGGACGATTTGCTGTGTTCCCATGGGCTCAAGGACCACACGCAATACAGTCACAGACACAATCAAATGTTGTTAAGAAGATGACCACCCCTTTCAGAGCCAGCCTTGGTCTTTCAACAGGCGAATATAAGATCAAATCAATCATGGAGTGCATTGCTCACTCTCTTGACTTGCTGGGGGTGAACATTAGCAAAGGCAAACGGCAAAAGTCTTTGATCGGGAAAGGAACTCGTTGAAAAAGTTGCTCACACAAAAAAAGTTGCCACCTTTACCAATCCAGTGCAATTGCCGGGTACTTTGTCCGTTCAGTGTTATATTCCATTCCATTCCGTTCCATGGCATCATCAGAGCGGTGCTGGTGGTGAGTGGTGTGGTGTCATGGCGACAAGTGAAAAGAAATTACCTGGGCAGAAGGACGGTCTGCTGGTCACTGTGATTCGGACGGTTAGTCAGAGATCGGGTCAAGAGATGCTCTCTGACTGTGGTAAAGAGTAGTTAATGCTGGTGACAGTGAGTCTGTGCCTGTTTCTGCAGGCACTCACTTGGCTGTAAAGCGCATGCGGGTAACTTATGCAGAAAGGCTGGGTCGTGTTAACAGCGTGAGAATGTCTAGAGAGCATTAATTTTTATCATCAGCAGGGTGAAGATGCTGAAACACCTTTCATGAGCAGCGATCTTTTTTTCTTTTTTCAGGGACGTTTATCCAAACTTGACTATTTGTTCACCAGGCAGTGGCTCTCTCTGTTCATTGTCAAGCGACGAGGATGATATTATTGCAGCTCGTGCTCAAAAGAAATCAGCAGAACGGAACAGGTACTCAGTGGGAAACAGAACATGTTCTTCCGCGAACTGTATAGCACTACACAGTTGCGTTGCGGCCGCATCCAATGCATCAACAACTAGTCAACATCAGAATAGATTGCCTTGCCTCACCTATACCAACTGTTCTTGTTGAAGCGGATGCCAGATTTCCTTCCTGTTGAGCTCCCTCTGTATAGGACTGGAAGCTGGATGCACATATGCTGGGAGTACTAGATGTCCTAGAATTTGATCCGACCGAAATCATCTGTTTTGATATTTGATGGATTATCTCTGGAAGACAGACAGAAAAATGAATTTTCAGGTTTGCGTATGATCAGCTTGAGCCTTTTTTTTAGATAACTTGAGATCAGCTTGAGCCGAAACTGTTGATGACCACAAGAGTGGTGACAAAAGTAACCCTCTATAAAATAAAAAAACATTATACTAAAACAATAAATTCAGACATTTCAGTAAATGCATTCTTCATGACTTCTATTATGGGGAAAGAAGAGGGATACAATAAAACCGAACAATGTGGAGGAGTGGATTATGATGATTAAAGTGAGATAATTAATTTAGTTGGGGAAAATGCATGCTAAATGTTGTTACTCAGAATACTTCACCACGTGGGATGGAGGACTGGAGGAGGACAACTGTCTTTAGGCCGAACAAGTTCTGCTCCGCTTTTGGCTGATTGAATTTGCTTGTCACATAAGCAAGCGAAGAACGACTCAAAAACAAAGAATGGAGGGAAAGAAAAATTCAAAGGCAGACGTGTTTTTTTTTTAAAGACATCAAAGGCAGACGTGTGTGGGAGCTTTATGACATCCTATGCCAATCAAGGACCGACATTATGCAGTTAAATCGTCCACCCTTATTTTCCTTTACACCACCCTTACATTTCTACTACTGTTGCAAAGTAAAACGTTTCAATAATTTTATTGACACCTCTTCCAGCAATGTTTTTACACCCCCATATTCCCATGCAAAGTAAAAAATGTTTTCAATAGAAGGTGAGCTTTTTTTATTTTTTTTTGAGGGTACAATACAAGGTGAGCTTGTGAGCGGTCAGATCCTCTCATATCTTGGGTTCAGGTTCCCGAAAGGCCGGAACTGCTCCTAACACATGGGCTGCAGCCCAACTCGTGGACGGCCACTACGTCGACACACTGGCCCGTGGGCCTGAGCGCTGATGTGTGGGCCTGTTCTCGGACGCGCCTCGCGTCCGGGCGACACGGCCACACTTGCGCCCGGACGCCATCTGCGAGAGCAGACTCGCCTCTGACTCTCCTTCCCCCCCCCGAATTCCCCTCGCGCTTTCCTAGCTCGCTCGCAGCGAAACTGCTGCTCGACTCGCTCGCGCGCTCGCCCTCCTCGTCTTCCCGCGCAGGCAGCGGGTCCCCTTCCATTCCTGCGGATCTTCGTCTTCCCGAGGTAATTCTTCCCCACTGGCAGGATCTGGACCGTGGTTTCGGGATTTGGGGTTTACTGGGGGTGTCGGGTGCTAGGGTTTCCGAGGGGTTAGCCAGTGAACTGAGCTGCCAGTTTGGCTGCTCTAGAGTAGAGATTCTCAGTGCCCGCTAGGGTTCGTCCTCCTTGTGTAGCCGTCAATTTTGCCGCACTGGAGTAGAAATTCACTGGATGGAGTGTTCAGTTGCTGCCGTGATGCCATACCATGCTTATCAACCTAGTCCGTGCAGCTATCCTTAACTAGGTTAGGTTTTGCTTCTTCAACGCACGAGGCCAGTGTCCTATGTGTGGGGTGCAGTTTGTTTCCCAAACAAAGTAGGGTTCAGCTGAATCTCTGTTAACTCTCGAGTATAACCGGTTTTAAGTTAGCATGATTTAATCCCTGATGAGCAGCGTCCTTTTGCAGGCCTTAATGGTGGCATGACCTGTCCCGGCTTTCGACAATGTATATAAAGAAGGTATGTTCTGCAACCTTGCTGGCACAAATTAATGGGAAGAAATTTCTGTGGCTCTGGTTCCATGTGGCTGGGGAGGGCTGGTGTAGATTCACGAGAATTAATCCATTTACAAATTGTAACGCTTGCCACGTGGCGTGAATCCTTGTGACTGTTTTGGATTTTGACGAATCTGTGGTTCCTCTTTGAGTTGATAGCCGTCTGTCTTTGCAGGTTGTAATCGAAGGGTTCAAGAGCTACAGGGAGGAGATCTCAACTGAGCCCTTCAGCCCTAAGGTCAACGTAGTCGGTAAAGTCCCTGCTATGCCCTTTCCTCCCTAACAGACATGGTTAAAACTCATGCCTGACTTGTGTTCTACAATACTTGTTAATTGATACCTGACCAATTTGGTACTTTTTCATCAGTCATTCTCATGGAAAGCACCATACTTTGACCTAAATTAATGATAGACATTGGATGCTAATTCAAGTTGATGAAGTCATCCCCTGACCTTGTTGATGGTGCTTCTCTAAGTTAACATGGATATTGTTTACATGTAAAAGTGATCTTTTAAGGAAATGTTATGATTTTGTCCTTATTTGTCTTTTTGCTTGCTTCCAAACTGTGCATTCTCTAAATTTGCATGTTCATTGTTAGTTCACACAGTAGTAATATTGCAGTCTGGACTGGCTACTTATGGCCGAGTGTTGAATTTATTGGAGTCATTCACTAAAAAAGTTCAAATAAAACTTGCATGCACAGTTTTTCTTCTGCTATTAATGAATTGACATCGATTCGTCTATCACAGTTGGTGCAAATGGATCTGGCAAGTCAAACTTCTTTCATGGTAATTTTAATCATATGTTGCTACTACATTATATTTGCTTTTCTCTGCGTCATGATGCTTTTAAAATGTGACCTTTCTCTTATTTGGCACTGATAAATGCCCCAGCTATCCGATTTGTCCTCAGCGACATGTTTCAAAACCTGCGAAGTGAAGATAGGGGTGCCCTTCTCCATGTATGCCTCTTTATTTGACCAATCTAGATAGTTGTATTTGCCTATTTTGTGACAATTGTTTGATTCTAATAACTTTGCCAGGAAGGTGCAGGACACTCGGTTGTATCTGCTTTTGTTGAGATAGTGTTTGATAACACTGACAATCGCATCCCAGTAAGTTCTCTATTTTATTCAAACTTAATTCATTTATTTTAGATTATCTACTTGAATGACCTGCATATATCTATGACTATCAACACCTCAATCCCTTGTAGTGGGACATTCTTATAGTTATGGGATCTTCATACGTTGGTGGTATATCACCACTAGTTAGTTATTAACATATTTTATCAACAACTGCATGATGATTGTCTTTGGTATTGGCAATAGTTCACAGCATATTCCATGCACCCCTGATTGCAAATGAAAAGTACTACTTTTCCGCAGGTTGATAAGGAAGAAGTGCGCTTACGCAGGACGGTTGCTTCAAAGAAGGATGAATACTATTTGGATGGGAAGCATGTCAGGCATGTTCTCTTATGTCCTAACTAGCCCAGCAGTGTCACATATTGCTTGCTCAGATGCATTTTTTTTTTTTGTTCTGCTCAGTAAAACTGAAGTTATGAATCTGCTGGAGAGTGCTGGTTTCTCTCGGTCCAATCCATACTATGTTGTCCAGCAAGGAAAGGTAACAAGTATTCACCTAATCATTTCCTCATTCAGATATTATATTGACAAAATTTTCATCTGTAGATTTCTCAACTTACACTAATGAAAGATTCTGAACGATTGGATCTTCTCAAAGAGATTGGTGGTACACGCGTCTACGAGGATAGGCGGTCTGAGAGCTTAAAAATAATGCAAGAAACTGGTAATTTTGAATTACCATAGTATCCATATACTCTTTTCTAAATAGCCTATTGAGTTGTTTCGTATACTTTATTATAACAGCCAACAAAAGGAAGCAGATCGATCAAGTTGTCCACTACTTGGAGGAAAGACTTAGTGAACTTGATGAAGAGAAAGAAGAGCTAAAGAAGTACCAGCAGCTGGACAAACAAAGAAGATCACTCGAGTATACTATATTGGACCATGAACTAAATGATGCAAGGAATGAATTGGCTTCGGTAAGATTATTCTATTTTTTAATTATGTATGTTTACCTTTCGAATGTTGTAGTTTTATTTTGTCAAATTGAATAGTCTCACTTAAGAAAAAAATTGGAGGAGGGCCTTGTGATTGCATTTTACAAACAAACCATTGGCATGTACTGGCTGATTGCCTGACTTTACTACTGAGGCTAATTACCTGCCTTTATGATAATCTTCCACCCTGATGGAAAAACCTATTTTCATGAGCATGGAAGAATACTACTTCTTAAAGTTTGTCACTACTGGGTTGGAGAAAACCAGTTATTTCAAATTATTTCTCCATCTTTCTAGCTGATCCTTCTTTTGTCTTATTGGCTGCTAATGGTTTTTTTTCTAACAGAAACAACAAGGGAAACTCCTAATGTTTAAAAATGGCTGCTGATGTAATGAGAACGAACCCACAACTTATTATTTCATGCATACATAACATCAAAATCTAGCCTATCCCAGCTTGCTTGGGATTAAAGGGCTTTATTGTTGTTGAAATATGAGATCTGGTTGTATTTGTGCATTTTCTGCGAATTGTCAATCCTCTTATGTTACCTACAAAGTGTTGCAATTAAATAGTAATGTTATGTTGCAATTACAGTGTGGGAGATTACCCTTTTCATTTGGTTGATTGGTTAGCTGGGTCTGGTTTGCACTATTATTGTGATGTTCCATTTTTCTTCATTAGCATGTGTTCCTTGCAAGCTGCTTTTAGTTTACTTGCGAACAATCTCTTGTTTAGCTATTATGTCAGTTCTATCTCTGTATCAGTATTGCCCTGCACGATTACTCCATAGGGTTTCCTCCACTATGCAAATGACTTTCTCAAATCTTTTGATGTCATTGTCCTGGTTTATTCTGTATTCTGTAAAGCTCATTCTTTTCATTTCATTCTATTTCTTATTATTAGATGGATGATAACAGAAGAAAAATTTCGGAAAGGATGTCCAATGCGGACAATGAAGTGGTAGAAGTACGTGAGAAGATCAAAAGTTTCGATAAAGAAATAAAAGTTTCTACCAAAGGGATAAATGATACCAAGGCACAGAAGGAAGGTGTCGAGAAGAGGCGTACTGAAGCCCTCAAGGTAGTTGCTCAGATCGAACTTGATTTGAGAGATATAAAAGACAGAATTTTGAGTGAGAAACGGGCAAAGGTATGCGATAGTTGAGCTTTTCCACATAATTTTATTATTTTGTTTTATTACCATGCTTATAATAATATGTTATCAGGAGGAAGCAGCAAGGGAATTACAGAATGTGAGAATAGAGAGTGAAAAGTCAAAGTCTGAATTGGCTGAAATTAGTAAGGCTCATCAGGAAAAATTAAAGGAAGAAGAGGAAATATCGAAGAGGTAACATATGCTTTTAGATATTATACCTTTTTTGTTATGAATATTCCTCTCACGTCAATTTTGTGAGCCCAGGATAATGGATTGTGAAAAGAGGCTTAGCATATTGTACCAAAAGCGTGGGAGGGCAACCCAATTTGCAAATAAAGCTGCCAGAGATAAGTGGCTTCAAAAAGAAATTGAACATCTTGCACCTACACTTTCATTAAACACCAAGCAGGTAATACGCCAGTGATTGCTGATATTATTGGCCTTTTGGTTTCATGTACTACTGACTTGCATATGTGAGTAAAAATTGTTGTACTATTCCAGGAAGGTCTACTTCAAGAAGAAATTCAAAAACTTAAGAATGAAATTGATAACTTGGCGAAGTACATTGAATCCCGGAAAAGCGAATCAAGTAAATTTGAGGCTACGCTTGCTAAAAGACACAGTGAGTACAATGACCTGAGGAGGCAGAGAGATGTTCTTCAGGAAGAGAGGAAGTATGTGAAGTTCTTACGGATAGTCATATCCTTGTTATTATATGAAATACATATTGCTTTTGAGTTTATGTACTTATCAGAAGGGAAATGTTGCAGATCATATTGGAAGGAGGAATCTGATGTGACGGCTGAAATTGATAGGCTAAGGGAAGAGCTTATGAAGGCGCAGAAAAGCTTGGACCATGCAATGCCTGGGGTATGGAAATATTACTTTTGTTTCACTTTATTTAATTCATGAAACTGGCAGCTTGTGATCTTTCATACTCTTGGGATTTCCTTGGTAATTCCTTGTATGTGTATTCTCACACCCTAAGTATGCACCCACAAATGATCACAAATGATTCCTGGAGTCTGGACATAATATGGAATCATAACAAAATTTGCTTGTATCAGTTTTATTGTGCTTTTTTTTCTTTCTTTTAGACCAAAATTTTCTTAATGCAATCATCTGACGTAGGTGCTTGCCAATCTTAGATATCTTTAGACCAACTAATTGGATTTCATTTTTCTTCTTTGACTGAGTTCACGTAGTGCAATCAATTGACATAGGTCATGATATGAATTGAAATATCTTTGATCTCCTGATTCCACAAATGGATTTTTTTTTCTCCCTTTGTACTGAGTTCTCTTAATGCAATCAATTGACATAGGTCATTATCTGGAGATATTTAGATCCCTCGAATCCACGTATTGGAATAATCAATTGTTTGCAGGACGACATAGATGAAACCTAGTCTTTATAGTGAAACATCAACATGGTACCATTGATATAGTCCCTACTTGGAATATTTGAATGGGTGCTGTAGAAGTTCTGCATTACCGCAGTGAGAGCCTTGCCATGCACATCCACCTACCTTCCACACTTCAGGCCCCAACTCTGATCTAGTTCAGGTTGATAAAAGTAGCATGAGCTTGATTTCTTCTGCTTGATAACTCTTTATCGATGTTTTCCCCCCTTTCACAGGATATCAGGAGAGGCCTGAATTCTGTTAACAGAATCATCAGGGACCATGGCATTTCAGGTGTTTGTGGTCCTATATTAGAACTGGTTGACTGTGACGAGAAGTTCTTCACAGCTGTGGAGGTCACCGCTGCAAATAGGTATGAATCACACCACCTTTTTGAATAGATATTTATTTCTCCATTGTTTTTTTCTTACGTTAATCTGTCTGCTTTGACATAATAGCCTATTTCACGTGGTTGTCGAGAATGATGACATCTCAACGAAGATCATTCAGTTATTGACTCGAGAAAAAGGTGGTAGGGTGACATTTATACCACTTAACAGAGTTAGAGCTCCTGACGTCAGTTGTCCACAAAGTTCTGATTTTGTCCCATTGTTAAAAAAATTGAAATATCGTCCAGATCATCGTCGTGCTTTTGAACAGGTATTATATAGGATTACATATTCTCTATATTATTTGACACCTGCATCTTTCAGCAGGCTAATTTTGGTTACTTTGATTGAGCTCCTGTTAGAAATAAGTACCCATCAATTACATGAGTAAACCTGTCCCCTTGGGTTTTCATCGCATCACACACAACTAAAATTGAATAACTGGTTTGTATCCTTCCGATTGATACAGGCCAAGGTAATTTAGCTATACAATGAAAAAGCATGCTGCTGATTCACATTCGGACATTCCATAAAGTGCTGCTGGCACCTCATTTTTGAGAGCATGCAGTACTCTCTGTGAAGCCTCAAATAGAATATATTTGGCCTCCCTTGCCTTAGCTCCTAGTGACTGACCTCCAGTTAAATGTCTGCCAAGTAGCCAAGGTAGTACAATACTGCTTAAAGGTCTGGGGGTGGCTTGCCTAGGCAGGCTGCTTGGGGCACCTGTCGCTTCCTCCCACGTTGGACGGAAGCCGACGCTCGCCCACCACTCGCCTTCTTCTTCCTCCAGCTCTCCCACGCCTCCCCCAGCCCTGGCGGTGCCCCCGCCACCTCCGCCGCCATGCTAACCTGTTGGCCCCATTCGCCCCCGCCTCCACCTCACCGGGCTCTGGCGGCGCCCCTGCCGCCGCCACACTAACCTGTCGGTGCATGATGCTCTGCCTCCACCGCCTCCCGCCCAGCTCCTGTGGCGCCCCTGCCGCCGCTGCCACGCTAAATTCTCCGGCTCGCCGTTGGTTTCTATGGCCGGAGGAGGAAGTGTTGGATTTCGGGGTACAAACCCACGCGCAATAAATTTTTTTGGCGTCGACGGTGTCAGCGGCTGCGCCGCGGGCTCGCCGGCGACGGTGCAAGGTGGTGGCGTGAGGAGGAAGATGTACAACGCATCGTGGGTCCACTGTTAGCGAGTAGAAGGTGGGGTGGGCGGACAATGCCTTCCGTCTGACTGGGTGGAGGCGATGAATCGCGGCCTGCTTGCCCCCAACTCTGCAACATGGACACAACATCTGCCACAACAAGAATGGCAACCCCTGGTGCAATGCTGGTCATATTCATGATCCCCACGTCACACCCTGGGCACGTCATATTCATGATTGCCATGGCACACCCTGGACACATGACTTTAGACTCTCAGTTCTTAATTATCAAACACCTCTCCTCATAACTACAAGTGCGATGGCATATCATCTAATTCTGTTATTCTTTTGGTATATTTTGCATACATTCTCTTTTCTTTTTTTTTTGTTTAGTTTTATTTCGCCCTTTTACCACCTCTTTTCTTCTTTTCCTTATTTACCTTTATTTTTTTTCTCTATTTTTGTTTGGTTTTCTATTGCTCTTTTCCCACCTCTCTTCTTTGCCATCTTTCTTTTGTTTGTTTGTTTGCTCTTGTGCTTTGGTTCTTCAGGGTTTCATCTCTAGCCTAGGGCTTAGTAGTAGTAGAAATTGTTGTTGTTGCTGTTGTCGTATGATGTATCAGATATTTACGCTGTCAGTTCATTTACATGCTGTGATCCTGGTGAAGCTAATCCTAGAGCAATACATTGCTTAATTTTTGTGTGGTTGAGTGTGATATTGGAGGCTTCTATTCCAAAAGCAACAAGATTTGGTTATTGTGTTCGTTTGATACTTTTTAGCATACTGCTTTTGATTGCTCCTATTGTTTCTGCTTGTTTAAATTTTGTCTAATTGTCTTCCTTTCAACATTATATTGATCCCCTTCAATTATCAACATTATGTCTGCTAGGTTTTTGGCAGGACAGTCATATGCCGTGACCTAGAAACGGCAACCAGAGTTGCACGTAGCCAAGGTCTTGATTGTATTACACTTGATGGTAGGCATGAGCCATAATATTTAACATTTTAGCTGCTAATAATTTAATTATTGATGATTGACTCCGATTATTGTATTAGGTGATCAAGTGGCCAGAAAAGGTGGTATGACAGGAGGTTTCTATGATTCTCGACGCTCGAGGCTGAAGTTCATGAAAATAATCAAAGACAACAAATCAGCAATTGACAAAAAGACGACTCATCTAGAGAATGTTGGAAACAAGCTCAGAGATATCCTGCTTTGGTTAATTGACATGTTTGTTTTTCTAGTGACATGAGGATAATGCAAAGCTGCTATGTCCTGTTATTATCTGCTGCAGCTAAATACTTTTAATCGTGTTACATTCTGCAAACTTGATGAAGCAGCACCTTAAGGTTTTGTTTCTACTATAAACTATTAAACTTCTTGCTCGCATTGCACCTCAAGACAGCATCTATACCATATTATCCTTGTTCAGATCATACGAATCAGAATACTAGTGGTTCTTAATCCATTATATATATATATATATGGGATTGTGTTTTTTTTACTCTTTTACATTCTATGCTTAATTTTGAGAAGTGTTTACTCGGCTTCAAGGTCTAAATCCTTAGAAAATCTGAAAAAATCTCTTGTTGAGTACCGCTTATATGCAAGGCTTTGTTTAATGACAAGTTATCTTGCTGCATAAAGCTTCTTTGTTCTTGAGAAATTTCATATGCTGAATTTCACTTAACTTCCCATACATATAGACAAGAAAATTACAGAATTAGTTACCAAACAGCAGCAAATGGATGCTGAACGTGATCATGCCAAGTCTGAGTTAGAACAATTTAAGGTTGACATTGCCAGTGCAATGAAACAGAAGGAGTCGCTTGAGAAGGCACTTGTAAAGAAGGTACCTTGTTTTGTCTTTATTTTCATTTTTTCATAGAATGTTTTAGTATTGTCCTGCTGCACTCATATTCATATATATGCACAGGAGTCTTAACACATTCTACCTTGCAGGAAAAATCTCTGGACAACATCCGCAACCAAATCGAACAAATTCAGTCTAGCATTGCGATGAAAAGAGATGAAATGGGCACAGAACTTATTGATCAGCTCACTACGGAAGAAAGAGATCTCCTTTCGCGACTGAATCCTGAAATTACTGATTTAAAGGATAAGTTTTTACTGTGTAAAAACACTCGAATCGAAGTTAGTGAAGCAAATTCAATAGTCATGCTTGTCTTTTTCCAAGGAACATTTTTCAGCTCTAAGTGATTATAAACTTTTTTGTAGATTGAGACCAGAAAGGAAGAATTGGAGACCAATCTATCAACTAATCTTATCAGGCGTCAGAAGGAACTGGAAGCAATAATTTCATCTGCAGATTCTAGAACCTTGCCTATGGAAGCTGAATCAAAAGAGCAAGAACTGAAGAGTTCTAAGCGGAATCTCGACGAGTTAACCTCATTGTTGAAGGGTACAAATTCATGCATTAAATATTTATCCCTTCCCTGTATTAAATGTGTAATTTTTAACCGATATGATCCTTTGGACAGCTAATGTCGATGCTATAAACAACTTTACTAAAAAGATGGAGGATCTGAAAAGACAAAGAGATGATCTGAAGGTAACTATTATAGCTATTGTGCTTTTTTTTTTGTCTGGTCTCACTATTGTTGAATTGCTGTGTACTGCATCTCCTTTAATTCAGACTCTTGAAGCTAATTTGGAGCAAACGGTGCAAGATGGGGCCAAAGACTTGGAACAGTTGATGAACAGCAGGAGCATTCATCTGGCCAAGCAAGAGGAGTGCATGAAGAAGATTCGAGACCTGGGCTCCTTGCCTGCTGATGCTTTTGACGCGTACTGCATTCTATTTTTTGCATAATGCTCTCCTTTCTTTAGTCTTTTGCATCTTCGTTCATTATAATTTGTGTTTGTCAATGGCGTCATTAATATACATAGATTTTCTGCATATAAACACCACAGTTGCTAGGATTGAACTTCTTGTCTTTTGCTAAAATTGTAGTTACAAGAGGAAAAACAAGAAACAGCTGCAAAAGATGCTCTATGAATGCAACGAGCAATTGAAGCAGTTCAGTCATGTCAACCAAAAGGCTCTTGACCAGTATGTGAACTTCACAGAACAACGTGAACAACTGCAGAGACGACGGGCTGAACTTGATGCTGGTGATCAGGTAGTATTTTATGTCAGGCATCAATGTTGTAAGCCTAGAATCTTATAAAAACCATTGATCTGTATTGTAGAAAATTTGTCAACTCATAAAATCTCTTAAGACCAATGATCTGTTTTGCAGAAAATTAGGGAACTCATATCTGTTTTAGACCAAAGGAAAGATGAATCAATTGAGCGCACGTTTAAAGGGGTTGCAAGGCACTTCCGTGAAGTGTTCTCTGAGCTAGTGCAAAATGGTCATGGATATTTGGTTATGATGAAGAAAAAGGTGTCTTTCCTTTGCTTTACTCAGTACTGACCTTCATCTGTTATCCTGTTTCGGCGCTTGATGTCCTGTCACCTACATGCCATTGTTCTAATTTTTTATGTTAATTTCTGGGTGTTCCTTGATGCAAAAGCAATGGTACATGCAGAGCTCAGTTTTTTTATTCAAGTTTAAATGTTTGAGAGCTATGAAATTTCTGCAATTTCCTGAAAATTTTCCCCTGTGTTGTCTTAAAGGTGAGTAAATCACTTACTTTGTAATGTTTATTATGTGTTCCTTGCTACTAGGATGGTGATGCTGGTGATGATGATAATGATGAGGATGGACCTCGCGAACCAGATCCGGAAGGCAGAATAGAGAAGTATATTGGTGTGAAAGTCAAGGTATGTCTTGTTTGCGTATCACACCCATGGTTTAAATAACCGCGGTTAACCGGCCGGTTATCCTGGTGAACCGCATAACCGGTCCGGTCACCTTGGCTGACCGGTCAGCCGCTAATAACTGACCCTGTTACTGTAACAATTCGGTTAACCAGTCGGTTTTCCACCAAACATTCAAAATGATATGAGGAAGAGGGGGGGGGGGGGGTGTATCTGTTTTTGGTGGCTGTATCCAGTGAATCTTTGCTGAAATTTGTAGAATGCTACTTGTGATTCAGGTTTCTTTTACTGGAAAGGGAGAAACTCAATCTATGAAACAATTATCAGGTGGACAGAAAACCGTGGTGGCATTAACACTGATTTTTGCTATCCAACGATGTGATCCAGCTCCATTTTATCTCTTTGATGAGATTGATGCTGCTCTGGATCCACAGTACAGGACAGCTGTCGGGAGTATCCTTTTTATTTGTCTTCTCTCAGTGTATTTTCCTCCTCATAAAAGAATAATGTTTTTCTTGTCTTGTCTTAGACATTTCTATAGTCTAGCTCATTTTCTAGCTTTAGCTGCACATCATTAATGCCTCCTCTTTTTTGTCCTCGCGGCACTAGAATCTTGCTGCTGCTCTCCTTGACTTCTGTCCCAGATATGATCCGCCGTCTAGCTGATGAGGGTGACACTCAGTTCATTGCGACCACATTCCGACCAGAGATTGTAAAAGTTGCTGATAAAATATATGGTGTGACACACAAGAACAGAGTAAGCTTCATCAACGTGGTGTCGAAGGAGCAGGCTCTGGACTTCATTGAGCATGACCAGACGCACAATGCCAGCTGAGGCAGAAGTGTAATGTATAGACCCTTTGTTCTTGGCACGCTTGCATGATTGTCTCGTTCTCGTTGATCCTTACAAGTTCTCGGCTTTTTTTTTTTCCACAGGCAGACGCTAACACAGAGGATAGAGTGTGGTAATCTGTTAGTCACTCCACACTCTGTCATGATATTGTGGCTTGTGGTTGATGTAGCTGTGTATATGTAGTTAGCTATTGAAGAGCTTTGTTTATCTGTCAGCGTTGTACGCTTTGCAACTTGATATTCTGATTGTGGCTACAACTTTGTACAAACATTTGTCTGTAGTTAGCTATCGTATATGTTGTTTATTTAAACTGTCTCGGTGGTGATACTTACGTAGTCAGGTGCGACCACTGCCTACAAAGGTTGTCGAAGCTCCGTTTGCGGTCTCCTGGGACCTTGTCTTCATGTCCAGCAACTCGTTTGCTGGCGTGATGTGGCAAAGACCGGATGGACGTTGCTGTGAATTGAAGCACCAGCCTTTTATTCTAATAATCGGGGTTGAAGAACTAACACTGGTAAAAGAACAATTGCGCTCATTGCACGCATTACAATTTCTTCGAATTCTGAAGCTCGCTCGTAGAGGACACGGATGTTTCAGGTGGGCGTATTGCAAACCTGTGGTAAAGTATGAAACTAATCAACCCCAATTCAACAACTCACCGTGACCTTGCTAACTGTGAAGCGCTAAGCCTAATATAACCACTGTTTTAGCTGTTGCTTATAGTACACGGGAGACTAGACGAGTGAGGTGAGGTCCAAAGCCGCTGGCTCTAGCTAGTACCTTTCCTTCTTATGCCCAGAGAGGGAGACATTGATTCAGCCTTAGCCTGGCGAAAACTGCACGTCTTGAGTGGCCAAGTGACTCGCACAGGCAGCACAGCAAGTTAAAGCCTGGCGCTGCTGGTAAAAGCCAAAGCGGCTCTTGGCTCGGCTTGCATTCCACATCACTCATTCGACTCTCTCACAAAAGCAGACAGTTCACCACCTTTGCTTTGCTTGTCACTCATCATTCACCATGGCTCGTCTCCTCCCCTTTCTCCTGCTGCTCCTCATCGCCGCCTCCACCGCCTCGTCGCAGTCGCCGGCCGCCGCGCCCTCCGCCTCCCACTCCGGCGCCGCAACCTCCCCCACCTCCTCCTCCTCCGCGGCGGCACCAGGCCCATCCTCCACCACCCCAATCTCCACCGCCCCCGCGGCGTCCCCCTCCCACTCCGGCACCAAGCTCACCGCCCCTGCCGCGTCCCCCGCCACCCAGTCCACATCCTCCCCGCCGACGCCTCCGCCCACATCCTCTCCCCCGACTCCGGCGCCCACAAGCTCACCCCCGGCGCCCACTCTCCCCGCCCCAACCACCGCGCCGGCTCCGTCCCCCGTCGCCACCGCATCCCCGCCGCCCGCCGTGCCGGCACCGTCTCCTCCGACCGTCGCGCCGACGCTCTCCCCTCCCCCGGCCCTGGCTCCGGCGCCCGTCCTCGCCGCCGCCCCGGCTCCCGTCATCCCCACCACCGCCGCCGCCGCCCCGGCGCCCGCGCCCAGCAGCAAGAAGCCCAAGGAGATGGCTAAGAAGAAGCGCGCGGCCCCCGCGGCGTCCCCGCTCGCCGCCGCATCCTCCCCCGCCACCACCGCCGCCACCGGCGGCCTCCTCGCGCCCGGCCCCGGGCCCTCCGCCGCCGACATGATGGTACGTACTTCCCCCCTCACACCATCCGCACGGTTGCGGCAACGGCACCAGCCAGCAGCGCCGTTACTCCCACACTGGGCACACGTACACGCGTCGTGGTCCCAGGCTCCCAGCCGTCATCGGATTCCAGACCACGGCGCGGTTAGCCGGATTTGATCGGTTCTTCCGGTTCGCGCCCGCGTGCACGGCGCCCGAGGCGCGGCTGGCGCTGGGCCCCACGCGTCGGGGAGGGTATGTCATGTCGGGCTACGCGACCAGGGACGGACAGACCGCCGCGCCCCACCACCACTTCCCGATGCTTTTTTTTTTGACGGGCCCGCGTCTCGCAGCGCCCGTTGCATTGCATGCATGCACGAGTAATTCCCGCGTCGCGGTGGGCCCTGGCGCATCTCACTGTTCTCTTTCAATGAATATTTTTTTTCTTCTAAATGCGTCTCACATGACGTGTGGGACCGCCGGTATGAGTTTTCTGGGTAGACCGGTCAACTTGACTTTTTTATCATCGTGCTCGCCTTCTGACTGCTTCTGGGACCTGCCTTTTTGCAGAGCGGCGCGGCGCGTGGACGCACGGCAGCAGCAGCGGGAGGCGCGGCCGCGGCGGCGATGCTGCTCGTGACGCTGGTGCTGTCGCTGACCGCGGGCCCGGCGCTGGCCTAGGGACGGTGTGGTGCGGCCGCGTTCCAGCGAGCCACTGCCGTCCGTCGTCGCTACTTCTACTATTACTACTTACTGTTGCTGCGAGAGGAGGGAGAGGGAGGGGTCAGTGGTGATAATCTGATTTTATGATGTTATGACATGGCGAAGCTAGGCTAGATAATATTCGTGGTAGTGGGTGCTTTTGCTTGGAGATGTGACTGTCTGTGTACACCACCGTGTCTGGGGACTTTGCAGCATGGGATCTACCATTGATCAGCAGCATCTGTCGCGTTATTGTGTCCTCAAAGTTTGAGAGAAACTGTGATACGTTACTGATTACTAGTTTAGGCTAGCTTACAATTGCTCCACCTTTTGGGAAAAAAAAAAAGATCATTGATTAAACCTACGTACAACAAAGATGTGAGCTTAGGGCCTAGTATGCCCCTACTCGATGCTATATAAGGCACTTTAACTTTTGATAATTTGTACCTACATGCTTTTCAAAATGGTCTAGTGCTTAGGACAGATGCCCCTACAACCGAAGTGCAGGGAGAGCTGAATGGTGATAATATGATTCTGCGATATCATGACATGGGCAAAGCTAGGTTACACGATATTCAGGGTAGTGGGTACTTTTGCCTCATATGTGGCTCTGTACACCATCCGTGTGTTTGGACTTTGGAGCATAGATGATCCATTAATCAACATTTACAATTTCTTTCATATCTGCTAATCTTTAGCTAGCCTATTTTTTTTACACAAAACTGTGGCGTCATTCATAGAACCTACATGAGGTTTTAGATTTTGCAACTCAAAGGATTGTACCATCTTTGAGAACCATATATTATTTTGAGAATCATCTTGTAATTAAAGCTCAAATAGCAGAATTTATTAATATTTTATCTGATGAAATTTATGGTCATTGTAGCAGAAGAATATGGGTTTTGAACCAGTACAACCTTCTTTTTGGGTTTCTGATTTTTCAGGATTTTTTAGAAGTTTTTAATCAAACCTTTGATTTTTTTTAGATAATGAAAATATATTCCTTTAAACCTTTAAAATGGGCTAGTGCTGCTTACATGTATGTCTCTTAGGGGGTGTTTGGGAGGACTCTGCTCCTCAGCGGAGCAACTCCACTCCCAAACTCTGCTCCAGAGTTGCTCCACTGAGGAGCTGGAGTGTTCTGCAGACCTGTTTGGCAAGTTTGTTGCTCCAACTCTAGAAAAGAGAGTTTTGAGGGTGGATTGCCATTGTTGCCCTTGGTTCGTTTCCCTTCTTGTTATCGAGAAGAATGACAATAACGAGCTATTATTCATCATATATCCGTAGATACTAGAATTTTAATAGAGAAAATTAAGTTTTTAACAACTTAATAATAATGATAAAGTGCTATCATATTACATATCCCATACAAAATAAGCATGTGACATCCAAATATATTACAAGCAATTTCCCTACTCACTCCACCCAAGGGACAAGGATGTTGCCACGCTATCACGAAAAGCGTCCATTGTGATGAAACTTGGCTCGGAGGTTGAATCATCTGAGGCATGTGCTGACACGGCATACATGTTGTATCTATCCGAAATAGTTGGCACAAAGTTAGGATCACGATCACAATTTTCAAAGTCTACATCAACACTTGAATGCTCACGAATAAAATTATGGAGAACCATGGTGGCAGCAACAATATTGCATTGTGTCAGCATTGTATACTTTGGTGGCATCCTCTAAAGAATTTGCCATTTGTTCTTCCATAGCGCAAAAGATCGCTCAATGACATTCCGAATAGAAGAATGCACCCGATTGAACTTCTCTCGTGAACTACGCGGCTTCATACCTCTATGCTACTCGGGCATGTGGTATCTTTCGCCCTTGTATGGAGCAAGGTATCCTGGACGGTTAGGGTAGCCTGCATCTACAACATAATATTTCCCTAGACATATGAATTGGAATAATTAGAAAATTAAATAAGTGTCACAAACAGCAAGCAATTACATACACATGTGAATTACAAAAATGTACCTTGTGGTGGGTGTGGAAAGGTCTTTTCATGTACTTTGAAAGCATGGTACAAGACAGTAGTGTCATGATAAGATCCTGGTTGACCAGCAGCCACATAAGTGAAACACATATCAAAATCACAGACATCAAGCACATTTTGAGTTGCAATTCCAGTCTTTCCAATATGCCTCACTTGTTCCTCAGGAGAAAGAGAGACATGGACATGAGTTCCATCAATAGCACCAATACAATCCTTAAAGTATGGATATGCTCTCTTGTCATCCCTAATTCTTTTGTGAACATTGTGGAAATTAGGATCTTGAAAGTGCCTAGGGGGGGGGGGGGGTGAATAGGCACAAATCCCTGAAAATGACTTAATAATAAAAGTTAAATGCGCAGAGTCGGACTTGTCCGACGATCATGAGTAAAGTGCACCTTCTTATCCGATGACACTGGATAGAAAAGTAGATCGGGTGATAAAAACGTCAAACTAGTTCAAGCCAAGCTAGGAACAAGTGATTACAAGCTAGAGGAAGCTGTAGAAAAGAGTAAATGAACTAGCATGTAACCTACACAAGTTAATTTGAGAAACACAAAGCAAACCCTAAGTAATAAGATTAAGAGCAAGAACAAGTAAATGAAGGACAAGTAATAAAGCATACAAGAGAAACGAGATTTTTCACCGAAGTTCCGCTCTACAAAGAAGCCTACGTCTTCGTTGAGGGATCCATAAAGGACCGGGTCTCTTTCAACCCTAAACCTCTCCAAGTGATCACAAAGATCTAATTCGGTGTTCCACTAGCAACTCCACAAAGGAGGGATCAATACAAACTTCCCGAGGCATCACCACACGAGTTGGGAGCTCAACGGGCACCTCTAACCGTCTAGGGGATGAATCCCCAAGAGTAACAAACACACGAGTTGTCGGCGGTGAGGATGAACCAAGTGCTCAAGAGGATGAAAACTTGGAGGTGATGGAGCTCTTCAATCTTCTCTCAATCCCTTCACAAATCAAGAGTGGAAGCAAGGAAGGAGAGTTGGGGAGAGCAAAGTGAGCTTGAGAGTGTTTTTGAGTGGAATGAGTGACCAACCGACCAAGGGGCGAGATGGGGTCCTATTTATAGCCCATGGAGAAAAAGAGCCGTTTGGGGGGATATTTCTCAGATCTGCATCGAACTAGTCCGATGATCATCGGACAAGTCCGATGAAACAAGGTGGCACGGTTCCTGGAGTTCAAAGGACTTGCCCGATGCCTCAGACAAGTCTTGTCCGTCGGACAAGTCCGACGGGACCAAGGAGGCAGAGGTACTGGAGTCCGATGGATAAGTGAAAGGACCTTGATGTCGCCTAGAGGGAGGGGGGGGGTGAATAGGCGAAACCTGAAATTTACAAAACTATTTCGCACAAATTAGTACTAAACCGATCTAATCGGTGTGCACTGACAGAAACAGATCAAACACCCCAAAATTTAATTCTAGTTCAAATAAGACTTGAGGTAGTGCTCCAGGAGATTTTTCTTAGCACATACACTCTGTACCTGCACACAAAATGGTACTACCAAGTAGATCAAAGTGGAAGCACAAATATGAACTAGAAAACAACTAAAGTGCAAACCAAGGAGGAGACACGATGATTTGTTTACCGAAGTTCGGAACCACACCACTGTGATCCCTACATCTCCGTTGAGGAAGCTTGAGCTGCTCACAAGGCCAACTCCAAGACGGGTCTCTTTCAACCACTTTCCCCACTCCACTAACTCGATCTTTTTCCTTGCGGAGGCAAGATCACAACCCTCACAAACGGTCCCAAGGCTCACCACAAGCTTGGGAGCTCTAGGGCGACGCCTAGCCGTCTAGGAGGCTTCACCTCCAAGAGTAACAAATGCTTCACGAGTTACTTGACGACAGCCCAAAGTGCTCAAGGCTTAGGATTTGCTCACTTGTGCTCACACACTCAAATCTCTCAACCCAACTCAAAGATATTGCTAGAATCAATCAAATCTCACAAAGAGAGGTTAGGGAGAGCTCAAATGGCTGTTGGAATGATTTTCAGTCGGGCAAGAACCAGGAGCAGCCAAAGGGAGAGGTGGAGGGGTATTTAAACACGATTCTAGAAACTAGCCGTTAGGGCTGTCAGACTCACTCCGGTTTGACTGGTATGACACACCGGTCTGACCGGTTGGAGACAAGCCACCCAACCATACTAGCCAAAAAGACTCCACAAGATACCCACTAGGCTGCTAAAGAACTCAAACTAAATACCCAACTGAATCCAAAAACTCTATTAAAACCAAAAACTGGATCCAAAAACTCTATTAAAAATGGTCTGACAGGTTGAAGCACTGCAGCACACTCTAGGTTGGGTTTAAGGTCTCTCAAAAGGCTTCTCTCTAGGTTTTGAGCACTTTTGACATTGTAAT
Source organism: Eleusine indica (assembly GCA_030378355.1). Lineage (NCBI taxonomy): Eukaryota > Viridiplantae > Streptophyta > Magnoliopsida > Poales > Poaceae > Eleusine > Eleusine indica. The sequence continues at coordinate 14,899,989 of CM059494.1, forward strand.
TAACACATGTTGCATCCCTCTTGATAGAACGACAGCCTATACTCAAGAAATAAATAAATAACACTAAAAGTATTGCTTGAGCTTGAGATAATTCCATTTGCCGATATTCTTCATATTTCTCTTTATGAGGGAAATCAACTTTTTCAGCACTTGATCCTTGAGCTGATGACTATGGAGAATTAATTCATAGGGTCAAAACTCCACTTTTCATCCATGTCACCTTTTTCTTCTTGATTCAAAAATAATTGACACTTAGAAACATGTGTCTTCATGGCTTCTTTGATCCATCGGATTCAAGCATCCACTTGCTCTTCTCCATTACAAAGGTCCTTCGGCGCCAAGCCTCATGCTTACCCTTCTCCAAAGTATGGTCCTTCGCAGCCAAGTCCTTGCCAACCCTTCATCAACTTACCATCATGATTCACACATCTCCTTGTATCATCCATGAGCACACGATTGATATTTTATTTAGATGTATTTGATTCCTTTTGATGTGTAGCAAACAATAAGGTCAATACTCAATACCAATGTCCATAGTAAAAATATGCTTGACACATCAACTAGATTCTTTTGTTTCTTGTCACATTGCTTGATCATCAACAATTGCTTAGTCATATATGTCACTTGATTTGTAGTAGAGAATATCCACATAGCGACATATTTCTTCTCATTCATTACAAGCTTTGTCATATGGCATATATCATGTGCACTTAGAATATCCATATACAACCATGTCTTGATACATAAATATTCTTATTGATATCACCATATAATTCCTGTTACCACTCAACAAATACATTAGCTCTTTAATCATGTTGTCATCCAAACATCAAAACCCACTAGGAGGCCTAGATGCACTTTCAATCTCCCCCTTTTTGGTAATTGATGACAACCCGATTAAAGCTTCACATTTAAATCAAAACTGGTTTTGAATGCAGTGATATACTTCAAGCTCCCCCTAAATATGTGCATGAGATTGAAATTTCAGATTTGGCTTTAAAATACTAAAAGCACATATTCAATTAAAAACATGGAGCTCCCCCTATATCTCTGCATTCGTGGGGTGCAAAACAAGTGTGAAGTGATAATACGTGATGCATATGACAAAGCATTTAGCAAAACGAGAAAAACCAGCAAAAACCAAACTCACACCGGTCTGACCGGTATGACACACCGGTCTGACCGGTGTTGCTGAAATTTCCAGCAAAGAATAAGTCATCAACCAATAATTCATGTCACACTAACATAATATCACTTAGATAAATGAAGGTTCATGAGCACATAGTAGCACACATTACAATGGTTCTCAAGTTCACACGATGAAACAATGATTATTACAAACCCAAGTGGTTCAGAAAATAGTTCACACCGGTCTGTCCGGTATAACATACGGGTCTGACCGGTTGGACAAATTCACTCCAAGAACCGGACTAACTGATCTTGAACTGATCTCTCTACTCCTTGCATACTTTTAAATGAAACTTGAAGCTTTAATCCTTTTCTTCTCCCTCTTTGTCAACAATCATCCAAAAAGAAGAAAAGAAGTCTAAAGGAGTAAAATACCGCTGCTCTAGCCATCGCCGGGAGTGAGGTCATCCAGGTGCGACCAATGAGGTCCAGTGAATGATTCTCCAAAGATATTAGCAGCTAGGTCTTCAATACCGCTGCACCTTGGCTGTTCTAGTGGAGGAGATGGTGGAGGTTGTGAGAAATTTGGTGGTGGCCCAAACTGCTGCTGATTAGTAAGTCCTACATATCCAACAATGAATGGATCTGAATCTCCCATGTGTCCTCTACTACTGCTGCTAGAGCCATGAATCTGAGTGTAGTAGTCCTCATCTTGCCATCTTCTATATCTTTCCATTAGAGGTGTTGGCGGCCGTCCTTCTTGTCTAGGTGGTGAGGGAGGATCCAAAGGAAACTAAGCTCTCTCAATTCTTCTCAATCTTCTAGACAAATCTGCTCTCTCTTCTCTAGCATGAGTTTCCACATCATGGTTTGTTCTGAACATACCAAAACCCATGTTGAAAAGCTTCTTAATTGGAGAGGTCGATTTTTCTCGATGTTTGGAGGACTGAGTCTGCCACTGGCTAGGCAGACCGGTCTGACTGGTATAACCAACCGGTCTGACCGGTTGAGATTGCTGGTGTTGGTGCTGCTGTTCTGAGGGTTCATCTGAGTGATGTGGAGAAGTAGGAAGTGGTACTATTGGTTATTTTGATGGTATTGGCTTGAGAGGGGCATGAGGAGGAGGGTCTTCCTTTGGAAATTCTATTTTTGTCACTTCCTCAATCATGAACATGAGGTATGGATTAAAAGCACAAGTCTTGAGAGGGTTCATGGATATGCTCTTGATCTTCTCCCAAATGTAACCTATCACACTGAATGGTGGTGCCCCATCTCTCATTCTAGCCAGCAAGTCTCTTGCATAAGAAGAAATATGTGAAGGATCTCCATCTCTTGGTGCAAGAGTTTTTCTGAAAAGACGATTCAAAACCGAGTAGAAGGTGTACATGTTGGTGATGGTTCCAACATGCACCACTTCACCTTGTGGATACATGAAGATCATCTCTTTCACATCAAGTGGATTTCGAAGATGTATTTTCTTTCGGTTGTAATCTCCTTTCTCATAACCTAAAAGATATGCAAAATCCACATAGGAGTTTTCATACCAGCGACCTTCTGTCATCCAATGCATTTTTCTTACATTTCCAGCCTCCTCATTGAACAAGGTTGCATAGAATTAGGCTATTGTCTCCTTGTTCCAATGAAATTTGAAACCCATCATTTTCTTTGTGTGTGTCCTCTCACAAGCTGCAATTACTTGATTAAAGGTTGGGTCATCATAGTGAGCTATCCAATTCCAATCCACCCATTTAGATTCAGACACTTGTCTTTTCTTTGTCATGATGACAGTCTCATAAAATCCTGCTGAAACAATGTGTGGAACCGATAGTCAATTGCACTCTTTTGCAGCCTTCTAGGATTTTTCTTCCTTTCCTTTTTCACTTCCTCTGTTGCACCTTTGCTTTTATAGTTTGTTGGTTGATATCCCATAGCCTTAGATGGAGTCCTTATAAAAGGCTTATCCTGAAATTGTGTCTTTTTAACTTGACTAGCAATCTCCCTATCCTCATTTTCTTCCTCATCATCTTCATTTCTGACAGTATTAGTGATGTCGTCATCATTTATGTCATTGTCACTCTCTTGAGCAGCCATCTCTTCCTCCTGTATTGAGACACAAAAGGTCTCATCCTCAATCTCATCCTCTTCATCATCACCACTAGATTCCTCACTAGAAGCCTCATGCATTTCCTCATCTTCCTCAACAACTATTTGATCAATATCCATGCTAGCTCGAGTGAAATGAGTGACTAAACCGTTCAAGGGACAAGTTGGGGTCCTATTTATAGCCTAGTCACCAAAAGAGGCATTGAAAAGGGAAAAACTCAGATCTATATCGGACTTGTCCGATGATCATAGGACAAGTCCGATGAAATAGGATGATGAGCTCTCTGGAGTCCGATGGAGATGTCCGATGCATAGGACAAGTCCGATGATCATAGGACAAGTCTGATGATCATAGGACATGTCCGACGGCTCCAGAGTGATATGCTCTCTGGAGTCCGATGGACTTATCCGATGCATAGGACAAGTCCGATGATTTGCAGCAGGAGAAGGGATCTTGGCTGAGCTTATAGAATTTTTAGCACTTGGTTCACTTCCACTTCATACTTTTGTGTCCCTCTCCTCTTTTTTTTTCTGGTCACTTCTTGGACAAGATCTCAGATTTGAATATTATCAGGTCCTTCCAATTCAACCATCTTTGGACCATATCGAGAGATTTCAATTCTTTTCATTCAGCCATCTTTGGATTAGATAGTAGATTAACCTTGGAGATATGATATTTCAAGGAATAGATTTGTGAACTTGAGAGAATCTATTTACTCATGGCCAGCCAACATGCACCAAAGAGAACAATGGCCATGATTGCATAGACATGATCACAGAGACCGAAAACTTCAAAAGTTTTGAAAAACCACACAACCTAGCAGTTCTAGATAGATTTTTCAAAACACTTATACTAGAGCACTTCAGGAGCAAGAAATAACCAAGAAGTCCTTTTAGCTTATTTATTTTATACCTTTTTATCAAAATAACTTTTGACCTAACAAATGTCAAACTTCATGGATATGGTATAAGTCAAATATCTAAGATACTCGAACTCATCAAGTGACACACACTCAACAAGACTTGAATGAATATCAGCTCAAAACACACCCTAATCATGCAAAGGCCTAGATGCTCAATATATTAAAAAGCAACTGAACTATAAAACATACCTTTGCCATACGTCTCAATTTCTTCATTTCGATGAAGAATAACCAATAACTTGTACCATTTTCAATAATGATCTTGCCATCTCATCCAACTAAAATTTAACTCCTTAAATGAGTTTATGAGAGGCCCAAGTGGCACAAGCTCTCATAAGTATAATGCACGTACTATATATATTAGAGAATAAGGATCATCATGCATTGCTTGACACCACTGCTAAATTTTGAATTTAGCATTCTTTTCTGCTTCCCGTGGAGACGAACCCTCTTATTATGAGACTATGCAATCACTTAGATGAGAAGATTAGTCCCATAAACCAAAGTTATAGAGTAGACTCCCCCTTGATACATGCTAAGCTTTTGAATTTGCTTTGTTTAAGCATGATTACTCAATCAATAGTGTTAAGGAGTCTAAATGATAACTTGGTCACAAATGTGTATTAAGTATAAGTAGAGGAAATACAAGAGATACTTACAAACATACATACACACAGGTGTCGTGGATGTCAATGATTACAGAGAATATTTCAGATTGTCTAGCAATTTGATCTTCTTGACCACCACTGTCAGGATACAAGAATCATAGGATTTTTTAATTGACTTCAACCGATCTGACCGGTAACACACACTGGTTCGATCGGTGTCTCTTTGGTCAGTTCTTCATTTTGTTGATTCTTGCTTTGTTTCTTTTCCACATGTTCAAGTGATGCTTTATCTCTATCAAGATGAATACCTTGCTCTACTAGAGAGCCATTAAGAGCATCATATGGTACAAATAGATAATACTAGGAATGTTCATAGCATGAATGTCTATAAGATGAAATTATAGCAAAACATTCATGAGCAGAGACATAGTTCAGAACTTATCTGTTTTGAGATACTATTGGATCATCATAATTAAGTTTTATTTCATGCTTGAGAACTTGAGTGTTACTCCACTTTTATTGGTGTGTGTCAAGCCTCCAATGTATCTCGTGGTACCTGCAAGCTCAATCAGGTTCTCTTTGGTACCCAATATTGGTTGGGTCCTTCAAGATTAGTCAACAAAGATTTTGGCACCCAAATGACTTTAGTGCCAACATGTGGTGAACAAATCACCTTTGTAGCACCATTGACCATTTTTTCTTTGCCTTGCTCACTAGAAATAGAATTGATCACTTTGGACTCAGTTGTGTTACCATTTGGACAATCCTTGCTTAGGTGTCCTTTGAGTCGACACGTGTAGCATGTTCTTCTTTTGATCTTGGCGATGATCTCCTTTTCTTGTTTCTGTTGTGCCTTTATAAATCCTTGCCTTGTTCTCAATGCAACTCAACCATTTGTGATCATGTCAATTTTATGACCAGAAGTAGTACTAGACCGGTCAGACTGGTATGTCCAACCAGTCAGACCGGTTTGGCCTGCACATTTCTGTCCAGATGGGGAAGATGTACAAGACATGATCATATGACCTTTCTTCTTGCATCCAAAGCACACAATGGCTTTGATGAGCTTTCTTTGTCTTCTTGAGAGTCTTGCTTTGCTCTCAATCATGGTAGAGCACATAAATGAATAATGACCCATATCGGAGCACTTGAAGCATTGGGTATGGTCAAGATTCTTCTTTTCTTGTTTCTTGTGCTGAGGAGACTTGTAATTTGGTTGAGGTTCAGGTCTAGTGACTGTTGTATCCATCTCAAGCTTCTTCACCATGTTGTCACAGTTATCTTGGGATGATTGCACTTGAACCTTACCCATCAACCTTGCCACTTTGTCTTCAAGCCTCTTGACTTCTAGCTTTAGTTGATCATTTTCTTGAGCTATGAAGTCATCACAAGATTCTACAGCAATTTGCTCAACATTTGAATGTTGGCTTTGAGAGCAATAAGAATTAGCACAAATAAATTCAATAGACTTTTGTGAGCATGTGTAGTTTTGTGTGAGAGGTTGATAAAACTTTACCGATGTCAACACAACCTCATGAGTAACTTGTAGCATAGCATGTGAGTCTTGGAGCGCTTGATGAGAGCACATGAGCTCTTCATGTGCTCTCATGATCTTTTTGCATAGTAACATGCTTGCTAGTGAGCACCTCAAGATCATACTTGAGATCAATATTCTTTTTCTTTAGAGCTGCTGCACAAGAAAAAGCATTAGTAGCACAAGTATATTTCTTTAATAGTTCTTCATGTTTACCAACCAAGGAAGCATGCGAGTTGTTGAGTTTCTCATGCTCTTCATTTAGAGCTTTGAGCTCTTCCATTTTGCCAATGAGAAAATCTTCTTGCTTCTCTAACTGAATATCTTGCTCTTGAATCCTTCCTACAAGCTTCATAACTTTGAACAAGTCTTTCCTGCTTATCTTGTCAAACTCAAAGTCATCATCTTCAATTTCACTCTCATCTTTCTTGGTTTGCTTCTTCTTTCGCTTGGCCATAAAACAAGTACCATGACCCTTGTGCAAGGATTGTGATGTTGATTCTTCACTTGGTCGATGACGCTTGTTTTTCTTCTTGGTTTGCTTCTTCTTTCGCTTGGCCATAAAACAAGTACCATGACCCTTGTGCAAGGATTGTGATGTTGATTCTTCACTTGGTCGATGATGCCTGTTTTTCTTCAGCTGAGCAATTGTTTGTCTGTTCACACCGGTCTGACCGGTATGAGCAACCGGTCTGACCGGTTGCATCAGACTTGCATCTGCAACATAGTTTGGGCTTGCCGTGGACTTCGAATACTTTTCTCTAAGAGCGTTCCACAACACATGAGCATCTTTTAAGAAACCATGCTCCTTATAGATCTTTATCTCAAGATCTACACTTAAAGCACTCAACAAGGTATTAGTAGCTTGAGCATTTTGTTGCAAGCTTTTTACTTCCTCTTCGGAGCAATTATCCCTATTAAAATTTAGGGGACAAATGCTTACATCCATAATGCTCAGTAAAATAGGATCAATAGCCTTAAGTACTTCTAGCATGCATTTACACCAAGACATGTAGTTTAAGCCATCAAGCAGAAGTTCTAGACAATTGTCACCTTTTGATGACATCTTTACTCACGGCGGTTAAGCTTTGTTGTGAGTCCTTGCTCTGATACCAATTGAAAGGACCTTGATGTCGTCTAGAGAGGGGGGGGGGGGGTGAATTGGCGAAATCTGAAATTTACAAAACTATTTTGCACAAATTAGTACTAAACCAGTCTGACCGGTATGCTCTACCGGTCTGACCAGTGTGCACTAAAAGAAGCAGATCAAACACCGCAAAATTGAATTCTAGCTCAAATAAGACTTGAGGTAGTGATCTAGGAGATTTTGCTTAGCACATACACTCAGTACCTGCACACAAAATGGCACTACCAAGTAGATCAAAGTGGAAGCACAAATATGAACTAGGAAACAACTAAAGTGCAAACCAAGGAGGAGACACGATGATTTGTTTACCGAAATTCGGAATCACACCATTGTGATCCCTACATCTCCGTTGAGGAAGCTTGATCTGCTCATAAGGCCTACTCCAAGCCAGGTCTCTTTCAACCACTTTCCCCACTCCACTAACTTGATCTTTTTCCTTGCAGAGGCAAGATCACAACCCTCACAAACTGTCCCAAGGCTCACCACAAGCTTGGGAGCTCTAGGGTGACGCCTAGCCGTCTAGGAGGCTTTACCTCCAAGAGTAACAAATGCTTCACGAGTTACTTGACGACAGCCCAAAGTGCTCAAGGCTTTGGATTTTCTCACTTGTGCTCACACACTCAAATCTCTCAACCCAACTCAAAGATATTTCTAGAATCAATCAAATCTCATCGGACTTGGATCAGCTTGGATCGCCAAGTGCTCAAGAGGATGAAAACTTGGAGGTGATGGAGCTCTTCAATCTTCTCTCAATCCCTTCACAAATCAAGAGTGGAAGCAAGGGAGGAGAGTTGGGGAGAGCAAAGTGAGATTGAGAGTGTTTTTGAGTGGAATGAGTGACCCACCGGCCAAGGGGCGAGATGGGGTCCTATTATAGCCCATGGGGAAAAATAGCCGTTTGGGAGGATATTTCTCAGATCTGTATCGGACAAGTCTGATGGTCATTGGACAAGTCCGATGAAACAAGGTGGCACGGTTCCTGGAGTCCGATGGACTTGCTCGATGCCTCAGACAAGTCTTGTCCGCAAGGAGGCAGTGGTATTGGAGTCTGATGGATAAGTGAGACACGTCGGACTTTCCTCATGGTGTTGGACAAGTCCGACATCCGTCAGACAAGTTTGATAGCACGGAGTGGCAGACATACTGGAGTCCGATGGAGTTGTCCGACACGTCGGACAAGTCCGATAAAAAACCTCTGGAAAAGTGTATTTGACTAGGAAATGAGATTTTAGCACTTAGTTCACCATCGCTTCACACTTTTGTGTCCCTCTTAATAGTACGGATTTTTCTATACTCAAGATTTAAAATAAAAACTCCATGAACTTCATTCTTGAGCATATTTTAAATTTCATCTTTGAAGCACTTTGTCATCTTCTTTTCTCCTTTTTTCTTTTATGCATTTTTTTCACCAAACTTTGAAGTGTTATCTATACACATGTTCAATAAAATATTAGTCTATTCTTAATTGTATTGATGCCAATCACTAAAATAAAATTAGAGGCCTAGATGCACTTTTAGATCTGTTGGTCTCAAGTAATGTTCAGCCATTGCAACTAGACAACACAACACCTCATGAAATTTTCTACTTATGGTTTCACCAGAGTGTTTGAACCTATTTTGTCCATGTCTATTTGAATCACAAGCAACAACAATAAAGAGAAATATTCCTAGCATCTCATAGGTGTTCATATGTTTGGAGGGTTGCAATCCATACCTTTCTACCAACACATCATGAAGATCAAAAAATACTTCGGTGTTCATCCTAAGGATTCTCTGACATTCTCCTAGAGTATACAGAGTCTCATTCAACCAGCCCATACCACTCAAAGTAGATGTCCTTGTTTCAGCCTTCACAAGGTATAAATCATGATAAATTTAACATAATTTAGCACCACTTTTGATCATATCAAAAAACTGATCACCATCATCACTAGAAGGTGAAGCAGCTGCTGCACCATAGACCATATGAGGGGACCAATGGTCATTACCCACACTAATGATATCACCAAAACACTTTTGCAAGTCCTCCTCATTTTGTAGTTCTAATTTCTTGAATTTCCCATAGCCTGGGATATCCTGAAAATATATAACGAGCATATGAGTACACACCAACAAATATGGACTACACAAACACAAGAAACATTGTAAAACACTTACAGCTCTAGCTTTCTTCCACCATTCGTCATCCGTAACGATGGTGCCCTTTATGGAACACCAACCTGTTCAATTTTGCCTCATCATCAATTTTTTCCATGCCTTGAAATCTTCCTTCAACTTGTCCCATTTATTTTTTATTTGCTGCTTGGATGCAACCTTACCAATCCTATCTTTCAAATCTTTCTCAACCTCACCATAACCAATCAAATTCAAATACGTGTTTGGACGATCCCCTTTTTGAACTTGTTCAGCAAATAATTGGCAAAGTATCCGAGTGGACTCAGTATCCTAGTCAAACAATTCAGGCATCTAATAAACAACTTCATCTTCTCAGCACAACAACATTTCAAATTATTATACTTATAAATTCTATTCTTAGAAAATAATCTACTTCAAATTATATTCACAGAAGCAAGTCAATAATCTACTACAAATTCTATTCATAGAAGCAAGGGAGAAATCACCTTCACTGGACTGTCTCGGCTGGGCTAAAGCTGATGGGCAGGCAGATCTTGGGCCGGATCTACAGCTCCTGGCGCCGGCTACTGGCTTCGAGGAGGCGCAACACGAGGAGCTTCGCGGACGGGGAGGCGCAGCACGGGGAGGCACAGGACGGGCAGGCGGATCTCGCCTGGGTCTCAAGCTGACGAGGAGGCGGATCCACGGCCTCGAGCTGACAGGGAGGCGAGCCCAAGGGAGAAGACGAGCTTCAACCAGAACCACGCGAGGGAGAACGGAGGTGGGGAGGCGGAGCCGTGGCTGGGCGACACCGGGATGGTGGCTAGGGTTTGGCCACCCTGAAGGAAGGCGCATGGGAGAAGAGACGGGCTGGAGAAGAAAGGCGCGGGTGGGGGAGGGAATAGACGGGAACCATTTTCTTGTGTAATGGCATTTGCAGGTAATTCTTCAAGAACTCTATGTCTATGTTGGTTTCCTTCGGTTTGGGAGCAAGGGAGGAGGTACTCCGGGAATTTGTACTGTAACTCCTCCGGCTACGAGGAGCTCGCCTACTCCGGAGTTACCCCTGGTTGACGTGTTTGTCCAGCTTTTTTGGACTCCCAAGTATAGTTGGCTCCAGGAGCCTCCCAAACACCCCCTTACTCTACCTCTAGGTTGATACAAAGCAGGCTGGTGGGAATCGTGAGGAGTTGCCGCGAGCTACTTGCGGCATTGCAAAGGGTTGCCGCAATGGCCTGCATTAGCCTAGCCATGCGGCCCTGCCGCAGCCTGTCCCACTTTCATCGAGGAATAAGGCAGTCTGTGTGTCTATTCATAAACAACTAAACCGGACGGGAGTGCATGCCAACAGCGCAGAGCATAATTTGTTCTGCTACCGGACGGGAGAAGCTTTGGTGATTCGGTCGCTGAATTTCCTCAGGCACGTACGGGAAGATTTCGAACTCGTTTCTTCCTACCGCAGGTCAGGTCGTGAATAATGAACTTGCCTCAAAAGGAGCTGAGAAAAATCGGCTGCGCTACAGGTACAGCTTTGGAACCAGCAGCAGAGAAGAAGGGTAATGCGTCGGTCGTCACTTGAGTCTCGCTCGCCATCGACATCGCCTCCACGGTCCCGGCACTCGTCCTTTTTACACCATTGGGCGGGCCACCAGTCAAGTCAACCGGACCGATCAGCAAGCTGGTGGGCTGGCGTACCGGCCCAAACGATGTTGTGTATCACACAAACATCCGTTTGGATCTCGCCGCTACTTCCATATTTGACGGCTGGGATGGCCCTTGGGATGGTTGGTAAATGAAATACCGATCACGCCTGGTCGGGAAAGGAAACACCAACCTGTAGCTCTCAAAACGTTATACAACTTTGGTATTCAATGGATCAACCGGACCGATTAGCAAGCTGGTGGGCTGGCGTACCGGCCCAAACGACGCTGTGTATCACACAAACATCCGTTCGGATCTCGTCGCTACTTTCATATTTGATGACTGGGATGGTCCTTGGGAAGGTCGGTAAATGAAATACCAATCACGCCTGGTCGGGAAAGGAAACACAAACCATTATACAACTTTGGTATTCAATGGATCTACATATTCGGCCATCCTTGTGTCAATATACGATACAAAAATATCTATTTCGATTCAGACTATTCTGCATAGATCTCCTTGCGGGGCTCATATTTCATAGCTTCAGAGTTCAAAAAAATATGATGCATATATGTTCTAGAAAGCTCTCGACGAGATCTCTAACTTTCGTAGTCAAACTTTTCATATTAGACCATGACTTGAAGTTCAAAACCATATCGCAATGCGGTGTTATTTTTGGACTGTGTAAATTGATCTTTTCTTCCGGATAAACCTCTTAAAAATCATGAGTCATTGGACCACAACCTTGGGGTTATATGTTGGGCTTCATAGATGTCTATGGGTGTGTTGTAGGTGCCATGAGCTTGTGGGTTCATATCGCTATTTCTCATCTTTGAGCCTTTTTAGTATCATTTCACTACATGTAAAAATCGTTAACATTAGAGGTAAAAAACATATCTATAATAAAAATATGGTGAAAAGTGATGGAAAATAATTACTCTTGACATATAAAATGGTGCACTAAGAAGCACCAACAATAATAAATATGATTTTTCATGTAAAAGATATCAATAATACTATATATGTCTAACAATTATATTGTGTAAATAATTTTTTATTTAAATTATACAGAGTGCTTTGTTTTTCTTAAGCCCGTAGCAACACACGAACACTTGGCTAGTATAATATAAACTAGATAACTCAACAAATCTAGATTTTTCTACAATTCTAGCAATAAAGAAATGTATTAACCTACAAGGAAGGACATGTACTATTGTGAGATAAGGGCATATGTCACCAATCAATGTATTACAATACGCTTGAATTTCTATTTTTAACACTTACAAGTGTATAGTTTTTATATTTTCATAAATATTATACAAACCCTACTTATATAGTTTATGTATTATTTCATGGGACCTGCCAATTCATGTATTGGCGTTGTGTTCTGTATGTAGTTAAGAGTTGTGTCCATGCACATGTATTGAGTTTTAGTTCCAGTTAAGGACTTCTGACATTGCATACATGAAGCAACTGTGAGAGCATTCTTCCTAAAATGTACCATTTGAATAAATATTATGTGAATGAATATTATGTTAATCACAAAATTGTAGAACTTAACTTGATTTCTGATATTTTTATAGTGATATGTAATCATGTAAGTCATGATTGTTGTTAACTCTGGAGATAAAGGACCTGTTTGGCATGACTCCACTTCAAAACTCTAAGGAAGAGCTGTCTGGAGCCAGTCAAACACCTCAGCTCCAAAACTCTATGGAGCAGCAACTCCACCTGGAGTTGGAGGTGTTCTAGTTCATTTTGGTTGAGTACCTCTTTTCCAACTCCAGAGGGTGTGGAGTTGTATAACCTCATGGAGTTGAGATAAAATTACCCACCTTTGCCACTAGTTATAAACGAATCATTATTTTTTTCTTTTTTCCTCACCTCTGGTGGTCACCCCATGAAATCGATCCCCTGCCCCCGTTCCTCTCTCTGGTTATCGCTCCCTCGCGCCGCACATCCTCGGCCGCCGGTGAGTCCAAGCTCCAAGGCGCTCGGCCCCTAACGACTCCCTGCTCCCCGACGACTTGCTCCCAACCCGACGACCTCCCCCATCCCCGGTGACCTGCTCCCAACCCGGCGACCTCCCCCATCCCGATGCCCCCCATCCCCGGCGCCCCCATCCCCGACAAACTGCTCCCAACATGGCGCCCTCCTCCAACCCGATGCACACCCCCATGAGCGATGCAGCTGGCCACAGGCAAGCATGAGTGATGCCATCAGCGCTCGCATTGGATGGGGATGCGGCTGGCCACGAGCTCGTAGATGAGCATCCTCTGCCTCACGTGGTTGCGCGTCCTTCCCTTTCCTCATAGTCGACGGCAATGCCCATCCAGATGGTCAATTCATTCTCAAAACTCTCTTTTTTAGAGCTGCTGTGTGACACCCAGGGTGTCAATAACACCAACCAAGAAAACACTAGTCATTTCCTCTGACCCGTCATGAACGTACATAAGAAGTTTGAAGTCATTTGAATACCATTTGCATGAAATTTGGCTAAATTTGAACCATATTTGAACTACAAGTCAACATTTTATACAATAATTGGGACCCACCAAAAATATATGTTGAAGAACAAGATTAATTAGAATTAAGAGGAATTTATTAGGATTTTATTCTCTTATTTAATGGCCCAAATAAATGTTCAAAAGGTCAAAAACTACCCCTCTTTGAAAAATTCATATTCAAATTCAAACAACAACTGTTGAACCTTAACATTTTTAAAAGGTAGAGCACATCTTTCTCCAACCCCCCATATTTTTGTTTACATCAATTAAGGTACCAAAATAAGGGTATAGAAATAAACAGGAGCAGCATTTGTGGTAAAACAACAAAAATCAAACCTGAGTGGGACCCACCTATCATAGACACTAAAGAAACACACCGGGCTGCCGCCATCGCTGCCGAGCTTGCGCCTGCCGCGTGGTCATCACCGATCGGCCAGGGTGCACCTGGTCCGGATCGATGCCCCCACCCCAACTATTCTGTCCCTCCCCTTAAGCTCGTTTTGCCTCTCTCGACCCTCTCTCTCGCCTCATTGCTCTCTCTCGTGCTCCCCTTCTCTCTGCCCAACCGAGCTCCCCGCCGCCACCGCTCCTGTGTTGCCCGGTCGCCGCAGTCCACCGGAGGGCGAGCCAAGCTAAAGGAGGCGACGCCAGGATGTCATGAAGGCTTCGCCGCCACCACCACCTCATCGTTCCCAGCGCGACATTGGTCGATCGACATGTTTCTTCCTCGACATCGGCAGCTTTTGCCCCGACCATTCCATCGCGTCGCGATTCATGCACGGTGAGCCGGGACTCGATTTCTCGCACGGGAGGCTAACCTGTGTTCTTACACCCCCCTTTGACCACGTTGATGTGTAGATCTTGCCGTCGTTTCACCGGATTGGGAGCCTCTGTCGCCGCCGACCACTTTCGCATCTGCATCATCAGCGAATGACACCCTCTGGCCCTCCCCGCCTCGGTCCAGCCCCGGGACGCCCTGCCTCTCACTCCGGTGAAGCTCTCAGGCAAGGTACTGATCTTACCCCCTTCTCCCTCACCGCGCAAACCGTCGCCGGACCCTGCCCTGTTTCCGCCGCCACCGCGAAGCTCTCTCTGGCCATCGCCGGCGGACACTGCCCATCCCCTCTGGTGCGCACTGCGTAGAGGAGCATTTTTGCCTTCAACCCCAAACCCAGCCGAGGTCCACGGCGGGCTACGACGAGCCCGCCGGCCATCACCGCCGCGCTCCGGCAGGGTAGCCTCGCGCGCGCGCGTGTCGATTCAAATAAAATGATTTTTCTTTAGAAATATTATTCCAGTAACTTGGTAGAACTTGTAAAATGCATAATAAAATATTTAATACAAATTTTGGGGCAAGGAGAAATTCTCTGGGCTCCAGTAGACTTGTACTATTTTATAAAAATGCTAAGTCCCATTGTATGGTAACATTTTTATCAGAACCAAATTAAATGGGCAATACACTAAGTAAAGCATCAGTAATTATCTGTAACTAATACATTAGTGAAGCTTGGAAACTTAGAACTAATTTTATATGTCCAATCACCCAGTAAAATTTCAAATCCTAGTTCCTTGTATTTTAGTCATAATTAATTACTTAATCTTTTACCTTGTTTTAATTATTAAAAATTCGTAGCTCAATGCATATAAGTGAAAGTTGGCCAGTAAATCACACCTAATACGTTCTATCTGCAGTTAATCACCCATATTCAAATAAAATCCAGAATTATGCTAATTAATTATTTGCTTTGAAAGCTTAACAATCTATTTAATTCTATAATGGCATGGTAGCTTATTGCCATAGTACACCCCATTCACTTTTACATATCATAGTGTTGCGTTAACATATTTGTTGAGGAAGTGTCATGAACCTTCCCTCATAATCATCATCATTCGCATAATATAGATCACACGTGAACCACGTGGAGGTGGGACTGGAGCAGGAGCCAGAAGGGCCGGATGGTGTTTCAGCTGACCAGTAGCAGGACCAAGGCAAGCCCCGGTGCATCCCACCAGTTTTATATTTTTACTTTATCACTAGTTAGGGATGTAGGCTTGTCTATGCATTAAGTTTATAGGAGTTGTTTGAAAATCTAGTATTGCAGTAGGTTCCTTTACCCGATGATAGCCTCAAGACGATAGTCGCTCTGCTTAATCTAGGACGACTATTCGTCGAGTGGTATGAAGACCACTCGTAGACTAGGAAACATTATCACTGGAGAATGATATCGGCTGAAGGAAAGTTTGGATGGGATAACAATAAAGACTGAACGGGCAACTAGGTGGAAAGGGAAGGACTGGTTGTCTTCAAGGAGGTAGCCCCGTCCGAGTCACCTAAGGCTACACCTCGTGTTCGGTCCATGGGGTCAAGTTTAAACGTACTGTTTACATGCTGGAGTTATGAGCCCAGTAAACTGATATAGCTACGACTACTGCCTGATTGGAAGATAGCTTTCTCCCTTCTTTGGTGGAACTGGGGCTGAGAGAAGGGAGCAATCTACCCACGGATGGCGGCATGGGGCGCATCGCGTTGGGGGACCCTTCTCGAGGGAGTCTGTTCTCGGATGACCTTGTGATACTGCAGCGAAAGGTTGCTCCATGCGGCTTCCATGAAGCGCGTATGGATCGTGCAAGCAGGTTTCTCCTGCAGGATGTCAATCGATTCGAGTCGCTGTCCCTCACAGTAACGAGTACCACTTGATAACTCTGCCAAAACGTTGATGGAAGCTATTAATATGATGAATGAGTTTAATATTGTTATATGGAATTGTTACTAATTGTATTCCAACCATGATTATTGTACTTATAGTGTAAACTAAATTTATTATTCTGCATGTCAACTCAACTTGCTGCTAAAACTTGAAAAATCAGGTTCCACTCTTAGGCTGGCTTTTTGGCAACATAAACCCTATCCTTAGCCTGTGCATGTCTAGAAGTTGGCTGTAGATGGCTATTTTGATGGGTCAGTCTTGCTGAGTATTAGTTGCTCAGGGCGTAGCTCTATGTGGTTTTCAGATAATCTGGGTGGAGACTGTCACTGCGGTGTTAGGTTCCACTGAGAGGGCCAACGTCCTGACTGCTGGAACATCAAGTGAGAATGGTGCACCGACGATGAGGAGGAGTAGACCGTTGATTACCGGTATGGTGTTTTAGGAAGAATAACTATCATTGTCGGATGTCCTATGTGTATCGCCGTGAGAAGGCGTTGTATCTTACATTCCGTCGAATCTCTTTAGTACTGTTGAACTATTTCGCTTTCGCACTTTTAAAACTCTGGTTTGTAATTTAAATTTGGATTTATGTAAAACTCTGTATTTTATCTATGTTCTTATTGCAATTATATTATTCTGTCATGTGTTGTACTATTAGGTGTCACATCGCGTGTCGTCACTCGAGAAAGATCCTGGAACGAAATCGTCTTCGTGGTAAGGCGGTTCTGTTACATGCTACCAGTAATCTTGCCAAACACCTTCATAGATAACTCTAACTCCATAGTAGAGCAACTCCAAAGTGGAGTTTTGGAGCAGAGCTGCTCTGTTGTAGAGTAGAGCCATGCCAAAC
The DNA here is from genome assembly GCA_030378355.1 of Eleusine indica. NCBI lineage: Eukaryota > Viridiplantae > Streptophyta > Magnoliopsida > Poales > Poaceae > Eleusine > Eleusine indica. Next base: position 14,917,253 of record CM059494.1, read on the forward strand.
AGGTCCAAAGTTTGTAAAACTCAGAATTGTCCACCAAACGAGAAATCACATTTCTTATTTTGCAAATAACATAAGTAAAGCGTTGTCTCTATCAACGCAATAAGCTAGCTTGGATTGTGGGCTCATGGGGAACAGAACCTAGACCGCTTGGCGTGGACGCTCGATCGGTCTACAGAATAAGGTATTCTATAGCTAGCTACAAATTATATCTACACTATATAATGAATATATTATATGTATAATTAGGCCAATATAAACTAGATAACTCAACCAATCTAAATTTTCCTACAATTCTAGCAATGAAGAAATGTATTTACCTACAAGGAAGGACATATACTATTTTGAGATAAGTGCATATGCCCCCAATCAATGCGTTGCAATACACATGAATTTTTATTTTTAACACTTACAAGTGTATAGTTTTTATATTTTCAAAAATATTATACAAACCCTAGTATAGTTATAGAGTTTATGTATTATGTTTGTGGAACCTGCTGATTCATATATTATCGTTGCGTTCTCTGTATAGTTGAGACTCAAAGTGATCAGAGATTTATGTTAGCTTGTGGCGCGGGTCAAAGTATAATAGTACTAGAGACCGTAGACTTTAGATAACCTTATTATATTTTGAATCAAAGTCATATTATCCCCAAATTATTTAAAATGGATGAGAATTTGACAAAAAATTGACTATATTATCTTGTCTATGATGTTGCCAATTTGCTTAGGCTCATTTCTAGTGTCTTCACTGTTCCACGATGTGGGCGACTTGTGCTGGCCATTCCCACAACAACAGAACATGTGTCTTCGTGAGGCCAACGTCAGTGGTGCAAGAGCAAGGCATCATCATCTTTCATTGCACCAGCAGGAGCACACAGCATCATTTGCGTTGCGGGAATAAGGCTCTCCAGTTTCGTTGCTCTCCAGTTTCATGTGCAAGAGCAATAAGGCTCTCCAGCTCCGTTGCATAACTTCTGCTGATCGATTTATCTGGACAGGACATGACGGGAGCGTCGGTCACTCAGTTTGGTCAGGCATGACCGTATTCTGAACACGTTTGACCCTATCACAGAATCGTAAATCAAATTGCCGAAAGGAGCAGAGAGAGAAAAAAAAGGTCGCGCTATTGCTGTGAAGCTGACGGTGGAGAATACTAGGAGGAGCGCGTCCGCCGGACAAAGGAGCAACGGATTGGCGGGCTGCCGCCGTCCCTTTTTCATCTCTTCACAAGATGCATTCTGGGCTTTGCTTTTCGGGCCACCACCACCACAACAACGATCTAGCTGGGCCGGCCGCGTCTCGACCCAAACGACGCTGCTGATCATTCGGATCTCACCGCTTGTTCCGTATTCAACGGCTCGGATGGTCCTTGGGGTGGTCGGGAAATGAAATATCGACCACCCCTAGTGGCCATGCCCGCCTCGGCGACGCCACCGCCGTCTAGTCATGTAAATCCGGGCCATCTGGCACGGCCTGGCACGGGCCCGCCATGGCCTGGCACAAATGGAAGCGGGCTGGCACGGCACGACAGAAAAACCGGGTCATGCCGTGCCAGCCCACGTGCCTTGGCTGCGGGTCCGTGTCGTGCCAGCCCGTTTAGCCCATCATGCCCAAAACAGCCTTTCAGCACGTCACAGCCCGGATGGTCCTCACCGAAGCCGGATCTGGAGCCCCGTATGCCGAAGACGGATCTGGAGCCGACCTCACCGACCCCGACCTCGCTGCCCCCGACCCCGGCCTGAACAAGAGATCCCGGGCTTGCGAGATATCCTCGTCGGTACCCCGGAGCGGCATCACGGCGAGTCAGCGACACCGACATGATCCTTGAAGCAGCTACATCGAGAGGCAGACCATGGTGATGGCGGGAGCGCGAGGAGCAGAGGAGGCCGTCGCCCGTCGGTGAGATCTGAGAGCGAGAGGCCGAGAGCTGAGAGCGAGAGAGAACTACGGCGCGGAGACGGAGAAAATGAGGGAAGGCGGCTTAGCATTTTCGATTGAGTGGCTTTTATATGGAGCGGGGCTACGGGTGCGGGGCGGGAATGGACCGGGCCAGCCTGCGTGCCACGTGCTTAACGGGCCGGCCTGCATGCCTACCGGGTCGTTGCCAAAACGTGCCGTGCTCGGGTGGTCCATCGTGCCGGGGTGACGGCCCAAGCATGACACGGTGCTGCAGGCCGTGCCACCCAGGCCTGTTTCCTATCGGGCCGTGACCGTGCTCGTGTCGGGTCAAATTGGCCATGCTTCGGGCCAGCCCGAAAAGCACGGCCTAAATTTACAGGACTACCGCCGTCCGTCCTTTCGCCTCCGGCCGGTAGAGGCACGGGAGAAAGTAGGGCTTCGGGGGTGCGATGCGCACCATGCTGGCGGCGGCGCGAGCGTCCTCTTCCCAGGTTCTCGCCACCGCGAGCAGGCGGGGCCGTGTGGCCACCAGCCCCGGGCTAGCTCGTTCTCCATCTGAGCAACTGGCAAAAGCGATGGGTGTCCCCCAGCGTGCACACGCCATTATATTCCTGTATCCTGAAAGCCCTGCAGGCGTTGAGGAGAGGCGAGGGGAGAGGGAGCACTGTCAGCGCCCGTCTTGGCTGTCGGCAAAGGTGGCCGCAGCCGACCATAAGACCCGTTGAATCGCCCCAAATGGCTGCCGCCAGCCCGCCAGATGGTGGAACGGTCGCTATGGAATGTGATTGGAAGGCTGATGTACCACCACAACTCAGGCATTTTGCCTGGAAGGTTGCGAGCGCGGCCAACAAATAAAAATAAAAACGATCCACACTTGGAGCGGAGTTGTGCTTGCAGTCTTGTGGACTAGAGGGTGAGAGACTGAATTTCATGCGCTAACAAGGTGTCCAATGGCAAAGTCATTATTGCGAGTGGCAATGCGAAAAGTTTCAGAGCTACCAGAGGAAACTGTCATGCTTCAGGAAAAACCGGACTGGTGGCTGCTCATGTTGGCGTACTGCTTGAAGTTGAAGGATATGCAGTGTATGTAATGTTCTTTTGTTGTTATGACGCTGTTGGTATGTGCAGAACCAAATTAAACATGAGAACAAGGCAATGACCATAATTGCATCAGTTCAGTTCCTGTTAAGCTATGCGGAATCACTGTCAGAAATCCAACAAAAGAGCAATACGCCTGAACTGAAAGGAAAAGGTCCAGCTTATGGTGAGAGAATAATGCCGGAAACGGTGCAACCTGTTGAGGAAAAAGTAAAATGGGAGAAGACGACTTTTATGGTACATTTTACAACCAGTAATTTACTGGTTGTAAAATGGTGGGTATTAATGTAATTGGTGTTTATTTTGATGTATTTACGTTTCAATGCCATCAGGGGTATAGGGGTAATTTTCTTTCCATCCTTGTTGAGTCCTCCTGATTGAATCCTCTTGCTGGCGCATGCATAGTCTTTCGTCGCCGGTGACCCATCGGACATCGTTCCCTATCCGGTCTGCCTCGTCAAATCCTCCCTCCTTGATCCTCATAGATCCGCCGCTCAGCCGTCGTGAGCAATTGTGGCCGACTCCCGGCGCTACCGCTCAGCCGTCGCGAGGAATCGTGGTCGAATCCCGCCGCCACCACAACGCCGTTGCTACGCCCTTCCGCAGCCCGGCGGTGCTGAGCCCTTCCACACTCGTGCGGCAGCGCTCCTCATCGAATCGTCGGCATTCAGATCATGGCCAAGTCCGACCATCGCCGCTCAGCCGTCGCTTCGGCTTTCCACAGCCCGGCGGCGCTGAGCCCATCCACACTCCTGCGGTAGCGCAGTCGTCTGCATCCTAGCGGCCGCGCAGAGGTCTACATTCGGGTGGCCGCGCAAACGTCCTCCCCTTTGCTCGCCCATCTGATTGGATACCGGTAATCACTAATTTGCTCAGGATTTAGTGTCGGTGACGTGCGACATCATATTGTCTGAAGGTAAATTCGATAAAACATGACTTGGTAGTGATTTAGAACATGTTGATTGTACATATTATTGCTGCATGTAAAATGTTTGATGAAATGCCCTGTGTGGTTAGGACATGCCTCTATACGATCAGTCATGCATCTTCTATTAATTAATCTCCATCGCGGAGCCACGGTCCCCATCGCGTCCTCGCGGAGATGCTGTCTCTGTTGCCTTCCCTATTGCGGCCGTGTGGAGCCGCGGTCGCAAGCGCCTTCCCCATGACGGCGGCGACGCCCGTCGCCCTTCCTCGCCGCCCTGGATGCACCCTAAATTGCTGCCGCCGCATCGGTTTGGAAATAAGAGAGATTGGGGGAATGAGGTCTGTAACTGTTCAGATGGTCTAAACGTCAAACCTGATCAATAACGAGAATTACGATTATGCCATTAAATTTGTTTCCAAAAATACCCCAGTAAAATTTTTACTGCTGCAATTTACTGGTAGTATTTTTGATAGGATCAAATCAATCTTAGCCCTTGGATCAATTTTACAACCAGTAATTACTGCTTGTAAAATGTACCATAAAAGTCCTCAATGGGAGAAACCCACTGGGGGAAGAATAAAGGTAAATGTGGACGCCAGTTATTATGAAGTATCTGGACGAGCAGGGGTTCCAATTGTAGCGCGTAATGAAGCTGGAGATTTCCTGTTATCATTAGGCAGAGTTATTTTTTTACTGCAGTTTTGCGGAAGAGGCTGAGTTACAGGCATGTCGTGAAGGACTATAGCTTGACATGCTCCAATGGCTAAGAGCATCTTCAACCACTATTTAAATGAGGTTCCTAAACTAAAATTTAGGAAGTTATTAAAAAAACATACCTCTAACCGTTCTCTAAATAAGGTCTCTAAACATATCAACTCCCAAAACAAGGTATATGACTTCATATTTAGCAACCTGATTGGAACTCTCTAAAGCCAGATTTCCATAGTTTTTTTTACTTCCAACAGATTATTGAGCCATATGTGATATCTTCTCTACTATTATTAATTCCAGTAGGGTCGTCTCTTCCACTAATTTTTTTCTACCCCTGCCCGTAATCTCCCCTTGTCCCTGACCTGTGGAAATCTAGGATAAGTGGAACCAGAAAAACAGAACGTAGAGTCCAGGAGAAGTGGAACGTGGAGTCCAAAGAAGTGAAAGTCCCGTTTGGAAACAAAACAAAATATTGAGTCCAGGACAAAAAAACACACGAAGCACAAAATGTATGTAGCACGTTGATTTCGATTCTGAACTGAGTCCGAGCTTCAAACGATGAAGCCTCGCCAGCCTCTTTTGTTCCTCGGTGTCTCACCTCGTGCCCTAGACAAGACAACCGTTGCCGATTGTCGGGTGTCCTAGACGCAAGAAAGCTGTCGCCGAACTCGCCTCTTTGGAGATGCCTTGACGAGCTTGTCGAATTGTGTAACGGAGCTGTCGTCAAACTCGCCAACTTGCCGATAAGCAGCAAACGAGCACCCATAGCCGGGATCCGGAGGTTCTCTGCCTCCACGACGAATCCCATGACCCAGCGCCACCGTTCCTCATAATCAACTGTCTTCACCAAGTCCTCCTGGTCCTAGAGCACGGGAACATTGAGCTCATTAGTCTCTCCTCTAACTTGGAGGCGCGCATCGAGCTCAGCTCGCACGACCACCAAGGTGGGTGTCTAGAACCCTGATGTCGTGTGCGCACTCTTCGGCACCACACATCATGGTGGCCTGCGCGGGCATCCTGGACGCAAACTACCAGCGCTGACAAACATCTTTTTTTTTTCTTCTAGAATACGCAAGAGAGCTGTGTATCATTTCATTAAGAAAGAAGTTGCAGTCGACGACCGATTACACTGCACGATCCGGTCTTACCGGCCGCTGATAGTCATGTTCATGTTTACATTGCGCTTTGCAGGCTATCAATAATCTATCAACTACCTGTCCGTCTACTCTCGCGGCATGAGACTACCTAAATGACACGCTCCAGCCATGCTCCAGGCCCGCGCTTCATCTCGAATCCTGTTTCAGATTTCCGCCATGGACGCATGTTATTGTTGAAACGTTTGGTTGTTTCGTTCTTTCCGTAGTTCCCAGGTTTCTAGAATGAATAGTGTCGAATCCTTTTTCCGTGTTTTAGGCCAGTCCTGTCCTCATGGATATCCAAGTAGCTGGGATATTTAGGCGTTCTGCATTCCATCGGCTCTATAGATTAAACCAAGACAATGTTTCCCACCATACTTGCATGGCGACGGGCAGTGTATGAGTAGGTGGTCGATTTGCTCGGGAAGTTGATCACACAGTGCACATGTGTCGTCCTCCTGGAGTCCATGGCCCGCTGGCGCCTCTCCGCTGTCCAGGTTTGTTCCTGAAGGGCAATGTACATGAACAGCTTTGCTCTAGGAGGCGCCCATGTTCCACAAGATTTTGACCCCCAGCAGCTTCGTCGATCCACAGAAAGGCATGTTATATGCCGACTTCGCCGTGTATTGCATGGACGCGCTCCAGCGCCAGCATATCTGGTCTGGTACTCCGGCATGCAGTTGCATCTGGCTTAGCCGAGTCCACAGATTAGCGCTGACAAACACCTAGGTCGAGAACCAGATGCCATGTTCATGGTGAACATGCACGGAACCTTCTTGGCGTGCTGCAAGTCGGAGATGCACGTCCTGGCTGATTGATCCCACGTTCCCAAGGTGCCAGTATCATTGGATGCGTCACAGCCCTGATACAATAATATGCCATATGCGATGCCATAGTTCAGACAAGTCTTCGGAGCTAGCACTGTGGACTGTGGTCAATTACTGGCAATCTTCATGGTTTTGGATGACGAGGGCCTATGGATATGGTTTTAGAAATAATTGTCCTGGGTGTATTCCAGGTTAGATGCGTGTGTTGCATTGAGTTTGGGTATACGTCCAAGTTGAGTTGTAGGCAGAATACGATTTGTTTATGCTCGGGCTTGGTCAGTCAGTCAACATCGGTTCACATCAACAAGTGGGTTATTAGGGTGTGTTGTTGATGCCCGCCATTGGAGAAGCTCGACAGGTGCAAGGCTCGTGGTCAGGTGTGGAGACTGAGTCTCGTGGACGAATGAGTGGCTCCCGATCGAGAGGAAGGCGAGTCTCCATGAGAACGTGCGTACATGTCCCATGAAGAACGCAGGAGCATCAATTCCTTGCATCTCCTTCAGTATCAGTATTAATGAAGTGTCTAGGTGAGTCCATACAAATACAATGAAGTCGTGGCGTTCGTTGCTAGGAGGCGTTTGTCGCAATCAACTGTGTCTCCATTGATTGTCTTCTTCTATCAGTTAAAGCAATATAGAAAGCTAAAGCGGAAGGAAAGCAAAACTTTTTTACATGGTTTGGGAGCCACTCGTATGACCGCGAGACTCGATCAATGATTGTCTCCTTCTATACATAATTTCTTTTGACTATAGTATACTTCCTCCGTTTCAAAATTGTTGTCGCCATTAACTTTTTTCTTGAATTTTGACCATTCATCTTATTCAAAAAATTATTTTAAATACACAAAATTATTAATTATATTTTTAGTTTATCTAATAATAAATCTAATTATGAAAAAATATATGACAATTTTCAAAACAATTTGAATAAGATGAATAGTCAAAGATAATAAAAAAAGTTAATGACGACAACAATTTTGGAATGGAGGGAGTATATTATATAAATCTGTACAGGGGCTTGCAGCTCCAGTTCTCTTAATTTTTTTAATATTGTTAGCAGTTGAAAACAAGATTCTAACTGTCGATAAGTTTAGCCAGGAGGAATTGGCCATGCAACCCAATTTGCACTTTATGCGACCAAGAGCAAGAGACACTGAGCCACCTCTGCTTACATACTCAAATGCAAAGAAAATCCGGCACCATGTAAACCAATGCTGACAGCTCGAAGTTTATAAATCTGGTGGCATGACAGGATGCATGTCTAAATGCACGAGCGATAGACACGATATATAGTAGTCTCTAGCTAGCTTAATCAAGGAAGAAATGAGGTTGAGGGAGCTATGAATGACAGTGATGCCGTCGAGAGGCAATAGTGTTTATCATTGCTCTCTTCTCATGTAATAAAAAAATTGTAACTAAAATCGATACTTCTTCTCCTTGCTTAAATGAAGTATGTCATTCAAGTTGTTTCATTTGAACTACATAAAAAACTAAATTATAAGGTCTTGAAATGTTAGTCTCTGATTCACTGGAGACTTAAAAAAAAAGTGTTGCATGGCATACAACAATGTCAAGTGATAGAGGGTCTATCCTACGGACATATTAGAAAATATCACCGTACTAATTGCGGTTACTAATAATCTTATACATGTAGTAAGCTATGTATGTATAGCTTAAGAGAAGTTCATTTTATGTTTATATGATTGCTTGAAAGTTCGTTGTTATTTTTTAAACCCGTAGCAACACACGGACACTTTGCTAGTATGATTTTAATTTAAAAAAACAAATTATTGGGAGCTGTTGGAGGACGTGCCTTATTTGTACTTCTAATAGATTTAGAAACCTCCTAAATCCTATGTTTAGGGAGTAATTTTTTACATAATGATTGGAGATGCTCTAAATCCGTCAATGATTTTGGAAACGGATTGCCAGAATGTATATCTAGCTCTGAAGTCCACAAAGGAAGATGTATCCCAACTTGCGTTGCACGTAAATGAAGTGAAAATGCTACTGAAAGAGCTCCCAGAGGTAGAGATTAAAAGCTGTCGAAGAGATCATAATAGGGTTGCTAATGTTAGTTTTATGTTATTGTTGACCTCGGTCAACAACAGAAACAAGAGTACCGGGGTGATGCCCCGTATGATCCGGTTCCTGAAAAACAGGAAACAAAAACAGAGTCGGTTAAGTGCTTTGATCAGGAGGCAAAACTCACGTATGTATCTAGGACTCGGCCGTTGGGCCTATAGTGCGACCCTATAAAAGGAAGGTACCCTCAGGGTTCTCTCACCGAAAACCTAATTCCACCATCGATCCCTAAGCGCACTGGAAGGTCTGGAAGCTCGATCACCAACAAGGCAGACTCGCTACCGTCCTGAAGGCTACCGCTACCCATTGAAGACGCTCAAGGAGAAGCTACGCTATGTCCCCGACAACGCCCTCATCATCACCTCCGCACCAGCCGCCATGGACACCACAACTGCTGGTAACAGAACCGATCTACTAAGTTATTCCGTATTAGATTAATTGTTCTAGGCGTGATCTAGATTAGACTAGTTGATCCTGTGTTCTAAGTTTTGTTGATCCAAATTAATTTTGATCTAACAATTAGTATCAGTTAGCCATCACTAGTCGATTAGATCTCCTAGTCATGTTAATTAAGTCTCAGTATCGGTTCGCACTAGATATTATCATGTTTTAGTTAAGTTTCAGTCATGTTTGATGATTTAGTTAAGCAATCAGAGTTGTTTTTTTAGTTTAGTTTTAGTCAAGTTTTAGTTAAGCAAATTTGTTCATGTTTTAGTCATGCTTTTAATCTGTGCAATATTGTCTTCATGCCTAGATTAATCAGATCAGTAACATTACTAAGCTAATTATTCATGTTTTTAGTTTTGAATTAATGAAGCTAGGGTTTAGTTAAGTGTAGATCATGCCATGTCACATCATAGAGATTAGAAAGATGGGATTTGCAAAACACCGAATCGAACCAGCACGTGCACACACATAGATCCCGTAACCCTAACCCTAAGATTAAGAACTCACCTCTTTGTCGCTGCTGTTCCGCCGCGCACTCACTTCAGGCTCGAGCACACGGCAGCACCATCCTCTCCCCGGTCGCCGATGAGGTGCGCCTCGGCATCCGGTCTCGCCGAATACGCACACCTCGTCGGCATAAGATGCGCCCTGCGGCCCTCAGATGCACCGCGCGGACGCCAGCAAGCGCATGACCTCGCGCCGTTGTTGCCATCGCCGCGCCACCTCCGGATCACTGTCGTCATCACCTCATCTGCGCGCGACGGGCCTGGCCTTAAGGGCACCATGACGGAGAAGCTCGACGGAGCCGTGCGTGATCCGTTGCACGCGTGCGCCGGCAAGCAACTCCCCATGGCACCACAACGGCCGGTCGACGTTGTCGCTTCGCCGGCTACGAGGGAGAGAGAGTGGAGGCGAGAGAGAGAAGAGAGAGTGAGGGAGTGAGGGCGTTAGTGTTTCGACCGACAAATTATGCCGAGTCCCGCCGACCCTAGCTGTTCGATCCCCTTGCTCTCGATCAACGTCTTAGATCAGAGCAGGATCGCCCCGCGCGCGTCGGCATTGGGCCGAAATGGCGGCCTGCTCATTGGTTGTCTCGGCCCACCCTGCACCAAGCCGCCTCGCTGAGCCCCGCGCTGAGCCGCTGAGCCGCCGTGCGCGCCGGGCCGAGCCACCGAGCGTGCCAAGCCGCTAATTTTAGATGGGCTGCATTGGGCCGTGCCGCGCTGATGCGTTGCGGGCCAAAATGGGCTGCACACTTCTGGTTTTTTCCGCGGGTGGACACGCGCGCAACAAGGGTCGTGGGCCAATTTTAATGCCGGCTAAAGTTTTAGTTCATATTTTTTAAAGATTTTAGTATTCATTATTTATTTTCCCAATTTAAATTCCAGTTTTGAGTTAAGTTATATATTAAGTATTATATTTTTAGAAGTTGGTGTTTTATATTAATTTAAGTTTTAATCCATCACTATACTTTGAGATGCTTCTAAATAAAATTGAATCACCATGAAATATATTTAGAGTAAACTTATGATTATTTCTGACCATCGTTGTTTAATCATGAGTATTGAGATGAATTTCGTTTCTTTTTCCCACCGGTGATGCAAATTGAAATTTAATTGTATGATTTTAATGAAACCACTGTTGGGTTATTATCATGCTTTTATTTGCATTTCATTGTATATGTTTACTAAGTTAAGTTTATTTTGTCTTGTTTTAGATTAGTAATGTCAATGCTATTGCCTCCTACTTGAACAACATTGAGCCGCTCAATGGAGCGAACTTTCCTGACTGGTATGGCAAGGTCATGACATGCTTGGCATGGAATGATCTTGATCTGGCATTAAAGGAGGATAAGCTTGCTGCACCTGCTGCAGGGCAGACTTCAACTGCTCTTGAGAAGTGGGAGAGATCCGACCATATGACGATCATGGTCATGACTTAGACTATCAGTGCTGGCATCAAGGGTGCCATCCCCACTAAGAATGCTCAGGGGGTGGACCTAAATGCTAAGGAGTTTCTGGCCAAGATTGAGGAGAATTTTAAGAGCTCCTCTAAGACTTATACTAGCACTTTCATCATGAAGTTAGTGGCCTCTCAGTACAATGGCCAGACTGGCATAAGGGAGCACATTCTCAACATGTGTTACATGGCTAACAAGCTTAAGCAAATGAAGATGGAGACCTCTGAGGGTTTCCTTGTGCACTTCATCATGACCTCACTACCATCACCATATTATGATGCTTTCAAGATTAACTACAACACCAACAAGATCACTTGGTCCATCAGTGAGTTGATCAGCTACTGTGTTGAAGAGGAAGAAATGCTTAAGACTGAGAAGATGAAAGAAGTTGTGAACATGGTTGGCAACCTCAGTCTCAACAACCCACCTAAGAACAAGCATGAGTCAGGTAGCAGCAAGCAAGGACAGAAGAAGCACAACAAGTTCAAGAGGTTTGCTACTAAGAACAAGCAAGGAATAGGGACAAGAGGTTTGCTCCTAAGAACAACAACAAGAAGTTCAAGCGCCACCAGTCTAAGGGTGGCAAGATGTTGTGTTCCTTCTGTGATTCTCCTAAGCATCTTCAGAAGGCTTGTCCAGGCTTTAAGGAATGGCTAAAGGAGAACGATAATGATAAATTTGATGTTGTTTCCTTTATTGATGAATTATTCTTAGTAGATTTTCTCCTAATACTTGGTGGATTGACTCAGGTACCACTATGCACATCTCTAATTCATTATAGTATTTCATCGATCCACACTATAAGGAGGGGGGAGCGAAGCCTAAGAGTGGCTGATGGGAACGTCATTAAAGTTGAAGGCGTTGGAAGCTTCCACTTAGAGTTGCCAGGCGGCTTCCAGCTTCGTTTAGATGATGTCCTTTATGTTCCTAGTTTAAAAAGAAATCTTATTTTTGTGTCAGCTTTAGATGATTCGGGACATGTTTGTGAGTTTGACAAAAATCAGTGTGTGATAAAGTTTAATTTAATAAATGTGGGACTTGCAATTAGGCAAGGCAAACTTTATATGCTCTCTCTTGATGATTCTGTGATGAATGTTTCTAATGTGTCACATAAGCGTAAGCGTGTTAATGAGACCTCTTTGAAAATATGGCATTGTTTCCTTGGCCACATTTCAAGGGGGAGAATGGAGCGTCTCATTAAAGATGAGATACTTGATAAATTAGACTTCTCATATTTAGAACAATGCAATGACTGCATTAAGGGAAAATATGCTAAGACTATTAAGAAATGAGCTACTAGGAGTACGAGTGTTTTAGAAATAATTCACATAGATTTCTGTGGCCCTCTCTCAGTGACATGAGTAGATGGCTGTGATTCTTTTATAACGTCTACTGATGATTATTCCCGTTATGGGCATATCTACCCCATACATAAGCGTTCAGATGCGCTAGAAATATTTAAGATTTATAAATTAGAAGTTGAGAAACAGCATAACACTTCCATTAAGATTGTAAGATCAGATAGGGGTGGAGAATACTATGGGAAGCATGCTCAATATGGTCAAATTAACGGACCGTTTGCTAAGTACTTAGTAGAAAATGGCATAAGAGCACGATACTCCATGCCGGGAGAACCTTAGCAAAATTGAGTTGTTGAGCGGCGCAATTGTATGCTAATCGATATGGTACATAGCATGCTCAGTAATTCTAGCTTGCCTGTGGAGCTATGGATGGAAGCATTAAAAATAACAGCTCACATACTTAATCAGGTTCTGTCTAAGTCTTTTCCCAAGACACCTTTTGAGCTGTACAATGGGAGGAAACCATCACTTAACTATTTAAAAGTGTGGCTGTCCTGCTGAGGTTCAGTTATTTGATCCACAATAAAAGAAATTAGACTCTAAGATAGTGAGCTGTCATTTTATTGGATATCTAGATAAGTCAAAAGGGTACTGGTTTTACTGTCCTGGTCACCTCACTAAGTTTGTTGAGACCAGACATGCTATGTTTTTAGAGGATTCAGGAATTAGTGGAAGTTTTCCAAAGAGGGATATAAGTCTCGAAGAACTATGGGATGAGCTTCCCAATCCGGAGATTCCAGAGCCTACAGAGGTATCAGTTCATACCACCAATTATTCCTCAGATAAGCAGCACTATGACAACCACTATGGCCCAGGTGCCAGTAGCTGGGGCCCAGGCGCCAACTGCTGAAGATCAGGAGCAACCTGTGCCATTAGAACAACCTCAGATTGTTCCTAAATCGGTTGTGAATGAACCATTAAGAAGGTCACAGCGGGAAAGGAAACGGGCTCTTCCTGATATTTATGAAACATACTTAGGTGAGGAAATGTATGGTATCGGGAACGTTAACGACCCTGCCTCATTCAGATAGACAGTGGAAAGTGAGAATTCCACTAAATGGATTAAAGCCATGGAAGAGGAACTAAGATCTATGAGTTCTAATCAAGTATGGGATTTTGTAGAAATTCCTGATGGAGTCAAACCAGTGGGCTGTAAATGGTTCTACAAAACTAAACGTGATTCCCAAGGGAAGGTTGAAAGATTCAAAGTGAGACTCGTCGCTAAAGGGTTTACAAAGAAAGAGGGGGTTGATTATAATGAGACATTTTCTCATGTGTCTACAAAAGATTCTTTAAGAATAGTCATGGCACTTGTAGCTCATTTTGGTATTGAGTTACATCAGATGGATGATAAGACTACATTCCTTAATGGAAATTTAGATAAGACTATTTATAAGGCACAACCAGAAGATTTTGCTATTAAGGGTAAGGAACATATGAGATGCAGATTAAAGAAATTCATTTATGGACTTAAGCAAGCGTCCAGATAGTGGAACCTTAAATTCGATGAAGTTATTAAGAGATTCAGATTTATGGAGAATGATGCAGATAGATGCATCTACATTAAGGTCAAGGGTGAAAAATTAATGATTCTAGTACTGTATGTGGATGACATACTATTAGCTTGCAATGATAAGAATATGTTGTATGAGACTAAGAACTTTCTTTCATCTCATTTTGATATGAAGGATCTTAGTGAAGCTTCGTATGTGCTTGGTATTGAGATACACCGAAATAGGGCCCAAGGAGTACTAGGATTGTCTCAGAAAGCTTACATTGAGAAAATGTTTAAGAGATATAAATTAGATAAATACAACACATCACCTGTTCCGCTTCAAAAGGACGATAAGTAAAATGGAAGTCAGTGCCCTAAGAATGAGTTAGATAGAAGGAAAATGGAGAACGTTCCCTATGCATCAACTGTTAGAAGCTTGATGTATGCACAAGTCTGTACGCGTCCAGACTTGGTATTTATAACAAGAGTACTTAGAAGATATCAGTCTAATCCAGGTTGAGATCACTGGGTAGGTGTCAAGAAGGCATTAAGATATTGCCAAGGCACTAAAGATTACATGCTCACATATAAGAGATCAGACAACCTTGAGGTTGAATGTTACACTGCTCTGACTTTACTGGTGATGAAGATGACAGAAAGTCAACTTCTGGATATGTCTTCATGGTAGCAGGAGGAGCAATTTCATGGAGAAGTAATAAGCAAAGTGTAACTGTTGCATCTACAATGCAAGCAGAGTTTGTGTCATGTTATCATGCCATGAGACATGTAGTGTGGCTTAAGAGTTTTATTCCGGATTGAGAATTTTGGATAGTATCTCGGGACCTATCACAATGTACTGTGATAATCAAGCCGTAGTTTTCTTTTGCGCCAACGATAAACTAAGTGGTGCTTCTAAGCAAATAAATCTTAAGTATCGTGTCATGAAAGAAAGAAACCAGGACAATACACTTAAGATTAAGAACATAAGTACTAAGGAAAATATTGTGGATTTGCTCACAAAAGGTCTACCATCAATCCTCTTTGAGAAGCATGTCCTAGGCATGGGTCTGGTGAGTAGCCTGGATCAAGTCCTAGTTCAGGGCCATTAAATTTTTTCCTCAAATAAAAGTAAGAGTTCTAACAAGGTTTCTCTATAGGACTATGGGTAATACCGTCCCAGTATGCTGTGATGTTGCTGACGACGTATTGGTCTGGTACTTGCTGATTTATTGAGGATGAGCTTTAATTTTAGTTTAGAATAAGTTTTAAGTTGTTGACCTTCCGTCAAGGGGGAGAATGTTAGTTTTCTGTTATTGTTGACCTCGGTCAACAATAGAAACAGGAGTACAGGGGTGCCGCCCCGTACGATCGGGTTCCTGAAAAACAAGAAACGAAAATAGAGTCCGTTAAGTGCCTTGATCGGGACGCAAAACTCACGTATCTATCTGGGACTCGGCCCCTAGGCTTACAATGCGACCCTATAAAAGGAAGGATGCCCCTCAGGGTTCTCTCACCGAAAACCTAATTCCACCACCGATCCCTAAGCACATTGGAAGGTCTGGAAGCTCCATGACCAATAGGGCAGACTCGCTATCATCCATAAGGCTACCGCTACCCGTTAAAAACGCTAAAGGAGAAGCTACGCTACATCCCTGATAGCGCCCTCATCATCACCTCTGCATCAGCCGCCATGGACACCACTGCTGCTGGTAACAGAATCGATCTACTCCCTCCATCCCAAAATATAAGCATTTGAGGGGTTGGTCCAGATTTATAGCATCTCTAATAAATCTGGACACAAAGCTGTCCAGATACATAAAGAGTGCTATAAATCTGGACACTCTCTCTCCTACCCTCAAATGCTTATATTCTAGGACAGAGGAAGTACTAAGTTATTCCGCATTAGATTAATTGTTCTAGGCGTGATCCAGATTAGTTTTGATCTAACAGCTAATACTCCCTCCGGACTTTATTGCACTAGCCGACGTCAACAAAAAAAAAACCAGAGGGAGTAAGTAATAATTTAGCTCGTTATGCTTGTAATAATGTGTCATCAGCGGTTTGGTTGAGACACATACCTAGTTTTCCTGCACCTCTTGTGGTAGTAGATTGTAACCCTTCTCGTCTTCAAAAAAAAAAAGATTATAACCCTTCTTTTTGATCTAATAAAGGTCTCTTACTTGTGGTAAAAAAAATAATCTAGACCATCAGAGAACACGAATAATACATGTTTATACATCACATAATTTCGTAAGAACACAATAAGTAACTTTAAATTTGGTTCAGAAACGCGGTTCAACTTGATTATCCAAATAGTACAATTATTTCACAATAGAATCCATTAATATTTGGAAAGTCACATCCCTTTTTTTGCAAGTAATGGAGGCTCGCGGGGTCGGCCTTTTGGATCACTATTCAGGCTTACCTATTTAGCAGCGGTATGTCAAGGATGACGTTCAAATTCACCGCATCAACCATCACTTCACCTAATCTCCCTTCATCGAAAACATCTCCAAAAATATCATAGGCGGTAACGCCCTCTTTGACTCTGGTACTCCACACACAAAACTCGTCAACGTAGTGTGCATGGTTGAGTGTCTTTGCCAGTGGTACCAATGTCACAGTGACAGTACACTTGGATCGTGGTGGAACAACGTCTTTGTATGGCACTGTTTTCAGTGGCAGTAGCCAGTTTCTTGTTCCAAAGTGAAAGGCTATATAATGATCTGTGTCGTTGCTTAACTGAATTGACTGTGATAACTGCTTATTATGCCCTAGGGTAAAGTGCAGTTCCAACGGTTCGATCCCAAGCATGTCATCCTCCAAGTCATCCGTGAGATCCATGTAGGACATTGTCTGTGCGCGCCAATACAGAAGGAATTAATATGATGATTACGCACTGGCAGTGGCTGGCTTGTCCAAAAGAAACCATCTGAGGTGAAAGCGGAGGATAACAAGCTTACCAAGTCAAATTCGTTTAGCTCACGGATTGTATCCCATATAAACGGCCTTACGGGTGGCAAATAGCTCGTGCACATTTGTTCTAATTTGAGGCATTTAGTTGCTTCATGGGCCCATAATGGATTATAGTTGCCCGATCTATTCCAACGGTGCCTCCACCTTCTAAGCACCTGCCATTTCACATTATTAGTAAAATAGAATTAGGCTAATGGAGTTTTATTTTGTTGTACAAAGGGTGTCACGTTATATAAGGTGTTTCAAAATTGTAAATAAATAATCTCTTTAAGGCATAGTCTTTTAGTATCAAAACACGGTAATATCATTTACTTTTAATTTTATCTCAATTTGTCTATCGAAATATTATAGTGCCTGGTAAAAATGAGGTATAGTCAAAATTTCTTGTAAGTTCTAAGTGTTTCTAGGCTGATTAACTTCAAACTGGTGATGCAACAGGAAGAAAACATATCATATATGACGAATTATCATATGTCAATGTGCTTCTATTGGCCTGTGGCATGTCAGTTTCAATTAGGATGGAATGAAATTCCTCTTCTCTATTGGTCATATCATTTCAAGTCTTGATTATCGTGGATATCTAATTCCATCCACATGAAAACGCCCTCCCACTCCTTTTTCAATTGTCTATATAGCATCTCATTTGGCTGTAACATCCTGGCTTAGAGCTTAATATGATTGATAGAATACTCATACCAACAAGTTGTAACTTCTTTTTTGAAAGCTTATCCTAAAAAAACTCCAAAATTAAGTGTGCTTGGCTCAGAGCAATTTTAGGATGGGTGACTGACTGGGAACTTTGTCCTGGGTGCGCACGAGTGAGAACAAAGTGCGTAGAAAAGACATGTGTTAGTCTGTGAGGGCAGTCTTGAGATCCTAGAGAGCTGCCATGTGTAAGCGGGCCTGGCCTCATAGGGACGGAACATTACAGTTGGTATTAGAGCCGACACTTATGGTTTCACGGGCGCGTAGGGTCGCAGTTGCGCAGGCATGGTGTGCATGTCTGGTGTGGGCCTGGAGTTGTCACACAACATGACACATACGCTGGCACTAGGCACACGGACATGGCCAAGAGGGGAAGTTCCTGGCCTGGGGTTGACCGACGAGGACGTCGGTCTTCTAAGGGGGTGAGAGTGTAACATCCCGACTCAGGGCTTAATAGGATTGATAGAATACTCATATCAATAAGTTATAACTTCTTTTTTAGAAGCTCATTCCCAAAGAACATGTGTTGGTCTGTAAGGACAGTTTTGAGGTCCTAGAAAGCTGTCATGTGTAAGCGGGCCCGGCTTCGGAGGGACGGGACGTTATATTGGTGATAACAAAAACTCCCATTGAAGCTGGCCTTTATTCCAACGATCAGTGGTAGCGGCGTGAAAATGCATTAGCTCAACTCCCAATCAATAACATTAATCAAGTTAGGCAGTATCATTAACTTGTTTTTCAATAGCTGTGAAAATCTAGAGGTTAGATAGATAACTCTTACATTTTTAATATCGGGCTTCTTCACGCTTCCTGTCACCAGCTCTCTGATTATGACACCAAACCCATATATATCTGACTTTGCGGTCACTTCGCCAAATTGGATAATATTAGTAAAATATCCTCTACAAGATGAAAATTCATGGACGAAAGCATATAAATATCCGTATGAAATAGATAAAAAGAGAATGGAAACTTGAGAAAGACATCTAATGTGTTATGTGTAGCTCATACCTCTCTAAAAGGTGATCTGAACTCGGTGTTTGTGATTTGTCATCGAGCCTTGAAAGTGCAAAACCAGAAACCTTTGGCACCATGTGATCATCTAGTAATATATTGGCAGGTTTGAGATCCAAGTGAAGAATGCGTTTATCCTTGTGTAGATGGTGCAAAGCCGCACATACTCCTTTAATTATTTGATAGCGTGTGTGCCACTCAAGTCCTCTTAATTCATCTGTAGAGGTATGATAAGAAAAAAAAGGTTATAGAGAAGCATGACAAAATCAAAATGCTACCACTTCAGTGGTTTTTAGTTAATTGACAACGTTATATTAAAAACAAAGCTCTTGACTCAAAAGAATAAGTTACATTTTCTAATGGCATTAATTAAAAATCAGAGGTAGCATACGAAACTAAGTTTATGATTTTTTAATTAGCTTGATCTGTTTCTTATAAAGAAGAGATTTGCTCACCCTTTAGTCAACTGCGAATATGTCTTTAGCCAATTGTTCTGTTACTGGATTGTCATCGAGCGGCCGTGTGCGTGTCTTAAAGTTGTGTGTACGATTTTGGACTGGGTTGTTATGAAGCCAGTAACAGCAGACTCTTTGGCCGATAAATAGGCTTATAAATATGTCACCCTTGGGCTATCTTTTCTGTTACTATGAGCTCCAATAGCATGTCTGACTTAGGGCTTGACTGGGACCGGTGGTTCCCTAGTGTTCAAATTTAACATGACTAAAAAAATGAACGGTGTCCACAACTTAAAACCGGAGGAAGTAATATTTATTTTTCTGCTTTAGGCTAATTTCTACATTGACAATAAATAGGGAAGATGTTGTTGTTTGTGCGAACTTATTTGTTCCTGTAATAGGGTTTATGGCTGTATTGGACTACGCCCAGCCTAAATCAACCTAATTAAAAGATGGAGATAAGGGATACTAATAGGTTTTGTCGGATTTACAATCCTGTGGACAGAAAAAAATATGAATGCGGCGTCATCTAAAAATTAGTCACTCCTATAAATAATTTCTGGGACTTTAAACTATAAGCAGATAAAAAATGTGCGGGGCCGGGGGAGGGGGGGGGGGGCTAAGTAGAGAAAATATGCAGTTTATATGTATCTTAGTTGTACCGGTGAGATGGTGGTCAAGGCTTCCATTACTCATATATTCAAAACAGAGCAATCTTTCGTCTCTGTGAGAACAATAACCTAGAAACCGCACTATATTTTGGTGCTTAACCATCATCATCATTTTAACCTCCTGATGATATTTCTTGTCGGTATAGTTCTTGAAAAGTCTCTTGACAGCAACAATTCCTTTCCGAAGGATGCCCTGTATAGTATAATCGTGTTTAACTATGCAGTGAGGAATTTTGAAGAATAGGACCGATGAAATCAATAGTGTCTTTTACCTTGTAAACATCCGCAATTTGACTGGAGCCAATTTTTCTGCTATCAGAGAATCCTTCGGTGATAAACTCCAGAAGGGAAAAGTTTAGCTTTCCTGGACTCTCGCTTCCCTGAAGTATACGCTCTAGGGCATGAATGTCTTCATACCTGTCCATTCAACGCCCAGCGTTACATTTGAAATTACGCGAGCTGGATTTATAAAGATTAGCCAGCTGAACTGAGCAACATAATTCGTGCCTTAGTTTGAGATTTTGTTGGTTCACGGACGTGACTAGCGTCTAATTTTTTTTTTAAAACAAAAAGAGTAAAATACACTAGCAGTTATTGAACTTGTTCTGAAGTGTCATCTACATCCATATACTTGTAAATTAAGCACATCTTTGAACATGTCCCATGGTGTCATCTAGATCCATGAACTTGCAAAATGCAAAAAAACATCCTTAAACTTGTTCTCGTGGTATCATTTAGGTCTAAATCACAAGTACAACACAAAAACCTGCCAATGTGACACGCCACATGGAACTCTAAGTGATCATCTTTCACCTTCATCGTTTTGTCATGCTTGTCTGCCTCATGTACCTCTTCATGTTTCTCGCCACCGTCTCCCCTTGTGTATCGAGCTTCCATCAACATGCAAGGATCACTGCAACCTCTTCATCATTACCACACCGATCGCTCTCATCGTCCCCTAAAGTCTTGTTCCAAAGCTTCTTTCCATAATTATCGACCAAAATGCTCTAAAATATGCCACAAGTGATCAACAATCACATGTGTAATGTCACGTAGGCAGGTTTGTGCATTCAAATAAAGATTCGGACCTAAAGACACCAGAGGGACAAGTTCAGGGATGCTCCTATGTAATTTGCATGTTCAGACCTAGATGACATTAGGAACAAGTTCAGGAAATGCTTATGCAATTTGTAAGTTCACGGACCTAGACTTCGAAAAAAGTTTAAGGACTTTTAATTTATTTTACTAAAAAGAATTAACTGATCGTGGGGAGCAGCTTCAGGAATGAAAATGTTGAACTTTTAAAGTCATGATATAAAAAGTTTATTTAACTCCTATCAACAAATCACTTTGTCCTTTTGTAAAGTTTTTCTTTTTTCATTATATAATACCCTAGTAAAGTTTGTCTTTTTTGTTTCTCAGTATACATGTTAAATTTAAAGCTCAATTTTCACATGATGATAGCTAACAAAGCTATTGTAATATATTTTTGGCACTTTTTTCATTGTATAATAACAATGAGCAATACACACATACAAATAATATGAAATAAATATGTTATATTTTTAACACTGGTTGTTGTGTAATCTATCATGGAAATTTTGAGCTTCAAATTAACTTGTGTGCCGATAAATGAAAATACAAATCATGGTATGGAATACATTGCATCAATTTAGATTTTTCAAGAGAATAAATCGAGCCAAGATTTTTTTTAGGTGGTCAAATGGATAAAATGAATGGAGTAAAATGGATTTTTTGTATTATATAATACAGTTCAAACTATGTTTTAGGTGGCATCAAATAACCTTAATTTTCATGGATAGAAGAGAGATAATTCTGTATTATTATTGATGGAATTAAGACAACATGTCTAATTCATTTTTGAGATAAACTTGTTGTTCTAATGCCCCAATAAAAAAAATAGGAGTAAAGACAAGCTATGAAAATGCCCATTTCAATTTTTTTTAATACCTTGACGCATCAGGGACAGTTGGTGCAAACAATAATTCCTGCAATGTTGGGTGGACCAGTAATCAGATTATAATCCAAGGCAGCTACTATGTCTATATAAAATTGAAACAGAATAATGGAAATTCCAATTAAACATATAGTAATGGGCACATGTTGCGTTAATGGGTTTGTGTGGGCACATGCTACGTTTGTAGGCAGTAACACCCAACATGTTTATCTTTCAATGCTAAATGCAATGCTGCCCAATTTAAGGAACCTAGGCCTATTTGGATCCATTAGAGATTATAATAAACTAGTTTATGAAGATAGATTACAAAAACTAGTTTATGAATAAAAACTGGGTGGGGGCGTTTGGAGACTAGATTATAAAAACTGTAATCCAACTTTTTCAACTACCTAATGCATGAATGGGTCATAATCTGGTTTTAGCTGGGGTGGAGTAGATTATGGGTATATATAATCTGGTGATGTAGATTATAAAAACTAGAGAAAAAAAATCTGTCCTGTTTGGAGGCCCTTTAGATTATATAAACCAGTTTATTATAATCTAGGTAGATCCAAACAGGACCTAGGTGCAAACAATAATTCCTACAACATGTTTGCTACGTTTGTGTGGACCAGTAATTGAAAGATAAATGCAATGCTGTAGCAAAACATACATGAAACCTAGCTCATACTAACTGCCCAATTTGTATACTAAACAAAGGTTGTACGCAGTATCAACTTAGTTAGTTCTCTGACACTGCAATAATAGTTCTGTTCACTGCTTCCATGCTTCAAATTGACTATTTCTTTTTCCAGTCTCTGATAAATAAATATTGTGGCACATCCTTATTAATGTCAAATTGAAAAAAATGGGGGTCATCTAATTCAGAAAAGCGCAAGCTTGGACAATTGCCGCACATATTTTCTAGTGAAACATTAAACTGCAATTACCTGAGCAGATCGACCCAATAATCCCTCGCCTGTGTTTAAATGTGGATAACCTGCAGATATCTGTTGATACTTCACACTGCCTTCACTCATCAGAAACTGTGATGCAACTGCGATATCATTCTGGAGATCCTTGGGTTCTGGTGGCATCTCAAAAACAACCATCAAATTTACTTCATCGACCACTTTTCCCACATTTTCATTGAACATGTCTCCAGTTACGTCCATAGATGTAAGATTCGAATCAACTCTGGAGCTCTGTACAGAGAACTCCTCGCTCCTGCGATTATGTACTGCTTTCTCTTGTGCTTGCAAGGTTATAGTGGCACAACACTTCGATCTCGGTGGAGCAAAGCCTTTTTCTGGTTGTATGTTGAATGGGAGTATGCTCGTTGTTGCTATCCTGAATGCGAAGTGATCATCTGTATCATTGGACAATTCGATTGAACACGACTTATCATTGTTACGGGAAAAGGGAAGAAACATTTCGAGGGGCTCAATAGAAAGCATGTCGTCCAAGGATGACAATATCTGTGACAAAGAAATAGGTGGATTATCACAGGTTGTCAAAGAAGATAAAACTCACGAGGTTTAAGGGTGTGTACAAGCTTACCATGTCCAATGTGGATACAGTGGCATATCTAATTTGCCCATCCCAACCATCTATTTGATTCAGCTCACGGAATACGTCCCATATATAAGGCCTGTCTATTGGGTTATCTCGCTTGCACCACTGTGCCAATTCAATGCACTTTGCTACTTGTCGGTACCATAAGTATGGTGTGTACACTGATGATTTGTTCCACCTGTGCCTCCATCTCCGAAGTACCTACCAATTTAGAAACAATGATACAGAATGTTAATGCCTGTTAATCAGTTTTTCCCATATATTCTTTCTTATTTATAAAGTTCATATGAAATTACTGTAATTTCTTGAGACACAACTTGCAGTCCAATTGTCCAAACAAAATCCAAACATTAAAAAGCTTGTTGCAACTCTCTTAAAACATATAATTCAATGCAAAACTGAAGCCTGCACCTGGTGTGGACTCTATGCGAAGAAAAATCAAGCAGAACATTTTTTATTTCACATAGAACATTCTATAGTAAAATGAAGCCTGCAAGTACCAGCGAAGGTTTATCCGACTAGCAGACTAAACAATGCATCCTGGCTAGTTGTACACCAGGGGCCATATGCACAGCCGCACAAGAAAATCATGGCTTACAAAAGGGACCATTTGGAATTGTGAGATATAAACTACTCTTACTTTTCTTATATTTGGATCTTCCTTACTTCCTGTAACCATCTCCAAGATTATGACTCCTAAACTATAAATGTCTGACTTGGCAGATCGTTTGCCATGATCACGGTATTCTGGAGCACAGTATCCCCTGTAGTATGGAAACAACACAATGTCTCATGTAAAAAGTAGAGAGTAAAAATCTAAAACAACAATGAATTCTATGAATATTTATCTTACGTACAGAGACATAAAACGTCTTGTACTCGTGGTTTGTGATTTATCGTCGAGTCTTGATACACCAAAATCTGTAATCTTCGGCTCCATTTGATCACCTAGTAGTATATTGGCGGGTTTGAGGTCCATGTGATGAATGTGCTTATCTTTGTGAAGATGATGCAAACCCTCACAAATTCCCTTAATTATGTGATAGCGTTCATGCCATTGAAGTCCTCTCAATTCATCTATAGGTGTAATAGTACAATTAGTGTCATAGGAGGAAAAATATACCATTTGATGTATGCCTGATGTACCACAAAACATTATTTAACCTTTATTTTTTTCTCAAATATACATGAGAGTTATGTATCGTTGTATTAAGAGAGAGAAAATAGCTTCTTATGAACTTCACCTCCTCACTCCGAACCGAGCTGTAAGGGGCTGATATTACCACACACACATGTGATTCTATATAAAACTACCACATAACAAGAGCCGACTAGGAGCTACAGTTCTAAACCAGCTCCACCTCAATGACACATGAGTTTCAATGCTTCCAAATCAACCAAGCGCTGAATATAACTACTGTATTGAATCCCTTCCTTGTGTCCTATTGTCTCTACGTGTGTCTTTGCAGACCGAGTGGCTCAAGAATTCTGATCCATAACTCACGTGCAAACACGCTGTTATCCCTCCACATGGGGGAGAAATATATAGGAGAGGATTTTATGGAGGAAGAGATAGATGATGGTGCATTGGATACAACACATGTAACATGAGAATTGGAAGGTTATATCACAACAAACGAAGTATTTGGTTGGATACACCATAACCAACTTGTTTTTGGTTGGATACACCAAAACCAACATGGTTTTTGGTTGGATAGTTCACATCCTACTCTTCTCACCGTCTATATAAAGCAAGCATGAGGCCATGCTTGAGCAAGCCATTCAGCAGGCCAACAAGGTGTGCAAAACTCACACACAACACATACCAAAGAAAGAAGAGAAGAAATAGAATGAGAGGTAATTCTGTCCAAAACTGATGGATTCAAACTGATCACAATCAAGCTATTGATCGGAGGCTCTAAAGTGCTTGGACTGACACCAAATTTGGTGAGCTCGTTCTGCACTTAGAGATCTTTGATTTGGTCAGTTGGTTTGGTCTTTGCTTTTTGGAGCATTAGTTTTGGGATTGGTTTTATCAGTTCGAGTCTCTGTAGTTTCAGCACAGAACAGTTTGGTAGACGATTTATTTGGGTGGTTAAACGGTGTCAGATTGATCTGAAATTTGGTTAGTCTTTGTCACATACATTGAGCTACTTGCCTATCAAATTTTGTGCACTTTGGTTCTGCTATTTGAGAGTTATGAACTGATTACTGAAGGGTACAGAATGTTTATGGCCTCTATTTTGCCTCTTTTAGTTGTTGTTGTTGTTGTTGTTGTTCTGGCCAAGCTTGTTGCTTGATGAAGAATGTTTCTGGTGTTGTAGTCCTCTAGATGTTCTAGAGAGGACTCCTTTGTACCCATTGTTCTTGATAGTCGAAGTTCCGGTTGACCGGTTGGTCTCGTAGTTTTTAATCCTCACATCGAGGAGGTTTTCCATGTAAATCATAGTGTCACTTGTGCATGTGTGCTCTCTATTATGCTGCCAACTGCTGGTTGACATTTTTCCTCACTGTTCAAATAAGATGATGAATTAATTGGTGCTAATTACTGCTGGTTCTCCCAACAGGTGGTATCAGAGCTTTTGGTCAAGTTTGCGCCTGCTGTAACTTGCACTAAGCTTCAGAAGTTGCTGAAATATGATGACTACGAGTGTCATCACTGCTATAAGAAGGGGCGGCAATGCCACAAATGAAATAAAGAAAAGAAGAAGAGTAAACACCAAGCTCTGAAGCAAGCTAGTGATAGTGATAGTGATGGGGGCCACATTACTTCAGCAGTAGAAGATATGGTTGTTCATATTGATGAAGGTAATGAGGGATGGTCAAGTGCCGCTGTTGAAGAAATCACTATAGCTTCTAAAAACCGAGGCATCAACCATGTGAATGGTGATGAGATGATTTGAATATTGGACAGTGGTGCTACCATACATGCTACATCTCATAGAAAGTACTTCACAATTTATATGCCAGGTAACTTCGGTATTGTGAAGATTGGGAACAATGATAGAGCAACTATCATTAGAAAAAGAGATGTGCATTTAGAAACTGCAATCGGTGCCAAGTTGGTCCTCAAGTCAGTGAGTCATGTTGAGGCGCTTCAACTAAACATATTTTCAGTTGGATTGCTCGATGAAGAAGGGTACATGGGCAAGTTTGGAGATGGACAATACAAGCTCACCAAGGGCAACATGGTAGTTACAAAAGGTAACAAAATTTCAGTTTTGCACTATGTTCATGCTAACCTCTCTAGTGTTTCTATGAATACATTAGAGAAAAAAGATCCTTGTATTTTATGGCACAAGAGATTTGGGCACATGAGTGAGAAGGGGATGACTGTGCTTGTAAAGAAAAATCTCTTGATGGGGATGAAGGGTGTGCACCTAAAAAAGTGTACAAATTGCCTAGCCTTGGTGCACTCTGATGTTTGCAAAATGTCAGTAAGGTCAATTGGTGGTGCGAAGTACTTTGTCACCTTTATTGATGACTTCTCTAGGAAAGTTTATGCTTATCCCTTGAAGTCCAAAGATTAAGAACTTGAGGTGTTCAAGCAATTCCAAGCCTCAGTTTAGAGATAAACTGAGAAGAAGATCAAGTGCATTCTCACTGACAATGGAGGAGAGTATATTGGTCCATTCGATGAATATTGCAAAGAGCACAAAATTAGGCACCAATTCAAACCTCCAAAGACACTACATTTAAATGATCTTGCTGAGAGGATGAATAGGACAATTATAGAGAGAGTGAGATGCTTGCTATCACATGCAAAGCTACCTAAGCACTATTCGGGTGAGGCTTTGATGACTATAGTTTATCTTACTAATCTCTCACCAAGCTATCCTTTGCAGGGAGATGTTCCTAACAGAGTATGGTACAATAAGGATGTTTCATATGACCACCTGAAGGTTTTTAGGTGTAAAGCATATGTCCACATTCCTCAAGATGAAAGGTCTATCCTTGATGCGAAGACACAACAACGTATTTTCCTTGGCCATGGGTTGGATGGGTTTGGGTACAAGCTCTTTGATCCGATTGCAAAGAAGGTTCTTGGTAGCCGTGATATTGAAGACCAAACAATTAAGGATATTGTGAAGGCAAAGGATCATATTCCTCACCAAGGACCAATTGTTTCTTTAGACCCAGCTACTGCAATACCAGCTCCATGACAAGCTGAAGGTGACATTGCATAAGTGGTACATGATGATGTGCACGGTATAGGTGATGGGAATGCTCCCTAGGAACATGAGTCTGATGCTAAAAATGATGATCTGGATCAGCAGCCACCAGTAATAAAAGATGCACCAGCTATTCCACTCAGAAGATCCAACGGAGATCGAGTTCCTTCCACCAGGTATCCCTCAAATTAGTATGTAGTGTTACTATCTAACAACTCGAAACCTAAGTGTTTTGCAGATGCAATGGAAGATGATCATAAGAAGGAGTGGATGAAAGCTATGCAAGAAGAAATGGATTTCTTACATAAGAATCAAACATATGAGCTGGCGTAGTTGCCCAAGGGCAAGAAAGCTTTATAGAGCAAGTGGGTCTATAGAATCAAGCTAGAAGAGCACACGCAACATCCAAGATACAAGGCTAGGCTAGTTGTGAAAGGATTTGGCCAGAAGAAAGGTGCTGACTTTGATGAAATCTTTTCTCCGATGGTCAAGATGACATCAATCAAAGTTGTCATTGCTTTGGCAACAAGTCTCAACTTGGAGGTTGAACAGATGGTTGTCAAGACAGCCTTCCATCATGGTGATTTTGAGGAAGAAATCTACATGGACCAACCTGAGGGGTTTCTTGTTAATGGCAAAGAAGACAGCCTTAAACAAGCACCAAGACAATGATATTTAATGTTTCTATAAGTTATGGGGGAGCAAGGCTACAAGAGGTGTATCTTAGACCAATATGTGTTCATTCAAAGGTTGTCAGGTGATGATTTCATCATCTTATTGCTCTATGTGGATGATATCTTGATTGCTGGCTAGAATGTCTCTTGAATTGTTAAGCTAAAGAAAGAATTGAGCAAGTCCCTTGCCATGAAAGGCTTGGGGGCCAACTAAGCAAATCCTCGGGATTAGAACAGAGAGAGACAAAAGATCTAGTAGGTTGTACTTGTCTCAAGAGAGGTATATTAAGAAAGTATTTCAAAGGTTCAAGATGGACAATGCAACAGCGGCAAGTTGTCCACTTGCATCTCATTTCAAGTTGAGCACCAAGCAATGTCCTTCCACTAATAAGAAGAAAAAGGAAATGCAATGTGCTCCTTATGCCTTAGAAATTGGAAGCTTGATGTATGCTATGGTTTGCACAAGGCCTCATAGTGCTCATGCGGTTAGTACTGTGAGCAGATATATGTCTAATCCAGAAAGACCACATTGGGAGATGGATTATGAGGTACCTTCGGGGCACCACAAAGCTGAAACTTTCCTTTAGTGGAAGCAAGCTCGTATTGGTTTCATACACAGATGCAATATGGCCGAAGATGTTAATAGCAGAAAATCTACTTTAGGGAACTTTATCACCTTTGCAGGGGAAGCTATGTCATGGCAAAGCAAGTTGCAAAAATATGTCGCATTGTCTACAACTGAAGCAGAGTTCGTTGTAGTGATAGAGGCAAGCAAAGAACTATTGTGGCTAAAAAGGTTTGTGAGTGAACTTGGGTTTCATCAAGACAAGTATGTGTTGCTTTGTGACAACCAAAGTGCCATTCACTTGTGCAAAAATGCAAGCCTCCACTTTAAGTCCAAACATGTCGATGTCCGATATCACTGGATGGATTCGAGATGTGTTATATTCCAAAGAGATACATCTTGAGAAGGTTCACATTAGTGACAATGGTGCTGACATGTTGACTAAAGTGATGACAAAGGAAAAGCTCAAGGTTTGCTGCTAACTCGCTGGCATGACTTGTGATATCGCGGCCCAAAGCTTGATAGCATTGATAGAATACTCATACCAATAAGTTGCAACTTCTTTTCCGGAAGCTCATCCCTAACGAACTCTAAGGTTAAGCGTGCTTGGCTTGGAGCAATTTAGGGATGGGTGACAGACCGGGAAGTCATTCTAGGGTGTGCACGAGTGAGGACAAAGTGTGCAGAAAAAACTAGTGTTGCTCTGTGAGGGTAGTCTTGAGGTCCTAAAGAGCTGCCAGGAAAAAGCGGGCGAAACCTCGAAGGGGTGAGACATTACAGTTGGTATCAGAGCCGACCCTTGCAGTTTCACGGGCGTGTAGGGTCGCAGTTACGCAGGCATGGTGTGCATGGCTGGTGTGGGTCCGGATTGGTCTCACAGCATGGCACATGCGTTGGCACTGGGTATACGGACGTGGCCAAGAGGGGAAGTTCCTGGCCTGGGGTTGACTGACGAGGACGTCGATCTTCTAAGGGGATGAGAGTGTGATATCCCGGCCCAAGGCTTAATAGGATTGATAGAATACTCAAAGAGCAATTTAGGGATGGGTGACTGACCAGTAAGTCATTCCTGGGTGTGCATGAGTGAGGACAAAGTGTGCAAAAAAGACTAGTGTCGGTTTGTGAGGGTAGTCTTGAGGTCCTAAAGAGCTGCCAGGTAAAAGCGGGCTCAACCTCAGAGGGACGGGACGTTACATGACTGTCGAAAGGCAGTAAAATCCTCCATGATGTCAGGAGAGCGAGTTTATTGGGCTGTTATCCCTCCACATGGAGAACTATATAGGGGAGGATTATATGGAGAGATGATGGTGTATTGGATAGAGCACATCCAACATGGGAATTGGAAGGCTATATCACAACCAACAAAGGATTTTGTTGGATACACCACAACCAACTTTTTTTTGGTTGGATACACCAAAACCAACATGGTTTTTGGTTAGATAGTCCACATCCTACTCTCAACTTCAATATAAGCAAGCCATTCAGCAGGCCAACAATGTGTGCAATGCTCATATACACAACATATACCAAAGAGAGAAGAGAAGGAAAAGAAAGAGAGGCAGTTATGTCTAGAACCGATGGCTTCGAACTGATCACAATCAAGTTGTTGACTGGAGGCTCTAAAGTACTTGGACTGACACCAAATTTGGTGAGCTCGTTCTGCACTTAGAGATCTTTGATTTGGTCAGTTGGCTTGGTCTTTGGTTTTTTGGAGCATCAGTTTTGGGATTGGTTTTATCAATTGGAGTCTCTGCAGTTTCAGCCTAGAATAGCTTGGTAGACGATTTATTTGGGTGATAAAATGGTGTTAGAGTGATCTAATATTTGGTCAGTCCTTGTGGGACACGTTGAGATACTTGTGTACCAAATTTCGTGCACTTTGGATATACAGTTTGAGAGTTATGAACTGATTACTAAAGGGTACAAAATCAATATTGCCTCTATTTTTCCTCTTCTAGTTGTTGTTGCTGTTGTTCTGGCCAAGCTTGTTGCTTGATGAAGAATGTTGCTGGTGTTGTAATCCTCTAGAGGTTCTAGAGAAGACTCTTTTGTACCAATTATTCTTGATAGTGGAAGTTTGGAGTGGACCGGTTGTCCCGTGGTTTTTACTCCTCACATCGATGAGGTTTTCCACGTAAATCATTGTGTCACTTGTGCAAGTGTGCTCTCTATTCCATTGCCAACTACTGGTTGACGTTTTTCCTCACTATTCAACATAAGTTAAGAGATTAATCGGTGCTAATTACCGCTGGTTCTTGTGAGAAGATACTGAATACTCTATGGTTCTTAATCACATAACGGATATTGCAGAGTATATGGTAGACCTCGTCTCTCCAGGGCGAGGCAGTCCAACAAATCTGTTTTGCACTACCAACCATAAAAACAATTTGCACTTCATAGGATCCCAAGACTTCCATATCCGCTGCCATGGCTCAAAGGTCACAACCCTATTAAAAAACAAATAAGCCTGATATGCTGATTTTGTAGTAAATTGCTCGAAGCCATCTAATCAACATGAGTTGGTGTCCCCACTAGGGAGGTTAAGTAGACTTCCCACAATTGAAAGAATTCAAATATGACAATCATGGACAAACCACATGGAATATCTCTAGTCCAAAGCTGACTCTTCATTGCTTCAACCATCATTCTTTTTCTTTTGAACTCTTGGAGAGACAACCACAAACATAGATGGATCCAAGCTTGCTACAGAGTATCCCAGAGTCTATTGATCCATCCAAAACCATGTTTGACTGTCATCGCCAACATGGGACTGCATGCCCACATCAAAGATATCACTGTTTAGGATGAGCCAAGATGTCCAAGCCACTTCGTTGTCTCTGTGGGTCCATTTTCCGAAACCATAGCTGCAGAGGCCACTAAGGTCGAGAGGCCTTTGTATCATGTCCCGTGCCACCAAATGTGACCCACCATTTGCTTGGTCCATATACCTTTCCGTGTGAAACTCCTCCGGATCTTATCAATTGCCTTGATGAACCATTTAGTTACGTTTATTGCAATGAGCACATAAATCGACATTGCAGGCAATACAAACCGGACCCAAGCTATTCAACCAACCATGTTCATGAGTGTTTCCTACCACCTAGGAAGCTTAAATCCATTCTTTTATATCCAAAAAAGGAAATAAGCCTTCCTACATTTTATTTCCAAGATCGACAATCCAAGATATACACATGGAAACTCTACAGCGATATAGGGTAGGGTCGATGACATGATCTCTCTCCTCTTCTGCTCACATCATATCAATGTGGAAACCTGATGTTTCCCCAAAATGATCATGAGTTCTCATTGTGAGATTTGTTTCTTTCTTTAATGACTGAATAAACAAGGCAACATCATCAACATATAAAGAAATTTACTGAGCTTGATCATGGCAGGATGGATGTTACAGGAGTCAGAGATTGTCATCTTAGTAAACAAACTATTCAAGATTCAAGATCTCCATGACCAATATAAAAAGTATAGGGGGGTGGGGGGGGTAGTGTGTCACCTTGCCGTAAACCACATTGGTGCCTTAATACATCACGTGGTTCTCCACTGGGTTACACCAAGATGGATCGTAACCCAAGTGAGTCAGTACCTCCAATAAGAACGATCACCTTGTTGCAACATAATTGCAGCAGCGATAAAGTCCGCCTTTTTTGTCCAGGGCCAACATGACTTGTAGAACTGAGCTGTGTAACCATTAGGACCTGAGGCCCCATTTGCATGTAATAGATTGATTGTCTCTTCCACTCCTCCCCTTCCAAAATTGGAACTTCTAGGATTGATAGGTCAATCTCCTCGTGATGGAAAAAAATTGAGATTGAGAATATTGGATCATGGTAGAGCAATTCTAAGCAGACCTTTTAAGTA
Organism: Eleusine indica; assembly: GCA_030378355.1. NCBI lineage: Eukaryota > Viridiplantae > Streptophyta > Magnoliopsida > Poales > Poaceae > Eleusine > Eleusine indica. The sequence goes on from CM059494.1 coordinate 14,949,836, forward strand.
CTCGAGGAGCACCTAATGTTTGTTTTCTTAGGCCATGAACACACTATCATCTTTCATGATCTTGGAGATGAAATTCTCTTTTTTTCCTTCTAAAACCAGGCTTTCTATGAAACGGTGCGGTATTCACATCACCATCCTTCAAATGTCTAATACAGGAACGAAGCCTAGCCACAATGTCTCTTTAGTTCATAGGAGAGACAGTTTTCTGCTAGGCTTAGCCTCTTTTCATCCATTACTGTATTTGCTGGGCTAGAGCCAGCTGTGATGTGATGTGGCTTATCCTCCATTGGCTTTAGGATTGAATCGCCTTCATGATGCGATTGAGCTTTAAAGAGATTCGTTCCATGGGTAGCACATCCCAAAAAGATGTGATCATGTCATGAAGGGGAAATTTTTAGTGAAAACGAGCTTTTGGGTGTAAATCATAGTAGGCACAAAACCCAAGCCTGAAATCTGAACCAAAAAAAAAACCCGACCCCGCACCTGAAACACCCGAAGCCCTAAAAATCAGGTGGTCTCGGGTAACAGATTTGAAAATGCGAATTAAGTTTAGATATTTTGGGTTTTGACTTATAGCCCAACCTAAAACTCAATGCCAATCCAAGAGCCCATATCTCACTACAAATGCAAAGTAACCTGAGCCTGCACCTTGCAATTCAAGATAATCCCTCCACCTCCACTTCTCCCCTCGATCTGTCTTTCTTTTTCTCGTGTGCCACACCGTCACCAACACCTCCTCCAGCTTCATCCTGCCTTTGCTTGCTCACGTCATCACATCGGTGCCCAACGTCTCGTGCCACCTCGGCCGTCAGCTCCAGCCATCGTCCCTTTAGTGGCGCTGCTACATCGCTCCCACCTCAGGTGTTGGCTCACACCACCAACTCAACGCCCTGCATCCCCTAGGAGAGCACATATATGGGTGGAGGCCCTGTCGGCACAATCTCTCGATGGTTGGCCAACGACGGTGAGGGTTTCAGACTTGGATGTTAGAGTCGGAAGTAGAGAATTGGATTATTCGGTATTACCCGAATTGTCGGGTTTCTCCTTACTTGGGTAATTTTTAGGTTTCAGTTTTGAAAGCCCATAATTTTAGAAACCCAAATGTCCTGACCAGATATGTTAGATATACCTGAACGCCCAGAATGAGAAGCAAAGGTGCAAACTTCCAACTCCAGCGCACTGATCATAATGGCTTAAATGAAAAGGCTCAACAAGTACAACTCTACGATTTGGATCGGAGCACTGGCATTGGAAGATTGCATCTTTGTACCCCAGAAGTTATTTGCACCAAAATTTTCCCCTGTCATGAAAGTCTAATAGCTTTGTCCACACCCTTTCAAAATGAAGCCTTGGTTGGCCATGTATTCCTTCTTGAAGCCTAAGAGTCAATGATGCAAGATTTGGTTAGACTTGACTCTATACGGCTAAAGTGCCTCCCAATTTGGTGTACACAAGACCCAAGCTAAGGTGGGCGCCTATCATTCATTTAACCATGTGTACCGCCTATCCAAGAGTGGGACCAATCTACAAAATCTACCAAATATGGCCTGGTTTAGGTTCCCCTTATTTTATTATCTTCAAAGGAATAGATCATTAAAATCATAGTTATAACCTTTGATCCATCAAATTCCTGGTGTTCCTCAAGAAATCGAGCCTTCTTAGCTTCATCATGTGGCCCATAGCTTGAACTTGACGGTCACTAAAAAACTGTATGCTTGATTCAGATCGGTTATCCTTGTGCCCTGCCACTAGGTGACCAATACACCAACTCCTGATACTCATGACCTAGGAGGGAACAAACATCCCATTTAGAAATAATAGCAAACTTTGTTTCCTATAGGGAAAAAAGTTAGTCCAAAAATCATTAACAACCTTACATACCGTATTGTGCCGAGCCCCCTCATTAAGGCCTTGCATATTCCAAATTTGAAAGGAAAGATTCCATTGATCAAATAAAGGGCCGACACATGACCGAGAATGTGTAGGGTTTGCACGGTAGTAACACCACCCGACGCATGGGCCCGAGCATGATCTGAAACTTCCTTGTCAAGCAATGTTGCACTACCACCACATGCTCTCTGCTTAGTGGCATCTCAAACAAAGAACTGCACTTCTTATAGTAACTATAGAAGGTTGCGTCTACCCTTTAGTGAACCCTAATCGACAACATACAATTGTTGCTGCCTAATTTAAACACTCTAGTGGAATCTTTGGGATGCAACGGCTTCGTCATTGGAGCTTAGCATGTGGATGCCGGCTGTTGGCATTGCCTCAGAATTATGGGTGTCGGTAGAGCTGAATCTAGAAGTTTGGACCATGGTAGTTAAAGTTAGCAGCTGGGGCCTCTAGCTCATTGTCATCATTTATCTTTGAGAATATACCAACCTATAAGAACTGACATAGTTGCCGTGGGTGGCTGCTTTCGTCGGATGAGCTGTTGGCTCCAACGAGAGCTCCTCCTTTGATGGGCACCATGTTAGAGGAGATGCAACATCCTAGGTTCCCATCCGTGCATGAGGGAGTTACATGGTTGCATCCTGCAATCGAAGGATCTTTTGTGGCCATAGTCTTACCCTAAACTAGAATCAAAAGATTTTTTGTGGTCAAAATCATACTTAGGGTAGAAGATGTTGTCACCAAGAGACCATCTCGGACTGGAATCTGTTCATCTCCAATCATAAGGGGTTCAGAGACGGGGAGGGAGTGTAACATTCTAGCCCATTAAAATTAGACCAACAGTGACCCATGAGCACTAATGTGCATGAGGAGGTTAGAATTTAGGGCCACCTTGCTAATCTAGTGGGAGAAAGGCCAATATATAAGCCTAGGTTGTCCATCACCACCAACCTTGGATTAGCATTTTTATGTGAAGCGAGAATGAAAGTGTAAACGTGTTGGTGGATGCATGAGGTCCACTCAAAATTTGAGTCAAACCAAACCAAGTGTGGACTCTATGACGTTACAAGTGGTATCAGAGCTGAGTCTCATAGACACGATGTGCATGAGTGCCAGGTTGTCCAGACATGGTGCGTGGCACACGTAGGCCCATAGGTGAGCCACGACATGGCATATGTGCTGGCACTAGCCATGGACGTGTCTAAGAGGGAATGTTCCTGGTAGCTTGCCTAGTATAGGTATGTTGTGTCGGTGTTCTCATAAGAACATCGGTCCTTTGAGGGCGGTGTCTGTAACATCCCAACCCATTGACATTAGGCCCATAGTGGCCCATGAGCACGTGTGTATATGCCAAGGTTAGAATTTAATACCACCTTGTTAGTCTAGCGGGAGGAAGGGCAACATATAAACCTTGATTGTTCACTACCATCAACCGTGGGTTAGCTCTTTTACACAAAGCAATGCTGAAAATGTAAACATGTTGGTAGGTGTGTGGGGTTCACTCTAAATACGAGTTGGATCTAGCTAGGTGTGGACTCTAGCGCTTTACAGAGAGTCGCTAGACCACCGATGGAGTATCACCATAGGCCACCATTGTGTCGGTTGTATGAACCATCATATGCCCAATGAATGAGCCATATTTTTTTGGCGAGGGAAGCCCTTCGATAAGGAGTCATCTTCAACAGCATGGATCTGCACTTGGCTGCAAAACGGGGTTGTATCAGGAATATGAATAGGTTGTTCATGTATCGCACTGATTGGGCCATCATATGAGGTGGCTTGAGGTAAGCAATCTAGGAAGGGGATCTAATAGCCTTAATGAAGGACACCATATGAGGTGGGGCGTCGAAGGCGTCACTCCTAACCTATCCCAAGCTAGTGTCCTTGCTGCGGCTCTGTCATCGCTACTTGGTCCATCTGGTAGCCTCGACATGTGAACTTTTCTCGTCTTTATTTTCAGCGAGGTCTAGTACTATCATTATCCTATAGTGAAGACAGAGGATCATCACTAGAACTCTCTGGTTGGCACACAACCGCCATAGAGAGTTCGATAGGATATACTAAAGCACATTTCACCTATGGTGACTCAATTGTTTGGACATCATGCTCTACTAGGACCAGATCATGTGAACTCTGCAATGCCTATGGCTTGAAGCACCTTGTTGAGAAATGGAACATCAAAAGATCTTTCTGGCTTACAGTGACCAATGTAGATTCATTAGACTGGCAACCATGGAGCCATCCCATGCATGGGCAGGTCCTCCTATCAAGTCAACATCCACCAACGAAGGACAAACGATGCATGTGATGTATGCCTACCTAGTCTAATGATGGATATGCAAATGCAGATGACCCGTCCAAGACGAATGATCGGTATTATGTATCCAACTTGTCGTGGCATTATGGTCCAACAAGAACATGATGAAATCATGAGAGCAATAATGATGAGTTGATAAAACTTCCATATCTAGATCATAGTTGCTAGCATCCACTATAAAGACCTTATCCAGTGGCACACTTGAACTATTTCCAATCATAGAGATGAAGACAACCATGTAGAGGTCGCGTTCAACATGATAAATGTGGTCTGTGTAACGCCCCTTGTCCAAAATCAGCTTACCGCCCTAGCCCACCTATGGGAGTAGGCACGCACATTTATACATAGCAACCCTCTTATGCTTTCAACATCACTTCATGTAAAAGGGTTATCTCAGACGTGCTAAGAACAACGAGTGTTATATGCTGACATTGCCCACTTAAAATTCAAATGTGGGACTAAGCCTACACCTTCACTTCACTACTGGGGCTATTGGCCCGAAACAACTACTACAAGCTGCTTATGGTCTGTGGTGTTACAACCACCCTCCCTTAAGGGCTAATGCCCTCAGCAGCACACCACAAACCTGGCAAGCGGATACCCAAGACCGCCTCCCTCGGCACGCAAGCACATGCAGCGAGAGTTGATGGTCTAATGCCAATGTAACACCCCGTGTCCACAATCCGCTTATTGCCCTAGCCTACCTGCGAGCGCGGGCACACGAATTCATACATAGCACCACTCTCATGTAAAAGGGTGAACCCGGAGGTGATATGATTGGAACAACATGGGTTATATGTTGACCATCTGAATGAATTGGGTGACCAAGAAGGTGGGGGGGGGGGTGAATCGGGAACTCCCATGACAAACTTTACTTGCTAACTCCTCTATCTAACACTCAAGAAACTCCTATGTAGTTCTAGTCGAGGCACACTAGCATGTTATGAGATCCTAGGAAAGGTAAATGCATCCTACACATGGTACTGTATCGCACACCAATCAACTCCTATGCAAACTAGTATTTAGGCAAGCGATCAATTCAGCACACCTAGAAAGCAAAGAGTCCTACTCATGCAATTCTAGTGAAGCATAAACATAAACAAGGTGCAATAGCCAAGTAACAAGAACTAGAGCAATACTACTAGCACAAGATGTAGAATAGTAAATGCAAGTAGTAAGGATAGGATTTAGAGCAGTCTCATTGATTCTTATCCCAAGGTATAAAAAAGATGGTGCCGACCCCTAGTCCTCATTGGATCACTCCCATCGGAGTACTGATCCCTCCTGCCACTCAACGGTGGAGTCCTTGCACACAACTCGCATCACTCTTGGAGTGACGCTATAGTTGTGAACCATTTCCCATAGTGTATGAGCTGCCTCTCTCTAAGGACTTGCTCCACTCCTCGAGTTTGTGGCGTCCCCCTAAAGCACAATCCACCCTCCAAGTGGACTCATGGACTCTTCCCACTATGTACAAGTCAACGCTCTCTCTCGGGACACCCACCACTCCTTGAGTGCAAGCACGAGCGCTCTCTTGTTGATGCTCTTTTCAAGGGCGAGTTCCAACGTTGTACAAACTTGTGACGACCTTCACAATCAATTACATGATTGGCTTGATCACCAACACCTAACCAGTCTAGGCCTTGCCATAGACCAAGAGTAACAACACTAATCACTCTCTACAACCACCCTAGACTAGAGATGAAGTGATGATCCTTTTACTCTCCTAGACACTCAAAGATAGCTCCCCAATCTTTGCACAAGTGTTTTCTCTTCTCCTCTTGGCCCTCTATAGGTTGCCCCAACAATCCAAATGGCCAAGAGAGCTCTCCATGAGCTGGGCAATAGCTATTTATAGGCTACAACCACTCCACCAGCCTTTGCTAACAAGTTGCGACCTATAGATCCATCCATCATAGCTTATAATGACCAATCACCATAAGTTATGGTGACCTCTAGGCTTAGTCACTGTAACATACGGTGACCTAATCTTCACCTTATGGCGACCACTAAATTCAAGTGCCATCCTGCACGAACTCCTCCATGGGTCACCGTAGCTTACGGCGACCCCATCGTAACTTCACCAGAGATATCCAGATTTGTGCTCCGATTCTCCTATGAGTCATTGTATCTTACGGTGACCCCACCATTGCTTCAATGAAGACATCCAAATTTTGTCCATCTAATTCTCTTCTGGGTCACCGTACCTTACGGCAACCCCACCATCACTTCACCAGAGACGTCTAGTTTCTGGTGTTCATTGCTCCGTGATTCAATGTGTCTTAGGGCGACCCCGCCGTACCTTATGGTGACCTCATGAGCACCAATCTAGAGACTTGAGGCCTCTCTGCATAACTTCTTGGTACCCATTGTAGCCTACATTGACTTAACCTTCGCAACCTACGATGACACCCACATACATGCATGTACAGAGAGTTCACCTCACATGGACCTTATAATTATCTCACCGTACTTTACGATGACCTATCCTGAATCTGAAACTCCTTGTTCTCTTGACTCTATTTCCAAACTTCCCAACCTTGGTCGATCCTTCTCCACTACCACTTCTACTGTTCAAGAGCCTCACTAAGCATCCCAACACTAGAGACACCTAAGAGCTTAACTCGTGCCCTCTTGATAATCTATTTTTTCCTATGGACTCAAGCCTACAATCTATCCAAGGGATGACAACATACTTGGAACTTGCCATCCTTAGCCTTGATCCATCTCCATCAAGATCTTCATGCCAATTCACCGAATCCACATCAATCACCAAGGTGACCAATCACCAATCTTATATTGAGTTGATAGATAATTTCCTACACGCACAACACACGTGTAGACATTAAGTGTATTTCATGCTTGTCATCCAATCACCAAAACATTCATACCTTTTGGGGTGGAAACATTCCAATGGGCATGAAGCTTACACTGTCACCCACCTATTCTTTTAATGTGGGACTAAATCCACAACTTCAATTCACTACTGGGCCTCTTCGGTTGAAACTACAACTACTACAGGTTTCTTATAGGGTGGGTAGGTACAATCCAATTAATTGATAATGTAGGGATTGTTCAAGGCCGAGGAGTGCCATCATTTGGTCTAGGAGGCACGGGAGAAGTAGCTCCACCATCACCCATGTGTTCCAAGAGATTCACAGATGAGTCTTTAGTAGCCTTCCACTAGCGGCTAGTGCAGGCCTCAATGGTCGGAGTCGAGCCTCGTTTGTTCTACCTTAATCATCCATGGACGAGAGGTTGTTGTCGCTCGAATGACCAGCTACACAATCAGGGTAATCCATCTCCAGACCGGCACTCAAGGGCCCACACATGAGGCTAGAGTAGGATTGGTACCACCACTGGGATAGATGTCGGAGCAATGAGAAAGGGAGCAACACCAGAAGCAGCAGGGAGAAGAGGAGTAAAAATCCGCCTAGAGGGGTGGGGGTATAGTTCAAGCACTGCTCTCTTAGGTGCACTGGGACTACTCAACAAGTGCGCTCCCACTCCATAGGGTTAGCTGCCTTCTGCTGAGAAGCATGCTACACCATAGTCATCCAACCATCTGCATCACATCCTTGAGCCATCAAAGTCGACTGCTGATTGCAAAACATAGGAATGGAGTGTTCGCCTGCCATCAAAGTCGAAGCTGAGGGTCAAGATTTCATCGGAATAATGGACTCCACCGAGGCCACTACCATGTCAAGGATCGATTGTTCGCCTGCCACTTGAGGATCCAAGCTACTAAAATCCAATGGAGAAGGGCTATTGTTGCTCAATCGCAACTCTTTGGATCAGCACACCACTGGGCAAAAAGGCCTAGACAACAAAAAAAGGAGGAGTAGGAAACATACAAGAAATAGGTAGCACTATCATGATGAGCACTTGGTTGCTGGCCGCCCATGGGGACGAATGTTGATGGTGAGATAGGGAGGCGCCTGGAGGATGGGAGATGAGAGGTTTCATCTCCATTACAACTATTTTTGCATGTATTAAAAGGTTCATGTCACTACCACAAAAATGGCATATAGCAGCGATATCAGAATTAACGTAGTGGCGAATATAAAGAAACCTGCCGCTATTGACCCTTAATAACTCTTAGCGGCGGATCGTAAAGTGACCCTCCTTGGATCCTCTCCTTCGACGCGGCTAGTTGGTCGTAGTTATGCACCCACTTATATACCGCAAGAGGATGGTGTATAATTGTAGCATATTTTTTCTTAGAGTATTCCAAGCTATATATCAACCCACAGAGACTGGTAGGAATAAAGCTAATTAGAATTCTAAGGATGAGAGCTTTCTGTCAGTGAGCGAGGTTTGTGCCGATCGACGCACATGGGTGCCGATCGGCACTAAGGCTTTTTATCAGGAAACAGTTTTAATTCACAGAGGGGGCTTAAAGGAAACTATTTAGTGAGTTTAACCGGATATCTACTCACTGAGATCGTAACCATAAAGTGTAATCAAATAGCATTATAAACAAGATTACTTGGTACAAGAGACCGAATATGGATAGTGTGATGCTTTTCCAATGAGCCCTGTCACGACCAATCACCTTAATCGGACACCACCATCTACTCTACACATATCTACCACCATGCGTAAGCAGAGATACATGCAAATCTAGCTCATACAAGATCCGTAATACTACCCTAATCACCACGATCAAGATAGTATCTAAATACTTAGCCCATGTACAAAGCATGAGAATAAGCACATGTAAGACCATCAAATCTAGGTGATCAAACAACCAAAAATGTTCATCCACATATTCAACATTACTTCAATATACATAGTACAAGATTCATCACCATCTAGTAGGCCTATCTTGATAGTTCACCTCATGTAACGGTGGTTCTTGAAACTCCAACCCTATGATCTTGCAACCATCGACTTGGCTAGGCTAGCCAAACTAATCCTAGCAACTAGAGATCTAAAGAATGAGGCAAAGCGTTGATGGCTATCAAACTCACGAGAGTTGTTGTCCCTTCTGGCCCTATGGTTTACCAGTACTTATATAAGCATAACTCGAGATAGAATCAGTTTCTTAGGAAAAGGGCCTCCTGCTGATCGACACGGTGGATGTGCCAATCGGCACACTCCGTGTTTGGTCGGATTTCTCTTCTATGTTGGTTCCCAAGTCTCCTATAGCTTCCATGTAGGTCTCCTCATCAGATCTTTTGAAGTAAAGTCTTGTATTGCACGTTTAATATCTTGTAGTTTCCTTTTATCTCTTCATGAAACATATCTCCAAGATCTTGTACGAATATCTTCCTTCTAGAAGGTCCTGATGAGTGGGGCAGTCTTGATCTACCCAATTCACCAAGGGTGCCGATTGGCACAGCACCGTTCTGGTCAGCACCTGGGCCTTTTCTTGTATATTTCATCTCTTAAAGGTCCAGGTCCACTACGTCCAAAATGTTGTCTTTTCACCCGTTTCTGCAATATATCTCCAGCATAACAAAGGTACGGATAGTCTACAATTTTCAAGGATTAGTGGCCTAAAATGATGATATTTATGCTCTAAACAAGGTGTTATTGACGTATAAAATGGTACACTAAGAAGCACCAACACGGGCGAGGCTAGCAGGCGCTGTCCTCCCCTCTAGCGTGGTCCTCCCTGCTGGCAAAGCTTTCCCCTCTGAGGCGGCTCGGATCTAGTCGGCGTGCTGGCGGATCTGACAAGAGTGAGGCCAGATCCAGCGGGTGCTCAGGTCGGCGAGGCCGGCGGCCACCTCCCTAGCATTAGAGAGGTCCTTCCCTCATCTCCTTGGATCCTTGCCAAGCGCAGGTACAGCGTCAGCCCGCCCTCCTCTTCCCCGCCCCTCCGAGCGCATCGGCGCCTATAGATGCTGGCACGACGGCCACGGATCTAGCCAACCCCTCTGTTCTCTTATCCGACAAGCTAGCATGACGCTCCTCCCTGAACTGCCTCCTTCCCCAATGAGCCACGGTGATGGATCGAGGTGTGATGGCGATGGTTCGAGGCACGACGACGACGGATCTAGGCATGGCGGCGACGGATCAAGCGGACCGAAGCACGACAGCGATGGATGGAGCCATGGAGGCGCGATAGTGTTGCTTGGGTCCCATAGCCTGTGGTGCCATTTTTATTTTTTTATTTTTTCGGATTGATCTATAGCGATGGCTGAAGATGTCATCTGCAGCTACTAATACTTCTATAGCGGCAGTTTGTTTTGTCCTCAGGTCGTCCACCGATACAACTTCTAATTTTTAGCTATGGGAGTGTAGTGGTGGTACGACCAAATTGCCGCTGTCAGGGATTTTGACCCGCCTCTACAGGCCGTTTTTCTGGTAGTGTGTGTAGATTAGAAAATGGTGAAACAGACACAAAAATAACTGAAATAAAAACAATTCTATATAAGTCCTCTAGATACCATATGTGTGTGCTATATTACCTTGGAAATAACACAACCAGTAGGGGAAGAACCGCACCCCACAACATTTCATTAAGAATGGAACCACATGAACCTTATCAAACAAAATGCCATAAACTGACCATGCCCCTACGGGGCCAAACCACCTTGGACCAAATGTGGTACTGTAACCAGTAGGCGTGGGTGCACATCCAAGTCACACAAAATAGCAAGCACATTGAGGAATAATGTTTTGGGTGCATTACCAGGGTTTGAACCCCAGTCGGCAGCCCACTATGACGACCTAGTTACCAAGATATTACTCTGTTTGCTTATACTCCCTCCATTCCCTATTCCTGTCATTCTCGACCAGTGGATTGAACTAAAAAACAACTAACCAATCCTGTTGGAATGCGAGCATTTCAAAAATAGAGGAGTATTACCTTTAAGATGGTTCTCAAGGCTTCCTTTGCTTAAGTACTCAAGACAGAGCAACCTTTCTCGTACTTCAGCCATAACATATCTTCCATTAATCTCCATCGCATGCCCCTGTGTATCTGAACAATAGCCTAGAATCCGTACTATATTTTTGTGTTGAACCATCATCATGTTGTTAACCTCATGGTAGAACATTTTGTCATTAATTGTGTGGAAATCCAAAAGCCTCTTAATAGCTACAATTCCATTTCGAAGAACGCCCTATTTCAATCAAGTATTGTCGTGAGTATTAGTCAGTTGTGTGTATTTTATAAGGATAAATTGAAGAAGTGGTGCCAAAAGGTGAAAAATCTGTTTTACCTTGTAAACCACTCCACTCCCACCCTTACCAATTTGTCGTGTGTCAGAGAACTCTTCTGTGATGGACCGTAAAAGTGCAAATTCAATATTACACGGTTTTTGTTGTCCATCTAGTATACGCTCCAAGACATTAAGTTCCATATCTGAACCATCCATTTTATATTACATCCTATTTTCAAAATGAAAGAAGGGAAAGATTAGCCTCAAAAACAACATATTATAGCCTTTTTATGACTAGTAATAGTACACAACATAAGATCACATGCTATTTTTCATGTGTGTCAGTGTTCATCCTCAATGAGGTCTTTAATATATAAATAGTATGAAAAAGTTGGCTATGGTTCAGCTGGTTAAGTTCCTTGTAGTGGAACTAGTTCACCTGGATTGAAATACCAATTCATGCAAGTGTTACTTTTATAGAAAGTAATAGTTTTAGCGGTAGATGATATTCTCTTTTTTGAACCAAAAAAGAAAATTGGAGGAGCTCAGCTCCTACAAACCTTTATTGATGTAAAAAAGAAAAGAAAGCAAATACAGACTGTACAAAATAAAACAATATAAAGGAAACAGAACCAAGAAAATACAAATTACAAGTGTTGTTGAATCCATGATTGCAGTCCTTCAAGGTTCTTGAGATTAACACTACGGATAACCATTGAGAGTTCTTTGAAAATTTTGACTCTGCAACCTTCCACTTGTGGTGCAACATTACTGAAAACCTAGTCATTTCTTGCAATCCATATACTCCAGTACAACATCGTTTTGAAGCCGGTGCACTATTTGCAATGTTGACATGTGTCTTGGAATGTATATGCATGCCAATTGATTCCTAACTGGCAAAGTTGCCAGAAATGAAGAGTTGATTAAGTCTTTCTTCTTTCCACTACAAAAAATCATACGACCAGTGACAAAAATTTAGTGACTCTGGTCCGTTCCATCATTAACTTACAACAAGTCCGGGTTTCCCGGGCACAACTGACGGAAAAACTCATCACTGATGTAAACAGTAGCATGTGTACGTTAGTGTGGCATCAAAATTGACCCACCTATCGGGTACTTCCAGTTGTTTTGTGAGGAAACAAACCATCATTAAACATCCTAGCTGCTGAGCCAGCGTATGGCGGTCCCATATGCCGGAAATTCCTGTCTATTCCTGACGAAGGAAGACCATCCCTAATGCTACAGTAGGGAGACAATGTCATACTCAGCGCGTAAGGACCCATTTTCAAACATAGTTTAGTGTCCGGTCCTACATGTTAGTGTTTTGCAATGCTCTTAATGATGGATACAATCATTGCTACAATGTTTTTGAGCTATGGGCCCACATGTTGGATATCTGAGAGAATCTATGACAAATCAAAACATAACTAATGTTAACAAAGACATGGCAGGACCGTCGTGGGTCCACAAGTCATTATAATCGTGTGGTTTGGTCCTACCACTAAATACTTGTGATGTTTTTTTCGTCGCTAACACGCGTTAATTATGAAATTTGCATCTTTTTTTTGTCACTGACCGTATGATTTCTTGTAGTGTTCTATAGGATGCATAGCTCATATTTGTATGATCCTATGTCCATATTTGTCCTTCGAAGTTGTTCGATATATATTGAATATATCTTACAGTAGTAACTAGAAGAAGACAAAATGCTTAGGCTTGCAGGAGGAGTTTCTTAGCTACAGGAATGCTGAATGGATTGGCATATGTGTCCTATGATTTGTTTGTATATTGTGAAAGTTGAATGTCCATGGTTGTGTCCCATGATATGCTTCCATATATGAGATTCTTGTCCCAAATAAACATTTTGTAGTAGCTGAGTTAAGCTTTCCACTTTGTCACATGCTTGCACACTTAGTGGGAGGTGGAAGAGTTGGAAAACACTATCAACCATGAAAACATCACTTAAAAGTTTACCATGCTTCTTCGCAAAGGAGAAAATTTCCAGGAACTGAATGTGAAGTGGATATCTAGTGAAGGTGTTAGTCCATAATAATATTGTTGTACAATTTACTGGTTGTACTATAACTAGCCATTTGAATTGATCTAGAAGTTTAACTATATCTCCCCACCAGAAAGAGCCTTTACTTTGAGCATCTGGCATTCTTCGTTGCTGATATTAGTTGTCCCATAGTAGTGATACCCAATACAGATCCGCTTTGTTGAAGAATTTGTGCAGCTGTTTCATAAGCAGTGCCTCATTTTGTGCTCTTATTTTGATGATACCTACCCCACCTTTTGTTTTTGGTCCTGTTACTAGCTTCCATGCTGCTAGAGGTGCTTTTCTTGTATGTAGACCAGAAACCCTCCAGAGGAAATATCTTCTATATCTATAAATCTGATTGATTATTGCTGCAGAGAGTTTTAGTATATATATATAGAAGGTTGGTAGTGAGGAAAGGACTGTATTGACCATTTCAAATTTGCCTGCTTGAGTTAGGAACAGTGAGCAACCCACAAGCCTTCTTCCAACTCTCTCTGGCTATTGAAAGAAAGTCTACCACTGATGGTTTCATGATGCCAAGATTTTAGACTTAGGTAAGGAAAAGGCATATTTCCCACCTAAAGTTTAGAGTTCTTGCTAGTATCTCCATTTTCTCTGAGTCCACATTGATGGGCAAGATGATTGATTTATTCTAATTTATCTTTAGACCAGATAAGTCTACAAAGGTGTTGAACAGTGCTTTTAGTGCTAATAGTTGTCTTGGGCAAGCTTGCATGACTGGTAATGTGTCACCAGCATACCGCACTATGAGGAAGTCAGTTCCAACTTCCAAGATGTATTGGGAGATGAAACAGTCCTTGTTCTTTCCGTTTATTCTTGATTGATTGTAGCAGGTCTACAACTAGAGCAAAGAGGAGTGGTGACAGAGGGTCAGCTTGCCTAACATCTTGCTTGCAGTGAAACACTTTCCCTAGGACTCTATTTAGTAATACAGAAAGCTGTCTATTATATTTTGAGAATTAGATCCATCCATTGCATCCATATGTGCCCTAGCTCCTTTACTTGCAAGATTTGCAAAATTGTTTGATGCTCTATTTTTTCAAAAACTTCCTCAAAGTCAAGTTTTGGAGGCTATTTCCTCTTTTGACTGTGGCAGATGTGCAAGTATTCATATTTCCAGGCTAAGTAGTCTTCAATGCTTCTAGCTTTGATGAACCTATATAAATTCAGATGCACTAGATGAATGATGACCGCTTGCAGTCTATTAGCTAGAAGGCAAGTGATGAGTTTGACTAATGAGTTGAGTAATGACATGGGTCTGCAATCATTCACCTCCGTTGAGCTGTCCTGTTTTGGCACCAGAGTCCAAATGAATCTTCATAGAAACTTTCTATGACTTGGTAAATATCATTTTCTATGATTGCCTTCTAAGGCATAGTATCCATCGAATCCATCTAGCCCTGTTGATTAGTTTAAAGGTAGATTAGCTAGTATAACATTTATATCTTGCTTTGTAAAGAGGGCCTCTAGCCATTCTAGTCCCTCTATTATTTGCAATAATGAGCTCAAATCAAAATACATAGTAGTAGACTCAGTGGAGTGAAGTCTATCTTTGTATGACCCTCACAACATGTTTTCTTTACCATTGTGGTCTATATAAGTCAATCAAACTTGTAATAGCATTTCTTCTATGATTAACTATTGCTCTTGCATGGAAGAATTTTGTTGGGGGCATCTCCAACCCCTCTTTGCCTACTAAGCTAGACAAAGATGAGACCCGCTAATTTCGAACTCCTCATAAGTTTTTTGAATTTGGTTGTGATTCTTCTAGTACCATCATGTTGCACTGGGATGCCCATTCTTCGTGAACAATCTACAGTAATTATCACTACTATAATAAAGCTTTATAATAGCAGAACTACTTTTGGCCTCAGTAACGGCCCTTGCGAAAACCGCAACTACGTGTAGCACAGTAGGAAGACCATGACTACGTTAACAAACATAGTAGCGGTCGATAATGGAACGCAAATACGGACCGCCATGCCCACTACAAAATAAATCCCACAGTAGCGGTTTGTGTCAGGACCGCAACTACGGCCTAAGGTCCATGTAGTTGCAGGCCTGACAACGAGGTCCGCTACTGACAACCGCACCCTTCTATAAAAGGGGGCGGTGTGGCGTGGCAGTAACACTTCCGCACGCGCTGCACCGCAGCCATAAGCTAGGGTTTAGGGTTCCCTCCTCCGCACCGCCGCCTTAGCTAGGTTTAGGGTTTCCTCCTCCTTCACCGACCGTCCGCCTCCTCCCCTCCACCATGGCGAAGACGTCGAAACGCCGGCGTCGTTGGGGCTGCGCGCAGTGCGTCTGGCACACCTAGTGCTGGCGCGCCCTCACCCTCGCTAACACGCCGCCGCCTCGCCCCCTTCCTCCTCCTCCTCCGTCTCGTGCCCCTCCGCCTTGCCCCAAGGGTGGATCTGGAGGCACATCGGGCAGGGGCGCAT
Organism: Eleusine indica; assembly: GCA_030378355.1. Classification (NCBI taxonomy): domain Eukaryota; kingdom Viridiplantae; phylum Streptophyta; class Magnoliopsida; order Poales; family Poaceae; genus Eleusine; species Eleusine indica. The sequence continues at coordinate 14,965,667 of CM059494.1, forward strand.
CGGCGACGGTGGCCCGAACCTTGACCGCCACTTCGGAGTGCGGCGGTCCTATCAATCTCCTCGAGCGCCCTCTCCCTCCCCCTCCGGTGACGGGAGAGAACGCCGCTTCAGCGGCATGAATCGGCAAGGTGGCCGGGGGCCGTGCGGATGAGAGGGCAAAATACACAGTAAGGCTGGCAAAATAGGGCCTCAGTGGCGGACAACAGAATGTGATACGTCCAGAAGTGGCAATGGCATTTTCAATGCATTCTCAACTCTAATGACCCAAAGGAAAAACCCATAGCATAAGCCGACACTCCCTATTAAAGTTCAGAGCTCTGAAGTTGCGTCCTTCATAGTGTTTCTGGAATCTAATGTAGATATCAGAAAATGGGTGTGGACCGGTTTCAACCAAGTTATCTCTATCATAGACATAATCTAACTGGACTAACGCCTGACCAAGATGGGTGCACTGTATATCCTTGATCCTAATATGTAGATGATCAACTGGAAACTCCGGCATGGTTACCATGGATGTCTGTGAAGAATACCTGATTCTGTGGAGCTGGATCAAAACTGACGATAGCCCAATCTTTTTGCTGAGGGGGTGGTCAATGTGAAACTGCTCGAACAATGAACTATCTCCCGTGCATCTCCAGGTTTTTATAACCATTGGGAACAAAAAGGCTTGGGTCTGCTCGCTATAACACTATGATGTCCTCGAGGAGGTCGAGATTGGATACCAATGGCGGCTGCTCTGGCTAGGAGGATTGCAATTGCAGCCGAGTGTTTGGTTAGAGCGCAGGGTTTTGCAACAAGACTGCACTATCTATTCCGAGTTGCAAGGTAGTGTCTCATAAAGAAGTCAAACGGGTGCAATTCTGCTGCTTTACCGTGAAGAGAACTTGACCAAAGTCTTTCCAGGAGGAGAAGACTCTCGGTCCGGTGGACCTGGCCCCATCTGCTCGCTGCTGTTGAGCATGAAACCAGGTTTTTGTGTCCATGCTCACCCATTTATTTTCATCAATACGACCAGCGAAGGTGTCCATTGACCTTCTAGCAGGCATGAAGCCCGCCAGGTCATGGGCTGGACACTCCAAATCTATGTGCCCAATAGTCATACAAAATGTGCATCAAATGGGCCCATTGCAATACATACTGATTTGTCTATGGCCCATATTGGCCCTTTCCTTGGGAACCCACCGTTGATGCCCTGGCAGCCCTGCAGCTTCTGAAATTTGAGTTCCCTGAATTACCGCCCTTGTTCTTCACCTTGGCTACGTCCCTGTTCATTGACGAGCGCGGGGAGAGAGGCAAAACTTGCATCGCCCAAAGGATACAAGAAGGTAGAACTGCTTGGGATCATCTTTGCTAGAGAAAACCGAGATCCCAAACTTGTTCCAGGTAGAGTTATGGAAATCAACTCCCGGCTGAAAGTCTTGACCCGGGAGATCAGGGTGGGATGGGAGGATTGCCATGGGAACTGACCCGAGGATGAAGGGTTAGGGGCCACAGGAGCGAGCACAGCCTACACCATGGCCTCCGGGGATCCCTCTGATAACGCCAATGATGAATAACTGGGTAGCGACGATTATACCTGGCCAAGTGGGCCGGGCTAAATGGGCCGGCATGAGGCCCGCCTATTTTGGCCCAGTCTAAGCACGGTCCGGCACGAAGCTTGATGGGCCATGCTGGCCCGTGGCCCATCACGGGCTGTGCCTGGGTCTAGCCACAGGCCTGTCGTGCCGGCTCGGGTACGGCCCGTTTATTGTGGCCCGTCTAGCCCGTGCAATAGCCCGTTAGGCATGGCACGGTTCGGCACGGCCCGTTAAATAAAATGATCAAAATTTTAACATTTACACTAAAAATCATATTTTTTTTAGTTTAAATTTATTAATAAAAAATATTTTTTATATATAAAAATTCAAATTTTAAAGAAAAATTATGCATATAAAATTTAGTTGGGCTTCGGGCCAGCATAGCCCGTGTAAGACGAGCCGTGCCGTGCTTGGGCTTAGGCACAGGACCGTCGGGCCAGCACGGCACGGCACGTTAAGTAGACGAGTCGTGTTGGCCCGTTAAGCCAATGGCCTGGCCCGTGATAGGCTCGTGCCGGGCCGGCCCGACACGGCCCGTTGGCTAGATATAGCGACGATGATCGATCGCCGACTAGGGAGCGAGATCGCTGATCCGCACTTTCCGCCCTCTCTCCTGTAGCCTTGGCAAGCAACCCTGTGCTTTATTGCCTCAAGGATGAGCATTCAGACTATATTCTCTGCATTATGTTTCAGAAAGAAAAAGAATAATACCATAATATACGACCTGGTTGGTGTTTATAGCCCAAGTATGTGCACCCACAGGGGGAGCGCCCCGCCTCCATAGCGGTGCCAACGTGTTTTGTGTAGGAGTGAAGCTACATACGTGTATTCATCAGGGTCAGCTGACCCTGATAATTGTTTCTAGTAAAATCAAGGTAAACCAGCTCTTAGTCATGAATGACCCTATCTACTATGTTTGTTGACCCCGATGGGAAGCTCGCATGTGACCTTAAAAAAATTCTTTTCGGACTAACTTAAAAGAGATTTAGCATCAATTTTTGCCTCCTCCTCCAACAGATCTTCCTACAGTAGATAAGAAAAACTCTTTTAGTTCTTCCATATCAGCATGGGGGCCACAACAGCATTGCGTATCTTAGGAGGAAGAGGATCGGGGAACTAAATATTTCAAGAGGTTTTGAGGACTGTTAGAAACAGTTTTATAAAAATCCTTAATTAGTTCATTTAGAAAGAGCTTTTGCACCTTTTCTGATTTATTATTAAGGAACATATTCAAGGACGGGCGGTAGATGTGTTTTTGGGATCTGGCCCTTCCTCCAGGTCCAGGGTGTCAGAAAAGAGTGAGTGGCCCGTAAGCAACGGAAGTTGGGGGCATATATTTAGCTTCTGATTATCGACTAGGATGAAGACACGTGATGTTTGGCACGGCAGTTACGTAGTCCGTCTTGGGACTCGGTGTTGGGCGCCATATTTTTTTTGTGTCAGCTTGTGTTCATTTAGAGAATCAATGGAGGGAAGAGCAACAGAAATACTTATACAAGAACTACGAATAAAATCAAAATGTCTATGACACACAGGAATTGTGTAACAAGCCAACCAAAAATATATTCAGGTCAGGATCCGAAAACATACCGTCGAATGGACAAAGACTCTCCTTTCCTCAACCAAAAAAAAACAAGAATGGAGAAAGGCTGTGGGATTCGCTTATTCGCAGGTGACAGAGCCACCGGCAGGTTGGAGCGCTAGACTCGTGACCGTCAAGCGCTCAGCCGATTTGGATCTGGTGGGGAGGAAAGTTGCAGTTCCGGACACGGTAGGTTAAGAAGGTCGTCATGCTGCTGTGAGCCGCTAGAATTCTACGACACGGCTAGCGTTTCTTTTGCACAGGCTGCAAGTATATTTAAAGTTCCAATAGTAAGCGGCTGCTGCGATGTTCGTTAGAAAGTCTCCATCATCTATGATTGACTCTCTCCTGCCATTCTTATCGTCTGGGTACCATACAAGAACACTAAAGTCAGAGTAGTACTCTGATCTGGTCAGGGGTTGACAATTGAGAGTTCAGACAAAGCTAATCAGCTGGATGTCATTATCTGTCAATTCCAACCGAGAGTTGCATTGTACTTCCTCTTTCCCATATTACTTATCATCCTATACTCATCTAGTTTCCTAATTTAATTGTCATTCTCGCATTCTAATATGCATCTTTCTCTACTTTTAATACATCTCTACCTCTATTTCTCTCTCTCTTATTTTCTATGCATCTACCTGTTTTATTTTTTTTAATCTCTTTATTCAAGTCTAAAATGACAAATAATATAGGATGAACAAAGTAGATGGACGCCGAGGTCCGACGGCCGAGGGTAGACCTTGATGGCTTATCACAGTTGCACACTACGGATGTATGGCAGGGTACATAAGCTCATCATGATGTGCACAAGACGGCCGTGAGTATTTAGGCACTAGTGGGATAGACAGACAGAGTACGTCAACATTATACGGGCGTGTGTTTGTTTCGGACCCTGCAGGCTGCAGCAGCGCCACCCACATGCGTTTAATCACCACTTCACCAGGCCACCAGGGTACAGGGTATGGAACAAACAGTCCCTATGTGTTTGAAAGTTGTACGTGTAAGAGAGAATAGAATTACATATTATGTGTTGCATTTGACAAGCGAACAGACCATATGTGCTTGAAAGTCAGGCGACGGCACATTTTGAATTCATTTTTGTTAGTAGATCTTCGGGTTGGGCTCAACGGCCCAACACACAGATCCGCGCTCTGATCGGGGGCACTCCAACCCTACTCTGGTTGGTGGGCCCCCATCGTACTGCGCCATATAAAAGGAGGGGTGAAGCCGAGGCACGGGACACGAGGTTGACCACCATCACTGTTCCTCCCATAAACCCTAAGCCGATCAAAAGAGCTAAGGCGCAGCCAGTGACGGGAAGACCCGCCGCATTCACGACGCCCTACATCGCCGCCATACCGGGCCAGTGCCGCTGGAGGCCTGAGGGACTCCAAGACCTCCGGCCATCGTCTCCGCTTCCCCAAGACATCATAGACGCTCTCGACTTCATCCTCGGCATCGACATGGCCGGAACCGACGCCGTCGTAACCTCTGCATCGACTCTGGCCCTCACCGCGACGCCGGCGGCCTCACCACTCCCTCACAATCCAGGTATCTCTCACCTTTTCTCCCTCTCCTCTCTCTAGATCCCATAACCAGATCCCCATTGAGTTGCATAGAACCTTACTAGTCTTCTAGCCTAGGTAGATTAGATGCTGACATTGGTATCAGAGCCACCTAGCCTAGATCTAGTAGAGGTAGAAGAGATTCGAGTGTCTCGGATCAACGAACAAAGAAAAGGATTCCCACAAGAACATGTTTTCCCCTCGCCCCAAACCCTAACCCTAGGGTTAGGGTTACAGACATGAAAAGGGCGCACGAAGGGACTTACCTGAGCCTCCGCGTGCGCCACCATGCCGCCGTCACTCAGCCACACCGGAGATGGAAAGAGCACCACCGCAAATCCCTCGATGGTGGCGCGCTCACTCACGGGTGAACACGCGCACCGGCGAGAGGTTAGCGGCGGCGCAAGATCTTCGAGCCTTCTCTTCCAGAGGCCGTTGCGGGTGCCATCGTAAACCGGACAGGGCCGCCTCGCCGTGGGTCGTCGCGGTGAGATGAGAGAACAAAGGAGAGAAGAGAGCGGGGCGAGGGACACGAATGAGCTAGGGTTCCCGAAGTTTTTGGCCGTGGCGCCAGTTTTGTCCACGTGAAATGCGCCCTCGGCCATTGATCGCGACGAACGGCCGGGATCCAGGCGGGTGTGGGCGCTGCGCGGACCTACGCTGCGCCGCTTTTGGTGGCCCAGGCTATGGCTGCCAGGCCGACGGCCCAGACAAGCGCGCGGGTGTGCAAGGCAGGCCAAAAGGCCGACGCAAGAATGGGCCAAGCTCGGCCAAATGGCGCGCACAAAGAGTGTTTTTGGGCCAAAAAGCACAGAGCATGCACAGTAGCATTTTGATTAGTTTTTGACTGGTTTTGGGTAGAATTTGAATAGAATTTTGATTGAAGATTGATGAATTTTACCTCTGTTAAAATATGAACCAATGAGATTATTTTTCAAAGAGTAAATTAAGATTATTTTGCTACTGTTCATGCATGTTTCATGTCATGTTTCCGCTGCAAGATTATAGAATTGATGATTATTGATAAAATCGATGTTTTCTAAAATTAAATTTCAAACCAATGGGAGAATTTAATTTTAGGAGCATTAATTTTTAGATTATATATCATTATAATTTTCTGACCAACATTTTTAATTGCAATGTCATATTAATGATAGTTTATGTATTATGCATATTTTCTGCCCAACGGTGATGTAGGTTTAATGCATACATGGTAAAATTTATATGTTATTTTTGTTCTCACTTTTCATGGTTAATTTCAGGAGCAACTATGATGGTTTTCCTTTCCTAGATCCTAGTGTTAAAAGGGGACAACTATGGGGATTGGAAGAGAAACATTGATCTTGCCTTCGTTATGGGTGAGATGGACTAGGTAGTGACTACCCCATGTCCCATAGAGCCTCCTGAGCTTGTCAGAGGCACAGAAGAAACAGATGCTGCTTGGCAAAAGAGACAGAGGGATGATGCTTCTGAAAGAGCTCTAGTTTAACTTGAGCACAGAAGATGGGTTCTTGATAACAAGAAGTGCTTGACACTTGTCAAGAACGCGATTGAGCCCGCTATCATGGGCTCAATCTAGAATGAAGACACAGTAAAGGACTATCTCCAGAGGGTGGAGAACCAGTTTACTGGGTCTTCTAAGACTTATGCCACACAGATGATAAAACAACGGGTGAATGAAAAGTACACTCGTGGTGGCATTAGGGAGCACATTCTGAAGATGAACAGTTTGGCTATAAAGCTAAAGACTGTGAAATTAACGATTCAAGAAGACCTTCTGGTTCATTTTGTGTTGTTGTCCCTACCACCTCAGTTTGACAATTTTGTTTCCAACTACAACATGAACCCAGAAAAATGGACTTTTGAGCAGCTTATTGCCAAAAGTGTCCAAGAGGAGGACAGATTCAAGGACAAGCATGGTGGTTCTGTTCACTATGTAATAGACAACAAGAACAAAGGCAAGCAGCAAAAGAAACCGATCTTTTACTCTAAGCCTATGGGCAAGCAACAGCATAGGCCTCTACAGGGACAAGTTGTAGTGCACAAGGACACATGCCTCCACTGCAACCAGAAAGGACACTACAAGAAGAATTGTCCTGACTGGCTAAAGCTGTTCATGCAAAGAAATGGTGAGAACATTATTACATTTGTAAATGAATCCTTGTATGTTAATTATTCTAGATCCACATGGTGGATTGATTCAGGAGCGACTATTCATGTTGCAAATTGTTTACAGGGGTTCCGTACGATGAGAACCATGGGAAGAGATGAAGGTTCGATAAGAATGGCTAATGGAGTAGAAGCCAAAGTTGAAGCTATAGGGGATCTTCATCTAGAGCTTAGAGATGACTTTATTCTTAGGCTTCATGATGTCTTTTATGTACCTTCATTACAAAGAAGCTTAATAAGTATATCGCGTCTTGATTATGATGGTTATGAGTGTCATTTTGGTAATGGCAAATGTGAACTTATGTTCAATAATGAATGTATTGGTTTTGCGTCTTTACAATATAAACTTTATTTATTGTCACTTGGTGATAATGTGAATGCGATATATGATATGAATGATAATGTACATGATATGATTGTCCCTATGTCCTCATCGACTAAAGTTAACAAGAAAAGAAAGAGAACTCCAAGCGTCTCATCGAAATTATGGCATTGTCGCTTAGGCCATATTTCGAGGGGGAGAATTGAGAGACTTGTAAAAAATGAAATTCTTCCTCCATTGGAGTTCACAGACTTAGAACAATGCATTGAATGCGTTAAAGGAAAATACGTAAAGAAAATCAAAGAAAGACGCCAAAAGAAGCACGGGAATATTAGAGATCATTCATACGGATATTTGTGGTCCTTTTTTCATCAAGAGTGTGGATGGTTATGACTCGTTTATAACATTCACAGATGATTACTCCCACTATGGTTACATTTATCCAATCAAAGAAAGATCAGAAGCATTGGATAAATTCAAGATATTTAAAGCAGAAGTAGAAAATCGACATGATTTAAAGATTAAAGTTGTAAGGTCCGACCGTGGTGGGGAGTACTACGGGAGACATACGCCTTATGGACAAGTCCCAGGACCTTTTGCTAGGTTCCTACAAGAAAATGGTATAGTAGCCCAGTATTCTACACCGGGCGAACCATAGCAGAATGGAGTAGCAGAAAGGTGTAATCGTACCTTGATGGATATGGTGCACAGCATGATGAGCTACTCCACACTGCCAGTGAGCTTATGGATAGAGGCATTAAAAATCGCTATTCATATTCTCAACAGAGTTCCAAGCAAATCGGTGCCCAAAACACCGTATGAATTATGGACTGGAAGAGTGCCTTCGCTAGAACACCTCCGGGTGTGGGGGAGTCCTGCAGAGGCTAAGATCTTCAACCCAAGTCTTGAAAAGTTGGATCCCAAGACAATGAGTTGCCATTTTATTGGCTATCCAGAAAGGTCCAAAGGTTTCCGTTTCTACTACTCAGACAGATACACGAAGTTTGTAGAAACAAGACATGTCGTCTTCTTGGAGAATGTAATGATTAAGGGGGCATGGTAGCTCGAGAGATCGATCTTGAGGAGAAGCGGGTATACGTACCAAATTCTATGAGTCAAGAACCTTTCTTCTCACTTCCTGTTGATGTTGAGCCTGTGATGCCTGACGTTGCAGCGCCAACACCTGTTGTCACTCCACCTGTGGTACAAGAGGAATCTGCCACTGATGAGGGGGAGCAGCAGCAGCCACACACAGATGATGTGCCAGAAGAGCAGGCTTTACAAGAGCCTCAACCAGAGATTGTGCCGAATGAAGAGGCCCCTAGGAGGTCTCAAAGAGCTAGAAAGTCAGTAATACCGGCTGACTATGAACTATATAATACAGAAGAATATCATATAGAGGATGACCCCACCTCATATGAAGAAGCCATGAGAAGTGTCCACTCATCTAAATGGTTGGAGGCCATGAAGTATGAAATAAAATCAATGAGTCTCAATGAAGTTTGGGACTTAGAAGAAATTCCTAAAGGAGCCAAAACAGTAGGCTGTAAATGGGTCTACAAGATTAAATATGACTCTAGAGGGAATATAGAAAAGTTTAAGGCATGACTTGTGGCTAAAGGCTTTACGCAAAGAGAAGGAATTGACTACAATAAGACTTTTTCTCCAGTCTCTTGTAAAGACTCTTTCAGAATTATAATGGCACTAGTGGTGCATTATGACTTAGAATTACATCAAATGGATGTAAAAACGGCATTTCCAAATAGGGATTTAGAAGAAAGAGTTTACATGGCACAACCGAAAGGTTTTGTTGTGAAAGGAAAAGAAAAGATGGGATGTCGTTTAAAGAGATCCATTTATGGATTATAGCAAGCCTCAAGACAGTGGTACTTGAAGTTTGATGGAACAATAAAGAAATATGGATTTGAAGCAAATATCGAGGACAATTGCATCTATGCAAAGTTCAAGAAAAGAAAATTCATTTTCCTTGTTTTATATGTGGATGATATTTTACGGGCCAGTAGTGATATCAGTCTACTATAAGAAACAAAGAAATTCTTATCATCAAACTTTGATATGAAAGATCTTGGTGAAGCATCATATATTTTGGGCATTGAAATTCACTAAGATAGAAGAAAGTACGCATTAGGACTGTCTCAAAAGACATATATAGAGAAGGTGTTGAAGAAATTTAACATGCACAAGTGTAGTGCCACACCTGCTCCTATAGTCAAGGGTGAAAGATTTGGGGATTGGCAAAAACCCAAGAATAAGTATGAGCTCGATGATATGAAAACGAAACCATATGCTTCGGCAGTGGGAAGCTTGCAATATGCGCAAGTATGCACACCTCCTGACTTGGCATTTGTCACCGGGTTACTTGACAGATTTCAGAGTAATCCAGGCCCTGAGCAATGAAAGTTGATAAAGAAAGTCTTACGATATTTGCAAGAAACGAATGGACTCATGTTGGAATACAGAAGATCAGATTCACTCCAAGTAGTTGGGTACTCTGATTCAGACTTAGCAACAGATAACACGAAATCCACATCGGGTTATGTGTTTACTCTGGCAGGAGGAGCCATTTCATAGAAAAGCTCCAAACAGACTATCACGGCAGGTTCTACCACGTATGCTGAATTTATAGCATGTTATGAGGCCAAGGGACAGGTCAACTGGCTGAAGAAATTTATACCCGGATTAAGAGTGGTTGACAGTATTGAGAGACCACTAAAGTTACACTGCGATAATGAACTAGCAGTAATGTATGCTCACAACAATCAATCCAGTGGTGCCGCCAAGCACATTAATATAAAGTACTATGTTGTGAAAGACAAAGTCCAGGATCGCACTATAAGTCTCGAGCATATCAGAACTGAAAGAATGCTTGCGGATCCGCTAATGAAAGGCCTACCGCCCAGCGTGTTCAAGGAGCACGTAGCCGGCATGGGGTTAAGGGATGCCTTATGATTCTGGACTTAGGGCCCAAAGAAATATATATGTTTCTAAACGGGGATGTGTGTAGTAGCTGTTGAATCTATCGATGTTTAGCTGTGACGATGAAACATGCTCTATGTGTAAATCCGTGATGAAATGGAAAATGTGAAGTAATGATGGAATGAGATCTAGGAGGAGAATGTTAGTAGATCTCTAGGTTGGGCCCAACGGCCCAACACCCAGATCCACGCCCTGATCGAGGGCGCCCCAACCCTACTCTGGTTGGTGGGCCCCCGTCGCACTGTGCCATATAAAAGGAGGGGTAAAGCCGGGGCGCAGGACACGAGGTTGACCGCTGCTACTGTTCACCCCACAAACCCTAAGCCGATCCAAAGAGCTAGGGCGTAGCCAGCGACGGGAAGACCTGCCGCCACCATGACGCCCTACATCGCCACCATACCGGGCCAGTGCCGCTAGAGGCCTGAGAGACTCCGAGACCTCCGGCCACCGTCTCTGCTTCCCCGAGACATCGTAGATGGTCTCGACTTCATCCTCGGCATCGACATGGCTGGAACCGACGCCGCTGCAACCTCTGTATCGACTCCGGCCCTCACCGCGACGCTGGCGGCCTCACCACTCCCTCACAATCTAGGTAGCTCTTACCTTTTCTCCCTCTCCTCTCTCTAGATCCCGTAACTAGATTCCCATTGAGTTGCATGGAACCTCACTAGTCTTCTAGCCTAGGCAGATTAGATGCTGACAAATTCATCCCACCAAAGATCACAAAATCAACTTAGGCCTTGTTCAGTTAGGGTCAGAACAACATGGATTGTATCCCAAACCACATGGATGGATCAAACGTGGTTTGAAATTTGGTCTGGTATGGAATAGGTGTTCAGTTCAGACTAGCATGGTATGAAATCTAGCTCATACCAACTTTTTTTACGCCTTTAACATATAAAGTGAATAATACATATGATTTTACTCAATTCATGTATATAAGAACTAATATATATGAATTTAATTTCACAACGACTAAACAAAGCCTTATAAAGGACGGACCAGAGCACAAAAAAAGGTTGCATTACAGCTTTGAAGCCAGCAGCGTAGAAGAAGGGTGCTTCTGTTGTCACCGAGACTCGCCGCCCGTCGGGGGAAGTAAGGAAGTGATTGGCTACCTGTCACCGTCCTCGTCATCACCTCCACGGGCCGGCGAACGTCGTTATTCCTCCATTGTTGGGCATTGCTTTTCGATCCACCACTCAACTAGACCGGACCCGTAGCTGGTGGGATGTCGCCATGTCATCTTCCGTTGGCGCAAGCAACGGCCAAAGAGCATTGACCTCCCGCCGCTACCATGTTGCCTTTAGCATGCCGTCGTTGTTGAGACAACGGGCTGCTCTTTTCGACCATGCTCCTCGAGCGTGCAAGCAAGCAGCTCTTGCCTTGCCGCGCCGTGTGTGTGTGATGGTGTGGCCATTAGCGCCGCCTCTCCTACCAATTCCGTGGGTGCTTGATGTGACAAGAAAGTGTAACTATGAAACCAGCGGTAGAAGTGACAGGGGGTCCATGATTGCAGCGTGGCACGGGCACATTGGTGTTTTGGTCAGTGGTTGTCATCGACATGAGTGAGTTCACGATGTCACTGACCCTGCATGTCTGCAGGACAGACGAAGGGAGCGGGAGCATCATCGATGTTATTCTTAGGCCAGGTACAATGCTACACGTAGGTGGTTTCATAGACTATCTCATGCATTGCCACATAGGATTTTTGATGATGTGAAAGAGAGAGAGAGAGAGGGTGGTGAGAGAAAGAGGTAGTGATGATCTAAAATTTAGAAGTATGAGATGACTCTCATACCATTATATGAATTCTAGTGCACTTTTAACCTATAAATATTCCTTTTTACATCCACATTATGGGGGGGGGGGTTTAGTAGAACTGGCCTAGTTTGGTTAAGGGATGAACGCGCTAGAATCTCCAAAGAGATAATACAATGCGAATAAATAGCACATGGTATTTTACCCAGGTTTGGACCGCCTTGAGGCTAATAGTCCTATGTCCTGCTTATCCATATTATTTGTGTATATGGTGGGGAGAATACATGTCGAGAGTTGAGAAGAGCTCTCCTGGAGTTCCTGCTAGAGGAAGAAGAAGAAGTGGGATAAGAAGAGTATGACCCTCTCTCTCTCTGCCCCGGACGCTCCCTTTTATCAGATCAGGAATAATCCACAAGTGGGCAATAAAGAAAGGAGTAAATGCGCATAGTTAGATGGGAGAAGCCACTTGGCTAGTGAGCGATGAGGGCCTAGCTGCCTTGGGCCATGCACGTCTGGCAGCTGCCTGCCTCGGGCCTTGGCCTCTTCTTCCCTTGCACACCACCGAAGAGTAAGAGAGAGGGAGCAACATGCAGGGTCCACCACACCTCACTCTCCATTGACTTTGTGCGCTTCTAACCGGTGCTTGGGCAAGTTACGCTTGCATGCATGCAAAGGATTTGTCTCCTTCCTCTAGGCTTAGAATCTTGTGAGATCTTCAATAGCACTTAGTTGTGTAACATTAGGTGGTGTTTGGAACCCCCTGTCCCATATCACCGACAGAAAAAAAATGGTTTTTATCCTAATAGGGAACTTCGATCTAAAAAGACCCAGCTTGTCATGATTCGCCGCGCTCTTCCGATCCACGACGACAGCTACTCGCTTCCCGTGCATCGCTCTTCTGCTTGCCGTGATGACCCAGCTTGTCGTGATTCACCACTGAAGTAGACGGATTATACGTTGAGAAAGTCCCCCGATATTGAGCACTTGCCTCTGATCCCTCCTCTAGTTGCAGCGTCGCCTCACCATGGGCTCGCCGCGTCGCCCCTGCTCGAGCATGTTATGGTTGAGTTACAAGATCCACCTCCCCCATCCTCATCCTGGCTCGTGCTGCACAGTGCACCTGCAGGGAGGAAGTTCAGGGCGGATAGGTTGGGCATTAGGGGCGGCGAGGAGCTCGCTCATGGCTATCGGACACCTCTTCTCTTTTTTTGGCCTACGCGAGCTTCGTTTGATCTGTCCACCACCTTCGGATCCAATCTGTCCCTCCACTTGCACACGGGGAGCCGACCTCAGTAATCTCACACCTATAGCTCTGCCGGCACAATGGAGGTGAGCCGTCGTGCTATGCATGCGAGGTGAAGGCGAGTTGGCATCATGTCAATGAACTTAGGGTGGCAGTTGCATCTCTGGGTGGAGGCGGTGTCTCGAGTTGTGATGGCAGAGGCATCTCAGGCAACATAGCATAGGCACTCGACCACACCTCAGAGCTCACCATCGATGTCCTCTTCCTTCTCTATGTGTTGAAGGCGAGGTGCTTGATGAAGTGCAAGTTTTTGAATATCAGTCGTACCACAAATTCTTGAATTTTTATATGCGAGGTGTTCCGAGTATGCAACCTATTTGAGTTGGAGTGTGGCACCCCACTCTTCGGGGCATCCTGTGCATCCTGTACTAATCCCTGGATCAGTAGTTGATACGCACAGTCAGATTATCTCAAATCCATATAGTACTAAAAATACGAGAATATATGGATGACTTACCAAACATGGCTAAGTTACAATTCAGACGAGGCAGCGGAAATTGGGCGCGGAAGACTGGTTCACTTCAATTCATCACATCACTTCTATCCACAGGCAGACTTGAGCATACGACAAAACCCTACTGCTTTTACTCTTCTAGAGTTCGTTCACTAAAACCACAAAAGCGAACCATGAGTACATAAGGTACTTAGCAAGCACTAACACTACTCAAGGATAAAATCATGCACTAAGGTTGTAGCAAGGGTGTAGGCCAGGGGTTTAATATTTGCGCTAGCAACTAAGTAGGCGGGGTTCACTAAGAGTAGATTTCAAGGAAAAAGGGGACCTATTAGTATTATAGTAGGTTGGCCCTGGAGGGAGTATATACCATTTCCACCAGTTCCTATAGTTTTAAAAGGGATGGATCTCCATATTCAAACCATGCACTTCCAAAACACGGGCATCACATCACCCACTCACACATCAAGGAATTTCTAAGAGCCCAAAGATTGATGTGCCATGACCAGTGATAACGGACATCCGAATGATTTAGGGTTAACTCTGCAGAGCTTAGTACGCTGTACCCACAGGCTATGCACTCTTTGTAAGTAAGTGCATAACACTCTCACTTCACCCAGGCACGCCCACAAGTCCACCACGAAGCTCAGGGATTCCACCATCATGACACTTAGTCATATCACAACAAAGGCACATAGCCAACAATTTTGCCAAGTACTGGACTTATCATCACATCACCGCTCCAATCCATGAGTCCGTTTCTACTTCGTCGAGTGATACTTCCTTGCTGTGTTACCCAGGATCCGTGTTAGTCCTGCCCATACTGGTTCTGTGGTCGTACTGAAATATCACTAAGTTGAGGTCTTAGCTAGTCGTTTCCTAGTTAGCAGGAGAAGAACTCGTCCACGGCAGGTGGACCTACACCGGAGACACCATCATCAAGTACTCTGCACCAGTACTAGGAGTCTCACCCGCTTCCACACTATCCCATCCACTTTACCTTCACACAGTTGATTTATCACTCATCCACACTGTACTTACACGCACACCACTAAACATGTTTTCACCCATTTTTGAAATAGAAGTATGTAATATGGTGTTGCGATGAACCTCATCGCGGGGTTCCTAAACGCTTCTAAGCACAGCAGCACTCTGGACATTAGGCATCTAATGTCGGGGTCTGTGGGGCTTACAGAGTGGTAGGGTATGGCATACAAGGAGGGGTTGTGGTAACAACAACAGAGTTACTTGTACTCAAGTAGGTAACAATCATACAAGCAAGTCACAACAATAGCACTCAAAAGAGCATGCAATATAGAATAGGCTCTAAGTAGGTTTCTAAATTACTGTGATAGGATTAATATGATCAAGGGGATGTTAGAGCTTGCCTAGTAACGCTAATCCTTAAACGTCGTGGTTTACGTCGCTTCGCGTAATGGTGTCGGAGTCCATCTCGAGACTTGGGCCTTTGGACTTCATCTCCAGCATCGGGCTCCTCAGGTTCTTCGCGTGCTATGGTACGTCACACTAGCGCGAAGAAATAAAATTAATAAGAAACAATCAATACACCAATTAAAACTCCAGATAGAATATTTGAGGTTTGGTGTATACCAGGGGGATTATAGGTAGGTTAGGACTTGGTGGATATGGTTCGGTTTTACGCGGTATGATTTGGGTAGGTCGGGTCTTAGAAGGCTGACAGCGAAAGAATCAGGGAAATCAGAGGTCGGGCGGTGAGGTATGGTGTTAAGGGGGACAAGGGGTAAATATCGTGATGGGAGTGGAACTATGATGTGTGGCAAAAGGTTCCTTGTATCGGGACGATCGCATGGACGCGAGAATCGCTCAAAACAGAGCTACGGTTGAAAAGATATGATTTTTGAAAGGTGTAGGGGCTTATTTATAATTTCCATAAGGTCATGGGGGCCTATTTGCAATTACAAAAAATATTAGGGGCTGTGGTGTAAAATGGCAGGGCTAAAATATAATTTATAGAAAGTATGTAGGCTTAAACAGAATTAAAATAAAGGTAGGGACCTTTCTGCAAAAAGACAAGGGCATGGGATTTTCTTGTATTTCTGGAATTATTTTTGTGTAGGAAAATATATGGACCGGGTGCATGGCATTGTGGACTAGGCTGGTGGACTTGGTCTACGGATCTTTGGTGGACTAGGGGGGCTAAATGCAAAAGCCTTAACTAAAATAGGAAGTGGGCTGATTTGAGAAAAGTGGAGGGGCGCAATCTGCAAATCGTTCTTTTTACTCATGTGGAACAGAGGGGCTCGGCTCTTCTTTCTCCTTCTCTCTCTGGGCGTCGGCATGGCCGAGTCTCCGAGCTTGGCCTTGTTCCAGGGGAAGGGGAAGGGCGATTGGGGAGAGGGAAATCGGGCGCGGGGCTGCTACGCGTCCGTCAGAGGCGGAAACTCGGGAAGGGGCGGCCGGGATGCGGACGATTTGGGATGCAAGCGGCCATGGCTGGAGCGCGGAAGAGAAGGGGAAAAGCTAAATTGCCAGGGGCTCGGTGGGGGAAGGAAGGTGGCGACTGCTCTGGTGACGAGAGATGAGTGTCGCGCGACGGTTTTTATAGCTGGAGTGGGGAGTAGCGATGAGCGCTCGTGGAACATGCCTTCACGGCGGCTAGCGGTTTACACCGGCGGGTCAAGCTGGCGGCTGCTGCACAGCGCTAGGCAGGCGGCGTGGAACGCGTGCGTGCGTCACGGAGCGGGGGCGGCGCGTCGCAGAGTGGGGGAGGTGCGATGTGGGGCTGGAAGCGACAATGGCGGCACTGTGCGGTGGAGGTGATGGCTCGGGCGCCTTCAATGGCGAGGGGTTGGCACAGGGGCGACCTTGTCCGCGTGAGGTGAATACGGCGGGGTCTAGCGAGGCCGGGACTGGGCGAAGCTGACGCTCGGTCGAGGCTCAGACGCGTGTGCGGGTGCGGTTTAAGGCGGTGTCGCGAGGTGGGTGAGGCCGGCTATGCCGTGGTGGCGCGGCAGGGGTGGTGCATTGTGCGTAAAGACGAGCAGGTGGCGGCACTGTGTTTTGTCTGCGGCGGCAGTAGCGAGGCGACGGCTCGGGCAGGCCACGCGCGTCGCGTTGCACTTGAGGGATGGGGTGCCAGGGCGTTGGTTGGTGGCGAGCAGCGAGTGGAGGGAGCGGCAGTGGTGTTGGGTCCGAGCGGCGGGGTCGGCTGGCCAGAGCGGCGACGTGCAGCAACGCGAGGAGGAAGATGACGGTGCATATGGGTGGAGCGCGCTGCTGGGCCGGGGATGCGTGGCCCAGGAGGGGGGAGACGGCTGGGCCGGGGGCGGCTGCGCGGCGGAGGCGGGATGGAGGGGCGTGGGAGTCGGCCCAGGGGAGAGAAAGGGAGGAAAAGGCTTTGTTCTTTTTCCTAGAATTTTGTTTTATTTGGCTTTTGGACATAATTTCAACAAGGGAGTTGGAGTTTCAATGGAGTAGGGGAATCACAAGATAAAAGGGATCAAAAGCAAGCAAGCACTTTCATAAAATAAATTTTATAATTTTCAAAATTTAATTTCATCTATTTGCATCAATTAGTGAGGTTTTGTTTTAAAAAGAAAAATTAAAATCATAAGATCGTAACAGTCTTGAAAAATTACATTTCACCATGATTTTATCTAGTTAATTTGGTATTAAAATTTGGGATATTACATGGAGCCTGTTGAGAGTATGCTACGTAACACCAAGTCGTATTTGTATTTTTGTTTTTTCGTGCAACTTCACCCGTGCAACACCGTATGAATTCATCTCTTTTAATTAAGAGTAGAGATAAGAGACAGATGAACATACCCTCTATTATATAAGTCATTTCATAATTTATCTTAAGATTACATATCATGCATGAGACAATCTATGAGACAATATTATTATACTTGTCCTTACACTTACAGCTGGCAAAGGAAACAAGACCTGTTGAACCGCACCAGGAGATGCGTATGTGACTAAAATGACACTCGGGCGCACCAATGCAGAGGTCCGCAGAGTGTGCATGATTCTTACAGTCAGGCAAGAGTGCTCGATTGCCCACAAATCAGTTTCATCCTGCGCTACTGTTGTTTTTTTTTTCAATAGGAGATTATATTAGGTCTTGTACGATTGTTATGAAATAGAATCCACATGTCATAGTTTTGATGGATTGAGTGAAATTACATGTGTCACTCAATCTATGTGAAATAACAAATTCATGACATGGTTCCATTCACGAACTCGAAAGACCAAGTTTTGTTCCATGTGTTGAAGGCATGAAAAAGGTCAGTAAGGGCTGGGTTTCATACCATGTTAGGCTGAACCGAATGCTTATTCCATGGCATACCAAATTTCAAACCATACATGATCAATCCATGTGGTTTGGACTGTAATCCACACCGTTCCAAGCCTAGAAGATATTTGACATTTCAACCCTAAAGTTTTATAGAAAACACCTTGTAACAATTGAAAATTACAAGGATAAACCACAAGACTTCTTCAGCTTGAAGCTTCTGGCCGCCGGCAAGGTTTGCCGAGGCCAATGAAAATCCACCTTCCTCCTCCGCAGACAGCTCCAAACCTTGGATTTTCTACAAGATCAAGTGCCTAGAACCTCCTCATGCGCACATCATAATTGTTGAACAAGAATCGGCTGCCATCACATAGGAAAGGAAGAGGAAAAGAAGTCCGGTGTCGCTGACAGCACTGTGAGGACCGGACCAATAGTCCAACAACTTGCAGATAGAGAGCGCATCCCTAGGGACGTGACATATATCCACCTTTCCGCAAGAAATTTGGAGATGGCACCTCGCATTGTTGTGGGCTTGTGGCCTGCTAAATGACAGGGAATCCGAGGGCAAATTGGTAAGGACTTGCAATTCCAAAATAGCATTATTAATTGAAGCAACTTCAAAACGCCATCCCTAAGTCCCTTCCCACAAGAGGATATTCCAACTAAAATTTGAGGACCATTTTACCCTTCCCTCCAAATCAAGCAAACCAGACCAGAATGTCTGTGCTCACTCCCATGGCTTGACCTAGCCGAGGGTTGGGGCGACGATGGTGGTGTGGCTGGATGGAGGCAGAGCAACGTAGGCTGGTAGGGCGGGGAAGGAGGCGGAGCAACTGGAGTTCGACAGCAGTGCTAGACGGAGGCAGGACAAAGGGAGGCGAGGAGCAAATCGAGCTCGGCGGTGCACGGGCTCAACGGAGCAGCATGCCCGCCATGGCCTAGCCGGGCCTGCTCCCAAGCAATGTGGCTGAAGGCGAGCTCGACAGCGCACGACACCGAGCGTCGTTGAGCCCGGGCTGCTTCGCCTCCAGCAGAGTGTGGCCCCGCGTGCACTCCTTCTCCATCCCAAGTCCCAGTCCCGCCTGCCTGGCCGGTCCGCCTCCATCTAGCCACGCCACCACCGCCAGGTCAGGGTGCACATTGCGTGTAGGTGTGGCATTTTGGAGTTCAGGTTGCTCAATTTGGAGGAAGGAGCAAAACGGTGTGGACAAATAAGAGAACAGTATAGTTTTGGTGTTTTGGAGGGTGTGCACCATTTACCAGTGTTAATTTGGAGTTCCTTCACTTACTAATGGTCTTTTGGAGTAGGCGTCCCTTAGGGATGGTATTTTGGAGTTCCTTCACTTACTAATGGTCTTTTGGAGTTGGCGTCCCTTAGGGATGCTATTTTGGCAATTGGTCCGGAATCGCTTAGCCCATTGGCCCTAGATATAGAAGGTGGTGTTGACGGAAACAATGGCGCCATTGACTATCAAAATCTGCGGGAGAATCAATAGATGATTCTTAATCTCATGTTGTGCATTGTATATTATCTGTATATATTGATTTCCCTACAAGCTTTCAATTATGCGTGAGCTCAGCTGGCGGCCTATGTTGACCTGACTTACAAAATTTTGATGTTTGCCGACAGGCTTTAGTATAAGTGGGCAGCAGTACATCATTATATTCTTCAGTATTTCTAACAGATGGCCAACAGTTTTTCTAATACAATTTCATATCTTTCCCGACAATTTTACTAATTCCCAACAAACTAACTACCAACTGTTTTAAAATATAGTACTAAACTATTGGCCACTTGCAAACCAGAAACTACTGTGGGAAAAGTTTATAACTGTTGCATACCCAAATTAGTCAAATATGTCGGATGTCCAAAGATAAGGATTAACATGCATGTTACCTCTCGACATGTATCGCGTGTGAAAACTTGTCCATGGCAGCCCAAATTATATTAATATGTGCACCACAAAAACAATAGGTAGTTAGGCACGCTCTACTGTTTCTATACCTACAGTTTTAGAGGGTTTCTCATGATTTTGATGTAAATCTATATATGCAAGGCTACTAAAGTTCTTCAAGTGTTATTTCTCTTTTCTCTGGTGCGCCAAATCATCAATACTATTTTAGACGTCCTTTTACTTAGATGCATTTGAAACTTGTCGTTATAGATCCTTCAGAACACATAATCTTTTCTCATTTTATCTTCCAATGCCTCAGTACTACAAAATACATTTTCAGCAACAAAAAGGTAAAGTTAAGTAGAAACATGTGTTTTAATACCTGTTATTAAGTTGGTCATAAGAGCCTAATGTGTTACTATTTTGCTTAATTTAGTGGCAGACTACACTGTTTAATTTAGTGGCAGACTACACAGTGACATCCGTCACTAGTTGTGACTCATCCAAAATCATAGGATCAAGTTTTATGGTTCAAACAAAGTCCCCAATTGAAATAAATACATGTTAACCCTAACTCAGCCCCCCATCTCTCACTCTTTCTCCAGGCGAGTGCCCTACCCCTTCTTTCCCATGTCCGCGGCATGCCTGCTCCCTCATCCCTTCTCTCCCACACTCTTCCTCTCCCTCGGACAGCGGCGGCAGCCCCCTTGCCCCTCGAGCGTAATGGCAGCAGGCCCCCTCCCGTCAAGTGTGATGAGTATATCACACCCATGGATACACACAACACTTCTCTAACTAAGATGAAAGTTCATGTGCATCACCTGAATTTACAGGTGAGATCGTTTCTAATGTTTTTATTATGTGATTTTGAGAATAGATTGCTACCTAATGAATTAATTGTTATTAGGAACCATGAAGATGATGATGAGATAGCTGGAGAGGTGATTGGAGGCGTGATGGACCAGCAAGGACGTCCAAGCCAAGGTGGAGGCCCAATCAAAACCGACTTCGAGTCTGTTTTGGAGCCCAGGACCAGTCTGCACTAAAACTGACGTCCAGAACACATACGGACTCGGATTTGGACGTTCTATATATGTCTGAAAAGATAACGAAAAGACCTTTCCAACCTAATCAGTCCTATGTCAAAATTCGTCCCGAGCCATCGGCAATCGCCAAAACAAATCGAGTTCTAGAATCTGTCCTGGTGCTGCGACATCGCAATCGGTCTTTGGGCCATGTATCGAGTTGAGCCCACTTAGGGATGCGTCTAGGGGGTCTTCCACGACCCTAGGGTCCTCATATACAGCCACCGCCTCTTCATTAGGGTTTAAGTTTTGCTTAGATTATTCTGTCCATAACAATTTTGTCGTTTGATCGGTTTGTGAGACTCCAACTTGTGAGATTCATCGTATAGTTGCAAATTTGGTTGCATTATTCTTTGTTCTTGCTTGTGTTCTTGATTTGCAGGCAAGGATAAGCCTTCTCGACGAGGTCAATTGTTCTTGAACGGTTGATAACCAGAGGAGACGTTGTGCTACGATTACGGGGTTCAGAACGTGTCGTTCGGAAGCCGGATCGATTTGTGTATCGTCTCCGCCTTAATCAAGATTATCAGAACCTATCGAAAGATCGGGAACCCTTGTTTACATCAAGTGGTAATCAGAGATTCAAGTACACCATTAGATTCGCCCTTATCCTCGTTATTTTATTCAATCCTAGAGTCCAAAAAATTGCCCTACAAAAATATCTGTTCGTCGTGTTTCCGCTGTCCTATACCCCCCTTGTGCCTTGCAATTTTCAGTTTAGTTTGCTTCTCTAAATTTTAGTCCCTACAAGATCATTGTGTTGTTGGTCTAGTACTTGTTCTTTGGTCTTGTTTGAGTCGTGTGTGTTCTTGTTCATAGATAATCAAGAAAAAAAATCAGATTATTGCACATGTTGAGAGAATAGTACTGCTGGAATTATTTGCACTAAATATTTATTTAACATCTAGCCTTCTACTTTTTGTGTGCAAAAGAAACTTAGAGTGTTTTCTATTGTACGTTGTTCCTTGAGTCAAGAGATTGCTGCACGTTGTTGCATATGAGAATTGTCAGTTCAGTTCTACATGTACATCTATTCTTTACGTAAAGAGTGCAAAAAAGAAAGTTCAGGTTTTTTTCCTTTGTGCTATAAAGTTCGCAACTCTTGCTGCAGTTCTGTGTCAAAAAAATCATGAAAGAAGTAAAAGGCAAAGAGGTGCGGAAAAAAAATAAGAAGAAAAAGCCGCACCTATAACAAAAGAAAAAAACGAAAGGAGAAGAGAAAAAAATTCAGAATTGCTTGCAGCCTTTGTGTCCTTTGTTGAGCCATTTGTTTGCTTGCTTGAACTAGGTCCAAGACAAGTTTAGACCGGTGACATAGACTAGCTTGGGACAATTATTCAATTTTGCAATTTCTGAATTGAAATTTTACTAATCCTTGCTACTATAAATTGCCTACCTAGCTCCATATATATCCTTCTGAATAGGCACAGAACTTTGGACCCTCGCAATCATCGGATCACACTCTCCAAGGTATCCTCTGTTTTGCTATTGAGAATCTTGTAAGAACTCAGTTAGGTGCTGCCATTTGCTTGTTGAGAGTTTCCACCGTGATCAAACAGTAGTGATAGAAAAATATACTCTTATGTGTTTTCTTGTTTTCTATTAACAATGACAGGTTACAACACCGATGGTGATGAGTCGGTGGTGTCAAATGAGGTTGATACAAGTGTTGTAGCACAACGAGTGCTTAGTTCTCAAATAGAGAAGGTAGAGCAAAATCAAATGAACAACTTGTTTCAGACTCACTTTATTGTGAAGGATCGATGTTATCGTGTCATCATTGATGGAGAGAGTAGCCACAACATCACAAGCTTGGAATTGGTCGAGAAGCTCGGCTTGACCACACAGCCACACCCATATCCATACTACATCCAATGGGTAAATTCTTATGGTAAGATAAAGGTAGATAAAATTACACGCATTGAATTTTTTATTTGTTCTTATAAAGATTGTGCAGATTTTAATATAGTGCCTATGCAAGCGTGTCATTTGTTATTGAGTAAGCCTTGGATTTCTACGAATAATGCTTTACACAATACCATTGCTAATAGCTATTCATTTAAATACAATGGTAGAAAAGTTACTCTTAAACCTATGTCTGCTGCTAAAATTTTAGAAGAGGATCAACAAAGACTTGAGAGAAGAAAGAATGAACTATTTAGGATAGAATGGGCTGTTTCAAATGTTACAACACTTTCATTAAAATCTGAATTACCAGGGGATGAACATATTTCCTTGCCTCTTGTTGCGACTAATATATTTCAGCTTCTACACAAAAAAGAGGATAGTAAGAAAGATAAAGAACAAATTGTTATTTCAAGTAAGAACTTTTCTAATGTACTTAATTATTCCAATAATCTTATTATATTGGAACCTTGTCTTGATTTTTCATTGCCACAAGTTGATTTATCTACTAATCCTTTTGATAAAGAGAAGTTGTGTGCCACTGCTTCAATTATATCTTTGCCATAACAAATGAATGAACTTGATGTTTTTCCTTATGATTCACCTACTAGTGCTGAAATGAAATATTTGATTTTAATAACACGTGAAAAGGATGAGTAAAAATTATTGTCTTCTTTAAATACTTTGGGTTATATTGAATTTGATGTTCTTTGTGATCTAAATACCGTAGCAAATCTTTTCTCAAACTGAATTGACTTTACTAACAAGAAATAATTTTTATGTTATAGGAAACTATGATCATAGAGGTGTATTTATGGTGCATAAAGTTTATATTTGCTCAAACATGAATCCTGCTTGTGTTGTACAACCAAATGATGAACTAGAAAACTGCAATAACAATTACCATGTCATGTCATATTTTTCTAGTATTTTTAAGATCACATATTTTCTATCTTGTCATAAGAAGGAGAATGATGTTCATATTGCTGAGCAAGTTTTCAAAGAGGTCATTAATTTACATGGCATGCCTTCTACTGTAGTTTCACATTGTGATGATAAATTTCATAATGCATATAAATATGAGTTGAATCCCAAGTTTGGGAATAGTTCTATATTTTATATTTCAGATTTGAGATCACTATTGAGAGAAAGGGATGAGATCGAGTCGAGTACAACTCTAATTCAAAAGGGAGAGAATGATGAATATATCACACCCATGGATACATACAACACTCCTCCAACTAAGATGAAAGTTTATGTGCATCACCTGAATTTACAGGTGAGATCGTTTCTAATTTTTTTATTATGTAGTTTTGAGAATAGATTGCTACCTAATGAATTAATTGTTGTTAGTAACCATGAAGATGACGATGATATAGCTGGAGAGGTGATTGGAGGCGTGATGGGCCAGCAAGAACGTCCAAGGCAAGGTGGAGGCCCAATTAAAACCGACTTCGAGTCTGTTCCGGAGCCCAGGACCAGTCTGCACTAAAACTGACGCCCAGAACGCATACGGACTCGGATTTGGACGTTCTATATATGCCTGGAAAGATAACAAAAAGGCCTTTCTAACGCAACTAGTCGCATGTCAAAATTCGTCCCGAGCCATCGGCAATCGCCGAAACAAATCGAGTTCCAGAATCTGTCCTGGTGCTGCGACACCGTAATCGGTCTTTGGGCCATGTATCGAGTTGAGCCCACTTGGGGCTGCGTCCAGAGGGTATTGCACGACCCTAGGGTTCTCATATACAGCCGCTGCCTCTTCATTAGGGTTTGAATTTTTCTTAGATTATTCTGTTCATAACAGTTTCGCTGTTTGATCGGTTTGTGAGACTCCAACTTGTGAGATTCATCGTATACTTGCAAATTTGGTTGCATTCTTCTTTATTCTTTGCAGGCAAGGATAAGCCTTCTCGACAAGGTCAATTGTTCTTGAACGGTTGATAACCAGAGGAGACGTTGTGCTGCGATTACGGGGTTCAGAACGTGTCGTTCGGAAGCCAGATCGATTTGTTTATCGTCTCCGCCTTAATCAAGATTATCAGAATCTATCGGAAGATCGGGAACCTTGTTTACATCAAAGTGCATCATCAGCGAGCCTCCTACCCCTTCTGCTAGAGCACAAAGATGACAGGGCCCCTCCCATCGAACCCGACGTGGTTGGTGGGCAGGCTCCCTCCCCTCGAGCGGTGACGGCGGTGCGCCCCCCCTCCCCTTGAGTGGCATCGACAATGACGCTGGTGGCCTCTCCTTGTGTGGTGGCAGCGGCCTTCCTCCCCCTCCCCTAGAGTGTGACAGCGGTGATGGGGGTCCTCCACTCTTCTGACCAAGGCGACAACTGGGCCCGTCTCCTCACCTCCCTCGAGCAGGAGGCCTTGATCGTGCCGGATCTAGCCTTGGGGTGGCTCATAGCAGTGGATCCGGATCCTACGGTAGCATGCTCGTCCAAGTCTGACTGGAAGGACCTGCTTTTCTTTATTTGTTCAGAGAAGTATCAATGACGGGCGTAGAGCTTTCTAGTGGCGGATGTACCCTGCCACTATTCTTTTTAATGCATGTTTTAGTGACACGCTTTTGTCCGTTGCAAGTTTTCAGCGATATTAATAATATATTGGCTGTGCCGGATCGAAAGTCCAACACTAAGACCATTCTCGGCCCGTTGTTGAAAATGTTTTTTTATAGTAGTGCATCCATCTCTCTCACAGTTTCACTAATACAAAATCAAACAAACGCTACCTATTAAGCTAATGTCGTTAGTGCCCCATGCACGTCTTTGCTCTATTGTAGAATCTAACTCAACTTTGCAAAGGATGAAAAAAAAAAAGAAACGGTTTGCACTATAGAACAAATTTGCCGTATGCGGCTACATCGACAGCTTGTCACAACGATGAAGAACAAATGGTTGCTTCGAAGCTCGTCCTGTATCCGACGGCTGGGATGACACTTCGTGTGGTCGATAAATTAAATACCGACCACCCCTGGTCCGGCTATTTTGCACACAGGCCGGCGGGGCGGCGCCGACAACGCGCGCGCCACGGCGGCGCGTTCCCACCGGTCTGTAATGAGCAGAATAGCACGCACGAGGCGCGTGCGTGAGCTGCGCTGACTGGCAATTCTGATATCAGCACGACGCATCTGCACGGGCTGACGACGGCACCGCCAGAGCCGGCGTCGCGGGAAGGTCAGGAAGTGCATGCCAAACAGCAGAGCATAATTTGTTCTGCTTCCGGACGGGAGAAGCTTAGGTGATTCGCTAGCTGAATTTCGTCGGCACATTTTGAACTTGTTCCATCCTACCGCAGGTCAGGTCCTGAATGAACTTGCCTCGAAAGGAGCAGAGCAAAATCGGCCGCGCTACAGATACAGCTTCGGAATCTGCGGCGGAGAATAATGTGTCGGTCGTCACTGAGTCTCGTCGCCGCCGCCTCCACCACTCAACTCGCCCGGACCAATGAGCTAGCAGGTGGGACGGTGTATCAAGCCCAGACGACGCTGCGGATGGTCCGTGGGGCGCGATATGGTGCTCCGTTCCTGATTCCTGAAACCCGAGTGGCTGCCGTGGATGCCCTGCAGGCGTTGAGGAGAGGCGAGGGGAGAGGGAGCACCGTCGGCGCCCGTCTTGGCTGCCCGCAAAGGTGGCCGCCGCCGGCCATAAGACCCGTTGAATCGCCCCAAAAGGTGCGTACACGGGCGAATAGATTCAGAGGTTCCAGTGCAGAGACTTCTCATAGTCAGGACAAGAGAGTTCCGCCCACAGAATTTAGCCCGGCACCGCTGCTGCTGTCATCTCTGAATTGCGTTCCCCTCTACCGCGCGCAGAATCCAACTCAACTTGCAAAGGAGAAGATGAAGATAAACGGGACGGTTTCTCCACTCTCAAGTGCTGCAGAAGGATGAAGAGAGAACCAAGCAATTAGCTTTCGTCGAACGGCGGGACATTAGCAACTCGCGTTTCTCTTTCATATTTGAGAAAAAAAAAAACAGATTGTCACAGAAACATAATGGTGGGATATTTCGAAATTACGACACAGCTCAGGTTCAGAGATGTTCTTCAATCTCGTGCTATATTATACATGTGAAACAGGTACTGGTAAGAGGAAACCATCTGCGGCGAGAGCAGCGCTTCTCATCTCGAGACATCAACCAACAAAACATCTTCTGCTAAAGTGCTAAGCGTTATCTCGTCATATATGTGGTGAAAGTTGGGTGTCTGGAGTGACAGCAAAACTTAACGTTGCATGATTTATGTTTTCTTAGAAGTGCTCTCCACCTTTGAAGCCTATACAAGATCTTTCATATATAAACGTGGGCTGGGCACTACTGAATTTTGTTTCAGAATACTTATTACCTTTTTAGTCGATCTCTATCTTTCTCCTGCTTGATTCATGTGTATCACACTTTCTGTACATTTTTTTATTCATATAATTTAACCAGTGTTAGAATGGGCAACTATTTTAGAACGGAGAATATAAAAGTATAGAAGTTATACAAAGATAAAAATCCAGTAGTATAAAATTTGTTGTCCTTGGAATTAAATGGTTGAGCACATGTTGTTAGTCTAAAAATATAAAAAGGACAACTCAACAATCAACCCTCGAATCTACAACAATTTTAGCAATGAAGATGGATACACGCACAAAGACTAACATGTACTATTGTGAGCTAAGGGCATATGCCCCAACCAATGCACACTTGAAGTTCTGTCCTTTTCCTTCTCAGAAGGACCTTCATCACTGCTACGTGGCTGTTAGGGCGCGTCACACCCGCACATCAATTTATGGTGGCAGAAGTTATGACATGAGGAATTCTTGTATCAGTTTCAACATCTCAGACGGATCTACAATGATGTTGATTTTGATGATGTCACTGTGCATTGCAAAGCTGAGGAGTAGTAGCACGGTCCTCATTGTAAGATTCTATCTATGATTCTGTTGTTGGGGAATATTTGCTCCTAGTCCTTTGTCATAGGAGGGAGAATTCCTTTTTGAAAATATTGTTGTAGTCTTGAATTGTTTGTTGCATTCCATTACATGTTTTCGATATGCTCCAAGTCATAGGCACTGTTATTTCCATGTAGAAAGGTACCTTCAATATTCTTTTGATTCTCTTAAATGTTCTATAAGCTATGAGTGGCTGTAACATTTGAATCTCGATTTTGGCCCAGCAGTTCTTAGCAAAATTGCAATATATTAAGAGGTGCTCTCTTGATTCTTCCACTTGTGAAATACAACAAGGCTCATAGTTACACTCATCTTGGTCCATATTTTTACTTCTTAAAAATCCTCTGATGTTTACTCTATCTTTGATTAGCAGTTACAAGGAAACCTTGCGTTCGAGATGACAACAAAGATTGCATCTACTAAGAGGGTAAGTGGAAGATATGGTGTGTGAGATCTGTGGTTGCATCTTCTTGTGTTGTGATAATTTTATTTATTTTGGCAAAAGAGAATTGCTCAGGAAACTCTAGTTTCAACATGTGTCCTTCCCG
Source organism: Eleusine indica (assembly GCA_030378355.1). NCBI lineage: Eukaryota > Viridiplantae > Streptophyta > Magnoliopsida > Poales > Poaceae > Eleusine > Eleusine indica. Next base: position 14,994,052 of record CM059494.1, read on the forward strand.
CATATCTTCCTATAACAAGAGAATTGTATTTCCCGTCACCTGGCTGTCCATTAGCCCGACCTTTTAGTTGGGTTTGTAATAGGTTGGGTATATCACGCCACATTATCCCTGGATTATTTAAACTTATTTTTCTTAACAAAAATCTATCTATCTATTATTATATATATTTGACCAACAAAAGAAGCCACCACGTTCGCTTTCAAGCGCTAGAAATTACCATATTAATCAGAGAAAGAAAAGAAAAGTAAAAATTACTCACCATTGCCATTATAAAAAACATAGACTAAAATACCCCTCCACGAAATTGTAAAATTACCCACTGTTACCACCTATGGCTGACTAATCGTGATTAGAAAGGTAAAAACTAAAGAATAGACTAAGCTTCCACACTATACCAACACGTGTAGCGATAGGACTCTAAAGGCCATAGAATTTAGAGTTTGTATCTTAAGTGTATTGGATTATGGCTACCATGGTGCCCTCGCTCCTGTTTCGTGCAGCATTGCACACGCGCCTACTTTCCTCTGATCTCGGTAATCACCGGCCAACCTGCACTACCGACAAAGCGGAGGAACAACGGCCTCGCCACGGTCATATACTCGCCCAGCAGCTGCGACAACTAATTCCCAGCCGTCATGACATGCAGATCACCTAGAGTTCATGACCTGGGCGAAGCCCTAGAGAAAAATCGTCTTGCCACCACCACCGCCACTGCTTGGTACACGTCTCAGAAAATCATGTCCGAGAACATTACCATCAGTGACCGTTTTGATCTGCCGCTAGATTACAAAAATTAGCCATGGCTTTTAATTTCCGTACAATTTCATCACCTATGTAAAGGAATATAATGTCTCTCTTTACTTCTTCAGTGTTCGATTGAGCCTAAGAGTGTCTTTTTTATTTCTCTATGCCAACAATAATATTGAATCCTCCCTTGCAAAGGGCATATGGCTTGCTGTTGAGCTATCATGAAGCATGCGACTAACATATTTGTTTACTAATGTTCAAACATTTTCATTTTGCTTCCTTTATAGAATACATGTGAGTATCATCAATTATTCTTTTCCACTGACGTAAGCCAATTTTACATGTCAAGTTTTCAATATGTACATACTACAGGTTAAAGATTTTCTTCTATGCAAGATGTATGATTCAAAAAATAATTCAAATATTTTATCACATAATTTGAATACCAACAAAATACTACAATTTTCCTTCTAGCGGCATATGATGGGCTTTGAGCTATCATATGTATGTCTAATTACGGTGATATGCAAATTAAAGGAACAAAAATAATGCAACAATAGATATACACATTGACTATAGGTAGTTTCCAAATATTATCTCCATAATAAAATGTGAGGTGAAGATAGAAAATACTAGAACAGTTTTAATATTCGAGAAAAAACAGTCATGTGGAATACATGCAAATGAAAAAAATCCTAAATACGTAACGTAAACAAAGATATACTCACATAATGTTTCCATAAAATTAAGATACAAATGTTTGCCTTTGAAATGGATTGATTTTTTAGTTAAATAATTTAAAGTATAATATAAAATTAAAAAATCTTAGTTAATTCCAAATACATATCAAGACTAGCCGTGCAAATACGCAGGTAGGTTAACTAGTTATATATATGTATATATAAGCTTTTTTCCTACTCCCAGGAGTAGCTACTCACACGTGTATATCTCACAATCTAGAGAGTATTATTATATAATTGAATTTTATAAATTAAGTATGTAGTTGTACTAGAGGGTATGTGAAAATACTCACTTTTTTTTTGTTAGAATATATGAAGTATGGGGACATACTCACTTTTATATAGTAGTAAATGCAATATATGCTCATATGCTTATAACTAGAAAACCATTCAAAAAAATTTATGGTTATCACTCTCAAAAATCTTGTTTTAAGTATGTGTTCATACTCAAAATAATAAATGCGTATGAATGCATAACCAAGGTGAATTTTTTAACATGGGAGTAACTACACCTGAGAGTAGAATAGATTTTTCCTATATATATATATATATATATATTATTTATAGAATAATAGCTATGGTTACTTATTAATATTCAGTACACTATTCAAATTCTGGTTACTATTCAAATTCGAGACACTATTCAAGTTGCTCTGTTACTATTTAAATTCTGAATTTCTACAGTGTTATTTCACTATCTAGGTGGAGTGTGCACTTACTTAGTGCTTTGAAACTATTCTGAGCACTTCAAATATATTAATTAACTTCGAGTATTAATTATGATTGGTCTTAATCTTCTTTTTTTAGGATCGTTCTTTCGGCTGGCGAGGCCAAACAGACTGTCGGGCGGTATAAGTTCTCTGTTGTAAAAATCCTACTCGGTACTCACCGTACTTATCGCTAATTTGTTTCAGAAGTAACGAAGTCTTTCCCTATATAAGCCAGTCACAAACATATGCAGGAAGTTTTTATCGTCTTCCCAGGCAGTTCCACCTGAAGGGAACACTTCTTTGTAGCAACACAGGGTCCTCTCTAACGCCTTAACTAGGCTAAACCGAGGACTACGCCGTAGAGGTTTCTCATATAGGGTCCCTAGCATAAAAACTTAATTCATATGTAAGAACTGGATCATATCAAGGGATTTTCAATAACGACATTACTTTATTTCCACAAATATAGCTTAAATATGGTTTTCCCTTTCGGGAACCCCCAAACACTTAAACACACAAGGAAGGATTACCTTGGAGATGATATCTTACAGTGGACTGACGCTCGCTATTTTACAAGTGGACTACTAATATTGCTACTTAGTGGTGGAGATGGAAGGCGCTCCTGAGGAGTGAGCTCGGAACGCTGGATGATGAGTGATGGGTCTCCCTTCTGAAGCCCAGGTCCTCCTTTTATAGTAGAACGAGCGGTACTCCATTCCTGTTTATTTGGCACACGTAGCTTCCAACTTCATGTAGCAAGGACACCAGATGTCATATACAGCACCCTTCAATTGGCATTGTCTTTCTTTCATGATGATATTCTCTTGCCTTTCCTTGCTAAGTCTTGAAAGATTTATTACATGTACGAAGCAACATAAGGTATTTGTCCTGACATGCATGTTAATGCCACAAATAATATCGATCACTATTATTTTGATGTCTTGTGACCTTCTTTCTGTGATGCTTTGTGATATGATGTTATTTATGCTGCGATCATTGGCCTAGATTGGTCTAGCTAATTATAGGGTCACACCATGCTTCCTGTTTGAGAGTATCACTCTCAATATTTTTATGAGTAATTTTATTAGTCTCACCACGCTTTCGCATATAGAGAATATAATTCTCTATATTTTAAGTCTTTATTTATATTTGGTGGGTTAATTTTGTTCGGGTTCTGGAGGTTGCCCATGCCCTCCAATATCCATAATGTCTTCATCTAACAATGAACTAGTAATTTTATCATCAAATGTCTTCTGCATTTCTTCAAACTTTTCATTTATTTCTTTTTTCAGTTCTTTCAAAATGTCTTCTTTTATCTCTTTCTTTCATTCAGGTGCTATTGATTCAAATTTTTCTTCCAACTTCCAGTCAATGTATTCTCCATCCAAAGGATCAACTCCTTTTATTAAACATTCCTTGTATGTCATTTTCATAGAAATATTACCTTCTTCTTTTACCTCGAACCCAACTGGTTCTTTCAATTTTGTAATTATTGGCTCTTCAGAATTTTTCTTAATTTTTTGTACCAGCCTATAATTCTGAATATAATCTTTTGCGGCTGGTTCTATATAATAATTTGGCCCTATGGCCATTCTAGCTTTGGCCAATGCTTCATCTACATCCATATATTTTGCAAATGATGGGGATCCCTTTCTTCTTTCCATGTCTTTCTTTAGGATCACTATTTCTTCAAAGGATGTATATATTCCTGGCCTCTTTCCATTGAATATTACATATAAAGGCTTTGACTGTATATTTTCTGGGTATTCTAATGATGGTAGCATTCCATTGATCATATGAAAGTATTCAGAAAGGCTATTTAATATGGCCAAATAATACCCTTTGTCTTCTTTCTTATTGTTATAATGGTACCAAAAAATGTCTAGTAAACATTGTTGAACTTCGTCCACAAAAATATGATTTTTGGGATTGAATTTAAAAGTATTCTCCGGAAAAACCTTCAGCTTATTATCTGAACCAAAGGTATAGTATTCGACTTCGGGTGTACTCATTGCTCTCTTCATTCCTACAAAATGGAAGAGCGTGAAAACAAGTCAGGCAACTTGTTATCTTTACCCTTTATATGCTCAAAATAAACTTTATAACCATTTCCAGTGATAATATCTTCAAATAATATCCACCTTCTAGTCGAGCTTTTCTTACTATTAATTTGATTGTAATATCTACAAATTGCTTCGCAATCTGTTCGTATGGTAAATTCTTTGAATCCAAGGTATAAATGAAATGCGTTTATTGCGGAAATTATAGCTAAAATTTCTCTATCAGTGTTATTCATAGTTTTTAATTTATAACTTCCCGAAGCATATCGACATATTTTTTTCTTCTGTCTTGGGGGAATATTTATTAGGTTTTTGTTTTAATATTGCACCCCAACCTTCCTTAGAGGCATCAGTTTCTATAATAAAATAATTATCATCTAGAGGTAACTCTAGTGGTTTTAAATTCTTCAGTTTTTCTTTTATGGTTCTTACTAACTTTATGTCTTCAGAGTTAAAATATTTTTGGCCATTTTTCCTTAATTTTGAATATAATCGACCTGCAAGCTTTGCTAAGTTATCTATGTAATTTCTTGCATAGTTGGCAATTCCTAAAAATTGTTGTAAAACCTTAGTATCATTCATGGTATCAGGGAATTGTAATATTTTCTTTGCAATATGTTCTTGTAAATATATTTTCTCTTCTCCTATTTCATGACCAAGAAAATTGATTCTTTCTTTGCAAATTTCCATTTGGTTTTTAGATAATATTAAACCATTTTGTTCTACTTTTCTAAAGAATACTTCAAGATAAGCTATATGTTCCTTATAAGTTTTGGAAAAAATTAGTATATCATCTGTATATACAAATATAAATTCTTAAGCTTCATTGAAAATATTTTGTATCTTTCTTTGAAATAAAGCAGACGCATTTTTTAGTCCTAATGGCATAACAAGCCATTCAAAATGACCTTGAGGACATGTAAATGCAGTCCATTCGATTGATTCTTCTACCATTTTAACTTGCCAAAATCCGACTTTTAAATCAAATTTTGAAAATATTTACTACCTTGTATCCTATTAATTAATTCTTGTTTATTTGGAATATTGAAAGCATCATCTACTGTATTGTCATTTAATCTTTTGTAATTAATGACCATTCTGGACTTTCCTCTTACTTCTTCAGCATGATTTCTAACTATAAATGCCGCAGATCTATGTGGGCTTCTACTTTCTCTTATGGCTTTTAATTTTAATAGTTCTTCAATATGCATCTTAAAGTCTTCTATATCCTTTGGAGTGGCCTCAATTGGAGCTGTTTTGAATATATAGTTTGGGTTTATTATATTTATCTTGCATACTATACCATTTTTCTCCCAATGCTTCATAGGTATTTCACCAATAATTTGAATATCTTCAAGCCTTTGTACTATCTTCTCTATATCTTTTTTAGACTTTATATCTTTGTACCAATTTGGTGCAAATGATTGTAACCCAATGCATTCTAGGTTAGAATTTTCTATATAATATTCTTCTATATTTGAGCTCAGTTCAAGGTTTGTGTGTTCTTTAGGTAATGCAGTATCTAGGAGTGGACTAGAATTATCTATATCAATATTGCAAATTTGTTGTGTCCCATGGCGCTTTTTAACTTCAGAAATGTATGGAACATTATCTTATCGTGGGGTAAATGTAATTCCATGTTCATGTATAATTGTTGTTTGTACTGATTGTTGTAAAAACCTTAGCTCAATT